>OU862885.1:27694067-32494067 GCA_917880725.1 Selenia dentaria | reverse complement strand
AGTTTAGGGCCGTTTGCAGGTCTAAGGGGTTTTAAGTTAGATTCAGCAAGCCGACGTCTTACTGTCCATGCACTTGGGTTACTTCCTCCGAGGCGTCGAAACTGATTTGTGAGTTCAGTTCCTGTGAGAAAGCGATTTCGAAGCATGGTGTTCACCAAGTATCGGTCTTCTCGTGCTGTGGTACACCTGGTTCTGCCCGTTCCTGGTCTGCGTAGGTTAGAACCAGTTTCTTCGTAACGTCGGAGAACTCTTTGTACTGTTGACAGCGACACACCGACAGTCCTGGCTGTATCGCGCTGACTCCGGCCGGTTTCCAGCATTGTAAGTATTCTGGTGCATTCTTCAGGCGTAAGCGACATAATTTTTATTCAATATTCAGACTTAAATAATGAATATAGAGCACTATCAACATGGTTTATGTACCCACATAAATGACAGATTACAAACAAAAGCAAAACCAAATGCTGTAATTTCGTAGTTCCATCTTCGAAAGTGGCCCTTTTTCAAATTTGATTTTTTTATGATATAACTTTACAATAACTAAGAAGTTTTAATACCTTCATTTAAGGAGTATTACATTGTCTATTAAATACAATTTATTGCATTAACCTAGCATTTTTAGTTTCCGAGATTTTTAGGATTCTTTAAGTGACCCGGATTCATTGCTCTCGAGTGTACATTTTAGTACACATCTGATCATCAAAATCGAATTTAAGGTTGCCAGCCCCATTCGATTACGTAGCTTTGATTTAACTAAATTCATCGCGCTGAAAATTCTTTCGATTTCTGCATTTGAATGCGGCAAAGATAAAACTGTAAATGCAAGACTGCATAGTTCGTGGAATGGATTGTGGTTTCCGGCATCTTTAAAGGTGTGAACTTCAACCCCGATATTTGGCGGAAGCCTGTTCTGCAATTCAGAGATAAGTTTGAGTGTGAAATTGATGCATCTTTTTTTAACAATTTTGATATTGTCATCACTCAAATTTAAGGTCCCGACACACTGTTCAAACGCGTAGCCCAGAGTAGTAAATGGATTTATATGGCTTTCCAGAATTTCCGTTGTCAGGACGTTTACATTGGCCGGTTGGTAGACTACTCTCTTGCTGATAGATTGGAGAAGTAGTGTAAGACTATCCAGCATCTTAGTAGGATCAGTGTTCTCACCCTCAAATATTTTCAAGGTATTTTGTACTTCTCCTAGTACGCTCTGGATGTAGGTTAAATAGAGCAAGTTACTTTTATCCTCAAACATGGCATGTAGAATCTCCGCTGTGTAGCAATTTTCTTTACTTTTGCATATGGAAAAATGCAGTTGCAGTTCATTCCACTGTTGCAAAATACGACAGACAGCTGGATATATGGACAGCCATCGACTTGCACATACTTTTAGTATTTTTAAAGGCTCCTTTCCGCAATTTATTGTCTCGTATATATGTTTGTATTCTCCTTGGCGTTTTGGAGATAGGCAGAACCAATTATAGGTTTCTCTTACCAAATATTCAACATTACGAGGAAGCGTAGATTCAGAAGCATGGCTCACTGCTAGCTGGAGTGAATGACATACACAACGCACTAGTATTAGATTTGTTAATCCATAATCAACTTGCAATATCTTGTGTAAGCCATTATTGACTCCTGTCATCACAGAAGCGTTGTCTGTTCCTATTCCAATCAAATTTCTAATGTCTAAATTATGATCCTTTAATGTTACTGCGATTGCATCAGCTAGACTTCTGGCATCAGCTTTTTCAATAGGTGTTAGTGACAAAAATGTTGACACTATTCTTTTTTGTGACTCACTAAAATATCGTATGGCCATCCCCAAATATTTTGACACGCTTACATCAGTAGATTCGTCCAAAAGAAGACTGAATTTTTGGTCACCGATATCAAGTTTGAGAATATTCTTAAAATGTGGGCCCAGTACTTCACTTAATATGTTCGAACATTTTGTTCGGTGTAAATGTAGGTCATTACTGGATTTGAAGTCATCGAATATTTTTTTACACAGTTCGCCAAGATGATCTACTGTCGAAACTTAGCAATGCTCAGCAATAAATAGGGCAAGTGATGCTTCTGCTTTACTGGAATTTTTTACGCCATCAACTATTTTTTGCACTGGCAAGGGCTGCTGAGTGCATTTTATGTTCACTTTTTTCTTGTGTTTTTTGGTTTCAGCGTGTTTTTTTATGTCACTTATTTTGGCATAGAACTCGGTTTGACAGTAACGACACATACCTGTAATATCATTCCCTTGTACAGGAGCCAGCCATCCTTTATATTCAGGAGAATCTTCCCATTCCTTTTTATACTTTTGGCTATAAACTTTCTTCTTTACCGGTAATTCCATTATCGATAACTCACTAAACACTAATAAAACGCAATATTTGTTTGAGACAAATGTTCGATTACGTTATTATTTCGCTAACAAAGCAACAGACCATATCAGATTTCTTATAAGGAGTGAATGACGGATGAATAATAACAAAACCAAACATGAGAAAGGGATTCCCCTACTAGCACGATGATTGACGGTAGGTACTATACCTATGCCTTTTAGTCATTCTTGAGTTGCCAACAAATTAAACTAAATAAACAAAACCGGATCTTATTTCAATGAAATAGAGTAAATATTAGTATGTACAGAAAAAAACGATGGATATTCGTTTATGAAGTCAGTAATACCACTATAAAAAAGTCGCTAAGAAAGTCGTTAAATTATTTTTGTCGCTAAAAGCCATCAAAATGTCGCTTTTCATGCGAAAATGTCGCTGAATCTAGTGACAAAGTCGCTAAATTGGCAACGTGAAACTTGTATCAACAAGTGCCATATAAAACGAAGCATAAGTACAAGCAAACAATCTTTGACGAGAGCGGATTTCTTTTTTAAATTGTGTAGCTTAATGAATGTGTTAGGTATGTGTGTGCCTATATATGTATATTATTTTACCTTTATTTATACATAATTTTAGCAAGCATTATTTTTATATACGAGCTTCGTCAGGGCAAAGACAACCGAATAGCAGATCTAGCCAAAGAACTCGGATTTAGTGACGAGACAATAGACAAATTGCTACAACAGTGGCATGGAGTAAATTTTGTGCATTGGACAGCTACAAGTGACGTTATTGACTTTTGGATGGAAGTTCGAAATTACAAAAATGCTGCAGGAATTAATACTTTTCAAGAGTTATCTGATCTCGCTTTATCCGCAATGTCCCTTCCTCATTCAAATGCTGAAGTGGAAAGAGAATTTAGTGCTATAAATATTGTTAAAAATAAACTAAGAAACAAAATGGCTGTAAACACTTTAAATAGTATTCTCTTAATAAGAAACTAATTAAAAATAATGAAGAAAACCTGTTATAGCTATGAGCTCCCGAGCGATGTGATCTCTGCTGTTGGCAAAAATTTGAAATACTCAAAAATTTACCCATCTCAACCGTCTCAACATCTCATCAGTAGACCCGTCACCGTGTCAAGATGACGAAGAAATACCAAACGAAGTATTTAATGTCGATTTCTAACCTAACGTTTTGATTTACTTATCATAAGTAAAATGGTTTTTAAATTCTTAAGTTGCTTTTTAAGTTGTCACTAAGATTAATGATTATTATTCTTACGATTAAAATTATGTTTCTTAACAAATAACTTGTAATTTTATTTAATACTTAACCCTTGTTAAATAATTCTTTAGTGAATTTTGGAGATTTTTTTAGGTAAAAATATAAAGAAATCTAGAGATTTTTTTTATTTAGCTGAAGATTTTTTTTCTGTGAGCTGGCAACACTGATTAAACATAATTATCGGGGGAGATTTTAACATTAATATCTTAGGAAAAACACAAGAATCCACTAAGTTATTGAGTATGATGTCTGAATATAATTTTTTACAATATGTAACTGAACCTACCCGTGTTACAAAATCTACTTCCAATTGTCTAGATTTACTGTTTACTAACTTAAATAAAAACAAAATTTCGGTAAGTGTATGCGACCACGGGATGTCTGACCATAAAGGAATAAAGTTGACATTAAAGAATAATAATAAATCAAATAACCATAAAAAATGGACAATAGAGAAAAGACAATATAACATAAAAAAACATTTGTAATTTTAAAAACGGACTAAAAAGCCTTGACTGGTCAAATATATTAA
This sequence comes from Selenia dentaria, assembly GCA_917880725.1. Classification (NCBI taxonomy): domain Eukaryota; kingdom Metazoa; phylum Arthropoda; class Insecta; order Lepidoptera; family Geometridae; genus Selenia; species Selenia dentaria. The sequence goes on along the minus strand of OU862885.1, from coordinate 32,489,906 downwards.
AAAAAGACAACACTATAGACGATAATAATACTATTTTTAATAATAAACTACAGGAATTACTAAATATTTTTATACCAGAAAAGATAATCAGTTTAACAATAAAACCAAATAATAAGTGGTTAACAAAAGTAATTAAAACATCGTGTAAAAATAAAAGACTAATAAAAGTATTGGTCGCATACAGCGGTGACCCAATTCTTCGCAAATATTATAAACAATACACAAAAAGCTTAAAAAAAGTAAACATCTAGAAGAAATCAAAACATATTAGAAATGAATAAATAGTAACAAGTCAAAAACCATGTGGAAAATAATTAAACAAAATACAAATAAAAACGTTACGAAACCTAAAAATAATATATCACTATATATCTATAACGTCCTTACGTCAAATCCTAAACAAGTTTCTAATGCATTCAATAAGTACTTCGCCTCGGTAGGGAGCAGTGCCAGTGCCGGGCCGGCAGCCCCGGCGTGCGGCCGACCTGTGCTCCAACCTACAGACAATTCGATGTTCGTAAGTGTAGTGGAGCCAAGAGAAGTATATTTGATCCTCAAAACCCTAAAAAGTAAATATAGCTGTGGTATAGACGAGCTCCCCCACCCATATTAATTAAGAGTTGTGCGGAGGAACTTACTATGCCATATTTCCATCTGATAAACCAATCATTTACGGAAGGCATATTTCCTAAGCTACTCAAAAAATCAGTAGTAAATCCCATATACAAAAAGTTAATAAAAACTTGCTAAATAACTATAGACCAATTGCTTTATTGCCTACATCCTCTAAAGTGTTCGAAAAAGCAATGCAAAAAAGATTAAATTCTTATTGCGAAAAATTTAAAATATTTAATGACTGCCAATATGGTTTTAGTAAACATCGGTCTACCACACTCGCTGTCTATAAGTATATAAATGAAGTTTTGGAAATACTCAATAATAAGGAATATGGAGTAGGTATTCTCCTAGATATGTCAAAAGCTTATGATAAAGTAAAATTCAACATATTGCTCAACAAGTTGTATGGCATAGGTATTCGTGGAGTAGCATATAACTGGTTTCAATCATACCTTCAAAACCGTGAGCAAATAGTTGAAGTGGAATATTATGACTCAAAAAATGCTAATATCAGTATGGTGAAATCTGACGTCATAAAAATGGATAGTTCAATCCCCCAAGGTAGTGTACTCGGATGTATTTTATTTTTATTATACATTAATGACCTACCTAAAATAAATAAACAAACATGCATTCTCTTCGCAGATGATATCTCCCTACTAACATCTTGCAGAGACAATAGCCACTTGAATATGACCTTAGTTAGCATGCTGAATAATACAATAAATTGGCTTTCTGTTCATAATCTAGAATTAATCTAAATAAAACAAAAATAATACAATTTAGACCGCTTCAAAAACAACCTCTCAACATAAATCTCATTTATAATAGTACAAAAATGGAATGTGTTGACACTTGTACATTTTTGGGTATAGACATTGATACACATGTAAACTGGAAGTTCCATATAAAACGAATAAAACAAAAATTATGTAGTTATATATATGCACTTAGAGAGATAAAAAAAGTAACAGATATGAAAACAACCTTGTGTACCTATTATGCATATATATATTCGACACTGCGATACGGTATTATTCTATGGGGTAACAGCGTTGATGCACATGACCTTTTTATTTCACAGAAGAAATGTATTCGAATCATAAATAACATAAAAAGCCCTGAAAGCTGTAAACCTTATTTCATTAAACTGAAAATACTAACTTTGACATGTATATACATCCTTGAGATATGCAAATTTGTTACAAAATACCCTAATTTCTTTGACAAAAAATCTGACCAACCGCGACGTAACGAAACTAGATACAAACATAATTTAATACTTCCTGCTTCGGCTTTAAAAGTACATAGCTCTGGTCCTACCATCATGGCCGTTAAAATATATAACAAAATCCCAGACTATTTAAAGGCAGAAGAGAATGGCAGGCAGTATTGAAAATAACTTAGACATTTTCAATAAATAAATGTTATTATGATTTGGACGAATTTTTTAAGGATTAATTATATAATATTAGGTTATTTTTAACGATTGTAAATATAATTATGTAAATGTGCTAATAAGACAAATTGGTCCGCTCCAACTCATATTGCCATACCCTTTCAGGGTCATATGTGTACTTAGTAACTAAATTGTAAGATCCTTGTTACATATATGATGCAATAAAATATTGAATATGAATATGAATATTGAACATCAAGCCTATGCATATGTTCCTACTCCTACACAATCCTCACAACTTTCTGAGGTTCAATATGATAAATACCTTATTATTGATTTCCCTAACACTACTTTTAGTAATAATAATAATTTAGTGGAAGGTAGTTTCAGTAAAGTTAAAGATTTTCTTATATTTAAACACAAAAAGTAACTATAACTTGTTACCGTATTAATATACCGTTGTATATATGTTACCGTATAAAAAATATTTCACCATGTTTTTTTTGTGGTTGAATCTTGGTTTAGTACAAGAAAAAACAGTTTATCTAGAATTTCGGGAAATTAAATTTCTAACATGTAGGTACTTACCTTTATATAATGTTTCAGACATTTGTAAATTGCCCAACAAGTCTCAGGAATCATTGTTGGCATCAATTGTGGTGATATGATACAACTAAATTTCAAATCCTCGTCAAGTTCAATCCTTCAAGTCATCTACTTCCAGTTCTTTTATAATATTCATGTGGCATAACTCACTTCTTTTATGTAGTCATTTCTTCACCCAGTATCTCCTTTTCCTTTTTTTTTGAGGTAGCACAACAGAAAGCGCCAAGGCTACTCCAATCTTTTGATTGGTCGATAATACGGGTGCCATTCTCAATACGTGTGCTCAGCTCAGCTTACTCTGGAACACTGCACTGCAGGCAAGTGTGTAGAGATACTCCCGATATCGCCACAAACGCCATGCACCCTAGATTGCCCCTGCGGCAGATGTGTGAGTAGGGCGCTTTATACACCTCGGTCGCTAAACCTGTTAGCAGCTCGGTCAAAGACGCAAGAGCCAAGCTGACCCGACATTATACCGAAGATATCCCGGACATGAGCCTGTACGAGATTAGAATGGCCTTGAAACAGCTTAAGAACAACAAGGCGCCTGGTGACGACGGTATCACATTTGAGCTTCTGAAAGCGGTGGAACACCGGTACTTAAAGTCCTTCAGAAGATCTTTCATACCGTCTTACTCGGAGGTTCAGCGCTAGAAGCATGAAACAAAAGCGTGGTGCTGCTGTTTTTCAAGAAAGGTGACAACACTTTACTTAAAAATTACAGACACATTTTTTCCAAAATTATATAATTAGAAGGTAGTCTGCTGAATTTCTTTCGCTAATTTCACTGTGAAATCAATGCAGCGTTTTCTGACTGCTTTAACGACATCATCGATTAAAGAGGTCTTTTGCGCGTGAGTTTCAAAAAGATATCCTAAATACGGAACTGGATTTAAGTGGGCTTCTATTTTAATGGTTAAATAATCATTTGCAGTAGAGCAAACAGAACGAAGCAAAGTCATCAATGTATTTAGTAGGTAGGTAATACAATTCATTAAACAGTTTTATGAATTGTATTTTTTCACCAACAATTCTAAAACTTTTTGTAACTATTCCAATACATTACAATGAGTAGTATATCATATTTAGGGAGAATAACTGCACAGATTTCTAAAACACATTCAATTGACATATCCCCTATATCTTGTTTGTCGATATAGTCCACATCGTCTCGCAGTAATATGCACACACCGCCTCCCTTGTGGTTGTGTCTACAGTAGGACAACGCAACTTTGTAGTTATTACACTTGTAACATCTGTAGCTTCTCGGTACTTAGCCATGATTCCGATATACACACAGCCTGGAAATCCGGTGAATTTGGCGCGTCCAGGAGTGCTTCTAGAATGTGCATTTTATTCCAAACACTTTGCATATTTTGGAACAGAATGCAAGTAACGTTAGGCGTCTGAGAGACGAAAGGTGCAATTTTGTGTAGTGTTTTGAAGTGATGTGTTATGTTGTGAGTTAGTAGTGACAGTCGTGGTTTCTAAATTCATAGAATTTTGTGTATTTCATACGTCGGCGAGTGGACTGGTTTAGCGGCAATTCCGATACTCTTGAGGTATCTTCTTGATCGTTAAGGTTAGTATTATTTTCTTTTATAATAAGTTTGTTGTTTCTGATAACAGCGTAGTGTCCGTTCTGTCGTGCTTCTCGTAGTTTTTTCTGCAGTTCCCTTCTTTGTATCGATGCCTTTTCATCAAGGTATTCGGTAATTGAAAGTCCAGTGTTTTAAAAAAAAATGGGAATTCTCTATGTTTTTTGTTTGCCTTTTGCTAAGCAGTTCAATCATGATTGGTCGTTTGGATGGTACTTTTCCAATTCTTTTTGCTTCCTCAATGTAGTCAGACACATCTAGGTTAAGAATATCTCGGAAGATATTGGTTATGCGATAACTAAGTAAGTCAGTGGTTTCATACTTATTTTCCGTTAGTCCGTGTAATACAATTTTTTTGTTATCATTTTGGATATTTCCATGGGAACATGTTAGATTGTTCTGTATTTTTTTTAATCTCTTCTTGGAGTTTTTCATTTGTAGTGACTCTATAGAATTGTTAAGTGTATCAATTTTTCTTTTCATATCGATTTGTTCTGCTTCCAAGTAGTTACTTTTAGTTATAAAACTGTCACTTAGGATACTAATTGCTTTGCAAATTTCATCCTGTATTGTACTCTTGATGTCATTTAATATTGAATATTTATTGTCCTTTAACTTTTTGTCTAATAATTGTTCAAATATGTCTAGTATAATTGTTCCAACCTGTTTGTGTTCACTTGGCAGGCTTGAGTGTTCTTTTGAGTCAGAACATGAAGTACTGGAGTCGTTAATCAAATTATTGTCTGTAGACATCATGGTGTCATCTAATCGCTGGGGTGAGATTTTACTTCTTACTGGTGTGTTGTCATTTTTTTTCCGTCTAGTGACATTTTCACATGTAGGGCATGTCCAGGATTTCTTTAGATCGACCATGTTGTTTGCGTAGAAAGCCGAAGTCATATTTAGGCAGGCATAATGGTATTTTTTTGAGCAGGCTGTGCATCTCAATATATCTCTATCGTAAACAATTTCGCTATTACAAGCTGAACAATACATTTTCAATTTACAGTGATTATTTACGAGGTTAAAGTTGTATTTGCGTAGAATGAATTCACTAGTTATCTTGATGAGCCGGTCCGGCATGTACGGGGATACGGGTCAACGACCGCTGTCACATCAACGGTAGTTTTTTTAAAATGATTACGGCGTTAACTTTACTATTTTATCGTATTTTACACTTTTCCACTGTATGTTTTTTATGGTATTTTTATGTCACTGTACTCCTTGTTTCTCTAGCACTGTTTTGGTATATGATAATAACTAAACAAACTGATTTATCTATATAAGCCGATTTATTGCTTTGAGCTTGTGTGGATGTTGTGGGGATAGAGTAGGAGCAGATGCGTAGGATTGATGTTGTGGAGATGGAGTAGGAGCAGATGCGTAGGGTTGATGTTGTGGGGATGGAGTAGGAGCAGATGCGTAGGATTGATGTTGTGGGGATGGTGTCAGAGCATTAATAGGTACTGAATGAATGTACTGATTATGATATTGGTTTTTCAAAGTGATTGACGATTCTTCTGTTAGTTTTCTAAGTTGCCCATAGAAAATGACTTCAGATATTAATTTTTTTGCAACAACTTGCTGGTGTTTACTTAAATTTTTCAATTGAATACCATAGCCCATTCCTATGACTTCCCATTCATCTGTAGTGGTAAGAAGTTTTTGAGCAGTATCAAATAGTTTCTCTTGTTTTTTTTGTAAGTTTAATCGCGGTTTTCTTGGGGCAGGTTCTTCTTCTATTTTGTTTAGCTTACTTGGACGTTTTAAGTTGAATGATTGACTACCAGATGGTTCATCCAATTCCAAACTCTGTGAAACCTGAAATATTAAATTTCTCAATTACTGTTTGTTTCAGATGCCCACATCGGAAACTGAATGGAAGAACACAGCTAAAATGTTTGAAGAAAAATGGAATTTCAGTCACTGTGTTGGAGCAATGGACGAAAAACACGTCTCTGATGGTGGTGTAATCATCATCATGATCATCTCAGCCGTAGGACGTCCACTGCTGAACATAGGCCTCCCCCATTATTTTCCAAAAGGACCGGTTGGAAGCGGCCTGCATCCAACGTCGCCCTGCGACCTTCCTCAGGTCGTCTGTCCACCGTGTCGGTGGACGACCTACGCTGCGCTTGCCGGTCCGTGGTCTCCACTCTAGAACCTTTCGGCCCCATCGGCCCTCTGTTCTGCGTGCTATGTGCCCTGCCCACTGCCACTTCAACTGGCTAATCTTCTGAGCTATGTCGATGACTTTCGTTCTTCTACGGATCTCCTCATTTCTGATTCGATCACGTAGAGAAACCCCGAGCATAGCCCTCTCCATAGCTCGTTGTGCTACTTTGAGCTGGTGGTGTAATACAACATACAAAATTTCATGAAAAACTAATGAAAAGCCAGTTAAACCTACCACCAGCTTCAACGTTACCAAATAGTAATATTACAGTGCCCTATGTATTTGTAGGAGACAGTGGATTTTCTCTCGACAGACACGTGATGAAGCCCTATCCATTCAAGAATATAAACCATGAACAAAGAATACTCGTATTTAATTATAGGTTATCTAGGGCAAGACGGGTAGTAGAAAATGCTTTTGGGGTACTGGCAACACGTTTTAGGATATTTCGCCGAAAAATAAGTGTAAATGTTGAGAACGTCGATGCTATTGTTCTAGCATGTTGCGCTTTACACATTTTTTTAAGAACCGAATCAAACAGCTATTTGACAAATTCATGTACAGACTCTGAAAATACAAACGATCCAACTTATCGACCAGGTGATTGAGAAGGCGGGCAGAATCAGTAGAATTAGTATCAGTTGCGCAAAGAAATGAAAAACAGCGCAACGATGAAGGAAACTACGTTAGAAGTCAATTTATGTCGTATTTTAACGGACAAGGCAGTGTTGATTTTCAAGAAGACATGTTACGAGTAATATAAGAGCATTAAAAGAGTTTTAATGTTGATGAAATACTTAAGTACTTATACCTAATATTTAGAAGTAATTCTTACAAATATATATAATTGTGCCAAGTGATTTTATTCTTGTTTTATTTTAAGTATTACCTCGTCAGAGTCCATGGAATCTACTCCCGTGTGAGATGGTTCAGTAGTCTCTTCAATAAAAGTAAAGAGATTGTAATACCAAAGAGATGGTTTGTACACATCATCGCTGCCAGATCCTGTTTGTTTTGAAGAAATGACCTAAAAAAGATTACACATTGAAATGAAATACAAATACCTACTAATAAAAATAAATACAAATTTTCAAAACACAATTTTGAATAATCATTACTTAATTAAAAATACGTACCTTTTTTAACTCCCGAAAAAAAGATGTCCGCATATTTTCAAATTTTTTTTTTAAAGCCGGCAGCTCCATGTTGGTTTTGAGTTCCCCAAAAAATTCAAACATTAGTGTGAATGTTTGCTGCCTCATGTCGCGGTTAAAATAATGTTTTTGATTTTTATCCCACATGTGAGGTCAGTCTTTATAAACTTCTATAATTCGCGTCCAAACTTCGCGTTCGAGAAACTGCCGTCTTCTCTCTTCAGCTTCGTCAACTGGCTTTGCCCAATAGACATGTCTCTTGCAAACTCTCTCACTCTCATCTCGTCCACTGAAGCGATGTTCTCAAGGCAATCGAAGCGATTGGATAGCGCAAGTTGAAAGCTCTCGGGGTCTTGAATACGGGCACGAATGTATACATGGACTTGTTTAATATTGTAAAATTAGCGCAACCAAATTAAAATAAAGTCAAAATATATCATCTAGCATAATGTATTAAATACAGAGTATAATAGATATCTACAGGATGACATTTTATGTTTTTGTAGTCTTTTACACGTCATTATAACATGCGGCTTGTCACTTATGCCCGCCCCAACTTATGTTCAATACAGAACATAAAATGGTTATGTGTATCTATTTTCGGTTTGTGTGCTTGTAACACCAGTTGTAAAATCTAGAAAAATAATTGTCTGTGGTACATCTCTCTCTTGCATTTTTTTCTTTGTGTTACAGTGTGCTATACAGTCGTATTAGATTTAAAAAAATACATAAAATAACTGTCTTATTGAACAGCTTCATTTATTGCTTATGATTGGGTGTTTGTGGTGAGGAATAAAAGAGATTTGGAAGAGTTCGTGGCCAATATGTTCTAATCTTTATTATTTAGTATTAATATTATTATGTTTTTTATTTAGATATACTTAGATGCCTACCGAAGGTAAAAGTGACGAGTGAAAAGAAACAAGGAAATCCCTTGGATATTACATTTGCTTTATTTCGGTGAGCTAGTTGACAATACGACCTGAAGGATTTGTTCTACTCTATACTAAATTGGCTAATTATCTTCATTAGTACATACTTCTCAACAATGCTAATGGACGGGGTGGAGAAGCCAACTCCCACAGCAAATAAAAAACTTACAAGGGTAAATTACATAGGGTATACGGGTTTTTTAGCGTTTGTGGACAATGAGAAAGCCTTTGATTCGATCGAGACGTGGCCAGTGCTTGAGTCTCTCCAGCGGTGCCGTATTGACTATCGGTATATTGAAGTGCTGAAGTGTTTGTACAAAAACGCCTACATGTCAGTCCGAGTACAGGAGCAGAGTTCGAAGGCAATTCCATTGCAAAGAGGCGTGAGACAGGGAGATGTTATATCTCCGAAACTGTTCACCGCTACATTGGAAGACGCCTTCAAGCTTCTGGAATGGCAAGGACTTGGCATCAATATTAACGGCGAATACATCACTCACCTTCGATTTGCCGACGATATTGTAGTCATGGCAGAATCCATGGAAGACCTCAGTACAAAGCTCGAAGGCCTCCATCGAGTTTCCCAACGGGTACGGGTAGGTCTTAAGATGAACATGGATAAGACGAAAATTATGTCTAATGCCCATGTTGTACCTACCCCAATATCAGTTGGGAACTCAGTTCTCGAAGTTGTCTGGGACCTGGGACAGACAGTCAAACTAGGCAGGTCCAATTTCGAGAAAGAGGTCAATCGTCGAATCCAACTCGGCTGGGCAGCGTTCCGGAAACTTCGCGAAATCTTCTCGTCAAAAATACCTCAGTGCCTCAAGACAAGAGTCTTCGACCAACGTGTGTTACCAGTGATGACTTATGGCACTGAAACGTGGTCTCTTACTATGGGCCTCATAGATAAGCTCAAAGTCGCACAACGAGCTATGGAGAGGGCTATGCTCGGGGTTTCTCTACGTGATCGAATCAGAAATGAGGAGATCCGTAGAAGAACGAAAGTCACCGATATAGCTCACAAGATTAGCCAGTTGAAGTGGCAGTGGGCAGGGCACATAGTACGCAGAACAGATGGCCGATGGGGCCGAAAGGTTCTGGAGTGGAGACCACGGACCGGCAAGCGCAGCGTAGGTCGTCCACCGACACGGTGGACAGACGTCCTGAGGAAGGTCGCAGGACGACGTTGGATGCAGGCCGCTTCCAACCGGTCCTTTTGGAAAATCATGGGGGAGGACTATGTTCAGCAGTGAACGTCCTACGGCTGAGATGATGATGATGATATGGGTGGCCTGCCTGGACGAATCGGTTATGGTAATTCTTAAATAATTCTTGGTAAGAACTTGTACGATATCCCAGCAATATATATGGGCCGGCGCAGTGCAGGAGTCCAGAGTGGCTCAGAATGAATGGATGTGAGGTACCTGATATGGCCTACCCAGCCCTAAACCTCCGTGCATTCCAGTCACTGCGAAGAGCGCAGATGGAAATCCTCTTCGACAGCTACAGAGGCCGCACGACTCTAAGCCCGGCAACAGCATACCAACAAATCCGCAGTACAGGGAGCAAACACCCAATACCAGCTCCAGGGGAAAGCGAGGGGGTAATTAACGTGCCCTGGAAAAATCAAATGTAACCATGAACACACAATAACCCAGAAAAGGTATACCTACAGAAAATCAGTTTTTCTCCGAGCTTCCTAAAATTGCAATTTCCTATAGATTTAGGAAACAAACTATGACCAGTAATTGAAATTATCAAACTTTTGAGATATTTTCAACCAAATAGGTTGAGGACATTTTTAACATTTTTTTACCATCAATTCTGAATAAAACCTAACAAATTGCCTATTGGAAGTGCGCAAGCGTCCTGCTGCGTGTGCAGTGACACAAGCCACATCGCCTCTGCATGTCTCCAGCGTTACAAGAATAAAAAAATATATTTATGCCAGTGCTGGTGTTGGTCAACCGATCAGCCGGCATGTCAACGTGTGTTGGCGAGCTTCGCATGGTGTTTCAGATAAGTGACATTAATTTGCCGTTTACGTTCGCTTCAGAATCTGAAGGTAGTTTAGTAAAACAGACGCATTAGTAAAACAGACTCATAACAAAGTACTTGGAGCGCTGTTATTACTTTCTTTGATAATAGTATTTCACTACATGATGCCCAGATTCATTTTGATAGACGATAGACGTTTCTTTTTAAACACGAACAGTTTCATTTAATATAAAACGTAGGTAATTCCTCGTAACTACTACCTACGTTTTATTTTAAAAGAAACTGCTCGGTAGACCGTTCCTACGTGGCTCTGCCGGGAGCCACCGCTACTTTCCAGGAACGCAGGGCCAGGTAGGTCTGTCCATCTCCGAACCTGAGGAAGCCTTTCATAGCACGCCTGTGTTACGTGGGGGACGGCTCAGCACGTAGCATACCTCTGGACAATGCGTTCACTTCACGAAGACGAGGTTTACACTCGTTTATCATTTGAATCCAGTCTGGTGGCCTGAAAATAACACGCAATTTAGAACCGAGTTTGGACAAAAGAAAAACAATGCATAGAAACGTCTCGATTTGCATGCTCGTAGGTACTTACTGGTATATGTAGGTGGTTGTTACAAGAGCAAGCACAGACCGGAGCTGCTGCTTTTCCTCAAGCCTGCAAACAAAAAAAAATGCAATTCCCAGGTTGCAACAAGATTACTTTCAACGGCACGAATGTATCCGTGCACCCACCGATATCCCGGCGAATCGCTTCCTTGAGGTATTCGTTCGCAAGCCGCCCATGAAAAGGCTACGGCGTGCTTTTCTCTCCTTTTTATAGACGCGATGGGAAATCGTAGCGAAATAGTCGAATTTAAAACTCGCAACCATGCGGAGAATCCAGCATTAGGAAGTCCCTGCACGGGTAGATCGACCTGGAAAAGGTAATTGAGCACCCCCCGGTACTCATTATAGAAGGTGAGGTGAAACAAGCTTTGGCTCGTACCAACACCGCTAAGACACTCCGAAGGTACTTCTGTAAAGAAACTAAGGCCGTCCGAAACATTTTCCGGGGGCTAGAGCTAGATTCTGATTTAAAGTTAACTTTTTCGACCTATTTTTATATCGCCAATTCTCCCGTCTGTGTGCCAAATTTCCCAAGCTGGCAACACCGGACAGCTTGATGACTCGACACTTGACGTTGACAGATTGAAAGAACTCGCGGGTTCTTTTTTTTGTTTTGGAAGGACCTATTTATACATTGGCCGGCCATAGACTACGCCTATAAAACATGAATTTGGAAACTCGTAAAAGTACCTAATTAAATGTTGACACGGGACTATAGCAATGAAGCTATACGTCCAAGAGAATGCCCTGAGATTACAGTAAAGTAAGACAAGAAAAAAAACCGTAACATGCTTATCTTTTTTTTAAATTTTGTTTGGAATTTGTTCCGAATTTATTCGTTTTAAATTAGAAATTTTATTCAGTTTCTGGTTTGGTTTAGATGTTTTGTTGTCATCTCCTGTTTTCAACTTGTTCTTTCAGTTATGGTAGAAATTTCGTCACTGCTGATTGATTTACCCGGTGGAACATATTTATTTTTGTTATTGTCTCTTTTTATTAGATTAGGGTTTTGTTTTCTATAAGAATATCAAGCAGTGTCATCAAGTGATCAACGTATTTGATATCGTCTTCGTATGCGGAAAATTTTCTTTTGTATACTTCATAAGGATTAAATGGATGTGTACCTGTAGCTTTAAAACTACTCCGCATATTTTCTCTTTTTAAATTGGCAGCATCGACCAATTTTTTTAGCAAAATCGGATAATGGCTTTTGTTTGGTGATGGCTGTTTAGGATTTTCCGTTTTATACTTAAGGAGAATATTTTTAGGCCTTCTTTGAAGGCCCGAAGGAAGCAACATACAGGGGCTGTGTTAATTGTGTTGATCTCAATAGCAGATACATGAAGCGAATCTGGTGAGCTTCGCACAACTCAATGACATCGGCGACAACATTCCAGCCATATCAAAATATGGCTGGAAAGTTGTCGCCGATCACATATTTCGGTCCTTCCGATTTTTCAGCGATCACGATGTTTGTGAACCAGTCTGAATAAACAATGGAATCGAACTAGCCACTTTTAGTGCGGTTGTGTCCCTTTTGGCCCTTTTTTGCACCACAGTCCAAAGTTTCTCCGATTTTTAAACTACGCACGGCGGTAGGAGTTCACCTTCAGCAATTCCCGAATTAGCCTTTCGAATGATTAATGATTCTGTCCGGGTACTTTACTCCTTGGCGAAAAATGCATTTTGTAGGTCCTGGGCAATCAGAAACATTGGTTTCGTCGCAATTCATGATATTTTTAGATGGCACATTCGACGGAGATTTTTGATAAACAAAATATTCTTTAAATTCTTCAAAAATTTTATTTTGCTCGCGCTTTTATAATATTATTTTCAGTAGATCTTAGAGGAAGTTGGCCTTTGTAACGCTCCAAAAATGTTTAACCCATCAATCACCAGGTACAGTTGTCATTAAAAACTTGCGTTTTATTATTTATTTTTTCAAATAGTTGAAGTCTAACTGTGATAGCGGGCAGCCAGTAGGAGAGACCGAGGTTCGACGTTCCGATTTTGGAGTCGGAGGCAATATAAATGTAATAGAAATGTTTAAAATCAACGATTCCTATATAAAATGGTGCATAATTTATCCTTGTTTCAAATTGTAAACTTAAGTTCTTTGAAATAAGCATATACACTCGAGAGCAATGAATCCGGGTCACTTAAAGAATGTTAAAAATCTCGGAAACTAAAAATGATAGGTTAATGCAATAAATTGTATTTAATAGACAATGTAATACTCCTTAAATGAAAGTAAAAAAATATGAGTCACCATACATTTTATTAACACAAAATTACATAAAGAAAAAAACTGCTGATCTCTCCTTAAAACAAAAATAGGAAACATGAAATTTTTGAACTTTATTACGATTTTCTTGAATTTTAATACTTCGTATTGCCTCCTCGTGCTTCCATTACTGCGTTTACGCGGTTTGGCATGCTGTACACCAAGTTCCTTATACGATTTTGGGGAATATTCTCCCATTCCTCTGTGAGAGCAATTTTGAGCTCACGAAGCGTGATCGGGGGAGGGTTTCGTTGTTTTACGCATCTGCCTAGCTCGTCCCAAGCATGCTCGATCGGGTTGATATCCGGGCTGCGCGCTGGCCACTCCATACGAGTAATGTTCATCTCTTGAAGGTAGTCATTCACAATCCTACCTGTATGAGGTCGGGCATTGTCATGCATAAATATAGCATCCTCACCTAAATTGACCATAAATGGACCAACGTGATCATTGAGGATTTCTTCCACATATCTTTCGCTAGTTAAAGAGCCGTTTTCTATGATCACCAGCTCTCTGCGACTTTCAGAAGAAATTCCGGCCCACACAAGTACAGACCCACCACCGTAGGCTACTTTTTCTTCGATGCATGCTTGCTTGAATCTTTCCCCTGGTCTTCGATACACTCTGTGTCTTCCATAGTGCTTGTAGAGCATACATTTTGATTCGTCGGAGAACATAACTTTTGACCAATCTTCAATACTCCAATTTACGTGGCTCTGGGCATATCTTAGTCTTGAAATACGATACCCACGCTCCAGTTTAGGGCCGTTTGCAGGTCTAAGGGGTTTTAAGTTAGATTCAGCAAGCCGACGTCTTACTGTCCATGCACTTGGGTTACTTCCTCCGAGGCGTCGAAACTGATTTGTGAGTTCAGTTCCTGTGAGAAAGCGATTTCGAAGCATGGTGTTCACCAAGTATCGGTCTTCTCGTGCTGTGGTACACCTGGTTCTGCCCGTTCCTGGTCTGCGTAGGTTAGAACCAGTTTCTTCGTAACGTCGGAGAACTCTTTGTACTGTTGACAGCGACACACCGACAGTCCTGGCTGTATCGCGCTGACTCCGGCCGGTTTCCAGCATTGTAAGTATTCTGGTGCATTCTTCAGGCGTAAGCGACATAATTTCAGCTTGAATAATGAATATAGAGCACTATCAACATGGTTTATGTACCCACATAAATGACAGATTAAAAACAAAAGCAAAACCAAATGCTGTAATTTCGTAGTTCCATCTTCGAAAGTGGCCCTTTTTCAAATTTGATTTTTTTATGATATAACTTTACAATAACTAAGAAGTTTTAATACCTTCATTTAAGGAGTATTACATTGTCTATTAAATACAATTTATTGCATTAACCTAGCATTTTTAGTTTTCGAGATTTTTAGGATTCTTTAAGTGACCCGGATTCATTGCTCTCGAGTGTATTATTGCTCAGGATATTTTTTCTGTAAAAAGTCGACAAGGAACAACTCGCCCCACAAAGGGGCTGGTTGTTCCTCAGCTGAGGTAAGTTGTTCCGCTTATCAACTCCAGTCCCTAATAATGTAGTATTAGTTGGAAAGGTATTATATAAAATAAATTAGGTATATGTAATTGAATATTTATTAGAGTTTTATTTAGAAAAGTACAAAATCTTAATGTTTTTTACAAACTTTTCAACAAAATTAAAAAACGTAATGAACATAACTGCAAAAATAAAATAATAACAAGCATTAACTACCAGTTAATGGTGTAGTACAACCTAATTAATAGAAGAATTATAAACATTTAATAAACATTTAATTTAAGAATAATAAACATTTTTAATATTACTCAATCAACTTTGACAAACGTTTGCTTGTCAAAAAAAACAAAATTATTTCTTTTAATGAAAACACAAAAAATAACAAATTTTAACATTTCGAGTTATAGTTTCTTAATTCAGTCTTATAGCAATGACTTTACTGAGATCAATAATCTAAACTTATAACCTACTCTGTAAAAACAGATTCATTTCAGTAACTTAAAAAAAATTATTCAGAGTCGTCGTCAGAATTACAATTTTGACAAACATAAGAATGAACATCTTCAGATTTCAGGCGTCTCCAAGCTTGCTAAAGAATTCATTAACGTTGTGTCGGTTAAAAGAGGATGCGCGTCCTGCACTAGTGGCTTCCGGAGCTCTTATGGACAATGACGGATTTCTTTTCAGAAAACTAGTGAACCAATCAGCTCCAGCTTCTTTATTTATATGCCAAGAGACTGGAATATTAGGCATGTCAAATTTGACAGCGCAACTATATGCCAACTTCCTTACTTCTTCTGGCAAAAGACCGAAGTAAATTGATGAACATTTTAATAAATAATCCGCCAATGTCTTCTCTTGGTCTTGGTTGAACACCTGTCTAGAATAGTAACCCACAGTAGGTGTTACACCAGCTTTCAACTTTTTGACAAAGCGAAACAATGTCATATGACATATCTCTAATTCCCGAGCTACCGTCTTAAGTTTACGACCGTCTTTAATAACGGCATCAGCAGCCCGCTGCAAAAGTTCAATTGAAACCTTGCCCCGTTCGGTTTTTCGTTTATAGATTCTCATCCTAAAACAAAGTTTTAATTTTATTATTTACGTGTTCGTTACGTGGCAGGTTGTTCCGCGGAACAACTAGCCCCCCACCAGAGGAACTTGGAACCCCAAATTCCATTTTCTAAAGTAACATCCAATTATGATAGAATACGTTTGAAAAAGCCAAAAACGATATTAAAAAGTTAATCACTGTAGTTTGCTCGACAGATAATAGAAAGTAACACACAAATAGCTAGAAAATTAATTGAAATAGACCAAAAAGTATGATGACGAAAAATTTACTTACGTGATGTTTGAGTGTCACCAATCGACTACCACGCTAACACGCGGGCAGACCGTCACTAAAATGACTGACGCAATGGCGCGATGATATGACGTTTCGCGATGCACTTCACACTTATTGCTATCTCTTTTCTTCGCGGAGCTATTTCAATCGGAACAACCTGCCCCCGGCACTTTGAACCCCGGCCTCCCCTAACCCGCTGCTATGAGTTTTTTTAACAAACTTTAGTTCGTAGTTTAACAAATTTCACCTTGAGAAAGACGGACCCGCGATCCAGGTTTATCTGAGTATTTGTTTTTAAGTTTTTTTTCTGTTGTACGTTTTGGAATCCCGAATTGTTTTTCGGCAACATATGACGTGGTACGTTTAGTTTTCACTAATTCTACTGCCAATGACAACATTCAACTTCCGATTAGTTTCGGTAATGTCGTGCTCCTAATCTTCTACGACTTCTTTTATTTCCTTTTTTGGAGACATGTTGAGAAGCCTGAAAATTTAAACTCTCCAACGATACCCTCAACCTCATGGCTGATCGACGCTCATTGAAACTGCAGTCTTCGGATGATGCTGAAGCATATAGGCTGCTCAATAGACGAATATGGAAGTCCTTGCGACACGACATTCGGATCTTTAATACAAACCGTATTAAAGAGACGATAGAGCGGAAAAAAGGCTCCAAAGTGTTTGCAAGAGACATGTCTATTGGGCAAAGCCAGTTGTCGAAGCTGAAGAGAGGAGACGGCAGTGTAGCGTCGACCAAAGCGGAAGTGTTAGGAGAGGTCGAGAGTTTCTACGGACAGTTATACACCTCGGTCGCTAAACCTGTTAGCAGCTCGGCCAAAGACCCAAGAGCCAAGCTGACCCGACATTATACCGAAGATATCCCGGACATCAGCCTGTACGAGATTAGAATGGCCTTGAAACAGCTTAAGAACAACAAGGCGCCTGGTGACGACGGTATCACATCTGAGCTTCTGAAAGCGGGTGGAACACCGGTACTTAAAGTCCTTCAGAAGCTCTTTAATACCGTCTTACTCGAAGGTTCAACGCCAGAAGCATGGAACAAAAGCGTGGTGGTGCTGTTCTTCAAGAAAGGTGACAACACTTTACTTAAAAATTACAGACCCATCTCGCTTTTGAGCCATGTTTATAAGCTGTTTTCGAAGGTCATAACGAACCGTCTCAGTCGCAGGTTTGATGAATTCCAGCCTCCGGAACAAGCCGGTTTCCGAAAAGGCTATAGTACCATAGACCACATCCACACGCTACGGCAAGTTATACAGAAGACCGAAGAGTATAACTTGCCTCTTCTAGCGTTTGTGGACTATGAGAAAGCCTTTGATTCGATCGAGACGTGGGCAGTGCTTGAGTCTCTCCAGCGGTGCCGTATTGACTATCGGTATATTGAAGTGCTGAAGTGTTTGTACAAAAACGCCTACATGTCAGTCCGACTACAGGAGCAGAGTTCGAAGGCAATTCCATTGCAAAGAGGCGTGAGACAGGGAGACGTTATATCTCCGAAACTGTTCACCGCTACATTGGAAGACGCCTTCAAGCTTCTGGAATGGCAAGGACTTGGCATCAATATTAACGGCGAATACATCACTCACCTTCGATTTGCCGACGATATTGTAGTCATGGCAGAATCCATGGAAGACCTCAGTACAAAGCTCGAAGGCCTCCATCGAGTTTCCCAACGGGTACGGGTAGGTCTTAAGATGAACATGGACAAGACGAAAATTATGTCTAATGCCCATGTTGTACCTACCCCAATATCAGTTGGGAACTCAGTTCTCGAAGTTGTTGACGAGTATATCTACCTGGGACAGACAGTCAAACTAGGCAGGTCCAACTTCGAGAAAGAGGTCAATCGTCGAATCCAACTCGGCTGGGCAGCGTTCCGGAAACTTCGCGAAGTCTTCTCGTCAAAAATACCTCAGTGCCTCAAGACAAGAGTCTTCGACCAATGTGTGTTACCAGTGATGACTTATGGCACTGAAACGTGGTCTCTTACTATGGGCCTCATAGATAAGCTCAAAGTCGCACAACGAGCTATGGAGAGGGCTATGCTCGGGGTTTCTCTACGTGATCGAATCAGAAATGAGGAGATCCGTAGAAGAACGAAAGTCACCGACATAGCTCAGAAGATTAGCCAGTTGAAGTGGCAGTGGGCAGGGCACATAGCACGCAGAACAGATGGCCGATGGGGCCGAAAGGTTCTGGAGTGGAGACCACGTACCGGCAAGCGCAGCGTAGGTCGTCCACCGACACGGTGGACAGACGACCTGAGAAAGGTCGCAGGACGACGTTGGATGCAGGCCGCTTCCAACCGGTCCTTTTGGAAAATCATGGGGGAGGCCTATGTTCAGCAGTGGACGTCCTACGGCTGAGATGATGATGATGATGAAAGTCTGATAATGTACCTAATGTTTATTTAACTCTGACTTTGAAAAATTCAATAGAATCTATTAAAATTTCCTGTTATAATGGATATTAGAAACTCGTTGTATTGTTATAACATTAGCCACTTCATTTCTAGTTAGCAAAACATCAGTTCCATAGTCCGTAGTTCCATCAAAGGTACCATAATTTCAAACAGAATCTTCTAATCTAATCGTCGAAATTCATATACAAAAGTTTACATTCGCATGGTGTGTACGGTGTACCATTATATTTTATAAAATTATTATCTAACATTATTTGTATTCTTTAAATTCTGTATTTAAATATAGGATTTTTAAATTTACGGGTTTGGTAACTAAGATTTTATGCATAAATGCCCATTTAGATGGAGATAATATAAAGAAGATACGATTATCGAATGGAACATAAAAAAGTTGCTTCGTGTTAAGTTTACACTGTAAACATTCACGATTCTCGCCCTTCCCCTTGGGCGACAATTGCCTCGCTGATCAAGGCCATGGTGGAAAGTGAAATGTCGTGGAACGCGGGGCTAGACTTCTGCGAACGGGTCTTGTCGCAGACGGAGGCTGCGGAGAGGGATAGGGAGATTACCTCTACTCTTCCGATCCGCACCCAGAGAGCCGGGCGAAGGAGGGCGTATCAAGTCCTTCTCCATCCCCCATTACAGAGGTCGCGATTGTGAACACGGGGGTGCCCGTTGCCGCCAAAAGACCTCGAGGTGTCGCGCGCGGTGTTTCCGTGCGCCTGTCAGAAGTGCTGGGATGGAGTGACTCTTACTCCATCCCACCGGGATGGGGTTCTCATGGGAGGGCCAACGCCGCCGGGACCCCGGACGATTGCAAAAGCGTGCCCGTTGTCTCGACATAAAGGCGCCTGGAGAAACACCGTGTGGTGGTTTAGTCGATTTGGTCTGCTTGCTGCTATGGGTGTTTCTCCTGTAATAAAATGTTTTCAAACGAAACTAATTTTGGTCTCAAACTGTGAGCATTTCATTGTAGTATAGTTAACTTAACATAATTCTTTTTTTATCCATTGTTCATAAAAAAATCTAATGTTTTTTTTAATAGTGGCGAACCTGCGATTATGCCAACTACAACTAAAATCAACCATTCGACGCAACACTTCAGCACATTATTCACCTTAGATTGAATCGAAGTTTCTCTAAGAAATACTATATCTTTCAGTCTATTTAATAGTTCTGTTTGGGTTTGTATCTGAACAAGCAAGCATTCCAAATATTTGAATTAGTTTCATGCACGCAACATAGATGGCGTTGTGCAGCGAGCTCAGTAAGCTGAATCGCGGTGGAAAAATTATCCGACATGTAACTTAATTAAGTTTCATGACGAAATAAAATTATCTTCACTTGCTATACAAAAGTGTTTCATTGCTAACTTGGGTTAGACAAAGACCACTTGCGGGTTGGTCCTCCGTTATGCCGGTAGGCGACAAGAAGTGGGGAAACCGTGACTGTGCGCTGTCTTTCTACGGAATGCGACGCGCCAGAGCCGGGCGGGTGAATTGAAATTTCCATTCATGAGCGACGTTAGCAAACTACAGCCATTCATTGCAATGGCGTCGCCATTTTCCGGAATAGGTGGAAAAATTCATCTTTTCTTATTTTTTACATATGGTGCGTCAAGATACGCTCTGCAAAAGAAAAGAATAAAATTATATATAAGAATAAACATATTGCTTCTTACGGGATGAAAACCGTGGTAATCAGTACCAATATGATTATTGAAAACAACCGTGAAAGTTTAAAAAAGTAAATACAGTAAAGTCCGTTTATAATGACATCGAAAGGAATTGACAAACAAGTCATAATAAGCGGACGTCATACAAAGCGTTTTGTGAAATGAAAAACCTTTTTTATGTAAATATGAATGTACTTAAGTAGTTTAATACATAAACATAGTAATTACATATGTATACATACATATTAAATCAAAATCAAAATTGCACGTAATCAGCACATTATAACACTCCTCCATCGAATTCATGGTCTGATATTTGAATAGGTAAACCGTCGTGGATTTCAATGAATCCTGCATGTTTGAAACAGTTATGAATGGTACTTTGTGACATTTTATTCCAGGTATCATTAACCATCAGAATTGCATCTAGCACCGTTATTTTTGTAGAAGAGTTGTCTTCATTAGCATCAAGACAATTAATCATTTTGAGCACAAGGTTCTTCCTGAAATTCGTTTTGAGTGATCGTATTATTCCCTGATCCATTGGCTGTAGTACTGATGTAGTATTCGGCGGAAGGAAAGCAAGTGTTATAGACTTTAAATCAGTAACATTTGGATGGGCCGGGCAATTATCAACCAGCAATAGAATCTTTTTCTTCTTCTTCACCAAATCACGATCCCAATCACGAAGCCACTTTTCAAAAAGTTCTGACGTCATCCAAGCTTTACGATTGTTAGCATAATCGACAGGTAATGATTTGACACTTTTAAAACATCTTGGTTTTTGTGACTTTCCAATAATGAGCAATTTCTTTTTCTCTGTGCCACTCATATTAGCTGCTACCATGACTGGTTACGCCTATTATTTTACCATCATTCCATACGATAAATTACTCATCCAAATCTTATCTGATGCTGCTATTACGACTTCCATGTGCCACGCAAGGGGAGTTTACTTATCATTGTCTGACGATGAAACCTGTTTCTCGTCGGGAGACATCGCACCCGCGCCTCCTGCGCCGGCTGTCTGTTATGGATACTTGAATGGACCCCACCTACCGCGCGGTCAATGATCGATTTTCTCACGATCGTTCGCAATTAACATAAGAACTTGTAAAACCGTTAATTAAATACCTTCAAGTTGCTAGAGAAGAGTGACCTAGTGTAGTGTTGTGCACAGTAACCTGTGACCCAGATAGACTAGATGACCTGGACGATACCTACCTACCTGTGAGACGTGGTGAATTCCTCTGCAAAGGTGAGTAGCTCTCTAATGGTTTCCTGGTTTGTTGTATTAGCAGCATCACTGTGTATCAAGTACCTACATAAATTCTAGGATTTAGGTGAACCAGCAATTTATCCTGTTCCACATCTCTAATTGTGGCAGGCGCGCATCGCCCCCTGGTCAAACCTGGAGGTTATATGCACCAATGACAGTTATTCTATCTTTCGACAACTTACCTCCACTACAATTGTCACCTTTAAATTTTAAATTTTTATCCGGCATTAATTTGTAAAAAAGTCCAGTTTCATCAGCATTAAATATCTCATCATCAGAAAATTGTCTTCGTAAATTTGGCCACACAGATATCAACCAGTTTTTTGTTGAATTTTGATCAACAGACAAAGATTCACCGACAATTTTTTCCGCCACAATGTTATGTCGAACTTTAAAACGACTGATCCAGCTTGCAGAACAATTGAAGTCGAGAATACCAAAACGCGCGGCAAAACCATTTGCCTTTTCCTGTAGCATAGCTGACAGGTATTCCTTTGTTTCTCATGTTTTTAAACCACTGAATTAATGCTTGATCAACATTTTCTTGTCGTGATTTTCGAAGCCTCTTCGGTTTCAAAACATTTGAATTGAACGACTGCTTAATGCAGTTCTTGTTTTTAAAAATCATTGAAATTGTCGAATGACCCACGCCAAATTCCTTTGCGAGACATGAGTTAGATTCTCCATTTTCTAATCTGCATATTATTGCACCTTTCTCCTCAATTGTAAATGCTTTCCGTCGTTGAGATGACATTTTTTTCACAGTAACAAACGAAAAACAACGTGTGACCTTCAAGCGTCAATTACCCACTGAGATTCAAAACAAAAACGAGCCACGTGCCGAACGTCGTCGGGAATCAACGAACATTACCGAAGGTAACAGTTGTACAGAATCATGTCAGTCATTATAACCGGACATAATTTATTAAAAATGGGTCATAATAAGCGACATGTCACTGTAAGGGAAGTCATTATATCCGACTAATTTATAAAGAATTTCATATGAAAACCAAACTTCGTAGTATAGTTACGTCATAATAACCGGTTGGTCAATATAGGCGGAGTCATAATAAACGGATTCTACTGTATATAAGAATATTCTAATAAACATCACAATCTACATAGAAGTTTTACATTTACAGACTAAATCGCTTTGGAATGGTCAGGTTACATATAACTTTCCTCTAATAAGAATATGTCGTACATATAATGAATATAGTGCTTCCATAAATGATCTTGATATTTTTATGATTCTTTAAAAACGTTTTTGCAATGAAATTGAATTTTCTGTTTCCGACTTTTTGTCCAGACCTTTAATGTAATTTTTTATCTCCTATCACTGTTAAATTGTGAATGATGTAAACGCCTGTTAAAGGTGTACATATCAATTGTAAGTGTTAACTCATAGTATTTATTTATTATATACATATTAAATTGGCGTAGAAACACCAACAGTATACACTGTTGGTGTTTCTTAATAAAATAACTAAAAGTGCTTCCATCTGTTTTTCCCTCGCCAGGAATCCTGAGAAAATGGCTATTAAATTACTTAAAAAGGCTATTAATTTAAATAATGCAAACCTAATGGTTTGCATTATTTAAATTATCTGGAATCACCGTAGTCTGTAGGGATGAGGCATTTGGTTTTTTTAATAGTTCCATAGCTTAACCCTTCAATAGTCGATGTCATTATAACAATGAAATGACCGTATGACCTTTGATGGATTAACAGGCTTGGGTGAATTCCGATTTATGTAGTTTGTAAAAAAAGCTTTTTTCTCGTTATCTATAGCACAAATAACTAGTTTTTTTAAGCGTTTATAGTATGCCTTTGATGGTGAAGTTTTTTTAACCTTAGATTTTTTAAGGGCCTTGTCTCTTAGCATCATCGTAAATTTGATCATATTTGTGATCCATGGCTATAATATCCATAAATATAAAAAAGATTAGAATAAGGATTCTAATCTTTTTTAAAGGAGAATGTTTATTAAATAGACATAAAAAGTATTAATTAAATTTTCCTATTATAGAGTGAACGTCTTTTTAGTTTTATGATACTATCCCAAGGAACTATACGAGTAAAATTGTATTAACATTGAGCGTGTTCGGGAAAAATGTTTGAGAATACTTTGTTATCATCAGCATGTGGGACGCTCTAATTAAATTTATGAGAGATGAAATTTAATATTCAGTCCCTGAAAACGCGTAGAAAATACTTCGACTTTGTATACCTATATAAAATTATTCACTCCATAATTGATTCCCCTAATCTGTAATCTCAAAATCCCTTCAACATTAGATACAGAGCACGCAGAGTCAATATCACTAATCTGTTTTCACTTCAATTTTACAACAATAATACATCTTATTTTAACACTATTGTAAGAATGACTCATCGATATAATGAGCTGGTTTTAAATAACTCAGAATTAGACATTTTTGATCCTTAGCTCAGCAGTTACAAAAAAACTGTTAAAGATATCCACCATCTCGAACCGGATGGTTCAGACACAACAGCGGTGTTGTGTCTGAATAATCCATCCTGCTTGAAGTTTTAGATTCTAGATTATTTATGTATGTATATATTTACTCTATTCTCCTGCAAAGACCATTGCTTTGCAGATGGATACTTTAATCCTTTAATCGCATCTATCTCGGTACTTAAGCCTTGTTCGGACTACTTTAGTAATTTAGTAGAGTAACGTGTAATTTAGTGGCTAAACTACTCGCTACTGCACTGAAATCGTTCGCATTACAGTCCAGTATAGTACACAAGTGAGTAGTGTTCTCGCATAATGAACGGGCTGCAACGCAATAGAGTGAATAAACTGATTAAGCTAATCGTAACGGCTATATTAGAAGAGGTGGATGAAGAAATTTGTGTAATTAAGAAAAAGAAGTTATAGGTACGAAAATGGATCAATAGAAGAGATAAACTAGGAGCTACTAATTGTCTTCTGAAGGAATTAGCATTGGAAGATCCCAAAGAATACTTCGATAGTTTAAGAATGTCCGAAAGTTGTGTGAATTTTCTGTTAACGAAAATACACACTCAAATTCAGCGTAAAGATACAATTTTGAGAAGTGCTATTCCTGCAATTACAAAATTACAAGCAGTTCTATACTTTCTTGCTACTGGATGTAGTTTAAGGACACTCACACATATATTTAGACTCGGAAAATCAACTATTTCCGAATTCATCGTAGAAGTTTGAAGCAATCTACGAATCATTAATGGAATTTATCAAGGTAAGATAAAATAACTGTAACAGATTTATTATGAAATATTTATTTATTAAAAGAATAATTTTTAACATCGTTAGGTATAACATTCATTATTTTCATTATAAGTATTTTATTTGGTCCCATCACTTTTGATTATCAACTTTAGCGTTCTGCATTGCTGTGAAAATTAAGTAATTTGATGTAACTGTAACGTTACTCTGCGTTTCATTATTGTTTATATGGCCAGATGGAAACATATTTGAGGAAAGCTGATAATCTGCAACGTGTCCAGAATGATGTGTAGGTAAAATGGTCGAGGAAATACATTCAGTTGCTTGCTCTTCCAAATTATAATTACTGTTGTCATTATAACATATTGAAGAATCACTATAATATTGTGATTCAGCAGCATGTGACGACTGTGGCGTTCTGGTAATTCTGTTTTCTTCAGACGCATTTTGAATGTGCTGACGTCGAATTCTATTTATGTATAGTTGAATGTGCTCTTGTGCTTCTAATGCCATTAGTAAAGGCAAAGATTTCAGTTGAAGACCGACGTGTTTACTGAAGACGTCAAACTCATTTTCTTCGACTGCAGAGTTAGTAGTATCAGCTATTTCTTTTAATTGGCTAACCATGCTCGAGAGCTGGGCGATTTTCTTCTTCTTTGTAGGAGGTGGAGGAGGTGTAGGTTCACGAAAAGTATCCACTAAAATACTATTTTGCTCAGTATCTGTATCATCAGTGTGTGATATATTAGAAGCCTGAAACAAACCAAATGTTATTTTCATCAAAGAGATTCCTGCTACTACTACAGACTGGAAAATGATTGAAAATGGTTTTCGAGAACAGTGGAACTTTCCTGGGTGCTGTGGAGCAATCGACGCCAAACATGTCGTCATTAAGGCACCCCCTGAATCAGGAAGTATATACTATACTACAAAGAGACAAACAGCATTGTCTTAATGGCTGTTGTAGATCATAAATATTGCTTTAGTTATATAGACGTTGGATGTAATGGAAGGGTTTCTGATGGAGGCGTATTTCGTAACTGTAGTTTATACCAAGAATTAGAGAACGGTGTTCTACCAGAGGGTCTTGTCTTAGTTGGTGACAATGCATTTCCCTTGAAAGAATATTTATTAAAACCTTTTCCAGGAAATCAATTAACGCTACAGCAAAAAATTTTTAATTATCGTTTGTCTCGGGCTAGAAGAATAGTCGAAAATGCTTTCGGTATACTAGCTGCCAGATTCAGAGTGTTTGAGAAACCGATGCCCTATAGTCCTGAGAAAGTTGTTAGGATAGTAAAGACGTGTTGCGCTTTACATAATTGGCTCCGACAAACAACATTACAGAACAGACAGTATGAATACACAGTAGATACAAAACATTTAGAAGCAGGAACTATTGTTCCTGGCAATTGGAGAAATGAGCCACAGTCTCTCGGAATGCAACCGCTAACTATTTCTTTAAGTAACCGTTCATCTCAAAGGTCTACAGATCGTCGGGAGAGATATGCAAATTATTTTTTCGGAAGCGGATCTGTCCCTTGGCAGACAAGAATGATACATTAAAAATCTACCGGCCCACCAACACTAGAGTATAATCATATAATTATTGTACTGTAATAATGTGTATAAATAGTTATGTAGGTAGGTACTTACCAAATTACTTTCAGTTTGTGTCAGCATTGAGGTTAAGTTTCGCAGAAATGCATCCAATAAACTGAACCATTTTACTGAAGGAATATATACAGTGTCAGTCCCAGCGCTTGAACTTTTGATGTCCTTTATTTTTTTTTAACTCCTGTGAGTACCTCGATCTAAAAAAGAATAAATCTCGTGAGGTAAAACTTCTTCTAAACACACTAGGTAGTAATAAATTAATAAAAATTAAGAGCTCTTTGTATCATAGTATTAAATATGCTTTTGAAATACATAAAATATCCCTTTCAGGCCCAAAATATTATTTCTGTAAATTTCTTTTTATTATCATGGGGTTGGAATGAGAAATATTAAAAGGTTATAATAAAAAAAATATAAAAAAATCCAAACCACCCCCAGGGCTAGTTACAACCCCTGCACGATCGTGAGGTTTGGACTTCAACTATACCAGTGCACGATAGTGACGTTTTCAGGTTTTTAGGTTTTTTGGTATAAAAAAATGCATTGTGTACAGAAAATCAGGATATATTAATTAAGTTAACATCACTTTTAGTGTTTTACATCAATAGGAACAATATCTATTACCTAATCACGCTAGCATTCTATTAATTGAGAACAAACATAATATTATTTCAAAATCAGCCTTTATAATTGCTTCAATCAGACTTAAAACTGCCTTCTATTATTTGGTATGGTAGGCCATAAAGCAGTTTTGCTTCCTTGTGAGGCATAGGTACACATCGCATTTTTGGCATCTAATCTTTGATCGACTCTTGCATTGATCCATTCTACATGCGCGAGGACTATCAATGCTTTCAAAGCATGGAAGGTGATCATAACCGTCGTATCTCTTCGCTTGAGAAGGTTGGTTTGATTTCTTGAATCTTGCCGTATTTGGCTGTAAATTTTCGACGGCCTCATCATGATCATCATCACTCTCAGTCCTTCTTTGGCGGGTAGGTGTGTTGGTAAGTCCGTCCGCGACTTGCAACCGAAACTCTAACAAGTCCATTATTTTGTTTCTTGGAATCTCAGCTGCTGCACATTCCAATGTATACAGGCGCCATGCATTGCAAACAGCAAGATCAAAAAAATGAAGCATTACCTTCAGAGTCCACTTTCTTGTCTTCATGAAGGTGCGGTAATACTCCATCGACTGATCGAGTATATCAACACCGCCCATGTGCTTGTTGTAGTTAGCGATTGTTCTTGGCGCAGTAACATCAGTATAAGCTGAGATATTTTTATCCCAGCGCTTTACAAATGTTGATTCGTCTGCAGATGTGCAGTTAGATGCGACTAACACAGACTTATTGTCCATCCATTTGATAACTACGACATCATCACACACGAACTGTTGTGATTCACCACGCTGCATTCGGCGATCAGGTTTGAAATCTATGTTCTTTCGCTCAGGTACACGGTTCATCATTAGCGTCGCTGTACCGTGTAGTCCAATTGTGTTCAGTTTTTCAAGCAAAGGTATTGACGAAAAATATCGGTCGAAGTAAAGACAGCTGCCTCTGGGAATTGACTTGGAGAGATGCAAAATCACTGAACCAACCCCCAAAGATCTGTCACCAAACGGAGTGCTGGCACCTCTGTAGACTTCAAAATCTATCATCAGACCGTCATGAGTAGTGGTCATAAACATTTTTAGACCTTGAGGGCGAGGTTTAGATTTGATAACCTGGCGCAATCCGCGTGGACATACACCACTGAAAGGGAGCATTTGCTCATCTATGGAATAAAATCCCGGCTGTCTCTCGAGTAGATCACATGTTCGTTTGACCCGATTTAGTATTGGCTGTACTTTCCAGAGCGCGTTGGTATTCCCTGGTGGAGCTGTATCACTATCAATCACATGCAATGCTGAGCGCAAGGTCTTGAACCTTTCTCTAGGCATGATGTTTGCTATCATGTCCAATCGCATCCCAGCCCGCCAATACATGAATAGCCGGGGGTATGGGATAACTCCCATGATCAAATGAATACCGACCAGCTTCTTTATTTCAGTGGAATTTATATTTAGAATCCGGCCAGAGCGACGTATGTAGTAATTGTTAGTACAGATCGCAGCTTCTTCGAAAAACTCGTCATTGAAGTAGTCATTAAAATATTCCATGGGTGATCTGATTGTAACTGGATAAACGCGTGGTAGGTAGTTATGTCCTTTTTGATGAAATGGTCCAGATTGTCTGTCTCCAGATTCTTCTTCTCACTTCCAAGCTGCTCTGGCCCACACTTCTACGTTGACGTGTACCTTGGGGCGGTATTGGGGATGGTGCTGTTGGAATTGCGTTGGCAGCAGGATCCAGTGACCTTTGAAGTGGCAATTCTTCGTCATTGTCCAGATAGTCTACCTCGGAATGATTGCCATCTCCAAGCAGTTGTAAAACTAAGTCGCTTGTAAGCTCTCGCCCTGTCAAAAATAGTAAAAATAATCTTTAGATTCAACTAATGACAGTCCATACCTAAATTTGTCTAAAATGAAGATAGACCTAAGCATCACGATCGTGACTTTAGAATTTAAAGTGCTATTTTTAGTAAAAAAAAAACTGTTTTTTTTACGAAAAAATGCTTGTTTAATTGATGAATTATGATGACACTTAATAAATAACAACAAATACTAAGTGATTAACTAAAAACTTAAGCAAAATATCAGTACTTACGTGCACCACTTCTATCAACGAAAAACGACGCCATCTTTCTTGCCTCACTGACGCCAAGTGACTGTATATATATATAGATCTATATTTATATGTATATATTGATTGTAATTTGTTTTGTGTATCATAAATAAATAAATAAATATAAAACACGCGGCAGGTCTGCGTTTCATGATATTAAAATCACATAAAACTAAAGCGTGGTCGCTCAAACCTCTATTATGCACTATAGCCACCTGTTTGCATCTCTGAGGGATATCTGTAATAATAAGGTCTAACAAACTTTATGTGTTATCTGTTACTCTCGTAGGTTCCTTAACAAGTTGTTCCAGATTTCATTGCGAACGAAAAAGAATGTCGAGAGTTTCCTACACTGTGAGCTTTCTGGAGTAAAAATAAGCGCAGACACTTAACTACTCACTAATAACGTCTAGTGCCGTATCTAATTTTGATGCGCGCTCCAGGTAATGGGACCTCCAACCACAGTTGCTCCAACTGTGAGTCTGGATGTGCGCGTATCCTTACGTGCCAACCTTTTCTAATATAAAATCCAACCCCAGTACCTCTTTGATTGGATTTACGCGATTTATGCATTAAGAACACAACACGCGAGCCTTGTTGAATATGAGCCAGTTCTCACTAGTGAGGCGCTCATTAATATAAATAGAGCTCGGGGTCCCCGCCATTTCAACTGTGGATGAGGTAATTCTGTTTCATTATGTAGCCCCAGCCACGGTGCGGGAAGGCACACCGCGGCCCCGGTCAGGCACACCGCGGCCCCGGTCGCGATGTAGACGCCTAAAATCACTAAACGGCAGTTCCTAAAATTACTGAATAGCTAGATGTATGCGATGACGTCACGTGACAAGTGTTGATAACAGCTGGCGTGTCCATTGTGCACGGCACAGGCGCAGGCGCAAGGTTAATATCATAGACGGGTTCTTCGCGTTCGCGGTGCAATAAAACATAATGAGGTAGTTTACAGATAAGGCATTTAAAGTTACTCTTACATGACTTCGCTATGTGATTCTGTTTTAGGCAGTTGTGGCACAACTTTAAATCATTAGCACGGCTAATGCGTTGACCGATTGACAATTTACGAAATTGCTCACAACGAAAAATCATATGATTCTCTCCGCAGTGTAAACACATAACTTTAGAACATGTCGAAGAGATATGCGAATAATTTCGTACATTATTTTGCCTACTGTCGCCTTGTTGATGTTTGTTTGGTTGCAAATTCGAAGCAGAATATGATGCACAATGATCAAGAGCTTTTTTCTGATTGTGAACAAATAACATGAGTTCTTTGAATGTAGGTACGGAATTTTGATTCAGTGTTTGTTCGAAACTTTTCCGTGTTTGTGGGTCTAACGCCCTGAGCGCAATATGATACATTACGTAACTATTTAATTCATCAATATTAAGCGCTTGAATTGCCTTATATGAATGCTCAAATTTCTCAATAAACATATTAAGGTGAGTAGAAGACTCCTTCATAAGGCTTTAAAACATTTTATTTAAAGACATTAATTGATCAGTTATTTCAAAAAAATTATATGCCAAATGTTAGTTTAATGAGTAACCGAAGTGTTATGATTGGTTTTAATTTATAAATATATTTTATTTATTCTGTTATTGTTTGTTATCCATAAAGTCCCCAAAATTAACTACAAAGACACAAATAGGAGTTATTGGATTTAATAGTTAAAATGAAATTATAAAAAAAAAGTAATTGTAAAAAAGTTTATTAAGGTTACCTTACAAAAGGTAAACATAGCCCCTCCAATCATCAAAGAAGACATCAATATTGACAATGAAGTCCGCAATATCACATGTCTTACTATTATAGTTATATCACAATGACTACTTTTTCATGTTAAAATAAGCAATAGTTATGCCCGTACATTACGTAACTCGGCGAGCATGAGGTGAAAAAAAGTTACATCAACACATGATGTAACTTGCATGTGATGCATTTGCTGAATGAGCACAGACTAACGTTGATTGGAACGGTAAGAAAAAACAAAAGGTGTGTTCCGGCCGCATTCTTGAAGAACTGAAAAGCTCCAGCAAGTTCAATGTTCGGTCATCAAAAAGATGTTTCTATGGTCTCCTATGCACCTAAAAAGAATAAAGTGGTCATACTAATGTCAAGCCTACATCATGACGACAAAATTGATAGCGCTACAGGAGACCAGAAAAAGCCAGAGATGATAACATTCTACAATTCAACTAAAGCTGGGGTTGATGCTGTCGATGAGCTGTGTGGTAGTTATAATGTATCGCGTAACAGCAAACGCTGGCCTATGACCATTTATTATGGTATGTTGAATATAGCTGCTGTCAACGCATGCATAATTATCCGTGGAAATCAAGGCAAAGACACCAAACGAACTGATTTCATCCGTAACTTAGGCTTGGCTTTAGTTTACGAGCACCTGAAGTTGCGAAAAGATAAAAAAAATATTCCAACATATATACGCCAGAGAATCTCTTCCCAGATCAACGAACCACTTTCATCGACTCAAAATATTCCTGGTCGTTATGTTAGATGCGGAGACTGCCCATACAAAAAGGATCGGAAGACAAAATACGCATGTGCGAACTGTGCAAAAGCTATATGTATGGAGCACGGAACTTTTTTTTGCAAAAATTGCACTGATTTTGACTCCAGTTCCTAAGATGTTCCTAAGATTTTTTGTAATTTTTTTTTAGTTTGTTTTGTTAGTAATTTCATGTTCCAACATATATTTGGATTTTTGGTTAAAATTGTTTTATCAAGTTTTTTTGCAGCTTATTTTAAAAGTCTAAAAGTTTTAATTAAAAATTCATAGTGTCTTGTTTCGAGTTAAGACGGGAAGGAAGTCTCGAATTTTCATACAAAAAGAGAAAACGTTTCTCTCCCCCTAAAACATCACCGATTTTAATGATTTTTGGAAATGTTATAGATGTTATCAAAAACCAGGTTTGTAGGTTTTGATTTTTATCATTTTATTAAAAGGAATTTGAATTAATGGGTGTTTAAATACCTATATTTTCTCAAAACTTGTTTCTCTAGTTTGTGAATTGTTTATATGAAAACTAATGATAAATCAAGAAAAAGGAAAACCTATAAACCTAGTTTTTTCTGTCAGTTATAAAATGAGACCAACATTTTTAGATTTGATAAATATTTACTATAAGAGAAACGTTTTCTCCCAGAACGCAAATTATGCGGAAATTCTAAGTCAAAACTTGAAGAAGCTGCAATTGTCCTTATCGCACAATTCTGTTCGGGGGGCAGGGTAGCTGCACAGAATAAATAATAGTAGTATAGTAGAGGTATTTGCATTAGTGATGCCAATATGCCTTTTCGATATGTTGGATGGTGAGTGATGGGAAAAAATCGATGGTGTAGATATTTTTATTCTACCAATATTTTAGATAATAATATATAGAATTATCGAAACTAAGAAATATATTATACACGTACATACCCCAATATAAAAAAAATAAAAACATGTTCACAGATCAGTTCTTAGCTATAAATAAATTTCATATTTTTACCTATACTTCTAAGTATACCTATGTCGTGAAATCTTAGTTTCTATTCTAAAGTCTACATTATGACGATATTCTCAATTGAACCGATGTTCTAGATATATAATGTTAATAAAATGTCACAACAGTTTTTGTAGCAAATCTAGTAGTCTCTAAAGTAATTAGGAATAAGATATTTGTTCTTCGTGACACATAAAAAAATATAAAAAATATAAAAACTAAACTTGAAGTAGCCCACAGTTTGAAGCGGTGATGGCTTAGTGGCATTGGCTATGGACTGCCACGCAGCAGGTCCAGGATTCGAATCCCGCCGCGGGCTTGTGCATCACCTAATGGTGGAAGGGCATTTTGCGAATGCCCGCCTGGCTAGTAACCAAGTAGACCCTCAAGTAGAAAAATTGTCGCCAAGCACCTAACTGTGTGTCCCGGCAGAATGAATGTATAAAGTACCTACATTAATTAGTTTTAAGAATTGTAACACTATGGTTGTTGAAATAAATATTATTATTATTATTATTATTATTAAGTTAGAATTGAATGACAATAAAAATGAAATAAGATCATTTATTAGAATTCTTAGTCTTTTCAGAGTGAATAAAAAACTTGGAAGGATTCCCGATATTCTACTAAGGAAATATTATATTCTACTAAGAAAATATTATATTCTACTAAGGAAATATTCGCTCTCGTACTGACATTTTTCTCGGAATGCGAGGATCGATTAATTCTGGCAGTAAACATTGAAAATAAAATGATTTTAATTTCGGCTGCATATGTTCTGACCAGAACGGGTCGTCTCGTTCTAATTTTTGATATAGCAGCCCTTTTGGTGACCATATAACAAAATAGCAGTATTGTCTGCCAGTTACGTGAAGTTGACCTTGTACCTGATAAAAATAGTTGTGATTTCTTTTTAAAGCCATCTGTCCATCACGTAGCTGACAAAACGGTATTTTTTTGTTCTTTATGGCCTCCAGAGGTGACATGTTTGCAATTGAAGATGGACATTTTATTTCCACAATCGCATCATCGCCAATAAGTCCATCAGGACTCGCACCAAAATAATTTTCGGTGTAAACAACAAACAACCCACAAGGTATAACTTCAAAGTTGGTACTTTTTGCAAAATCACGAATAGCTTCTGATTCATGTTCCTTGCCATATTTTGTAGCTGAATTGCCCACAAAATTAGTATACAGTAGACATTTTATGGTAGAGGAACATGAAGTGGTTCTGCGCAATTTGCATATTTGGCCAAACATCGATGCAGTCAATCTTTTTCTCCGTTCAGTCTGCCATATAAAATTATCACTTTGACCTAAGGTATCGTGTTCCAATTTATTCTTTTGTTCTTTAGTCAATACCAGGGCAACCAAAAAATCTTCTTTCTTCTTTTCAAATACATCTGTATCGGCCATATCTTCTTCTAGCTCCAATATACCGTAATGTTCATCGGGTTCACATATTTTTGCTGTTTTTCTTGGTAGAGCGGAATTTGTTTCTTTTGAAAAGACCAATTTTCTTTTCCTCGCATGCTCTAAATTTTTTTTCCTGCGATCTGTATATTTTTTTGTAAATTGTCCAGGACTAACATGTGCTATTTTTTTTGCAATCGAACATGAGTAGCAGCTTCACTGTTCCAAGAAGTTAATGCCCCAAGACACCTCGTTTGGTACGACCCTCGCAAAGTGAAGTTGACTCGTTTTCCGCCGATAAATTTAGCAACTATTGAGTGAAATTGCTCAGCACAGTTATTAGTGACATCTAATATCAAACTTCCAACGTTATTTACTAGTATAGACAAACATTTTTGAATGTCTACCCATATTCCTCATTCTTCAAGCTCTTCTTCAATACCACATTTTTTTCTTTGGGATGTTTACAGATATATTCTGCACACTGATCGTGTTTACCAAATACATGATTTGCACAATTTCTCATATCATGCCTTAGTTTCTTGATTTTGTCAAGGTCGCTGGTATCTACATTTTTGTGGAAATTAATAGCCCTTGTTACTGCTTTTCTCAGACGCATGACACTAATTTCTACTTTTTTCCTAGTTTCTACTGGTACGTATCCTTTGTGATTATTGTTTTTTTTCCCTAACTGTTTAATCTTCGTGCAAAAATTTCTCAGAAGATGATTTTTGCATTCGATCCTTCTTCACAAGAAGGTTAGGACCATAAGGCCTAGTTAAAAGTAATTTATTTATTATCCCAGAATCGCCATCCCCAATCAACATATTATATTTCAGACCATGCATCTCTACACTTCTCTGAAAAACCTTCTACAATGATGTCTTCTTCCATAGATGTAGCACTACCTGACCAATTTTAAAGCATTTGTGTTCAGGCGCTGGTATATTTTTATTGAAAGCCTTAGAGCACACACAACAATATTTGTTTCTAATTCCCAAAAATAAAACCTTTCTGGTCCTGTAGCCAATTATACAAGCAGCGCCGGAGAGTGAACTAAACCCAGACTTATACGACCTTTTGGCCCAGGAACCATCAGCCACTACTGGAATAAGAGGGTGTCCTTCATCATCCACATCATTATTTAATATGGCTAGTTTTTTTTCTTCTTGCCCTGCTGCAAGCATTTCGTCTAGTGCGCAATCTTCAAAAGTATTTTGTAAGCTTGCTTAATTTTTTTGAAATGTGTGATTCGACATGCATGGCATATTTATAGCAGCACTGATTTCTTCCAATTGAGCATAACCATTACCGGTACAAATCGTTCCTTCTACTAATGCCTTGTTTATGTCTACTTTATTATTTGGATTTTCGGAATGGATTATTTCTATTTTATTACACATTTTGCAAATAAAACTGAATTGGCTCTTGAATCCTTGTCTTAATTCTTTTACGTATTCTAGGTGAGCGAAGTTGCAATCTGTATGAGAATGCTTTATGTTTTTTATAGAATCAAAGAAGTGTTTTATGTCTATAATTCTACGTCCATCTAACTGATCAGATTCGTTTGTTTCGTTTTCTGGTTCAATGTGTAGATTATATTGTGAAGTTGAAGATGGAGTAGTGTTACATGATACATTGAATTCTGTCGGTATCTGTCTATTGGGAGTAATATCTCGCTCAGTAATGCTTCGTGTAGACATTGTGTCAGCACTTGTGGTTTCTATTTTACGCTGAGCAGGATGGCTGAAATTAAGATAGAAGCAATCATATACTTTATAATATTAAAACATAATTACAAATAATACAAATTATTTAATATTGCGGGCATACAAATTTTATGCCGCGTCCGAAATTAGCATTTATTTCATACCATTCCCGTGTACACAGCGGCCATAAAGTTTGCCGCAACTTACTTTGGTTTTACGGTTTGAATATAATTTTACTTCCAGGTCTAATTTAGTAGTTTTAGTTTAGTATTACTGTTTTTTATTTTGTTTACCTGTCATGTGTAGAAACTAGCCAACATTTCGATTTATTTAAGAAATGGCATTTTTTCCTTCTGACGTTTAACCTTATTCTATTTTTCTTTCCTTTTCTATAGTAGCAAGCCTCCATGGTAAGCAAAATCTGAAAAAATATAGTTATATACCAACTCGTCTAACGGGTTTGACTTGAGAAGAAAGACCAGTTTTGTTTAGTGTCGATATTCACACCTGTTTGCATGAAAACTAGTCAGGGTGTTGTAAAAGCAATAATCAACTACGAGCACTCAATGTTTTTTTTCTGGACTTCTGGACACACGCACCGGCAATGATTGGACTTAGCACCATTCCACCAACTAATGAAATGGACAAATCTTCCCTTTATTGGGAGTTGGTTAGATAGCGCTTGGCCCAACCATGGATGCTGCGTGTGATATGGTTCTTTTCACCTTATTATTTCATACACTGACCCTTGTTATTGTGGCCTACCATATAACTCAAAAACAAGTGAATGAGTAAAGTTCAAAAGGATACTACGGATTTCTGAAACCAAAGTAATGAACTAATGTTACAAAATTACAAATATACGACAGGAAAAATTTAAGTCATGTGCGGGATTCAAATTCGCGTCCATCCACCCTTTTAGCCGGGGTAAGCTCTAACCAATTGAGCTAACATGACAATGACGTCATAACTCAAATTTTTCCTATCGTTCTTTAACCATCGTATTGGGATGGAATAAAAATCCTATCGTATTCCGCCTGGCTAGCTACCACCCTCAAGTAGAAAATCTGTCGCCAAGCACCTTACGGTGTGTTCCGGCAGCTGTCCTTGAGAGCCAGTAATTCTAGGTTAGCCAGAACAACATCTTCGACTACATCATCACATACCATCAGGTGAGATAGTGGTCAAAGGCTAGCCTATATAAGCTATAAAAAAACATACTATCGTAACTGGCGGTATTGGCGCAATTCTAGTTATGTTTAGTACTGTAACCAATAGCAGGCGCGAGTTATTTGGGATTTATTCGAAAATAATACATTTTTTCATTACCTCTTGACAAATTGACAAAATTATGTTGATTATCAAGTATAGGTACCAAAAAATGGGCTGAAATGCGATATTCTACTCTGCTAAGAAAATCTTAGTTTATTTCATTTTGGAATTCTGTAGTAAGGTGACAACGGCTGTTTAGTAAAAATATAAAGTACCTACCTACCTACCACTAACGGCTATCTACCAAAAATATTATTTAGCCGACAGTAATTCGTTCAAGTCATTTGTTGTCTAACCTAAGCTAATAAGACAACTCGAATCTGTAAATACCTACATAATGGCAGCTTGGTAGAGTGTAGAGTGAAATCTCTAGGAATAACGCAAACTAATGTAAAGTATCAAATGTTCTACCTAAAAATTTGTTTACATTTTTTCGTAAATGTGTTATAATCATAGGTCAATGGTTATAATATGTCTTTATGTTACGCAACTATAAGGCAAAATACAAAAAAAAAATCTTTAACGAGTAGGTTACTGTCTATTTACTAGGTAGGTACTTTTTTTGGTAAATTCCAGCTAGATATAGGTAGGTAGGTATTTACAAGATTTTAATAAAAACGCTTTTATAGGGTCACTGTACACTGCTGCTCCTTTTTGTAACCACCTTGGCAGGTTAGATACCTATACTTTGTTTACATACTACATAATATACTCCTTTACGTGTCAGAAAACAAATTATGTTATTTTTTACGATACGGATTCATCAAAGCAAAACACAAGTGAATAAAAATTAGATTTGTATGAAGTTAGGTAGGTATCTGCATCTAAGTTGTTTACCATGTTCTATAAGATACGGATTATAATTTATTAGGTAGGTACTTACCTGATCAAAGTATGTCCGAATGTAAAATTCTGCACAAAGCACAAATTAAAAAGTTACGAAACTGTGTAATACACTAGTCGACAAGAAGCAAAATAACGGCACGGAGCGGCGGTGGTGCGGGCTACGGCTGTGACCTTGCGACTCGACTGGACGTCTCTCTGTAGTACCTATACATATATCTTTATAGGATTCGACGGAGGTGCGGGGCGCGGAGCGCGAGGCCGGCGTGTAGCGGCGAGACAGCATCACTTTGTTGAAATACGTATTTCTCTGTGGGTGCTTCTGTTCCTTGTCCTCTTAAGTAAAATATAAAAAAAATTAAAATGTCGTAAATGTTTTATTTCCAATACATTATAATATAGTCCTTGTATAAATAAAATATTAGAAATGTAATGATTTTCTCATAAATTACGTTTTACAGCTATTTTTGTAAACGGGTATGTCACACCCTGCCACATACTCCTTGTTACATTTTCTCACCACACTCTCGCCGGGTTAAAGGTAAATATAACTATATGTTCCAAACAATTATTTTTACACTTACATTTCATTAAGGACATTAACTTCAGAGATGATAATTTGTAATTATGCTTTTTCCCGGTCCAAGAGCAAAATTGTGCTAGATAATTAGAGAATTTTTTTTATAGACATCGATTCACACAATCTCTTTCGCGGCTACCACCAGTGTATCGAAGTTTATCAAACTGAAAAAAAAAAGAAATACAAATTAGAGTAATACAAAACAAGTAATATAGAGCACCATCCGCGGCTATTGATATCGAGCGTCTTCAAAGATAAATGTAGACTGTGTTGGGGTTATTTTTTGTAATGTTGTTTGTTAGAATAGCAGTGCCGATATACAAAATCATAACAAAATTACTTTTATACATGAGCGGGACTTGAACTTGCGACTTTTAGTAGTAGTAGAACTCTTTCTGCATAGGTTTGTCTGAGGAAGTAATGCCTCCATACCTTGATGGGTATGGTTGCCAGTGAAATTACAGGCACATGAGACTTGTCTCGTCGCAGTGTGCCGCGTGCAGTGCTGTTCGTATTTGTGACGAAATATTATAAAACAGAGGTTACCGCCTAACATCTGCAGGCGGGTCTTACGCTTGTTCCGGTAACTTAATCACATAAAATGAAAAACTAAAGACTATCCGCGCCGGGACACGCTCTTACCAACTAAGGCCTCGTACCACGATAAAACAGTTATTTTTTTATTAAGCATTCGCGGTTGTTAAACTAAGTTATAGTTAGGGCTCAACTCAAGGGATGTAATTTTCAATCACTTTTGAGTTATACCTATAACTGTTTTATATTTTTATAACTTTTTAAAACTCACTAATTGCTGCTCTAAAACTCCGTCCGATAATCTTTCTTGTAATTTTTCAAGTTGTGTTTAATTAACAAACTTATTTGGCAAGAGAGACCTATTTTGTTCGGGAGCACGAGAATATTTCATATTTTTTTCAATGCCCGCAATTTTATGCATTGAAAATGTAGCATTTTCCTCAATTTCTTTCAATTTTGTCATTAAATCACCTGCAATGAAAAAAATAAAATAAAATAAAAGTTATCAATCAATAGATGTTGACATATCACAAATAAATAAAAAGGTACAATTAAATGCCCCTTACTCAAATGTATGTCACTAGTGTTCAAACCAAACGTTGAAGAGCCACCTGCACCAAGCAAATCATTAAAACTGTCTGTCGCAGTTAAAGCGGCTATGTGCTTTGGGTCTCCTTGATAATTAAACGATGCTTGCCTTATATCTTCAGGAGTAATAACTTTTTCATTACTAGCTTCAAAAGTCATGTTCATAACATTTTCTGTGAATAAGGAATTGTGACTAACTAAGTATAACATAAGAAAAAGTTATGCAACCAAATAACTTATAACCATAAGAAATCATTTATGCTCATAATAAAATTAACAGATTTTAATCTTAAAGTACAAAGAAGACACGTTGCGATCTTTTTATCAACAATGAAATAGGTACTTACAAAAAATATTATTTTATTCGTTTATAGCTAACATGCTGCTATTATGTGCAAATCTCAAATCCCAACTCAGTTGTTGCTTTATAATCTAGTTTTTGTCAAACAAATTAATTTAATTATCACAACATAAATTGATTTTATTAGAAGAGATCTGTTGGGGATGGAAAGCTATGGAAGTGTAACTAAAATTTAGACTAGAAGCTACTTGCTTAGCGATACCAATTATTGCAATGTTTAGATAGAAAAATTCAAATCCTGGGACGGGATTCGAACCCGCGTTTTTCGACAATCCGTGTCAGACGCCATGACAGAGGCTGAGGTCCATGAATCGAATTTTAACTCATCAAGGGCATTGCATTTTTGTTTTGAATTTACCGAAATTATGGATTGTGTGCATAACCTAAACGAAGAAAAACGGTAAGCATTCTTTGATTTCCAGTCAGAGTATGTTATATTTTGACGTACGGCCGTTATTTTAACGCTAGCTTTTATTGTTTCAGCTAATGGCGTTTTTCTTTGGCACTTTCATACACGTGCCGTATTTATTTTCACCGTGAGTTTCTCGAGATTTTTTTTTTTCATTTGGAGCGGACCGCCATTTTGAGATTCTATCTTTACTGGAGGCGAAATTATACCGCGGCCCTCGCAGTGTGCCGCATCGTGTTGCCGCATCGTGTATCAGAAGGAAAGAATTCCGCTTTATGCTATAATCACAGTTTCGGCTCGGAGTAAGGTATTGTCATTCTTTGTTTTATACAAATTCGCGCTCCTCGGCACGTGTAGTTATAAAAACTTAAAATAATTAATTTCATTTAAATGCACCCTTGTAATAACGATAGCTTACGATAGCATAACGAAAAATAGCTCTAGCTAACTATAGGAAAACTTATAGTGCCCCTCAGGCTATTTAATTATACCAGTATAACCGCAGGAGTCCTTCAGACCTTGCGTAATTGCTAAAACGTTAGCAAACTACAGTCGGTTCCAAAAATAACGGGTCAGTCACATAAACCCGAATATCTCCTAATAATATAGAACTACGTATGCCATCCTAATGAAACGAAGACTGTTCAATTGAGAATTTAATTATACAGATAAAAAATAAAATAAAACTTAGTTACATCCACAATATTAATCTTAAATTAAAAAAAAACTAAAGTAGTCATATTTTTCTTAAGATTACATTTTTTTTATGATTGTTTTTTTGCTGTTTTTCATCACTTTCTTCATTTAATACTTTGTATTGCCTCCACTAGCTCTTCTGACAGCTTCCAGGTGATTAGGCATGCTGTACACCAAATTTCGGAGCCGGTGCTGAGGAATACCTTCCCATTCCTCCACCAGTGCTTGTATGAGCTCGGGAAGCGTGATTGGTGGGGGGTTTCGACCTTTCACGCATCTCTGAAGCTCGTCCCAGGCGTGCTCGATGGGGTTTAAGTCCGGGCTTCGCGCTGGCCACTGCATGAGTTCGATACCGACCTCTTCAAGGTAGTCATGTACAATTCTGGCGGTATGGGGACGCGCATTATCATGCATTAATATGCCATGCCGGTCCATCCTGGCCATGAAAGGACCTACATGTTCATTGAGGATCTCTTCCACGTACCTCTCTGCATTTAGAGTTCCATTTTGAATGAGCACCAGCTCGGTGCGGGCCTCAGCAGAAATCCCAGCCCAAACTTGTACGGAGCCTCCACCGTACGCCACTTTTTCCTCCACACACGCTTGATGGAAGCGCTCCCCTGGTCTTCTGTACACCAACTGCCTACCATCATGCTTATAAAGCATGAATTTAGACTCGTCCGTGAACATTACCCTAGACCAATCGTCTAGTGTCCAGTTTAGGTGTTCGCGCACGTATCTCTGTCTTGCAATTCGATGTCCCCGTTCCAGTTTGGGGCCATTTGCGGGCCTCAATGGTTTCAAATTTGCTTCAGCAAGACGGCTTCTTACTGTTTGAGCGCTTAAATTGCCACCTCCAAAGCGAATAAAGTGAGTTTTTAGACCAACAGCAGTTTGAAAACGATTTCGGAGCATTGTAGCCACCAGTTGTCTGTCTTCCCTGGCCGTTGTGCATCTTGGTCTGCCATTTCCTGGTCTTCTAAGGTGTGATCCGGTCTCTTGGTACCGCTGGACTACCCGCTGAACAGTCGACAAAGATACACCAATGTTTCTGGCTGTTTCACGCTGGCTCCGCCCAAGTTCCAAAAAAGTTAGGATTCTGGTACATTCCTCTAGCGTGACTGCCATGCTTCACCTCACAGAATAATAATTATGCACGTGGAAGACGTTCACGATAATTTTTTTTTGTGACAGAATAGAAATGGAAAGCATCCATAATGACATGAAACAAAAATTTTGTTTTTAAAAATAGTCATTTTTTTAAATTTTGTTTTTCTAATGAAGTTTTTTTCATCAACCAGTTTAAATAATATGCTATTAGAAGCGCAACTAAAAAGTCTTTATTCTGTTTTTTATTTCATTGATCTAGCTTTTACAGTTCTGGAGGTATTTCAATTTTTGTGACTGACCCGTTATTTTTGGAACCGAGTGTAGATATAAAATTCTAAATTAATTGTAACGCTTGTGTTCCTTCCCGGAAATAAAAGTTGAACTAAACTAAACTAAATGCTTTGCCACTTATTTCAACTTTCCCCCGCCTGAAGATTAGAAGTTCCGAATCTCTACAGGCTGCTATTTCAGGTAATGTTTGTTACTTTTATATATATATTTTCTTTGTGTGAGGTCGCTCCAGGCGCCCGAACTTGACTTTTTATTAATTTTCTAGCTAACGCAGTAAGCTTTTAATACTATAGGAGCGCTCACATAGATACAGTTCAAAATACTCATATAAATATTTTATTTTACTTTATTCTCACTTGCTTACAAAAACTTTACCCCAACAAACTTTATATTAATTCAATTGAAAAGAATAAATAAAAACAATAGGGTAGACTTCTACTTTTGCAAATATGTATATCACAGAAAATGAAAATAATATTTGTCTGATACGTACTCGTATACCTACGAAGAATCAATGATAAACTTACCATACCATTACCGACTACTCTTACATTTTCTAATATTTTCCAGTCATTCTCAGGCTTAAT
Source organism: Selenia dentaria (assembly GCA_917880725.1). Taxonomy (NCBI): domain Eukaryota; kingdom Metazoa; phylum Arthropoda; class Insecta; order Lepidoptera; family Geometridae; genus Selenia; species Selenia dentaria. Next base: position 32,446,782 of record OU862885.1, on the reverse strand, counting down.
TTCCAAATAATTGCTTTACGCTAAATACGAAGTCTGAGAAGCCTACAGATGATGTCATTGCAGTATTAAAATGAACGCTACGAATAATGCAGCCCCATAGCTTCGATACCTTACTATCACAGCCTTCGAAAGTTAGGTTATTTTGCCACAAATACTTTGTTGCGAAAGCAGGGATTACAAGTAGGCAGGATAAAACAATACCTACTAACTAATATCAGCAACAACAAATTGAGTTAGTGCGTTGGTGGGCACAATTTCTAAGCAACAGTTTAGCCATGCAGTTCTGACCGACATGCGGCATTGCCGCTAGACTTCTACGAAACACACATTAATGTAAATTTTACGTTAAGATTTACCCCTTTATCTTCCATTACTAATTCTTATGTATGTAGCTCGTATGTATGAACGGTATCAAGCATGAATTGTTTGTTTGTTTGCATAGGCATAGAATAATCAGAATATATCTTAAGAAAAAATAAAATAAAAATAAATTTAAATATAAAATGTGCATAGGTACCTACAGAAGTAACACATAACGTGCGGCGAATTTTTTTTTTAAATACATTGCTTTGGATACTTGTCCTTATGCCATATCTTATTGTTTTAATTTCATGGAGCAGTCAGGTTCCTGAATTCTCTTCACTAAACTTGTCAATGTCAGCGTTTTCTTCAAAATTAATCGGTTGTTCAAATCTATGGTTTTCTTCACGTGTATGTTTCTATTTGTTTGACATTTTCTCAATTTACATAAAAAAGTTTTATATCTTTTCGAGCGTAGAAGATACATAATTATATAATGCGACAAATGTGTTCACATTGTTCAACATTTCTTGAAGGTGGCGAGGTACATCAGGAGAAATTTCCAAAGGTCCGATATCAATAAGAATCTTTGTAGTGCAAAATGACGACATTCCAATATCAGATGCTGAAGATCCGCTTCTGGATAACCACAGAAAGTGCACTCTTTAGACTGAACTACTTTTATTTTATATAAGTGTACTGGGGTTAAAGCAATGACCAAATCTCATTCTATTTATTATAGTAAGAAATCTTCTTTCATTTGCATCTCTGTTTTTGCTATACCATGGCTTGACAGGCAGTTCCTTTTGTATTCCAAAATACCATTGTCCCTTCTCTGTACTAATATCTTTCCAATAGTTACTCCATATATCCCTCTTTTGTCCTTTAAAATGAGCATAATAATCAGTAAAAGGCACTCCCAAAATTTCAGTATGATCTTCATCTGGTTCTGAATTAGCAGCTTTATCTACAATTTCATTACCTTCTATGTCTTGATGAGATGGAACCCATTTAAATTCTATGTTTAAATTGCTGCTGGTAAATAACAGAGATCTAATTTTATGTATTATATGGTTTTGCTTATATGTAAGATTACTCTGTTTTAAAGTTATTAATACACTAAGGCTGTCTGTTTGTATTATAAAATTATCTATTGTTCTAAAGCTCTGTATGTACAGTAATGCTCTGTATATAGCATAACTTTCTGCAGTGAATATACTGCAGTTGTTATCTAATTGATAAGTTCTACTAGTCTTTAATTGAGGATCATAGTATGCACATTTAACACCTATCATAGATTTTGATCCATCTGTATATATTTGATATTTATTAGCTTTATCTGCCATTTGTTCTCTGAAGTGATATTTATTATCTATTTTTCTAAAATCAATATTAACACAACTATGTACAAGAGCATCTACTGTACAAGAGTATAGTGGCCATACATTTGACTTATATATATTTATAGTGTCCTGTTTCACTCTGTGCATAATTGTACTCATTACAGGAAGCCTGTTAGATTTGATATCTGAAGGTGTTAATGTAAAATTTGGAATTGAGCTACTCAGCACTGAAGGCAAGGTTAAATTTTGTAGCAACATGGAGTCATATTGTGATAAAACTTTTATGCAAAATTTATGAGCTGTACCCAGCCGCCTGATAGTGAGAGGTTCATGTTTCTGCCTCCAAAGCATTAATAGGCGTTGTTTTCATTGCGCCACATATAATTCTTAATGCTGAATTTTGTATTACATCTAACTTTTTCAGTAGAGTAGGACTACAATTCAAATATGCTAAACAACTGTAATCAAAATGACTTCTTACTAAGCTTTTGTATATCATACTCAAAACATTTGGGTCTGAACCCCAAAAAACACCTGCTAAACATCTCATAATGTTGACACCTTTCATTGCCTTTGACTAATAGAATCTATATGCTTATCAAATTTTAATTTATCATCAAGAAAAATGCCAAATTTTTGATGGCGATTATGTGGAATATTTACATTATCATAAAATATATTTACAGGATCATCACTGCCAAAAACTAATACTGAACTCTTTTGACAGTTAATATTAAGTTTTAATTTATGTGTGTAATATAAGTATAATTGCTGAAGTGCCACATTTACATTATTTTGGGCAGTAACAACTTCCCTATTCATACAATAAATCAGAATATCATCTGCAACATCATTTTTATTTCACTTTTTATATAATTACATATTTGAGAGTTATACAAATTATATAGCAGTGGGGATAAACAACCCCCTTGCATAAGATCTTTAAAAGTTTTATTAGGGCCATGTAAAATATTATTGAATTTAACAAAGACAGTTCGATCGTAACAAAATTCATAAATCCATTTTATCAACTTTCCAGGTATGCCAATATCATGGAGCACATACAACAATTTTTGTATATCAACATTGTCATATGCACCTTGCACATCCAGGAATGCGCAGACTGCTGAAGAATTTGATAGTATACATTTTTTCATATCATTAATGAAGTATACAAATCTATCATTTGCACTTTTACCCCTACGGAATCCAAATTGGAATTCAGGTAATAAGTTATGTTTTTCTACAAAATGATCTAACCTGATTTTTAACATTTGTTCAAATAGTTTACCCATGCAAGAAGCTAACGCAATAGGACGGTATGAGTTATAGTCATCTGGAGATTTGTTAGGTTTCAGTATAGGTATAACACATTGAGTTTTCCAAGAAACAGGAATGCACTGTTTACTCCATAAACCATTAAAAATATCTAATAGTATTTTATTGCTAGACTTATGTAAGTTTTTTATCATTGTATATGGAATTTGATCTAAGCCTGGTGTAGTATTTTTTCTAGAATCAATAGCAAAGCATAATTCTTCATATGTAAATGACTTCAGCAAAAGTGATGCTTCTGGTGTATTTCCTTCAGAATTAAATAGGTTATACAAATTAACATCAGAACTTTCAGATGAAGGCGATTGACACAACTTTGAAATAAATTCAGGAATCCATTCATCATTTTTGTACCTATTTTTACATATATACATACGTTTAAACTTACGAATATTGTTCCAAATTTTAGATATAGGAGTATATCTGTTGAGTGATTCACAGATAACTTTCCAACTATTTATCCTAGTTTCTTTTAAAACAAGTTTTTTAATGCGTTTAATTTTTTGTATTCAATGAATGATTCTATTGTAAACTGTGTTCTATATATTAAAAGAGCCTGTTTGGCATTTTTGACTGCCTCTGCACACTCGTTATTCCAGCAAGGAGCAGGTGGCTTTATGAGTTTATCTTTGTTGTTGTTGCCTATGAAACATGGAATACATTCAGTTTTTAACATATCTAAGATATCACAAAATATATTATAGGAATTTAAGGGGTTACTTAAATCAGTTTGAAAACTATCAATAACTTCTTTTGATTTTAAATTATATTTCGTCCAGTCAGCTTTGTGGAATAAGTATTTGACTATATTATCATTACATTTATACATTAACGGGGAAACAGTTAAGTCAATAAAGGTAGGGTAGTGATCACTGCCTAATAAATCATCGCCAACATACCATTCACAAAGGGGGGCAATAGCTGGACTGGCGCCTGATACATCTATGGCTGATGGTGTTTTATTAGGCCTCTGAATAGTAGTGGGATTTCCAGTATTTAAAATACACAAATTTAATTCATCGAACATTTCATATAACTCCTTTCCTCGTGACTTTGTTGTGGCGCAACCAAAAGCTATGTTATGTGCATTAAAATCTCCGGAGATAAGACAAGGTTTAGGCAATTTATTTAATATGTTTCTTGATTTATTAAGGCGAATTTGTTTCTTTTTTCTAGGAGGACAATATATACAAGCTACTGCAATGGGGCCAGCCTGCGTCTCAACAGACACCGCTAGCACTTGAATGTCCTCATAGAATGGACAGTCAATAATCTTGTATTTAATTTTATTTTTAATTAGTATACCAACACCACCATGTTAATTTTTAGCGTTTTTATGTATAAAGTTATATCCCGGAAAGTTAATGGCAATGCTTGTAGATTTTAACCAAGTTTCGTTAATAAGGTACATATCTACATTATGTTTGTGCAGGAATGAATGTAACAACGGTTTTTTATTATTTAAGCTTTGCATATTATGTTGTACTATTCTAAATAAATAGTCCTCCATTGAGAGGTTTACAAGTTTTTTAAAAGGATTTCCTTTATTTTTGATGCATTTTTAGGAACATCTTCAGACATATTCCCTAACAAAACCAGGGTCTTAACCATTGCATTTAAGATTCTGTCATCAATTACAGTGTCAGTATTAATTTGTTGCTCTACAGTTTTATGAGAGGTCTCGGGTAAAGTGACAGGGCTCTTTGTTTATGGAGGCTTAGCAATCATACCAGTAGAGACATGCACAGATTGAATACGCGGCTGAGATTTTGGGAATAGCTGGAAAATTTTGTACATAATTGGAGCTAAGGTTTTTGGCTCATTTGCATATGATTGCTTTTGTTTAGCTATACGCTCCATCTTGATAGGACATGTCTTAGATATAGCTAGGTGGGCACCACCACAATTACTGCATTTAAATGCAGCTTTATTTTTGCAGTCCTTGTAGGAATGCTCACCTGAGCATATAGAACATACCTGTAAATTTTTACATATTTTCGCCGAGTGATTGAATTTCAAGCAGCGATAGCATTGCATGACTGGAGGAACATACATACTCACTGGTATCCTCCAGTGATCCAAATAAATACATTGTGGCAAAACACCTGTGACAAAAGTGACTGTGACTGTCTTTAAGGGTTCTAAGTTTCCTTCATTTCTTTTCATGAATCTTCTTACTGCAACTATTTCGTACTCTCCGGATAATTTACGATACAATTCCTCATTGCTCAGCTCTGTGGAGACATGTTGTATAACTCCTACTTTCTCCAAAAAGGACGAGGGTATGAAAGCTCTTATGTTTACTTTTTCTAGGGATACTTCATTGCATAAGAAGTCATTGGCATCTGTAGATTGCTTAAAAGTGATAAAAGCTTTTGAGCGCTGGCGCGGCTCATTTCATACTGGCCCTTTACGTATTTACCTATAATTTTTTGGATGGTAATGGGGTCTTTATTGCCTAATTTTTCCTCGTTTGTGCTTTCCAAGAACACTGCATATTCTTTATGGTTACTTTTATCAGGGTATAGTGTAATTAGGTTTAAAATATGGTTTGTACTTAGCATCCTCAGTTTCGGAACTGCCGCTGGCCAAGTCAAGATCCACGGAGCCGTTCTTCCTTTTGCGCCTTTTTACAGTGGAGAAACCACTATCATCTCCTTCGCTTTCCGCTGGCATTGTTAGATATAAGAGATATCTAACTATATGATGTGAATATACATTTTTTAAACAGAAAATTTAAATCGACCGCTCTTTTCGACCTTCCCGCCAAAAGTCGCGGCGAAATGAAGGAATCAAGTGTTGTCAACCCACATTTTGGAAAATTGGTAGATTCGGACTTAAAAATCGGTAGAAGTAAGTAAAATGTAATTGGGAAAAACGGTAGATCTACCTCTCTGGTTTGATAGATTTATCAATATTATTTATAAAAAATTAACAAATGTTATTTAATATTATTACATGCTTTTAAAAAAAATATCAAGTGTTCCGAGCTGGGTTCCCCGTTCTTGGTTATAAATCGTTTCCTGTAATTATGCTACTAGCTAGAGCCGAGCCAACCTACCAGTCTTTTGCCGGTTAATAACAATAGTTTCTGACCGTTGACTCCGTTAACCTATTATTATTAACCGGCAAAACACTCACGATAATGGTCGAACACTTTGACTCTGTGTTTCGTCTCCGCCACTATTATGTAATTCGCTTCTATTTACTTATTATATTATATTAACTGTTTAGTATATTTAAATTAAAGTATTTTATATTTTTATTGAAAGTTTGTTATCACAACACAACAAAACTCTACTAGCCTAGTCGAATTAGGATTTCACTTTCACTTGTAAGTAGCAATATTTCTTCAGAGTTCGTTGGGGTCAGTCTAATTCAGTCTAAATTTTGTTTTCAAATCATCCGCCATCTTGATTTTAAGGGTTCATTTTTCTTTATTGAATAACTGGTTCATTTTCAATTTCACACGAAAAATAGTTTCTAAAAAGATAATTATAATAAAATTTCCTACAATTTTGATTCTCATCAATTTTCGCCTGAGATCAACATGTTCTGATTTATATCCAAAAGAAGGGGCGAGTTTTTGTTTCATTAACAACTTGTTTATTTTCAATTTTACTTGAATAATTGTTTTATACAAAGTTATTAAGTATTAAATTTCCTACAGTTTTGGTTCATATATTTTTTTTAGTTATATCTATTTTTTTCGATTTATACCCGAAAAATGGCGGGGGTAAAATCTTATCATTGCATTATCACGTTAATTTCCAAATTTACATGGCACTTTGTTACCACCTAAGTTTTTTGAATTTATAATTTTTTTGGTAGGATCGATATTTAGTTAGTTTTTGCTAAGCTTTTATTTAAAAAAAATCCTTTGTCCTTAGCTTGTCTGTGATTTTGGTTAATAAATGATAATTTGGACCTTCATTATAATTATTATGGGGGATTTTATATCATTATATTACACAAAATAGTAGATTCAACTTTAACTTTTACAAATCTGGTCTCCGTGGGATTGCCGAAATGCCACCAGTGCCACGTGGATAGATTAGAAAGTAAACTAAGAAGACGGCTCGGTTATGGAACACTGATCAACGTCATTATCGATCAGAATTAAGTGAACCAACGAAACTTTAGTCTAATTTACATGCACATACTCGTACCGTGCACAGTTGACAATAATGACAGTGGCACCTTCGTTTAGTGGGATTCATCTGTGGGCCTAGCACGAAAACCTGCGTATGTGTAACGTAATCGTATTGTCAACTGTGACGCGCTGCCGGTGTTTTTTATTTATAGTGAATGCTCACGTCCACGTCTTTGGTTTCTACTTTCTGCGCAGGATGTTACTGGTTCTTTTATAAGCATAACTCAAGTTTAACGTCAACATTATTTTCAATATGACGTGGTATGAAAGATAGGTAGATTTAGGGCTTAGGGTGGTAAATAGTAGACTCAAGCCAAAATTGGTAGATCTACCAATAAGAAGGTAGATATGACAATGCTATTCAAATCAAGTAGTACGTTCTGTTAGACTAGGTTCCCGACTTGTTTTAAAAAAAACAAGATTTATGGAAACAGAGATTTATTAACACTTTTATTACTATTATTTACACTTTTCACTTATTTACTCCTTGTTGGATCACTCGGGTTTTAAATAATCGCGCAATACTATTACTGATGAGAGGCAGAGTAACCTTGTAAAATTGAATAACAATGGATGACCATAATATCCAAAAATTATGGGTTTATATACAAAACAATAATGCTGACTTGTTGAAATGCATTGACGTCAATCGCTAGAATGCGAGTGTGGTCGATTGCAAGATTGGCAGATATTAGGGTTGTAACATTTCCCCCCTTTAAGACGGAACATACTAAACGGATAGTATGTGAGTAAGGATTGATCCAACAGAGATTACAAGATTGAGACAACGAAATACAGGACTAAGAGACATAATGGAATAGTAATTAATTAAAAATAACAATAAAGTAGTAAACAATTAGAAAGTCGCGATGAAAAATAGAAAAATAAGATTAACGATTAGATAGTAGAAATTAATTGAAAAGTAAAACTAACAATTAAGTAGATAGTAGCAATGAACTAGGACAATTAAAATTAACATTGTAATTATAACGGTTTAGCAATAGAATAAGAAAAGTACCAGACATAAATTTAATTATATATCAAGATTCCTTCTTGGAGATGACATAGAAACATTAGACATAGAATTAGAGTCAGAACTATAAGTTTTAGAGTTGTGTCCAATAGTGGTCATCTCAATATTTGACCTAGAATGAATATGAGACTGAGGCTTTGAATAGCATTTATTAAATATTTTAACACAACATCCGGAAGTAGTAGATCTGCGTTTAGGGCAAATACACAAATAAAGTTTATAAGACAAAAATGAAAAAACAGATAAGGATAACAATGTTGTCAAGATGCTGAAGTAGTATTCATATTTAATGTGATAAGGCTGATTTTCGATCTCTGTCAACTCGTCATTGAATTGGTTTAGTTTATGAGTCGCGTATTGTAAGGAGTCCAGATTTATATGAGACAATCTTATTGGCGTTAAATATGGAATACTATTATTAATTTTTATTTTCGAACAACAATCATCGTTGATGATGTTAAAATTAGGTGATGGTATATAAATTTTTGTTTCGTATTCATTACTGGGAACAAACTGCAGTAGTTTGTGATATGCTTTACAATTTTTAGGAACAGTTAATATTCCTGTTCCGACTACGTCATGATCGACAATATTACCATTGCAATTAAGAGATAGCCTAGCGATATCTGACTGAACGTAAATCCACTTCGACGCCCCCAGCGAATAAACCGGTAATATACTATTAAGGGGTTCATCATGTTATTCCAGATTCGGTATCTACAGCTTGGAATACACCTTGTAAATTTTTTCTGTAATGTTTCTATTGAAATTACGAAAGATACGAAATAATACGGGTTTTTTTCTATAACCATATTTAATATTTTATTTTAACGAATAATATGGTTCTACACTGTTGCCAAAATGTATGTTAGAAAGTAAATACGGTAAAGAACATTGCGATATTATTCGCGTAAAAATCTTTCAAATGGTACATGGTAACTGCGAGTACAGTGGTTATCTTGTTTTTATACGTGGAACTATTTACAATAAAGCACTTTACCGAGTTTGTTTTATAGATTCATAAAAAGTTATCCTTATTACGACATAATTTAATGAGCACACAAAACAGTAACAGATCTTTACTGTGCACCGCACTAGATATTTGACCTGTATTGACATGTTATGGCTTTGTTTATGCTTAAGCCCCGCCCCCAAAGCGTGCTCATCGCGTGGCATCGTTTGTTTACCGGTAATTTAGTCGTAAAGATTGATTTGCAAGGGAAGTTCGCGCAAATTTTTTCACGAGTTGACACAAGTGTATTCCCTAATAATGATTGTTAGTTTTGAAAATTATTATGTTTAAGTGAGTGAAATATTTGTCAGAAGATTCTGGTGGTGATAGATAGTAAGAATAGTGAGCATGATGGAACGTTCCGTTAAAAAAAAATCAATAAGAAGGAAATTAAATTTGGATGATATGGACATTTGCCATATACTAGACGGTAAGTTTTTGCTTTTTCTAGTTTTTTATATTGAAAGAAATATTACTTCTCTACTGTATTGATTTAGTAGGTAACTAGGTAAACAATGTTTGGACCTAGAAACAAAGGTTAAGTGATACCTATTCTTAGCTCTTTTGGGTTGACAAAGTGAAAAACCTACGATTATGTTACTTCATCACGACAGCTAAATACGAGCTTATTATTTTTCTAGCGATGTTTTCTTTTACCGTAAATTTATTATAGTCACAAAATAGGTACCTAGTAGGTTACTTTGTGTTATACCTGCTATTAAATAAACAGTAATAAGGTATTAGCGTAAGTAGTCTAAATTACGTTAAGTAGGTACTTAGGGAGGTTACTCATTGTTTTCTTTGGCTGGGTTTTGAACTTGGAGATAAAAATAAAATATTTATTTCAGAATCAAAAAAGAATGTGAGCGGTATTTACGTTAACAAGGAGAAAATGGACATAGACGGCAATAGCTCTGAACGAATTTTAGAGCTTTCTACAATATCTGCAAGCAAGGACCATGGCTGCAAGATTAGACGAGACAGGTATGAATCGTAAATACGTGCTTATCTAATGTTTTACTTACCTACTTGTGAAGAGCCTACGAACATTCGGTATATTAATAATATAAGGTATAGTATAACTTCTTCGCGACGGGCTAGATACGAGCTTATTTACCTAACTAAGAATAGGACGTATTTCTTTTTAGGTTTGCTAGCGATGTTTACTTTTACCGTAAAATTTATTATAGTCACAAAATAGGTACCTAGTAGATTTTGTATTATGCCTACTATTAAAATAAACATTAATTTTTAGCGTAAAAAGTTCTACATTACGTTAAGTAGGTACTTAGGTAGGTAACTTATTGTATTTTTCTGGCTGGGTTTTGGAATTGGATATAATTGTTATTTATTTCAGAATCAAAAAAGAATGTGTGTGATATTCACGTTAAAGAGGGGAAAATGGACATAGACGGTGATAGCTCTGAACGAAATTTAGATCTTTCTACAGTATCTGGGACCATAGCTGTAAGGTTAGACGAGACAGGTATAAATCGTAAATACGTGCTTATCAAATTCTACCTGCCTACTTATTTTAATCACCTTCTTCTGTGACCTAGGTTAGGTACCCATTTAAACATTATCAAAGCGTGTTTTTGACGATCCGTAGTTTCCAGGTATAGATTTTGGACGGGATACGTGGATTTGATTTGAATGAAGGATTAAATATAAGTAAATTACTTGCTTTGGGTTACATTCCATTTTTGTATCTGTGGAGAAGTGAACCCTAGTAATATTAATGCGAACACTTTGTGATTATAATAGTATTATTATTTTAATTACAATAAAATTATACTTATTTATTATTTCAGATATGATCCAATGTGCCTCAAAACATACTGTCCAAGATGCACCTGTTCAGGCCTCTTCATCAGACATTCAAGAAAGTGATATCAATTTGAACAAAAATTCTAAACATTACAAGCTACGTGGTGAGTAAATTATGATATTATGTTATTTATTGAAAGTTTGTAGTTTCATTATAACTTAAATATAATCCTATGGTATTTTTTTAGGATCTACAAAAAAACGTCATATTTTGATGACGAAGATGACACAGATGACTATTCTCCAGATGGTTCTGAATATCTTCCAAGTCCATATCGTACTGTTACTATTAGTCCCAGCATATCAAGCCTAGGTGGAGATTCACAGGTTATAGATAACTTTTTAATTAATCATGAAAATATTACGCGAACTCTGTCTACAGTATCAAATTTATCTCTGGTACTTAATTATCATTTTGTGGCTTCTCCGGATGTTATTTACAAAGCAGATCATACTATTTTCTCCACTCCCAAGCAATTAAAAAAAAAGGAAAGATGCTTCGAATTGTTTGGAAAAACATTCAATAGTAGACATCACACTCAAACCACAGCTTACTGACCAAATCAGCTATGTTGTCGTAGAAGACCTGGAAAAAACGTTAACGCCAAACAAAACTGACAAGTCATCAGCTAACAGCCTGATTGAATCAAATATGCCATTAACTAACAGTCCAGGACAAAACAGTACAGTAAACGAAAATAATCTGTCAAGTTCGGAGTCAAAATTTTTAGAGAATAGAAATGAAAAGAATAAAACAGAATATTTGGTACATAATTATCAGATCATCATAGAAATTGAACGAGAATTTCCTGAGACAGTTGACAGCAATGCAATTGAAACAATATCAGATGAAGCTAACCAAGAAAAAACTGCGCCTGACTCTTTAACTTTAAATAAAGATAAACTGAAAACCTCAATCCAAATTGATAAAAATGAAACAGTGCAGAACCAGATAACAGTCAGTTGCACGAATGAAAACATGGAAGACCTTGTGGTACCGGGTAAAGATGAAAATAATATTGAAACTCTAAGCCCCTTGAATTTATGCAACAATTTAACTGTTCACGAACCTAATGTTAATCCCATCAGACGCGATGAAACGCCGTTACAAGCTGTTGACCAGTCAAAAGTAGTTATGACTAATAAACCAGACGAACAAAATAGTAATAATGATAATAAAAATAAACATCAAATCGAAATAGAACCAGGATCTCTTGTAATAGATATAACTGGTGTTGTTCAAGCAAAAAGTAATAGCAGTAATGACCAAGTTTGTTCAGACACCCCACAGAAACTAATGAGAGAAATATTTATAACGGACAAGAAACAAAATTATACTAACAAAGAGAAAAACCTATTGGAAGATGTGGACCCCTTGGATTTAAGCAATGAATCGACTATTTATGAACCCGAAACTAGCCAAAGTAAAGAAGACGAAGAGGCAAACGCCTGTCTTGAGAGACCTAAAACACCATCTGGAGTTATTCTTATAGAAGCACCTGTAGAGATACATAGTGAGAATAGTGAATCGACCCACGCCACTGGTTCTGAAATTCAAGATCCATAAATTTCAAAGAAACTGACAAGGAAACTCAAACTAAATTCAAGTGAGTGGAGTACTAAAAACAAATTACTTAAAAACTCTGGCGAGGCATACGAGGGCGCACGGAGTAAAAAACAATATGAAAAAAAAAACGTTCTATCTAACTGTGTTTGCTTAAAGGAATGTGGATTAAAATTTGATAACGAACAGCGAGAAGCAATACACAACAAATTTTATAAGCTTGCTAGTCGTGAAAATCAGTGGCTTTTCATATCTAAACACGTTAGAACGCAAGATGTTAAGCGAATAACTGTAATGAGGAAAAATAATCGCACGTAGACAGTCAAATATTATCTTCCTTTAAATGGAGAAGAGATTCAAGTAAGTAAAAAATTTTCTTTTTACGCACTCTTTCTATATGCGAAGAAATGGTTTACACGGCTATAGAAAAACATACAAAAAGTGATAGTTTCACAGACAATCGAGGAAAACACCAAAACAGGCCACATAAAATGATGCCTTCTACAGAAGAGAGCATAAGAACACACATCGACATGTTACCCAAAGTTGAATCACACTACACTAGGAAAGAATCAAAACGAGAATATTTATCTGAATCACTGAACATTTCAAAGATGTATCGCATGTACACATATTGGTTCAAGGAGAGAAATTATACCGATGACGTTAAAATGGCATCGAAACGACAATACGAAACGGTGTTCAACACAAAATACAACTATTCATTTTTCAAGCCCAAAAAAGATCAGTGCACCTTATGTGCTAAATATGAGCAAGCTGAATCGAATGAAAAATCCTCTATTGAAGATAAATACCGACTACTTTGCTCACGCCACAAAACTACAAGTATTTTTCAGGTCCAAATTGTCGGCGCAACAATTGTTGCGTGTTTTTTTCACGCGCGTTTTTTATTTCTCTAATTATTGAACGCGCCCCAAGAGTGAACCTAAGTGTGTAATCCTATAGTAGAATATATTTTCTTCATATTGCAACACTAAAAAGAACATAATTTGTCTGTGGACCGTGACAAGGTAAAAGTTCGAAGTGTAAAATTTTCTATGTTCGGCGGTAAAAAAGTGCTGAAGTAAGTAATGACTTATTTATGTTTAAATTAATGCTTTTGATACAAATTATACATTAATTTCATCTTGAATGTGTAGGGAATGTTGTGTATATGTGATTTAAGTCTGGAATTGATTCCATATCATTCATTGATGAAAATATGAAAAAAATGTGTCAAGTAATGAACTTTCCATGTGCGCAATTGTGATCGGTTTTATTTTGTAAGAATTACAATTTCTTTTGAACGGATTCTACTTTTCCATTGTAAAATAACATACAGTTAATATCTTGAAGTAAATATAACCATTAACCATATGATAAATACGCCGTACCATGCCAGGATTGTTGAAAATCGAAGTTGATGAACTGAAAAAATCATAGTGATTACTAACGGCCATTGGCGTACCTACTTAGTATTTGAAATGTATGTGTTGTTACCATAGAAACGCACAAAAACATGGTTTGTTCACACGATGATGATCATTTTTTAATTCAATTTATCATAAATCTATGAAATCTGTCCTGGTACAATGAATTCCACTGGGTAGTAACACCACAGTTTATTTCTGATCATCACTCGCCATCATCTATCCATCTCATAAACATAGTGAACTTCATCACCATCGTCACCTCATTATAAGCAAGACTGATAGTGGGTACCACCGGAGTTCATTTCTGATCACTACTCAACATCACCTGCCCTTCTCATAAATGTCGTAAACTTATTATTATCACCATCATCAGCCCATTATAAGCAAGACTGCCTTAGTGGGTACTATCAGAGTTAATTTCTAAACGCCACCATCAGTCCCTCTCATAAACATATAGTATGATATTGTGGGATGACAGAATTATGAATGGAACGGAACGTATGTATGAGAGTGAGGGAAAGGGGTATGCGAGTGAAAGAGAAGGATGTATGGAAAAAAGGAATATGGCGAGAGAGACGATTACGACGATACGACAAACAACAGCACGATATAATTTAAAAATAGTTTCCTTAAAAGTTTATTTGATTTTCTTTATCAAAATATAAAGTTTTCATACGATACGGCCACATTATTTCACATCCCGATCCCATAATATATATCTATGATAGCATTTCAAACATACTATCTTTATACCATCATCAGCCTGTTCCTGTCCAATTATGTTTGTGGTCAAAGCATTGAAATAAACTAATCACCATCATTATAATTATCATTATTTTATTAATAGTTGCAGGGGTATGTAAATATTATAACTTTTGTTGACTTTATGCCTTTCCTTATGTAATATATTATTTAACCATGTTTTTACACATTTTAGATTATAAAATGCCTCGAGTGGGTCTCCAAAACAACAGGCGTGGACGCAGTGGCAGTCGCGGGCGTGGACGGGGCCGTGGTATAGCCCAGGCCAGCAGCCAAGACCATCAGGCGTCTTCTACTTCTGCACCAAGGTATGTTATTCAGATATAGACTTTTTATGTGTATGATTCAAAGACAAAGTGGTTTATTGCATTCATGAGTATACAAGGTGACATAAACAGTACAGGAACATACATGAAACCCATTTGGGTATAATCAAGGCAAGACCATCAGGTGTCCATCACTTCCGCACCACGGTATGTTATTCAGATATAGTCTTTTTATGTGTATGATTCAAAGACAAAGTGGTTTATTGCATTCATAAGTATACAAGGTGACATAAACAGTACAGGAACATACAAGAAACCCATTTGGGTATAATCAAGGCAAGACCATCAAGTGTCCATCACTTCCGCACCACGGTATGTTATTCAGATATAGTCTTTTTATGTGTATGATTCAAAGACAAAGTGGTTTATTGCATCCATGAGTATACAAGGTAACATAAACAGTACAGGAACATACATGAAACCCATTTGGGTATAATCAAGGCAAGACCATCAGGTGTCCATCACTTCCGCACCACGGTATCTTATTCAGATATAGTCTTTTTATGTGTATGATTCAAAGACAAAGTGGTTTATTGCATTCATGAGTATACAAGGTGACATAAACAGTACAGGAACATACATGAAACCCATTTGGGTATAATCAAGGGAAGACCATCAGGTGTCCATCACTTCCGCACCACGGTATCTTATTCAGATATAGTCTTTTTATGTGTATGATTCAAAGACAAAGAGGTTTATTGCATTCATGAGTATACAAGGTGACATAAACAGTGCATACTTGAAAGCCATTACCACATATTATTAATATTACCATTAGCAGCATATTGTTATGTGAACATTTGTTAGAATTGAGTGTTCGAAGGCCATTGATTTTACAAGTGTTTCTCATGAATGTATTATGATTCTATTAAAATTATTACATTCATTACCATTTCTTAAAAATCTGATTAGTCTTGATCAAGTAAAAATTACATTATAATTTAATTAAGTTCAGTTATCAATTTATTATTCATTCAAATTATAATCACATTTATCAACAAGCATACAGTAAATTTTATTTTCAAAGTCTTTTCATATTTTTTTACTTCTTATTATTATTAGCAGAGCAGTAGAAACTTTTCTATATTTACTAATTTTATAAGGGGGAAGAGTTTGTTTGTTTGTTTAAATTGAAAGCTCCAAAACATGTCCTTGACTAATAAACACAATAACTACTGGCCCGATTAGAAAATAATCTTTTACCATTACAATCCTCCGATGAACATAGACTATATATTTTAATCATCATCATCTCCATCCATCACCATAACAAATAAAGTGAAAAACTACTGAACCGATTTGAAAAATTGTTTCACCATAAGAATCCATTATTATCTCTGATGAACATAGACTATATATTTTAATCATCATCATCTTCATCCATCACCATAACAAATAAAGTCAAAAACTACTGGACCGATTTGAAAAATTGTTTCACCATAAGAATCCTTCATTATATCTGATGAACATAGACTATATATTTTAATCATCATCATCATCATCCATCACCATAACTAATAAAGTCAAAAACTACTAGACCAATTTAAAAAATTCTTTCACCATTAGAATCCTTCATTATCTCTGACGAACATAGACTATATATTTTAATCATCATCATCCATCACCATAACAAATAAAGTCAAAAACTACTGGACCGATTTGAAAAATTATTTCACCATAAGAATCCTTCATTATATCTGATGAACATAGACTATATATTTTAATCATCATCATCATCATCCATCACCATAACAAATAAAGTCAAAAACTACTAGACCGATTTAAAAAATTCTTTCACCATTAGAATCCTTCATTATCTCTGATGAACATAGACTATATATTTTAATCATCATCATCCATCACCATAACAAATAAAGTCAAATATACTGGACCGATTTGAAAAATTGTTTCACCATAAGAATCCTTCATTATATCTGATGAACATAGACTATATATTTTAATCATCATCATCATCATCCATCACCATAACAAATAAAGTCAAAAACTACTAGACCGATTTAAAAAATTCTTTCACCATTAGAATCCTTCATTATCTCTGATGAACATAGACTATATATTTTAATCATCATCATCCATCACCATAACAAATAAAGTCAAAATATACTGGACCGATTTGAAAAATTGTTTCACCATAAGAATCCTTCATTATATCTGATGAACATAGACTATATATTTTAATCATCATCATCATCATCCATCACCATAACAAATAAAGTCAAAAACTACTAGACCGATTTAAAAAATTCTTTCACCATTAGAATCCTTCATTATCTCCGATGAACATAGACTATATATTTTAATCATCATCATCCATCACCATAACAATTAATATCATCTTCCTTTCAGCCATGAGCAAGAATTGGGGCGCGCACGGGGACGTGGGCGGGGACGAGGAAGAGGGGCATCTGCTCAAAGGTATAAAGTTACAATGATTTAATTATTTTGTATGCAAAATTTGGTTTCTTATTTATTTTTTCCCTGCAGAGGGCACGAAGAAGTTGACGCGGCGTTGGCTGTGCAGCAGGCTGTTCCAGCTTCCGGAACTAGGTATGTGACATATTTGAAACATAATGATTTTGAAAAGGTTTATATTATATAAGTGTTTATTGTTTTAGTGATTTGGATCTGATACGCCGGAACACGCTCGCCACTAAACGTACTCTTGCTGGAATGCCTGCAGGTGTTAGAGCAGAGTACATGACACGCAAACGGCTAAAACAGCTTGAGCGTATCCTCCTACCAGACGCCCCTCCCCGTAAACGAGCACGGTAATGTATTTTTTTATCTTTTCTTTATATAAATAAATAAATGTATATATAATATAATAAATAAATGTATATAGTACAATATATTTATAATATTGTACTATACATGAAATGTATTACACTTGCACACTTCGGGAGCAAAATATCTGACACTATGTCAATACCCCAAAAACATTCAGTTGCTGGATCTACCTTCCACCTAGTAAAATAATCAGTAATCAGTTTTATGCTACTTTTAGATGTATACAAATCAATTTGTATTTACTTTTAGCTTTTTTGTGGTTTTTAAGTTGGAATAGAATATTTGTTATACATTCTCATAATTGTTGGTTTTTAAATGTTCATAGACGTGATTCTCCAGAGCGGTCTGCATGCCGTCTCGTAGCTGGAACGCCTGCTGTACCACCAGCCCCGATTCCACAGCCATGGGAGATTCGGTAAAATTTATGATGATTAATTATGTATGAAATGTATTATAAATACACTCGAGAGCAATGAATCCGGGTCACTTAAAGAATGTTAAAAATCTCGGAAACTAAAAATGATAGGTTAATGCAATAAATTGTATTTAATAGACAATGTAATACTCCTTAAATGAAAGTAAAAAAATATGAGTCACCATACATTTTATTAACACAAAATTACATAAAGAAAAAAACTGCTGATCTCTCCTTAAAACAAAAATAGGAAACATGAAATTTTTGAACTTTATTACGATTTTCTTGAATTTTAATACTTCGTATTGCCTCCTCGTGCTTCCATTACTGCGTTTACGCGGTTTGGCATGCTGTACACCAAGTTCCTTATACGATTTTGGGGAATATTCTCCCATTCCTCTGTGAGAGCAATTTTGAGCTCACGAAGCGTGATTGGGGGAGGGTTTCGTTGTTTTACGCATCTGCCTAGCTCGTCCCAAGCATGCTCGATCGGGTTGATATCCGGGCTGCGCGCTGGCCACTCCATACGAGTAATGTTCATCTCTTGAAGGTAGTCATTCACAATCCTACCTGTATGAGGTCGGGCATTGTCATGCATAAATATAGCATCCTCACCTAAATTGACCATAAATGGACCAACGTAATCATTGAGGATTTCTTCCACATATCTTTCGCTAGTTAAAGAGCCGTTTTCTATGATCACCAGCTCTGTGCGACTTTCAGAAGAAATTCCGGCCCACACAAGTACAGACCCACCACCGTAGGCTACTTTTACTTCGATGCATGCTTGCTTGAATCTTTCCCCTGGTCTTCGATACACTCTGTGTCTTCCATCGTGCTTGTAGAGCATAAATTTTGATTCGTCGGAGAACATAACTTTTGACCAATCTTCAATACTCCAATTTACGTGGCTCTGGGCATATCTTAGTCTTGAAATACGATGCCCACGCTACAGTTTAGGGCCGTTTGCAGGTCTAAGGGGTTTTAAGTTAGATTCAGCAAGCCGACGTCTTACTGTCCATGCACTTGGGTTACTTCCTCCGAGGCGTCGAAACTGATTTGTGAGTTCAGTTCCTGTGAGAAAGCGATTTCGAAGCATGGTGTTCACCAAGTATCGGTCTTCTCGTGCTGTGGTACACCTGGTTCTGCCCGTTCCTGGTCTGCGTAGGTTAGAACCAGTTTCTTCGTAACGTTGGAGAACTCTTTGTACTGTTGACAGCGACACACCGACAGTCCTGGCTGTATCGCGCTGACTCCGGCCGGTTTCCAGCATTGTAAGTATTCTGGTGCATTCTTCAGGCGTAAGCGACATAATTTCAGCTTGAATAATGAATATAGAGCACTATCAACATGGTTTATGTACCCACATAAATGACAGATTACAAACAAAAGCAAAACCAAATGCTGAAATTTCGTAGTTCCATCTTCGAAAGTGGCCCTTTTTCAAATTTGATTTTTTTATGATATAACTTTACAATAACTAAGAAGTTTTAATACCTTCATTTAAGGAGTATTACATTGTCTATTAAATACAATTTATTGCATTAACCTAGCATTTTTAGTTTCCGAGATTTTTAGGATTCTTTAAGTGACCCGGATTCATTGCTCTCGAGTGTATTTAACAGTTTTGTAGTTGTTCCCTGTTGTGAATTAAACTGACAATTTTTTATCGTAGTGAGCAGCAGCGCCGTTTGGCAGCAGCGCCAGGCTCCAACGCGGGACCGCCTGCTGCGCTACCAGTGCTGGTACAGCATCCACAGGAGAGTCGGTAAGATTTATGATGATTAATTATGTATGAAATGTATTATAAATATTTAACAGTTTTGTAGTTGTTCACTGTTGTGAATTAAACTGTCCATTTTTGATTGTAGTGAGCAACAGCGCCGTTTGGCAGCAGCGCCATGCTCGGCCAGGTCGGTGTCGTCGCCGCTCATGTGCGACTGGACAACGGGTGGCCTTAGTGAGTTCTATTCCACTATCTTACCAATGATTAGCATGTGTGTCAAATAACACTATTACAACGCCTGTCTTTTGTAGGACAAGACAACACGTGGATGTTAAACGAGCCCAGCAGCCCAAGAAGGTAACAAACAAGTTTGAGATCTTTACATTGAATTTCATATTATTGCTAGCTGCACTTTAGAAACAAGTTTGGATAATCATTTCACAGATTTTTGATAATTCGGTCGTGGCATAGACTTTCTATCGGTTTCAATTTTGATATTTATCATCATCAGTCACCAAAACGATCAGTACAATTGTATACTGCGTAAATCTACATTACTAGTAATTATATATATAAATGGTAATCCATCTTTATATAATGTAATTATATATTTTTTGTATTAAAATCATATGGTTAAATTTGTTTTTGTGTTGTTGTTAACATTAAATTTCTTATTTTTTAGTGTTAACACCATACCCGGTTCGGTGTACGAGGACTTGTATATTAGTAAGTTTTCGATATTTTTATTTACACAAGATATTCTCTGTTAGGTACTGTGGGTCCTCCTATATCTATAGTTGACCCAGCTCTATCACTAATGAAATAAAATCACTGTAGATGTATATCCGATTTGTATTGTCCAAACATTAACTTAATTACAATTTTAGTGTGCAGTGTAATTGCTCTGCGATACGGGAGACGACTCACGGCGGAGGGGGGCGCTCGGCAGTCGCTCTACAAAAATGCATAATTGCAATTTGTGTCACTACAATATTCCCCCCTTTTTTTAAAAAAAATATACAAATATTTTTGAATATAGAGAACAAAACAATAATAGTACAACGAAACACAACAAAACGTAAGTAAGTTACCATGCTAGTACACTCGACGCGATAAGGTATGACGCATCATGCAACGTAGAGTAACACTGAGTACATAACACTGGGCTGACGATTACCTATCTACTCATGCAAGTACACGACACGTTACGTCACGTCACTACTGCGGCTGGTATCCTGCGGGACCAACAGGCGCGGGGTTCGCGATACTCGCTACCGCTGCTGGTGCTGCCCCCGGCTGGATTACATGCACCTGTGGCGGAGATGCGCTGGCCATTATTTGTTGCCGTAACCACGATTTTACCCGGCTTTGAAATTGTCGCCAAAGAACGTACAGCACTACTACTATCAGGAAAGACGTTATCACCATCATTAAAATAGTCTGCTGCGACATGTGCGCCTCAACCTGACTTCCACTTTGAGCTATGATAATTTGCTCTTCGCTGTTTTCTTTACTTAGTGTCTTTCCCATTATGAAAACTAAGTATAAACACCGTGCACAGCTACTTGCAAGTACAAAAACATATAATGAATAAAATTCGCAAAACCCAGTTATAAATATGTTACTTGTTGCGTCATCCTCATTTCGTCAATTTTACAATAAATCATGAACTTCCTAATTTAATTAATTAAAATTACAAAATCATGTAAGTAATATGATACACGGGTACACCATAAAATTCTCATAACAAACAAAAGTATACGCTGCTACGCGGTCTACCTTATTCGTCTTTGCTGAGTTATCATTTCGCAAGCGTGCAGTTTTGTAATAAGTATGTAATAGTTATAACTAACATGCTTGTGAAATAATTACATTTGCTGATCCGTAACTCATAATAACATATACGTATACATATTATATAAGTTGCAACCTTATTATTTACTAAGTAATACAATGATATTTTTCGTTCTTTGTAAACCTATCTAAATATATGACTTATATTATCTACTCGTAACGTAAGTAAGTATACATAAAAAATCGTTTGTAAATACGATACACATAACGTAAACACTTAACTTTATTATCGCTTATACTCTGAACTAAGATATTTCGGGTACATTCAATATCTACTCATAATAATCTAGCTTATCATATAGTATGTTCAACTAATATGTACTAAACTTAACTAACGTTTCGTTTAGAAAGCGAGACGGTATTTTTACAATTCGACCACTCCTGGTAACCTTGGGCGCTGCATCGTTATCGTCACCTCCTGTACCTTTTTCATTATGCTGTACAGGGTTTGATGAGCTTCTCTGCGTATCGGTTACGTCATCGTCCTGGAGTACATATGCCGGTTTAAGGCGATCGATCGAAATGCGCGCTATCTTATCATTAATTCTTAACACGAATACCTTACTCCCTCGTTGTACGACACGGTACGGACCGTTGTACGTCGGTTGAAAAGGTTTTCGTACGGCATCATTTCTTACAAACACAAAGTCAGTTGTTTGTAGGTCAGGATGTACAAATATCGAGCGTGAACTTTGTTGCAATTTAGCCACAGGTTTGTATTTCCGGATAGTATCCCTAATTCTTTCGACTATCGTTTCTGGTTCATATACGGGCTGTTTGGTGATGTCAAAAAACTCACCGGGCAGTTTTAACGCTTGCCCGTAAACCATTTCCGCTGCGCTTACTCCACAGTCTCTTCTGATGGCTGCGCGTAATCCTAACATTACCGTTGGCAGCTCTTCCACCCACGATGTCGAATCCAGTCGGGCTGCTAATGAGCATTTCAGAGATCTGTGGAATCTCTCAACCATTCCATTCCCTAGTGGGTGATATGGAGTAGTGCGTATTTTCTCCACTCCAAAGTAACGCATCAGCCGAGTGAACAAGGCTGATTCGAACTGTCTCCCTTGGTCACTAGTACAGCGACGAAAAATGCCGAAACGAGATATCCATCCTTCATACACAACCTTGGCAACAGTATCCGCAGTTATATCTATAACTGGGAAAGCTTCAGGCCACTTCGTACATCTGTCGATCATAAATACTACGTACCTATAGCCTTGAGCTGAAATAGGTAAAGGACCTACTATATCAATATGGACGTGTTCCAGTCTGCCACACGATGGAAATTTTTGCAATTGTGACATCGTATGCCTTTGCACCTTAACACGTTGACATCGTATACAAGTCTTAGCCCATTTACCAACATCGCGATTCATGCCTGGCCAAAAGAACTTTTGACTTAACATTTTGCGTGTTGTACGTATTCCGGGATGACTTAAATTATGCATATAATTGAAAACTATTTTTCGAAAAGATTCCGGTACATAAGGTCTAACATAGTCAGTTGATACATCACAATACACTCTTTTATCGCAACCTGGTAAAGTTATGCATTTCAACTGAATTTTATTTGATACTTGCCCGTTCGTCACATAGTCGTCGCGTGTTTGCGCTTGTGCTAACGCTGCATAGTCGACAGTTGTCGGACACTCGATAGCGTCTATACTGCGACTTAGTGCATCGGCAACTTGATTATTGCTGCCCTGTACGTATCGAATATCCGTCGTGAATTCACTGATGAACATTAGTTGTCGGGTCCGTCTAGGTGTTTCCTTGTCGGTACCTACTTTCTTAAATGCATAAATTAAAGGTTTGTGATCGGTGTATACTGTAAGTAATCGTCCTTCATGCAGGTTTCTAAAATGTAGAACAGACATGTATATGGCTAATAGTTCGCGATCGTAAGCAGAGTACTTACGTTGAACTGGTGATAATGCCTTGGAGAAATAACCTAACGGCTTCCATGCGTTGTTGACATACTGCTGAATTACCGATCCAACACACGTGTCCGAGGCATCAGCCATAATAGCTAGCGGTGCATCCGGTACCGGGTGGAACAAAGTGCAAGCGCTTTGTAAGCTGTTTTTGCATTGTTCGAACGCTATATCGGATGTTTCAGTCCATTCTATTTTTGTCTTATCGTTCTTTTTAGAACCATGCAAGTACCTATTTAACTCTGACTGATATGATGCGGCTTTTGGAAGGTGTGAACGATAAAAATTAACCATACCCAAAAATCGACGTAACTCTGCAACCGTCTGCGGTTTCGGGAATTCTTTTATCGCTTTAACTTTTTCTTCCAAAGGTCGTATACCCTCAGTCGATACTTCGAAACCTAAAAATTCAAGTTTCTGCTGACCGAAACAACATTTTGACAAATTTATCGAAATACCATACTTATTAAATCGTTCGAAAACCATTTCAAGGTGGCGTTGATGGCTAATACTATCCTCACTAGCAATTAGGATATCATCTATGAAACAATAAGTAAAATCGAATCCCTGCAAAACAACAGTATCCATGAAACGTTGAAAAGTTTGCGATCCATTACGTAAACCGAAATTTAATTTTTTGAACTCAAATAGGCCAAAACTTGTTATTATTGCGGACTTCTCCACATCTTCCGGAGCGATGTCAATACAATGGTAGGCTCTATTTATGTCAATCCGAGTAAGTACCTTATTTCCTGCGAGTAGATACGTAAAATCTTGCAAACGTGGTATAGGGTAGCGATCCGGCTTAGTTATAGCATTTAATTTACGGTAGTCTCCACAAGGTCGTAACTCACCATTTTTCTTTGGTACAACGTGGAGCGGGCTGGCCCATGGACTCTTAGAAGGCTGGCAGATACCCATCTCCTGCATGACACGGAATTCTTCTTTTACCTTACGATACCGGTCCGGCGGCAAGGGTCTTGCTCGCGCGAACACTGGTGGGCCGGTAGTCTCAATATGATGGTATACCGAGTGCTTCGACGGCTCCTTGAAAGATGCGGGTTTAGTTATATCTGGATATTTCTGTAAAAGTTCAAAATACGGATGTAAACTGTCCACAGTATAAATAGGCGGGTCGCAATGGTCCACTATCGGCGCTATAACACTTAAACTAGTCACTTTGTCTATCAGTTTACGTGCACTAATATCTACTAATAGTTTATAATGTTCTAAGAAGTCGGCACCGAGTATTGGTTGCTTAACGGCGGCAATTACAAATGTCCACCGATAAGGCCTTCGCAATTGCAAATTAAGCACCATAGATTTTGTACCGAATGTCCTTATCACTGTCCCGTTCGCGGCGTAAAGTTTATAGTCCGAGCTCACATTGTCACTAAATAGTTTTTTACTTACGGGTAAGACTGACACATTCGCACCTGTATCCACTAAAAAATTATAACCGTTGTTACTGTCGGTCACACAAAGACGGTGGGAAGGCGAAATTGTGCAGACATCCACCATTGGCTGCACCTGGGCTAGTTTCCCGACTCTTTCCAAGCGCAAGGCTTTACGCATTTATTCGCACGTGCCTTGAACCTAAAATGATAAAAACATAGCCAATCTGGGCTTCTCGGAGAACGTCGCTGCGAAGTACTGCGTGCACGTGAAAATGAGCGATCGTTGCGGTTGTTCTCATTGCGCGGTCTTGACCTTGATCTACCCCTGTCTATATCGTCAAGTCTGGCATTGATTTTGGCAATTTCGGCCATTATTTTATCACTTCCGCTGGATGAGACCTGTGCCACTTCAATGACATTTGCAGGCCGAATCGTCTCCAGTATCTTGTCGGCTATAGCAGCTAAACTTTCCGGGTCAATAGAGTCTGTTACCGTTAATACCGCACGTGCTGCCTGCGGCAAATGGCCTTGCCACAGCATCAGCAGGGTCTCGTCCGGAACCTTACCCCTTGCGAGGTCGCGCATCCGGCGAAGCAATTGAGACGGTTTCTGCTCACCCATCCTCTCTAGAAGTTAATGAGAGGACTATTTCACACAACTCTTTGATGGAAGGCAAAACCACCCCAGAGCTGTAGGTCCATGTGCCCCAGGCTTACTGAGGAGAATAAGGACTCTGCTCCAGGTCTCTCATGCTAGCAATGAGCCCGCTGTATGTTGCTGCAGTCATTGCCCTTGTCCATGCATTCTGACCAGCCAGAATCCACTTCTCCATCAGCTTGTCCTGCTCAAAATCTCCTAAAATTGCCTTTCTAAGAGCAAATCTTTCTTCATCTGCACTCATGGGGCCATTGATAGCAGCATCTACAAACTTCATGCTGTTCTCAACCTGTGTGATGAGTGGTTCATTAATGAACGTCTTCTTGACACTGGGCATTTGCAGTGTTATGGTTTGTTCCAGGTTGAACATGTAACAGAATGCTCTCAGGCCAGATTCATCGGCAGGCATGGATTTCCTCAAGAGAGCTGGCAGTAAACCATGTTGTAGCACGCATGGCAGGCTGGAGACACTGTCATTCTTGTTATCAAGTGCGAATTGCTTCTTGATCACTATCAAACTATCTGACTCCAGATCAGAAGGTTGCGTGTTCAAATCACGTCGGGGTCACCAATGTGGGTCCTCCTATATCTATAGTTGACCCAGCTCTATCACTAATGAAATAAAATCACTGTAGATGTATATCCGATTTGTATTGTCCAAACATTAACTTAATTACAATTTTAGTGTGCAGTGTAATTGCTCTGCGATACGGGAGACGACTCACGGCGGAGGGGGGCGCTCGGCAGTCGCTCTACAAAAATGCATAATTGCAATTTGTGTCACTACAGTACCAATTGTATAAAACTGTAAACTTAATTAATTTGAATGTAGCAAAGTACTGTGGTTACCGATGTTATACTTATCTGCACAATTATGTTGAAAACTAATTTATATTGATAAAATAAATATGCACAATTTTATATTATCGTACAGTAGACGAAGCCAATGCATTGTTGTTGCGGGCGGCAAACCACGCCACGATCTCCCTCCCAACTGCTCCAACTGTCTCATACTGTAAGTAACTGCGACGGTCAATAGAGTAGATAATGAGGTATATTATGTAAGCCTGGCTATATTAATTTTACTGTTTCACAGGCACATCACAGGCCAGTCAACCACCAGCGCCACATACTTCGACACAGGCCGACGATGAAACGCAGCGGCTAACTGAGTGGTTGGGTAACCTCAGTGACGCCGAAGACGAGGACAATATCTTGCCCACCGATATCCTTGCCGTTGACTTCACGTGTGAGGCGCCTGCGCAGCTCCCTTATGAAATTGACGACAGACTTGAGAACTTTATGACGCGAGAGGACGAGAACGCTGATCGACTTATGCAAGGACTAATGACGACGGACAACTTAACTTTTGAGTGGACCAACGATCCGGAGACGTTCCTAGGACAACGAGAGGAGTTTGTTGGTCCATCTGGGCCAACGTTTCTTCTCGAGACGACCGACAGACCAATTGACGTTTTCCTACGGTTTTTTGACGATGAAATTTTGAACCTTATTGTGACTGAAACAAACCGGAACGCTGCTAAATTGACAAATCCGCAGCAAAACAGCCGGTTTTACAATATCAAGCACACAGATCGGTCTGAGATAGCCATTTTCCTTGCAGTCCTTATTCAAAATTCAAAATTCAAAATTCAAAAATTATTTATTCAGTTTAGGCATCATAGACACTCTTATGAACGTCAAAAATGTTTAAATGATTCTACCGCTGTCTTCGGAAAAGAACCACCGCCAATAAGAAGCAGCAAGAAACTCGTGGGCCATTATTTTTTCAAGTCTTTGTACATTGAGGTTACATATGAGTAGTATTAAAATAACAAATTTATTCAATAGTTGGCTACTAGGAGGCAGAAGTGGAAAGCTTCCAGGCATCTTTGTCTTCTAAGTAGTGACTCAATTTATAATAGGCTTTTTTCATTAGTATATTTTTGACACGTAACTTGAATTTCCCTTCAGTGAGCTCAGTAATGTCTTTCGGGATTTTATTATAGAAACGTACACAATTGCCTAAGAAGGACTTATTTTTAGTTTTCGTGAGTCTAAATTTAGATACGAGTACAGCTATCCTATCCTTATTTCTAGTATTAATATTATGCATATCACTATTTATTCTAAACTTCTTTATATTTTTACGAACGTACATTATATTTTCTAGGATATACAAAGATGGAAGAGTTAATATGTTAATTTCTTTGAACATTTGTCTTAAGGATTCGCGGGGACCCATTTCGTAGATGGCTCGAACTGCCCGCTTTTGCAATATAAAAACTGTCTCTATGTCCGCCGCTGACCCCCACAGCAGGATACCATATGACATTATGCTGTGGAAGTAAGCAAAGTAGACCAGTCGAGCAGTAGCTATATCTGTCAATTGCCTAATTTTATGAACCGCATATGCAGCTGAGCTCAGTCTTCCAGGTAGTGCATCAATATGAGGACCCCATTGTAATTTAGAGTCTATGCTAATACCTAGAAAGACTATTGCCTTGTCAATTTTCATTTTATTTCCGTCGAGTAATACGTTTGGCTCTATATGTCTTACATTAGGCATAGAAAATTTTAAACATTTCGTTTTCTTTGCGTTGAGAAGCAGGTTGTTTGCGGCGAACCAATTTGAAACAATAGTTAACCCGTTGTTGACTTTAACTAGTTCTCTATCTTTCCTATCTACTTTAAAAATCAGAGAAGTATCATCCGCAAAAAGAACTATGTCAGCAAGGCCCACAACCATATGTGGTAAGTCATTGATATATGCTAAGAATAAGAACGGACCCAAGATCGACCCCTGTGGAACCCCCATTCTGACCAAAGATCCAGAAGATGTCACGCCATTAATGCCAACTTTTTGCTGCCTATCAGATAAGTATGATTCTACAAGATTCAGAGCAGCTCCACGAATTCCATAGTGGTGGAGCTTATAAATTAGAGTGCGGTGCTCTACACAGTCGAAAGCTTTGGAGAGATCACAAAATACGCCAATGGCATCCTGTGAGCTCTCCCAAGCCTCCAGCACATGCTTGACTAACTGGACTCCTGCATCTGTTGTTGATCTGCTTTTCGTGAAACCGAACTGATTTTCGTGTAAAATCCTATGTTCATTAAAATGAGACAAGAGTTGTTGAAGCATTATCTTTTCAAATATATTGCTCAAAGCCGGAAGCACAGAGACCGGTCTATAATTTGAGGGGTCGGCCTTACTACCTGATTTAAAAATAGGGGTGATTTTACTCATTTTCATTAGGTCAGGAAATGTACCTCTATAAATACATAAATTAAATATGATCATCAAATGTGGCGCTATAACTTCTATTATTGACTCTAGCATTTTTACGGATAATCCCAATAAATCCTCTGTTGCTTTAACGTTTAAACTTTTAAATGTTTTTATTATTTCAAAAGTAGATATATGTCGGAACCTAAACTCAGGAATTTGGAGCGGGAAGTTGTCTTTCAGAAAGCCCACTGCAACACAAGGGCAAGAATCAAGAGATTTGGTGACTTCTAGTGGTATATTGGAAAAGAAATTTTCAAATGAATTCGCAACATGACTTGGGTCTGAAACTTTTTGGTTATCTATTTCTAGCACATATTCTGAATTAAAAGATTTCCTTTTGCCGGTCTCTGTATTAATAGTTTTCCAAACTGTTTTAATTTTGTCATTAGATTTTCGAATTTTATCCCTTATAAACAAAGCTTTTGCGCGTTTGCATACTGACTTGAAAACTTTTGAGTAATTTCTTACGTAATCATGAAAATCTTTACTAGAAGTTAAAGATTTTTTGTGATATAACTCAAACATTATGTCTCTACTTTTTCGAATACCTCTAGTTGACCAGTCACCAAATTGTAACCTACCGTTGAGCTGCAGTTTTTTCTTCGGACAGATTTCATTAAATTCTGTACTTACTAATGAAAATAATGTACTATAAATGTCATGTGGATCTTCAGAAGTGAATTCCACCACACTAAGTTTCAAATCTATGTTTTGTTTAAGCTTTTCTAGTTTACCTTTTGTTAGCGGCCTATGTTCGATAATGGTATTTTTCTCAGTTCTCCCGATTTCGAATTTGATAGCGAGGCCATTGTGGTCTGATCTAACTCCCACCATTACTGATTTTTCTGTAGTCTTACAGTTTGAAAAAATATTATCAATGCAGGTGGATGAAGAGTCGGTTACTCTAGTTGGCTCACTGAACAAAAAATTCAAATTAAAAGATTTAAACAAAGAGACAAGATTAGTTTTATCAGTTGAATCTACCAAAATATCAATATTGAAGTCACCGCATACAATGATTGATTTATTGCTTTTAGTTAATCTCTTGAGTACACATTCCATTATGGACAGAAAATTACAGAAATTAGATGCTGGTGGCCGATAGACACACAATAATATATGACTTTCCAGTTCTGCACAAGCAATTTCGCAGACACGTTCAACAGAAAAACCTACTATGTCAGACCGTTCCTTAAATCTTATGTTTCTTTTACAAAGAATAATACACCCTCCCCCTTCAGCAGATATTCTGTTGAACGCACTGGCTACCTCAAAATGTGTAACATTAAATAACATTTTATCTGGTTTTAGCCACGTTTCTGTAAAGCCTAATACATCAAATCTATGTTTATCTAATAAAAGTTCAATGTCTAATATTTTGCCAGAGAAGCGGTTAATATTTTGATAAAATAGCGATAAGATGTCAGCACACTTCTCTGTTGTCTTGTTTAAAAGTTTAAACAATTAATAGCTACATTATTACTATTATTAGTACATGTACTAAAAACTACAACATTGTCACTACTCTTTGTTATATTTCCTATAACTGCCTCAATATTGAAATCTACCAAAGTAGCAATTAGCTGTCTGGATTTTTTAGGACAGTACATGCTGTCCCATGTCAACTTAAAATTACAAATAAACTTATTGCAGTCAAAAAATAAAAGTTTGTCACTATGACGACATGTCAAGTTATATTAATGTGTTGAGTGAGTGTATGTTCTCTTTTTCAGACAATAAATCTGAATAAGGGAAGGCACATAACATTATTTTACATGCCTTAAGTTCTAACAAAGTGGTTATTCTAGTAATAACCTCTTTTCTATCAATACCTAAACTATGACCTAAGAAGACAACAACTATTGATTTATTATCTATTTTTGAGTTTAATATTGTTTTTTCAATCTGAGCATAGGTTGCTCCCGGCATACAATAGTTCTCCACAGCACACTGCACTGAGTTACTTAATAATGAACCAAAGCCTACACCTATTTTGTCTGAAAATACCATGATTTTATGCGGTTGAACTGGATTAGAGCTGACATACTGCTCTCCGTCTGGGACCGTGTCTGTGATCAATGTTGGTCTGTTTTGATTTGACAGAGATGTTGAGAGGGCGCTAGTACAGTCTGGTTGTGGTTGAATGTGGTAGCTCGAGTGACTATTCTCAAGAGCCTCCACACACTCCACGTTCAAAGCTACCAGGTCCGTTAGTTCCATTGCAGTCTTGTAATGCTCACTTAGTTGAACTTGAGCGGTCTTGTAGCTAGTAAATACGTCCTGCAAGATCTTTTCTTTATGGAGCAGCTCAGAGCGGAGTTCCAGTGTGTCATTATCATATAACTGTCGAGTTATTTCCAATTCTTCCAAACAATTCTGAATTCTTTCCTCTAGTAACAACTTTTCTTTAATTAATTGAACATTTTTGACAAAATAGCTTTGTTTTTTTTTAATAACTTTTGACATCTTTTGATAGTTTTCTTAACTTTAATATATTTCTTTATTTTATTTCGGCTTTTAAAAAGTGGGCTTTTACAAACAGATTTATCTCCGGTAAGATCAATGGTTACAATATCTGAAGAGCACTCCAACTTGTTTCCGGCTAGCTCATCAAAAAGGTTCAAGGTGCTGGTGGTCTGTTCATTACACTTATCTGTGTGTAGCTGTGATATTACCTTATGGGCCTTATTTAATTCAAATTCTAGGTTGATTATACGACTTAAGGCTTGTTCATGAGTCTCACCACACTCCTTGAAGGATATTACAAAATTTTGGAGTTGTTCGCATTGATCTTGTGAGTCCAAGTATTTAGAATGTAGTTCAGCCAGTTCACCTTTAAGTTCAGTGTTTTTTGTGATGATCTTTTGCACTTCGATTTCACTGTCTTCTCTTTCTTGTAGTAGTTGTTCACTAAGGTCTTTATAGACTTTTAGTTGTCTTAGGGCAGCACTCAGTTTTTCCTCCATCTCCCTCGCCGATGTCTTGCGGGTCATAATAGGCATTTTGGTGTCAACTGATCAGTCAGCTCCTGAAACCACAAGTGAAACCGCTAAACAACTATTCAAATAAAGTTTGTATTACAGGTTTTCATACACAAGTCAGTCTCATAGTCAAGTCAAACAACAAAAAGAATGCCCACCAAAGCTTTAAATAAAACAATTAAAAAGTATTACTGTTTATACATTGGTTAATACTGTGGAACAGGTTAAAGTAGAAAATTAAAAATAGGAAATTACGAGTAAAAGTGAGACAGGTTTTAGAATACCAGACTTAAAAGGGAAATAGCATAGACAAAAGTAAAAGTAAAATAAAAAAAGTAGATAAAAATAATTGGAAATATATGTAGTTGTACCTGTTACCTACTGACTACCTACAGACTGCAGTACTTATAAAAATTGCGGGTTGTAAAAATCAAAATAATACTATCATAAGTTACATACAAACATATTAGGCTATCAGTTTAATTCTGGTAGTTACACAATTTAGCAATATACTATGATAGTACAATTACAGTTTTTTTCTATCTTTATATCAGATTATAGTGAGCACAATTTGAGATCTGACACGAGCAATATAAGCTGCTTGTACCTAATTGTATGATGTGTAGTGCGATATGTAGTTGTTAAAAGCATGTCTGAGGCAAGAGTTTTATCGTCAATTTTGCTTCCACAGTTATGTCAAGCAAAAAGAGAAGCAACGGTGCCAGAATGTGGATTGGACGATGCTCACCGGAGTGAGGCGTGTGTAGGGCTAGAATGAGTGTTGAGTAGGTGCATTAAGAATGTTAATTGAACACAATACTCCCCGGGATTTGTGATGAACATCCGATCCAAGTCGTCAGTTTTGAATCCACCCGTTGGTTAGCCGTCAGTTGACAGCACAACTTTGTGCTCGACGAAAAACTTCTCGTAGTATGTTTCCCACACTCGTACACCTCATATAAGCACTAATAAGATGTTTACACTGATTTTAATTGGCACTGAATACTAGAAAATAATAATTTAATAATTTCTAAATACGGAGAAATATTTTGACACCTTAACCTAAGTGTTGCCACACGGCGAAAAAAAACTTATTTCTTACTTATTCTTCAAGGTTTGCTCCCTGTACCGGTAGAAAAGGACTACTTCCGGGAAAATGGGTATCTCACATTGAAGTACTTCAAGAGTTTGATATCGTATAACCGATTTGTTTTGTTGAAGCGGTTGCTAGATTTTACGGACAATGACGCAACAACTGACGACATGACCGTTGATAGCGTGAAGCTGAGGAAGCTAGGTCCGCTACTTCACTTACTTAACAGTAAGTTTAGTAGCCTGTACCTTCCCTCTCGCGACATTGCAATCGACGAGTCGCTATTGAAATGGCATGGGCGCCTGAGTTTTGCTCAGAAAATTTTAACAAAAGCCGCAAAAGAAGGAGTCAAATCCTACGAGTTGTGCGAGTCCAACACCGGCTATTGTTGGAATTTTCGAATCTACACAGGCAAAGGCCATCCTCACGACCAGCAGACTGACGAAGCGACGACGGACACACAAGACGAGGGACTTGATGCAATGGCGCCTACTAACGTGACTGCACAAATTGTGCTGGAATTAGTACGTCCATTACTAAACAAAGGGCATTGCTTAGTAATGGACAATTTTTACAACTCGCCCTTATTGGCGAGGTATTTAAAACTTCACGGGACGGACTGCTACGGTACTCTCCGCATCAACCGGGAGTTCGTCCCTGAAGCTATCAAAGGCTTCGCAAAAACGCAACTGCGTACAGGCGAAATGGTACAAAGTTACTGCCGTGACCTTTCTGTCACTTTGTGGCGAGACAGCAACCTTGTGGCCATGCTGTCCACAATACATGGAGAAGAGGTAGGAGGGATGCAGAAATACGGGAAATATAAATACCGGCCACAGGTAGTCCTAGACTACAATCTTACGATGGGAGGAGTTGATAAGAAAGACCAGCTCTTATCGGCTCACCCCATCGAAAGAATCAGGAACGTGGCCTGGTATAAAAAGGTGTTCAGGCGGCTTCTTAATGTAGCAATTTTAAATGCATACATAAAAATGTTGTTAAACAGTGGCACGTTTTATAAATATATAAAACGTGCCACCCTAAATGCACCCAAAGTGACTTCAGAATGACATTGGCCAACGAACTGACTGCTACTTTCAAAACACACAAATACCCCGCCCGATGGAGACGACCGTGCGCACATTGGCTGTGGTACAACAGAAAAACGGTCTAAAACGGCCTATTTTAGTAGGCAATCATTTTGTTGGTCAAGGGCATTCCAGATACTTGACGTGCGTTTGGTGCAAAAAATCCAGAACGCGATACATTTGTAAACAGTGCAATGTAACGCTGTGTCTGGATGTTTGCTTTGAGAGTTACCACTCAATGGATTAAGCGTTTAGCTGCTCCTCCTTCATTCGTTTGATTCTTTTTAAACCCTTAACTTCTGTATCACTCGCATGATAGATTGACTCTTAGCCCTGTGTCGTGTCGATTGATTGTTTTTAAACCCTTAACTTCTGTATCCCTCGCACGTTAGGTTGACTCGTAGCCCTGAGTCGCGTCGTTTGATTGTTTTTAAATCCTTAACTTCTGTATCCCACGCACGTTAGGTTGACTCGTAGCCCTGTGTCGCGTCGTTTGATTGTTTTTAAACCCTTAACTTCTGTATCCCTCGCACGTTAGGTTGACTCGTAGCCCTGAGTCGCTTCAGTAAGAAAGGGTACTACATACTTCGCTCAGCTCAGTCGCTACCTGCAACGGTCGAACTATTACCTTGGCCTCTATTAACAAGCGCCAGCGCATTCATTAGCCGGGTCCACACCGGACGATCCAAGCTGCATCAGCGATCGCGCGATCCGCGATCCTGGATCACGGAGCGTGGATCGTGGATCGTATTAGGCCGATCCAGTTTGTTGAACTGCGATCCTGAACCTACGCTCCAAGCGATCCATAGGCGATCCGTGATTCAGTCGAACTCTTGCTTGAGATGGAGTCACACGTGCAGTGGCGGCGTCGAATTGCCGTGGCAGCAGTAACCTATATTTTGCTTAAGTATTTGCGCAAAAAATCACAAAAAATAAAAAGACGGATCTGGATAAAAACAATATACAAAAATCGCTTAAAATCTGGCACTCAGCTTTATGAAGAGTTAGTGTCAGATAAAGCTGAACACAATTTTGCAAGAATGAATGTTAATAAATTTGAGACATTGTGTTCGTTACTGAACAACAAGCTAAGAAAGAACGATACAAATTATAGAGATGCCATTACTGTGAAGGAAAGATTACTACTTACATTGAGATTTTTAGCGACTGGAGATTCGTACGTCAGTTTGCAGTATCTCTTCCGTATTTCCAAACAGTCTATATCGAAAATTATTCCCGAAGTTTGTGAAGCAATCATTGACTTGTTAAAGGATTATGTGAAGGTAAGTAAAACCATACTTTATTATTCAATGAAAAAGTAGTGTATTGTAATTATAGTTTAAGAAGTAACATGTTTACAATTAATCAACATTATCTGAAAACATGAGAAAACAAGAAAGAATAGGTAGGTACTTATTTAATTCGGTGGTGACTGTGGAACTGAGTAATCCCGAGGTTGTTGAGACTGGGACTGCGATGAAGTTGAGGCCAGATGAGCAGATGGTGATGCCTGTGGAGGTGGAACTGGAGTGTGCAATGAAGTTGAGGCCAATTGTGATGCCTGTGGAGGTGAAACTGGAGTGTGCGATGAAGTGGAGGCTGAAGGTGTGCTAGGATATGGAGTGTAATATCCATAATTGCTATATCTTCCTGTGTCAGCTTCAAAAATAACTTGGGATATAGCATTTTTGACATAAGCTAATGTTACTGCATCATATTTCCGCAATTCAGTAGATATATACTGCCCGAAAGTAATGTAAGAATCTGTGTCTGGTTGTGGTGGCTGTGCACATTGTTGCAGAAGTTGGAAAGCTTCTGAAAGAGTATCATCTGATATGTCATCTGCATTATTAAAAGTAGTTTTCTTCCTTTTTTTTGTTCGATTGCGTGTTGTTTGGACATTGGATTGTACACTTTGATCATTCTGCTCTCTACTCAAATCTGTGTGTTGGTTGGCTCTTTCCGGTTGTGTGTCACTACTAACAATGTTACTGTTCTCGTTTTCGCTCACTGTAACATTTACTTCCCGTTCAGTCGTATTAGTTTCTTCCTGTAACAACATTATTATTATTACTACTTATTTTTATTTTCAACTTTTTATTATTAAGGATTATTATTTTCAGGTGCCATCTACTGAAGAAGAGTGGCGTACAATTTCTCAGCAATTCGAGGATAAATGGAATTTCCCACACGTGATAGGAGCGATGGACGGCAAACATGTTGTTTTGCAATCGCCTTTTAATAGTGGCAACGACTTTGATAATTACAAATTATTTCCTAGTATTGTTCTTTTTGCATTAGTAGATGCAAATTATAAGTTCCTGTATGTGAATGTTGGGACTAAAGGCAGAATATCAGATGGAGGCGTGTTCAAAAGCACAAATTTATATAAAAAACTTGAAAAAAAAGAACTAAACATTCCATCCCCGGAAATATTACAAGTTCCCTATAAAATTGAGGTACCCTATTGTATACTAGGTGATAAAGCTTTTCAGCTGAATGATTATACAATGAAACCATATGATGGTACTCGGGAAAGGGGTTCGTGTGAAAGAATTTTCAACTACCGACTGTCCAGAGCACGTAGAGTAGTAGAAAACGCATTTGGAGTACTTAGTTCTGTCTATAGAGTTCTGCGTAAACCTATGCTTTTGGAACCAGAAACTGCGACTAAAGTCGTGCTGGCAACGGTTCATCTATATAACTACTTACGCAGTAATTCTAACTTTACATCGCCAGGAACGTTTGATATGGTCCAGGAAAATGGAGATGTAATACTTGGAAACTGGCGAAATGAACCGCCATCACAATCACTACAGCCGATGGCCGTCATACCAAGAAGACCAACAGAAAATGCCCATACAATACGGTCCCACTTAGCAAGACACTTTGTCACAAACCATACAATAATTTGGCAAAATGAATATCAGTAAACTTGACTCACGTTTTCCAAAGTATCTCGAGTGGTTCCGGGTTCATTTTTATCCGCCATAAAGTCGAAGTCATCATACGCAAACCACTTTGATTTATACGTATCTTGGGCACCTAAAATAAACAAGTAATTAATTAAATAAAGGTTTTTTTTTAACATACTTAATTAAAAACAACAACAAAATTAAAATTTATATAAAAACTAGCTCGAATTCGCTCGAGCTCGATGGAACGAGCGAGACAGAGAGCGGCGCTGCAATGCGCGCAAGCGAGATCGCAATATAATCTCGCTTGTTCCCTTGAGCTCGAGCGTTTTAGACAATTGCTACACGGTTGCGGTATTCAAGTGTCGTGCACTCAAGGTCATTCCGGACTGTTCTAGTATGCAGGTAAGTATGAGAAGATTACTTACCTGATCCAGTTATACGGCTTTGTTTCTCTCTAAATTTTTCCCTTCTGTAGCCTCCCGCCAGAGACCGCATTTTTTTCTTTAGGTCTTCTATTGGTTTGTTCTCCATTTCGCGAGAAATCTGACGCCAAGCATCGTGTCTTACACCTCTATTGGTAAAATTAACATCTTTTGGGTCCCATAAACATTTAAGTTCCTTATAAAGCGATATCAGACGGCGACTTTGCGAGATATCCATGGTGACAAGGATCGCGCGAACCACACACAACCGTCTACACCGCGCGCGGCACGCAACTGAGGCACTTTTGAGGCTGGCAAAAAACCGACAACACACGGATCAGGCGCAGCAGGGATCGCGCGCTCCAATACCTGCGCATGGATCGCGCGCGGCACGTCCACACCGCCCGCACATTTGGATCGCGCTCCTGCCGCGCGCGATTGGAGCGCTATGGATCGTCCGGTGTGGACCCGGCTATTCAATTGCACTATCGCTGCTGTCATACCTGTTTTATGCCTATATTGACGCTTATATATCTATACGAACCACAGCTGATCGCTACTCATTTAGGCCCACGCTTGTACATTTTTACCGTCGGAACTGTAAAAATCTATTAGATTTTTTTTTTACATTTAATAAATATATTCATTCAAGT
Organism: Selenia dentaria; assembly: GCA_917880725.1. Taxonomy (NCBI): domain Eukaryota; kingdom Metazoa; phylum Arthropoda; class Insecta; order Lepidoptera; family Geometridae; genus Selenia; species Selenia dentaria. Next base: position 32,408,453 of record OU862885.1, on the reverse strand, counting down.
GTTTCTTTAACATTTTAACAATGGCACACGTCAAGAAGATAGCTTAATTGTTAACAAAACAAAAGTGAGCGTAGACAATACGGGAGGTGAAGGCGAAGATGAATTGATAAAGTTAACATTGAATGTTCAACTGTGGCATATATATATACTAAAAGTATATATATATATAGTCAACTATGAAAATAAAACTGTTTTGTACATAATATTTGTAAGTGTGAAAGTACCGTACAAGTGTGAAAGTTGAGTATGTTTATATGTCGGTGTAGTAATGAATGTGTGGTGTGTTGTATATCAAGTGTACATGTAATGACGTGTAATTGCTGTGTGTGTGTGTTTCACTGTTAAAATATACATATTGTAAACAATCAGTGCAGTAAGATAGATGCAACTAACGAAAATTACATCCATAATAAACAATGCAAATATAAATAAAGATAGTCACTTGTTATTGATGTTTTCAAGGTCGCTCTCATTATTTACTCTAACAAGTGCAGCTCCATCCGTTCTCCTCAAGTAAATTCGGCCTCGTGATGCCCAGCAGTACTTAAAGTTATTTCCTTTGGCAAACTCCCTGGCCATAAAGAAAAGCTTTTTGGTATTTGGTGTAAGGCTTTCCGACACAAATATGGGCTTAGGTGGGCCTTCGATCTTTAAATTCGTTGTACTCAACTTGCTAGCCGCGTACTTTTTATTATAAACTTTTACAGATCCGACTATTTTATCTCTCAGTACAACGGTCGAAAACTCCGCTATTATGGGCTGGTTCTGTTCGCTCTTGGTATTTATGCGAAAAACGTCACGGATATCTATTGGATTGACCGCCACACTGAGTGCACTTCCTACTGATTTAATTATATTAAGTAGGTCGTCTTTGGTTTCCCCCGATTTTTTGGGTACATACGTACCTCAATCTTTGAACTGTGAAGGCTTCGGTCTAACTGCTCCAACTTTGCCTCCAAAGAGCGAATATATGTACGGTCCAGAATTCTCTCTTGTTCTAAAGAGTTTATTCTCGTCACCATTTCGTCATACTTAAGGGCAAGGAAGTCTATTGAACTGGAAATATCTTTATTTTGTTCCGTGTGTGCGTTTATACCACACTGTACCCTGTTCATTAATGCCGTGAACTTTTCATCCTGCTGCCTCTGGATTTCAGACAACATCTCCAGGATTTCCGTCCTACTGATCTCACCCTCTCTTTTCCGTTTGCGCAACGCAATGTTAGGTTCGCTCATAGCTTGCTCTCGCGTAATCGTAGGCACCGCGATCGTTGCAATTGCAGGGGAGCTAATATTTGAGTCAGACTTACAGTGCATAAGCGGGGCAGGTGAAGGAACCGCGGGCGGGGGAGTGCGTCTCAGTGGCATGGTGGTGGCGCGTGGGTTGGGGCAAGCCAAACAGTTGTTGTGTACTAGGCAAGCAGAACGTTAGAAGCGGTGCGCGCAGGCAGGCAGGAGTCATTCGCTGTACACAAACGTATAGTGCGTATGTGTATTGAGTGGTCGAACGCACCGTATACACAGACGTAGCACGGTGTGCGTAAAATGTGTTCACTCACCAACGGCACACTGCGGCTCGCTCGATGCCGATGCAACAGGTTTCTTGCAGCTTATGTGCTCCTATTATTCGACACTATTTAACGTAGCACAAAATTGTGTTTAAATATGATTTAAAACGAAATGGGGACTGTATGCACACGACTGCTCCGTGCAGGGGTCCGGGGGAGAAGGATGCCGCTAAATAGAACTCCTCCTGCACTTTCTTTGAAATCATCGGGGTCTGTTACAAGCATGGCATCTCTCAGTGATACGGATGAAAGAACCAAGATAATTAAAGGCAGGAGCAAGCGAAAACGTGAGGACTGCGACTTCGCGGCGTGTATGGCCGAAATGAGAGGAATGTTCCAGGAATGGTCTGAAAAACAGGGCCACAAGTTTGACAAATTAGAAAGTTTATTCGAAAAACTAAACGATAACCACAGTCATATTAAACCCACGCTCGAATTCTTGTGCAGCCAGCATGAGGATTTAAAGTTGAAGTTTAGTGGGCTACAAAAAGAAAATGACTTACTGCGAGCCTACAACCAAGGGTTAGAAGCCAAATTAGAAAAGTTGGACCTCAACGCTAAAGCCTCCTGCGTCGAGTTCCGGAACGTACCTACGTCTGGTGAACATTCTGAATCAAAAGATTATTTGCTCGATCTCGTTATAAAGGCTGGTAAAACCTTTGATATAGATCTGAAGTCGAGCGATATCAGGGACGTATACCGTACTAGCTCGAAACCGGGTTTTAGCAAACCCATTATTGCCGACTTCTCAAGTATAATTATTAAAGAAAAATTCATAACAGCCTCGAAAGTATACAATAAAAGACACAAGGAAAATCGCTTTAACACAACAAGCTTGCAGATGAAAACCGCCATTTATGTCTCGGAGGTTCTTACGTCGAGAATGAAAAAGTTACATTTTTTAGCACGTAAGCACGCGAAGACTTATTGCTATTCCTTCTGCTGGATAGCCCACGGAAAAGTTTACCTTCGAGCTAAGGAAAATTCGCCGGCTATTCGAATAAACAATGAAAAGGACCTAGATAATTTAGTGAAAAAAGATTGACTATGCTTGGTTTATCCGAATTATAGTTTGTATAGGAATAATCATTTTTGCTCAATAATTTTGTATGTGTACCCATTACTTTGTTTGTTATTAAATTTCCTGTTACTTGTGCTAAAATTCGCGCGGAATACAATTTTATCAGAACTATTATTTTATATACACATCACACAATATTTACACGTTCATTCATACAAATCACACACACTGGTTATAATATGTTCAACACATAACCAATACACTGGCATAGAGAGAGGAATGCGACAACAACAACTAAAGTATACAGTATACACTATTTTTGTTTTATACTATAATGCAATAATAATACAATATTTTTATGATTTTATTATTAGAATAGCAACTAAGAATAAATATCTTGCCACTTACTTTTTGAACTCCAACATAGCCTACTCAGATATGTTTCATACAAAAATTAAAACTCTGTATGGATAATTTAAACCAAATTAATAACGAGATCGAGTCCATAAGTAACTCGTTTTCTTATCAATGCTCACCAGAAGAATGTTTACAACTAGTGAGTCTTTACAGAGCGTCCTTTAAAGTATTACACCTAAACATTCGCCGCATTGAATGTAATATTGACAAAGCGAAAATACTTCTATCTAGACTTGACTTTGTATGCGATATTATTATCTTTACTGAGTGCTGGCTAAGTAAATCGATAAATACGCCATTATTAGATGGATATATAAGTCACAAAATGATGGCGTTGTTATATATGTTAACTCCTGTTTGGATTATCGCCTAATAGTACCTAATATCTCTGACGCTAGCGCTTTGTTATTTACCAATAATCAATCTATAGCAATTCTTGCAGTTTACCGCTCGCCGTCTGTGTCTAACGCAGAAAATTTCTTAATTAGTCTGGACGAGATTTTGAACTCGTTATCCAGCTACAAGACTGTAGCTGTTATTGGGGATATAAACATTAATTTATCACCAAACAGTCAAGACAAAAACTTAAATGAATATTTAAATACAACGGCGTCTCACGCTATGCTTCCGTCTCATTTATTTCCCACACATTTTGCTAATTGTTTAGACCACGTGATGCTTAAAACTTACACAGATGCCACAACGCTTGTTCTAGATACCATCATAACAGATCACGCCCCTGTACTTTTTTGTACTTCAATGCATAATAAACTTAAGAAGCCTCTTAAAAACACTATGCGTATTAATTACACCGTCGTTAGCGCTGAACTAAGGACTTTTGACTTCTCTAAACTGTACCGAATACAATATGCTAATAAAGCGGCCGAATACCTAGTAATGACAATTATGAATATTATTAAGAAAAATACTTACTCTGTCAAAATCCCTTGTAGATGGCGGATAATTAAGCCATGGATTACTCCTGGACTTCTAAAGTATATACGTAACCGAGACAAACTACATAAAACATTAAAAAAACAACCCGACAATTTAATTAAAAAGGTTACTTACTTGCGTTACCGTAATTTTTGTAATAATCTTTTAAAACGCATAAAACGATTAGGCGATAATCCAAACAGAAGTTAACATATGTTAACTCATATGTACCTAATATCTCTGACGCTAGCGCTTTGTTATTTACCAATAATCAATCTATAGCAATTCTTGCAGTTTACCGCTCGCCGTCTGTGTCTAACGCAGAAAATTTCTTAATTAGTCTGGACGAGATTTTGAACTCGTTATCCAGCTACAAGACTGTAGCTGTTATTGGGGATATAAACATTAATTTATCACCAAACAGTCAAGACAAAAACTTAAATGAATATTTAAATACAACGGCGTCTCACGCTATGCTTCCGTCTCATTTATTTCCCACACATTTTGCTAATTGTTTAGACCACGTGATGCTTAAAACTTACACAGATGCCACAACGCTTGTTCTAGATACCATCATAACAGATCACGCCCCTGTACTTTTTTGTACTTCAATGCATAATAAACTTAAGAAGCCTCTTAAAAACACTATGCGTATTAATTACACCGTCGTTAGCGCTGAACTAAGGACTTTTGACTTCTCTAAACTGTACCGAATACAAGATGCTAATAAAGCGGCCGAATACCTAGTAATGACAATTATGAATATTATTAAGAAAAATACTTACTCTGTTAAAATCCCTTGTAGAAGGCGGATAATTAAGCCATGGATTACTCCTGGACTTCTAAAGTGTATACGTAACCGAGACAAACTGAAATGATTTGAAATGAAATGATTTATTAATTGTTTACAAACTTAAATAACTTTACACTTTTACATAGTATGCATAGCTAAGAGACAGTTCTACTAAGTTACAGACTACTGTGAAGTTATAAGTAAATCCTAGGAAGATCGTTAGTACCCAAACTAGGATAACCTGTGGTATGGCGTACCAACGCCCTCCTCCCGAAACAAAGGTATAATTATTGTAATATATATGATACTTAGCGCATATATGGTTGCAAAGTCTGATTATAAGTTTATTAATATGTTATTAGTTATTCATATGTTTAAAGTTTAATTATATAAATACAATTTTGGTAATTTTGAATTTAAGAATTTAAACAACGATTAAAAATAAACGAGGCATTTGTGTGATCATAATAAGCATTATTTATAAGTGTTTGTGTATGTGTGTGTGTGTGTGTGTGTGTGTGTGTGTGTGTGTGTGTGAGTGTATGTGTTTGTGTTTGCGTGTGTACGGTATAGGTACAGAAACGATATAGAGTAAGTAAAAGGTTAGTTACGTAGGAACTTTTAGAAGATCTTCTGTTCGGTCATAATCGTTCGTAAGAAGCCATTGTTCAATTATTCGTTTACACCAAAAATTTGATTTTGGGTAAATATTACAAATCTTGTTAATTTTATCGTACAAATAAGGACCAAGGAAAGTTATTTGTCTCTTGGAGAAAGCAGTCTTACAATGTAAACGATTAGTTACGCAAGGAGTGGTTCGTCTACCCGCTAAAAGTGATGGGTCAAAGTCTAGATTTGAGTGTTGTAAGAGGATAATACGAAGAACATAAAGTTGGCGCACGGTTAGTAGTTTACAGTGTTGAAATAGTGCTGTAGTTGAATATCTAAAATGTAATTTGTACATTACTTTTAAAATAGACCTTTGAGCTCTTTCCACATTTAAAAGTGTGGTCTTGAATGAACCACCCCACACTGGAATACAATATCCGATAATCGACTGGCACAATGCAAAGTATAACGACCTTAATAAACTGGGTGAGGCGATATCTCTTAGCCTTTTAAAAATCCAAGTAAGTTTTCTGAGGCGGGTAGACAGTGCGTTAATTTGTGGGGTCCAAGTCAGATTATTATCGAGGGTGATACCCAAGTACTTAATCGTTGAAACTCGCTCGAGAGAAACACATGCGCACACAGTATTGCCGAAATTGTCACGGGTATTAGCACAGGAGTGCACTTTAATATCCAATGGGGAACGAGGCTGAGTAGCATCGGTTATAGAAAAGGACAAGTATTTAGATTTTTCGATATTAAGTGTGAGTTGGTTACGTCTAAGCCATGATGAGACATGGAATAGTCCCTTCTCAGCCTCAAGCCTAACCTCGTCCCAAGATTCACCCTGGTATACTAGAGTTGTATCATCCGCGTATGAGAAGATTTTGCCATTGACTGGGGCGTACAAACAGAGTTCATTAATGTAAATTAAGAAGAGGCTCGGGCCAAGAATGCTGCCTTGTGGCACCCCGTAAGTAACACTCTTGGGAGAGCTAATAATATCATCGATTTTTATACTTTGAGAGCGATTGGTCAAATAATCTTTAAGGAGTTGTAATGGTAAACCGCGAATGCCAATATTTTCCATTTTTGTCAATAATAGTGGATAAGAGACGGTGTCAAAGGCTTTCGTGAGGTCAAGGAAGATGCCTATACATTTTTTTCCTCTGTCCAAGTTAGTGACTAGATAATCAGTTAAACCGGCAACAGCATGCTCTGTAGATTTACCGGCTCGGAATCCAAATTGAGATTCCGCTATTATTTTTTTGTTTTTCTAGGTAGTTTATTAAACGTTTGTTTATTAGTTTTTCCAGCACTTTAGAAAGGGCCGGCAAAACTGATATGGGTCTATAGTTATTAACACAGTCTCGAGATCCACTCTTATGAATTGGATGAACTAAAGAATATTTTAATGCCAGTGGGAATATCCCAGTTTCAAAACAGCGATTAAAAATATGTGTGAGTGAAGGAACTATACTGTTTCGCACCATTTTAAGAAACCGTGATGAGATTCCATCGTATCCTACAGCAGAATCATTCTTTAGGTTTAGTATTATCGATTCTACTTCGGCGTCATCTGTACTAGTTAGGACAAAAGAGTTAGTATGTGTATGAATTGGGATATCAGATGACTCGCTACTTATAGCATTAGCCAAAGTCGAATCAGCCAGCCTTTTACCAATGTTGATAAAGAAACTGTTTATATTTTCAGTTGCTTCTCTATAATCGAGTGATTTGTCTTTAAGTAATTCCAACGCTTTATTTTTACGACTAGTCGTGGAGGTAATTTTCTTGATCACCTTCCATGTCTGTTTTGGGTTATTAGAAACTTTTGCCAATTCTGATTGCTCGTATTGATTTTTAAGTTTTTTAAGTAAATTATTACAATAGTTACGATATCTTTTATATGATGTTACTAAAACGACATTTGACGGAGATTTTTTGCATTTGATATGTAGCCGGTCTCTGTGTCTTATGCATTTTACGAGTCCGGGTGTTATCCAGGGTTTCAAACTAATACGATTTCTAGGAATCGACAAAATTCTAGTGTGTTTCAGAATTGCGTGAGAGAGAGTATGAACTAGACGATCCATTGCTAGATTCGGGTCAGTAATTGATATTATACTATTGAAATCAAAGTGTTGCAAAGTCGTCAAAACTTTAGGATAGTTAATTTTGGATGAAGTTATTATGGTTTTTACAGAAGGTATTTTACTTAAGCATAGCAGTACAGGGAAGTGATCCGTGATTGCAGTTTCAATAACATAAGCTGATGCCAAGTCAGGTCTACGAATGATGGCGTGGTCAATACAGTTTGAGAGACGCGTGGGGGAGGTATGGGCAGGAAGCATTCCTTTTTCGGCCAGAAAGTTTAGATATTCGTTACTGTGTATATCAGAGTTATGTGATTTGATATCAATATTAATGTCACCCATTATAATTATATTCGTGTTTTTATGCAATCTATCTATTATTTGGTCAAGAGAGTATATAAAGTTGTCTATGTGACGGTATGACGGTGATCTGTATATTCCTAAAACTACCGTGTCTTTGCCAATTTTTACCATTAAACAGCTACCACCCGAAAAACTAGGTTCTTCAACGGTACAATCTAAATTTTCTTTCACGTAGATGACAACTCCATCATTTTGATTTAAACAGTGTGATGTGGAAAAGATATTATAGCTATCAAGAATAGGAGGAGGTCGTGCATTCTTTAACCAACATTCTGTTAAAATAAGAATGTCACAGGTAATGTGAATTCTATTTAGAAGGACTTCCAAGGATGGGAAGTTTTTATGAATGCTTCTAATATTGAGCGTCATGAGTTTAATACACTGTTTTCTCTCAGGAATCTTAGAAGCAACATCTTCCGGGCTGATAACTGCTGTTGGGATAGCAGAATAAGAGTCGATTTCATCAATAATATTAGGGAGACTATCCATAATTGTATGAGACTGAGCATGTCAGTGAATACATGTGCCTTGAAATGCCATTATATATTATCAGCTGGTACAAAGAAAACATAACAAGTAGTGAGATACTTGTGGGGATGACTGAAATACTTGGTAAAACCATATTTATAATATTGGTGAAAAAATCCAGTACATGGTAGAGTAGGAATTTCTGTAGTAGGCGGAAAATACGATTTGTTAATAGTTTCTTGTATTTATGTTTTGTATAAAGATTAAGATAATGGTGAAATTGGATATGTGTGAGTGAGTGTGCTATTAGTGAGGTTGTGAGTCTGATATAAATGCCTTTACAATGTTTAAACATAGGAGTTACTTGAATAGAGCTACTAATGTTCGAAAAAACTTGAAGTTCTAGACTAATATTAACTAGTCATATTGTTTTAAGATATGCTAATTGTTCTTCATTTTTTATCAAAATAATGGAGGATTCAATGTTTTTCCTAACAAATACCTTTCCATTAGAAGTCCAGCAAAACTTATATTGCCCACTCTTCATGAGATCTCGCGCCAGGAAGTAAAGCCGGTTAGCTTTGCTTGTCAGATGCTCTGTTATATAAACAGGCGATGTTTTCCCTTTAATTCCAACATGAGAAGAATTAAGCTTGTTGGTCTTGTTAATGGCATTGTATGCCCTTACAGCCTTTAGGACTTTGATTTTTGTCATAGTATTCGCGAACTCCGTGATAATAGGCTTGCTACATAAAACATTAAAAAAACAACCCGACAATTTAATTAAGAAGGTTACTTACTTGCGTTACCGTAATTTTTGTAATAATCTTTTAAAACGCATAAAACGAGAATTTGATAAGAATGAGTTTAGAAAAGCCAAAGGTAATCCAAAAGCTACGTGGCAAGCAGTAAAAAAAGTGGCTAATATACAACAAAAAACCAGTTCGGCTAAACATCTATTAAATATTGATTTAGACCCTAAGTCTTCTATTGACATGGTAAATAAGTTCTTTGTTGATGTTGGAAAGAATCTAGCTTGTAACATTGTGACCGCAAATCATAACATTAATCCCACAAACAGTTCTAGTTCTGGCATGGATTCCATGGCCATCTTTGAAACAGACTGTGCAGAGGTGGAGCGAATCATTATGAGCCTTAGACCGGACTGTGCGGTTGGTTGTGATGGTATACCAGCTAAAGTAATAATAGAAGCGCGGGATCCCCTTGTCCCACCCCTAACACATGTTTTCAACATGTGCCTATCAACCGGTACCTTTCCAAAGCCGTTTAAAAAAGCTATGGTGCACCCCGTTTTCAAAAGTGGCGATAGGGACAGTGTCGGTAATTATAGGCCTATCTCAGTTTTAGGTAAACATTTAGAATCGTGGCGCCTGAATTCGGGGGGAGGGGGGGGTAGGTTAGGTTAGGGTTCGGGTAGTGCCCCCCCCGCAAACCCCACCCGCCGGAGACCATTAGTTTTCGAGTTATGTTTGTTTAAGTATTTTGAGGTTAAGTACTGCATTTCGATCTACTACCACCCCCGCGTCGGCTCTGCAATCCGACAAGACTGCTTGAAATCGGGGTGCTATGAGTCGGTTCTGTCACTGACTTCGACCTATTCTAACTAACTATAACTAACCTATAGGTATGTCACAGACAAGTGACTTTGCCAATTCATTAGATAGCTACTGATATACTATTGTGCACAAATTTGGAACAAAAGTAGTTTGATGAAGCCTGGTGGGTCACAGTTCAAACCTAACCTAACCTATAGGTTTGTCACAGACAAGTGACATTGCCAATTCATTAGGTACTAATATACTATTGTGCACACATTCCTACTAGTATGGGTCTGATAATTAAAATTGAAAAGTGAGCAAGCAGGTGTCGTACAGTAAAGCAGCAAAATCGGAGTCCAAAATCGTAGCAAAGTCGTTGAGATATCAAAAGAAAGCGCAGAAAAACAGGAGAAAACATTCACGTACACTCGGAAGTAACGGAATGACGCGAGTATTCCGACAGTGACATTACGCTATCTTCGATGTTTGCGTTCCGTTTCAAGAACTAACATACAACGTACATGTCAAAAAAGGCTAAAAGTTACCTAGAAACGTTTCGTTTTACGCATTAATGTCATTTATGTCACCTGTCACTATCAAAATTACGGTGTTTTATTGAAACTTTAAAAAACTATTTAGACTATTTTGGCGTGTCTCCGGCAGCTAAAATGTTGTAAATACGGTTTATACAAACCCCTTCAACCCACCCACAGTTTTTGTTTCACCAAATTCAGGGGTCACGATTCTAAAGCCAACCCCAGTTTTATCTTCTTTATCTAAAATACTCGAGAAATTACTTAACCATCGACTGATTAAATACTTAGATAAAAATAATATACTATCAAATAGGCAATATGGTTTTCAAAAAAAAGTTTCAACTGAAGATGCTGTAATGGATTTAACTAATACTATAGTACGACAACTTGACAACAAACTGAAAACGATAGGAATATTTCTTGACCTTTCTAAAGCATTTGACACTGTCTCTATACAAACGCTACTTCTGAAGATGGAACGACTAGAAATACGTGGCCTAGCACTAAAAATGTTCCACGAATATCTTACAGACCGCACACAGTCTGTTAAAATTGAAAATTACTTAAGTAACGACGAATACCTTAGTTTTGGGGTTCCGCAGGGTAGTATACTCGGACCGGTACTCTTTTTGTTATATGTGAACGATTTATGTGACCTCCAAATACCCCATTGTGAAATTTTTACCTATGCGGACGACACGGCTCTCATAGTTCATGGAGAAACGTGGACTGCTGTGATGGAATAGTTGGCCACTAATACGCTCACTCTCAATATTGACAAATCTAAATTTATGTCTTTTTCATCAAAATTGTCTACACAGCCGGACGAATCTTTCTCCATAACAGTTCACAAGTGCCGTTGATCATACTACCCCTGTGACTGTCCAGTGCTATCAAGAACTAGTCATATAAAATATCTTGGAGTTCACATGGACAGTTTACTGAACTGGAAATACCAAATAGAGTCTTTAAAATCTAGAGTGAGGAAACTTATGTATATTTTTAAAAAACTGGGAGATGTAGCGGACCTTGAAACTAAGAGAATAGTTTATTATTCTTTAGCACAATCCAAAATCAATACGATTAACAAAAAGTGTGACATTATTATTATTATGGACCTTAAATACTCGAAAAGGAACTTTCCGTATTGAGGACAGTGCTTTGCGTAATCTATTATGTTGTTTAAGATATACCATGTCTCCCGATATTGTAGATACGTCTTTAGTATGTTTGTCATAATAAGCCTTTGATCTTTCCTTGTTTCGTAGGATATTTCGCGAGCTAAGTTTCTAGAATTGATTAACTTTTGTTTTAAAGTTTTAATGTAGTCAGGATAAGTAGCTGTAGGATCAATATCATAGATGGAGCTGGGACTGTTAGGCTTGTAATCAAATAATAATTCATAAGGTGTAAAAATAGTAGATGAATGCACCCATGAGTTATATGAAATAATAGCGGTAGGTATGAATTTATGCCAGTCATTTTGATTTTCATTGGACTTAAGGTATTCTTTTAGAGTAGCATGACTTCTCTCAAGAGCACCGCTTGTCTGAGGATGGTATGGCGATGAGAATAAATGTTTTATTTTGAAGAAAATAGCAACTTGTTTGTATACGAGTACATCGGCAACTGCATAAAATGTTATATAAATAGTCTTCGCCCATAATTGTGATGGCACTAAGTTTGTATACTATGTCGTTATTTTTATGATTGTAACATATCGGCTGAGAGCCAGATATGAACCCGGTATGAAGAAAACACTTAATGACTATTCTAACTTTAATCTTCGATCACTTATTACATTATAACTTGGACTTTATAACAGACACGTGCGCACGCGGCGAGCGCTCGCAGCAAACTGAGCTCCCGTTTTTTTTTTTTTTTTTTAGTTCGGACTAATGCTGTTTGCTTCTACCGGCATTTACAGCGTCACCGGACGGTTGGCGGGCGCAGAGGGCGCACCGCCTAAAGGCGAGCGTTGAAGACGCTTTGGCCGCAAGGAAGAGAAGTAGGCGACTTGCTCAAGGGCACCACTAGGGTACGGACCTCGGCTTGGGCCGTCGCCAGGAGAGAGGGGAGTAGGAGAGAATCGCCCCGGTACATAAGTGTACCGTTGAAAGTGGGCCCTATGAATTTTAACTCTACGACTATTTGGAGAGAATCTAACCAAGACATAACTTTTGCCTCGAACTCGCCGGCGAGCTCGGTGTTTGACTGTGTTTACCACTAAATCATAACCTTGTGAACCTCGCCTCCCCCCATTTCCGCGACATGGGTCCACACCGCGACCAGGATCGTCGCGTTGTGCACTCATGACTGTACTTTGGGTGGGGCTACAATAAGAATGTGAAGTACCTCGCCCACAGCCATGGTGGCTGGGACTACATAGAAAACCAGTGTTACCTCGTCCGCAGCCATTTGCTGGGCCGGAGGATACATCGCGACCGGGCCGCGGTGTATACTCCCACCCGCACCGTGGCTGGGACTACAATCGTGTGTGTGTGAATTACCTCGACTGCGACTGGGGCTGCGAAGAAGATCTCGGCCGGAGCCTACAATGCGATCGGGATCACAGCCCTGGTCGGGTCTACAACCATTACCGGGGTTCCCTTGGGACGACGCTAAAGCTGCCGAAGTAACGGCTGCGATGGGGTCGTCCGGGTCACCCAAAATATGCCTTGGACGGCGACGGGGGGGAAGGAAGTGGGGATCAGTGTCAGTGGAGTAGTTCGCCGCTTCGACCACGAGGGGATTCGAGTGGTGGGGAGCTTTGTCGAAGTGGCGGCGGGAGCAGTCTTTGATATACTGTGCAATAGAAGCGAGGGTGAAATCGCAGTGCAGTTCGGCGTTCCGTAAGTACCACGGAGCGTCCACTGCCCTGCGCATAAAGCGATTCTGAATCACTTGAAGTTTGTGGAGGTCGTGTTTCTGAGCATGGGCGAACGCTACAGATGCGTAAGTCATGATTGGGCGGATGCAAAGTTTGTAAAGAGTCGTCTTATTTCTAAGAGACATTTTACTGTTTTTGCCTATGAGGGGATTAAGACGACCCATAATGAAGGCCGCCCTATTGCGAACAATCTGGATGTGTTTCGCGAAAGTGAGTTGGCGATCAAGGGTGACGCCCAGGTATTTGGCAGATTTAGCCCAAGGGATGGGTTCGCCGAATAGGACTATGGGTGACGGCATGAGATTCCGCCGGGTCTCAGTGAAGTACACTGCTGCACTTTTGCTAGGATTTACTGCAATCCGCCATTTACGAAACCATGCACCGATTACGGTGATGGCTCGTTGGATGGCGCATCTCTGCCTGACCTTGAACCAGCCAGTAGAGTAGATTGCAGTATCATCCGCAAACTGAGCGATCTGAACATTAGGTTCAGATCGTGGGATGTCGCTGGTGTACAGCGAGAAGAGAATGGGTGAGAGTACAGAGCCCTGAGGGACACCTGCGTGAATGGGATGCGGGGAGGAGAGCGTTCCCTCGGTGCGATAGCTAAACGTTCGATCCCTGAGAAAGTCTTGTAAGATGAGAACAAGACGGTCTGGCACACCCAGTTGGTACAGCTTGAATATCAAGCCGTTGTGCCAGACTTTGTCGAACGCTTTCGCTACGTCGAGGAAGACAGCTATGGTCCCTTGGCGCTTTGGTTTCTTATTGAAACCGCCTAGGATGTGCTCCGTTACGCGGTGCACTTGTTGGACGCAAGAGTGTTTGGCTCTAAAACCAAATTGCTCATCAGGAAGGAGGTTATTGGACTTAACGTGGGACCAGAGTCGGTTCACAATGAGCCGCTCGTAAATCTTCCCCAGAGAGCTGAGGAGACTTATAGGACGGTAGCTGGAAGGCTCGGCTGCCGGTTTGCCTGGTTTGTGAATACCAATGACAATAGCATGCTTTCAAGTCTGGGAATGGAGCTCCCGTTGTCAAGCGCAGCTGTTTTATAGGCGACTGTGAGGATGGGTGTGCGGTGAGTCAACCGCTCGCCCGTTGCGCATGCTCCATCACAATAGGCGGCTGACGCCGTCATACATTATGTTAGTGATGAATAAAAATAAATAAATAAAGAAATTGTGGACATGACCGTAGAATATGTAATAGATTGCAGTGCTGCTACCATAGTGTAATATTTTGCTAATTGTAATGTATTGGAATAGTAGACAGTCCGATATATTCTACAATTGATTATGAAAAACACTTGAATTTAATACTAAAAAATATAATGCACTAAATATAATAAAAAGGCGGAGATTTTAATGTAAATATTTTAGAAAAAATATATATTTTAGTAAAACCCATTTACATAAACTACATAAAATCATTAACAAAAGAAACGGGACATTTATCATGAAGTGTACTACACTACATGGTAAATATCCCGTTTCTAACGATAATTCTTGCATTAGTGGGATGTCAGTTTAAAAACTTATATAACATAAAATCAGAACATGGACTGTAGAATAAAAGACTATTCAATTTCAACAACATACACAATTTTAAAAACAGATTACATAATATTAACAGGACAAATATATTAAAACAAGACTTAACAATTAGTCAAAATTATGATATATTATTTACTGTATTACAGGAATTAACTTTATATTTCAAACGCTTACTTACCAAAATGTATTATAGTTTAGACGAAATTTTTATGGATAAAATTTTGATGAATACAGTAATTATATCAGTCCGCTTCTACTTTATTGCTATGCCTATATGTGCCTATATATCTAAATTAAGACAATGCTCAAGCAGAGAGTTTCAAGTAAAGTAATAAAAATCGTTCAAGTACGAGCCGGACTCATGCACGAAGGGTTCTGTAACATTAACTATAATTATTGTAGGTACTGATTGTACTCTACTGATTCATAAAAAACTGTGTTACATTCCAATTTTGTTAACATTACGTAAAAAAGTTCATTTGATCATATTGTTGTACCTATGCACGTATAGCATTGGCGCTAAATAATGTTCTAATGTATGATACATAAATTTATATATAAGAATAAAAGTATATGAATACTATCATATCATTCCGTAGCCTGATGTTAAATGACCAGGGGGCCTACTCCCACCTTTTACGAAACCATCATAAAACAGGAGCGTTTTGAAATAAGCTTACAATAACCATACTGAAAATCTTACTTCCACCAACACAATAGATACGAACAATATTGTTTTAACACCTTTTAGTGATGTGAAAGAACGAAATAATATTCTACTATGGATTTGAGACCTTAATTCTCTGTGTTGGAGGAACATGTTCATAATCGAGATAAAAGATATCTTTATAACGATTTTAGATAGTGCTATCACTGTCGCTCTATTCTGAAAACACGTTCCGAGCTACGCGTTTGGGGTATTTTTTCCCCTCGGTTTGTAGTTATGATTGCTATGAATATCATGGATTCCATGGACAAAATTGAATACGTATTTTATGCCAAAGGCGATTTCTTATTGATTGAACAGTGGTATAATTTTTATTATACCGTCCTAAGTCAAGAAAGAGATCAATCATCGAATCCAACTCGGCTGGGCAGCGTTCCGGAAATTTCGCTAAGTCTTCTCGTCTAAAATACTCAGTGCCTCAAGACAAGAGTCTCCGAGCAATGTGTTTTACCAGTAATGATTTATGGCACTGAAACGTGGTCTCTTACTATGGGCCTCATATACAAGCTCAAAGTCGCACAACGAGCTATGGAGAGGACTATGCTCAGGGTTTCTCAGTAGTATATAATTGGGGATCCTGGATCACCATCAATCGAAACGATCATCATTTCACGCCGTGATCATTTCAATTGATGATGATCCAGGATACCCAATTATATTCTTTGAATAGATTATCATTTCAAAATTATTTATTTACAAAGAACATCATTTCGATTAATGAGTCGAAAAAATTCTTACCAGATTGATTGTTTAACAGATTATCGCTTCAATGTTGTGAAATGAGTATCTCTTCAGTCAATGTCGCTTAATTATAACTATTTACAAAGAACATCATTTAAATGAATAAGACGAAAAGTTATGCATACTTTGATCATATCAAAATTATGTATTTAAAAAAATAAACTAGTTCAATAAATGAAAGGTAACGATGTCTGCTATTACAATATGAATAAATAATAGTACTAGAATTATGCACTTTTAAACGATCATCAGAGGTTGCTGGTTGTAAATTTTGTACATATGACAAAAACAAATGTTCATTTATCAAACATATAATTTATTACTGAGACACCACTTTCCAAGACACAATACATATTTCATAGCGCACACTGATGGAGTGATCCAAGCAGCTATAGATATCCTCAGACGACTTATATTCTTCATACAGAGTGCATAAATCATGACAACTTTTATGTTTCATATTATGGACATTGTTAGTTTCAAGCTCTTGTTGAATCCATATGACTTTCTCGTGATCACTTGCGTATACTTGATTATTTTCTAACAGTTTGCTTATATATGATTTAATAACATTATCAAAGTAGTGGCCTACCACTATTTTGATCTATTCTATTCTAAGATCTATTGGAATTGAGGTTTTATACTAGGGTATAAAACGTCCATTCCAATAGATCTTACTGTTCTTTTCAATCCAGCTTACTTGCTTCTTTTCACATTTTGTTTATTCGAAACTGAAGAATGGTGGATATATTAGATAAACTTGACACTATTATTCCATAACACAGCCAGTTCTTTTTAAATAAAATATTTTTTTCTGTTTTTATAAGGATATTAATAATAACGTTCATTGTAGTAATAAAAATGTTCATGGTGAAAATTAATGTGTATCCAAAAGACCTGTGATGGAACAATCCCAAAAAAGCGCATGGAAGGGAACACCACTACCCCCTTGGTGGTGTAGGGATCGTGAAAATCTAAAAAAACGACGTTCTGCGCAAGAAAAGGCGGTGTAGGGATCGTGAAAATCTAAAAAAACGACGTTCTGCGCAAGAAAAGGCGAATCAAGAACGCCGCTCCATCAAGAATCAAGGTAGTGCTTAAAGATTACCAGACGCGCGAGTGACCTACGCAGAAAGAGCAAATGAAGCTCAGACTAAGAGTTGGAAAGAGTTCTGTACAACACAAGAAAGCATGTGGGACGGTATATACAGAGTGATTAGGAGAACGGCCATTAACATTAAGCCCAGTCCAGTCAGCTAATCTCTTGGCGGAAACATTCAACCCGAGTGACTCAGTATCGACAGACAACCCATACCACACTCTGATTCGAGAACTTACACAAGGCAAGCAACCAGAGGAAATCCAAGGCCTATCAGAAGACGATCCGCCATTCCAGCGGGCAGAATTGAAAATGATACTCAGAGCACTAAATCCAAAGAAGGCCCCAGGACAAGACGGATTGACGGCCCATATATGCATGATGGCCATCCAAAGTGGAAGGGAAGTGTTTATGGCGATAGCAAAAAATGCTTGTCGCTGGCGCACTTCCCCAAACAATGGAAAATTGCACATGCCATGCAAGGAAGGAAAGGAATTATGTTTCTCTACCTTCAGTCTGGACCCCTCATGCACGGTATTTCAGTCAGAACTGTATGCACTCTACAGGGCGGTGCAATCGGTAAAATCTGGCATGGACAAAACAGTCAACATTCTGAGCGACTCAAGATCTTCGCTCGACCTGCTAGAAAACCCTCGATTGACCAATCCCCTGTCTAAATCCATCCAGGAGTGCATGAGAGAAATACATGTAGAGGGAAATGAGCGAGCCGATGAGCTAGCAAAGTCCGCGGCCATACATGCAAACCCAGTCCCGGATTACGGTGAGGTTCCTCTGTCATTCATCAAGAAAAAGATCAGGGAAGAGTCAGTCCGCAAATGGCAGGACAGGTAACAAGGCATACGGGATAATCAGAGTCACAAAGCTAACACCAATACAAGTGCAAGTCTTGACGGGACATGGCGGGATAGCCGAATATCTGCATAGGTTTAAACTATATATTTTTTTTTTTATTAATAAAACTACGCTCCACAGACTCCAGGGTCCGTGCCTTTTTTTAACTTACAAATTTTTGACAACTTATAAATTTATAACATACAACAAAATACATGCATGAGGAACATATTTTTTTTTTTTTAATTTTACTCATATTAATGAGTGCCCGCAAACAGCACCCGTTCACGAGTTGACGCATGTGCCAGCCATCGCCTTCCTCAACCATTTTTGAGGGAAGATGGCGACCCGCCACACACGCCACCGCTTGCCAACACATTTCCGTGAGCATGTCTGCTCTGGATGCCCGCACCATCTCTTTGTCAGTTATAATTTCTTAACGCTAGCTTACATACAATTCGAAAAACTACATATATTACAGCAAATGGATTATAGTTCATTTATTGTGAGCCCACGTTGCCCACTCTGCGCTGAAGCAGGGCCTCCATCACCACGCTGTTTCGATCCCTGATTGCCATCTTCAGGTTATAGCCGTAGATGGTTTGCTCGCTCGCAACCGTCGCTTGCCTCACAAACCGTCCGATGGCATCTTCCTCGTCGTCAGCGTAGTAGACAAAGGTCCTAGTGTGCCGGGAAACCGCAACGACTGCGTGATGGACATCGTAATCACCACGACTGAAGCAGCCAAAGACCTGCGAGACAGGGTAACAACAGGAAAACCCTTTATCTAGCGCTGACATAGGAGGAAAAATTCTTCAAAAGGCAAAGGATACGGATCAAGGGAAGGGTCATGCACCCTAACAGTACACGAAGCACAGGGTTTGACCTACGAAACGGTGATCATTATCCAGACGAAGGAGCGAGTCACGAAACTCCGAGACAGCGTCTCGGTGGTGGCACTGTCACGACACTCAGGCAGCTGCACGTTTTGCCGACGACGCGATTGGCGATTTCGTCAGGCGGGCGATTAAAGCATCCGAATATCGAATAATAGAGTATAATCTCAAAATGGCGATAAAAGATCGAAATGAAGAGATCGTGAAGGCTATGTTAAAAAGGATACGGCAAAGGCGTGAACCTGAGGCCTTCTGGTCAATAGCGTACACATAAGTATAAAATTAGGAAATATTGTTCACTAGCAGAGAGTGCGAGTTTAACTAAGATAAGGTGTAGACGCGTTTCGTGTGCTCCAAGAATTTCTTCCCGTACTTCATACCATTATCGCTCATAATTAGCTACTAATTAGCATCATAGTGGGGTGTAGTAAATATTAAAATATTCCATAAAAAGTGCATCGTAGTTAACGAGGCGACACAGTGTAGGAAGTAGTAGTCGAGCGAAACGACGGCGCTGTGTGCTGAGGAAGGCTCCTCTACACCTCGGCGAAACGGGACGGGCTGCGGATTTTTTATAATTCGTCTCCGTCACACATCTGCTACCGGTGATCGGCGCGAGCGACTGGCGACGGAACCACACGAAACTGGACGATTGGTTGTGTAGGCGTGCCTGCCTGCCTACAATTACAGGTTTGACAAGTAAAACATTACACAGTAAATAAGCAATATGGTTAACAGCTGTGCGGCTTGTGCTAAAACAATACGTTCAAGTATGGCAAGTATAACATGCTCCAAGTGCAGCAATTATTTCCACCCTATGTGTGTTAATATCTCGGAGCGTAGGTTAAAAGATAATTTAAAATCCACTTGGGTATGCCCGACGTGTCAATGTAATGAACCGAGAACGGATAATTCAAATACCCCGGTACGAGCTGCGGGGACATTGATGTTAGCAACCGTCGCGCCTAGCGACGACGTCTGTGTGAATGCGTTGCAATGCGAACCTGAGCGTATAATAGCCACCAGCCCGACCGTTGTCAGCGCGACCGAATGCGATAACTTATCTACGTTGACCTGCGAAATTAAGTTACTCCGAGGTGATATAGGGGAATTGAAGACACACATGGTGTCGTTAACTGAGCATGTTAGGCAATGCTTCTCACTTATCGACGAACAGTCTGCTTTGCGAAATGAACTTGAAATTTCCGGGATAAGCGAGTTCCCTGAAGAAAACCCGATTCATCTGGTACATGTTATCTCGCACAAGATTGGTTCGGCCCTTACCGTTGACGACCTTGACTACGTCATCCGCGTAGGGCCCCGCAGCCGTGACAAAGCAGCCGCAAGTGACATTCAAGAGGGCTCGGTTAACATGCCTCCTCGTCCGTTGGTTGTTCGGTTTCTCCGACGACATCATCGGGACGCGTTCTTAAAAGCCGGAATAAGCAGGCGTAATCTCACGTGCGCCGATATAGATTTAAAAGGTGTCGCCAGGAAAATTTATATTAATGAGCGATTAACGCAACAGGCTAAATCAGCAGATTATAAATGAACTCCAGCAACAGTTTCGGCAGTCAACCTCGGAATAAAAACGAACGTGTACTTATAATTAAATTCCTGTTATTTATGTTTTTGCTTACTTATAATGTATCATATTATCATGTAAAATTTCATTTTAATTTAATTTATCAAGTTGCTCTATACTATTCGTTATCTAAAGTGGGAAAAAAATTACACACACTAATGTATTTAATACTGTCTATACTCTTACAAACACGATATAAAACTCATTTCACACTCACCTCTTACACCAAACCAACCAAATTTATTTATGGCATTGCCAGTTATATACTCTTATACAAACTCTGCTTTGGAATGACATTCACAATTCAGACGCATACATCATCGCTTTTTTACTACTATAATGATGGCTTTACTTAATCTTGTGAATGACATTGATGAAACAGTAACCATAAATTGTCATTCAATTGATTCTGTTGAATCTTGCAAGAGTATTTTAACCAAGTCTAATTATAAGTTCAAAATCCATATACGTAATCACGTACGTAATCATTCAATATACGTAGTATTCAGCGCAATTTTGATGACTTCACTGTGGCTCTGAAGCGAATGGGTGCTATTGATATTGACGTTATTGTATTATCTGAGTGTTGGCTCAAAGACGGAATAATAATTGATCCTCTGCCCGGCTATAATACTTTTAGTACTTCAGTACAAAAAAACAAAAATGGAGGAGTTATTATTTATGCAAAAAAATCGTTTAAAACTACTATACACGAACCGAATATAACTGACGCTGACTCACTTCTCGTCACCCTGAATAATAAGATTGCAGTTTTAGGAATTTATCGATCGCCCTCGACACCGCTCTATCTTCTTGATCCTTTTATTGGATCTTTAGTTATTATTTAAAAACCTTAAAAAGTTACTCCCACCTTTTAGTTACTGGTGACATAAACATCGATATATGTAACCAGAATAATGACCCCCATGTTAACAATTACTTGTGTCTAATGGCATCACATGGTCTACTCTCTGCTATATCTAAGCCAACAAGAGGCCAAACTTGTCTTGACCACATTTTTGTTAAATCAAACAATAAGACAGTTGGAATCGTATGCAATTCCTCTGTAACAGATCATGCTATTGTCATGGCAGGATTGTCCTGTTCTAACCACTCGGACCCTAACTCGCGTTTAAAACTAAAAACCGACAATGCAGCTGTAGCGGATTTGAATAAAGTTGACTGGAAAATTGTAACAGAAGATGTTTGTGTAAACTCTGCAGCTTCGTCTCTTAACCAGATTCTGACAAACGTAATAGACAAGCACACCCGAAAAGTCAAAGTCGGACGCAAATGGGTCACTATGAAACCATGGATAACCCCAGGGTTACTTAGATGCATGCGTCATCGTGATAAGTTACATCTTGACTCAAGATTTCATCCCGATGATGCTATGCTGCGTAAAGTCTATACCCGATACCGTAATTACTGCAACAAATTATTAAAAAAACTAAAAAACGAATATAACAATCGTCTTTTGGAGGAAAATAAAAGAGATACCAAAAACTATGGAAAACCATAAAATCAATTTGTCAAACGTCTGTTCAGGTTAATTATTCTTCAGAATTGCTAAATTGTATTGATAATGACACACTTAAGTCACTTCATTATTGCAACAAACACTTTGTGAGTGTGGGCAAGACTTTAGCAGACAACATACTAAAAAAGCTTGACATCACTCAAAATTCACTTATCCTCGAATATAAGCCTAGTACTTCAATAGTCCATTCTTTTTACCTAAGTCCCACAGACCCATACGAAATTTCTAAATTTATTTCTCACCTAAAAATCGATAGTGCTCCTGGTCCTGACCAAATCTCAGTTTTATTGCTTAAGAAATCACTAAACTCATTACTAATTCCAATAACATACATAGCTAACCTTAGTTTAATATCAGGTATATTCCCAACATGCTGGAAAATTGCCGCTGTATCTCCAATCTACAAAAGCGGAGCTAAAAATATGCCTGATAATTACCGGCCTATAGCATTACTAAGTGTTATATCTAAGCTAATCGAAAAGGTCGTGAATAGTCGATTGGTTTCCTATTTAGAAAAATATTGTCTACTGTCAGAAAGACAATTTGGATTCCGACGAGGCAGGTCTACCGAAGGCGCTTCGTCGCTTTTTGTTGATCTGGTATCATCTTATGTTGAAAGCGGTAAAAAATGCATAGCGGTGTTCCTTGATTTGGCAAAGGCCTTCGATACCGTCTCGGTTGGGCTACTTCTTAAGAAAATCGAGTCTCTTGGAATACGAGGAGTTGCTCTTAGTTGGTTTAAAAGTTATTTAATTGACCGGAGTCAATTTATAAAAATAGGTTCACACTGCAGCGGTAATCTCCCAATCGACTTCGGCGTTCCACAGGGCAGTATTCTTGGATCTACACTTTTCACCTTGTATATAAATGATATTGTAAACAGTACTCTGGAAAATGCGGAAATCATAACCTACGCAGACGACACAGTTATTGTTTTTCATGGAGAAAACTGGGATCAGGTGTACCATCTTGCTGAAAAAGGATTGTCTCATATTGCAGCCCTATTAGACAAGAATCTTCTAACTCTGAATCTCAACAAAACTAAATACATCGCATTTTCTAAGACCTGTGTCGGCAGTCCTCCTTCGCATAAGATACTGAGAATACACTCGCGTTTCTGTGCTAATAACACTAACAACATTTCTGTTTGTTCATGTGGACTTATTCAACGCAGTACTTCTATTAAATATTTAGGCGTTACGATTGATGAAAATCTTTCTTATAAGGACCATATAATAAATCTCTCCGGCCGAGTGCGAAAACTTATTTATATTATGAAAAAGTTGAGAGACTGTACCCCTTTAGATTTACTAAGACAACTTTATT
Organism: Selenia dentaria; assembly: GCA_917880725.1. Lineage (NCBI taxonomy): Eukaryota > Metazoa > Arthropoda > Insecta > Lepidoptera > Geometridae > Selenia > Selenia dentaria. The sequence continues at coordinate 32,384,876 of OU862885.1, read as the reverse complement.
TGGCCTTGTGTCAATCAGTTTTGCAATACTGTGTCTCTGTATGGGGTAGCGCGGGCAAGACTAATTTTATTACCGTAGAAAGAGCTCAGCGTGCTCTAATTAAAATCATTCATAATAAGCCCTTTTATTATCCCACAGATAGTATCTACGACGAACTTAAGGTACTCCGCGTGCGTCAATTGTATATTTTGACCGCTACAACTAAAGCACATAAGATTCTATTAAATCGCACAGACTACAGTGATCTAATGTCTAGACGTGTCTTTCGTCTGCCGTTACCACAAGCTACATCTCTCCTCACTAGAAGAGGGCCAGCGTACTCTCTTTTTAACACATATAATAAAGTTTTCAAGGCGTGTAACATTAAAGATTGCAGTGTTCCTATTTGCAGAAAGACAGTTACAGAATTTCTTTTGAAACTTTCATACGAAGAAACAGAAGACCTACACTCGGTTCCAAAAATAACAGGTCAGTCACAAAAATTGAAATACTTCCAGAACTGTAAAAGCTAGATCAATGAAATAAAAAACAGAATAAAGACTTTTTAGTTGCGCTTCTAATAGCATATTATTTAAACTGGTTGATGAAAAAAACTTCATTAGAAAAACAAAATTTAAAAAAATGACTATTTTTAAAAACAAAATTTTTGTTTCATGTCATTATGGATGCTTTCCATTTCTATTCTGTCACAAAAAAATTTATCGTGAACGTCTTCCACGTGCATAATTATTATTCTGTGAGGTGAAGCATGGCAGTCACGCTAGAGGAATGTACCAGAATCCTAACTTTTTTGGAACTTGGGCGGAGCCAGCGTGAAACAGCCAGAAACATTGGTGTATCTTTGTCGACTGTTCAGCGGGTAGTCCAGCGGTACCAAGAGACCGGATCACACCTTAGAAGACCAGGAAATGGCAGACCAAGATGCACAACGGCCAGGGAAGACAGACAACTGGTGGCTACAATGCTCCGAAATCGTTTTCAAACTGCTGTTGGTCTAAAAACTCACTTTATTCGCTTTGGAGGTGGCAATTTAAGCGCTCAAACAGTAAGAAGACGTCTTGCTGAAGCAAATTTGAAACCATTGAGGCCCGCAAATGGCCCCAAACTGGAACGGGGACATCGAATTGCAAGACAGAGATACGTGCGCGAACACCTAAACTGGACACTAGACGATTGGTCTAGGGTAATGTTCACGGACGAGTCTAAATTCATGCTTTATAAGCATGATGGTAGGCAGTTGGTGTACAGAAGACCAGGGGAGCGCTTCCATCAAGCGTGTGTGGAGGAAAAAGTGGCGTACGGTGGAGGCTCCGTACAAGTTTGGGCTGGGATTTCTGCTGAGGCCCGCACCGAGCTGGTGCTCATTCAAAATGGAACTCTAAATGCAGAGAGGTACGTGGAAGAGATCCTCAATGAACATGTAGGTCCTTTCATGGCCAGGATGGACCGGCATGGCATATTAATGCATGATAATGCGCGTCCCCATACCGCCAGAATTGTACATGACTACCTTGAAGAGGTCGGTATCGAACTCATGCAGTGGCCAGCGCGAAGCCCGGACTTAAACCCCATCGAGCACGCCTGGGACGAGCTTCAGAGATGCGTGAAAGGTCGAAACCCCCCACCAATCACGCTTCCCGAGCTCATACAAGCACTGGTGGAGGAATGGGAAGGTATTCCTCAGCACCGGCTCCGAAATTTGGTGTACAGCATGCCTAATCGCCTGGAAGCTGTCAGAAGAGCTCGTGGAGGCAATACAAAGTATTAAATGAAGAAAGTGATGAAAAACAGCAAAAAAACAATCATAAAAAAAATGTAATCTTAAGAAAAATATGACTACTTTAGTTTTTTTTTAATTTAAGATTAATATTGTGGGTGTAACTAAGTTTTATTTTATTTTTTATCTGTATAATTAAATTCTCAATTGAACAGTCTTCGTTTCATTAGGATGGCATACGTAGTTCGGGAGATATTCGGGTTTATGTGACTGACCCGTTATTTTTGGAACCGACTGTATTATGAATACTAATAATTTATATCATAAGGTATTCATGGGTTCCTATCATACAACAGCTACACACATACACATCCCCACCTCCACACCTTCACACACATGCACTTACACACACAAAATAGACACAGAGTACTTCTTATGAATTTTCCTACTCAAACTAGATGTAGTGATAAGCGCACTACAAATTTTAAGTACGAGTACTTTAACTTTCCAATTTTGTTATTTATATACCTAATAGCTTTTAAGTTCCTTAATATCTTTATTATTTCTTTTATGATTACAATTTTTATTACACCGACAAAGGCTTAGTTAAGTTAATCATTTTGTGTTCGCATCTCAGAGTTCCAAGACACAGGCTATCGCCTAGTTTGGGACTCGCTGATTCTTCTTAATTTGTACAAATTGTTAATTCTTTATTTGTGTTTAAGACAATGTGTTAGTTAAAAATCTTTTCGCAATAAAGTTTATTATTATTATTATTATAGCAATAGATTTATGTATTTACAAACGAAAAAAGAAAAAAAATGGCCTCACTTTAGATTTTAAGCAATTTCCACCATAGCTTTAGAATGTTTATTGTGATGTTTGGAGAACGAATCTCCAAGAAATATGTAATACATAAAAAAAAAAAACTAAAAAAGGTACGGACCAAAGAGTATGTAGTGTGGAAGAATAATTAAATAAAATATATATATATACTCGTATATATATATATATATATATATATATATATATATATATATATATATATATATATATAACCGGTACAAACAACTTTGTACATTAAATTACTATGCGAATGCGCCGCGCCTCTAAAGAAATAAGTCACGTGATCGTGCTCTAAAACTTTATCCCCAAAAAGTTGCTGTTTGCATATGTGGCATATGGTAGAGTTTTCAATATTCAGTTTTATTGATTTGCTGTTAGTGGTGACATAGGGCGCGTTTGTCTTAAGATTTTGTGATTTTTATGAATATCTTTAAAAAGGTATTTAACAAATACTTCTACACAATCTTCACCTCTATAAGTAACCAGTTTATTCAAATCGGGTGCATTTGAACTACATATGTAATACGCAAAACACGATGGTTTTTGTAATTGGTATAGTTCCGTGTTTTCAGTTATATGCTTAGAGTGATTAATAAGCAAACTTTCAAAATTAGCATATATTACAAATTTAATTACAAAAATACATTATATATTTACATTATTTATTACATTATATATTACAAAATTAACTTTCTGTTTTCTTTCATAATGCTTAAATTGAACGACTGAATTAATTGGTGGCAACTCTGTTCGAACATTGCCACACCTGCGAGAAGAAAGCTTTGCATCACTTGAAAAAAATTTAACATGACTCACATAAATGAACTTTTCTCTTATGTCGGGTCACTTGTTTACGAGTTAACTTTGCTCAATCTTTTATTATACTGTAGTGTTCTTTACCATCATTTGTTACACACAGTAAATTACATGATAAAATTTTCTCATCGGGGATCTATATAATGGCCCCCTTACGTTATGTTTATTGTCTAATCCATATATTATATGAATACTGATTTCAGGATTGTTCTTTTCACAAACTTTTAAATCGCTAGGTGTAGGGGGTAAACTCATACCTTTTGTTTTTAATACAGTGGAATAATGCGGATACGAACGGATTCTATTGGCATTTACAGTACAAGGACAACGAAGCCATAATGCACCATAACAGACAATGTTAAATATTATTTCTTATATTTAAACAACTTTTAGCATTACTTATACTTTTAGGCAAATTTAAGTAAAATCCACCTCTCATGGGACTATACTTATTTATATTTATTTCTAAATGACTTACTCTTAGAAAAGACCATCCAGACTGACATTGCCCGAATTCTTTACATTTATTAATTATTTTATCAGTGTTTTTCGAATAAATCTCGGATAAATCACTGTTTTGAAACAACGTGTCATACTTAGTATTGAATGATTTCAACTGCGCGTCGGTAAATTGAAATGTGCAAACAGCTCGAAGTTCACTTTAATACAACTATGTTTCTGAATCGACTAAAGCGCTTTAAAGTGTCTTAACGATCGCTGCGACCCCCTAGTAAGTGTTGCGACATGCGCCCGCGTCATATGTTGCGCCGAGTTGGGAACACACGGCTCTTGTGCCATACCTATAGCGAGTTAAGAGACGAAATTTATGTCAGAGAAAGTTGAAAGACCAAGGAATCTGATACATAAACATTTATGTCAAATGTATTAGTAAAATGTTATGTTACACGAGGACAAACTTATGTAGTAAACTACGCAGACGAAAAAATCAGAGTTAATGTGGAAAAAAAATAATTTATAATTTTACACAAATTCCTATAGGGTTTTTTGCTGTTATTAAATAGTAAAAACACATATCTAACTAATTACATTCAAATATTTGAATTCGTAGAAGAGATATTATCTTTAAAAAAATTTAAAGTTTTAACAATAAATAATGGTACCACTACTTTTTCTTCGATGCATGCTTGCTTGAATCTTTCCCCTGGTCTTCGATACACTCTGTGTCTTCCATCGTGCTTGTAGAGCATAAATTTTGATTCGTCGGAGAACATAACTTTGACCAATCTTCAATACTCCAATTTACGTGGCTCTGGGCTAAGATATGCCTTGATATGTCTTGAAATACGATGCCCACGCTCCAGTTTATGGCCGTTTGCAGGTCTAAGGGGTTTTAAGTTAGATTCAGCAAGCCGACGTCTTACTGTCCATGCACTTGGGTTACTTCCTCCGAGGCGTCGAAACTGATTTGTGAGTTCAGTTCCTGTGAGAAAGCGATTTCGAAGCATGGTGTTCACCAAGTATCGGTCTTCTCGTGCTGTGGTACACCTGGTTCTGCCCGTTCCTGGTCTGCGTAGGTTAGAACCAGTTTCTTCGTAACGTCGGAGAACTCTTTGTACTGTTGACAGCGACACACCGACAGTCCTGGCTGTATCGCGCTGACTCCGGCCGGTTTCCAGCATTGTAAGTATTCTGGTGCATTCTTCAGGCGTAAGCGACATAATTTCAGCTTGAGTAATGAATATAGAGCACTATCAACATGGTTTATGTACCCACATAAATGACAGATTACAAACAAAAGCAAAACCAAATGCTGTAATTTCGTAGTTCCATCTTCGAAAGTGGCCCTTTTTCAAATTTGATTTTTTTATGATATAACTTTACAATAACTAAGAAGTTTTAATACCTTCATTTAAGGAGTATTACATTGTGTATTAAATACAATTTATTGCATCAACCTGGCATTTATAGTTTCCGAGATTTTTAGGATTCTTTAAGTGACCCGGATTCATTGCTCTCGAGTGTATTTTGAATGTCTAGAACAGAAATAGGATTTTTACCTAGTAACATATATTAACTCAGGTTATTAATAATTACATAAAAAATAAGTTACTTTGAAATTTCGGCCAATTATTATTTTTTTTAACTCAGGCCCCATTTTCTAGAATTAGACATGGTAATTTAAATTTTTTTTTAAATTAAAAATAGATTTTTTTTTTGTTGTTTTTGTTTATTGGAATTCTTACTAGAAATTCTACAAACCAAACTAGGTTTCAAAGAATAATGATAATACAGAAATATTTAAAAAAAATAACAAATTTTAAAAGTTTAGTACTTACGAATTTAAATGTCACGTGACTTCGATTTTTATTGATCCTGACATGTATTTATCATATTCTCAGTGGGTATAATTACTTGACGACATTATTTCTTTGATAGTTTACAATGTAAAAGTATAATCTATTCAAAATAAAGCAAATTATAACCAATGATAACAATGAGAATAGCTTACCGGGAGTGTCCGAATCGTGTCAATTTTTTTTTGTGTATATTTTTATTTCAGAACTTAAAACACATATTCACAGTATTCCTTACACATTCACGATCATATTCATGTATAATTTGTACCAAAATCATGAGTTTAACCCTATTAATTCACTAAAAACAATAGCACAAAACATAACCTCGCCGCCAAACACAGATGAAAATATAAACATTGTTTATATTTTTTTTTAAAGTTCACAGATAGTACATGTTCGTTTGTAGTGTAGAAAGAAAATATATTACGCTAAAGAATTAAACTCTATAGTTAAACATAGGGATGACTTTAAAAAATAAACAAAAGAAAAACGCGCGTAAAACTAACGTGCTACAATTTTTGCACCGACTATTTGGACCTCATAAATACGGTCCCCATTTGTTGCCTTGTAAAAGTAGTCGGCTTGATTCGGGTTTACTCTATATGATCGAATTATATTTTTAAATACAGTACTTATCACAAAAATATTCTTGAATTCTGAGTTGAATAGACAGTTCGCCTTGTGCAAATTGGTTCTCAGGTGATAGTTATAATAAGTTCGATTCTTGAATAAAAGTTGACATGTATCACATTCTAAATAATAATCAAAATTTTTTAACATATCTTTCTCGTTATCTAAAATCTCTTGTCTTGTATTAGAGTTGTTATAGACGGTGGTGATGTTGGTGGGTGATTGGGCTGTAAAGCGAAATTATAGTTTATTTTTTAACTTTTATTACACTCATAAACATTTTATAATAATATCAATATAGTATAAAAATGACATAAGTAATTATTGAATATAGGTAGGTAATAAGACATACATGAAATGAGTATAGAAGAACATAAGTAGTGTAGGTACTTTGAATATCTAAATTAATAAATACTGATAAAAGATGGAGTAGCATTTTTGTATTCGACTTTTATCTCTGAGATATATTTAGACAGCTTGACGCCATCTATTCATGGGGGCAGTATTTTCTATTTCTTTACAGTTATATACCTTTAATTCTATATATACTCTCCTTTTTTATTAAAATCTACTTAGGGTAGCCATTGGCAACTCTTTGACTAATTTGTGATAAAAGCGGAGGTTGACGTTTACCACTCAATGTTCAGGCACTTCTTCATCACTGTCGCAAAATAACTCACGAGCCGTGGGTTTAATTTTCTTTTAGGCAGGCTCTTCACTTGCAGTCGTTGACCGGTGCTTGCTTTTTACAGCTTTTGCTTTCTTAGCAGACGTGGCCGATGGATCGCCTACCAACTCCATGGATTCGTCTTCTGAAGGGAAAAGCACTTCGGCATTACGAAGTAGTTGACCTGAAAAACAACCATAATTATTATTAAACCCTTGTCGCTAACTACAAGTATGTGCTTCTGATGGATGTCGTGCGTTATGAATCATTCATGATAGAAACCAATTGATATGTTTGAGTGAATAATTTTAAATAATTAAAAATCTAAATAATATTGATTAAGTGATCGCTAAACAGTAAAAATAATTTTATAAATATAAAATAAAAATAATATTTTATTTGTATGAGATATTTTATCAATTATATACAATTTCACAGTTTAAATCAATACATATAATATAAGATTATTTTTATTTAATAGTTCAATATTTAAAACTCAAAAATCATTCGTTGAATTACTTTTATCATAGATGATCTGTCTGAATACTTGATCTTTTCAGTTTGTTTTAGTGAAGAGATCCACATTTTTTAGTAATATTTTTGAAATACTTACACGATCTTTATAATAATCTTACAGAAATCTCTATGAGTACTCATATACAAACCAAATATAAATGTTCTGTCACTAACTAATTATTTATTGGAATACTTTTATAATCGATGATCTGTCTGAATACTTGACCTCCAGGTTATATGAATTGAATCATCCTTTCAGCGATATATATTTAAATATATCGTTTTGTTTAGTTTAGTATTGTTTGTTATACGAGTACTTTTATATAAAACAACTATAAACGTACTGTCAATTTAGATCATAGATTCAAAGTAGGTACTTACATATTGGAAAGAGGTTTTGTTAAGTCGTCAAAGCTGAAGTGATAATCTCGCGCACGTCTTGTACTAAGCCCTGGAGCAACTCGTTCGTAGACCTGGGAAAAGTATTAATTGTATTACTTATTTGTATTAATTACTAGGTAATTAATTAAGCGCCTCCGGTGGTACTCGACAGCTCTGCAATAAAAGACGAGTACTTTAGTACATAATTTATACACCCGACAGTAAATAACTGGTTTTTCTTAAACAACTTAACTTTTTTTCGTTAACATGCCTTTATTATATTTGAACATATATTTTAAATTTTAATTTAATTGACATAATTTGATTAATATGTTTGTAATATGTTGTATTTGTTCTTTGACTTTGATTTATATTATTTTATTGTTGTTAATTGTGTCTTTGTCTAATGTTGTATTGCTTATTATGTTATTATTGCTACATCACTAATTCTGAATTTCTGCGGTATAATTTTATTTTACCTTCTAAGTAACTTACCTACTTGATGTTTTATAAATGTACCTACTTACCTAAGTTATGATAATGAATCATATGTGGTGTTTTGGAATAATTCTGTTAGCCGCATCGATTGACTTGTATAAATAAATAAATTAAGCCACAATACTATCGCTTCACTTACGTTTCCCTGTTCTTAACGAATAGAAATTATCGTAACTACCAAATTAAATGAGCAGAAAACAGCAGAAAACCGTGTATATCCATATAATTGGATATCAGGTATTGCTAAACAAATATGTGCATAAAAAAACTATCACAATTTATAAGAAACAACATGTGTACTTACTTATTATGTTACAAGCTTCTGTTTTAGTAGAAAACCGTAACACAATATTTTGTAACGCGAAACTCCCGCGCAACCACTACAACTTCTCGCACAATACTGAGGGAGGTCGTTACGAGGTTTACTTTTAGTAAAATGGTGGGTAAAGTATACGAGGTTAAGGTTTTTGCAATTACGAAAATACATGACATATTTTACGATAAGATTAGTCCAATATAAGTAGTAAAGAAAAAAATAATAATATACGGAGTAAAGAAAAAAAACTCGTAAACGAATTTAGACGATTTAAAAGTACTGTATTACACTTAAGTGTTTGAATAGTGTTCCCAGACTGGGTAAGTTGTGCACTAAATATATTTAATATTATATTTTAAAATTTAGCGCTTGCGTAGTTAATAGTAGTTTTGAATAAAATTGTGTCTTACGATTATTGTACGAGACGGGAGGGCCGACAAAGCCAACGACGTTCTATTGTCATAATTGATATGTCACTATGATCTGTTATTTATTCTCCATAGAACATGTTATCAAAGTACATTTAATAGGCATTGTAATGTTCCATCAGTTCCGTCAGTCAGGACCCTTACTCAATTTTTATTTAACTGTATTGTGAATTAGGACGTCTTTTAAAAGTCTATTATTATTAACATATGTATACATCAACGATAACGTTTCTTAGCCAAAAGCAATTGTAACCGCATCTGTTTTGTCTATACCGACTTGACTTCTTCTACTTCGACTTAACTTGTAGTTTTTGCCCTGCGAACCTGGCTTCCCGTTATTACAGTGGCCTCTCTCAACATTCTCGTATTTCCTTGTATTACAGGAACACTATCTGGAATGACAAACCCTCCACGTCTCTAATCTCATATCTGTACTACCGGATTTGAGCAAAGCCGTGAAACACTCAATACTTAATAGATTTATTGCAACATTATGAATTTAACAATGCAGGTCTTAATTATATATATTTTGTTGTGGTGTTTCAAAATGACCCTAACCGGGAAGGCAATATTGTGCGGAGCGGGCCGATCTATTCTATAATAATTGATTTGTCATCAAAGTATTCATTAAGGCTATAGTAGCATTTCGTGAACAGTAACTTTTTTAGCGTTTTTGTAAATATGTACTATTTTTTTATATCTTGTAGTTGAACTTGGCTTTGTCAACAGTGCTGTAGAAAAGCTCTAGTTCTTCTTCTTTCGCGTTTTCTGTTGGGGCGTATACTTGAATGATACTTAAGTCTAAACTGTTGATTTGTAATCTGAGTAGCGCTACTCTTTCCGACAGTCCGACAGTTGAAACATTGTATGTAATTTTTCAGGTGTTTTTTAATAATAAAGCCCACTCCATATAGTCCTGGCGTTTCGCCAATGTAGTACAAAATGAACTCCTCGTGTTCCTCTATTTTGTTGCCGTGTTTTCTAACTTCTGAGAGACCGATAATATCGTACTGTATGTTTCTTAAGGATTCTGTTAGTTCCAATAGACGTGAGTAAGTAGAAAGAGTTCTAACATTATAAGTCGCTATGTATAAAGTGTTGTGGAAATTGTTGTATATGGTATTTGAAAAGAGTCTTGTTTCCTTTGGAGGGTTTTGGTCTTGATCTTCCACGGAGACCAACCGGCTTGGAAGATGTGGTTTGGTAGTGTTCGTTTCTAATATAGTGTTCGCTTCTAATATGTTTTCCGTGAGAGAGGGCGGTAATTGCTATTGTTTATTATTTTCATTTATTTGGTCGTTTGGTTGGTTTTTGTGGTTTTTGGTAGTTAAGAATCCGAGTATTCCTGGTTTAATAACTCCCTCTGATAGGCTTGATGATCTTTGTAAACCTGATTGAGTTTGAGTTTTGTTCTTTTTATGTGCTTGTGGTTTTGGCTCTAATTGCGGAAGATCTTTGTCGCTTGGTGATGTTGGTAGAGTTCTTTTCTTGTTGCCTATTGTTGAATTATTTTTTGAGTGTATTATCAGTTTGTCGTACTTAATGGAGGCGAAGTTCCCTTTTTCTTTTTCAATTTTTAGCTGTTCTTGCAGTTCCCTTCTTTTAGCTAAAACGTGCTGTGGGAAGTCCTCTTTCATGTAGTAATTCGTGTCCTTTAATACTCTCCTTTGTTTGAAGATTTCTATTTTCGTTCCCAATGTAGTAAATGTTATTGTTATAGGCCGGGGTTTTTCTCCTTTTTTTCCTATTCTCCTAGTTTCTTGTATGTCTCTGCGTTCTAGATCTACAGAGAAATATTGATTTATGAAACTTAGTATGTATTTTTCCAGATCTACATATGATTTTTCAGTTTCCGCCAGTCCAAAAATTACGATATTCCTCTGCTTTGACTGTTTTTCGAGAAAATATAGTCTTTTTTCTTGGTTATCCAGCTTTTCTTTGAGGTTTTCGTATTTTATTTCCATTGCATTAAATTTTTCTCCAATGTGTAGTTTATATTTTTCGTTACTTGTTCCGTAACTTTGTCTGCTGACTGTACAATTGTCGCTTTTTGTTCGTTCAGCTCGTTTTGAATTTTTCTAAGCATATTCATAACTTCTTCCATGATGAAACGGTTATAAATACGGTATTAAAGTGCCGTAGTTATTTTTATCTTTTGTTGTGACACTTGTGCCGCCCTCTTGTGGTATTCGGTTGTAATAGTTGCAACAAGGTTGCTTGAAGTACGATCGATCGATGGTATGCTTTAGTGGTATAGCTACTCGTCACTAGATGTCGTTAGTTGTTCTAAGTTTGGTATTGTAGCTACTTGTCGCTAGATGGCGTTAGTTGACGAAAAATGTATGTATTTGCTATGAATAATGACTCATCTAGTAATTTATTGAGGTTATTTTTTCTTGTTGGATCACTATTTTTCGTATTTTAAGCAAAGTTCACCAAGTTCTTGCACTGGGCGAATTTCGTACTGCACTGCACTGTGTAGGTAGTGTCTTTATTTTATTTTTTGTTTGATTTATCAGTCTTTTTCACTAATTGTTATTCACCGTGACACTTTAGTTTTTTTTTTAAATTCACTTGGTATTAACTTTATTCTTGATATTGTTTTGGTGACACTCACTGTACGTTATAGTTTTTAGCACTTTTTGATCACTTTTTACTCTTTGAATATATGTTTTTAACTTTTTATTTACGGACACGAAGTACAACGTGGCTCTGTGGCGCCCTCTCTCGCCAGTATGTGTTTTACCTCATGTTATGTTTTTCCTTTTTACTTTTCGGCACAGACTCATAATCAGCCATTATACGTACGAAAACCATACAAAGTTTCCCACCTTCAACTTCTTTTGTGAGTGGCTTGTGTGGGTCAGCACAAATCTGTCAGCATTGCATACGTAGAGCAGACAACAAACTGCAGAGAATGATCGGAGACTTATAAGAGAATGATAATCCTCATTGTCTTGTTGCATCCAGGTAAACTGAATATTCAACTTCAACTGTTCCTTATATTGCTTTTGTAGGGGTGCCAAGAGAAATTGTGGAAATTCTTATAGGCTCATGTAAGAATTATGCACAATCCATAACGATGACAATTTATTTATCTGTTGGCAGAAAAATATGGTTGAGGTAAAATAGAATGGTAATAACCTAGAATCCCGGCCACGACACCTTAGTTTGACGTGATAGACAATAATAATACTTTTTCTAATGTATACAATCATTGCAATCTGAGAACTAGTGTTAGGTACTAAATGAAGTACACATATCATAAATAAGCATACCAAAGTTATACATAATAAACTAAAAATACGTAACATTCCGGAACGTACGCGAAAATTATAGTAGTGAAATATGCCTAGCTTATTTTACTTTATAATCATTACGAGTATATGGATAAAATATATGTACAACTTTAGTTAACCCTAGAAGCCCAATCATATTTTACTGGCTATAAAGCCCAATTATACGTAAAAATGACGTGTAAAAATAAAATACCTCTGTTTCCCTATTTTTTTTGGTATGTACTAATTTTTGGCTTAGTTATCATAAATACAGTTTTAAGTAATAAATAAAATAAATTTTATATTAATATACTCTTTATTATTACAATTACAGTACTATAATTGAAACATAGAAAAAATTAACAAAAAATTCTAACATCTAACATTTTTTCTTATAATTAAGTAGTTTCAACAAAAATCAACTAGTCTTAAACTTTTTTCTAAAATTAAATCAACTTATAATATGACTCTATTAGTCTCATCAAAAAAACAGTCTTTATAGACAGTTTTGACAAATATCAATATTGTGTTCTCCGCATATGGCCTTTTTGCATTTGTAACACTGCGTTTTGGTCATCCGCCTTTTTTTATAGGAACAAAATCCACAATAGCGTCGTTTCTTTGGTTCTGTCTCATCATTAGTGTTTTCTGGAGATGCTGGTTCCACAGTTTTTAAAACATTAGTTATATTGTCACGTAGAGTCCTCTTCAAAGTGGGTGTCTCCAGTCGTTTTTGCATCCAAGGCGCCGTCAAATCTGTGCTTAATTTTTTCATGTAATCCTTACGGTTCAGTGGTTTTTCTTGTTTATTTATCTTATTGTGACAGTATATGATATAGGAGTTCACAAACGCCATATTCAACATCCCGTAAAATACCGCCATTGGCCACCTATTAGTCTTCCTGTTACTAGACATAGATGAACACATCTGATCGAAGGAATCAACGCCGCCTTTCGTTTGATTGTAAAATAGAATCATGTCCGGTTTTCCGTTACTTTCATTTATTACGGCATTTTCATCACATGACGATAATAGGAATACCATTTTCGACGGCTTTGGTTTATAAGAAACCAATGTCAATGGGCCATCGAAGCAAAACATTGAAGATCCTATCGGTCTTGTGCGAGAATTTTTGATCTCTTCGGGTATTTCTCTTTTGTTCGACCGGATGGTTCCTACTATTGTTAGGTTGTATGGGGTCTGCAGCATGTTTTTAGCTAATGGGACCGAAGTAAACCAGTTGTCGCAAGTAACATTTCTGTTTGTTCCGTGTACTGTTTTAGTCAGCTCTTTTACGTAAAACTCGCCCAATGGTTGACCATTTGTCTTCGTACTTTTACCAAGATAAGGTATGGCATCTAACATGTACTTTGTTGAAGCGTCACACATCATGGGGAATTTTATCCCATATTTATTAGGCTTATTGGGAATATACATGCGGAATGGACAACGGCCGCGAAAACCCAACAATTGCTCATCTACAGTCAAGTTGCTGCCAGGTACGTAGTTCAATCTGCATTGACTGATAAAAATCTCCCATATTTTTCTCACCGGTACAAAAGCATTCTTCGCTACGAAGAGTTGGTCGCAGTGATTTATCGTCCATTCTCAAGCATCTCAGAAGGAATTGAAATCTCTCGCGGCTCATTACTGATACATATCGGGTGCTAGAGAATGTGACATCAAACAATTCATCAGTTGAGAGGTGGTTATCTTTCATAACAGCCGTCAGAGTGAGTATACCAACCAAGGACCAGACCTCCATTGCATTTGTATCCCTGTAGCTTGCTGAAATTTCTTTCAAATTTTGTCGTTTTATTATTATTTCCACGTCTGTCCACTTGACTATTTCATCAATTATCTCGTCTTTTATAAAAAGTTGAAAACAGAGCAATGGGTCAACAACATTACGACACATTCGCGTTGGTCCTCTATTTGTGCGTATAATATTGATAGCAGAAGTCCTTCCCGTAGTACGTCCCTTTGTAGTTGACCATACATGATTGTTTTTTTCCACGTATTGACCGCTGAGGCAATGTAATAATTCTCTGTGAAGTCGATGAAGTTACCTCAAGATTAGCCGATTCCCGAGAAGAAACAGGGTCTTCGGGGTCCTCTTGTCTGCTTGCAGGCCTTGTATCCTCAATGTAGTCAACCATCGCGTCCTCGATATCACTCCTGACATCATCTTCAACTACACAATCTTCTTGCTCAGAGTCCGAATCCAGCGGAGAACAATCGTCGTCATTTTCTAAAATTGAAGCTATTTCGTCATGGTTTAGCTGTTGACGGGACCCCATCTTGTGTTCAGCCTAAAAATATTAATACCATAATGAAAAAGGTAACTAAACAAAACAATAAACTCAAATAAATCACAACAAAGAGAAATCGTTAACAATTGCAAAAGTTACGCAAAGCCCAATTATACGTCAAAATGACGTGCAACCTCTTCATTACAACAAAATGGCGGCACTTACCGAGATGACGCCACCGTCCAGCGAGGTCCCGACGGTTACTGAGTTAGTTCGGGAGTTCACCGCGACCCGATGGTAAACGTGAAAGAGGTAGAGATATTTCGCCGCGGTATACGTCAAATTTACGTAGGTTGGGCTTCTAGGGTTAATAAGTCGCATTCGACCGCAGAGCTACAGACCGGTTCTAAACCAGAGCGCTTCACTACATATTGTCAGTGAACAAAATAGCTTCGAGCGTAAACAACAAACGAAATAACAATACGAACGCGACAATATTGATTGAAAACAGCCTTACATAAAAATCTTGTTGATATGGAACTTACGAGAACATTAGGAATAATTAAGATTATTATCGATGCAGAGTTATAATATTGAAACAGTAATAAAACTAAGTTAAATATTGTAAACTTTAAATTATAACCGGGGTATGGGTTTCGAATCAACGAATCTTCGATAAATCTTGTTCTGTCCTGATGATGAATGGTTTTGAGTTAGGGTCCCGCCTTACATAAATCTTCATGTGAAGCACCCAAACAAATCAAAGTCAAAGTCAAAATCATTTATTCAATTTAGGCATCAAAGACGCACTTATGAACGTCAATTTTTCATTATAATGTACTTTAAAGACTACCGCCGCGTTCCAAAATATATAGAGCCTACCGAGTAGAAGCGGCAAGAAACTCGGGGCCATTCTTTTTACATAGATTATTTTACAATATTTTTACTTAGATACTACAGATATTAGCTCCAGTGTGTTGCCTTACAAAAGAGAACATAATAATGGTATCAGTAGGGCAAGACACGCTACACTTTGACATCTTAGTACACGAGTAGATAGATACTTTTTTTTTTTTTTTTTTTATCCCGGGGAAATCCTTTATGGATACCACCCACCACGGGGAGGGAGGTGGTTATGTGGGAGTCCGTATACCCACCAAAACCCCGGGGTGTTCCGTCACTGCCGCCCTCGGCGGGAACGCGGGACAGATTTTCCACACGACCGCGAACCCGCCGTGGCTGTCCGTTGCCGGACCCTTCTCTTCGCGACACGCCAGAACACATGGCGCGCCGCAACTGCCTCGGAGACCAAACTCGCCAACAATGGGCGCCAGACTTCCCCGTGTCTGGTCGCCCGTGGTCTCCCTGCGATGGGTCGGATACGTAGCCCCACCGCCTGCTACGTCAGCCACAAGGGATAGCCCCTCCGCGACCCCACCTCCTCGAGTCTGCGCCGAGCGCCCGGACCCCGCCTCCTCGAGCCTGCACCAAAGTGCCCGGGCCCCCCCTCCTCGAGCCTGCGCCAAAGCGCCCGGGCCCCACCTCTTCGAGCCTGCGCCAAAGCGCCCGGGCCCCACCTCCTCGAGTCTGCGCCAAAGCGCCCGGACCCCGCCACTCCTATGTGGACTTGGCGGCCAAAGCCCATAGGAGCGGCCCGCCTGAGCCGGCCAGCGCACCCCAACGCCGGCGCGGCCCCTGGGTTCCTCTTGGCTTCACCGTGGTGTACCTAGCCACGGTTACTGAGCCCCCCCGCCACGTCAATGCGAGAACCCTTCGGGGGGGACGAGTAGATAGATCCTGGAGTGATCAGTCCCAAGCTGTTTTATCCTCCAAGTAGCCCGAAATTTTGTAATAACCTTTTTGACAGAGTTTAGTTTTAATAGTAATTTTAAACTTATTAATAGGCAAATCTCGGATAACATTGGGAACTTTATTATAGAATCGTATACATTGTCCCATAAAAGAATGACTTATTCTGTGGAGACGCGTTACATGTACGGATAGCTTGTGCTTATTTCGCGTGTTGATTGAATGAGCATCACTCCTTTTATCAAAACTGCTAATGTTTTTCTTTACATACATTAGATTTTCATAGATAAACTGAGAGACAACAGTTAGAATGTTTATGTCTTTAAACTTCTGTCTAAGGGAAACTCTGGGAGCTAAACTGTAGATCGCTCGTATAGCCCTTTTTTGCAGTATAAAAATGGAATTAATATCTGCAGAACATCCCCAGAGCAGTATGCCATAAGTCATAACGCTATGGAAATAACTAAAATAAACTATTCTAGCTGTGTCTACATCAGTTAATAGTCTAATTTTTTTAACAGCATAAGCCGCTGAACTGAGCCTACTAGACAATTTTTTATGTGGGGACCCCATTGCAATTTAGCGTCTATAGTAATTCCTAAAAAGACCGTTGACTCCACAAGGTCCAACCCTGTTCCATTCAATTGTATATTGGATTTTACTTGTCTCACATTTGGCGTCGAGAACTTTATACAATTAGTTTTCTTCTCATTGAGGAGAAGATTATTTGTATTGAACCAATTCACAACTTTAGCTAATGCATTGTTAACATCGTCATAGTTTAATAACTGCCTTTTAATTTTAAATAACAGTGAAGTGTCATCTGCAAACAATACAATCTCGTGATTCTTCTCTACATAATAAGGTAAGTCATTAATATAGATTAAAAACAAGAACGGCCCTAGTATTGAACCTTGTGGAACGCCCATTGAGATTATAGAGCCGGGCGATTTTTTACCATTTATGTCAACCCTTTGAATTCTATCATTTAAATATGAAGTTAAAAGGTTGAGAGCCATGTTCCTAATACCGTAGTGTTGTAATTTCCTGACAAGTATATCATGTCGGACGCAGTCAAATGCCTTAGATAAGTCACAAAAAACACCTAAGGCATCTTGAGAGTTCTCCCAGGCATCAAACACATCTTTTATAAGTTCTATACCTGCGTCTATAGTAGAGCGATTCCTTGTGAACCCAAATTGATTCTTATGGAAAATTTTGTTTGCACTAAAATGAGTTTCTAATTGATGTAATATAATTTTTTCGAAAATCTTACTTAGCGTAGGTAGTACAGAAATAGGCCGAAAATTAGTTGGATCAGTAGTACTACCAGATTTGAATAAAGGAACCACTTTACTGTGCTTCATTAGGTCAGGAAATACACCACTTGCAACACAACTATTAAACACAGCTGCTAGATTGGGTGCAATGACATCTATAATTGAAGAAACGGTCTTCACAGAAAGACCCCATAGGTCTGCCGTTTTTTTTGCATCTAGACTTTTGAAACTGCTTACAATTTCTTTGCAATTAACTATTGAAAATTTAAAAGTTGTGTCACATTCAGTTACACTTTGTTTAAGTAAGATCTCAGCAGAGATGGAGGAAGATTTTAGAGTTTTGGTTGTTAAAGAAGGAATATTAGTGAAGAAATTCTCAAACTCGGCCGCTACCTCCAAATCTGCTCTTACATCTTTATTATTAATTTTTAAATGAAAGTCTCGATTACGCACTGTATTCCTACCAGTTTCACTGTTTATAATGTTCCACTTCATTTTTATTTTATTAACAGAATTTTTGATCTTATTTCTTAAATAAATAGATTTAGCTGAGGAACAGGCTCGTTTAAATAACTTAGAATAACGTTTGACATATTCCAAAAATACAGGATTATGATTATACGATTTTTCATGGTACAATTCATATAACTTTTGCCTACTTTTATAAATTCCTGGAGTTGCCCATTCACTAAACCTAGCACGATTACCAACAGATATTGTTTTTGGTACAAACACTTTGCCAAATTCATCACTGATAAGATGGAACAGTGAGTTATATGATATATTTGGGTCATTGTGACTGGGTAACTCTGGCGGTTTCCGGGATATATTACTTCTTAACAATTCTAGGCGGCTTGCATTTATTGGAACAAAGCTAACATATTTGCTTTGAGGTTTGTTAGTTTTTCTTGGAAACACTGCTAGTTGACCACAGTGGTCTGATTCTAGATTATTTATAATGAAATTTTTAATAGGTTTGAGATTAGTAAATATATTGTCTATGCAGGTGGAACTTGTGGCTGTTATCCTAGTAGGTTCCAAGAAAATATTGTACATATTATACGATTTAAACAGTAACAAAAATTTATCCACTACCTGATTATTTTCTAGCAAATTAATATTAAAGTCTCCACAGATAATCATTGATTTATTTGTATTAGATAGCTTAATTAATGTTTCCTCCATGCACTTTTCAAAATCATCATATGGTGAGCATGGTGGTCTGTATACACATAGAACAAGGAACTGCTCAAACTCAATACAGGACATTTCTATTACTCGTTCAACAGATAGGCTCACAATGTCTTTTCGTTCTTTGAGTTTTATATTTTTATTTGTAATAATTAAAGAGCCACCACGTATAGATTTTTCTCTGTTGAAGGAGCTAGCAACTTGATGATTATTAAAATTAAATAAGAGTTGGTTCTTTTTAAGCCAGTGTTCAGTAATACAAAGAATATCTATTTTGCTATCATCTATAAACAATTCCAGTTCCAACTCTTTGCCCATCATACCTTGAATGTTCTGATGAACAATATTGATTGATTTAATGCAAGAGGTTGTCTCTATTGTCTTAGGCACTAATTTAAATTATTTACAATGTCATTAGTAGCCAAGCAATTGGCTGAATTAAAAATGTCAAATTGCTCAATAGAAGCATTGTCAATACTATTGGATTGTTCAATAGAAGCAACCTTTTTTTTTTTATATTTCCTAACCTAATTACATGCTAAACACCTTACAGTCTATGGTTACATGGGAATTTGGTAAACTAAACTAGATTTATCTAACCTAAGGTTATATGGCCTTAATTGTTATCACAATAGTGAGTAAGACTTAACCTAATTGAGTACATTGTATAAGAGATAAAATAGTAAATAGAGAGCTTATATTATTTGGTAGAATCAGTCTTAACGAGCACCAAAGTTATGGCATATTAACCTAAATTAGGAAATTAAGGGTACTTGGCCATATCATGGGTGCCCCTGACTCTCTTCAGGGCCATGGTCTGTCAGAAGGAGACCCCGTACTCCCCGTCGAGGGCAGCCTTGGCTTTGGTGGCCACCGTGGTCCAGACGCTAGTTTACGATCCAGACTTCATGATGCCCAGTCTACTACACCAGGATTTGCGAGCCTCCTCACTAAACATAGGTGAGTTCAAGGCGTTTATCAGGTACACCTTCGAGCTAGATGCCCTACTAACCTTGGATGACTTCATCCAGTCCTCCCTCTTCTAGTTGATAATTTCCGACAGCATCATGTTTGGAAGGAAGAAGGCATTCAGAATCAACTGAGTGTCTGGATTGTCCTTGGGCAGCATACACGCCAGGCTGGATGTCCTGCACACGGCGGGGCAGTCCGTCACACGAAGTCTCTCGTTGAGCATCTCAGTAGTCACTGCTCCGGGAATGTCAGGTATCTCTGAATATATAATAAATAATAAAATAATTGAAAATTATGTTGTTTATTTTATATTTCTTTGGTTTTAGATAACAACAATATTTTTTATAGTTAGATGATCATTCACGAAAACGCGTCCCACACCGGGTATACCAATATCCTTCGGATAAAGTGGTTCTTTATAGGTTCTGGCAGCTGCCACGATGTCTTCTTTGGTGTATCTATTTATAAAGGATACAATAATGTGTTTTGAGCCACCACTCGAATTTGTAGGTACTCTATGGACGAAGTTGATTTGCGTCTTCAGAACCGGGTAGGAAATCTTTTCACCTATCTTCATCACAATTTGGTAAAGATTCTCTTTGTCCTTGGATGGTACTCCTTTAATTTCCACGTTGTTACCGCGGAGCCATTGTTCCGTGTCATGGAGCTCATCTTCAAGCTTCGAATATGAGTAAATAGACCGATCACTAACTTGTTGCGCGACTTCCACTTTAGATACACGTTCGTCCAGAGCCATTAGTTTACCAGGAAGTTCCTTAAGATCTGCAAGTTCTTTCCGAATCAGCTGAACCTCGTCGCGCAGACTTTTGAGCGGTTCTAGTTCCTGCCTGATGGCGGTTAACTCACGCATAATCGAGTCAAGAGTGACAATCGGAGTAGTAGTTGTTGATGGTGGGCCAGAACGGGGGTGTAAAGTAAACTGTCCTTTAATTTTTGCAGTTTGCACATCTCCAGTTAGCCTGGCGATCACCGAGCTTACGATATCCTTTTTCAGTAATGCCGGAACACGAAAAATCATTTCTGGCAGACAGTGCACTGTATGGCTTCCGCAGCTTCATCTCCACACCTTCCACAAAGCACCATTGTAGTATGTTTCGGAGATAAAAGCTAATACTAATATGTTCACAACCCAACTCGTAAACACGCGTACGTAAATTAGCAAGTAGGTAAATGTCAACACAAATATGAATAGGCGATAGCGGAGCACAACAGCTGCGCAAGCATGCACGGCGTGACTGACTGACTGACTGATTTAGACTGGGATGCAGCAGATCCAGTGGTAAGTCCATAGGTAAGACCATAGGATGCAGCAGCAAATCCCCTGCGAGATTGAGCTTCACCGCATGGTAGAAGAGAATTTTGTACAAGCCTAGCTAGTCTAGCTACTATCCTTAAATAAAAGATCTTTATGCTCAGCAACAGATTTTTTAACTAGTGTTTTCAAGGTCAAGTGCGCTTACTACTCTTTGCCACATCCTTAACCAACAGGTCAGATGGTGGTTAAGGCTATCCTATCAGCTGTAAAATCATAATACATGCTCTCATATCTGTGTTATTCAATATTGCTGTTGTCTTTCTTACAGAAAGAAATTAGAGCAACGGGAGGGGGAACATACAAACCTCTACTGAGTGACACCGGAGCCCAAATATTGGCTTTAATGGGTTCCCAAGTAAAGCCACTTACCAACTCATGCGATAGTGCGTCTGATTTTTATTTTACGGGTTAGTGATATAGGTTACATATTGTAATATTTATGAACACTGAAAGAGCAATTGGCTTTAATTTTAATTTTAATTTCAGTGGAGACCGCAGAACAAAATGAAATTATAGTGGAAGGAGACCCAGCATGCATTGTAAATGGTAAATAAGCTACATAAATTATAATTAAAACTTCTAATTAAATTTAAAATTACACACAATTCATTATATACAAAAAAAGTTTCTTTACCTAAAAGGTTTCTAAAACTAATTTATACAATTAAGGCTTCTTTTCAGAAACAAACACATTGGAAGTAAATGATCCCTCTCCAATCAGGGAGAGAACCGTTGATCGCAGTCTCCTGTAGCTCTACCATGAGTTTGCAATATAAATGTTATCTATAGTCGATACTCGATCTCGTCTACCTACTAAGCTTGTGATTGGCGTACTCGCTGTCAATTTTAGTTCTACAATTGAGCGCAAGGTGGCACTGTTCTTTTTTTAATACTATTGTTAGCGGTAGTCGACAGCGAGCATCGTTTCGTGTCAATCTTGTTAACTCATGGTAGGCCTACTGAAAAAGAAAAGAGAATTCCATACAAGTGATAATTTAAAAAGATAATATTATGAAAAAAAATGGAAATTGCACTAATTGAAAAGAAAATAAAGTCTGTAGAGTATGTATAAGTCCGCTTTAAGTAAACAAAAATATTTAGTATTAGACTTAAAAATGTAAACTTTAGAATATGAAATTCTGCTTAAAAATCTGCATAGATATAATTATAGCTTTTTTAACTGATAAAGTAATAAAAATGACTACAATACTATACAGATTTACTTAAAGCAGACTAATATTCGACAAATTTATTTCTAGCTACTTTTTAACTACTAGGTACCCCGCTTGTTGGCCAGTGATGATGCGGTCGAAAGTGGTATCACACTAGACCAGAAATAGTGACTGACTTTCAGTGTCAGTCGCTGGAAATCTGTCGCAAACCATCTAACTGTGTGGTTAGTGGTTTGCGAAAGATTTTCAAACTTAAAGCAGTAAAGGGGTATACTCGGGAGAACACAAGTGTGTATACCTACTAACTACCAACATGGTTTGGATTTCATAACAATGTTACCTTCACTCGAAGATATGTAATGTTATTATTATAATAGCAAAATATTATGTAAATATTGTTCTAAAAATAAAGCATTTTTATATCACAGTATTTAACTTTATTTTAATTGCATTGGCAGGACCTACACTTTTCTTGCCAAATTATTTTAGTATGAGTACATTAATATCAATTTCCTAAAATTGGCTTAGTAATTCACATGAGAGTAAAACTAATTTATGGAGATAAAATATACTGTACACATAGAGTGTTTTTACTTACCTATAAACTAAAATGTGTTAATATAAGGGAAGAGCGTACTGCAGTGTTCTCATTTGTTGTTGGACCATCATAGTTACTATGTCCCCCAGTTCATCATTTCATCAGCTTCATCATTTTCATCTTCAACAAAATCGTTGTTAGCAATAGCAATATTGTGCAACACACAACATGCTACAATGATATTCATTGTTGTTGCTAACTTTGTCCGTAGGCCCATGGATAAATATGGAAATCTTCTTTTTAACACACCGAAGCAGCGTTGTTACACCTGTTACACCATTTATAACTCGAGAATGGCTGGACAGATTTAGACACCATTTTTCACACTAATTGTATTAACCCTGGATTGTGGAATAAGATACTTTTTATCCCTGAAAAGGATCTTGCAGGATAGCCGGAATGTATCTCTGGGCATTTGTAAAGTCCACGCGAGTCAAATCGCGGGCAAAATCAAGTATGTTATAAATTACATCCATGCAAAGCCCCTAATGACAAAATCACAAAACACAACAAATTACTTAATTAAAACACAGTGGTTGAGGAAAAAAGGCTTTATTTAAAAAAATACAAGATAATAAAATGAGGATAATCATCATGGTTCAAACTAGAAATTATTGACGGTGTACTTTATTAAAACAAGATAAGCAAAGAAGTTCGTTGCACTGCACACAATAAGTGTTTACCTTTTTGGTCTGGATTTTTGCCTCTTTTGTCCTTTTGACTAGAAGTCATACTTTCAGCATTAACTTTATAACATCGAACACAAAATCTTCTCGTGTTTTTCACTGGACCTGGTTTTTTTTTCAATTCATGTTTCTGTCTCTTTGGCCTTGATGTTTGCTGGCTGAGATTTTCGGCCTCTTTTCCTGAACTAATTAAATACTCGACAATTTTTTTTATACTCTATGGATATATTAGTTTGTGTTGCTTCTGTGTACATTATCATGGCATTGACCACAGATGTGTTCAATATCAACTCGATACCTAATTTTTTGTACCATTTCACCGACTTGCGATGTGGTGATGAGTAAGATGTCATTTGGTCACTCATGTCAACCGACCCTTTTAATGTGTTGTAATCTAACACCATTTTTGGTTTTAGTACTGTTTTTCCTTTGATCTGAAATAAAATGAAATGAAATAAATTGTAAATGAAATAACACCATCAATATGAAGTAAAGAAATGAAATCGTTTTGATACTTGAGTTCTGACAAGTTTATCGTCGTGCTTTGTAGAAAGCATTAAAACATCCCGTTTGTCCTTACATTTTAGGACAGTGATTCCGTCATCATTCTGTTGGGCTATAAATGCTCCAGGCTTTAATTTCTTTTCCGTTACTTTTTTCGGCAATCCCCGTCTGTTCTTTCTTAAAGTTCCCACGAAGTGAATATCATTTTTCAATAATTCGTACGCCAGTTCCAAACTTGTGTACCAGTGGCGAACGTATGCCCCTTATTTAGGATATCCTCGCACAGAGACAAGAAAACTTTAGTAGGTTTATGTAGGTTGTCGATACATAAAAATTTTTTCCGGTGTATAATTGAAGTTTCAGCGTATATCCAAGATTTGTGCACATTTTAAAAAGTTGAATACCGTATTTATGTCTTTTTGACTTATTATCCTTCGGGTCTCAACCGAAGACGATTACATAATTAACGAGCAGCAGTACATGGATTATGCTGTCTCCCACACACTTTTAGATACAGCCCGCGGCACGTAACTCGAGCGCTGACAGTTATTGCGCAGAAGTCAAAAATTGGGTATCACAGGGGGGCTAGAGGGACGAAGGACTCTTGTCTCTCTCTGTCACATCGAAGACGAGGCACTCTTGTCTCTCTCTGTCACATGTGCGCGACTGTACCCACGCGCAGCTATCCCCTCCACATTTCGCTCAGCGTTAGAGTTACGTGCCGCGTGTTGTACTCCACTACTATAAAAACAAAACTTCATTTCCGGTTTCGCACTATGCCCGTTGGAGGGCGTCTGCAACTTATTATTACGTGTTTTTGTGCCGTCGGAATCACACTGAATATCACGTAGTTCACAGGTTTAGTGAATAACCGTTATTTCTTGATTTTAAGATGGAAAAAAGGAAACGTACGCGATTTAATAATAGTGAATGTGAAATCTTTTATCGGAAGGTGAAAAAACTCGAGCGAATGCTCCAAAGATATAGGCGAATTGGTTCATCGTCGTCGACAGTTCTTCTTGTGTACAACGTGATGGTTTGCCGTATCATTGCTGGTTAAGCAGTATGTTCTGCAACCATACGATCGTTAGGGAAATTATTAGGTACTTACGGACGTCGGGGTGACTGGGTAGTGCGGGCTGATGACCTTAAGAGTCCTCGGGTTGGGCGTCCTGCTGTGGACGTCGTGCTGAAGAACTGTTCACTTGTAGTTATAATGTTTGTATTGTCTTATGGTTTGTGCACTGGTTTACGCGTAAACACGGGCTGATTAGCGGTCACTCGCGGCGAAGTTAGTCGCGGTGACTCGGGCTGATTTGTGAGGTGGTGTGTGGCCGTGCCGACACACCCTAAAGGTCACTTTTGGGCTGACGCGTAAACGCGGGGCTGATAATGGCGGTTCCCATGCGGTCGCGACGCGGAGGCGGAGCGGTATACGTCCGCTAGCTTCGACTCTAAAATGGTGACTGTTTCCGCTGCCCTTCAGCCGCCTGCTTGTCGTTTGACAGCTGCAGGACAGCGGCGGCGGGACGCGCGGGCGGGGGACATTCCTTGAGGTGACGTTGCGCCTTTGGCGCGATCAATTGCAGTTATTATGATTCTGGGATGGATGGCAAATACTAAACAGGTATGGAAGTTAAGAAGTGCCCACATATTTACGTAACAATTACGTAACATTACAGTTGAAATGTTTTTTAAATTTTTTTCTGTTCATACCCTCATTTTGAAGCTATTTAACCACTAAAATTACTTTAATACATTAGCTAATGTTGAAATGCATACGTTTGAATCGTTTAACATACTCAATTTCTATCATATTATGTTAGCAGGCCTACCTTCATATATCTCTTTTTATCTTTTAAAACGATTGTGGAAAACATAGTTGATTTTCTGCATAACTACCTACTGTCTCATTTGGGTTGACTATATTGGAGGACAATAAATTGTACACATACCTGCTTGCCTATATGGTTAAGTATAAAAAGGTATTTCTCCATATATATCATGTTTGAGATTTTAGTACGTTAACTTCACGTAAATCGTGTTAAGGTGACGTTTCCTCCACGTAAATCGTGTTGAGAAGACACGCGTATATCGCCTGTATCGCACGTATATCGTGCCAAATATATTATTATTCCGCGTAAATCACGTTGAAGTATCTAACCTACCTATAACATGTATATCCGTCAATTATAGACGAAGAGGCCTCTCAAGATGATATGGTTTTACGAATAACAGATTCACATGTAGAAACAGAAATGAATTTATTGACGTCCAATGAAACCCCAGCATCAGCAGCATCTGAAAAACTGAGAAAGTGCCGGACCCTGAAATCTTGATGATGCTTGCGGAAGACCCTACGTCCTAGAAAGAAAAATTGATGATGAATTGTATAGATCCCTATACAATTCATCATCATTTTTTCTTTGCTCCTTCAATTGCTGCTAGATTTTCGCATATAATATGTAACTGTTTTCCAAAGAGATCAAGTAAGATATACAATACTTGCGCCAAAACTGTATCAATATGAAGACACCAATACTCAATTTAGAAATCGAAGCAGCCTTGTAACCTATGAATCAAACAAGACATGTTATAAACAAACAGAATCAATTGACTAGCTATTTAGCAGCAATCAGGAAGGTTCCCAATTGGGCCTTATCGTCCAAGGACGTTTTAGCACAAAGCTTAGAATAAATAATAAAACCGCTCAGTGACGCCGGGCGCTTATTGAGTGGCTACCATTTTAGAATATCTCAGTCGAGAATATACGCAATAATAATCAATCTAAATAAACAGACTCAAAATGCACTAAAAAATACGAAGATCGATGAATTTTTATTCGGCCTGAATCTGACTTAGCATCTCTAGTCGTCGAAGGCCATTTCAAGGTCAGGCTATGAAAAGCACACATAATCGGAGAGTTCTTTAAACGCGAGGGGAATGTCACGAGCAGGTTTACGACTATCGTCTTCTGCGAGTGACCTTTGGGACCGCATGCGCACCATATCTCGCAGTTAGAACGCTGCACCAGTTAGCTGATGATGAAGCGGTGAACCAACCCCCTGCAGCACAAGTAATCAAGGAGGATTTCTTCATGGATGACTTGATGTCGGGTCATGACAGCGTAGAAAACGCCATTACCATAGCGCATGAAGTCAAAACCATACGGCAAAGGGGAGGATTTATGTTGCAAAAATGGGCTTCAAACAACGCTGAGTTTCTACAACAGTTTCAATCCTTCGAGAGAAGCTCACAGGTCAATCTTGATATGAAACTCAACGGCACTGTCAAAACACTTGGCATATCATGGAATATCGCCAAGATACTTTTCAGTTCGTGTTGATCAACCTCCAATACCTGAAAAAATTACGAAGAGGGTTACACTTTCGGAAATTCAAAAACTATTCGATCCGCTGGGCTGGTTAGCTCCCGCACTCATACCTGCAAAATAATTATGCAGAAGTTGTGACTTAAGTGTATTGGATGGGATGATGACGTAGACAGTGAACTTAAAGAAGAATGGCTAAGTTTGCGACAAGGATTTGAAACTCTTAATAAGATAAGCATAGATAGATGGCTTTAGACAACACAATCAACGATGCAGAATACAACAATTCATGGCTATTGCGATTCATCCATGAAGGCTTATGCAGCTGTGGCATATATGAGTGTAGAAACCGAAGAAGGAATTATAAAAACGGGTATTATAGCTGCCAAGACAAAAGTAGCGCCAGTGAAAACAGTGTCGCTGCCTCGACTGGAACTTTGTGGTGCCGTTCTTTTATCCAGATTGCTAAAACAAATAAAAGAAGCGACTAGGTTACCCAGTGAGAAGATATTTGCTTGGACTGACTCCACAGTGGTATTATCCTGGTTAAAAGGGGATCCTGGAAGGTGGATATCTTTCCCCCCCGAGAGTTCTCGCCTTGCCGTGGCGGGGGGGCTCAGTAGCCGTGGCTTGGGTCACCACGGTGAAGCTAAGAGGAACCAATGGGCCTGCCAGTGATAGCCGATAGCTGGCGGGCCCGAGGTGGGACCGCTCTTATGGGCTTTGCCCTCCAAGTCCACACGGGAGCGGTCACTGTAGGTAGCGGTGGTGTATGGGCGCCACTGCAACTGAGGCGGGCTGCGGTGTCGTATGGGCGGCACCGCGGCTGAGAGTTAGAGGCCGCGGCGGGAGAGGAGTGCCGGTGTTACGGTGAGCCGTTCTCCCTGCCTTCCGCGGCCTTGACGGGGCCGCCACCGTTAGATGGCGGACGCAGTAGGGGAAGAGGACTGTCGGTATTGAGAGACGCCGCTGTCCCTATCCTCTGCGGCCGAAGTAGCAGGCGTTGGGGCTACTCACCTGACCCATCGTAGGGGGACTTAGGGTGCCCAGACTCGGGGGAGTCTGGGTCCATTTGCGGGCTTGGTCCGCCGTGGCGGTTGCGGCACGCCAAGTATTGTGGCGTGCTGCAAGAGAGAAGGGTCCGGCAACGGATAGCCGCGGCGGGTTCACGGTCGTGTGCGAAATCTGTCCCGCGTTCCCGCCAAAAGCGGCAATGACGGAACACAGCTAACACGACACATCGACGGAACTAACATACTTAATGAAACCAAACGATTTATTTTTAGGTTTAGGTTTATTTTTATTTTTCATCATACTCTCCTCCCAGCTCAAAACACTTTTTCCATCGACCCGGTAAGGCTTCGATACCCGTTTTAAAAAAATCTTCGTCTACCTCCTCAAAATAAGCGTCCACGGCGGCTATGACCTCTTCATTTGTAAAAAAAAATGTACCACCTAAAAATATTTTCAGCTTTGGGAACAGATAAAAGGCGACGGTGCTAAATCCGTTGAATATGGGGGATGAGGTAACAATTCGAAGCCACATTGATGGATTTCTGCCATGGATTGCACAGAGGTGTGAACGCGCGCATTGTCCTGATGAAACAAGACTTTTCTTCTCAATAAACCTGGACGTTTTTCTTTGATTTCTTCTCTCAAACGACACAACAGGTTGCAATAGTAATCGGAGTTTATTGTTTCAACCTTTTTTAAATAATCCACGAGAATTATACCCTTTGCATCCCAAAAACGGATGCCACGACTTTGCCCGCCGATAAAACCACCTTTGCCTTCTTTGGGGTAGCTGATCCTGCTCTTTTCCATTGTTTCGACTGTTCTTTTGTCTCGGGTGTATTGTGGTGAACCCAGGTTTCATCCATGGTTATATATAATCTTTCAACAAATTCTATTGGGTCAGCTTCATATAACTCTAAACAGTCGCGAGAAGTTGTGAGTCGGTTGCGTTTTTGTTCCACTGAAAGCAGTCGCGGTACCCACCGCGCAGACACCTTAGAGAATCCAAGTTCAGTAGTAATTATATGATATGTTCGCTCAGATGAGATGCTTACAGTCTTAGCTATCTCCTCGACAGTCAATTTTCGATCAGATAAAATTAAATCACAGATTTTTTCTTTGTTTTGATCAGTGGAAGCAGTCGAAGGCCGGCCATTACGGGGCTCATCTTGAATGGTCTCACGACCACGTTTAAACTATGCCACCCAGTTTTTAACAGTCGCATACGAAGGAGCGGACTCACCCAAAGTAGCAGACATGTCTTCATGTATAGCTTTTGGAGTTAAACCTTTCAAATTCAGGTATTTTATCACTGCACGATGTTCAATTTTATCCATTTTCAAAATAGCTCTGACTTGACTTACGGTATCACGTGTAAACGAACAATGAGTTACTGTGAATAAACTAAACTGTGCATACTTGTTGCTAAATAATGTAACTACTAAATGAGGGCAGTTATAAAAAAAACCAATAACTTTAACCATGTTAGGCTAAGAACTTTTCAAATGACCCTCGTACACTACAAAAAATCAAAGAACGTAGATGCTATGGCTATAAATACACAAGAATTGGAAGAAGCTTTGACTATTGTAGTAAAAATAGTACAACGTGAAGAATTTTCAGAAGAAATCATTAAGTTACAAGAAGAGAAACCAATAAGTACAAAAAGCAAGTTAAAAACGCTCAACCCACTTCTTTGTTCCAAAAATATCCTCAGGGTGGGGCGGTCGTTTAAGAAACGCAACCATATCTGAAGATGTAAAACACCCTATAATTATTGGTCCTCACTTAGAACTACCTGGGGCCTTACTATCAGCTTCGTTAAAACCATGCAAGTTCCGTGCAGTACTTAAACCTGTCCGGAACCGGAAATAAAATTTCCAGTTTCTAAGATAGAAAAGGAATTGGCAAAGGCAGAGTAAGAGTTACAATTAAAACTATTTCAATTTAAATGTTCAAGACTGTGGCTTTTAAGAAAATAAAGTGTGTATTCAGGTTTCAGGACTTATTTAATATGCCAAATACACTCGGTGCCGTCGACGGAACACATGTAGCCATAGCTAAACCACCACTTTGTCACCCTACTGCACCTCGGAATCTATTTACAACAGGAAAGGGTTCCACAGTATTAACTGCCAGATTGTAAGCATTCATAGTTTTATGATGTATTTAGGTATGTCGTTCATATACCATTTTGTGGTCCATATGGGTATAAAACATCTACATTTAGATATTTTTAGGTGTGCAGTGCAAAAGGGAATATCATTGGTCTGAACCCGAATTTCCCTGATTCCACACATGATGCAGCCATATGGAGAACATCAAAAGTTAATGATTTTTTAAGAAATGACTTTGTGCGTGGACAGAGAGAGCAATGGCTTTTAGGTATTTTTTTGTAATATGTTTTTAATGAAATAATTTGTGAGGATGCATGAATGTTTATTTTTATAATGTTTTAGATTAATAGGTGATAAGGGGTATTCGCTGCAGCCATGGCTCATGACTACTATAGAACCTTCAAGTCCTGCTGAGGCAGCTTACAATGAGTGCCACATTAGGGCAAGAAATGTGGTAGAGATGTGCATTGGCCGTCTTAAAAACAAATTTAGATGCCGGCTCCGTCATCGCTGCCTACATTACGAGCCTGAGAAGGCTGCAATGATTATAATATCTTGTTGCACACTGTACAACATGTTTAGAGATGCATTTGTTGGTAAGTTGATATACATTTATGGTTAATTTGAATTAAGAAATAATTTATTTGCTGTGCTCATAATGTTAATCAAAAATTAATCATAACAGGAAATATGACAATTTTCAATAAGAAAAAAGGCTTGTCTTCTGGATGGACACTATTAAATTGTATTGTAGACAATACAATTTAATAGTGTCCATTGGTGCCTTGATATTATGTTGTGTTATTGATTTACTGGCAATAGCGACCATTTGCCATTAGGTGCATTCATCTGTCACATCACAATAAAATTTTGTTTCATGTGTACATTTAGATGACGAGGATTCAACTTCAACATCTATGGAGGACATCCCATCTGACGCATTCATAGAAGATATGGATTTCCTAACAGAAGGAAGACTAATTCGGCAGAATTTTAGAAACAATTATTTTAACTAAAATGTGTAGTTTGTTACCATAAAATTATTGAAATAAAACATACTTTTACAATTTGACAAAACTTTTAATATACATTGCAATAATCAACAATCATATACAATTTTAGTATACTTATAATATAATTATAAACAATAAAATCAATAAATCAACAATAATTATTTTCAAATTGACTAAACTTATAATAATCAATATTATAAAAATATCACCGTTTTCCACCCCGAAGGGAAGAAAACGATTATTTCAGGTCTTGCCGAGGCTTGACCTTTCGGAGATTACCTACCCTACCTAGAGTACACACATGCTTGCTACTTACGTCCATTCATGTTCGTGTGAGCTGCGAGCGGGCCCAGAGACGACCGCGCGGGGGGTGAGGCGGCGGCAGGCGAGCGATCGCTACTCGAGCGCGCGGCTTTCGTCAGTACCTATCTCCGAAAGCCGGCAAGAACTTGCTCAGGTCAAGCCTCGACAAGACCTGAAATAATCGTTTTCTTCCCTTCGGGGTGGAAAACGGTGATATTTTAGGTCTGTGCCTTCGGCTTGACCTTTCGGAGATGTGTCTACCATCTGCCGGCGCTATTAAGCGTACTGTGATAAAGGTGAGAAATAAAACCTTTGGTCTTAATAATCAAACTCAAATTGTTTTATTAAAATTATGAAAATAATCAACCACTGTTATACAAGTCAGTCTGCTCGATCACAGCACATGTTTCTCATAACGATAAAATGTTTTTGAGATTTATGACTAATAGGCATTATTAATTCTTAATCATACTTTAACAATTTAACAAACATAAAATGACTCTGGAGCCCTAATCATCTTTAACATAACAAGGAACCTCACCCTTATAAAATAATAATAATAAAGATAGGGATCATCACTGAGATCAAACGTTCATTCCTAGACTGCATTAAAAGAATCATTAAGAAAATTTACATTTCTACTTCGAGGCTGCTCCACTGATTTACAGTAGTGTTTGAAGAAGTTTGTCGAACCTCTCCAGTTCCCTCGTTGCAAGATCTCGTCCAGCGGCACATTGTTCTGGAAGTCATTAGATGCTACAGCTGATCGAACCGAGCCTGGACTGCAGTCTATGCCTATATCCTTGAAGGGTTTCTTCAACCAACCTGCAATAACGGTTCTAGAAGCTGCTTTAACCTTACCTCGCGTTGTAATAAACAAATTATTCAAGCCGTCTCGTGCCTGTCTTCTACTGTTGGTCACTTCTATGAGACAATTCACCCATTTTACTAAACTCAAAGCCATATCACCTGAGCATGTTAGATGCCATCCAGATTGACGGTTCCTGTCACTGTCTGTTTTGAGCCAAATTTAGGCCAAAACGTTAACGAAGAATCTGATCTCTCACAATGCATGTCATCTACCATAAGAAGTGTGAGGTCATGTATACGTCGGCCTGAAGCTAACAGTAGAAGAAGCGCCACATGACGAGATACTTGAAAAATACTTTCCTTATCAGGTATATTTGACGTAAGCCACTGAAATAAGTCTTGAATGTTCCAGATCTGAGTCTTTGGTACTGGTGCTGACATACATCTTTGAATTTTTTGGCTTTAAACATTGCAGCTACTACAGGATGATTTCCTAGTTGTTTTTTTTGAGTAGGGTCCGCAAAAGTAAGAATTACAGACTTGAACTTGGAGTCCTCTGCCTCCACCAATCGCCTTAAGTCCTTACTAATGTCTAGGCACTTTTTAATAATAACGTTGAGCTCGTCCGCTAGCGCTTTGCGCTGGAGCAACAGTCCGTGAGTTATCGTGCCTGAAATTCCTTCCTGCTTTGTCACCCACGGAGAGAGTCGCGAGGCTAAAGCACCTAGTTCTGTGTTTACCTTTAGCGGGCTAAATGGCGAAGCGGCGTGTAATTGCTTCTCTACGTCTTTGTATCTGATGCGATTCCAGCTATCAGTGCCCAGTCTCTGACATTCAATGCCTTCCCTTTTGGTTTGAGCCGACGGCTCCGGAACGAGAGGGTCTGCTTCTTTAGTCGAGGGTCGAAACTCAAGCTCCTTTTGGTTTCGCTCGTCATGCTCGTCTGGATATGAGCCCCAGGTAGGGGCCTTCCACGATGGAGAGTCCGACCTATCCGAAACTACTTCTTCCTCGCCATCGGAAAAATAGTTTTCTTTGGCAGATTCAGAGTCCGAATCTTTGTTTTTGTTTCGGACGACCATCTCTAGGAGCATTTCCATCTTTTGTTCTAATGCACTGAATCTCTCATCCTGACGTGACGTCGCTGTGGAAGAAGGTGGAGATTCTGACCTGCGTCTACGTGTCGGAGGCTCTTTGAACCGAGACGTCGACCTCCTCTTCCGATTAGTGATTCAGAGAGACAGCCTGACAGAATTCTATCTGTCTCGGATCGTGTGTGGAATAGGGGTTGGAGTATTGCAACCGATTGCTTGACGAATTCTGTGCGCGCCGCAGATCCCCGGATGCGGTTTGAGATAGCAGGTGGTCCAATTATGAGCGCTCGTGTGAACGCCCATGCAAGAGCTTGTGACGCATCTCCCTGTACCTTTTCTCTGACAGGTGATCTGCCTCTGGTATGAACGCGCGAGCTAATCCCACGGTTGGCAGAGCAAATAGGAGTTTGTTCAGAACGTTCGGCTCAATTTTCTCCCCAAAGACTTCTGCCTTCGTCGCTGTAGTCACCTCCCATTGCGTCCATCCATCGAGGAGATGCTCTTGTGCCAAAACCTTCACCCGTTCTAAAATCTCGTCATCTACTTCCGTTTCGGCATGCTCATCCAAGAGCTCACCAAGTGTCACCACTCCTCCAAGCTGAGTCATCTGAAGCAAAGTGAAAAAATTCACCAAATTGCTCTACAGTTTTCACCTATAGCGCGCCACTCAAATATCGAGCCGCGCTACCCGAATGTTTGGCGGCGCCGACCAGGCAACGGGGCGCGCCGCCCGAACGTTGCCGCTCAAATGATGAGCCGCGCCGCCAAAGTTTTGAGACGCGCCGCTCAAATGTTGAGCCGCGCCGCCCAAATCTTGAGCCGCATCGTCCCGAGTATTGCGCCGCGCTGCTCGGATTTCGGGCCGCAATGTTTATGGAAACGAAACATGCAACTCGCAGCGCGACTCGTACGATAGTGGCTGGGTGGCCGACGTATCGCACATTATCGGTCGCAGTTTGTGGATGGTATGTCCGACAAACATTTTTATTGGCTCTAAATGCGGATGCAGATTGAGCACATAAACCTCAGCAATCTGTTTACAGTTAACCCACACCTAAAACAAACAACTCACATAAACAAATTAGTGAATATACCTATATATTAGTGAATATAATAATTAGTGAACTTACCGTTCTAACTGCCTTTCTCTGAAGAAAACGTTACAACAACGTTATAATCACATTCAGGTCACAATTATAACTAATAAAATAATACACGCGGGCAGTTCGATTACGTTTCGTAGCAACACGTGCGCACACTAGTGTAATGATAGCGTACTGACCTTAGAGGAAGAAAGCTATAGAGGATCGGGTAGCGTGGCCACACATGAGACAAAAAACTAAACTCAGTGATACCATAAACCTTACCCTCTACCCAGACACAGGGAGATTTAAGTACCACGCAGTTCCAACGCGGAGCGGAGCACAGATTAGGAATATAACGTGGCGTGGAGCGATATAATAATAATATATAAATTATAGCATATTCTATCGTATATCGTGATATATAAAAATATATATTCTTCTACGTAGTTATCAAGCTGGGTAGTTAAAAGCCTCGTTATACGATCGGATTACGAGATCGATGGTTCACTTTTATCAATGGTTCATTATATCACCAGTTTAAATTTTAGTTCCTCGAGAATAAAACAAGGGTCCAAAAATAAAGGCATTACCTGAATCACAATCAACATTTTTATTAATGTAAACATACTATATAAGACCACAGAACAGAGAGAATCATTTATTGCCCTTTGAATAGCACTAGTTTATTATGTATATTACGAATCCTATCTCTGGGTGCAAAAACTGTTTGGTACTGTGGTGAATCCTTACTTCAAAGTAATTCATGGCGACTGCTTTCAAAAGCATTATTCTATGATTTCCAATCAGTATTTGGTCATCATTATTGTGAAGATTTTCAAACATATAAATGTCACATATACAGTCCTTAAAACATGAAAGTATTAATTTGTGCATTAAGTTTTTCTCATTGTAAAATTTGATACCTTCATGTGAACGCAATCTAAATATTTTTTCAGCACGTTCGCATATT
Organism: Selenia dentaria; assembly: GCA_917880725.1. Taxonomy (NCBI): domain Eukaryota; kingdom Metazoa; phylum Arthropoda; class Insecta; order Lepidoptera; family Geometridae; genus Selenia; species Selenia dentaria. The sequence continues at coordinate 32,348,927 of OU862885.1, read as the reverse complement.
TTAGTAACGCTCCTCGATGGATAGATCAACCCTCCTTTATCTTTTTTGGCAATAAATCCATCATATTTATTGGAGATTAAAGATAGGAGGCATTCCTCACATTTAATTACTTTTCTCAACTTTTTAACAACGAATCCGGCTATGTACACAATGACTTCTTGTGTGTACAAAGAAAGCCTAGAGGGGTCTGCCAAGTAGTCATGGTCACCATCGACAGCTGGTAGGCTTTCTACTGACTCGTAATTATCAATAGATTCAGTTGTATGCGTAAATAAATTAATTTTATTTTCGTACCGCATCTCACTGAACGTTAAAATTTTTATGTCTTCTAGGGGGATGCAATTTCCTGACGTAATATGTTTTATTTCCCCATGTATAACTAGTCTTTTATATGCGCCTTTAAATTGTATAGCAGTGGGGTTATTGTTAAATCCACCTTTGGCACGAATAGAGCTAAAAAAACATTCCAGGTGATCCTGGCTCATTTTGTACAAGGGCACAAAATTCAAAATCTTGGAAGCGATTAAATTTCGGTAAACCTTTTTAAGACTCTGAATACAAATATAGAATCCAAAAAAACCTACTTTTCTATTAGTCTGTAATATTGGTTGATCTTTTAATTTTAATCCAACTATATAATTTTCCATTTCATTCAAGAAATTTTCAATGTCACTATAGTTCTTATCATTCATAGGTTTTTTGAAACCAAATGTATGGAAGTTTCTGCTATTTAAAATATCAAATATGCTATTATGTTTTTTTATAAATTCTACTGTAGCTTCTGAATCAACAAAATCTGCTATTTCTAAATCTTTTCGACACAGTTCTATAGATTCAGCTACAGAATAACTGAACGTTTGGGCTGCCAATTTCACTTTCATAATTTGTTTAGCAAAATTGATATGTTGGCTTCGGAGTCGATTAGCCAAATGAAGGCCTTCATTGTTTTGTAAATTATGAAGATTAACAATAAATTGCCAAGATATTTTTTGACCATTTAAGTTGGTAAGCTCTTTTTTTTCTCCAAGGGTGTTTCTCACTAATTTCAGCATATGTGCTGGATCGGGAAAAATAGAGATTTCTTGATTCTGAATGGTAAAAGAAGTTTTAAGATTACTCAAATCTAAAGGATCCAAAAGACAGTCAAGGCATTTGGCCATAGAAAAATTGGCAGGGCAACCGTCAAACGTCAGTGATATTATATTAACTCCACATGAAATTAAAAGTTCCACACATTGTTTTACCAAATTTGCCTTTTGTGCCCCTGTACAACCATCCACCAAGAAATAGCCCACTGGAATTTTCCAACTGTCGTTTACAGCGGTGACCATAAATACTAGAGCTTCCCTAGCAACAGCAACATTATCTCCATCTAACACTTCTCCAAAATTTACTAATCCCACGCATTGCTTACCATCCCACTGAACATGTTTCCGAATCGCCATTTCATCCAGAGATAGAGCGCAATAAATTGTTTTACCTTTAGCACGTTTAACTAATAACTTTATACATTCAAGTGATTCATCAGTAAATCCTGGACTACCGTCAAAACTCTTATACCATGAACGTAAAGTAGACGGATGTGGTAAACAAGAATTGAATGAATTTCTTACAAAATTGTATGCCTTTGGGCTTATATAATGCAAGCAAAGCGCAAATTTTCGGAGAGCTGGAGAATACTTAGAATTAGCAGGACCAGGGCTAATAACTTTTTTCAAGAAGTCTTTGTTGCCGCATTCAAGTGATCCAATTAGGTCGCAATCTTCTTCACTAAAAAGTGATCTTGACTTCAATTCTGTTAGAATATTTTCTAAATTTGCCACTTTCTTATTCAACCGTCGCGATTTTTCTCGAAGCGCTCTTAATTTTTTCATTCTTTCTTTAGATCGTTTTTCTTCATTTTTCCATTTTCGTTTCAGAGTTCTTGGTGTTAGTTCAGGTGATTTTTCCTAAAAGAATTGTTACATTAAGTGAAGTACTTATTTCTATGACAACATCATCCTAAAAACTACATAACAAAAATTAATATAAGTGTTGAATATATTTATGAATGTCAGTAGGCTCGCCTCCTATTACATGGGGCTTATTAACTGCGAAACTTGGGTGTAGAAACACCTGTAATAGGAGAACACATCTGCCTACCCCGTCGGGGTTTATAGGCGTAGTGATATGTATGCATCTTATTGTAAAGATAAACTTACAGGCAAACATTTTGTTGGTTTGCCTCTGGCAGAAGGAAGGATTGACGGATTAATAAAAGGAGAAGTAGACACTTACAGGCACAGATTGTGTATCGCATTGCAACACGTCAGTAGACACAGGGTGACTATCTGTGATGGTAGTCAACGCTATTGCTGCAGATGCTGATAGATGTTCAGATAGCTTTTTAGAATTTTCGTCATCTCCAAGCTGAAAAACAAAAAAATATCTATTTATTTTAAAAAACATGCATTGTCATCACAGGCTTACCTAATACAATAGTGTACTTATCTATCTAGTTAGTTAATTTCATAACACTACTGTATAATTTAAGTTGAGAGATTAAATAATTGTCAAACATTAACGTATAATAAAACACCGGCTAAGTGCGAGTCAGACTTGGGCACTAAGGGTTCCGTACCAACAGTATCACCATTATTTCCGAAACTACTGAACCCTTAATTTTATTATAAAGGGAAATCGTACGATAAGAATCAAATTTATATAAATATTTCTCTCACGATCATAACTGGAACAGCTTCAGGATGAATGTAAGTATATCTTCCTTTTTTTAATATATGGTCCGCATCAAAATGTCTGCTGCACATTTTAGAACTCTTTTTTGGAACCCATTCATTTCGACCACAGGCAGCAATCCATTTTTTTCGAATATCAGGGTTATACGGGAAACTGTAATATAAGATAAAATTAAATTATTTATTGAAAATGATGCAATCAAATAATTCAATAGGTATCTGCTTCTATTTTTGATTATATATCTTACATTAGGTATTTATCTAATTACTAATGTATAAATCGTTGTTACAATGGGAAATTGCACGACCCGACACTAGCAACACTGAATTTTAGGTTATGATAAAAACATTATTTTAAATCGCGATTTTAAGTGCTTTGACCACTCTTATTATGACAAAAACTAATACTATGCCACTTAAATAAAACAGTTAACACACGGTACATTGTTATAATAACCAAATGTTTAAGAAAACTTGAAACTTACATATGAAAGGATAATCCAGGAATTTTCCGCTCACTATCACTTTTACAGTTAAGTACACTACACCGCATTGTTTTATAGGTTTATCTCTGCTTTAAAACCATATATGCAAGCAAATATATTTAAAGTGATACAGAAAAATGCCAAAATAAACTTCACAATTTTACAAAGACGAAATAACTGTCAAAGTTTGTTTAGCTACTTATGTCGCTGGCCTTGAAAAAGCTGGCACGCTCTTAGAGACGGATATAGTATAGCTTTGTCCTTTTCTGTTACTTATAATAACTCAATACTATATCTCTTTCTTGTTGAAATGAAACGGAGCTACCCGCCGTCTATTCTTTTCTTTGTCTAAGGTACTGACCAAAGAATACTTTTTACTCGGGGAGAAGAATGTCAACTTCATACATTTGCAAAATCTAGCGCCATCTCTTGGTTGCCCCCGCCGCGGGCAAAGAGAATGTAAACCGTGGTTTTTTAAATTTGCTTTATCTACCTATACTATAGATATAGCTAACTTCTACGTTACATTAAGCTGCCACTTTACGTTATGTAAACAAAAAAGCCCAATTGGACTATACTATACCAGAGCTAAACGAATTATTATATTTTGCTCCGCTATAGCTGTCAAACTAGACCTTTTACGTTAACAATACAAACTGGCAGCTTAACGTAGCGTAAATCTGAAAGAAAAAAAGAGTTTAGATAAAAAATAATTGATTTATTATGAAATATGATTATATGTATACATACACAAAAAACAAAAACATATACAAAATTATACATTCACGTCCTCCAATTAAGGTTTGCAGATAATATATTTTTACACATTTTAAACACAAAATAAAAACATTTACTTTACCGTTTATATAAAAATAACATTAATATAGAAAAGATAAGTTATTACATTAATACATTATAAACGGCGATTGTTTATAATTATTGATTAGAAACATCAATGTTCTAGCAATGTAGAGGACCAGACCTCTACAGGTCAAGTTTGAAAGTATCTTCTAAGTTATTTAATACATTAAACCTCTTTAAACAACTGAAAAAAACACTTGACACCATAAATGTCAGCATTTATTTTTTAGTGCTACTGTATGTATCAAACTAATATTATTAATGCAAATGTTTGTGTATAGGTGTGTTTGTTCGCAGACAACTCCGTAACAGCTGAACGGATTAGGATGAAATTTGGTATGATGGTAGCTTATACCCTGGATTAACACTAGTTACTTTTTATCCGGAAAAAATATACTATTCTTATGTTATATAGGGTGACCTGCTAGTCTGTCAATATAGATAAATTTTCATAGATTTTTGCCAGCATGACGTTGTATACTATTGTTATCTGTAAAATTATGGATACATTACTATTCAATACAATTTATAGTAAAAAAAAAGTGTTGTACTTAGATTGTATGGAACAACCACCTATAAACAAATTGTATGCTAATTCATGTACATGAATTTGCATCCAGTAGGTATACAGATAAATAAAATAAAGAACATAGTTTCAGACATATTTCACTCAGGTGTTTTTCCAGTAAACTATATTTTAATTGTTAATTGCTCAGAATAATGAGTGTCATGACCCAGGTGTTTAGCAAGTCAGCGAGCTTAATATGGCAGAAAAAACGATCTCATCTTGCCTTGAACTTCGTTTATTTGTGTTTCAGAATGTCTATTTTTCTTTTCAAAGCTGAAGCCGATGCTTCTTCTGAAAAGTTGCGATTTTTTAAAGAACAAAACCATTTGACACATATGTAGAATACGCTTTTTATTATGTAGTTTTCATTTTGCTGGTTATGAGTTTTACACTGATTTAAAAAATCAAACGTTATCGTTTTTTTGACTACTTTTGTATTTTTTCTTTAATTGTTGTTTCATGTGCCTTGTCCTCCAAAAAGCTATTTACCAAAGTCGCACATTTCTCCACGCACATGGTTAAATCTTTTGTGGCATATTTGAGCGACTTTTTGTATTCTTGATACTCCTTTAGATCTACGAAATTGTGAGTTTCATTTTGTGTCTCACTAACAAAAGCTTTGTCGCATTTCTCACATTTTGCCTGTTTTTTATGATGAAACCACTGACGTACGCACATGCTTGTATTTCTCCACTGAATACATCTTCCTCAGCCAGACTATCGATTTGTGTGTATTCAAAGTCCGTGGCAACATCTTTAATTGATTCGTTCGTGGCTGGTGTCAACAATGTCATAAAATTGTCGAGGATAGTTTCGTTTTCGTCCTTTTCGCAGTTGCCCTGACTAACCTGCGACATGTTTGATAAGACTGCTGTCTTCAACCCTGCAACAAATTGGCCTGCAGTAGGATTGGTGTTGGAACCGCAGTGCCCACGAATGCAGCCAAATAAAGGACATTGTTCAAATTGGGCTATTCGTGGACAAGATGCTCTTGAGTATTTGATCTAATCAAAAACAATATTTATTTTAGTAAATAATCATCATACATTGTTTTAGTACCCAGATTAATAAAATAAAAGTGAAATATATAAGTATTTTAATTGATATTTTCATTATTTCCGAACTCGTTGACAAATTATATTGCCAGTCAAAAAACTTTGATAAAATCGATTTTGCCCATTTTAATCTTTAAATCGATACAAAAATTGTCCGATTCTTCACAACAATATTCATAAAAGAAGTAATGTAAATCATAAAGAGCCCACTAAAATTAAATGTTCCCACTGCTGGGACTTGGGCCCTTCTCTCGCAAAGAGAGTCAAGGCAATAATCCACCACGCTGGGCCAGTTTTTTTGAAGTGAAAACTTCTTTTGGCGCGGCACATACAGATTATTCGTGGGTTGTGAATTGAATTCTAGCATCACGATCGGGAATGATAAGAGGTCTTCGGCTAAACTCGGGACCATGGTCATCTAGAAATGCGTCAGTATTTCCCATTGGCTATCTAGAAATGGGTCAGCATTTCTACATGGCCATGCTCACAGTCACGCCCTCCGGTTTTACCCGAGTAGTTTCCAAAGTAAGCTATTAAATTCTAAGTTATAAGTTTTCATTTCAATCGGCAGTTCCTATAACTGCCAAGGTTTTGTTTTTATTTTTTTCAAACCATCTATAGTAGCTGGCTGTGAGTGTATGAGTGTGGCTGAGAGTGTAGGTTGGCGCGGAGGCGCAGGACTCACCTAAAACTTAACTTAAGCCTAACATATTTACGCTATGGCATACAACCAGCATGTCTACTACGAAAACAAACTCGGAATGATCGGATCCGACCGACAGCTGAATCGGATTGTAGCCTACCACGAAAAACAGTCGGATCGATACATCTCGGTCGGAAGTTATAGACTTAGGTCGAATGAGGGTCGGATCGAACGAAACGGCCGATCCTATCAACCGACAGATTGTCTTTCGAGGTAGGAAACGTCCGTAGAAACGTAGGAATTCTCGGACTTCGTAGTAGGCCTGCTGATACTTGAAAAAACCTAAGATCGAACTATGTATCTGACTTCTCCATACGTACATACCCGAGTGCAAGCACTCTGTCAAGTGCTATCGAGCTCGCCCGCTTTACGCATGTCGCAACGGGTGGTGACGTGTTACCAACGCGCGCGTGAGAGCGTCCCGAGAGGGCAACGATCTCGGCTCGCGCCGCAGCCGACTTTTCCAGGTTTGGCACTTCATACCTATTCGGAGTGAGGGCGACACCCAACGAGTCGAGTAGTATCTTACTCGTAGTAGTAAAATATAATATATAAGTAAGTGCGCGTGTAACTGTGTCGTCTAACTTACATTAAGGGATGATAACCAAAAACAAAGAGATTGTTATTTCTTTGACGGCTGACTGATATTTAATGTTTTCAACCGAATATGACTGTACTTATGTAATCTGACTAATTGTTATTTTCAAGGGAGCTCCGTGGTCATACTTATTTTAACTACTGTCTGGAATACATTTTTGTTAATATTAAAAAAATAGTCATTAAGAATATAGTATCGATTTCAGCCATCTTATTATTATCGATTTTTTTTCAGATCGATACTCCAATATTTTTACTATGGCAGCACTGAATACGCCAAAAAAGTTTCGTTTTGTTTTGAAATGTTATTGCGTTGTTTTGGATTTGCGGATTGTTTGTTGTTTTGTGTACTCGAGTTTTAAAAATGCGCTTTGACGACCATAGCTTGCCCCCGGATATCGACGACTCTTCTACGCATGATGACTCTGGCCCTCCAATTGATTCCGTTACCCCTGCTTTTCCCGACGACCCCGGCTTACGTATGGACTCCGCTGATACTAATTCTGAAGACTTCGGCACGGCTACGGATGATATGGAATCCTTGATGTTTCGTTGCATTAATTGTGGCGCTGACGTCAGAGATCGGAGGAGACATGGATTGAATCTCATAGAAGTGCAGTTAGTCATAAGACGATGGATTGCTCCACGAACTGTAAGTTACATTTTACTCAAAATCTTTTATTTCTTATTAAAACAGAGGTTCCCTTTAGAGGGGTATACATACACTCATAACAATACCTCTACTTACGTTGTTAACATTATTCTTATCATTTTAGGTTGATGAAAGGAATGTAGTATGTCACTCTTGCTGGAGTTTTGCATTACAAGAATGCCGCGGGCAAGATACAAATAGAAATATGGAGCTTTCTGCTAGTGGTCACCATCGACATGTGTGCGTAAATTGCGGGGTTTCAATTATGAGAACAAGGTCACACATTTTACGCACAGACTCTGAAAGAGAGTTACTTATAAGAAATACTATCATGGAATGGATACAACCACGGGAGGTAAGCAAGTTACTTATTTATGTTAAAAAAAAAACTAAAACACAATGAGAACTATGTGTTGAAATATATACCTATATGTAGTGGTAGGACTCTTGGCAGAGTCCGCCTGGGGAAGGACCACACCTTTGCTAGTTATTCTACCGCCAAGCAGTAATGTGGAAACATTACTGTGTTCCGGTTTGAAGGGCAATGTTTCCAGAGAAATTACAGGGCTTAGAGATGTAACAACTTAGATCTCTGGGTGGCGAGCGCAGTGCAGTGCTAGGTAATGATTTGGACTCTTTTATGTTCCAATAGCTGCGTGTTACTGTGCTGTCATGTGGCAGGCATGTTGCTTACCATCAGGCACATGTCCTGCTCGTCTCGTCTCGGCTCACTCTTTATTTAAAAAAAAAAAAAAAAAAAAAACTTATATTACATTAATATATTATATTATTAATATCTATATAATAATAACAGCTCATTAAAATGCAACATGATTTTTGCATTATGTACATTATTCAGCTAGCTGAAGATTAAAGTATCGGAATAAGCAAATGGACTAAAATATTTTTTTTTGTTGTCTTAATAAATAATCTATTTCATTTCAGTTACGGGGATCTGAACATATTTGCCATCCTTGCTGGCAGAGGAGACTCTCAGAACCACCGAGCACTCATTCAAGAGAGGCAACAATTAATTTGCCCGATTTAACGAGAGCAGGAGATTCTCAGGCCCATTGCTTCTTCCCTGAATGTGGTTCAGATGAAAGATTAAGAGTCCCAAAGTGGCTGAGAATAAAATTATTTGCAGATTTTAAATATTATGTGCCTACTGGATGCAGAATTTGCATTTATCATTTACAAAATGACAATTGGGTTCATTTGTCGAGCATTCAACAACCAATTCACAGTTTCACTGCAACTCAAATACAAGATTTTGCAACATTTGTAAATGAAATAAACCCAACATTGGATTTCTCCAACATAGATGCGTTGGCAGATGATGTTTTGTACTATTGGGTTGGGTTATCGAAGCAGCAATTTCGGCAGCTCTATGGTGATATTCCAAGATTACCACGGAAAAACGGAGAGTTGGCACTGGCTGCCTATTTAATGAAATTGCGCACAGGAGACACAGATGAGAGGATCTCAAAATTATTAAATGTTTCTCGTATATCATTAATGAGACTTATGAATGAGGCTCGCACAATTTTAAATGATGATTTTGTCCCAAGAAACTTGGGAATAAACCATATAAGTAGAACAGAAATAGCACAAAGAAATCTTTTAATCCCAAACGGCCTTTTTGGTGGTGAAGGGAAGCCAATCATTATCATGGATGGCACATATTTATATGTCCAAAAAAGCTCAAATTATATGTATCAAAAGGATACTTACTCCCTACACAAATACAGAAACTTAATGAAACCATTTGTAATTGTTTGTACAGACGGCTACATAATTGATGTTTTGGGCCCCTACCCGGCCACATCATCTGATGCAAATATAATTTTAAATGAGTTCAATAATGAATCGAAACCTCTACGGCAGTATTTTCAACCGGGTGATGTCTTCATATTAGACAGGGGCTTCAGAGACTGTGTGCCTCTGTTAGAAGAATTACAATATTCTATTCATGTACCTGCATCCCGTGAAGAAGGTGAAACTCAGCTATCCACCCAGGCAGCAAATCAGTCAAGAACTGTAACTATATGTCGCTGGGTCGTGGAAGCTATTAATGGCATATTTAAAATGTCATACAAGCTTCTTCGACATGAATTTTTTAATAGGGCTTCAAAGCACGCCATGACTGATTTTAGAGTTGCAGCTGCATTAATCAACAAGTTCCACCAAAGGGTATGTGACAGGCCAGATGCAGCTGCAATTCTTGAAATTATTAATCAAAATTATTCAAGACAAAACGTGCTAGCAGATTTTGCAGAACAAAATAATTTAAATAGAAGGCGCTCACAGTTTGTTAATATTGATGTTAACATTCATGGTGTACATTTCCCCACAATGGAATATAGCGACTTGATATTAATTGCATGTGGGACATATCAGCTTAAACAAGCGAGATCATATTATGGTGAGCATATTAGAAATGATGGTTCTTATACCATTGAGGTATGTAGAGAGGAAGCAACCAGCAGCCTACTAGAAGGTTTTCCTTCAGCTCAAAATGCAACATTGTTGCGAGCAAAAATACAAAGCCGGCATATAAGCCGTAAAATATACTTTGTGTATATAGTATATGATAATAATGAAGGAAGGGAAGCAATAATACAATATTGTTGTAATTGCATTGTGGGCCGAAGAACAGTAGGTTGTTGTGCTCACGTCATGACCATTATGTGGTATTTGGGCTGGGCAAGGCATCAAAACAATATCAATCCTCCTGCTCAGTTTCTAGATAATGTTCTTTTGACTTACAATTCAGATTGATAAAAAAAAAACCTGTAAAAAGTGTTGTAGTTTTATTAAAAATTAACCTCGTCAACAAATACTTTACATATGGGAAATATGCTAAAGTAGCCTTTCTGCTACTACCAAATTATTATATCCTGATTACTACTGTTAACAGCTATCAAGTTTAATACATAATATCATTGAAGTTAAATGTCCACGTTTAGCCCAAAGTCCCTTATGTTTGAACAATGTCCTTTCAAGCGGGTCCTGCTGCAGCCTTCGCGTAGCTAAACTTTTAATAGACGAATGTTTTGCTGTTAAAATTTTCCACACTTTCTCTATTCCGTTTAGAGTCCAAATCCATCGTTCTAAAGAGGGCGGGGCTCTTCTACTGCCAAGGAATTCCAAATTTTTGAAAAAATATTTCATTTCCTTGAAATGCTCAAAGTGTATTGAGCTTTTTTTTAAATTGGTCGAATATGGTTTTCCTCGTCTCAAGTCTGGCGACGCTGCGTTAACACAGTCAAATAATTTGTCCATATTAGACAAAACATTTGCTGTCGTCACTGCTTCTGCAGGTAACTCTCCTGAAAAATACATACATGACATTTTATAGATGTGAAATATAAGATTTACAATACAGACATACACAAAAAGATAAGGAACAGTAAAAAGGCATAAAATGCTCTTATCGCTTAGAGCGCTTTCTTCGAACAACTTTCTGTAAGTACTCATGTTGTCGATGGCCTGTGGCGACAACGGTGATGTGTTCAGTTGTACAGCTCATTTCAGAGCCGGTGCTTGTAGTTACATATTATAATATATCTACAATTAATTGGCCCTTTTCGAATAAGATATTTTGTCCTGTCATTATCACAATTGGCCAGTGAATTGTAGGTTTTCTGATGCGTATCAGTTTATATTACAGACTAAGCGTGCATCTTCGTCCACATAGTCTCTTTGGATCTGTGGTCTAACGAAAAGCTTACAACACCAATATTGCATAAATTATTTGCACTCAACATGTTACCTTTTCACGGCTAAATCGATCTTGATGAGACAAGGATATAGCATGTACCAGATGGATATACTCGGACATATTTTAGTTTATATATTGAAGAGAATCGCGACTAAAAGTGCTTGGAGCTGCTACTGAGTAATAACAAATCTTTATGTAGATATGTACCTTGTGCTATTTTAGCATAAATCCCTGCTGCGACAGTATGGCTCAAAACTTGAGCTGCAAGCTTTCATCTGGTGCAGCAGATCTCACAAGCTTTTTCCCATCTTTGTCAATAAAAGATGAACGTTTGAAGTGGCGGATGCAAAGCATTCTATGGTCTTTATGCAAACGCTCTTGGAAATCTCTTGAAAACCATTCATCGTGTGGGTAGCAAAATTTTGCCCATAGCTCACAACTGAAAATAAATTGAAATTATTAACAATGCCAAAGTTTTTTTTCGAACTGTGACCTCGCAACCACAATCCTTGTACTGATTTTGCTTTTTAATGTGGAAATTGTTCAACATTCATTTTCTGAAACTAAAATACCTACTAAATTTTAACCTCTTCATATACGTACCGTAAGCTGTTTTTAGTCCCAGGCCGAGGGAAGCGATGGAGTATGACACTGGGATCATCAGCAGGTGATTTTCCACACTTCAAGCATTTTCTAAGGTTTTCTTTCATTGTGATGAAAGTTAGCACAAACACCACGAGTCAAATATTGTCACAAAATGGAGTCCTGTCTCACTTACATTACACACAGTATTAGATAAACTCACAGATTGACGAAGGAACTTAAAGCTAAACTCAACGAATTTAAAACAAAACCAAGTATTCACAAAATAACAAACGATAAACACAAGTTATATTGTCAAACACCGGCAGCCATTTTTCTTGTGAGTAGGGTACTAGGGATAGAAATAATCGTAAGCTCGTAATAACTCGTTTCGTTCAATTCTAATCGATTCGATCCTCGACTGTATCAAAATATTGGGAATCGATTAAAACTATTTTAATGGCTGAGTAAACTAAATTTCCATTCCCCCCTGCGGCGTCTTAAAGGCAACCACGTATCAATTCGCTCCGTAAATATTAATGTAAAAAAGTGGTAAAAAGTGTCGTTTCTGAAGTGAATTTTAGATCATTATCTAGCTAAAAAGATAATGCGTGCAGTGATCGTTATTTGGTGAAAATTGGCCCAGAAACAGCGGAGATATAAGTAAATATATTTTAAAATATTTCACTAACGTACATACTCGCGCCGACTGCCGCGCGGTGACGCAGCGGCAGCGGTCCGCTATTGTTTCTACGCCGCATGAGTCACCCGAATACTCGCACGGTCGTCACCTGACTCGCAGTGAGGTGAAGCAGCAACTAACTCGCCGTGCGGTATTGCAGCATTTGCAACGCTAAAAATCGCCCTTTTTGCCTATGTGAATCTCACCCTAACCTAACTTTACCATCACAATTAACTGATAACAATTTACCATGGAGAAACACACTACGGATAATATTACTTTTAGAAAGCCGCTCAGAACCAGTTCTCTAAATGACATTACAGCGATTACTCATAACTCTACTCTATTTGAGACTACTATGTTGAGCTTGCCGAATTCTTCAATAGATGATAGCCATGCCACAAGAGAAATGCAAAATAAAATAATAAAGCTAGAGAAATTATTAGATTCGGCCAATCAAGAAATTGAAAATTTAAGTTTGGAAAATTCTAAATTAATTAGAGACTTGGATAAATCGTATAAAATTATAGAGTTATACAAGAAAGTTGGGACTACAGAAGCAAGCTGCCTTACACCTTTGTCACTCCAAAAAGGAAAGTCTAAATTTAGAAGAAATAGCAACAATCCTATTACTCCAACATCAACTCCTGCGAAATACACATCTCCTTTTATCCAACGAGACGTCCAAGCATCTTCTGAAAAAAAACGAATCCAACGCTGAAACCAGTAAAGGAAGTCACGACAGATATGAACAAGAATAAAGAAATTAATACTATAATTCAAAAACAACATCACATAAAGGTGCCGTTAATTAGTCAAACCCATAAATCAAGCAATGAATCTGCTAAGCCAATAAACGAATTATTATTATGGCAGATGAACAAGGACTACATCTACGCTCGGCTTTGCAAAAGATAGTAGGCAACGAATACATAGTCGAAAGTATTCTTAAACCAGGAGCAAAGTTTCATCAAATCCTATCGAGCCAAAAAGAAGAATGGCGGAAGCTGAATAAAAATGATTACATTATTTTGTTAGGTGGAACTAACGATGTGAGCCCTTATAGATTTCAAAATGATTTAACCAGCTTCTTATCAGATAATAAACTCACCAACATCATTATTTGTGAAATTCCAAGAAACTCATCACTGATGGTTGGAAAGCTGAATGACAATTTGAAATCCATATGTGATAAATACCTACACGCACATTTTATAGACATGAGGTACAGTAGATATATACCGAAAAGGAAACACTTTTTGCTCAACACAGCTAGAAATATATTTAGAGAATTACTACGGTTGGATTATAAATACAAATTAAATAAACAAAATTATATAGCTCAACGCCCAAGTGAACCAATTAATCTGATAAAATATAAACACATATATAACAAAAGTACTCAAACAGAACAGGAAACAAACAAAAACTTTACAAACATACAATCAAATGACAAATCAATCCTGGCTACAATAAATAAAGTTTTTTTTCGTATATAACTCTGTACGTATAATGCATCAAAATATAGATGGCCTAATTGGGAAAATAGACGATCTTATAGTATGCTTAGACAATTTATCAAACAACAATAGCTCCATTGATGTGTTATGCATAACGGAACATAATATGATTCAGAACGACTCATCATTTCTCAACATACCGAATTACATATTAGCTTCAAACTTTTGCAGACATAATAGATCAGGTGGTTCATGCATATTAATTGACAATAAATATAAACATAGAATATTAACTGACTTAACTTCTTTAGGTGTAATAAATATTTTTGAATGCTGTGCTATAGAATTAATAGAACACAAAATTATTATCGTGTGTATATATAGATCGCCCAACAAAAAAAAAACAATACTTGAAGATTTTTTTAAAACACTTAACGAGCTTTTGGGAAAAGCTTGTAATAATAATAAAAAAATAATTATTTGCGGAGACTTTAACATAGATAGACTGAAAAGAGATCCTTCCGCTAAACAATTTGAAAAAAATCTTTCGGATTTCAACTTAAAATTAAGCGTCAGCCAACCTACAAGGCTTCGCAGCAAAACATGTATTGATAATATAGCTCATAACATAAGAGGTTGTAAAACTAATGTTGTGGAATACGCCTTGTCAGACCACACGGCTCAAATATTAACATGTCCTGTAAACAAAAGTTACTTTTTTACTCATTTTTTTAGGCGTAGACGAGATTATAATAAAAATAATATCAGTAAGTTCATTGATTGTTTATGTAGTCTCTCTTTCGATGATATCTACGACACAGAGGACACAGATATAGCCTACAACTATTTCATCGATACATTTGTACTATTTTACAACCTGTGTTTTCCTTTAGTTAACATTAAAATACCCCTTAACAAACGGCCTAAATGGCTAAGCAAAGGCATAAAAGTATGTACGGAGCGAAAACTATGCTTACTGTGGAAATATAGACGTCATTCAAATGAAAGCAACAAAAATATCTTCAAACAATACGCAGCTCGACTAAAACTAGTCATAAAACAGACGCAAAAAGCTCAGAACAATTATTACATAGAACAGTCGAGCAATAAGTCTAGAGCTGTTTGGGCTATTATAAATAAATACAAACAACACAACATTAAAGACGAAATAAAACGAATAAAAATAAACGGGACAATAATTACTGATCCGAAAAAAATTGCTGAATGTTTTAATAATTTTTTTATTGATGAGGTGGAGAATGTCGCTGTGAACAATACTGGCATCCAAGGAACGCTTAGGCACGCTCAATCTAATTCTTGTTTCATAGAACCTACAAATAAATACGAAATTGAAAACATTCTTCAGTGTCTAAAAAACACAAATACTACTGGCTATGATGGCATTTGTACTAAAATAGTAAAGGCAACTGCTAAAATCTTATCACCTGTGCTTAGTTATTTAGTTAATAAAAGCATTGAGAACGGTATATTTCCAGATAAATTAAAGACCTCCACCATAGTACCCCTTTTTAAAAAAGAAGATAAAGAAGATATGCGATTTTATAGACCAATCGCTTTGCTACCGGTATTCTCTAAAATATTTGAAAGGGTTATATATACGAGACTAAATAGCTATTTCGAAGCTCATAACATTTTTGCTCCAGAACAGGCTGGCTTTAGGAAAAAAAAGTGTATAGATAGTGCTATTTTGAATTTTTTAGAGAAAGTTTATACCGGCCTTGATAACAAAAAAAGAGTAACTGCACTATATATGGACATGACTAAAGCTTTCGATCACGTAGACCACAAAATTTTAGAAAGAAAGCTTGAACTATACGGTATAAGAGGTAACCCACTAAGTTTAATCTCATCATACCTTAAAAATAGGGTACAATACACAGAAATAACTAGACTAGATACGAACACTAAATTAGAAACCAAACACCTGTCGGATTGCAGAACTGTAAAATATGGCGTACCACAGGGCAGCATACTGGGCCCCCTTTTATTTCTGGTCTATATTAATGATCTTCCTCATGCAATCAATCATCCAATGGTTATGTTTGCTGATGATAGCACTGCTATATTCACGGATAACAAAACGGGTGAACATGAAAATGATATTAATTATTCTATAAAATTAATAATTGACTGGTTAAGTAAAAATAACCTTAAAATAAACCTTGACAAAACTCATATAATGACATTTAAAAATATTAATTCCAAATTTGACAACTTAAATATAAATTATTGCAATAAACATGTTGACGAAATCAATACCACCAAATTTTTAGGAATACATATAGACTCCAATCTATCATGGAAATCGCATGTTGAGCATGTATGTATTAAAATCAATTAATTCGCATACGCGTTATATATGTTGCGTAAAGTAGCCAGTGATCATGTTCTTCTGAGTGCATATCACGCTTTCGTTGGCTCTACCCTTAAATATGGAGTT
The DNA here is from genome assembly GCA_917880725.1 of Selenia dentaria. Lineage (NCBI taxonomy): Eukaryota > Metazoa > Arthropoda > Insecta > Lepidoptera > Geometridae > Selenia > Selenia dentaria. The sequence continues at coordinate 32,332,362 of OU862885.1, read as the reverse complement.
CTTGCGTGGGGAAATTGTACTGAGAAAAAATCTATCTTTAAAGCTCAAAAGAAGACTATTAGGGCAATTTGCAGATTAAAACGAAGGGACTCTTGCAAACCCTTTTTCCAAAAATTGAAATTGTTGACCTTTCCTTCGGTATATATCTACGAATCAGCTGTGTATGTAAAGAATAATCTTGAAGATTTCAGTAAGTTGCGGAGTAAGCGACACAAAAACAGGTTACAAATAGCAGGCTATAGAACTGTACTGAGTGGTAACAGCACATTTAAAATGAGATTGTTATTATATAATAAATTACCAATAAGTTTAATTGAAATAGACAACATTGACATTTTCAAATTTAGACTTAAGAAATACCTGATTGAGAAGACATATTACAGTATAGATGAATATTTAAATAATAAGGACATATAAACTAACAACAATAATGTTAACATGTAATTGTGTGTATGAATTGTGAATGTTAGTTATCTCGTTATATTTGTGTATGTAATATATTATTGTAACAAAATTTTGCATGCCAAAGCGGCTAAAACATGGCGATCTAATATGCTATTATATAATAACCCTACATTTAATGTCACTACCTATGTTTTGCAACTTGGCGTTGCAAATAAGCCGGAAGTTTTTTCACACTCTTTGCCATTCCAAGAAAAAAAATGATCTATTTCGTCAACGCTATCGGGTGCTGTCAAAATTTCTTTTATTTCAGCTCGTTCTTTCATCAATTGCTGGTGATTTTCTTGATGTTTTTTTAGTAGCTCAGTAATATCATCAGCTTTTCTTTTATTGGTAGTTGTTGAAGAAGCGTGGGATGAATGAGATGGCGAAGGAGCAGCATTTTGTGTTGTCGAATTTTGAGAGTTATCAGTTGTAGGTTCTGACAGAATACTTTCTATATCTGATAGCAGCTCTTCTTGTGATCTCGAGTTATTTTCTGTACCTGCGGACATTCGTGTATCGTCAGTGCCTGGGCTCCTGATTTCTTGTTGCTCGTAGTTCGTCGTTCGGTCTCTGTTACACATATACGGCAGTAAAAACTCCATTTGTTTTTGATACTTCCATAATTTTTTTTGTTTTGTTGCCTGACCACTTCTAGTACAATTTTGTCTTTTTATGGCGTCGCGGTGGTTGTCGCGTAATTTTTTCCACTTTGCTTTAGCTGTGGTAACTGAAAGAAAAGAAAATCAAGCTTTATTTTGTGAAAGTAATATAGTAAAATATATTTACAGATATTTAGCGACTGGCAGCAAGTTTTCAACCATTGCAGAAAATTTTAGAATTGGAAAAAGTACTGTATCAAAGATTATTCCAGAAGTTTGTGATTGCATTTGGAAGGTGCTGCAGCCGTTATACATGCCAGTACCAAATAAAGATGATTGGTATAGAATAGCAAAAGATTTTGCAGACTTGTGGCAATTCAAGAATTGTGCTGGTGCGCTGGACGGCAAACATGTGTACATTAATGCACCAAAAAATTCAGGGTCTTCATTTTTTAATTATAAACACAGATTTTAAATCGTTTTAATGTGTGTAGCCGACGCTAGAAGGAAAATAATAATGGCAGATATTGGGTCTATGGGGAGGTTCAGTGATGGAGGAATATTCTCTGATAGCGAATTTGGAAGGCGACTACAAAACAATGCTTTAGATTTACCACCACCTGAACCACTAACTCAAGATGGAGAACCAGTACCATTCGTATTTATTGGGGACGAAGCTTTTCCCTTGTCTTATAATTTAATGCGTCCATATCCTAGAGATCAATTGAATGCAAGCAAAAGAATATTTAATTACAGGCTATCAAGAGCTCGTCGTATTGTAGAGGCGACATTCGGTGTGTTGAAAAGGAAATGGTATGTGTATCATAGAGAATTTGAATGCCAAGTCGATACTGTCGATAAAATTGTTAAAGCAACATGCATTTTACATAATTATTTGATTGAAAACCAGCCAAACTTTTTAAATGAAATAAATGCAGATGCGGTATCAAGAGACGAGAGGGATAGCAATACATTGACGATAACAAATAATGCAAGTACAAGGGAAATTTACCGGATCCGAGATATATTTCGTGATTACTTCAACAACGAGGGTAAAGTCCCGTGGCAGGAGACCCGTATTTTGCGACGCCTGAGCATTTTATAATTTAAATAAATACGTATTGTACTTACCATTCTGAATACTTGTTTCATTCGCCACTATCTGCCATGCCGCATCCTTCGTCTCATTACACTTGTAAGTAGTAAGTTGAGTGTTCCACAAACATGGGTACTTTTTGACATTTTCAATGAACAATTCGTCACCCATTGTTAAGCGTACGCAGTTGTGTAGTATCGGTGACGCTAGCGGTCCAACTGACTATGCGGACTGCGGCTCGAAACCGATTCGAATCCCGCCCCTCCACTCTGCTTCGCCCCTCTCTTGATTGTCGATTTCTACCACGTCACTTCGCTGCTCATCTCCGCTTGACTATTTCCATTGAATCGGAGCGGAGACGAGATGTGGATTTCATGTAATATGATTGGTCGATCCCCACACGTCTCCTCTCCGCTCCGCTCGTATCCGCTTGACTGTTTCCATTGAAGCAGAGCGGAGACGAGATGTGGATTTCATGTAATATGATTGGTCGATCCCCACACGTCTCCTCTCAGCTCCGCTCGTCTCCGCTTCAATGGAGCCGCACCCTTATAGTTGACAACAGATTTTTATGACTTGTTACGATCATTATCGATACAATACTCCCGAATATAACACAAAGAATATTTTTTTGAACATCTCTAGAAGGCAATGCTAGTACGAGAAAAATAGATATTCTGTACTGCTCTTTTCGGACCCCCAATACCTACTAATTGTGTATGTACCTTTGTTCCCCCGTGCTTAAGAGAGTTGGCGGGCCCTGGTACTGACGAAAGCCGCGCGCTCGAGTAGCGATCGCACGCCTGCCGCCGCCTCACCCCCCGCGCGGTCGTCTCTGGGCCCGCCCGCAGCTCACACGAACATGAATGGACGTAAGTAGCAAGCATGTGTGTACTCTAGGTAGGGTAGGTAATCTCCGAAAGGTCAAGCCGAAGGCACAGACCTAAAATAGTTATAATTATGTACCTATATATCTATCCTATGTTTTTGGTGACCCTGTCCAACGGTGGCATATTGCACACAGGAGTGATTTGTTGCAAGCTCTCAATGAAAATGAACTTACGCCATGCAAAACTGAGTAATTTATTGCATGTCATCTTCAGCTGTCTCAGTTTGGTAGAACATAGGCAGGCCAATGGAACCTATAGCTGCTGCTAAGATTTCAGCTGCCTGCACTATGCCCTCCCGCAACATTCTACCATTTTCATTGAGAGCTTGCACTAAATTATCATTTACTGGAGGTCGAGGTGGCCGAGGTAGCCTACGTCTTCTAAAATGACTGCGAGATGGCCTCACAGTCTCCACTCCTATGTGCTTCTGAGGAACGGACTCTACAGAGGGCAGCACATTAGAGTGTGGGTCTGGTGAAGGATGACTTGCAACACTGGTAGTGGGCTGGATTCCCTGTAGAATAACATAGGTATCATATACCTGACAACTCCTGAATAAAGAAGACTATGGGGGACAATTGTGAAATACTGCACACTATCTAAGGCTGCTCTCCTTAATTAAGTAATAAATAAATATTTTTACAATAGCACAGGAAATAAAAGCCACTTCATTACTTTTAAGACACTCTGCACTTGTTTGTACTTACGAAAGACTTACTTGTGAATATACACTTGAATACAGATGTGTAAATCTTGTATGGCCTCTATTGTCAAAATCTCCACTCAAGACAAGATTCATAACTAAACATATTTCTGGAATACCAGCCTACATGTGGACATTGTGGACCACTATTTAAAATAATTATTTGTCTAATACCACATCCCCTTATTAGTGTCATTTGAAAATTGTTGCTTCCTAACTACAAGTGAAAAACTAAAAGAATAGTACCTACTTTGTATTGGCAGTAATGAAAAAATTATTACCATCGCTGAAGGTCGCTGAATCCGTGTACAGATGCAGACCCAACTATATCCAGAATCTTGGATTCCTTATCGGTTAGGTCTGCACCTGCTGAAGGCCCACCACCTGTGGTGCTTATGTAAATTCGGATCTTGCGAGCCTTTGCTTTCACCTTCGCACCCCACACATTCCAAACCTGTAAAATAAACAAAGTATTTTTGGCCAAAAAAATAGTTAAAGGAAGGGACACTAAGAATTTAGAAAGGTTGAACTTACATGCTGCCACTGATGTACAGTCCTTGTACAGCCGAGTTGGTTAAGCTCGCTGGACAAGGCCGGCTAAAACTCTATATTATAGGGGTTCAGCTTGATTTCCTTCAACGATATTATTCATTAGAACATAAGTAATAAATCTATTCTGTTGAATAGTTCTTCATATGCAAATAAAAACACCACGCAAGAATGCTTACCTCTCGCCATTTCTAAATTATTGTGGAGCCGCTCCACCAGTAACTCTTGTTGCCTTTTGTTGGCCCTTTTCCTGTTTGGATTAGACTCCATAGCCGCTGGTCAGAGTAGAGGTATTTTATGTTATTTAAAATATGATTTTATATTTTAAATAACATAAAATACCTCGACCAAACCGAAAAGATGTAACGAATGGAATAAAATAAAGTGTTGCCAGGGCTCTCAAGTTTAAAGGTACAAACTACAGATTTTGAATAGTAACTATTTTAATGCACGCATTTGTTTATTTTTTAGCCTAAGTATAAGTTTTCTACTGCCTCAAAGGTTTGTATTATGGTTTGTCCATACAAACTTTCAACACCTTCAAGATTATTTTTGAGACCAAATATAGCCTTCTCCAGGATATAATATATTATCTAACTCGTTTCCAAATTTGTACAATTGTAACAAAAAAAATAAAGCTTTTTTCACATTAACACAACAAAAAAATAATTAGCAAAATCGGTAAAGCCATTCTCAAATTATAGCCTGACTAGGAGAAATAGGGGTTATTATTTATGTATATAGACCAGCGACTGCCTGCGACTTCTTCAGAAAGATTTGACTTTTTTACGTGAGTGAATCTCGTTTTTCATATTAAAAAATTTATTATATTATGTAATTTACATGTAATTTTTATTTTTTTAAATCTACCGAGTCACTCAAAACTTAAAAAATGTAGGTTGTAAATGAAATACATATTATTTTAATCGTCACGCCTACGAAGAAATAATCGGGAAAAACAAGAAGAAAAAAGTCGGGAATGGTAACTGCGTTAAAAAAAATACCCAATAAAAGTCGTGCTCAAGTATTCAATGATGTTCAAATACGTTAACAAATTGAGATGGTCAATAGTCTGTTATATACTATGCAAAATAAAGTAAGTCTATTTTTGACTTAATTTAGGATGTATTTTTAGATATTTCTAAATAAAATTCAATAAAAGTTACGAAAATAGCTTAAGCACAAAAGTTATTTACGTGTTACGTGAGAAGGTCAAAAGTTACAAAAAAGTAACCTTTCGGCAACTCCGTCTACAGCTTTTAGCAAAATCTGTAATCAATACCACAGGTAACAAAAACAGGTATATTTTTCGTTTGTTCTTTGTTGAAAGAGGAACATCACTATCAATTAAATTTAGTTGGTGTTTAGTTCTGTCAAAGCATGTCTTAGTTTAGTTTGGCTGAACCACTGAATAACGTGTGAGAATAACTAAACTAAAAATTTAATTTTAGTTTGCTAGTATAGTTTCGTTTTATGAACAAGTGAATCGCTACCACTGACGGTACTTCGATGTTTGTGAATATAAAATATATCAAAGTGATTTAAGTAATAGTTCGTTTATAAATGAATTCAGTTATACGAGTATGTATATCTGAGAATTTCGACATAGTTACCTAAGTTATTTTGCGTTGTTTAGTATGTTATTAAAAATATCGCGTTTGTCTAAATTCAAGGCTTTGCTACTTATAAGAAAAAACTAATGTTTTTTGGTGGGCGGTATGTTAGGTATTTAAATACCTAAGTCTAGATTTCTCCTGTATACAAATCTTACTACCATACATACGATAGATACCTATATATAAAACAAATTAGAAATTAATCGGTACATTGGTATAGTCTAGGTACCTACATAATGTTGATTAAGTTAAGACCGATGAATCGTATGTCTAAGTAAATACATAAACAAATAAATCATACAGTCCGCTAGTTCGTAGAACGTTGAAGTTAGTTGTAAATAAACAGCCATTGCCACCACACGTTCGTTTCTTTATACAACATCGACCCGAAGAATATTGAACCGTAACCGATCGAACAGTTATATTATATAAATAGTAATGATTAAGATATAATAATAATAATAATAATATAATGGTAATCTTAGTGTCTGTAAACCTAGCATAACTATTTCCATAATCTCAAACTTTTTCGGAGTTCGAGCAGCATCCCCAATAGTACTACAGTTCCTGATAGTTATTTTGAATTGTTCACCTAATTAGACAGAAAAATTGAATTTAAAAAATGAGATGTTAAATTCGCATGCCGTCACCCAGCACCTCAAGAGTTTTAATTAAAGCGGGTCATTCGTGAGCGGCGATGCGGACTTCGACTGATGTTTTGGTTCAGGTACGGGGCCCGGATTCGGGGGTGGAACTACTGGTGATGCAGGTGCTGGAGCGGGCTGAGCGACCATCGCGGGCTGGTTACGCAAGCGCTGTTCTCCTCGTCGTTATCCTCTATATTACCCATTGGGCTCCTCCGCGGCCTACATTATATTGATTGTGCAATGGACGATTGGGATAATATCCATAATCATTAAAGTTGTTATTGCCGTACATTTCAAAATTATATTAATATGCCTCTCCGAGGTCTTGTATTTAGTAAATACTAACGTCACCACTTTTTAAAAGGGAGTGATGCCGAAGTTTGCGCCAGACATGTCGTCGAAAATGTATACTTAGATGATATATATATATATATATATATATTATATATCTCAATATAAAGGATGTTATTTCTAAAATAGAAACAGGAGTAAAAAAATATTCACCAACTTTTTAATTTATATTTAATAATAATATTGTTTAATACTAATTTATAAAGAAAATATTTTTTATTTCACATTGAATTAATAGTTTAATTTATATAGGTATACAAATACTTTACCTATTTAACAAGTTATAAACATACTCGTACCTTGCTAGTAAGCGCATAAAGTTTCGCATAAACAGGACCTTAAGACCTTAAGCTAGCATGGAACATGGAACATAGATAGGGGTTTTGGTCTGATTTAAGGGGTTTTTCCAGTCACTTTTAGGGTGAGAACAATTTCAATATTGGCTACACTGGTTTGTGTTTGTCGTTGACATCAGTGTTGCCAGATTGGGCGATGTGTCGCCAATTGGGCTAATCAAAAGCCTCCAGCGGCGACAAGAAATTCCAAATTGGCCAATTACCAAATAAATTATAAAGTGACCAAATTTTTTGTTTACAGATAATTATAAATTTTGCAAATGCGTTATAAAAATACGTGAACGAAACTATTACAATTCTATTTTTCTCATATGAATGTGCTAAGCAGGATGACGGTATAGTGTGTACCCATTGTCGAGAATTTGAGATATTATAATATGTGAGAAAACGTACAACATTTTATACATTTATAGTGCCGAAATGTAAGTCTGAAATAGTAGATTATAATATACAAGTACTACTTAATCAAATAAAGCTAATTGTGTCTTTTAATAGGAATGGTGGGAAATCTGAAAAACGGTATAATATCGCATGTGAAAGAGAATATTAGCGAAAAGATAATATTTTTATTTCAAATTCGGTTTCAATATTACCATAACTATGACTAAAATTTCGCTGGTACTCATCTATTTACTTGAATAAATGACAAATACGATGATAAATACTGATTGGTCTAGCATGGATTTGAAATTTAAAAATTATTGTCTCTAAATCGGTTTACGGATGATAATTTTACGTGATAACGTTATAAAACAAGCCGAACGCTTATGCCTATCGTGCCGCTCTATCGCTGTTTCACGCTCTCGCTTAATCGTTCGGCTAAGGCGGAACGTGACAATGAGTCACACTTTTTCGTGCAAGCAGCCGGCGTTCATCGATGTTTAAGCCGTTATCATGTCAAAAAACCACCATTAATGGCCATTTAGCTACTGTATTGTTTTTAGAAATGTGATCATCTGTTCGATATGTTGTATTGAGAATAGGTTAACAAAAAACTGTCATAGTTTTGGGCCATCGTAAGACATGCTGGAGCGCTTCTTATCTTCTATAACAAAGTATTCGAAAACAGAAGTGACGGAAGTGGAATCAATAATCGAAACTATAAAATAACTTGATCTTGAGGAATAAAAATTACATATCTATTTAAAGTTCATATAACAGTATCATTTTAACGACTAAAAGTCCCTTAAAAACGATTTAAAAAACCATTATTCATTCATCCCAAAATTTGCTAAAAAACCGGTCTTGGTGACCTTATTTAATGCAAAAATATATTATGTAAATAAATAAAGATTTGGGCTACTTCAGATCGCAAATTAGGCGACAAGAGCTTGCAGGCATCTGGCAACACTGGTTGACATCAACGGTTGAACTTCTTGGAGAAATTAGAGCGGAATTTGCAAGTTGAGTAAAAAGTTTTGAAAGTTATTTAACTATGTCGAACATAAAGTAAGTACAGAAAGAAGCTTCATGTACTGATAATTTGTTTTACAATAACACAGAGCCATGCATTTATTCTACATGACTGCGGATAAGTTTTAAAATGTCGAAAGTCTACTTCAATCAATTTCTTTTACTTATAGATTAGGAAGTGATTTTGTATATACCTTACCATACCATTTTGATGCGTGGTAAACTCCCATAGAGATATAGCAGGCTCCCTTCAGGCAAAAGTATATTTAAAAAAAAGTGGGCAGAACTTACATAAATTTTAAATGCTCAATCTGGTGGTGCATTTAGAGAGCCTAGCGAGTGGTCAAAAGTAAGCACTTATTAGTCATTTTGCAATACATGTTGTTTAACCCAATATTTGGCCAATAATACAATAGATTTCGCAGAAATCAACCTACTTTTCCAGGAACTGCAACGTGTGTGGTTAATTATGATGATCATGTTATAAACTTTTTCAGTATTGGGTGGACTGGAAAGCAAAACAAAATTAGTGCTCTGAGGTCTGCTCAGTGTGCAACTCGTGGTGGACCATCAACTGAGCAATCCTTGACAGAAATAGAAAAAAAGTTTCTTCAAATACTTGGAGAAGACTTCGGCTAAGGGTTGCCAGGTGTACGAGTGGAACCATTTCCTCAAGTAAATACCTAAAAGTTAAATTTTCATATACATTTATTTTCTATTTTCATCACAGGTGTCAACACAACGACATTGCAAAGTCAATCCTGCTTTAGTACAAATATGAAAGTTAATGCAATTGTTTGCACTTGTGAGTGGTGGTAACTTACATGTGTAATAATAACTAAACAAATTGTGCCTTAATTATCCTTTTAGCCCCAATCAAATTGTTGAGTCCTTAAATAAAATAGCAGTCTAGGCTAGGTGTATTTGATTTTTACGAACGTATGTTTTGTTGCAGAGTTCAAGCACAATTGATGTAGATACTGCACCACCAGCACCCACTGTATCAGAAATAGAATTACAGATAGACTGCCCTGATGAGACACTAATGCAGGTGGCTCAAGATGTAGTGTACAGCGCTATACAGGTTTCCCCCAAGCCTCACCAGCTGCTCCCACACAATCGCCACCTAGCAATACCCAACCGCTATATAGCCGCAAGGCGCCGGCGTCGTAGACGAGAGCCGCCCATGACGCAGGAAGGAGGCTGCGAGCCGTGCCCTTGTCGAGCCGGCCAGGCTTAGGGCGGAGGCTTCTTTAAGGAGCAGCTTAGCTCAGGAGGGCATCCAGCAAAATCTGGAAGGCATCCACCTAAATCTGGAACGCAGCACCCATTCTATGCAAACCATAGAATTAATCTTGGGAAAAATAGAAAGGTTTTATGTGATTATATTTTATGAATTGTGACATTTGCATTTTGATAATATGTTACAACAAGAGCCATACAAGCAATTGTGATATTAAGCTTCATACAGAATTAAACATATATGCCCAAGCTACATGTATTGATTGTGATTGTAGCAAAAATTAATGATTATGTTATTTGTTGTACATATAAAATTAAAAATTATTTTAATAAAATAAGTTTTATGCAAATATCATGTAATCATCTTCAAACACCTATTACTATGAGCTACATATACAAGCTATTTTTGCTGAATTAAAAAAGAGAAAATTCAACAAATACGTAAAATATATATACACAGATCATAGGGCAAATTCCGTGACACAAATAAAAGTACACTACACAATGATTCAATGTGTAAGAAGAGTATTTTCTACTATTTTCATGTACTAAAGTTTAGATATATACACTCGAGAGCAATGAATCCGGGTCACTTAAAGAATACTAAAAATCTCGGAAACTAAAAATGCTAGGTTAATGCAATAAATTGTATTTAATAGACAATGTAATACTCCTTAAATGAAGGTATTAAAACTTCTTAGTTATTGTAAAGTTATATCATAAAAAAATCAAATTTGAAAAAGGGCCACTTTCGAAGATGGAACTACGAAATTACAGCATTTGGTTTTGCTTTTGTTTGTAATCTGTCATTTATGTGGGTACATAAACCATGTTGATAGTGCTCTATATTCATTATTCAAGCTGAAATTATGTCGCTTACGCCTGAAGAATGCACCAGAATACTTACAATGCTGGAAACCGGCCGGAGTCAGCGCGATACAGCCAGGACTGTCGGTGTGTCGCTGTCAACAGTACAAAGAGTTCTCCGACGTTACGAAGAAACTGGTTCTAACCTACGCAGACCAGGAACGGGCAGAACCAGGTGTACCACAGCACGAGAAGACCGATACTTGGTGAACACCATGCTTCGAAATCGCTTTCTCACAGGAACTGAACTCACAAATCAGTTTCGACGCCTCGGAGGAAGTAACCCAAGTGCATGGACAGTAAGACGTCGGCTTGCTGAATCTAACTTAAAACCCCTTAGACCTGCAAACGGCCATAAACTGGAGCGTGGGCATCGTATTTCAAGACATATCAAGGCATATCTTAGCCCAGAGCCACGTAAATTGGAGTATTGAAGATTGGTCAAAGTTATGTTCTCCGACGAATCAAAATTTATGCTCTACAAGCACGATGGAAGACACAGAGTGTATCGAAGACCAGGGGAAAGATTCAAGCAAGCATGCATCGAAGAAAAAGTAGCCTACGGTGGTGGGTCTGTACTTGTGTGGGCCGGAATTTCTTCTGAAAGTCGCACAGAGCTGGTGATCATAGAAAACGGCTCTTTAACTAGCGAAAGATATGTGGAAGAAATCCTCAATGATCACGTTGGTCCATTTATGGTCAATTTAGGTGAGGATGCTATATTTATGCATGACAATGCCCGACCTCATACAGGTAGGATTGTGAATGACTACCTTCAAGAGATGAACATTACTCGTATGGCGTGGCCAGCGCGCAGCCCGGATATCAACCCGATCGAGCATGCTTGGGACGAGCTAGGCAGATGCGTAAAACAACGAAACCCTCCCCCAATCACGCTTCGTGAGCTCAAAATTGCTCTCACAGAGGAATGGGAGAATATTCCCCAAAATCGTATAAGGAACTTGGTGTACAGCATGCCAAACCGCGTAAACGCAGTAATGGAAGCACGAGGAGGCAATACGAAGTATTAAAATTCAAGAAAATCGTAATAAAGTTCAAAAATTTAATGTTTCCTATTTTTGTTTTAAGGAGAGATCAGCAGTTTTTTTCTTTATGTAATTTTGTGTTAATAAAATGTATGGTGACTCATATTTTTTTTACTTTCATTTAAGGAGTATTACATTGTCTATTAAATACAATTTATTGCATTAACCTATCATTTTTAGTTTCCGAGATTTTTAACATTCTTTAAGTGACCCGGATTCATTGCTCTCGAGTTTAGTTTGGATATCGACATATACATATAGGAGATCGCTTTGAGTGATAAGACCACCTATTGTTACACTATTCTATGCTGTATTACTGAATCATTGGTGTATTACATCATCAAATTTTAAGGTGTTCAATATTTCAACAGTATATCTATCTATCTATAGATATCGTCTAGGAGTTGATTTATATTTTTATAAATGTTAACATAATTATGTATTAACAGATCTATACAAGGCGGCGTCTCTCCCAGAGCTCCTGAATAAGGGCATTTTTTACAGCCCAACCATGTTGCAGAGCTATGTTACCACGTGTGTTGTTGTACATTGGCTGAAGAATATGTTAATTGTAATTGATTTGCTCTATTGCATATGTTATGCAGATAACACAAGCATTCACAATAGAGCCAGCTACTCCTAAAGCAGAATGCAATACTCTGTGCACAAGTAAGCAACGAAAACGTGCTTTGAGAAGCCCAATTATGTTCCTGGTACATAATTGAAAGTACATGCAATATGCATCCTGGTACATGCATATTGCATGTGTTATTTATAAAAATTCTTAAGTAAAAAGTAAACTGTGTATATTAGCTGAGTTATTAGTAATATTATATCTAAATGTTAACGGAACTGTAATTTTTAGCACATGCCACACCGAAATACTACCTCGTTTAATTTGTAGCGTCTGACGTAGCATCCTCTTGATTTCTGATAGGCTATTTTGGTTTGGCGGGTAGTATCTCGTTTCTGACTGGTTATGAGGTTTGGCGGGAGGTGTAATAGTAGTGGGACAGTCTCTTGGCGGCAGACATTGCTATATAAGCCAATATCTGAGATTGCCGAGCCTCCGAGATTTTCCTCGCAGCCCCAGTCGCAGTCGAGGTAATCCACACACACACGATAGTAGTCCCAGCCACGGTGCGGGCAGGAGTATACACCGCGGCCCCGGTCGCGATGTATCCTCCGGCCCAGGTAACGGTTGTGAGCGAGGTACTCAACTTTCAATATGTAGTCCCACCCAAAGTACAGTCATGAGTGTACATAGCGACGATCCTGGTCGCGGTGTGGACTCATGTCGCGGAAATGGGGGGAGGCGAGGTAATTCAGTTTGTAGCCCCAGTCAAGGTAGTGATTCCGATCACGGTGTAGGCTCCGGCCGAGGTAATGACTGTGGGCGAGGTACACAAGGTTATGATTCCCAGGTAAACACATTCAGACACCGAGCTCGCCGGCGAGCTCGAGGCAAAAATTATGTCTTGGTTAGATTCTCTCCAAATAGTCATAGAGTAAAAATTCATAGGGCCCACTTTCAACGGTACACTTATCTACCGGGGCGATTTTCCCCGACTCCCCTCTCTCCTGGCGACGGCCCAAGCCGAGGTCCGTACCTTAGTGGTGCCCTTGAGCAAGTCGCCTACTCCTCTCCTTGCGGCGAAGCGTCTTCAACGCTCGCGTTAGGCGGTGCGCCCTCTGCGCCCGCATCTGGCTGAGTGCTATCTGCGCTCGCCAACCGTCCGGTGACGCTGTAAATGCCGGGAGAGGCAAACAGCATTAGACCGTTCTAAAAAAAAATTTGCTGAGCCTCAAGCGAGATCTTCATTCCGGTCAGCGCGCTCGAGCGGGACGGACGTGCGCTCAGGAGCTCTCCAAGAATATTCCAAAAGTCAAAAAAGTCAAAAGTCAAAATCATTTATTCAATTTAGGCATCAAAGAAGCACTTATGAACGTCAATTTTTCATTATAATGTACTTTAAAGCCTACCGCCGCGTTCCAAAATACATAGAGCCAACCGAGAAAAAGCGGCAAGAAACTCGGGGCCATTCTTTTTATATAGATGTTTTTACAATGTTTTTACTTAGGTACTACAAATATTAGCTCCAGTGTGTTGCCTTACAAAAGAGAACATAATAATGGTATCAGTAGGGCAAGACACGCTACACTTTGACATCTTAGTACACGAGTAGATAGATCCTGGAGTGATCAGTCCCAAGCTGTTTTATCCTCCAAGTAATCCGAAATTTTGTAATAACCTTTTTGACAGAGTTTAGTTTTAATAGTAATTTTAAACTTATTAATAGGCAAATCTCGGATAACATTGGGAACTTTATTATAGAATCGTATACATTGTCCCATAAAAGAATGACTTATTCTGTGGAGACGCGTTACATGTACGGATAGCTTGTGCTTATTTCGCATGTTGATAGAATGAGCATCACTCCTTTTATCAAAACTGTTAATGTTTTTCTTTACATACATTAGATTTTCATAGATAAACTGAGAGACAACAGTTAGAATGTTTATGTCTTTAAATTTCTGTCTAAGGGAAACTCTAGGAGCCAAACTGTAGATCGCTCGTATAGCCCTTTTTTGCAGTATAAAAATAGAGTTAATATCTGCAGAACATCCCCAGAGCAGTATGCCATAAGTCATAACGCTATGGAAATAACTAAAATAAACTATTCTAGCTGTGTCTACATCAGTTAATAGTTAATGTGGGGACCCCATTGCAATTTAGCGTCTATAGTAATTCCTAAAAAGACTTGACTCCACAAGGTCCAACCCTGTTCCATTCAATTGTATATTGGATTCTACTTGTCTCACATTTGGTGTCGAGAACTTTATACAATTAGTTTTCTTCTCATTGAGGAGAAGATTATTTGTATTGAACCATTGAACCATGCATTGTTAACATCGTCATAGTTTAATAACTGCCTTTTAATTTTAAATAACACTGAAGTGTCATCTACAAACAATACAATCTCGTGATTCTTCTCTACATAATAAGGTAAGTCATTAATATAGATTAAAAACAAGAACGGCCCTAGTATTGAACCTTGTGGAACGCCCATTGAGATTATAGAGCCGGGCGATTTTTTACCATTTATGTCAACCCTTTGAATTCTACCATTTAAATATGAAGTCAAAAGGTTGAGAGCCATGTTCCTAATACCGTAGTGTTGTAATTTCCTGACAAGTATATCATGTCGGACGCAGTCAAATGCCTTAGATAAGTCACAAAAAACACCTAAGGCATCTTGAGAGTTCTCCCAGGCATCAAACACATCTTTTATTAGTTCTATACCTGCGTCTATAGTAGAGCGATTCCTTGTAAACCCAAATTGATTTTTATGGAAAATTTTAGTGCAAACAAAATTTTCCATAAAAATCAATGTGTCAATGAGTTTCTAATTGATGTAATATAATTTTTTCGAAAATCTTACTTAGCGTAGGTAGTACAGAAATATGCCGAAAATTTGTTGGATCAGTAGTACTACCAGATTTGAATAAAGGAACCACTTTACTGTGCTTCATTAGGTCAGGAAATATACCACTTGCAACACAACTATTAAACACAGCTGCTAGATTGGGTGCAATGACATCTATAATTGAAGAAACGGTCTTCACAGAAAGACCCCATAGGTCTGCCGTTTTTTTTGCATCTAGACTTTTGAAACTCCTTACAATATCTTTGCAATTAACTACTGAAAATTTAAAAGTTGTGTCACATTCAGTTACACTTTGTTTAAGTAAGATCTCAGCAGAAATGGAGGAAGATTTTAGAGTTTTGGTTGTTAAAGAAGGAATATTAGTGAAAAAATTCTCAAACTCGGCCGCTACCTCCAAATCTGCTCTTACATCTTTATTATTAATTTTTAAATGAAAGTCTCGATTACGCACTGTATTCCTACCAGTTTCACTGTTTATAATGTTCCACGTCATTTTTATTTTATTAACAGAATTTTTGATCTTATTTCTTAAATAAATAGATTTAGCTGAGGAACAGGCTCGTTTAAATAACTTAGAATAACGTTTGACATATTCCAAAAATACAGGATTATGATTATACGATTTTTCATGGTACAATTCATATAACTTTTGCCTACTTTTATAAATTCCTGGAGTTTGCCCATTCACTTAACTTAGCTCGATTACCAACAGATATTGTTTTTGGTACAAACACTTTGCCAAATTCATCACTGATAAGATGGAACAGTGAGTTATATAATATATTTAGGTCATTGTGACTGGTCAACTCTGGCACTTTCTGGAATATATTACTTCTTAACAATTCTAGGCGGCTTGCATTTATTGGAACAAAGCTAACATATTTGCTTTGGGGTTTGTTTGTTTTTCTTGGAAACACTGCTAGTTGACCACAGTGGTCTGATTCTAGATTATTTATAATGAAATTTTTAATAGGTTTGAGATTAGTAAATATATTGTCTATGCAGGTGGAACTTGTGGCTGTTATCCTAGTTGGTTCCAAGAAAATATTGTACATATTATAAGATTTAAACAGTAACAAAAATTTATCCACTATCTGATTATTTTCTAGCAAATTAATATTAAAGTCTCCACAGATAATCATTGATTTATTTGTATTAGATAGCTTAATTAATGTTTCCTCCATGCACTTTTCAAAATAATCATATGGTGAGCATGGAGGTCTGTATACACATAGAACAAGGAACTGCGCAAACTCAATACAGGACATTTCTATTACTCGTTCAACAGATAGGCTCACAATGTCTTTTCGTTCTTTGAGTTTTATATTTTTATTTGTAATAATTAAAGAGCCACCACGTATAGATTTCTCTCTGTTGAAGGAGCTAGCAACTTGATGATTATTAAAATTAAATAAGAGTTGGTTCTTTTTAAGCCAGTGTTCAGTAATACAAAGAATATCTATTTTGCTATCATCTATAAACAATTCCAGTTCCAACTCTTTGCCCATCATACCTTGAATGTTCTGATGAACAATATTGATTGATTTAATGCAAGAGGTTGTCTCTATTGTCTTAGGCACTAATTTAAATTATTTACAATGTCATTAGTAGCCAAGCAATTGGCTGAATTAAAAATGTCAAATTGCTCAATAGAAGCATTGTCAATACTATTGGATTGCTCAATAGAAGCAACCTTGTTAGCCAAATTTTTGGCCACAATATCAAATAAATATGATAGCGACACAGCTATCTGTCTTTTATAATAATTAGAAAGATAGTAATTATCTTTTGTCAAGAAGAATTTTTTTATATAATTATTAATGTCAATTAAATTAAATTTATCTCCATTAAAATTATTATTACATATAGTGTATAATGTCAAATTAAGCTTATATCTAATATCATTTTCCACCTGTGGCAAACTATTACTATAGGGAAATGTAAACATTATGACATTATCTACTGTAAGATTAGATAGACGGTTGTTGAAATCAATTATTTGTTTTTTGTTTACATTCCCCCTATTTCCTATTAAAATTAATAATGTTGTGTTGGGGCTAAAGCTATAAGTTAAAATTCTAGTCATAATTTCCTGATATGATAGACCAGGTGTACAGTAATTTATTACATTATGTCCCTTGGATGTATTCGACAATAAGTGACCTATGTTTTTTTCCAATCGGCCTAAAAGTGCTTGCGCTTTTAGTGCCGGTCATGCTATGCTATTTTAGAACGTTTTATACGGAACGCTCAGCAGCTGCTGCCACCTATCCGTACCTAACAGAACTAAAGAGTTGAATTTTACAAATGTCTATGTCATCAAAAGTTTCTGTCAAAATTTTACTTTTTTTAATGTAGTTTCTTGGTAGTTTCACTGTCAAGTCAATATTTATTCTTTCATTCCCAAGTTTAAGAGGCGGAACCTGCATACTACTCGTATAAAAGCGGGCGATTTTGCGTTGTTCTCTCACTGTCGGAGACGAGTCAACATCTCCTGAGGATGCCTCGTGTAGGGGCGAAACACGTGTCGAATCATTTTTGGTTGATTGGGTTGTTGTTTGTGTGTTGTTTATTCTGTATACTTCCTTTTTGCATTTTGTGCGGGAGGGAGGGTGGTGCACACCGCAACTCGGCCATAAGCATTGTTTTTCAGCGGAAGTGTCACTAAATATTTATTTAATATCGTTTTTGATAATGGAGCTCCTCAAAGTAACGCCACAAGTTTATTAATGAACAAAATGTTGACATATGTCTATTAAATGAAACATGGCTTAAAAGTAATAGCAAAATTCCCAATTTTAATTTAGATAATTTTATTTTCAAAAACACTTATGAACATAGGAGTTGGAATATTAACTAAACAATATCTAAAATATGACATTTTAAACACATCTTTTCATGAGTAGATTATTATTATTAGTATAACTTGTATACATCACAAATTTATGACTACATTGACACCTCAAATATTAAGATTTTACAATTTGCAGATGACCTACTTATTTACAGTGAAAATCAAAATCTGAATGAGTAATAGTGTGTATAGTGAATAATATAAATTCTGCCTTAAATCAATTACAACATTATTACAACAAAATATTAAAATTAGACATTAGCTCCGACAAAAGTTCAGTTTTGGTATTTAGCAAAGATCCATCAGCTCACTCTACTGTAAAAGTAACTTAGAACAACATAGCTATCCCTGTTGTTAATAATCATACGTTTTTAGGTGTTATAAAAGATGACAAACTGAAATTCAATAAACATATCAACTACGAGTATATCTGTAAAAATGCTATGAAAAGTATAAAATGTTTTAAGATGTTTGGCAGGAACATTTTGGGGTTCAGTCCCAAGACACTAAGCATGTTGTATAAGAGCATTGTCAGAAGTCACTTTGATAGCACTAGCATTTGTGTAAGCTAAACTACCGTAGTTTAGCTTACACAAACGCTAGTGTAACTTTGCTAAGAAAACTTGATGTAATTCAAAATATAGGATCGAGAGTAATTAGTGGAGCAATGCGTAATATTTAACTCTACGACGCTTGCATATAGCTGAGAAATTCTGCCTTAAGGATTTATCATCGAACAATGATATTGTTCTTAGTACTGTTTCACATCCCACAGCTATTGTTTAGCTAACTGTTACTCCTGAAGTTTCAGCCAACACTCTTGTTTCTGGAAGTTTACCTGAAGTTTCAACTATAATGACGTATGTTAAAAATGATTACAAAAATATATATGTGACTGATAAATGGCCTCTATATATATGTGTCCATTTAATTGCTTGATTGAATACCTAATTGAATATATTAAGAATAGCCACCTAGAATTTAGAGTAAGATCTTTGAAAAAATTATGCTCAAACAACTTTTGGCGCACTTCAACGAGCATTCAATACTGCACGAAAATCAGTTCAGCTTCACAAAAGCAAGATCAACTACGGATGCCGGTGTGCAGTTAATGACGTATAATACGTCTTAAATGTTTGGGAGAGTTCACATGATGCTATTGGTGTTTTTTGTGATCTCTCTAAAGCATTTGATTGTGTGGAACAGCGTACACTGATTCGAAAGCTTTTCCATTATGGTATTTGTGGAGCTGCGCTTGATGTCATCGAATCATATTTATCTGACAGGATGCAAAAGGTTGGCATAAATAGTGTCACATCTTCGGGATCTATAATTAAAATGGGTGTTCTACAAGGGTCTATTTTAGGGCCTTTTTTGTTCTTAGTATACATTAACGACTTGCCACTTATGGCCAAGGATCTTTGTGATATTGTTTTATTTGCGAATGACACATCTCTGATTTTCAATGTAGCTAGGAAATATAGCACACTAATTCAAGTAAACAACGCTTTATCTAGTATCTCTAAATGGTTCTCAATTAATAATTTACTTCTGAATTCAAAACAGACAAAATTTTTGAAGTTTTCTTTGCCTACTGTTCCATATTTGGAGTCCAACGTTACGCTTGATGGAGTTAAACTCGTAATGGACAAGGCAATAGGCTTCCTAGGCATACTATTGACGCAAAATTACAATGGGGTCCTCATATAAATGTCCTGTCTGGGAGACTCAGTTCTGCTGCATATGCGGTACGTAAAATAAGATGTAAAATAAGAGAACTAACAGACGTTTCTACGGCGCGGTTTGTCTATTTTGCATATTTCGACAGCGTAATGTCATATGGGATATTGCTATGGGGTTCAGCGGCTGATATAGAGACATCTATTCTACAAAAACGTGCTATTCGAGCTATATACGAAATGGGTCCCCGTGAATTTTTGAGAGATTTATTTAAAGAAATCAATATATTAACTTTGCATTCCTTATATGTATTTGAAAATATAATGTATGTTGGTAAAAAATACCTAAACATAAGTTAAATAGTGATCACCACCCTTTTAATACTAGAAATGCAAATAGGATAGCTGTACCTTTTTTTTTTTTTTTTTTTTTACGCAGAGAAAGATTTTATATCCTGATCACCAGCCCAAGGGGTAGAGCTAATGCGCGTGTGGGAGTCTCCGCCAGAAGGGCAGAATACCCACCAAACCTCTGCGGTGTTCCATCGTCATCGTCTGTTGGCGGGAACCGTGGGACCATTCGTATTCACCACAGCCCCCACCGACGTCGCTGCCCGCCTACGCAGGCCCAGCCTCTGGGGAGGGTGTAAAAAGCCCTCCCCATTACCACCTCGTGGGATGCCCCGGAACACGTGGGCCATCCACACCATGTGAGGACCTAACCCTAATTGGGGGCACCGGCTGTCCCCACAGCCGATACCACAGGTTCTCTGAGCGGAGACGGAGTGCGAGCCCGATCGGCTCGCCTCCGTGTCCGCGCTCTCCGGAGCGGGAGAGAGACGGGATCTCTCCCTCTCTCGCTCCTCGGCCTCTCTCTGCAACATCACGACCTCGCAGAAAGAGACCATCGCCTCCCATGACCTCTCGTCGTCGACCATCTTTGTTAAGATGGTTGACAAGGAGAGGTCCGCCCCCACGACTGCAACCAGGGAGTGCCGCGCCTCGACAGCCCCTGGGCAAACTTCCAGCACGTGCTGCGCGGTTTCTTCCGCGCAGCCGCACTGGTGGCACACAGGGGTCGCCTCCCTCCGGACAACGTTGCACAAGTACCTCCCGAAGCACCCGTGCCCCGAGAGGACCTGAGTCATCCGGAAGGTAAGAGACCCATGCCCTCGATGGACCCATTCCTTGAGGATGGGCCGGACCGCTTCCAGGAACCGAGTTGCTCCGGCTCCCCTCCGTGGACCTACGCCTAAGCGTCTGTTCCAAGATGCCAAAGCGGCCTCGTTGGCATCCGTTCGCCACTGGCCATACTCCTGAGGGGCAGGGCGGAGACCCTCCTGTCGCGCCCACGTTTTGCGCCAAAAGACCGAGGACAGAACCTCGGCCTCTAGATCCCATGGAAGGGATCCGGCTAGAACGCAGGCCACCTCGTGTGAGAGTGTGCGATAGCCCCTGCACACTCTCACGGCCATGGCCCTCTGGGCTTTATGTAGCAGGGCGGTCTCCTGGGAGTTGAGGGACCCTGCCCATATGGGAGCACCGTAGAGGGCCATAGAGCGCACCACCGCCATGTAAAGGTGGCGGCAGCTACCTCCTCCTCCCCCAAGATTCGGGAGCAAGCGGCCCAGTGCAGCAGCTGTACCCACGAGTCTGGGAGACAGCTGCTGAAGATGGGCCCTGAATCTCCATCTGCTGTCAAGCACAACGCCAAGATATCTCAGCGTTGACTTGACAGCGATAGAGGTCCCCCCAACAATTATATTGCAGCCTGCGGGTGGTGCCCTCCGACGACCAGGAAAACAGATGGCCTCGGATTTGTGAAGCGCCACCCTCAGGCCCAATTGCCGGATCCAGGCCACCACCCCCGCCACTGCGGCAGTGACTAGGATGGACGCCTCTCGGATTGTCTTCCCTCGGGCGGTAACCAGGGTGTCGTCGGCGTAGCAGATGACGTTGACGCCATCCAGGTTAACGCCCCGCAGCACCCAATCATACCCAACGTTCCACAGGAGTGGTCCAAGAACAGACCCCTGTGGAACGCCGCGAGTCACTGGGCTTCGGCCTCCGCCGTGACTTGTCGGGTAGACCACCTCTCTTGCTGAGAGGTAGTCCCTGAGGATACGGCGGAGGTACTGGGGTACCTCGTGATGCTCCAGCGCCCTCAAAATCGTGTTCCACGGCAGGCTATTGAAGGCGTTTGCGATGTCCAGCGACACCGCAAACATGACCTCGCCGTTGGAACACGCCACTTCGGAGAGATCGTGGACGCGGGATATTGCATCCAGCGTCGAGCGACCTCTCCGGAACCCAAACTGATTGTCGGCCAGATCTGGGCCAGTGTTTGTGAGGTGCCTGACGAGGCGGGCAGCGACCACACGCTCTAGGAGCTTGCCAGCCTCGTCAAGCAGTACGATAGGGCGATATCCGGCGGGTTCATCCGCAGGACGCCCCTCCTTTCGCAGGAGTACGAGCCGACCTCCCTTCCACCTCGTAGGGAACTTCCCCTCCCGCATGCAGCGGTCGAAAAGGGCTCGTACGCGGGACCCCAGAGCATCCTGGGCGAGGGCCCACACACGGCCGGGAATACCATCTGCACCCGGCGCCGTGTTTTTTGCTCGCATCTTGAGGAAGGCCGCAGCCAGCTCTCCCTCGGAGGTGCCAGGTACGTCTTCTTCTTCTGCTCCCACTCTTGGAGCCACTGCCGCGGTGGTACGCGAAAACTCCAACCCTGAGCCACGAGGAAACAGTCCCTCGATCACGCGCTGGAGCACCGGAGGCTGCATCGTGCTGGTGATGGGGGGAGCCCAAGGGCGGAGCCTTTGCCTCGCCAACCTGTACGGCCTTCCCCATGGGTCCCGATCAAGAGACTCCAGCAATTGACGCCAGGCCTCCGCCTTGGCCTCGCTGACGGCCACGCGGAGGGCTTTGGACGCCTCTCTGTAGGCCGCATAGAGGGCGTCTGATTCGGCTGTCTCCCGGCGCCTTCTTCTCCGGTAGCGCTGGTAGCGTCGGCGCCTGGCCACGCATCTACGGCGGAGCTCGGCAATCTGCTCCGACCACCAGTATACCTGGCGCCTGCACTGTGGGGCTCTGGCACGGGGCATAGAGGCATCGCACACGTGTGAAATCGCATCGCACAGCCGCCCAGCCTCCGTGTCCAGGTCAGCTGGCTCCGAGGGGGAGGCGTTCCATGCCTGCACAATGCACGCCTCTTGCAGAAGCTCTACGTCTAGGCAGTTCAGTACCCACCTGGGACCGATCACCAACGGCACCCGAACGTCAGGGTACACCATAGAAGGAGAGGAGACGCTGAATCGAATGTAGCGGTGATCGGACAGTGTCTCCTCGTCCACAAGCACCTCCCAGTCCCGAACACGTACTGCGAGATCAGGCGTGGCGAAGGTCACATCGACCACCGAACCGCCCGACCGTCGCACGCACGTGTTCGTCGACCCACGGTTGAGGACACATAAACCTGTCTCCGCCATCCATTCGACTACGGCCTCACCCCTAGCACTTGTCCTCGGAGACCCCCACGCCGTTGATTTGGCGTTGAGAGGATAGCTGTACCTAGTTTAAGCCTTGCGAAGACTAAAAAGTCATTCTTAGGAAATTGTGTGCGTTTTTACAATAAAATCCCAAAACACATAACTGAAATTTTCAATAAAGAAGCAAATTCAATAAGTTGACTGTAAAAACGTTTTTATAATAAAAGCTTATTATAAAGTCCGACATTATATAGAAGACAAAAATGCTTGGAATACTCCACTTCTGGCAAGCTGTCACTCTGTCACTCATAAAATGTAATATTTGTAGTACCTAAGTAGAAACATTGTAAACATCTATATAAAAAGAATGGCCCCGAGTTTCTTGCCGCTTCTTCTCGGTAGGCTCTATATATTTTGGAACGCGGTACAGTCCTTAAAGTACATTATAATTAAAAATGTACGTTCATAAGTGCGTCTTTGATGCCTAAATGGAATAAATGATTTTGACTTAGAGACTTGAGATATTGAGAAAAATAATTTTGATTTCTTAGAATTCTTAAGTACCAAATCCAATGTTTATGTTCTCTATACGCATGGCTCGAAGACTGTTCTGCCTTCGGATGACAAAACGCCGTAACCTAAAAATCGACTATTTGAGAATAACGAGTTCAAAGTGTTTTTTTTTGTATTTGAATAATCAAAATAATAACTCTTTCTTGGATTTATTTTTTATTCTGATATACAGGGCGTTTAATGAAACGATGTAGGGATTTTCGGAGCCGATCAATTCACCAATTATTTTCAACCACATATGCCATAGTGAAAAGTGTCATGGTTTGTAATTGAATATTAATAGTTTGTTTTTACTTTCAATACAAGAAAATAATGCCAGTTCAGTTTTAGGTAATTATGATAAATAAAATTAATGTAGTATACATGAAAAGTTTTAGCCGCTCTAGATTTAGTTTTATTTCATTGAACGTGAAGCCTTTTATGTTTTTCATACAAAAAAATACAGATTTCAGGGTATATCATGCAAAATTTTCTTTTTCTGTGAAAAGCGTCATAGATTTTTATTGGCTTAAATTAAATTAAAATTAATTTAGTATACATGAAGAGTTTTAGCCGCTCTATATTTAGTTTGATTTCATTGCACGTGAACTGATTTATGTTGTCCATACAAAAAAATACAGATTTTAGGGGATATCATGCAAAATTTTCTTTTTCTGTGATAAACGTCAAATATTCTTATCGGTTTAAATTAGATTAAAATTAATTAAGTATACATGAAGAGTTTTAGCCGCTTAAGATTAAGTTTTATTTTATTAAACGTGAAATGTTATTTATGTTCATACAAAAAATTGCCAGATTTCAGAAAATAACATTCCTTTTTTTTTGTGAAAAAATGTCATAAAATGTTTCTACTTAAATTAAAATAAAACTAATTTTGTATATATGAAGAGTTTTAGCCGTCCTAGGTTTAGTTTTATTTTATTAAACGTGTACTGCTTTATGTTGTTGTTCACGCCAGAGCGTGACGTCACCTAAAGGCGCGCACCCGCGCCCCCGCTTTCCCCCGCCGATGTCCTCAGCTGTCATAACTAGAAGCAAGCTGCGGGAAGGAAGCGGAAACAGTCACCCTTTTGTACTCGCGACCGGCGGACGTGTACCGCTGCGTTCCGCGCAGCGACCGCATGGCACCGCCATTTTTCTATCAGCACGAGTCACCGCGAATGACTTCGCCGCGAGTGACCTTCAGGGGTGTGTTCGGCCCGACCACACACCACTCCTAAATCAGCACGTGTGTACACACGCAATCAGCCCGCCGCGTAAACCAGTGCACAACCCAAAGGGACAATACAAACATTAGAACCAAGTGACAATAGTTCTTCAGCTCATTCAGCACGCCGTCGACAGCAGGACGCCTCCACGAGGACCCACGGTCACCAGCACTCATCAGACACAGAGCTCCTCGACACAGGTATTTACCATCCTAACTGTTCCCTAGTTATTCTCTGGTTGCAGGAAACTGCTCAACCACACTTAACCCCCCCCTATCAACGAGCGTATAGCTAGCAGGAAACTGCGAAACTATATTTTCCTTCGAGCCGGATATATCCGGTTATCCGGATATAACCGGGTACCCGGATAAACCACATTTCCCACGAGCGCGGATATCCGGCAACATAATCTCTTTCGCTGCCGGATAAACCAGTGCTATCACCCCCTATCCCTTTAATACAGTCCATTAAATCTCCCTAATATAAACTACATTTTATTGACTTAATATTACCCAAATTACGTCATACAAATCAGCCCATATTAAGCTCAATTTAATCCCTTCATTCTCATTGATTTAATTTAAATCCCTTCCGTCATACAAATCACCTAATTAACTCAGGTATTTGCTTATCAAACAAAACCCGACTAGCGATTCGAAGCTTCTAGCAAAAAAATTCCACTCGTTAGGAACAAACATATTGCCAAGCGAAACTGACCCTTGTTACTAATTGGAACGACATCATCTGACTAATTAACGACTGCCGATACGATTGTTCACTAATTGTTTGCAGGAAAGTATCGTAATTAAAATTCTTAACGCCAGGTGCTTTGTTGATTTTAATTATAAAATTATACTAAGTACTGTTAGACGGGTTTGCTTGTGTTCTTGAGACTAAATAATCATAATTCGTCCATAGTCGAACGTTTGGAATTCAGCCCAATTTATTTTATTTTAGAACTATATTCTTACCTAGGAGATTAGCCCAAACGTCTTAGGGTTCCGTACAGAATCTACGTAAATAACATAACGAGATTTACGGAATATAATTAAATAATTAAGTAATTGAACCATCAGCTCATATAAGGTTTCGTACACACGTTATTAATTTAGGCGTTATTTTAACCGACTTCCGAAAAAGGTGGTGCGGAATTTCACCTACGATTAAATACTTTAATATTTTTATTTCCTTTTAATTTTGCTTGCGTCCTTGTGCCTGACTTCGCCTTCGACGATTAACGATGCCTTCTGAATCACAGGTAGCCAGATTTAGACAGGAACAAATCGCTATTATTAAGCTTAATTTGGAAGCGTTATCATTGAGGTCTAGCAAACCAAGGCGCTATAGCCCTGGATTCGCAGCCAGAGCCGCCGCCGTAAAATTGACCCGCGATAGATTTGACGCGGCATATTATATAATATTAGACTCCGTAGGTTTATCAGACGACGAGGAGGAATTCTACAACGAGCAGTATGGAAGGACAATAGACGCCTATTACGTGATTCTCGTTGTAGTATTAGAACAAAAAACATGGTCATTAGCTACCAATGACGATGTAATAACCGCGCCAATACCCGCGCGCCCCTCGAAGTCAACTCAGCAGGTATCGAATCTGCAGCCTCAGTGCTGTGCGCAGGATTCGAACCTGCATCCTCTCAGCTCCGCGCCTATACCCGCGCGCTCCTCATCATCAGCTCAGCAGGTATCGAACCTGCAGCCTCAGTGCTGTGCGCAGGATTCGAACCTGCACCCTCTCAGCTCCGCGCCTATACCCGCGCGCCCCCCGTCACCAGCTCAGCAGGTATCGAACCTGCAGCCTCAGTGCTATGCGCAGGATTCGAACCTGCACCCTCTCAGCTCCGCGCCTATACCCGCGCGCTCCTCATCATCAGCTCAGCAGGTATCGAACCTGCAGCCACAGTGCTGTACGCAGGATTCGAACCTGCACTCTCAGCTCCGCGCCTATACCAGCGCGCTTATCGCCATCAGCTCAGCAGGTATCGAACCTGCAGCCACAGTGCTATACGCAGGATTCGAACCTGCACCCTCTCAGCTCAGCGCCTATACCCGCGCGCTTTTCAACATCAGCTCAGCAGGTATCGAACCTGCAGCCTCTGTGCTATACGCAGGTTTCGAACCTGCACCCAATCAGCTCCGCGCCTATACCCGCGCGCTTCTCGTCATCAGCTCAGCAGGTATCGAACCTGCAGCCTCAGTGCTATGCGCAGGATTCGAACCTGCAACCTCTCAGCTCCGCGCCTATACCCGCGCGCTTCTCGTCATCTGCTCAGCAGGATTCGAACCTGCAACCTATCGGCTCCGCGACTATACCCGCGCGCTTCTCGTCCCCACTTCAGCAGGTTTCGAACCCACAACCTCCGCGCTATGCGCAGGGTTCGAACCCACGACCGTTCAGCTCCGCGCCAAGACCCAAACAGGTATCGAACCCGCAACCTCACTATGAGGACAACCATTGCTACCCATGTAGTAATGTAAAGGGTCACAAGCCTCGGGTATGTACCCGATACTACGCACTACCAGTGCGCTTATTGCCGGTACAACAGCGCGAGGTACCACGGCGCCGTCCCACACCTGATACGGGCCAGATGGTATACTCCCGTCGTACTCCACCGCGCACTACCTCGCGTCCTTCACCGCCGCCTAGGCAATGACTAGGACGGCACATCCAACAAATACCGACTCAGCCCACTAAGAATCAGCACACACACACAACACGACGACAAACTGTCGTCGCAAACACCTTAAGTCAGTTAGGTGCTGACATTCTGCACTCACCCTTACGCCAGAAATTCTGGATATTATCAGCCCGCCGCGTTATTCGCCATCGAGTATACAAATGTATACAATGTTTACGTTTCCGCGCCCAAACTAAGGCCCCGTATATGGCCGACTCACCCGCCGACCGCGTAAACGTTCAGCCCGTATTTAGCAAAGTCACGACGGACTTTACTGGACCATTTTTGATAAAATCCAGTACACTGAGAAACGCCAAGCTATTAAAAGACTACTTCTGTGTTGTAACATGCCTAGCCACGAAGGCGGTCCATCTCGAACCGGTATCTGAGTTATCCACGGAAGCGTTCCTTGCGGCATTACAGCGTTTCGTTTCTAGGCGCGGTGTACCGGCGTTAATTAGATATAATTGCGGTACAATTTATGTAGGCGCTAGAAATGAACTTAGGGAAATACAAGACTTTCTTGCAACCAATAATAACAATAACGCACCTACACTTTCAGCCCTTTTAGCGCGCATTGCAGCCATGCTCAATGCACGCCCTCTCAGCCCACTCTCTTTTGAACCCGCGGAATTTGAATTACTCACCGCGGGTCATGTCCTTTTAAAACGTCAGCTCAATGCCCTACCTGAGTATTCGGTAGGAGGACGAGCCATTTCGGCACACAAAAAAGTTCAAGCTCGTCCTACCCTTATCCCAACACCTTTGGCAATCCTGGTCCAAACCCTACCTGCACACCATCCAAACACGCTCCAAACGGACTCCCCGATCCAGCCCACCTCAAGTCGGGGAACTGGTACTGATGGTGGACGACCAGGTACCGCCTCTACACTGGCGCATGAGCCACAAGACGAACCCATGAAGGGATGGCGTCACCCGAGTGGTGGAAATCTAGAACGACCACCTGACTGTCGATTGACCACCACACCACACCTTTGCCGAGTGGGGAATATGTTCACGCCAGAGCGTGACGTCACCTAAAGGCGCGCACCCGCGCCCCCGCGTTCCCCCGCCGATGTCCTCAGCTGTCATAACTAGAAGCAAGCTGCGGGAAGGAAGCGGAAACAGTCACCCTTTTGTACTCGCGACCGGCGGACGTGTACCGCTGCGTTCCGCGCAGCGACCGCATGGCACCGCCATTTTTCTATCAGCACGAGTCACCGCGAATGACTTCGCCGCGAGTGACCTTCAGGGGTGTGTTCGGCCCGACCACACACCACTCCTAAATCAGCACGTGTGTACACACGCAATCAGCCCGCCGCGTTAACCAGTGCACAACCCAAAGGGACAATACAAACATTAGAACCAAGTGACAATAGTTCTTCAGCTCATTCAGCACGCCGTCGACAGCAGGACGCCTCCACGAGGACCCACGGTCACCAGCACTCATCAGACATAGAGCTCCTCGACACAGGTATTTACCATCCTAATTGTTCCCTAGTTATTCTCTGGTTGCAGGAAACTGCTCAACCACACTTAACCCCCCCCCCCCCTCCCCTATCAACGAGCGTATAGCTAGCAGGAAACTGCGAAACTAGTTGTTCATACAAAAAAATGCCAGATTTCAGGGGATAACTTGCATTTTTTTTCTGTGACATAAATGTCATAGAGTTTTCCGGCTTCAATTAGATTAAAATTAATTTAGTATACATGAAGAGTTTTAGCCGCTCTAGATTTAGTTTTATTTCAATGCACGTGAACTGATTCATGTTGTCCATACAAAAAAAAATACAGATTTCAGGGGATATCAAGCAAAATTTTCTATTTCTGTGAAAAATGTCATAATTTTTTTCGATTTAAATTAGATTGAAATTAATTTAGTATACATGAAGAGTTTTAGCCGCTCTAGATTTAGTTTTATTTCATTGCACGTGAACTGATTTATGTTTTCCATACAAAAAAAATACAGATTTCAGGGGATATCATGCAAAATTTTCTTTTTCTGTGTAAAACTACATAGATTTTTTTGGTTTAAAATAGATTAAAATTAATTAAGTATACATTAAGAGTTTTAGCCGCTCTAGATTTAGTTTTATTTCACTAAACATGAACTGCTTTTTGTTATCTTTCCAAAAAATTGCCAGATTTGAGAGGATATCATTCATTTTTTTTCTGTGAAAAAATGTCATTGAATTTTTTCGATTTAAATTAAATTAAAATTAATACAGCGTACATTTAAAGATTCTCTGACATTCTGATTTTAAATTTATTTCATTAAACGTGATTTGCTTTATGTTGTTAGGGGATATCGTGTTTTACAAAATCGTTGGAATAATTTTGACGTTTTATATAAAGCTGTTTTAGGGTTAAATTTATGACCTATCATCCTGAAAACGTATATGTTACAAGGTTTTAAAGGTTTGTTGTATTTATGAGTCATATCAAAGCATTATTAATTAATTACAGCCGCAAACAACCTGCTTCTCAACGCAACGAAAACGAAATGTTTAAAATTTTCCATGCCTAATGTAAGACATATAGAGCCAAACGTATTACTCGACGGAAATAAATTGAAAATTGACAAGGCAATAGTCTTTCTAGGTATTAGCATAGACTCTAAATTACAATGGGGTCCTCATATTGATGTACTATCTGGAAGACTGAGCTCAGCTGCATATGCGGTTCATAAAATTAGGCAATTGACAGATATAGCTACAGCTCGACTGGTCTACCTTGCTTACTTCTACAGCATAATGTCATATGGTATCCTGCTGTGGGGGTCAGCGGCGGACATAGAGACAGTTTTTATATTGCAAAAGTGGGCAGTTCGAGCCATCTACGAAATGGGTCCCCGCGAATCCTTAAGACAAATGTTCAAAGAAATTAACATATTAACTCTTCCATCTTTGTATATCCTAGAAAATATAATGTACGTTCGTAAAAATATAAAGAAGTTTAGAATAAATAGTGATATGCATAATATTAATACTAGAAATAAGGATAGGATAGCTGTATCTAAATTTAGACTCACGAAAACTAAAAATAAGTCCTTCTTAGGCAATTGTGTACGTTTCTATAATAAAATCCCGAAAGACATTACTGAGCTCACTGAGGGGAAATTCAAGTTACGTGTCAAAAATATACTAATGAAAAAAGCCTATTATAAATTGAGTCACTACTTAGAAGACAAAGATGCCTGGAAGCTTTCCACTTCTGCCTAGTAGCCAACTATTAAATAAATTTGTTATTTTAATACTACTCATATGTAACCTCAATGTACAAAGACTTGAAAAAATAATGGCCCACGAGTTTCTTGCTGCTTCTTCTCGGCGGTGGTTCTTTTCCGAAGACAGCGGTAGAATCATTTAAAAATTTTGACGTTCATAAGAGTGTCTATGATGCCTAAACTGAATAAATGATTTTTGAATTTGAATTTGAATTTGAACAGCTCTGAATTATATTGTCAGCTTGACTATAGGTGAAATAGACCAACTATCGTTTTGGTATACTATAAGAGGGTTAAAAGACTATAACCCACTTTCTTTTTATAATTTTCGGGTTGCTTAGTTATTCTTTTATTATAGTCATACATCGTTCTGTACAAAATACGGGAATGCAAGATGCATTCCCCAGGGGATGCAGCGGTGAATAGTAGCAGCCAAAATTTGATTTTTGTTCCGGCGGCACTGATAAATTAAATTATAAAAATATGGTGACGAAGAGTCTTAGCCGTAATTTTGCTGCTTTTGTTTAATAGTGTATTAATTGTTTAATGTTAATAACTTTCAAAATGTTTAAATTTCAGGGGATATAATTGAATTGAATATTTGAAAGATTTAACTTTCACTTTAAAAGACCATGGAAAAAAGTTCCATGAATCCTTTATCAAGTATTTTAGGGTTCAGACGAGTGTTATAGTTAGTAACAAAAATCTTGGATTTATGACGACTTCCTAATTTGGTCGGGTTATAGGCAGATACATTTTGGCTGCCAAGTTCACACCGGTCTTACCACAATGTTACATTAAAGTTTGTGATTAACTTTAAACAATTCTTAAATGAAAGACAACAGCTACATACATACACTTATAATGCATACAGCAGCCAGCGCACTGCTGTACTGACAAAATAGTATGAGCTACCTGAAAAAATACATTATTGTATGAAAAAAGAAAAAGACTATATTAATCAAATTTAAAGTAATAATTGTGTATGTATCCACTACTTCAATTAATTTTAAACTCCAATTTTTTTATGATATGCTAAATGTTATGGCTAACTTAACAATTATTTTAATACATCCCCCCCCCCTCCTTTTTCGTTTTTTTTTTTGTGATTTTTAGCTGTGTGACATTTAGATACACGTGGCCTGGGAAACATGTACCTAAAAAAGCATACCTACCAGACCATGTGTATTCAAAAAGATACACGAAAAAATTATGTAACTAGCACTATTTGCTTGATTATTTGCTTATTTGCTTTTTTATTTGCTTGTTTCAGATTAATTGAGAAGCGTTCCTGAAGAAGATATGAGAAAAAAATAATTTGATTTATTTTTTCTTATATTTTGTTTTGTTTATTGTTTACAGAGTAGTTACTTAAGAGTAATATGTGTAAGAGTGTTGTATTGTTTATTGTCAGTGCTATAAGCGATTATTATGGACTTTTCAAGTGATGATTCCGTTGAGGACCCAAATTTTACAC
Source organism: Selenia dentaria (assembly GCA_917880725.1). Lineage (NCBI taxonomy): Eukaryota > Metazoa > Arthropoda > Insecta > Lepidoptera > Geometridae > Selenia > Selenia dentaria. Next base: position 32,299,887 of record OU862885.1, on the reverse strand, counting down.
CCTACAATGACTCTAGTGACACATCATCAAGTGAGGAAAATGAAACTCATCTTGGAATCCTCCTAGGTTTTCAAGACGTCTATCAACCTTTTCTGAAAGTGACATGCCTTCGTTGCCAGAAATAAGAAGGGGAAGATCAGCCCGGGTAGCAACTGTCGATTTAGGAGGGCAGGAACCACTTCAGCCAAGTGTTTCTGGAACTACTGCTGCTGGAATTTCTGAAAACGAATGGGTGATAGAAAAACTGAACAATATGCAGTGGGAAATGCCAAGTCATGATGGTCCTACTTCTATAGAGTATACTGTCTCAAGTTCTGGAATGAAGGATATATACGTCGGAATGTTAGCTAATGGAGATCCAATAGAATACTATGAGTTGTTTCTGACCCCAGATATTGTTGAACTCATAACAGATCAAACCAATTTATATGCAACGCAGCATCTGCTGTCTACCGATACTTCTGCTGGATCCCGAAACCATCTATGGACTCCAGTAACCAAAGAAGACATATTGAAATTTTTTACCCTACTTGGCTGGATGGGATTGGTCAAATTGCCACAAATTAAAGATTATTGGAGAAACCATAAACTCTATGGAGTACCATTAGCCCGTACAGTTATGTCCCGGAATCGATTTGAGCTGATTTTTAAATTCCTACACTTTGCCGACAATCAAACCGCCAATATTGAAGAAAGGCTGTATAAAATAAAAGATATTATAGACAAATTTCTATAAAAATGTCTACACGCCAGGTGAAAAAATTTGCGTCGATGAGTCATTGATCGCTTGGCGCGGAAGACTTATTTTCAGACATTAAATCCCAAACAAAAGCGCCAAATATGGAATAAAAATATTCAAATTATGTACCGAGAAAGGACATACATGGAACCTGATCGTATACTGTGGTAAATCGAAGGAACCTGATACAGAAGTCTCTGAAAAGGTCGTTCTCACTTTAGCAGATGGTCTTTTCGATGAAGGCAGGCAATGTACACTGACAACTATTACAGAAGTGTTCCACTTGCACTGCGATTGAGGAAGAGAAAGATGCATTTAGTGGGTACTTTGAGAAGCAACAGAAAACACTTGCCAAAGGATGTTACCAGTGCCAAATAGAAAAAAGGAGAGATAGCAGCTCAAGAGTCGGAAGATGGCACCGTAGCCCTGAAATGGCGGGATAAACGCGATGTCCTTATGCTTTCCACTAGGCAATCTGCTCTTAGTTTAGTCACAAAGAGAAACAGATTAGGCGAAAGCATAACAAAACCTGCCTGTATTGATGATTATAATAAAGGGAAATTTTCAATCTATATAAGTGATCAGATGGCGACAAATTCTTCAGCTTTGCGGAGGTGCACAAAATGGTATCGTAAAGTGATGATTGAAATTATATGGGGTACAAGCTTGGTGAATGCTCACTTTCTTTACAACCAATATACCCACAAAAAAAAGCTTACAATAACCGAGTTTCGTGAGCAAGTAATCACATGGTTACTTGAGAGAGCAAATACTAGAATGCCCGTGACACCATCAAGCACCAGTGTAAAACACTACCTGGTGACAAACATAAAAGATGGTATAAAAAAGAAAACTCGATGCTCTGAATGCTATAAAAATATAGTAGGGCAGGGAAGAATCATTGAAGGAAAACTGAAAAAAGCTCGCCAAGTTGTAACTAAATGTTCTGCCTGTGAGGTTTCCATTTGCAAAAATTGCTTCAATGATTGCCACTAGAGTTTATGTTGTTTTTCGAAGTAAATTATAATTATTTAGTTATTCGCAGTGCCATATGTTGATTATAATATAATATAAACGCTAAAATACATATTGATTTTGATTCATTATTTTTCCTACTACCAACAAAATAGGACACTAAAATTCATAGGTCAATATCTTCTTTGAAAATTTACCGATTCCCAAGCCACATATACCAAAAAAACGCGCTAGGCCAGGGCTTCAATTTTTGCATAGAAAATGTATAGAAAGCGTGCGCCAATAGGAGACACAGTGTTCTGATTAAGTAGAGGGATGTGTATACTTTTGGATACACAGTGCTCCAGACACTGTGTGACTAAAAGATACACATGGCGCTGAGGGTGTTAAACATAGTCACAAAATGCTGTTTAGTAATGTCACATGCTAATTTTAAAAGCTTAAAAAAAGCTCAGTGGCTCTGGAAATTGTCATTATTTCCATACAACTTTTATATATTAATCTACGAAGAAATAATAGTCAGGCAGCATAATTCAGAACAAATTCCACACAAAAAGTGGCCCTTCAAATCAAAACAACGTATGATTCCAAATACAAATTACTTCCGAGGTTACAAATAGACATATTCGGGGATTGGTTTAAAATCAGAAGGAAAACAGGGATTGCTTTACGCGCGTGCTGCAACGTCTACAATGACCGCAGAGTCATAGCGGCGTGGACGATGTTATGCAACAAGTGGACTGGACCAACTTAATAATAAATCAATCGTAAATCTCGTATGTCTCGCGAAATATGATTAATTTATTAAGTTTTTGTCTATAAGACATTAGAAGAGATTCTTCGCAATGTAGTAAAGAAAGATTATGAAAAATTTTAGGCTTATACATTTTACCCAAAAAAAAATAAGTCGTTATTTGCCAGCAGGATGTTTTGTCAGTGGTCACAGAATACCTTCATTATCAATTTAGAAAATTCAATCAACTTATAGAATTACTTTAGAAAAGCACTGTGTTGATATTACTGACAAATTAATTAGCAACTCAGCTAAACCACTTGAAAAAATTGCAGAGGGTGAATTTTCATTAGCTTGAAAAATTAAACGTACTTTAATTTGACCAAACAATGAACTGTTTTTTTAATGCTATATAGTTACCTTTATTACATACCAACTGTAGGCAATCGTTTATTGTTCATTGTCTGTAGTATCTCTTTAGAGCGTAAACGCTTTGGAAGCGCCAATTCGCGTTTTTGCTGAGTGTTTGAAGGGTCACATATTAATGATTGATACACTCGTAGTATATTATGTAAATTATTCTTACCTGATGTAATAGAACATTATTTGATTAACAAGTTCAAGTTCCATAGACTACATTTAAAAATTGTTTATAAGTTTGTTATTGCCGAGCGGTTTCTACACACAAAAGTTTTAAAAATCAATCATAAAACCGGTCGCGCCAGTCACGAATCGTCAGGGATCACCTGTACTGTAAATGCGCACGTTGTAACCTCGTCCATTTACTGCGTATCTACAAGCATTTCTTAGAGAAATTCTTGCCGATCGCTCCCGTGGCCACGGCTGCGGAGGGGATACTTTGCCCCACGACTGCCGGAGTGAGTACCATGCTTGCATAATACTCGCTCCAGTACTCGCGCACAGTACACTCGCCCAGCCGCCGTCATGGATTGCGGCGACCCTAAAAAAGGTCCTTCTAAGGGCCACCCACCGCCGACAGGGGAACTAACCACTCCCCCGACGCAAAAAGGCCCTTTTAAGGGCCACGTAACCAGACCACGAGCTACTCAGAGTAGCGATAGTGATTCCTCCGATTACGAGGGTGGTAACCCCCACGTATCGGATGACAGTATGAAGCGCACGGAGCGCGCAACCGAATCAGCATTATCGCCGAGGGGGCGACACGAGCGTGATATCATCACACTCGCTCGGCTAATCGAAGCCGAGGCCCTCTCCGAAGGAATGCTGAATTGGATGGGCATCTACGTGCGCATTGAAGAAGCCGAACTCGAGGGACGTGACATGTCGGACGCTGATCGCAAAGTCCTTGCACTTGCGCAACGTTCTTTAATTACATTGCCACCTACTAAACCATTGGCTTTCAATGCGCGGAGGCGCAAATTGACTAGCCCACTAAAGCCTGTAGACGACCCAAAGAAGCCGCGGATTGCCAGATCACAATCTGCAAACCCACCTGCGAAGGAGAGAGAGGGACAGACAGATGCCGTCCCAGTACATGAGGGAAAGGGACAGCAGGATATGCGTCCGGCGGGAGTGCAAGCGAGACAGCAAGCACCCCGCGCAACCGCTCAAGCGGCAGTACATCCACCCGTACACACGGGTGCACGTTCAAATGTCCAGACGACAATGCGTCCGCCTGCCCAAGCGGCCACCCGCCCGCCCAGCAAGGATACCGCACGCCCGTCAACATCGATGGCCAGTACAAGCGCTGAGCCAAAGCCGCAAAGGCCGAAGCGCAAGACCGCCGAAGTACATTCGGACTCGGACTTCGACACACAGAAGCCCTCGTTTGCGCGTGTAGCGCAAGCCGGAACACAGGGCGGTACAAAGGTCCCCCCGCGCACCGCACCTAAGCAGCCGCCGAGACAAATGCCTACCGCGAGACAAATGCCTACCGCTAGAGCGGGACAGCAAGAGGTGAAGGACGGACAATCCCCCTCACCCCCTGTAACTGCAAGTGGGAAAGAGAAAGGTCCCCGCTATCCTCCACTAATTGTGGAAAGAATTGAAAATTGGACATTCCATTTCAAACAGATAGCGGCGATACTAGGGAGGCCACCTAATGGAAGACCGTTCGGGCAAGGAATACGTTTCATGCCCACAGACGAAACTGAATACCGGGCTATCCAGTCTTACCTCACACAACTCGAAAAAGAGGAAAACATAAGCTGGTTTAGTTACTCTTTACCCGCAGAGCGAAGCCTAAAAGTTGCCCTCCGGGGGTTGCCGGCGGACACAGACCCCGAAGAAATCAAAGAGGCGCTCACCGAAAAGGGTTTCGAGCCCGAGTACGTAAAAAACATACAAGCCAGGCAAGGGCGCCCTGGCAGTATTTTCTACGTGCAACTCAGGAAGAACGCACAAACCATACCGGCCATCTATGATGTGGATGAATTGCTTCTGATGCCGGGCGTGATCATCGAAGCTTGGCGCGGCAAGAAAGGCCCCGCACAGTGCCACCGCTGCCAAAAGTTCCGCCACAGCTCGCACAACTGCCATCGAGCCCAGGCATGTGTACGCTGTGGCGAAGAGCACTCAGCAAAGGAATGCCCCCGCCCCAGAGAAGAGCCGGCAACCTGTGCAAACTGCCAGGGTATGCACCCCGCCAATTTCAAAGCCTGTCCGGTCTTCAGGAAGGAGATCAGAAACAAATCGGCGGGGACTGTTGCTGCTACCCAGACGATACGTCGAGGTGTTGCTCCGATAGTCCCAGTAACTATCGAAGAAACTGCGGAGGCCACGTTAATGGCACCGGCGAACCTGCCAAAGGGTACCGGGCCCAAGACAAAGAAACCAAAGAAAAAGACAAAAGCAACAAAGCAGCCGCAGCAACAGCAACAGCAACAACAACAGAAGGACGCCCCCCGCCGTGACTCCCTAGGGCAGACCATCGGCGTTCTGAAGGAAATCCTGTAGGCGGTGCAACAAGGAACCGACCCCGGAACGGCCACTTTACAGGGCCTATTGCCATACTGAACACCAACAATGGATCACGGGCTTAGGATCGTCCACTGGAATGCCCATTCGCTCGCGGGGAAGAAATTACTGCTGACCATCTTCCTCCGCGAGCATAACATAGATATAATGTTGGTCAGTGAGACGTTCCTAAAACCAGGAAAAACCTTTAAAGTGCCCAATTATCACGTCTACAGAAAGGACGAGGCGACGGAAACTGGGCACGCTTGTCGCGGCCTTGCAGTGTTGGTCCACCGGAGAATCATCCACCAGCTGATCCCGATAGAAGAGTTCCAGTCACTACAAGCCCTGGGTGTGCTTGTTAGCATCGCTGGCGAAAAACGGCGTTTGTTCGCGGCATATAAGCCACCGCACTCTTTATTAAACCCAGGCGATATAAGAAAATTATTAAACGCCAAAGAGCCCACAATTATAGCCGGAGACCTCAATTCCAAGCACACCCACTAGAACTCGACTAAGACAAACCGGAACGGTAGAGTCTTATTTCAAGATTCGGTGGACCAAACTACGATGTCATTGGACCAGACGAGCCAACCCACTACCACTATACAGATGAAGGTGACATCATTGACGTCACCATATATAAGGGTTTCAGAACGCCGCCCACACAGACTGTACTGCCGGACCTTCCTTCAGATCACCGCCCGGTACTCCTGACGCTGACGGAACTCCTAAGCAGGGTCGCTGCCCCCGCCCGAAGGCGGAAGATATGCTGGGAGACTTTCCAGCGAGAAGCGCAGGAGCGAACCACGACGAGGCCTATCAACTATGAGGAAGATTTAGAAACGGCCACCGAAGAACTGACCACAGCCATCCAATCCTCCCTCGAGACAGCGTCGCACACCACCACGCCGGTAGAGAGGGTACCCCCCTCTCCCGGCGTGGATTAGGAACCTTATTAGCGAAAAAAGGGAGACGAGGAAGCTGTGGCAGCAAACTAGATGCCCGCGACTAAAGAGTAAGGTGAACGCGCTGGTGGAGCGCGTGAAGACCACTCTACAGGACCATGCCACGCATAGTTGGTATGCACACCTGGACTCTGTGGCCACAGAGCTCCCGTCAGTCCACAGACTTTGCAACCAACTATCGCGCACCCCGGAGCCGACCAGACCACTGATCGGGAGGGACGGCCAATTGAAATTCGAAGCCACAGACCGAGCTGAGATCTTTGCAGACCACTTGGAGGCGCAATTTCAACCCAACCCGGTCAGCGACACCACCCAGACTGACACCATAAGCAGGCAGGTAGAACAATACCTGTCTGCGCCACCGGACGTGACCGAAGAGGAGGAGGCGCGCATCATCTTCTCACCGGGCAGAGTGCAGAGGATGATTAGGCGCCTACCCAACAAGAAAGCCCCAGGGCTCGACAATATATCAAATGAAACTTTGAAACACTTGCCGCACAGAGCCCTGGCCGCCCTTACAAGGATATACAATGGGATAGTGCGCTGTGGCCATTTCCCGAAGACTTGGAAGACGGGCGTCGTTATAATGCTCCCTAAACCCGGAAAGGACCCAAAGAGACCGGACAGCTACCGCCCAATTACGCTGCTTAGTACCCTCTCGAAGACATTCGAGAGGCTACTACTACCGCACCTAGCACCGCACATCACACCTCGAGAGGAGCAGTACGGGTTTAGGGCAGAGCATTCGACCACACTCCAACTGACGCGCGTCATTAATGAAATGGCCACAAGCCACAACAAGAAGGAGTACGTTGTGGCCGCACTACTTGATATGGAGAAGGCCTTCGACCGTGTATGGCATGAGGGCCTCCTGTTCAAGCTGCTGAAGAGCCCCATGCCTAGAAGAACGGTCGAAATTATCAAGTCTTTCCTGACGGACCGACGCATCATCGTCCGAATCGAGGAAACACTCTCAACAGAAAAACCAGTTAAAGCCGGAGTACCACAGGGGAGCTGTCTCTCCCCAATTCTCTATGCGTGGTACACAAATGACATCCCGCTGGTGGGCCGCGCAAAACTCGCCCTCTACGCCGACGACGCCGCATATTACGTTTCCTCGATCCGGACGAAAATCGCCGTCGGAATAATCCAGGAAAATTTAGACGCCCTTCCCGAATGGTTAGCGAAGTGGAGGATGAAGATGAACGTTGGAAAGACTCAGGCCCTTGTCACGGGCGGAACCAACCTCCCCGCGCCTCTGAAAATACTGGATGAAGAGATCCCATGGGCCCCGGTGGTGAAATACCTCGGGGTCGAAATTGACCGGAACCTAACGTTTGCCAAGCACGTTAAAACGGTCGTAGGAAAGGCGAAAGGCGCCAGAGCACGCCTTATGCCGGTCCTACGATCAAGGCTACCACTCCGGGTGAAACTACTAGTCTACAAGACGTACATCCGGCCGATAATCACGTACGCCGCCCCGGCGTGGTATGCGCAAGCAGCCACCCACCTACAAAACAGACTCCAAGCGCAAGAAAACATCACACTACGCGCTATCGTCGAGGCTCCGCGATACGTCCGCAACTCGACGATAGCAAGAGACCTCCAACAAGAGACTATCCGAAAGTTCATCGAACGCCTCACCACGAACATTTCATACAAAGGCGGACATTTCGCGACTACCACACCTAAGAGGCATAGCACCACTACATGCAAGACCCCCCGAAGCTCGCGGAATCAGAAGACTGAAACCGTCGTCACGAGAACTCATCCCATTAGAGACCGAACACGAAGAAGAAGAAGAGGAAGATGCGAGGGTGGATCCGCCGGTGGTTGCTATCGCGGTCGCCGATCAGCTCGCTGGGCTTCCCCTAGGGCCACTAGGGGTCTCACCCGGTGTGCTGGACTCGCCCCGACATCAGTGACCACCGGTTGGAAAAACCCGTGAAGCCGACCATCCAAGGACCCGTTCATCTTAATGAACGGAGACGAGCCAGGGGCAGAGGGCATAGCCCTGACCCCCTTTCCCCGCTCAAACCGCACTTTGAGCGAGACGAAGACCCGACGAATCGTCAGACGCGGCTGAGGCCTCTTAGAGAGAGGTCAGAGGACGTATCGCTCTGACGCCCGCACCTACACAACTAAATATTAGTGCACTCAAAACTTCCTGATACTTATTGAGGTAACATTTCTAAGTGGGATTCTAACAAATAATTTTATATCTAGTGCATCAAAGGTCAGACACAATAGAAATTTCATTGTTATAATGACATCGACCCTTGAGGGGCTAGTATTTTGCTATTAACCAAATTTTTTATGCTTATACTTGATATCCAGGAATCCATGCTTGAGCCGGAAACTGGTAGCAGGAACTATGTGATGGTTGTTTTATTTGCTATTCTCATCTCTTTTTGGTAGGTGAACATGAGTTAAATCTTACTTTTTTCTAGTCTATGCTCTTGTAGATAACATGTACTTGATTAATATTTATCATATCGTCCCCGTAGAGCGAAAATTAACTAAGTGACAATTTTAGGTAAAATGAGATCTTAATACCATCCATAATATGATATTTTTCTTAATTTTTCTATCTAACCGCCATAATTCTATTAATACTTATTACAAACTTAGGTTGTGACAGAAATGACTAAAGTATATTAACGTACTATAAGTAAGAAGGACATATTAAAGAGAATATGTTAGTGATTTTTTTATTTAACTATGTTTTTCCAGGAGAATACGTATACGTACATGATTAATTTTACTCTAACATTTTTAGAGCGAAATTGTTTGATATTCAAATCTAAAATTCACTAAGCGATCTTAATTGGTTAATTTAGGACAAAATCGATAGAGCGACAACTACCTAAGTCGTTATAGTGATTTTTACAACCGGAAATATCATAATAATAAGTAATTATTATCTTTTAGTGAGTTTACACTCGTATTAACATGGTAACCTCATTCATATTGGCAAGACTAAAATCTTTTGAGCATTTATAATTTATATACATTGAATCAACTTTTCAAAAAATGAGTGCCGCACGCGACTTAAATAGTTGTTACTTGCGTTTGAGCGCACGTGACACCGCGCCACGCCGCCAACGCGAGCTGCCCGCTCCGCCCACTACTGACATTCCGCCGTCTTACGATTGTGGATGTGGACGTGTTTTGGAATTATTTCGGAGTGTGTTTTATTGAATTTATAATGGATCGAGGAAGATATATTTTGAAATTATTAGAAAGGAAAGAGAAAGAAGCTAATGAGGTTAGTATCTAATGAAATGTATTTATTTATAAGTTCTTATTATTTTACATTTTATACACTTTTAAGTGTGATTGATATGTTTGATAGTCATTCATAATACCTACATTAATATTATTTTAGGAAAATGATGCAGATATAAAATTCTTCTAACGTGGATCAAATTTTAAAGTATGTAGCACGGTACTGTTTTAGGTTATGGGTACTTATTATACATTTTAAGGGAATTTTATGTAATTGCATTGCATGTGTACAATATTATAAGTGTTTGTTGATAATGTGATACCTATATAGCTACTTACTAAACCTTACCTACTTACCAATATTTTCTGTTGAATACTGCTTACCCAAATATTGTGTCGTATTAAGGAGAATTATTTGTCATGTGTGTGTCATGTTTATTAACATTATGGGTTAAACTATAGTCGCCCGGTACCCGCGGGGAGGGGGAGGGGGGGCGGAGGGGGGGGGGGGGAGGGGTGAAGCCCCCCTGCACCCCCCCCCCCCCCCCCCCCCCCCCGCCGGAGGCCTTTAGTTTTTGAGTAATAATTTTTTTAGTACTTAACCTCACTTTCGGCTATATCAGTATTTTTTACCTATTTTTTGTTTCACACCTAATCTATTAAGGCGGTTCGCTTCTGGCACTTCGCCGGCCGCTGCCGCGGCACGCTCGCTTCGCTCGCTCGGCTCGTGCGTTGTTTGTCATGTTCTAACCTAACCTAACCTATTTTTTGTTTCACACCTAACTTATTAAGGCGGTTCGCTTCTGGCACTTCGCCGGCCGCTGCCGCGGCACGCTCGCTTCGCTCGCTCGGCTCGTGCGTTGTTTGTCATGTTCTAACCTAACCTAACCTATTTTTTGTTTCACACCTAATCTATCAAGGCGGTTCACTTAACATTGTATTATATAACAACAATAACATATCCAGTCCGTCTCAGAGTTATGTTGATAGATGAGAAAAACTTAATGTTAAAGGGCTAGGAGAGACACAATTAAACAAACATTTTAATACATTACTTGTTTATTTCATAAACATGTTTAATTGCTTTCATTAAATGTACAAAAGAGTCTCTTTTATATTTATACACGTCTCTTCGCCACAAATATTCCACAATTATATCACTAAAGTTTTCTGGGTTGTTATAATTTTGTTTTTTGAAAAACCTCTTCACTGCTCGCCACTGGGATTCTATTCTTTGGGTGTGGATTCCATGAAGGAAGTCCAGGGAAAAAGCCAAAGTCGTAATAAAAATCGAAAAACAAGAGAGCACACATTCACGAAACTACGAGAGAAACGGAATGAATGGATGACAGTCCATCTGTCAGTAAGACAAAATGGCGCCTTTTTTTTTTCTTACGTTTAACGATAACGATACGTTTCGTTTAACTCAGTTTGACAACTTAATTTGACAACTTAATATTGTACCATTTTCTCAACATTGCGTTCCATTTCACTTTTTTTTATCAAATTTTAATTTAATCATAATTAATTTAAACTACGTTTCCGGCAAAAAAAAATTGCTGGAAGGGCTTCAGGTGGACCCCAATGATACCCCTAAACTCGCACCTTCATCAAAATCAGGTACCGGACGGCTATAGCCAACCCACATTATGCGTGGTTAGCTATTGCCTGCTTCATTTTAACACCCCTCTTATGGTTTGGGCACTTCCTTAATAATTTTTAAAACTTGTCGTTATTTTGAGATCGCGTTCTCTTATTTTACAGATACGTCAAAATGATAGCGTGGATTGTTTTTTTGATGATAACAAATTTTGTGAATCCGCCCCACAAAGTATTCAACTTCAAAAGGATCTGCCAAGCATAGAGCCACCAAAGTCAGCCCCTCTACAAACGAATGATCCGAACGATTTATTGACTCTAGAAGATATAGTAGAAGAAAATTTACAAAATTTTCCTTCATGCAGTTCTCAGAATTCAGATTGCCCATCCTCAAACATAAGTGGTATTGAACCGTTAAGTTCTTCTCCACGGCCAGATCCATTCGCCGACGACTCAAGTAATTTATGGATCCCAAATAGCGATGAGGAACCCTACATGAAAAATCATTCATTACGAATATCAACTTCATCAAATGATAGTACTGATATTGGAAACTCAACAGTTATTAAACAATCTACTTCAGGGAGTGCCCACTCTATTGCATCTCAAATTAACCAGGACGTGGAACCTAAACCAAAACGCTGGAAAAAAAGTGACCCGAGTCAATGGAAGAAGAATATTTCTAAAAAGAACATGTACAATTGTTTGCCTTATGAAGATAAAAAAGGAAGACTAATGCAAGCCAAGCACCCGAAGCCCGTAAAATGCCAAATCAAATGTCGATATAAATGCACAAGCATATTTGATGAATCAGACCGCAATAAAATTTGTAAGTCGTATTGGAAAATTGGTAACTTTTCGTCACAGAAACAATATTTGCTGTCCAAAATAACAACAATACCCATTAAGAGAATAAAAGTTGGCATCCCCGATGACAAACACAGAACATTTAATTACGGGTACCACTTTGAGAAAGCCGGTGTACAACATCGTGTCTGTAAGGATTTTTTTTTAAAAACACTCTGCATTTCCAATGGACCTGTTAATGAGGCGTTGAAAAACAAGGACGACGTTGGGACCTATATAGGTCAAGATAAACGTGGATGTCAAACGCCTATAAATAAAACAAATCCAGATTCGGAACAGCAAATAATTGATCATATTAATAGCTTTCCGCGACTCGAGTCCCATTATTGCCGAAAGAAATCCAAAAGGCAGTACTTAGACTGCAAATTATCCATCCAAAAAATGTATGAACTATACAAAGAAAAACTTCAATCTGAAGGAAAAATACCATGTTCTCTCTTCGTTTATAAACGTGTTTTTGGCACCCAGTTCAATTTGTCTTTTTTCAAGCCGAAAAAAGATTTGTGTCTAACATGTTCACGATATGATGGCTCCGGTCGAATGGAAGACTTAAAAGAAGAATACGATGCCCATATTGCGAGAAAGAATGAATGTCAGGCAGCCAAACAAGCAGACAAAGTGCGATCTACCAGCGACCCCACCTATTTAGTAGTTACAGCGGATATGCAATCTACTTTACAAATTCCGGTCAGTGGGATTGGTGTGTTATACTATACTAGAAAACTAAACGTGCAGAATTATACAATCTATACAGCGAAACGGCCAAACGATGCCTATTGCATTTTATGGAATGAAACTAATGGGAAACGTGGTAGTGTTGAGATAGCAACAGCTATTAATTGGTGGATCTCACAAATTCCTGATACTGTCAAAGAAATCACAATGTATAGTGATACGTGTGCTGGTCAGAACCGCAATCAATTTATAGCAGCATTTCTCCTTCATTTGATTCAGCGATCAGATAATACCTTAGAGGTATTTGAACAAAAATATTTGGAAAGTGGGCATACCCATATGGAGGTAGACTCCATGCATAGTGCTATAGAAAAAGAACAGAGACATGAATCAATATACTCCATGATCGATTGGAAATCCATAATGTTGCGAGCAAGATCCAAGCGACACAAGAATTCTGCACCACCATACAATGTTCATGAATTATTTTATAAAGATATGCTTGATGTAAAAGCAATAAACGAGATGTTCATAAAAAACACAAACAAGGATGAAAACGGCAATAAGGTGCAGTGGCTAAAAATTAAATGCCTAAGATTTGATAGAAAGCATCCTGGTATAATGCAGTTCCGTTATTCACACGAAGGGCCTTACCTTGAATTGGATGCTCTAAAGCAAGAGGAATTACAAGTGCGTACTCGAAACAAAAATAAAGCCCAAGAATTTGATATTACTCGTGATGAGCGTGTCAATAAAGATGCAATCATAACTAAGCTAAAAGAGTTTAATATACCTAAGGCTTATTCAACTGCTCTTCCTATATCGGAAGCCAAGAAAAAGGACCTAATAGGTCTTTGTGCGAAAGGGATTATCCCTTACGAACTGCATCCATGGTACCCGTCACTTCCCACAAATAAAACAGCGGTTGACAGAATAGGTCAACCCGATGTTCAAAACGAAGAATTAGATGAAACCATACTATTATAGGATATTATTTTATGTTTTTTTTGTTTTTTTTTTATTTCTTGGCGTTAATTACGCCGGCAAAATTATCATGCCGTTTTTTCTAATAAAGTACTTTTGATTTTAATTTTGGTTTTATTGAAAGGTAATATATCTTATTAAATACAATCTGTGATAAATATATTTAATTATAGTCATCTAAATAGTTAATATAATTTTTTACAAATTTTAATACTTAAGTGAAACACCTAATGATAAATGAAATATGAAGTAATAAATAAATATTTTACTTTAAATATTAAAAGTAACGTAGTTTTTTTAGTAACATTGAACTAGAGGATCTTAAGTTAGGCCCAAAATCAAAACTAATAAGGCGAAAACTAACTAACTTGAATTTTACTTAATTACTAATTAAATAAACAATTTATTTAAAATTTAACATAAATAATAGGAAGGATTTTATACATTCTACATAACCTAGTCAGAAGATTTTGATATTACATCAATTTAAAAAGTTATGAATTTTTATTATTTTTCTAACTTTAGATGCCAATATCTTAAAAGTACCCTACTGTTAGTTAATTAATTTTCGCTCTACGGGGACGATATTATGTTAATTAATGTCGATATTAAAAATAAAATGTGTCCTGCGTGATATTTTATTTCACCTTTTTGACCTACGTCTATTTGTGACATAAAATCCAAAGTAGATAAAAAAAAAGATCCAAATATTAATGCGCACTATTTTGCTCAAGGGCGCGCTAGTAAGTAACTCGCTAATGTAAAATACCTAAACTCGCGCAGCGCTGCGCAGAATAAAGGCTCTTAAAGATGTTGATGTTTCTTCGGGACAAATCATCAGCATAAAAAGATAAATATGGTATTTTAAATAACATAATTTAAAAAAAAAAACTGTAAGTACTTACTGTACCAACTGGTAGGTAGGTACTGCAGTTATGTGTAACATGATCCATAAGTTTTTTTATTATCTATAATTTTATTGTTTTCAGTCAAAATTAACGTAGTATAACTATGCTGGTTTTCACAGGCAGTCATACTCTTGTTTTTCTAGCTTAAGTGCAGCAAGAATAAAACATAACAAGCAAAACCATTGCACATTACATACATTTCAATATTTAGTCCTGAAGAAAAAAATACATCCTAAATTAAATAAAAATTCACTGACTTTATTTTGCATAGTATTGACCATCTCGATTTGTTAACGTATTTGAACATCTTTGAATAATTATAATTTTGCTTTTATTTACTAGTAAAAGTGATCCCTGGACATTTTAATCGTGTATTGTTTCTGCACCACTTCACAGCGAATGCTGTCATGATGATCCACAACTGAAGTTCACAATGATAAAAATGAAAATGTACGCGAAGATTTGAAGTGTGCTCGCTTGCAAGAAAAATGTCCGACTGATGACGTACTGAACACGACTTTTAAGCCCCGCCTACTTGTACACGACTTTTGTTGGGTCATTTTTTTAACGCAGTTACAGTTCCTGACTATTATTTCTTCGTAGATATTAATTTACCCAAACTTGCACAGATTTACAAATTTTCATACGGCAATGTTCCTTACCTTAAGACTTGTGATATCAGAAGTAATTGTAGTGATTAAGTGTAGCCTAAGGCATGAATAATTTACATCTCAAACTATATTAAAAGGCTATTAAAACATGTAAATAAAATAACACAGTATTATTGGACAAAATATTATATTGTGCTCATATGTGGATCCCAATTGGTTCACAACAATCAATATTGTATTACTAGGATGTCTATATTCTGTTCAATAAGGTTATATAATATCACACACAGTAATAATCACTGCCACTACGCAATAATAGAAAAAATATGGATTTACTAGCTATGCTAGTACACAGTTTATGTGGGTCCGTTTGTTAATACCTACAATGCAAAAAACCTATATAGTAAATGAACCACATGTCATATTTAGTGGCTTTATGATTTTTATTATTCCATTACTGCATACAAATAATATTACCATTATATTATATGCGGACAACACGGTGCTGGTGAGTCCGTTATTGGTAGTGCTCGGTGAGATGCTGAAGATGTGTGAGAGCTAAGTTGCTAGACATGGTCTGACATATAATATCAATAAGAGCGAATACATGGTATTTTATGCCACCAGTAAATGCCCTGAAAATATATCTATTACGATAACCTTGGCTGGCTTTAGTTTAAACAGAGTTTATAAATTAACTAATGAACTTTAATATTTAGGGCATTTTCTTACTAACGACTAAATGACAATGTGTGAAATGAGAGAGAGTAGGGTGCTCGCCATCCGATGTAATGTGTTGGCTTGTAGATTCACCCGATGTACTGATCAAGTCAAAATCACGCTATTAAAAGCATATTGTCAAGGCTATACGCGGTACTCTGTAGTTCAATTGTGCCAAAAGGTCACTGGATGAGGACGATTTCGACCTCTGTGCGATACGCCAAAAAATCCATGCATTCTATGTGGTTATTGTGGTTAAAAAAGAATTGCCAACGGTAAACAAGCTAGTTATGGAACTTAAAGAAGATATAAACTTTCAAGGAAGCAATACAACAATGCGAAGAATATTAAAACGGTTAGGATTTCGCTTCAAACGCTGTCAGTCAAAACGCAAAGTGTTGATGGAACGTTATGATATTACAGCATGGCGGGCCAGATATATTGAAAGATTGAGAAAAAATAGATTGGTAGACAAGAGACCTGTAGTATATTTAGATGAAACATATATTCACCCTACCTATCATGCCAAGAGTTGTTGGCAAAGCGCAGATGAAGATGGTTTGCTGATATCAGATTCACCGGGGAAACGCTTCATTATAGCTCATGCTGGATCAGAAAATGGATTCGTGCCAAATGCTTTGTTGATTTTTAGGTCACAACGGTAATCTGCTGACTATCACGATGACATGAATGCCTCAAATTTTTTAAAGTGGATGACTGAAAAGGTAGTACCTAATTTACCTGAAAACTCTTTGGTAGTTATGGACAACGCACCCTACCACTGCACGCAGATCAACAAAGTTCCAACCATGTCGAACCTTAAATCAGAGATGCAAATATGGCTACGAGAAAAAAAATATTTTCTTTGAAGACAGCTGGACCAAAGCAGTGTTATATGACACTATAAAAAAAACAAGGAGCCACCAGTTTACGCAGTTGATGAGTTGCTGAGGCAACACAACCATGAAGTTGTAAAGTTACCTCCGTATCATTGTGACTTAAATCCAATAGAAAAAAATTGGAGTCATGTCAAAAGACGCGTTGCCGAGAAAAATGTTGCTCAAGATCCCAAACAAATAGTTGAACTGACTGAAGCTGCTTTTGCAAGCATCACAGAAGACGACTGGCACATTCAGTGCAATCATGTCAAGAATGTTGAAGATGAGTACTTCAAAAATGACGGACTCATCGATGTGGAAATGGAAAGGTTTATAATTTGTACAGAAAATGATAGCGACACTGAATCGGATCATGATAGTGACATAATTGATACGAGTGACAGCGATTGCGATATGACTGGTATAAAACCATTATGTGAAGTAGATCACAATTATTGTAAAAATATATAATAAACGAAAAATAAATAGATACAGAACATTTGTTTTATTTTATCGTTTAAATAGTTCGTTAGGCTATTGTCTGATATAACTTCATGGGTAGAACTAATATTTTACTATCATTTTACAATTCCTAACTTTAGTTTTGGAGCATAAGTAGAAAATGAGTAATTTTATCATAAGTTACTGGCAACATTTAGTTACGCGCTAACAGCGCCGCGTCTATCGGACTTGAATGGTGGCGCTGACTCTAACTCTGCCTTTTATGGTATAGCCCAATGACAGGCATAAAAAGCAATTCCGTTATAAAAATCTTTTGTTCCTACATATTTCATCAAAATTCATCATCAAAAATTCTATTTTTGATGATTTTGTCAGGAATAGGATTATTGTATTTTATTACAATAAAAGTTGCAGTTCTTTTCAACGTGTTGATGTTACTAAGATTTTTTCTTGTATGCCTTATAGGTCTACCTCCTTGGTTTAATATTATAAGTAATCTTAAATCAGTTTATTATATTTTATTATACTAAAATAAGCGGAGCAACTTCAGCATGATGAATATTGGTTTTAACAAAAATGGCAACACCTTGACCATGGCTATCGTGCAATTTATCCTGACGATAACAGAAGTACCCTGGGATATGAAGAGGCACATGCCCGCTAAGCTTAGTCTCGCTAATTGCTATTATGTCAGCAGTTAAGTAGTTAACTGCAAGATCTGTAAGTTCAGGTAGTTTATTGCGAATGCCGTCCGCATTCTAGTATAATATTCGTAGCAAATTGGTGTTTTTATACATACTGGCCTAAATGGGTTAATACTAGTATGACCTTATCCATCATAGAAGTGCATGATTTGAACTCAGTTTTGATTGACTTTAAGACTTTCAATATCTGTAGCATTTCTGAAGTCGATTCGTCCATAGATGTAGTACCAACATGACACGGAGAGACCCTTTTGAGATCTTTGCCCATGAGCGTTCATTGGCCTGGGATCGAGGTGAGCTTTTAGTTCTGTTGTTCGTCGGTTCAGGATGTATCTTGAGCTTTTGTTGGGTAATGTGAAGTCTTTGAAGGTATTCAATTCTTGCCGGGCATTGACGGTTTTTTGTAGGATGATTCTCCTTACAGTTACAGCACTGAGCTGGGCTCGATCGCTCTTTTTGAGGCAGTTAATGGTGGCATGATCACCAATGCATTTCACACAACGGTCGGGAAGGTTGCAATTCTTCGATGCATAGCCAAAACGCTGGCAACGATATTATTGTGTACCAGACTATTGTTAGGTCTAAAGCGTTCAATCTGTGTAGAAGGAATATTATGTTTTTTATTTAAACTCTCTACACTAGATGGCGTTAGTATCGCAATGCATAAATCCTGCATCACGCAAGCTAGATGGCGTTAGTATTGCAATGCACAAATCCTGCATCGCGCAAGTGTTTGTTGCACAAAAGCGCGGGACTGATTCTAGAATTTAAAATTATGTATCCAATAGTTGGTACTGAAATAAACCACTTTCAAATATCAGCTATTGCTTCATTTGTACCGTTGCGTTGTACAAAATTTGGTCCACTCGTGCCGGAAGAATTGGAGCCAGGCGGCGACGTGAGTACTTCGCGGCGGTGAGCAGCAGCAGACCAGGAGGAAGGTCTGCAGACGGAGCCGGGATCCAACCAGCATCAAGTGGTGCTGATCACGGAGGAAGGCGGACCCAGTGACGTCAGGTTCGGAAGCCCCGGTACGAGGGGCAGCAGCAGACCCGGAGGAAGGTCTGCAGACGGAGCCGGGAGCCAACCAGCATCAGGCGGTGCTGATCACGGACCCCCCCGGAGGAAGGCATCTAAGGACTTCAGGAAGCAGCAGCAGACCAGGAAGGTCTTCTGCAGACGGAGCCGGGAGCCAACCAGCATCAGGGGGTGCTGATCACGGACCCCCCGGAGGAAGGTATCTCAAGACGTCAGGAAGCAGCAGCAGACTAGGAGGAAGGTCTTCTGCAGACGGAGCCAGGAGCCAACCAGCATCAGGAGGAACTGCACACGAGCACCCAGTGACGTCAGGATTTTGGTGAAGTGTGAGTTGAAATAAATGTGAGTACATTATAGTTATTAACTTAGTGAAGTAGGAAGAAAAAATCAAGCTTATTTGAACTTTATGTGTTAAAATAAAATAACTTAGTAGAATCGTGTAGTAATCTCGACCTAGAATAAATTAGAAAAATTGGTTGGGACGGGGAATCCATGCCCAAATTCTGTTAGTCTTTATTTCTCAAACACTTGTAAAATTTTTAAGATTGTGTCGCAGGACTTAGAATAATTTAGCGGAAATAACACTTGTAAAAATTTGTATTTTTTAAGGACTTAGAAATATTTCACTCAGAAAACACTTGTGATTTTTACGTACGCTTTCGGAGTATATCTTTACTTTCAATTGTAATTGGTAAATATTTGGTCGATCTGTTAGAACACAACTTACCAAGATGTCGACTAAATTATTAAATGCGCAGCAAGATTCCTATGAGAAAATAGTAAAGGCACATGTTAATTTCAAAAAGTCTACTAAAGACCGCCTTACAGAACCTTATGTGCAAACAAGGTTAACATTATTAGATACCTTATGGAATCAATTTACAAAAATTCATAAAGATATTTTAGATTCTGATGATTGGGACAAAATAAGAAGTAGTATCTACGTTAAGGAAGATTTGTATGATAAGACAGAGGAGGCTTTCATAAACTATAGAGCCGAATTAATGAATATGCTGAGTCCAATTACAAAGGATCCGGTTTACACTGAATCAGCTAAAAATAGTGTAGGAAACATAAAATTGCCAAAAATTACAATACCCCAATTTTCAGGAAAATACACAGAGTGGGTTACCTTTAGAGACTTATTCATTTCTTTAGTTCACTCGAATAATTCGTTGGACAACGTGCAAAAGCTTCATTATTTAAAAAGTCATTTGTCTGGGGAAGCAGAACAGCTTATCAGGCAATTGCCAATTACTGCAGCGAATTATTCAGAGTGTTGGGAGCAACTGGAAGCTAGGTACAATAATAAAAATTACTTAGCTAATTGCCTATTAAAGCGATTACTTGGGCAAAAGGACATTAACGTAGAATCCGCTGATGCTTTAAAGGAACTTGCTGATACTACTGCAGATTGTTTGCATGGTTTGAAAAATATAGGGGTTAACGTCGATACCTGGGACATTATTGTAATTCACATAATATCAAACAAGCTGGATATGGAAACGCGTAAGCAGTGGGAGTTGAGGGTTTCGGCTGACGGTTCCAGAGAATTGCCTAAGTTTGTAGAATTTCGTGAATTTTTACAATCACGATTTAGAGCTCTAGAATCAATCGAACCAGTTACAAAATCGAGAGCCTCAAATCCTACTCATGGCCTACCAGCAAGGCATAAGGTTTTTGCAACGGTTAGTGTTATATGCGAATATTGTAATGAAGATCATAAATTGTTCACTTGTAAAAAATTCTCTAAAGAAGATGTAAGTAAGCGACGTGAATTTGTATTTAATAAGCGTTTATGTTTCAATTGCCTGGGTAGTAACCACTCGGCGAGGTTTTGCCCTTGTAAGTTCACATGTCGAGTGTGTAAAGGTAAGCACCATTCTTTGCTTCATCCAAACGGGTCCACTGGAGAAAGTAGTGTACAAAGTTCCAAAACTGGTGTTGTAACGTCTGAAGAAGGTATGGGTGGCTCACCCTCTGGAGGATCAGGGGAATACTCCAGTTCTGTTGACAAAGCGCCAATGGTCTCATGTTTTGGTCAAGTGCCTGCAAGGTGTCAGGTATTGTTGGCGACAGCTATCGTATGGGCGGAGTCGTCAAAGGGTAGAAAACATTATGTTAGGGCGTTGTTGGATCAAGGATCACAGGCATCCTTTGTTTCCGAAGCAACAGCCCAATACCTAGGTCTTAAAAGGTGTCCAGTCAAGGGAATTATATCAGGCCTAGATGGCAACAAGACAACAATTGCTATACACATGGTAGATCTCAAGATTCGTTCGCGAATTAATGACAAAATCGTTATTACGGTCCAGGCGTATGTTATCAAAACGGTGACTACTTTTCTGCCAAACTGGAAGGTAGAGCAGTTGGAATGGCTGGAAGATGATATTTGTTTGGCCGATCCTCAGTATCACACCCCAAATAAAATTGATATTTTGTTGGGTGCGGAAGTTTATGGGCAGGTGGTACAAGATGGTGTAAAGAAGGGTCCAAAGGGTTAATCCTATTGCTCAAGCTACATCATTGGGATGGATTTTGTCAGGCACATGTGAAGGGTCACAATCAAATTCGGCAAATGTGGTCTCTATGCACTTAAGCGTTGATGATAATGATATACTTAAACGGTTTTGGGAAATCGAAGCGGAGCCGAAATCACACTTAAAGATAATGTCTGAAGAGGAAGTTGCCTGTGAGCTATTGTTTGAGAAAACAACAAGACGAGACGAAGATGGACGATACATCGTCAAACTTCCTTTTAAGATGAACAGACCAGAATGTGTAGATGGTAACTCCAGAGCCATTGCTGAAAGAAGGTTAAATGGTTTACATTCACGGCTGAAGAAAGATGAAGACCTAAAACATAATTATAACAGGGTAATGGAAGAATACCTAGAATTAGGATATATGGAGAAAATTCCTGCAGCAGAAATTAATGAGAAGGAATCGGTATACATACCTCATCATCCAATCGTAAGAAACGATAAAGACACCACAAAGATCAGGGTTGTGTATGATGCCTCCTGCAAGTATAAAAATGGTGTATCGTTAAATGATACATTAATGACAGGGCCTACACTTCAACCGGAACTGAGGCATTTGCTGATGCGTTGGCGGCAACATCCAATATGCATAGCTGCTGACATCACAAAAATGTACTGTCAGGTGAAAGTGTCCGAACAAGATGCAAATTATCAGCGGTTGTTATGGAAAGAAACTGCAGAAGAAAGAGCTGAAGATTACCAATTATTGAGAGTTACCTTTGGTACAGCATCAGCACCCTACCTTGCCGTGAAATGTCTTCAGCAAGTAGCAAGAGATGATGGTGCGAAGTACCCTGTAGCATCTGAAAGAGTGATGTGTGATTTTTACATGGATGACTTACTAACAGGATGTGATTCGGTAACGGAAGGGCTAGTCATTTACCATGAAATGAACAAGCTCCTGAAAATGGGAGGGTTTGAGTTGCAAAAGTGGATGAGCAACAGCAACAACTTACTGCAAGCAATTCAGGAAACAAGAACAGCAAAGGAGACTGTTAATGAAGAGATAAGGCTTAAGATGGATGATGTTGTTAAACTATTGGGACTAACCTGGAATCGACGAACTGATTGTTTCCGGTATTCGTTGACCCTTCTGGAACTACCAACTGGGCCTGTAACAAAAAGAAAAATATTATCTCACATTGCTCGGTTGTATGACCCACTAGGGTGGGTGGCACCCTGTGTCATAACAGCAAAGATATTGATTCAAAAGCTGTGGATATCTGGATTAGGATGGGATGAGGAAGTGACAGGGAAATTATTAACAGAATGGAATACTTACCGAGAAGGTTTACACTTGTTAACTCAAATAAACATACCGCGATGGCAAAATACAAGCAAAACTGATACGTTGGTAGAGCTCCATGGGTTCTCCGATGCGTCAAAGGTAGCGTTCTCGGCAGCAGTATACCTTCGCAGGATTGACACCTCAGGCAACGTCCACGTGACCTTGGTAACAAGTAAAACTAAAGTTGCACCTATTAAACAGGTATCTATTCCAAGGTTGGAACTATGCGGAGCAATACTCGTCACTAGACTGCTAGTAGAAGTAGCGGAAATTTTAAAGATTCCAAAGCTGAGCATTCGGGCGTGGACGGACTCTACAGTAGTTTTGGCGTGGCTTAATAGCCACCCAAGTCGCTGGCAAACGTTTGTCGCGAATCGGGTGTCGGAGATATTGACTACCCTGGATTCGAGTCAGTGGTCACATATACCCTCTGGTCAAAACCCGTCAGACTGCGCTTCGAGAGGCATAACACCTGCAGAACTCTTGGACAACAATCTGTGGTTTAGTGGCCCGGATATTTTAGGCAGAGAAATTGTTCAATACAGCAAACCAAAAAATGTTGAAACTCAGCTTGAAGAGGTAAAGGTTAATGTCGCCGTGGCCGAAATACCTATTTGGAACAGATACTCCTCCCTTACAAGATTAGTGAGGGTGGTAGCATATTGCAGACGTTTTTTAAATGTAAGAAAGTCGGTCAGCAATGATCGTACTCCCGCGGCTTACCTTACTTCGAAGGAAATGGCAGAGGCATTGGAAGTTTGCATCAAGCAATGTCAACTAGAAGGTTTTAGAGAACAATTGGAAGTTTTAAAAAGAGACGGTAAGTTTGCTAGAATAAAGGGCTCATTAAAATCACTTAACCCTTTCATTGACGCCAAAGGTATTATGCGAACGGGAGGTCGTTTAGAGAAATCACCATTCAACGAAGGAAGGAAACACCCCATATTGCTACTAAAAAGGTCAACATTCACGGATTTGGTTATAAGTGATGCCCATGCTAAGACGCTGCACGGTGGCATTTAGCTCATGTTGGCTTATTTAAGTAGTCAATATTACGTGCTAGGATTAAAACTTTTAGTCAAGGCGTGTATTCGGAAGTGTATAAGGTGTGTTCGACACAAAGCGGAAATATCCACGCAACTGATGGGTCAGTTGCCAGCAGCCCGAGTCACACCTGCAAGGCCTTTTAAATGCAGTGGTGTGGACTTCGCGGGCCCTGTCAATATAAGGACTTTACAAGGGGTATATATGCCTGTTTATCTGTATGGCTACTCGCGCTGTCCACATCGAGGTAGTCAGTGACCTGACTACTCAGGGATTTTTGGCAGCCTTTAAAAGGTTTGTTGCTCGTCGTGGCCATTGTAGTGACGTATGGAGCGACAACGGAACCAATTTCGTTGGAGGGTCTCGTGAGTTACAAAATCTAGTCTCTTCAGAAAATGTAGGTCTTGCAGAGGAAGTAGCGAAAGCTCTAGCGAATAATGGTACAACGTGGCATTTTATACCAGCTCACTCTCCAAATTTTGGCGGACTTTGGGAAGCGGGGATCAAATCTACAAAAACGCATTTAAAAAAGCTTTTAGGTGACTGCACGCTGACGTATGAAGAGCTATCTACTGTCTTAACGCAAATAGAGGCCTGCTTAAACTCTAGACCACTGTCGCGACTTGAATCTGAATCAGATGCCATTGATGCGCTGACCCCAGGACACTTTCTAGTGGGTGAGCCTCTCGTCACTGCTCCAGACCATAACTTTGAAATGTCATCTGCCAGTAGTCTGCGTCGGTGGCAGTTGACTCAAAGAATGATGCAGACTTTTTGGAGGCGTTGGTCTCAGGAATACCTAACGAGTTTTCTGCATCGATATAGATGGGCTTACCAAACGCCTGAACCTGAGATCGATGACGTAGTTTTAGTTAAGGAGGACGGCTTACCTCCTTGTCGATGGCTGCTTGCTCGAGTGGTTGCTAAGCACCCAGGCACAGACAACATAACACGCGTAGTTACGTTGCGCACAAAAAATTCTCTCATCAAACGGTCCATATCAAAATTGTGTGTTCTGCCGGTGACCGTTTGATTTTGTTAAATTAAGATGCAGAAATTGTATACAGTCCATTTGTATTGTTTGAAATATAGGGATAAGTTTTTTTTTTTTATTATTATGTATAATGAAAATTCTTGTGTTAACCCACTAAGGACAAATATCATACAATTCGGTAAGTGTCTTCTAAACCCAGCCTCACCAAGTCATGGTGGGCGGTGTAAGTTGAAGGACAAAATAATTTGTCCTTGGTGGGCGGAATGTAGAAGGAATATTATGTTTTTTATTTAAACTCTCTACACTAGATGGCGTTAGTATCGCAATGCATAAATCCTGCATCACGCAAGCTAGATGGCGTTAGTATCGCAATGCACAAATCCTGCATCGCGCAAGTGTTTGTTGCACAAAAGCGCGGGACTGATTCTAGAATTTAAAATTATGTATCCAATAGTTGGTACTGAAATAAACCACTTTCAAATATCAGCTATTGCTTCATTTGTACCGTTGCGTTGTACAATCTGTATGACGCAATTACAGAGGTATTTAATTTGCTTACATTTTGTAATGTCTTTCCCAGGAGGAAGCTGAATAAGAAGAGGTGCACACGAAGATTTTTCAGCTTTATTTTTCATTTTAGTGACAGTAGCATCTTTAAATCCCATTTTGCTAGCTCACTGTGAATTGTGTCAGCTGCTTCTGTAGGAATACCTCGAATCACTACTTTGTATTTACGTTCTTCTTTCGGGCAAATGTATGAAAGAAAATATTCTCTGCTCGTAAGCCCTCAACTATTAACTTGTGACTTTCGTTTGAGTAGCAATGTATTGAAACTTTGCCGTTTCGTCTGTATTGTACGTGAAAGGTTTTTGTGAACTTGGAAACAGTTTCAGTAACAGTTTTATGCGACCAGCCTTCATTTAACTCTAGGACAATTGGTGAAATACGTCCTGTAGTGTTTCGCTTATTTATAGAGGTATAATGGAAAGCCTCACCTTGGCTGCAGTCGGAGTCATCTGGTAAGCCCATAAAAAGGTTCGAAGTGTTAAACGTCACTTGGGTGGACTTTCCTTTGGGATTGACGACAGCCCGCTTAGGCTTTCTCCAGAGGCTTTCTTCAGCTGATCTCTTGTTGGGCAGACTCTCAGTCGATGATGACCTGACTAGGTATCTCTATCCATGGTAGAAACTGGCGGAGCTCGATAATTCTCGATAATTTGACTTATCAATAAGCCAAATTGTCGAGTCGGTACACCACTAACATGTGTATTATTTGGACTCGTTTAGTCGCGTCGTACACACGGGCGCAGTGTCGCCGTGTGCTCGCTGCGCGAGCGGAACGATGTATGAAAAAAACCCTCGGTCCGAGTACGAACGCGCCTACGAACGGCGTCCAACTCGGAGAACGAGATGAATGTAGAGCTCTCCCGCTCCCGCGCTAACTCTGTTGGCAACATCTCCAACGACGGGTTCACTACCGTCGGAAAGAGAAAGCGCGTCCCCAAAGCCGCCTCAGAGGCTCCCTCCCCGCCACCCAAAGCGGTCTGCACCGCCCAGAGAGCGTAGCTATCAGGCTCTCTCGCTCCCACCTCCCGCGACCTTCTCGCTCACTCCGATGCTCCCGCAAGCATCGCCACGTCTCACCGTGACGCGTCCTCCCAAGGAGCGTCAGTTAGGCGCGAGAAACCGCCGCCGCCTCTGTTCCTTCAGGACAAAGGGAATTGGGACATGGTCTCACGCCTCTTGACGGATCGTAAGATCCAATATATAAGCGCCCGCTCAACCCAACTGGGTATCAAGTCCAGGTGCCCAAGCGACCATAGGGCGCTCACTAGGATTCTCACAAACGAAAGAATAAGTTTTCACACCTATGCTCTCGAAGAGGAAAAAGTTTTACGCGTTGTCATACGCGGCGTCCACAAAGAGGTGCAGACCGATAGTGTCCTCGCCGACTTGTAAGCATAAGGGTATCCTGTCCGCGAATGCCAACGCATGTACAGCGGCAAGGATCGCAAACCCTACGACCTACTCTTGGTCATTCTTAATCGCACGCCTGAGGGCAAGGCGATATTTAATGTCAAAACGGTCGTGAACCTCTCGGGGATCACCGTTCAACCCCCATACCGTAACAGTGCACCTGGCCAGTGTCATAACTGCCAACTGTACGGTCATGCCGCCCGATTCTGTTTCGCCCGCCCGAGGTGCGTCAAGTGCCTAGCCTAGGGGATCACGGGACAGCCCAGTGTTCTCGCACTAGGGAGTAACCCGCCAAATGCCAAGTCGACGGTCTGGGGTAACCCCGCCGCCTCCTGTAACGTCCGGGGCCGCGCCGTTGAATACTGGGCGGCCTCGTCCGATGTGTTCCTTCTCAACAGAGGGACGGTCCAGACGTGTGTGCGGCAACGGGGAGGGTCAGTGGTGGACGTCTCGTTTGCCACCCCCGTGCTAGCCGCCCGCGTCTTGAACTGGCGGGTGGAGATGGTGGAGACCTTGTCAGACCACCGATATGTGCGGTTCGACATCTCCACCCAGAGCCCGCGGAGAACGGTCCCCACGGGTCCTTCTCCTTTTCCACGGTGGGCTCTCACTCGCCTGGACTGTGAGGCGGCTATGGAGGCGGCGTTTGTCCAGGACTGGCTCGCACCTCCCTTCGAAGGCCTGGACGTGGACTCCGCAGCGGTCCAACTGAAGAAGTCCCTGACTGAGGTGTGAGACGCCAGCATGCCTCGGTCTCGCCGCCGACCTCCCCGTCGTGCCGTCTATTGGTGGACGGAGGAACTCGCGGGGCTCCGGGCCGCCTGTGTGGCAGCAAGGAGGGCCTACACGCGGAGTCGACGGCGCAGCCGACGAGATGAGGCCAACGAGGTGCTTCTCTACGCTGCTTACGTAGAGGCAAAGAGGGTCCTCAAGTCGGCGATAGGCGCCGCCGAGGACGCGGCGAGAGCAGAGATGCTTGAGGGCCTCGACAGGGATCCATATGGGAGACCATACAAAGCAGCGCAGAACAAACTGCGCCCCTTTGGACCCCCGCTGACGGAGACCCTCGAGCCGACATTACTGGATGGGGTGGTTCGGTCTCTGTTTCCGTTCAGGACCAACTTCGCCCCACCAGTGATGGACCCCGCGAGCGGTGGCTCCGCCGGAAGATGGGGGGAGGCATCTCCAGTCACGGTGGCCGAATTCGTAGGGGAGGCTCTCCACCTCCGCGCCAAGAAGATGGCCCCTGGGCCGGATGGCGTCCCTGCACGGGTGGGTGGTGGCCATCGCCGCCTCCCAGATGGAGGAGAGGTTTCGGGACCTATTCAGAGCATGTTTCGCGTCTGGGAGGTTCCCGAAACCTTGGAAGGAGGGGCAGTTGTACCTTCTCCGGAAGGAAGGACGCCCGGTGGACTCCCCATCTGCATACCGGCCCATCGTTCTGCTCGATGAGGTCGGTAAAATATTCGAGGGGATCGTCGCCAAGCGGCTGAATGGCCACCTGCGGAAGGTCGGACCAGACTTGTCGGACGCCCAATTCGGTTTTCGAAGCAGTGTGACCGTTTTTGGTATTTTTGATACTAAATTGGTATATTTGAGGCTCCGAAGAATGACTACAGTATATTTTTAGTATATTACTGAATATCAGTATAATATTGGTACAATTTCAACTTTTATGGTATTTTTTTGGTATATATACCTGGCAGCCCTGTTATAGACCGTAAAACATTTTCAAAAAAATACATATGTCATGATCGGTTCTTCGTCGGTTCTTAATAACGCTGTCTTTGTCACGCAATGGGCTCTTCGTAGCAATCTTTCTCTTTTACACACCGAGTGAATGTTTGTCAGTTTTATTTCAGGGGATTCCCGTGTAGTTGTGTTAAATTAGATTTCTCTATGGTGTCCAAACTAGTCCGAAGATTTTTGCGTTATTTGGTATTGGTGTTTCGATTCACGGTGGTCGGTTTATGGTGGTTGTTTCAATATGAAGCGCTAATATGAACAGAAATATAGATCGGAGTGGGAACAAAACCCGGAATTCTCTTCTTGGTTAACCAAAGATAAATATAGTGAAAATGCTATGTGTAAAGCATGTGGAGTGACGTTTTTAAGTAGAATCGCTACAATAAAGTCTCATGCCGAGACTGAGAAACATCGTAAAAAGATAATACATTACAGTGGACAATCGAAGGTAAGATAACAAAAGCTAAGATTTATTAACGTAAACGTAGTCCCGTTTTTAAATTATTTTCTTCTTTATAAATTCTCTTTCTGTTCCAGATTGACAAGATATTTCAAAGCAAAGGTCCAATTTCACAGGAGATAAGAAAAGCCGAACTTCTATTTTGCGGCGCCTTAGTCGAGCATAATATTTCTTTTCGTGCAATGGATCACCTAAGCGAATTATTTCGTAAAATGTTTCCTGATTCTGAAATCGCAAAAGGTTATTCCTGTAAACGTACTAAAACCGCTCAGTTAATTTATGATGTTATGGCGCCATCATTTGAAAAGCAATTATTGACAGATATAAAAAAAACTTCAGAATTATCAGGTAATACCGTTTTTTCTTTGATCATAGACGAAAGCACAGACATAACGACGGAGAAACTACTTGCCGTAGCAGTTAAGTTTTATTGCATCAACGACGATAAACTCAAAACTAAATTTTTATGTTCCGTCAGGCTTTCAGGCGAAACAGCAGAGGATATTTTTAATTCACTGTGTCAAAGCCTAATTGATTTAAATTTAAATATCAAAGATATATTAGGTTTTGCAGCTGATACAACGAACGTAATGTTTGGAAGAAACAATAGTGTTGTTTCAAAAATTAAAAATGTCAACCCAAATTGCATTTTCGTAAAATGTGTGTGCCATTCTTGCGCATTGGCTGTAAGCTACGCATGTAAAAAACTTCCTAGAGCTCTAGACCAAGTTGTCAAAGAAACACATAATTATTTTAGCCACAGTTCTAAACGTCAAAGGGAATTTGTAGAATTTCAAAAATTTGTTGGCTCACAACTGCATATTATATTACGCCATTACGAGATACGTTGGTTATCTCTACATGCATGTGTTAACCGTACATTAGAGCAGTGGGATGCTCTAAACTTGTACTTTCAACAAGAGCATCTAGTTGAGCACAGTCATTCAGCATCTTTTTTACATGAAAGCTTTGAAAATAAACAAATAAAGCTCTATTTCTTGTTCTTGGATTACATTTTACCTATTGTGAATAAACTTAATGTAGTTTACCAAGGAAATGATTGCAATGTTCAAACTATTTATAGGGATATATCTGATTTGTTCAAAAGTATACTCAGCTGTTATATGAAAGCCAGCTACGTCCGAGCTACGAGCATTGAAAACGTTGACCCAAATAGTACAGTAAACTTCGTAGAAATAAATGACTTGTATTTGGGAGTTAAAGTTGCTAAAGAAATTACGCTGCTAAGAAATCAATCATTTAATGTTACTGTTATCAAAGATTTCTTGCAAAGATGCCAGAGATTTTTGATTGAATTATGCAGTCAGCTAAAAAACAGATTGCCTACAAATGAAAGGATATTTTTCGAATTACGTTTCATGGATCCGCAAATAGCTGTTTATGAAAACTTTTCTTCACTTGTAAATGTTACTGAAAGGTTCCCCAACATTGTAACAAACGATACTCAAAAGCAACAAATTGATGAAGAATACCGTCAAATGAAGTATGACCAAGATGTTCAAAATTTGATGTGTGGTACTAGTACCGGTACAGTTAATTGTGAACAATTTTGGAGCAAAGTTAGTAATATTGTTAGCAGCCAAAAATTGCCAAAATATAAAAATTTGACCAGTTTTGTAAAATGTTTAATGTGTTTGCCTATATCTAATGCTCAGTGTGAACGAATTTTTTTCTCAAGTTAATATGATCAAAACTAAATACAGAAACAGGTTTACATCAAATCATGTTTCTTCAATCTTACATGTAAAACAAGGTTTGACTGACGGTTGTACTTCATTTGTTCCGACGACCGAGATGATCAAAATAAATAAATTTAGTAATAATGATTATACAATAGATTTAGAATAAACATTTTTGATTAAAAATTATGTGTTTTATTTGCAATATTTCCATAATAATGAAGCAAACATTTTGGTATAATTGAGTGTTCTATTTAGTATTTTTTAGTAGATTTCTAAGATTCCGTTGGTAGGTTTGTAAAATTAGACACGGTCACACTGTTTCGAAGTGGGCGTTCGACTGTAGACGCGTTGGCCTTACTCAAGGGCCAAGTGCTGGAGGCTGTGGAGGCAAGGGACGGAGTCTTGGCTGTGTCATTTGACATAGCCAACGCCTTCAACTCCGTCCCTCACTCGACAATATTGGAGGCACTCCGCTACCACGGTGTGCCTCAGTACCTGCGGTGGCTTCTGGCTGACTATCTGGAGGACAGAGCCGTCCTCCTCGTAGACCGCACGGGAAAACTTCGCCGGTACGGTGCGGGGTCCGGTGTTCTACAGGGGTCTGTTCTAGGACCTCTCTTGTGGAACATCGGTCGTCGGTGGGGGCGTAAAAGCTCGGCCGACTCCCCAGTTCTCCTCCACTCATACGAAGCCGGAGTGCCGCTGGGTCGTTTAGTGGGTATACTGGCATTTGCCGGGGAGTCCCACATACCTCCCTCATCCCCAACGGGGGGGATGCGTAATGCATTTTTCCCAGCGGAAAAAAAAAAAGGGAGTAACTCGCCAAGTTGTGTCCTCTGCGGCACACAGGGACATACCGCCAACTATCGCGGTAGCCCTAAGGCACCCCGCGTATCCAGAGGGCCGGCGAGGAGGCCTAATCCCCTTCCTCCCGGTCACTACCCGCTCTCAAGGGAACGGCCCTAAGCCTACACTTACTTACACCCGCACCGCAGGCAACACCCTTAGTACCCGCGCCCGCGCCCGCGCGCAACGCTTGGTCCAAGCTCTTGAGCATGGTAAAAGCAAGCGCCCCCCTCAACCCCGCCCGCCCGCAGGCCTCTGCCAGCGCGCCGGCTCCTAAGCCCACACCTCCGCCTTCTAGGCCTCCCATGGCTGGACTCATGGACGCCCCAGGTCAGTCTGACATAGCCCTTGTCATGGACTACGCGATGGTCTAGACGTGGACGAAGTACGTGCATTCGCGCACAAACTTCGTACTACCACAAACGACCAAAACCGCTTGCGAGCCACGCTCACACACGCGGGTTTAATCAGCGCAGTAAGGCGCTACGCCCTCCCCAACGTTTCTTAGGTATTATCCAATATGGGTAGTACACCGAAACGAATTAAGTTACCGTAGCGACTTTCAATGCTGACTGAAATACTAAGAAATTCTGTAAGGTCGATATCGATCGACAATGCCTCCAATCATTAGGCTACCTCCCCTCTCCATAGCGTTCCTTGACGAAGACAAAGCCGAGTGTTTAGCTGATAGCCTCGAGGCTCAGTGTACTCTTAATGTAGATCACGTCGACCAGAATCACCTCGATTCGGTGGAATCTGAAGTCGAACGTAAAAGCTCTATGTCCATCTCTGACCTCCCACTCCTCCCACCGGTAAAATCATCCGAGGTAGTGTCTCTGATCAAGAGCCTTAAGACCCGTAAATCCCCTGGTGCTGATGGTATCAGTAACAAGGTGATCAAACCCTTCTCAGTCCCGCTAGTCGATCTCTTAGTTAGCATCTTCAATGCTGCAACTGCTCCTTCCCAGACACTTGGAAGCATGCCCTTGTGATTGGTATTCACAAACCAGGCAAACCGGCAGCCGAGCCTTCTAGCTAACGTCCCATAAGTCTCCTCAGCTCTCTGGGGAAGATTTACGAGCGGCTCATTGTGAACCGACTCTGGTACCACGTTAGGTCCAATAACCTTCCCGATGAGCAATTTGTATCTAGAGCCATACACTCTTGCGTCCAACAAGTGCACCGCGTAACGGAACACATCCTAGGCGGTTTCAATAAGAAACCAAAGCCCCAAGGGACCATAGCTGTCTTCCTCGACGTGGCGAAAGCGTTCGACAAAGTCTGGCACAACGGCTTGATATTCAAGCTATACCAACTGGGTGTGCCAGACCGTCTTGTTCGCATCTTACAAGACTTCCTCAGGGATCGAACGTTTAGCTGTCGTACCGAGGGAACGCTCTCCTCCCCGCATCTCATTCACACAGGTGTCCCTCAGGGCTCTGTACTCTCACCCATTCTCTTCTCGCTGTACACCAGCGACGTCCCACGATCTGAACCTAATGTTCAGATCGCTCAGTTTGCGGATGATACTGCAATCTACTCTACTGGCTGGTTCAAGGTCAGGCAGAGATGTGCCATCCAACGAGCCATCACCGTAATCGGTGCATGGTTTCGTAAAAGGAGGATTGCAGTAAATCCTAGCAAAAGTGCAGCAGTGTACTTCACTGAAACCCAGCGGACTCTCATGCCGTCACCCATAGTCCTATTCGGCGAACCCATCTCTTGAGCTAAATCTGCCAAATACCTGGGCGTCACCCTTGATCGCCAACTCACTTTCGCGAAACACATCCAGATTGTTCGCAATAGGGCGGCCTTCATTATGGGTCGTCTTAGTCCCCTCATAGGCAAAGACAGTAAAATGTCTCTTAGAAATAAGACGACTCTTTACAAACTTTGCATCCGCCCAGTCATGACTTATGCATCTGTAGCGTTCGCCCATGCTCAGAGACACGACCTCCATAAACTTCAAGTGATTCAGAATAATTTTATGCGCAGGGCAGTGGACGCTCCGTGGTACTTACGGAACGCCGAACTGCACTGCGATTTCACCCTCGCTTCTATTGCACAGTATATCAAAGACTGCTCCCGCCGCCATTTCGACAAAGCTCCCCACCACTCGAATCCCCTCGTGGTCGAAGCGGCGAACTACTCCACTGACATAACCGATCCTTACTTCCTTCCCCCCCGTCGCCGTCCAAGGCATATTTTGGGTGACCCGGACGACCCCATCGCAGCCGTTACTTCGGCAGCTTTAGCGTCGTCCCAAGGAAACCCCGGTAATGGTTGTAGACCCGGCCAGGGCTGTGATCTCGATCGCATTGTAGGCTCCGGCCGAGATCTTCTTCGCAGCCCCAGTCACAGTCGAGGTAACCCACACACACACGATAGTAGTCCCAGCCACAGTGAGAGCAGGAGTATACACCGCGGCCCCGGTCGCGATGTATCCTCCGGCCCAGGTAATGGCTGTGGACGAGGTAATTCTGGTTCATTATGTAGCCCCAGCCACGGTGCGGGCAGGAGTCTGCACCGCGGCCCCGGCCTCGATGTAGACTCCGGCCCAGGTAACGGCTGTGGGCGAGGTACTCCACGCTCTATTTGTAGCCCCACCCAATGCGCAAGAGATGCGGCTCCCTGGTGCGGAGGGTGCGGGGGAGCGCTAACAGCATGCTGGCCGCGCTCGCAGACAGGCTCGACTGTCCCTATATATGTCATTGTTGTGAATTGCATATAAATAAACTTAATATTAATAGGTAATTTTAATTTAATCTAATAATTTAATGTAATTCTTTGTAATTTTTAAATTTAATATGACTATTATAATGTAATTGATGTAGGGGGTGTAAGTCCCTACACTGGAGTTGATATACCGGGGAAACTAATGATATGATGTCGAGCTGCATAAATGAAACCACCCGTGTTCATGGTCAAATGCTAACTGATTTATTTTATAACAATAATGTACAAAAGCTGTCGCACGCGGATTCGCGGGCGTCAGCACAATCTCACAATACATGTACTTACTTCATACATCTTGCCCACTCAAATAGGCCTAAGATGATTTCATGCTAAACATAAAAGAAATGAAGACTTACTTCTAAATGATATAATGCGTAAAGAGTAGATGATATAATGCGTAAAGAGTAGATGATACAATGGTGATAACAATGTGGGGTGTTAGTATACACAAAAAATATTGAAAAATAAATAGAGTCAAATTATCTTATTTCACAAATGCTCACTAATCACTTATCGAAACGAGCTCTGATAGGCATAGGCGACGTGCCTCTATTGACATTTTCTACACTTCGCGAACCTTGCACACATTCACTAACACTGACACGTGAGTCGGCAGTCGAGCCTGGTGGCTGCGGCCTGGCACTTGCCTGCTCCGGCAGTGCCACGGGCGCAGCCTTGCCCTTCAGCTTGCGGTAAGCGACGATAGCTGCCCCGACGAGCAGCAACCCGATGATGAAATATGACGTAGTGTAATGGTGAACGTCATGTATGCTGAGATTCCCTGAAGACTGTTCCTTAGCATTTGCGATTTCGGCTTTCAGTTTGTTCCAAGCTGACTCTTGGATAGGCTCGAACTCTGTCTCGGAGAGCTGAGCGTTAACCATTTTATTAAGAATCGATATCTCTGGGAATGTAACAATCTGGGGCTTGGTGTCCATTTTATTTTGTAATTTATTGTGTGCGTAAATAGAGTAACTTTCTCCCATTAGGGTACATCCATCATTTAATGTTATGATTCCAGTGTCGTTTATATCTTCTATCGTCATCCCAGCTGGACAATGAATGCGGACGTGGCATTCCGCACAGCACGCGTATAGACTGGTTGTCGGAATGTAATTTGATCCATTGATCCCGGCAGGTTGTTATGGTTGTAGAGCAAGCCTTATCAGCGGCGGCGTCTACTAATTGAATGTCACACAATGATTGTTTTATTTTTATATTGTATAATGGTATGTCTAATTGGCATAATATTTTGTTGTAGGAGATATGGGTGCATGTTATTAGATTGTTTTCGGTCATCAATGAAGCGACATCCTTTTTAAGGTTGTAGGCAATGTATGGTTTAGTAGGCATTATATGATAGGTTTTGTTGTCCTTCTGTTGTGTTAGAGATATTATTTTGCTAAGTTCGAATACATCATTGCTAAGAAGTGGAATCTTGACCTCGATGATAAGATAATCATTGATTACCTTCGCTGACACTTTGAGAAGTTTGTATAGCTCCGTAATGTCAGTGTGTATGGGTAGCATAAGGAGTCCGTGTAGTTGGCCTGATATAATGTTCATCTGCTGTTCCAGTTGCTCCGGAAGTAATAAATGCGTGTCAATGTGTCCATGATATATGTCTGTGATAGTATCCATTAGAGTTTGTTGTATGTGTCGCAGGTTAGATATAATGATACTGGCAGCTAGCGCCGCTGATGTGATATACAACGAGTTTTCATTGTCAATTTGCACACGATTAATTATCATAGATACATTTCTTAACTGCTCATTCATAAACTGAAATTGCTTAGTCATTATGTCTTCGTGTCTTTTCAAAATATTGTATTTCGATTCAATGATTGACGTTTGATTTCTTAATAATTCTTGTAGATGATTTTCATTCTGCTCTATTTTTTGTATATCTTCCTTGTAGTTCTCTGCAAAACTGCTGTCTAATATTCCAAATAACGAATTTGCAATGTTACCTACTCCGTTGATAAATCCTCTCTTATGTCTTTTTGATTTATGTCCTTTTAGCAGAGTGTTGTAATGCTCAATTTCATTCAGTTCTTGTCTTAGTTGCAACGTGATACTTTTAATATGCGGGATTTGTTTTGATGATATGTTTTGGAGATGGTCAACATAGCTTTCGATAGCTGTCATTCCTTGCCAATATGTCGACAAGTTGTAATACACGAGTTTCCAATTATCCTTGACGTAATAGAGGTCAGCTACCTTGTCGAAAAATAGACCTTGCGATTTGTTGATAACTGTTTTATTGTAATGCAAGTGATCAGTGTTTTGTGAACTGGGTGATATTACAGTCATCATCATGATAATCATGAAAAAATTCTTGATGTTTCTGACGTTAAAAACTCCTAATCTCGGTCTTCGCGGTAAGGTGGTCGTATTTTGATGTGATGCTGAAGGACCTGGATTATCAGATTGATCTGCTGCATGCTGATTAACATTATTATGATCTTCTCGGACGGGTAGGAGGATCAATTTGGAGACTGGTCGTTTTAGGATGTTGTTTCTTGTCTTTAAAGACACGACGCGCACAATTCCGTCTTGTCCAGGGAAAGTGTCTTGGACCTTGCCTAGTGCCCATTTTCCCGGTGGCAAGTTGTCCTCTTTAACGATGACTATATCGTTGACTTCCAAATTTTTCTTCTGAGTCCTCCACTTAGACCTAGTCTGAAGTTGTTGTAGATATTCAGACGACCATTTCTTCCAAAAGTTTTTATTCATTTCCTGAACTAGTTGCCAACGTCCTGATAAAGTGAGTGATTCAGGATCTATTTGTGGCCTAGTAATCAGTGGACCACCGACTAGAAAGTGTCCTGGTGATAGATAGCTGTCAGCATCGTCTTCGGCTATCTCTGTGAGTTGACAAAGTGGCCTAGAGTTCATGCATGCCTCAATTTCATGAAGTAGGGTAGAGAACTCCTCGTATGTTAGTTTCTGATCACCTAATACCCTCTTCAAGTGATATTTCATTCCTTTTACAGCTGCTTCGACCAAGCCAGCTGCGCTGGGCCATACTGGAGCGTTGAAATGCCATTCGATATGATACTCTTGGATGTCATTAAAGAATTCAGTATTCATAGTCTGCACAATTTCCTTGTATTCTTGTTGCAGAAGACGGTTTCCAACACAAAAGTTGGTGCCATTGTCACTGTAACATACGCGTGATATTGACCTACGTGCACAAAATCGTTTGAATGCTGCTAAAAAAGTTGGTGTGCTTAAATCCGACACCAACTCCAAGTGAACTGCCTTAGTTGATAGGCAAACAAATACTGCTACGTATCCCTTGCATGTTCTGACTCCTCGCCCTTTATTGATTTTCAATTCCACGAACCCCGTGAAATCTATCCCGGTAAATGTGAAGGGGCGAGAGGGGGTAACTCTTGGTTGTGGGAGGTCCCCCATTATATTTTGCATGCTTTCGTTACTGAATCTTCGACAGCGGACACACCGCCTCAGCTGTCGTTTTACAGTGCGCATTCCACTAATAATCCAGAATTTGTATCTGAGATATGAGAGTGTTAACCGAGCTCCACCGTGGAGTGTCGTCATATGTGCTTGATTAATAACAAGGTCTGTGAGCCGTCCGTGGGCTGACAAGATGATAGGATATTTCTCTGAGTTTGAGATATCTGCGTGTCTCAATCTTCCACCGACTCTTAGCAAACCCCGTTTGTCCATGTATGGATCCAATGATGCGATTTTGCTCTTGGGACTGACATGTCCTTGCTTTTTGATGTGGTCTAAATCGTCCTTAAAGTCATGTTGCTGACATTCCTTAATAATATATTGTAACACTCATTTAGTTCCGGTGACGTCAGCGTTTCGCTTCTAGATGCACCCTGCTTATCGCGTGCACAGCTGATGAAACGTAACACCCAGCCGAGTATCCTTGTAGCACGTGTGAGCGAGCTATATTGCATAAGTAATTCGCTAACAAGTGACGTTTTGTTTATTTGTAAAGTGGCGTGTATACATTCTTTTTTCACTTCTAATTCCGGACTTTCATGGGTGATATTCTTGTCGCTTGATTTGAATGAAGTTAACCATTTAGGCCCTTCCCACCATAACTTGTGCTCTATTAATTGTTTCTTTGTCAAACCACGTGTCGCACAATCTGCGCTATTCTCTTCGCTAATGACGTGCCCCCAACACGAGGCAGGAATTACGTCATTTATTTTCTGCACTCGGTTTGCAACAAACTGCTTCCAGCGATATATGTCTCCGTTGAGCCAACCTAAAACGATCATTGAGTCTGTCCATGCATGTATTTTGATATCTATCCCGTGAAATGATTCTAGGACCTTCTTCACAAGTTGAGAAAGAAGGAGAGCTCCACAGAGTTCTTTTCTGGCCAGGGATACCGTTTTACCCAATGGAGCCAATCTTGTTTTTGCTGCTATGAGCTTTGATGTAAATTCACCTTTATTGCTTGTTACCATGTACAAGGCGCACGCAAAGGAATTTTCGCTAGCGTCACTAAATGCATGTAGGTGACATTCCTTATCGGTATCACCGATGTGTCGTGGTATTTTAATGTCACCGATCTCCTTCAGGTCGGTGCTAAGTTTAACCCAGTCTTTCTGAATGTCTTCTGATACTATGTCATCCCATGACATGTCTTTGCTCCATGACCTTTGAAAAAGTAGCTTTGCTCTGATTGATAAAGGAGATAACCAGCCTACTGGATCGAATAACTTCGATATCTCTGATAACAACTGCCGTTTCGTTATTTGTTTATCACTGTCAGCTGTGATTTGATTCTGATAGGTGAAACAGTCAGTTGTGGGTTCCCACTTTAGTCCGAGTGTCTTTCGTAATTCCGCACACTTAAAATCAAAGTTGTCATTGAGTTGATCAGGTTTTAGGTTGCTTAATAACTGCGGGTTATTACTACTCCACTTTTGTAGATTCATCTGCGCTGATTTGAATATTTGTACTAACTCTTGTTGTAATTCCTTAGCCTTTTCTAATATATTATGTCCTGTTAGCAAGTCATCCATATAAAATGAAGATTTAATGGATTCCGCTGCAAGTGGGAAGTTCTTGGCTTCATCCTTGGCTATCATCTGTAAAGTCCTCATAGCCAAAAATGGACTGGCCTTCATCCCGTATGTAAGAGCCTCTACATTGTTTTGGTCCTTCGGCACTTCTGGTGCGGGACTACGCATTTTTACTGACCTTCGCCGTGCGCGTGAGGGTCATATTATCAGACTTGTGTAGTTCACACTGTGAAGTTAACAAATCAGTGCAATGAGTTATCGAAATACAGTGACATTACAGTGACATTACAGTGGACATTACAGTGGACATTATCAGATTATCATAGCAAGCGTCGTGGGCTAAGAGGCTCAAACGCGCATATCTTTATCAAGTGTCTTCGATCTGGAGATCCAAGACTTACATTTTATCAATTTGGAGGGGATCTCCGAAGCATCAACAGTTCGGGCGAGTAAACCCTCTCGACACATCATCAAGCCAAGTAAGACTGTTCCTTATTTTTTCAATAATGGAGGTGCTTCTTCAACGGCAAAATGAGATCGTTTCTATCATCAGTAATATTAGGACGAATTTCGGAAAGGATTCGGCTGTTCGTAAAACATCTGATTACATTAAGAAACGGTTAGACAGCATTGACAATCTCTGGGGAGAGTTTATCAAAGACCACACCAAAATCTTTGTGGGAGATGGAGGTGTGCCTAATCATGATCACGAGTATTTTAAAGACAACATATATCAAAAGACAAAAGACTTATATGATGGGTTGCGAAATGTATTGTTAACGTATGGTAGAACAGACACATCTACTCAACCTGATGGTGAAGTAGACCATCTACTACGACTACAACGAACACATTTTAGAGCATTTGATAGAACATTGAGACGCATAAGAATAGAAGACTTGACAGAAAAGTGGGAGATAGAAGATAAATTAAAAATAATACAAAATAAGTGGAAGTTAATAGAAGAATTACATATTAAAATCGATAACATTTTGCGTGGCGGTGACGTCACGTATGACGATGAATATGAAGATTTTGAAAAAAGTTTTGACGAAATGAAACGTTTATTAAATAGACATTTGTCATCAAAAATTCACCTACAAAATTCGACAGTCCAATTAGAAATTCCAGTTTTTACAGGTAAATACAATCAATGGCCTACATTTTTTGATTTATTTAGCGAGATAATTCACCAAAATAACTCGCTTACTAACGCTTAAAATGTCAAAAACTGCAATACTTAAAAAGTAAAATCAAAGGGGACGCTGAACGTCTCATACAGCACTTTCATATATCGAACGAAAACTATGACACAGCTTGGGACATTCTGACGCATAGATATGACAATAAAAATGTTCTCTTTTCTAAACAAATCGAGCTATTTTTAAATCACAACACTAAACAATGCTCTTCGACTAAACGGTTTAAAACGTGTAATGGGTATCATAATACAATTATGCACGAAGCGTGTGAACATTATATTGCTACTAAGCCCAATTTATCATCATCATCATCATTATCAACTATAGTACCTAAACAGCATAACAAACTACAACAAAACCACATTCAAATAAAACCAGGTCCATCCACGGTCCCTCAACAGCATAGCAATCAGCGAAATGTATTTCATGTTGCCACCGAAAACAGAGAAACACTTTTACCAACTGTCGTTATCCAAATTCAAGCAGCGGATGGTACCTTTGTGACAGCTCGTGGCATCTTAGACCAAGCCGCGCAAATTTCGTTAATTTCTGAAAATCTCGCTCAACGTTTAGGTTTAAAACGTCATTACCCTTTAATAGCCGTATCGGTATCTGGTATCGATTTATGTGAGAAAAAATGCAAGGGTACCGTGCAACTTAGGGGAAGGTCACTTTATGACGATTATACATTTGACTCTGATGCATATGTCGTGTCCAAGGTTGCTCATAATTTACCTCAAGTTTCGTTTGAACCCGAATCATTAGAATACTTGAAGGATTTGCCGCTAGCAGATCCACAGATTAATATATCACAAAATATAGACCTGCTATTGCACAGTGATGTCTATGCGGAAGTCATTAGAAAAGGTCTTATAAGGGGCCCTTTGGGGTCACCAATTGCACAAGAAACAACCTTGGGATGGATCATATCAGGGAGTGTTAAGACAATGAACTGTTTTAATGTAACGAAGCGTAACCTTGAGGGTAACTCAGTACTATCAACAAGCCATAATATCAAGAATACGGATAATACAGATTAATCAAAGTTCTGGGAAATAGAAGACATCAGTAGTACTTCGAGTGATTTGACTGAAGACGAGAAGCACTGCGAGGATTTATATCAACAGACAACAAAACGATTGGAAAATGGAAGGTACGAGGTCGCTCTATCGATGAAACCAGCTTATCAGGAATATTTGGGACCATCAAAGGCAAAAGCTGTTGCTCAATTTAGACAGCTTGAAAATAAACTTACTAAAAACTCAGCGTTTTCAGAAGGTTATAAACAATTCATGCGTGAATACATCACTTTAAATCACATGCGTCCGGCAGAACTATCGGACCATCAACAGCATTTTTTACCGCATCACGGAGTAGTAAAAATAGATTCGCAAGAGCCAACAAAACTAAAAATCCGTGTGGTATTCAACGCATCATCAAAAACTGCAAACTCAGGTAAAGGTCTTAATGAGTTAATATATCGCGGAGCTAACCTTCATCAAGATCTTCAAGCTCTAATTCTGAAATGGAGAACGCATAAATTTGTATTTACAGCCGACATCGAGAAAATGTCCCGTCAAATCCTTATCAGAAATGTCGATCAGCATTTACAAATGGTGGTATGGCGAGAATCGCCGTGTAACCCTCTACAAGAGTACCAACTATCAACTCTTACATCCGGCTCGAAGGACCAAAACAATGTAGGGGGTGTAAGTCCCTACACTGGAGTTGATATACCGGGGAAAGTAATGATATGATGTCGAGCTGCATAAATGAAACTACCCGTGTTCATGGTCAAATGCTAACTGATTTATTTTATAACAATAATGTACAAAAGCTGTCGCACGCGGATTCGCGGGCGTCAGCACAATACATGTACTTACTTCGTACAATTGATATGAGTCTTTGTTACTTGAAATAAAATGATTATTATTATTATAGTACAGGCATGAGTGTACAATGCGACGATCCTGGTCGCGGAAATGGGGGGAGGCGAGGTAATTCAGTTTGTAGCCCCAGTCAAGGTAGTGATTCCGATCACTGTGTAAGCTCCGGCCGAGGTAATGACTGTGGGCGAGGTACACAAGGTTATCATTCCCAGGAAAACACATTCAGACACCGAGCTCGAGGCAAAAATTATGTCTTGGTTAGATTCTCTCCAAATAGTCATAGAGTTAAAATTCATAGGGCCCACTTTCAACGGTACACTTATGTACCGGAAGCGATTCCCTCTGACTCCCCTCTCTCCTGGCGACGGCTCAAGCCGAGGTCCGTACCTTAGTGGTTGAGCAAGTCGCCTACTCCTCTCCTTGCGGCGAAGCGTTTTCAACGCTCGCCTTAGGCGGTGCGCCCTCTGCGCCCGCATCTGGCTGACTGCCATCTGCGCTCGCCACCCGTCCGGTGACGCTGTAAATGCCGGTAGAGGCAAATAGCATTAGTCCGTAATAAAAAAAAAATTGCCGAGCCTTCTTCACTTCACAAGTGACTGTTGCATCAAGACCTCCTGCTTGCCGAAAGTTAAGTGTTATATTTCTTGTTATAAATACTGCTGTATGTCTATGTATTGTGTCTGTGTATGGTATCTCTTAAATGTGTCTATATTTGCTTTGTTTCTTTAAATAGTGTGCCTATAAAATACTTTCCTAATACTTGGACATCTGTATCAATAATATTAAAATGAACACTGTGTTTCTTGGGTAAAATAAATGTTTTATTATAATGCTACTAATGTTACTTCTGTGTTTTCCTTCATTCCTTAGTAGAATACGTAGCTAGACAGGTAGTTAAATTCATATTATAATCATCGATCTCTTTCATAGGATATAATATGACACATTTGCTTGTTTAAATGAGCTGCCCTGTTGCCGTTTATATAGCAGGCGGATGGCACTGTGTGAGTGTGGTAATACATGTACGCTCGCCGGTTTATCTTCGTGTGTCGTGGGCGCTGAGATGTTGCTGTTTATTGTGAGCGTTAAACTGTTGCATAGTATACATTTTTAATAAAATAATTTTAATAAATATAGCCGTTTATATTTAATAAAATTATTTTATAAAATCGTAACATAATTAGAAGACATACTATTCTGATTAGTTCGCAAAAACTAACGAGATGGCGCTAACCGACCTTAGCACCCGCACGGAAACATAGATGGCGCTGATTGTCCTTAACGCACGCAAGCGTTTCATTCGCTGCAATCGAGACAGGCTCGACGAACTTTTAGTTTGTATTCTCTCGGTAGAGAATATAATAGATGCATGTTAATTGCTCCACCTCGTTGGGAACAACAGGAACCGTTTGGAACAGTTGACTGAACGCTTTAATATATCATAACACCGCTTCCTAACGGTTCCTGCAAGATCACCACTTCCACCCCGTTGGGATAGTGTTCACATAGGTCTCGCTATCACATCGCACTCTGTACACACGCTAAAGTCTTAATCGTAAATAAATTATCAACGTTTGTTGTTGTTTGGACTACGCCGTCATTTCATTCGACGCCCCGCCTCCTACACTGGCGCCCGAACGCGAGGCTCGAAACAACACAACTCACGAAGGAGACCTGTTGACAATCGAATGACCGACGACGAGTACTACGATTCGGCAGCGACGAATACTACGACACGACGCCTTTTTGGACCAACTTTTGTTACCCGATCTGGTCGCATTACGACTACAAAATTGAAGACGAAAACCTTCACTAAACAAATAGATATGGCAGTACAGTTTTCTAATGAGCAATTTGAGAAG
Organism: Selenia dentaria; assembly: GCA_917880725.1. Taxonomy (NCBI): domain Eukaryota; kingdom Metazoa; phylum Arthropoda; class Insecta; order Lepidoptera; family Geometridae; genus Selenia; species Selenia dentaria. The sequence continues at coordinate 32,255,553 of OU862885.1, read as the reverse complement.
TTGTTGGCTAGGATGACACCAAATACATCGAAGACTTCTTTTACCACCTGTCAGTATTCTTATGATGGGCGAAAAAGCTCTGATAATATCGAAGCCTTCTTAGCCGCAGTCAACATCTTTAAACGAGCTGAAACCATGACTGATATCACTGCTTTAGAGGAACTGCCACTGCTTTTGAAAGATGAAGCACGGATATGGTGGCAAGGTGTGAAGAAGTTAAATCTTGGGAAGATTTTGAACGACATTTACGTTATAACTTCGCACCTCAGAGGGATGCCTACTTGGTTTATGAGGAAGCATGTCAAGTCAAACAAGATGCCAGCACCACAACTGACGAGTTCATACGCCATAAGCGAATGCTTTTTTCACAACTCCCGGAACCATTTCACCCTGAAACGCAGCAGCTGAATATGATATACACTGATAAGACTCGAGATACGAGACAAGATCCCTCGACAAAGTGTACACAACTTCGAAGAACTTATAACAGCAGCACGCGGTGGCGAACATGTCCTAAAGGAGAAGGCTATAGACTCTAAGGTGATACAAGATCCTGGAAACTGTGGAATTAAGGAAACACACCATTTTAAGAAGATCAAGTGCAGGTATTGCAAGAACCTTGGTCACGCTATTGAAAACTGCAAGAAGAAGGCATTTGCAGAAAATAAAAATAAGGGCACTACACAACAGATAGAAACTGTGGCAGCAGCACTCTCTACTTCAGCACCAAAGTTCCGCTGTTACGGTTGTGGCGCTCCTGGAGTGGTCCGAAGTAACTGCCCAACATGCCATAAGATTAAGCAACAACCTCCACCTAGGAAAGAAATTGGATTTTGTTATGCAGATCACACCGAAAACACCACAGATGCTAGAGACCGGCCCATAGTCTTTATCAACATAGATGGAGTCGAAGGTGTAGCTTACATTGATAGTGGCGCTAAATCAAGCATTGCATCCTATGACCTTTACTGTCGCCTGAAATGCAAAGGTTATGTCTTCAAACCGTTGGTGATCGGTATGACCCTCGCAGATGGAGTAAAAAGGAAACAGGATATCCTAGTAACGAAGGCACCTGTGAAAATTTGTAACCGAACCATACTTACCACATTTTTGGTGCTACCCGAATCCAGAGAAAACCGCACACTTCTAGGTGTTGGCTTCATACGAGATGCACACATTGTTCTAAATCTGCCGCAATGTACTTGGTATTTTGTAGATGACCAGGACAACGAGATGGAACTATATGAAGAAGGTTTCGTTAACTTTGCAGACAAAACGGTAATGTCTTCGCTTACTACAGACGTCAGACCATTTTCACCAGATCTACCTGAACCTTGTGATACTGCAAACAACCATGTAGGAGCTTATGGACCTCTCATACCTGTAACCCTCTCCACACCTCCGTACAAAAAACAGCGTACTGAGTTGTTTGATGGCTTCTCTCCTGTAATAGATGCCCTCTACAAAGACGCTAGAGAAAGTTTAGAGGATTATGAAGAGAATACTAGCGAATCAACGTTGTTCGGTAACTATACCGAGATCGGTTCCATTGACACTCACCGTCTGGAAGAGTTCCTTAAAGATAATGATGACGTGTTCAAACCCAATGGGAAGTCAGTAAAAGAGATTGAACATGTAGTAGACACGGGAAACCACAAGCCTATTTCTGTGCCACCATACAGGCTGACTCCAATGAATACGGAAATTCTGAAAAAAGAAATTTCAAAGATGTTGGAAGAAGACATAATAGAACCATGTTCGTCGCCCTGGGCTGCATCTGTTGTAATGGTTCCTAAGAAGGATGGAGGTGTTAGAGTCTGTATTGATTACCGACAACTTAACTCCATCACAATTCCTGATGCATACCCACTCCCTAGAATCGACGACCTGTTGCACAAGGCTAAGCCCACTCCATTTATGTACCATTGATCTTCGCGCTGGCTACTGGCAAGTAAGCGTCAGAGAAGAAGACCAAATCAAAACAGCTTTCGTTACTCCGTTTGAGATGTATAAATTTAAAAGAATGCCGTTTGGACTGCGGAACGCTCCTGCGACATTCCAAAGAATGATGGACAGATTCCGTATTTCTCTTGGCCACATCAAGCTCTTGGCCTATCTTGATGACCTTATCATACTGTCCTCTTCTTTTGATAACCGCATTAAAGAACTCAAAGAGGTGTTTGATAGACTCTTAGAATATAATTTGACAGCAAACAAAGACAAATGTAACTTTTGCTGCTCAAAAGTCAAGTACCTTGGACATTACATTGTACCTGAAGGCTTGGAGGTTGATCCTGATAAAGTAAACGCGATACTTAACATGCCGCCTCCCCGAAACATTAAGCATTTGTTGTCCTTCATACAAATGTACTCCTGGTATAGGCGATTCATCCCCAATTTCGCAAAGACTACAGAACCACTGACACGCTTAACTAAGAAGAAAGTTGAATGGAAATGGGAAGAACAAGAGATTGCTTTTAGAAAACTACGAAGTCTACTCGCTACTTCTCCGGTTCTTGTTCAAGCTGATGAGACCAAACCATATGTCATAAAGACCGATGCAAGTAACTTTGCAATCGGTGCAGTTTTGGTACAGGGGGAGGAAGAAAATGAGCATCCTGTCGAATATGCGAACAGATTATTGACCCCGCCTGAACGGAATTATTCAACAACCGAACGTGAAGCATTGGCAGTTGTGTGGGCGGTTAACAAATTTAGAGGGTACATTGAAGGTGCAAAGATAACCATTATGACTGATCATCAGGGGCTCCGATGGTTGATGTCTCTGAAATCGCCGACTGGTAGACTTGCACGTTGGGCTCTACAGCTGCAACCCTATGACCTCACAATAAAATATATTGCAGGGAGAACCAACGTAGTCGCTGACTCTTTGTCTCGACCAAGCTGCACACCTGAAACAGATGAAAGTTGTGGAGTATGTACACTAGTAGTGAATATGCCAAGGAAAAGTAAAAAAGAAATCAGAGAAGAACAATTGAAAGATGCAGACATAGCAAAGATAGTGCAAAGCCTAGAGGGAACCGATGAAGAAAATGCGAGGTACTGGAGTAGAAAGGGTTATGTAATGAGCAATAGACTATTATACCGCTACTTCCCTGATAGTAATGTAGACAACTGACAACTGGTTGTACCTAAACATGAACAAAACAAAGTTATTTCTCTTGATATTTACTACGGATTTACGCCAGTTTATCATCCCGAAACAAACCCAGTAGAAAGGAGAAACCGTGACCTGAAGACTCAATTAGCTATCCTGGTTAAAGACAACCACACCACTTGGGTTGACAAATTGCCAAGTATACGTTTTGCCTTAAACACAGCTAAATCCTGCTCTACAGGCTACGCCCCAGCATACTTGACTTTTGGACGCGAATTAAGAACTCCAGATGACGTCCAGCACGACTTCACAGGAATTATACAAAACGAGAAGTTTATCATAGAGATAACTCCAAAACTATTGATGATTGCTGAAACGCTTAAAAGAGCTAGAGAAGTACAAGAAATGAAAGAAGAAAAGAGAAAAGAATATGTCGACAAGAGAAGAAAATCTTATCCAAACTACCAACCCGGCGAATTCGTGTTAATAGACAGCCATCGTCTGAGTAAAGCCAGTCAGGGATTCAGTTCCAAATTGGCCCCGCGACGTGACGGGCCCTACGTTATCATACGCCGACACGGGCCAAGTTCTTTTGAACTCGCGAACCCTGACACTAATATTTCTGTAGGTATATACCATGCATCAGCCCTACGCTCCTTCCAGAGAACAGAAGGAGCTGCTTTACCGAAACCAGCTCAACCTATCAGAAAGAGGGGCCGTCCCCGAAATGATGCCACTAAAGAAAAGACTACTGCACGAAACCTTAGACCACGTGAAAGGCCATCGAAGAATCCCATTAGTTAAAGGAAATCATCTGTCTTCCTCATCGGGTCGACTTCGGAAACAGAGGGGGAGACTATAACATCGTAACATAATGAGAAGACATACTATTCTGATTAGTTCGCAAAAACTAACGAGATGGCGCTAACCGACCTTAACACCCGCACGGAAACTTAGATGGCGCTGATTGTCCTTAACGCACGCAAGCGTTTCGCTGCAATCGAGACAGGCTCGACGAACTTTTAGTTTGTATTCTCTCGGTAGGAAATATTATAGCTGCATGTTAATTGCTTCCACCTCGTTGGGACAGTTGACTGAACGCTTTAATATATCATAACACCGCTCCCTAACGGTTCCTGCAAGATCACCACTTCCACCCCGTTGGGATAGTGTTGTTCACATAGGTCTCGCTATCCCATCGCACTCTGTACATACGCTAAAGTCTTAATCGTAAATAAATTATTAACGTTTGTTGTTGTTTGGACTATGCCGTCATTTCATTCGACGCCCCGCCTCCTACAATTTTTATTTACAGTTTTATCAGACCTTATTCCTTTATATTTTATTTATAAAAGATGCTTTGCTTTTCACGACCTTTTTATGCCCTTTGTCAGCCATTTTAGTTTTGAAGGTTTATTACTATTTCACACATTAATAATGGGAAAACACAATTAAAAAAACAAATAAATATTACTATAAAAATGTTCAAAAAACTCTGTTAATGTGTGAGATTCATATACTTAGGCAAAAGACAGAGAAGATATGCACTCACGGAATTTCCTCATATTGTCGAAACTATAGTCGCGTTTTAATTCAAACCAGTGGGACAACGCTCTCTGTCTTTTTACCTTTAACGTAACTGATTGTGCTGTCTCATGATCCGACAATCCAACGTAATGTATTTCGGACTTAATATGTTTTATATTAGTAGCAATCTAATCTAAGCAAGAAGTCAATCGAGTTGGCAATTTCATGTGCGCTTCAAAATTGTAACTCTCCAGCAAAGTAAGTAATTCGCTGGTAACTGAGTTTTGTTTCATCATGTCAATGATCCAGTCATCACAGATTATAACTTTGTGGCGCAACTGGCCCCGGGCGACGGAGACGAAGGTGCGACGCGAGGGACGCTGCGCACACGCATCAGCTGGCAGTCGCCGCCGAGCCTCGCCAGTGCGCCCGATACGCCGTTCCGCGCCGAACCTATGTCGCTTGGCTTCCCGCGCAACCGCCGTACTCGTGCGCGATCTATTATTTCTATTCTTTGTACTGTTTGTGAGCCTTCCGCCGTTTCGTCTCGCAATAAAATTACGATTTATGTGAAGTCTGCGTGTTGTTCATTTACGGCGATAGCACGTAGGACCCCACATACTGGTGACCCCGACGTGATCGAAGAATGCAAGACGCCGACGAAAAAACAGAAAGCCGTGCGGCTCCAACGGTCGATCGCTAACCGTACGCTTACCACCATTTTGGCAAGAGGACCCTGAAATTTGGTTTGCACAAATTGAAGCCCAGTTTGCCGTTTCGGGAACGACTGCCGATGCCACGAAATTTTACATGGTAATCCAACAACTGGACCACAAGATTGCAAGAGAGGTACGCGACGTTATTACTAACCCGCCACGAAATGATAAATATGACAGGCTGAAGAGTGAGTTAATAAAACGCTAGTCGACGTCACGGGATCAACGGATTCGTCAACTTTTGACCCACGAAGAATTGGGAGATCGGAAACCGTCCCAATTTCTTAGGCATTTAAGATCTTTGGCTAGTGATGGGGTGAGTGAAGAATTTTTACGAAGTCTTTGGTCGAACCGACTACCGACACACGTACAGGCTATAATAGCATCCCAGAAAAGTGCAAGCCTTGACGAAATCGCAGAGCTAGCGGATAAAATTTGCGAAGTCACGCCGTCTTCTTCGTCTCAAGTCGCGAGTACATCGAGCAGCCATTTTGATGACATGCTGAAACGGATGGAAAATATGATAACGACGCGAATTCAAACCGAAATAACGACGCAGTTAGCTCAACTTGACGTACGTGGACAGAGAGGACGCCCCTACCAGCAAGAGCGATCTAGGTCTAGATCCAGGAGTAGAGGTCAGAGTCAGAGTAAAACCGCAGGTATGTTTTGGTATCATGATATTTTTAAAGAGAAGGCGCGTAAATGTAGACCGCCGTGCAATTATAATGTGAATAAGCAGGGAAACGCTCACAGCAATAAGTAGAGGCGGCGGATGATTGCTATGCCGTGAATAGTCGCCTATTTTTAACCGACAAAAACACCAAAATCCAATACCTTATCGATACGGGATCTGACCTCTGTGTTTTGCCTCGACGTTTTCTTCAGCAGTTTCGTGAACCTACGGGATATGATTTGACCGCAGCCAATGGAACTGTTATTCATACTTATGGCACGCAGAATATGCATCTGGGATTTGGATTGCGACGGGACTTCACGTGGTAGCTTCAGTAGATAAACCGATTATTGGTGCTGACTTTTTATCTCATTATGGTCTTCTTGTGGATTGCAGAAACCAGCGACTTCTTGACAGCATCACGAACCTTACCGCCCAGGGCTCGCTGAGAAATTGCCAGTTGTTCAGCATCAAAGCTGTATCCGGTAACAGTGAGTACCACCAATTATTATCACAGTACCCGAACTTGGTTAAACCATCTGGCGTGTTTCGTGAAGTTAAGCACTCAACGGTACACTACATTCGAACGACACCAGGGCCGCCTGTATTTTGCAAGCCCAGACGCTTAGCCCCCGATCGACTAAAAATCGCAAAGGAAGAGTTTGACCACATGTTGCGTGATGGAACCGCCCGTCCTTCCGACTCACCGTGGGCGTCTGCACTGCACCTGGTGCCTAAAAAGGACGAGGGCTGGAGACCGTGTGGGGACTACCGCGCGCTCAACGCACGCACTATACCCGACAGGTACCCGATTAGGCACTTAGAGGACTACAATCATGAGCTTGCAGGATCGAAGGTATACAGTAAATTAGACCTTATTAAGGCCTTTACACAATTGCCAATTTTTGAAGACGATATTCCTAAAACTTCAATCACTACACCCTTTGGAATGTATGAGTTCCCATTTATGTCTTTCGGGTAACGCAACGCAGCGCAGACATTTCAGCGATTTGTAGACGAGGTACTGCGTGGCCTGCATTTTACGTACGCCTATTGACGACATCCTCGTTTTTTCAAAGAGTCATACAGAACACCTGGAACACCTGCGTCAAGTTTTCCAGCGGTTGGAAGAGCATGGATTACTTTTGAACGACTCTAAATGCATCTTCGGAGCTTCAGAGGTAAATTTTCTTGGATATACTTTGTCAGAGCACGGGACACGACCCCTAGACACGAAGGTGAAGGCGATCCAGGACTTCCCGCCTCCTACAACTGTGAATGGCCTGCGAAGATTCCTTGGTATGTTAAATTTTTACAGACGTTTTATTCCTGATGCAGCCACAGACCAAGCTCCGCTGTACACTATGATTTCTGGCTCCAAAGTGAAAGGAACGCATCCACTTACATGGACTCCAGAACTTCGAGAAGCCTTCCAGAAGTGTAAACATAGTATAGCACGCTCTACTCTCTTGGTTCACCCAAAACACGATGTACCGCTTGCCCTCGTGACCGATGCTTCAAGTTCGGCCTTGGGCGCGGTTTTGCAACAGCTGGTCGATGGTGAGTGGCAACCACTCGCTTTCTTTTCGAAGAAGCTGAATAAATCCCAGGTCAAATACAGCGCGTATGACAGAGAACTTTTGGCAATCTATCAAAGCATCAAGCATTTCCGCTACATGGTCGAAGGAAGACACTTCGTAGTATATACAGACCACAAGCCTCTTACATTTGCATTCGATCACAAAGACAGGCAATGCTCCCCACGACAATTCAATCATCTGGACTTCATATCGCAATTTACTACCGACATACGATATATCGAAGGCAAAAATAATGTTTCAGCTGATTTCATGTCACGCCTAGAAGCCATAGCGAAGCCTCCTGACTTTGAGACCCTCGCACGAGCCCAGCAGAACGACCAAGAGCTCCGAGATGCACTCCAGACTACAAACTCGCTAAAACTGGAGAAAAGGTCCCTGTACCAGGTACAAATTTGAATTTATATTGCGACACTTCGCTACCAACGCCCGTCCATTCGTACCATTGGAGATGCGTAGGCAAGTTTTTAACGCACTGCATTCTTTGAGCCACCCTGGAGCAGCAGCTTCTATCAAACTATATATATATATATAACTAATAATAAAATATATATAAATAAATATAATATATAATATAAATATATATAATAACTATATATATAAACCTGGACGTAACGTCCAGGTTTATATGGCCCGCAATTCGCAAGGACTGTCGACTTTGGACCAAAACTTGTGAGGCCTGCCAGAGAAGCAAGGTGCATCGCCACACATCAGCTCCACTGAGTTCTTTCAAACTACCAGGCGCCCGCTTTAGTCACGTGCATATCGACTTAATTGGCCCGCTTCCTCCGTCATCAGACTTCAGGTATTGCTTAACGGCAATTGATAGATTTACAAGCTGGCCTGAAGTCACGCCTCTTCGAGATATTACAGCAGACACAGTGGCAAGGGCGTTTTTCGAGTCTTGGATAGTGAGATTCGGCTGTCCTCAAACAGTAACGACGGACCAAGGACGTCAATTTAATTCACATCTTTTTAAATCCTTGACAGACTTGTGTGGTGCTCAGTTGCGGCATACTACGGCATATCATCCCGCTGCAAATGGGATGGTTGAGCGCCTTCACAGGACTTTGAAAGCGGCGATCATGGCTCATGAAGATACAACATGGACGGAAGCCTTACCGTTCGTTCTTCTCGGCATACGCTCAGCATGGAAACCAGATGTACAGAACTCCGCCGTAGAGATGGTTTATGGTGAGCCACTACTTTATTTATTTATTTAATTATATTTAACTACGGATACCTGGTGAGTTTTTTAACACTACACTACTCCCACATTCACCACGGAGACAAATTTTGTTACCCAAATTAGAGAGTTCATGACACGACTAAAGCCTAGCCCTGCCTCGAGGCACGGTACAAAATCTACATTTGTACACGAAGACCTAAAAACGGCGACACAGATATTTCTACGTAAAGATGCCTTACGAGGCGCGTTAGAACCTCCGTATATAGGCCCACACAAAGTCTTGGCTAAAACTGACAAAACTATGACCATACAATTATCCAGAGGACCTGTCACAGTTTCTATAGACAGAGTTAAGTCAGCTTATATACTGGCCGAAAATACGCAGGAGGCGATGCATACTCGCACTAAGAAAGACGCGCCCTATTGTACACGTTCAGGCCGTCGAGTTAAATTCACCGATTTTTTCCAGATCCCTGGACTTTAATTCTCCGAGGGGGGTGGTGTGGCGCAACCGGCCCCGGGCGACGGAGACGAAGGTGCGACGCGAGGGACGCTGCGCACACGCATCAGCTGGCAGTCGCCGCCGAGCCTCGCCAGTGCGCCCGATACGCCGTTCCGCGCCGAACCTATGTCGCTTGGCTTCCCGCGCAACCGCCGTACTCGTGCGCGATCTATTATTTCTATTCTTTGTACTGTTTGTGAGCCTTCCGCCGTTTCGTCTCGCAATAAAATTACGATTTATGTGAAGTCTGCGTGTTGTTCATTTACGCCGATAGCACGTAGGACCCCACAACTTTTTTCCTTCTAAACTCGTCGGTTACATAATTTAGCAATTTATCAAGCTTGTATAGAAATATACGTATCTGTGATCTACTTTGTTCGGGTACTCTATAAATATTAACAACTATGATATTGAGGCCAATCACCTCAAAACCGCAACATTCGAAACAGAATTTAGTAGCCAAACACACTGGAATACGCAAAGGCCTGATGTTCAGTGTTTTTTTTGTTAGTATGCATGTACCACCTCTATATTTATCGCAACAAAAATATGCAGGCAGTTTAAAATTGCTAAGAACTATATCATGCCCCCATTCTCTTTTACAAATGTTTCACCAAAACAGAGAACATCCACTTCTTTATTATTAATTTGCAATTATATCAAGTCGAGCTTATTACAAAGACCAGCTATATTCTGATGCATTATTCTGAAATTTCCTTGATTGGTATCTACTTTCTGGATATTACAATTCGCCAAGTTAGAGCATGTCAGTTTAGGGCCGAAAAAACGTTTTATTGATACATTTATTAAATTTATGTTCAAGGGACTCCACAGACCCATGTACATTTTGTTTAAATTGGCTTGTTTTTTTCTTTTGCAGTCTGAGTCATGATCCCTGGTATCAAATTCAATATTAAGTTTAAAAGCAATCAAGTCCAATTGGGATGTTCTTTTATCCATGATATGATTTTTATCCAACAAAGTTACCAAATACCCAGTGCGTTTTTTTATATCTCCAGAAACCTTTAAGGAAGCAATGGCGGTTGAAAAACTAAGCAGCTTGATACAAGTACCTCAGAGTCTAAAGAGCATACAGGAAAAAGGAAGATAAATTGAATAAAAAGTACAGGGATGACTCTGTATCACCTCCACCAGAAATGAAAAGTACTCAATGGGGTAATATAAAATTATATTATTACCCTTAAAAAGTTATATGAAAATTGGGTTAGGAGCCAAATTCAATATATTTCTTATGACAAGTAGGTACAGCCGTGCAATTCTCTAATGATTCGTCGACGAGCTCACCGATGTCAAATACTTTATGAGGTATCGCTCTTGCACATAAGGTTGTTTTTCCAACGTTTCTTGTCATCTCGTCTTTAGTTTCACGGATGTCGTCAAAGATGCGACGATGTTTGCTCTTAAAGAATCGCACAGCAGAACACTAAATAATCAGTTCGGCAAGGAAAAATCATAATAGTGATCAAATGAAGAAAACACAAAAAAAAAATACATTTTCATAAATAATGATTTTGCATTGTAATTGATAGTGATATTTTTTGTGTTTTACAGAATGTATAAATGGAACTTCATCCAAGGATAGCAATGAATACACTCTTACAACCGAAGATGAAAATGCATCACTTGACAGACATGTCAAGAAGATGTCCAGCAGGTAGCCACTATAGCTTCCACATTCAAAAATGATAATTAAAGCAATGGATGTAAGCATATGTCAGCTGTAACTTCGAAAACAGATAAAATAAGCAAATGCAAAAACTTAATACACATTTTAGTCAATCAAGGTGTAAATATAAATTAAAGTAAGAATGACTTTACAACGTAATAAAGCATTAAAAATGTGTTTTTATAGGTGAAAATATTGATCAATCCAATGATTGATCAATTAAAAATGCTGCTGGTATGTAACCAATGTTACGTACCAGCGTGACATATAGATAGCCACTATATTATCTCAACTATATCCACTATAGTGCGGCGGCAGTGGCTTTTTTAGGTCGAACCCTGACGGAATAAATTTAAGTAAGTGGCTACTAGTCTAAATGTTAGTTCACTTCCATAGCTTTCCGTTCACAAAACATCTCTTCTAATAAAATTAATTTATGAGGTGTTACAGTACATTCATTTGTTTGACAAAGACTAGATTATAAAGCAACACATGAGTTGGGATTTGAGATTCGCACATAATAGCAAGTACCTATTTAATAGTTGATAAAAAGACCGCACCAAAAACATTCTGTGTTAAGCTGTAAAATTAAAATCTGTTAGTTTAATTATGAACATAAATGATTTCTTGTGGTTATAAGTTATTTGGTTGCATAACTTTTTTCATGCAGGTTGTCAAGCCGCGGTTGTCAAATGCCAATCGGACGTAGAATAACATATGAACTCTCACTCGCGCCATCCGCCAAAAAAGCTCGCACGACCATACCTAGAAAGAATTGTAATTTGTATCTGTTAGTTTCCAGTGTCAAGTTAATAACAATAATTCTATTCGTGTATTATAATTCCTCTCTATTCAAAGGTTGTCTGAAAGAGATCGCTTATAAGAGATAAGACCGCCCATTGTATAACAGTATTAATAATTATATATTCAATATATCCATGTTTTTATGTACAATAAAGACTTAATTATCTATCTAACAATAAAGTGTAGTTGTTTGAAAAATACCTAACTTGCGTTTTCACTCAAAAACTCTACAACAAATGGCGTCCCAACTGTGGGCCGAACGCCTGTGAACTGTAAAATTCAACAAGTGAACTTACATAACTACTGGTGATTGTGATTTAAATGTAAGCAGTGACTTTTCCGTGTAGTGAACTTGTAACGACCCCCTACCTAATGTCACACTTTTAGTCCGTGGTAAATTATAGCCAAACTGAAGAAGGTAACGTCTCTAACCCTTATTGGTAATAGAGGTGAGTTACTGGGACTGCTTATGCTTGCCCAAGCAGTGACGATAATTCCCCAAGATAAAGTATTCCTAGTGAGTGACGTCACGGACGTGATCAGTACGACAGTAGCTCACAGTTTTTATTATTGTTTATGTTACAAATACACCTCTATTAACTGTTAAAGTGTTTGAAACGTATTAATAAGCTTGTAATTGTGGTGTATGAACGTTTGTGAAAGTGAACTCGAACTAGAAATCTGTGTTTAGGAGCCTTGAAACCCAGGATTGGCATTATTGTCCATAACTTTTTTGCTTGACTGAGCGGGTAGTTGTGGGTAGTGAAACAAAATTTGTTTGTAGAACCGTACTTACTGTACCTACCTTATTAGCGCCATCTCGTGTTGAGTAGCGGCAAAATATTTGCAAAAATACAATTTGTTTCTTTCTTGTTACTAATTACTGTGCACTATGTTGAAGTGTGCTGCCTGCGGGAGATTTATCGCTCCCAATCTGGCTGCGAATTGCGGCGAGTGCACGCTTGTGTACCATAAGGAATGTGTATCCCTTACTGAGAAAACTCCGGTGAATAAAGACTGGGCGTGCCCAGAGTGCAAACAGAGGGTACGCAAGAATGATAATACTCCTGTTAGGGGAATTGGGGGTGGCCACTCGCAGGAGGCCGGTGGCGCCGGCGCTGGGTTGCGACGCATGACCCATCGCGCTGTCGTGGCACCGAAAGGAGCTTCGACGCCCGTGGATGAACCGACCGCTATCGAGTCGCCAGTCGCCGCGACGTCGCAATCTACCACCGCGTGGCCTAGTGCCGTGCCGCCGCCCACGCCTGCCTCCGCCCCCGTCGCGGCGCACACCGTCACCGTGGCTGACGCCGCAACTGACGTGCTGGGGCTGCGACACGATCTCGCCGAGTGTATGACTGAGATGCGGGAGCTCCGGCGAGAGATGGCAGAGTATCGGATCTCTGTCGCAGCTATAGCCACGCGCATGGACCGGATGGAGCAGAGGATGGAGGCTGTCGAGCGGCGGCCCGTGGACAAGGGTGTCGTTGAGCTGGAGCACACCGTGGCACAGCTCAAGATTGAGTTAAACGACCGAGACCAGGAGGCGCTCCTGTCAGACCTCGAGATTGGCCACCTGCCGGAAGAGAGAGGGGAGAGCGTGCTGCACGCCGTCACCGTGCTCGCCGCCAAGCTAGGCGTGACTCTGGAAGAGCGCGATGTTGTATTCGCGGAGCGCGTGGGCGCATCTAAGGGTATGGAAAATGCGCCACGCGAACGACGCGTGGTTGTGCGACTAGCGCGTCGGGATCTGCGCGACAAACTGCTGCAGAGTGCTCGTGTCCGCCGTACTCTAACTGCGACCGACGCTGGCCGTCTCGCCGGCGGTCCGCGTATTTTTATCAATGAGAGACTAACGCGCGCTAACCGACAATTGTTTCATCGTGTCCGCGAGGAGTGCCGCAGACTACAGTGGCGGTACTCTTGGACAAAACGAGGTCGCGTCTATGCGAGGCAGGGCGAAAGCAAGCCGGCATATCCTATCCGGTCGGAAGCAGACGTTATGCGTGTTTTTGGGGTTTGCTCGGTTTAACCGGTCTTCCCTTAATGTGACGATTAGTTCCAGTAAACGCTCATTACTGTGTAGTGTACAGTATTACCAATGTATCTTACGTCTCTTCCGTTTCTTTCTTATTTTAATAATTTCATTATTTGTTTATATTGTGAGAGATATATTTTTATATAGACATAATTTAGTTTACGGTTCTCGAACTATCAGAGCATTTAAATCATATCAGGTAATGTGTGTAATTATGTACGAAGTTTCAAGTCTTCTAAATCCTTTGTTTGGCTATGTTGTAAATATAGGACAAAAAAAATATTGTATCCTTATGTATATATTTATTTATAGGCATATTGAGCACCCTACGTTTGAATTTCTTACAGTATTGGCCAAAATCTGTCATATTACAAATTATGACAGTACTCGTATTTACATGAATACAAAGCTTTCTGTGTTATTATTACTATTATTATTACTTATGTTATTTATGAATTATTATTATTATGTAGTACAATACTCTTTTACAAAATCTACACAACTTGATACGACTCCTTATTTAGATTTTTTTGACAAATCTCTATATACTGTTTATATTATGTATAGAATATATAAACAATATGCATCATGCTCCCATTAAGACATCTTAAAGTCGGACTTTTTAATGCGGGTTCACTGAATACTGGCCAAGACGAGTTTACTGTAGCCGTTGAAGAGTTAAACCCAGACATTATGGCTATAAATGAGACCTGGGTAAAGCCGGGAGAGGAAGATAAGGTGCCGAAGTTGTCAGGGTATCGCGTGTTGCTCTTGCCAAGACCTGACACTATGAAGGGAGGGCGTGGCGGTGGAGTTGCGTTCTATGTACGGAAAGGTATACGTGCATGTATCTGTCCTCACCCTATAGTGCCCGCAGTCGAACAGCTGTGGTTGCGCTTGAGAGTGGTAGGCAAGGTAATAATAATAGGTACTGCATATCGGGCTCCCTGGCAGAATGTGATAACTTTTTTTGATGCAATTACTGATTCAATCGCCTCCTTCTCTAAATGTGATAATCTTGTCTTGGTGGGCGATTTTAATATACATATGCTTGACCCAAACAACAATAAGTTGCCGGTCCTTCAACAGTTTTTGCAGTGTATGAACCTTAATCAAGTAGTTTCTGAGCCCACACACTATACCGATCATAGCCAGACTTTGATTGATTTAGTTTGTACCGATGCTCAAGTTAGAAGGATTGCAATCAAAAACACTCCAGCACTAGGTCATCATGCCATGACTGTGGTTGAATTTAACATTAAAAAAGAAAAGATATACCCGCGACTTGTTACTTATAGGCCTTTAAAAAGCATTATCACTCAACTTTTTACAACAGATTTGAATGCAATAAATTGGGACTATTTTCAGTCATATCAACATATTGACGAATTAGTATCCGCACTGACAAGTGCAATAATAACCTTGTTTGATCTGCATGCGCCACTTAAGTCTATTCAATTTAAAGGTCCCCCACACCCGTGGATCACTGACACTGTTAAAACAATGATAAAAATCAGGGACAACTACCATGCCAGGTACAAGATGTTCAAGACGGATGTTCACAAAAACTGTTACAAGAGTATGAAACATATAGTCATTGCAGCAATTGAGAGTGAAAAATCGGCCTTTTTTACACTCAATATTAATAACAATATAAAAAACTCAAAACAACTATGGAAAAACTTAAAGAATAATATAATACTTAATAAGAAGCAGGCAGCTGAACTTCCACCTCATTTTGACAATCCTGATCTTATAAACTCGCATTTCCTTAATGTTCCCGCTAATGACCTTGTTAGAATCTCGCATCTTACATACTATGAATATCACAGGTTCAGCTCAAACACCTTCACTTTTCACCCTGTGAGTGACGCAACAGTTCTCAAAATCATTCAGAATTTTAAATCTAATGCTCAGGGTATCGACGGTATCTCACTGGATATGGTGCTTATGACCATACCCCAATCCTTGCCGGCAATCACTACAATAATAAATCAGTCATTGATCAGTGGTATTTTCCCAGAAGCATGGAAAATAGCAGTTGTGAAACCGATACCAAAAAATAATCAGCCTTGTTCCTTGGCTGACTTAAGACCTATTAGTTTGCTTTCCTGTGTATCTAAAGTATTAGAGAAGGTAGTCTGCCTACAGTTAGTTAAATACCTTGAGGAACATCATATCTTTCCTCAATTACAGTCAGGGTTTCGTAAAAGCCACAGTACTTCAACAGCACTTTTAAACGTAGTCGATGATTTGCTGGCAGCTCAGGATCAAAGAATGAGCAGCATTCTAGTACTACTGGACTTCTCACGTGCTTTCGATTCAATTAGTATTCCACTGTTACTGTCAAAGCTTGCTTTTTATGGT
This sequence comes from Selenia dentaria, assembly GCA_917880725.1. Taxonomy (NCBI): domain Eukaryota; kingdom Metazoa; phylum Arthropoda; class Insecta; order Lepidoptera; family Geometridae; genus Selenia; species Selenia dentaria. Next base: position 32,239,331 of record OU862885.1, on the reverse strand, counting down.
TTTGATACTAAAACAATAAACTGGTTTTCTAGTTACCTTAATAATAGGCAGCAATGTGTAGAATTGAAGATGCCGAATGGAAACTTGCTGAGGTCTTCTCTCTGTCCTGTCCCTAAAGGAGTTCCTCAGGGATCGATACTGGGACCTATCTTATTTATATTATACAGTGCAGACATAGTCAAAAACATCACTTTCTGTCAATTCCATCTATACGCAGACGACTTGCAACTTTATCACTCTTTCTTGCCTACCAACTGCATTGGAGCTGTAAACAATATAAATATAGATTTGGCGCAGATATATCAATGGTCAAAAAGTAATTCTTTGGTTCTGAATCCTAAGAAGTCAAAATATATGCTTATAGGAACGAGGGTCGGTCTGCAAAAGCTTGCTGATGTTCAGATTGATATCTTGGTGGATGGAGAAAGTGTTGAGTGTGTTGATGAGGCCAAAAGTCTTGGATTGACAATAGACAATCACCTCCATTTTGAAAATCATGTAGCTGAAAGTGTGCGTAACTGTTTTTATCGGCTAAAATTATTATATAAAATACGTTCATATCTGAGCGAGGATGTCCGAATCGCCTTATGTGAATCTTTAATCTTATCCAGGTTAAATTACTGCGATGTTGTGTATGGATCATGCCTGCTAAGTCGGACTGAAAGGCTTATACAGCGCGTTCAAAATGCTTGCGCTCGATTCTGTTTCTATATTCCGCCTCGCACACACGTTACTCCCTTTCTAAATTCATCAAACTTATTAAAAATGAAAGCGCGCAGAAACCTTCACCTAGCGACCCTTCTTTTTGGAATAATTTGTAACAAAACACCTCCTTATCTTTTTAATAAACTTAAGTGGGCGCAAGAAAATTCCCACTATCCTAGAAGAATATGTACTCACGTGTTTGTTACGCCGAGACACAAATCTATTGCATTCCGTGGTTCTTTTAGATTTGCAGCAACTCGGTGCTGGAACGATTTACCCCCACCAATTCGTACTCTAAAATCATTGAACGCCTTTAGTTTAGCCCTTAAAAGGGTACTTTTATCAAAACAAAAGTGCTCAAGATAATTTATTCACCATATAACACTGGATTATCACTACGCGCAAATTAGAAATGCCGCTGTAGTTTATGTCGCCCTGGTTCGTCATCAAGGTCAACCTGCTCCGTGTTTCCCAAACCTATTTCAAGAGCTCTAATAATAGCCATAAAAAGGAAAAGTGACTATAATAGAAGTCTATGTATGATGATATAGCCGGCACTCTGGCTCTCACCTACACAACCGTTTTATAGATACATACAAAATTTTAGATATTAAATATGTCTCACTACATACTTATTTATTTATTTTATTATTATTATTTTATATATATTTATATTACTTGTTTTTCCTTCCGTTATTTATATTGTCGGGGATCCGCCCGTGAAGTCACCCTGTCCTTGGCTCTGTCTGAAAACCAGCGCTGTCTCATGTTTACAAATGTGGGGCAGCATTATGCTGAGACAGGGCCGGTTTGACATCACAATATACTCTTATGAGTCTGTTATGAGTTTAAGTTGTATTATTCACTCTAGTCTTACTAATTACTGTTTTTGTCTCTATTTGTGTGTGGGTGTCAAATAAATGCATTTCATTTCATTTCATTTCATTTATTCTGGTAGTTACTTTAGTTTATTTTCTATGATACCTTTTTCCTAACTCTTTTAATTTACATTCGGTACGGCGCGCAACAATCGACAAAGTCTAATAATGTGTTTACTCCACTAACACAAGGATTATCCGCTAAGAGTCGTCCTAGCAAACTCGTTAGTTAACTAAACCCTCGTCGCGTCTAGTTTTATTGTCGGGCCTAGGTAAGCCCTAAATTCAAAGGTTAAACCTTAGTTTTATGTAATTTATGCCGCGATTGAATTATTTATTATTTGTTTGATTATTTATTATTTGTTTGATTATTTATTATTTGTTTGATTATTTATTATTTGTTTGATTATTTATTACTTGTTTGATTATTTATTATTTGTTTGATTATCTATTACTGTTATTAGATCGATTTGTCATACTACCCTGCCTACAGTCCTAAATGAGATTTCCTATGCTTTCTAGCGGTGTGTATAAATGCAAAACTAGAGATAAATCTCACATTTATATCTAATTGCGCATGTGGACTTCACCCGTGCACGAGGAAACCACAAGTACGAATACTTCAACTACTGACCAATCGGACGTTTAAGCCAATCATCTACGTTTACAATTCGGAACTCAACTCATTTGCGTATTTTATCCGCCTTATCACACGATTTTAGTTCTTATTTCCACTACGAACAGGTTTTGCACTAAATCTGCGTGGCGCTGCTATCGCACTACGCGGTCTTTGTCAAATCCAACAGAAACTGTTTAATTATTTACTATCCATGCCACAGATCTAAAGTAATTCTAAAATAATTATATTCATGTATAATGTTTTCTACAATTTGCTTATACTCGGTTGGGAATATCTTATTTCTGCATTTACAGCATTTGAAATCATCAACTTCCTTATTCCTGCCCGCCATGATAACTGACGTCACGCACACATAGTCCACAATGGCGGACAGCCAAACCGCCGTTTTCGTACTAACAATGACTTTGTTTATGAACGAACACCATACACGAGATACTTGATAATTCCTGTATGATTATTTAATTCCCAACTGTAATCAGTTTACATTAAAATAATAGATATTTCACGCATTACAAACACTTGGTTTCGTCGACATACTTTGATGAAGTTTATTTTTCCTTCTGACTAGATTTTTTGAGGGTACTTTGATACGCGCCCGCTTGGCGCCTCATTTCCGAGAACAGATAAGCGTACCGTTTGTTTATGCCTACTTGTCTACTCATGCGTAACGATTTCTGTTTATCAGTTTGTCTGTCTCTTGAATATTTGTCTTGTAAAACTTGACTATTAAAGAACTACCGATTTCGTCTAGGTACTATTATTAATACTATTAATTGATATCAGTTATTTTATATATTTCATACATTCTGATGGTAAAGGAACTATATTAATTCATTAATTTATTTATAATTAACGATTAGTTATTTAACTATATTTGTGAACGTAGCGAAACTCTCATCCGAAGGTTCGGTTCGTTACAATCAACCCCTAAAATTTACGCAGGTGCTATAATTATACATCCGAAGGAAATTTTTCACACTTTGTTAAAATATTTACAAATATAGAACTCTAAACAAAATGATTATCTTACTAATCTTTCAACAATGTCGATCTTAATCTATTAACGTTGACTTCAGACAATTTGATCGTGTGTATGTAAGTGTTTTTGAACCAAAAGCGAACGTTAAATTATTTGGGTTAGTTTCGAGTGTCTTATGTATTGAGCATACTCAGATTTTACCCCTCACAAGGACAACCAAGACTGGGTAGGGAAGCGTGGTTGTGAGGCACACTCAATCCTAATGATACACTGTGAGTAGGTCACTACGCAAACCAATTTTCCGTTTGGCAGTTTATTACCCCCAAAATGCCCTCCGCAGACGAGGTTTCTTTAATAGCTACGGAGCACCAACTGTCCATGATCGCAACATCAATTCCACTCAAACCTAAGTCCAAGATAACAAAATTCTGTTTTGGGGAATGAATAGTGTGGGGAATATGGCGCTCTCCGCTGCGTGTAAGTATAACTCTTTATGAAATCAGCCACTACTGATGCGCATTGTCATTTCGACTTAACCTAACACCAACATTTCTCCTTCATAAAGAGTCATTGTAAGTGTTGTGTTTGTCTGACTCCGACCTTTTCTTTAACTGAACTGAACCCCCACAATTTGTTATATTTAAATTAAGAACGTAGCAGAACTCATATCCGCTATATATTTAAATATGTCTAACCATCGTTTGCATAGTTCACGTTAATAAAGAACAAATCCGCAATTGCATTGTAGCATGTCTGACCCAAAGATACCTACGTAATGACGTAATGCCGCTTTCTCTAAGAGATATCGCACTATGAAAGTAAATTAGCAAATGTACCGATTCACTCCAAACGTACATACTTATTGAATGAAGTTGTCACGCGAAGCATTACTATCTAACGAATCCTAATCGACGCTTTGTATGATATTAATGACCCGCGTAAACCTGTAGCAGGCATACCAAGCGACCGGCACCGCGCACCGCAGCGCACCTACTGACTGAGGCGCACACGCGTGCGAGATATTTATGTAGCGGAAAGTGAGCGGGCGAACCCAAGAGCGACGTGGTGCTACTCTGAACATCGGATCACAACTGACGAGCGCGGCGCCTACACGTGATATTTACAATGTGCAAGTAAGATAGGAAAAGCTTCCTGTCTCATGTGTGGTTGTATCTTATTTATTTCACATACGCCATAATGTAGAAGCGAAGTGGAATGTATGTTAATATACTTAAGCAAAACAATAAATTGAGATTTTATGAGATCTACGAATCAGTAATTGTTTCTCTTCTCTCCTGAACACTACCAACCGCGATCCTCCACATAGGACGCCTAACCGTCCACAATACAAATAACCTTTTATTGTTTTATTTGACCATATGTTTTTACGTTTTTAGAATTTTGTTAATTTTTATTTTCAGAAAGGAATATTTATAATATAAATATTCACCTAGCAACCACTCCCCGTAGACCAAATATTATCTGATTAGTAGTTTCCGTGCAATTTCTGATCATTTTCATGCCTATAGATAAATACACATTCATAAATAATTTGTTTACATTATCATCATCCACTTTTGATTTAAAGACTTCAATAACTCTTCATACATTTCTCATAATTAGTGGGGTTTTCTTTATATTAGCTAGTTGCAGGATGAATCACTCAAAAAGAACTAGTGATAAAGCCACCCCTGATACTAGGGCTCCATCGATCGAGGATCTTTCAGGCTTAAATCCACTGATGACAGGACAGACAGCGAACCCTGTATATCAAGGGAAGACTGCTGCTCAAGTCTTCGAAGATGCAAAGGACATCCTAGGAGCTCAGGCAACAACAGAGCACAATGGCCAACATGACACATATGCCGAAGGATATGATCCTGAGGGAGACCAATAAATGGGATACAATCCCTCAATTGCAATGACCAACAGGTGCTTTTTGAGCTAAGTCATCTCTAGTATGAAACGGAAGACCCCACAGACGAGAAAGTAATGACAACAATTAAAGAAATCTCCTCAATAAATCAAATGGATCCCAAGAGATTGATAATTCAGTACAATCTTTTGATCAAAATTTGCGGATCAGACTGGTCAGTCATCAAAACCAACATCGTGGAGGCTGCCGGGCTGAGTTATTCCTCACTATTAATGTGCATTAGTGGAATGATCTCCATTTACCAGTTACAACATGCCAGGATTGTCAACACCAACATGGCCAGACTGGGAGACATTACAGATGACCTGAAAGTAACCACCAAGCAACTAAAAAGTCAGACAGAAATGGACAACACATTCACACGAGATCTTACAAAACAGTTAAATTCACTCGGAACCAGTATTGCACAGTTTATGGAGAAATTAGATACAAAGACCCTTGAAAGCTCACACCCAAAATGTAGGGGAACTCAGAAGCCCCCAGCACACTCTCCTACAACAAACTCCTCTAGTTTGCCTCAGGAAAATCTCCCAGGAAAATTGGACATTCTTCCGAATTCTCTATACATGAGCACAATGTTAAAGGTATCTTTCAACACTAACAGTGACATCACCATCTCACCATTAACATCCAAAGCAAAGATTCTAATGAAGTTAGTCCAGATGGGGCTTACCACACCGACCATGGTCAATCTTCTCAATCAGGATCATCAATTACTGATATCACAACTCCTGAAGAATGACACACTTGTGGAGAGCTTCCTTAACTCCCAAAACCATACACATAACATACCCATCGCAATTTAGCTATAAGAGCAAATATGAAGCCTATATCTAAAAGATGTCAGTGTGAATGTCTACTAGGTATATCGCTACTACAAGTGCAACCTAGTACCTTACTTGAACTATATGCGAGTCACGAAATATATTTAAAATGCCCGCTAAATAAAGCGAAGCAGATATTATAGGTAAGTGTACCCAATCAGTTTCCATTTCTACCCTATATTTGCCAATTCGCCCTAAATCTAAATATACGTATACAATTAGGTTCTGAGTATTTTCTGCATAATAAATATTTCTAAACACAGTTATGTTAACTGTGAAATGTTGGAATAGCTCCAGTGAGATAAAGCTGGTAGTCTTAAGCTAACATGTAGGTACTTATGTTGAACTTAGTTTCAACGTAATAATATGAAAAACTAATTAATGTTTGCAATGTGAATTTGCGGCTATAGGTCCAAGCCCCTCCTTCGCTTGTGACTGTAACGGCTCTACCCAGTGATTTTGGACACCGTTTCCACCGCTTACAGGGTATTGTGGGATTGCGGCATAGATCTGTGACCCCAACCTCGTCACAGACAGTAGAAATTCTTCCGGTTTAATTTTGGACTTTCTTCCTCCGCCTATGTACAAATATATACATACATAAACATGGAATATATTTATGTATATACGCACTTTCTTGAATGAAGCTAATATGAACACTGGAGAGGAGTTCCAGGTGTAAGTCGGTCAGTCTCTGTCTCACAAAAGGGAATAGAGGACTTAAAGCGGCTATACACGACACTAAAATCAGTGGCGATATCGGGGTGGTCCCTAGATCGTACTTTAAATCGGCACGTGTATAGACAAATCGTAACTGAAATTTTATTGTTTACCCTAATTCAAAAATCGCTTCGGACGAACTCACGATTTAGGGACGATTACCGTCTAGGGAGCGTGGTCGGCACGTGTGTAGCGGAATCGGGACTGATTTTTATCAGTGTGTGCTGCGGTTTCACTAGAGCGCTACTACCGCCGTTATGCCCTTTAACACTTCCACCCTTGGAGCTTTTTGTTACTTGCTCTTGCGTCTCCACCCCCAGACGGCCAATTAAGGCAAGCCGGGGGTCAGGGGTCTCATTTAGCCCCAGGGAGTCTCATTTAGTCTCATTTAGCCCCATATTATTATTATTCCTTTTATTCAAATAAATCACGGATTTCATCCGGTCCTTTGCAAAGGCATAAGTGGGGCTGTAGCCAACACTTAGAGGCCTGTTTGGTATAAAAATACAAAGGAGTATAAAAAACATAAAAAATGTTGGATGAAGGGTAACATGGTACTTATATCTATTACAAATATGGGTAAAATGGCCAGGCTATTGATATTAACTTATTAGTGATAAGGAAGATAGTGGGCTATGGATGAGACTACGGCACCTGCCAATTTAGTCTCATGTTAAAATATTTAGGCAGGTGGTGACTTGCCATCCACTAAACGGGCCCCCCATAAAGGCCACCATGAGTGGTGACAAAAGGGGCAACGTTGGTGTGGATGGCTAAAGAGTGTCGAGAGGTGTGCTGCGGTTTCACTAGAGCGCTACTACCGGCGTTATGCCCTTTAACACTTCCACCCTTGGAGCTTTTTGTTACTCGCTCTTGCGTCTCCACCCCCGGACGGCCAATTAAGGCAAGCCGGGGGTCAGGGGTCTCATTTAGCCCCAGGGAGAATCAGGGTCCGCGGTGTCGCCACACACCGACGGCTCGCCACAAAGCCGCCCCTGCGGTATTATTATTATTATTATTTCTTTAATTCAAAACAAAATCTCGGATTTCATCCGGTCCTTTACAAAGGCATAAGTGGGGCTGTAGCCAACACTTAGAAGCCTGTTTGGTATAAAAATACAAAGGAGTATAAAAAACAGAAAAAATGTTGGATGAAGGGTAACATGGTACTTATAACTATGTATTACAAATATGGGTAAAATGGCCAGGCTATTGATATGAACTTATTAGTGATAAGGAAGATAGTGGGCTATGGAAGAGACTACGGCACCTGCCAATTTTAGTCTCATGTTAAAATATTTAGGCAGGTGGTGACTTGCCATCCACTAAACGGGCCCCCATAAAGGCCACCATGAGTGGTTACAAAAGGGGCAACGTTGGTGTGGATGGCTAAAGGGTGTCGAGAGGTGTGCTGCGGTTTCACTAGAGCGCTACTACCGCTACTACTACTACTACTACTACTAACTTATTATTATTATTATTATTATTTTACTACTGTACATTAAATAGCTTAGTACATTTAATACATTTAAATATTTAGTCAAAAATGAATTTATCTAATGAAAACCTTAACATTTTTAGAAATAGCTGGTTTTAATTATAATTTTGCCCAAATGTGATCGTCTAAAATTTATTATATTATGGACCCTGTACGTTGTGTTTAATTTATATTATTATGTTTTGATAAGTCAATAATGTAAAGCAGTTTATGATAGTTTAATATTCTTAAGGTTCATGGAAATTTACGAATAATTAAAATACATTCCTAAAAATTAAGGAATAAACACTTCAAATATAAATCAATTAAAACATCAAATAAACATATCAAGTAAAATCAATAAGTACACACACATAAAATAGTACACATAAATTAACACATACAAAACACAAAAATATAGATCAAATCAATTCAGGAAAAAAAGAAAAGAGCTACTGTTAACTGAAATCTTCTTTTTTCATGGCCATAATTTTGTAACACACACTTTATATATAAATATACTGTATAACAATATCGCATAATGGAATATAAAATACAAAGTTATAGACGTCGTGTTATCTATACGAGTATATATAAAAGCGAAAGGTCACTCACTCACTCATCACGAAATCTCAGAAACTACAAGTGCTAGGAGTTTCAAATTTTGCATGCGAGTTTTTTTAAGGACGTAGGTGCTCACTAAGACGGGATTTTATTAAATTCAACCCCTAAGTGGGTCAAAAGGGGTGAAAACGTTTGTATGAAACTCCTTTGTTTTTTAACTTATAGTTGTGAAAATTTGTATTTTGATGTCATTCAAAATAAAAAATGTTGGCTTATTTTTTTATTAGGGTAGTGGTGGTTTAAGAGGATGAAATGGAGGGGTGAAAGTTTTGTGTTTTCGAACATACATTGGTGAAAATTAGCATTTGGACAGTTTAAAATTATGATTTCAATATTTATTGACAGGGATGACTTGAGGGGGTAAAACGAGGGATGTAAAATCTACTACATATTATAAACTGTAGAGGTCAAATTTCTGTACAGTGAAAACTATGCTAAAAACCGAGTCAGGAGATGTAAGGAGTGAAAAATAAGTTCAAATTGTTATACGGGATGTTGTACGGGCTAATCTCCGAAACGACTGGACCGATTTAAATGAAATTTCGTATGGTGGTAGCTTATATCCCTGATCAATAGGATCATATAGGATATTTTTGATCCCGGTAAATTAAAGAGTTCCCGTGAGATAATTAAAAATCTGTAATTACCGTATCCCGCGAGGCCACGCGAGCGTAGCCTCTGGCGGGTCAGCTAGTTCATAATAAAGATACAAACTGTTCTTTCTTAGCCAAGTCTGTGACAGCCCTAAAATAATTTGAAAAAGAGGAGTTGTGAAATCTTGACCTTTTAAAATCTATAAATAGGAACCCTAAACGATTTGATTTATGTGAGGCTCCCTGCACCCTAAGAGCTAAAACGCACTAGCGGGAGGCCGTGAGGCGTTGGGCCGCACTTCAATTTTTATATGAAACCGCTTGATACTAACGCACTGACTTGCGGACAGCCGTCAACCGCTCCGGTTGTTCTGGGGCTGCGACGAGCCCGCACCGGTTGAATGATGCGGCGCGCCGCATCCCCTCCACGCACTCGGCGCGGTAGTCGCAAACACCGCCTTCTGCCCGCCTCTCGCTTGTTTTGCGCTAGACACTACGCAGAGTGCAACGCATGGATTTTGATACAGAAAAGTTTATTTTAGAAATCTAAGAACGCCCCGCAATATACATAACAGAAATAAAATGTTGGGAGGAAATGATTAATATATATGCAAGGAAGATGATACATACAGAAAAGAAAGAACCCGGTAAATTGAAATTGAAATTGAAATTGAAATTTGTTTATTTGCACGAAACATGGTACAATAAAGTTGTTAAGCTATTAGATAGGTTCAGCATGCTTCACCAATAACTGGCATACAAAAATTAAATACATTACAATGGCAGAAAAAAATACAGTTTAAATGTTTATAAATTAATAGAATGCAATTGAAATTAAGTTAATTAAATTAAATAATATTAATGTCAAATAATTATAAAACTTAAAGATAAAAGATGTCAGGCCTATAATGTTACAATATCTTAGTCACTATTAGTCAAACAATTATAATTACAGCTGACACATCCAAACCAGAAATCATAGTTAAATTCAAATGCATAATATACCTATATTACAATATAATATCAATAAAATAGTCACTTTTTAAACTTCATAAATTCTTTGATTGTATAGAAACAGTTTTCAGTCAGCCACTGGTGTAATTTCAATTTAAAATATTTATATGGGAGCTCCCTGATCGCCACTGGAATTTTGTTAAAAATTTTAATAGACATAACATTACAATTTCGAGTACATAAGGCAGTATTACAAGTGGGTGTGCGTAGCCTGGTGGGATCTCTACTAACTAGTCGAGGATACTTATTATTTCCTAATTTTTAAAATAGGTGAGGATGCTCTTTTACAAAAAGTCCTGCTTGCATGATATACAAGCCCGTTAGGGTTAATAATTTTAGATTTTTAAAGAGTGGTCTACACGAATCAAGAGGACCCACACCACAAACAGCTCTGATACATTTTTTTTGCACTAGGAATGCCTTCGTGACATTGGTAGAGTTTCCCCAAAGTAGAAGACCATACCTCAGAACTGATGCTACATAGCCATGATAGGCAGTGAGTGCAGCATTTTGATTAGCTGTACGCCGTAATCGTTTTAGTGCAAAGACAAATCGGTTAAGTTTGGAGCAGACATACTCAATGTGTGTCTTCCAATTACAATGTTGGTCTACATATATGCCAAGAAACTTGTATTCATCCGTAGATTCTATTTGTTGGCCTTAACACATTACACTAAAATTATTTTTAATTGATTTATAGTTACAAAAATTTATATATCTAGTTTTTGAGATATTGGCACGTAAGTTGTTGGAGTCTAACCAAGTAACTATAGAGACAGTAGCAATATTTAACAGATCTCTATGTTTATCAGTTGTGGATTTATTATTGTCTTGCACAACAACTGATACATCATCAGCAATAAGTATACATTTATGGTCAACGGCCGAAGGCAAGTCATTTATGTACAGTAAAAACAGAAGTGGGCCCAATATACTACCTTGTGGTACACCACTGCTATTAGCTTGGTAGGCAGATCTATAAGATGTTGAAATTAGTCTTTTATTAAGAGAAGTTATCTCAACAGATTGCTTACGGCCAGAGAGGTAACTATGAAGCCAGTTAAGAACTGGTCCTCTAAGTCCATAATTTTCGCATTTAGTTAAAAGCATTTTGTGATTAACGAAATCAAAAGCCTTGCTCATATCGAAAAAGAGCACTGAAATAGGAAAGCGTTTATCAATTTGTTCTACTACTTTACTAACAAGAGTGTAGGCTGCTAGAGTTGTTGATTTACCTTTTTGAAAACCATTTTGTTCTTCTTTGATAATACCAAACTTTACCACATAGTCATTGATACGATGGTGCATAGCTTTTTCAAATATTTTAGATAAGATAGGAATCAAAGTGATAGGACGATAATTATTCATGTCAAGTTTATCATCTTTTTTATAAAGTGGTCGAACTATTGCCTGTTTGAGCCTCTCTGGGAACAAACCCGTAGAGAAGGAAAGATTTATCAAATATTGTAAGATTGGAGAAATAATCATTGAACATTCTTTAATCACCCTTGTACATATACCGTCAAAACCAACAGCACGAGTATTACTGAGCGAACTTATAATTCTTACTATTTCAGTTTCACTGCACGGTTCAAGGAACATGCTATGGTTTAAGATAGGTATTTTGTATTTGGTTGAAACAATAGATTCATTGGTAGCGTTTGCTGTAATGCCAATGTAGAAATTATTAAAAGCTTCTGCAATTCTTAACGGATCACATATAACATTATTATCAAAAAGAATAGAACTAATACCTGAATATGTCTGCACACAAACAGTCTTATTCTTGACAATTTGCCAAGTAGCTCTACATTTATTTTTTGCTGTTTTTATATGTTTATAATTATTGGCCTGTTAAGAGCTTTGAACGCATTTCCTTAGTAGACAGCTATATTTTTGTAGTTCAATTTTTCTTTTGTTGGTTTTATTCTTGTAAAATAGAAAACGAAGTTGTCTTTTTCGCTTACTGGATTTTCGTATGCCAGTAGTAATCCAAGCAGGTGCTGAATTACTACTTTTAATTTTTCTTCGTTCCATTGGAAAACAAAGGTTATAAAATAAACTGAAAGTCTCATGGAAGTTATTAAAGGCTTCATCAAGGTTTTCAGTCTCAAAAACCTCATACCAACTTAAAGATGACAAACAATCTTGAAATTTTTGAATATTTTCCTTGTTGTAATTTCGTGTCTCTATGTACCAATGATTTATTATTGTTGGTTTTTTTACTACAGGCATTGATAGAGTTTGGCCAGTGTTGTGATCCGATAGAAATAGATCATGAACTTCTCCAGTAGCCTCACTAATATTACTTATAAAGTGATCAATACATGATTTTTGGCGTGTAGGTTTCGTTATATGGAAAAATAAATTATAATTAGCAGGTAAGTTACGTTATTTATTTATCATGGTTTAGAAAACAATAATGATATATTTCGTTACCAAAACATAGTTGTGTAAATATAAATAAATTAGGTACAAATTTAACATAAGGTCAGGTGGGGGAAGGGGAACTATGGGGTAAGAGAAACAGTAGCATGTAAATCAAATGCCTCATTTACATTCAGCCCTTATCGCTGCTCCTCGCGCTGCCGGCAATAATTCCCTTAATACTGCTGTGGCAGGATCGAGGGATATGTGTTTTTACATACTGCCCTTCCTCTCACTTCGCTTTCAAGTTCCGGCAATGGCAGACGTTGAAATTTTTGCAGCGTCCGCGCTGTGTCTTTTAGCGATACATAATTATGTGCGTCAGTTAAAAATAAATCAAATGAAAAAAAAAGAAAAGACGTCGTAGAAGATGGTGGATGGTATCTATTCATCGTAATAGAACTTTGTAAGTACCTACCAACCTGCTTAAGATAATATTTTATAATGCAGAAGAATTCTACGAGGCTTTATATTTGTCTTTTTTTTTTCAGAGACGTAATGAAAAACTTTTTCCAATGAGATGAATAGTGAAGAATCTGGGGAATTTACTAACTTTTGCAGAATGTCTCGTACAGATTTTAATTTTCTGTTGAACAGAATTGAACCTCTGATAAAGAAACAGACAAGACTAAGAATACCTATTTCACCACAAATACGGCTAGCAATAACCCTTAAGCTGGGAACGAATTCTCGGACGCGGCTGACGGACGCGGCTCACAGCCGCGACTTATAGGTATCTAGATAATGAATATACACTGAACTGTGCAAACTATCGGAGGTAAGCCGTGGACGTAACCTTGTGCTGACCTTGAGCGTTCGGACATCCGACAGAAATCTGGCGCGCTGGATGTTTTTGTCAGCCGAAAACGTCCGCGGACGGTATGCACGGGACGCGTCAGCGCGCCAGAAAGACGCGGACTATGCGAGAGCTAGCACGTGCGTACCGTAAAAATGGAGGAACGAATTATCGAGTGTGTTCGCAACAAGGAATTACTTTATAATATTAAATTAAAGGATTACAAAATAGCTTCAAAAAAACAAGAAGCCTGGGAGCAAATAGCCACCGAATTAAATATAACGGGTAAGAATATCTATTCAATTTCCGAACGCTCGTAGATACTGATATTTTTTTACTGCGGCGAAGTTCTGTTCTACGGCTCAACCGATTTCGATAAATGATACGTCATCTACATTCGTCTTGATGACGCGAGTGTGATACATGAAGTTCTTGGAAAAACGCATTTTTACACCACAGTCGGGATCTTTTTAAATGTTCACTTGTTACAGAATGTAATGCTTGGGTTTCCTTGGATAGCGATGCCGTCATGTAGTGACCGTTTAGTTTTTCAAGTTAGAAGTATAGATATTTTTCAAATAAAATGACACAAGTTTATTACTTATTTAATAAAATTTAATTCCTGTGTACATAAGGCCAAGGCAGAAGCCCATTTTCAGAAATAAAGTAGTCACTAAATTTATCACGCACAGCAAATGCTTCTTGTGTTGAATTTTGACGAATACCTTCCAATGGCATAAAGTTTTCTGGTATACCATTAGGTTGTTCCTCTTGCATAAAAAAACTATCCTTTTCGTCGCTACGTAGCATGTTGTGTAAACAACAGCAAGTTAAAATAATGTTATCGACCAATTCGGGTTGAACTTCAATATCAGTATGAAAAATCCGCCATCTTGCTGCCAAAATGCCAAATGCGTTTTCCACGGTCCTTCTAGCACGAGATAATCTATAATTAAAAGTTTTTTTCTTTACGTCGGCGGAGGCAGATTCTTTACTATATGGTCTCATTAAATATCGTTTTAACGGAAAGGCTTGGTCTCCTACAATAACATGTGGCATGGGTCGTCCACAATTTTGCAGTGGAATTTCTTCTGGCACATCTGCAGTGTTTGTGGCTAAAAAAATTCCTAGTGTTGATTGAGCGAATAGACCTCCGTCACTGTTACGTCCAAATGCGCCAACATCAACATAAATGAATTTGTAATTGGCGTCGACCAGTGCTAAAAGAACCACGGAATGCCTTTGTTTATAATTGTAGAATGATGATCCTGCATTTTTTGGGCAAAATAACATAACGTGCTTGCCATCTAAACTTCCTATACAATTAGGGAACTGCCATTTATCATTGTATGCCTTAGCAATTTGCTTCCACTTTTCTTTAGTAGGTTTTGGCAAAAATATATCTTTTAAATTTTTCCAAATAGCCATACTGACATCCTGAACAATACTTCTCACTGTGCTGAATCCCATTCTGTATCTAAATCCTAGTGATCGAAATGATTCTCCGGTTGAAAAAAACCTGAAATTTTTTAAACGATACAAATTAATAGATATTATAAGCCGGTCTCGGAGCACTGAGAATGTCGTACATTGCCCTGTTAACATTTGCCTCTGTCGTACCCGACAGAACAGGTCAATCTAAGAAATTCTTCGTGCTTCACGGCAGACTTTTAGCTATCAATCTTATTAAAAAAAAAATTCCAGCTACGGAGTGCAAAACAAAGTGGAACCTTCTTCGCAATGCGTTCATCCATGCCATGTCTAGGAGAAAGACAGTAACCGGCCAAGGAGTGAAGAATTTCAAAAAATGGAAATTTGAAGAGGAAATGGCCTTTTTGTTACCATTTATGGCCAATAGGAACACCATTGCAACACCAGTTGGAGAGTTCTCGCTTGAATCTACTGAATCATCTGGCGCAGATATAGTCGAAGAACCCCTTAATACAAATAACACCCAACAAAAAAAACGGCACTTAGATAACTATCACGAAGATATGCTTAATCTGATGAAAGCAAGATCTCAGAGGAGATCTGAAAAAAATGATATCGACCTGTTTTTTGACAGTATCGCTGAGACTGTCAAGAAGTTTCCCAAATTAGAGCAGGTTAGATTAAAGTTTAATATTATGAAAATGGTCCACGAGATAGAGATGAAGATGTGTTTGGAAAACGACGGAGCTTCTAATTCAACATCTTCACCTTCCAATCATCATACATTTTCTCCCCGTTCATTATACTCACCTTCACCTCAGAGTTTTGACACTCATTTCCTTTCTCCGCCTGTCACTCAGCAAGTTTCTCCCCCACAATTCATACCTCAGTCATCAACTTCGCCCCAGATTGCATACTCACCTGCTCCTCCTGTCACTCAGCAAGATTCTCCCGCACAATTCATACCTCAGTCTTCACCTTCGCCCCAGATTGCATACTCACCTGCTCCTCCTGTCACTCAGCAAGATTCTCACGCACAATTCATACCTCAGTCTTCACCTTCGCCCCAAATTGCATACTCACCTGCTCCTTCTGTCAGTCGGCAAGTTTCCTTTCCTCGATTCATACCTCATTCTTCACTTTCACCACAGATGACATACTACACAGCTCCTCAGAACATTCAACCTTCCACTTCACAAATTTCTCAGTCACTTTTAACATCTAACACGCAAAATGGTGTCGTGGAAACTTCGATCCCGGAATTTAATTCACAGCAATCAAGTAAGAAGACATCCGCGCGCGGGCATGGCCTTCACATAGGGCCAGCACATACTGTTCTTAAAGAATTTTTAATTGTGAAAAAAAAGAAATAAATATTGAAAAGAATGATTCTAACTAAATAATTGTAAACTTATTTAATATAGATTACCGTATAATTTTACCGTATTATTATTTACTTACCTCAAAGCAACCACCAAGCGTTCTTTTGCTGATATAGGAGTACGAAACTGTGTAAATTCTTTTTCAATGTCATTTTCGATAAGATTTAGCAAAAAATAAATTGATCCTCATTCATTCTCAAATAAAGTTTATATCGACGTTCATCTCTCAATAAATGTGGATACAAAGTGTGGAATTCACCACACTCTGCTCTGTCTTTATTTATGTCATGGACCCAAACACTTCTTTTTATTTTCTTTCTGGGTGGACAACATAAAGCAGCCGCCGCTAATTCGAGAAAATCGTCCTCACTTTCACTACTCGACATGTTCCTTCGTCTACAGTTCTTTGTGGAATGCGTTGTTGCGCGTCCGCAAGCCACGTCCCGGTCGACTGTGCATACTTATCAGTCGCGGCTGTGAGCCGCGTCCGTCAGCCGCGTCCGATAATTTGTTCCCAGCTTTAGATATCTAGCGACTGGTGATAGTTATCGCAGTCTACACTATTTATTCAAGGTTTCAACCCCGGCCATTTCACTTATTGTCCCAGAAGTATGCAAAGCTCTTAACACAGTTTTAAAAAACGAAATAAAGGTAAGAAAAATATTATGTTTTAAGTAAGAATAATATTTATTAAGTTCAATTAAGCAGATAAAGCTATATATAGGTATATGCTAAGCTAATAATAATAATAAATAATAAATGTTTTATTGACACACATTTATTACTATAGAAATTAAAAAAGACATTCATGAATCATTGTATGCGTTTGTAATTATATTGCTAATTTTAGCAGGCATGATAACTTCTTCTGATAAAATATGTATTTGGTTTCCAAGATCTTCTTGTACTCTTATATTTTCTTCTGGGATACGTATATAAATCGGAGGCTCAGATGTAACAGTAGTATTTTGATTAGGGGCGTATTGCGGAGATGGAGTTGGAGCGTATTGCGGAGATGGAGTTGGGGTATATTGCCGAGATGGAGTTGGGGTATATTGATATGGCACTGAATAGAATGTAGAGGCACTTGATGGTCGCTCATCAGGATAAGGGTTATCCAGAAGAAGACCGTCAATTTTGTACATGATACTGTTCCGCATTCTTTCTGGATATTTCCTTAACTTTTTCGCTAACAATGAAGCATATAAATCACACTCGTCTGCCTCTACTTTTTTTTGCTGCAGTACGTTGCTGAAAGTTGCAAAACTGTCATTAATTTTTTTTATCAGCTTCACTGATAATATGATCCATGTTTATTTTCTTGGTTTTTTTCTTTTGTGGTGGATTGGAGGTTATGGCTTCCTCCTCATTGTAATCTGGTGTTGTTTGTGTAGTATCATTTTGTGTTACTTCATTCTTTGAAATATTATCCTGAAACAAGAAATACTAATTGAATATGTTATATTATTTGCAGTTACCACAAACACCGGAGGAATGGTTAGCTATTGAAGAGGGATTTAGAAGAAAATTCCCACGATGTGTTGGAGCACTCGACGGTAAACATATCGTAATAAAATGTCCATCACATAGCGGATCGAAGTATTATAACTACAAAAGTGCATATAGTATTGTACTAATGGCTTTAGTAGATAGTAATTATAATTTTGTTTTTGCCGATATCGGTGGACAAGGACGTATAAGCGATGGAAGAATTTTTCAACATAGCTTTCTTTGGCAAAAAATAGAAAATGACACTCTTAACTTGCCACCAGATTCTCCACTACCGGGAAGAGAAATAAATGTTCCATATGTGTTTGTCGGTGATGGAGCTTTTGCTTTACATAAAAATATATTGAAGCCTTTTCCTGGTTGTCACGATATTGGCACTGTAGAGCGCACATTGAAATTTGAATTTGTAATGGTTTCTGTATATATATATATATATATACAAAAACCATATATACTTAAATATATATATATATATATATATATATATATATATATATATATTTAAGTATACAATAAATAAATAGTTACATAACATAATAACTACTTATTAGAAAATATATGTTTTAATCACCTAGTGCAATCCTACATAAACTATACTCCATCGGTTTAGGTAGTTAACTAAAGGTAAACAATCTTAGTAGAACTTTTTATACAAATACACATGAAACAAATAAACTACTGCTTAAAATAATGGTTCAATTGATTATTTAGATGTTATATTTACATTACTTTTTAGCTGCATTTTATTTCTAAACTGAGTTTTTAATAATAATAATAATAATAAAACCGCAGGGGCGGCTTTGTGGCGAGCCGTCGGTGAGTGGCGACACCGTGGACTCTGATTCTCCCTGGGGCTAAATGAGACCCCTGACCCCCGGCTTGCCTTAATTGGCCGTCTGGGGGTGGAGACGCAAGAGCAAGTAACAAAAAGCTCCAAGGGTGGAAGTGTTAAAGGGCATAACGCCGGTAGTAGCGCTTCAGTGAAACCGCAGCACACCTCTCGACACCCTTTAGCCAGCCACACCAACGTTGCCCTTTCTGTCACCATTCATGGTGGCCTTTATGGGGGGCCCGTTTAGTGGGTGGCAAGTCACCACCTGCCCAAAATATTTAAAATGAGACTGAATTTGGCAGGTGCCGTAGTCTCTTCCATAGCCCACTATCTTTTTATCACTAATAAAATCATTTCAATAGCCTTGTCATTTTACCCATTTTTATAATAGATATACCATGTCACCATCCACCCATAAGTTTCTGTTTTTTTATACTACTTTGTATTTTTATACCAAACAGGCCTCTAAGTGTTGGCTACAGCCCCACTTATGCCTTTGTAAAGGACCGGATGAAATCCGTGATTTATTTTGAATAAAAGGAATAATAATAAAATAATAAAAATCTTTATTTCGGACACTAGGTCCATATCACATTTACAAAAAACACACAGTATTAAGAATAATAATAATTAATAAATTAATAAATTAAAAATTAAAAATTAAAAATTAATAATTAAAATAAAATAAAGTATATTTAGGTGGCAATTTTTATCCACCGTCTATACGACTCCGTCAGCAGCAGCCTGTCGCCTAGGCTTCTAATAATGGAGTTCCTACACGTGTCAACTCTGGACATGAACGATGCTATTTTCTGTTGCTGTATAGCATGAAATGATGCTACTCGAGCTTCAGTGAACATTTCGGAGGCGTTACAATACCACCTCAGACCCATAAGGTGCCTGAAGATGTTATTGTATGCCACTCGAATGGTGTCATGAGATTTTTTAGTATATACTGTCCAGAGTTGACACGTATAGAAAGTCTGACAATAAGACCTAAACAACGTAATTTTTACATCAGGCGCTGCCTTAAAAAACTTTCTAGCTATCATGTTCCCTACAACACACAGACTGCGTCTTTGGCGCTCGATGTCACTGTCATCTTTTAATTTAGAGGTCACGATGTGGCCAAGGTACTTGAAACTGTCTACTGTTTTAACAGGCTGTCCGTTAAGATATACTTCTGGTACGTTAAACGGTCCCTTTCCTGACCTAAATATTACCATTTCTGTCTTTTTCGTATTGTAAGTGAGATCATGATTACGAGCATATGTTTCACAGATGGTTATCAATTTCCGCAAGCCTTTAATCGAGGGGCTGAGCAGCACCATATCATCAGCATAGCTCAAGTTGTTGACGTATCTACCGTCTAACCTGAGTCCGACCGGGGTGCTACTCAGCTCCACGATCAAATCGTTTATGTAGAGGTTAAATAGGTCGGGTGAAGTGACCCCCCCCTGCCTTACACCACAGGACAGTCGGTAGCTATCCGACGTCACGGAGTCCCATCGGACGCTGTTGGTCTGGTTGCCGTACCAGTACGTCAGAAGACCAACAACTTCCGGTGGGACTCCCGCATCATGCACTTTCTCCCACAGCAGCTCATGATTTATTGTGTCAAATGCGCGACTTAAATCGAGAAAGCACGCGTATACTGTAGTGTCATGTTTTGTATAGTACTTGACAATTTCTTTCAATGAGAATATTGCCATGTCAGTGGAAACTTGTGGGCGAAAGCCGAACTGTCCGTCATCAATACTTATTGAGCTGATGTGAGAGTAAATGACTCGTTCAAGCACCTTGGCCACGATCGTCGCTAGCGAAATAGGTCTATAGTTTGCCACGCTCGAGATATCACCAGTCTTATTTTTAGTAATAGGAACTACTAGAGTTCGTATAAGTTCCTCTGGGAGATAGCAATGTCTCACGCAGAGACCAAAGAACCGCGCCAATACGTGACAAATGTGCTGACCTGCAAACAGTAAATGTTCTATACTAAGGCCGTCGTGGCCAGGAGACTTACCACGTTTCATATTTCTTAAAATTGCCTCGATTTGTTCGGGTTTTATTGTCACGTGATGTGTCTCCGAGCCCCGACTTACCCTTGGCTCGGTTGTACTGGCTTGAACATTAACCTCGAAATGATTACGGAATAAATTTGCTATATTTTTCTTATCATTTTCTCCTTCAACACTTAACGGTATACTGTTACTGCTATTTAATTTTTTTGTTTCTTTCCAAAACTTTGTAAAGTTGCCGTCAGCATGATGGCGAGCGAGTACTTCCATTTTAATTTTATCTTGGTTTCGTAATACATACTTTATCGCAGCCTTATAGTCCCTACGCGAATTAGACATATTCTCATAGTGATATCCCGAGCGGGGCCTACAATACAGAACCCACAAGGAGAACATTTCTCTGGCTTTGGCGTGAGCGCACCTGACGTGATAATTCCATCCCACTATTTTACTCCACTTCCTGTTTATTTTTAATTCAGAACTGTGGACTGCTGCTGACTGTAATGTTCCGACAATAACAGAATAAAATTCGTCAATATATTTATAATGCAATTCATTTTTACATAAAATATCCCCATTTATACATTCTATATCAATTAGCAATTTATCATATTTGTCCATTAATTCAAAAAGTTTTTTGTCGCAAAATTCAGTATAAACTAACTGTTGTTCCCTTTCTCTGCTACCCCATACATGTTTATTAATACTACGTTTACTAACTTTGCTATCACATGTCAATTTTGGCCTTATAAAACTACAATTACAATCTATGACTAGTGGAAAGTGGTCCGACGCAGTAACTTCGCGATTGACTCGTAGGTCCGTCACTAACTCGACCGCCGCCTCAGTGATGAGGCAGTGGTCGAGCCAGCGACAAGCTCCGTTTGCCTCACTCACATATGTAAATGTATCTGAATCGAGCCTATCTAGGTCTACACAACGTAACGATTGCTCACTACAGTAATTCACCAACTCCCTTCCAAAAAAGAGTACCTGGATGCGCGTTGAAGTCGCCCAGGACCAGAACACATTCCGTATCAGAGTTTTCGATCACAGCACTGATAAGCGAGAGACAGTGCGTGAACTCTGGAAGGTTATCATCGTCGTTCACGGGCATATAGACACAAAACACTAGCAGGCTACGATTGTCTTGTTCCAAGCGCACGGCTATGACGCGATCACTATCACACTGCAGGTTATCTATTTTAGTAAATAAGTTAGATCGAACCAGGATAGCAGTTCCTCCATATGGTCTTCCCCTTATCACTTTCTGATCCGGATGCATTCAGGACTTGGTACAGCAGCTAAACTCCATATCTAATGTATCGATAATTCCTAAATCATGCGGCATCAGCCAGTGCTCTTGTAAACAAACCACATCGGCATTTTTGCAAATATTACGCACGTCTGGAATACAGTTTTTAATCGAGTGACAATTAAACGAAACAAGTTTTAGATTTTTATGATGTTGTATATCCATATTTAATTATTTAATTTAGCGGTGTTGTTCCCAAGAGAACGCTGCTGTCTGTATCGTCGAAATACTAAGCCTTCAGGCCAAAAGTTTTTTTCAAAAATGTGCTCAATTTTGTGGTCAATATTTGTATTTTAAAAGAATTAAAGCTCGTCTCCCTTGTCTGATTTAATTTTTCTACTGCTAAACATTGTTCTTTCATGTCTCGAATATACTCCATAATATCCTGTTCTTTAATACTCTTCTGTGTACGAGACAGGTAAATATATGCGTACGACTCGGCGGCTTGCAGTTTGGTAGTGTTTTGCAATGTTCCTCTCGTATTTCTGTACCTATAAGGTACTAATTTCTTCCGAGTGATTAATGTAAACCCATCGTCATCCTTAGTATTTCGTCGCGCTCGTCGCTTTAAATAAAAAGTCATACCTACCAAGATTGTTTACCTTTTGTTAACTTCCTGAACTGATCGAGTATAGTGACATAATATAAAATAAAGTGTTTACAATCAGCTTACCTCTCCTTCCGTATTTACTGTATCATCTACAGTAAAAGTGGGCCCCAAAAACCTTTCCATGGTATCAAATGCAAACCATATTGGTTTGAATATATCCTCTACACCGGCACCCGATCTCATCGAATTATTTTTCTTTTTCAAAAGGGGCCTGAATTATTAGGGCCATTAGGGATTTTCTTTTCGATTTGAGTTCTTCGATCGGAATGACCAAGGCGTCACTCAATCGCTTCCAGGCATCGTGGACCTTGTGTTTTTGTTTATGATTGTTGTCGTTTACATCCCAAATAACTCGTTCAGTTTCTAATAATTCTAAAAACTTAATTACAATGTCGTTGCTCCAATCGTACGGCATTTTTATGTAGGTAGTTACAACTAAATTCAAGTTATGTACTTTGTGTTTGCAACGCACAGCAGATACACGTTTAACCACTCCGAGCGCCCGGCGTCAACTGAGCGCTTGAGCAGAATGTAAACACGCCCTTCCGCTCGCGCTGCTGGTCCTTTGAAGTCCGCACTAAAAACCGCTCTTTTGGGGAGCGCTGGGCAGCGCGAGTGGCATTAAGCAGTGGCAAGAGAAGTATACGTTTACATACTCGTCCTGCCCACTTCCCTGCCCACTTCCCTGCTCACTACAGCTGAATGTAAATGAGGCAAAATAATAATGGCAGTAGGTCTATAACTACTTGGTCGCTAAAACAGCAACGTAAATTTAGTTTCAAAGAAAAAACACAGATGTCGCTATTCCACAGCAACATACGAATTCGACACAAACAAAAAATCAGTTGGATAATGGCGCCAACGTGAGCACGTCGCAAATTTTGCTGATGATAGTTAACGTGTCTGCAAATTGTCTACAAGGTGTATAAATGTCTGTAAGTATTCATCTATGTATTCATCTATGTCTTTATTAATAGTTTTAATGTACAAACATGTGAAAACTCTTCAATAAATATGAAAATACGATGTTTTTAGAAGCATAACCTAAAAAATCACAAGTGGGGCAAGGGGAACTACTTAGGCCGCGGTAAGGGGAACATATGTTCCTCTTTCCCGATATCAGGGGTAATAAACATTTGAACACCTGGTACTTGCTTCGATTGATTTCGACCGGGGTTTTTTTGCGGGAATGTTGAAAAACATGTCGGCATTGTTTTATTTTCATAAATGAGTTACTAATCTGTGAAAAAGATTGTAATTCATCATGTATTATAAGTATTGTTATATGAAAAGGTGTATAAGGTGTAACGTGTTTTCCTATTATTGCCTACCTCATAGATGCTTCATGTACAGTCACCACTACTATTGAAATGTTTTGTTAAGAATTTAAGATATTTTGTTTCGTTTTATATGTTGTTAGAGAAACTTTTGTCAATATTGTGCGAGAAAACTAATATCTACTGTAATTTTTTTTTTTTTCAGGAACTTACAAAATGCCTAGAAATTATATAAGAAAGACCGACATTGCATCTTACCCCAAAGAAAAATTATTAGAGGCCGTGAAAGCTGTCAAAAATGGCTTTATGTCCGGGTATGAGGCCTCTAAACATTACAAAATACCCAGATCAACCATAATAAACAGAGTAAGTGTATTTTGACACATATTAACTTGAATTGACGTGCTCTTTTTAATATACATATTTATTTATTGTACTTGGCAAGTATTTATGTTTTTTTTTTTGTTTTTAGGTATATGATCGCAAAGGTCTCAAATCCAGTACGTTAGGGAGAGCCACCGTCTTATCGCGAGCATTTGAAGAAGACTTCGTTAAAAACTTACGAGTCATGGAGAAGTTCGGTTTTGGACTTACACGAAAAGAACTATTAGAAACAGTTGGTCAATACGTAGCTGCCAATGGCATACAAAATCCATTTAAAAGTAGGGTACCTGGTGAGGATTGGTTTTTGTCTTTTAAGAAGAGACATAACTTGTCTATTAAAAAGCCACAACCGGTAGAATATGCTCGCTAACAAGCATGTAGTCCAAATGTAATATACCCATACTTCAATTTACTTGAAGAAACAATTAATGACTTGGATTTAGGGGACAAGCCATCACATATTTGAAACGTAGACAGACAGACAGTTAGAAAAAGTTTTCTTAAAAACCGTAGGTGAGAAACGCCCTATTCTTCTGATCTATGACGGCCACGCAACGCATCTAGGTATCAATATTATCAAGATGGCTAGAGAAGCTAATATCACTATTATGAAAATACCTCCGCACACCAGCCATCTCTTACAGCCTTTAGATTTGGCTGTTAACAAATCGTTAAAAGACCGCTGGGATGCTGCTCTCATTAAATGGCAAAGATTAAATATAGGAAAACAAATTCGAAAAAAAGAATTTGCTAAAATACTCGGACAAATTTGGGCTTCTTTAGATCCAGCGATATGTGCAGCAGGCTTCAAGAAAGCAGGAATTTATCCATTGAATAAATATGCTGTGCCAGAAGATAAATTTAATGAAGTTCTTTTACGACAATGGAAACTTAAAGATTTTACAAAAGATTCAACTATCCATCGGAACGAAAATTCGGACACAACCATCAGGAATCCGGACTCGCTGCTCACGATTTCTTTGAAAGCTATAAATAATATGGACTTGACATTAAGTACTTGTTCTAGTATATATGCTTAATGTGTCGAAAAATTTAAAAACTCATTATGATAGCTTACCAAAACAACTCGAAGTAAAACCTGCAAGTTCGAACATTGATAAAGTGACGAAACATATAAACAAGATTCAAATACTAGAAAACCGGGTTGTCACATTTGAAGACTTGCTATTAATGAAAATTAAAGCTGGACCAGCACTAAAACAAAAAGAAAACGAATGGCAACTGGTGCGGAAGTCATAACGCGTGACGATGTTTTAAAAACTCTGGAAATACAGAAATCTGAAAAAGACAAAAAGACCACGAAAACTAAAGAAATTAAGAAATTCAAACAAGCAGACGAAATAATCAATGAAACTGATATAATTGAAAATCAACCAGGGAAATTTGTTAAGCAAAAAAAAGGAAAAAATAAGGTGAATTTTAAAGCAGTTTTAAAAAACCAACAAGACGACAGAATAGTAAAACAAACAGACGCTTTTAAAGATACAGGAGAACATTTTAAAGAAAAGTCCAAAAAAGTGAAAAAAGAAAGTAAAACTCGAAAAAATAGAAAGAAACGTCAATATTCTACATCATCTAGTGAACTGGAAACAAAATTAAAATTAGACGACGATAGTGACGACAATGATTTCTGGGAAAATTTATTGACTGATAGTAATTACTCTCTTTCATTAAATTCTCCCAGTAATGACTATGAAGATTGTGGTGATACGATAAATACAGTAAGCAAAGCTAACAAGGAAAATATTGATATTTATGGGCCATTTTGTGAGAATGATTGGCTTTTGGTAAAATTTTGCTCCAAAAAGTCTATTAAACATTATGTTGGCGTGGTGTTAAGTGTAAATGATGCCAACTTCCCAGTAGTAAAATATTGTAGAAAAAAATCGAAAGCAGAAGGTGAAACCGTATTCACTTTTCCTCTTATAGATGATATTTCGGAAGTGAAACACACTGAGGACATCGTTACCAAATTGCCTAAGCCTACTATTGGCCGAAGAGGACAAATTATTTACAAAATGCTGTTTAATTCTTTTAATGTTCAATAAATTGAGCACAATAAAATAATATAAAACATGTTTGTTTTTAGTTGACTACCCCTGTCTCCACGTCATATGTTCCCCTTACCCCGAATTTCGATTTTGATTAATATCTTATATTTAGAACCTTATGGCATTGCATTAGAGTTATCATTTGCATGTGTACGTAGCATTGGTATTGATATTCACACATTTACGGAGGCAGTTCCTCTTACCCCCAAAACCGGGAAAGGGGAACAACAGGACCAGCTTCAGGATTTAGCATTTTTTTATCAAAAGTATGATAGGTATCATTAAAAGACGTTCTATTTCAGAAAGCCAACAGATTAACAAGTTAAATATTCATATAAACTATTACAATCCTATCAAATATTTTGAATAAACGTAAATAATATGACATGAAAAATAAAGTATGTTTCCCTTCCCCCACCTGACCTTAGTCAATTACAATTACACATAAAAATAAAATATAAAATAAATAACAGAAGCTCGATTAACCTTCTAGTCAAAATTAAATAACCCGCCCCTGTCCGCTCCCGGTGGAAAGGTGCCAATTACACTCACTGCGTTCCCGCGCTGAATAGCTATGGCCAGCCTTTGCACCAGGAACGAACCGGAGCGGAAGTCACCGGTGATGTCACAGAGTCTACGACCTAACTCTCCCACAAAGCTCTTAGCCTCAGCCCCGCAACTGCCCATGGTCTCCACAGCCACGGGCACAAAATGGTAAAGCATTGGTATAGAATCATCATACTTTTTATTGCTAATTTCCTGCGATTTGCGGATTAATGCACATTAATGTGAATCACATAAATGTGAAATCATTAGGGCTATTAGAAATGCTCAACAACCATCATTTCATTATAGATATCCTAATACGCAATTTGATCGAGGGTATCGAAACCATATGTATGAAAGGGAATATGCTAGAAGAGGATATCAATATAGGTTTTCTTACCTGATGGTTATAATGAGCTTTTCTTCTGGGGATATAGACATCCGAAATGGTGTATCCTGGCCACGAATATTTAAATATAGTTTTGATAATAATTCTTCATACGATTTTACTAACATCTTAGTGTGTCTAAAGTACTTATCTTCTAATTTTTTTAGGATTGAAATAAAAGTATTAAACTCTTTGCCGTAATGTCGTGCCTCCAATAGAGCATGTATCCAAAACTTTGTTTAATTTTATGACGATATTTTCTACGATGATATGAATAAATATTTGCCGCAACTTCTTCAACGTCCATCATGTGCAATATTTCTAGAAGCACTGACGATTGCGGCAGATCGCAGTAGGACCAAGACCATACGGTTAGCCGGAATACGGCATGCCGTTACGGCAGACCGCAACGGCACGCCTTTTAGCTCTAACACCTCACTCCAAGGACCAGCTAATCCGTCAGTAGAGTTCAACCTACACTTCTCCAAGACACTAACTTTCAAACAACAGTCTTTCAACAGTCACGCGCATACTGATCATTTGACTACGATTTTCGATTTCGATTTTATTAAAGCATACTTCTCTATCATCCAGTTTTGATAAATTGATACCCGATGTTTTAGTTAAAATTATGAATAAGTTTAATTGACTTACTTACGAATATTATTATTTTTTTATTACAAAATTATAAATAACGCGAACTAACTCTAAAGGAATTTAACGCTCGTGTGTGTACGTGTACCTAGTGAATGTACGAATCCGATCGCGGTCATGAATCCAGCAGGCTTGAATCTAACTTGATATTATCTCTATCTTGATACTATTTTGATAATCATAAACCTGTTTAGTCAAATCTTCAACTTGTGATGACAGAAACTCTATGGATTATTTGCAAGTCTGTTTCGTCCTCTTTTAACTCCTGTTTCATATATTTTAATTGAGCTATAATTTTTTTTGGTGTTTATCCTGAATGATGTCTTGTTCTGCCTTCCAGACAAAAAACATCACTTTCATTTCATCTTGGTAGATTTGAAACACATTTTAAGGTAAATTTTGGTGCACTCCGACATGGCTTCTATGAGGTCCAATTCAACCACGTCTGCTTTAGTAGGTGGCGAGCGCACAACCCGCGGCGTCTCATGTTTCAGAACAATAAAAATAAAAGTAATGCAATTTATTACGTACCTATTTAGTGGGTACAAAGCAGAAAAGATTTGTCCTTGTGTTTAATGATCTAGGTACAAGCTTTATAGTAAGTATTGTTTCGGGCAGATGCAGTGGCCGGCGGGCGAAACCAATGTGCAGCGATAGTATTGCAATCAAACTCATTAGCATACGGAGTCTGTGCTATCACCCATTCCACCCAGCGAATATTAAAAGCGAACCGGTATATCACTAATTTTTATCAACCGCTAAATTTCTATTCTCTCTGATTGTGTTGCGTCGTTGGCCAGAAGAGTCGAGTGCGCTGCGTTGCACCGGGTCTGTTATGAAATGCCGGTTTACTCGAAACTATAAACACTTTTTCTGTACTTGTTAGGAGAATTTTGTTTTAAAAACACTTGTAAGAAAGCAGTTTGAGAGTAGGCAGCTAATTATCCACAATACTTGCGAGATTATAACCAATATATTCATCTTGATGATATTATCATTAAGATTGATTATTATAGATACTCGTATTACGTTCTAAATATCTATTAGAGTCACATCCCTCCGGATTGCAAATTACATCGAAAGAGTAATTCCAGGGCAAACAGCAAAACAGTTCCGAGAAAACGTTCGTTTGACTCCAGGTAAAAAGTCATATATTTGTATTGATGTAGGCAAAGTATATATTTGGATGAGATACCTATAATAGTAAATTATGCACTGTCATATAATAGAGAGTATTAAAACATAAGTGCAGTTTTTAGAAACGAGCCGCAGGCGAGTTTCAAAATAATATTACACGAGTGTTTTAATACCTAATTATATGCAGTTGCATACACTACTATATTTAATCTCATGACATTTTTGCTACTAAAGTTTTATCCAACAAAATATTACTCAAATTCGTATGGCTTGTCCGGCGTTACCACAATTTTGACAATATCAGTGGAAAAAGTCTGTTATTGGTCTATTGGCTCGGAACCAGCGCGTTGCGCGCGCAGCGCGCTCACCACACAATGTGTACTTAAATTGAATTGAAACCTCCTTGGTACACATTGTACTTTAATAATTAAAAAAATGTTTAAAGCATTGTTTTGTTACGAGAATAATGATTTAATTTAATTTTTTAATTTTCTTAAACAAGGATGTAAATAAAATATGCCAATAAAAGTCTGTATTTCATTTCATAATTAGAATATTACCGAATGAGATTATATAAACTTATTTTTTTGTAAACCTACTGTTACGTTTCAGATATATTCGAAACTATTTTGATGATCTTTGCACTTCAACTATTACCCATCAACAAATTCAGACAATCCACTAATGTAATGCACCCAAGAAAACAAATCTCAGCAGTGATATGTCTACTGGCTACCCCAGGTTCATATAAATTAGTCGCTGAAAGGTTCAACGTGGGCAAATTATCTTTACACAATTTATTTATAAATGTAGTCAAAGTGATAAACGCCAAAAATGCACACATAATTAAATGGCCCTTGGGATGAAAGAAAGTATAGCACTAAAATTCCAAATTAAATGATGACATGTATGGTGTAATTGGAGCTCAAGATGGAAGTTGCATAGAGGTGTACTAATAGACCGGCAAATTTTTTTTAATGTTGCAGTTTTAAAGACACGAAAGTGCATAGAACGTGCATTTGCACTTTTAAAGGGGAAATTTAGACGTCTCAAATGGTACCCTATTTTTTGCATAACATTTTTTGCATTTATTGAACGTGGCATACATTTACTTCTCCTACAACAATATGCATAGGCTTACTATTCTAAAGCCTAAAATTACTTACGCATAATGATAAAATAAGGGAAAAATAAAGCTTTGGAAATTTAGCAGGGTGTATCTCTGACACCCGAATACTGAAACGTCAATCAAATATTTAAGTTCTCGTTAAACATTTGAGACGCTGTTATCCTTGAGAATCCTACACTAAAACGCTAGTTAAATTGTCACTTTAAATTTAAGATGCCACTATTATAAGTGCCACTTAAGTAAAAAATTGTATTCACAAACGCTAATTAACGTTTGACAGCTATTTAGGTTCCACTCAAATGCTTTGAGTGGCCGTTAAATCTGAGAGTGCTTGTGACCAATCTCAAGTTGGATTTTGATAGAAGAAAAATGTCTCTTTCATCTTTATCCTCGCCTTCTGATGAAGAAGTGGCTTCCACTGGTCGAAGAAATGAACCGAAACTAAACGCATTTGAAAAGTATAATGAAGAACAATTCAGGATGAGGTTCCGACTCGGCAAAGAAACGGTGTTACACTTATGTTCTTTATTTGGAGAGAACCTCCAGCCTCTCGCAAGGCGAAATCGGGCAATCCAACCAGTTGATCAGTTACTGATCACACTGCGTTATTTTGCCACAGGCAGTTACCAGAGGGTCATCGGAGACATATTTCATGTTGAACAACCAACTGTCCACCGTATTGTCCACCGAGTAGCAGCAGAGCTGGCGAAACTAAAACATATTTACATTAAAATGCCCACCACAAGCGAGCAACGCCAAATTGCAAATGAATTCTATGGAATCGCAGGGTTTCCTCGAGTGATTTGTGCTGTGGACTGCACACACATAAAAATCAATTCACCAGGTATGACTACATACTTGTTTGTTATTAATAACTATGATATGCCTACCTAGTAGTATTTTCTTGATAACTAAAGATTTGTGTTTTCAGGTGGAACGCAAGCAGAAACATACCGTAATAAGAAAAGCTTCTTCTCCTTAAATGTCCAAATGGTATGCGACACAAGACTGATGGTAAGAAGCATCATAGCGAGATGGCCGGGCTCAGTGCACGACAGCACCATTTTCAATGACTCTCCATTATGTGCACAGCTGGAACGTGGGGACTACGGAAATATGGTTTTGTTGGGTGGTAGTGGTTATCCGTGTCGCAACTATTTGCTAACACCCCTTTCAAACCCATCCACTCCAGCTGAAGAAGCATACAATCGGGCTCAGATAAGCACTAGAAATCCTGTGGACCTCTCACCTCTTCGGAGTGTTAAAAAGAAGATTTCCTTGTTTGCAGATTGGTTTCTGGTAAAATTAAAAAATATTCCTAATACGAGTATAATTGTGGCATGTACAGTGCTGCACAACGTTGCTCTATCTAGGCAAGATTTTGTGGAAGAGAATGATTTGGAAACCACTGAAATGAATTCAGTGCAGAAATTTGGATCACATGCAGGAAATGAAAATTTTACTGTTAGGAATTCTATAATAAATACAGATAAAAATTTGTTTTTATTTAATGTAACAAACCTAAATTAAGTTTAAATACTACTGTAAAGCTAGACTTTGCGCTTTGTAGCACTGATTTTTTCTATTTTTATTCTTAATAGTTCGATTTCCAATTTATGTCGTTGAATTAAGAATTTTCTTTCTAGTTTCGCAGTATGTAATTTAACTTTAAAATATTGCTCCTTAGTTGTTCTTTTAGAAACCTTCCCATTTCTGACTAGTCTTCTTCCTTTACCTGAAATAATATAATAAAAAAACATTTTAGCCAAGTACCTATTTGTTAGTAGCCTAATTACATTGTGACTAATTGGGAAACTGCACTCAGCTTGAATATTGAGGGCAAAAAGTGGCAACGTAAGAAAACATACCTATTGGTTTAGGATTTGAGATGGTTGGTAGTATCACTGCATCATCTAAAACAGGAGCGTCATAAAAATTGAATATCTTTAGATACCTACTTTTTATACAATACACGATACAATAGAAAATACATACCTATTGGTTTAGAATTTGAGAAAGTTGTCTCGACAGTTATTTCTTCAATATCATTTAAAACAGAGAAGCGCAGACCTATTAAGAATAGCGGCCAGTTGAGCATAGTATGAACTAATATATATAAATATAGTGTCAGTAGGTATTACAAAAATATGTTTGACTTGTAACTATGGAGTTATTAATAAAGAATTGTATTGTATTGTATTAATTTATTCGGATATCGCTGGATGCAGGTTGCTTCCAACTGGCCCTTTTGGAAATTGATGGTGGGAGGCCTATGTCCAGCAGTGGGCGTCCTATGGGTGAAATGATGATGATGATGATGATTCAGAAATCAAGAAGAAAACGGAGAGAAATTTAAAATTTACACGTTAAAGAGGTAGTGGGCAGGCCACATCGCTTGAAGAACCGATAACTGATGGAGAAGAAAGGTCTTGAGTGGAGACCACGAATCGGAAGACGCATCGTAGGTGAGCTTCCCACTGGATGGACGGATGACATTGTGAGAGTCGCGGGCATCCAGTGGATGCAGGTGGCAGGATGACGTTCAGTGTGAAGGTTAAAGGGGGAGGCCTATGTTCCGAAGTGGACGTCTTCTGGCAGCTGATCATGATGATTCAGAGATTGCTGACCCCTATTGTTAAAATACTGCAGTATTTTAATACGAACGCATAGAATTGTTTAGTTCACCGGTGGGCCATATATATGTTGATGGAGGATCGCATGCCTCCTGCGGGCTGCCTGCTATTTTTTCTTCAACATCGCCTAAAACAGAATAGTAATTTTTTTGTAGATTTAAATAACATTATTATTTATTTGCCCATATATGTAGAATAGTATTTTTTTTGTAGATTTAAATAACATTATTATTTATTTTCCCAGTTATTATTACAGATATGTTGTTTGTAATTAAAAATTAAATAAAATAATAATAATAATAACATTCTAATCTATAAGCCCCATGGTGGGGGGAAAAGTGGCCAAAACGCTGGCGGCATTGCCACGCTGGATGGCAATGCTAAGTTTTTGCCCAAAATAGGCGCCAGCATTTCGGTCACCCGACGCCTCAAACAAACGTTTCGCCAGATCCCTAAACAAGTTGAGAGCGGACGGCCCCCATGGGCCTAAAGTTTCGACCCCAAACGGCATAAACATGTACATTCTGTCTAAATACACATATTTATGACGTTTGAGGTCTTCCGCTTTAGACGCGGCAGCGCCAGCCCGATCAATCGTCCCAGGGAGATGAGACGGCGCCAGTGTGTCCACACATGTAGCATCCCAAACCAGGGGCTGTCCCATCTTCCACGGGACGATAGTCATCCCATCTGGTCTCTTGCCGTCATCCCGCATTAATCCGTTCGGTTCCAAAACTGACGGGACTCCAGCACTGACAAATGCCCGACGGATGATATCATTCAAGCTGGCGTGCCGCGGTATGCGCCCCGCGCTCTTTACGCATGAGAGTGCGTGGTGGCCGAACCGATCCACCATTTCACCGCAGACACAACGGTGAGGGACCTGGCAAGGGGCACCTACTCGTAGGGATACGGCTATTCGGAAAGTATTGTTGTCCAAAAGATATCCAACATTTTTAGACGGCAAAGCATGTAGCCAAAGCCCCGACTCCCATCGAGTAACAGCTAACAGGCGAGCACGCTCTGCGGAAGAACTAGTTGAATTGATCAGGTTTTCAAGTTCTAACTCACAGAGCGGCCCGTCCCACTGCCTCTGAGAAGCAGGAGCTTTGGGCAGGGACTGACTTGGACAAGCTATTTTCCAGTTTCCTAAAGCCTCAGTCATATAACTAATCTGAATAGAAGGCGATAAAATTGCCTTTACTAACTTTTGAGTACTGAAAATTGATGAAAGGAATGCGGGTAATGCTACACTAGAAATTTTGCGAATACCGAGACCTCCACACCTAACAGGTAGTGAGGCCTGGCGCCAAGTGCGATCGTCAAAATGTGTGTTAAGTAAGGTAGTGAGCGTATCCCTCTGGATGTTGTCAAGTTTTTGTAAAAGTAAAGGATGATTCCAAAACTGACAACATCTAAGAGAATACATAAATTTAGGGACAAAAAGGCAATATCGAATAATAAAATAGGCCATGTGACAATTTATTTTTAGTAGGCGGTCCGAAACTGAGTTAAAGTTTTGAATTTTGTCATCAACAAAATCTTCAATTGACTCGTCTAGGATTGGAGACCCTAAGAGGCGAAGTGATCGATTATCTAATATTTTGATATTGGGAGCAATTGGTTCAAAAATGTTTACTATCTTATTTCTTAGTAGTGTTGTAGAATTTGGAATGAAAAGTTCGCATTTTGAAAAGTTGAGAGCAAGACCTATTGAACTAAATTCTGAAATTAAATTTTGTAGGTCTTTAAGAACAGTGTCAACATCTCCTCCTAGGGACCCATCATCCAGGTACCAGACATTAAATTTCGATTCTAATTTTTTGATGATAGGGTGGATTGCTAGGCTAAAAATAGCTGGTAATATATGTATATATATAAAAAAACAAGCCATGCAAACCAAAGTACGCTGCTGCATCATCATAAAGATTTTTCATTGGTTTTATTTGTGGAGCCACCATTGCCAATAGTTGGTTATCTGTGTCTGTCAAGACACTTTTGTAAGCCCCACCACCAGTTTGTATTATTTGCTTCTATAAAATGTAACGTTCGTTTTTCGCTTCGTTACACGTTGTCGATTCTAGACACGTATTTCGGTTTCAAATTGCTAATCTATGGTGAAATTTATTCTATGTTAACTTATTTTACTACAAGAGTAACACTTTTGTAGCCCTTGTAAGGTATTGTCTTTGGACATCAGTTTTTTATCTGTATAATTGGCTGTGGCGATCTGTGTCGGTACTGACATTTGGTCGATGGAAAGAAGTCCTATCCTATCAACACTTTCTTATCAACACCCGACATGTGAAGTCATAATAATTTTTACTTTTTATTTTATCCATTCGAATCTGAGTTTCGAGCAGACTTCTCAAGATGTTGAGGCGAAATTCAGAAGCCGCAAGTCAAGGGCTTTACATATTCGTGATTTTATCAAAATAATGGATTTTTTGGAGTGTCTGCCATAACCTAAAAGAAAAACGGTAAGCACGTTTTCTGTTTTACACCTTTTGAGTTTGGTAGAATTTTTGGTACAATTTTTTAATTTTGGTAGAGTTTTTTTTTAATTTTGGTACAATTTTTTAATTTGTTAGATCAGTTCTTACATCTCGGTAAGGAATTAGAGGTTTTTGTGAATAGAAATAGTTTGATTAATAATAAATCTACAAAATTGTATAAGCCTTCAGCACAATTTAATGCGGTTCAAAGCAATAATAATTTAATTTGTTTTAAGTGTAAGTCCTATGGACATATTTATAAAAATTGCCCTTCTATTCCTGGAATGATTTGTTTTAAGTGTCATAAAGCTGGTGTGACCATCAAGACATGTGATGTGTGTAATTTGGATAAATATCACTCTCTGGAGTATAAAAAATGGTTTAGCCATCGAGCCCTAGTTTGTGAGGAAACTAAGCGAGTCTCGATGACTGTGGATAAACACTCATATAAACTTGATGATGCTACATGTAGGAAAGAATTTGATGATTGGTCGGATTATTTGAAGAATATCTTTAGAAAATATAGAATGGCACCAATTCTTTTTGTAACTAGGGATGGTTCCCGTACTTACTTGAAATTTACTGTGAATTATCATGAATTTCTAGGACTTCTAGATAGCGGTTCGAATAACTGTGTATTGGGTTCAAATAGCCACTTGAAATTTGAGAAACTTGGATATAAAATGATACCAACTTCTGGTTCTATTTATGCTGCTGATGGTACGTCTCAACAAGTCGTTGGAACTATTTCATTGTCTGTGACTTGTATTAATTTGACGAGAAATGTTAACTTTTTAGTATTACCTTCTTTAGATATTTCTATTGTTTTGGGATTTTCCACATCCAGAAACCATAAAACCATTGAGGGGTTTCCCTGAAATGTGTTTGTATTATCATACATTATTTTGTAAAATTTGCTGATATTGCATCCTCTT
The DNA here is from genome assembly GCA_917880725.1 of Selenia dentaria. Classification (NCBI taxonomy): domain Eukaryota; kingdom Metazoa; phylum Arthropoda; class Insecta; order Lepidoptera; family Geometridae; genus Selenia; species Selenia dentaria. The sequence continues at coordinate 32,202,971 of OU862885.1, read as the reverse complement.
TGACTAATTTGGCCGCTGGTGGTAAAACATAAATTCAACATAATTACTTACTTGAAATGAAGCTATGAAAATGCATTTCACAATTTTAAATAAGCTTTAATTGTAGCATCTATTTTACTGTGTACTAATTTAAAGAAACTTTTCTTTTATTTATTTTTTGGGAAGGTATGTTTTTATGATGTACAAGAGTATATCAATTCCTTGAGACACTTGTAAAAGATGGATACATTATAATTTTCATTCTATTTCACTGCGATTAAACTTAAAACATGGATAGGCCAATGCTTATGCTTTCAGTTGATATTATTAGAATTTTGCTTATAACTTATTCAAGTCATAAATATATTCTCTCTATAGTTGACATTTTAATATTTTAATATATAGTTGAATTCTTGTTAAATAAATATTGCTGGTTATTTCCTTATGATTAATATTATACTGCTAGAGTAGCTAATAGACCTGTTTGAAAAATAAATATAACTTATGTTCATTTGCCTTAGAATTATAGTATGTGACAACGGATCACAATATACTTCCAGACACTATGTTGAATCTATGAATGGATATAATATAACTAAAATATACTACAACACTTTGTATACACCTCAGAATAACCTGTTGAAAGATATAATAGGACTGTGGAAACTTGCGTATCTTGTTTTGTCAAAGACAATCAACGGACTTGGTTCAATTATTTGTCCAACGTTCAATTAGTTTTGAATAATGTAAATCTTTTTTGCAGATTTTACTCCTAATTTCTTAATGTTTCTTAGAAAGCTTATTTTTGATGCTTTATTTATTTTAATAATTCTTTTGATAATTTAACTCTGTTGGAGATTGGTGAAAATAATATTTTTTGTTTTCTATTTTTGTTTTTGTTTTAAATTCACTTGGTGACTACGAATAATAATAAGTCAGGAACAATAACTGCGTTAGAAAAATGACCCAACAAAAGTCGTGTTCAAGTAGGCGGGGCTTAAAAGTCGTGTTCAGTACGTCATCAGTCGGACATTTTTCTTGCAAGCGAGCACACGTGAAATCTTCGCATACATTTTAATTTTTATCATTGTGAACTACAGCTGTGAATCATCATGCCAGCATGTGTTGTGAAGTGGTGCAGGATCCATACAAGATAAAAATGTCCAGGAATCACTATTATTAGTACTTAGTAGCAAAATTATATTTATATTCAAAGATGTTCAAATACGTATACAAACCGAGATGGTCAATACTATGCAAAATAAAGTCAGTCTATTTTAGTTTAATGTATATTTTTTTACAGAACTGAATATTGAAATGTAACAGCAATGTATTTTGCTTATTTTGTTTTATTTTCATTTCCTTGCCGATCCAATGCAGTAAAATAAATGCCTCTCTGCACTTAAGCTAGAAAGACAAGAGTATCACTAGATGCCTGTGAAAACCAGCATTATACAGGGTGTTTGGTAGAGGGACCGACATACCAAATGAGCGTGTTCGGGGGCCCACTTGGAGAATACAAGTTGGCCAAAAAAAATCCCAGACCCCCCAATTTTTTTTAACTTTTTTGTGAATTTTCGCTTTTTCTCCGAAATCGTACCTATTTTAAAGATTTTAAAGACGTTGCAGCACGCGTGTGAGCCAATCCCTGCTTTCCTTCTGAATTTAAACCAATCACCGAACATGTCTATTTGTAACCTCGGAAGTAATTCGTATTTGGAATCGTACGTCGTTTTGGTTTGAAGGGCCACTTTTTGTGTGGAATTTGTTCTGAATTATGCTTCCTGATTTATTATTATTCGTAGCTTGGTGAACTATTTATTAAAGTTCAGGCTTATCTTTATTAAAGCTTATAAATGGAACGCCCATTATTACAATGTTGGTAGGGAAGTCATTTCTTTTGATGTTGGAGATATAGTTTTGAGGAGGAGTTTTGTTTTATTTAATGCACTTGCATAATTTTTTGACTGAGTTTGCACCCTAAGTTTAATTAGTGTGTAGTTATTAAAAAAGTTTCTTATAATGTTTACGTTCTGAAGGATTTAAGCAAAGGTACTTCAGACCGTTATCATATTAAATATTTAATTAAATGTTAAAATTACTTTTTATATCCTATAGGTAATTTTGTTCTTGGTTTTGATAATTTAATTGAGTTATTTTACATTTGAAAGTAGATGAATGGACCGTTATTGTAATTTGTATGGTCAGGTATGATAGGTACTTATTTTATATTATCAATTCTGACTCATAAAATATTTAGAATTCAACTTAGGTCATTTTTGGATTTTGCTATAATAATATACCTGGCAACATCGAAAGATCTTAATTATTTATTTATTTTTGGAAATCTTTTTCCATTTCTTTTTGTTTATTTATTTTATTTAAAAGGGAACTTATTCACCTTCCTTTTAATAAATATACAATTTTACTTCTTTAACTTGGAGCTTTGCTTTAGGTATTTGTTCTCACCATCTTGTAGAACTTTTATTAGGAATTTCCTTCCTAATTTTGATGATTAATCCTACGCCTTTTGTTAGGATGAACATCAGCAATCTATGGACATTTGTACCTAGATTGATTTCTTTTATATGTCATTGTGTGCGGAAAGTTGGTGGAGTTGTGCCGACCACAGTGTTCATACCTTTTTTATGCGTAGTGCACGGTAAGTCGGTGGTGTTGTGCCGGTCACTATTGTCATACCTTTTTTATGCGTAAAGCACGGTAAGTCGGTGGTGTTGTGCCGGTCACTATTGTCATACCTTTTTTATGCGTAGTGCACGGTAAGTCGGTGGTGTTGTGCCGGTCACTATTGTCATACCTTTTTTATGCGTAGTGCACGGTAAGTCGGTGGTGTTGTGCCGGTCACTATTGTCATATTTTTTATGCGTAGTGCACGGTAAGTCGGTGGTGTTGTGCCGGTCACTATTGTCATACCTTTTTTATGCGTAGTGCACGGTAAGTCGGTGGTGTTGTGCCGGTCACTATTGTCATACCTTTTTTATGCGTAGTGCACGGTAAGTCGGTGGTGTTGTGCCGGTCACTATTGTCATATTTTTTATGCGTGGTGCACGGTAAAGGTCGTGGCACACTGTACCGGCACGGTCACGGCACAGCTGCGGCACGGCGTTGTTTCGAATTTTGGCTACCGCTAGCCGCCAGCGCGCTAAGGATGCGTCGCCCGCAAGGTGCAAGCTCGCAGACCGCGCGCCAACCGCGAGTTGCAAGCGCGCGGTCGGCGCGCCGGCCGCGAGGTGGAAGCTTCTTGGCACCACGAGTAACCCACGTTATATGGCATTTGCGATTGAATACGCCTAGAACTTGCACGTTTTCATAATGTCTCAGTTTACATTGCGCGAACTAGCAATTATCGCTATTGCTCTGGACGAAGAACAAGACAATAAAAGGAGAAGGAGAAAGAGATATTGGGTGCATAACATGTTAAAAGAAAGACTAGCAGAAGGGGAATACTGGAAGAATATTAGACATTTGATTGACGATGAAGAAAAATTCTACATATATTTTCATATGCCTAAATACTTATTTTATTACATTTTATCGTTTATTCGAAAAGATATCACGAAGAAAAATACAACGTTCAGACAGGCGATACTAGCAGAAGAAAAATTGGCAGTAACATTAAGGTAAGTGATTTTAAACCCACATGCAATATTTATAATAACTTATCAAACTGACAATTTATTTATTAAGGAAATTACAAATCAGTTAAACTTGTATCTTCGTGAGCTTCCGATTCAGCATCTTCATTTGAAGTTTACGTTTTTGATTTCTCTGTATTATAGCTAGAGAAACCTGAACCTGTATTGTAGCGAGAAGGGCCAGCAGATGGACTATTGTAATAATAGTTCTGTTGCTGAATTTCTGCCTCGGAAACTAAATTAAATATTTTAGTTTTCAGAACAGCTTGATTGTAGGCGGACATTTTTTTTACAGTGGCTTTTATACTACAGAAAAATTTATCAATCTCGTCATCGTCGTCTTCAGGCTTCTTCTGTTTTTCATCCAATAAAAATTTTAGCAACTGACCCGATGCAGAGGTAGTGTCATCTTTTCTCTGTCTTTTATTGGCTTTAGTAATATTGGCAAAAAATTTAGGATTTGACACTACCGGTCTGAGTGGTGTTAATGTAGGTGCGCTGTCCAAGCTCGAAGATTGTGGACGATTATCTTCTGCAGAAGTGTTCGTTCCCGTTTGGGAATTATTTTCATTGGATATAAATTCATTTATGTCATTCAAACTCAAGCTGTCATCGTCCATAGTATCAATTTCTTCGTTATCCGTTATTGATGATAATGTTGATCTTTGTTTAAAATATGGTAATAAGAAACTCATTTCTTCTTCGAATTTCCATTTTTTGGAAGATGAAGCAGCCTGACCACTTTTTGTCTTCTTTTTTTTTAAAGCTCTGCGATAAGCTTCCCTCAAGTTTATCCACACTTTCTTGCATTCAGGTGCTGAAATAAAAATTAATTTAAAAAATAATTAACTGAAGAGACAAACACAAGTTTAATAATTTCTATCCTATAGATAGAGTATTTTAACTTGCAGTTTATAAAGCATTGCAAAAACCTAGTAATATCTTTGAATTTGGCTAATTGTAATAGTATATTTTTTATTTGTTGCAGATATATGATAACAGGAAGTCCAGTAAGGACTTTATGGTCAAGTTTTCGATTAGGAGAGTCGACTATCCGATTGATTATACGAGATGTGTGTAATGCAATCATAAATAATATGAGGAATGTTTTCATAAACACACCAACCACTGAAGAATGGGAAAATATTGCAAGAGGATTTAATAATAAATGGAATTTCCCAAACTGTATCGGAGCAATTGACGGAAAGCATATTAACATATTAGCACCTGCTAACAGTGGTTCCCAATACTTTAATTATAAAAAACATTTTTCCATTGTTCTTTTGGCTGTAGTCGATGATAAATATAGATTTAGGCGTATTGTCCACGTAACCGCACGTCATACGCACGCTTTTGTCAATTGACGATTGCAAGACGAATGCTTGCAGCTTGCGTAGAAACAATGAAATCTGTGTCCACGAAGCGGCAACGTCGCGTCAGCCGCTCGTCATGCGTTCGTCTTGCGGTGCATGCGGCAACATGTCACTACTCGACTGACTCGTCAAACCGACGGTTGCTTTTTGTGTCACAAAATGGCGGCCGCGGCGGTGAATTTTGTGAAAATTATTGAACAGTATCCGTGCTTATACAACAATAAACTGACGGAATACTCAAGAAAAGATTTTACAGACAGAGCTTGGAGTGAAGTGGCACAAAAAACAAACACTTCTGGTAAGTAATAAGTTTTTTATTTATTCAATCACACAGTAATTCCACTGCCAACGGAGTGCACAATCAGGTTTCAAAAAATAATTTGATAAATAGTTGCGTAAACCATTTGGTGTGTTAACAAAAGTCATATTTGGTATTAAATTTGGCCTTTGTCTTTGTGCTGCCGATTCACTGGATGCACAGATTGTGTACTGTATTCCTTCTTGTTTACGTATGTAGTTATGTAAAATACATATGCATTTTATTATAGAAATTATAGTGGCATATTTGCGACATACAATGGGTTTCAAAAGAACTTGAAATTTCTGTGACATCATTCCGAAAACACATTCAATCGTTTTTCGTCCACGACTCAATCTATAATTAAATATTATTTTTACGTTGTCCAAGTTTCTCACTGAGTATGGTCTCATTAAATACTTCTTCAAAGGAAATGCGTTGTCTCCAACAAAGTAATATGGAAATATATTTCCAGTATTGTCATCGTTTGGTAAACGTGAACCTGAATTTGGAATATTTAAACCACCTCTTTCTAACCACCTTCCCAAAGCCGATGCCTGAAATACACCACCGTCACTATTTCTTCCAGCAAATCCACATTCTATAGCCGTAAAATTACCGTCTGCATCGCAACATCCCAACAAAATAATAGAATGGTATCCTTTATAGTTATAATTTGCAGATCCTGTGTTAGGATACTTTTGAATCCGTATATGCTTTCCATCAATAGATCCCAGACAATTTGGTAGGTTCCAAAGTTCGTAGTATCTGGTTGCAATAGCCTTCCATTGATCTGTAGATGGCACAGGCATGTAGGTGTCTCTGAGTGCGCTCCATATAACCTCTGTTGTCTCTGCTACAACTCGTGATATAGTGCATTCTCCTCGAGCAAAATAAAATTTTAGTGCCCGGAAACTACACCCAGTTGTTAGGTATCTGAAAAAAAAGACGTATTAAATTACTTATATTATGCATATTTCTTTTCAGAGGCTGATTGTCAAACTAAGTGGAGGAATATAAGGAATGGATTTGTGCGCAGTCTGAAACCAACTCCTAGTGGTTCATCTACAAAGCAAAAGAAGTTATACTATCTACACGATGAACTACAGTTTCTTCTTCCTTTTGTGAAAGCAATTGTTCACACTAATGAACCGGGAAATATACCTGAACCACCAGAGGAGAACACCGATGAATTAAGTTTTACAACTGATAAAGTCCCGTGTACTCAAAGACCTACAGATACATTGGAAACGCCATCTTCTGGAACCGATGAATCAAACTCATTTAAGAAGCCAAAAATAAGAAAAGTTACCAACGAGGCTGATAAAGCCTTTGTGGACTGGATTAAAAAAAAAGAAACAAAAACTGATAGTCCTAGAAAAATGTTTTTATTAAGTTTGTTGCCTGATATAGAAAATTTATCTGAAGAGCAAATGCGAAAATTTAGAATTAAGATGCTTTTATTGCTTGAAGAAATTCAGTCAGACCAATCACATCCGCCACAAGTGCCACAACACTATCAGAATACACACTATCCAATTCTGCAGTCACAACAATACAGGGACAATAATTATTCTCCAATATCTTCTGTAGATTCTAATGCAAATTCATCGTGTCCTCCAATATCTCCAATCAATTATTCTGTAAATGTAAATTCTACTGATTTATCACAACTGGATGACTTTGCAAACTTGTAATTGGTACTTAATACGGTTTTTTTCTGATATTAAATTTTTTCTTCTATAACACTTTTTTATACTATAGATCAGCAGTACCCTCTACTATACCCTCAGTCCTGGGTCCCATTTCATATAAAATATTTATTACCAATTTTCATCTTTTAAATATAAAAATGACTGATAATATTTGTTCGGTTCGAGAATAGGTCGTAGATTATTTTTTATCCCAGAAGATATGCACGCGGAGCTGCGGGCAACAGCTAGTAGACTTTATTTATATGAAACAGGGCCCTGTCCACAACAAGCAAATAGGTACGATTGTATATTTAAATTATGACTTACCTCAAAGTTATAAGTATCCTTTCTTCTGGACTGACACATGCTCGCATTGCAGTATTTTGTCTTTGTATCAGTGGTCCAATAGTAGAGACTAAATTTTGGTACGTATGTTTAGTCATTCGGTAAAATGATTGAAATACAGAATCATCTTCTGATAACTCTCTGGCAGCAACAAATAATCTACAATTTATATTTCTTTCGATGTATGGATGAATCCAGTACTTTCTTCGCCAGTTTCGTCGTCTTCTAATAAAATTATATGCTATAATCACTTCATCATCACTCGACATTTTCACAACAAAAGACGTGCTTTCTCGATGCTAGTTGAAAGAAAACTGAGACGTTTTGTAGCGTGCCTGAGTATTGCATGTAGCAGCGTGGAAATAACAAATATGCAAAATACGCCGACTTCATTTGTAGGTTACATGCATCCTACAAAAGACGACTGTGTGGACAGTAGGCCTTAGAGTTGTCGATATAGGCGCTTACGGTAGAAATAGCGACGGTGGCATTTTTGCGTCCTCAAAACTTGCAAGAGCCATTGAAAATAATGCCTTAAATATTCCGAACGATAAATCATTACCTGAGACTGACAGAGAAATGCCTCATATTATGCTAGGTGATGAGGCTTTCCCTTTAAGTAAACACTTATTAAGGCCATATCCTCGTTCACAATCGCTATCTGATGCTCAAAAAATATTTAATTACCGTTTATCACGGGCACGCAGAGTAGTGGAAAATGCGTTCGGTATATTATATCAAAAGTTTGGTATATATTATAAAAATATTAATTTGATGCCGGAATATGTTGACACTTTAGTATTTGCAACATGCATTTTACGCAATGTAATGCGGAATTATGTTATCGAAATTAACGAAGACGGAGATCAACAAATAATCGAACAACCGATCATCCACAACGAACAGAGATTACAAGCCCTATCATACATTGAAGAAAACAGTTCATATGCTTTTAATATCCGCAATGAGTTTTCATCGTATTTTCTGTTTCCTCAAGGTCAAGTTCCATGGCAGAATCAACATATCTAATACAAAAACTTGAAGACAAGTGTTAACTATTTTCTATATTAATTGAATTGTTACGAAATTCATTAAAACATTACATAAAAGTTTTATTATTTATTTTTAATTTAATCCCAACATAAAATAACAAACCGGACAAGTGCGTGTTAATCTCGCGTAGAGAGGGTTCCGTATGTTGACTACCTACGTGCCATAAGGACCCCCATATTATAAATGATTTTTTTAAATCTACAAATTTAACACTGTAACGAAAAACATGTTCTCCCATACGTAATGTATGCAAAAATATGTTTACCAACTGAAAATATAAGTTTGTTCGCATAACGTAAAAATAACTAAAAAACTGGCCAAGTGCGAGTCGGACTCGCGTACGAAGTGTTCCGTACAAAAACGGCAAACACGTTTGTTGTATGGGAGCCCCCCTTAAATATTTACTTTATTCTAGTTTTAATATTTGTTATTGTAGCGGCAACAGAAATTCATCACCTGTGAAAATTTCAACTGTCTAGCTATAGCGGTTCTCGAGATACAGCCCGCTGACAGACAGATAGACAGACAGACAAACAGACAGACGGACAGCGAAGTCTCAGTAATAGGGTCCCGTTTTTAGGGTTCCGTCGGTTCCGTACCCAAAGGGTAAAAACGGGACCCTATTATTAAGACTTCGCTGTCCGTCTGTCTGTCTGTCTATCTGTCTGTCTGTCTGTCAGCAGGCTGTATCTAAAAACATAATAAAATAAATATTTACAAAAAACTGTATTTACTCATGACAATCCTAGTAGCGACATCTAGTTTCATTTTGAAGTAAGTACCTATTTATCAAATGACTTATCGAAAGTGGTGCTAGCGTAATATACTAGATGGCGCTATATCTTAATACGATAGATGGCGCTATACCGTTTTTGCGGAACCCTTCATGCGAGTCTGACTCTCACTTGGCCGGTTTTTACCCTTTGGGTACGGAACCCTAAAAACCCAAAGAAACGGGCATACAGGTCAAATTCATAACACAATTAAAAACACAACAAGCTACAATAGGTACTATACGATCGAATTAAGAATAGGATTGACCTTTCGCCATGATAATTATGACGATTTGGCAGATTTTATCTGTCAAATCTAACTTCAGTTGAGTCGCATCATACTAAAAGCGCACTCTCATGCTAATGAAGTTCCTACGGTTCCGGTCGCAGGTATTCTTATTTTGATCGCACTATATTCTATATTATGTAGGTACGGTCGACAGCACATCAGCAGATACAGTATATGCCAACTTCTCAGTCTATAGAAATTGAAACTCCCTCCTAAGCTCGGCCAGCTCAAGGTCAGTGTTTCTACCGACGCGACGTGGTGTTGACTGTACTTACATAAAAATATGATTAATTAAGTAAGTAAGTAGATTTTACCTGGCGCAGACAGAACGCCAGCGATATTCTTCCACGCTTGATCTCTATTTATTGTGTCGCTGTAGTTAGTATCACAAGGATCGTAAAGATATGGATATATGCGTACTTCTTCAATTAGTTTTTCTTTATTCATTTTATCAAAGTAAACCGTAGCAAAGCGTAGTGACCGTCTTGAATGTGATTCGGGACTGCAGGATACAACGAGTGAGGGGGCGACGGGGTGGTGCGCGGGCGACGAAGCGGCGTGTTTCGCTCGCTGGCACCTGGCGGGCGGCTCGCAGTCGGCGGGCTGTAAGCACACGGTCCGCACGCTTGAAGCGCGCTGGCCTCTACCTAACAACTCAAGTTGTTAGGTAAAGAGCCGCGCGCTGACAACCCGCCGTTGGCTTTTTGTATTGACGTTATGAAATATATCATACGACATACGATTTAATGTCCAAATTTAAATGACAAGTTAATTGCTGGGTTGGAGCGGTGCCGTTACGGTGCTTGCATAATGTGCCATGACCTTTAGTCGGTGGTGTTGTGCCGGTCACTATTGTCATATTTTCTGTTTTTAACAGAAATATTTAGTGCATAGTGCTCGGAAAGTCGGTGGTGGTGTGCCGGTCGCTATTGTCATTATTTTTGCATAGTGCACGGAATGTCGGTGGTGTTAAGCCGGTCACTATTGCATCATTTCGCTGTTCCTTCAAACAGTGATTTTCTTAAATTTTGCTTTTCATGCAAAATCTTATTGTTGATTTCTCAACAATTTGTCATCTTTTAACCCGTTTGTGTACTGCATACTTTTACAGTAGAGCACAACGTCGGTGTGAAGTTAAGTGGTTTTTCAAAATTATAAAATCTTAGTCGGCGGCGAAAGCTTAACCGAGTTTTAGGCCAGATGAGTAGGAGTCGGAGACGTAGGTGTCCTCCTGTACTTCGGAGAATGGTAGAGTAGAGGAGAATGGAGTCGGTGACCAGGGTGTCCAACCGCACTTCTGAGTAAGAGGAAGTTTCAAAATTAAGAAATTTAATCGGCGGCGAAAGCTTAACCGAAGTTTAGGACTGAAGAGTTTGAGTCGGTGACGAAGGCGTCCAACCGTACCTCATAGAGTGGTAGAGTAAGGAGATAGTTTGTTAACATCAGTGTTGTAAGAGTCGGTGGCGAAGGTGCCTAATCGTACTCAAGGAAGTTTTATAGGCTTGAAGGTGGGTTTGATGGAAGTTAAAATTTAACTTGCTTTTGTCTAGGTTTATGCTTCTTTTATATATAACTTTATTATTTTAGTTTGCTGTTTGGCAACTCTTATCCTATGGATTATTATTTTTTGTTTTGGTTTTTGGATTTGTTTGTTCCAGCTAAGAGCTTTGTCTTTATTAAGAGACTCCTTAGTTTGGTAGAGTTCTGAATTTTGTTGTCATCCTTTTGATGAATATTTAGTAGATTTTGGTGGAGGGTTGGCTTTGGTCATAGAAGAAAAGTCTTTCTTTTATTTTTTTTGGGAAGGTATGTAATGTAACGTTCGTTTTTCGCTTCGTTACACGTTGTCGATTCTAGAGACGTATTTCGGTTTCAAATTGCTAATCTATGGTGAAATTTATTCTATGTTAACTTATTTTACTACAAGAGTAACACTTTTGTAGCCCTTGTAAGGTATTGTCTTAGGACATCAGTTTTTTATCTGTATAATTGGCTGTGGCGATCTGTGTCGGTACTGACATTTGGTCGATGGAAAGAAGTCGATGCACTTTCCTATCAACACCCGACATGTGAAGTCATAATAATTTTTACTTTTTATTTTATCCATTCGAATCTGAGTTTCGAGCAGACTTCTCAAGATGTTGAGGCGAAATTCAGAAGCCGCAAGTCAAGGGCTTTACATATTCGACGTGATTTTACCAAAATAATGGATTTTTTGGAGTGTCTGCCATAACCTAAAAGAAAAACGGTAAGCACGTTTTCTGTTTAGTCAAAATGACGTGATTCTCGAAGCTACGGACATAATTTTAACACTGGCTCTGTATTGTTTCAGCCACTGGCGTTTTTCATACACGTTTTTCATACACGTTTTTTCATACACGTTTTTTTATACACGTTTTTTTCTTAAGGAGTTTTTCTTCAGGATTTTTCCTGAATAGTTTGAAACCATGATTTTGCTTCATAGTTTTTTTTTGATGGAGATTTTTTCCTTTAAAATCTTCCATTAGTCACTTAACATACGTGTCGAATGGAGTCCCCCGTGGGAAGTTGAAGGCCGACCACCTCGGCATTTCCTCGGCCCTCGCTGAGTGCCGCATGTGTACCCGCAGGAAGGAATCATGCCACGTAAATATACTTTTGCCACAGGACGTCTTTGAGAAAGGTATCGTCTATTATTTTCCTTGTACGGGCCAAATCTCGGCACGTGTAATTATAAAAATTTTAAATAATTAATTTCCTTTAAATAAGGGTGCAATAACGATAGCGTGCGATAAAACTAAGATAAGTCACTTTAGCTTACTATGGGAAAACTTATAAAGCCCCTCAGGCTGTCTACCACATCAGTATAGCCGCAGGAGTCCTTCAGACCTTGCATAATTGCTAAGACATTATCAAACTAGTATAAAATTTTTCTAAATTAATTGTAATACTGTGTTCCTTCCCGGAAATAAAAGTTGAACTAAACTAAATGCTTTGTCGCTTATTTCAACTTCTCCCCCGCTTGAAGATTAAAAGTACCGAAACTCTACAGCTACTATTCCAGGTAAATTTTTGTTTATTTTAATATATATATATATAAACTTTTTGTGAGGTTAGCTCCAGGCGCCCGAATTTATTCTTTTATTAATTTTCTAGATAACTTAGTGAGATTATCACTTTACATGAGCGCTCACATGCATATTTTTAGACATTACATATACTTACTTAATTTAACTTGTAATTGTTTATTTTTTTTACTACAAGGTACTATTCAAAAATACATTATTTTACCTTGTTTTATTTTACTTTATTTCGGTTGGCTTACATAAACCTTACCCTAACATACTTTATATTATTACAATTGGCTTTAGCTCACTGGTACATGAAACTGAAAATCATATTTTTAGATGACTTACTAACTTACAATTCTATTTTATTTTTTTATATTACAAAAATAAGAGTAAATAAAATATTAGTACAGTAATACATGTCATGTCTAGCAATAATGCGTGATTGCCATATACTCGTAACCATCACCTTTTTTACATTTGTTCCAGCAATGATATTAGCAGTTACTCATTTAGGTTTCAATAACATTGCATTTATAATAGTGGAAATGAAGAGCGGTTTGTGTGTCTGGATTTCAGATTTCTTGAGGGATCGGTCGATCCGAGTAGTCATCAATGGCTGTTCTTCCGCCCAATTGGCTATAAATGCCGGAGTCCCCCAAGGATCAGTACTCTCCGCAACACTTTTTCTGCTGCATATTAATGACCTGCTGAAACCCGGTATTTTTGGTTACGCAGATGACAGCACCGTTGTGGAGAGTTACACGTCTTACGCACGAACCAGTGCATTACAAATCCAGTCTCATAGGGAAGCGATGGTTCAGCGCTTGAACTTTTCTTTGCAGGCAGTCTCCGATTGGGGCGATGCCAATCTAGTTAAGTTCAATGCTGCTAAAACCCAGGCGTGTCTTTTCTCCGCCAAACGGAGCCCTTTCCAGCTGGCTCCTACTTTCAGGGATGTGTCCGTGCCGATAAGTAACCATTTCGAGCTTCTTGGCATCTCATTAACACCAACTCTCAATTTCGGCTCCTATATTGAGTCCAAAGCCCAGCTTGCCTCAAAAAAGCTTAGTGTTTTGGCTAAGGTGAGACAATACTTCACACCGGGACAGTTGCTTAATCTTTATCAAGCCCAAGTCCGGTCGTGTATGGAGTACTGTTCTCACCTTTGGGATGGTTCTGCCAAATACCAGCTGGAGACACTGGAAGCTATTGAGAGGAGAGCCAAGAGACTCATTAACGACGACCACCTAGTACGCAAGAGACTCCAGAGTCTCGAGCATCGCCGCAAAGTCGCTTGTTTATCGGTTTTTTATCGGATACATTTCGGTGAGTGTGCAATGGAACTTCACAATTTGATTCCGCCATCCCCATTCTATAATCGGACATCCAGAGATACTCAGAAGCGCCACCGCTTTATGGTGGATATTCCATTTACCCGGACGAAGCGATTTACTTCTTCGTTTATCATACGAACCGCTAGGGAATGGAACACCCTCCCTGAGTCGGTGTTTCCGGTTAAGTACGATATGGGGATCTTCAAAACACGAGTGCATAGGTATCTTCTGGGTAAGCGCGCTCCATCATCGATCGCATCATCGCTTAGCATCAGGTGAGATAGTGGTCAAGTGCTACACAGTTCAGTATAAAAAAAAAAAAAAAAAAAAACAGCCAAACGTGTCATTTGTTATTGTGCACTTTTCGTTTTTTATCTAGTTATAAACCACTCGCTGTGTGTGTCAACTGAGCAAAGGCACTGCACCTACACCTCTTGCTGTAGTCAAACAAACCATTGGCGGATCTAGGGCATGGGGGCCATGCCCCCCCCCCCCCCAAAACACCTAGCAATTCCATACATTCAACTAAATTTTTCGATTTGATTCCTTTGAACCTTGACCAGAAATGTCAGAATGCCCCCCCCCTCCCAAATGAAAACCTGGATCCGCCACTGAAACAAACCCTTGAGGCCTATAACGCACTAGCGGCCTGCCGCGATGCGGTATGCCGATGCGGTAGGCCGCACATCGATTAGTACATGAAACCGCACGATAACGACGCACTGATTTGCGGCCAGCCGTCAACCGCTCCGGTTGTTCCGGAGCTGCGACGAGCCGCGCCGGTTGAATGATGCGGCGCGCCGCATCCCCACCACGCACTCGGCGCGGTAGTCGCAAACGCCGCGTCCCGCCCGCCAGTCCGTCGTCGCTTGTTTCACGCGCTAGACACTACTCGTGCGCGTCATGGATTTTGATACAGAAAAGTTCATTTTAGAAATAAAAGAACGCCCCGCAATATGGGATAGCAAATGCGCTGATTATGCAGACAGAAATAAAAAGTTAAAATGTTGGGAGGAAATGATTAATATATATGCAAAGGAAGATGATACATCGGAAGAAAAGAAAGAACTCGGTAAGTTACGTTATTTATTAATCATGGTTACAATGTTACAATCATCATACCTACTTTTTATTCCCAATTTCCTGCGATTTTGCGGATTAATGCCATTATATTTACTTATATATATTTATCTTGCCATTCCAATTTACCTTCATGTTCAAAATACTGAGCGAAAGAGTCACGAATTCTTTCAGCGATATTATTACCTATTCGATTATATGTTCTCTGAGTTTCTGGTGCATCAGGCGGCATGTAACATGTTAAAGTATCTTCATAGTTATAACCGTCTCTGTCTCGAACGTAGTTATGCAAAATGCAACATGCTTTGATGATATCAGTAGCCAAACTAATATCCACATTTAAAGGTCTATGGAATATACGCCACTTATTGCTCAGTATTCCAAACGAACATTCGACATATCGCCGTGCTCTACAATGCCGATAATTATATATTCTCTTAGTAGTGTTTAAATTAGTATTTTTTGGTTTTGCATAAGGTCGCATTAAGTTCGTGGATAAGGGAAAGGCTTCATCGCCTACTAAAACATATGGCATTGGAATAGTATTTACTTGTGATATGGGTGTTGATTCTGGTATCTCAAGTTCTCCTGCTATCATTTTTTTGTAAAAGTTAGAGTGTTGATATACTGCTGAGTCTCCAAATTTGCCACAAGCACCGACATCTATTGTTATGAATTTGTAGTTGCTGTCGCATATAGCCATCAGTATAATGGAAAAGAACTGCTTATAATTGTAGTACATGGATCCACTATGGCACGGCTTTATTACCCGTATGTGTTTCCCATCTATAGCCCCAATGCAATTCGGAAAATTAGCTCTTGTAGAGAAACCCTTTGCAATATCTAGCCATCCTTGTTGAGATGGCTTCGGTAAACAAGATTCTTTTAACAGTAACCATATTGCCGAACATACTTCACGAACAAATTCAGCTATTGTACTCGCACCAATTCGAAATGTGTAATGTAGTTCAGCGAATGTACATCCGGTTGCCAAATATCTAAAAACATAATTATTTATTATTAATTTAAATGGTTATTGTTACAGGTAAAGTACTTATGAAAAAATGGCGGAATATTAAAGATAGTTTTGTAAAAGCTTCGAAAAATATGAAAAACATGAAAAGCGGTTCAGGTGCCAAACATAAAAGCCCATATACCTATTATAATATTTTATTATTCTTAAAGGACTCTACTATGGTAAATGAGACAGAGTCAGACATTGCCAACAATCTTTCCCAAGACCATGATGGCCCATATGAAACATCACAGAATGTAGCTAATCAGAAAAAAAAGAAAAAAAGTAATAATGAAGACGTTATTGGACAACAATTGGTATCAGTATTGAACAAAAACTTGGAGTATAAAAAAGAAATGGAAAATGACGAAGACAAGTTGTTTTTGTTATCCCTTTTAAGGGAGTTCAAAAAAATTCCAGAATCCAAAAAATTGGAAGCGAGATGTGAAATCATAAGAGCTATTAGAAATGCTCAACAACCATCATTTCATTATAGTTATCCTAATACGCAATTTGATCGAGGGTATCGAAACCATATGTATGAAAGTGAATATGCTGGAAGAGGATATCAAACACTTGATAGTGACTACACTGACCGAGGGTATGA
The DNA here is from genome assembly GCA_917880725.1 of Selenia dentaria. NCBI lineage: Eukaryota > Metazoa > Arthropoda > Insecta > Lepidoptera > Geometridae > Selenia > Selenia dentaria. Next base: position 32,186,425 of record OU862885.1, on the reverse strand, counting down.
GAGTAGACTCAATAATAGAGAACCCACAACTACAGGTTACCAACACCGTCAAAATCTACCAGGTACATCCACGCACTCAATGGATACAACTGAAGAGGCAACTCAGGAATCTGCTAGCCAAGACGACGCTTCGTTGATGTCTGAATTGTTTAATTCACCGTAGATATTTTGTTAATGTGATTCTATTTCTATGTGCCTTAAATAAATGTGATTCAACTTAATATATTGTTTTCTTACCTGATGGTTATAATGAGCTTTTCTTCCGGGGATATAGACATCCGAAATCGTGTATCCTGGCCACGAATATTTAAATATAGTTTTGTTAATAATTCTTCATACGATTTTACTGACATCCTAGTGTATCCAAAGAACTTATCTTCAAATGTCTTTAGGTTTGAAATAAAAATATTAAACTCTTTGCCGTCATGTCGTGTCACCAATAGAGGATGTATCCAAAATCTATGTTTATTTTTTTGACGATATTTTCTACGATGATATAAATAAATGACTGCCGCAACTTCCTCAACGTCCATCATGTGCAATATTTCTAGAAGCACTGACGATTGCGGCAGACCGCAGTGAGCCAAGACCATACGGTTAAGCCGGAATACGGCGTGCCGTTACGGCTGACCGTATATACTGCGGCCTGCCGCATCGGCATACCGCATCGCGGCAGGCCGCTAGTGCGTTATAGGCCTGACCCTTAGGGTTCATACGCACTATGCGGTTACCCGCAATGCGGCTAGCCGTGCGGCTGACCGCAAGCACAAATATGTACGTAATATTCATTTCTATGCGCACTGCGATGCGGCTACCCGCAGACCGCTCCGGTCGCTCGGAGGGCTGCGGCCCGAGTGACGGCTACCCGGACGGTTGCTATACGCACTGTGCGGCTCAGTCTGCGGCTGCCCGCCATTGAGTGAGTGTGTGCACGTGGTTACGTCTGGTAAAATGGAATTCGATACCGAAAAATTTATCATCGAAATCCAGAGTCGGCCAGCAATTTGGTACACCAAATTACCAGAGTATTCTGATAGAATATTAAAACAAAGAGCATGGGAAGAGTTAGTGCATATTTATCACGGTACGGAATTGACAAAGGAGTAAAAACAAAAACTAGGTAATTATCAAAATTTTATTTAAATGTAATTATCCTGCCATTCTACCCTCCCTTCATGCATAAAATATTCTGCAAATAATTCTCGATATCCGAAAGCAGTTCTATTGTTTCTTCGCACGTTATCTCGAGTAATACTTTCAGTTAGTGGATTACTTAATGAGTCTCTAAAAGAATATCCGTCTCTGTCTCTTACAAAGTTGTGTAAAATGCAAGCAGATTTAATAATATCACTAACTAAATCGATGTGAACATTAATTGGTCTGTGAAAAATGCGCCACTTATTCGCAAGTATGCCAAAAGTACATTCAATGTAACGTCTAGCCACACACAGTCTATAATTGAATGTTCTTTTTGTAATATTTAAATTATTTCTCGGATAAGGGCGCATCATACTCGTACTTAAAGCAAAAGCCTCGTCTCCTACAAAAACGAAGGGAAAACAAGTTGCATTGTTTCCTGAAATAGGTGCTGGTTCAGGAATGTTCAAGCGGTCCTCTTGAATTTTTTTATAAAAGTTTGAGTTTTGAAATATTGCTGAGTCACCGAATCTTCCATATGCTCCAACATCAATCATCACAAATTTGTAGCTGCTGTCACAAATTGCTAGCAATACCAAAGAAAAATATCCTTTATAATTGAAGCACATTGATCCACTATTGTTAGGTGCTATAATTCTAATATGTTTTCCGTCACAAGCACCTATACAGTTCGGAAAATGGGCTCTAGTAGAGAAACCATTTGCAATTTGACGCCACATATCTTTGGTTGGTTGTGGTAGGCATATATTTTTTAAGCAAAACCATATAGCTGCACATACTTCTCGAAATATTTCGGCGATAGTACTAATTCCAATCTTAAACATATAATGCAATTCTGCGAATGAACAGCCTGACGCCAAATATCTGAAACAATGTTTTTTTTTAGGTTTGAGTATTCAAAAAAAATGGAGAAATATTCGCGACTGTTTTGTGAAGGCCCATAAAGCGAAAGAGACTAAGAGCGGATCAGCGGCAAAAAAAAAGACTTCATATGTTTTCTACGATAGTTTGTTATTTTTAAAAGATACTTTAACTGTCAATAGCACAACGGGCAATGTAACTACAGAAAATGAAGATGGTAACACAGCTATGCAAAATGAAGAAACACTTCCATCAAATACTTCATGGGCACCAAAGAGAAGCAAGAAAAATAATAGTGATGATCTTATCGGTAGAGAGTTAGTCGGGGCCTTGAATAGAAATTTAGAAAGAAAGAGTGTTGAAGATGACGAGGATCGCCTGTTTTTCTTGTCTCTAGTAAAAGAATTAAAAAAAATTCCATAACATATGCAAATGCAAAGTAAATTAGATATTTTAAAGGTAATTAAAGATGCGCCAATTTTCAATTATTCGAACATTGATTATCCAAGACCTAATCCTTACCGGGGATATCAAACGTCACATTATTCTGGTAATAGTCCCTATTCTCACCGTACAAACTTCTCGGAGGTTGGACGAGGGAATACCCATCATGGATATCAAACGGCACAGTATTCAGGAAGTAATGTCTACATGCAGCCTGTGCAGTCTTCGGAGTTTGGACAAGACACGTCTCAAGAAATTGTGAGGAGTCCGACGAATGCACAATCGCCAATTTCAACTCAAAGCGAAAAATCTCAGGATAGTGATTATCTGGAACTTTTTAATTCCATCACTGACGATGATGCTTGAAATGTGTACTTACCTTCATTATTTGAATAAAAATTGAATTATAAATATGTATTTTACTTACCGTAGCACTATTATTAACTTTGCTTCCGGTTTAATACTATTGCGAAATTGTGTGTCTTGCTTCGTTATAAATGTTTTTAGAATGTTCAATAATTCTTCAAACGTTTTTATGCTCATTCTAGTAAATCCGAAAACTTATCTTCATATTTTTTTAGTTCTTCGAAAAATATTGCAAAATGCTTGCTCTCATCCCGTGTTTGCAAATAAGGATGCACCCAGTACTTCTTTCTTTGTTTTTTCTTCTTTACGTAACGTGTGTAAATGTAGTAAATAGCTGCAACTTCGTCCGCGTCCATCTTTGAAATGGATCGACATGACCGCAAATCGCAACGGTTCTTCAACCGCACGTTGCGGTTGCGAATGCGGCTGCCCGCGATCCGGCTGGCCGCATTCGCAACCGCATCCTGCGGTCAGCCGCACGGCTAGCCGCATTGCGGGTAACCGCATAGTGCGTATGAACCCTTATGATCTTAATCTTATTTAAGATGGGGGCAATAAGACCTGCACTGAAGACCCGCTTGGGGTAGTATTGTGTAATTTTTCCTTGCCAGCCCCTACCCAAGCGATCCCAACTTCTTTATGTTGCGGAGTATGGTTTTTGGTCGCTGGAACAACTGCTCCAATTGTGCAATGATGTTAGTGGTGATGAAGATGAATATGATGAAAATTTGTTAAGCATTAGGTGGTTGTCTGGTTGTTAAAACAAATCTGCGTTCCGTTTAATTCTGTTCTCTTTTTTGGCAGGACAGTGCAGTAGCACATGCTCCCAGTCCCGTTCTCCTGCATACAACTGCAACACAGAGGACTAACTTTTGGCCCTATGGGACAGGCAAAGTATTAACGAAATTTATACCTTGTCATGAGATGCCTTTAACTTCAGGTCATGTATAATTTGCTCCTTTTCTTTTTCATAAAACCGTTGTCTCTGTAATTATAATAAAATGTAGTTCAATACTAGAACATTTATTACTAGTTAACTATTTAAGCACTATCAAAATAATTCTTTGGCAATAACTCTTTAAATCTAATTCAAAGGTGGTAGGAACGATGGAAGGTGATGAGACCTGCACTGACATCTCGTTTGGGGTATATTGTGTATTGTATATTTGCCCCTACCAGTCTATACAAACTTTTACGTTATATGTGTCTGCTAAGTTTTTTAAGGCAGTGGCATTCTGATATCACTTTAGACCTACTTGTAGGTTTTCTGAGTGCATAGATAACGGCTGCACTATCAGTAGTGGCAATACTTACGTTTTCTTTGGCAACGTTTTTTTTCGTTCTTTGCTTTATATTCTCATATAGGTGCCGCAGTTGCACCCACGTTCTGGGACCACTTGTTGCAACTGCATTATATTGGTATGCTATTTCGGTCCATGCACTTTGTTTTTTCTTAATAAGTTCACCATTAGTTTCTTTATTTTCAACGATGTTTATATGTCTACAAAAGACATTTTTATTTAGAAAAAACACTATAATTTACACCGTACACTAATCACACAAACATATTCTTAGCCCTTCACGATATCTATTAAAATGTCCTTCTCCAACGATGTGTAATTGCATCCTCTTTACTTTTTAACACTTATTATTTCATTTTCCATCTTATCTTATCTTTGTTTTGTCGCAAAATTTTAATTTTATTAGCTATTTTACTTTAATAATAATCAGGGCCGCCAATTAGAAAGAATGACATTGACGTGACTTGACAGCCTACAGTGAATGAAAAGTTACGTTCCGTTTTTTATGACGCTGAAAAATACGCAAACTACGAATTGCCAACATGAATCATGTATCATGAATTTTCAACTTATAAAAATCCAATCGTAAGAGATAACTCGTAAGACAAAAAATAGAAATTAAATTTTAAAACAATTTATATATCTAATCAATAAATTATTTAAGTTTTTTGTTAAACGTTACTGCGTAAAACGAAATAGCTATAACAAATAATAAAAATTGTAATTGAAAATGTCCTTTTTAAGTAAATGTTGCCATTTATAGAAAATTCAAGGGCTGCTCAGCTGATCATGGTCTTAAAATTCTTGAGTGGCGTTTGAGGATTCCAGTTAAACTTAAAGGCCTCTTAAAATTAAGTAGCGCTCAGTTGAGTGGGTCACCTGAGTGACGTTTCAGTATTCGTGTGTTAATTGTTCAATACTTTGACAAGTCGCTTACTTTAAAAAATATATTGCTTCGACAGAACACGCACCCGACAAGTATTTTATTCCAAAAGTGCTGCGTTATATCCTTATTGAGGTATAGCTTAATACTGGCGTTTCGGCTGCTGCAGCGGCACGCTCGGCTCGCGCTTTGTGTGGTCAAACACACACACACACAACGTGATTTAGTGAGTACAGTGTAATCCTTCTACTTCCTAAGGTTAAAGGGGGAGGCCTATGTTCCGAAGTGGACGTCTTCTGGCAGCTGATGATGATGATTCAGAGATTGCTGACCCCTATTGTTAAAATACTGCAGTATTTTAATACGAACGTATAGAATTGTTAAGTTTACCGGTGGGCCATATATATGTTGATGGAGGGTCGCATGCCTCCTGCGGGCTGCCTGCTATTTTTTCTTCAACATCGCCTAAAACAGAATAGTAATTTTTTTGTAGATTTAAATAACATTATTATTTATTTGCCCATATATGTATATATATAAAAAAACAAGCCATGCAAACCAAAGTACGCTGCTGCATCATCATAAAGATTTTTCATTGGTTTTATTTGTGGAGCCACCATTGCCAATAGTTGGTTATCTGTGTCTGTCAAGACACTTTTGTAAGCCCCACCACCAGTTTGTATTATTTGCTTCTATAAAATAAGAGTAAATAAAATATTAGTACAGTAATACATGTCATGTCTAGCAATAATGCGTGATTGCCATATACTCGTAACCATCACCTTTTTTACATTTGTTCCAGCAATGATATTAGCAGTTACTCATTTAGGTTTCAATAACATTGCATTTATAATAGTGGAAATGAAGAGCAGTTTGAAACAGCCAAAGGTGTCATTTGTTATTGTGCACTTTTCGTTTTTTATCTAGTTATAAACCACTCGTTGTGTGTGTCAACTGAGCAAGTCAAACAAACCATTGGCGGATCTAGGGCATGGGGGCCATGCCCCCCCCCCCTAAAACACCTAGCAATTCCATACATTCGACTAAATTTTTCGATTTGATTCCTTTGAACCTTGACCAGAAATGTCAGAATGCCCCCCCGCAAAATGAAATACTGGATCCGCCACTGAAACAAACCCTTGGCCCTTATGATCTTAATCTTATTTAAGATGGGGGCAGTAAGACCTGCACTGAAGACCCGCTTGGGGTAGTATTGTGCATTTTTCCTTGCCAGCCCCTACCCAAGCGATCCCAACTTCTTTATGTAGCGGAGTATGGTTTTTGGTCGCTGGAACAACTGCTCCAATTATGCAATGATGTTAGTGGTGATGAAGATGAATATGATGAAAATTTGTCAAGCATTAGGTGGTTGTCTGGTTGTTAAAACAAATCTGCGTTCCGTTTAATTCTGTTCTCTTTTTTGGCAGGACAGTGCAGTAGCACATGCTCCCAGTCTCGTTCTCCTGCATACAACTGCAAAACAGAGGACTAAGGCCGTTTTCTGACTTGTCGGTGCGGGAGCGGTGCGGATTCGTTTCGCTCGGTATACACGGTACCGAAAGCTTGCCGAGCGCCTATGTTTTAATGCGCGTCTTCTGATAGGCGCGGTGTGTGCGGGAGCGGGGAGGGATCGTTTCGTTTTACCGCGTCTCGGGATGCGTGTCCAGGCGCCGCTCGACATTTACCGCGCGAGGTCGTGCAAACAAGATGGCGGAGCGAGATATTCACGTCGTTTTAGTACTAGAAATTGAAAAGTATCCTGCATTGTATAATTATAAATTGGCGGAATATTCGAGAAAGGACGTTACAGAGAGGATTTGGAGTGAGATATCTAATAAAACACATTTATCAGGTATGTAGTCGTTTTTATATCCAAGTTATACACAATGATTGTTTTGCCATGGAAGTGCTCCTTGCGGTGTAATAAAATAATTTGTCATATATTTTCGGACGGTTGCGCCGGATGATGTAGGGTTGATTGTGATTAAATCTTGTTCAAAGTGAAACGAACGGGTTTGTCTAGTTCCCTCAATATCAACAGCTGAATATGAATTTCCTTCTCTCAGTCGTATAAAATTGTGTAGGATACATGCTGATTTTATTATATTATTTATTGTCGCATAGTTCGAACTACGAATAGGTGTTAAGAATACTTCGAATTTTTGTGTCATCATACCGAATGCACACTCAATAGTTTTACGTGCTCTAGCATGTCGATAGTTGTAAATTCGTTTTTCGTTGGTGATTCTCGCCATCGGGTAGGGTCGTAAAACCCTACGTGTCAAAGGAAAAGCGTTATCCGCAACAAAGAAATATGGCACTTCTTGAAGCGTATTGTCGTGGGGTAATGGGGCCGCAGTAGGTATATTAATACCATCTCGCTCCAACCAATAGCTTAAAGCAGAAGCTTTAAATACCCCGCCATCGCTATTTCTTCCCGCATAACCCTGTCTCAATCATTGTAAATAAGCCATCAGCATCACAAACGGCAAATAATATAATTGAATGATAGCCCTTATAATTATAATTCATAGATCCAGAGTTTGGCAGTTTTTGAATTCTTATATGTTTACCATCCATCCCCCCTAGACAATTTGGCACATTCCTAATTTCATAGAAACGGTTTGATATTTCTTTCCATTTTTCTGTTGAAGGTATAGCCATGTAATCATTTTGCAGAACTATCCAAATCGCTTCAGTCGTTTCAGCTATAATGTTCGATATAGTACTGATACCTCTAGCAAAATTAAGTGCTAGAGAGCTGAAAGTACTTCCCGTGCCAAGATATCTGAAACAAAAAACATAATTAACTTAAAAAAATTATACAACAAAACTTAGGGACTAACTTAGTTATTATTTTTTTAGTTAACGACTGCAAAGAGAAATGGCGAAACATAAGATCTACTTTCCTAAGAAGTTTGAAAACACCGCCAAGTGGTTCCAAGACAAAAAAACCATACTATCTTAAAGACTATCTATCATTCATTTTACCATTTGTAAAAACAAATAACGAATCTCAAAACCGTGGAAACATTCCACCAGTGGAGCAAACTGATCCAGAAGTTGAAGAAGAACAAGCAATAGGTGTCCAAGATGAGCGAGCAACAGCTACCTCAAGCGACAATTCACCATATAACATACAATCTAAAGATGCTACAATAGAAGAACCAGCAGCATCGTTAGGAAATTACGGTATAATGAAGTGGACTCTGCAATGGTAAAATTTTTAAAGAAAAAAACTGAAAAGGCATGTGAACTCAAACAAACTCCCTAGACTACTTAAAATCAAACAAAGATGAATAATTTTTTCATGAGTTTGCTTTCTGAATTTGATGACATGACAGATAATCAAATACGATCTTTCAAAATAAAAGTATTACAACTCATTGATGAAATCAAACAAGGCAGTCAATTGTCTATGCCTTCTGCATTTATAGAGCCTTCCCCAACTACATCAAGAGACTCATTTCCATCTACAACCAGAGATTCATTTTCACCTAGACAGTCACATTATCCTCTGCAGCAAAGTGTTCCTCAATATTCTCCAATATCGTCAATACAAAATCAAGCAAATCCTAACATTCCTTACGATTTAGGTGCTAACGATAATACTCTTGATTTGTCATATGCAGAAATGTAATTTGATTAAATAAAACAATTTATACTAAACAAAAAGATATTTAAATGACCACTTACCTTAAAGTAATCAGCAATCTTTCATCAGCAGACACACATTCTCTAAACCTTGTATTTTGCTTTGTTAATACTGTAGTCAACAAGTTCAAAAGCTCTTTGTAAGTATTTTTTGACATTCTATACATCAATAAAAATTTTTCGTCATCTTGGGAAAGTTCTTTAGCCGCAACAAAAAATCGGCAATTAATATTATTTTCGATATAAGGATGACGCCAATAACGTTTTCTTTTTTTACGTAGGCGATAAACATAAATAACACGCCAAAATATCGTCATCACTAGAAGACGACATTTTCGGTACTGCAGAATTTTATACCGAGAATATACCGATAGGTGAGTAGGTGAAGGCAACGCGGTATCGTTTCGGTACAGACCTTACAGATCCCGCACCGCTCCAACACCGACAAGTCAGAAAACGGCCTAACTTTTGGCCCTATGGGACAGGCAAAGTATTAACGAAATTTATACCTTGTCATGAGATGCCTTTAACTTCAGGTCATGTATAATTTGCTCCTTTTCTTTTTCATAAAACCGTTGTCTCTGTAATTATAATAAAATGTAGTTCAATACTAGAACATTTATTACTAGTTAACTATTTAAGCACTATCAAAATAATTCTTTGGCCATAACTCTTTAAATCTAATTCAAAGGTGGTAGGAACGATGGAAGGTGATAAGACCTGCACTGACATCTCGTTTGGGGTGTATTGTGTATTGTATATTTGCCCCTACCAGTCTATACAAACTTTTACGTTATATGTGTCTGCTAAGTTTTTTAAGGCAGTGGCATTCTGATATCACTTTAGACCTACTTGTAGGTTTTCTGAGTGCATAGATAACGGCTGCACTATCAGTAGTGGCAATACTTACGTTTTCTTTGGCAACGTTTTTTTTTTGTTCTTTGCTTTATATTCTCATATAGGTGCCGCAGTTGCACCCACGTTCTGGGACCACTTGTTGCAACTGCATTATATTGGTATGCTATTTCGGTCCATGCACTTTGTTTTTTCTTAATAAGTTCACCATTAGTTTCTTTATTTTCAACGATGTTTATATGTCTACAAAAGACATTTTTATTTAGAAAAAACACTATAATTTACACCGTACACTAATCACACAAACATATTCTTAGCCCTTCACGATATCTATTAAAATGTCCTTCTCCAACGATGTGTAATTGCATCCTCTTTACTTTTTAACACTTATTATTTCATTTTCCATCTTATCTTATCTTTGTTTTGTCGCAAAATTTTAATTTTATTAGCTATTTTTCTTTAATAATAATCAGGGCCGCCAATTAGAAAGAATGACATTGACGTGACTTGACAGCCTACAGTGAATGAAAAGTTACGTTCCGTTTTTTATGACGCTGAAAAATAGGCAAACTACAAATTGCCAACACAGTAGGTATCATGAATTTTCAACTTATAAAAATCCAATCGTAAGAGATAACTCGTAAGACAAAAAATAGAAATTAAATTTTAAAACAATTTATATATCTAATCAATAAATTATTTAAGTTTTTTGTTAAACGTTACTGCGTAAAACGAAATAGCTATAACAAATAATAAAAATTGTAATTGAAAACGTCCTTTTTAAGTAAATGTTGCCATTTATAGAAAATTCAAGGGCTGCTCAGCTGATCATGGTCTTAAAATTCTTGAGTGGCGTTTGAGAATTCCAGTTTAACTTAAAGGCCTCTTAAAATTAAGTAGCGCTCAGTTGAGTGGGTCACCTGAGTGACGTTTCAGTATTCGTGTGTTAATTGTTCAATACTTTGACAAGTCGCTTACTTCAAAAAATATATTGCTTCGACAGAACACGCACCCGACAAGTATTTTATTCCAAAAGTGCTGCGTTATATCCTTATTGAGGTATAGCTTAATACTGGCGTTTCGGCTGCTGCAGCGGCACGCTCGGCTCGCGCTTTGTGTGGTCAAACACACACACACACAACGTGATTTAGTGAGTACAGTGTAATCCTTCTACTTCCTACCTTGCGTTAAACTCCCTGATTTTTGTGAAGTATTGTAATTAGTTTTAATACGTGAATAAAATTGATGCTACACTTATCTAAGTAAGCTGAAAAAATTGACGTGTATCGTTGGCAACACTAATTTGAAGTGTTGATTGTGTTTGTGGTTGTAACTTGTGTTGTGGTGTAGAATTTAATAGTACTTCTTTCGTTATTCGTGGTGGTTTTATTTGCCTTTTTTCTTTTCGGTAACTCAACTTTAACAACTTTGGCTTTGTATTTCGGACACTGATACAATTATAACGACTTGGCTATTTACTTTGGATTTCGACGAAAACTCTGCGAACGGCGATTAGCCTTTAACAACGGAAACTGCTCCTACAATAAAAACAAATGGATTCATCAAGGACCTTTCACTGAATTCGAAAAAACATTTTGAATAACCTCATCACGGAGTATTCAAATATTATTGAAAATAGAAAAACAGATGGCTCAACACTGGTGCAAAAAACCACAGCTTGAGCTAACATCCCCGAAAAATTTTACGAGTCTACGATGGTAACACTAAAGGTCAGTTGCAAAACAACTAATTTTAGTCATATCAAAGTACTTAATATATGAAACCACTAAATTTATAGATGATTCGTTTTACAACTACTAATGTGCTACAATTTCTTTTACTCTATTATCACCTATATGACAGGGATGGGAGTGGTATTCATACAAATAATATGAATACATATTATTTTTATGTTGTTTATATTTAAATTTTGAGAAAATATCATAAATATTAATTTTTTTCTTATATTAATAGTTTCATGAAATTTCAGGTGATACTAAACAATTGACGAAATTTTGGAACAACTAAGGTTAAACTATAGTCGCCCGGTACCCGCGGGGAGGGGGGGGGGGGGGGGACGGAGGGGGGGGAGGGGGAGGGGGTGAAGCCCCCCTGCAACCCCCCCCCGCCGGAGGCCTTTAGTTTTTGAGTAATATTTTTTTTAGTACTTAACCTCACTTTCGGCTATATCAGTATTTTTTACCTATTTTTTGTTTCACACCTAATCTATTAAGGCGGTTCGCTTCTGGCACTTCGCCGGCCGCTGCCGCGGCACGCTCGCTTCGCTCGCTCGGCTCGTGCGTTGTTTGTCATGTTCTAACCTAACCTAACCTATTTTTTGTTTCACACCTAACTTATTAAGGCGGTTCGCTTCTGGCACTTCGCCGGCCGCTACCGCGGCACGCTCGCTTCGCTCGCTCGGCTCGTGCGTTGTTTATCATGTTCTAACCTAACCTAACCTATTTTTTGTTTCACACCTAATCTATCAAGGCGGTTCACTTAACATTGTATTATATAACAACAATAACATATCCAGTCCGTCTCAGAGTTATGTTGATAGATGAGAAAAACTTAATGTTAAAGGGCTAGGAGAGACACAATTAAACAAACATTTTAATACATTACTTGTTTATTTCATAAACATGTTTAATTGCTTTCATTAAATGTACAAAAGAGTCTCTTTTATATTTATACACGTCTCTTCGCCACAAATATTCAACAATTATATCACTAAAGTTTTCTGGGTTGTTATAATTTTGTTTTTTGAAAAACCTCTTCACTGCTCGCCACTGGGATTCTATTCTTTGGGTGTGGATTCCATCTTTACCCACAAATGGGTTCTCTGGGTCTGAATGATTCACTTTTTTGTGTATGTATCCATATCCAGACAGACAATCGTATGCCCGCCAACAATCGGTGTGGATTGTTGTTCCAGGTAAAACATGCTTTTGAATTAAAGGTATGAGAGTATCAGCATCTCTTTTATTGTCCGGGCATACTTCCAATCTTAAGTCTTCAGACCCATCTTCTATTAATCCCAGCACCCAGTGGCCTTCAATGTGACGTCCTTTGTTATATTTCCTTTTTCCAAATTTACTTTCGTCTATTTGCACTATTTTCCCACAGCCTCCAATTTTACCGCTGTAAAGATTTTGTTTTTCCAAATAAAATATCACAACTACTTCTCTGCAGTAATTAAACCAATCGGCTATAGTATTTGGGCTTAAACATTGCTTCCTTTCTTTTTTATAAGGGTCTTCGTGAATTGTTTGGTCGTAGGTCCATCCTTGTGAGTATGCATATATAAGATAGTAAACATGCATTATGTCGATAGCAATATTTTCGAAAAATGTGCCAATTCTGCGAGAGATCTTGGCACCGCTGCCCGATTTAGATTTGCATGATCTTTTTGAGCACACAAATGTACCAAAACTTGTGCATCCGCATGAGTATGACACTTTCATGGATGTCCTGTGGGTTCGACACCGTTTCTCAGTTGGTATGAGACCTTGGTCTTCACTATATTTGATGCACTGGTCTTTAGTGCCCAATTTTCGCACAACGTCAGTTAAATTCCAATGATCAATCACTTCAGTGACGCAAAGTTTTCGTTTGGTTATAAGCTCGTTGTCGTCGTCGTCATTACTCGAAGAAGGTCCGGCGACAGGTTCAACGGGCAGATCAGGAGCCGAAGAAGGTCCGGCTACAGGCTCGACGGGCAGATCAGGAGCCGAAGAAGGTCCGGCAACAGGTTCGACGGGCAGATCAGGAGCCGAAACCGCGTCCGCTTCGGGTATTGTACTGTAATACTCCATTACAGCCAAGTGCAGTCCAGTTTTCAAGCCAAGTTCAAGTCGTAGAGCAATCCAAACAAATCCGGTAAGCAAGCCAAGTTTCAAGTCGTCGCGCAATCGAAGGAAGTCCAGGGAAAAAGCCAAAGTCGTAATAAAAATCGAAAAACAAGAGAGCACACATTCACGAAACTACGAGAGAAACGGAATGAATGGATGACAGTCCATCTGTCAGTAAGACAAAATGGCGCCTTTTTTTTTTCTTACGTTTAACGATAACGATACGTTTCGTTTAACTCAGTTTGACAACTTAATTTGACAACTTAATATTGTACCATTTTCTCAACATTGCGTTCCATTTCACTTTTTTTTTATCAAATTTTAATTTAATCATAATTAATTTAAACTACGTTTCCGGCAAAAAAAATTGCTGGAAGGGCTTCAGGTGGACCCCAATGATACCCCTAAACTCGCACCTTCATCAAAATCAGGTACCGGACGGCTATAGCCAACCCCAACTTAAATACAATATCACGAGAAACTAAGTCGAAAGAAGACCTAAGAAATTTCACAGGTGGTGGTCTGTCTATACCAGACATGGATGTTGAACATGCGCAGGTGCTCAGTGTGGTGCCTAACATATTACCTGTGATCAAAGTTGCTGACAGTGATGCCATCGAAGGTAAATACATTGAAAATGAAACAAGAAAGATAAACATGTAAAGAAATATATTAAACTGTATTTAACCCTTTGACGACACCGGTATCCCACATAGGAATAATACAATAATACAGTAATTAAGAAATTAATGTATATCTTATTGTGATAACATAGTTTCTGAATACACCTTTTTCGTTTTCTATGATAGATACACAAAATAAAAAATATAGCTTTTTCTTTATTGCCATTAGAAACTGTCACTTCGTTTGGCGCGCTCATCATATATTTTGCATAAGTTTTTTGGAAGTGTAAAACTGGTTTTTTAGTATTGACAATGTGAAAAAATCATTGCCTGGTAAGTATATTTTCATTTTAAACACATGTAAAATTATCATTTCTATTGACTATAACGATAAGTTATTATAAACATAAAGGGACACCGGTGTCCCTGTGGCCGAAGAGTGATACTATTTATGAGGAATAGTTACCTTATCAAAATGTAATAATACCACAAGTAATTGATGTTTTTGTCAAATACCATCATTTTTATTTTATTTTTATCATTACAGAATATGTTTCGTAAGGATACCGGCGTTTTCGAACTTGAAGAAAATGAAATACAACAGATTGGATGGCTGATAACAGTGAAGTAGAGAACGATTTACTGCTTGATGAAGAAGATTAAATGCTTTTGATACAAGACGATGATCATGGTATTATTGATGTGTTTATTGACTAACACCGTAATAATAATAATAATAATAATCTTTATTTGTGGAACAGAAAAACATAAGAAACAAAATACATTGAACGATGCTAACCGCTATAGTACAAAGACTGTGTCGCAGGTAGCAACGCCCTCCTCCATAACACCTACTAGATACAATGCTCTTATATTAAATATTATAAAAATTTTAAATAGGTTTTTACAAAGTTTAACTGTAACAATAGTATTATTATTATTAGGTTAAAAATATGAAGTAGTTTATATATGTAATAAATATAATATATTTTAAATACTTCAGAATGTTGTGAGATAGGTACTAATTAAGAAATAAGTTAAGATTTGAGTCGTGTAAGAGTGGCGTGTGTGTGTGTATGTGTGAGTGTGTGTGTGTGTATTAACCTATGAGGTCACTAATTACATTTCAAAATAAATAGTTCTGTATCATCATATGATAAAGTTATGAGCCATTTTAGGGTTTTAATTTTACAACTGTGTAGGGGCAGTGGGTAAATATTTAAAATTTTATTAAGTTTATTATAAAGACGTGAGCTAATGTAAAAATAATGGCGACTTGCGATCATCGTACGGTGAGGTTCAGTTTTACAAACAATATCCGATCTTCGTTTATTATTTGTATTAGGGTCATAGGAAATTTGCAAGTGCTTATGCAGAATGACTTGTAATATAAAGAGTTGCCGAACTGTTGGTACCTCAAAAAGTAAATAAAGTTCAACAGTGGGGAAACGAATTGGTTTCTTAGCTAGAACCTTTAGTACAGCTCTTTGAGCTTGTTCCAGTGCTAACATTGAATTTTTGTAGGTACCACCCCAGGAGGTAATGCAGTAAGTCAGTATCGACTGGGCCAGAGCATAGTAAACAGTATTAAGACACTTGAAATCAGCCACGTTTCGTATGTTTCTAAAAACATAGATAAGTTTTCGAATACGAGAGACTGTGGTGTTGATATGTTGCTTCCAAGACATTGAACTCTCAACCATGACACCTAGATACTTAATGCATTCAGTGCAATCGATACTAACGCAGCTACAAGCGTCACTGGGACTACTTTTTGTGCAGGAATGAGCATAAATTCTGAAGGAGGAAGGTGGTCGAGAAAAAATGTTTGCCGAGAAGGGGACTACTTTAGTTTTCGATAAGTTTAACGTGAGGAGGTTGGAGTTTAACCAGTCTTTAACAGCTTTTAGCGCATCTTCCGCGAAAACCTTAGTCTCTGTCCAGTCCTGACCATGTACCAGTAGAACTGTGTCGTCAGCATACGTAATTATTCTACAGTTTGGGAGAGACTTATTGCAAAGGTCATTATATCAAAAACAACGAAGGTCCAAGGACACTACCTTGTGGTACACCGTAGTTTATTATTTCTTCGTTACTAACATATTTTTCAATTTTAACCGACTGTGTACGGTTTTTAAGATAACTTGAAAACAAATTTAGCACAACACCTCTAATACCAATGTGTTCGAGCTTGGAGAGTAAAATAGGAATGGAAACGGTATCGAATGCTTTCGATAAATCTAAAAAAATGCCTAAAGTTTTAAGTTTTTTATCAAAATTTTTAACTATAGTGTCCGAAACTTCCAATGTGGCGTCTTCAGTTGATCTATTTCTTCTAAAGCCAAATTGATTTTTTGATAAAATATTGTGTTCATCTAAATAACTTATAAGTCTCTTGTTGAGTATTTTCTCAAGTATTTTTGACAACACTGTGAGCACTGAGATGGGTCGGTAATGCGAAACATTGTCTCTATCGCCACTTTTAAATATAGGGTGAACAATCGCTCTTTTAAATACTGTGGGGAAAACTCCAGTTGACAGACAAAGGTTGAAAACATAATTAAATATGGGAATAAGAACATGTCTTGCAGATTTAATAACCGAAGTAGGGATTCCATCCCACCCTATTGCAGACCTGTCTTTGAGATTAAGTATAATAGATTCTATTTCATGGTTATCTACGCTAAAAAGAGCCATTGAACTTAGTGAGCTTAAGTATGAACTAGGCATTGGGGGGCATGATGGTTTAGTTGAAGACAGCTGTACTTGATTAAGTTCAGCTATTTTCGAAGCCAAGTTTGCGCCTACACTAGCAAAATAGGAGTTGACTTTATCAACAGATAAAGAAGGAGATGTACCCATTTTTAGTAACTCGAAGGAAGATGATTGTTTACTATTTAGGTTGCCTAACCGCTTAATTATTTTCCAGGTTTCCTTGGGACTACTCTTGGCCTTCTGAATTTCATTTTTTTCGTAACTATTTTTAACATTTTTTAGTAATTTGTTGCAAAAAGTTCGATATCTAAGGTATACAATTTTATGATCTTCAATGTTAGGATTTCGTTTGTGTTTTTTAAATAGTTTGCCTCTGTGACGAATACATCTTAAAAGACCAGGAGTAATCCATGGCTTGATTATTCTTTTTCTACTAGGAGTAATTATTTCTTTGGTATGTGCCTGTACATTAGAAGAGATAAGCTCAACTAACTGCTTGGATGCGCTTTCTGGATCCTTTGTAGAGAGAAGAGAGGAATAGTCTATATTTTCCAAAGCATTTACGATGGCAGGTATATCATATTTTTGTGTTGTACGATTTGTAATGTTAGTTTTTAGTTTAGTTTCACAAAAGACCAAAACTGGGGCGTGGTCTGTGATTGATGAGTCCAAGACAAGTGTAGTTGCATGTTTTGAGGACCGAAGTATGACGTGATCTAGACATCGTTCCTCTCTTGTTGGATAACGGTGTGCTGGAAGCATGGCATGGGAAGCGGTTAAATTTAGGTAGTCATTTGCTTTTTGATCAGTACTATCTAAAGTTATATTAATGTTGGTGTCTCCAATAAGGACTAGCGTAGTGAAAGAGTTTAAGTTTTGTAGTACGGAGTCAAGATGACTAATGAAGGGATCTAAGTTTTTGTAAGAAGGAGAACGATATAAAGCCACTACTGCAATACGATCTGAAAATTTTAGAATAATGCAGTTAGCATCGGAGAAATCAGGAACTTCAACGTTGCACACCAGACCACTTCTCACATATGCTACCACACCCTCATTTTGGTTATTATAAGAAGATACATGTGAAAGATACCCAGGAAGAACGGGGACAATCGGAGCTTTACTTAACCAACATTCCGAAAGTACGATTAAATCTAGTTGATAACTAATTCGCTGTAGAAAAACTTATTATACAAAAACTTACTATATAAAAAGTTTATCAATATTGCAGTTTATGCTTCGGATGTATACGTGAAAAATTTTTATACTATCAGCATTTCTAATAAAGCCTCCACTCTCTTCTGGACTGCAATTATGCGCAAATGATACGGAAATATTATCTAAAACATCACTTGCAAAATGGTCCTTATCCATTAACAAGCTTTATTAAGAACATGGGAATTATTTTAATATGACTAATACTGCCGTGTTTGACAGAATCTTGCACACTTTGCATTAGCAAAAGCTCGCAGTAATTAAAGTATTGCCAGTTGTTCAATACGCGGGTATGTCGTAGAACTATGTAAGATCTACGAAAGGTGAACACGAAAATGTTTGAAATGTGATTAGGTAAGTGTGTAATGTATTTGAACATGTGTGTAGTGTGTGTTAGACTATAAAGCAGTTCACTCGCAAAAATATTTAAATTACAAATTATTATATCCAATGAGAACATTACAAGAAGCATAAAAGTAAAAGGCATTATTATAGAACATCTCTCGGCTGCAAGGATGTATTCCAAATTATGGTTTTCTAGTCATATCTGTTTGGGCAGATTCTTCAAATCAGATTCTTGCGTAATTTTAATCAAAGGTCCATTTTCTCTTTTACGCAGAAATATCTGTCCGTTAGTTACCCCTTAATAAGGCAAGGGGAAATTATTTCCCACCACGATGTTTTATTTTTAAAGTAAAATATTATCGACAAATTATTTGCAGTGAACGAATGAAAGACACCACAAATTTTTTGGACTTTTTTTTTCTTTTCCTGGCAACACTTTTTGCTTCATGGCAACCCTTGACTTATTTTTTTTATGTCAAAGTGTCAGTGGCAGAATTTCGAGTAAACGAGCGTTGATTTTTGTGACGATCCGAAGTAAAAACGAGTTTTTGTTCTACAAAAAATCCTGTAAGTACAATTTGATTGCTATATCTGGTAAAAGGTCTATTCTGAAGCTGTTTTATGTGTTTTCCAATGCAATGTAACAAACCATAACCTCAAAAAATGCAAATTTATAGGTGGGAAATTATTTCCCCTTGCCCAATAAGGTCATGATTTTTTTTATGGCTAACTAGCTACTGCACCAGTTTCCCCTTTTCTTTCTCTGTCGCACGCTTTTTTCTTTACCTTCATTTTTTCTTTTCCTATTAGGATTGTCAACCATGAGTAAGAGAAGAAGTGTAATGAATAAGAGAGATATAGAAGAAGTGCTAGAAAATCTGTCAGATTTGTCGGATATAGACTCTGACGATGATGCTTACTATCAAACAGCCCCTTTGAGCAGCCCGGCGGATGTGCTGGATGGACGTCAAGATCAAGATGCTGTTATTGAAAAGCGTCTTGAAGAACTATTTGGTACTACTGATACACTTCAGCAAACGATCGAAGATCTAGAACAATATTCGGAAGATGCTCTAGCAGCTATTTTAGGCACGGATGGTTCCGCGTCTGACTATACTATGAAGGAAGCGCAGGCAGTAAATGATGACAAGACGAAATCACCTACTCCAAGGAAAGAATCAGTCTTACTGCAACGTTCCACCTTTCCCGTTGAGACAAATGACTCAAATGCAGATCCTGATACTGATTTTGAAATGATACCGACCGAAAGAGAGATTGAAATACAGCAATGCTTAGATGAGATCCACAATGAGTCCTCCAGTCATCCTACGCAGGCAATTACAGATCTAGAAACAGAAACTCGAATATTAGAAGAATCTTCAAGAGAAAACGACACTGTCAATGTGACAAAAACAAGACAACCTAGAGAGTGGAAAATAGAAACAGAGGTACATGATATTCCAGAATTCATCAATCCAATAAAACCAAAACATAAATACAATCACAAAACGACACCAATACAGGTATTTGAACGATTCTTTACGGATTATTTAGTTCAACTTTTAGTGGAACAAACCAATAGGTATGCAATCCAAAAAAAAAGTCATAATTTCACACTCGTATCAGCAGAGGAAATCAAAGCTTACCTTGGAATATTGATCATGATGGGTCTGAATCCATTGCCTGACATGGAACTTTACTGGTCAAATGACACATTCTACAATAATCCGGAAATATCACAGATAATGCCTGTAAAAAGATTTAAAAAAATTACAGAAAACTTACACATAAACAACAACGAACATGAACCCCAAAGAGACAGTGCAGAATACGATAAAATGTATAAATTGAGACCTATGATATCCGATCTAAATACAATATTTCAAGAGGAGACAGAAAATTCAAGCAAGCAATCTATAGACGAATGTATGGTGAAATTTAAAGGAAGGTCCAGCCTGAAACAATACATGCCCAAAAAACCAATAAAACGAGGATTCAAAGTTTGGGCCCGTTGCGATGCAGCTAGTGGATATCTTTATAAGTTCGATATTTACTCAGGTAAAGGTGACAATACTGAAGATGAAGGTCTTGGATTCAATGTCGTCATGAAGTTGTCAAGGGAACTCCCCGAAAATACGTTGATAGCGTTTGATAACTTTTTTACAAGTTGCAACCTCATGGATGCTTTATACGAGCGAAAAATTTTCGCAGTTGGCACGGTGAGAACAAATAGAAAAGATCTTCCAAACATGATGAAGAAAGCCCAATCGAAACCTCTGAGACTCGAAAAAAATCAATTCACTGCTTTGACCGCAGAACCTATTACAGCGATAAAGTGGCTTGGTACCCGAGACGTCACTGTTCTTACAACGGCCCACCATCCGACTGACACGGTCTTTGTCAAAAGGACCCAGAAAGACGGAACAAGAAAAGAGATTCTCTGTCCTAAAGCTATAGCTGAATATACATTGACTATGGGAGGAGTGGATCATTTTGATCATTTTAGGTCATCATATCCAATTAATAGAAAATGTAGAAAATACTGGATGAGGTTATTTTTGTTTATGTTTGATGCCGCAATCATAAACAGCTACATCACTTACAGTACAGTGCACGCAGTCAAAAACCATTCTCATAGAGAATTCCGATTACGATTGGCTCGAGAGATGATTTCAAATTTTAAAACTAAAAGAAATCAACCGGTAACTTTCAAGAACAAGAAGGGTGCAACCTTTGGGGTACCGGATGAGATCCGCCTCCTAAATGTTGGAGTCCATCTTCCTGACGAAGGCAGTACCTACAAAAGGTGTCGTTTTTGTAGCACGAAAAAGAAGGAGAAGCGAACGAAAATAATTTGCTGCACTTGCAAAATTTCTCTGTGTGCAAACAAATGCTTTAAATCTTTTCACGAGGTCCCACAGCAGAATGAAGATTGATTCTTTTTATGTTCTTTGGTGTATGTAGCTACTATCAGATTCAAATGCTGTTAGGATACCTACTACCTTTTGGAATGGAGCGGCTTATGACATCATCTCAACTCAAAGGTATTATCCTAACAGCATTTGAATCAGATGGTACCATTCTTAGTTTTATAACAATAACATAACATTCGAGGTCCCACAGCGGAATGAAGAATGTTTTTTTTTATGTTCCTTTAGGTAAGTATAAGTTTCTTAGTTTTATAAGTGAAATAAAACACTATTATAAGTAATTCTAAATTGTTTTAATCTTCTAGTTTACAAATTTATTTCAGGGGTCTACATAAAATAAGGCAAAACAGAAAATTTTATATAAGTAACAATATGACAAGACCCTTTTTTTTAGTTTACTTAATTTTTTTATAATTTTACAAAAATACAAACCAAGCCACGGGCTAGTGCTTGTATATGGAAATAATGAAACTGAGGCTAAAAGTACAAAACCTAATCGGGCAAAGGGATATTATTTCCTATCCAAAAACCTAATGCGTAAACCTAATCGGGCAAAGGGATATTATTTCCCACCCAAAAAAAAGGTACTCCCCCCATGAAAACCCCCCCTTTTTTTAATTTTTCATATTCTAGAGTATCAACTTACCCTAAATCAATTTCAACTTCTTCTCTAACTAGCCTACTGGCTCGCGCCTTATTAAGGGTTACCCAACAATATTTGAAATCATTTGATTTTGCAAAATCTCGCGCAAGGTAGAATAAGTGTTTCATTTTGGCAGTGAGATTCTCGGAGATAAATATCGGTCTAGCGGGCCCGCTTATTTTGATATGCTCAGAGGTAAGTCTCGAGTGGAGTTTATTATATTGCCGAAACATGGTAATTATTTTCTCTTTATCTAATACGCTAGCTAGTAAAATCAACTATTATTGTTCTGCTTGCTGGATCCTTAGACTTAATTCGAAAAATGTCCTTGACTTGATGCGGCTGTACAGGAGCATTAATACATTTGCCTATCTTCATGACATTTTCCTCTTCCCCCTGGACAGCGACAGCGATTAGACGTGTGTTACCGTTTCGCTTCTATTTTCTAAAATCAAAAATACGTGAAATTTACATAAAATCAAACAAAAATAATTCACAATAGTACCAGGCTCTCATAAGACAAGAAGAGCAGCAAGCTACCAGCGCAAGACAAAGAAACGAACAGAGCAAGGGAGACAGCGTGATTTAGCGTATGGTCCAAGTTTAATTACAGTTCGACTCACTTATGTAATTATTGCCTGATTTTATTACTGCTCTTATCGAAAATGCCTCTCCTACGCTCACCCGAGAAAGCAGGATCAGAATCCGATATACATAAAAAAGTATCGCCTGCACTTAATATGGCAACCCATGAGCTGCAGCGTAAGGAAATCACTGCAAGTGAACCTAATATGGCTTCTAAAAATAAGCGCAGGAAAACATCAGATCCCTCACCAACTCGGGATGAAAATAGTGAAGTTGTAACTTTCCTGAAAAATATGAAAAAGGAACAAGACAGAAGATTTACAAAAATTGAGAATAGCCTCCAAGAACTCAAGGACTTGCATGTTGGCTTTGAGAAAAGTCTGGACTTCTTGTCATCTAATTGCGAGGACTTGAGACTAAGGATTGAAGAGGTGGAAAAGAAATGTCTGGAAAAGGATGAAGTTATCACTGGTCTTCAGAATAATGTAGATGATCTCCAACGTTCGCTCAGAATAACATCAGTTGAAATTAGAAACGTCCCGGCTAAAGCTAATGAGACTAAAGAAGATCTTCTCAACCTAATTCAAAACCTGTCATCTTCTCTAAAAATCGAAATTCCAAAGCCAGATGTCAAAGACATTTTCAGAATTCCAGGTAAACCTGAGGCTAATAAACCTATAATAGCGGAATTCTGCAACACCATGACTAAAATAAAGGTCCTTAAAGCCGTGAAGACGCACAACTCAGTGAACAAGACCAATAAGCTTAACGCCACCCATCTTGGCATAAAGGGCAAAAGTGTTCCAGTACCAGTTTTTATAACGGAACATCTAACCAGTAAGGCTAACCGGCTGTATTTCTTGGCCAGAGATCTGATGAAGAGTGGCAAATACAAGTTTTGCTGGACCTCCAACGGCAAGGTATTTGTTAGACAAACAACAGAATCCACTGTTATTCTCATTAAGTCCGAAGAACAAATCGCGTTCCTAAAAACAGTGACATGACTATTTCTTATTTCTTTTACTTGCATGGCTCTGATTAGTTCATTTTATAGATTTTCTCTAGACGAACTTGATTGTGAAGGCGTTATCTTGTATTACTCATTACACTGTCATCCTTACTCGCACACTCCTACACCATACACCTATTCACCGCACACCGTTCCAAGCTGCATTAAATGCCAAAAAAAAAACCACCGATTACAACTCACAAGATTTGCTCAAAAATTGTAGATACACACGTGACAAATTTTGAAATAAAGTTATACTGGATGTCTTACCCCTGCTTTATTCAACTATTAACGCTCACTGATAATAACTTCTTTACGTGCCTGTACTCATTGACGTGGTCTCTTGCCTTTGATTATGGATAATCTCACAAATATAATTGACGATATAGACTCTTTCTCAGTTGCCTCTTCTGAGATTGTAACTCCTGAAGATGTTTTCTGGAAGACAAAAAATGGACATTCAAATCTTAAAATCATTACGCAAAATATAAGGAGCGTTCATAAAAACTTCTCTTCGTTTGAAACTTTACTGACTAGAATAAATATCAAATGTGACGTTATTATTCTCACAGAATGTTGGATAAACAGTTTTAAGCCTCCCCCTTTTCTCGATAGCTATAACTTTTTTACTTCTCAACGCCATAATAATAAAAATGATGGTGTTATTGTTTATTTAAAACAGTATATTGAATATGTGGTTGAAGAACCCAGTTTCTCTGAAGGAACCTGTCTTTTGATAAAAATTGGTAAATCTACAGCTATACTAGGCATATACAGATCACCTTCCTTTCGTAATATAGACAATTTTATAAAATCTTTAGAATCTGTACTAAGCGATATACCTAAAACTTACCATGTAATATTAATGGGCGACATCAATATCGACATCAAACAGCAAAATATTGATGCTCGTAGTTCTGAGTATCTTAATTTCATGGCTGAAAAAGGGTTACTTCCCGCTCACACTATTCCAACAAGAGATGGAAATTGCCTCGATCATGTCTTTGTACGAAAACCTGGTGTCTCTTCTATATTTGTAATCAATTCTGCGATTACTGACCATGTCCCTGTACTATTGTGCTACCAAACTACTAATTTCATAAAGCCCCATACGACAATTTCTAAGATCGATCACGTTGGAGTTGTAAACACGGTCAATAGTATTGACTTTGATTTTATTAAATCAATCTCTGATCCTAATTATGCCATGGAATGTCTCATTAATATCTTATCACAGTCCATACTATTACACTCCAGAATCTTATCTATCCCCAGAAATCGTACAACTTTAAAGCCTTGGATCACTCCCGGTGTTCTAAGATGTATACGCCACCGAGACCGCTTACATATCAAATCTAAAAAAATACCATCTAATAACATTTTACTTACCTCATATAAACGATATCGCAATTACTGCAATAACCTGCTAAAAAAACTTAAAGACAGATATGAAAAGTCTGAATTAAACAAAGTCTCTTCAAATCCAAAACAAACTTGGAAAGTAATAAGAAAAATCACTTCTACTACGCCTCAACGGAACAAAGCGATTGAACTACTTAACTGTAACCCCTCTGGTCCTAAGGAATCTATTGAGGACGTTAATGATTTTTTTATTAATATAGGTCGGAAATTAGCTGAAAATACTCTTGAATCTCGTTCAGCGGAACAACAATCCGTCATCCCAATCCAAATACATGATAATTCATTTGCTCTCATTGACACGGATAATGCTGAAGTTGAGTCTATAATACTTAGTCTAAAAAATAACTGTGCTGTGGGTTCTGATGGAATCTCATCTCATATTCTAAAATTGACTAGAAAGAGTATAGTTCCTTCTCTCACGTACATATTTAATAGATGTTTCGAGTCTGGTGTTTTCCCTTTGGCATTAAAACACTCATTAGTCCATCCTATTCATAAGAGCGGGTCTCGAGACAGTGTCAATAATTATAGACCAATCTCGGTTCTTCCTGCCCTGTCCAAAGTGCTAGAGAAATTAATTAATAATAGACTAACGAACTTTCTGGAAAAACAAAATTTAATAGCAAATTCCCAATATGGTTTTAGACGTGGTAAATCCACTGAACATGCCGTTGCAGCCCTGGCTGACTTTATAGCTACTAATCTAGATAAAAAGAAAAAGTGCATTGGTATATTTCTCGACTTAGCAAAAGCCTTTGACACCGTCTCGATCCCGCTCTTGTTGACTAAAATGGAAAACATTGGAATCCGTGATTTGCCACTAAAACTTTTCCAAGACTATTTAACCAATAGATCACAAAGTGTAAAAATCAATGAATACATCAGTTCACCTCAAAACACCACGTTCGGGGTGCCCCAAGGCAGTATACTGGGTCCGAGTCTTTTCTTGATTTATATTAACGAACTTTGCTTATTCACCCCAACTAATGGTAAAATATTATCATACGCCGATGATACAGCACTTATATATCAGGGAGAGACTTGGGATGAGGCTCGATCTGAAGCTGAATCAGGGCTTTTAAACGTTTCGACTTGGCTACATCGTAATCAGCTTACTCTTAATATATGTAAATCCAAGTACATTACATTTTCTATAACTAATGCTTCTCAACCTGCGTCACTAAATCTGAAGTTACATGCATGTGACACTAAAATGAAAATGTATAGACATACTTGTACCTGTCCTGTTTTGGAAAAAGTTGATACTATAAAATACTTGGGCATCACATTGGACAACCGACTTACCTGGATGCCTCACATAGAAGCACTCTCCAGCCGTCTTAGAAAGCTAACCTGGATATTTAAAAAACTGAAAGACATCGCGTCACCAGAGTTGCTTAAAACCACATATTATGCACTATGTCAATCGATTATAGGATACTGCATACCTGTCTGGGGAGGCACTTGTAAATCTACTGTCATAAAGTTGGAGAGAGCTCAAAGGTCCATTTTAAAAGTAATGTACAACTTTCGTTTCAGGCACCCTACTAAAGCCCTTTTTGAACACTGTAAATTTTTAACTGTTCGTCAACTCTTTATTAGTCGTATAACTCTCTTTCAGCACTCGATCACACAATATGATCCCTCTATCTTGGGTCAAAAAAGGACTGTTACTAACGTTACGGAACGTAAAAAATACAATACTGCTTTCTCTCATCGACAACAAATTTTTCTCGGCCCCTATTTATACAACAAAATTAATAAAACTTGTGATATTTACCCTAAAACTAAATTCCAATGCAAAAACATTGTTGAAAAATTCCTGCTTACCCTAGACTACACGCAAACCGAAAACTTTATTCTTGTACTCAAATAAAATTATATTAATTCATTATTAACTTAAATATTTTTTACTCGCTCATGCACTTGGACCACACGCTAACTCAACAATCAACACGCGCATTCACTCACACAGACAATACAGGTTTCCCTACGAACATACATCGGAGCACTCTTACATAGTAAGAACCCGCCACAGCGTACACACACACAACACACACACAAACATGCAAGGCCTCTCGGTAATTTTTACTTTTTAGAATGTAGGTAGATTTGTTTACTTTTCAATTATTTTTTATTTGCAACCTTTGATTCCTAATTTCAAACTGAATGTACGTTTCTTTAGTATTGCAAAATAATTTAAATCGCATAATCTGTAATTATATAACATTTTAAGTATGTATTCTGTCTAGGAGGAAGACGTTGGCATGCCATACCACAGAGTAATTCTAGTTTGGGTGCCAATGACTTTCAAGGATTTATAACTTATACAACAAAATATCATAAGTTATGTGTTTGTTAATTTAAGTTAGTTAAGTTTGTAATGAATAAAGCTTATTATTATTATTATTATTATTATTTGTTCAAAAAGTTTCACGGATTTCATCCGGTCCTTTACAAAGGCATAAGTGGGGCTGTAGCCAACACTTAGAGGCCTGTTTGGTATAAAAATGCAGAGTATCAAAAACAGAAAGAATGTTGGATGAAGGGTAACATGGTACTTATAACTATTACAAAAATGGGTAAAATGGCCAGGCTATTGAGATGAACTTATTAGTGATAAGGAAGATAGTTATTATTATTATTATTATTATTATTTTCCAGAAGTGTAGATTTTCTTTCCGTCGGTGATGAAGGAATGTTCCGAATTTCCAAACATGTTGATCTGGAGCTGCGTTCGAAATATTCTAATCTATCCTCTAGTGTTTTAATATATTTTAAATCTTCTTTTCTGTCCATTTCTAATTTATCCTGCTGAACTTTTAACACCTCATATTTTTGTGAGATAAATTCAATAGTTTGTCGCATATCCTCTACCGCAGTACATATTTTATCAACTTTTTGATCCTGGCTATCCGTAAAAGCTTTAAGTAATTGTTTCATCTCGACCATGACGTCAAAATCTTTCTCTTTGCTGTCGCATTCTATATATTTTCGTTTCATGTTTCGAACAGTCAAACTGGAGATACTTTCCTCTTTATCGGTCGTTAGATTTGGTTCGGAGGAGCAGTGTTGAATCTGATGGTCTATAGAAATAGGTGATGCGACAGGAGTTGCTGATTTTGGACGTGGAAAAATTGGGGCCAAAGTCTGCAACGACATCGCTGGCGGAGGTGTGCGCTTAAGCGGCATATTATAAGCGTACTTTATGTACCAGGTGATAAGGAAAGCGTAGAGATATTGCTATAATGTATTTGCTCACACACACAGCAAGGTGTCTAACTAAAGTGGGAGCTATCGAGGGGTGCGTACAAATCGACTTTCCGTCAAGCGTAACTTGACCTTCCTAATTACTAGCTTAATTCGTCATACAAATGAAGAGGTCCAGGTATAATGGTGGCAATCGACGATTTAGAACAAACTTGCTTTCTGTCCAATGTAAGCAGACCTTTGGTGTCTGTGCGTACAGTCAATATAATATAAACTTCAGAATCACGAACCTGTGTGTGTTGAAGCTTGAGGTGTTGAAACGACTTGTTTTATCCGACTTCTTACTGCTTTCTGTTCTGCTAATTTTTACTTATATTTTTCGCGTTTCAAATTTGATTTAATTTTAATTATGCACCGACACAGAGGCAACCTTAAACACGTCTGAACTGCTCAGAGGTCCGGAGGGAAGGGAGAGCGTCGCAAAGCTGGCTCAGCGGACAAAATAGACGTAAGATGTAATAAAAATATAGATGGAGTAGATGTTATGGATCAACGTTAGGTGTGCTATGAAATAGATCGAAGATCGAAAATAAAGTTCTACCTTCGACTTTTCTTTGATTTGTTCGATATCTGTAAATAACTCATACACCATCTACACTATGCTTTACAGTCAAAAGCACTTGGAGGGACGCCTGCTGTCGAATCTGCAGTGTAGACAGGTAGTCGCCAGGAGTTTGGTAAACGGTTTCAGTACCAGGCAACGTGGGACTTCAAAAAAAAGTATAGTGAGCAAATCTGTGAAGCGGCAATTACCGACGCACCCCGTGAAAAAATCCTCCATGGGAAGATTGCGTAAATTGTGCTAAATATAAAAAAGAAAATCGAACAAACAATATGTGTGTTATATACAAAGTAAATCTATGCTATACCAATAATAGGAATTGTTTCGCTAATTGCCACTTATAAATAATATTTCTATAATAAAACCGTATTTATTTAAGTGCATATTACCTCATTTCCTATAAGCAAACCCAATAAAAGTAAAAATGAGATTTTTTTTTGTGAAAAGTATCTCTTATAGACCATAGGGATGGACCATGGTTGTCCCAGAAAATTCCCAATAAAGTATCATATTTTAATGTGTTTTACTTTGTAACTTTATTTTTTAAAAGCCTAATGAGTCATTATAAACAACTAAAACTATAGCAAAAAGTTTCATAGCCTTATGGTCCTGAAAGGGTTAAGTGCTTAGCTCAGAATGGTAATGTCAGTAACATATCCTTGATTATATCTGGGTTGTACAAAAATATGCAATTTGTGTATTTTTTTTTTCAATAATACCCTACTGCACCCTACCTAGTTTTTCACTCTGAACTGCTTTGATTTCACCTTTCATGGGCTAATTTATACTTTTTCAGCTATTGTTTGACCACAATCTCACTTGATGGTCAGCAATGATGCTGTTGAAGGTAGTACACCACAGTAGGCAACTGACTCTCAAGTATAGCTGCAGAAACACACTGGTAGATACTTATCGAGAGATTGAGAGTGTTTCATGCAATAAAAAGCATGCTACGAGTTAGCTATCATTTTCAGTTCGACTATGTTGATGGCATTTGTGTGGTCAACAGAAAACTCACACTAGGGCTCGCAAATAGCCCATATATGATAGCTTCCCTCAGATAGCTAAGCATGGGCTTAGCTATCTGAGGGGAAAGCCAGTGTCCCAGCAGTGTCCTTAGTATAGGCTGATTAATATTACAAACTAGACTATTGTTTTTATGCCATAAGAAAGTTTATCCAATTAACTTCAATTTATGTACAGTTGGTTTAGGTCAGAATAATATTTTTGCATGCCTAGCATGGTAGTAAAGCTTATTGCAAATATCTGCATGATTTGCAACATACATTAGTAAATAAACACGTGACACATGCATTTAAATGCAACAGTCTGTTAACAGAGTACATGTTTTTTTATGATATTAAGTTCAGATTGTTTTGGTATTAATTATTTGTTATAGGAGAAGATGATGACGATGATGCATATCATTGGTCTCACAAAAAAACCCGCACAAATGAAGTGTCCATAATAAAGATCAAGTAATTATAACAGTTATTGAGGAGATTAGTAGCACAACATCGCCAACAGCCACTGATACAATGCCAGGGGACCATCTACAGACACACAGATAGAAGAAGTGCAAAATACACCAAGCCGTTCATTGCCAACGCAATCAGCTGCCCAACAACAAAGTGCAATGAGACGCCAACGAGGCCAAATGAGGTCAATAGATGACATTAAAAAATCCATCTTGGAAAGAGATAATATGGTCCATAAGGAAGAAAAATTTAAAATTGAAATTAGTGATTTAAAAAAAGTACACTTCATAGAGTTAGAACAAAAAACCTGGAATTAGAACACAAAAAGAAAATGTTCCATTTATTAGATGAGGAGATGAAGCTAAAAATAAATATTTAAATGAATAAAAACGATTAATAAATTAAGTTTTTCATTTTAAATCTACTTATGAATACAGTATCCTTATAATTTCAATACTCATAGCTAAGCCTTCTGCAGCATGCCTTGTTGCATGATATTGTGGCTGTGACCTTTCTGTAATTTCATCAAAATCCTCATAGTCATTAATATTCTCGTACTTTCATGCAATATTATGTAAAACACTAACGTAATGTCACCGGTTTCCGAGTAGCCTCCTCTATCCGACCATTTTGATTTTTATTAGCTAAAACGTTTAAAATACGCGCGACACTCGTGAAACGGAACGCTTTCGATCCAATCACTTATCGTACGTCATCTGTCAAAACTTGTGTTTCAAATTTTAACCGACATTTCGTCAGTCCAACAAAAGCTAGGCATGGGTGTAGTTTGTATTGGATTAAATGCGAAAAAAAAACATAAAACGGTGAAATTTTTACGCTAAATACTCTGGTAAGTTTGTGGTTTATTTACTTTAAACGTTTTATTGGTGTATTAAATTAATAATATTACAATATACATGCAAAAATAGCGTGTTTTTATAAGTTTTTTTGGGCAATTAATTATGGACGGAATGAGGAGCTTTACAAAATAACAACATTCCGAAATCCGACCGAATCGGTCGGTAAAAGGAATTTCGCACTTTGTAAAAGAAAGTAATTTTCTATTATGCATGTTGTTTTGTGGAGGTTTCGTATTAAGTTATTTATTCTAAACGCTATCCTTACATATTACACCTGTATGCGACCAATGCTAACCTTAATGGATTCTTTGTAATATACGTTTAAACTGACACTCTTTTTTGATTTATTTGCGATTCATTTACAAAGACCGGTCTGGTTTTCAAACCTTATATTTTACGTTTTTGACACATAATTGCATAACTACGAAATTGTTAGATCTTTATATGTGTGTGTGAAATAGAAATGAACTAAAAATGAATATCAATTTCGGTTTTAGAGGCTTTATTACGCAAATGTAGGTTTGGTCGGAATCTAGATGCGATTTATTTCCCTTAACCCTGTTTCCGTCCAACTCGGTTGCTTTTGCTTGCGGTGTGCTTGAGTGAAATTGCATGTGTTTATTTCAGGTACATCATCATGAGTGATAAAAAGAGGCTAAAGTATTCGCAGGAGAATATGGAGAAAGCGCTACAAGATATACGGGAGAAGAAAATGAGTATAAATCAGGCTGCTAAACTATACAACATTCCAAAAACAACAGTACTAGACACGTTAAAAGAAAAATATCAAAATCCACGCAACATAGGCGGTCCAACTGTACTGACAAGCTCAGAAGAAATGCTTTTGGTGAAATGGATTTTAGAATTGGGCGAAGTTGGCTTCCCAGTAACGAAGAGTCAATTGCTGGAATCTGTCAGTAAATTAATTAAGAATTTAGGCCGTACAAATCCTTTTAAAGATGACCAGCCGGGTAAGAAATGGTATAATGGGTTTCTTGCTCGCCACCCGGAGGTTTCGAAAAGAGTCCCACAATCGCTCACGACATGCAGAGCGATAGTTTCGGAAGAAAATATTAGGAGCTGGTTCTCAAAAATACGGCAATATTTTGTTGAAAACAATTTAATGGAACTTCTCCGGGACCCTAAACGTCTTAAAAATCTTCAATTGTGATGAGAGCGCATTCTATCTGTCGCCCCAGGAAAAGCAAGTACTGGTCAGAAAAGGCTCGAAAAAAGTGTACAGTCGAACTGCCAACGACGAGAAAGAGTGTTTGACGGTTTTACTTTCAATAGCTGCTGATGGGGCAATACCTCCACCACTGGTTATGTTTCCGTATAAACGCTATGTTCCATCGCACATCACAGCCAACGTACCTAAAGGGTGGGGAATGGGACACTCTGATTCTGGGTGGATGACGAGTAAGACATTTTATGAATACATCACAAATGTTTTTCACCCATGGTTAAAAGAAAAAGGAATCCAAATGCCAGTGGTTCTTTTTCTGGATGGTCATTCGTCGCATATTAATATTAATCTAAGTGAATACTGTAAAGAACATGGGATAATTCTGACAGCCTTTTACCCCAATGCTACCCATCGTCTACAGCCGTTGGATGTAGGAGTATTTTATCCTTTAAAAAATTGTTGGCGTAACGATGTCCGTGAATGGCGTATGGCAAACTGCGGGAAGAAGATGCAGCGATCCGACTTTCCTAAAATATTTCATAAGTCTCTGAATGCAACACTTTCACCTGCGATCATTGCAAAATCATTCCAAACGTGTGGGCTCTATCCGTTTAACCAAGATGCTATAGATTACTCTAAGTTAGTGAAACAAATTTCCAGTGGCGAAAATAACACCCTAATATTATCTACTGCTAATCAACGCGTCACACACAAAAAAGATGACAGTCTACCATTGGATTTACTGAGTGAAGTCGAAGCTCGTTTGCCTAAGGAAGTGGCAAATAAATTCAAAAATATTAACTCCGAACTTGAATTAGAAGAGAGGTTTCTTGAACTCTACAAATTCTGGAAAAATATAAAATCTGAAAAAAAAATATCCATGAATGAATCTACATTACAAAATAATCTGCCTACCTACATAGATCAAACTATTTCTGACATAACTATCGATGAAGAGTTTTGGTTGCAAAATAATGACACAATTGAAGCAACAGTCGAATCAGATGGGTCTTTAAGTTTAGTGAATTATTTAATGCCTCAGCCATCTACATCACAGCAAGACCAACCTAAAGACTCAGATTCGAATACAGACTTAAACCTTCGTCAAGAACACAAAACACCAGTCAAAAAATCTGAAGACACCGGATCAAAATATCCTACACCTTTTAAAAATGCCCTTTTTTGGCCAGGAAATACAGAAAAGAAGAGGAAGGCTACAACAGATAACAACGGGAAAATTAAAAAACCAAAAATGTATCCCACTGTAGCAATTAGCGACGAATTCATGGAACATCAGCGACGAGTTGAGGCAGAGAAACTTGCTAAAGAGAAAGATAAATTGGACAGAGCTCAAAAGAGGAAAGCAAAGAGTCAACAAACAAATTCAAAAGTGAAGACAAAACATGTAATGAAAACAGATGTTACAGGCACAACAGAAAATATGGAATACCCAGAAGGTGCGTTTGTCGTCGTGCAATATGAAGCAGAATATTTTCCCGGGATAGTCATAGAAAATGTAGAGAACAATTTGAAAGTAAAAACAATGACGATGAGCGGAAACTTCTGGAAATGGCCAGAGAAAGACGATATCCTAATTTATGACATGAAAGACGTCATATGCAAAATTGAAAGTCCTGCTCTCGTGTCTAATCGTGGGACTTATGATGTTCCGAAAATAAATCAACTCCGAAAACAAAGCAATCTGTGAACCCTCCAATAAATATAGTTACATACATACATAATAGTTTAGTTCTTTAATGATCTCATTCAAAATAGTAATATTATTTTTTGTTATAATAAAGAATTATTGACTATATAAGTCCTATGCTTAGATCTTAAGGGAAAGAGTTTGTGAAAAAAACTTTATATTAAGTATTTATGAATAAGTAGTTATGTAATTTTTTTACAATATTTAAAAACAACTTGAGTCTAACAAAGAGTTAGTTTTTGTTGTGCCAAATTCCTAATAAATGCTCAAATATTATTTAAAATGGTTGGTTTTTTACGAATTTCCACTCTATTTCTAATGTCATAAAGTTGATTTTAGTAGAAAATATTTGGCTGGTCGGAATCTAGCTACTCAGTGGTCGGATACATGGATATTTGTAGTCAGTCGGTCGGAAAATGGTGCTTTCAGTTAATTTCCAGTCGTAACAGTTAAAATCCAAATTTAGGTATTAAAAAGCCATTATAAAATACAATTATGTGCATATTTTCAAATAAAAGTTCGTAATCTTTTATAAAATATTATTTTTCTTATGACCTCTAGAGTATTTAATCTATATTTTAAAGGATTCATTTACCATATCAATCAGTAGTCGGAATTCGGCGCCATTGCGTTATATGCTATAATTATATTGCATGAAGTAGTTCATTTGTAGGCTAGTCCTTTTTGTAGACAAGGGAATCTCCTTTTCAGGACTCCAAATGTTCGCTCTACAACATTCCTCGCCCTTATTTGTACATTGTTGTAGCTCTCTACTGCAAGTGTTGATGGGGTCCGTAAAGGTGTAAGCATAATCGCTGTGCAGGCATAGCCCCCGTCTCCAACAAGTACTCCATCTAATTCTCTTGACATCAATCTAGAGTGAATCTTAGAATTCCGGAATATGCGGCTGTCATGGGCACTTCCAGGCTATCTTGCTACCACGTCTAGGATTGTCATGTCAGCAGCAAAAACAGCCTGCAAATATATAATACAAGACAAAATGTATTCTCACATAAGGATTTTTTTCGGTATATGCCTCAGAGTGGTTGAGTCCACGTGGACGTGTAATTTTAATGTGGGTACAATTTAGCACCTATAATATTTGGCAGCCAAGGAAGGTTTCTTACTGAACCAGCATTTTTAAATTCCTTTTTTTACAAATTAATTAATTAATTTCTGGGGGAGATAATGAATTTAGGCAGGGTTCCAGCCAGGACTCTTGAGATCCGCTTTACAATATGGCATTCTGTGGGCTGTGCTCGGTATGAAATATCTGCACAGACCTTCTGAAAATCAAATAGGGTAGATAATTATATAACCTGGCTAGGTTCGTAAAATTGTAAGGCAATAAGTATTTGAATTTCCAAGGAAATTGGAAGCCCTCTATTTGTGATGGGTTTTAACTCTGAAAGCTCTGGTATAATAACATTTTTCACAGTGCTCTTGGAAAATATGTACCTTTCCCTGAACTTGAATTCGGAATAGAAATTATACAGGTTCGTAACTTCTCTAATATAGCACTTCGAAAATCTGGGCACGTTGATAATGGCATCGGGATCTTCAATATTGCGCGAAATGCTGTCGATTTCCTCATTCATTGTTGAGTTTCCAAACTACGATCCATTATTTAAGAAACTTTTTCAAGTGATTTTTTGGCGGGAACGTAGTAGTCAGATGTCAAACTTATCGAACAGTAAGTGCTAAGTACACGATATTCATGACTCTGCCTTTACTAAGTATTAGGTTGACTTTCGCTTAAGTATTGCTCGAAAGTACTGTATATTTATCTAAAAGCGATGCTCTAAGTACGGTTCGAAAGTAAGACTTTGGCATAGCTAGAGTAAAGTATCGACTATTTATCTGGGCCTATATATATATTTATATATGCATGTATTTTACTACTGTACATTAAATAGCTTACATTAATGTAAGCATGTAATGTTAGTCAAAAATGAATTTACCTAATGAATACCTTAACATTTTTATAAATAGCTGGTATTATTTATAATTTTGCCCAAATGTGATCGTCTAAATTTTATATTATTATGGACCATTTACGTTGTGTTAATTTATATTATATGTCTTAATAAGTAAATAATCTAAAGCAGTTTACGATAATTTAAAATCCTTAAGGTTAAATCCAAATAAACATATCAAGTAAAATCAATTAGTAAACACACATAAAATAGTACTTACACACAAATTAAAACATAAAAACACACAAATAGAAGTAAAATAAATGCAGGAAATAAGAAAACAGCTACTGTTGACTGAATTCTTGATCTGCTTTCTTCATGGCCATAATTTTGTAACACACACATACATTTATATATAAATGTAATGTAATGTATAATAATATCACATAATGGAATCTAAAACACAAAGTTATAGACGGCTTGCAAATTACATCGAAAGAGTAATTCCAGGGCTTCCAGACAAAACAGTTCGAAGAAAACTTACGTTTGACTTAAGGTAAAAAAATCATATATTTGTATTGGTGTAGACAAAGTATATTTTTCGATGAGATTATATAAACTTATTTTTTTTGTAAACCTACTGTTACGTTTCAGATATATTCGAAACTATTTTGATGATATTTGCACTTCAACTATTACCCATCAACAAATTCAAAAGATCCACTAAATTAATGCACCCAAGAAAACAAATCTCAGCAGTGCTATGTCTACTGGCTACCCCACGTTCATATAAATTAGTCGCTGAAAGGTTCAACATGGTCAAATTATCTTTCTACAATTCATTTATAAATGTAGTCTAAGTGATTAACGCCAAATAAGGAACACATAATTAAATGGCCCCTGGGATGAAAGAAAGTATAGCACTAAAATTCCAAAAAAATGATGGCATGTATGGTGTAATTGGAGCTCAAGATGGAAGTTGCATACAGGTGTACTAACAGACCGGCAAAAAAAAAAAGTTGGAGTTTTAAAGACACGACAGTGCATAGAACGTGCATTTGCACTATTAAAAGGGAAATTTAGTCTCAAAATCGTACCCTATTTTTTGCATTTATTGAACGTGGCATACATTCACTTATCCTACAACAATATGCACAGAGCATACTACTTTAAGCAAAATAATTGGTTAAGCTTACTATTCTAAAGCCTAAAATTAATAACGCATAATGATATAATAAGAAAGAAAAATAAAGCTTTGATTTGATTTGAAGTATATTTTTTTTGGTGGGTAGGTGTGGAAAATGTAACATCAACTTTAAAAAGCTCTGTATTTATTTTTAAAATTAAAATACATAGAAAAAATAAAAGTGCATAAATGTAGCATATATGCAATTAGCAGCTTACCTCACCTCACCCTAAGTGTTATCTCCTTAAACTAACATCAAACTTTCACTAAACTGTGCCACTTCACTTATACAATAATTTGTTCAAACAACATGGATGCCATACAAGTGTCACTAAACCAAATGATGAGTGTTTTTCACCAGCGCTTAGACTCCATTGAAGGGCGGTTGCCAACTGAATCTGCAGGCCCTGGAAGTTTAGCTGAAGAGTTTTCCTCATTTAAAGCTTTTGTTCTGGTGTCAATGCGGGCACTTCAAACCCAGATTGGTTTACTGGCTAATCAGGTGGATACCATAGAGATGCATGGAAGGCGTAAGTTTCTCCTATTGCCTGGTATTCCGGAAGTGCAGCAGGAAGATACTGCATCCGTGGTTGTGAAGGCAATTCTCAGTAAAATAAAGCTTGATAGCTTCAAAGCGGAGGACATCAGCAGATGCCATAGGATGGGCCGTGTTGCAGGTACTGATAGCCCACGCCCAGTTCTTTTCAAGCTTCGAGATGTGACAAATCGCGACAAAATATGGTCATCCAAAACTATGTTAAAGGGTTCTGGTATAACTTTATCAGAATTTTTGACAAAGACAAGACACGATATATTTTTGGCAGCGCGCGAGCGTCTCGGTATCACGAAATGCTGGACGACGCAAGGATGCTTGTTTATCATTAGACCCGATGGGGCTCGGCGCCGTATCAATTGCCTTGGCGATCTTGACGGGGTTGTGCCGAAGGAAACCGCTAAACTAGCTGCTGGGATGACGGAAGCAATAGCGGTGAAGGAGTCCAATGTGGCCGGCGCGGCCGCCGGGCCAGCGAAGACTAAACGCACCGCGACATCGAGGAAGTGATGGCATTGTAATTGTACTTTTGCGTGCCTGCAGAGCAGGAAAACTGAAATGAAAACTACCGACCTAAACAAGAGTGTTTAGGTCGGTAGTTTTCATTTCATAAATTGATACAAGGTAAATCAACAAACTTGTTATAGATGGTACCCGCTAGTTTTCACTTTTATGTAAAATCGTGCCACCGTCTTCATCCATCCATCCGTTATTATTTTGAAACGTAACTAATAAACTTCGCGATTTTGTCACCGAGCAGAATCTGACAGTGACGCGACACTTGACAGTAGTTGACAGACAGGTGACACAGATCACAGAGTATAATATATAATATTATATATAATATATATATAATTATATATATATATATGTATATAAAATGTAAGCGTAAATGTAAGTAATTCCTAGCGGAATATCATAGCGCTTACATTTTTTAAAATGACCTGAGATAAAATAATTGTAACATTTATCGGCATTATATAAGAAAATATAGCACAGTAAGAGCCTTTTCATACGTACCAATTGCCGGGTAGCCGGCGCCGGCTACCCGGTGGTGAAGTGTATGGGCATGGTACATAGCTTTCACATGTACCAGCGTAATTTATCCGGCAGGCGGTTGCTGGGTGCGCGCCGGAAACACCACTGTGCGTCCGGTCGCCGGGCATCGGTTAGCCGGCGGCCGAACTGACAGTGGTGTATGGAACACGCAACTAGCTTCCAGACGCGCCGGCCGGTCAGTCGCCCAGGTACAGTCCTCGAGAGCACGCGCGTGCGTAATTTTGTCGCACGCTCGACGACGCTCGTAATTATACTGCATACCTTCTTCTAAACTATAAAATGGAGATAGATATCGAACTATTAATAACTTTGGTGGAAGCGAAGCCAGTTTTATGGGACAAAACTTGCGCTGAGTACAAGGACAAAAATGAAACAAAAAAGCTTGGCGGGAAGTTTACGCAATACTTAAGCCCGACTTCGAAGAAATTACTGACGGTGAAAAAAACTCATTTGGTAAGTTTGCAAATCATTTAATATTATACAACTATTAGTAATAACACTTTTTTTTTTCGAACCCGCGTTCCAACCTTGGACGAGAACGCAGCAAAATCAAAGTCGCTCCGCAGTTAAAAATCTCAAAAAATAACAAAATCTAATCGTACAGTGCAGTGCTATATATCAAAAGTTGCGCATTCACGAGGCGCATACGGCTGTTTTTTCAAAGAAAGTGATTTCACTTTTTTCACTATATCTAAAAAGATATAGTGAAAAAAGTGAAAATCACCAAAAGTGCACACCTAATAAGTGGAACGCTGCTGAAAGGAGATCGATGATGCATACATTTTAAAGTGTTACCAGTTGGGCCTCTTGAGGCCCCACAATTCTGCGAAAAGTCCGGATTTTTTCCGCACACCAGCGCTGAAATATCAGCAAAAAAACAAAAACCACGTGGCCACGAGGTACGTGACCCCGTGGGGTTAGGCTGAAGAGGTCAACGACACTGTGAAGAGGACACCCCAGGGACCCCGGAGGCACTTTGGGAATTCGGA
Source organism: Selenia dentaria (assembly GCA_917880725.1). Classification (NCBI taxonomy): domain Eukaryota; kingdom Metazoa; phylum Arthropoda; class Insecta; order Lepidoptera; family Geometridae; genus Selenia; species Selenia dentaria. The sequence goes on along the minus strand of OU862885.1, from coordinate 32,146,798 downwards.
AAAGCTAAGTTTTTGACCTTTATTTACACCATACAAACTTTAATGCAGTTCAATGTGACAGTTATAGAATTTTAAAATCATAATTTCAGCGACAACACGTGTCCTAAATTTGAGGGCACGTGTGTATAGGCTAGTTCTAGTTAGTTAATTAAATTTGGATTTTTTGAACAATCCAAACTAAAAAATCTAGATTAAAATTACCAACTGCACGTAAAGTAAAACCCCGAATATCTCGGAAATGGTGCGTTTTAGGCTAAATTTGAGCAGACCTAGAATAAATACTGTAGTATACATATATATACTGTAGTATATATATATATACACTCGAGAGCAATGAATCCGGGTCACTTAAAGAATCCTAAAAATCTCGGAAACTAAAAATGCTAGGTTAATGCAATAAATTGTATTTAATAGACAATGTAATACTCCTTAAATGAAAGTAAAAAAATATGAGTCACCATACATTTTATTAACACAAAATTACATAAAGAAAAAACTGCTGATCTCTCCTTAAAACAAAAATAGGAAACATGAAATTTTTGAACTTTATTACGATTTTCTTGAATTTTAATACTTCGTATTGCCTCCTCGTGCTTCCATTACTGCGTTTACGCGGTTTGGCATGCTGTACACCAAGTTCCTTATACGATTTTGGGGAATATTCTCCCATTCCTCTGTGAGAGCAATTTTGAGCTCACGAAGCGTGATTGGGGGAGGGTTTCGTTGTTTTACGCATCTGCCTAGCTCGTCCCAAGCATGCTCGATCGGGTTGATATCCGGGCTGCGCGCTGGCCACTCCATACGAGTAATGTTCATCTCTTGAAGGTAGTCATTCACAATCCTACCTGTATGAGGTCGGGCATTGTCATGCATAAATATAGCATCCTCACCTAAATTGACCATAAATGGACCAACGTGATCATTGAGGATTTCTTCCACATATCTTTCGCTAGTTAAAGAGCCGTTTTCTATGATCATCAGCTCTGTGCGACTTTCAGAAGAAATTCCGGCCCACACAGTTACAGACCCACCACCGTAGGCTACTTTTTCTTCGATGTATGCTTGCTTGAAGCTTTCCCCTGGTCTTCGATACACTCTGTGTCCTCCATCGTGCTTGTAGAGCATAAATTTGGATTCGTCGGAGAACATAACTTTTGACCAATCTTCAATACTCCAATTTACGTGGCTCTGGGCATATCTTAGTCTTGAAATACGATGCCCACGCTCCAGTTTAGGGCCGTTTGCAGGTCTTAGGGGTTTTAAGTTAGATTCAGCAAGCCGACGTCTTACTGTCCATGCACTTGGGTTACTTCCTCCGAGGCGTCGAAACTGATTTGTGAGTTCAGTTCCTGTGAGAAAGCGATTTCGAAGCATGGTGTTCACCAAGTATCGGTCTTCTCGTGCTGTGGTACACCTGGTTCTGCCCGTTCCTGGTCTGCGTAGGTTAGAACCAGTTTCTTCGTAACGTCGGAGAACTCTTTGTACTGTTGACAGCGACACACCGACAGTCCTGGCTGTATCGCGCTGACTCCGGCCGGTTTCCAGCATTGTAAGTATTCTGGTGCATTCTTCAGGCGTAAGCGACATAATTTCAGCTTGAATAATGAATATAGAGCACTATCAACATGGTTTATGTACCCACATAAATGACAGATTACAAACAAAAGCAAAACCAAATGCTGTAATTTCGTAGTTCCATCTTCGAAAGTGGCCCTTTTTCAAATTTGATTTTTTTATGATATAACTTTACAATAACTAAGAAGTTTTAATACCTTCATTTAAGGAGTATTACATTGTCTATTAAATACAATTTATTGCATTAACCTAGCATTTTTAGTTTCCGAGATTTTTAGGATTCTTTAAGTGACCCGGATTCATTGCTCTCGAGTGTATATATACTGTAGTATATATTCTAGTAACATCCATTGTAGTGATATATACAAATCCCCCCCCCCCCTTAACTTTTTACCGCCTCTCAAAACTTTAAATTGTAAATTAATTCTTAAAAATGGGTTTTTGACACAGTTCTAAATTCAATACAGTAGATTCATCCTAAAACTGTATTCTGGACATTTTTAGCGAAAAATCCGGAAAACCAAATTTTTTGCGGTTTCTGGAAGTTAAGATTAAAAATTCAATAATTTAAAATTTTGCTCCTAACAAATTAAAATGGAAATGCACAAAGTTACTTGTAACTAGCGTCAGTAGGCTGTGCTTGTTTTGGGATTTTTTGGAATCATACTTTTCGAGAAATAAACTTTATATGCGGACCAAAAATATATCATCGACCGCAAAAAGACTGGTTTCCTGAATATCAGTGGATTTGTATATAGGTCTAAGTTGTGTAGCTTTTGTTGTGTCTAATTCCCCCCCATTCTTACCTTTTCCCACTTTTCCCAGGGTTTTACGTGACTTAGCCTCTGACTGGTATAAAAAAATATTCTTCTAATTTTGTATCTTTCAAACCGAGACCTTAGATTGGACGGAAATTTTTGCAAAGGACAGAGCGCTTTACAAGCTCTTAAATAAATTTACATTTACACTTATTTGCAATTTATTTACATTTTATTTGACTGGATAAAATTGGATCATCAGGATAAAAATGACAAAATTGAGCTAGCACCCCCCATTTCGCCCCTAGGAGCAAAACAAGGTTATTTGCGGTTGGTCGGCTACGTAGGTGCTTACTATTATTTAATTTATCTAAAAATACTTATACTGAAAATACAATATTGGGCTCAAAAAATTGGGGTTGAATCCCTCTATATTAAAAAAGATAATTTGGCTCAGGTTTTAGTTCAAAATTTCCGAGGGTGAATGCGCAAACTGAGGGGGATGAAAATCAACGGCCGCAAAAAACCACAAAATTGCTTATGCCGACCACCCCTTACATTTGTCAATGCAGTGAAAAATCACAAGGGTACAAGAGACTGTCCTGCAAAGTTTATTATATGCGGCGATGTTGACAAATGCCTAGAAGTATTTTTTTTTAAATTCACAGAACTACCCTCAAAGCCGGTTTTTCGCTGCCGTGCCCCTCATCAACCCTTGTGGACAGAGCAACGAGTTTGGGTTAGTTTTATTCGTCTTTAAACGCAGATTATCAATATGAGGTTACCTTAATTTTAAAACTTATATTTGATTGTTTTTGAGCAGAAATGCTTAACCTCTAAAAAGTACTGAAAAATATTGAACATTTGATTAAAAATATTTTTCCTCAGGGATTACTAATCAACCGATTCGAAATCTGAAACATTAAATAAATTGTAAATATAATATATAATAAATAATTGTAAATTAATTAATTAATTGATGTCGATTGTTTATATTGTTGATTAAGAGATTAGTAATTGCAAATGAATTAGTGTTAGATGTATTATATGTTATCAGGAATGTGTAATGAATTGTGTAATTATTATATTACTTATTATTAGTAATTCTAATGTGTAATTTTAGTGTGTACTTGTATACTTGCTCCACCGTACACACTTGGTATAAAAAAAAATTGCATTATAAATCCAAAGCCAAGTCCTTTGCCTGGGCATAGGGAAAGCAGGAATGTCAAATTAATTAATAATTATATTCTAAATTTATTTGTGATTATGTGATAACGTGATAATTCTGTAATGATTCTATTTGGAATATAAACTGTACAGGTCTAGGAATAGTTGTATATATTGTGTAAATTTTTATAAAGTGTATATACTTAGGATAAATGAGGGGTACTTGACGCACCGTCACGGTGCGCCAAACCACCCCTCCGCATGGTTCGGTGACTCCCATCCTAGCCTGAGACCCCACACTCAGGTCTAACGATGGCATAAGAGTTTCCCTGTCACCAAGTATGGACTATCAGGGGCGCACCACGTTCTACTAGAAGGAACCTCCTTTCCTCCTGAGAGACGGTCATCAATAGTACAAAGTCTCGGGCCGATGACTGCATGGCTGTGCATGATCCGTAGCGAGGGCATTTACAGGAAGAAGTACGCCACTGCGGTCAAGAGGGCCATGTCACATATACCTTGTATAGATGAAATGATCGAGCTCACTAAAAACACGAAACAAGCTTCTGAGATCTCCACATTGACAACCCTAGTGGCAGAAATATTATTAGTGACAACGGCAAGGCAAGCTACAAGAATGTTCTTCCCAATCACACTCTTCGCAGCGGTATACAAAGAGGAAGCCGATCGAGACAAGTTTCTTGGTTTTTTCAGCACTACAGGAGCAGGAGGGTGGTACACCTACAAAAGAGCATGTGAATTGAACATATCCTGGACTATAGCAGGCGCTATGGAAGAGGAAAAGGCTTCCCAGATAGTCTTTAACATCATATCTAAATGTTTATTCAGTTCAGTCAGCTTCTCAGGGGACATAGGGTAGTAACGCTGTTTTATTGGAGCATGATCTCCCGTATCGATCTTGTGAGAGACTAATTGCGTTCTCCCCAATCCTTTCTTCTCAGTATGAACAGATCCTTATTACTTCAAATATTAAATTGACCAAAACGAATGAAAAATGTCCCAACCCAATAATCAAATAGTCCCTACACCTATCAAACGTAAAAATGAAGACATTTTAGTGGACCCCGATACGAATGCACCCATTGAAAATGCCAAGAAGCCTAGAATAGAGTTGGTTCCAGAGAAGAAAAAGACATGCCTCAAAGTGATCGTTGAGGCCTATGAAGAGCATGCGGTGGAAATATTCAGGCCCCAACAGCAATCTTCAGGGGCTTCCAAGCAAATGGATGTGGATTATGATGATGCATTGTACTATGATGCATTAAAATGCATTACAACGGGCAATCACATCCTAAGCATAATATTTACCATGCATAATATTTGCAGGCAGAAACAGAAAAGCGCAACCACAAACATGATAAATAAGACCAAAGCGACTTCCTTTAAAGTCAGGTACTCGGGGAAAGACTACCTGATAGACAATGACAGAGTTGAGAAATTGTGGTTGAGAGTAACTAATAGGCACCACCTGATCTATAAGAACTACGACCCTCAAGATAAAGAGAACTGGTACGGCACTATGGGTCCATATTTGGATATGTTCTCAGCTTACGCTCTTCGGGTAAACGAACTCCGACTTGGACACAATAACATGCCCATATCTAAGTTGGAGGGGGTGCATAAGAGTTTCCCTGTCACCAAGTATGGACTATCAGGGGCGCACCACATTCTACTAGAAGGAACCTCCTTCCCTCCTGAGAGACGGTCGTCAATAGTGCAGAGCCTCGGGCCGATGACTGCATGGCTGTGCATGATCCGTAGCGAGGGCATTTACAGGAAGAAGTACGCCACTGCGGTCAAGAGGGCCATGTCACATATACCTTGTATAGATGAAATGATCGAGCTCACTAAAAACACGAAACAAGCTTCTGAGATCTCCACATTGACAACCCTAGTGGCAGCTCGTCGCGCCCACGGCCGAAGACGGCCAGATTATAAGTCGATCTGCAGTTAAAAATACGTAAAAATAGGTTTTTTCGCACGTACACCGCAGTGAGTGCCACCAAAAGTTGCGCGCTGACGAGGCCAACACGGAAGTGAAATAATTTGTGAAAAGTGCCCAGGGGAAAAAAAGTTACAGTGTAAACAGTGAATTTTCCAAAAAATAATATCTTAAAAGTGCTACGCTGGGTGATCAAGATCTGTGACCCCCACTTTTTCAAGTGCGGCTTTGGGGGCCTCCACGTGCCCTACAAGCTGACACCAATATTGGATTTTTGCCGCTCCGCATTTCGGAGAAAAAGGCAAAAAAACAACCACCACGTGGCCACGTGGTCACACATCCAGAGCAGCCGGGAGAATTTAGAGGACGCGAACTGGAAGAGGATTGGACGAGGGGCCGGGAGCCGTTTTCGGAATTTTGATAAGTTAAGTTTTAGCTTAGTTATTGATGTTTAAAATTTTGTGCAGTTGATTTAAATTATTATTATTATTTTATTCAAAATTATCAGCGATAACCTATGCCCATATTTTGCATAAGGTTAGGCCTACTGCTGTTTTAACTTATTTCGTGAAAATTAGATTTTTAAACCTCAAGCGCTCGGATTATTTTAAATTAGAGTAAAATTACCAACCGCAAATTAGAAATTTAAACTTGTTTTGCAAATAACTCAAAAACGGGGGCAGATAGCCAAATTTTGACACCAGCTCGAACTTCTTCTCTTCTTTCTTAATCTTTTGGAATTTTTCATTTTTTGATATTGCTAAAAAATTATTTCCCATACAAAAAGCAAAAGTTTTGAAAATTATTTAGTAGATTCAAAAATTTTTAGCAGTAGTAGCATCATAGTATCCACTATAAAATTGTATTGTAGTATATATCCCTCCCCCCCCCCTTTTTTCAAATTTCAACTCCTCCTAGCTTAACATAACTTGAAAATGGATACGCGGCCCAAGACTGGCCTGACTATTAGGCTGCCGAAACGCAAACCAACGGCAAGCGGCGGGGGGGGGGGGGCTCTAGCGCCGCCCGGGACGAGAAATCGGAAGGGGCTAGATCGCAGCCAGGCCTGGCTCGATCTCTGTCTCAACCAACCCCGGAAACGGAAATTAAGCAAGAGCCCTCCCCTGCAACCTCGTTCAAGTCACTTAGCCCAGGCAGTACGCCAGAACTGGAGGAGACGCAGAAGCCTGACAATACTCAGGAGAAACATCCGGAGTATACAGAGGCCGTGAAAGTCATCGGGGAGTGTAAGGAGATCCTCGAAAGCAAGGCAGCCGGCACCCTTAACCGCAAGGTTAAAGACTTTATCTGTGCTAAACTTAAGAGGCTCCAGAACATCGTACGGGGCCAGACAGATACCCACGACAGACTCTGGGACAAGGTCTGTAGCCTGGAAGTGGACAGAGCCCGATCGATAAGAGCCCTTGAAGAGGAGACCCACAAATACACCCGAGCCTTGGAGGAGACAGTGAGTGCCTCAGAGAATTTCCGACGTCTGGAGGAAATGCAGCTCGACACCGCTAAAAAAGTAGTCGCATTACATGATATAGCGGAGAAGAGATTTGCTGAACCCCTCAGCCGCGTTGAGCAGGCGGTCGAGCGGGTCTCTAAGGACGTTAAATTAATCATTGAAACAGACAGCATCGGCGGCATCAGCTCGGAGCTAGCAAACGCCGCAAAAGCGCTCACCCAGGAGGTCAGCGCACTCCGGGAAGAAGCGAAGCAATCCAAACCGATAGCCAGCGACCCAGCCGACGACCTCAACCTCAGTGTTCAAGGACAGTGGCAGACGGTCCGCCCGCGAGGTTACCGACGGCAGAGGGATCGATCACCTGCTCCAACAGCTGGGGCTGAACAGATGGCGCCAAACTATACTCAATATTATGTTGAGCACTCCCAAGCCTACCCCTGTTGAGGAAGCTAAAAGGTCTGAGCCTACAAGGACAACCATCCCTCCTCTCGAGATTAAGAGATTCGGGCCTTTTACATATCTCATTCATGAAAATTGCATTCAGGATGTAAAGGTGGATGACTCAGAGTTCAATGAGCATACAGAGAGAGTTGCCGTCTTAATCAGAAAGCTGATCAAAGTAAAGGTTGTCCCTCTGAAGGACCTTGTCAATACTCCTCCGGACCGATTTTATGATACATTCAAGGAGCAATGGGGACTATATGGCGATCAAGTCAAAGCTGTTACTGCCACTTACAAGATTCTATCCTCTTCATAAGGAATCCAGGGATCCACAGGATCCTTGAGAAATTATTAAAGTCAATAAATGTAACACATTGACAAATTAGGATAAAAACCAAAGTGCCTTATACGTATAATCTGGAATTTATTAGAGTATCTTAGATTAAGAAAAAGAAAAAAGAGAGATAGAAAACACTCCTGCGGACTAGAACAAGAGAATAAATATAGAAACATTAATAACAAACACATAAAGGACAACACAGTCAAGAGGAAGGTCCCTCATCTAGCATGGAAACCCCAAGCGCGTCAGCACCCATCCTTGATGATCCCATATATTCAGTTAAACAGCCTTGCAGTATCTTTTCCAAATTCAATGTGTCCTTGGAGGGCGATTTAAATTCCATAGATATTCCTGCATGGTTAAGAAGAATCTCTGTTAGCACATGGGCATCATTGACCAATGGATACGGAATCACTTTTGAGACGCTATCAACATTATCCTCTTCCTTTTCCTCCTTCATGATATCAACGAGGATAAATTATCCTCCTACTGGGTTCGGGACAGGAGAGAAATGTTCGTTTGTGGGTGAGTTCAAGTCATTCACCTGTTTTGGATCTATACCTCATGATCAGCATCCTCTGAATAGGTCCTTAAGAGAGGATACTATGTTATCAAATCAGAAGAACACTCATCTATTCCTCCACCTGGATGTCTCTCTCAAGATGGCTCCATTCAATTTGGTCAATAGAGACCACGCTCTGAGAAGAGGGTACGAGCAAATAACTCACCCTTTATACTGCGACAGATCTATATCAGGGTGGGATCTTTTGATTCCTTTTGAGAAGAATCCCGTCCACAATTTTAGGAAGATAATGACGTTGGGCATAAGAGGAAAGGAAGATTCTCTTCCCATTGATGAGCCTTCCCGAAAATCCTTTTGGGACAATCTCAGGAAGAAAATCTCATCTACATCCACCTCTACAGCAAAATCAATAGGGTGTCAAGCTTTAGAGTCAACAACACACATTGATCCTGGATGCCTGAATAGAGAAGAGTGTCTCAAACCAGGATCGTCAAAGATTCCTTTGGCAGTGATAAAACCCCCCCTGTAACCAAAATGCCTCATACCATGCTCGTTGAGTCGGCTGACCCCCGCCACACGGGCCAACAAGTTATCGACCGTATCAAAGAGGGAGTTGACGTGGTTGAGCTCGGGGTGGGAATCTCTGGGGTCCGCAGACTCAAAAACGGCAAAGTGGCCATCACAGTGAACAGTCAAAAGGATTTAACCCTTATGAAGAGCGCCATCCAAGAAGCCCAGAACCAGCTGACAGTGACGATCCCGCGCCGAAGGAAGCCCCTGTTGCGCCTTATGGGGGTGGTAGCCGAGATGAGCGACGCAAGGGTCCTTGACGCGCTAAACAAACAAAATATGGACCTCCTCGGCGAAATCCCCCTGGCTGACCGAACCATCAGGGTCGTCAGGCGAACGAAGGCTAGACAGGACCTACTCCACAATATAATTTTGGAGGTTAGTCCCCAAGTGTGGGGCGCCCTTAGAGATAGGAGGATCCGGCTGGTCTATCAGGCGGTGGTGGCCGTGGATCAATCCCCGCTGCTACAGTGCTTCCGGTGCCTCGGGTTCTCGCACCGTGCGCGCGAATGTAGGGCGCCGGAAACCCGATGTGGACACTGCGCAGCCAGCCATGACACGAGGGAATGTCCGAATAGGAGCGGCCCGCCAAGCTGCACAAATTGTCACTCCAAAGGAGTCTCTGGCGTCGACCCTCGCCACCCGGCATACAGTGCTGAATTCCCAGAGTGGAAGAAGTGGGACCGGTTGGCGAGAGTAGGCGTCAGTTACTACTAAAGACACCCCTGCGGACCAAAATGGGTGCGTCCATATCAGTTGTTCTAGGGGGCCTAGGACCCAATGCGCGTCGCGCGCGAATCATAAACCAAGATTCTGTGACTCTACGTAGAGCAGATACGCGATACCTGAGACCTAAGGCACCCGACCCGCACGATTCCCCCACTAAACCCTTTTGCCAATGTGTGCCAAAAATTTTATACATTATAAATAAAACTCTATGTAGAGTCGTATAAACTCTACCAAAAATAGGCCGGGTCAAGACCAGCAGAACGCAGAAATCCGCGTTACCGCAGGCCTTCCGGTTCCGGAGATATAAATTGTTGAAGTTTCCGAACTTTAGGGGTAGCAACCCCCAAAAACCCAACCAACCGCAAGTGTCCCCTATAAGGGTGGAGTTGTGATTGTAGGATTTACTGTGAAGCTTAAAATGAATTTTTAAAGGATTATTCTATTATTAAAAATATCGAAAATTCTTCTATGTTGAAGTCTATTTTTAGGGGTAGGGGGTTGAAACTATGTCCAAATGAAGCGGTGAGGTGTGAAGGCTATCCGACTACTGGATAGTGTGGGGGGGGGGGTTAGGGGGGGGGCCCAAGGATAAAAATGTCAAAATTGAGCTAGCACCCCCCGTTTAGCCCCTAGGAGCAAAACAAGGTTATTTGCGGTTGGTCGGCTATGCAGGTACTTACTACTATTTAATTTATATAAAAAATACTTATTCTAAAAATACGATGTTGGGTTAAAAAATCGGGGTTGAATCCCTCTAAGTTAATAAAGATAATTTGGCTCAACTTCCAGTCCAAAATTACCGAGGGTGAGTGTGCAAACTTAGGGGGATGAAAAACCACGGCCGCAAAAAACCACTAAATTGCTTGTGCTGGCCACCCCTTACATTTCTCAATGCAGCGAAAAATCACAGGGGTACTAGAGGCTGTTCTGCGAACTTTGATATGTGCGGCAATGTTGACAAATGCCTAGAAGTATTTTTAAAAAATTCACAAAACTACCCCCAAAACCGGTTTTTCGCTGCCGTGCCCCTCATCAGCCCTTGGGGTTAGAGCAACCCTCTTGGGTCAGTTTTGTTCGTCTTTAAACGCGGATCACCAATATGAGGCTTTTTTAATTTTAAAACTTGTTTTTGATTGATTTCGAGCAGAAATGCCTAACCTCCAAAAAGCACTAAAAAAATAAAAAATATATTCAACATTCGAATTAAAATATCTTTCCTTAGGAATTATTAACCAACTGACTTGAAATCGGAAAAAATTAAATAAATTGTAAATATAACATTATAACAAATAATTGTAAATTAATTAAATAATTGTCGTCGATTGTTCGTATTGTTGATTAAGGAGATTAGTGTAAGAAATTATTATTATTATTATTCCTTTTATTCAAAATAAATCACGGATTTCATCCGGTCCTTTACAAAGGCATAAGTGGGGCTGTAGCCAACACTTAGAGGCCTGTTTGGTATAAAAATACAAAGTAGTATAAAAACACAGAAACTTATGGATGGATGGTGACATGGTATATCTATTATAAAAATGGGTAAAATGACAAGGCTATTGAAATGATTTTATTAGTGATAAAAAGATAGTGGGCTATGGAAGAGACTACGGCACCTGCCAAATTCAGTCTCATTTTAAATATTTTGGGCAGGTGGTGACTTGCCACCCACTAAACGGGCCCCCCATAAAGGCCACCATGAATGGTGACAGAAAGGGCAACGTTGGTGTGGCTGGCTAAAGGGTGTCGAGAGGTGTGCTGCGGTTTCACTGAAGCGCTACTACCGGCGTTATGCCCTTTAACACTTCCACCCTTGGAGCTTTTTGTTACTTGCTCTTGCGTCTCCACCCCCAGACGGCCAATTAAGGCAAGCCGGGGGTCAGGGGTCTCATTTAGCCCCAGGGAGAATCAGAGTCCACGGTGTCGCCACTCACCGACGGCTCGCCACAAAGCCGCCCCTGCGGTTTTATTATTATTATTTTTATTATTATTATTTTTATTCAAAAAATTTCACGGGTTTAACCCGGCCCTTTACATAGGCATAAGTGGGGCTGTAGCCAACACTTAGAGGCCCGTTTGGTATAAAAATACAATGTAGTATAAAAACAGAAACATTTTGGATGGATGGTTACATGGTATATCTATTATAAAAATGGGTAAAATGGCAAGGCTATTGGTATGATCTTATTAATGATAAGGGTAATAGTAGGCTATGGACGAGACTACGGCACCTGCCAATTTCAGTCTCATTTAAAATATTTAGGCAGGTGGTGACTTGCCACCCACTAAACGGGCCCCCCATAGGAGCCACCATCAATGGTGACAAAAGGGGCAACGTTGGTGTGGATGGCTAAAGGGTGTCGAGAGGTGTGCTGCGGTTTCACTAGAGCGCTACTACCGGCGTTATGCCCTTTAACACTTCCACCCTTGGAGCTTTTTGTTACTTGCTCTTGCGTCTCCACCCCCAGACAGCCAATAAAGGCAAGCCGGGGGTCAGGGGTCTCATTTAGCCCCAGGGAGAATCAGGGTCCACGGTGTCGCCACTCACCGACGGCTCGCCACAAAGCCGCCCCTGCGGTATTATTATTATTATTATTATTATTATTATTGTAATTATTAAATATTTATAATTAATTATATTATAAATATTATAAATAATAATAAAAAATTATAATTAATAAATGCAAATGAATTATTGTAAGATGTATAATTACTTATTATTAGTAAATCTAATGTGAGCTTTCAGTGTGTACTTTTAGTGTGTATATTTGCTCCGCCGTACACATTTGGAAAAAAAAAAAAGAAAAAAAAAAAGGGAATTATAAATCCAAGCCAAGTCCTATGCCTGGGCATAGGGACGGCAGGTATTACAAATTAATTATTAAATCTATTATAAATTTATTTGTGATTTGTAATGTGATGATTGTATATAATGATCTAAACTGGAATACAAATTGTACAAACTGTAGATCTAGGAATAGCTGTATATATATTGTGTATATTGTAAATACTAATAACTGTATAAATTTGTATAAATTGTAAATACTTAGGATAAATGAGGGGTACTTGACGCACTGTCACGGTGCGCCAAACCACCCCTCCGCATGGTTCGGTGACCCCCATCCTAGCCTGAGACCCCACACTCAGGTTTAATGATGGTGGGTTACCAAGGCATGGTAGTTTAATTAGTAATAGATTACAATAAGTAGGTTAAGTAGCTTAAGAGACCCGCCGCGGGCCTCGGACCGACCGCCCACCTAGAAGAAGATGGGAGGCCTGTCCGGGGCCCGCGACGGACGTACCTGTCATCGGAACCGGTGACTTTCGCAGTAACTGCTGCGGAAGCCACCGGGCCCGACTGTGCATCGGAACCGGCGACCCCGGGACTTTAGGACCCGGAGTCGCCGTGACAAATTGTTTACCCGGGGACTGGGAGCGCCCGGGCCGCCACCTTTGACAGATGTTATGGTGGTCCGGACGCATCGAACACCCCGCGAAATAAAAACCAAATAGTCTACAAAGGTGCCACATAATTAAAAGTGGCAGTAGCTCAAGAGAGGGAGGAGGTTTTGGTCCGTATACGTCGGCAACCCAGTCCATATCCGCCGACGGACTCGGACATAACCGCAGTAAGCCAGTGGCGATCTGCGGTATCTTTAAAAGATTTCCTCCTCCCTACTAAAAAAAAAAAAAAAAAACCCCTAGTGGCAGAAATATTATTAGTGACAACGGCAAGGCAAGCTACAAGAATGTTCTTCCCAATCACACTCTTCGCAGCGGTATACAAAGAGGAAGCCGATCGAGACAAGTTTCTTGGTTTTTTCAGCACTACAGGAGCAGGAGGGTGGTACACCTACAAAAGAGCATGTGAATTGAACATATCCTGGACTATAGCAGGCGCTATGGAAGAGGAAAAGGCTTCCCAGATAGTCTTTCACGGGATTTTTGGGACGTATAAGGAAGACTTGGCGGTGCTGGAAGCCATCACAGACGTAGGGAGCTGGTTCACCAGAGAGGAAATGGGTGGTTGTTTTAAGCAACAAGGGACTACAGACAAGCATACCAAAATAAAGTTGCCTGTCGTCCACACATATTCCAAGATGTCGTGCGCAAATCAGACAGGCCTTCTTTCTGGTGTGTATAATCAGGTAGCAACAGTCCCTTGTTTCAGCGGGCACAGAACACACTATTTTGACGCGGGCTTTTTCGACCACATTGAGAAAAGAAGGTCCATAGGAACATCAGGGAAAAGTCAACATACTCACCAGTACACTGGAGGAACTACATGAGATGTTGCGTAAAAAGGACGGCAAACTTGGAATGGGGACCACTTCCTGGAAAAGCATGGCGGACCTGGGCTTAGACTCTCCTGGTACTGACGAACAACTTATAGTTAAAGGAAAGTCTAAAATGTTTTTGGGCAAACAAAACATTTGATCTTATTACAAAGTGAAGGAGTACCTTTTACTAGCCTCTATTATTAGTTTTACTACTAGTCTTAATCATGTTTCATTTTACTCTTTACTACTACTCTACTACTTTACGCAGGCCCACCCCAGAGGCTGGGCCTGCGTAGGCGGGCAGCGACGTCGGTGGGGGCTGTGGCTGAATGCACGAGCGGGCCCGCGCCCCCTGCCACCTGTCGACGACGGAGGAACACCGCAGAGGTTTGGTGGGTAGGTCGCCCTTCTGGCGGAGACTCCCACACGCGCACCAGCTCTCCCCAGAGCTGGTGACCAGGGTATAAAATCTTCCTCTGCGAAAAAAAAAAAAAAAAAAAAGGTCTAACGATGGCGGGTTACCAAGGCATGGTATTTTAATTAGTTATAAATTACAATAAGTAGGTTAAGTAGGTTAGGAGTCCCGCCGTGGGCCTCGGACCGACCGCCCATCTAGAAGAGGATGGGAGGCCTGTCCGGGGCCCGCGACGGACGTACCCGTCATCGTCATCGGGCCGATATACGAGAAAACATATACACCGCAAGATGGTACTTTTCACACATTACATGACGGAATAACAAACGATCAATCTCAAGTAATAAGAAGAGAAAATAATCCGTTGATACTTAATGTATATAGTGGGGGAACACAGGGGCTACGTATGAAAAGATCTATGACAAAATCATATGCAAGTGCAACAGTGGATAATATTAGTATAGGACCAGATATGTTCTACTACACTATACTAGGCATATACAGATCACCTTCCTTTCGTAATATAGACAATTTTATAAAATCTTTAGAATCTGTACTAAGCGATATACCTAAAACTTACCATGTAATATTAATGGGCGACATCAATATCGACATCAAACAGCAAAATATTGATGCTCGTAGTTCTGAGTATCTTAATTTCATGGCTGAAAAAGGGTTACTTCCCGCTCACACTATTCCAACAAGAGATGGAAATTGCCTCGATCATGTCTTTGTACGAAAACCTGGTGTCTCTTCTATATTTGTAATCAATTCTGCGATTACTGACCATGTCCCTGTACTATTGTGCTACCAAACTACTAATTTCATAAAGCCCCATACGACAATTTCTAAGATCGATCACGTTGGAGTTGTAAACACGGTCAATAGTATTGACTTTGATTTTATTAAATCAATCTCTGATCCTAATTATGCCATGGAATGTCTCATTAATATCTTATCACAGTCCATACTATTACACTCCAGAATCTTATCTATCCCCAGAAATCGTACAACTTTAAAGCCTTGGATCACTCCCGGTGTTCTAAGATGTATACGCCACCGAGACCGCTTACATATCAAATCTAAAAAAATACCATCTAATAACATTTTACTTACCTCATATAAACGATATCGCAATTACTGCAATAACCTGCTAAAAAAACTTAAAGACAGATATGAAAAGTCTGAATTAAACAAAGTCTCTTCAAATCCAAAACAAACTTGGAAAGTAATAAGAAAAATCACTTCTACTACGCCTCAACGGAACAAAGCGATTGAACTACTTAACTGTAACCCCTCTGGTCCTAAGGAATCTATTGAGGACGTTAATGATTTTTTTATTAATATAGGTCGGAAATTAGCTGAAAATACTCTTGAATCTCGTTCAGCGGAACAACAATCCGTCATCCCAATCCAAATACATGATAATTCATTTGCTCTCATTGACACGGATAATGCTGAAGTTGAGTCTATAATACTTAGTCTAAAAAATAACTGTGCTGTGGGTTCTGATGGAATCTCATCTCATATTCTAAAATTGACTAGAAAGAGTATAGTTCCTTCTCTCACGTACATATTTAATAGATGTTTCGAGTCTGGTGTTTTCCCTTTGGCATTAAAACACTCATTAGTCCATCCTATTCATAAGAGCGGGTCTCGAGACAGTGTCAATAATTATAGACCAATCTCGGTTCTTCCTGCCCTGTCCAAAGTGCTAGAGAAATTAATTAATAATAGACTAACGAACTTTCTGGAAAAACAAAATTTAATAGCAAATTCCCAATATGGTTTTAGACGTGGTAAATCCACTGAACATGCCGTTGCAGCCCTGGCTGACTTTATAGCTACTAATCTAGATAAAAAGAAAAAGTGCATTGGTATATTTCTCGACTTAGCAAAAGCCTTTGACACCGTCTCGATCCCGCTCTTGTTGACTAAAATGGAAAACATTGGAATCCGTGATTTGCCACTAAAACTTTTCCAAGACTATTTAACCAATAGATCACAAAGTGTAAAAATCAATGAATACATCAGTTCACCTCAAAACACCACGTTCGGGGTGCCCCAAGGCAGTATACTGGGTCCGAGTCTTTTCTTGATTTATATTAACGAACTTTGCTTATTCACCCCAACTAATGGTAAAATATTATCATACGCCGATGATACAGCACTTATATATCAGGGAGAGACTTGGGATGAGGCTCGATCTGAAGCTGAATCAGGGCTTTTAAACGTTTCGACTTGGCTACATCGTAATCAGCTTACTCTTAATATATGTAAATCCAAGTACATTACATTTTCTATAACTAATGCTTCTCAACCTGCGTCACTAAATCTGAAGTTACATGCATGTGACACTAAAATGAAAATGTATAGACATACTTGTACCTGTCCTGTTTTGGAAAAAGTTGATACTATAAAATACTTGGGCATCACATTGGACAACCGACTTACCTGGATGCCTCACATAGAAGCACTCTCCAGCCGTCTTAGAAAGCTAACCTGGATATTTAAAAAACTGAAAGACATCGCGTCACCAGAGTTGCTTAAAACCACATATTATGCACTATGTCAATCGATTATAGGATACTGCATACCTGTCTGGGGAGGCACTTGTAAATCTACTGTCATAAAGTTGGAGAGAGCTCAAAGGTCCATTTTAAAAGTAATGTACAACTTTCGTTTCAGGCACCCTACTAAAGCCCTTTTTGAACACTGTAAATTTTTAACTGTTCGTCAACTCTTTATTAGTCGTATAACTCTCTTTCAGCACTCGATCACACAATATGATCCCTCTATCTTGGGTCAAAAAAGGACTGTTACTAACGTTACGGAACGTAAAAAATACAATACTGCTTTCTCTCATCGACAACAAATTTTTCTCGGCCCCTATTTATACAACAAAATTAATAAAACTTGTGATATTTACCCTAAAACTAAATTCCAATGCAAAAACATTGTTGAAAAATTCCTGCTTACCCTAGACTACACGCAAACCGAAAACTTTATTCTTGTACTCAAATAAAATTATATTAATTCATTATTAACTTAAATATTTTTTACTCGCTCATGCACTTGGACCACACGCTAACTCAACAATCAACACGCGCATTCACTCACACAGACAATACAGGTTTCCCTACGAACATACATCGGAGCACTCTTACATAGTAAGAACCCGCCACAGCGTACACACACACAACACACACACAAACATGCAAGGCCTCTCGGTAATTTTTACTTTTTAGAATGTAGGTAGATTTGTTTACTTTTCAATTATTTTTTATTTGCAACCTTTGATTCCTAATTTCAAACTGAATGTACGTTTCTTTAGTATTGCAAAATAATTTAAATCGCATAATCTGTAATTATATAACATTTTAAGTATGTATTCTGTCTAGGAGGAAGACGTTGGCATGCCATACCACAGAGTAATTCTAGTTTGGGTGCCAATGACTTTCAAGGATTTATAACTTATACAACAAAATATCATAAGTTATGTGTTTGTTAATTTAAGTTAGTTAAGTTTGTAATGAATAAAGCTTATTATTATTATTATTATTATTATTATTTGTTCAAAAAGTTTCACGGATTTCATCCGGTCCTTTACAAAGGCATAAGTGGGGCTGTAGCCAACACTTAGAGGCCTGTTTGGTATAAAAATGCAGAGTATCAAAAACAGAAAGAATGTTGGATGAAGGGTAACATGGTACTTATAACTATTACAAAAATGGGTAAAATGGCCAGGCTATTGAGATGAACTTATTAGTGATAAGGAAGATAGTTATTATTATTATTATTATTATTATTTTCCAGAAGTGTAGATTTTCTTTCCGTCGGTGATGAAGGAATGTTCCGAATTTCCAAACATGTTGATCTGGAGCTGCGTTCGAAATATTCTAATCTATCCTCTAGTGTTTTAATATATTTTAAATCTTCTTTTCTGTCCATTACTAATTTATCCTGCTGAACTTTTAACACCTCATATTTTTGTGAGATAAATTCAATAGTTTGTCGCATATCCTCTACCGCAGTACATATTTTATCAACTTTTTGATCCTGGCTATCCGTAAAAGCTTTAAGTAATTGTTTCATCTCGACCATGACGTCAAAATCTTTCTCTTTGCTGTCGCATTCTATATATTTTCGTTTCATGTTTCGAACAGTCAAACTGGAGATACTTTCCTCTTTATCGGTCGTTAGATTTGGTTCGGAGGAGCAGTGTTGAATCTGATGGTCTATAGAAATAGGTGATGCGACAGGAGTTGCTGATTTTGGACGTGGAAAAATTGGGGCCAAAGTCTGCAACGACATCGCTGGCGGAGGTGTGCGCTTAAGCGGCATATTATAAGCGTACTTTATGTACCAGGTGATAAGGAAAGCGTAGAGATATTGCTATAATGTATTTGCTCACACACACAGCAAGGTGTCTAACTAAAGTGGGAGCTATCGAGGGGTGCGTACAAATCGACTTTCCGTCAAGCGTAACTTGACCTTCCTAATTACTAGCTTAATTCGTCATACAAATGAAGAGGTCCAGGTATAATGGTGGCAATCGACGATTTAGAACAAACTTGCTTTCTGTCCAATGTAAGCAGACCTTTGGTGTCTGTGCGTACAGTCAATATAATATAAACTTCAGAATCACGAACCTGTGTGTGTTGAAGCTTGAGGTGTTGAAACGACTTGTTTTATCCGACTTCTTACTGCTTTCTGTTCTGCTAATTTTTACTTATATTTTTCGCGTTTCAAATTTGATTTAATTTTAATTATGCACCGACACAGAGGCAACCTTAAACACGTCTGAACTGCTCAGAGGTCCGGAGGGAAGGGAGAGCGTCGCAAAGCTGGCTCAGCGGACAAAATAGACGTAAGATGTAATAAAAATATAGATGGAGTAGATGTTATGGATCAACGTTAGGTGTGCTATGAAATAGATCGAAGATCGAAAATAAAGTTCTACCTTCGACTTTTCTTTGATTTGTTCGATATCTGTAAATAACTCATACACCATCTACACTATGCTTTACAGTCAAAAGCACTTGGAGGGACGCCTGCTGTCGAATCTGCAGTGTAGACAGGTAGTCGCCAGGAGTTTGGTAAACGGTTTCAGTACCAGGCAACGTGGGACTTCAAAAAAAAGTATAGTGAGCAAATCTGTGAAGCGGCAATTACCGACGCACCCCGTGAAAAAATCCTCCATGGGAAGATTGCGTAAATTGTGCTAAATATAAAAAAGAAAATCGAACAAACAATATGTGTGTTATATACAAAGTAAATCTATGCTATACCAATAATAGGAATTGTTTCGCTAATTGCCACTTATAAATAATATTTCTATAATAAAACCGTATTTATTTAAGTGCATATTACCTCATTTCCTATAAGCAAACCCAATAAAAGTAAAAATGAGATTTTTTTTTGTGAAAAGTATCTCTTATAGACCATAGGGATGGACCATGGTTGTCCCAGAAAATTCCCAATAAAGTATCATATTTTAATGTGTTTTACTTTGTAACTTTATTTTTTAAAAGCCTAATGAGTCATTATAAACAACTAAAACTATAGCAAAAAGTTTCATAGCCTTATGGTCCTGAAAGGGTTAAGTGCTTAGCTCAGAATGGTAATGTCAGTAACATATCCTTGATTATATCTGGGTTGTACAAAAATATGCAATTTGTGTATTTTTTTTTTCAATAATACCCTACTGCACCCTACCTAGTTTTTCACTCTGAACTGCTTTGATTTCACCTTTCATGGGCTAATTTATACTTTTTCAGCTATTGTTTGACCACAATCTCACTTGATGGTCAGCAATGATGCTGTTGAAGGTAGTACACCACAGTAGGCAACTGACTCTCAAGTATAGCTGCAGAAACACACTGGTAGATACTTATCGAGAGATTGAGAGTGTTTCATGCAATAAAAAGCATGCTACGAGTTAGCTATCATTTTCAGTTCGACTATGTTGATGGCATTTGTGTGGTCAACAGAAAACTCACACTAGGGCTCGCAAATAGCCCATATATGATAGCTTCCCTCAGATAGCTAAGCATGGGCTTAGCTATCTGAGGGGAAAGCCAGTGTCCCAGCAGTGTCCTTAGTATAGGCTGATTAATATTACAAACTAGACTATTGTTTTTATGCCATAAGAAAGTTTATCCAATTAACTTCAATTTATGTACAGTTGGTTTAGGTCAGAATAATATTTTTGCATGCCTAGCATGGTAGTAAAGCTTATTGCAAATATCTGCATGATTTGCAACATACATTAGTAAATAAACACGTGACACATGCATTTAAATGCAACAGTCTGTTAACAGAGTACATGTTTTTTTATGATATTAAGTTCAGATTGTTTTGGTATTAATTATTTGTTATAGGAGAAGATGATGACGATGATGCATATCATTGGTCTCACAAAAAAACCCGCACAAATGAAGTGTCCATAATAAAGATCAAGTAATTATAACAGTTATTGAGGAGATTAGTAGCACAACATCGCCAACAGCCACTGATACAATGCCAGGGGACCATCTACAGACACACAGATAGAAGAAGTGCAAAATACACCAAGCCGTTCATTGCCAACGCAATCAGCTGCCCAACAACAAAGTGCAATGAGACGCCAACGAGGCCAAATGAGGTCAATAGATGACATTAAAAAATCCATCTTGGAAAGAGATAATATGGTCCATAAGGAAGAAAAATTTAAAATTGAAATTAGTGATTTAAAAAAAGTACACTTCATAGAGTTAGAACAAAAAACCTGGAATTAGAACACAAAAAGAAAATGTTCCATTTATTAGATGAGGAGATGAAGCTAAAAATAAATATTTAAATGAATAAAAACGATTAATAAATTAAGTTTTTCATTTTAAATCTACTTATGAATACAGTATCCTTATAATTTCAATACTCATAGCTAAGCCTTCTGCAGCATGCCTTGTTGCATGATATTGTGGCTGTGACCTTTCTGTAATTTCATCAAAATCCTCATAGTCATTAATATTCTCGTACTTTCATGCAATATTATGTAAAACACTAACGTAATGTCACCGGTTTCCGAGTAGCCTCCTCTATCCGACCATTTTGATTTTTATTAGCTAAAACGTTTAAAATACGCGCGACACTCGTGAAACGGAACGCTTTCGATCCAATCACTTATCGTACGTCATCTGTCAAAACTTGTGTTTCAAATTTTAACCGACATTTCGTCAGTCCAACAAAAGCTAGGCATGGGTGTAGTTTGTATTGGATTAAATGCGAAAAAAAAACATAAAACGGTGAAATTTTTACGCTAAATACTCTGGTAAGTTTGTGGTTTATTTACTTTAAACGTTTTATTGGTGTATTAAATTAATAATATTACAATATACATGCAAAAATAGCGTGTTTTTATAAGTTTTTTTGGGCAATTAATTATGGACGGAATGAGGAGCTTTACAAAATAACAACATTCCGAAATCCGACCGAATCGGTCGGTAAAAGGAATTTCGCACTTTGTAAAAGAAAGTAATTTTCTATTATGCATGTTGTTTTGTGGAGGTTTCGTATTAAGTTATTTATTCTAAACGCTATCCTTACATATTACACCTGTATGCGACCAATGCTAACCTTAATGGATTCTTTGTAATATACGTTTAAACTGACACTCTTTTTTGATTTATTTGCGATTCATTTACAAAGACCGGTCTGGTTTTCAAACCTTATATTTTACGTTTTTGACACATAATTGCATAACTACGAAATTGTTAGATCTTTATATGTGTGTGTGAAATAGAAATGAACTAAAAATGAATATCAATTTCGGTTTTAGAGGCTTTATTACGCAAATGTAGGTTTGGTCGGAATCTAGATGCGATTTATTTCCCTTAACCCTGTTTCCGTCCAACTCGGTTGCTTTTGCTTGCGGTGTGCTTGAGTGAAATTGCATGTGTTTATTTCAGGTACATCATCATGAGTGATAAAAAGAGGCTAAAGTATTCGCAGGAGAATATGGAGAAAGCGCTACAAGATATACGGGAGAAGAAAATGAGTATAAATCAGGCTGCTAAACTATACAACATTCCAAAAACAACAGTACTAGACACGTTAAAAGAAAAATATCAAAATCCACGCAACATAGGCGGTCCAACTGTACTGACAAGCTCAGAAGAAATGCTTTTGGTGAAATGGATTTTAGAATTGGGCGAAGTTGGCTTCCCAGTAACGAAGAGTCAGTTGCTGGAATCTGTCAGTAAATTAATTAAGAATTTAGGCCGTACAAATCCTTTTAAAGATGACCAGCCGGGTAAGAAATGGTATAATGGGTTTCTTGCTCGCCACCCGGAGGTTTCGAAAAGAGTCCCACAATCGCTCACGACATGCAGAGCGATAGTTTCGGAAGAAAATATTAGGAGCTGGTTCTCAAAAATACGGCAATATTTTGTTGAAAACAATTTAATGGAACTTCTCCGGGACCCTAAACGTCTTAAAAATCTTCAATTGTGATGAGAGCGCATTCTATCTGTCGCCCCAGGAAAAGCAAGTACTGGTCAGAAAAGGCTCGAAAAAAGTGTACAGTCGAACTGCCAACGACGAGAAAGAGTGTTTGACGGTTTTACTTTCAATAGCTGCTGATGGGGCAATACCTCCACCACTGGTTATGTTTCCGTATAAACGCTATGTTCCATCGCACATCACAGCCAACGTACCTAAAGGGTGGGGAATGGGACACTCTGATTCTGGGTGGATGACGAGTAAGACATTTTATGAATACATCACAAATGTTTTTCACCCATGGTTAAAAGAAAAAGGAATCCAAATGCCAGTGGTTCTTTTTCTGGATGGTCATTCGTCGCATATTAATATTAATCTAAGTGAATACTGTAAAGAACATGGGATAATTCTGACAGCCTTTTACCCCAATGCTACCCATCGTCTACAGCCGTTGGATGTAGGAGTATTTTATCCTTTAAAAAATTGTTGGCGTAACGATGTCCGTGAATGGCGTATGGCAAACTGCGGGAAGAAGATGCAGCGATCCGACTTTCCTAAAATATTTCATAAGTCTCTGAATGCAACACTTTCACCTGCGATCATTGCAAAATCATTCCAAACGTGTGGGCTCTATCCGTTTAACCAAGATGCTATAGATTACTCTAAGTTAGTGAAACAAATTTCCAGTGGCGAAAATAACACCCTAATATTATCTACTGCTAATCAACGCGTCACACACAAAAAAGATGACAGTCTACCATTGGATTTACTGAGTGAAGTCGAAGCTCGTTTGCCTAAGGAAGTGGCAAATAAATTCAAAAATATTAACTCCGAACTTGAATTAGAAGAGAGGTTTCTTGAACTCTACAAATTCTGGAAAAATATAAAATCTGAAAAAAAAATATCCATGAATGAATCTACATTACAAAATAATCTGCCTACCTACATAGATCAAACTATTTCTGACATAACTATCGATGAAGAGTTTTGGTTGCAAAATAATGACACAATTGAAGCAACAGTCGAATCAGATGGGTCTTTAAGTTTAGTGAATTATTTAATGCCTCAGCCATCTACATCACAGCAAGACCAACCTAAAGACTCAGATTCGAATACAGACTTAAACCTTCGTCAAGAACACAAAACACCAGTCAAAAAATCTGAAGACACCGGATCAAAATATCCTACATCTTTTAAAAATGCCCTTTTTTGGCCAGGAAATACAGAAAAGAAGAGGAAGGCTACAACAGATAACAACGGGAAAATTAAAAAACCAAAAATGTATCCCACTGTAGCAATTAGCGACGAATTCATGGAACATCAGCGACGAGTTGAGGCAGAGAAACTTGCTAAAGAGAAAGATAAATTGGACAGAGCTCAAAAGAGGAAAGCAAAGAGTCAACAAACAAATTCAAAAGTGAAGACAAAACATGTAATGAAAACAGATGTTACAGGCACAACAGAAAATATGGAATACCCAGAAGGTGCGTTTGTCGTCGTGCAATATGAAGCAGAATATTTTCCCGGGATAGTCATAGAAAATGTAGAGAACAATTTGAAAGTAAAAACAATGACGATGAGCGGAAACTTCTGGAAATGGCCAGAGAAAGACGATATCCTAATTTATGACATGAAAGACGTCATATGCAAAATTGAAAGTCCTGCTCTCGTGTCTAATCGTGGGACTTATGATGTTCCGAAAATAAATCAACTCCGAAAACAAAGCAATCTGTGAACCCTCCAATAAATATAGTTACATACATACATAATAGTTTAGTTCTTTAATGATCTCATTCAAAATAGTAATATTATTTTTTGTTATAATAAAGAATTATTGACTATATAAGTCCTATGCTTAGATCTTAAGGGAAAGAGTTTGTGAAAAAAACTTTATATTAAGTATTTATGAATAAGTAGTTATGTAATTTTTTTACAATATTTAAAAACAACTTGAGTCTAACAAAGAGTTAGTTTTTGTTGTGCCAAATTCCTAATAAATGCTCAAATATTATTTAAAATGGTTGGTTTTTTACGAATTTCCACTCTATTTCTAATGTCATAAAGTTGATTTTAGTAGAAAATATTTGGCTGGTCGGAATCTAGCTACTCAGTGGTCGGATACATGGATATTTGTAGTCAGTCGGTCGGAAAATGGTGCTTTCAGTTAATTTCCAGTCGTAACAGTTAAAATCCAAATTTAGGTATTAAAAAGCCATTATAAAATACAATTATGTGCATATTTTCAAATAAAAGTTCGTAATCTTTTATAAAATATTATTTTTCTTATGACCTCTAGAGTATTTAATCTATATTTTAAAGGATTCATTTACCATATCAATCAGTAGTCGGAATTCGGCGCCATTGCGTTATATGCTATAATTATATTGCATGAAGTAGTTCATTTGTAGGCTAGTCCTTTTTGTAGACAAGGGAATCTCCTTTTCAGGACTCCAAATGTTCGCTCTACAACATTCCTCGCCCTTATTTGTACATTGTTGTAGCTCTCTACTGCAAGTGTTGATGGGGTCCGTAAAGGTGTAAGCATAATCGCTGTGCAGGCATAGCCCCCGTCTCCAACAAGTACTCCATCTAATTCTCTTGACATCAATCTAGAGTGAATCTTAGAATTCCGGAATATGCGGCTGTCATGGGCACTTCCAGGCTATCTTGCTACCACGTCTAGGATTGTCATGTCAGCAGCAAAAACAGCCTGCAAATATATAATACAAGACAAAATGTATTCTCACATAAGGATTTTTTTCGGTATATGCCTCAGAGTGGTTGAGTCCACGTGGACGTGTAATTTTAATGTGGGTACAATTTAGCACCTATAATATTTGGCAGCCAAGGAAGGTTTCTTACTGAACCAGCATTTTTAAATTCCTTTTTTTACAAATTAATTAATTAATTTCTGGGGGAGATAATGAATTTAGGCAGGGTTCCAGCCAGGACTCTTGAGATCCGCTTTACAATATGGCATTCTGTGGGCTGTGCTCGGTATGAAATATCTGCACAGACCTTCTGAAAATCAAATAGGGTAGATAATTATATAACCTGGCTAGGTTCGTAAAATTGTAAGGCAATAAGTATTTGAATTTCCAAGGAAATTGGAAGCCCTCTATTTGTGATGGGTTTTAACTCTGAAAGCTCTGGTATAATAACATTTTTCACAGTGCTCTTGGAAAATATGTACCTTTCCCTGAACTTGAATTCGGAATAGAAATTATACAGGTTCGTAACTTCTCTAATATAGCACTTCGAAAATCTGGGCACGTTGATAATGGCATCGGGATCTTCAATATTGCGCGAAATGCTGTCGATTTCCTCATTCATTGTTGAGTTTCCAAACTACGATCCATTATTTAAGAAACTTTTTCAAGTGATTTTTTGGCGGGAACGTAGTAGTCAGATGTCAAACTTATCGAACAGTAAGTGCTAAGTACACGATATTCATGACTCTGCCTTTACTAAGTATTAGGTTGACTTTCGCTTAAGTATTGCTCGAAAGTACTGTATATTTATCTAAAAGCGATGCTCTAAGTACGGTTCGAAAGTAAGACTTTGGCATAGCTAGAGTAAAGTATCGACTATTTATCTGGGCCTATATATATATTTATATATGCATGTATTTTACTACTGTACATTAAATAGCTTACATTAATGTAAGCATGTAATGTTAGTCAAAAATGAATTTACCTAATGAATACCTTAACATTTTTATAAATAGCTGGTATTATTTATAATTTTGCCCAAATGTGATCGTCTAAATTTTATATTATTATGGACCATTTACGTTGTGTTAATTTATATTATATGTCTTAATAAGTAAATAATCTAAAGCAGTTTACGATAATTTAAAATCCTTAAGGTTAAATCCAAATAAACATATCAAGTAAAATCAATTAGTAAACACACATAAAATAGTACTTACACACAAATTAAAACATAAAAACACACAAATAGAAGTAAAATAAATGCAGGAAATAAGAAAACAGCTACTGTTGACTGAATTCTTGATCTGCTTTCTTCATGGCCATAATTTTGTAACACACACATACATTTATATATAAATGTAATGTAATGTATAATAATATCACATAATGGAATCTAAAACACAAAGTTATAGACGGCTTGCAAATTACATCGAAAGAGTAATTCCAGGGCTTCCAGACAAAACAGTTCGAAGAAAACTTACGTTTGACTTAAGGTAAAAAAATCATATATTTGTATTGGTGTAGACAAAGTATATTTTTCGATGAGATTATATAAACTTATTTTTTTTGTAAACCTACTGTTACGTTTCAGATATATTCGAAACTATTTTGATGATATTTGCACTTCAACTATTACCCATCAACAAATTCAAAAGATCCACTAAATTAATGCACCCAAGAAAACAAATCTCAGCAGTGCTATGTCTACTGGCTACCCCACGTTCATATAAATTAGTCGCTGAAAGGTTCAACATGGTCAAATTATCTTTCTACAATTCATTTATAAATGTAGTCTAAGTGATTAACGCCAAATAAGGAACACATAATTAAATGGCCCCTGGGATGAAAGAAAGTATAGCACTAAAATTCCAAAAAAATGATGGCATGTATGGTGTAATTGGAGCTCAAGATGGAAGTTGCATACAGGTGTACTAACAGACCGGCAAAAAAAAAAAGTTGGAGTTTTAAAGACACGACAGTGCATAGAACGTGCATTTGCACTATTAAAAGGGAAATTTAGTCTCAAATCGTACCCTATTTTTTGCATTTATTGAACGTGGCATACATTCACTTATCCTACAACAATATGCACAGAGCATACTACTTTAAGCAAAATAATTGGTTAAGCTTACTATTCTAAAGCCTAAAATTAATAACGCATAATGATATAATAAGAAAGAAAAATAAAGCTTTGATTTGATTTGAAGTATATTTTTTTTGGTGGGTAGGTGTGGAAAATGTAACATCAACTTTAAAAAGCTCTGTATTTATTTTTAAAATTAAAATACATAGAAAAAATAAAAGTGCATAAATGTAGCATATATGCAATTAGCAGCTTACCTCACCTCACCCTAAGTGTTATCTCCTTAAACTAACATCAAACTTTCACTAAACTGTGCCACTTCACTTATACAATAATTTGTTCAAACAACATGGATGCCATACAAGTGTCACTAAACCAAATGATGAGTGTTTTTCACCAGCGCTTAGACTCCATTGAAGGGCGGTTGCCAACTGAATCTGCAGGCCCTGGAAGTTTAGCTGAAGAGTTTTCCTCATTTAAAGCTTTTGTTCTGGTGTCAATGCGGGCACTTCAAACCCAGATTGGTTTACTGGCTAATCAGGTGGATACCATAGAGATGCATGGAAGGCGTAAGTTTCTCCTATTGCCTGGTATTCCGGAAGTGCAGCAGGAAGATACTGCATCCGTGGTTGTGAAGGCAATTCTCAGTAAAATAAAGCTTGATAGCTTCAAAGCGGAGGACATCAGCAGATGCCATAGGATGGGCCGTGTTGCAGGTACTGATAGCCCACGCCCAGTTCTTTTCAAGCTTCGAGATGTGACAAATCGCGACAAAATATGGTCATCCAAAACTATGTTAAAGGGTTCTGGTATAACTTTATCAGAATTTTTGACAAAGACAAGACACGATATATTTTTGGCAGCGCGCGAGCGTCTCGGTATCACGAAATGCTGGACGACGCAAGGATGCTTGTTTATCATTAGACCCGATGGGGCTCGGCGCCGTATCAATTGCCTTGGCGATCTTGACGGGGTTGTGCCGAAGGAAACCGCTAAACTAGCTGCTGGGATGACGGAAGCAATAGCGGTGAAGGAGTCCAATGTGGCCGGCGCGGCCGCCGGGCCAGCGAAGACTAAACGCACCGCGACATCGAGGAAGTGATGGCATTGTAATTGTACTTTTGCGTGCCTGCAGAGCAGGAAAACTGAAATGAAAACTACCGACCTAAACAAGAGTGTTTAGGTCGGTAGTTTTCATTTCATAAATTGATACAAGGTAAATCAACAAACTTGTTATAGATGGTACCCGCTAGTTTTCACTTTTATGTAAAATCGTGCCACCGTCTTCATCCATCCATCCGTTATTATTTTGAAACGTAACTAATAAACTTCGCGATTTTGTCACCGAGCAGAATCTGACAGTGACGCGACACTTGACAGTAGTTGACAGACAGGTGACACAGATCACAGAGTATAATATATAATATATATATAATTATATATATATATATGTATATAAAATGTAAGCGCTATGATATTCCTAGCGGAATATCATAGCGCTTACATTTTTTAAAATGACCTGAGATAAAATAATTGTAACATTTATCGGCATTATATAAGAAAATATAGCACAGTAAGAGCCTTTTCATACGTACCAATTGCCGGGTAGCCGGCGCCGGCTACCCGGTGGTGAAGTGTATGGGCATGGTACATAGCTTTCACATGTACCAGCGTAATTTATCCGGCAGGCGGTTGCTGGGTGCGCGCCGGAAACACCACTGTGCGTCCGGTCGCCGGGCATCGGTTAGCCGGCGGCCGAACTGACAGTGGTGTATGGAACACGCAACTAGCTTCCAGACGCGCCGGCCGGTCAGTCGCCCAGGTACAGTCCTCGAGAGCACGCGCGTGCGTAATTTTGTCGCACGCTCGACGACGCTCGTAATTATACTGCATACCTTCTTCTAAACTATAAAATGGAGATAGATATCGAACTATTAATAACTTTGGTGGAAGCGAAGCCAGTTTTATGGGACAAAACTTGCGCTGAGTACAAGGACAAAAATGAAACAAAAAAGCTTGGCGGGAAGTTTACGCAATACTTAAGCCCGACTTCGAAGAAATTACTGACGGTGAAAAAAACTCATTTGGTAAGTTTGCAAATCATTTAATATTACACAACTATTAGTAATAACACTTTTTTTTTTCGAACCCGCGTTCCAACCTTGGACGAGAACGCAGCAAAATCAAAGTCGCTCCGCAGTTAAAAATCTCAAAAAATAACAAAATCTAATCGTACAGTGCAGTGCTATATATCAAAAGTTGCGCATTCACGAGGCGCATACGGCTGTTTTTTCAAAGAAAGTGATTTCACTTTTTTCACTATATCTAAAAAGATATAGTGAAAAAAGTGAAAATCACCAAAAGTGCACACCTAATAAGTGGAACGCTGCTGAAAGGAGATCGATGATGCATACATTTTAAAGTGTTACCAGTTGGGCCTCTTGAGGCCCCACAATTCTGCGAAAAGTCCGGATTTTTTCCGCACACCAGCGCTGAAATATCAGCAAAAAAACAAAAACCACGTGGCCACGAGGTACGTGACCCCGTGGGGTTAGGCTGAAGAGGTCAACGACACTGTGAAGAGGACACCCCAGGGACCCCGGAGGCACTTTGGGAATTCGGAAAAGCTAAGTTTTTGACCTTTATTTACACCATACAAACTTTAATGCAGTTCAATGTGACAGTTATAGAATTTTAAAATCATAATTTCAGCGACAACACGTGTCCTAAATTTGAGGGCACGTGTGTATAGGCTAGTTCTAGTTAGTTAATTAAATTTGGATTTTTTGAACAATCCAAACTAAAAAATCTAGATTAAAATTACCAACTGCACGTAAAGTAAAACCCCGAATATCTCGGAAATGGTGCGTTTTAGGCTAAATTTGAGCAGACCTAGAATAAATACTGTAGTATACATATATATACTGTAGTATATATATATATACACTCGAGAGCAATGAATCCGGGTCACTTAAAGAATCCTAAAAATCTCGGAAACTAAAAATGCTAGGTTAATGCAATAAATTGTATTTAATAGACAATGTAATACTCCTTAAATGAAAGTAAAAAAATATGAGTCACCATACATTTTATTAACACAAAATTACATAAAGAAAAAACTGCTGATCTCTCCTTAAAACAAAAATAGGAAACATGAAATTTTTGAACTTTATTACGATTTTCTTGAATTTTAATACTTCGTATTGCCTCCTCGTGCTTCCATTACTGCGTTTACGCGGTTTGGCATGCTGTACACCAAGTTCCTTATACGATTTTGGGGAATATTCTCCCATTCCTCTGTGAGAGCAATTTTGAGCTCACGAAGCGTGATTGGGGGAGGGTTTCGTTGTTTTACGCATCTGCCTAGCTCGTCCCAAGCATGCTCGATCGGGTTGATATCCGGGCTGCGCGCTGGCCACTCCATACGAGTAATGTTCATCTCTTGAAGGTAGTCATTCACAATCCTACCTGTATGAGGTCGGGCATTGTCATGCATAAATATAGCATCCTCACCTAAATTGACCATAAATGGACCAACGTGATCATTGAGGATTTCTTCCACATATCTTTCGCTAGTTAAAGAGCCGTTTTCTATGATCATCAGCTCTGTGCGACTTTCAGAAGAAATTCCGGCCCACACAGTTACAGACCCACCACCGTAGGCTACTTTTTCTTCGATGTATGCTTGCTTGAAGCTTTCCCCTGGTCTTCGATACACTCTGTGTCCTCCATCGTGCTTGTAGAGCATAAATTTTGATTCGTCGGAGAACATAACTTTTGACCAATCTTCAATACTCCAATTTACGTGGCTCTGGGCATATCTTAGTCTTGAAGCATGGTGTTCACCAAGTATCGGTCTTCTCGTGCTGTGGTACACCTGGTTCTGCCCGTTCCTGGTCTGCGTAGGTTAGAACCAGTTTCTTCGTAACGTCGGAGAACTCTTTGTACTGTTGACAGCGACACACCGACAGTCCTGGCTGTATCGCGCTGACTCCGGCCGGTTTCCAGCATTGTAAGTATTCTGGTGCATTCTTCAGGCGTAAGCGACATAATTTCAGCTTGAATAATGAATATAGAGCACTATCAACATGGTTTATGTACCCACATAAATGACAGATTACAAACAAAAGCAAAACCAAATGCTGTAATTTCGTAGTTCCATCTTCGAAAGTGGCCCTTTTTCAAATTTGATTTTTTTATGATATAACTTTACAATAACTAAGAAGTTTTAATACCTTCATTTAAGGAGTATTACATTGTCTATTAAATACAATTTATTGCATTAACCTAGCATTTTTAGTTTCCGAGATTTTTAGGATTCTTTAAGTGACCCGGATTCATTGCTCTCGAGTGTATATATACTGTAGTATATATTCTAGTAACATCCATTGTAGTGATATATACAAATCCCCCCCCCCCCTTAACTTTTTACCGCCTCTCAAAACTTTAAATTGTAAATTAATTCTTAAAAATGGGTTTTTGACACAGTTCTAAATTCAATACAGTAGATTCATCCTAAAACTGTATTCTGGACATTTTTAGCGAAAAATCCGGAAAACCAAATTTTTTGCGGTTTCTGGAAGTTAAGATTAAAAATTCAATAATTTAAAATTTTGCTCCTAACAAATTAAAATGGAAATGCACAAAGTTACTTGTAACTAGCGTCAGTAGGCTGTGCTTGTTTTGGGATTTTTTGGAATCATACTTTTCGAGAAATAAACTTTATATGCGGACCAAAAATATATCATCGACCGCAAAAAGACTGGTTTCCTGAATATCAGTGGATTTGTATATAGGTCTAAGTTGTGTAGCTTTTGTTGTGTCTAATTCCCCCCCATTCTTACCTTTTCCCACTTTTCCCAGGGTTTTACGTGACTTAGCCTCTGACTGGTATAAAAAAATATTCTTCTAATTTTGTATCTTTCAAACCGAGACCTTAGATTGGACGGAAATTTTTGCAAAGGACAGAGCGCTTTACAAGCTCTTAAATAAATTTACATTTACACTTATTTGCAATTTATTTACATTTTATTTGACTGGATAAAATTGGATCATCAGGATAAAAATGACAAAATTGAGCTAGCACCCCCCATTTCGCCCCTAGGAGCAAAACAAGGTTATTTGCGGTTGGTCGGCTACGTAGGTGCTTACTATTATTTAATTTATCTAAAAATACTTATACTGAAAATACAATATTGGGCTCAAAAAATTGGGGTTGAATCCCTCTATATTAAAAAAGATAATTTGGCTCAGGTTCTAGTTCAAAATTTCCGAGGGTGAATGCGCAAACTGAGGGGGATGAAAATCAACGGCCGCAAAAAACCACAAAATTGCTTATGCCGACCACCCCTTACATTTGTCAATGCAGTGAAAAATCACAAGGGTACAAGAGACTGTCCTGCAAAGTTTATTATATGCGGCGATGTTGACAAATGCCTAGAAGTATTTTTTTTTAAATTCACAGAACTACCCTCAAAGCCGGTTTTTCGCTGCCGTGCCCCTCATCAACCCTTGTGGACAGAGCAACGAGTTTGGGTTAGTTTTATTCGTCTTTAAACGCAGATTATCAATATGAGGTTACCTTAATTTTAAAACTTATATTTGATTGTTTTTGAGCAGAAATGCTTAACCTCTAAAAAGTACTGAAAAATATTGAACATATGATTAAAAATATTTTTCCTCAGGGATTACTAATCAACCGATTCGAAATCTGAAACATTAAATAAATTGTAAATATAATATATAATAAATAATTGTAAATTAATTAATTAATTGATGTCGATTGTTTATATTGTTGATTAAGAGATTAGTAATTGCAAATGAATTAGTGTTAGATGTATTATATGTTATCAGGAATGTGTAATGAATTGTGTAATTATTATATTACTTATTATTAGTAATTCTAATGTGTAATTTTAGTGTGTACTTGTATACTTGCTCCACCGTACACACTTGGTATAAAAAAAAATTGCATTATAAATCCAAAGCCAAGTCCTTTGCCTGGGCATAGGGAAAGCAGGAATGTCAAATTAATTAATAATTATATTCTAAATTTATTTGTGATTATGTGATAACGTGATAATTCTGTAATGATTCTATTTGGAATATAAACTGTACAGGTCTAGGAATAGTTGTATATATTGTGTAAATTTTTATAAAGTGTATATACTTAGGATAAATGAGGGGTACTTGACGCACCGTCACGGTGCGCCAAACCACCCCTCCGCATGGTTCGGTGACTCCCATCCTAGCCTGAGACCCCACACTCAGGTCTAACGATGGCATAAGAGTTTCCCTGTCACCAAGTATGGACTATCAGGGGCGCACCACGTTCTACTAGAAGGAACCTCCTTTCCTCCTGAGAGACGGTCATCAATAGTACAAAGTCTCGGGCCGATGACTGCATGGCTGTGCATGATCCGTAGCGAGGGCATTTACAGGAAGAAGTACGCCACTGCGGTCAAGAGGGCCATGTCACATATACCTTGTATAGATGAAATGATCGAGCTCACTAAAAACACGAAACAAGCTTCTGAGATCTCCACATTGACAACCCTAGTGGCAGAAATATTATTAGTGACAACGGCAAGGCAAGCTACAAGAATGTTCTTCCCAATCACACTCTTCGCAGCGGTATACAAAGAGGAAGCCGATCGAGACAAGTTTCTTGGTTTTTTCAGCACTACAGGAGCAGGAGGGTGGTACACCTACAAAAGAGCATGTGAATTGAACATATCCTGGACTATAGCAGGCGCTATGGAAGAGGAAAAGGCTTCCCAGATAGTCTTTAACATCATATCTAAATGTTTATTCAGTTCAGTCAGCTTCTCAGGGGACATAGGGTAGTAACGCTGTTTTATTGGAGCATGATCTCCCGTATCGATCTTGTGAGAGACTAATTGCGTTCTCCCCAATCCTTTCTTCTCAGTATGAACAGATCCTTATTACTTCAAATATTAAATTGACCAAAACGAATGAAAAATGTCCCAACCCAATAATCAAATAGTCCCTACACCTATCAAACGTAAAAATGAAGACATTTTAGTGGACCCCGATACGAATGCACCCATTGAAAATGCCAAGAAGCCTAGAATAGAGTTGGTTCCAGAGAAGAAAAAGACATGCCTCAAAGTGATCGTTGAGGCCTATGAAGAGCATGCGGTGGAAATATTCAGGCCCCAACAGCAATCTTCAGGGGCTTCCAAGCAAATGGATGTGGATTATGATGATGCATTGTACTATGATGCATTAAAATGCATTACAACGGGCAATCACATCCTAAGCATAATATTTACCATGCATAATATTTGCAGGCAGAAACAGAAAAGCGCAACCACAAACATGATAAATAAGACCAAAGCGACTTCCTTTAAAGTCAGGTACTCGGGGAAAGACTACCTGATAGACAATGACAGAGTTGAGAAATTGTGGTTGAGAGTAACTAATAGGCACCACCTGATCTATAAGAACTACGACCCTCAAGATAAAGAGAACTGGTACGGCACTATGGGTCCATATTTGGATATGTTCTCAGCTTACGCTCTTCGGGTAAACGAACTCCGACTTGGACACAATAACATGCCCATATCTAAGTTGGAGGGGGTGCATAAGAGTTTCCCTGTCACCAAGTATGGACTATCAGGGGCGCACCACATTCTACTAGAAGGAACCTCCTTCCCTCCTGAGAGACGGTCGTCAATAGTGCAGAGCCTCGGGCCGATGACTGCATGGCTGTGCATGATCCGTAGCGAGGGCATTTACAGGAAGAAGTACGCCACTGCGGTCAAGAGGGCCATGTCACATATACCTTGTATAGATGAAATGATCGAGCTCACTAAAAACACGAAACAAGCTTCTGAGATCTCCACATTGACAACCCTAGTGGCAGCTCGTCGCGCCCACGGCCGAAGACGGCCAGATTATAAGTCGATCTGCAGTTAAAAATACGTAAAAATAGGTTTTTTCGCACGTACACCGCAGTGAGTGCCACCAAAAGTTGCGCGCTGACGAGGCCAACACGGAAGTGAAATAATTTGTGAAAAGTGCCCAGGGGAAAAAAAGTTACAGTGTAAACAGTGAATTTTCCAAAAAATAATATCTTAAAAGTGCTACGCTGGGTGATCAAGATCTGTGACCCCCACTTTTTCAAGTGCGGCTTTGGGGGCCTCCACGTGCCCTACAAGCTGACACCAATATTGGATTTTTGCCGCTCCGCATTTCGGAGAAAAAGGCAAAAAAACAACCACCAC
Source organism: Selenia dentaria (assembly GCA_917880725.1). Classification (NCBI taxonomy): domain Eukaryota; kingdom Metazoa; phylum Arthropoda; class Insecta; order Lepidoptera; family Geometridae; genus Selenia; species Selenia dentaria. The sequence continues at coordinate 32,111,036 of OU862885.1, read as the reverse complement.
GTGGCCACGTGGTCACACATCCAGAGCAGCCGGGAGAATTTAGAGGACGCGAACTGGAAGAGGATTGGACGAGGGGCCGGGAGCCGTTTTCGGAATTTTGATAAGTTAAGTTTTAGCTTAGTTATTGATGTTTAAAATTTTGTGCAGTTGATTTAAATTATTATTATTATTTTATTCAAAATTATCAGCGATAACCTATGCCCATATTTTGCATAAGGTTAGGCCTACTGCTGTTTTAACTTATTTCGTGAAAATTAGATTTTTAAACCTCAAGCGCTCGGATTATTTTAAATTAGAGTAAAATTACCAACCGCAAATTAGAAATTTAAACTTGTTTTGCAAATAACTCAAAAACGGGGGCAGATAGCCAAATTTTGACACCAGCTCGAACTTCTTCTCTTCTTTCTTAATCTTTTGGAATTTTTCATTTTTTGATATTGCTAAAAAATTATTTCCCATACAAAAAGCAAAAGTTTTGAAAATTATTTAGTAGATTCAAAAATTTTTAGCAGTAGTAGCATCATAGTATCCACTATAAAATTGTATTGTAGTATATATCCCTCCCCCCCCCCCTTTTTTCAAATTTCAACTCCTCCTAGCTTAACATAACTTGAAAATGGATACGCGGCCCAAGACTGGCCTGACTATTAGGCTGCCGAAACGCAAACCAACGGCAAGCGGCGGGGGGGGGGCTCTAGCGCCGCCCGGGACGAGAAATCGGAAGGGGCTAGATCGCAGCCAGGCCTGGCTCGATCTCTGTCTCAACCAACCCCGGAAACGGAAATTAAGCAAGAGCCCTCCCCTGCAACCTCGTTCAAGTCACTTAGCCCAGGCAGTACGCCAGAACTGGAGGAGACGCAGAAGCCTGACAATACTCAGGAGAAACATCCGGAGTATACAGAGGCCGTGAAAGTCATCGGGGAGTGTAAGGAGATCCTCGAAAGCAAGGCAGCCGGCACCCTTAACCGCAAGGTTAAAGACTTTATCTGTGCTAAACTTAAGAGGCTCCAGAACATCGTACGGGGCCAGACAGATACCCACGACAGACTCTGGGACAAGGTCTGTAGCCTGGAAGTGGACAGAGCCCGATCGATAAGAGCCCTTGAAGAGGAGACCCACAAATACACCCGAGCCTTGGAGGAGACAGTGAGTGCCTCAGAGAATTTCCGACGTCTGGAGGAAATGCAGCTCGACACCGCTAAAAAAGTAGTCGCATTACATGATATAGCGGAGAAGAGATTTGCTGAACCCCTCAGCCGCGTTGAGCAGGCGGTCGAGCGGGTCTCTAAGGACGTTAAATTAATCATTGAAACAGACAGCATCGGCGGCATCAGCTCGGAGCTAGCAAACGCCGCAAAAGCGCTCACCCAGGAGGTCAGCGCACTCCGGGAAGAAGCGAAGCAATCCAAACCGATAGCCAGCGACCCAGCCGACGACCTCAACCTCAGTGTTCAAGGACAGTGGCAGACGGTCCGCCCGCGAGGTTACCGACGGCAGAGGGATCGATCACCTGCTCCAACAGCTGGGGCTGAACAGATGGCGCCAAACTATACTCAATATTATGTTGAGCACTCCCAAGCCTACCCCTGTTGAGGAAGCTAAAAGGTCTGAGCCTACAAGGACAACCATCCCTCCTCTCGAGATTAAGAGATTCGGGCCTTTTACATATCTCATTCATGAAAATTGCATTCAGGATGTAAAGGTGGATGACTCAGAGTTCAATGAGCATACAGAGAGAGTTGCCGTCTTAATCAGAAAGCTGATCAAAGTAAAGGTTGTCCCTCTGAAGGACCTTGTCAATACTCCTCCGGACCGATTTTATGATACATTCAAGGAGCAATGGGGACTATATGGCGATCAAGTCAAAGCTGTTACTGCCACTTACAAGATTCTATCCTCTTCATAAGGAATCCAGGGATCCACAGGATCCTTGAGAAATTATTAAAGTCAATAAATGTAACACATTGACAAATTAGGATAAAAACCAAAGTGCCTTATACGTATAATCTGGAATTTATTAGAGTATCTTAGATTAAGAAAAAGAAAAAAGAGAGATAGAAAACACTCCTGCGGACTAGAACAAGAGAATAAATATAGAAACATTAATAACAAACACATAAAGGACAACACAGTCAAGAGGAAGGTCCCTCATCTAGCATGGAAACCCCAAGCGCGTCAGCACCCATCCTTGATGATCCCATATATTCAGTTAAACAGCCTTGCAGTATCTTTTCCAAATTCAATGTGTCCTTGGAGGGCGATTTAAATTCCATAGATATTCCTGCATGGTTAAGAAGAATCTCTGTTAGCACATGGGCATCATTGACCAATGGATACGGAATCACTTTTGAGACGCTATCAACATTATCCTCTTCCTTTTCCTCCTTCATGATATCAACGAGGATAAATTATCCTCCTACTGGGTTCGGGACAGGAGAGAAATGTTCGTTTGTGGGTGAGTTCAAGTCATTCACCTGTTTTGGATCTATACCTCATGATCAGCATCCTCTGAATAGGTCCTTAAGAGAGGATACTATGTTATCAAATCAGAAGAACACTCATCTATTCCTCCACCTGGATGTCTCTCTCAAGATGGCTCCATTCAATTTGGTCAATAGAGACCACGCTCTGAGAAGAGGGTACGAGCAAATAACTCACCCTTTATACTGCGACAGATCTATATCAGGGTGGGATCTTTTGATTCCTTTTGAGAAGAATCCCGTCCACAATTTTAGGAAGATAATGACGTTGGGCATAAGAGGAAAGGAAGATTCTCTTCCCATTGATGAGCCTTCCCGAAAATCCTTTTGGGACAATCTCAGGAAGAAAATCTCATCTACATCCACCTCTACAGCAAAATCAATAGGGTGTCAAGCTTTAGAGTCAACAACACACATTGATCCTGGATGCCTGAATAGAGAAGAGTGTCTCAAACCAGGATCGTCAAAGATTCCTTTGGCAGTGATAAAACCCCCCCTGTAACCAAAATGCCTCATACCATGCTCGTTGAGTCGGCTGACCCCCGCCACACGGGCCAACAAGTTATCGACCGTATCAAAGAGGGAGTTGACGTGGTTGAGCTCGGGGTGGGAATCTCTGGGGTCCGCAGACTCAAAAACGGCAAAGTGGCCATCACAGTGAACAGTCAAAAGGATTTAACCCTTATGAAGAGCGCCATCCAAGAAGCCCAGAACCAGCTGACAGTGACGATCCCGCGCCGAAGGAAGCCCCTGTTGCGCCTTATGGGGGTGGTAGCCGAGATGAGCGACGCAAGGGTCCTTGACGCGCTAAACAAACAAAATATGGACCTCCTCGGCGAAATCCCCCTGGCTGACCGAACCATCAGGGTCGTCAGGCGAACGAAGGCTAGACAGGACCTACTCCACAATATAATTTTGGAGGTTAGTCCCCAAGTGTGGGGCGCCCTTAGAGATAGGAGGATCCGGCTGGTCTATCAGGCGGTGGTGGCCGTGGATCAATCCCCGCTGCTACAGTGCTTCCGGTGCCTCGGGTTCTCGCACCGTGCGCGCGAATGTAGGGCGCCGGAAACCCGATGTGGACACTGCGCAGCCAGCCATGACACGAGGGAATGTCCGAATAGGAGCGGCCCGCCAAGCTGCACAAATTGTCACTCCAAAGGAGTCTCTGGCGTCGACCCTCGCCACCCGGCATACAGTGCTGAATTCCCAGAGTGGAAGAAGTGGGACCGGTTGGCGAGAGTAGGCGTCAGTTACTACTAAAGACACCCCTGCGGACCAAAATGGGTGCGTCCATATCAGTTGTTCTAGGGGGCCTAGGACCCAATGCGCGTCGCGCGCGAATCATAAACCAAGATTCTGTGACTCTACGTAGAGCAGATACGCGATACCTGAGACCTAAGGCACCCGACCCGCACGATTCCCCCACTAAACCCTTTTGCCAATGTGTGCCAAAAATTTTATAAATTATAAATAAAACTCTATGTAGAGTCGTATAAACTCTACCAAAAATAGGCCGGGTCAAGACCAGCAGAACGCAGAAATCCGCGTTACCGCAGGCCTTCCGGTTCCGGAGATATAAATTGTTGAAGTTTCCGAACTTTAGGGGTAGCAACCCCCAAAAACCCAACCAACCGCAAGTGTCCCCTATAAGGGTGGAGTTGTGATTGTAGGATTTACTGTGAAGCTTAAAATGAATTTTTAAAGGATTATTCTATTATTAAAAATATCGAAAATTCTTCTATGTTGAAGTCTATTTTTAGGGGTAGGGGGTTGAAACTATGTCCAAATGAAGCGGTGAGGTGTGAAGGCTATCCGACTACTGGATAGTGTGGGGGGGGGGGGTTAGGGGGGGGGGCCCAAGGATAAAAATGTCAAAATTGAGCTAGCACCCCCCGTTTAGCCCCTAGGAGCAAAACAAGGTTATTTGCGGTTGGTCGGCTATGCAGGTACTTACTACTATTTAATTTATATAAAAAATACTTATTCTAAAAATACGATGTTGGGTTAAAAAATCGGGGTTGAATCCCTCTAAGTTAATAAAGATAATTTGGCTCAACTTCCAGTCCAAAATTACCGAGGGTGAGTGTGCAAACTTAGGGGGATGAAAAACCACGGCCGCAAAAAACCACTAAATTGCTTGTGCTGGCCACCCCTTACATTTGTCAATGCAGCGAAAAATCACAGGGGTACTAGAGGCTGTTCTGCGAACTTTGATATGTGCGGCAATGTTGACAAATGCCTAGAAGTATTTTTAAAAAATTCACAAAACTACCCCCAAAACCGGTTTTTCGCTGCCGTGCCCCTCATCAGCCCTTGGGGTTAGAGCAACCCTCTTGGGTCAGTTTTGTTCGTCTTTAAACGCGGATCACCAATATGAGGCTTTTTTAATTTTAAAACTTGTTTTTGATTGATTTCGAGCAGAAATGCCTAACCTCCAAAAAGCACTAAAAAAAAAAAAAATATATTCAACATTCGAATTAAAATATCTTTCCTTAGGAATTATTAACCAACTGACTTGAAATCGGAAAAAATTAAATAAATTGTAAATATAACATTATAACAAATAATTGTAAATTAATTAAATAATTGTCGTCGATTGTTCGTATTGTTGATTAAGGAGATTAGTGTAAGAAATTATTATTATTATTATTCCTTTTATTCAAAATAAATCACGGATTTCATCCGGTCCTTTACAAAGGCATAAGTGGGGCTGTAGCCAACACTTAGAGGCCTGTTTGGTATAAAAATACAAAGTAGTATAAAAACACAGAAACTTATGGATGGATGGTGACATGGTATATCTATTATAAAAATGGGTAAAATGACAAGGCTATTGAAATGATTTTATTAGTGATAAAAAGATAGTGGGCTATGGAAGAGACTACGGCACCTGCCAAATTCAGTCTCATTTTAAATATTTTGGGCAGGTGGTGACTTGCCACCCACTAAACGGGCCCCCCATAAAGGCCACCATGAATGGTGACAGAAAGGGCAACGTTGGTGTGGCTGGCTAAAGGGTGTCGAGAGGTGTGCTGCGGTTTCACTGAAGCGCTACTACCGGCGTTATGCCCTTTAACACTTCCACCCTTGGAGCTTTTTGTTACTTGCTCTTGCGTCTCCACCCCCAGACGGCCAATTAAGGCAAGCCGGGGGTCAGGGGTCTCATTTAGCCCCAGGGAGAATCAGAGTCCACGGTGTCGCCACTCACCGACGGCTCGCCACAAAGCCGCCCCTGCGGTTTTATTATTATTATTTTTATTATTATTATTTTTATTCAAAAAATTTCACGGGTTTAACCCGGCCCTTTACATAGGCATAAGTGGGGCTGTAGCCAACACTTAGAGGCCCGTTTGGTATAAAAATACAATGTAGTATAAAAACAGAAACATTTTGGATGGATGGTTACATGGTATATCTATTATAAAAATGGGTAAAATGGCAAGGCTATTGGTATGATCTTATTAATGATAAGGGTAATAGTAGGCTATGGACGAGACTACGGCACCTGCCAATTTCAGTCTCATTTAAAATATTTAGGCAGGTGGTGACTTGCCACCCACTAAACGGGCCCCCCATAGGAGCCACCATCAATGGTGACAAAAGGGGCAACGTTGGTGTGGATGGCTAAAGGGTGTCGAGAGGTGTGCTGCGGTTTCACTAGAGCGCTACTACCGGCGTTATGCCCTTTAACACTTCCACCCTTGGAGCTTTTTGTTACTTGCTCTTGCGTCTCCACCCCCAGACAGCCAATAAAGGCAAGCCGGGGGTCAGGGGTCTCATTTAGCCCCAGGGAGAATCAGGGTCCACGGTGTCGCCACTCACCGACGGCTCGCCACAAAGCCGCCCCTGCGGTATTATTATTATTATTATTATTATTATTGTAATTATTAAATATTTATAATTAATTATATTATAAATATTATAAATAATAATAAAAAATTATAATTAATAAATGCAAATGAATTATTGTAAGATGTATAATTACTTATTATTAGTAAATCTAATGTGAGCTTTCAGTGTGTACTTTTAGTGTGTATATTTGCTCCGCCGTACACATTTGGAAAAAAAAAAAAAAAAAAAAAGGGAATTATAAATCCAAGCCAAGTCCTATGCCTGGGCATAGGGACGGCAGGTATTACAAATTAATTATTAAATCTATTATAAATTTATTTGTGATTTGTAATGTGATGATTGTATATAATGATCTAAACTGGAATACAAATTGTACAAACTGTAGATCTAGGAATAGCTGTATATATATTGTGTATATTGTAAATACTAATAACTGTATAAATTTGTATAAATTGTAAATACTTAGGATAAATGAGGGGTACTTGACGCACTGTCACGGTGCGCCAAACCACCCCTCCGCATGGTTCGGTGACCCCCATCCTAGCCTGAGACCCCACACTCAGGTTTAATGATGGTGGGTTACCAAGGCATGGTAGTTTAATTAGTAATAGATTACAATAAGTAGGTTAAGTAGCTTAAGAGACCCGCCGCGGGCCTCGGACCGACCGCCCACCTAGAAGAAGATGGGAGGCCTGTCCGGGGCCCGCGACGGACGTACCTGTCATCGGAACCGGTGACTTTCGCAGTAACTGCTGCGGAAGCCACCGGGCCCGACTGTGCATCGGAACCGGCGACCCCGGGACTTTAGGACCCGGAGTCGCCGTGACAAATTGTTTACCCGGGGACTGGGAGCGCCCGGGCCGCCACCTTTGACAGATGTTATGGTGGTCCGGACGCATCGAACACCCCGCGAAATAAAAACCAAATAGTCTACAAAGGTGCCACATAATTAAAAGTGGCAGTAGCTCAAGAGAGGGAGGAGGTTTTGGTCCGTATACGTCGGCAACCCAGTCCATATCCGCCGACGGACTCGGACATAACCGCAGTAAGCCAGTGGCGATCTGCGGTATCTTTAAAAGATTTCCTCCTCCCTACTAAAAAAAAAAAAAAAAAACCCCTAGTGGCAGAAATATTATTAGTGACAACGGCAAGGCAAGCTACAAGAATGTTCTTCCCAATCACACTCTTCGCAGCGGTATACAAAGAGGAAGCCGATCGAGACAAGTTTCTTGGTTTTTTCAGCACTACAGGAGCAGGAGGGTGGTACACCTACAAAAGAGCATGTGAATTGAACATATCCTGGACTATAGCAGGCGCTATGGAAGAGGAAAAGGCTTCCCAGATAGTCTTTCACGGGATTTTTGGGACGTATAAGGAAGACTTGGCGGTGCTGGAAGCCATCACAGACGTAGGGAGCTGGTTCACCAGAGAGGAAATGGGTGGTTGTTTTAAGCAACAAGGGACTACAGACAAGCATACCAAAATAAAGTTGCCTGTCGTCCACACATATTCCAAGATGTCGTGCGCAAATCAGACAGGCCTTCTTTCTGGTGTGTATAATCAGGTAGCAACAGTCCCTTGTTTCAGCGGGCACAGAACACACTATTTTGACGCGGGCTTTTTCGACCACATTGAGAAAAGAAGGTCCATAGGAACATCAGGGAAAAGTCAACATACTCACCAGTACACTGGAGGAACTACATGAGATGTTGCGTAAAAAGGACGGCAAACTTGGAATGGGGACCACTTCCTGGAAAAGCATGGCGGACCTGGGCTTAGACTCTCCTGGTACTGACGAACAACTTATAGTTAAAGGAAAGTCTAAAATGTTTTTGGGCAAACAAAACATTTGATCTTATTACAAAGTGAAGGAGTACCTTTTACTAGCCTCTATTATTAGTTTTACTACTAGTCTTAATCATGTTTCATTTTACTCTTTACTACTACTCTACTACTTTACGCAGGCCCACCCCAGAGGCTGGGCCTGCGTAGGCGGGCAGCGACGTCGGTGGGGGCTGTGGCTGAATGCACGAGCGGGCCCGCGCCCCCTGCCACCTGTCGACGACGGAGGAACACCGCAGAGGTTTGGTGGGTAGGTCGCCCTTCTGGCGGAGACTCCCACACGCGCACCAGCTCTCCCCAGAGCTGGTGACCAGGGTATAAAATCTTCCTCTGCGAAAAAAAAAAAAAAAAAAAAGGTCTAACGATGGCGGGTTACCAAGGCATGGTATTTTAATTAGTTATAAATTACAATAAGTAGGTTAAGTAGGTTAGGAGTCCCGCCGTGGGCCTCGGACCGACCGCCCATCTAGAAGAGGATGGGAGGCCTGTCCGGGGCCCGCGACGGACGTACCCGTCATCGTCATCGGGCCGATATACGAGAAAACATATACACCGCAAGATGGTACTTTTCACACATTACATGACGGAATAACAAACGATCAATCTCAAGTAATAAGAAGAGAAAATAATCCGTTGATACTTAATGTATATAGTGGGGGAACACAGGGGCTACGTATGAAAAGATCTATGACAAAATCATATGCAAGTGCAACAGTGGATAATATTAGTATAGGACCAGATATGTTCTACTACACTATACTAGGCATATACAGATCACCTTCCTTTCGTAATATAGACAATTTTATAAAATCTTTAGAATCTGTACTAAGCGATATACCTAAAACTTACCATGTAATATTAATGGGCGACATCAATATCGACATCAAACAGCAAAATATTGATGCTCGTAGTTCTGAGTATCTTAATTTCATGGCTGAAAAAGGGTTACTTCCCGCTCACACTATTCCAACAAGAGATGGAAATTGCCTCGATCATGTCTTTGTACGAAAACCTGGTGTCTCTTCTATATTTGTAATCAATTCTGCGATTACTGACCATGTCCCTGTACTATTGTGCTACCAAACTACTAATTTCATAAAGCCCCATACGACAATTTCTAAGATCGATCACGTTGGAGTTGTAAACACGGTCAATAGTATTGACTTTGATTTTATTAAATCAATCTCTGATCCTAATTATGCCATGGAATGTCTCATTAATATCTTATCACAGTCCATACTATTACACTCCAGAATCTTATCTATCCCCAGAAATCGTACAACTTTAAAGCCTTGGATCACTCCCGGTGTTCTAAGATGTATACGCCACCGAGACCGCTTACATATCAAATCTAAAAAAATACCATCTAATAACATTTTACTTACCTCATATAAACGATATCGCAATTACTGCAATAACCTGCTAAAAAAACTTAAAGACAGATATGAAAAGTCTGAATTAAACAAAGTCTCTTCAAATCCAAAACAAACTTGGAAAGTAATAAGAAAAATCACTTCTACTACGCCTCAACGGAACAAAGCGATTGAACTACTTAACTGTAACCCCTCTGGTCCTAAGGAATCTATTGAGGACGTTAATGATTTTTTTATTAATATAGGTCGGAAATTAGCTGAAAATACTCTTGAATCTCGTTCAGCGGAACAACAATCCGTCATCCCAATCCAAATACATGATAATTCATTTGCTCTCATTGACACGGATAATGCTGAAGTTGAGTCTATAATACTTAGTCTAAAAAATAACTGTGCTGTGGGTTCTGATGGAATCTCATCTCATATTCTAAAATTGACTAGAAAGAGTATAGTTCCTTCTCTCACGTACATATTTAATAGATGTTTCGAGTCTGGTGTTTTCCCTTTGGCATTAAAACACTCATTAGTCCATCCTATTCATAAGAGCGGGTCTCGAGACAGTGTCAATAATTATAGACCAATCTCGGTTCTTCCTGCCCTGTCCAAAGTGCTAGAGAAATTAATTAATAATAGACTAACGAACTTTCTGGAAAAACAAAATTTAATAGCAAATTCCCAATATGGTTTTAGACGTGGTAAATCCACTGAACATGCCGTTGCAGCCCTGGCTGACTTTATAGCTACTAATCTAGATAAAAAGAAAAAGTGCATTGGTATATTTCTCGACTTAGCAAAAGCCTTTGACACCGTCTCGATCCCGCTCTTGTTGACTAAAATGGAAAACATTGGAATCCGTGATTTGCCACTAAAACTTTTCCAAGACTATTTAACCAATAGATCACAAAGTGTAAAAATCAATGAATACATCAGTTCACCTCAAAACACCACGTTCGGGGTGCCCCAAGGCAGTATACTGGGTCCGAGTCTTTTCTTGATTTATATTAACGAACTTTGCTTATTCACCCCAACTAATGGTAAAATATTATCATACGCCGATGATACAGCACTTATATATCAGGGAGAGACTTGGGATGAGGCTCGATCTGAAGCTGAATCAGGGCTTTTAAACGTTTCGACTTGGCTACATCGTAATCAGCTTACTCTTAATATATGTAAATCCAAGTACATTACATTTTCTATAACTAATGCTTCTCAACCTGCGTCACTAAATCTGAAGTTACATGCATGTGACACTAAAATGAAAATGTATAGACATACTTGTACCTGTCCTGTTTTGGAAAAAGTTGATACTATAAAATACTTGGGCATCACATTGGACAACCGACTTACCTGGATGCCTCACATAGAAGCACTCTCCAGCCGTCTTAGAAAGCTAACCTGGATATTTAAAAAACTGAAAGACATCGCGTCACCAGAGTTGCTTAAAACCACATATTATGCACTATGTCAATCGATTATAGGATACTGCATACCTGTCTGGGGAGGCACTTGTAAATCTACTGTCATAAAGTTGGAGAGAGCTCAAAGGTCCATTTTAAAAGTAATGTACAACTTTCGTTTCAGGCACCCTACTAAAGCCCTTTTTGAACACTGTAAATTTTTAACTGTTCGTCAACTCTTTATTAGTCGTATAACTCTCTTTCAGCACTCGATCACACAATATGATCCCTCTATCTTGGGTCAAAAAAGGACTGTTACTAACGTTACGGAACGTAAAAAATACAATACTGCTTTCTCTCATCGACAACAAATTTTTCTCGGCCCCTATTTATACAACAAAATTAATAAAACTTGTGATATTTACCCTAAAACTAAATTCCAATGCAAAAACATTGTTGAAAAATTCCTGCTTACCCTAGACTACACGCAAACCGAAAACTTTATTCTTGTACTCAAATAAAATTATATTAATTCATTATTAACTTAAATATTTTTTACTCGCTCATGCACTTGGACCACACGCTAACTCAACAATCAACACGCGCATTCACTCACACAGACAATACAGGTTTCCCTACGAACATACATCGGAGCACTCTTACATAGTAAGAACCCGCCACAGCGTACACACACACAACACACACACAAACATGCAAGGCCTCTCGGTAATTTTTACTTTTTAGAATGTAGGTAGATTTGTTTACTTTTCAATTATTTTTTATTTGCAACCTTTGATTCCTAATTTCAAACTGAATGTACGTTTCTTTAGTATTGCAAAATAATTTAAATCGCATAATCTGTAATTATATAACATTTTAAGTATGTATTCTGTCTAGGAGGAAGACGTTGGCATGCCATACCACAGAGTAATTCTAGTTTGGGTGCCAATGACTTTCAAGGATTTATAACTTATACAACAAAATATCATAAGTTATGTGTTTGTTAATTTAAGTTAGTTAAGTTTGTAATGAATAAAGCTTATTATTATTATTATTATTATTATTATTTGTTCAAAAAGTTTCACGGATTTCATCCGGTCCTTTACAAAGGCATAAGTGGGGCTGTAGCCAACACTTAGAGGCCTGTTTGGTATAAAAATGCAGAGTATCAAAAACAGAAAGAATGTTGGATGAAGGGTAACATGGTACTTATAACTATTACAAAAATGGGTAAAATGGCCAGGCTATTGAGATGAACTTATTAGTGATAAGGAAGATAGTTATTATTATTATTATTATTATTATTTTCCAGAAGTGTAGATTTTCTTTCCGTCGGTGATGAAGGAATGTTCCGAATTTCCAAACATGTTGATCTGGAGCTGCGTTCGAAATATTCTAATCTATCCTCTAGTGTTTTAATATATTTTAAATCTTCTTTTCTGTCCATTACTAATTTATCCTGCTGAACTTTTAACACCTCATATTTTTGTGAGATAAATTCAATAGTTTGTCGCATATCCTCTACCGCAGTACATATTTTATCAACTTTTTGATCCTGGCTATCCGTAAAAGCTTTAAGTAATTGTTTCATCTCGACCATGACGTCAAAATCTTTCTCTTTGCTGTCGCATTCTATATATTTTCGTTTCATGTTTCGAACAGTCAAACTGGAGATACTTTCCTCTTTATCGGTCGTTAGATTTGGTTCGGAGGAGCAGTGTTGAATCTGATGGTCTATAGAAATAGGTGATGCGACAGGAGTTGCTGATTTTGGACGTGGAAAAATTGGGGCCAAAGTCTGCAACGACATCGCTGGCGGAGGTGTGCGCTTAAGCGGCATATTATAAGCGTACTTTATGTACCAGGTGATAAGGAAAGCGTAGAGATATTGCTATAATGTATTTGCTCACACACACAGCAAGGTGTCTAACTAAAGTGGGAGCTATCGAGGGGTGCGTACAAATCGACTTTCCGTCAAGCGTAACTTGACCTTCCTAATTACTAGCTTAATTCGTCATACAAATGAAGAGGTCCAGGTATAATGGTGGCAATCGACGATTTAGAACAAACTTGCTTTCTGTCCAATGTAAGCAGACCTTTGGTGTCTGTGCGTACAGTCAATATAATATAAACTTCAGAATCACGAACCTGTGTGTGTTGAAGCTTGAGGTGTTGAAACGACTTGTTTTATCCGACTTCTTACTGCTTTCTGTTCTGCTAATTTTTACTTATATTTTTCGCGTTTCAAATTTGATTTAATTTTAATTATGCACCGACACAGAGGCAACCTTAAACACGTCTGAACTGCTCAGAGGTCCGGAGGGAAGGGAGAGCGTCGCAAAGCTGGCTCAGCGGACAAAATAGACGTAAGATGTAATAAAAATATAGATGGAGTAGATGTTATGGATCAACGTTAGGTGTGCTATGAAATAGATCGAAGATCGAAAATAAAGTTCTACCTTCGACTTTTCTTTGATTTGTTCGATATCTGTAAATAACTCATACACCATCTACACTATGCTTTACAGTCAAAAGCACTTGGAGGGACGCCTGCTGTCGAATCTGCAGTGTAGACAGGTAGTCGCCAGGAGTTTGGTAAACGGTTTCAGTACCAGGCAACGTGGGACTTCAAAAAAAAGTATAGTGAGCAAATCTGTGAAGCGGCAATTACCGACGCACCCCGTGAAAAAATCCTCCATGGGAAGATTGCGTAAATTGTGCTAAATATAAAAAAGAAAATCGAACAAACAATATGTGTGTTATATACAAAGTAAATCTATGCTATACCAATAATAGGAATTGTTTCGCTAATTGCCACTTATAAATAATATTTCTATAATAAAACCGTATTTATTTAAGTGCATATTACCTCATTTCCTATAAGCAAACCCAATAAAAGTAAAAATGAGATTTTTTTTTGTGAAAAGTATCTCTTATAGACCATAGGGATGGACCATGGTTGTCCCAGAAAATTCCCAATAAAGTATCATATTTTAATGTGTTTTACTTTGTAACTTTATTTTTTAAAAGCCTAATGAGTCATTATAAACAACTAAAACTATAGCAAAAAGTTTCATAGCCTTATGGTCCTGAAAGGGTTAAGTGCTTAGCTCAGAATGGTAATGTCAGTAACATATCCTTGATTATATCTGGGTTGTACAAAAATATGCAATTTGTGTATTTTTTTTTTCAATAATACCCTACTGCACCCTACCTAGTTTTTCACTCTGAACTGCTTTGATTTCACCTTTCATGGGCTAATTTATACTTTTTCAGCTATTGTTTGACCACAATCTCACTTGATGGTCAGCAATGATGCTGTTGAAGGTAGTACACCACAGTAGGCAACTGACTCTCAAGTATAGCTGCAGAAACACACTGGTAGATACTTATCGAGAGATTGAGAGTGTTTCATGCAATAAAAAGCATGCTACGAGTTAGCTATCATTTTCAGTTCGACTATGTTGATGGCATTTGTGTGGTCAACAGAAAACTCACACTAGGGCTCGCAAATAGCCCATATATGATAGCTTCCCTCAGATAGCTAAGCATGGGCTTAGCTATCTGAGGGGAAAGCCAGTGTCCCAGCAGTGTCCTTAGTATAGGCTGATTAATATTACAAACTAGACTATTGTTTTTATGCCATAAGAAAGTTTATCCAATTAACTTCAATTTATGTACAGTTGGTTTAGGTCAGAATAATATTTTTGCATGCCTAGCATGGTAGTAAAGCTTATTGCAAATATCTGCATGATTTGCAACATACATTAGTAAATAAACACGTGACACATGCATTTAAATGCAACAGTCTGTTAACAGAGTACATGTTTTTTTATGATATTAAGTTCAGATTGTTTTGGTATTAATTATTTGTTATAGGAGAAGATGATGACGATGATGCATATCATTGGTCTCACAAAAAAACCCGCACAAATGAAGTGTCCATAATAAAGATCAAGTAATTATAACAGTTATTGAGGAGATTAGTAGCACAACATCGCCAACAGCCACTGATACAATGCCAGGGGACCATCTACAGACACACAGATAGAAGAAGTGCAAAATACACCAAGCCGTTCATTGCCAACGCAATCAGCTGCCCAACAACAAAGTGCAATGAGACGCCAACGAGGCCAAATGAGGTCAATAGATGACATTAAAAAATCCATCTTGGAAAGAGATAATATGGTCCATAAGGAAGAAAAATTTAAAATTGAAATTAGTGATTTAAAAAAAGTACACTTCATAGAGTTAGAACAAAAAACCTGGAATTAGAACACAAAAAGAAAATGTTCCATTTATTAGATGAGGAGATGAAGCTAAAAATAAATATTTAAATGAATAAAAACGATTAATAAATTAAGTTTTTCATTTTAAATCTACTTATGAATACAGTATCCTTATAATTTCAATACTCATAGCTAAGCCTTCTGCAGCATGCCTTGTTGCATGATATTGTGGCTGTGACCTTTCTGTAATTTCATCAAAATCCTCATAGTCATTAATATTCTCGTACTTTCATGCAATATTATGTAAAACACTAACGTAATGTCACCGGTTTCCGAGTAGCCTCCTCTATCCGACCATTTTGATTTTTATTAGCTAAAACGTTTAAAATACGCGCGACACTCGTGAAACGGAACGCTTTCGATCCAATCACTTATCGTACGTCATCTGTCAAAACTTGTGTTTCAAATTTTAACCGACATTTCGTCAGTCCAACAAAAGCTAGGCATGGGTGTAGTTTGTATTGGATTAAATGCGAAAAAAAAACATAAAACGGTGAAATTTTTACGCTAAATACTCTGGTAAGTTTGTGGTTTATTTACTTTAAACGTTTTATTGGTGTATTAAATTAATAATATTACAATATACATGCAAAAATAGCGTGTTTTTATAAGTTTTTTTGGGCAATTAATTATGGACGGAATGAGGAGCTTTACAAAATAACAACATTCCGAAATCCGACCGAATCGGTCGGTAAAAGGAATTTCGCACTTTGTAAAAGAAAGTAATTTTCTATTATGCATGTTGTTTTGTGGAGGTTTCGTATTAAGTTATTTATTCTAAACGCTATCCTTACATATTACACCTGTATGCGACCAATGCTAACCTTAATGGATTCTTTGTAATATACGTTTAAACTGACACTCTTTTTTGATTTATTTGCGATTCATTTACAAAGACCGGTCTGGTTTTCAAACCTTATATTTTACGTTTTTGACACATAATTGCATAACTACGAAATTGTTAGATCTTTATATGTGTGTGTGAAATAGAAATGAACTAAAAATGAATATCAATTTCGGTTTTAGAGGCTTTATTACGCAAATGTAGGTTTGGTCGGAATCTAGATGCGATTTATTTCCCTTAACCCTGTTTCCGTCCAACTCGGTTGCTTTTGCTTGCGGTGTGCTTGAGTGAAATTGCATGTGTTTATTTCAGGTACATCATCATGAGTGATAAAAAGAGGCTAAAGTATTCGCAGGAGAATATGGAGAAAGCGCTACAAGATATACGGGAGAAGAAAATGAGTATAAATCAGGCTGCTAAACTATACAACATTCCAAAAACAACAGTACTAGACACGTTAAAAGAAAAATATCAAAATCCACGCAACATAGGCGGTCCAACTGTACTGACAAGCTCAGAAGAAATGCTTTTGGTGAAATGGATTTTAGAATTGGGCGAAGTTGGCTTCCCAGTAACGAAGAGTCAGTTGCTGGAATCTGTCAGTAAATTAATTAAGAATTTAGGCCGTACAAATCCTTTTAAAGATGACCAGCCGGGTAAGAAATGGTATAATGGGTTTCTTGCTCGCCACCCGGAGGTTTCGAAAAGAGTCCCACAATCGCTCACGACATGCAGAGCGATAGTTTCGGAAGAAAATATTAGGAGCTGGTTCTCAAAAATACGGCAATATTTTGTTGAAAACAATTTAATGGAACTTCTCCGGGACCCTAAACGTCTTAAAAATCTTCAATTGTGATGAGAGCGCATTCTATCTGTCGCCCCAGGAAAAGCAAGTACTGGTCAGAAAAGGCTCGAAAAAAGTGTACAGTCGAACTGCCAACGACGAGAAAGAGTGTTTGACGGTTTTACTTTCAATAGCTGCTGATGGGGCAATACCTCCACCACTGGTTATGTTTCCGTATAAACGCTATGTTCCATCGCACATCACAGCCAACGTACCTAAAGGGTGGGGAATGGGACACTCTGATTCTGGGTGGATGACGAGTAAGACATTTTATGAATACATCACAAATGTTTTTCACCCATGGTTAAAAGAAAAAGGAATCCAAATGCCAGTGGTTCTTTTTCTGGATGGTCATTCGTCGCATATTAATATTAATCTAAGTGAATACTGTAAAGAACATGGGATAATTCTGACAGCCTTTTACCCCAATGCTACCCATCGTCTACAGCCGTTGGATGTAGGAGTATTTTATCCTTTAAAAAATTGTTGGCGTAACGATGTCCGTGAATGGCGTATGGCAAACTGCGGGAAGAAGATGCAGCGATCCGACTTTCCTAAAATATTTCATAAGTCTCTGAATGCAACACTTTCACCTGCGATCATTGCAAAATCATTCCAAACGTGTGGGCTCTATCCGTTTAACCAAGATGCTATAGATTACTCTAAGTTAGTGAAACAAATTTCCAGTGGCGAAAATAACACCCTAATATTATCTACTGCTAATCAACGCGTCACACACAAAAAAGATGACAGTCTACCATTGGATTTACTGAGTGAAGTCGAAGCTCGTTTGCCTAAGGAAGTGGCATATAAATTCAAAAATATTAACTCCGAACTTGAATTAGAAGAGAGGTTTCTTGAACTCTACAAATTCTGGAAAAATATAAAATCTGAAAAAAAAATATCCATGAATGAATCTACATTACAAAATAATCTGCCTACCTACATAGATCAAACTATTTCTGACATAACTATCGATGAAGAGTTTTGGTTGCAAAATAATGACACAATTGAAGCAACAGTCGAATCAGATGGGTCTTTAAGTTTAGTGAATTATTTAATGCCTCAGCCATCTACATCACAGCAAGACCAACCTAAAGACTCAGATTCGAATACAGACTTAAACCTTCGTCAAGAACACAAAACACCAGTCAAAAAATCTGAAGACACCGGATCAAAATATCCTACACCTTTTAAAAATGCCCTTTTTTGGCCAGGAAATACAGAAAAGAAGAGGAAGGCTACAACAGATAACAACGGGAAAATTAAAAAACCAAAAATGTATCCCACTGTAGCAATTAGCGACGAATTCATGGAACATCAGCGACGAGTTGAGGCAGAGAAACTTGCTAAAGAGAAAGATAAATTGGACAGAGCTCAAAAGAGGAAAGCAAAGAGTCAACAAACAAATTCAAAAGTGAAGACAAAACATGTAATGAAAACAGATGTTACAGGCACAACAGAAAATATGGAATACCCAGAAGGTGCGTTTGTCGTCGTGCAATATGAAGCAGAATATTTTCCCGGGATAGTCATAGAAAATGTAGAGAACAATTTGAAAGTAAAAACAATGACGATGAGCGGAAACTTCTGGAAATGGCCAGAGAAAGACGATATCCTAATTTATGACATGAAAGACGTCATATGCAAAATTGAAAGTCCTGCTCTCGTGTCTAATCGTGGGACTTATGATGTTCCGAAAATAAATCAACTCCGAAAACAAAGCAATCTGTGAACCCTCCAATAAATATAGTTACATACATACATAATAGTTTAGTTCTTTAATGATCTCATTCAAAATAGTAATATTATTTTTTGTTATAATAAAGAATTATTGACTATATAAGTCCTATGCTTAGATCTTAAGGGAAAGAGTTTGTGAAAAAAACTTTATATTAAGTATTTATGAATAAGTAGTTATGTAATTTTTTTACAATATTTAAAAACAACTTGAGTCTAACAAAGAGTTAGTTTTTGTTGTGCCAAATTCCTAATAAATGCTCAAATATTATTTAAAATGGTTGGTTTTTTACGAATTTCCACTCTATTTCTAATGTCATAAAGTTGATTTTAGTAGAAAATATTTGGCTGGTCGGAATCTAGCTACTCAGTGGTCGGATACATGGATATTTGTAGTCAGTCGGTCGGAAAATGGTGCTTTCAGTTAATTTCCAGTCGTAACAGTTAAAATCCAAATTTAGGTATTAAAAAGCCATTATAAAATACAATTATGTGCATATTTTCAAATAAAAGTTCGTAATCTTTTATAAAATATTATTTTTCTTATGACCTCTAGAGTATTTAATCTATATTTTAAAGGATTCATTTACCATATCAATCAGTAGTCGGAATTCGGCGCCATTGCGTTATATGCTATAATTATATTGCATGAAGTAGTTCATTTGTAGGCTAGTCCTTTTTGTAGACAAGGGAATCTCCTTTTCAGGACTCCAAATGTTCGCTCTACAACATTCCTCGCCCTTATTTGTACATTGTTGTAGCTCTCTACTGCAAGTGTTGATGGGGTCCGTAAAGGTGTAAGCATAATCGCTGTGCAGGCATAGCCCCCGTCTCCAACAAGTACTCCATCTAATTCTCTTGACATCAATCTAGAGTGAATCTTAGAATTCCGGAATATGCGGCTGTCATGGGCACTTCCAGGCTATCTTGCTACCACGTCTAGGATTGTCATGTCAGCAGCAAAAACAGCCTGCAAATATATAATACAAGACAAAATGTATTCTCACATAAGGATTTTTTTCGGTATATGCCTCAGAGTGGTTGAGTCCACGTGGACGTGTAATTTTAATGTGGGTACAATTTAGCACCTATAATATTTGGCAGCCAAGGAAGGTTTCTTACTGAACCAGCATTTTTAAATTCCTTTTTTTACAAATTAATTAATTAATTTCTGGGGGAGATAATGAATTTAGGCAGGGTTCCAGCCAGGACTCTTGAGATCCGCTTTACAATATGGCATTCTGTGGGCTGTGCTCGGTATGAAATATCTGCACAGACCTTCTGAAAATCAAATAGGGTAGATAATTATATAACCTGGCTAGGTTCGTAAAATTGTAAGGCAATAAGTATTTGAATTTCCAAGGAAATTGGAAGCCCTCTATTTGTGATGGGTTTTAACTCTGAAAGCTCTGGTATAATAACATTTTTCACAGTGCTCTTGGAAAATATGTACCTTTCCCTGAACTTGAATTCGGAATAGAAATTATACAGGTTCGTAACTTCTCTAATATAGCACTTCGAAAATCTGGGCACGTTGATAATGGCATCGGGATCTTCAATATTGCGCGAAATGCTGTCGATTTCCTCATTCATTGTTGAGTTTCCAAACTACGATCCATTATTTAAGAAACTTTTTCAAGTGATTTTTTGGCGGGAACGTAGTAGTCAGATGTCAAACTTATCGAACAGTAAGTGCTAAGTACACGATATTCATGACTCTGCCTTTACTAAGTATTAGGTTGACTTTCGCTTAAGTATTGCTCGAAAGTACTGTATATTTATCTAAAAGCGATGCTCTAAGTACGGTTCGAAAGTAAGACTTTGGCATAGCTAGAGTAAAGTATCGACTATTTATCTGGGCCTATATATATATTTATATATGCATGTATTTTACTACTGTACATTAAATAGCTTACATTAATGTAAGCATGTAATGTTAGTCAAAAATGAATTTACCTAATGAATACCTTAACATTTTTATAAATAGCTGGTATTATTTATAATTTTGCCCAAATGTGATCGTCTAAATTTTATACACTCGAGAGCAATGAATCCGGGTCACTTAAAGAATGTTAAAAATCTCGGAAACTAAAAATGATAGGTTAATGCAATAAATTGTATTTAATAGACAATGTAATACTCCTTAAATGAAAGTAAAAGAAAATATGAGTCACCATACATTTTATTAACACAAAATTACATAAAGAAAAAAACTGCTGATCTCTCCTTAAAACAAAAATAGGAAACATGAAATTTTTGAACTTTATTACGATTTTCTTGAATTTTAATACTTCCTATTGCCTCCTCGTGCTTCCATTACTGCGTTTACGCGGTTTGGCATGCTGTACACCAAGTTCCTTATACGATTTTGGGGAATATTCTCCCATTCCTCTGTGAGAGCAATTTTGAGCTCACGAAGCGTGATTGGGGGAGGGTTTCGTTGTTTTACGCATCTGCCTAGCTCGTCCCAAGCATGCTCGATCGGGTTGATATCCGGGCTGCGCGCTGGCCACTCCATACGAGTAATGTTCATCTCTTGAAGGTAGTCATTCACAATCCTACCTGTGTGAGGTCGGGCATTGTCATGCATAAATATAGCATCCTCACCTAAATTGACCATAAATGGACCAACGTGATCATTGAGGATTTCTTCCACATATCTTTCGCTAGTTAAAGAGCCGTTTTCTATGATCACCAGCTCTGTGCGACTTTCAGAAGAAATTCCGGCCCACACAAGTACAGACCCACCACCGTAGGCTACTTTTTCTTCGATGCATGCTTGCTTGAATCTTTCCCCTGGTCTTCGATACACTCTGTGTCTTCCATCGTGCTTGTAGAGCATAAATTTTGATTCGTCGGAGAACATAACTTTTGACCAATCTTCAATACTCCAATTTACGTGGCTCTGGGCATATCTTAGTCTTGAAATACGATGCCCACGCTCCAGTTTAGGGCCGTTTGCAGGTCTAAGGGGTTTTAAGTTAGATTCAGCAAGCCGACGTCTTACTGTCCATGCACTTGGGTTACTTCCTCCGAGGCGTCGAAACTGATTTGTGAATTCAGTTCCTGTGAGAAAGCGATTTCGAAGCATGGTGTTCACCAAGTATCGGTCTTCTCGTGCTGTGGTACACCTGGTTCTGCCCGTTCCTGGTCTGCGTAGGTTAGAACCAGTTTCTTCGTAACGTCGGAGAACTCTTTGTACTGTTGACAGCGACACACCGACAGTCCTGGCTGTATCGCGCTGACTCCGGCCGGTTTCCAGCATTGTAAGTATTCTGGTGCATTCTTCAGGCGTAAGCGACATAATTTTAGCTTGAATAATGAATATAGAGCACTATCAACATGGTTTATGTACCCACATAAATGACAGATTACAAACAAAAGCAAAACCAAATGCTGTAATTTCGTAGTTCCATCTTCGAAAGTGGCCCTTTTTCAAATTTTTTTTTTTACGATATAACTTTACAATAACTAAGAAGTTTTAATACCTTCATTTAAGGAGTATTACATTGTCTATTAAATACAATTTATTGCATTAACCTAGCATTTTTAGTTTCCGAGATTTTTAGGATTCTTTAAGTGACCCGGATTCAT
Source organism: Selenia dentaria (assembly GCA_917880725.1). Lineage (NCBI taxonomy): Eukaryota > Metazoa > Arthropoda > Insecta > Lepidoptera > Geometridae > Selenia > Selenia dentaria. The sequence continues at coordinate 32,088,778 of OU862885.1, read as the reverse complement.
TGCTCTCGAGTGTATTATTATGGACCATTTACGTTGTGTTAATTTATATTATATGTCTTAATAAGTAAATAATCTAAAGCAGTTTACGATAATTTAAAATCCTTAAGGTTAAATCCAAATAAACATATCAAGTAAAATCAATTAGTAAACACACATAAAATAGTACTTACACACAAATTAAAACATAAAAACACACAAATAGAAGTAAAATAAATGCAGGAAATAAGAAAACAGCTACTGTTGACTGAATTCTTGATCTGCTTTCTTCATGGCCATAATTTTGTAACACACACATACATTTATATATAAATGTAATGTAATGTATAATAATATCACATAATGGAATCTAAAACACAAAGTTATAGACGGCTTGCAAATTACATCGAAAGAGTAATTCCAGGGCTTCCAGACAAAACAGTTCGAAGAAAACTTACGTTTGACTTAAGGTAAAAAAATCATATATTTGTATTGGTGTAGACAAAGTATATTTTTCGATGAGATTATATAAACTTATTTTTTTTGTAAACCTACTGTTACGTTTCAGATATATTCGAAACTATTTTGATGATATTTGCACTTCAACTATTACCCATCAACAAATTCAAAAGATCCACTAAATTAATGCACCCAAGAAAACAAATCTCAGCAGTGCTATGTCTACTGGCTACCCCACGTTCATATAAATTAGTCGCTGAAAGGTTCAACATGGTCAAATTATCTTTCTACAATTCATTTATAAATGTAGTCTAAGTGATTAACGCCAAATAAGGAACACATAATTAAATGGCCCCTGGGATGAAAGAAAGTATAGCACTAAAATTCCAAAAAAATGATGGCATGTATGGTGTAATTGGAGCTCAAGATGGAAGTTGCATACAGGTGTACTAACAGACCGGCAAAAAAAAAAAGTTGGAGTTTTAAAGACACGACAGTGCATAGAACGTGCATTTGCACTATTAAAAGGGAAATTTAGTCTCAAATCGTACCCTATTTTTTGCATTTATTGAACGTGGCATACATTCACTTATCCTACAACAATATGCACAGAGCATACTACTTTAAGCAAAATAATTGGTTAAGCTTACTATTCTAAAGCCTAAAATTAATAACGCATAATGATATAATAAGAAAGAAAAATAAAGCTTTGATTTGATTTGAAGTATATTTTTTTTGGTGGGTAGGTGTGGAAAATGTAACATCAACTTTAAAAAGCTCTGTATTTATTTTTAAAATTAAAATACATAGAAAAAATAAAAGTGCATAAATGTAGCATATATGCAATTAGCAGCTTACCTCACCTCACCCTAAGTGTTATCTCCTTAAACTAACATCAAACTTTCACTAAACTGTGCCACTTCACTTATACAATAATTTGTTCAAACAACATGGATGCCATACAAGTGTCACTAAACCAAATGATGAGTGTTTTTCACCAGCGCTTAGACTCCATTGAAGGGCGGTTGCCAACTGAATCTGCAGGCCCTGGAAGTTTAGCTGAAGAGTTTTCCTCATTTAAAGCTTTTGTTCTGGTGTCAATGCGGGCACTTCAAACCCAGATTGGTTTACTGGCTAATCAGGTGGATACCATAGAGATGCATGGAAGGCGTAAGTTTCTCCTATTGCCTGGTATTCCGGAAGTGCAGCAGGAAGATACTGCATCCGTGGTTGTGAAGGCAATTCTCAGTAAAATAAAGCTTGATAGCTTCAAAGCGGAGGACATCAGCAGATGCCATAGGATGGGCCGTGTTGCAGGTACTGATAGCCCACGCCCAGTTCTTTTCAAGCTTCGAGATGTGACAAATCGCGACAAAATATGGTCATCCAAAACTATGTTAAAGGGTTCTGGTATAACTTTATCAGAATTTTTGACAAAGACAAGACACGATATATTTTTGGCAGCGCGCGAGCGTCTCGGTATCACGAAATGCTGGACGACGCAAGGATGCTTGTTTATCATTAGACCCGATGGGGCTCGGCGCCGTATCAATTGCCTTGGCGATCTTGACGGGGTTGTGCCGAAGGAAACCGCTAAACTAGCTGCTGGGATGACGGAAGCAATAGCGGTGAAGGAGTCCAATGTGGCCGGCGCGGCCGCCGGGCCAGCGAAGACTAAACGCACCGCGACATCGAGGAAGTGATGGCATTGTAATTGTACTTTTGCGTGCCTGCAGAGCAGGAAAACTGAAATGAAAACTACCGACCTAAACAAGAGTGTTTAGGTCGGTAGTTTTCATTTCATAAATTGATACAAGGTAAATCAACAAACTTGTTATAGATGGTACCCGCTAGTTTTCACTTTTATGTAAAATCGTGCCACCGTCTTCATCCATCCATCCGTTATTATTTTGAAACGTAACTAATAAACTTCGCGATTTTGTCACCGAGCAGAATCTGACAGTGACGCGACACTTGACACTAGTTGACAGACAGGTGACACAGATCACAGAGTATAATATATAATATTATATATAATATATATATAATTATATATATATATGTATATAAAATGTAAGCGCTATGATATTCCTAGCGGAATATCATAGCGCTTACATTTTTTAAAATGACCTGAGATAAAATAATTGTAACATTTATCGGCATTATATAAGAAAATATAGCACAGTAAGAGCCTTTTCATACGTACCAATTGCCGGGTAGCCGGCGCCGGCTACCCGGTGGTGAAGTGTATGGGCATGGTACATAGCTTTCACATGTACCAGCGTAATTTATCCGGCAGGCGGTTGCTGGGTGCGCGCCGGAAACACCACTGTGCGTCCGGTCGCCGGGCATCGGTTAGCCGGCGGCCGAACTGACAGTGGTGTATGGAACACGTAACTAGCTTCCAGACGCGCCGGCCGGTCAGTCGCCCAGGTACAGTCCTCGAGAGCACGCGCGTGCGTAATTTTGTCGCACGCTCGACGACGCTCGTAATTATACTGCATACCTTCTTCTAAACTATAAAATGGAGATAGATATCGAACTATTAATAACTTTGGTGGAAGCGAAGCCAGTTTTATGGGACAAAACTTGCGCTGAGTACAAGGACAAAAATGAAACAAAAAAGCTTGGCGGGAAGTTTACGCAATACTTAAGCCCGACTTCGAAGAAATTACTGACGGTGAAAAAAACTCATTTGGTAAGTTTGCAAATCATTTAATATTACACAACTATTAGTAATAACACTTTTTTTTTTCGAACCCGCGTTCCAACCTTGGACGAGAACGCAGCAAAATCAAAGTCGCTCCGCAGTTAAAAATCTCAAAAAATAACAAAATCTAATCGTACAGTGCAGTGCTATATATCAAAAGTTGCGCATTCACGAGGCGCATACGGCTGTTTTTTCAAAGAAAGTGATTTCACTTTTTTCACTATATCTAAAAAGATATAGTGAAAAAAGTGAAAATCACCAAAAGTGCACACCTAATAAGTGGAACGCTGCTGAAAGGAGATCGATGATGCATACATTTTAAAGTGTTACCAGTTGGGCCTCTTGAGGCCCCACAATTCTGCGAAAAGTCCGGATTTTTTCCGCACACCAGCGCTGAAATATCAGCAAAAAAACAAAAACCACGTGGCCACGAGGTACGTGACCCCGTGGGGTTAGGCTGAAGAGGTCAACGACACTGTGAAGAGGACACCCCAGGGACCCCGGAGGCACTTTGGGAATTCGGAAAAGCTAAGTTTTTGACCTTTATTTACACCATACAAACTTTAATGCAGTTCAATGTGACAGTTATAGAATTTTAAAATCATAATTTCAGCGACAACACGTGTCCTAAATTTGAGGGCACGTGTGTATAGGCTAGTTCTAGTTAGTTAATTAAATTTGGATTTTTTGAACAATCCAAACTAAAAAATCTAGATTAAAATTACCAACTGCACGTAAAGTAAAACCCCGAATATCTCGGAAATGGTGCGTTTTAGGCTAAATTTGAGCAGACCTAGAATAAATACTGTAGTATACATATATATACTGTAGTATATATATATATACACTCGAGAGCAATGAATCCGGGTCACTTAAAGAATCCTAAAAATCTCGGAAACTAAAAATGCTAGGTTAATGCAATAAATTGTATTTAATAGACAATGTAATACTCCTTAAATGAAAGTAAAAAAATATGAGTCACCATACATTTTATTAACACAAAATTACATAAAGAAAAAACTGCTGATCTCTCCTTAAAACAAAAATAGGAAACATGAAATTTTTGAACTTTATTACGATTTTCTTGAATTTTAATACTTCGTATTGCCTCTTCGTGCTTCCATTACTGCGTTTACGCGGTTTGGCATGCTGTACACCAAGTTCCTTATACGATTTTGGGGAATATTCTCCCATTCCTCTGTGAGAGCAATTTTGAGCTCACGAAGCGTGATTGGGGGAGGGTTTCGTTGTTTTACGCATCTGCCTAGCTCGTCCCAAGCATGCTCGATCGGGTTGATATCCGGGCTGCGCGCTGGCCACTCCATACGAGTAATGTTCATCTCTTGAAGGTAGTCATTCACAATCCTACCTGTATGAGGTCGGGCATTGTCATGCATAAATATAGCATCCTCACCTAAATTGACCATAAATGGACCAACGTGATCATTGAGGATTTCTTCCACATATCTTTCGCTAGTTAAAGAGCCGTTTTCTATGATCATCAGCTCTGTGCGACTTTCAGAAGAAATTCCGGCCCACACAGTTACAGACCCACCACCGTAGGCTACTTTTTCTTCGATGTATGCTTGCTTGAAGCTTTCCCCTGGTCTTCGATACACTCTGTGTCCTCCATCGTGCTTGTAGAGCATAAATTTTGATTCGTCGGAGAACATAACTTTTGACCAATCTTCAATACTCCAATTTACGTGGCTCTGGGCATATCTTAGTCTTGAAATACGATGCCCACGCTCCAGTTTAGGGCCGTTTGCAGGTCTTAGGGGTTTTAAGTTAGATTCAGCAAGCCGACGTCTTACTGTCCATGCACTTGGGTTACTTCCTCCGAGGCGTCGAAACTGATTTGTGAGTTCAGTTCCTGTGAGAAAGCGATTTCGAAGCATGGTGTTCACCAAGTATCGGTCTTCTCGTGCTGTGGTACACCTGGTTCTGCCCGTTCCTGGTCTGCGTAGGTTAGAACCAGTTTCTTCGTAACGTCGGAGAACTCTTTGTACTGTTGACAGCGACACACCGACAGTCCTGGCTGTATCGCGCTGACTCCGGCCGGTTTCCAGCATTGTAAGTATTCTGGTGCATTCTTCAGGCGTAAGCGACATAATTTCAGCTTGAATAATGAATATAGAGCACTATCAACATGGTTTATGTACCCACATAAATGACAGATTACAAACAAAAGCAAAACCAAATGCTGTAATTTCGTAGTTCCATCTTCGAAAGTGGCCCTTTTTCAAATTTGATTTTTTTATGATATAACTTTACAATAACTAAGAAGTTTTAATACCTTCATTTAAGGAGTATTACATTGTCTATTAAATACAATTTATTGCATTAACCTAGCATTTTTAGTTTCCGAGATTTTTAGGATTCTTTAAGTGACCCGGATTCATTGCTCTCGAGTGTATATATACTGTAGTATATATTCTAGTAACATCCATTGTAGTGATATATACAAATCCCCCCCCCCACCCTTAACTTTTTACCGCCTCTCAAAACTTTAAATTGTAAATTAATTCTTAAAAATGGGTTTTTGACACAGTTCTAAATTCAATACAGTAGATTCATCCTTAAACTGTATTCTGGACATTTTTAGCGAAAAATCCGGAAAACCAAATTTTTTGCGGTTTCTGGAAGTTAAGATTAAAAATTCAATAATTTAAAATTTTGCTCCTAACAAATTAAAATGGAAATGCACAAAGTTACTTGTAACTAGCGTCAGTAGGCTGTGCTTGTTTTGGGATTTTTTGGAATCATACTTTTCGAGAAATAAACTTTATATGCGGACCAAAAATATATCATCGACCGCAAAAAGACTGGTTTCCTGAATATCAGTGGATTTGTATATAGGTCTAAGTTGTGTAGCTTTTGTTGTGTCTAATTCCCCCCCATTCTTACCTTTTCCCACTTTTCCCAGGGTTTTACGTGACTTAGCCTCTGACTGGTATAAAAAAATATTCTTCTAATTTTGTATCTTTCAAACCGAGACCTTAGATTGGACGGAAATTTTTGCAAAGGACAGAGCGCTTTACAAGCTCTTAAATAAATTTACATTTACACTTATTTGCAATTTATTTACATTTTATTTGACTGGATAAAATTGGATCATCAGGATAAAAATGACAAAATTGAGCTAGCACCCCCCATTTCGCCCCTAGGAGCAAAACAAGGTTATTTGCGGTTGGTCGGCTACGTAGGTGCTTACTATTATTTAATTTATCTAAAAATACTTATACTGAAAATACAATATTGGGCTCAAAAAATTGGGGTTGAATCCCTCTATATTAAAAAAGATAATTTGGCTCAGGTTCTAGTTCAAAATTTCCGAGGGTGAATGCGAAAACTGAGGGGGATGAAAATCAACGGCCGCAAAAAACCACAAAATTGCTTATGCCGACCACCCCTTACATTTGTCAATGCAGTGAAAAATCACAAGGGTACAAGAGACTGTCCTGCAAAGTTTATTATATGCGGCGATGTTGACAAATGCCTAGAAGTATTTTTTTTTAAATTCACAGAACTACCCTCAAAGCCGGTTTTTCGCTGCCGTGCCCCTCATCAACCCTTGTGGACAGAGCAACGAGTTTGGGTTAGTTTTATTCGTCTTTAAACGCAGATTATCAATATGAGGTTACCTTAATTTTAAAACGTATATTTGATTGTTTTTGAGCAGAAATGCTTAACCTCTAAAAAGTACTGAAAAATATTGAACATTTGATTAAAAATATTTTTCCTCAGGGATTACTAATCAACCGATTCGAAATCTGAAACATTAAATAAATTGTAAATATAATATATAATAAATAATTGTAAATTAATTAATTAATTGATGTCGATTGTTTATATTGTTGATTAAGAGATTAGTAATTGCAAATGAATTAGTGTTAGATGTATTATATGTTATCAGGAATGTGTAATGAATTGTGTAATTATTATATTACTTATTATTAGTAATTCTAATGTGTAATTTTAGTGTGTACTTGTATACTTGCTCCACCGTACACACTTGGTATAAAAAAAAATTGCATTATAAATCCAAAGCCAAGTCCTTTGCCTGGGCATAGGGAAAGCAGGAATGTCAAATTAATTAATAATTATATTCTAAATTTATTTGTGATTATGTGATAACGTGATAATTCTGTAATGATTCTATTTGGAATATAAACTGTACAGGTCTAGGAATAGTTGTATATATTGTGTAAATTTTTATAAAGTGTATATACTTAGGATAAATGAGGGGTACTTGACGCACCGTCACGGTGCGCCAAACCACCCCTCCGCATGGTTCGGTGACTCCCATCCTAGCCTGAGACCCCACACTCAGGTCTAACGATGGCATAAGAGTTTCCCTGTCACCAAGTATGGACTATCAGGGGCGCACCACGTTCTACTAGAAGGAACCTCCTTTCCTCCTGAGAGACGGTCATCAATAGTACAAAGTCTCGGGCCGATGACTGCATGGCTGTGCATGATCCGTAGCGAGGGCATTTACAGGAAGAAGTACGCCACTGCGGTCAAGAGGGCCATGTCACATATACCTTGTATAGATGAAATGATCGAGCTCACTAAAAACACGAAACAAGCTTCTGAGATCTCCACATTGACAACCCTAGTGGCAGAAATATTATTAGTGACAACGGCAAGGCAAGCTACAAGAATGTTCTTCCCAATCACACTCTTCGCAGCGGTATACAAAGAGGAAGCCGATCGAGACAAGTTTCTTGGTTTTTTCAGCACTACAGGAGCAGGAGGGTGGTACACCTACAAAAGAGCATGTGAATTGAACATATCCTGGACTATAGCAGGCGCTATGGAAGAGGAAAAGGCTTCCCAGATAGTCTTTAACATCATATCTAAATGTTTATTCAGTTCAGTCAGCTTCTCAGGGGACATAGGGTAGTAACGCTGTTTTATTGGAGCATGATCTCCCGTATCGATCTTGTGAGAGACTAATTGCGTTCTCCCCAATCCTTTCTTCTCAGTATGAACAGATCCTTATTACTTCAAATATTAAATTGACCAAAACGAATGAAAAATGTCCCAACCCAATAATCAAATAGTCCCTACACCTATCAAACGTAAAAATGAAGACATTTTAGTGGACCCCGATACGAATGCACCCATTGAAAATGCCAAGAAGCCTAGAATAGAGTTGGTTCCAGAGAAGAAAAAGACATGCCTCAAAGTGATCGTTGAGGCCTATGAAGAGCATGCGGTGGAAATATTCAGGCCCCAACAGCAATCTTCAGGGGCTTCCAAGCAAATGGATGTGGATTATGATGATGCATTGTACTATGATGCATTAAAATGCATTACAACGGGCAATCACATCCTAAGCATAATATTTACCATGCATAATATTTGCAGGCAGAAACAGAAAAGCGCAACCACAAACATGATAAATAAGACCAAAGCGACTTCCTTTAAAGTCAGGTACTCGGGGAAAGACTACCTGATAGACAATGACAGAGTTGAGAAATTGTGGTTGAGAGTAACTAATAGGCACCACCTGATCTATAAGAACTACGACCCTCAAGATAAAGAGAACTGGTACGGCACTATGGGTCCATATTTGGATATGTTCTCAGCTTACGCTCTTCGGGTAAACGAACTCCGACTTGGACACAATAACATGCCCATATCTAAGTTGGAGGGGGTGCATAAGAGTTTCCCTGTCACCAAGTATGGACTATCAGGGGCGCACCACATTCTACTAGAAGGAACCTCCTTCCCTCCTGAGAGACGGTCGTCAATAGTGCAGAGCCTCGGGCCGATGACTGCATGGCTGTGCATGATCCGTAGCGAGGGCATTTACAGGAAGAAGTACGCCACTGCGGTCAAGAGGGCCATGTCACATATACCTTGTATAGATGAAATGATCGAGCTCACTAAAAACACGAAACAAGCTTCTGAGATCTCCACATTGACAACCCTAGTGGCAGCTCGTCGCGCCCACGGCCGAAGACGGCCAGATTATAAGTCGATCTGCAGTTAAAAATACGTAAAAATAGGTTTTTTCGCACGTACACCGCAGTGAGTGCCACCAAAAGTTGCGCGCTGACGAGGCCAACACGGAAGTGAAATAATTTGTGAAAAGTGCCCAGGGGAAAAAAAGTTACAGTGTAAACAGTGAATTTTCCAAAAAATAATATCTTAAAAGTGCTACGCTGGGTGATCAAGATCTGTGACCCCCACTTTTTCAAGTGCGGCTTTGGGGGCCTCCACGTGCCCTACAAGCTGACACCAATATTGGATTTTTGCCGCTCCGCATTTCGGAGAAAAAGGCAAAAAAACAACCACCACGTGGCCACGTGGTCACACATCCAGAGCAGCCGGGAGAATTTAGAGGACGCGAACTGGAAGAGGATTGGACGAGGGGCCGGGAGCCGTTTTCGGAATTTTGATAAGTTAAGTTTTAGCTTAGTTATTGATGTTTAAAATTTTGTGCAGTTGATTTAAATTATTATTATTATTTTATTCAAAATTATCAGCGATAACCTATGCCCATATTTTGCATAAGGTTAGGCCTACTGCTGTTTTAACTTATTTCGTGAAAATTAGATTTTTAAACCTCAAGCGCTCGGATTATTTTAAATTAGAGTAAAATTACCAACCGCAAATTAGAAATTTAAACTTGTTTTGCAAATAACTCAAAAACGGGGGCAGATAGCCAAATTTTGACACCAGCTCGAACTTCTTCTCTTCTTTCTTAATCTTTTGGAATTTTTCATTTTTTGATATTGCTAAAAAATTATTTCCCATACAAAAAGCAAAAGTTTTGAAAATTATTTAGTAGATTCAAAAATTTTTAGCAGTAGTAGCATCATAGTATCCACTATAAAATTGTATTGTAGTATATATCCCTCCCCCCCCCCCTTTTTTCAAATTTCAACTCCTCCTAGCTTAACATAACTTGAAAATGGATACGCGGCCCAAGACTGGCCTGACTATTAGGCTGCCGAAACGCAAACCAACGGCAAGCGGCGGGGGGGGGGCTCTAGCGCCGCCCGGGACGAGAAATCGGAAGGGGCTAGATCGCAGCCAGGCCTGGCTCGATCTCTGTCTCAACCAACCCCGGAAACGGAAATTAAGCAAGAGCCCTCCCCTGCAACCTCGTTCAAGTCACTTAGCCCAGGCAGTACGCCAGAACTGGAGGAGACGCAGAAGCCTGACAATACTCAGGAGAAACATCCGGAGTATACAGAGGCCGTGAAAGTCATCGGGGAGTGTAAGGAGATCCTCGAAAGCAAGGCAGCCGGCACCCTTAACCGCAAGGTTAAAGACTTTATCTGTGCTAAACTTAAGAGGCTCCAGAACATCGTACGGGGCCAGACAGATACCCACGACAGACTCTGGGACAAGGTCTGTAGCCTGGAAGTGGACAGAGCCCGATCGATAAGAGCCCTTGAAGAGGAGACCCACAAATACACCCGAGCCTTGGAGGAGACAGTGAGTGCCTCAGAGAATTTCCGACGTCTGGAGGAAATGCAGCTCGACACCGCTAAAAAAGTAGTCGCATTACATGATATAGCGGAGAAGAGATTTGCTGAACCCCTCAGCCGCGTTGAGCAGGCGGTCGAGCGGGTCTCTAAGGACGTTAAATTAATCATTGAAACAGACAGCATCGGCGGCATCAGCTCGGAGCTAGCAAACGCCGCAAAAGCGCTCACCCAGGAGGTCAGCGCACTCCGGGAAGAAGCGAAGCAATCCAAACCGATAGCCAGCGACCCAGCCGATGACCTCAACCTCAGTGTTCAAGGACAGTGGCAGACGGTCCGCCCGCGAGGTTACCGACGGCAGAGGGATCGATCACCTGCTCCAACAGCTGGGGCTGAACAGATGGCGCCAAACTATACCATGCTCGTTGAGTCGGCTGACCCCCGCCACACGGGCCAACAAGTTATCGACCGTATCAAAGAGGGAGTTGACGTGGTTGAGCTCGGGGTGGGAATCTCTGGGGTCCGCAGACTCAAAAATGGCAAAGTGGCCATCACAGTGAACAGTCAAAAGGATTTAACCCTTATGAAGAGCGCCATCCAAGAAGCCCAGAACCAGCTGACAGTGACGATCCCGCGCCGAAGGAAGCCCCTGTTGCGCCTTATGGGGGTGGTAGCCGAGATGAGCGACGCAAGGGTCCTTGACGCGCTAAACAAACAAAATATGGACCTCCTCGGCGAAATCCCCCTGGCTGACCGAACCATCAGGGTCGTCAGGCGAACGAAGGCTAGACAGGACCTACTCCACAATATAATTTTGGAGGTTAGTCCCCAAGTGTGGGGCGCCCTTAGAGATAGGAGGATCCGGCTGGTCTATCAGGCGGTGGTGGCCGTGGATCAATCCCCGCTGCTACAGTGCTTCCGGTGCCTCGGGTTCTCGCACCGTGCGCGCGAATGTAGGGCGCCGGAAACCCGATGTGGACACTGCGCAGCCAGCCATGACACGAGGGAATGTCCGAATAGGAGCGGCCCGCCAAGCTGCACAAATTGTCACTCCAAAGGAGTCTCTGGCGTCGACCCTCGCCACCCGGCATACAGTGCTGAATTCCCAGAGTGGAAGAAGTGGGACCGGTTGGCGAGAGTAGGCGTCAGTTACTACTAAAGACACCCCTGCGGACCAAAATGGGTGCGTCCATATCAGTTGTTCTAGGGGGCCTAGGACCCAATGCGCGTCGCGCGCGAATCATAAACCAAGATTCTGTGACTCTACGTAGAGCAGATACGCGATACCTGAGACCTAAGGCACCCGACCCGCACGATTCCCCCACTAAACCCTTTTGCCAATGTGTGCCAAAAATTTTATAAATTATAAATAAAACTCTATGTAGAGTCGTATAAACTCTACCAAAAATAGGCCGGGTCAAGACCAGCAGAACGCAGAAATCCGCGTTACCGCAGGCCTTCCGGTTCCGGAGATATAAATTGTTGAAGTTTCCGAACTTTAGGGGTAGCAACCCCCAAAAACCCAACCAACCGCAAGTGTCCCCTATAAGGGTGGAGTTGTGATTGTAGGATTTACTGTGAAGCTTAAAATGAATTTTTAAAGGATTATTCTATTATTAAAAATATCGAAAATTCTTCTATGTTGAAGTCTATTTTTAGGGGTAGGGGGTTGAAACTATGTCCAAATGAAGCGGTGAGGTGTGAAGGCTATCCGACTACTGGATAGTGTGGAGGGGGGGGGGTTAGGGGGGGGGGGGGCAAGGATAAAAATGTCAAAATTGAGCTAGCACCCCCCGTTTAGCCCCTAGGAGCAAAACAAGGTTATTTGCGGTTGGTCGGCTATGCAGGTACTTACTACTATTTAATTTATATAAAAAATACTTATTCTAAAAATACGATGTTGGGTTAAAAAATCGGGGTTGAATCCCTCTAAGTTAATAAAGATAATTTGGCTCAACTTCCAGTCCAAAATTACCGAGGGTGAGTGTGCAAACTTAGGGGGATGAAAAACCACGGCCGCAAAAAACCACTAAATTGCTTGTGCTGGCCACCCCTTACATTTGTCAATGCAGCGAAAAATCACAGGGGTACTAGAGGCTGTTCTGCGAACTTTGATATGTGCGGCAATGTTGACAAATGCCTAGAAGTATTTTTAAAAAATTCACAAAACTACCCCCAAAACCGGTTTTTCGCTGCCGTGCCCCTCATCAGCCCTTGGGGTTAGAGCAACCCTCTTGGGTCAGTTTTGTTCGTCTTTAAACGCGGATCACCAATATGAGGCTTTTTTAATTTTAAAACTTGTTTTTGATTGATTTCGAGCAGAAATGCCTAACCTCCAAAAAGCACTAAAAAAAAAAAAAATATATTCAACATTCGAATTAAAATATCTTTCCTTAGGAATTATTAACCAACTGACTTGAAATCGGAAAAAATTAAATAAATTGTAAATATAACATTATAACAAATAATTGTAAATTAATTAAATAATTGTCGTCGATTGTTCGTATTGTTGATTAAGGAGATTAGTGTAAGAAATTATTATTATTATTATTCCTTTTATTCAAAATAAATCACGGATTTCATCCGGTCCTTTACAAAGGCATAAGTGGGGCTGTAGCCAACACTTAGAGGCCTGTTTGGTATAAAAATACAAAGTAGTATAAAAACACAGAAACTTATGGATGGATGGTGACATGGTATATCTATTATAAAAATGGGTAAAATGACAAGGCTATTGAAATGATTTTATTAGTGATAAAAAGATAGTGGGCTATGGAAGAGACTACGGCACCTGCCAAATTCAGTCTCATTTTAAATATTTTGGGCAGGTGGTGACTTGCCACCCACTAAACGGGCCCCCCATAAAGGCCACCATGAATGGTGACAGAAAGGGCAACGTTGGTGTGGCTGGCTAAAGGGTGTCGAGAGGTGTGCTGCGGTTTCACTGAAGCGCTACTACCGGCGTTATGCCCTTTAACACTTCCACCCTTGGAGCTTATGCCCTTTAACACTTCCACCCTTGGAGCTTATTATTATTATTATTATTATTATTCAAAATAAATCACGGATTTCATCCGGTCCTTTACAAAGGCATAAGTGGGGCTGTAGCCAACACTTAGAGGCCTGTTTGGTATAAAAATACAAAGTAGTATAAAAAAACAGAAACTTATGGATGGATGGTGAAATGGTATATCTATTATAAAAATGGGTAAAATGACAAGGCTATTGAAATGATTTTATTAGTGATAAAAAGATAGTGGGCTATGGAAGAGACTACGGCACCTGCCAAATTCAGTCTCATTTTAAATATTTTGGGCAGGTGGTGACTTGCCACCCACTAAACGGGCCCCCCATAAAGGCCACCATGAATGGTGACAGAAAGGGCAACGTTGGTGTGGCTGGCTAAAGGGTGTCGAGAGGTGTGCTGCGGTTTCACTGAAGCGCTACTACCGGCGTTATGCCCTTTAACACTTCCACCCTTGGAGCTTTTTGTTACTTGCTCTTGCGTCTCCACCCCCAGACGGCCAATTAAGGCAAGCCGGGGGTCAGGGGTCTCATTTAGCCCCAGGGAGAATCAGAGTCCACGGTGTCGCCACTCACCGACGGCTCGCCACAAAGCCGCCCCTGCGGTTTTATTATTATTATTTTTATTATTATTATTTTTATTCAAAAAATTTCACGGGTTTAACCCGGCCCTTTACATAGGCATAAGTGGGGCTGTAGCCAACACTTAGAGGCCCGTTTGGTATAAAAATACAATGTAGTATAAAAACAGAAACATTTTGGATGGATGGTTACATGGTATATCTATTATAAAAATGGGTAAAATGGCAAGGCTATTGGTATGATCTTATTAATGATAAGGGTAATAGTAGGCTATGGACGAGACTACGGCACCTGCCAATTTCAGTCTCATTTAAAATATTTAGGCAGGTGGTGACTTGCCACCCACTAAACGGGCCCCCCATAGGAGCCACCATCAATGGTGACAAAAGGGGCAACGTTGGTGTGGATGGCTAAAGGGTGTCGAGAGGTGTGCTGCGGTTTCACTAGAGCGCTACTACCGGCGTTATGCCCTTTAACACTTCCACCCTTGGAGCTTTTTGTTACTTGCTCTTGCGTCTCCACCCCCAGACAGCCAATAAAGGCAAGCCGGGGGTCAGGGGTCTCATTTAGCCCCAGGGAGAATCAGGGTCCACGGTGTCGCCACTCACCGACGGCTCGCCACAAAGCCGCCCCTGCGGTATTATTATTATTATTATTATTATTATTATTGTAATTATTAAATATTTATAATTAATTATATTATAAATATTATAAATAATAATAAAAAATTATAATTAATAAATGCAAATGAATTATTGTAAGATGTATAATTACTTATTATTAGTAAATCTAATGTGAGCTTTCAGTGTGTACTTTTAGTGTGTATATTTGCTCCGCCGTACACATTTGGAAAAAAAAAAAAAAAAAAAAAGGGAATTATAAATCCAAGCCAAGTCCTATGCCTGGGCATAGGGACGGCAGGTATTACAAATTAATTATTAAATCTATTATAAATTTATTTGTGATTTGTAATGTGATGATTGTATATAATGATCTAAACTGGAATACAAATTGTACAAACTGTAGATCTAGGAATAGCTGTATATATATTGTGTATATTGTAAATACTAATAACTGTATAAATTTGTATAAATTGTAAATACTTAGGATAAATGAGGGGTACTTGACGCACTGTCACGGTGCGCCAAACCACCCCTCCGCATGGTTCGGTGACCCCCATCCTAGCCTGAGACCCCCACACTCAGGTTTAATGATGGTGGGTTACCAAGGCATGGTAGTTTAATTAGTAATAGATTACAATAAGTAGGTTAAGTAGCTTAAGAGACCCGCCGCGGGCCTCGGACCGACCGCCCACCTAGAAGAAGATGGGAGGCCTGTCCGGGGCCCGCGACGGACGTACCTGTCATCGGAACCGGTGACTTTCGCAGTAACTGCTGCGGAAGCCACCGGGCCCGACTGTGCATCGGAACCGGCGACCCCGGGACTTTAGGACCCGGAGTCGCCGTGACAAATTGTTTACCCGGGGACTGGGTGCGCCCGGGCCGCCACCTTTGACAGATGTTATGGTGGTCCGGACGCATCGAACACCCCGCGAAATAAAAACCAAATAGTCTACAAAGGTGCCACATAATTAAAAGTGGCAGTAGCTCAAGAGAGGGAGGAGGTTTTGGTCCGTATACGTCGGCAACCCAGTCCATATCCGCCGACGGACTCGGACATAACCGCAGTAAGCCAGTGGCGATCTGCGGTATCTTTAAAAGATTTCCTCCTCCCTACTAAAAAAAAAAAAAAAAAACCCCTAGTGGCAGAAATATTATTAGTGACAACGGCAAGGCAAGCTACAAGAATGTTCTTCCCAATCACACTCTTCGCAGCGGTATACAAAGAGGAAGCCGATCGAGACAAGTTTCTTGGTTTTTTCAGCACTACAGGAGCAGGAGGGTGGTACACCTACAAAAGAGCATGTGAATTGAACATATCCTGGACTATAGCAGGCGCTATGGAAGAGGAAAAGGCTTCCCAGATAGTCTTTCACGGGATTTTTGGGACGTATAAGGAAGACTTGGCGGTGCTGGAAGCCATCACAGACGTAGGGAGCTGGTTCACCAGAGAGGAAATGGGTGGTTGTTTTAAGCAACAAGGGACTACAGACAAGCATACCAAAATAAAGTTGCCTGTCGTCCACACATATTCCAAGATGTCGTGCGCAAATCAGACAGGCCTTCTTTCTGGTGTGTATAATCAGGTAGCAACAGTCCCTTGTTTCAGCGGGCACAGAACACACTATTTTGACGCGGGCTTTTTCGACCACATTGAGAAAAGAAGGTCCATAGGAACATCAGGGAAAAGTCAACATACTCACCAGTACACTGGAGGAACTACATGAGATGTTGCGTAAAAAGGACGGCAAACTTGGAATGGGGACCACTTCCTGGAAAAGCATGGCGGACCTGGGCTTAGACTCTCCTGGTACTGACGAACAACTTATAGTTAAAGGAAAGTCTAAAATGTTTTTGGGCAAACAAAACATTTGATCTTATTACAAAGTGAAGGAGTACCTTTTACTAGCCTCTATTATTAGTTTTACTACTAGTCTTAATCATGTTTCATTTTACTCTTTACTACTACTCTACTACTTTACGCAGGCCCACCCCAGAGGCTGGGCCTGCGTAGGCGGGCAGCGACGTCGGTGGGGGCTGTGGCTGAATGCACGAGCGGGCCCGCGCCCCCTGCCACCTGTCGACGACGGAGGAACACCGCAGAGGTTTGGTGGGTAGGTCGCCCTTCTGGCGGAGACTCCCACACGCGCACCAGCTCTCCCCAGAGCTGGTGACCAGGGTATAAAATCTTCCTCTGCGAAAAAAAAAAAAAAAAAAAAGGTCTAACGATGGCGGGTTACCAAGGCATGGTATTTTAATTAGTTATAAATTACAATAAGTAGGTTAAGTAGGTTAGGAGTCCCGCCGTGGGCCTCGGACCGACCGCCCATCTAGAAGAGGATGGGAGGCCTGTCCGGGGCCCGCGACGGACGTACCCGTCATCGTCATCGGGCCGATATACGAGAAAACATATACACCGCAAGATGGTACTTTTCACACATTACATGACGGAATAACAAACGATCAATCTCAAGTAATAAGAAGAGAAAATAATCCGTTGATACTTAATGTATATAGTGGGGGAACACAGGGGCTACGTATGAAAAGATCTATGACAAAATCATATGCAAGTGCAACAGTGGATAATATTAGTATAGGACCAGATATGTTCTACTACACTATACTAGGCATATACAGATCACCTTCCTTTCGTAATATAGACAATTTTATAAAATCTTTAGAATCTGTACTAAGCGATATACCTAAAACTTACCATGTAATATTAATGGGCGACATCAATATCGACATCAAACAGCAAAATATTGATGCTCGTAGTTCTGAGTATCTTAATTTCATGGCTGAAAAAGGGTTACTTCCCGCTCACACTATTCCAACAAGAGATGGAAATTGCCTCGATCATGTCTTTGTACGAAAACCTGGTGTCTCTTCTATATTTGTAATCAATTCTGCGATTACTGACCATGTCCCTGTACTATTGTGCTACCAAACTACTAATTTCATAAAGCCCCATACGACAATTTCTAAGATCGATCACGTTGGAGTTGTAAACACGGTCAATAGTATTGACTTTGATTTTATTAAATCAATCTCTGATCCTAATTATGCCATGGAATGTCTCATTAATATCTTATCACAGTCCATACTATTACACTCCAGAATCTTATCTATCCCCAGAAATCGTACAACTTTAAAGCCTTGGATCACTCCCGGTGTTCTAAGATGTATACGCCACCGAGACCGCTTACATATCAAATCTAAAAAAATACCATCTAATAACATTTTACTTACCTCATATAAACGATATCGCAATTACTGCAATAACCTGCTAAAAAAACTTAAAGACAGATATGAAAAGTCTGAATTAAACAAAGTCTCTTCAAATCCAAAACAAACTTGGAAAGTAATAAGAAAAATCACTTCTACTACGCCTCAACGGAACAAAGCGATTGAACTACTTAACTGTAACCCCTCTGGTCCTAAGGAATCTATTGAGGACGTTAATGATTTTTTTATTAATATAGGTCGGAAATTAGCTGAAAATACTCTTGAATCTCGTTCAGCGGAACAACAATCCGTCATCCCAATCCAAATACATGATAATTCATTTGCTCTCATTGACACGGATAATGCTGAAGTTGAGTCTATAATACTTAGTCTAAAAAATAACTGTGCTGTGGGTTCTGATGGAATCTCATCTCATATTCTAAAATTGACTAGAAAGAGTATAGTTCCTTCTCTCACGTACATATTTAATAGATGTTTCGAGTCTGGTGTTTTCCCTTTGGCATTAAAACACTCATTAGTCCATCCTATTCATAAGAGCGGGTCTCGAGACAGTGTCAATAATTATAGACCAATCTCGGTTCTTCCTGCCCTGTCCAAAGTGCTAGAGAAATTAATTAATAATAGACTAACGAACTTTCTGGAAAAACAAAATTTAATAGCAAATTCCCAATATGGTTTTAGACGTGGTAAATCCACTGAACATGCCGTTGCAGCCCTGGCTGACTTTATAGCTACTAATCTAGATAAAAAGAAAAAGTGCATTGGTATATTTCTCGACTTAGCAAAAGCCTTTGACACCGTCTCGATCCCGCTCTTGTTGACTAAAATGGAAAACATTGGAATCCGTGATTTGCCACTAAAACTTTTCCAAGACTATTTAACCAATAGATCACAAAGTGTAAAAATCAATGAATACATCAGTTCACCTCAAAACACCACGTTCGGGGTGCCCCAAGGCAGTATACTGGGTCCGAGTCTTTTCTTGATTTATATTAACGAACTTTGCTTATTCACCCCAACTAATGGTAAAATATTATCATACGCCGATGATACAGCACTTATATATCAGGGAGAGACTTGGGATGAGGCTCGATCTGAAGCTGAATCAGGGCTTTTAAACGTTTCGACTTGGCTACATCGTAATCAGCTTACTCTTAATATATGTAAATCCAAGTACATTACATTTTCTATAACTAATGCTTCTCAACCTGCGTCACTAAATCTGAAGTTACATGCATGTGACACTAAAATGAAAATGTATAGACATACTTGTACCTGTCCTGTTTTGGAAAAAGTTGATACTATAAAATACTTGGGCATCACATTGGACAACCGACTTACCTGGATGCCTCACATAGAAGCACTCTCCAGCCGTCTTAGAAAGCTAACCTGGATATTTAAAAAACTGAAAGACATCGCGTCACCAGAGTTGCTTAAAACCACATATTATGCACTATGTCAATCGATTATAGGATACTGCATACCTGTCTGGGGAGGCACTTGTAAATCTACTGTCATAAAGTTGGAGAGAGCTCAAAGGTCCATTTTAAAAGTAATGTACAACTTTCGTTTCAGGCACCCTACTAAAGCCCTTTTTGAACACTGTAAATTTTTAACTGTTCGTCAACTCTTTATTAGTCGTATAACTCTCTTTCAGCACTCGATCACACAATATGATCCCTCTATCTTGGGTCAAAAAAGGACTGTTACTAACGTTACGGAACGTAAAAAATACAATACTGCTTTCTCTCATCGACAACAAATTTTTCTCGGCCCCTATTTATACAACAAAATTAATAAAACTTGTGATATTTACCCTAAAACTAAATTCCAATGCAAAAACATTGTTGAAAAATTCCTGCTTACCCTAGACTACACGCAAACCGAAAACTTTATTCTTGTACTCAAATAAAATTATATTAATTCATTATTAACTTAAATATTTTTTACTCGCTCATGCACTTGGACCACACGCTAACTCAACAATCAACACGCGCATTCACTCACACAGACAATACAGGTTTCCCTACGAACATACATCGGAGCACTCTTACATAGTAAGAACCCGCCACAGCGTACACACACACAACACACACACAAACATGCAAGGCCTCTCGGTAATTTTTACTTTTTAGAATGTAGGTAGATTTGTTTACTTTTCAATTATTTTTTATTTGCAACCTTTGATTCCTAATTTCAAACTGAATGTACGTTTCTTTAGTATTGCAAAATAATTTAAATCGCATAATCTGTAATTATATAACATTTTAAGTATGTATTCTGTCTAGGAGGAAGACGTTGGCATGCCATACCACAGAGTAATTCTAGTTTGGGTGCCAATGACTTTCAAGGATTTATAACTTATACAACAAAATATCATAAGTTATGTGTTTGTTAATTTAAGTTAGTTAAGTTTGTAATGAATAAAGCTTATTATTATTATTATTATTATTATTTGTTCAAAAAGTTTCACGGATTTCATCCGGTCCTTTACAAAGGCATAAGTGGGGCTGTAGCCAACACTTAGAGGCCTGTTTGGTATAAAAATGCAGAGTATCAAAAACAGAAAGAATGTTGGATGAAGGGTAACATGGTACTTATAACTATTACAAAAATGGGTAAAATGGCCAGGCTATTGAGATGAACTTATTAGTGATAAGGAAGATAGTTATTATTATTATTATTATTATTATTTTCCAGAAGTGTAGATTTTCTTTCCGTCGGTGATGAAGGAATGTTCCGAATTTCCAAACATGTTGATCTGGAGCTGCGTTCGAAATATTCTAATCTATCCTCTAGTGTTTTAATATATTTTAAATCTTCTTTTCTGTCCATTACTAATTTATCCTGCTGAACTTTTAACACCTCATATTTTTGTGAGATAAATTCAATAGTTTGTCGCATATCCTCTACCGCAGTACATATTTTATCAACTTTTTGATCCTGGCTATCCGTAAAAGCTTTAAGTAATTGTTTCATCTCGACCATGACGTCAAAATCTTTCTCTTTGCTGTCGCATTCTATATATTTTCGTTTCATGTTTCGAACAGTCAAACTGGAGATACTTTCCTCTTTATCGGTCGTTAGATTTGGTTCGGAGGAGCAGTGTTGAATCTGATGGTCTATAGAAATAGGTGATGCGACAGGAGTTGCTGATTTTGGACGTGGAAAAATTGGGGCCAAAGTCTGCAACGACATCGCTGGCGGAGGTGTGCGCTTAAGCGGCATATTATAAGCGTACTTTATGTACCAGGTGATAAGGAAAGCGTAGAGATATTGCTATAATGTATTTGCTCACACACACAGCAAGGTGTCTAACTAAAGTGGGAGCTATCGAGGGGTGCGTACAAATCGACTTTCCGTCAAGCGTAACTTGACCTTCCTAATTACTAGCTTAATTCGTCATACAAATGAAGAGGTCCAGGTATAATGGTGGCAATCGACGATTTAGAACAAACTTGCTTTCTGTCCAATGTAAGCAGACCTTTGGTGTCTGTGCGTACAGTCAATATAATATAAACTTCAGAATCACGAACCTGTGTGTGTTGAAGCTTGAGGTGTTGAAACGACTTGTTTTATCCGACTTCTTACTGCTTTCTGTTCTGCTAATTTTTACTTATATTTTTCGCGTTTCAAATTTGATTTAATTTTAATTATGCACCGACACAGAGGCAACCTTAAACACGTCTGAACTGCTCAGAGGTCCGGAGGGAAGGGAGAGCGTCGCAAAGCTGGCTCAGCGGACAAAATAGACGTAAGATGTAATAAAAATATAGATGGAGTAGATGTTATGGATCAACGTTAGGTGTGCTATGAAATAGATCGAAGATCGAAAATAAAGTTCTACCTTCGACTTTTCTTTGATTTGTTCGATATCTGTAAATAACTCATACACCATCTACACTATGCTTTACAGTCAAAAGCACTTGGAGGGACGCCTGCTGTCGAATCTGCAGTGTAGACAGGTAGTCGCCAGGAGTTTGGTAAACGGTTTCAGTACCAGGCAACGTGGGACTTCAAAAAAAAGTATAGTGAGCAAATCTGTGAAGCGGCAATTACCGACGCACCCCGTGAAAAAATCCTCCATGGGAAGATTGCGTAAATTGTGCTAAATATAAAAAAGAAAATCGAACAAACAATATGTGTGTTATATACAAAGTAAATCTATGCTATACCAATAATAGGAATTGTTTCGCTAATTGCCACTTATAAATAATATTTCTATAATAAAACCGTATTTATTTAAGTGCATATTACCTCATTTCCTATAAGCAAACCCAATAAAAGTAAAAATGAGATTTTTTTTTGTGAAAAGTATCTCTTATAGACCATAGGGATGGACCATGGTTGTCCCAGAAAATTCCCAAAAAAGTATCATATTTTAATGTGTTTTACTTTGTAACTTTATTTTTTAAAAGCCTAATGAGTCATTATAAACAACTAAAACTATAGCAAAAAGTTTCATAGCCTTATGGTCCTGAAAGGGTTAAGTGCTTAGCTCAGAATGGTAATGTCAGTAACATATCCTTGATTATATCTGGGTTGTACAAAAATATGCAATTTGTGTATTTTTTTTTTCAATAATACCCTACTGCACCCTACCTAGTTTTTCACTCTGAACTGCTTTGATTTCACCTTTCATGGGCTAATTTATACTTTTTCAGCTATTGTTTGACCACAATCTCACTTGATGGTCAGCAATGATGCTGTTGAAGGTAGTACACCACAGTAGGCAACTGACTCTCAAGTATAGCTGCAGAAACACACTGGTAGATACTTATCGAGAGATTGAGAGTGTTTCATGCAATAAAAAGCATGCTACGAGTTAGCTATCATTTTCAGTTCGACTATGTTGATGGCATTTGTGTGGTCAACAGAAAACTCACACTAGGGCTCGCAAATAGCCCATATATGATAGCTTCCCTCAGATAGCTAAGCATGGGCTTAGCTATCTGAGGGGAAAGCCAGTGTCCCAGCAGTGTCCTTAGTATAGGCTGATTAATATTACAAACTAGACTATTGTTTTTATGCCATAAGAAAGTTTATCCAATTAACTTCAATTTATGTACAGTTGGTTTAGGTCAGAATAATATTTTTGCATGCCTAGCATGGTAGTAAAGCTTATTGCAAATATCTGCATGATTTGCAACATACATTAGTAAATAAACACGTGACACATGCATTTAAATGCAACAGTCTGTTAACAGAGTACTTGTTTTTTTATGATATTAAGTTCAGATTGTTTTGGTATTAATTATTTGTTATAGGAGAAGATGATGACGATGATGCATATCATTGGTCTCACAAAAAAACCCGCACAAATGAAGTGTCCATAATAAAGATCAAGTAATTATAACAGTTATTGAGGAGATTAGTAGCACAACATCGCCAACAGCCACTGATACAATGCCAGGGGACCATCTACAGACACACAGATAGAAGAAGTGCAAAATACACCAAGCCGTTCATTGCCAACGCAATCAGCTGCCCAACAACAAAGTGCAATGAGACGCCAACGAGGCCAAATGAGGTCAATAGATGACATTAAAAAATCCATCTTGGAAAGAGATAATATGGTCCATAAGGAAGAAAAATTTAAAATTGAAATTAGTGATTTAAAAAAAGTACACTTCATAGAGTTAGAACAAAAAACCTGGAATTAGAACACAAAAAGAAAATGTTCCATTTATTAGATGAGGAGATGAAGCTAAAAATAAATATTTAAATGAATAAAAACGATTAATAAATTAAGTTTTTCATTTTAAATCTACTTATGAATACAGTATCCTTATAATTTCAATACTCATAGCTAAGCCTTCTGCAGCATGCCTTGTTGCATGATATTGTGGCTGTGACCTTTCTGTAATTTCATCAAAATCCTCATAGTCATTAATATTCTCGTACTTTCATGCAATATTATGTAAAACACTAACGTAATGTCACCGGTTTCCGAGTAGCCTCCTCTATCCGACCATTTTGATTTTTATTAGCTAAAACGTTTAAAATACGCGCGACACTCGTGAAACGGAACGCTTTCGATCCAATCACTTATCGTACGTCATCTGTCAAAACTTGTGTTTCAAATTTTAACCGACATTTCGTCAGTCCAACAAAAGCTAGGCATGGGTGTAGTTTGTATTGGATTAAATGCGAAAAAAAAACATAAAACGGTGAAATTTTTACGCTAAATACTCTGGTAAGTTTGTGGTTTATTTACTTTAAACGTTTTATTGGTGTATTAAATTAATAATATTACAATATACATGCAAAAATAGCGTGTTTTTATAAGTTTTTTTGGGCAATTAATTATGGACGGAATGAGGAGCTTTACAAAATAACAACATTCCGAAATCCGACCGAATCGGTCGGTAAAAGGAATTTCGCACTTTGTAAAAGAAAGTAATTTTCTATTATGCATGTTGTTTTGTGGAGGTTTCGTATTAAGTTATTTATTCTAAACGCTATCCTTACATATTACACCTGTATGCGACCAATGCTAACCTTAATGGATTCTTTGTAATATACGTTTAAACTGACACTCTTTTTTGATTTATTTGCGATTCATTTACAAAGACCGGTCTGGTTTTCAAACCTTATATTTTACGTTTTTGACACATAATTGCATAACTACGAAATTGTTAGATCTTTATATGTGTGTGTGAAATAGAAATGAACTAAAAATGAATATCAATTTCGGTTTTAGAGGCTTTATTACGCAAATGTAGGTTTGGTCGGAATCTAGATGCGATTTATTTCCCTTAACCCTGTTTCCGTCCAACTCGGTTGCTTTTGCTTGCGGTGTGCTTGAGTGAAATTGCATGTGTTTATTTCAGGTACATCATCATGAGTGATAAAAAGAGGCTAAAGTATTCGCAGGAGAATATGGAGAAAGCGCTACAAGATATACGGGAGAAGAAAATGAGTATAAATCAGGCTGCTAAACTATACAACATTCCAAAAACAACAGTACTAGACACGTTAAAAGAAAAATATCAAAATCCACGCAACATAGGCGGTCCAACTGTACTGACAAGCTCAGAAGAAATGCTTTTGGTGAAATGGATTTTAGAATTGGGCGAAGTTGGCTTCCCAGTAACGAAGAGTCAGTTGCTGGAATCTGTCAGTAAATTAATTAAGAATTTAGGCCGTACAAATCCTTTTAAAGATGACCAGCCGGGTAAGAAATGGTATAATGGGTTTCTTGCTCGCCACCCGGAGGTTTCGAAAAGAGTCCCACAATCGCTCACGACATGCAGAGCGATAGTTTCGGAAGAAAATATTAGGAGCTGGTTCTCAAAAATACGGCAATATTTTGTTGAAAACAATTTAATGGAACTTCTCCGGGACCCTAAACGTCTTAAAAATCTTCAATTGTGATGAGAGCGCATTCTATCTGTCGCCCCAGGAAAAGCAAGTACTGGTCAGAAAAGGCTCGAAAAAAGTGTACAGTCGAACTGCCAACGACGAGAAAGAGTGTTTGACGGTTTTACTTTCAATAGCTGCTGATGGGGCAATACCTCCACCACTGGTTATGTTTCCGTATAAACGCTATGTTCCATCGCACATCACAGCCAACGTACCTAAAGGGTGGGGAATGGGACACTCTGATTCTGGGTGGATGACGAGTAAGACATTTTATGAATACATCACAAATGTTTTTCACCCATGGTTAAAAGAAAAAGGAATCCAAATGCCAGTGGTTCTTTTTCTGGATGGTCATTCGTCGCATATTAATATTAATCTAAGTGAATACTGTAAAGAACATGGGATAATTCTGACAGCCTTTTACCCCAATGCTACCCATCGTCTACAGCCGTTGGATGTAGGAGTATTTTATCCTTTAAAAAATTGTTGGCGTAACGATGTCCGTGAATGGCGTATGGCAAACTGCGGGAAGAAGATGCAGCGATCCGACTTTCCTAAAATATTTCATAAGTCTCTGAATGCAACACTTTCACCTGCGATCATTGCAAAATCATTCCAAACGTGTGGGCTCTATCCGTTTAACCAAGATGCTATAGATTACTCTAAGTTAGTGAAACAAATTTCCAGTGGCGAAAATAACACCCTAATATTATCTACTGCTAATCAACGCGTCACACACAAAAAAGATGACAGTCTACTATTGGATTTACTGAGTGAAGTCGAAGCTCGTTTGCCTAAGGAAGTGGCATATAAATTCAAAAATATTAACTCCGAACTTGAATTAGAAGAGAGGTTTCTTGAACTCTACAAATTCTGGAAAAATATAAAATCTGAAAAAAAAATATCCATGAATGAATCTACATTACAAAATAATCTGCCTACCTACATAGATCAAACTATTTCTGACATAACTATCGATGAAGAGTTTTGGTTGCAAAATAATGACACAATTGAAGCAACAGTCGAATCAGATGGGTCTTTAAGTTTAGTGAATTATTTAATGCCTCAGCCATCTACATCACAGCAAGACCAACCTAAAGACTCAGATTCGAATACAGACTTAAACCTTCGTCAAGAACACAAAACACCAGTCAAAAAATCTGAAGACACCGGATCAAAATATCCTACACCTTTTAAAAATGCCCTTTTTTGGCCAGGAAATACAGAAAAGAAGAGGAAGGCTACAACAGATAACAACGGGAAAATTAAAAAACCAAAAATGTATCCCACTGTAGCAATTAGCGACGAATTCATGGAACATCAGCGACGAGTTGAGGCAGAGAAACTTGCTAAAGAGAAAGATAAATTGGACAGAGCTCAAAAGAGGAAAGCAAAGAGTCAACAAACAAATTCAAAAGTGAAGACAAAACATGTAATGAAAACAGATGTTACAGGCACAACAGAAAATATGGAATACCCAGAAGGTGCGTTTGTCGTCGTGCAATATGAAGCAGAATATTTTCCCGGGATAGTCATAGAAAATGTAGAGAACAATTTGAAAGTAAAAACAATGACGATGAGCGGAAACTTCTGGAAATGGCCAGAGAAAGACGATATCCTAATTTATGACATGAAAGACGTCATATGCAAAATTGAAAGTCCTGCTCTCGTGTCTAATCGTGGGACTTATGATGTTCCGAAAATAAATCAACTCCGAAAACAAAGCAATCTGTGAACCTTCCAATAAATATAGTTACATACATACATAATAGTTTAGTTCTTTAATGATCTCATTCAAAATAGTAATATTATTTTTTGTTATAATAAAGAATTATTGACTATATAAGTCCTATGCTTAGATCTTAAGGGAAAGAGTTTGTGAAAAAAACTTTATATTAAGTATTTATGAATAAGTAGTTATGTAATTTTTTTACAATATTTAAAAACAACTTGAGTCTAACAAAGAGTTAGTTTTTGTTGTGCCAAATTCCTAATAAATGCTCAAATATTATTTAAAATGGTTGGTTTTTTACGAATTTCCACTCTATTTCTAATGTCATAAAGTTGATTTTAGTAGAAAATATTTGGCTGGTCGGAATCTAGCTACTCAGTGGTCGGATACATGGATATTTGTAGTCAGTCGGTCGGAAAATGGTGCTTTCAGTTAATTTCCAGTCGTAACAGTTAAAATCCAAATTTAGGTATTAAAAAGCCATTATAAAATACAATTATGTGCATATTTTCAAATAAAAGTTCGTAATCTTTTATAAAATATTATTTTTCTTATGACCTCTAGAGTATTTAATCTATATTTTAAAGGATTCATTTACCATATCAATCAGTAGTCGGAATTCGGCGCCATTGCGTTATATGCTATAATTATATTGCATGAAGTAGTTCATTTGTAGGCTAGTCCTTTTTGTAGACAAGGGAATCTCCTTTTCAGGACTCCAAATGTTCGCTCTACAACATTCCTCGCCCTTATTTGTACATTGTTGTAGCTCTCTACTGCAAGTGTTGATGGGGTCCGTAAAGGTGTAAGCATAATCGCTGTGCAGGCATAGCCCCCGTCTCCAACAAGTACTCCATCTAATTCTCTTGACATCAATCTAGAGTGAATCTTAGAATTCCGGAATATGCGGCTGTCATGGGCACTTCCAGGCTATCTTGCTACCACGTCTAGGATTGTCATGTCAGCAGCAAAAACAGCCTGCAAATATATAATACAAGACAAAATGTATTCTCACATAAGGATTTTTTTCGGTATATGCCTCAGAGTGGTTGAGTCCACGTGGACGTGTAATTTTAATGTGGGTACAATTTAGCACCTATAATATTTGGCAGCCAAGGAAGGTTTCTTACTGAACCAGCATTTTTAAATTCCTTTTTTTACAAATTAATTAATTAATTTCTGGGGGAGATAATGAATTTAGGCAGGGTTCCAGCCAGGACTCTTGAGATCCGCTTTACAATATGGCATTCTGTGGGCTGTGCTCGGTATGAAATATCTGCACAGACCTTCTGAAAATCAAATAGGGTAGATAATTATATAACCTGGCTAGGTTCGTAAAATTGTAAGGCAATAAGTATTTGAATTTCCAAGGAAATTGGAAGCCCTCTATTTGTGATGGGTTTTAACTCTGAAAGCTCTGGTATAATAACATTTTTCACAGTGCTCTTGGAAAATATGTACCTTTCCCTGAACTTGAATTCGGAATAGAAATTATACAGGTTCGTAACTTCTCTAATATAGCACTTCGAAAATCTGGGCACGTTGATAATGGCATCGGGATCTTCAATATTGCGCGAAATGCTGTCGATTTCCTCATTCATTGTTGAGTTTCCAAACTACGATCCATTATTTAAGAAACTTTTTCAAGTGATTTTTTGGCGGGAACGTAGTAGTCAGATGTCAAACTTATCGAACAGTAAGTGCTAAGTACACGATATTCATGACTCTGCCTTTACTAAGTATTAGGTTGACTTTCGCTTAAGTATTGCTCGAAAGTACTGTATATTTATCTAAAAGCGATGCTCTAAGTACGGTTCGAAAGTAAGACTTTGGCATAGCTAGAGTAAAGTATCGACTATTTATCTGGGCCTATATATATATTTATATATGCATGTATTTTACTACTGTACATTAAATAGCTTACATTAATGTAAGCATGTAATGTTAGTCAAAAATGAATTTACCTAATGAATACCTTAACATTTTTATAAATAGCTGGTATTATTTATAATTTTGCCCAAATGTGATCGTCTAAATTTTATATTATTATGGACCATTTACGTTGTGTTAATTTATATTATATGTCTTAATAAGTAAATAATCTAAAGCAGTTTACGATAATTTAAAATCCTTAAGGTTAAATCCAAATAAACATATCAAGTAAAATCAATTAGTAAACACACATAAAATAGTACTTACACACAAATTAAAACATAAAAACACACAAATAGAAGTAAAATAAATGCAGGAAATAAGAAAACAGCTACTGTTGACTGAATTCTTGATCTGCTTTCTTCATGGCCATAATTTTGTAACACACACATACATTTATATATAAATGTAATGTAATGTATAATAATATCACATAATGGAATCTAAAACACAAAGTTATAGACGGCTTGCAAATTACATCGAAAGAGTAATTCCAGGGCTTCCAGACAAAACAGTTCGAAGAAAACTTACGTTTGACTTAAGGTAAAAAAATCATATATTTGTATTGGTGTAGACAAAGTATATTTTTCGATGAGATTATATAAACTTATTTTTTTTGTAAACCTACTGTTACGTTTCAGATATATTCGAAACTATTTTGATGATATTTGCACTTCAACTATTACCCATCAACAAATTCAAAAGATCCACTAAATTAATGCACCCAAGAAAACAAATCTCAGCAGTGCTATGTCTACTGGCTACCCCACGTTCATATAAATTAGTCGCTGAAAGGTTCAACATGGTCAAATTATCTTTCTACAATTCATTTATAAATGTAGTCTAAGTGATTAACGCCAAATAAGGAACACATAATTAAATGGCCCCTGGGATGAAAGAAAGTATAGCACTAAAATTCCAAAAAAATGATGGCATGTATGGTGTAATTGGAGCTCAAGATGGAAGTTGCATACAGGTGTACTAACAGACCGGCAAAAAAAAAAAGTTGGAGTTTTAAAGACACGACAGTGCATAGAACGTGCATTTGCACTATTAAAAGGGAAATTTAGTCTCAAAATCGTACCCTATTTTTTGCATTTATTGAACGTGGCATACATTCACTTATCCTACAACAATATGCACAGAGCATACTACTTTAAGCAAAATAATTGGTTAAGCTTACTATTCTAAAGCCTAAAATTAATAACGCATAATGATATAATAAGAAAGAAAAATAAAGCTTTGATTTGATTTGAAGTATATTTTTTTTGGTGGGTAGGTGTGGAAAATGTAACATCAACTTTAAAAAGCTCTGTATTTATTTTTAAAATTAAAATACATAGAAAAAATAAAAGTGCATAAATGTAGCATATATGCAATTAGCAGCTTACCTCACCTCACCCTAAGTGTTATCTCCTTAAACTAACATCAAACTTTCACTAAACTGTGCCACTTCACTTATACAATAATTTGTTCAAACAACATGGATGCCATACAAGTGTCACTAAACCAAATGATGAGTGTTTTTCACCAGCGCTTAGACTCCATTGAAGGGCGGTTGCCAACTGAATCTGCAGGCCCTGGAAGTTTAGCTGAAGAGTTTTCCTCATTTAAAGCTTTTGTTCTGGTGTCAATGCGGGCACTTCAAACCCAGATTGGTTTACTGGCTAATCAGGTGGATACCATAGAGATGCATGGAAGGCGTAAGTTTCTCCTATTGCCTGGTATTCCGGAAGTGCAGCAGGAAGATACTGCATCCGTGGTTGTGAAGGCAATTCTCAGTAAAATAAAGCTTGATAGCTTCAAAGCGGAGGACATCAGCAGATGCCATAGGATGGGCCGTGTTGCAGGTACTGATAGCCCACGCCCAGTTCTTTTCAAGCTTCGAGATGTGACAAATCGCGACAAAATATGGTCATCCAAAACTATGTTAAAGGGTTCTGGTATAACTTTATCAGAATTTTTGACAAAGACAAGACACGATATATTTTTGGCAGCGCGCGAGCGTCTCGGTATCACGAAATGCTGGACGACGCAAGGATGCTTGTTTATCATTAGACCCGATGGGGCTCGGCGCCGTATCAATTGCCTTGGCGATCTTGACGGGGTTGTGCCGAAGGAAACCGCTAAACTAGCTGCTGGGATGACGGAAGCAATAGCGGTGAAGGAGTCCAATGTGGCCGGCGCGGCCGCCGGGCCAGCGAAGACTAAACGCACCGCGACATCGAGGAAGTGATGGCATTGTAATTGTACTTTTGCGTGCCTGCAGAGCAGGAAAACTGAAATGAAAACTACCGACCTAAACAAGAGTGTTTAGGTCGGTAGTTTTCATTTCATAAATTGATACAAGGTAAATCAACAAACTTGTTATAGATGGTACCCGCTAGTTTTCACTTTTATGTAAAATCGTGCCACCGTCTTCATCCATCCATCCGTTATTATTTTGAAACGTAACTAATAAACTTCGCGATTTTGTCACCGAGCAGAATCTGACAGTGACGCGACACTTGACAGTAGTTGACAGACAGGTGACACAGATCACAGAGTATAATATATAATATTATATATAATATATATATAATTATATATATATATATATGTATATAAAATGTAAGCGCTATGATATTCCTAGCGGAATATCATAGCGCTTACATTTTTTAAAATGACCTGAGATAAAATAATTGTAACATTTATCGGCATTATATAAGAAAATATAGCACAGTAAGAGCCTTTTCATACGTACCAATTGCCGGGTAGCCGGCGCCGGCTACCCGGTGGTGAAGTGTATGGGCATGGTACATAGCTTTCACATGTACCAGCGTAATTTATCCGGCAGGCGGTTGCTGGGTGCGCGCCGGAAACACCACTGTGCGTCCGGTCGCCGGGCATCGGTTAGCCGGCGGCCGAACTGACAGTGGTGTATGGAACACGCAACTAGCTTCCAGACGCGCCGGCCGGTCAGTCGCCCAGGTACAGTCCTCGAGAGCACGCGCGTGCGTAATTTTGTCGCACGCTCGACGACGCTCGTAATTATACTGCATACCTTCTTCTAAACTATAAAATGGAGATAGATATCGAACTATTAATAACTTTGGTGGAAGCGAAGCCAGTTTTATGGGACAAAACTTGCGCTGAGTACAAGGACAAAAATGAAACAAAAAAGCTTGGCGGGAAGTTTACGCAATACTTAAGCCCGACTTCGAAGAAATTACTGACGGTGAAAAAAACTCATTTGGTAAGTTTGCAAATCATTTAATATTACACAACTATTAGTAATAACACTTTTTTTTTTCGAACCCGCGTTCCAACCTTGGACGAGAACGCAGCAAAATCAAAGTCGCTCCGCAGTTAAAAATCTCAAAAAATAACAAAATCTAATCGTACAGTGCAGTGCTATATATCAAAAGTTGCGCATTCACGAGGCGCATACGGCTGTTTTTTCAAAGAAAGTGATTTCACTTTTTTCACTATATCTAAAAAGATATAGTGAAAAAAGTGAAAATCACCAAAAGTGCACACCTAATAAGTGGAACGCTGCTGAAAGGAGATCGATGATGCATACATTTTAAAGTGTTACCAGTTGGGCCTCTTGAGGCCCCACAATTCTGCGAAAAGTCCGGATTTTTTCCGCACACCAGCGCTGAAATATCAGCAAAAAAACAAAAACCACGTGGCCACGAGGTACGTGACCCCGTGGGGTTAGGCTGAAGAGGTCAACGACACTGTGAAGAGGACACCCCAGGGACCCCGGAGGCACTTTGGGAATTCGGAAAAGCTAAGTTTTTGACCTTTATTTACACCATACAAACTTTAATGCAGTTCAATGTGACAGTTATAGAATTTTAAAATCATAATTTCAGCGACAACACGTGTCCTAAATTTGAGGGCACGTGTGTATAGGCTAGTTCTAGTTAGTTAATTAAATTTGGATTTTTTGAACAATCCAAACTAAAAAATCTAGATTAAAATTACCAACTGCACGTAAAGTAAAACCCCGAATATCTCGGAAATGGTGCGTTTTAGGCTAAATTTGAGCAGACCTAGAATAAATACTGTAGTATACATATATATACTGTAGTATATATATATATACACTCGAGAGCAATGAATCCGGGTCACTTAAAGAATCCTAAAAATCTCGGAAACTAAAAATGCTAGGTTAATGCAATAAATTGTATTTAATAGACAATGTAATACTCCTTAAATGAAAGTAAAAAAATATGAGTCACCATACATTTTATTAACACAAAATTACATAAAGAAAAAACTGCTGATCTCTCCTTAAAACAAAAATAGGAAACATGAAATTTTTGAACTTTATTACGATTTTCTTGAATTTTAATACTTCGTATTGCCTCCTCGTGCTTCCATTACTGCGTTTACGCGGTTTGGCATGCTGTACACCAAGTTCCTTATACGATTTTGGGGAATATTCTCCCATTCCTCTGTGAGAGCAATTTTGAGCTCACGAAGCGTGATTGGGGGAGGGTTTCGTTGTTTTACGCATCTGCCTAGCTCGTCCCAAGCATGCTCGATCGGGTTGATATCCGGGCTGCGCGCTGGCCACTCCATACGAGTAATGTTCATCTCTTGAAGGTAGTCATTCACAATCCTACCTGTATGAGGTCGGGCATTGTCATGCATAAATATAGCATCCTCACCTAAATTGACCATAAATGGACCAACGTGATCATTGAGGATTTCTTCCACATATCTTTCGCTAGTTAAAGAGCCGTTTTCTATGATCATCAGCTCTGTGCGACTTTCAGAAGAAATTCCGGCCCACACAGTTACAGACCCACCACCGTAGGCTACTTTTTCTTCGATGTATGCTTGCTTGAAGCTTTCCCCTGGTCTTCGATACACTCTGTGTCCTCCATCGTGCTTGTAGAGCATAAATTTTGATTCGTCGGAGAACATAACTTTTGACCAATCTTCAATACTCCAATTTACGTGGCTCTGGGCATATCTTAGTCTTGAAATACGATGCCCACGCTCCAGTTTAGGGCCGTTTGCAGGTCTTAGGGGTTTTAAGTTAGATTCAGCAAGCCGACGTCTTACTGTCCATGCACTTGGGTTACTTCCTCCGAGGCGTCGAAACTGATTTGTGAGTTCAGTTCCTGTGAGAAAGCGATTTCGAAGCATGGTGTTCACCAAGTATCGGTCTTCTCGTGCTGTGGTACACCTGGTTCTGCCCGTTCCTGGTCTGCGTAGGTTAGAACCAGTTTCTTCGTAACGTCGGAGAACTCTTTGTACTGTTGACAGCGACACACCGACAGTCCTGGCTGTATCGCGCTGACTCCGGCCGGTTTCCAGCATTGTAAGTATTCTGGTGCATTCTTCAGGCGTAAGCGACATAATTTCAGCTTGAATAATGAATATAGAGCACTATCAACATGGTTTATGTACCCACATAAATGACAGATTACAAACAAAAGCAAAACCAAATGCTGTAATTTCGTAGTTCCATCTTCGAAAGTGGCCCTTTTTCAAATTTGATTTTTTTATGATATAACTTTACAATAACTAAGAAGTTTTAATACCTTCATTTAAGGAGTATTACATTGTCTATTAAATACAATTTATTGCATTAACCTAGCATTTTTAGTTTCCGAGATTTTTAGGATTCTTTAAGTGACCCGGATTCATTGCTCTCGAGTGTATATATACTGTAGTATATATTCTAGTAACATCCATTGTAGTGATATATACAAATCCCCCCCCCCCCTTAACTTTTTACCGCCTCTCAAAACTTTAAATTGTAAATTAATTCTTAAAAATGGGTTTTTGACACAGTTCTAAATTCAATACAGTAGATTCATCCTAAAACTGTATTCTGGACATTTTTAGCGAAAAATCCGGAAAACCAAATTTTTTGCGGTTTCTGGAAGTTAAGATTAAAAATTCAATAATTTAAAATTTTGCTCCTAACAAATTAAAATGGAAATGCACAAAGTTACTTGTAACTAGCGTCAGTAGGCTGTGCTTGTTTTGGGATTTTTTGGAATCATACTTTTCGAGAAATAAACTTTATATGCGGACCAAAAATATATCATCGACCGCAAAAAGACTGGTTTCCTGAATATCAGTGGATTTGTATATAGGTCTAAGTTGTGTAGCTTTTGTTGTGTCTAATTCCCCCCCATTCTTACCTTTTCCCACTTTTCCCAGGGTTTTACGTGACTTAGCCTCTGACTGGTATAAAAAAATATTCTTCTAATTTTGTATCTTTCAAACCGAGACCTTAGATTGGACGGAAATTTTTGCAA
Source organism: Selenia dentaria (assembly GCA_917880725.1). NCBI lineage: Eukaryota > Metazoa > Arthropoda > Insecta > Lepidoptera > Geometridae > Selenia > Selenia dentaria. Next base: position 32,053,415 of record OU862885.1, on the reverse strand, counting down.
AGGACAGAGCGCTTTACAAGCTCTTAAATAAATTTACATTTACACTTATTTGCAATTTATTTACATTTTATTTGACTGGATAAAATTGGATCATCAGGATAAAAATGACAAAATTGAGCTAGCACCCCCCATTTCGCCCCTAGGAGCAAAACAAGGTTATTTGCGGTTGGTCGGCTACGTAGGTGCTTACTATTATTTAATTTATCTAAAAATACTTATACTGAAAATACAATATTGGGCTCAAAAAATTGGGGTTGAATCCCTCTATATTAAAAAAGATAATTTGGCTCAGGTTCTAGTTCAAAATTTCCGAGGGTGAATGCGCAAACTGAGGGGGATGAAAATCAACGGCCGCAAAAAACCACAAAATTGCTTATGCCGACCACCCCTTACATTTGTCAATGCAGTGAAAAATCACAAGGGTACAAGAGACTGTCCTGCAAAGTTTATTATATGCGGCGATGTTGACAAATGCCTAGAAGTATTTTTTTTTAAATTCACAGAACTACCCTCAAAGCCGGTTTTTCGCTGCCGTGCCCCTCATCAACCCTTGTGGACAGAGCAACGAGTTTGGGTTAGTTTTATTCGTCTTTAAACGCAGATTATCAATATGAGGTTACCTTAATTTTAAAACTTATATTTGATTGTTTTTGAGCAGAAATGCTTAACCTCTAAAAAGTACTGAAAAATATTGAACATTTGATTAAAAATATTTTTCCTCAGGGATTACTAATCAACCGATTCGAAATCTGAAACATTAAATAAATTGTAAATATAATATATAATAAATAATTGTAAATTAATTAATTAATTGATGTCGATTGTTTATATTGTTGATTAAGAGATTAGTAATTGCAAATGAATTAGTGTTAGATGTATTATATGTTATCAGGAATGTGTAATGAATTGTGTAATTATTATATTACTTATTATTAGTAATTCTAATGTGTAATTTTAGTGTGTACTTGTATACTTGCTCCACCGTACACACTTGGTATAAAAAAAAATTGCATTATAAATCCAAAGCCAAGTCCTTTGCCTGGGCATAGGGAAAGCAGGAATGTCAAATTAATTAATAATTATATTCTAAATTTATTTGTGATTATGTGATAACGTGATAATTCTGTAATGATTCTATTTGGAATATAAACTGTACAGGTCTAGGAATAGTTGTATATATTGTGTAAATTTTTATAAAGTGTATATACTTAGGATAAATGAGGGGTACTTGACGCACCGTCACGGTGCGCCAAACCACCCCTCCGCATGGTTCGGTGACTCCCATCCTAGCCTGAGACCCCACACTCAGGTCTAACGATGGCATAAGAGTTTCCCTGTCACCAAGTATGGACTATCAGGGGCGCACCACGTTCTACTAGAAGGAACCTCCTTTCCTCCTGAGAGACGGTCATCAATAGTACAAAGTCTCGGGCCGATGACTGCATGGCTGTGCATGATCCGTAGCGAGGGCATTTACAGGAAGAAGTACGCCACTGCGGTCAAGAGGGCCATGTCACATATACCTTGTATAGATGAAATGATCGAGCTCACTAAAAACACGAAACAAGCTTCTGAGATCTCCACATTGACAACCCTAGTGGCAGAAATATTATTAGTGACAACGGCAAGGCAAGCTACAAGAATGTTCTTCCCAATCACACTCTTCGCAGCGGTATACAAAGAGGAAGCCGATCGAGACAAGTTTCTTGGTTTTTTCAGCACTACAGGAGCAGGAGGGTGGTACACCTACAAAAGAGCATGTGAATTGAACATATCCTGGACTATAGCAGGCGCTATGGAAGAGGAAAAGGCTTCCCAGATAGTCTTTAACATCATATCTAAATGTTTATTCAGTTCAGTCAGCTTCTCAGGGGACATAGGGTAGTAACGCTGTTTTATTGGAGCATGATCTCCCGTATCGATCTTGTGAGAGACTAATTGCGTTCTCCCCAATCCTTTCTTCTCAGTATGAACAGATCCTTATTACTTCAAATATTAAATTGACCAAAACGAATGAAAAATGTCCCAACCCAATAATCAAATAGTCCCTACACCTATCAAACGTAAAAATGAAGACATTTTAGTGGACCCCGATACGAATGCACCCATTGAAAATGCCAAGAAGCCTAGAATAGAGTTGGTTCCAGAGAAGAAAAAGACATGCCTCAAAGTGATCGTTGAGGCCTATGAAGAGCATGCGGTGGAAATATTCAGGCCCCAACAGCAATCTTCAGGGGCTTCCAAGCAAATGGATGTGGATTATGATGATGCATTGTACTATGATGCATTAAAATGCATTACAACGGGCAATCACATCCTAAGCATAATATTTACCATGCATAATATTTGCAGGCAGAAACAGAAAAGCGCAACCACAAACATGATAAATAAGACCAAAGCGACTTCCTTTAAAGTCAGGTACTCGGGGAAAGACTACCTGATAGACAATGACAGAGTTGAGAAATTGTGGTTGAGAGTAACTAATAGGCACCACCTGATCTATAAGAACTACGACCCTCAAGATAAAGAGAACTGGTACGGCACTATGGGTCCATATTTGGATATGTTCTCAGCTTACGCTCTTCGGGTAAACGAACTCCGACTTGGACACAATAACATGCCCATATCTAAGTTGGAGGGGGTGCATAAGAGTTTCCCTGTCACCAAGTATGGACTATCAGGGGCGCACCACATTCTACTAGAAGGAACCTCCTTCCCTCCTGAGAGACGGTCGTCAATAGTGCAGAGCCTCGGGCCGATGACTGCATGGCTGTGCATGATCCGTAGCGAGGGCATTTACAGGAAGAAGTACGCCACTGCGGTCAAGAGGGCCATGTCACATATACCTTGTATAGATGAAATGATCGAGCTCACTAAAAACACGAAACAAGCTTCTGAGATCTCCACATTGACAACCCTAGTGGCAGCTCGTCGCGCCCACGGCCGAAGACGGCCAGATTATAAGTCGATCTGCAGTTAAAAATACGTAAAAATAGGTTTTTTCGCACGTACACCGCAGTGAGTGCCACCAAAAGTTGCGCGCTGACGAGGCCAACACGGAAGTGAAATAATTTGTGAAAAGTGCCCAGGGGAAAAAAAGTTACAGTGTAAACAGTGAATTTTCCAAAAAATAATATCTTAAAAGTGCTACGCTGGGTGATCAAGATCTGTGACCCCCACTTTTTCAAGTGCGGCTTTGGGGGCCTCCACGTGCCCTACAAGCTGACACCAATATTGGATTTTTGCCGCTCCGCATTTCGGAGAAAAAGGCAAAAAAACAACCACCACGTGGCCACGTGGTCACACATCCAGAGCAGCCGGGAGAATTTAGAGGACGCGAACTGGAAGAGGATTGGACGAGGGGCCGGGAGCCGTTTTCGGAATTTTGATAAGTTAAGTTTTAGCTTAGTTATTGATGTTTAAAATTTTGTGCAGTTGATTTAAATTATTATTATTATTTTATTCAAAATTATCAGCGATAACCTATGCCCATATTTTGCATAAGGTTAGGCCTACTGGTGTTTTAACTTATTTCGTGAAAATTAGATTTTTAAACCTCAAGCGCTCGGATTATTTTAAATTAGAGTAAAATTACCAACCGCAAATTAGAAATTTAAACTTGTTTTGCAAATAACTCAAAAACGGGGGCAGATAGCCAAATTTTGACACCAGCTCGAACTTCTTCTCTTCTTTCTTAATCTTTTGGAATTTTTCATTTTTTGATATTGCTAAAAAATTATTTCCCATACAAAAAGCAAAAGTTTTGAAAATTATTTAGTAGATTCAAAAATTTTTAGCAGTAGTAGCATCATAGTATCCACTATAAAATTGTATTGTAGTATATATCCCTCCCCCCCCCCTTTTTTCAAATTTCAACTCCTCCTAGCTTAACATAACTTGAAAATGGATACGCGGCCCAAGACTGGCCTGACTATTAGGCTGCCGAAACGCAAACCAACGGCAAGCGGCGGGGGGGGGCTCTAGCGCCGCCCGGGACGAGAAATCGGAAGGGGCTAGATCGCAGCCAGGCCTGGCTCGATCTCTGTCTCAACCAACCCCGGAAACGGAAATTAAGCAAGAGCCCTCCCCTGCAACCTCGTTCAAGTCACTTAGCCCAGGCAGTACGCCAGAACTGGAGGAGACGCAGAAGCCTGACAATACTCAGGAGAAACATCCGGAGTATACAGAGGCCGTGAAAGTCATCGGGGAGTGTAAGGAGATCCTCGAAAGCAAGGCAGCCGGCACCCTTAACCGCAAGGTTAAAGACTTTATCTGTGCTAAACTTAAGAGGCTCCAGAACATCGTACGGGGCCAGACAGATACCCACGACAGACTCTGGGACAAGGTCTGTAGCCTGGAAGTGGACAGAGCCCGATCGATAAGAGCCCTTGAAGAGGAGACCCACAAATACACCCGAGCCTTGGAGGAGACAGTGAGTGCCTCAGAGAATTTCCGACGTCTGGAGGAAATGCAGCTCGACACCGCTAAAAAAGTAGTCGCATTACATGATATAGCGGAGAAGAGATTTGCTGAACCCCTCAGCCGCGTTGAGCAGGCGGTCGAGCGGGTCTCTAAGGACGTTAAATTAATCATTGAAACAGACAGCATCGGCGGCATCAGCTCGGAGCTAGCAAACGCCGCAAAAGCGCTCACCCAGGAGGTCAGCGCACTCCGGGAAGAAGCGAAGCAATCCAAACCGATAGCCAGCGACCCAGCCGACGACCTCAACCTCAGTGTTCAAGGACAGTGGCAGACGGTCCGCCCGCGAGGTTACCGACGGCAGAGGGATCGATCACCTGCTCCAACAGCTGGGGCTGAACAGATGGCGCCAAACTATACCATGCTCGTTGAGTCGGCTGACCCCCGCCACACGGGCCAACAAGTTATCGACCGTATCAAAGAGGGAGTTGACGTGGTTGAGCTCGGGGTGGGAATCTCTGGGGTCCGCAGACTCAAAAACGGCAAAGTGGCCATCACAGTGAACAGTCAAAAGGATTTAACCCTTATGAAGAGCGCCATCCAAGAAGCCCAGAACCAGCTGACAGTGACGATCCCGCGCCGAAGGAAGCCCCTGTTGCGCCTTATGGGGGTGGTAGCCGAGATGAGCGACGCAAGGGTCCTTGACGCGCTAAACAAACAAAATATGGACCTCCTCGGCGAAATCCCCCTGGCTGACCGAACCATCAGGGTCGTCAGGCGAACGAAGGCTAGACAGGACCTACTCCACAATATAATTTTGGAGGTTAGTCCCCAAGTGTGGGGCGCCCTTAGAGATAGGAGGATCCGGCTGGTCTATCAGGCGGTGGTGGCCGTGGATCAATCCCCGCTGCTACAGTGCTTCCGGTGCCTCGGGTTCTCGCACCGTGCGCGCGAATGTAGGGCGCCGGAAACCCGATGTGGACACTGCGCAGCCAGCCATGACACGAGGGAATGTCCGAATAGGAGCGGCCCGCCAAGCTGCACAAATTGTCACTCCAAAGGAGTCTCTGGCGTCGACCCTCGCCACCCGGCATACAGTGCTGAATTCCCAGAGTGGAAGAAGTGGGACCGGTTGGCGAGAGTAGGCGTCAGTTACTACTAAAGACACCCCTGCGGACCAAAATGGGTGCGTCCATATCAGTTGTTCTAGGGGGCCTAGGACCCAATGCGCGTCGCGCGCGAATCATAAACCAAGATTCTGTGACTCTACGTAGAGCAGATACGCGATACCTGAGACCTAAGGCACCCGACCCGCACGATTCCCCCACTAAACCCTTTTGCCAATGTGTGCCAAAAATTTTATACATTATAAATAAAACTCTATGTAGAGTCGTATAAACTCTACCAAAAATAGGCCGGGTCAAGACCAGCAGAACGCAGAAATCCGCGTTACCGCAGGCCTTCCGGTTCCGGAGATATAAATTGTTGAAGTTTCCGAACTTTAGGGGTAGCAACCCCCAAAAACCCAACCAACCGCAAGTGTCCCCTATAAGGGTGGAGTTGTGATTGTAGGATTTACTGTGAAGCTTAAAATGAATTTTTAAAGGATTATTCTATTATTAAAAATATCGAAAATTCTTCTATGTTGAAGTCTATTTTTAGGGGTAGGGGGTTGAAACTATGTCCAAATGAAGCGGTGAGGTGTGAAGGCTATCCGACTACTGGATAGTGTGGGGGGGGGGGGGGGTTCGGGGGGGGGGCGCCCAAGGATAAAAATGTCAAAATTGAGCTAGCACCCCCCGTTTAGCCCCTAGGAGCAAAACAAGGTTATTTGCGGTTGGTCGGCTATGCAGGTACTTACTACTATTTAATTTATATAAAAAATACTTATTCTAAAAATACGATGTTGGGTTAAAAAATCGGGGTTGAATCCCTCTAAGTTAATAAAGATAATTTGGCTCAACTTCCAGTCCAAAATTACCGAGGGTGAGTGTGCAAACTTAGGGGGATGAAAAACCACGGCCGCAAAAAACCACTAAATTGCTTGTGCTGGCCACCCCTTACATTTGTCAATGCAGCGAAAAATCACAGGGGTACTAGAGGCTGTTCTGCGAACTTTGATATGTGCGGCAATGTTGACAAATGCCTAGAAGTATTTTTAAAAAATTCACAAAACTACCCCCAAAACCGGTTTTTCGCTGCCGTGCCCCTCATCAGCCCTTGGGGTTAGAGCAACCCTCTTGGGTCAGTTTTGTTCGTCTTTAAACGCGGATCACCAATATGAGGCTTTTTTAATTTTAAAACTTGTTTTTGATTGATTTCGAGCAGAAATGCCTAACCTCCAAAAAGCACTAAAAAAAAAATATATATTCAACATTCGAATTAAAATATCTTTCCTTAGGAATTATTAACCAACTGACTTGAAATCGGAAAAAATTAAATAAATTGTAAATATAACATTATAACAAATAATTGTAAATTAATTAAATAATTGTCGTCGATTGTTCGTATTGTTGATTAAGGAGATTAGTGTAAGAAATTATTATTATTATTATTCCTTTTATTCAAAATAAATCACGGATTTCATCCGGTCCTTTACAAAGGCATAAGTGGGGCTGTAGCCAACACTTAGAGGCCTGTTTGGTATAAAAATACAAAGTAGTATAAAAACACAGAAACTTATGGATGGATGGTGACATGGTATATCTATTATAAAAATGGGTAAAATGACAAGGCTATTGAAATGATTTTATTAGTGATAAAAAGATAGTGGGCTATGGAAGAGACTACGGCACCTGCCAAATTCAGTCTCATTTTAAATATTTTGGGCAGGTGGTGACTTGCCACCCACTAAACGGGCCCCCCATAAAGGCCACCATGAATGGTGACAGAAAGGGCAACGTTGGTGTGGCTGGCTAAAGGGTGTCGAGAGGTGTGCTGCGGTTTCACTGAAGCGCTACTACCGGCGTTATGCCCTTTAACACTTCCACCCTTGGAGCTTATGCCCTTTAACACTTCCACCCTTGGAGCTTATTATTATTATTCACATTATTTATTTATTTTTCTTAAAATTACATTTTTTACAATATTTCTATATAAAATAAAAACATTATAAAAAACCTAATCCTAGATTGCCATCGGCAGTGGAGCATGACCCAAACTACCGGTGGTTAGGGCTGCAGACTGAGGAACCTCCTGACAATACGTGCCGTGTCAAGGAGTACTGCCTTCTGTATCTGGCTCTTGATCCAACCGTCTAGCGAGAGCCTCTTAAGATGTTGGTCGAGGCTTTTTGCTATAAGGCCGTTTGCTGAAACCACTATCGGAACAATGATCGTCTCGTCAACATCCCACATGGCGGTCACCTCGTGAGCTAAGTCAAGGTACTTCCTGAGCTTGTCCTTCTCGGCCTTCACGAGATTTTCATCATGAGGAATGGTGACGTCAACAAGCATTACCCGGCGCTGAGATCGATCGATCACCACGATGTCAGGCTTATTAGCAACAACAGTCCTGTCCGTGATTATAGATCGATCCCAATAGAGCGTAGCACGACCGTTTTCAAGAACAGGCGTAGGTGCGTACTTATAGTACGGCACCTCAGACTCAATAAGGCCGTATTGAAGTGCAAGTTGCTGGTGAATAATCCTGGCTACTTGGTTATGTCTGTGCAAGTACTCTCCATTAGCAAGATGTGAACAACCGGAAATAATATGTCTGAGTGACTCTCCAGGACGGCGGCATGCCCGACAAATGTCGACCGTACCGTCTTTCAGAATATATTTCCGGTAGTTATTCGTCTTGATAACTTCGTCAGCAATTGCACAGACAAAACCCTCGGTTTCACCAAACAGATCACCGAAACGTAGCCAGTTCACTGACGCGAGCTGGTCTACATCAGGTCCTGTTAGGGCCTTGTAGAATCGTCCGTGCAGCTCTTTGCCCTTCCATACGTCTCTTCGGTCTTCGATGCTTAGCACAACTGGTTTACGCCAGTTCTCGTTTGCCAAGGAGAGAGGCGTGAGGCTCCTATCAACTGCTATGACATCGCGATGTATCCCACACTCGGTGTTACGGAAATACTCTCTGAGACTGGACACCTCACAGTTATGGAGGTTCTTGGCATTGAGGAAGCCACGACCTCCCCCTTTCCGTGGGATGTACAGCCTCATAACAGACGAGCGTGGATGTAGCATGCGATGTTTTGTAAGCATTTGACGGACCCTCCTATCCAGGGCGTCAAGTTCGGTCTGAGTCCATCTTAGTATGCCAAAGGAGTATATGAGTAGGGGCATCACCCAACCATTGAAGGCGCGCGTCTTGTTTCCGCCCGACAAAAGACTATTAAGAACTTTTGTTAAGCGGTAGAAGAAACGCTCCTTCACTGTCTGCTTAATGTCTCTATCCATGATACCCAATGACTGTGACATACCAAGATACTTATAGGTTTCAACTTCAGATAGACATCTGAGAGTAATTGTCTCAGAAAGTTGTAAATTTGAAGAATTTACAACCTTCCCCCGTTGCACATGCATGACCGCACACTTATCTACTCCGAACTCCATCCTGATGGCACTACTGAAAGTTTCAGTAATTTTCAGAAGGTTCATCAGGTCTTGGTGCTTCGGTGCAAACAGCTTGAGATCATCCATATACAGCAGATGAGAAATTATCTCACCATCTTTACGAAGTCGGTAGCCCAGTCTTGAATCCACCAACAAAGTGCTGAGAGGATTCAACGCTAGGCAAAACCACAAAGGACTGAGACTGTCGCCCTGGAATATGCCTCGTTCAATCCTTATGTAGTCCTGTGAACTAGGGACGCTCCCTCGACCTACCGGTTGACAAAGGACTGTGGTCCAATGTCTCATGCATGTGCTTAAGAATGATCTCAGAGTTGCATTGATTTTATACAACTCTAATACCCTCTCTAGCCATGAATGAGGCACTGAATCATAGGCCTTCTTATAGTCAATCCAGGCAGTCGATAGAACCCCCCTTTTTCGCCGGACTTGTTGACATATGGTCATGTCTGTGAGGAGGAGCTCTTTAGTACCACGGGACCCAACCCGACATCCATTCTGAGCAGGAGCCAAAATGTTGTTCGCAACAATGTGCGAATTAATTTTTGTTCGCAGAATAGATGTAAGGAGCTTGTATAGCGTTGGCAAGCACGTGATGGGTCTGTAGTTCTTCGCTTCCGCGGTACTACCGGACTTATAGAGCAAAAAGGTGACACCAGTTGTCAAGAAACTGGGGAGGGAACCATGTTGAAGGGCTTCTTGGTACTGTATTGCCAAGCACTCATGTGAGCATCGAATCCATTTTATCCAAAAGTTGTGCAATCCGTCTGGTCCAGGGCTTTTCCAGTTCGGGGCCTTACGAATAGCACAATTTACGTCTATGGGGCTGATGTTCACAGCCTCCATGGGTTCGATGGATTCACATGAGCGTTCGACAACCGTCATCCAATTGTCCTCCGTGTGTTCAATGGGTAGTGACCAGATGCCACGCCAGAAGCTTGTCATGGTGTCAGCATCCGGCAGCCGCCCATCACTCACACATTGGTCTTTTCCTTCCCATTTTCTGTATACCTTTCTTTGGTCGCTTTGGAAAAGGCGATTTTGTAGGTATCTATCCACACGTTCTCTGTAGCGGCGAATGCGGTTTGCCCACGCATAGATTTTCTGTTTCAAAAAATCTATGCGCTCCGTGACACAAGACATATATTCCTGGGGTCTAATGCTAGTCCCAGCAAAAGCTTGGTTCACAAAGCGCATGATTCGAGGGCGATTGTTGCCCCTGCTGAAGCAGATTAGCTTTGCAATGAGAGTCCTAAATGTAGTGATACGTCTCTCGATCCGTATTTGCCACGCAGGAACACTTGAAGCAGTTCGCGGTGTTCGGTCAGTGTCCGGAAATTTGACACGAGCAACGCGACATGCCGCAATTGCCCCACAATACAGGATCGAGTGAGTATCAGTTAAATCTTTGCTATCGCGTAAATACGGCGCTAGCAAAGCATTTAAGGCTCCCATTAACGCTAGGTTACGTCTATTCGTGGGTAGACGAGGTAAGCGCGGCCTAGAGCTAAGTGTGAATCTATATGTAAAAATCGCGTCATCCAAAGCCCTCCTCAGTTGCTCATTCGCCTGGGTACTTACGGTCATATTCAGGCAATCTTCCTCGTCGACTACAGTATCCGGTCGTATAGTCGTCGATACCGGAACCGATATCGACCCTATGACAGACGGGTCCCGTGTCGAGGACGAGCTTGCATGAATAGGTAGTGTCTCCAGGCGCAGCCGATCAAGTACAGGCTGGTCCAACATTTTACATCGATGAATAGCCCGTACCTGATCCGATAGTCGTTGTGCAGATACAGCCAAAGTCGGTTCAAGGGTCTGAAACAGAGACAACATACGATCACGATACGCAGTCAGGTTGCTTCCTCCATTTGTAGCCCCATAGTAGGCGCGCATGCAGTTCTCATTTATTGACGGAGTCCATCGCATGCGGCGCACTACACCACCGGTAGCGGGGGCCGGGCGCAGAACAGGTTGTCCCGCAGGCCCCAAGCATGCCGGCAGCGGTGGTCGCCCTCGTCGCGCAGTTGGTGGTGGCGGCGATGGTGACTGAGGCCCGCTCTCGTCGCTCGATGCACTCGTGTCACGGGGGGTTCGATACTCCTCATCTGACGACGAGCACGATGTTGACGGGGCAGGCGGTGATGGTGGTCGTGCGCAATTCGTTCCCGCTTTACTTCTTGTGATCATTAGTTATTGTAAATTGTTGTAAATATTGAATGTGATCTTGAGCTAATTTTGACATTGTCATTTGGTTGAAAAAAATTTGTTGTTCATGGATTTTTGTCTATATCTGATGAATTTTTTATGCTTATTGTAACGGAGGCGGTCTTTTTGTAAAATCCAGAGATAAAACTGTACAAAATAGTAAAATTGAGAAAAAAACTGTATTTATAAAATATAGAAAATCACAAGACGTCTATGTTGTCAGCGGTTTTTTTTTTTTTTTTATTATTATTATTATTATTATTCAAAATAAATCACGGATTTCATCCGGTCCTTTACAAAGGCATAAGTGGGGCTGTAGCCAACACTTAGAGGCCTGTTTGGTATAAAAATACAAAGTAGTATAAAAAAACAGAAACTTATGGATGGATGGTGAAATGGTATATCTATTATAAAAATGGGTAAAATGACAAGGCTATTGAAATGATTTTATTAGTGATAAAAAGATAGTGGGCTATGGAAGAGACTACGGCACCTGCCAAATTCAGTCTCATTTTAAATATTTTGGGCAGGTGGTGACTTGCCACCCACTAAACGGGCCCCCCATAAAGGCCACCATGAATGGTGACAGAAAGGGCAACGTTGGTGTGGCTGGCTAAAGGGTGTCGAGAGGTGTGCTGCGGTTTCACTGAAGCGCTACTACCGGCGTTATGCCCTTTAACACTTCCACCCTTGGAGCTTTTTGTTACTTGCTCTTGCGTCTCCACCCCCAGACGGCCAATTAAGGCAAGCCGGGGGTCAGGGGTCTCATTTAGCCCCAGGGAGAATCAGAGTCCACGGTGTCGCCACTCACCGACGGCTCGCCACAAAGCCGCCCCTGCGGTTTTATTATTATTATTTTTATTATTATTATTTTTATTCAAAAAATTTCACGGGTTTAACCCGGCCCTTTACATAGGCATAAGTGGGGCTGTAGCCAACACTTAGAGGCCCGTTTGGTATAAAAATACAATGTAGTATAAAAACAGAAACATTTTGGATGGATGGTTACATGGTATATCTATTATAAAAATGGGTAAAATGGCAAGGCTATTGGTATGATCTTATTAATTGCTCCGGTTTCCAGCGAAGTTTAAAGAGACGTTCCTGGCACCGGACTTCTGGCCTGAAGGGATCGTTTTTCGACGGTACAGGGAGCCTAGACCGAATATAAATCCTGAACTTACTGTACGCTAGTTAAGAAACCAAATAATATATGTATATATGTTAGTCTATAAGGTATATGTTTTGTATATGGGCCGCTGGTATTTTTATGTTGTGTAATTCTACTATTGCCTGAAATAAAGATTATTATTATTATTCAACCAATTTCACGGGTTTCACCCGGTCCTTTACAAAGGCATAAGTGGGGCTGTAGCCAACACTTAGAGGCCTGTTTGATATAAAAATGCAATGTAGTATAAAAACAGAAACATTTTGGATGGAAGGTTACAGGTTATCTATTACAAAAATGGGTAAAATGGCATGGTTATTGAAATGTACTTATTAGTGATACGGGAGATAGTAGGCTATGGACGAGACTACGGCACCTGCCAATTTCAGTCTCATTTAAAATATTTAGGCAGGTGGTGACTTGCCACCCACTAAACGGGCCCCCCATAAAAGCCACCATCAATGGTGACAAAAGGGGCAACGTTGGTGTGAATGGCTAAAGGGTGTCGAGAGGTGTGCTGCGGTTTCACTAGAGCGCTACTACCGGCGTTATGCCCTTTAACACTTCCACCCTTGGAGCTTTTTGTTACTTGCTCTTGCGTCTCCACCCCCAGACAGCCAATAAAGGCAAGCCGGGGGTCAGGGGTCTCATTTAGCCCCAGGGAGAATCAGGGTCCACGGTGTCGCCACTCACCGACGGCTCGCCACAAAGCCGCCCCTGCGGTATTATTATTATTATTATTATTCACATTAATTATTTCCTTTTCTTAAAATTACATTTTTTACAATATTTCTATATACAATAAAAATAATAAATAAAAAACATTGTAAAAAACCTAATCCTAGATTGCCATCGGCAGCGGGGCATGACCCAAACTACCAGTGGTTAGGGCTGCAGACTGAGGAACCTCCTGACAATACGTGCCGTGTCAAGAAGTACTGCCTTCTGTATCTGTCCCTTGATCCAACCGTCTAGCGAAAGCCTCTTAAGATGTCGGTCGAGGCTTTTTGCTATAAGGCCGTTTGCTGAAACTACTATCGGAACAATTATTGTCGAATCAACATCCCACATGGCGGTCACCTCATGAGCTAAGTCAAGGTACTTGCTAAGCTTGTCCTTCTCAGCCTTCACGAGGTTCTCATCATGAGGAATGGTGACGTCAACAAGCATTACCCGGCGCTGAGATCGATCGATCACCACGATGTCAGGCTTATTGGCAACAATAGTCCTGTCCGTGATTATAGATCGATCCCAATAGAGCGTAGCACGACCGTTTTCAAGAACAGGCGTAGGTGCGTACTTATAGTACGGCACCTCAGACTCAATAAGGTCATATTGAAGGGCAAGTTGCTGGTGAATAATCCTGGCTACTTGGTTATGTCTGTGCAAGTACTCTCCATTAGCAAGATGAGAACAACCGGAAATAATATGTCTGAGTGACTCTCCGGGACGGCGGCATGCTCGACAAATGTCGACCGTACCGTCTTTCAGAATATATTTCCGGTAGTTATTCGTCTTGATAACTTCGTCAGCAATAGCACAAACAAAACCCTCAGTTTCACCAAAGAGATCACCGAAACGCAGCCAGTTCACTGAGGCGAGCGGGTCCACGTCAGGCCTTGTTAGGGCCTTGTAGAACCGTCCGTGTAGCTCTTTGCCCTTCCATACGTCTCTACGGTCTTCGATGCTTAGCACCACTGGTTTACGCCAGTTCTCGTTTGCCAAGGAGAGAGGTGTGAGGCTCCTATCAACTGCTATGACATTATTATTATTATTATTATTATTGTAATTATTAAATATTTATAATTAATTATATTATAAATATTATAAATAATAATAAAAAATTATAATTAATAAATGCAAATGAATTATTGTAAGATGTATAATTACTTATTATTAGTAAATCTAATGTGAGCTTTCAGTGTGTACTTTTTGTGTGTATATTTGCTCCGCCGTACACATTTGGAAAAAAAAAAAAAAAAAAAAAGGGAATTATAAATCCAAGCCAAGTCCTATGCCTGGGCATAGGGACGGCAGGTATTACAAATTAATTATTAAATCTATTATAAATTTATTTGTGATTTGTAATGTGATGATTGTATATAATGATCTAAACTGGAATACAAATTGTACAAACTGTAGATCTAGGAATAGCTGTATATATATTGTGTATATTGTAAATACTAATAACTGTATAAATTTGTATAAATTGTAAATACTTAGGATAAATGAGGGGTACTTGACGCACTGTCACGGTGCGCCAAACCACCCCTCCGCATGGTTCGGTGACCCCCATCCTAGCCTGAGACCCCACACTCAGGTTTAATGATGGTGGGTTACCAAGGCATGGTAGTTTAATTAGTAATAGATTACAATAAGTAGGTTAAGTAGCTTAAGAGACCCGCCGCGGGCCTCGGACCGACCGCCCACCTAGAAGAAGATGGGAGGCCTGTCCGGGGCCCGCGACGGACGTACCTGTCATCGGAACCGGTGACTTTCGCAGTAACTGCTGCGGAAGCCACCGGGCCCGACTGTGCATCGGAACCGGCGACCCCGGGACTTTAGGACCCGGAGTCGCCGTGACAAATTGTTTACCCGGGGACTGGGAGCGCCCGGGCCGCCACCTTTGACAGATGTTATGGTGGTCCGGACGCATCGAACACCCCGCGAAATAAAAACCAAATAGTCTACAAAGGTGCCACATAATTAAAAGTGGCAGTAGCTCAAGAGAGGGAGGAGGTTTTGGTCCGTATACGTCGGCAACCCAGTCCATATCCGCCGACGGACTCGGACATAACCGCAGTAAGCCAGTGGCGATCTGCGGTATCTTTAAAAGATTTCCTCCTCCCTACTAAAAAAAAAAAAAAAAAACCCCTAGTGGCAGAAATATTATTAGTGACAACGGCAAGGCAAGCTACAAGAATGTTCTTCCCAATCACACTCTTCGCAGCGGTATACAAAGAGGAAGCCGATCGAGACAAGTTTCTTGGTTTTTTCAGCACTACAGGAGCAGGAGGGTGGTACACCTACAAAAGAGCATGTGAATTGAACATATCCTGGACTATAGCAGGCGCTATGGAAGAGGAAAAGGCTTCCCAGATAGTCTTTCACGGGATTTTTGGGACGTATAAGGAAGACTTGGCGGTGCTGGAAGCCATCACAGACGTAGGGAGCTGGTTCACCAGAGAGGAAATGGGTGGTTGTTTTAAGCAACAAGGGACTACAGACAAGCATACCAAAATAAAGTTGCCTGTCGTCCACACATATTCCAAGATGTCGTGCGCAAATCAGACAGGCCTTCTTTCTGGTGTGTATAATCAGGTAGCAACAGTCCCTTGTTTCAGCGGGCACAGAACACACTATTTTGACGCGGGCTTTTTCGACCACATTGAGAAAAGAAGGTCCATAGGAACATCAGGGAAAAGTCAACATACTCACCAGTACACTGGAGGAACTACATGAGATGTTGCGTAAAAAGGACGGCAAACTTGGAATGGGGACCACTTCCTGGAAAAGCATGGCGGACCTGGGCTTAGACTCTCCTGGTACTGACGAACAACTTATAGTTAAAGGAAAGTCTAAAATGTTTTTGGGCAAACAAAACATTTGATCTTATTACAAAGTGAAGGAGTACCTTTTACTAGCCTCTATTATTAGTTTTACTACTAGTCTTAATCATGTTTCATTTTACTCTTTACTACTACTCTACTACTTTACGCAGGCCCACCCCAGAGGCTGGGCCTGCGTAGGCGGGCAGCGACGTCGGTGGGGGCTGTGGCTGAATGCACGAGCGGGCCCGCGCCCCCTGCCACCTGTCGACGACGGAGGAACACCGCAGAGGTTTGGTGGGTAGGTCGCCCTTCTGGCGGAGACTCCCACACGCGCACCAGCTCTCCCCAGAGCTGGTGACCAGGGTATAAAATCTTCCTCTGCGAAAAAAAAAAAAAAAAAAAAGGTCTAACGATGGCGGGTTACCAAGGCATGGTATTTTAATTAGTTATAAATTACAATAAGTAGGTTAAGTAGGTTAGGAGTCCCGCCGTGGGCCTCGGACCGACCGCCCATCTAGAAGAGGATGGGAGAGGCCTGTCCGGGGCCCGCGACGGACGTACCCGTCATCGTCATCGGGCCGATATACGAGAAAACATATACACCGCAAGATGGTACTTTTCACACATTACATGACGGAATAACAAACGATCAATCTCAAGTAATAAGAAGAAAAAATAATCCGTTGATACTTAATGTATATAGTGGGGGAACACAGGGGCTACGTATGAAAAGATCTATGACAAAATCATATGCAAGTGCAACAGTGGATAATATTAGTATAGGACCAGATATGTTCTCTAATGCATCACAAAACTTTATGAACAGTCTGGGAGTGGGAATAATACCACTTTTAAATGCAGATGGGTCATTGGAAAAATCAATTCTAAACTTTATGGTGGAGACTTTTATTAATTTAGAATGTATATCACACGGAACAAATCTCTTAATGAGAAATATGCAGAATCCTCACCGAATACAAACTATGTAAAGAATGCAGTAGATAAAACCTGGAGCGGAAGTTATACATTATCAGGAGCACCAGTAATAGAGTAGGTGATACAAGTGAAATTTATGAATTTACCATCATTATAATATTTATATGAAAATGTATATCATGAGATCATTTGTATTACAGGTCAACAATAACACCAGGAGAAGTACAAAGATATAGACCGAGACCACAACCAAAACCGCAACGAAGTCCACAACCAAGTCCACAACCAAAAACACCAGAACAACAGCAACCAGTACAGAAAACACTAGAACAACCCTATCACTAATCCTATGCTGACAGTCTTTTTAATCTAATCTACTATTAGAAAAAAAAGGCGGGATCCGCGAAAGTGGAAAGGCGCGCTTTTTGAGTTAAATATTTTTATATTATCCCATTTTTGTAATTTATACTGTTAATAAGTAAGTTAAGAGTTACTTATACAGAAAACCGAAGGATGGGCAAGAAAAAGCGGCGGAAGGAGGAACCACCCCCACCGGATCTGGAACTTTCCTCTGTATCGGATTCGTCTTCGGACATGGACTCCGTGAAGTTAGTATCGACGGTAGCTACTGCAAAACTCAAAAAAGATAAGTATGAGATCCACAAGGTCTCAGGATATTCGCGTAAATACCCCGAAGACTCTAAAAATCCGAATTCATAGTTTTTCTGTCACACAAAACTGACAACGTGGTGTTCTCTAAAGGCACACACACACACACACAAACTATTTTTCTCTAAATTAGCTATTGAATGAAATATTCTGGTTTTTTCCGATAATATGCCAAAAGCATTTTCCACGACTCTCCTTCCCCTACAAAATCTGTAATTGCATATTCTTTTCGGAGATCCTCGCTCATGTTGTCCAGGAAATGGTTTCATTAAGTTAGGAGAAATCGGAAAAGCATCATCACCAAGGAAATAAAATGGTACATTCATAGTCCATCCAGGGAAAGGTCTTGGTGTCGGTAGATTTATAGATTCATTTCGTAATGCTTCGTAAAGCGAGCTATTTCTAAAAACATCCCCATCCGAAACTCTTCCTTGACAACCAATATCGACGTATAAAAAATTATAATTAGCATCGACTAATGCCAACAACACAATACTGAAATACGATTTATAATTGAAAAATTCTGAGCCACTATTATTGGCGCATTGTATACGTATGTGTTTCCCATCAATGGATCCACAACAATTGGGAACATTCCATTTCTTGAAAAACAAACGTGACACCGAAAGCCATTCTTCTTCTGTGGTTGGCATCTAGAAGAGAAAAAGGAAATAAAAATTAATTTAAAATAAACATTCAAAAATAAATATATACTTAAACGTTTAGCATTTGTGCTTGTAAGCCTAAATGTAATTATATACTCAAATATTATCCAATTCAAGCAATATCACATATATTCAGGCCATATCGTAAATAAAAAATAGAGTACAAATATATATTAGGTTATGGTGTTCTCTAGCTTCCCCTCTAGGATTCCCTGTGAGTGAGCTTCCCTGTGAATATCAAGAGTGAGTCATAAAAAAATGATTAAGTACCTTAATTTGAAGTTTTGATATTATTGCTGAGACTTCGGGAATCAGTGAGGAAAGAAGTTGTGGTGAAATTTTAAACAGTTCTCCAAGGTTGAAATAACTTTCTCCTGTAGCTAAAAACCGCAACGTTACTGCCAACCTCTCTTTAGCGGGTATAGCCTTTCTCCAGCCAGTATTTTTTTTGCTAATGTACACTTCAGTACTCTCTAGCAAAAAATCAAAATCTTCATATGTCATTCTCAGAAACCCAAAAAACATACTATTGCGCAAACGTTGACATCCCACATCATCTTTTTTATACTCTTCTGTCATTACAGTACCGTTCTGCCATTTTTTATTTTGTAAACTTGGGCGTACCCAAAACCTTCTCGTCCTTTTGTATTTTTTTCTTATTAAAATAAAAATTACATCTGCGCCGGTAGTGCTGATGATTTTCGTATTCATTGTAACCAATCAACCAACTTGCCGTGGGGTACCGGCTTAGAATAGTACCCCCCCCAACTCTACCCGTGGGTGCGTAAAAATCTGCTAAGGGATAACAATCGGCAGGTGGGCAGCAGCACCTTCCCAGTATTAAAACCTCAAAACCGCGCTCGCCAACCCGCCTGCCAAGCGTGGCGAGTATTGGCAAAATCTATGGCTATGGATTTGATAAAAAGAACCAGGCCCCCAGTCCCCGGCAGCCCCGCTATTCCTGGCTACGGTAGCGGCCACGGTAACGGTGGGGCAGGGGGTGCTAAGAATCCCCGGCAGACGCCTGACTGCCACCCCCAACGACGACGACTGGCCCTGGTGACACACAACATACGCACGGTGAGGACAGACGAGAAGATATATGGGCTGGAAGAAGAAATGAGTAAGCTACACTGGGACATTGTGGGGTTATCTGAAGTCCGTAGAGCGGGTGAGCACACGATAACCCTAAAATCAGGTAACCTACTCTACTACCGGGAGGGTGACCAACAGTCCCAAGGTGGTGTCGGTTTTCTCGTCCACAAGTCCCTTACTAACAACATAGTTAAGATCGATAGCGTTTCCAATAGGGTCGTATACCTAATACTCGGAGTATCCAAACGATATTCGCTGAAGGTCATTCAGGTATACGCACCGACGAAGTCGCACCCGGATGATGAGGTGGAGGATATGTATGAGGACATTAGTCGGGCCATACATACCTCTGAAACGCACTTTCTAGTTGTTATGGGGGACTTCAACGCGAAGTTGGGTAAGAGAAGCGAGGATGAGTTGAAAGTGGGGCAATTTGGATATGGACAACGGAACCGTAAGGGACAGAGGTTGGCCGACTTCCTGGAGAAAGAGGGACTCTTTATGATGAACTCTTTCTTTCAGAAGCCACCTCACAGGAAATGGACCTGGCTGAGTCCCGATGGTTCCACGAGAAATGAGATTGACTTTTATGACCACCAAAAGGCAAATATTCACTGATGTCTCCGTGATCAACAGGGTTAAAACCGGTAGTGATCACCGAATGGTAAGAGGCACGGTGAATATTAATGTCAAACTGGAGAGGTCTCGTCTGATGAAGTCTACGCTCCGACCCACTCGTGCCCATATACAAGACCCCGAGAGCTTTCAACTTGAGCTATCCAATCGCTTCGATTGCCTTGAGAACATCGCTTCAGTGGACGAGATCAATAACAGGTTAGTATAAACTGTCCATACAGTGGGTTCCAAATACTTTAAACCCCACCGTACAGATAGGCCACAGAAACTCTCCAACGATACCCTCAACCTCATGGCTGAACGACGCTCACTGAAAATGCAGTCTTCGCATGATGCTGAAGCATATAAGCTGCTCAATAGACGAATATGGAAGTCCTTGCGACACGACATCCGGATCTTTAATACAAACCGTATTAAAGAGACGATAGAGCGGAAAAAAGGCTCCAAAGTGTTTGCAAGAGACATGTCTATTAGGCAAAGTAAAAAAAAAATAAGAATGTTTTCTAAGAGTGTTGAATTTGCTTTAGGAAAATAGTTATATATCTCAAGATTGGAAAGTATATTGTCTTATACCTATTTTTAAACCTAATAAACCTAAGCTATACCCAGACTCGTACCGTCCTATTGCACTTACTTCATGTGTAGGCAAAATATTTGAACAAGTGTTGAAGCAGCGTCTAGAGTTTTATGTGAAACAAAACAGTATCTTACCTCCAAATCAATTTGGTTATCGTAGAAATCGTTCTGCTAGAGAAAGTATTGCATCAATTGCATCTTGATATTCATAACTCGTTGATTGGAAATAATCATCTCATTTCAGTTTTCTTTGATATTGCCGGTGCTTTTAATAGTGTAAATATTGATATTCTCTGCCAAGAATTGTTACTAATAGAAATTCCTGGAATGTTTACGGCACTTTTATGGTCCTAGGCTCTCTTTAAAAGGTGTCTGTCAAGGCGGTATTTTATCACCTTTGATTTTTATCCTGTACATACGTCGTTTAAATGTAAGATTAGGCCCTGGTGTTAAAAATCTTCAGTATGCAGATGATTTAGTGGTCTATCATCTGGAAATCACAATTGGCCAAAACTATTAGGGCTATTACGCACTGTCGACTAGTCGCCGGCGACTCAGTTGTCGACGACTGTAATATTGTATAGGTTAAATAGGTGTTTACGCACTAGTCACCGGTTGCCCGGGCGATTCGGCGACTCGCCGCGCAGTGGCGACGCACAGGCAACTGCCGGTCGCCGGCGACCAATAGGAGCACGGTTTCAAATGAAAGCATTCACACTGCGAGCAACTGTCGTAACGACCGGACGGCCGCGCACAATGAGTTTTGACACGGATAAATTTATATCGGAAATACAATCCCGAAAAGCTATTTGGGATTTACAAAGTGAGGAATATGCTAATCGGGATTTGAAGAAAAAACAGTGGGAAGAAATAGTGGAGTTATTTGGAGGTGAAGAATTATCAGACGAAGAAAAAAAAACTCAGGTAAGTAAGAAATGCCATTTATTTTTTATTAATTAATACTGCTCATCTGCCAAGATAATTGACCCTCAGTTGTAAAGTAATCAGCAAATACATCTCTGTATGATGCACCACGTCGCGTAGCTCTTTGGAAACCGTTTGGGACTTCTTCAAAGCCAGGAATGCTCAGGGTATCTTCAAATTTATATCCGTCTCTTTCTCGGACATAGTTGTGAAGAGCGCAACATGTTTTGATGATGCATGATACTAGATCTAAATTCACGTTGATAGGTCTGTGAAAAATCTGCCACTTGTTTGCTAATATGCCGAATGAACATTCAATATGGCGTCGTGCACGAGAAAGCCTATAATTAAATATTTTTTTCGTTGTTGTTAAATTTGATCCACCGAACGGTCGCATAATTTTGTCAGTTTGTCCAAATGCTTCGTCACCCACAATAACACTGGTATAGGGTTTGTCGATGAAATGGGCTTAGGTTCGGGTATTTGCAAATCATTGTTCATTAGCTTTTGATAAAACGTTGAATTTGTAAATATAGTTGAATCGCAATCCTTTCCATAGGAACCAACGTCTATGTATATGAACTTATAGTCAGAGTCACAAATGGCAAGCAAAATTACAGGAAAAAAGTGTTTGTAATTATAACACAATGATCCACTGTTGTATGGTTTTATAATTCTTACATGCTTACCATCTACGGCACCTATGCAATTTGGAAAATTGGCCCGTAAATGAAAATCTTTTGCGATTTTTAACCAATTTTCTTTTGTCGGTTGCGGTAAACACATGTCTTTTAGTACAACCCATATAAAATGACAAACTTCTCTTATTATTTCAGCTATAGTTGAAATCCCAAGTCTGTATGAGTAATGTAAATCTACAAATTTACAACCGCTTCCAAGATATCTGGAATTAAAAAATAATTTAAATATATACATTATTTACATTCACTTCAAAAAAAATGGAAAAATATAAGAAGCTGCTTTTCGCGAGAAGTACGAAGATTAAAAAATACTAAAAGCGGATCTGCTGCTTCCCATAAAACTCCCTATATTTATTATAATCAGCTGTTATTTTTGAAGAATACCGTTGGTAATTTGAACACAGAGAGTAACATTGCTGAACAAGAACATTTGACAAATGATCAAGAACCTTTAGGACCTTACTCGAGAGAAAATATAGTCGGAAGAAAAAAGAAAAAAACGTCAGATGATGGCACAAGCGAACTGTTAACCACATTAAACAAGTGTATTGAAACTCGCAAAAATAAGGAGGATATTTTGGAACAAGATGAGGACAGAATGTTCCTGATGTCCCTATTATCATCATTTAGGACAATTCCGGAGCACAAAAAGTCAGCTGCGAAAATTCAATTAATCAGTGTAATCGAATCATTCCGATCCTCTACTCAAAATAATATATATCCAAACACAATGTGGCGAAATTTTAATGAGTACGAGTATGAGCGTGGTTACTTTACACCGGAGGCCGGGCGTTCAACAGCACCAAGTCAACAATCACGCCCTGAAGCACAACATTATTATACGCTACCAACTTCAACTCCTTCAGAACGTGAACGCCCAGAGTCGCGATTTTCTACTGTCACTTCCAAAAGACATTTTGGATCTATTTTGAATATTTCCTTTTGTTGTGCATTCGTTTATAATATTGATTTCATTAAGTACTTTAAAAAAATACATGTTTTATAATTATTTACCGTATATTTTTAAATTATGTCATCGAAGAGTAGACTTACAGATAGTGCCATCTACGAAGACGCGCCCCACTCTTTGTTCAAATGCATGTGTGCTATCTTCCGCATGTGCTAAACATCTGTCGATACACGCTAGTTATCGATGAATGCAAACGCACACTAATAGAAATTGACTAATCAGGAAAGAGTATTATGAACAGCACGAAAGATGCTCTATTTAAATTTAATCGCGCGTCTTCGTGGATGGCATTATCTGTAACTCTAAACACACTCCCGGACACATCTATCGGCCCACCTTGAGTTTTAAGTTTTGACTGGAGACCAGCTAAAAATAAATGTTAGGAGGAGCAATAAGTTTTTGCAGGTGTGAAGCTGATTTACTGGCCATCGTTTTCGTAAAAAACTGCATAAAAACTTATTGCACCACTTAACATTTATTTTTAGCTAGGGATTGTCAACACTTTAAACACTAGGTTTGGCCGATAGATGTGTCCGGGAATGTAATGTAAATTGTGTTAAAATCCCGTAAAAAATAAATGTTAGGAATGAATTTTATTTGAATTGTCACTTACCTTAGTGTTATAAAAAGTTTTTCTTCCGGAGAAATACATGGTCGCATATTTGTATCTATGCCAGTTATATGTGGTTTTAGAAGACACAATAAGTCATCAAACGAACTCACAGACATTCTTGCATAATTAAAAAAATTACGAGGATATTTTCTAACGTCTTCATAAAATATTTTAAACATTCCCTTTGACCTCCGTTCTTCTAACGAAGGATGCACCCAATACTCTTTTGTTTTTTTTTTATTTTTCTTTCTATTTATAATTAGTAGCGCTGCTACTATTGCAAGTTCTTCAACGTCCATTCTGCACGAATGTACTTGGAATACTGTCGCTCGGCTCGGTCTCCGGCCCTAGTTTCCCATGTTTCGGTCGCCGAGGGACTGTCGACTAGTCGCCGGCGACTAGTCGACAGTGCGTAATAGCCCTTAATAACGCTTTAGCAAATCTAAATACCTATTTCAATTACCTTGAGCTTCAGGTCAATCCATTAAAGTTCTAGGTTGTTGTATTTGAGAAACGGTCTTTCATTGTACCTGTAATACGGAACAGTACCTGTTGTGTACTACAATAATACTCCTATGGCTGTCTCGCTAGAAGCTAAATTTCTGGGTGTATTGTTCTCCCATAATTTGTCCTGGAATAATTATATAAAACATATAATTGGAAAAGTTAACAAAGCCTTTAATTTGTTAAAATCTTTATCTGGTTCATACTGGGGTGCAGACCCTAAAATTCTATTGACACTGTACAAATCATTATCGTTCGCAGTCATTTTGAATATAGCTTTTGTTATGCTGGAGATGTTAAGCTTGTAAATACTTAAGATTTCAAAATAAGTGCCTACGCCTGATTGCAGGGTCATTTAGAAGGACCCCTATAAATGCAATGTAGATTGAATGCAGCCTTCCACCAATTAGTGTTCGATTTAATTATCTAAAAGAAAGATTTCTCCTTAAACTTTTCAGTGTATATAATATAACAATTGTCTTTTAGCAAATTTGTTTCATACATACAACTCAATCAACCTCGAAACTGATTTAGACGTTAAAGGATTTTCCAAATTACTTAAAAAGCCTAAACATTTATCGATCAAGTAACATGCTATGAAGGATCTTTTTTTTAGCAAATTTCCACCGATGGATATCATCATAAACAGAAAATTGTCAACTAAAGAAGATGTTTATGTGATGTTGGCTTAGTGGTCAGATCATAAATTTGTTTATACAGACGGATCCAAGAATGATAGTGCTGTAGCTTATGCTATATTTGAATCATCTCTGAATACAGGTGTTGGTCACAAAATCAATAAAAGCGCTAGTATTTTTACTGCAGAAGCTGCTGCTATCTTGAGCGCTATGAAACACATTTAAATAAATAATCTAGATACACCAAATGGATTGTGGCAAGTGATAGCATGAGTGTATTGCAGAATGCTAACACTAATTATTTAATTCATTGCATACAGCAGCTATGGGTTGAATTATCTAATTTAGGGATACACATTACATTTGTGTAAGTACCTTCACATATTGGTGTTGAAGGAAATGAAAAAGCAGAACACCTTACTAATACTGTTGTTAAGTTTGGGCATACAATTCCTGATACTATTATATATTTTATATATTATTTTACTCAGGGAAATATGTTTATATACCTTATACTTACAGATGTTGTAAGTCTTCTAAGACAACGAATGAATCAATCATAGGGGAGACACTCACATATCATTGCACGCAGGTCAAAAATAAAGGATCTCGGTTTGCCACCTTAGATGTTCAGATTAATTCTAGACCTTGGTTTTGTAAGAGTAACACTTTTCTGGAGAGAAAATTTTACTCAACTATTCTTCGTATGCGTTTTGGTTTCGTCATTGTCGCTTGAATTATCATCTTTGTCGTCTTAAAATGGTAAATTCATCTTTTTGTAATTACTGTCAATCAAAAACAGTCCAAATCTTGGACCATATCTTCTTCGAGTGTTCTTGTGTTGATTGATGAACTTCTACAAACTTACGAGAAACCTGAACTAGTCCCGCAGTCCATACAGGAGTTTCTTAAGAATACTTTTACTATTAACTTACTACTACTTACTTTTACTATACTTTTATTTACTACTACTACTACTACTACTTTTTACTCACTTTTTACTATTTGTACAAATTCATTGAAAGTACTATAAGCGAGATAAAAAGCTATAAATATGTACATACATAAAATATGATTTAACATGTAAATAGTAGTTATTTTAGTAGTTTTTAATAAAAATCAACTGGTCACAGTAAAGTGTTCTGAAGAGACATAAAATTGTGCACCATCTGAAACAGCATGACAAGGAGTTAGTCTTCATTATTATCTTAGTCTTAATTATTTAATTTCGTAATATATTTTTATAACTTCATATGGCACAAGAGTAGGTATAGTGGTGTATTGCATATAAAGAGGGAATACATTATCTTTGATAGGTATGTTTAAATCACTCTAAACTACTAAATATCATTAAGAGACAGAAAACTGCAAGTCTGAATTACACAATCACATTCGCACCGCGGGTAGTGGAATCCTTACTCACCAGCAGTCCGTTTGATTAAAATGTCGTAATAATTGTTGCATTCTTTAGTAAATAACTTAACATTACGAACTCGCCTTACATTAATAGTAAGTTGCTTAATGAAAATTTCTTTTTTGGGACTTGAGAAAAAATCCAAAAATTCAAGGTTTGAAATCTTTCACCGCCGCCTGAAATTGTGTCATAATCAGACAATATATTAAGAATAATATTAATAGAATAAATTAAGTCATTCCTCAACGACTTTAACTCGGAGTGAATGACCCGTTCAAGTACCTTTGCCACTACCGTGGCCAGCGAAATGAGCCTGTAGTTGGCTACACTCGAGATATCCCCGGTTTTGTTCTTTGTTATAGGAACAACCAGAGTTCTAGTAAGATCGTTCGGTAAATAACAATGCCTCACGCACAGATTAAAAAGCCGCGCCAAGACTTTACAGATATGTTGACCCGCATACAACAGATGTTCGATACTTAGACCATCGTGGCCCGGAGACTTACCACGTTTCATGTTTCTAAGTACTACCTGTATCTGTTCGGGCGTAACTGTGACGCGGTGAGCCTCCGTACAATGTTAAATTGGACAGTATTGTTGACCTTACGTCTCAGGCGGTAAATATTCACCGTGCATCTTACCATACTGTGTAAATAGGCTTCAAAGTCAAAGTCAAAATCATTTATTCAATTTAGGCATCAAAGACGCACTTATGAACGTCAATTTTTCATTATAATGTACTTTAAAGACTACCGCCGCGTTCCAAAATACATAGAGCCTACCGAGAAGAAGCGGCAAGAAACTCGGGGCCATTCTTTTTATATAGATGTTTTTACAATGTTTTTACTTAGGTACTACAAATATTAGCTCCAGTGTGTTGCCTTACAAAAGAGAATATAATAATGGTATCAGTAGGGCAAGACACGCTACACTTTGACATCTTAGTACAGGAGTAGATAGATCCTTTTTTTTTGTCCCGGGGAAATCCTTTATGGATACCACCCACCACGGGGAGGTAGGTGGTTATGTGGGAGTCCGTATACCCACCAAACCCCCGGGGTGTTCCGTCAGTGTCGCTTTTGGCGGGAACGCGGGACAGATTTTGCACACGACCGCGAACCCGCCGCGGCTGTCCGTTGCCAGACCCTTCTCTTCTTCTTGGTAGTAGATAGAACCTGGAGTGATCAGTCCCAAGCTGTTTTATCCTCCAAGTAATCCGAAATTTTGTAATAACCTTTTTGACAGAGTTTTAATAGTAATTTTAAACTTATTAATAGGCAAATCTCGGATAACATTGGGAACTTTATTATAGAATCGTATACATTGTCCCATAAAAGAATGACTTATTCTGTGGAGACGCGTTACATGTACGGATAGCTTGTGCTTATTTCGCGTGTTGATGGAATGAGCATCACTCCTTTTATCAAAACTGCTAATGTTTTTCTTTACATACATTAGATTTTCATAGATAAACTGAGAGACAACAGTTAGAATGTTTATGTCTTTAAACTTCTGTCTAAGGGAAACTCTGGGAGCTAAACTGTAGATCGCTCGTATAGCCCTTTTTTGCAGTATAAAATAGAATTAATATCTGCAGAACATCCCCAGAGCAGTATGCCATAAGTCATAACGCTATGGAATTAACTAAAATAAACTATTCTAGCTGTGTCTACATCGGTTAATAGTCTAATTTATTTAACAGCATTAGCCGCTGAACTGAGCCTACTACATAATTTTTTAATGTGGGAACCCCATTGCAATTTAGCGTCTATAGTAAATCCTAAAAAGACTCCACAAGGTCCAACCCTGTTCAAGTTCCTCCAAAATGCGTGCACTCCTTGAGGAAGAAGGATACCATGGAGAACAGAGTGCCGGTAGTCTACCTGAATCTGAGACAGACATGCTTGACAGTATCATCAACAACCTTGAAGACCTTATGCACAAAGCTTGTAAGGACACCATCCCCAAAGTCTCACAGAGGGTGAGCTCGGGAAGACCATGGTGGAATAAGGAACTTTAGGGAAAAAAGGAGATAGTCAAAAGGTTCAGGAGCAGGATAAGAAACGCCAGGAGAGATAGGAGGGATTTGGTTATCGCAGAGTACCTAGAGGCTAAACTTGACTACAAGCAGTCTTTAGAGAAAACATCCACCTCCAGCTGGAAGGTACTCTGCGACAGCCTCAAAAGTGAAGACATCTGGAGGAAGGCTTATAGAATAATTAAAAGCTGTACAAGAACGGACGCAATAGAACACCTACTCTGCTCACCCTTGGATGGAACGACGCTCTCACCCCAAGATTCGGTGTAACTGATTGCGGAAACATACTTTCCAGATGATAGCACTGAGCTAGACACACCTGAGCAGCAACAGATAAGACATGCGGTCCTCAACAAGGGTATGCTACTCAGGGGAAGCGAAATTGCTATCACTGACTTCACGCACACCGAGCTTGAGTCCGTCATCAATGACATGGATCCGAATAAAGCACCTGGTAGGGATGGTTTCACTGGGGATATATGCAGTATGGTTCATAGAATAAACCCTGCATATATTCTGAACATCTTCAACAAATGCCTACATGCCGGGTACTTCCCAACCAAATGGAAAGTGGCAATAGTGAAAATTATCCCAAAGCCGGGAAAGGAACCCACTCATCCGCGGTCATACCGCCCCATTGGACTCCTGCCGATCTGGGGGAAGATGCTAGAAAAACTGATCACCAACAGGCTCCAGTGGCAGCTTGGCCATGAGCAGAAGATCAATAATAAACAATATGGTTTTACCCCACGTAAGAGCTCTGAGGAAGCCCTGCACGATGCTCTAACACTGGTTAGGAATGGCCTCCAACAGAATAAGATTGTCGTCATGGTGTCCCTAGACATAAAAGGGGCCTTTGACGGCGCGTGGTGGCCAGCCATCCTATTCCAGTTACATGAGCAGTGCATTGAGCCATCAATTATCAGAATACTGCATAGTTATTTACAAGGCAGAACAGCCCACATTCACTATACAGGGGCAAACATCGTCAAACACACCAGTAGAGGCTGCGTTCAGGGATCAACGTGCGGCCCAGTACTCTGGAATCTCCAACTAAATCCATTACTGAACCACCTAGACACCACAGGGGTACACATCCAGGCTTATGCAGATGATCTCCTCATCATTGCCTCGGGGCACTCAAGAACAGAGATAGAGGCACGGGTGAATGGGGCACTTTCTGAGATCTTTAAATGGGCAGGCTTGTACAAAATGGAGATAGCCACCCAAAAAACCCAAGCTCTGCTCATCACCAGGAAACTAAAGTTCGATCAGCCAAAACTTGTAATGGATGGTGTCGATATTGAGTACGGTGACCATATCAGAGTGCTGGGCCTCACGATTGACAGAACCCTGAACTTCATGAAGCATATTGACTCTATTCATCGCAAGGCCTGCAGCCTCTATAAGATGGTTACGAAAGCGGCGGGCGCGCAATGGGGCCTCAACTCCGACATCCTCAGAACAATATACCTAACAGTTGTGGAACCTACAGTCGTCTACGCTGCCGGCGCTTGGGGCTCTGTTGCGGACCGGGTCAACGTGCGTAGCAAACTTAACAAAATAACGCGGCAATTTGCTATACAATGGGCTAAGGCACATAGGACCGTCTCGTTAACTGCAAGTGTAGCCCTAGCCAAAATTATGCCACTGGACTTAAGGGTGACTGAGCAGTTTATTATATACCTGGCAAAAAAGGAACGACGAATTGCCCTGATACCTGATAGACCCCTGGAGGTGAGGATATCACCCTTCGCCCTCCCTCACCCTGCGGAAAGAGTAAGGTTAACTTATGAAATGATTGAGACGGATCAGGAAATCTTTGAAATCGGCAACAACTACCCCCGTATTTACACCGATGGGAGTAAGATGGACGACAAGGTTGGTGGAGCCGTAAGCTTATGGACGAATGGTGAGGAGATAAGGAACGCTCACTTCCGACTGGAATCATTCGCCACAGTATTTCAGGCGGAGCTTTGCGCGATCGTGAAGGCGCTCGAACTTATGACAAGAATCCATTGCAAAAGCTCAAATGTTCTGAGCGATTCACGGTCAGCACTCGACAGCATCGCCGATCCAGATTCGTCGCACCCCCTGACTTACAGAATACGAAACCTAATTCGAGCAATACAGGAGGAAGGAGGAACTGTGCATCTTTACTGGGTGAAAGCCCACATTGGCATCACAGGCAATGAAAGAGGCGACCACCTGGCTAAGTATGCTGCCACTAATAATAAACAGTCACCTATGTACGACGCCATCCCCCTGTCCTGTGCCAAACGCCTCACCAGGGAAAACTCTCTTGCTGAGTGGCAACTACGTTATTCAACTGCTACCACCGGGTCCATAACCAAGACTTTCTTCCCTAATATAAAAAGAGCCTACAAGATCCTCTTGGGTTTGAGGGCGACGAACCTTAGAGCACAAATCTTTAGGACATGGTGGTTTCAAGCAATACCTACACAGATTTAAGCTGGCACCTGATCCATACTGTGTATGCGACGATCAAGCAACCGAAACCATCATACACATACTTTTTGAATGCCCCAGGTTTGCTGCCCTCAGACTCGACTGTGAAATGAGACTGGGAGTAATAATTAATATGTATAATATAAGTACGGTGATTGATGACGACGATCGCCGATTGGACTTCTTGGAGTTCGCCGAGGAGGCGGCCCGCAGAGCAGCCCGGGCAAACGGGTCACGCGTTAAATAAATAAACATTATCAGCAGTCCTTCAGCAGTATTCTCCCCTTCCTTCTTCCCCCATACTCCCCATACTCCCGTACCAATCCATTTTCTCGGTATCCCTCATGCAGACTAAGTCCTTTTCTGAGGTTATTTATTTATTTTGTACATAAGCATGTTAGTATAAGTATTTGCATAGATCTAAGCTTCCCTGCTGGGTCTCCTAGTCTCCTCCTCACTCCCCCCCCCCCACTCACTTTCACCAAAAATGCATCCTGCAAAACCCCTTCCCCCTCCCTCCCCCCAGACTCTCGTGGGGCGAACATTCCTCCCAACCCCCCCCCATTCCCCCCGACTCTCGTGGGGCGAACATTCCCATTCCCACCCCCTTCCCCCCCGACTCTCGTGGGACGAACATTCCCACCCCTCCCATTCCCCCCTCTCGTGGGGCGAACATTCCAAACCCCCCCCATTGCCACCCCCTCTCGTGGGGCGAACATTCCCCCCCTTCCCCCCTCGACTCTCGTGGGGCGAACATCCCCCCCCCCCTCTCGTGGGGCGAACATTCCCAGAAGATTATTACATCATATGATGACTGCTTAACTATTTAATCCAGTGATGCTGTTAATGTTTCACCAATGTTAAACACCTTGATATGTATTGTTGCGACTTTTGCGCATAACTATATCATAAGACGAATTATTTGAATGTTTAAATTGATTAATTGATTGTTTTAATTTATTTTACCCTGTTTAATGCTATTGCTGTTGATTAGTGATTTAGGGCCAACTCAAACCAAAAGAGCATCGAAGCGGAGCGCAGTTTCAGTGTCATGAGAATTTTAACTTAATTTTTATTATTATAAATACTATTATCGCATGAGAAACTCGAACGAGGCGCGCGGATGCCCGCGGAGCCGCAGGAATTCCGGCGAATTCCATAAACGGAGCCGTGCGCCTGCGCGAGCATTCTCGGGAATTCCCGAGAATGCTCGAGCAGTCACGAGCGGCCGCTGGCAATATCCCGCCCCTCGCCCCGACGCCCGCCGCGTGCGTCTGTTGTGCGCGCTGCGCGGGCATTCGCTATTTCGCATTCATTCCTTGCAGTGCAACGAATACAGAAGTAATGGAAATGGATGAAGAAAAGCTTATTTATTTGGTGCAAATGTACGACTGCCTGTACAATATAAAATCAAGGCATTACAGCGATAAACATATGAAAAATAACGCTTGGCAAAAAGTGGGCGCTGAAATGAATATGTCTGGTATGTATTAGTTTAATTATTTTTATTTGGGTGGTAGGTATTTAAACGTACATCAAAAAAAGTAATTTTTGTATGCAAAAGTCATATATTATTTGTCTCGCAATAGAGGAAAAAAAGTAATGTAGTATTGATGTACATTTTCGAATTATCTGCAATACTAGTTTTGCTAAACATTTAGTTTATTTGTTGTGAAGTAATTTATTTGATATATATTTATATATACATATTTGAAAATAAATTGATGTGAGATTATTTTCATTTGATGTGCAATTAATAATATCCCATTTATTTGATTCACTGCTGAGCTGGGAGCAAAAGAAAAACGTATATAAATAGGTATGTATTTTTATTTGAAAATTAAAATAAATCATTTTTTTATATTTTAATTAAAATTAAAAATAACTTTTAATTGTTGCGATGTCGTCAGCAAATTGTAGGTAGAACTCGTTAGTTTACATACGGCACAGTCTTTTGTAAAACTTGACACCATTTTGATGTTAAATCTATTTAACTACGGGAAATCATTTCGTTTTGCCAAGAAACTGCACCACAAGAATTAAAATAAGTCTTAAATTTATCTCTTATACACATAGCATTTTCTTGGGAAACTGAACCCTCTTGAATATTTTGTAATATACTATTTATTGGCACTGTTTCATTTATGTTTTCAAATATTTCATCATTTCTTAGGTAATTATGTAAACAAGTGCACGCTAATATCAAAATGTCTAGGTATTTGGGTTGCATTCTAATTCTCTTTTGAAAAACCTCAAACTTTTGTGTTAGTATTCCGAAACTGCTCTCTACAATACGTCTTGCACGGCTCAGGCGATAATTAAATATTTTCTTCTCGACGTCTGTCGACACTTGGTTTCCAGGAAAAGGTCTCATTATGTGTTTGTGTAACGGAAAAGCCTCATCTCCAACAAAAACATGTGGCAATGCTTCTGTCGTACCTGGCAAACATTTATTAGGTGGTATATCCAGTGTATTATTATTCAATGATTGTCCTAATCTGGAGCTGCTTAAAATGCCACTATCACTATTGCGACCATATGCTCCAATGTCGACTACAACGAATCGATAATTTGCATCGGCAATGGCTAGCAAAACTACACTGAAAAAATTTTTATAGTTATAAAATTGACTGCCGCTGTTCCAAGGTGCTCTTATATTAACATGTTTGCCATCTATGGCTCCTATACAGTTAGGAAAATTCCATTGAGTTTCAAATTCTTTTGCTAGTTTGGTCCATAACTCAGCTGTTGGTTTTGGCATAACACGCGGCCGTAAATACTTCCATATCGCGGAGCAAGTTTCGTGAACAATTAGAAGTACAGTACTATATCCCATATGATACTCGTGAGCTAGCGCTTTGAAACTGATAGCAGTAGTTAGAAATCTGAAACAAAATTTAATTATTATCACCAGTATAAGTTACACATATCGACAAATCAAGAGTAACAGCCCCGGTAGTTTGTCTACTTTTGTCCGTGTGTGTAGGTATATTATTATGTTACCATCATAAAAATTAAAAACCATAAAACATAACAAGATTGTTATATTAATAAGTATATTACTACTATTTTCAGTGGATGATTGCCAAAAGTCTTGGAAGAAATTACGAGATAGTTATAGAAAGGGCATTTCATTAAGAGAGAGTAGAAGTGGGTCAGCTAGAAAAGTAGAACGCCCATTAAAATTTGAAAAAGAATTAGAATTCATAAAACCCTTCATGAAAAGCAGGAAACAAATTTCAAATTTAACGAGTTCGCCAGAAGATACAGATATTACCACAGATGGCGAAAATCAGTCTATGTCCCCAAGACCGCAGTCGCAGCTTCTACCCTCACCACGGCCACATTCGCAGTTATCATCGTCACCACGGCCACAGTCGCAGTTATCACCGTCACCACGGCCACAGTCGCAGCTATCAAACCGGACCTCTTTATCCAACGAACAGCCTCTCAAAATGTCAAATTTATTGTTCAAACAATATATTGAAGAAAAGAAAATGGAAGATGACCCAACTATTAGCTTTTTCTTAACCATGGGCCGAACTGTGAAAACAATGCCTAAAAATATTCAAGCCAAATTAAAAGGAGAAATTTTTCGCCTCATAAATGAAACGGAAATAAGACTTGCCGATGACACCGGTGGTAACATGACACGAGATACAGCTGAATTCGACTTATCTGCCACAGGAAATAATACAACCATATCACCTTCTTCAAAGTATCCACTGGAAACAATCAGTATCAGTCCTAGATCTGTGACAGAAAATTACAATGAAACAAACATTCCAACCACATCCTTTTCATACACACCATCAATAATACCGGCTGCAGAAAACAAAACTATTACATCTTTTTCATACAAACCATCCAAAATACCGTCGACTTCAACAAGTTATCAAGAAACGAACACAGAAAATATCTACGAGACAAACTCCTCATTAAGCTCATTCGACCCACCTCCGTCGCCAACATCACAACAAAGATCCTCTGAAGAGGATTATGAAACCAATTTTATCAATACGACATTTGACTAATAAAGAACTGTTGCCTAAATTTTCTTTCAAACAATGTTTTTTTTGGAGTGTTGTTGATTGGAGTTAATGTTGAACAATAAATAACAATACAATTGAATATAAATATACTTTTTACTTATTTACTCACCTGAGGCAGACCGATAGTCTTTCTTCAGCGGAAATAGCCAATCTATAATTGGTATTTTGTTTTTGAATATGTGGCCTGAGAATTTCCAACAAACTTTCAAATTTGTTATAGTTCATTTTATAATAGTCATAATGAATGCTAGGATACAGATGTAAATTTGTGCAAAATGTACGAAATTGGCCAAACAAATGTCTTTTCTTCCACACGTCGTGTACCCAAAAGTTTCTTTTTCTTTTAAATCTTTCCCTCCTTATGTCTTCGGCCTCTTCCTCTTCTTTTATATGTGCAATAATAATTAAATCCAAAATACCCATTTTCACTGCATAAACACAAGTTTCCTCGAGTTTTATTGAAAGTGAACTGCGCATAGAACGACCCGTGAATTCATCGCGTGCGGGCTCGAGATGGCGCGCGGAGTCCCGCGACTTCTCGCGCATTCCAGCGACTTCTCGAGCAGTCGCGGGAATCCTCGCGCCTTCTCTACCGAGCGGGTCGCTGCGCTCCGCTGCCCTTCGCCGCTCTTTCGGTGTGAGTTGGCCCTTAGAATCGCAACCTCAAATATTTTGTTATGCTTTAACTTTTTAATCTACTAATGCTGTTAATTGTTTTACCAATGTTGAACACCTTGATTTGTATTGTTGCGACTTTTGCGCATAACTATATCATAAGACGAATTATTTGAACGTTTAAATTGATAAATTAATTGATTGTTTTAATTTATTTTACCCTGTTTAATGCTATTGCTGTTGATTAGTGATTTAGAATTGCAACCTCAAATATTATGTTATGCTTTAACTGTCTAATCTACTAATGCTGTTAATTGTTTTACCAATGTTGAACACCTTGATTTGTATTGTTGCGACTTTTGCGCATAATTATATCATAAGTCGAATTATTTGAATGTTTAAATTGATAGTTTTAATTTCTTAATTTTGTTTTACCCTGTTTCATGCTATTGCTGTTGATTGGTTATTTAGAATTACAACCTCAATTATTATGTTTGCCTATTAGTAAAAAAAAAAAAAATAATTAGAAAATATATTTCCATTTGCTAATCCACATTTTACCTTGTATATAGTTAATAAATTAAATATAAAATAATATGTACTTATTTTAATTGTATAAAATGAAATTAAACCTAATCTCAGGCTATTGATTGTGTCAATAGATAACCTCTTTATAGTAAATTACCAATAAATAGATTGTTATTAATTCTCCACAAGAGAGGTATATCTGTAATTTTAATTGTATTAATTAGTTAGCATAGAAAGGTAACACATTTGTGTAACAATGTGATACAGTTTTCAACGCATGCTCCCGTGTCGGCGCTTACTCCGCCTGCTGGTTCAGGCGAATGTAAGACCGCCCACACACGCATGTCAGGTTAACACCTAGGTTAGTCTTAGTAGTAGATAAAATTGTTTGACTAATTTTAAGTTGTAACTTAGTTGTGGGAGAGCTGTGTGCGTCCGCGTTGCTATCTTAAATTGATGTATTTCCAGCCCGGACGCATCAAAGCACCCCGGTATGATCTCAATCATTAAGAGCTTCACAATGGTGCCGCATTTTCAATAGTGGCAGTAGTTAAAGAAGGGGGAGGAGGTTTTGGTCCGTATACGTCGGCAACCCAGTCCATCTCCGCCGACGGACTCGGACATAACCGCAGTAAGCCAGTGGCGATCTGCGGTATCTTTAAAAGATTTCCTCCTCCCTACCAAAAAAAAAAAAAAAACCCTGTTCAAGTCAATCATATATTGGATTCTACTAGTCTCACATTTGGTGTCGAGAACTTTATACAATTAGTTTTCTTCTCATTGAGGAGAAGATTATTTGTATTAAACCAATTCACAACTTTAGCTAATGCATTGTTAACATCGTCATAGTTTAATAACTGCCTTTTAATTTTAAATAACAATGAAGTGTCATCTGCAAACAATACAATCTCGTGATTCTTCTCTACATAATAAGGTAAGTCATTAATATAGATTAAAAACAAGAACGGCCCTAATATAGAACCTTGTGGAACGCCCATTGAGATTATAGAGCCTGGCGATTTTTTACCATTTATGTCAACCCTTTGAATTCTATCATTTAAATATGAAGTTGTAATTTCCTGACAAGTATATCATGTCGGACGCAGTCAAATGCCTTAGATAAGTCACAAAAACACCTAAGGCATCTTGAGAGTTCTCCCAGGCATCAAACACACCTTTTATTAGTTCTATACCTGCGTCTATAGTAGAGAGATTCCTTGTAAACCCAAACTGATTTTTATAGAAAATTTTGTTTGCACTAAAATGAGTTTCTAATTGATGTAATAAATTTTTTTTCTAAAATCTTACTTAGCGTAGGTAGGACAGAAATAGGCCGAAAATTTGTTGGATCAGTAGTACTACCAGATTTCAATAAAGGAACCACTTTACTGTGCTTCATTAGGTCAGGAAATACACCACTTGCAACACAACACGGTGACACGGTGGACAGACGACCTGATGAAGGTCGCAGGACGACGTTGGATGCAGGCTACTTCCAACCGGTCCTTTTGGAAAATCATGGGTGAGGCATATGTTCAGTGGACGTCCTACGGCTGAGATGATGATGATGATGAATGAATGAAATTATACATCGATCATAAAAACTTATATAAATTATTTGCTATGTTTCAACTTTTATATGGGTAAGTATATATTTTCTAATAATAAAACATATATCTATCATAACGTAACTTTAGATAAATAATATTTTGTAAGAATTCTATGCCAGTGATTTGTTTCTGTTCTAATTTGCACAATAACGATTACAAACCCTAATCAAATTTAATGTTTGTCATCTTAAGATTATTTAACAACGTTGAAAATAAACTTCGTCTGGCTTAAAAATCATTATGCTTTGCTTCCTTTCTCAAATAGACCACAAATGCAAAAAAATGCGTTCAAAATATTTATTTTCATTAGTGTCTGGTTCTATTATACGGCAATAACGGTAACAAAGCTACCATGCTAATTATATTACGTCCTTCCTTCAAAGAAGTCAATTTCAATGCTTTCGCTTTTTACAAACATTTGTCGTTGAAATTATAAAAGCATGTGGATACATCACAGTTAGGGTATACGGTCTGTATTACATTTGTTGTAGCAATTTCAAAATCACATTTGAAAGGGTTAAGATTATTTCCAGCTTTTCTCTGACTGAAGAAAAATATAAACATAGGTTTGCTCGCTTTTATTTCGAAGTTAAGCGAAGATGACAGGAATAATATTTCTAATGTTATCATTGTCAACATGCAATGTTTATAGTCTTAATAATTGGCATGGAACGCAGCGAATTGTCCCGTTATCAAAAAAAAATACGTTTTAAATAGTTCCAATCAATAGTTTTGTTGTTTTGGAAGCATTATGATTTTCTCCTTGCACGCAGAGACGCAAGACAAAGCATACCCAGTGCTGAATTGGTGTATCGCTCCATACATAGATAGATGAAATTTGCAAGAATACCAAAAAAACTACAATACCATTCACGCATAAACAAGACAAGTAGTTGAAAGATCGTTTGCATTACTTTTTGGACGATTTAGACGACTAAAGTACTTAGACACAACAGGGTTAACTTGATACCTTTTACTATTATTGCATGCTGTGTACTTCACAACCTTTGTCTGGGCCAGGATCTCAACATCGAAAAACATATTGATGAAGGAATGCCTCACCTCCACAATCAAGATAATAGTGTGACACATGAAGCAAATGTCGACTCTGCTCATCGTCGAAGAGATGAAATAGCGATAGCACTATCAGCTCGGAGGACTTAGAATAGAACGTAATATGTTATCAATAAATGTGTTTTTAATTTTATCTACACTGGCCTGCAAAAGAAGGTATCAGTTATTAAAAATGTGATTTTAATACATACCTTTTTAGGGTTTTTTAAGTTTTTGCCATTTAGTGAAAATGGCTACTTTTTGTTTATGTTTCATTTATGTTAAAAACATTAAGTAAAATAAACTTATGTTCAATAAATCTTGTAACTGTTCTAAATGTTGTTTTTGTTTCAAGTCTCTAAGTCAGGTCTTTAATAGTTTAGTAGAAAATTGAATTGAAAAACTGTTATACCTTCTTTTGCAGGCTGTTACAGAACAGTCAACATTTACAAGCCTTAAAAGCAGTAAAAAATGTATTTGTTGAAATTATGCTATAGGATAGATTTTAAGTAAAACAATGTTTTTAATATATTTTTTTTTATTAGTACTTAGGTTTAGGACTCAAAAAAATATTCTATGAGAAGAAGCTAATAGCACCAACATAATTATTGTACTTACTTAATGCTAATATTGTATATTGTCATTAGCCCTAAAAGTCTTCGAGATATCACAGTACAAAAAAATATAATAGAACAAGTACCATAATAAGAGCTGGATCACCTAGGGCTTGGAATTAGTCTACTATTCCACTTTCCTAGCTAGGTAAGAAAAGTGGAATTTATGTACACTATTCCAATCCAGGTTGGAAAAGTTGAAGAATCTATTCTACTTTTATCGCTCAAGCCCGATAATTGTGAATATACATATGGAATTTAGTTTCATGCATATTATATTATAATATAATTAATAATAGTCTCAGTCATATGTCTCATAAATACCTGTATTTTATGTTTACCAACACAAAGACAATACTAGATAAATATAAAAAAATTGTATCCTGTATAACTAAAGTAAAACATTGATCACGATTATTGCACAAATAGTATACATTGTAGTAAAAAAAAATTTGAATACCTTCCCAGTACTGTACATTTTTTGTATACTTGTAGCCATCGTGATCAATGTTTTAAACAACTGGTTTCCTGGTTTTGGTTTTATGGCCGTCTGCTATTGCTAATATTTAGGTTAACAGACTGATTTGTTAGGCTTGTAATGCTTATTTCTTGATGGATAAAAATGCAGATGAATATTTAAGGTCCCCCATGCAATAGGTATGGAAACAATTGTGCACCGAGTATAATATCAATGCCACTTGGTATATTCCAGCTCTCATCAGCTAGAGGTAAATGTTTCAATTGTGTCATAGAGGGCACATCAATATAAGAAGTAGGTAGCTTATTCACAATGTGTGGAACAACCAATAACTTTAAATTATATGTATCAGTAGTGTACCGTGACTGTATGGTCAGGTATGTATATCCTATAATTTTTGTTGAGTTAAATCCAATTGTGTTTATGTGTGAGTTACTTAGCGGTATAATTTTAATTTTGAGTTTCTTGCAACAGTCTAGGCTAACAATATGGTTTTGTGAGGCCGAATCAAGCAAGCAGCGTACTATACATTTTAGCTGTTTATTTGTGACAGCATAAACTTGTGCAGTGGATAACAGTACCGTGGTTTTTTTGTTGCCAGTACTGTGTGTAGGTATCGAAGTCAATGTCACTGAATTTTGGTCAGTTACAAAAGACATTGGAGCCTGTTCCATAGTTAACAAAGAAGGTTTATCTTCAATCAGCATAGCTGTGAACGAGTTACTGTTTGGAGTATTTAATTTAGAAGAAACTGCAGGCGTGTAATTCTGAGTGGTATTTCTACTATGTTCCACTTTAGTACTATTCAATTCGAAATGTAAAGTTGTATGGTGCCTTAAATTGCATTGTTTACAAGTTGATTTTGATTTACAGTCTTTAGATAAATGCTTACAACTTAAGCAGTTAGTACATAATTTATTGCTTCTTGTAAACTCAAAGCGAGTTTTCACATCCATCTCTTTGTATGTAGGACACATGTAAACTTGTGGGTGGGAGCCACTTTTACACA
The DNA here is from genome assembly GCA_917880725.1 of Selenia dentaria. Lineage (NCBI taxonomy): Eukaryota > Metazoa > Arthropoda > Insecta > Lepidoptera > Geometridae > Selenia > Selenia dentaria. Next base: position 32,012,673 of record OU862885.1, on the reverse strand, counting down.
ACATGCACATTGTGCCCTGTATCTCCTTGTCTACTAATGCAAATGAATGAGAGTTCACATTACGATTGGTTCGTGGAATAGATCCCTTTTGAACATTGGTTCGCTCTATTATTTTTATATGTTGCCTTAAAAACTCAACAAACTCACTACACATTGGAATTTCCTTCTCACATCTAGATAATTCAAAGGTTTGAACTAAATTGCAATCCAACTTCTTTTGTGTCACATATAGCAAAATAAAATCAGCTAAATCTGGTATTTTTAATTGTTTCGATGCATTGAATGAGGAAGAAAACCTCTCAACAAAATCAGTCAAGTGATTAGTGTTATTATTTGAAACATTTTTCAGATCAAAAATGTTGTTCAGATAAACTGCCGCTAGCGCTCTGTTGTCTTGAAACTTATCTACTAAAGTCTGCCAAATACATTCATAGTTCTCCTCAGTTGGTAATATTCCAGCAAAAACAGATAAGGCCTTGCCTTTCAACTGACCAATTAAATATTGAACTCTTTGAGAGTTTGTTAATTTTGAATTATTATGTATATTTGTTTTGAAACATTCATAAAACAATGGCCAATTTTCACTTTTTCCATCAAATACAGGTAATTCACAGCGAGGTAGAATAATATCAATAGATGCATCTTTTATAGATTTTAAAGAAGAGCTAGAATTCTCACAAAGTAGGATCCTAAATTGTTTGACAGCAGAGTACAAGTTTTCAAATGCTAACCATTGATTATTATCCAAATTGAAATCAATATCTTCCCCTAACTTTAAAGTATAATATTCATCACATAGCTTATCAAATTGATAATAAAGTTTCTCAATATTGGATGACTTACACAAAAAATCCTGTTTTGTTCGAGTATTAGCTTGTGAAATTTTCTTAGTTATGGAATACATTGAACTAAGTTGTTCAAATATTGTATTTCTTTTTGATTCATTTATTTTTAGCTTTATTTCTGCCATTATTGAAATAGGGAATGAGATTACCAAATGCAATCTTTGTAAAATTAACCTCAAAATGGCGTCAAAGAAATTGAAACTTCTAATAAATTTATGTTAAATGTTTTGTAAATAGGATGTCCTTAATAGGAAGACATGCTCTTAAAAGGTGAAATTAATTGTAATTGCAATGTTAATAAGTTTTGTAAGCGGGAATACGCACAAATACAAATACAGGAAAACGGACAGTTAGGGTCTTGAAGGTCTTGAAGGTCTTCGTCAAAAACGGTGGAGTATCACAAATCTGCTAATAATCAGAAGAGCAGGAATCAGGAGGAATACACGAGTGCAAATACTTGCACAAGGAGACAACCAAGTAATATGTACCCAATATGCACTTCACAAAACTCGAAGTCAGGAGGAAATGTTAAAATGCCTCCAGGACATCTCAGCCAACATGATTCAATAATGAGGGAGATAGAAGAGGGAGCTATGAAACTTGGTCTAATAATAAATAGAGACGAGACTATGAGATCTGCAGACTATTTAAATTATGGAGAAGTTCCTGTATTCAGAGGAAACATCCGAGGACTTGAGACAAAACGGTGGTCTAGGGTAACTTGTGTCTCCAATGATCAGCTCCCTAGTTTGGGAAAAATATTATCTACAGTCACTTCCAATGCCTTGACAGTTGCTCATTACTCAGAGAGTCCTTTAAATGCCATGGTCCATTATAATTATCTTGGTAATTATGTGAATAGATTATTAGAGAGACACAATCCTGCATTGAAATGTAAGACCGAGCTTGTGCTGAAGAATCCCGAATATCTAAAATCGTTCACATACAAAGCAGGGCTTTTATACTTAGACATTTCACTAGGAGGGATAACTGGCATGTCACCTGGACGGTTCTTGATGAGGATGTTTCCCGATCCTGTGACTGAAGGATTATCTTCTTGGAAATTAATATATCACAACATTGATCCGAAATTGCAAGGTGCTGTATTGAACATATTAACATTAAGGATCGGAAGAATATCCGCTCTGTCCTTCAACAAACTTCTTGAAGATCCTCTATCACTAAACATTCTATCTGGTATCAAGGCACTCACTATAATCAAGGAAGAAATCAAAAAGTCTCTGATATGCAATATACAGTCAATAAAGAATGATTTGCTAAAAGACGCTCTGACCTACTCAAGACAAGAGGAGCCAAGATTTATTAACTTCTTAAGGTCCATCAAACCCCTATTTCCAAGATTTCTATAGTGAATATAAATTTTCTACCTATCTTGGAATAACGGAGTCTTTAATCGGGCTATTTGAAATTCTAAAACTATTGGAAAAGTCTGTTCAAAGAAAATGAGCAAGGAGATTGACAAAATAACTGTAAAGGGTGAAATCATAGGGATAGCAAATCTTATAAGCAAAAGCAAGTCTCCAAGAAGAAACTCAAGAATATGGAAATGCTCAAGTGCATATTCCGACGAATTGAGGCTCAGGTCATGGGGGGCTCCGGTAATTGGTGCTACTGTGCCACATCCTTTAGAATTGATCTCTAATTGGAGAGAATATAAGGGCAACTGCAATCTATGCCACAACCCCAATGAACTAGGAGCTTATATATCTGTATTAATTACCAAAGGTTTAAAAGACTACTGGGATTCAAGGGGTCCCTATCAAGCTTATTTAGGCTCAAGAACATCAGAGACAACTAGTCTATTAACCCCTTGGGAACGGGAAGCTATCATCCCTTTAATAGAGAGAGCAAGTCGGCTTAGAAACTCCATTAATTGGTTCATTAACCCGGGATCCAATTTAGCAAGAAGCATAAAGAACAATTTAGATTCCTTAACGGGGGAGGACTCTGGATTGTCAGATACATCTTTCAGACGGACAGGGTCTGCTCCACATCGTTTTTCATGCTCTAGACAGAGTGCGGGAGGATTCTCGGCCCAATCCCCAGTGAAGCTGACGAGAATGTGTGCAACTACAGACACGTTGACAGATTTCAACCAAAAGAATTATGATTTCATGTACCAAAGCCTGCTCATATATGCTCAAATAACCGCTGGCGAGCTCCATGAAGGTAAGGGGTGCCAAGGCCTATATCACTTTCACGCCTCTTGTTTAAAATGTTTTAGGGAGTCAGATGATATAATACTAGATTCCCCTTTAGAATTCGAACATGTCGATGTAAGCAAGAAGCTTCTAACTTGGAAGCCCACCAACTCAGATTGGTTCAAGCCTCAGAAGATTATTACATTAAGGAGATGTCAATGGGATATAATCTCAATCTTTGACAAGAGCTTTCATATCGGGAGAGCTCACGGATTTCTATATGGAGACTTGGTTTACAAGAGAGATACTAGAGCAAGTGAATCCTCTTTATTCCCTACTTCTACTACTTGTCTTAAGAAATAGAGTCTTGCCTTCATCCTATCTTATAGGTCTATTGGATGGATTGAGTCGTTCAGGAGCTATCAGTTGCATCAGTAGACGATCTGTCTCAGAGCTTAGCAAGCCTAGATCAGCCGTGCTAGGAACTGTATTACATCTGATTGAGAGGATATCATTAAATCCAGGAATGGTCAACATCTCGAGAGGGCAAAACTTTTTATTGGAACTGACTCTAGTTGCCAATAAGACACCTGCCTCATATCCATTAAATAACATTGATTTAGGCAGTCTAGGGAGAAACTATCTGAAATCTATGTATATGAAACATTTTTTAGAAGATGAAAAAGCTTATGATGCCCATCCTGCTCTTATTGTATTTTCTGAAATTAGCTCGGCTACTCATGTCCAGTTATTGGCAATTTCAGGAGTCTTGACACAATTTCTATATCAGAGGGGGCTGAACCAAAATCATAAAAGCCAATTAAGAGATATAAAGGAAGTTATTCATCAAATACAGGACAAGGACATAACATCAGCTAATATGACATGGTTTAAAGGTTCCATTACTATACTGGACAGAGAGATCCGACACGCTTGCTCATATATAATAGTAGAAACAACACAATTGGAGGAAGCCTTAAAAGAGAGACAGAGATGGGGAGTTGAAGATGTAGGATATGTGAAGTCATATTATGTATACCAGGTGGATGAGATGCCCGAACCGATCACTAAGATAATTGAAGTTCCGAGGGTTCAAGATCCCTTGATATCAGGATTAAGATTGTTTCAGTGTGCCACTGGGTCACATTACAAAGTCCGGAGCATAATAAAACATTACAAAATTGGCTATCAGGATGCATTGGCAGGAGGGGATGGGTCAGGAGGAATAGGGTCTATGTTGTTAAGATTGAATCCACACAGTCGGATAATCTTCAATAGTCTACTGGATTTGCAGGATGTAACACTACGGGGTTGTGGACCTTCTCCTCCATCTGCCATAAACACTCTTGTTCATATCAGAAACAGATGTGTAAATCTAAACACTGCATGGATGGAACCCAATGATTTGAGCCAAGATGCAACATGGGAAAACTTTATTCATCTACAAAACAGGTTCAGAATGAACATTGGGTTGATAGTTTTAGACATGGAAGTCAGAAACGAAGAAGAGGCTCAAAGAATAGAAGAATGTGTAGAAAAGTACTCCACTGAATTACTAAATGATGCTGGAACCCTCATATTCAAGACATATGTCGGCAGAATTATAAACTCAGAAGCTAATCTTAATGAGATTATGCCCATTATTCGAAGACGTGTTCATGTGTTACACTGAGTACTCTTCTTCATTCACGAGCGAGGTCTATGTTGTTTGTAAAAAACTCAACAAATCAAACATATTCTTGCTTCCTGATATGAAGGAGGTCAGAGTTGCTCTTCTAGAATTCCCTGTTTTCTCAGATTTAGAGCATGAATTTCAAAGAGCCGTATCTGTGTCTAAGAGGCATTGTCTAGCAGGAATCCCGAGAACGATGATTACAAACACTTTTGTGGAAGTGTCTACATACATGACAATATTAGGGATTGAAACTGGAACGGCAGGATTAATGGGGGAGGCTGTCAGAAGACCACATCTTTTGAAATCCGGGGAGTTGCCTACATGGATAACTATAGTGGGGGTTGCATCCTTGCTAAGACTAAATACAGGATTTAAAGAAAAATTCATCCCGACAGATCGGCAAGCCAGGAATGCTATCATATTGATCATTTCGTATCTCTTGTGGTCATCGGTGACCATTAATAATCTATTTTATTAATAATTATAATAATAAATAAATAAATATTAATAATCTCTAATAAATCCACCATAAGGGGGTGCGGGATGAACAAAGGGTTGGCCTCGGGTAATCGACAGAACTTGGAGCACTAACCTTGTGTCTTTTATCCTCGGCGAGCACTCGTCTTCTTCCATGCACACGTGCACACGTGTTTTTTCGATTGTGTCCTGGGGAGCGAAGTGATAGGTACTTTGTTGCTTGTGTCCACTCTGATTCCAATTCCAGGCTTCTATCTTCAGTTGAATATAATGATGATCCTAAGCGTAAGCGATCGCTATGCCAGCCGGCTAAATTCAATTCACACAAAAAGTTTATTGCGTTTGCGTCGACATTTTATCAAGGGGCGAAGAAGAAGAAGAAAAAATTACAGCGGATAACACAGCTTGACACTTTTTGTTTCCCTTTTTTGTTGTGGCTTCGGTCGTAGTGCAGACTTTACAGGTGCGCCCCTACGTTCGTCTACCCATTGGCCGAAAAGGTTTATAAGGATTTGCGGTTAAAACGCGCAAACAAAGTAAGTATTTAGGTACATGTACCTATTCACTATTGTCTATACTTATGCTGATACAACTCACCACTTTCCCTGAAATTATTATTCTTTCTACACAAAGGTTGTCTGGAAAAAATCGTTTTAAGCGATAAGACTGCCTTTTGTACTACTATGTTCTTTTTTTCTCGTACCTATATTTTTCTCTTTTATGTTTTACTATAGTGTACAAATAAAGAGTTTCTATCTATCGAGTTATATATTTACAAAACCTTTTCATTTGTAACTCATTGGTTATTTTTTTTACAGAATTAACCACAATTAGGCCTTGGCTGAAAATCAGCGCTGTTGGTTTGCCTGCAGCATTATGCTGAGCCAGGTCCTTTTTTGGACTGCACACGACAGCAATGTTTCTGCTACCTTATGAAATGTTATGTCCTTCATTACGTTTTTTCTTATTATAGTTTATATATAAATAGTACTTTATGGTTTTTTTTATTATACAATAATAATCGTTTGCTGTTGTGTGTTTATATGTGCGAAATACACATTTTCTTTCTTTCTTTCAATTTCCCATGTATACAATAGAGCCTCAGCCTGGTCCTTCACATGGCTCAAAGTCAAAGTCAAAATCATTTATTCAATTTAGGCATCAAAGACGCACTTATGAACGTCAATTTTTCATTATAATATACTTTAAAGACTACCGCCACGTTCCAAAATATATAGAGCCTACCGAGAAGAAGCGGCAAGAAACTCAGGGCCATTCTTTTTATATAGATGTTTTTACTTAGGTACTACAAATATTAGCTCCAGTGTGATGCCTTACAAAAGAGAACATAATAATGATATCAGTAGGGCAAGACACGCTACACTTTGACATCTTAGTACACGAGTAGATAGATCCTGGAGTGATCAGTTCCAAGCTGTTTTGTCCTCCAAGTAATCCGAAATTTTGTAATAACCTTTTTGACAGAGTTTAGTTTTAATAGTAATTTTAAACTTATTAATAGTCAAATCTCGGATAACATTGGGAACTTTATTTTAGAATCGTATACATTGTCCCATAAAAGAATGACTTATTTTGTGGAGAAGCGTCGTTACATATACGGATAGCTTGTGCTTATTTCGCGTGTTGATGGAATAAGCTCCTTTTATCAAAACTGCTAATGTTTTTCTTTACATACAGGTTGGCTCAGAAAGACCGAAGTGGTGTGAATTCCTCATAACTTTTTTATTATAATTTTATTTCTTTTCTTTTCAGTATTTTGTAAAGAAGACTTGGACAATTTATAATGGAGCAATACACAACTGAACAACGTGCCCAAATCGTTGAAATTTACTTTTCAAATCAACGGTCCATTGTGTTGACTCAGCGTGCATACCGTCGTTAATTTAATGTGCGGGTTGCACCCTCTGAGTCAACAATAAACCGTCTGGTTGCAAATTTTCGACAACGAGGAGCAGTAAGGAACCTTCCTGGTTCCGGCAGACTACGAATTGTCCACACGTTTGACAATATTCAAGTGGTACAGGAGAGTATTCGGGAGGATCCATAAAATATCAACCAGGAGACGTTCGACACAACTTGGCCTCTCAAGAGGGTCGCTGCAGCGAATTTTGCATACCATAAGAATGTTTCCATACAAAATTCAACTTGTCCAAGAATAGAAAACGACCAGCAACGACTTGACTATGCAATTTATTTCCAGCAAAAAGCACAAGAGAATCCTAATTTTATTCATAACTTAGTTATGAGTGACGAAGCCCACTTCAAATTAAATGGGTTCGTTAACAAGCAAAACTGTAGGATATGGGCTACGGGAAACCCGAGAGTACTTCATCAACGACAATTACACCCAGTTAAGTGTACTGTTTGGTGCAGTTTTTCTTCAGAAAGGATCATTGGCCCATATTTTTTTTTAAATGAACGAGGTGTCGCCATTTCCATCAATGGTGATCGGTATCGGACCATGTTGGAAAATTTTGTAAGGCCAGCCGTGGAAAACCATCCGCAAATATGGTTCCAACAGGATGGAGCCACAGCGCACACTGCGAGGGCAACAATGGCTCTTTTACGCGACATCTTTGGTGAAAGAATAATTTCGCGTAGACGCAATTTTCATTGGCCTCCGCGTTCCCCGGATTTAACCGCTCCAGACTTTTTTCTTTGGGGTCATTTAAAAGGAAAAGTTTATGTTAATAAGCCTAGGACTATTGAGGAATTAAAAACCAATATCCGATAAGAAATTAACAACATAACACCGGAAGTTTTGCGAAAGGTCATGGAAAATGTGTTGGAAAGAGCACATTTGTGCGAAGCAGAAAATGGCCACCACTTGCGGGATATCATTTTTAATAACTAATCTAAAAATATTCCACATAAATTTACTGTATTTAAAAAACAAAAAATTAAAAAAATATGTCTTAAATAAAAAGTTATAAGGAATTCACACCACTTCGGTCTTTCTGAGCCAGCCTGTACATTAGATTTTCATAGATAAACTGAGAGACAACAGTTAGAATGTTTATGTCTTTAAATTTCTGTCTAAGGGAAAACTCTGGGAGCTAAACTGTAGATCGCTCGTATAGCCCTTTTTTGCAGTATAAAATAGAATTGATATCTGCAGAACATCCCCAGAGCAGTATGCCATAAGTCATAACGCTATGAAAATAACTAAAATAAACTATTCTAGCTGTGTCTACATCAGTCAATAGTCTATTTTTTTTAACAGCATAAGCCGCTGAACTGAGCCTACTAAACATTTTTTTAATGTGGGGACCCCATTGTAATTTAGCGTCTATAGTAATTTCTAAAAAGACCGTTGACTCCACAAGGTCCAACCCTGTTCCATTCAATTGTATATTGGATTCTACTTGTCTCACATTTGGTATCGAGAACTTTATACAATTAGTTTTCTTCTCTTTGAGGAGAAGATTATTTGTATTGAACCAATTCACAACTTTAGCTAATGAATTTTTAACATCGTCATAGTTTAATAACTGCCTTTTATTTTTGTAGTATCTTGAGTATCTGTGACCGCAGTTGGTGTGTCGGGTTGTCTGTGGTCACGAACTCGCTTCCGCCTCTTTGGTTCTGATCTATGTACCAGATAGGGTGAGAATAATAAAGCTTGTATTAATTAATTACATGGTGTTACTTTCCCTTCAAATACACGGACAGGACAAATTGGCGACGAAGATTAACGAATCACGAAAACATAAAACGAAACAAAAGTTTTAGAAACAACCATCGCTCGGCGGATTTCGTTGGATGGGTGAATTGTTCAACCGGCCGCCATTACATGATTTGCCTTTGAGTTGCGCAGCAGTATATTAATTCTCTATGTCGAAGTTGTTACAAGACATCGCCTCGTAGGAGTGTTTCAGTGACAAAGAAGATGGTATCGGAAGTGAAAACCCGGTGTCAGAATCATATGAAACAACGTCTTGGATTTATAAATTAAATAAACCAGAATTACTGAGTAAGCTCGCCGAGCTAAACATCACGCTAAAAAAGGATGCAACAGTGGACGAAATACGTAGAGTATTGAGAAACTATTGCGAAAGCAAACAAAAACAACAACAGGAAGACAATAAAATAATATCGGCTACAATCCCGACACGACACGAAAAAATGGCGAATTATAACCTACAATCATTTGACGGGAGTAATTGGGAGGCGTTCGAACAACAATTGGATTGTTTTTTTATACTAAATGAAGTACCAGAACAAAAGAAAGTGCCCTTACTTTTGACAAAATTAACTCCAAATGTCTTCGTAATACTCAGTTCATTGTGCATACCGGAGATACCAATAAAATTATCATTTGAACAGTTATGTGACAAATTGCGTCATAAATACACACAAAAGCAGTCTTCGATCTTGGACCGATCAACATTCAGAAATAGAAATCAACAACCAACTGAATCTATTGAGGACTATGTGCTCGAACTGCGGAAACTTGCCGGGAAGTGTAATTTTAAAGACTTAGATGACCAGATTAAAGAAAAGTTTATAGATGGAGTTCATTCAAAATTAATAAAGTTTGAGCTTTTCAAGAGTGGCGCAGAAATGGATCTAGAAAAACTTGTGGTATTAGCTCGAACAGTGGAAGCGGCATTGATGCAAACCAATAACAAGGTCAATCAGGAGTTCCAGGTATCAGATATATATCTACAAAGATCAAGACTGAATAATACTTTTCGACCAAAATCTAATAAGAAACCTAATTCTAAAGGTCTGAATTGCTTTTGTTGTGGTAACAACAACCACATCAAGAAAGATTGTAGACTTATAAAAAAGTTTTGCTCAGAATGTGGGCAACAAGGTCATATTTAAAAAGATTTCTCCTTTAAAAAGATTTCTCCTTTAAAAAGATTTCTCCTTTAAAAAGATTTCTCCCTTTAAAAAGATTTCTGCACCTTCTACTAATTTTCTCCTCTCTCACTTTCATCTGCTCCATCCTTTCCGAGTCCTTGGTTACTCGAAAATCCAACTCAACCTTTCCATTCTCTCCTGATCCGGCCCGAAACAACTGGGCCTTGGTTTACAAACCGCACTTACTTAAATATAAGCTACAGGTAATCCCTTGGGAGTTTTCAAACCAGAAGAGTCAGGGTTTGAGAGCAATAATTTCATTTCCCATTCAAAAGCTAGGTACCATATCCGAATTAAGGGAGTTTAGCAATGATATCTGTCAAGCACATCTTCAATTTCATCTGAGGCTAAAGTGCTGCATTTTCTTGACACTGAGAGAAACCAAGAGTAGGATCACTGTCACAAATCCTAGTATCTTGCATCTCTTTTTGACAAGTAGTGATCAACTTTTAGGTCCAGGGTGCGTCCCTTTAAAGAATATAAGTCATTTAAACCTTCCTAAATCGGAATTAGAGATCTGCCAAGGGGTCGTTTGTTTCCAATTCAACCTACAGCCCTCTGTTTGTAGACTGGGATGTTTAGGTTGCTCAAGCCCTTGTTTATCCTCCTTTCTATCCACTGCGCCAATGGGTTGGTGAGATTTCAGTATGAAATGGTTCCTCAGATACTTACTTTTAATGAAGTGGAGATAACAGAGTGGGAGCCCATAAAGGAAAATAGGCATGTTCCTCACTACATTTGGATGCTGTCTCAAACCGACTTTCTCTGTGGGTTGGATAACGAGCTCATGGCCTCTAGGACCCAAGAATCCTGGGCCTCCATCCCCATATCCTACCACAGATGCAGGAAATTGCTGCCAAAACTCTTACAGTCTACATTGACGGCAGAACATTCTGAAATTGTGGCCTTTCAAGGGGACTGTCTTTCCGATGACAACTCTAGCATGATCAGTCTTAACGGATCTCTGTCAAATCTCCATATTCATACTATACAGTTATACTCAGAATATGAAGATATTCTGTTGGTAAATAATACAGATACTACATGCCCCAAGCATCCTGTTAATAAGATAGTCATAGATTCTAGAATTTACTCAGATGCAAAATGTCACTTTTACAAAACCAATATCCAATACGGGACTCTTCAGATTGAGACCTCCCGAGGAGAAATCAGGCTCTCGCTATCTAGTAAAGACGGGAAATTCTCAAGAGAAACCATTACGATCCATCTCTTAAACAGAGGGAATACAGAGTACTGCTGGATGGGAAACAAAGGAATGGTTGGGTTCAAGTGGAAAAATGGGATTTGGGCCAGTGTTATGATTCTAGGAAAACACCTCAACCCCTCAATGATTCTTGGCCTGATAGGGGGGAGAGATGAAGGATTCCCAAAGAAGAAGGAGGAACTCTGGAATGATTCTCGGAAATGATATGTTTAGTTCATTCTGTCAGTTTGAAAAATAATTTGAATCTGGAACCCAAAATTATTCTCAAGAATGTTATGGTGAAACAAGATTTTTAAAGTATGTAAACAAAACCCAAAGATTAATAAAACTTACAAACTATAAGATAAGGACTCACTGAGCACCAAGGAAGAGGTTGAAACAGCAATACAGGATCTATACCAGGAAGAAATGTATGTAGTAAATATAAGTAGAGTTCCCCCACATTATATTACATTAAACATAGAAGGACACAATGTTGATTTGGAACCTGACACGGGCTCGGAAGTAACTGTAATTCCATTAAAACTTTACAGAAAATTATTTAATCATAAAACAATTCTTAATAGTAATGTTAAATTTAGGAATTTTGACCAGACTATCTCACAACCAGTAGGTGTTTTACAAAATGTAATGGTGAAATATAAGAATAAGGAAAAAAAATTAAAAATGTTTATAGGTCATGATGAAATGACCCCAGTTGTTGGCCGAGACTGGTTGAAAGAGTTAAATTTGTGGCCTCCAAAATTAAGTGAAATTTACACGGTGGGTCAAGAGTCTGACACTAATTTAAATGTGATAACTGTTTCAGAGGCAGAACGGATAATTAAAGAGAAGTTTGCAGAAGTATTCGGTCCAGGCTGGGGAGATTTCAAAGGTGAAACAATAACATTGAAGTTAAAATCTGATGCAAAACCCAAATTTCTTCCGGTGCGGCGAGTACCATTCGCATTGAAGGATAAGGTAAAAGCTGAAATTTCCCGCTTATTGCTAAATGGTCGTATAGTGCCAGTAGAGCATAGCCAGTGGGGCACACCGGTAGTACCAATACCAAAAGCCGATGGCTCTATAAGGTTATGTGGAGACTATAAAGTTACTCTTAATCCACATCTGGAAATTGATCACTTTCCTTTACCTCATATTGATGAAATCTTTAATACCTTAAAGAATGGGGAATACTTCTGCGAACTTGATTTAAAAGAAGCGTACTTGCAAGCACCTCAATAACAAGGTCAATCAGGAGTTCCAGGTATCAGATATATATCTACAAAGATCAAGACTGAATAATACTTTTCGACCAAAATCTAATAAGAAACCTAATTCTAAAGGTCTGAATTGCTTTTGTTGTGGTAACAACAACCACATCAAGAAAGATTGTAGACTTATAAAAAAGTTTTGCTCAGAATGTGGGCAACAAGGTCATATTTAAAAAGATTTCTCCTTTAAAAAGATTTCTCCTTTAAAAAGATTTCTCCCTTTAAAAAGATTTCTCCTTTAAAAAGATTTCTCCCTTTAAAAAGATTTCTGCACCATCCTTTCCGAGTCCTTGGTTACTCGAAAATCCAACTCAACCTTTCCATTCTCTCCTGATCCGGCCCGAAACAACTGGGCCTTGGTTTACAAACCGCACTTACTTAAATATAAGCTACACGTAATCCCTTGGGAGTTTTCAAACCAGAAGAGTCAGGGTTTGAGAGCAATAATTTCATTTCCCATTCAAAAGCTAGGTACCATATCCGAATTAAGGGAGTTTAGCAATGATATCTGTCAAGCACATCTTCAATTTCATCTGAGGCTAAAGTGCTGCATTTTCTTGACACTGAGAGAAACCAAGAGTAGGATCACTGTCACAAATCCTAGTATCTTGCATCTCTTTTTGACAAGTAGTGATCAACTTTTAGGTCCAGGGTGCGTCCCTTTAAAGAATATAAGTCATTTAAACCTTCCTAAATCGGAATTAGAGATCTGCCAAGGGGTCGTTTGTTTCCAATTCAACCTACAGCCCTCTGTTTGTAGACTGGGATGTTTAGGTTGCTCAAGCCCTTGTTTATCCTCCTTTCTATCCACTGCGCCAATGGGTTGGTGAGATTTCAGTATGAAATGGTTCCTCAGATACTTACTTTTAATGAAGTGGAGATAACAGAGTGGGAGCCCATAAAGGAAAATAGGCATGTTCCTCACTACATTTGGATGCTGTCTCAAACCGACTTTCTCTGTGGGTTGGATAACGAGCTCATGGCCTCTAGGACCCAAGAATCCTGGGCCTCCATCCCCATATCCTACCACAGATGCAGGAAATTGCTGCCAAAACTCTTACAGTCTACATTGACGGCAGAACATTCTGAAATTGTGGCCTTTCAAGGGGACTGTCTTTCCGATGACAACTCTAGCATGATCAGTCTTAACGGATCTCTGTCAAATCTCCATATTCATACTATACAGTTATACTCAGAATATGAAGATATTCTGTTGGTAAATACTACAGATACTACATGCCCCAAGCATCCTGTTAATAAGATAGTCATAGATTCTAGAATTTACTCAGATGCAAAATGTCACTTTTACAAAACCAATATCCAATACGGGACTCTTCAGATTGAGACCTCCCGAGGAGAAATCAGGCTCTCGCTATCTAGTAAAGACGGGAAATTCTCAAGAGAAACCATTACGATCCATCTCTTAAACAGAGGGAATACAGAGTACTGCTGGATGGGAAACAAAGGAATGGTTGGGTTCAAGTGGAAAAATGGGATTTGGGCCAGTGTTATGATTCTAGGAAAACACCTCAACCCCTCAATGATTCTTGGCCTGATAGGGGGGAGAGATGAAGGATTCCCAAAGAAGAAGGAGGAGGAACTCTGGAATGATTCTCGGAAATGATATGTTTAGTTCATTCTGTCAGTTTGAAAAATAATTTGAATCTGGAACCCAAAATTATTCTCAAGAATGTTATGGTGAAACAAGATTTTTAAAGTATGTAAACAAAACCCAAAGATTAATAAAACTTACAAACTATAAGATAAGGACTCACTGAGCACCAAGGAAGAGGTTGAAACAGCAATACAGGATCTATACCAGGAAGAAATGTATGTAGTAAATATAAGTAGAGTTCCCCCACATTATATTACATTAAACATAGAAGGACACAATGTTGATTTGGAACCTGACACGGGCTCGGAAGTAACTGTAATTCCATTAAAACTTCACAGAAAATTATTTAATCATAAAACAATTCTTAATAGTAATGTTAAATTTAGGAATTTTGACCAGACTATCTCACAACCAGTAGGTGTTTTACAAAATGTAATGGTGAAATATAAGAATAAGGAAAAAAAATTAAAAATGTTTATAGGTCATGATGAAATGCCCCCAGTTGTTGGCCGAGACTGGTTGAAAGAGTTAAATTTGTGGCCTCCAAAATTAAGTGAAATTTACACGGTGGGTCAAGAGTCTGACACTAATTTAAATGTGATAACTGTTTCAGAGGCAGAACGGATAATTAAAGAGAAGTTTGCAGAAGTATTCGGTCCAGGCTGGGGAGATTTCAAAGGTGAAACAATAACATTGAAGTTAAAATCTGATGCAAAACCCAAATTTCTTCCGGTGCGGCGAGTACCATTCGCATTGAAGGATAATGTGCTTCGGAAACAGGACTTGGAGTGACATTGTCAAATAGAGACCTTAATGGAATTGTGAAGCCAATTGCATATGCTAGCAAAAAGTTTAACTCTGTTGAACAAAAGTATGCTACAATTGATAAAGAAGCAATGGCTATCGTGTTTGGTGTCACAAAATTTTATAATTATACTTATGGCCGAATGTTTGAGTTAGAAACTGATAACGCAGCTTTAGTAAGAATATTCGGCCCTACCAAAGGCATACCTAAAATGGCAGCCAAACGGCTGCAACACTATGCAATATTTTTGTCAGCCTTCAACTATAAGATTCGGCATATTAAAACTAATTTAAACCCAGCAGATTTTCTGTCCAGGTCATGCAGACAGGTAAACTGTGTAAATAAAAAGTTGCCAGTTCATTCTCTATGTACAAATGCTGACATCAGTCCAATTCATTATATCAATAACTCAAATTTAGATAATTTAGACTGGAAAATAATCCAAAAAGTAACTGGTAAGGATGTACTGTTAGCTAAAATAATGAGGTATATCATTGATGGATGGCCGGAGAAGAAATTATTAGACAAAGAATTGTTAGTATACTATAATAGACAAAAGGAGTTAAGTACAGATAGAGGCTGTTTGTTTTGGGGTTTTAGGATCATTATCCCAAACATTTTGAGGGAATCGATCCTTCAAGAATTACATAAAAGTCATTTTGGTATTGTGAAAATGAAACAAATAGCCCGTTCATATTTCTGGTGGCCGAACATAGACACTGACATTGAGAATGTAATTAAAAGTTGTATAAAATGTTTACAAAATCATAAAAATCCACCAAAGTCTCAACTAAAATCATGGCCTGTACCACCCTCTGCATGGTACAGACGCCATGTTGACTTTCTTGGTCCATTCAATAACAAAATGTACATGGTAGTAGTGGATGCCTATTCAAAATGGCCCGAAGCATTTGAAATGGCAAATATAACAGCTGAGCACACAATAAGCGTGTTTAAGGAGCTATTTTCACGTTACGGGTTCCCAGTGCATTTGGTAACTGATAACGGAACAACATTTACCAGCATTGAATTTAAAATGTATTGTGATAATGCTAATATTAAACACACATTATCACCACCATATCATCCGGCAACGAATGGTGCAGCAGAACGTTTTGTAGAGACATTTAAATCACATGTTACAAAAATTAAAGAAAGTGGATATAATATGAAATCAGCTGTAAATCTATTTCTATTTGATTACCGATGCTTACCACACAGTACTACTGGCATAACACCTGCTAAACTAATGCTGCGTAGAGAACTCATGAATCGATTTGTTTTGCTGAGGCCAACACCTATTTGTGATAAATCCTATGAGATGTTGTTAAAGCAAAGTAAAAATGCACCTGGAGGTAGAGATGTAACATTCATTATTGGTGAAAAAGTAATGGTAAGAGATTATCGTAGGGGCCACAAACCATGGATTCAGGGTATTATAATTGAAGAGTCTATGCCAGGTGTAACCTATTTAATTGATGTTGATGGAAGTAAATGGAAAAGACATGTAAATCAGATGTTACAATGTAACAATAATATATTAGAATAATCACTGGTAAGCAACTTAACTGGTTATCAAAGAAGATATCATATTATCATTCTTTAGTAAGATAGGATCCTGTTTCACAATGTCCTTATAAAAGACATGTTGTTGTATACACTTGTATAAGGTCTAGTATATTATAGGCGTTATAAAACATGTCACATCTATCTTTGTATATTTTATTTTTTTACTTGGATTTGTATAAAATTTTTGATGGATTTGAATTGAGTATAGTAATAAAACTTATTTAGGTTATATGTTGAGATGTACCTAAAGCTTATATTATATTGGATGTAAAACATGTTCTATTCTTGTAATTCTCTGACTTGGTTTTATATAAAGTTTTGTAAATTAGTAGTAGTAAATTTATTTAGTTTGTATGTTTTCTACATCTATGTTATAGATGTGGTTAATTTCAGGCAGCAGAGAGTGTAGTATCTTGAGTATCTGTGACCGCAGCCGGTGTGTCGGGTTGTCTGTGGTCACGAGCTCGCTTCCGCCTCTTTGGTTCTGATCTATGTACCAGATAGGGTGAGAATAATAAAGCTTGTATTAATTAATTACATGGTGTTACTTTCCCTTCAAATACACGGACAGGACAATTTTAAATAACAGTGAAGTGTCATCTGCAAACAATACAATCTCGTGATTCTTCTCTACATAATAAGGTAAGTCATCAATATACAGGATGTTTGGTAGAGGGACCGACATACCAAATGAGCGTGTTCGGGGGCCCACTTGGAGAATACAAGTTGGCCAAAAAAAATCCCAGACCCCCCATATTTTTTAAACTTTTTTTTGTGAATTTTCCCTTTTTTTCCGAAATCGTACCTATTTACCACCATAACATTTGTAAAATCTGTTTTAGACAGGATGTTTTTAGTTGAATTTGGTCTCTATACACCTTTAGGCCAAGCAAAGCAAAATTGCTTCGAAAAGAATTTATTTATGCCACAGATAATCATTGATTTATTTGTATTAGATAGCTTAATTAATGTTTCCTCCATGTACTTTTCAAAATCATCATGTGCTGAGCATGGAGGTCTGTATACACATAGAACAAGGAACTGCTCAAACTCAATACAGGACATTTCTATTACTCGTTCAACAGATAGGCTCACAATGTCTTTTCGTTCTTTGAGTTTTATATTTTTATTTGTAATAATTAAAGAGCCACCACGTATAGATTTTTCTGTGTTGAAGGAGCTAGCAACTTGATGATTATTAAAATTAAATAAGAGTTATTTTTAATTGCACATTTAATACATAATTGTCTTTAAGGCAATTATGTATCAAACTTGGGTTAAGGAAACTTATTCCTGGGTATGAAAATCGTCTGGTGCATTTCAAATTTCGGAGTCTTACACATAGACGTAAAATCACTGACATATGTGTATTATACAGGATCGTCAATGGACTGGTAAGTGATGAATTACTAATGAATGTTAACTTTCGTAAGATTAACACTCGTAAGATTATGACTCGTAAATCATATCTTTTTAGTATTCCATTGTCGAACAAAAATGTAGGACATAACAACCCACGTTATCGTATGTGTCGATCTTATGATGAGGTCTGCATCGATGTATGCAGCGAACTCGACATTTTTCATCAAACCTTTTTTAACTTTAAAGTCACTTCATAATTTTAACTACTAAATTTTCTAGATTCTTGAAGTTGTATACCTTTTACTATGTTTAATTACCTGCAAAGCTGTGTACAATATTTAGTTTAACAAATTTAACATGTTAGTTTAAAATCCAAGTTTATATAAGTTTCTTTAATTTGTTAAATATTTTTGTACCAAATTTATAAAAATAAAATAAATAAAATTTTCCACCTGTGGCAAACTATTACTATAGGGAAATGTAAACATTATGAAATTATCTACTGTAAGATTAGATAGACGGTTGTTGAAATCAATTATTTGTTTTTTGTTTACATTCCCCATATTTCCTATTAAAATTAATAATGTTGTGTTGGGGCTAAAGCTATAAGTTAAAATTCTAGTCATAATTTTCTGATATGATAGAGTAGGTGTACAGTAATTTATAACATTATGTCCCTTGGATGTATTTGACAATAAGTGACCCAAGTCTTTGCCAATTTCATCACTAAATATTACAATTTTTGGTTTGTCTAAAGTTATGGTATACTATTTGTATTTAGGGAACTACTTGTTAACGTTGTATTTTGACATGCATTTTTACATGTTTGTACTATTTTAAAACTACACGATTGCCAGTAGAATGACATTTAATCAACTCATTCATTGCTAATAGTACTCTTTTAGCTGTTTTTTCTGAGCGTTCATACTTATTTTTCTTTGATTTTAACTTTTCATCTAGAGAGTCAATCTCACATTTCAAGTTATGCGTGTCACTTTAATATTGCAATGTATAATTTTCAAATTTAGAAGCATACATATCCAACCTATCTAACAGCCGAAAACGCTCTCCATTTATTTTAACATTTTTGATGAAAAATTTGTGTTTTTTTACAAGTTTTTAATTTTTTTTAAATATATTTGTTGTTTTTTACATATTCTTTTAGTTTATTTTTGCAGCAGTTAGACTTAGGTATAGTGCTAGGTGTTACTACACTGGCATTGGTTAAGTCAATTGTAACCATTGGTTTAGTATTAACTGCAGCAGAAACCATGGCCGGGGCACTGCACACCAACTCGTCAAATAAACTTTTGTTCAAAGAAGCAGTGATGTTAAGTTTAGCTGTCTCAAGGTTATTGATAATAGTATATGCCTCCTGTAGCTGAAGTTCTAGTGAATTAATTCGAGTAAGAGCGTTTTCATACTCTAAGCTACAGTTTTTGAACCCGTCCACAACAAGCTGGAGCCTGTCCCGAGCAAAGTCAAAGTCAAAGTCAAAATCATTTATTCAATTTAGGCATCAAAGACGCACTTATGAACGTCAATTTTTCATTATAATGTACCTTAAAGACTACCGCCGCGTTCCAAAATATATAGAGCCTACCGAGAAGAAGCGGCAAGAAACTCGGGGCCATTCTTTGTATACAGATGTTTTTACTTAGGTACTACAAATATTAGCTCCAGTGTGTTGCCTTACAAAAGAGTACATAATAATGGTATCAGTAGGGCAAGACACGCTACACTTTGACATCTTAGTACACGAGTAGATAGATCCTGGAGTGATCAGTCCCAAGCTGTTTTATCCTCCAAGTAATCCGAAATTTTGTAATAACCTTTTTGACAGAGTTTAGTTTTGATAGTAATTTTAAACTTATTAATAGGCAAATCTCGGATAACACTGGGAACTTTATTATAGAATCGTATACATTGTCCCATAAAAGAATGACTTATTCTGTGGAGACGCGTTATATGTACGGATAGCTTGTGCTTATTTCGCGTGTTGATGGAATGAGCATCACTCCTTTTATCAAAACTGCTAATGTTTTTCTTTACATACATTAGATTTTCATAGATAAACTGAGAGACAACAGTTAGAATATTTATGTCTTTAAACTTCTGTCTAAGGGAAACTCTGGGAGCTAAACTGTAGATCGCTCGTATAGCCCTTTTTTGCAGTATAAAAATGGAATTAATATCTGCAGAACATCCCCAGAGCAGTATGCCATAAGTCATAACGCTATGGAAATAACTAAAATAAACTATTCTAGCTGTGTCTACATCAGTTAATAGTCTAATTTTTTTAACAGCATAAGCCGCTGAACTGAGCCTACTAGACAATTTTTTTATGTGGGGACCCCATTGCAATTTAGCGTCTATAGTAATTCCTAAAAAGACCGTTGACTCCACAAGGTCCAACCCTGTTCCATTCAATTGTATATTAGATTCTACTTGTCTCACATTTGGTGTCGAGAACTTTATACAATTAGTTTTCTTCTCATTGAGGAGAAGATTATTTGTATTGAACCAATTCACAACTTTAGCTAATGCATTGTTAACATCGTCATAGTTTAATAACTGCCTTTTAATTTTAAATAACAGTGAAGTGTCATCTGCAAACAATACAATCTCGTGATTCTTCTCTACATAATAAGGTAAGTCATTAATATAGATTAAAAACAAGAACGGCCCTAGTATTGAACCTTGTGGAACGCCCATTGAGATTATAGAGCCGGGCGATTTTTTACCATTTATGTCAACCCTTTGAATTCTATCATTTAAATATGAAGTCAAAAGGTTTAGAGCCATGTTCCTAATACCGTAGTGTTGTAATTTCCTGACAAGTATATCATGTCGGACGCAGTCAAATGCCTTAGATAAGTCACAAAAAACACCTAAGGCATCTTGAGACTTCTCCCAGGCATCAAACACATCTTTTATAAGTTCTATACCTGCGTCTATAGTAGAGCGATTCCTTGTGAACCCAAATTGATTCGTATGGAAAATTTTGTTTGCACTAAAATGAGTTTCTAATTGAAGTAATATAATTTTTTCGAAAATCTTACTTAGCGTAGGTAGTACAGAAATAGGCCGAAAATTTGTTGGATCAGTAGTACTACCAGATTTGAATAAAGGAACCACTTTACTGTGCTTCATTAGGTCAGGAAATACACCACTTGCAACACAACTATTAAACACAGCTGCTAGATTGGGTGCAATGACATCTATAATTGAAGAAACGGTCTTCACAGAAAGACCCCATAGGTCTGTCGTTTTTTTTGCATCTAGACTTTTGAAACTGCTTACAATATCTTTGCAATTAACTATTGAAAATTTAAAAGTTGTGTCACATTCAGTTACACTTTGTTTAAGTAAGATCTCAGCAGAGATGGAGGAAGATTTTAGAGTTTTGGTTGTTAAAGAAGGAATATTAGTGAAGAAATTCTCAAACTCGGCCGCTACCTCCAAATCTGCTCTTACATCTTTATTATCAATTTTTAAATGAAAGTCTCAATTACGCACTGTATTCCTACCAGTTTCACTGTTTATAATAATCCACGTCATTTTTATTTTATTAACAGAATTTTTGATCTTATTTCTTAAATAAATAGATTTAGCTGAGGAACAGGCTCGTTTAAATAACTTAGAATAACGTTTGACATATTCCAAAAATACAGGATTATGATTATACGATTTTTCATGGTACAATTCATATAACTTTTGCCTACTTTTATAAATTCCTGGAGTTGCCCATTCACTAAACCTAGCACGATTACCAACAGATATTGTTTTTGGTACAAACACTTTGCCAAATTCATCACTGATAAGATGGAACAGTGAGTTATATGATATATTTGGGTCATTGTGACTGGGCAACTCTGGCACTTTCCGGGATATATTACTTCTTAACAATTCTAGGCGGCTTGCATTTATTGGAACAAAGCTAACATATTTGCTTTGGGGTTTGTTAGTTTTTCTTGGAAACACTGCTAGTTGACCACAGTGGTCTGATTCTAGATTATTTATAATGAAATTTTTAATAGGTTTGAGATTAGTAAATATATTGTCTATGCAGGTGGAACTTGTGGCTGTTATCCTAGTAGGTTCCAAGAAAATATTGTACATATTATAAGTTTTAAACAGTAACAAAAATTTATCCACTACCTGATTATTTTCTAGCAAATTAATATTAAAGTCTCCACAGATAATCATTGATTTATTTGTATTAGATAGCTTAATTAATGTTTCCTCCATGCACTTTTCAAAATCATCATATGGTGAGCATGGAGGTCTGTATACACATAGAACAAGGAACTGCTCAAACTCAATACAGGACATTTCTATTACTCGTTCAACAGATAGGCTCACAATGTCTTTTCGTTCTTTGAGTTTTATATTTTTATTTGTAATAATTAAAGAGCCACCACGTATAGATTTTTCTCTGTTGAAGGAGCTAGCAACTTGATGATTATTAAAATTAAATAAGAGTTGGTTCTTTTTAAGCCAGTGTTCAGTAATACAAAGAATATCTATTTTGCTATCATCTATAAACAATTCCAGTTCCAACTCTTTGCCCATCATACCTTGAATGTTCTGATGAACAATATTGATTGATGTAATGCAAGAGGTTGTCTCTATTGTCTTAGGCACTAATTTAAATTATTTACAATGTCATTAGTAGCCAAGCAATTGGCTGAATTAAAAATGTCAAAATGCTCAATAGAAGCATTGTCAATACTATTAGATTGCTCAATAGAAGCAACCTTGTTAGCCAAATTTTTGGCTGCAATATCAAATAAATATGATAGCGACACAGCTATCTGTCTTCTATAATAATTAGAAAGATAGTAATTATCTTTTGTCAAGAAGAATTTTTTTATATAATTATTAATGTCAATTAAATTAAATTTATTTCCATAAAAATTATTATTACATAGCATCAGATACAACCAACAAATGAGTATGTAACTCAGCCATTTCAATTTTTTGGTTCTTATTTCTACTTATTAATACAAGAAGTTCCCGTTCATTATCATCTCGTTCCATATTCATTTCATCACACAACTTTTTCGCAGATTGAAATTCCTCACAGCCATTAGGGCTCTTACAGGAAACTACAAATACAAGGTATACCAATCAGCCTGGTCCATCACATGGGGTCTTACAGGAAGTGACTGTCGGTGCAAATAGTGAGCCTTATGTTGGGACAGCTTCAGATGCTCAAGTGCAAACAATTGTTAAACCAACTTCAGAAAGACAGAAGTTTTTGTATGCCAATTGTAGCAAATCTATGCGAAAAAATTGCCAACTGTGCTATCTCGTTAAACATCTGAGTCCAAAAGATATTTTAAAACGTGTGACGGATGATGTCTCCGTAAAAAAGTTACCAGAGAAGATATCTTCAACATTTGTGCAATTGTTGCAAGGACAGATACGAAACTTTAAAAAGAAAAGTATTGGTTGAATAAAAAAGAAAAAAAAAACTGCTTTAAGGATTTATAAAAGATCACTAACTTTTTACCGTTTGCTGCGAATGCTTTTTCAGTCACCCAGTACATTAAAAAGTCTACTCAATAGAGTACCTTTTAATACTGGAATTAATCAACCAGTTTTTGAAGTTCTACAAAATTACGCAGACACAAAAGCCTCCAGACAATGAATACACGTTGATGTTTGATGAAATCTCAAACAACCCTAAAGAAGATGTAATTGAAGGATTTCAGGACCAAGCTTCACAGGGAAGATTCCCACTTATAGCAGCATATGCATTGGTGTTTATGGTTGCGGGATACGTAAGAAAGTGAAACAGCCAATTGCCCATTGCTTTCAAGTGGGTTTGCTACTGCAGACAGACTGGCTGTGCTGATGAAAGAGGTAAGAAATTATTTACTTATTTAACACTTATACTTATATATAACGCTATACAGCATGTTTGAGTGTTTCTATCTTATGATGTTGTTACATATAATTTTATATAATATTTTTTTGTTGTGTCCAGTCGTGTTACAGATAAACAAAATATATAGCCTATGTCAGGTACGTAGTTATGGCGTGCCTAATCGCCCCTTCTCATATTTCTTGTTTTATGACTTGTATATTTAAAGCAACAATTTAAGCCACTCACTAGTGCACGTTCGAGCCATTAACTCAATCAGTAATGTATTTTTCATCAAATATTACGACCGCCCAGTGCTATGAGCAAACCTCTGTTCTCAAAACAATTTTGTATTGTTTAAAGTACGTTATCGCTAAATATAAAAAGCTGGAGCTGCGTTCCAGGCCACATTCGATTCTCTCTCTTCGTTCCGTGTGGAACACTTGTAATTCAGTATAATTGTTCTCCGTGTAATTTGTATAATTATATAAATATAAATATAATTGAGATAAGTACTCTGATATACTTCACATCAACGTCCGTATTGTCGTACCCTTTTTAAAGGGCTTATGCAGATATAAAACTGGATAAGCTGAACACTGAAACTGTAACTACTAACTGATTGACTATTCAAGACGTCTACGATTTTTGAAGGGACTACCATAGCAAGAAGAGAATCGGATCGGGAGGATCCATAAGTCTCTTACCGACATTCCTTCCTTACCAAACCCAACCCTTATTTGTAATTATGCTTATTGTTTTAATCTTTAACCAGTATGTATTTCTATACGGTGTATCTGCATGCAATTTTAGTGTACTTTATTGTATTCCGTTGTATTGTGCCTTTGCTATATTTAACTCTGTGTAGTAATTTTTATTTAAATACGGCTAGCCGAGGGGGGAAATAATAATTGAAACCCGTTGATTTTCCGGGAATTTTTTTTTTACTCGTAAAAACGAGTAAAAGTCTGTTTAGACTCGTGAGTGAAGACCTCAGTCACAATATAAACTCTTTTGCAAAAAAAAACGGACATTTTAGATTTTTTTCTCTACTTCAATGAAGAAGAACAAGAAATAGGTTTTGTTAATTTGATGATGTATTGGCATGTTTTTTGAAGCATCCTGGCATGATTCTTTACGTTCCAAATTTAAAATTTGAAATTATTAAAAGAATAATAATGATTATTGTGGATTATTCTAAAATTGCTTTACTAATGGCGCGAATTGCTGAAACGATTTTTAACTGATTACGATATTTTAAAACTTTTTGGATATTTTCTGCAAATTAAACAATTTAATCTTTCTTTTTACATTAAATACCACTTTTTGATATGAGTGATAAAGCGATAAGGGTCGGTAAAATTATAGCCCTACTTGAAGAAGGTTGTTCGCAAACTTACGTGTCTCAGCGACTAAATGTGAGTCGTTCAACTGTCCAGAGGACTTGGCAACGGTATCAAGAGACTGGTTCGGTCAAAAGAAGACCCGGTTCGGGAAATAACGATGCACAGAACCAAGAGATGACCGCTTTTTGGTGAGTTAGGCGTTGCGTAATAGTAAGGCATCAAGTGTAGACCTGAAGAAGAGCCTTGAAGAAGTAAGAGTAGTAGAAGTTAGCTTGTGGACGGTCAGGAGGAGGCTTTTGGCTGCCAATATCAAGAGTTACCGCCCAGCTCGGGGCCCTAAATTACTCCGTGAGCACCGTGTTGCTCGACTTCAGTTTGCTCGGAACTGTGCTTCATGGACTCTGGAGGACTGGAATAAAGTATTGTTTTCTGATGAAGCTAGAATCTCTTTGTGTGGAGAGGACCGACGCCGGCGAGTGCTGCGAAGACCACGGGAACGCTATGCGGAAGTGTGTTTCGAAGAAATCACTCCTTATGGCGGAGGCTCCGTTATGTTTTGGGCAGCAATTAATTCGAAGGAGCGTACGGAGTTAGTTTTCATAGAAAATGGAACATTAAATGCACACAATCCAATTGTTCATCAATATTTCTTGCCCCAACAACTCCGCAAAATGTTATGCAAAACATTAATAGTTTAAAAAACACAAATAGTGTCGGTTATGACGACATTTCGACAAAGGTAATTAAATCCGTAAAAGACATATTATGTTTTCCACTTTGTTACATTATAAATTTAAGCATAGAAAAGGGTATATTTCCAGATGGACTAAAAACTACAATAATAAAACCACTGTTTAAACGAGGTAAAAAGGATATATTATCCAATTACAGACCAATTGCCTTAATTCCTGTCTTTGCAAAGGTGTTTGAGAAGGTACTTTATGATGCTATATACAACTTTTTAGATACGAAAAATATTTTATCTTCTCATCAAAAAGGCTTCAGAAAAGGAATGTCTATTAATATGGCCGTCTTTGATTTTCTAAACTGCGTAATGGAAAATGTAGACAAAAAAAATCCTGTATGCTCAATTTACATGGACATGACTAGGGCCTTTGATTGCGTTGATCATAATATATTATGCCATAAATTGGAATGCTACGGAATAAGAGGAAACGTCTTAGATCTCATTAAATCATACCTATCAAATAGAGTACAAAAAACTGAAGTTAGTAGAATTAATATGCAAAAAAAGTGTGAAGATACATATTTATCTGAGCCACTTATAGTTCAGTACGGAGTACCTCAAGGGAGTGTGTTAGGGCCTTTACTCTTTTTATGCTACATAAACGACTTACCAAACTGCACAACACACCCCATGGTACAATTTGCTGACGACAGTACTATAATCTTTAAAAAGCAATCTACTGACTACATAACTGACATTAATTCTACATTAAATAACATAATAAACTGGTTAATAATAAATAACTTAAAAATTAAAAAATTAATTTAAATAAAACCAAGATAATGCATTTTAATCAAAGGACATCTCAATCAGATTTTGACATACACTATTTAAATCAAACTATAAATAAAATATATGTATCAAAATTTCTAGGACTGCATATTGACAGACAACTGACGTGGAAGTATCACACAGACGTCTTAACCAAGCGGGTCAATAGCATGGCATATGCCTTACACCATCTATGTAAAGTTGTCAATAGGGATACAGCATTAACAGCCTATCATGGAAGCGTTGCTTCACTCTTAAGGTATGGAGTAATCTTCTGGGCAAACTCAACTAATAAGGAAAAGGTATTTCTGGCCCAGAATGGATGCATTAGAGCAATAATAAATCTTAAATCTACAGATAGTTGTAAACCACACTTCAAAGAACTCAAAATTATGACATTACCATGCATGTACCTATATGAAACCGCACTTTTTGTTAAAAATAACCTAGATTACTTTGAATCGGTAAGAGATGTACACAACTTGAACTTAAGAAATAAATCTCAGCTGTGCATCAGAATGTCCCATACGACGCTAATGCACAAAAGTGTATTTTGTATGGCTCCTAAAATTTATAATAAATTGCCAGAAGTCTTAAAAGCGTGTAATATATCGAAGTTTAAAAATAATTTGAAGACGTTACTCCTTGACAAATGTTACTATAGTATAAATGAATTCTTTAGTGATAGAACATTTAATATAAAATAATGACATTGTATTGTAATTATTAATTTGTTTTTGTACTGAAACTATTTATTTTATTTGTTTTCATTGTACCGCTGACTTTGATTTTCAATCACATATTTCTTATTATTTGTATATTTTTAAGATACTTTATGTTATAACAAACTAGTTAATATTTGCATGCCTTATATAGGTGAGAATGTACCTGGGACTTGCCTTTTTAACCATGTTACAAATTTATAACCTGCATTCTGACAAATAAATGAATTTGAATTTGAATTTGAACCGGTACATAATGGAAGTCCTAATTCCATATGCACAACCCACATTGACTGCACTTGGGGAAGATTCCATTTTTATGGACGATAATGCTCGCCCGCACCCTTCTGGCGACGTGGAAGCGTACATGCAAGAAGTTGGGATCCGTCGTTTAGATTGGCCAGCTCGAAGTCCTGACCTCAATCCAATTGAGCATGTGTGGGATGTTCTAAAGAGACGGGTAAGATCAGTGCAACCTGCTCCACAAAATATCAGGGAGCTAAAAAGAGCCATTGCAGAAGAGTGGGAACGTATTCCTCAAAACGTTATTAAAAACATCGTAGAAAACATGCCCAGAAGGATTCAAGCTGTGATTTTGGCAAGAGGTCACACTCGTTACTAGGTTTTTACATTTGTAAATTTGTTTAATTAAAAAAAGTAAAAAAGAAACTTGTCTTTATTGCCGACCACTTCTTATTGTTTGGGCGTGTACATCGATTTTAAAGAATCCATCGTTTTTTTTTCTTATAATTGCTCGAATTCACTTCACGCGCATTAATTTACACGATTATAAGTATACAGACTACGTCAAAGAAATAAATTTCATTTAATTAACTAAAATTGACCTTAGAACGTAAATTTCCTTAGGTGCCCGTTTTTTTTGCAAAAGAGTGTATATAAGACGCGCATTCATTTTATATATTACGCAAAAAGCGAAATTTTAAAGCGCAAAAAGCGATATTTAAACGCTAAAAGCGATATTTACAAATAGCAATTAAGCGGCCTGATCAACTGCGAAATTGTTACATTCATTTTTTAATTTTTATGTTGTGATGAATAAGAATATCTTAAAATAATAATCGAGTTTTGGGTGGCATTAAAATAGAAAGTTGATTAAATTTCAATCAAACTGTTCTATCATTCTGTGCTTTAAAGATATTTATGAAAGGAACATACAACGTTATTGAAACTAATCGTATTATCCGTATTCAGATTTGCCTTGATTTTACGCGTCTAATAATCGGACATTGTAGTACCGTTACTAGAAGGTTTCGAAGATACTACTGAATATTTCTTATTTACTTAACCTATTTACCTCAATTCGAGTGTATTGGAATCTCTGTAAGTGTTGAGAGATTTTAATTGCAAAATGAATTACCTAGCACAGGCAGCGGGTATTGCCCACCATGAATTAGGTAACGTAGCGCATCACGCAGCGGAAGCAGCCCGACGAGAAGTCGAGCATGCCGCTAGTAATTTAGCCGATAGGGTAAATCAGCAGCTTAATATACAGGGTGAACCACAACAACCCCATCCGCAACAACCATCCGTTTCGCACCAGCAAATGGAACCTCGTGATGAACCAGACACCACGGGTCCAAATAATGTTAAAGCACGCAGTATTGTCGAACCATTACCAACGGACATAATCAGAATCATTCCTTATTTTGATGGTAACACTAAGCTTTTAGATATGTACATTAAAAAGTGTGAATACGTGTTGAAATTTTACCGACCACGTAATGAAATTCAAGATGAATATATAATGCAAATATTCACCAGTAAACTTACTGGAAAGGCAGCCACCATTTTAAGTGAAATTGATTACATATCGGATTGGAGTTTATTAAAAGACATTCTAATACAACATTTTGGTAGTCAAAAAACCGAACAATGTTTGCAATTGGGATTAGAGTCCATAACTATAAAAAGTAACGAAACATATTTAGAATTTTGTAATAGAATCCAGTCTATACGAAGTAACTTATTTTCAAAGCTCATGAATGACGATGATTCCACTAAAGCAGCCAAAAAGGCTATATATAACAATGCTGCTTTACAAGTCTTTATGTATAATTTACCGCATGATCTGTTACAGACTGTCAGATTAAATAAAGCCAAAACGTTAGAAATTGCATTACAAATAGTGCTACAGGAAGTCAATTTTAAGCAGCAATGTAAACTGCGAAGTAATTTTGGCCGAAACCAAAAAAATGTCTGACCTATACAATCTGATCTACCTCAAACGTGTATGCGTAACGCCTCAAGGCAGTCAGATCCGATAAGACGACCGATTATTCTCAGTTTTAGGCAAAACTCAGGAAATTACCCTCGAAGGAATTATAACAATAATTCAGGCTATTATAACAATCAAAGGGGTGCAACCAATGCAAGCAACGCATGGAACCAAAACAGAGTTTATTCGAGTTATCAAAACCGCGGACAAAATCGTGAACCAAGGTTACGAAGACCACCGTTTGATCCGCCTATACTTACAGTAGAACAATGTACGCCAAACCCCCGACAAAATCGCGTAAACATCCATACTGCAAGTAATGTACCGTAAGAGGTCGAGAACACGTCATCGACACACGTCATCGACACACGTAACACCACGTCAACAACGACAATGAGTCACCGTCATAACTACCGTATATAATTATACCCGAAATAAATGCTAAACTTCTTATTGACACAGGTAGCACGCGCTCATTTATAAGTACGAACTGTATGATTACTAACTATCGGAAATATAAATTCTTTGAACCATTTGATGTAATAAGTACCCAAGCAATAAGCCAACACGACGAAGTAATTTACATTCCTATATTTAAAATATTCAAACAAAATTTTCCTCACAAGTTTTACATATACAACATATGTAATTCATTCGACGGACTGATAGGCATTGACCTACTTAAAAAATTGAACGCACATATACAGACATAGATAACCAAATGTTAACGTTAAGATTCCAACTGTGCTCTCTAATGGAAAGGCATTATCGAATCCGTAGATTTTTTTTTGAAAGGTGTGAGAATGCCTAGAGCTTTAGTCATCTGTAGAGATAACTTTGCGGAGACAATGATTCAAAATACAACTGAAGACCAGATAGAACTTGAGATATTTAAACCTTTTAAGGTTACCAAGTTTGAAGGAACCCTTTGTCAATTAAATTACTTAACATCAAATAACAATCAATTATTGCGGGAAAATTTAAATAAATTACGAACGGAACATATGAATCAGGAAGAAAGAGATGCCATATCCACCGTATGTCACCAGTTTATGGACATATTTTACCATGAAGAAATCCCTTTGACCTTCACACATGAAATAAAACATCATATTCGTACTAAGAATGATAACCCGATTTTTATTAAACCGTATAGGCAATCGCCTTCGCAGGCGTTAGAAATTAAACAACAAGTAGAAAAGTTACTTAAAGATAATGTCATTAAGCCTAGTTTTTCGCCATGGAGTGCCCCAGTTCATCTAGTGCCAAAGAAAATAGATGCATCAAATGAACAAAAATACAGAATGGTTATCGATTATGGGAAGCTTAACGAAATAACTATGGATGATAAATACCCACTTCCGAACATTTCTGATATCTTTGATAAGCTACGAAATAGCACCTATTTTACTACGCTTGATTTAGCATCCGGTTACCACCAGATTGAACTTTAAAATTAATATTTAACTTTAATTGAACCGGATAGACCAAAAAGTGCATTTAGTACCCAATTCGGTCATTACGAATTCTTAAGAAAGCCATTTGGATTAAAGACAGCACCTGCAACTTTTCAAAGAGCAATGGATAATATCCTTAAAGGACTACAAGGAGTCCATTGTATGATTTATCTTGATGATATAATTATTTTCTCATCAAGTCTAGAAAGCCATATACATAAATTAAAGACAGTTTTTGAAGTACTTAGAAAAGCCAATTTAAAAAATTAAATTAGACAAGTCTGAGTTTCTTAGGAAAGAAGTATTATATTTGGGTCATACAATTACTAAAGACGGATTAAAACCGAATGAAGATAAAGCTATAGCGGTTACGAAGTACCCTTTACCGAAATCACAAACCAAAATCAAATCGTTTCTAGGACTTTTAGGTTATTACAGACGATTTATACCAGACTTTGCTAAAATAACTAAACCTATGACAAAGTTTTTAAAGAAAGGAGTAAAGTTCGAAATTACAAAAGAATACAAAGATGCATTCGAAACATGCAAAAGTCTATTAACGAATGCACCACTCTTACAATATCCGGATTTTACCGAACCGTTTATTTTAACAACAGACGCATCTAACATTGCGTTAGGAGCAGTTCTATCTCAAGGAACTATAGGAAAAGAAAAGCCAATCGCTTATGCAAGTAGGACATTAGGAAAACCTGAAGAAAATTACAGTACTATAGAAAAGGAACTATTAGGTACTTTGGGCTGTAAAACACTTTAGACCCTATTTATATGGTCAGAAATTCTATATATACACAGATCACCGACCATTAGCATGGTTGTATTCACTCAAAGAACCTAATAGCAAATTAACAAGATGGAGACTTAGATTACAAGAGTATGATTTCGAAATTATATATAAATCAGGTAAACAGAATACAAACGCCGATGCACTTTCGCGAATTCACATAAATACATTAATAACGAATCAACATCAACCGGGAACTTTAATTCAAAATGACTATGACTCAGAAGAAACTTCAGATTCAAAAACAATGAACATTGAAGACCTACCGTCTTATTATGGTTGAAGGTTTAAACTTCCGTTTACTAAGTCTCGATCTATGGAAACTTTTGGTTTAGACTCGGTCTGAGAAACATCCGCATTATGGTCGCCGAACTATCGAAGGATCACATAGTCTCGAGTTTTCCCACAGATAAGATATTTTGTTCATTCATTTTCATTACTATTCATTCAAAACGATCCTATTTACTCATCCATACTTTTTACAAGTACTTAAAGTTAAAAAATAAATAAAAAGAAAGTATGAAACAATACATAATTCCTAAACGACAATCTGGATAAATAATCGCAAATAAATTCTAGCTTGGTAGCAGGCTATAAATACCTTAAAATATCAAGAAATTTTTAGCGATATATTTAAACTAGTATCTACGAAGCTACGAAGTAAATGTAACGGAACGTATAAGTTTTCCTTAACAATTTTTTTGATTTATCTATGAAGTTATGTAAACAACTTTTCTATCGGCATACAAATTACAAATATCTCTTGGTTTGTTGATTTTTCAAATTCTGCAAAGAAATATAAAAAAGAAAAGTTGCAAGAATTGAGGAGAAAAGAAAAAGTGAGTCAATAAACACATCGACGAACCATATTATTCAACCTCATAGTTAAACAACGCTTATTAAAATTCAAGTTTTTCGTAAACATCTTGGCCTAAAGCATATAAGCTGTAATATCTGTAATAAACCGAAATTGAAGTCCTTGCGACACGACATCTGGAACTTTAATACTAACCGTAATAAAGAGACGATAAAGCGAACAAAGGCTCTCAAAGTGTTTGCAAAGACATGGTTAGACTAAATTGATTATGCGTGAACTGTATCTACGACAATAAAATGAACTTGTAATCTTGGTTTTGGTTGGTTAGTTAGCGTCTCTGCCACACTTCAGCACTAATAGCATAACGTGTTTTAGTGATAACGAGATTAATTCACGAAAAAAAATAACTTTCTCGATCGTTTAGTTTTGTATAATGTATGTATAGTAGAATTGCATTTTTATAGAAAACATTAATACCTATAATACAGTCCGCAATACCAATGTCTTAGCATTACTTACTTATAGGGTAGATTAAAAACCGAGTTGTAAACATCTATTTTCCTTCGTCGTTCGTATTTAATTCAATTTTATTAGTCTTATCGTATATTCAGTGTTTTAACTGTACTATATCAATAGAGTGATTACAAAGCCACAATTGCAGTGATAAAAATACGACAGCTGAGTGTTTATAACAGCGATAATTGCGATTATTAATCTGATATTCAACGATCAACAAAACATTGCAAGTCGTTGTTGAGAATGCGTAAGTGCCACGGATTCCACGGCGCTTACGTCCTTTTGAGCAAGAACCGAACCAAGTCTTTCGGCGGTTATACGCTGTACATCGACGCTTGTCACTACGTCTGAATCAATGCATCTTTGTTGTTTCGTATAATCGCAGCAATGAATGCTCAAAAGTGCGCGGTGTGTCTCTTTCTTGGAGTGCAGCCGTTGCTCCGATAGATATAATTTTACTTGTTTGAACTTTACGAAACAAGAAGTCAGCGGGTTCTCCAAGGAGTACAAGGCATCGTGGGTGTGCCCTTCATGCCGATGTAAAGAGCCTAAGCTCGGTGATAACTCGAACACACCGATCCGGGCCTCGACGCAGAAACCTGATACAGTTGCAAAGCAAGTAATACAAGTACCACCGGCGGCACCGCCTGCGCCGAATACGACAACGTCACTCTGCGCTCCAGACCGCGCAGCACTTGTAGTTGCAGCTGTATTACGGCTGAGAGTATCCAGAGAGACATAATTCGGGAAGAGCTGGACCGGAAGTGGGACAGTCATTTAAGTGATATTCAGTTAAGACTACCTTTGAAGAGTCGCTCGCCGCCTACTGTTCGCAGAACGCCAAACTTTCCGAAGTAAACGAATCGCAGAAGGCCTTAATCACTGAATTACAAAATAACAACGAGAGACTCCGCGCGGCGACCAGTGATTTGACTCATCGCGTGCAATTATTGGAACAACTATAGCGCTCAAATAATATCGAGGTACAGTGTGTTCCAGAAAACAAGAGCGAGAATAGTAGAGGATATATGGTTACTCTGCCTCAAGTTTGTTCAGCTTGATCTGTTCAAACCGTTTAATGAATGCATTAAATTTATCGGATATGTGATAGGTTAGATATCACATATCAAAACGATCCATTCACTCAAACCAATCGGTAGGAAACACAGTCACACACAATATCAGATTCATCTGTTCAAGCACTTTTATACAGCCGTTCCGCGCGATAGCAACAGGTTAAGTTAATCATGAAGATTATAAAATATAAATAAGCTAGCTAGGTAGGTAAGGTATCTTAAATCAGCGCATGTTTTTATTACATAAATATGTATCTTTCGATTAGACCAGTAGGATTGGTACGACATTGTTAAAATACTTAAGATAATAGGATTTTGTGAGTTCAGTGAGTGAGCAACTAAGTTGAACAGTAAACAGGGCGCTGGTGATCTATTCACATAGAAGATCTGATAATTCAGCTTTTTAGAATGTCTTATTAACAGTTTCACTGGGCTGATAAGTAAGATTTTTTCTTTATTTTTACATATTCACTTAGATGAACTGATGATTCACGTTTTCAAAATGTTACAACAGTAAGACAGGGGTGATAAGCCAGCTTTTTATTTATTTTGCATCTGTTCACATAGATGATCTGATGATTCAGCTATCTAAAAACGTTCATAAAGAAACTCTGATATCTCTCAGTATCAAGTGTGCCAGATGATACAAGATCTATTCAAATATCAAGCATAATATATGCCTCTCACAGCTGTTACCAAGCATCTATAATTCTTAAATGCATACTGAATGCATTCACCTATTTCAAGCCTCTGAAAGGTATATTATGCATTATATGTGTATAGAAAGAATTATTACATCAGATTACGTTTAAAATACGCGTGAATGGTTATGATATGAATAAACAAAACTAAATAGGTGTGTATAGAGATTAGGTATAGTTTGGAAGTACTTAGATACTCTGTATATGTTCAAGTGATAGTATTTCAATACTATGTCATCGTTACTGTGATCATCAGGATCACCACCCACCCTGTCCTTAAAGCTTTAAAGCCGATTTTCTGTCGGGAATAGATAGTATGAGACATAAGGTCACAACCCAGCACGATGACTACTTCCTCAAAATTGTGGTGAACATGACAGTTACCTCACAATATTTTTCTTTCACAGTTTATGAGTTAAACGAGTGATTTAATTTCTATCTTACTAAAAACAAGGATAAATAAAAAGCAATTAGCCGGTAATTTCGAGTTATTTATTTTATTATATACTTATTATCTATCATTACATTAGCTTCCTATGTATTTTACTAAGTCCTTCAGCTACATATTGCGCGCATACACTGGCTTTAGAATTTTCAAAATTTTTAAGCTCCTCTGCTTCAAAGATTTGTACCCGTATAATTTATGATGGATGCACCCTTCAACGGTTTTTTAACATATGAATGCAAAGTCTTGTTTGCTCGACGTTTTCTATGGCAACTATCACTGGCATTGTTTTGGATGCTGGTTCTACTGTTGGCTCTTTCCTCACTATCGAAGGGTCTTTCTCGCTCTAGATATTCAGCAACATTTTGACGGAGAATTTGTTCAGCGGGAAATGGTGAGTAACTATCGAACATTATATCGTGGGATTCCTGAAACAAGAAATACATATAATTATAGATTAACGGTATTTTGATTACCTTATATTTTATACGAATACCTATGCGAGTTAAGACAGATGAATAGAGATTCCTTGCTTTTTTCAATGATGGGTAAAAGATCTAACACTTTTAAAAATGTAAGGTTATTTTTACTTACCGACATGTGGTGGTAGACCGCGGAGAGAACTTGTATGCGATTTGATGGCAGATGTAAAAGTGTTTTAATTTTGATTTACTATTACGTTTTTATACTTTTTTAACCTGTTTTTTTGTTGTTATTAAGGTTTGAAATTAGGATAAAATAATCGCTCGTTAATAATCAAATCATCATGCAAGTCGGCATAAATACGTATAAGGATGTCTGCACATGGCTACCAAATACGGATAATCCCCGACCATGCATTTATACTTGTGTGCATTTTTACAAATACATATTGTGTAGATGAGTAGGTTTTAGGGCTATAAAACCAAGCTGTGTCAAAGCCAACATCACAGATCACACTTCGCTGGAATCAAGGTTCAACCTCCTGGAAAAATAAATCTACAATAATGTAAGTACCTTAAGCTGTAACGGTTTATTTATTGAACCAATAATTTTATGGTTCTAATATATGCCTTTCTTAGATTTTTGTGACGTAGTCAATAAGTATAGACGCACACATATAAATAAAACTAACACATGTATCGTATGAAATCGATAGTACAACAACTCGTCCAGAGAGGTCACTACTTTCAAGGCAAATGCCGTATCCATTTTATTCAGGCGACCTCCAACGGCGAGTGGGTACAACTCGTAGGTTGGTCGATCGAGTAGGTAACGGGTTAGTACAACGAAAAATCCCGAGAGGGCGTTTTGGATAATGAGAAAAGTGGGTTTAGGCTTCGAAGGATTTAAAATTCAGACGCTTGTTTCATCCAAATTTTATTTATTGTGGTATGTAATGAACATACCCAATTTGTGAAGTAGATATTTCGAGATATACGTTGAAATTAACTGAAGTTATTTCAGAAGCCGTCGTTGTATTTATTCTAACATCGTAATGGTGGAGACATCTAGTGAGAAGTAGTTGTGTCGGGGATATAATTCCTTCTAGAACATTCGATTGGCAAGTTTATATACTACGTTTTCGAGCCGCCGACTTCACTTTGAACGAGAAGCTCCGAGGGGAAACACGGAAACACTTTTGAATTTTAGGTGAGTGCCAACGCGCGTTCGCGAAATCGAATATAGTGGAAGCCGAAGTTATATTTTGAGTTTCGTTACAGCGTCGAGTGGGCTAGCGACCGTGCCGCCAACATTTTGTCCCTCGCGAGCTGCGGATCGCAAA
Source organism: Selenia dentaria (assembly GCA_917880725.1). NCBI lineage: Eukaryota > Metazoa > Arthropoda > Insecta > Lepidoptera > Geometridae > Selenia > Selenia dentaria. Next base: position 31,975,521 of record OU862885.1, on the reverse strand, counting down.
GTCCACGGTTGCAGCCAGTTCCTGAGGACACGGGGTCTGGTCGTCCCTACTCCGGCCGCTGATGAACTCGTGGTAAGCATAATTTTACATATCGGGGTAGTAAAATTCCAGATTCAGGTGCTATCGCAATGGTCCGATGTGTTTGATGCCCGAGATGTCAGACTGCGGCCTGAGAACGTCGTAGATTCAGAAAAGCAAGGGGTTTGGTTTATTTTTGCGTATTTCAAAGTATCGATTTACAAATTTTTATAATGCATACCTACTTAATATTCTCAGATGAAAATCTATAGTAAAAATACCTGTTCTTTATAAAAGTAATTCCATAGGTGGGTAAAATATAAACGAGGTCCTGACGGTGTACTATAATATTTTTTTGTATGTGATTTTCAGGAGTAAGGACCTCGACGCTAAATGAGTGTTTCACGTCAACATTGGTTGCCGCACACGGCGCGTTCCGTCGTGGGCGAATTCAAAGCAGACACCGCGTGGCGGTTGTTCCTGCCTCTTCTCATCATCCGCTTCATCAATGCAGCGGAGGTTTTAAGGTTATGCACCAGCAGCCATCAAGGTCAGAATATCCTACCTTCAATTCTAGTGCGAACAAATCCGTAGTGATTATATTTTGTTCCACATCTTTTTAATTTTGGCAGCGAATTATTCTGAAATAAAATTTGGATAGTGCCATGTGAAATTAGTGAACATTCGATTAAATATTCCATATAAAAATAAACAAAAACATTATCTCGCGTACGGCAATTTACTAATTAATAATATGTGCAATATTGATCAGTGCTGCTCGTGGGTTCCGTATTGAATAAGTAGGAACGTATGTTTGTATGAGACGGTTAATTATACATCGTCAGCTTTTATCTTTACAACCGTTAACCTTCTATATGTATACTGTGTATTTCGAATGTTATAAAGACATACGGATATCAAAGTAAGCGATCGGTAAAGCATCGTGTACGGACAAGGGCATCGCGTATAGATTCATGCCAACATCGGATATCTTTCAGGCATTGGTTGACTCCCTATCCGTATGGGTGATGTGCTGAACGGTTGTTTTGTTTGTCATGTTGTAAACTTTAGATTATCGTGGTAATTTCATTTTTTCTATTTCATATGAAATATATTTGTATTTGTAGAATGATGCTTTTCATCAATAAATCTTTGTAACACAACCTGTAACCACTAAGGTGTTATTCTCATATTTAGAGATTATATTTTATTAGATTGATAGTAATTATCTATTCACTTCAATTTTTTCATCATAGCTTGTTTGAAACTAAACAGTATATTATCATTTAGCCACGTACAAAAATAGTAAACGTGAAAATGTATATCGTAGAATTATAATTAGAAATAAAACTTATTTTATTTATTAAAAAAAATATATCTTTTATTTAACTTTTTGTAACCGGAGGGAACAACTTGAGTCTCATGCTTTTTTCCACGTTTCCACGTTACAAAGCATTACTTATCCATTCATCTTTACATCTCTTCATTTATATAATTATCGCTCGACAGTTCGTGTTCTAATTATGATTTTATTTATAGGTCGAGATCTATGCCTACGCTGATGGAGGAGTTGTTTCCTGAGGAGAATGATGAGGTGCAGTACGCAAAACCATGTGCAGCGAAAAAGCGTACCAGTCACTATGCAGATGAACAGATGAGGGGGAAAAAGAAAACCCAAACGTAAGTTTTATTATGCACAGCATAATATATAAAAATAAAACTTTCCGTTGCACTATTTTTTGATACTGTCTCTCCACGCCACTAGAAACTTTGTTTCATCTGTTTTTAAAAAAGATTCCTCTATTAGGTTGCATTCAGAAGATGAGATGAAGGCAAAAAAGCGCTGCATCCCGCAAAAGAAATGCAAGACGTCGATAAAGCCCATCATGCCGCCAGTTCGGGTCACTGCAAAGGATCTCTTCGGCGAGGATACAGAAGATGAGGAACCACAAGCGGCTAGCAGTGGTAAAAAATTATCATAACTTCATTCAGTGTTTGTCAATAGATTGGCGACAGGAGTATCGAAGCAGGTGATGCCGGATAAGGACGGCACTCACTATGTCGAACTAAGTGTACAAATGTTATTTTAATCAAGCAGTTGTGCGTAGCACATAACTATGCTTATGATCAAAATAGCAATTAACTGCGGCGGATGCGACGGACCAAGGGACATTATCGGTCTAAAAACAAAAAGGAGGGGAGAACTTATCTCACTAGTTTAACGCGGTAGTTGGCCGGCAATGGAAAGTTTATCACTTTGAAAACATGTTTTAAATGCGATAAGGTGGATATAAGCTCGAAACTTTGAGAGGTATTTCATTCCGCGGTTAGCCGTTAGTAGCCAAACTGGACAAACTAATAGCAGAATTTCTGGACTCTAAAGTAGTGACTCATAATGGCCGAGCGACCAGAATACGTAAGAGATGCAGATCCGCAGGAGCGTGGCGGGTCCGAGTCAAGGTTCAACTCGCCCCATCGGGACAGTCAAGCATCGGTAACTATTTTGAACGAGCAGCAAAACGAGGAAACGACGGACAACAATACAACCGACGTGGACATGTTGGCGAATACGCAAGCGGTCCTGGAAATAATTCCGAACAAAAAGAAGAAGGCTCCCCGCGAAAAAGGAAAAGGGATTGGCAAGGTGAACCCGATGCGCCAGAAGAAGATAGTGGAGTCGCACAGCTGTTTTATATGGCTAAAAAATTATTGGGACAACGAAAGCACAATGGTATTGATGCCCTAATCTATAACCAAAATCAACAAATACGCTCTGGAGGATCAGATGGCGACCCTGGACCGTCTAGTCCGCCCGTTGAACCAAATAATGAAGACTTTCATTCTGGATATTTGCAAGCAAAAGCTGAATTTTAAGAAGGATCTCCTGAGACATCTTTGAGGAGTGGGGCTTAGGTCCCGGATTGTCCACGATGTATGGGAACGTCCTGCAGATGGAATGGAAGGAAGATTTCGACAATCTGTTATTTCAATTATACGGAGCGGTGTATCTGAACGCACAGCAAGAGATGGTTCCCTCCAGCGAGGAAGAGGAAGAAGCCCCGAAAAAGCAGGGAAACCAGGGAAAGGTAGGGGCATTCTCTTCATCACGGAACACAACGACCACCTCCATGTCATGTACACGTACAGCGGAGGATCGTGCCGGTGTCGATTTATGAGATATTTCTCGGAATTCGCAACATATGAAAAAGAAGAGTGTGAGCTTTTAGCCGAACCGTGGTCCAATGTTGAAAGAAGCCTCGATATCGAAATCGAAGACGAATATGAAAAACTCCATGTTGAACTCGGAGAAGCGTCGCAAAGCTCTGGACTCAGATCAGGAGGAACATCCACCCAAAAAGCCCGGGAGGCGCTTGAGCGAGACCAGTGTGAGCAGCGACAAGGACTCAGACTCCGATGCCTTATGCTAGACGGAGTGGTCCAACAGCAATGTTTACGCCCGAGCACTGACTCAATATCGCAGAGTATATGTTTAAAACACCAAGAAAGCCTTATTACATTGAAGTCGCCGGGAGAGCGTGGTACGAAGGTGGTAAAGTTAAATATTTCCCTACGCAGATTGCTTGAGAAAGCCCAAAAACGAGTGGTGGAAACATGCGACCTTGAGGAGTCAGTTCCTAATATATTCAGACGACTCGCGTGTGGCCAAGCTAGTGGAGTGCTTAATGAAAGAAGCTTTCAGGCAAATAAGGGTGATAAAAAAAATTGAGATCGAGACGAAAAATACCACCTACAAAAGTGGTTAGAAGGCTTTATTATAACACCCCCACAAAATATATTCTACACAGGACATTGGTGCAACGGGCCGTTTAAATACTGGAGTAAGTCTCAGGACCTAGTAAAAAATTCTTTCCAAAATATACGACAGGAATTATGCGACTTAAAAGTCAAAGATATATTTTTGAGAACTCGCAACATTCCCATGGAAAGATTAATTTACGTCGGTCCTTGGAATAACTTAAATGATTACTACTATGAAATACGACAAAGTTTTAAAGTGGATCTTAAATACACTATTGGAATACCAGTATCCTGACAAGGATCACAGATATAGATTTGTGCAAAATGTATATGACATATGCAATAAATCATTGCCTAAACGGAATTGCAAGTTTGTCCTGGGAGAACCTAACAGTGGGAAAAAATATTTATTATCGCACGCCATTTTATCGGCATCCGCATCAGCCCAAAACCTACGCGTTTACTTGTCACCCCAGTGTACGCGAGTGCGCGATAAACCTAGTGCACAAACAGTATACCTACAAGTGACCCAGAACACTTCAACACGCGGTCCACAGCCGGACGACTATCCAGAGGACTCTCAAGGTCATCAGCCCGCACGACCAGAGAACGAACCACGGACCACCCGCAATCCTGTAAATACCTACATATCCTTCCTAATAACTATCCCCTACGAGCGTATGGTGGCAGGTTGCCTCACCATGTTTATTACAATGTATCATTTTAACAATAGGTATAATGGTGTTTATTATGTACACTAAAGCTTTAATTTTCCACGTGAACATAATGTGAACATGTTTTTTTTTTTTTTTACCCAAACCTAAAGCCATCACTTATAGAAAAATTGGTGTATTTTATAAAAATAATTATCGAATGAAACAAATCATAATTTTTTTAACAGCTCCTAATAGATACCGGACTTGCGACAGAGATAACGCTCTACGAAGCCGAAATTAGCGGATTGTCTCTTTCCAAAGGTCGATGTGCAATACTTATCGCCGGGTACTGTACTATCGTTTTATAGGGGACATCAATGTCTACAAAAAAGTATGTGATACCATATGTCTAACTATTACAGTTACGTCACGACAACTACTTTTCCGTGTTAAAATATGGAATATAAACGCAGATACAAACTAAGCCACATTATTCGTACTTTGGTGTTAATCCTTATCTACTCTGCTAATAAAGGAAACATTTGCAGCACTGAAAAGTTACACCGATTCCATAATTGGTGAGTTTCATCGTTGAGTTGATTTGTTAGCTGCTCTGGGTTAGCCGATGTCATGTCTTTCTTCTGATAGGAGGTTCCACTTACTAGGATTCACTCTCTGTAAATAGCTTCACATTGTTTTTGTTAAGCATTGTTACCAGAGAAATTACTGGGCATGAAGAGATTTGACGTCTCGTGACGAGTGCGGCGCAGGATGCTGTTCGAAAGTTCACAATTTTAACACTGCTACTGTAATAGACAGTCGTAAATCTTACCACCAGGCAAGCGTCTCGCCCGTTTCGCCACTCTAATGTATACAAAAATAGACAATAAAACACATGGGATAAAAAAATATAATGGGAACCGAGTTCTTCTGTGATAAGCATACAAAGTTGCTAGATAGCTAGCTAGATAGAAGATGCCACCTAGTTTGTTAAAAAATTGCTTTTCATTACAGACGATAAACCAGAAATATAAACAAATGCTGCATTGTTGCTGTTATCCTGCTTGGTACCGTCGATTCCATCAAAGAAAAAAAGGAAAGTCTTCATGGAAACCATCCCGAAGTGAAATTCGAGATGGATTTATATGCCAAGTAGCTGATGTGGCCGATCTGCAAATAATAAATTTCAACAAGAAGAGACAAACTAGCTAAACTCGGGCGAACATTTCAGCCATTGGTAATGTACATAGGTACAGCATCTGTCATTTAATGTGTCTACGTTGTCATTGCTCAGACTGTTTATAAAGTAAACTCATTGCTACAGAGGGGTAGATGTGATTTAAAATCATACAAACGACACGAGCACAATACTCAGACGAATCTTATCTTGTTTAGTTGTTTGCACAAAGAGTTCCAGTGCTTAGAAGCTTCACTCCATCACTTCGGGTCAGCTGTAGGGGAAAGTTGTAACAGTTGTATATCCCCGGAACAACAAATAATTTTGTAACCATGGCTCCAATGTGGGGGCTGAAAAAATTAAATTGTAACAACCGCTCCAATGCACGGGGGGGTACCGTTCATAGGACACAATTAAAAAAAACACAACCTCGGAAATAGCACAAAAACAATGATAACTAGGCAGTCCGATAAACAAACTAGCCATAGATATAAATAGTTTAGCAATCCTATTTAATTATCATTTATTTTTTGACATTTGTAGTGAGTGCATGTGCATTATCGCAACTTGTCGTTATCAGTGACTCATTCCTTTGGTATTTGACGAAAGCATTTCTCAGAATTCAGTAGTTTGTTTCCAGTATTTGTGATAATGGAATTCCAAGAACAAGGTATGTATTTGGTTACCTGTTATATATTACGCAGATATTTTGTTTCATAACTGCAATATTTACGTGCCACGCCGCAGATATTATTTTAAAATATTTTAGTCGCATATTGATTAATCATCGACTTACAAAAATTGGCAGGCACGGGCCGGCATTCACACTATATAGGTTATAGGTTTGTCGGGTTATGATCTCGCGTATATTGGTCTACGTCCTTCCTGCCCTAACCCATATTGTTAATCATTCTTTAGCCTCAGGGCAGTTTCCTGATCAATGGCGTAAAGCTCATGTCATCCCCCTACCTAAAGTTTCCAATCCTTTACTTCCTAATCATTTTCGACCAATTTCGATTCTACCATTCCTCTCCAAAGTTATTGAAACTATTGTTCATAAACAGACCACTGATTATCTTTCCAAATTTGCTCTCCTTAACCCATTCCAGTCAGGATTCAGACTAGGGCACAGTACCACAACTGCATTGCTCAAAGTTACTGAAGACATTAGGAAGAGTATGGAAAACTCCCAAGTTACCATACTCGTACTAATTGACTTTAGTAATGCGTTCAATGCAGTAAATCATGACTTGTTGCTTGCTGTGATATCACACCTGAATTTTAGCTCAACAGCTATTGCTTGGTTTTCTTCCTACCTAAGGGAACACCAACAGGCGATTCGAACAGGAGGGAGTCTCTCTGACTGGTGTGAACTGGAAGCTGGTGTCCCTCAAGGTGGAATACTGTCACCCTTACTGTTTTCTATATTTATCAACATTTTGTCCCGTTATCTAAGAAACAGCTATCACTTCTACGCAGATGACTTGCAAATATACTGTCATGCCAGTGTCGACAATCTATCTGCTGCAATATCTTCCATTAATAATGATCTTTCACACCTGCTTTCTTGGTCGAAACGGTATGGAATACTGGTGAACCCCAGTAAATGCCAAGCTATAATCATTGGAAGCAGGCAGCAACTCATCAAAATAGACCATTCTAATTTGCCTCCTTTACGCTTCAATGATTGTACTATCCCTTTTACCGAAACCGTAAAGAACCTTGGTATTTTAATGGACGCTAATCTTAACTGGACTCCTCATGTTACAGAAGTCTCAAGGAAATTTTTTGGGTCTCTACATTCTTTACTACGACTTAAAAACTTCCTACCGATTAAAACAAAAATTTCTTTAGTCAACTCCCTTCTTATGCCAATTCTGGACTACGCCGACATCTGCTGTGTGAATCTTAATGAAGACCTCCTCAACAAGCTTGATCGGTTACTAAATTCTGGTATTCGGTTTATCTATGATCTTAAAAAATATGACCACATTTCCCAGTACAGATTGAAACTTAAATGGCTTCCCATTAGGGAAAGGAGGTATTGCAGGATTCTAGGTCTCTTATACAATATTTTAAAGGATCCTTCTTCTCCCTGCTACCTGAAAGAAGAGTTCCACTTCCTCGCAGAGACACATAGCCTGAACCTGCGATCTAAAAAATCTCTAGTACTTGCAACTCCGCTCCACAGAACATCGTTTGTAGATAACTCCTTTGTAGTTACTGCGGTACGTTTGTGGAACGAGCTTCCATCTAACATTAAAACGGCCCCATCTAAGTTTGCTTTCAAAAAATTAATCCGTACCTTTTATCTTCAAAAAATTGCTAAGCCGTTAACATGAGGGTCACGTAAACATATTGCATTATAGTTTATTAGTTAGGACATATGAATATTTATTGGTATCTATTATATATATTGTATATTATGATATTTATATATGGATATATATATATATATACAGTGGTGGTCATATAATTAAGAACGCTAATTTAAAGGGAAGATTTTTTCAAACTAACAAGTATAACCAATTGCATGTATTTTTTTGTATTTCTCTTGGTATCGCAAAACTTTTCCATACTAGCGGTACATTCATTGATACACATGATTGGCTAAAAAATTCATATATAAACTTTATACATTAGATCTGAGCCTAGTATTACTACTTACTGGCTGGTCACATAATTAAGAACGCTGAATAGTTTATTTTTTTATTCAAATTTAAATAGAGAACACTCTGTTGCTCTGTGGTTCTTGGGCACTATTCGTATAATTTTGGCGCCATTTAGTGCTGTAAACGTCTTAAAGGTGATTGCTTCATATAAAAACAATGGGGAAAAATAAAAGTTGTGATAAATCTAAAAGGGAAGTAATAATAAAACTTCGCGACAAGAATTGGTCATATAAAAAGATAGCCGACCATCTGCAATGCTCAAAAACTATGGTTTTCCACGCTGTGAAGCATTTTGCCATGTATCAAACTACTTCAACAGTTCCCCGTGTACCTAAACAGAGAAAGTCATCTCGTCGAGATGATCGCAATATCGTTCGTTTGGCAAAACAAAATCCTTTTAAAGGGTCTAATGAGCTGAGAAAAGAATATTTTGGTGAAAACAACCCTTCAGCAATCTCGGCACGCACTATTCGAAGGCGTTTGGTAGAAGAAAAGTTGCACGGAAGGATAGCAAGGAAGGTGCCCATGTTGAAACGGTGCCATAGGCAAGCCCGGCTTGCATTTTCAAGAAGGTATGAAAACTGGACAGTTAGTCAGTGGAAAAATGTTCTTTTTTCTGACGAAACAAAAATAAATAGGGTATGTTCTGACGGAAAACGATATGTACGACGCCCTCCGAATAAAGCATTTGACCCAAAATACACAAAAGTGACATTAAAGCATGGTGGGGGAAATGTGAAAATTTGGGGGTGCTTTTCTGGGTATGGTGTTGGACCTGTTAAGTTGATAGAAGGAAACATGGATCAATTCCAATACAAAAATATACTGGAAGAAACAATGTTACCTTATGCTGAAGACGTGCTTCCGGTTATCTGGACATTCCAGCATGACAATGATCCAAAGCATACTGCACGCACAGTTAAGGAATTTCTCACATCGCAATCAGTTTCTGTCTTAGATTGGCCAGCTAACAGCCCAGATTTAAATCCAATAGAGCATCTTTGGTGCGAAGTCAAGAAAAAGGTTTCAGATCGACAGTGTGGCAATTTAAGAGAACTGTACGACGTTTTCTTAGAAGAATGGAACTCTATATCTCTTGCGAAATGTCAAAAATTGATAGAGTCAATGCCTCGCCGGTGTAAAGCAGTAATTAAAAGCCGTGGACATGCTACTAACTATTAATTTTAGTTTAAATGTAATAAATTGTTCTTTTTTTCCTTTACGCACTTCATATTAATGTGATTTATTTAATCTAAGTTTCATATAAAACAACTCTTGAACAGTTTAATAATTCGTTCTTAATTATTTGTCCAGCTTCATTACTATATGAATTTGTTATTATAGAGTATAATTAAATAAAAAATGTTAGCAATTTTATTTTATATTTGTATTCCCCTTTGCTCTATCCATGTGGCTATTTCATAACATACCTAGTTATTTCTAAGAAGGAACACATAAATATACGTGACATGATTTATATTTTAAAAAACATGAACTTTAAATCGTTCTTAATTATATGTCCACCACTGTATATATATATATTTATATGTATATATTACATATATATGTATTGTATATGTATATATTACATATATATGTATTGTATATCTATATATATAATTATGTATAGTATACAAAGTATTAGTTTTATTAAGACTGTTTTCTTTTTGTTATGTATATTTCGTACCTCTCTAATATTACCCCTCATTGATGCACACAACCATTTTCTTTTCCGCTGCTGGATGACTGGTAGATAATGCCCTAGCATTAAGTCCTCCTTTTGTACATTTTACTGTGCAATAAAGAATTAAATAAAATAATATATACAAAGTAAAAGCTCTATTTGTATATTTTCAACATAGAAAAATTCAGCTGTCTCTGGTTGCCTCTCTGGGAGTTATAGGGTCATTATGCCGTCGTAGCTACTGGCGTAGAACGGTTTTCGAAGCCGTTGAATTAATTAAAGTTTTTATTTTCAGATACATCAATCAAATGCTCCTTTTCAAGATCGTTTATCTTTGATATTTCGGTCAAAGTGATGGGAATACAAAGGAGAAACCTAAAGAAGTATTAGAAATCTTACTTAGCTTCGACACCACCTATAACGTAGATATAAGTGCTTTAGATAAACGAGCTAACCTTTTTTTTTTGTCCCGGGGAAATCCATTATAGATACCACCTACCACGGGGAGGTAGGTGGTAGTGGTAGAGGATTATGTGGGAGTCCGTATACCCACTATCCGTCCGTGAACCCACCTCCTCGAGTCTGCGCCGAGCGCCCGGACCCCACCTCCTCGAACCTGCACCAACGTGCCCGGGCCCCCCTCCTCGAGCCTGCGCCAAAGCGCCCGGGCCTCACCTCTTCGAGTCTGCGCCAAAGCGCCCGGACCCCGCCACTCCTATGTGGACTTGGCGGCCAAAGCCCATAGGAGCGGCCCTGCCTGAGCCGGCCAGCGCACCCCAACGCCGGCGCGGCCCCTGGGTTCCTCTTGGCTTTACCGTGGTGATCCAAGCCACGGCTACTGAGCCCCCCCGCCACTTCAATGCGGGAACCCTTCGCGGGGGGGGGAAATTTCTAGGTATCCCTGGAAAAAAGAAATAAAAAGATCTGCGATCTGATAAAAGGTGAGTTAACATAACTGAAATAAAAACAACCGTGGGAGAGGCGGTCAAAACCGAGGACCTCCCCGAAACAACTACCGGGATCAAGATCTCTCCGACGAGCAAGAAGTCCACAACTTTCATCAGAAGAGTAGTGGCAGTGGCAACAAAAGCGGAAGCCGCAAGCTGATCAACCGAGACAAGCAACGAGCTGACAATTACAGAGAACGTAAAAATGCTACCACTATGGATGCAATAGATGCAGGACTGAACAAGATTTTACATCCTGGATTTGCCAGTTTGGCAAATGTGGTCAAAGACTTCACTATCACACAACGCACAGCCCGCATTATTCCAGTGTCAACCCATCCAATAAGTATCATTATGCGCGATAATATCTTGCGCACTGAAAGCGAATTGCAAGGACGAGGAGTCTCTCTCAACTACAATCGCCATGCATTCTTTCGTATCAGTCTCGCCATGTTTGAGTCTAAGAGTACCCGCAGACTACAAACTTTCTATCGGCCGATAGTTTGGTCGGCTTCTTAATCAGTATGAAGATGTACGCAGATGCGCACATTGCAGTGATTCAGTATCGGCCGATAAAACAGTTTGATGGGCTTCACGACTGCCTTCAAACTAAACCATCGGCGAACTATCGGCCGACTGCTTGATCAGTATGGCGCTCAAGCCCCGCCCGCACACTTGTCGATTGTTTGATCGGCCGACTCGACCGATGGCTTCAGTTCACTCCGCGACGGACGCGGGGAAGGTCGTGCGCAGTCTGTACGTTCATGATGGATTCCGCCTCGTCTCTGCTTGTCGAATCGTATATAGAAAACTTGATTCAAGAAATTGAAAAAAGGCCCGCACTCTATAAAAAAAACTTAAAAGAGTACTCTGATGTTAATCAAAAGAAAAAACTATGGGAGGACGTCTGTGAAGCAGTTGTTCCTAATTGGAATGAGCTTAGTGCCGAGGATAAAACAAAACAAGGTAGATCGATAATTTTTATTTTAATAACTACATTTTTAAATCACTTTATTATACTGACAGGAAATTGCGCCCGCTGGAGAAATAAAATATGATGACATGTACTGCCGCACATTATCCATATTATTTCTTCCTCGGTTGTTTTCATTTCTTGTTACGTCATTCATGGGACAACTGTAGAGAGTATCTGTGAATTTTACTCCGTCTTTGATTCGTACATAATTATGAAGGACACAACAAGCTTTAACAATTCGAATACAAAAATTAATATTCACATCAATTGGACGGTGGAAAATACGCCACTTGTTAGCGAGAATGCCAAAAGTACATTCAACCATGCGTCGAGCTCTAGTATGTCTATAGTTGAAAATTCGCTTGGTGTAATTTAAATTTCTTTTTGCATATGGGCGTAATATATGATTACCAAGCCCAAATGCTTCATCGCCTACGACAGAGAATGGCATAATGTTTCCGTCTTCGTCGTTAGGTAAATGCCTTCCAGTGGGAATATTTAGCAGATTCTCAGATAGCCGTCTACCCATTTCGGAATTTTTAAATATTTCTGAATCACTTGATGTTCCATACGAACAAACATCAATGTATACAAATTTGTAATCTGCATCCGTCCATGCCATTAAAACGCAAGAAAAGAACTTTTTATAGTTATAATATGCAGATCCAGAATGTTCTGGCTGTATCATGCGTATATGCTTCCCATCAATCGCTCCAATAATGTTTGGAAAATTTGTGCGACTGTTCAATTCGTCAGAAATTTTAATCCAGTCATGTTCTTGTTTGTTTGCCATGTACAATGGTTGGAGTATGTTCCATATTTGCTCACATGTAATTTTAATAATATCTCGTATTGTAGAAGCTCCCATTAGATAATCAAAAGACAACGCGTTGAAGCTAGCTCCAGTAGCTAGATATCTGTAAGATATAAATAGAGTTAATATTTTTCAGGTCACGAAGTACAAAAAAAATGGGCAAATTTACGTACTTGCTTTCGTCGGGAATTGAACGCACAAAAAAACACCAAATCGGGGCAAGCTGCAACTAAGAGGCGTAAATATATCTACTTTCAGCAGTTACTATTTTTACTTCCATGCATGGAAAAGGGACCATCGGAAGGTTGCCCAGAACCAGAGGGTATTCATGAAGAGGATGAAGATGTTACCCAACCTATTCCATCCACTTCTACAGCTATTACTAAACGAAAGAATAAAACTAATACAGCACCGGCTCAAACAGATTTAGATAAAGCGATAATAGAAGCACTAAATAGGGATGAAACTGTAGATGAAGATAAAAGTTTTGTTTTATCTCTTGTACCCTCATTTAAGAATTTAACCCCAGATGAAAAACTTGATGCTAAGATTGCTATCCTTAACATTTTTAAACAGATAAGACAAGCCAGAAGTCAGGCTACTTCTCAATCAACCAGTAGTTACAACTTATTACAGCAACCTTTATCCTCTTTTCCTGTATATCAACGACGGCAACCATTGCAGACCAATGTAGCCAGTTCGACGCCATCTCCCATTCAGTACGTTCAATCGCCATGCAATTCAAATGAGACAGTGCAATCTTATATTTCAAATTTTTCAGATGATTCGCAAATGTACGATTTATAAATAATGTCTTCTAATGCTTAAATAATTGTGATTTTAGTTATACATAATTAAAGTTAATTACTTAAAAGCAATAAATGGTTTTACTTACCGTATTGTAACGCTCAATCTCTCCTCTGCAGGTATAGAAAGTCTTAAATGTGTATCCATCTTTGATATTGAAGGTCCAATTAATTTAACGAGTTCATTGAAACTGGTTATGCTCATTCGATAAAAGGAGAAAATTTTTTCCGGGTAGTCTAGTAATTTAGAATGAATTGTGTAAAACTTCCCTTGCAATAATCTGTTACTATTGATGGGATGTACCCAATACTCTCGATTCCTCTTCTTCATTCTTTTTCTCCTTTGTATCAAGTATAAAGCAATAATAATATTTTTGGGCAACATGTCCACGCGACTGATCTCAAGCACCAACTCTAGTAAATTAAACAATCGGCCAAACCATTTGTTGGCACAGTGTGCGCACGAACAGGCCAACTCGACTAAACTCTCGGCCGATAGAAAGTTTGTAGTCTGCGGGGACTCTAAATTGTATACACAATATAAAATGCGCACTTTCACTCCATATTCCAGTGCAGGATTTGTAGACGGCTGGTTGCCTGGTGAAATACGCGATAAGTGTCTGGGAATGAAGACGACATTTTTAGCGTTTGCAAACTATTTAAACTCGATCGGTAATCTTAGTGTTGGAGATGTCAAACACTACGTTGGTATTCCATGTACTGTAACACCCTTCACTATTACTCTGGGAAATTTGAGGAATATGGCCATGATGGCTCGAAACGGACCAGCACAAATGCGAAGGAACTTCTATCGCAACAACCCTTTTCCTTTCGGAATTTTGGAAGGACCACCAGAGAACAGAAGTTGGCAAACGCAGAAGATATCATGCCTGACGAATACAACATCAACACATTTTTCCAAGATGCTGAGATTTGTAAGCAGTTTTTCGAAACTGTTAATCGCAAATACCCTAAGAGGGTTTCATCTGCGGTCAATTACGAACTAGAAGGACACAAGTCCATCTTAGTATCATGCCAAGGAAGAATTCGCTGCAGCGATCATGTTTTTTTTTTTTTTTTTTTTTTGTTTTTTTTGTTTTTTTTTTTTTTTTTTTTTTAGAACGGACTAATGCTGTTTGCCTCTACCGGCATTTACAGCGTCACCGGACGGTTGGCGAGCGCAGATGGCACTCAGCCAGACCGCAGCGATCATGTGATCGGTGAAGAAGGAGTACATGCGGTTCCTTACCTTGAAGAGGACGTTCACGAGTTTTGGTCTGCAGAACCAGCAGTTACGGCCCAAGATTTTTACTACGCCAGTCTAACTATGGCTGGGCGCTATCCATCACGTCCTGCTGATCAGGAGCACTTCACTACTAGAGACCCTTGTAGTGCAGTAAAGGCGGGCAATATGAGCGCCAGGACCAACATGAGTGTTCACTACTGATAGCGGTCATATGTGCGGAACTAAAATATACACAATAAATCATTTCAAACGAGCTAACCTTGTGACGACGGGGAAATCTTCTACAAGATACTCCACTACATTGAGGGTACAGTGGAGTTATGTGAGGTTCTCTGCAGCTCTATGAAGACTCACTAAAACCCCCCCAGTGGCCAGCCTCAATGCCTGTCAAAGGGCTCTGGGATCTCCTTAGGAACGCACCGGAACCCTTCTCACACAGCGCCTATAGCACATCCAAGGGGTAGACTTGCTACCCCCAATTTGCTTGCGATTTACGATGCCACATGCCACACTGTGCCATCGCCGTCCCTGGATCTGTCAACGGACAGTCAGGTCCCTCAACCCGGCTGCCTACAGACCAGAAAGGTCCCCTTTAAGAAGATGGCGCTAAACCCCTTGTGGCAGTTCGAGGCGATCGTTACTGACGCGTCGCTGCCGTCTTCTCCGAGCGGGATCGGTTCTCTCCCGAACTCTCTCTGCCTTTTCTTTTTGGACCATTACGATCTCACAGAAAGAGACTACTTCCTGCCACACGTCTTCATTTGTGAGCATAGCCGACACTACTGTTGGTAACGATAGGTCCCTTCCAATTTTGTGGACCAGAATTCGCCGTTTCAAGCTCCACGCTGAGCATTCTTCAAGCGTATGCTGGGCGGAGTCTTGGCCATCCTCACAATGGTGACATCGATGCGTGTCTTCTCTTCCAATCCTATTTAGGTACTCACCAAAGCAACCATGCCCGGTAAGTACCTGGGTTAGGCGATATGTCACCCGTCTCTTTCGCCTCTGCCATGCTTCAAAGACTGGCAGAATAGCACCTACAATGCGCTGGCGTAAGCATCGTGGTTCATGGAGCCGCTCTTGCCATTTTTGCAATGCGCGTCGGTGCTCCCTCTGTCTCATTACCGCCATAGTTTCTAGTGTCCTATCAGCCAGGTCATGCAGTTGGCAATATATCCTCGCATTCATCTCGGCCAGGATGTCCATGGGTGGAAATCGCGCCAGTAAGGCTGCAGTTAGACGACGCGAAAAAATTCTTGCGGCCGCCGCGCGGCGACCGCGCGTTGACCGCGTACTAACTGTTCAGTTATAGCAAATTTATGTTTTATTAACTAGGACGTAAAGTTGAAATTAATTTTGAGTAACTAACAGCGCGGTGGCCGTGCGGCGTTCGCTCCTCGATCACACGGCGGCCGCGCAGCCGTCTCGCTCGAATCACTCGAATGTTCTCGATGTACGCCCCGCGCCGGCGTCCCCGCATTCTCCTTTCATTGGTCTGTCAGTCACTTGCGCGAGAGGTCGTGACACGCGGACATCGTGATTTCGAAGATGGATGAACTGAGTATCAATCCTGAGACATTGATTTCTTTAGATGAAGAAAGAAATATCCTTTGGGATAAAACGAGCGGATCCTATAAGAATAAACGTCAAACACTAAAAGCCTGGCATGACCTATGTTCAATTATAAAAGAAGATTTCAATGACCTTCCAATTGGGGAAAAAAACACATACGGTAAGTTTTCCATCTTTTATTTGGTAATTAAACTATTGAACACAAATTTATTAATTTAACAATATTTATCGCAATGAAGAATGTTACTAGGTGTACCAATTCGCTTAAAACTATTGTCCCAGTAGGGCCTGTATCTATACAAAAACAAAAATAATAGCGCATTTATTTTGAAATTAAATATCTCGGCATATACGCGACGTATCCTCAGTTTTTTCACCCATATTTTTTATTTTCGACCGAGTTTAAGGAGAGCTAAAAAAATTGTGAACATTCTTCATTATCATAAATCGCTAAAAAAATATTATTTGAGTTTAAAATTGTTTTTTAACTGTGATACTCTTGCAATAAACGAGCGATTTGATAATTTTGAGTATCTATATATATTTGTTTTGCTATGGTACACTGCCCTGAGGGGAAACAAAATATTCAGCAAAGTTTTGACGAACATTGTCTGCTATTAAAGGATCTGCATATTCTGATCGTGACAGTGTCTGTAGTTCAAAGCCTGAATCGACAATTAAATTACCTATGCCCTGTTCTTTATGTATGAAGTTTTGTAATAGACAACAGGTTTTTACCATGTCGACTGTGAGCTCAAAAGATACATTTGAAGGCCGATGGAGGATCCTCCATTTATTGGCCATTATGCCGAAAGCGCATTGCACATAACGTCTTGCTCTAGTAAGACGATAATTAAATATTGACATTGTTTCATTGAGTTCTCGACCACTAAATGGTCTCAGTACATTTTTGTGCAACGCGAATGCTTCATCCGCGACAAATACGTACGGTAATTGAAAATTAGTCTCTGGAATCAGAGCAGGCTGTGGTAAGTTAAGTGTATTGTTCAGCAGTCTCTTCCAAAAGACAGTTTCTTTAAAAACATTTGAATCGCAGTCCTTGCCATATGCACCAATATCTACAAATATAAAATTATAATTGGTGTCAACGACTGCCATTAATACAATAGAAAAAAAGTGTTTGTAATTTAAGAACATTGATCCAGATTTTGTAGGTTTAATTATTCTGATATGCTTCCCATCCACAGCACCTAGGCAGTGGGGAAAATTTGCAATATCAGCAAAGTCTTCAGCAATATTCAGCCACTCATTTTCTGATGGTATTTTCATATATATGTTTACTAGTTCTGACCATATACAGTTACACACTTCTTTAATGATAAACGATAATGTTGTTTTTTCCAATTCTAAATGCGTATCTTAAATCGGCAAACGTATGACCTGTTGCCAAGTACCTGTAAATATATAAAATGATATTAAGGAACTTATTACAAGCAATTAATTGTACAAATAGTATTATTATTAATTAACATGTTTCCTGATAATTAAACATTAAGAGGAATCAGGCGAATTAAAAATTACTATATTTTTTATGTGAATATTATTTTTAAATTCCAGGTAAAAAGTCATTCAGAAATGGAAAAATATGCGAGATGGGTGGATGAAATGCGAAAAGAAGATGAGGGAAAACAAATCTGTACCCATACTATGATAATATGTTGATTTTAAATAAAATATATAAACCCCGTGAAACTGATTCAAATGGTAAGAATTCTGAGCCAGGAAAAAGTAAACCAAATACGAAAAATAAAGAGTTGAGTGACGTGGATTAAAAATTCATGAAGTTTATGGACTCTGTTGAAAAAGAAGAAGAGAGTCGTATGATGTCGTTTTTTAAAGGAATTTTACCAACTGTTGAACGATTCAATGACGAAGATACTGTTGAGTTTCAGTACCAGGTGATGTCTATTGTGAGAAATATAAAAGCTAAAAACCAACAGCTACAGAATGCTGGTTCGAAAAGACCTTACTTTACTCCACCACCCGAGACTATGTATCGTCGAGAAGGCGAAAATGTATCATACGAAAGCACCTATCAGTATGGTTACACTACTGCTGCTGGATCTGGACGTCGATGAATCCAAAATTTTCTACATTTCTTTTTTTCTTTCTTTTTGCTTTGTCGGTACAAGTAATATGCAATCATAATTTTATTCTTCTTAGTCAAATAGCTCATAACGAACACGTGTGAATTTTAAGAAAGACCAAGATCAACTGGAATTGAATCGGGTTCGCAGTGACCGCGCGGCCACCGCGCGGTCACCGTTCTTCCGCCGCGCGGCCGACACGCTGTAACATCCCGTGTCATATAAACGCGCCCTAAGGTTGCTGCCTCAAAGGATATTTATTGTGCGGTATCCCCGTGCAATACGAATGGTTATGGTGCGCTGCAGACTATTTAACATAGCCCTGTGACGCCTTACACTCGTTAACCGTTGCGACCAGACGGGAGCACCATATAGAGCCATGGATCGCACTACTTCCGCGTATAGACGACGAACTCCTTCTGGACCTCCAAGATTTGGCAACACTCTGTGCAAAGCACCTACTACCTTCCGGATGCACGCGGGATAATCCACATTGACTACCTTCAAAAGGGAAGAACAACCAATGGGGAATATTATGCCAGCTTATTGGACCGATTCAATGACGATTTGAAAAAAAACCGACCTCATTTGGCCAAGAAAAAAGTTATTTTCCACCAAGACAATGCAAGGGTTCACATATGTGCAGTTGCCATGGCAAAATCCATGAATTGGGCTATGAATTGCTCCCTCATCCGCCCTATTCTCCAGATTTGGCTTCGAGTGACTACTTCTTGTTCCCAAACCTGAAGAAATGGCTTGGTGGAAAAAGATTTGACTCCAATGATGAAGTCATCTCGCAAACAAAGGCCTATTTTGAGGACCTCGACAAATCATATTTTTTGGAAGGGATGAAAAAATTGGAGAAGCGTTGGACAAAGTGTATATAGCTCAAGGGAGACTACGTTGAAAAATAAAATGATTTTTTTATCAAAAAATCTGTGTTTTATTCCAAAAGTCACGGACTTATTGACCCGCCCTCGTATATATAGTAATTCTGACATGAAGAAATAGTAATGTTGATCACCGAAATGTTATACTTTTATTGACCTATCCCAGTAGGCAGATAGAACACGTATATGGAAGGATCTGGGCGCACATATAAACCTGGATAGGTGACGTGCGCCACGTGACGAGACACATAACCTGAAACCCCAAAGTATGTTTACCAGTAAAGAACAATGTGTCGATCATTGGGTATTTTGGTGTCCATAATTGAAGTAATTGTCTTTTCTTTCTAGATGGCTCCCAGAAAACAATATACACCCGAACAAATGGGGAAGGCTATTGAAGCCGTACGGATGGGAGAAAAAGTTGCAGTTGCAGCTCAGAGATTTGGTATACCTCGGATTACACTTCACAACAAAATCACAGGAAAAACTCTAATTGGTTGTGCAATGGGACCTAGCACGGTTCTCACAAAAACTGAGGAGCATACGAGGGCTGCACTAAAAGTATCGAGAATGGAATATTTCCACTGTTCCTGTCATATTAAAATCTTATGAATTGAAAACTCCTTGGTTTTAAAAATTGAATACCATTTATTTATTTAAAAAAGGGTTCTCGGTCTTGTCACAAGGTTTTGTCAAACTTGTTTAGTCGTTGAGAAAATGGAATTGAGTCGAGAAAATTCAAGAGCGATGATTTATTATGACTTTAAATTCAAATTCAAAATTATTTATTGCCAGTTGTAGGTAGGTAAAGGTAGGTACAAGTAGAAATAATTACCAATGTTCCTTACAACTTACCCCTATAGAGGTGTGCAACGTTCAAAACTCATCACAAAAAAAACTACATATATTTACATTTACAATAACCTTACCAAACAATATCTCCTTTATAAAATACATTGTCAACGTAAAATCCATACATAAAAAGGAAAAATAAAAAAAAACATCACAATATTAAATTAAATTATTTAGAATATTAAGGAACAAATCTCAAATGCAGGTAACAAAATGTATACATGTCGCAATGGTTATAATTTACTAGTCATTATTGAATATGTCAGAATAATAATAAGTAATAAAAGCAGCATAACTGAATACAAGAAATATAGTAAAAGTAAAGTTAATTCATAATATTTAATGGAAAAGTTACAATATTTTATAATAAATCAATATTACAACATTTTATCATTCAAAAATTCATTCACACTATAGTAAGTTTTACCTATAAGATTTTTTTTCAAAGTATCTTTAAATTTATTTACGGTGGTACAATCTAGCACAGTTTTTGGCAAATGGTTATATACTCGAGGGGCCATACCAAAGACGCTATTATTCAAGAGAGCAGTTCTGTTCTTTGGAAAGCTTATTTTATCACATAGGCGTTTGCTTTTCATTACCTCAAACAAGTTTAGATTTGTCCTGACAAAAATAGAAATTTCGTAAATATACATGCAAGGCAAAGTCAATAAATTTACATTTGTAAAATGGTGCTTACATGTGTCAGTTTGTTTTAAGTTATACATTGCCCTTACACATTTCTTTTGCGCTCTGAATGCTGTTTCTTTATAGATGGAGTTTCCCCAGAATGTAATACCATATCTCAAACCAGACTCGACGTAACCGCGATAAGACGTAACATCTGCCGCTATATTGACTACATTTTTCAACATATACAATGTATGTGAAAACTGGTTAAGCTTTTTACATAAATCGTTTACGTGTTGCTTCCAATTTAGTTGTAAATCAATATGGAGACCTAGAAATTTGGCGGCCTCTACGTTATCATTCTTATTTCCTCAATAGTTGATTTCTACTATGCTATTTTGGTTACCTTTGTTTATGAAAGTCATGACCTTGGTCTTCTCAAGGTTTATTTTTAGGTTATTATACTTAAGCCAGTTTACAATTGATTTAAGGGCGTCACTAATACTTGGTTCAATTGATGTTTTATCTTTTTCTGTAAATATAACTGTGCTATCATCTGCAAACATCACCATACGTTGAGAGGTGGCTCTAGATAGGTCATTAATATATAACGCCGCTGTAACACGGCACGACGTCGTGCCGCAGCACGGTGCCGCGGACGGCATGCGCGAGCGGGGGCGATTCTCTTCAGTCGACATTTGGCAGTTGGTGTGCAAGCTTGCGTGTTAATCAAAATGGTGGAAAATATCGATTTAGATTTCTTTATTTCGTTAGTGGAGGCACGTCCAGTGCTCTGGGATAAGACAAATGACAATTATAAGGACAAACATGTAAAAACAGAAGGATGGAAAGACGTTTGCCGAACCATTTTTGAATCATTTGATGACAAGGATATTAAAGAAAAAACTAAACTGGGTGAGTACTAACATTTATTTGTCTTTAATGTTTTAATGATAATCGAGTGCTACAGTGGTCTCATCGAGATATATTTTTATCGAGAAATAGAATAGAACACAATAACTTTTCAGAAAAATTACGAAGGAACATCTTTTCAAACCAAAAACTATAGTTATTCCGTATATCTAACTAAGAAAGAGAACCGTGTAATGGCCGCCCGTGTTTACTTGTCTGTCTCGCACACAGTGATATTTTATATTGACGTCATCTCTTCCCCGCAAGAATCCACTTTTGATAAATAGAAGCCAGGTAGTCTTTTGGTTTCGTGAAAGGTTTCGGGTTATATTTTGCTTAATTGCCAACTGAGCGCGCCGACATCGCTATTAAAATATTTAGAGAATTCGTCTCTTATATTTACTGGATGTGATAAAGAAACGTTATCCATAGTTAGTTGCAAGTCCAAAAGGGAGTCATCGATAAACAGTTCTTCCGACATTTTATTTCCATCTCGAGATACGACAAAGTTGTGCAATACACAGCATGCTTTAATAATGTCTGTTGCAAAATCATATTTTACGTTTAAAGGCCTGTGAAATATACGCCATTTATTTGCAAGTATGCCAAAAGCACACTCAACATTTCGTCTGGCCCGACTCAAACGATAATTAAAAACTCTTTGATCTATATTCAAATTTTTCCCTGAGTATGGACGCATTAGATTGCTTATTAACGGTAGGCCTTCATCTGCAATAAAGACATACGGAACTGGTTTTTGAAGGCCTGGTAAAGGCTTTGGAGCTGGTATGGGAAATCGACGTTGTAATAATAATTCGTATAGTTTTGAGTTCTGAAATATTGTCGAATCGCATTCTTTTCCATATGCTCCTATATCGACATACGAGGGTAAATCAAAAAATTCTTGGAATCAATATTAAAAAATGCAAAGATTTAAATAATAATATTTTATTTTTCTACATAATCTCCCTCCAATGCAATGCATTTAGAATAACGCGTTTCTAACTTCCTTATTCCTTGTGAAAAAAAATTATTTTCTTGACTCTCGAAAAAGTCCTCTACGGCAGCTATAACCGCGTCATTATCGTGAAATTTTGTTCCACGAATTTCCTCTTTTAATTTTGGAAATCACTTGGGGCTAAGTCCGGAGAATATGGTGGGTGGTCAAGGAGATTGAAGCCAGCACAGCGGATTGCGTTGAGCGCAACTTCCGATCGATGAGCAGGAGCGTTATCTTGAAGGAACAACACGCCCAACGACAGTTTTCCACGACGTTTTTCTTTAATCGCTTCACGCACTTTCGGGATTAAATTTGCATAATAGGGTCCAGTAATCGTCTGGCCTTTTGGCATGTAATCAATAAAAAGGATTCCTTCACTATCCCAGAACACAGAGGCCATAACTTTGCCAGCGGTAGGAGCAACTCGAAATTTCTTAATGGATGGAGAGGATGGTCGTTTCCAAGACATGCTTTGTCTTTTAGTTTCAGGATCAAAATGGTGGACCCACGTTTCATCCATGGTGACAAGACGACGGCAAAAATTATCCGAATCACGCTGGAACATTTCGAGATTACGCTTGGAAATTTCCAAACGTCGCTTTTTGTTTTCGTCGGTTAACATTCGTGGCACCCATCTTGCAGACACTTTTTTGAACCCCAGTGAATCAGTTAAAATGGATTGAACGCTACCAAAAGATATCTTTAGGATCTCAGCTATATGTTTTATAGTCATTCTTCTGTCTTCCAAAACCAGATTCTCAACCTTTTTGACATTTTCTTCTGTAACGGAGGTTGAAGGCCGCCCAGAACGCGAGTCATCTTTACAGCTTGATCTACCTCTTTTAAATTCAGCCACCCAGTACGCAACCGTAGAATAGGGTACAGCATCACCCCTTAATGTCTGCTGAATGTCCAAAAAAATTTCCTTCGTAGACATTTTTTTCAAACTGAGATATTTTATCACCGCACGTAACTTACTTTTATCTATAATTTTGACTTTTTAGCAACTCGTTGCACAAAAAAATTTATTACATGCGAACGAACTGACAAAAACAAGTGACAGTCTGCATAAATATAGTGTGATAGACACTCTTTAATTTGAATATCGAACTTGATCCAAAAAGGTTTCATATATATGCACTTCTAAGAACTTTTTGATTCACCCTCGTATATAAATCTGTATTTAGAATCGACTAGTGCCAGCAACACGATAGAATTATAGTTTTTATAGTTGAAAAAAAGAGATCCACTGTGGGCGGGACTGCAAATTCGAATGTGCTTCCCGTCTAAGGCCCCCATGCATATTGGGAAATTGTTTTTTTTGTCAAAGTCTTCCGCTATGTGTTCAATGAGGTCTTCGCTCTGATGCCCGCGCTTCCACAACTAAATATTAGTGCGCTCAAAACTTCCTGATACTTATTGAGGTAACATTTCTAAGTGGGATTCTAACAAATAATTTTATATGACATCTAGTGCATCAACAATAGAAATTTCATTGTTATAATGACATCGACCCTTGAGGGGCTAGTATTTTGCTATTAACCAAATTTCTTATGCTTACACTTGGTATCCAGGAATCCACGCTGAATCCGGAAACTGGTAGCAGGAACTATTTGATGGTTGTTTTATTTGCTATTATCCTCTTTTTGGTAGGTACATGAGTTAAATCTTACTTTTTTTCTAGTCTATGCTCTTGTAGATAACATGTACTTGATTAATAATTATCATATTATGTTAATTAATGTCGATATTAGAAATAAAATGTGTCCTGCGTGATATTTTAATTCACCTTTTTGACCTACGTCTATTTGTGACATAAAAACCAAAGTAGATAAAAAAAGATCCAACTATTAATGCGCGCTATTTTGCTCAAGCGGTAAGGCCACTGCAGTGCTAGTAAGTAACTCGCGCTGCGCAGAATAAAGGCTCTTAAAGATGTTGATGTTTCTTCGGGACAAATCATCAGCATAAAAAGATAAATATGATATTTTATACGAGTATAACATAATTTAAAAAACAGTACGTACTTACCGTACCAACTGGGAGTTAGGTACTGCAGTTTTGTGTAACATGGTCCATAATTTTTTTATTATCTATAATTTTATTGTTTTTAGTCAAAATTAACGTAGTGTAACTATGCTGATTTTCACAGACAGTCATACTCTTGTTTTTCTAGTTAAGTTCAGCTAGGCACTTATTTTGCCGCATAGAATCGGCAAGCAAGCGAGAATAAAACATAACAAGCAAAACCATTGCACATTACATACATTTCAATAAAGTCTCGAAGAAAAAAATACATCCTAAATTAAATAAAATTGACTGACTTTATTTTGCATAGTATTGACCATCTCGATTTGTTAACGTATTTGAACATCTTTGAATAATTATAATTTTGCTATTATTTGCTAGTAAAAGTGATCCCTGGACATTTAAATCGTGTATTGTTTCTGCACCACTTCACAACGAATGCTGGCATGATGATCCACAACTGAAGTTCACAATGATAAAAATGAAAATGTACGCGAAGATTTGAAGTGTGCTCGCTTGCAAGAAAAATGTCCTACTGATGACGTACTGAACACGACTTTTAAGCCCCGCCTACTTGAACACGACTTTTGTTGGGTCATTTTTTTAACGCAGTTACAGTTCCTGACTATTATTTCTTCGTAGTTTTAATACCACATTCTGTAGTCAAAAGACCAAACAATATCTGCATTTGGAACCTCTAGTTCCATTTCTATAACTATAAAAAGTAACAAAACCTATTTAGAATTTTGCAATAGAATATAATCTATAATAAGTAATTTATTTTCAAAACTCACGAACGATGACGATTCCACTAAAGCAGTCATAAATGGTATACAATGTGTCTGTTTACCAGTGTCGGAGACTTAAAGGGGGTAAAATATGGTATTTTTTATCGACAAATCACTATCTCAATTTTCTCTTGCCCCCTCTATAGTAAAATGGCAGCCATTTTGTTTTTTTTACCTCAAAGCTCGGGCGCCTGTACTGTTTTAATTATTGCTATCGATGTAGACGTCCTAGGAAGACGGAAGAAATCTCATTTGAAAGCTAACAATGTAGACCATCAACTAATGATACATTTTATTCAATATCTTTTTCATAAAATAACATAAAAGGATTGAAAAAATAGAAAACAATATTTTATCCTTAATTTTTTTTACTTTTTTTTATTTTTCATGAAAACTGACATGTCAAGCTACATTTTTTTGGTTGTCTTCTCATAATACAGAATATCTCCTTTATAATAAATTTTAAATCAAAGCCCTAAGTAAGATAGTTTAGAAGTTATGACGGTTTGAATATGGCCCTTAAAAACTTAAATAAATAACACGTCATGTAAAACAATAGACTCCAGATTTCGGACATGTTGACATGTCTGAAAGGGACGTGTATAGGGCTGAGTGAAACAAAATACCGGTTCTACTCAGATTAGGACGCACCGGCCACTTACAGGTAGTCGTCCCTCGCCTGGCGTTGTGATTACATTGTTTTCTGCCGAAGTACTGTGCGTTGTTATTTTTGAACCTTTCGTGGTGTTTTAAACTCAAGTTTTGTTAATTTAGTTAACTTTCGTTAAATAAAATGGAAGACTTTCGTTGTTCAAGCCACGACTTGGCCAACATCCATTTTGTATATGGATTTTGCGACGGGAACGCTAATGCTGCAGTTAGAGAGTATGCGAGAAGATTCCCCACTCTACCTACGCCGAATGCTCGCACATTCATCAGATTGCACTTGAATCTCGCCGAATATGGAATCAGAAGTCCCGCTAACGAACGTACTCGTTTGGTGTCACCGCGAGAGGAAGAAGAGGTGTTAGAATTAATAACGCAAGACCCACAACTGAGTGTCCGACGCATTGCGATTAGACTCGGTTTAACCAAATGGAAAGTTTGGCAGATTTTAAAACGGGAAGGATTGCATGGAAGGATCCATTCTAGTGTTGCCCAAATTCAGTCTTGGTCTTGCAGTCTTGGTCTAGTTCTTGCGTTTTTGCAAGACCAAGACCAAGAACAAGACCGCGTATTTTTAGCAAGACCAAGACCAAGACTGACCGTGCAAGACTTGAGCAAGAACAAGACATAGCCTGCAAGACTCTTGCGTCTTGCAGCTAGGACTTAGCGCTATTTCACGGAGTATTTAGGTGTAACAGTTCGGTATATAGGTAGGTACGCTTAGGAATTCTATGAGACGCATAAAACTGTATCAAAGAATATGAAAAACTGGACCTATGCGCATTACGACTAATACCATAAACACAGCGAATAAAAAAATATCTATTAAAATCAAACTGAGTGCATGCATAGTTATGTTTTAACCATCGGCACTTTGATAATGCGGCATCAAAGGTACATGGTTATGATACACGCGCCGGCGGCTTCTTTTGAAATCTAAAACAATCGTTGCCGCCGCGCCGAAATCATAACATTTGACACTATTTGATTGCCGCCACAGGGCGTAGGTATACTCATGCAAAATAATTTCGAATTTTAAGAGTACCTACAGGTGTTCCAAAGAATAAATAAGTTTCAGAGTGCTTAGAATGAAAATGAATACATTATACTGATCACGCAAATAGTATTATGATTAGGATAAAATGGTAAGGATAGGTAGTAGATGTCATAATAATTCATTCTAGTAAGTATATATTATAATATTGATTACTTATATGGTTTTAAACTAATTACTTAGGTACTATTATTGTACATTTAGTCATTATATTTCTTAAGTTTTTACAAGAAAAAATAGCAAAAAAGTGTTCAAATATCACCCGTTTGATAAATATTGTAGCCACTTTTAAATATACTTGAAACGTGTAAAAAAAATCTACAAAACTAATAAAATAATATAAAAAGCGTAGGTACTTACCTACTAATAAAATAAAAAGCCTGCGATAAGAGTTTTGTATTACTTACCAGCCCGAATATCTCTGAGAGAGATGATGAGAGTAAGTATTTACTAGCTGTGCCCGCGACTTCGTCCACGAGGAATAGTAACTTTGGAGGTATAGTGACGTTCAGGATTTATTTATTTATTTTAAAACTTCTGTCATCAAACATACAAACGAACTCTTCAGCTTTATAATATTAGTATAGATGTACGCCAAAACATTCACTTATATGTAAAGAATAGTGTTTGGCACAAATTTTTTACATATATTTTATTCACGCGTCGCCTCTGTACAAGTAGGTAATATTTATAGTGTGTGTTTGTACGCCGCACGCGGCATCGTTTGTTTTGCGGCGGCATCCTTTGTTTTGCGGCGGCATCCTTTTCATAGAGCCGGCACGTGGCGAGGCGGCGCAGTAGAAAGCAAGGAAACGTACTATAAATGAAGGAATTATTTTAATTCCAGTCATTTCCAATTGAGCTGTGCTTCGAGTCGAGTCTAACTTAATAATTGTTTTTACTAATTCTCGTTGTTTTCTAAAAACGTATCACGTGTACAATTTAATATGAGTGACGAAGATTCAAATTATTCTAGTCCGAGTAACGAAAGTTTGAGTCACAGATCTAAAAGACCCAAAAGCAAATTTGAGGAGTTTTTCGAAATAATTCATGCATCCCAAACTGCCTTGTGTAAATTGTGCCAACATAAAAAGATTGAAATAAAAATGAAAAACAGAAACACTTCAGGCTTAAGGAAACATCTAATATCTTTCCACAAAAAGGAATCAGAAATATTTCTTCCTGTTAAATCAAAATTAAGTGGAGATATCACAAGCTTTTTAGTAACCACTGGAAGAAGTGGACAGGTAAGAATATTTTTTTAACAGTTAAAAGAATTTTAACTCCGCGTAGCTATTCATGCGATACTTTCAAAAACGCCATTAACTTACGTAAGTATTTTTGAGTTAGTGGTGTTTTTATCTAGGGGTGCGACATATTAAGTATGTAATTATCGTCTTAAATATTTTTTATAAACACCCATATTTTCATTTAATCGGCCAGTAACAAGTAAGTACTTTATTTTGGTAAATTACAGTACAGTGCAACCTTAATATAACAAATATCAATTTAACGATTTTCTCGATTTAACAACAACAAACCTCCTCCTCTTATACGCTCAAACCTAGTATGTTTTAAATAATAACACAAGATTTATTGTTTTGTTTCAGTCGGAAAACAGCAGTGACAACATCACGACAGCTACAGTTGATTGGGTGGTGAAAAAATATCTTCCCTTCTCATTTTTCGATGACGAAGCTACACAAGTATATTTTCGACGTATTTGCCCTAATATGGTGTTTCCTAAAAGGTCTACACTTAGAAGGAAAGTCAAAGAGCGATTTGAAGAGCTCCAATTGAATCTCAAGGAACGACTTCAACAATTATCATCTAAAATGTCGTTTACCATTGATGGGTGGACGTCAATTGCTGGTAGGAGTTACTACGGGGTTACTATTCATTATATAGACAACGAATGGAAGTATCGATCTGTAGTTCTTGATTTTATACCATCACGCGGTCGACATACTGGGGAAGATATTGCAACGATTTTCCATGAATGTTTATTGGAATATGGCATAATTGATAAAATACAAGGTATCACGGTCGACAACGCAACTGCAAATACCAAATTTATGTATGAACTGGGCAAACAGCTGCCGCCACACTTTGATTCAGACAATCAACATTTCCGGTGCTTTGCTCACATTTTAAACCTTGGTGTACAAGATTTATTAAAGACCTTAGCATTACACTGTGAGTCTGACACTAACGCGCGAGATCAGCAGTACGAAGAGTATGCAGACGAAACTGAGGATGAGGAAGATGAAGAATCTGCACCAAATATTGCTGACTCGCGTACATCTGTAACAAAGTTACGCAGTATTTCCAGTAAAATAAAAAGAAGTGAGATAGTGAAGAAGAAGTTTCAGTCTGCTTGTGAAGCAGCTGGCGTGCCATCAAATCTAAATGCCATTCTTGACTGTCCAACGAGATGGAATTCCACACATGATATGATTGGATTTGGTTTAAAAGTGAGAGCGGGCATTGACATATTGTGCAGTTCTGTCACCGAATTGAATGATTTTCAAATCACAGGTAATGAATGGCAGGTACTCGAAAAATTACATAAATTTCTAATAAACTTTAAACTTTTAAGTACAAAACTTGGTGGAGACAAATATGTTACATTACCGCTAGTCATTGTATCTTTCAATCTCTTACTAGATAAAATTGAATCCATGGTAAAACAGTTAGATGAGAAACCTAATCGATCTGAAGTGGATGAAAGGCTGATTCTAGCTTTCCAAGCAGCTCGAGACAAAATGCTTAAACATTACAAGAAGAGCAACTGGATTTATTGTACTTCTTTAATTTTAGACCCAAGGCATAAGGCTCAGACTTTTGACAATGTGGGGGAAGCAACTTAAAACAGAAAGTCTGCGCAAGTTCAATGAACTTTATGAAGAATATAAAAGTCTACACTCACTGAACAAATCTCTGGAATTACTAGAAAAAGAAAATAAGGTATGTGATGAAGATGAAGACGTAATAGACTTTGATAAACTCTATGAATGTCCCTCGACGTCATCTGGATCTTGTCGTCAAGGCTTAGTGATAGACGAGTTGGAGGAATACCTGAGAAAACCAAGAACTGCCAGCTCGGAAGACATTTTAGATTGGTGGAGGACGCATGAGACAGAGTATCCGATTTTATCGAAAATGGCCCGTGATTTTCTCTCAATACCTGCAACTTCAGTACCTGCTGAGAGGTTATTTTCTAAAGCATCATTAGTAATTAGAAAACATAGAAATAGGTTAAGTGATGAGTCAGCCAGATGGTTACTTTGTATTAATTCTTGGCCAAAAGAATTGATATAAAGTATCATAACCTAATGATAAAGCTGTTGATTTGTGTTGTATATTATTTTTTGTTCATTATTTCATATTTGAATTTCAAATAAATGATAAATCGTAAAACTCTTTTATTAAATTTCTTATAAGTTGAGGGTTCAATCTGTTTCTAGACAGATAAGTATTGTTCTTTAAAATACAGTCAAGTTATTGTAATTAATTTGTTTTTTTACATGTTTTAGCAAATGTAAGCTTATAAATCATAAATGTTTATTAAGAAACAGTTACGTCCATGGAAAACGACATATAGGTCAGTTGATTTTTCGAATTTCTTATCAAATCTTCAGTTATTTATTAATCTGCTTGATCTTTACTATGGCTATGTTAATTCAAGCTCACAATGTTCCAATTCTAATACGTTTTTCTAAGATTTAAAGTAAACTTTAATAAATAGTAATAGACTAATAGGTAATTGCAAGACTTGCAAGACTCTTGCTGCAAGACCAAGACCAAGACCAAGACTGGGAGCGCAAGATCAAGACCAAGACCAGGTGTATTGGCGCAAGACCAAGACCAAGACCAAGACTGGCTAAGTCTCGTCTTGTTCTTGCATTTGGGCAACACTAATCCATTCCATTTTAGAAGAGTTCCAAGGGCATACCCAGGTTGGGGCAGGGGGGATCAGCTGCCCCCCCCCTAGAAGATTAAATAAATGTAATTTTTTTTGGCAAATAGAAATTAAAAACGTATTACCTACTCTGCGCAAAATGAAGTGTTGGAAACAAAATATCTTTTCAGCCAGATTTTTTTTTCTATAGTTAAATATTCTACAATATTCGATATAGAGTCTATGTATAGTGAGTCGTGTCGGTCGTGCCGCAACGTATTTATTAGAATATTTTATATAGTGACTTTCAGCCGCCGTCAAACGAAACGCAAAATGTTTTGATCAAGTTTTGATACACTTTATTTATTTCGTTTTTATTATTTTTTAGTGATAATGAAAGTGACAGTAACGATTCATAGTCGAGAATTTAATTTCTGGAATCTGATTTTGATTACGCGACAGAATAAATAAAAACTAAGTAAGGTTTTGATGCAAGTTTGGTTTTATTTATTATATTAATTTGTTTTCAATGCTAAAATAAAATAATATTCAATATGTTGCATATTATTTTAAGTAGTATATATCTGTACAGATTTAGTTTAAGATTCTTAGTGTTTATAAAATAAAATAGTGAAAGTATCAAATTCAAATTTCATAGTATATTCAGTGTTTACAACTAAAAGATTTTTGCTGCGGTTTTATCTGTGCCGCGGCTCACTAGACAGACTCTAGTAATTCTAGTATACTGTTAGCGATGCAATATAATTTAAATCTCCCGCAAAACCGTCGCATCTCGTAGTTTCCGGTTCCGCCGAGACAATCAGAGAGCCATCTAGGATTAAAGCCGAATATAATTGGGAGAAAACAACATCTAGCGCCATCTAGTTTCGGACGGCAGTACTTTTTCCAGTAAAAAGAAATAGGATCAATTTATACGGTCAATAGCGACATCTTGTATTGAATAGCAATACCGCGAAGAACGTTCTAGCATGGACTATTCTGGAAAGAAAAGACAGTGATAGCAAGTATAAGACAAGGATGGAAATAGAGTCGAGTATTTTCTACATATTTCGGGAGCAAGAATATTTCAATATATAAGCGGAAGCGTGAGGCAGAGCACGTCAATTTAGTTCGAATACAATTCAGTTCGGAGTGTAATACGAGCGAATATTTCATACGACATAGTGTCTTATAGTTTCGTTGCGGCGACACGAGATTTACGTTTACTGTGCAACAACTGGAAATATTACTCCGTCAAATGGATATCGGGAAATTCTTTGAAAGAGGTGAGTCAAAACAAAACACTTAAGTAGGTACCTAATATGATTATTTGATTTAATGGGGGGCTTTGACTCTCTTGTAAGTGTATATCTTAAGCATTACTTACAATATTTAAATTTATTAATTACAAGACGTGGTTTTGTTATAATAGCTAAAATAACATTTGTGAATATACAAGGTTACTGCTAATTAACTGGCGATACGCGACAGGCGTGTTGGGTATCGATAACAAAAACTAAAAAAAATGAAAAAAAAAAATTTTTTTTTAAGTTTTTTTTTCAACTTGTCTTTGAGTTATCAATGAGATAATAAGCGATACACAATACTGTATGGTGCTTAGAATCACTAACAAAACAATAAAAAAGAATAATCACTAAGTAAAAGCATCAGCTGTTTTGAATTAAAGACGCTCGCGCACCCACCCGCTCCGTTGCGATCGCTTAGTGATTGAAACGGCGGCCGCCGCTTGATATCGCTGGTTCGAAGTGCAGCGCGCCGCGGAGCAGCGGCGGCGATGTCGCATGTCAGTGTGCTCCGACGTCCATCCATCTTTTGTTTTAGCTACCTAATCTATCCATGAAATTTCATGTCCATCACTCTCTTGGTAAGCGTTACATCCTATCTGCTCATAACAAGCCAAAGGCAATCCCATGTAGGTATCTACCTAACTTATTCATCATTAAACTTCTGTTGTCCCCAATAAATAATCTAATCACACCTTTTGTCAAACGACCACTTTTACACTAAAAATAAAACAATTTTAAAAGCGTGATATTCAAAATGTGGAATAACAATGTTCATTATTCATTACCTACATTGAGCTACGATACACAGGTCAATGATTACCTACCATATTATTATACCATAGGTAATTAAAATCAGCTGCTTTTTGTGGATAGGTAAAATACTTTGTAGGTACTACCTACTCACATAAACTTTCAAGAAAATTGAGTAAATAGTAGGTAACTACTTACTTACCTACCTACCTAATTAATGACAATTAGTTGTACATCACATCTTCACAAGAAAAACTATTCCAGCACGTAACTAGTAGGTATAAGGTGCAAAATGACCTATCGGCGATTCGAACTCAAACATACGAAAAACAGTAAACATGTAAAAACAGTTTCTAGTAAGTTACTAACTTGTGTAAGCATGGATTACATTTCCATACAAAACCACGCATGTTATACCTACTTATTTATTAACTACTATGAACGTATTGATCTTAGTAGGTTCCTACTTACACGCTATCTGCGCACTAGTAACGTAGGTACCTACTCACCTAATAAATTAATAAATAACATAGTAGATCTTTCTACTATGTTAATAACGTTAAAAATACACAAACGTTTAACATATGGTTCAATATGATATTAATGCCCCCAGGCTAGCTACCACGCCTAATTGGAAAATCTATCGCCAAACACCTAACGGTGTGTTCTGGTAGCTATTCTTTAGAGCCAGTAATTCCAGGATGGCTTATAAGCAATAAAGAAAAAAAAATTTACTCGGCGCAAAGCAAGTACATAAAGGTAGATGATACCTACTTTTTAATTAAATCATAATCGTATCAACTTAAATTTTCCACCACTCCACCCAGGCTATGGACTGGCACGCTGCTTTAATTAGGTATCTCGGAAGTCGTGAGGTAAATAACGCGAACAAGACATTACCCGTTGCTAGTTGGTACCTACCTAGGTAGAAAGTAGATTTTGCAATAACAATGAAACCCAACGATCATTGTTCTAAATAAAATCTCTACAGACAAACTCGTACTCTCTAGCTACATACATACCTACTAATATGTAGTATACCTATGCATGTAGCCTTGATGCACCTCGATGTGACGCACAACGGTCGCCAGTGGCGATGTTTTCCGAGCTTGTCCGATCGCGGGAAGCCCGGCGGCGGCGCGCGTAGCGCATCAAAGATGATAGAAAATAATAGGTAACGTAGGTATTAAGCGAATTTGACGGGGAGGGTGCGGGGGTGCGGGTGCGCAGTGCCGCTGACATGGAATCCGACAAATTATTTTGAAATTAGTTGTTATTGCATCGGGATTGCGTATACACGCGAATCATCATGCCGTACCGATATACGGACATACAGTACACCGACATGGTGATGTGTTACGCGGCAAGTGGGTGTATTTTGGACGCTGCACGTGATATGTACCGTCAAATGCACCGATTTGAACCGGTACCAGCGAGAGGAACCATACTGGGGGCCGTTCAGAGGTTGCGGGACTTCGGGGTTTTCCGACGTCCAAATGTCGATGCTGGTCGACCACGTGGTGATGCTAGGCTGGAAGAAGAAATCATAGAGTACTTCGATGATAATCCCATGGCCAGCACCAATGATGCAGCGCAGCAGTTCGGGGTCAGCCAGTACTTCGCGTGGCAATTAGTGCGCGAAAGCGGTAAACATCCTTACCATTTCAGGAGGGTCCAAGAACTGCTTACTACTGATTTTACGCCAAGGTTGGAGTTCTGCAATTGGCTGGTGGAAGAGCCACGGAACATACTGTGGACCGATGAGTCCACATTTTCCAGGGTTGGCATCTTCAACCAGCATAATGCACATTGGTGGGCCAGCGAAAATCCACACGTCACAATGGCAGACCATTTCCAGCATCGGTTTTCTGTCAATGTCTGGGCTGGCCTGCTGAACAATGTGGTTCTTGGGCCAGTTTTCCTGCAGCGACTCAACGGTGCTTCTTACTTGAGCATGCTTCAGGACGACGTCGAACAACTGTTAGAGGAGGTCCCACTGCGTAACGTAGTGAATCTCTTTTATCAGCATGACGGGTCACCAGCTCATTACTGTCGGGCAGTGCGCGAATACCTCGACAG
Source organism: Selenia dentaria (assembly GCA_917880725.1). Lineage (NCBI taxonomy): Eukaryota > Metazoa > Arthropoda > Insecta > Lepidoptera > Geometridae > Selenia > Selenia dentaria. Next base: position 31,940,229 of record OU862885.1, on the reverse strand, counting down.
AACATACCCTGGTAGATGGGTTGGACGCGCTGGCCCTGTTGCTTGGCCTGCTCGATCGCCGGATCTAACTCCGATGGACTTTTATGTGTGGGGAAGGGTAAAAGACCTTGTTTATCAAAACCAAATGGACACAATACGTAGTGCGGATGAACTAAAAACGCGGATAATTAGTGCATTTGATGCGATAAGAAGTGATCAGAGTGCTGTGCGGAATGTTCAGGAGGACATATTTCGTCGTGCGAACCTGTGCATTCAGCAGAATGGTATGCACTTCGAACATTTAATGTGAGTACGTACCTACTTCTAGTGTATGTAGAAACATTTTCAGTGTAAATAGTAGTAAGTGTAAATAGGCTGATTGATTCAATTATTGTAAATACCTACGTGTGATTCAAATTTTTAAACACGCCACGTTGTTCTAAGTGCCAATAATCAGTCGTTTATTTCGTGGATACGGAAACTTGACTTTATTGGTAGGTACGTAGCTAGCGAGTTCGATTTTTAACCGACCCCCAAAAAGAAGGAGGTTCTTTGTTCGTAGGTATGTTTTTTTTGTGTATGTTCATCGATATTTTTGCCAATTGTGAACCGATTTCAATAAATACCTTACTACTAACCTACTAATAACCTTAGACTACGTGGTTTTCTTGTGAAGATGTGATGTTATACCTACTAGGTAGTAATTGACATTAATTAGGTACCTACCTACTACTTAGGTACCTATCTTGAAAATTAATCTTAACAAATTGGTGTGAGTACCTACAAAGTATTCTACCTATCCACAAAAAGCAGCTGATTTTAATTACCTATGGTATTAAAATCAGCTGCTTACCTATGGTAGGTAATCATTGACCTGTGAATCGTAACTCAATGTAGGTAATGAATAATGAACATTATTATTCCAAATTTTGAATATCACGCTTTTAAAATTGTTTTATTTTTAGTGTAAAAGTGGTCGTTTGACAAAAGGTGTGATTAGATTATTTATTGGGGACAACAGAAGTTTAATGATGAATAAGTTAGGTAGATACCTACATGGGATTGCCTTTGGCTTGTTATGAGCAGATAGGATGTAACGCTTACCAAGAGAGTGATGGACATGAAATTTCATGGATAGATTAGGTAGCTAAAACAAAAGATGGATGGACGTCGGAGCACACCAACATGCGACACCGCCGCCGCTGCTCCAAAAAAAACTAAAAAAAATGAAAAAAAAATTTTTTTTTCATTTTTTTTAGTTTTTGTTATCGATACCCATCACGCCTGTCGCGTATCGCCAGTTAATTAGCAGTAACCTTGTATATTAGAATGTGAAACTTGATCTTTATTTTCGTCTTATACAACCCGCCTAAACACTGTAAGAGTATTTTTGTGTATCCATTTTTTAGGGAGGACACGCGAAAAAAGAAAAAAAGGTCGGGAAAGTAGCAGTGGAAGCGATGAAAATGACAACCATGATAAAACCACTCATGTAATGCCAAGATCATTGCATGCTAACATTGGACAAGCGTCAAATTCTCCTGTAGAACCTGTTAATATATCTGTTGCCGACTATTCTTCTCCATCGACATCCCAACAAACTTATGACGTCAACGTCGATCCTGAAATTATAGTGGACGATGGCTGTCATGAAAATGATCTGGGACGTTATGTTGGGTTGGCTACCCAGCTATCGACGGAAAAGAAGAGGGAATTGTTACAAAATCCTTGGATCCTGCCCAGAAATTACGATTTTGAAAGTGATGCAAGCCATTTAAAAAGAAAATTTAACCGTGCTTGGTTGGATCAATATTCACCATGGCTAGTATATTCCAAGCGACTAAAAGGTGCTCTTTGTAAGCATTGTGTTTTGTTCCCTCCGCCCATTAGCACTGTGAGAGGAATTTTGGGATCGTTTATGGTCAGGCCATATATAAAGTTCAAAAATATGCATGAAGACTGCCGAAAGCATGCAACGACCAACCTTCACCAAACGGCGACAAATGCTGCAAAAAATTTTCTTGAAAATGTTCCTGTAGACATCCAACTGCAAAGTGGACACCAAAAAGAAATCGATGAAAACAGACAAATATTGTCATCAATTATTTCTTGTATAGTATTTTGCGGCACACATGATATGCCTCTTAGGGGCAAACAAGCAGATGAGGGTGTTTTATTAGATTTATTGAAGTTGAGAATCAATTCAGGGGACGACAGATTAAAGAGTCACCTGGAAAAGTGCCGTCGCAATGCAGTTTACACATCACCAAAAATACAAAACGAATTGATAAATTTATGTGGCGAAGTTATTAAGGAGAATATAATTAGTGAGGTTCAGAAGACCATGGCTTACGCAGTCTTAGCTGATGAAACAGCAGACGTATCTGGGAAAGAACAGCTGTCAATAGGCGTGCGGTTCTACGACGAAAGCAAAAGGAAAATCAGAGAAGAATTTGTAGGGTTCGTTGAACTAAAAGCACAAAATGCTTCCGCAATTGCCGAAGCAATTGACAATTTCTTAATTAGTTCTAACCTCTCAACCGAAGATTGCGTAGGTTTTGGATTCGATGGCTGTTCTACAATGGCAGGGAAAGAGCCACCCTCTTTCCCAGTACAAGCCATTTTGAGAAAAAAATATCCTCGTGCTTTATATTTTCATTGCTCAAGTCACAAACTCAACCTTGTTGTGAATGATGCGAACGCAGTGCCAGAAATTAGAAATACTGTCGCCACTGTAAAGGATGTTATAACGTTTTTCAGGGAATCGACTACACGTCGAAACTACGCTCCAAACCTATCACGATTATGTGAGACGAGATGGTCAGAAAAATATAAATCAATCAGAAAGTTTTCTCAACATTTTTCAGAGCTTGTGAAATCTCTAGAAACGTTATTCGTAGAAGGAAATTATGCCACCAGAAAATCTGCATATCAGTTGCATTCAGCCGTTACAAAACCAGTGTCACAGAATAATAACTAGTAACTAGTACAGAAGCTTTACTTCGCAATGGTTTTCAAAGAAATATGACTCAATCTGATAAACAATATGATTTAATTTAGCTCGCGGTCCAGTCGAGCACGTGTTCATTTACATACCTACCAATTTCTTTTTGAAGGAATATGGGCCTTAATTCACTATACTACGGTTCATAATAAGTTATACATGGTTATACGTATTGAAAGAGCCGCGGACTAGGGTTGCTTACTTCGAGAAACTACTTATGCCATCTAGCACACAGCACGAGCGTTTACTCCTACTTGTGGCGGGCAACGCGCAGCAGGCAGCGCCGAGTACGTTCATGTAGTCTAAGAGCTAGCTGCATAATTGTATATGCTATACGATTATTGCCAAAGATTTAATTTAATGAAGTAATAAAATAAAACACATTTTGTTCATTATACTTATATAGACAAAAGAATAATAGATGTTATGTATGTGTAAAAATATCTGGAATTGTTTTTGTTTCGGACAAAACATAATAATTGTATCATTTTTACCTCGCTAATAAATTAATTTATTACTTAAATGATCTCTTTTGAAATAATCCTACTAATATTATAAAGGCGAAAGTTTGTGAGTGTGTATGGATGTATGTATGTATGTATAGATGTATGTATGGATGTATGTATGTATGTATGTATGTATGTATGGATGGATGTTTGTTACTCTTTCACGCAAATACTACTGAACCGATTACTATGAAATTTGGTAGCTGAAGACCCAGAATAACACATAGGCAGAAAATCACGCCACCTCACTTAGGGGGTAGGCAGGAAATTCTAATATGGTTGTTTCTTAACCGATTTTGATCAAACTTTGGGTAGGGGTTAAAAAATATGTATATCGATAATAGATCTTTATCATAGAAGCCTAACTCTTACATATTTCTTAATTTCTTTTTTTGAGTCTTTAAAATGACGGTTATTAAATTTCAATGTCGCATATATACGCAATCTGGTAAAATTTTTTAAGAGATATTCAGTTGGAAAACACGAACAAGGTACTTGCGCAGTAATAGTTCTGAATAAATTATAAAGTTGTTTTCCTGGATTCGTTTGAATTACTTTTTCGAAATTCTGGGTGAAACTTGATTCTAAGTTTTGTATATAGTCTATAAATTCTTTTGGGGGCATTTTCAAACTTCCGTAGAATGAAGAATTCTTGTTGAAGGCTTTATAACGGGTAAACAAATTTGTTTTCCCCAACTCAGGAACAGTTTTCAAAACTTCGCTTATATTCACGCACTTATGCTTATTTATACATTTAAACATAAGGTATCCCGAGACATAGGTCAATGCATTTTCTTCTGGTAAGTCTACATCTCTGTAGTCTGATTCACCCTCCAAATACACTGCAGACCTACATAATTTCTCTTAATTAGTTCTAACCTTTCAACCGAAGATTGCGTAGGTTTTGGATTCGATGGCTGTTCTACAATGGCAGGGAAAGAGGGTGGCGTACAAGCCATTTTGAGAAAAAAATATCCTCGTGCTTTATATTTTCATTGCTCAAGTCACAAACTCAACCTTGTTGTGAATGATGCGAACGCAGTGCCAGAAATTAGAAATACTGTCGCCACTGTAAAGGATGTTATAACGTTTTTCAGGGAATCGACTACACGTCGAAACTACGCTCCAAACCTATCACGATTATGTGAGACGAGATGGTCAGAAAAATATAAATCAATCAGAAAGTTTTCTCAACATTTGTCAGAGCTTGTGAAATCTCTAGAAACGTTATCCGTAGAAGGAAATTATGCCACCAGAAAATCTGCTTATCAGTTGCATTCAGCCGTTACAAAACCAGTGTCACAGAATAATAACTAGTAACTAGTACAGAAGCTTTACTTCGCAATGGTTTTCAAAGAAATATGACTCAATCTGATAAACAATATGATTTAATTTAGCTCGCGGTCCAGTCGAGCACGTGTTCATTTACATACCTACCAATTTCTTTTTGAAGGAATATGGGCCTTAATTCACTATACTACGGTTCATAATAAGTTATACATGGTTATACGTATTGAAAGAGCCGCGGACTAGGGTTGCTTACTTCGAGAAACTACTTATGCCATCTAGCACACAGCACGAGCGTTTACTCCTACTTGTGGCGGGCAACGCGCAGCAGGCAGCGCCGAGTACGTTCATGTAGTCTAAGAGCTAGCTGCATAATTGTATATGCTATACGATTATTGCCAAAGATTTAATTTAATGAAGTAATAAAATAAAACACATTTTGTTCATTATACTTATATAGACAAAAGAATAATAGATGTTATGTATGTGTAAAAATATCTGGAATTGTTTTTGTTTCGGACATAACATAATAATTGTATCATTTTTACCTCACTAATAAATTAATTTATTACTTAAATGATCTCTTTTGAAATAATCCTACTAATATTATAAAGGCGAAAGTTTGTGAGTGTGTATGGATGTATATAACTGAATTACCATTGGTGTATAGGTCTAGGATGATACTCCAATTAGATGGAGCTCCGGCACACTTCGCCGTGAATGTAAGAAATTATTTTAACAGCACATATTCAACGTGGATTGGACGAGGTGGGAGGATCGCTTGGCCGCCGCGTTCACCGGATTTGACGCCCCTTGATTTTTTCTTATGGGGCACACTGAAATAAAAAGTGTATGTCAACGTGCCAAACACGAGAGAAGAACTCATAGAAAAAATATCGCAAGTCGGGGATGAAATAAGGGCGGACAAAGCCATGATAAAAAGAGCTACACAACATGTGTCAATTAGGGCTACTGCTTGTCTGCAGCATAATGGAGGACATTTTGAATCGTGGCTGTAAAAGTTTTAATGATATTAGAATAATAAACCATGATTAGAATCGATTTACTTTGTTTTATTTATTTCTTCCCACTCTAGGGTTAAAAACACTACCTTGTTTTAATCATCATAACTTCTAAACTATCTTACTTAGGGCTTTGATTTAAAATTTATTATAAAGGAGATATTCTGTATTATGAGAAAACAACCAAAAAAATGTAGCTTGACATGTCAGTTTTCATGAAAAATAAAAAAAAGTAAAAAAATTAAGGATAAAATATTGTTTTCTATTTTTTCAATCCTTTTATGTTATTTTATGAAAAAGACATTGAATAAAATGTATCATTAGTTGATGGTCTACATTGTTAGCTTTCAAATGAGATTTCTTCCGTCTTCCTAGGACGTCTACATCGATAGCAATAATTAAAACAGTACAGGCGCCCGAGCTTTGAGGTAAAAAAAACAAAATGTCTGCCATTTTACTATAGAGGGGGCAAGAGAAAATTGAGATAGTGATTTGTCGATAAAAAATACCATATTTTACCCCCTTTAAGTCTCCGACACTGGTAAACAGACACTTTGTATATAACAATGCTGCTCTACAAGTCTTTGTGTAAAATTTTCCACATGTTCTGTTACAAACTATATGATTAAATAAATCCAAAACGTTAGAAGTTGCATTACAAATAGTTTTAGAGGAAGTAAATTTTAAGCAGCAATGTAAACTGCAAAGTAATTTTAACCGAAACCCAAGGAATGTCGTACCTATACAACCTAATCTACCTCAGACGCATATGCGTAACGCCTAAAAACACTTCGATAAGAAGACCGTTTATTGCTAGTTTTAGGCAAAACTCAGGAAATTACCCTCGAAGGAATTCCAACAATAATTGAGGTAATTTATAACAATCAAAGGAGTTATAACAACGCATGTAATCAAAATAGAGTTTATTCGAGTTATCGAAATCGTGAACAAAGGTCACAAAGACCACCGTTTGATCCGCCCATACTCACAGTAGAGCAATAGACGCCTAAGCCCGGACTAAATTGCGTAAATATCCATACTGCAAGTAATGTACCGCTAGAGGTCGAAAATACGTTATCGAAAACACGTATCACTGCACGCTGACTATGAAGCACCGTCAACTTCGTTTTCGAGTAACAGCCTCCGGACCCAGTGCTCAATAATGAAAGATTACGCAGCACTACCGTATATATTAATATCCGAAATAGACGCTAAACTCCTTATTGACACAGGTAACACGCGCTCATTTATAAGTACTATCTAGCGCCATCTAGTTTCGGACGGCAGTACTTTTTCCAGTAAAAAGAAATAGGATCAATTTATACGGTCAATAGCGACATCTTGTATTGAATAGCAATACCGCGAAGAACGTTCTAGCACGGACTATTCTGGAAAGAAAAGACAGTGATAGCAAGTATAAGACAAGGATGGAAATAGAGTCGAGTATTTTCTACATATTTCGGGAGCAAGAATATTTCAATATATAAGCGGAAGCGTGAGGCAGAGCACGTCAATTTAGTTCAAATACAATTCAGTTCGGAGTGTAATACGAGCGAATATTGCATACGACATAGTGTCTTATAGTTTCGTTGCGGCGACACGAGATTTACGTTTACTGTGCAACAACTGGAAATATTACTCCGTCAAATGGATATCAGGAAATTCTTTGAAAGAGGTGAGTCAAAACAAAACACTTAAGTAGGTACCTAATATGATTATTTGATTTAATGGGGGGCTTTGACTCTCTTGTAAGTGTATATCTTAAGCATTACTTACAATATTTAAATTTATTAATTACAAGACTATATAGCTGATGAAACAGCAGACGTATCTGGGAAAGAACAGCTGTCAATAGGCGTGCGGTTCTACGACGAAAGCAAAAGGAAAATCAGAGAAGAATTTGTAGGGTTCGTTGAACTAAAAGCACAAAATGCTTCCGCAATTGCCGAAGCAATTGACAATTTCTTAATTAGTTCTAACCTCTCAACCGAAGATTGCGTAGGTTTTGGATTCGATGGCTGTTCTACAATGGCAGGGAAAGAGGTTGGCGTACAAGCCATTTTGAGAAAAAATTATCCTCGTGCTTTATATTTTCATTGCTCAAGTCACAAACTCAACCTTGTTGTGAATGATGCGAACGCAGTGCCAGAAATTAGAAATACTGTCGCCACTGTAAAGGATGTTATAACGTTTTTCAGGGAATCGACTACACGTCGAAACTACGCTCCAAACCTATGACGATTATGTGAGACGAGATGGTCAGAAAAATATAAATCAATCAGAAAGTTTTCTCAAAATTTTTCAGAGCTTGTGAAATCTCTAGAAACGTTATCCGTAGAAGGAAATTATGCCACCAGAAAATCTGCATATCAGTTGCATTCAGCCGTTACAAAACCAGTGTTTATTGTTACTCTACAAACAATAGCCAAATATTCAGCAGTTTTAGAACCAGTAGTTAACGCACTGCAAGCTAAATCGATCGACATGATCTCGGTAGGGGAACACATCAAAAATATCAAGGACATTCTCAGAAATGACCGCGAGTTTCCTGATAGAATAAGTAATGAAATACTTCAAAAAGCACGAGCTGTTGCAATGGATTTGAACATAGAAATTTCGGTTCCACGTCTTGCTCATAAGCAAACACATAGAAGTAATCCGCCATCAGACAATGATAACGAATATTGGCGGCGTTCCCTGATAATCCCATACATTGATTCACTCATTTCATCACTGAATATTCGATTCTCCCAAGAAAATACTCCGGCGTTTGCTTTAAGCAGGCTACATCCCTTGTATATGACAAAAACCAGCATTACAGACCTACACAAAAACGCAGAATCATTCCAAGAATTTTATAACCTGGATATCACCGGAGAACTGAACCTTTGGCATAATTTATGGGTGACGAAGGCTTTATCAGATGATCAATTAAGGGACATAGAAGTAATTGATCTGTTCAACGAAGCCAACATTTTTTACGCTGCTGTCAGAAAGGCATTAATTATTTTAAGCACTATCCCATGCACCACGGCGACCGTAGAACGGTCCTTCAGTACGCTGCGAAGAGTTAAAACGTGGCTTAGAAGCACCATGGGTGAAGAAAGGCTTACGGGTTTATGTCTGATGAGCGTACATCGCAACTATTTAAAAGACAACAGTGAGTTTATTGAAAAGACTGTCATTGACAAATTTGCGGCAAATCCGAGAAGATTACTGTTAAATTAATATATACATACATAATATAATAATATATATTATACATAATGTATGGTATAATTATGTATAATATTTTGTTTTGTGTCATCATCAAAATTAATGAATAAAAGTCTATTTTCATGATTTTTTGTTTCAATATACCTGACATACGATCTTTTCGAAACAGGTATAAGCAGCCCCCTGCCCCCTCCTAGCTGAAATCCTGGGTACGCCCTTTTAGAGTTCAAGATTTAATTGAACCTGACGCCGCTCGAAGGTCAGTTTTTTGTTCGTGGATATCACGAAAAGTGCGATCCAACCCCAATTTTTTAAAGAGGATCATGTGGACCGATGAAGCTACTTTTACAAGAGCAGGATACTCAAATCATCGGAACGAGGACCTGTGGCTCCGCGAAAACCCATATGCAGTGAGACCAAGCAGTTTCCAACACCAATTTTCGGTGAATGTATGGACTGGAATGATCGACGACATTTTAATTGGGCCTATTATTTTGCCCACTACTTTGAATGGCCCAAGATTTTTGGAGTTTCTACAAACAGAATACCTAGACGCACTAACTGAATTACCATTGGTGTATAGGTCTAGGATGATACTCCAATTAGATGGAGCTCCGGCACACTTCGCCGTGAATGTAAGAAATTATCTTAACAGCACATATTCAACGTGGATTGGACGAGGTGGGAGGATCGCTTGGCCGCCGCGTTCACCGGATTTGACGCCCCTTGATTTTTTCTTATGGGGCACACTGAAATAAAAAGTGTATGTCAACGTGCCAAACACGAGAGAAGAACTCATAGAAAAAATATCGCAAGTCGGGGATGAAATAAGGGCGGACAAAGCCATGATAAAAAGAGCTACACAACATGTGTCAATTAGGGCTACTGCTTGTCTGCAGCATAATGGAGGACATTTTGAATCGTGGCTGTAAAAGTTTTAATGATATTAGAATAATAAACCATGATTAGAATCGATTTACTTTGTTTTATTTATTTCTTCCCACTCTAGGGTTAAAAACACTACCTTGTTTTAATCATCATAACTTCTAAACTATCTTACTTAGGGCTTTGATTTAAAATTTATTATAAAGGAGATATTCTGTATTATGAGAAAACAACCAAAAAAATGTAGCTTGACATGTCAGTTTTCATGAAAAATAAAAAAAAAGTAAAAAAAATTAAGGATAAAATATTGTTTTCTATTTTTTCAATCCTTTTATGTTATTTTATGAAAAAGATATTGAATAAAATGTATCATTAGTTGATGGTCTACATTGTTAGCTTTCAAATGAGATTTCTTCCGTCTTCCTAGGACGTCTACATCGATAGCAATAATTAAAACAGTACAGGCGCCCGAGCTTTGAGGTAAAAAAAACAAAATGGCTGCCATTTTACTATAGAGGGGGCAAGAGAAAATTGAGATAGTGATTTGTCGATAAAAATACCATATTTTACCCCCTTTAAGTCTCCGACACTGGTAAACAGACACATTGTATATAACAATGCTGCTCTACAAGTCTTTGTGTAAAATTTTCCACATGTTCTGTTACAAACTATATGATTAAATAAATCCAAAACGTTAGAAGTTGCATTACAAATAGTTTTAGAGGAAGTAAATTTTAAGCAGCAATGTAAACTGCAAAGTAATTTTAACCGAAACCCAAGGAATGTCGTACCTATACAACCTAATCTACCTCAGACGCATATGCGTAACGCCTAAAAACACTTCGATAAGAAGACCGTTTATTGCTAGTTTTAGGCAAAACTCAGGAAATTACCCTCGAAGGAATTCCAACAATAATTGAGGTAATTTATAACAATCAAAGGAGTTATAACAACGCATGTAATCAAAATAGAGTTTATTCGAGTTATCGAAATCGTGAACAAAGGTCACAAAGACCACCGTTTGATCCGCCCATACTCACAGTAGAGCAATAGACGCCTAAGCCCGGACTAAATTGCGTAAATATCCATACTGCAAGTAATGTACCGCTAGAGGTCGAAAATACGTTATCGAAAACACGTATCACTGCACGCTGACTATGAAGCACCGTCAACTTCGTTTTCGAGTAACAGCCTCCGGACCCAGTGCTCAATAATGAAAGATTACGCAGCACTACCGTATATATTAATATCCGAAATAGACGCTAAACTCCTTATTGACACAGTCAGCACGCGCTCATTTATAAGTACTAACTGTATGATTACTAACTATCGGCAATACAAATTCTTAGAACCATTCGATGTTATAAGTACCCATGCGATATGCCAACATGACGGAGTAATTTACAATCTAATATTTAAAATATTCAAAGAAAAATTTCCTTACAAGCTTTATATATACAACATAAGTAATTCATTCGACTGACTGATAGGTATTCACCTACTTAAAAAAACTAAACGCACATATTACATAGAGAACCAATTTTTAACAACGCAGACCGTAAAAATTCCCAATCACTACCAAGTTGAATCATCCATTGTTACACTGAGCTTACAATCTCGAACCGAACATCGAGTTAAGATTCCAACTGTGCTCACTAATGAGAATGCATTATCGAATCCGTAGATTTTTTTGAAAGGTGTGAGAATGCCTAGAACTTTAGTCATCTGTAGAGATACTCTTAACTTTGCTGAGACAATAAATCAAAATATAACGGAAGACCAGATAGAACTTGAGATAATAAAACCTTTTAAGGTTACCAAGTTTGATGGAACCCTTTATCAATTAAATTATTTAACATTAAGTAACAATCGATTACTGCGGGATAATTCAAATTAATTACGAACGGAATATATGAATCTGGAAGAAAGAGATGCCATATTCACCGTATGTAATCAGTTTATGGATGTAGGGACACAGATTAGCATTAAGTTTTAGATTATGCATGCCTCAGTCGTCGCCGGCCCCTCAGGTAGAGAGGTTCTTTCCTAACGTAATAAACGAAGTTGAATTATATTTACTCTTTACGTACTCCGGCACCCTCTACACACCCCTACTTACAACTGATGTAGGTAGGTCACAAGAGTGTATAATGGACATCTTTTACCATAAGGAAATTCCTTTGCACATGAAATAAAACATCATATTCGTACTAAAAATTATAACCCGATCTTTATTAAACTGTATAGGCAATTGCCTTCGCAGGCGTTAAAAATTAAACAGCAAGTAGAGAATTACTTAAAGATAATGTCATTAAGCCTAGTTATTCACCATGGAGTGCCCCGGCTCATCTAGTGCCAAAGAAAAAAAGATGCATCAAATGAACAAAAATATAGAATAGTTATCGATTATAGGAAACTAAACGAAATAACCATTTCCGAAAATTTCTGATATCTTTGATAAGCTAGGAAATAGCACTTATTTGAACTAGATTGAAAATTATGAACCGGATAGACCAAAAAGTGCATTTAGTACGCACTGCGGTCATTACGAATTCATAAGAATGCCTTTTGGGTTAAGACAGCACCTGCAATAGAATGTACTCAAAGAGCAATGGATAATATCCTTGAAGGACTACAAGGAGTCCATTGTATGATCTATCTTAAGGTATAATTATATTCTCATCTAGTCTAGAGAGCCATAAATTAAAGACAGTTTTTGAGGTACTTAGAAAGGCTAATTTAAAATTCAATTTAAAAAGTCTGAGTTTCTTAGGAAAGAAGTATTATATTTGGGTCATACAATTACTAAAGACGGATTAAACCGAACGAAAATACAGTTATTGCGGTTACGAAGAACCCTTTACTCTCTAACCTTAACCTTTTACTTAACTCCTGTTGTTCTTTGAGGAGAACTTCTGCAATCTAATAGAAACAAATTAATAGCTGATGTCAGAATATATCCACTCTCCTTGATTTTAGTAACCGAGTTTTTAAAGTTTCAACAAAATATTCTGCCGCCCCATTAGTAGCTGGGTGGTAAAGGGGTGAGAATGTATGTTAAACCTTTGATATGTCACAAAACTGACAAAAATCAGAACTTGTGAATGTTGTCTGATTATCAGTCACTAAATATACTAGGTAACCAAACCAAAATAGAGCTCATGTTTGACATGTCAAAACGGGATACATTTTATTTAAGAATGGGCCAAGAAAATCTGCATGTAACCTGTACCACGTAGACGGTGGTACAGGTCAAGGCTTCTGCAATTTTGCAGGATTTTTATGATTAGATAAACAAATTAGACAATTTTTCGAGTCCAAATTTGGCCACCAAAAATATGACCTAGCTATTTCCTTCATGCGAACTATTCCAAAGTGGCTTGTATGAAGTTCGCATAAATAAAGATATTCAAGCCTGGATTTCACATCAAGAAACACAAGATTAGCTTAGCTTAGGAGAACGTTATAGCATGGTTACTTAGCCATTTAGAAGCTTAAGTACAGGGTGGACCAAAAGTCCGTTAACATTTGAATTGGTTGCCGCGTCTAGCAGCGGCGGCGGAGGGGGGTGGAGGGCTTACGCATTGCAAGAGCGGCCAATGGGAATTTAGTACCATGGTGTCATTCAGCGGTAGTCAACGTGCGTTTTGTGTACGCGAGTACTATCGAAACGATTCTGCGACCTTAGCTCAACGAAAGTTTTGCAATCATTACAAGATACGACAAAAAATCAAGCTCCATCAGGTGTGTTAATCAAAAAATGGGTGCTCAAGTTTGAGAAGACAGGTTCAACAATGGATTTACCTCGATCTGGCCGGCCTAGAACGTCGAGGGACCCCGAAAACGTGGAGCGAGTAAAATCATCTGTTCGTGACCAACCTGGACTTTCAACTCGAAAGCGGTCTGCTGTCCTTAACTTGCCGTAAGAACATCATTAAACCGCATTCTCAAGAAAGATTTAAGTCTACATTCCTATAAAATCCAAATAGTGCAGGAATTAAGGCCTCAGGACCATTCCACTAGGTTGCAGTTTGCGAACGAAATGGTAGAGCGGTTCACCAGTTTTACAAACATTTTTTTCTCAGACGAGGCACACTTCCACCTAAATGGGCATGTTAATAGACAAAATTGTCGTTATTGGAGTGACACTAATCCGAAATTAAAGCATCAAAAACCCCTGCATTCACCCAAAGTCACAGTATGGGCTGCTTTATCAGCAAGAGGCATTATTGGTCCATACTTTTTTGAAGACTCAATAGGACGTGCGGTTACAGTGAATTCCGAGCGGTATATCACCATGTTACAAAACTTTTTCGCTCCCGTGCAGCAGGATTTTGTTGGTTTTAATCAACGCTCATGGTTTCAGCAAGATGGAGTCACTTGTCATACATGTTATGACTCGTTAAGGGCAGCTCGAGACATTTTTGGCCCAAAAGTGATATCGAAAAGAGGGGACATTAACTGGCCGCCTCGTAGCCCGGATCTATCATCAATGGATTTTTTTCTTTGGGGATATCTTAAGGCTAAAGTTTACGACCAACCCAGTAACTCTTGACGAATTAAAGGATCGTATTCGCACAGAAATCCAAAACATCTCGACAGAAACATGTAATATTTCTGAATTAATTGTGTAATAATTATGGAAAATTTCCGCTCTAGATTGCAGCAATGCCAGAATAATGAACGATTGCATATGGATGATGTGATTTTTAAGAAATAAATTCCCCTTTTGTTTACTATTGAAAACAATAAACAATTTTGATCTACTGTAATTAGTTTTTTTTAATCGTCATTCCAATTATAGACGGACTTTTGGTCCAGTAAATATAGCAAAAGTAAGAATTTATCTAAAATGTAACTTTTCACTAAATATAAAGATATTAAAGCCTGGATTTCACTGATGTCGTCCTTACCCTTCTATAACTTACATAGTGTGGTCGGTCAAATGCTATGAATTAAGTTTTTATACTGTATTTCAACAAGAACTAGAAGTTTGGCTGAAGCTACTACGGGTAATACCACGTCACGTACCTAATGTCTGGTATTACATCAAGCTCGCAAGAACCCGCAGGACACTTTCTTCTTCTTCTTCGTCCCCTGCTTCTACATTGGTGCACATTCCCTAACATTACCTTGTGGACTATATCTGCCTGTGCCATCGCCGTTTCCGGAAAACCTTAAGATTTTTTATTAATGTTTGACATCTTTGGTCAAATTATAGAAATAATACCTGCAAACCAGATATTGTGGATGATTACAATTACAACTTTTTTAGTTAATATGGGACGAAAAATGAAAAAGCTTACTTCCCAATTATGTCACCTCTATTCTTGTGTCATCCTGAAGGCTCTTCAGGGCAGACGGGAATGCTGTACCCTGGTCACAAATTAATGCTACTGGTAGGAGTCCAGTTTAACCCACTACAGCTACAATGTCCATGATTTTTTTTTAATTCTATTCCGGAGGTAACTCATTTGCAAAAGTAAAAGGCCAGAGAGGCTGTTGCCACTTTTGAACAACGCCTCGCAACATGAAGACCATGCATTGTCTGCAAACTCGATAGTTCTTTTGTTAAGTTCAACAAATCCACTTATTAAATGATTATGTTTGTCATGTTTGGCATTGGTAATGCCGCTTCCAGAGATACTTCATTAAAGAGAATTGAACAGTATTTTTTGTTTTCATCCAAAGTACTCATTTGAAAGCAATATGATTACACAGTTATATTATAACATTTATAAAAGTAATCTTCAAATCACACTAATATTATAAATGTGAAAGTTTGTCGATATGTGTGTATGTATATTTTTTACTCTTTCACTCTGAAATGGCCGAGTGGAATAAGACGAAATTTGGAATGGAAATAGCTTATCCCCTGGAATAACAAACACGTTACTTTTGATCCTGATTCAATAGATAGTTCTTAGGGGATCGGGAAAAACCTTATTTCACAGTCGTGGGCAGTTACTAGTACATAATCATAATCAGCCCATTACGTTTCCACCGCTGGGACACGAGCCTTCCTCACAGAAACAGGAGTGGGGCCATAATCAACCAAATGCGGGCCCAATGCGGCTTGGTGAATAATCTTAGTGACCAACCAATGTCGAAGTTTTCAGAAAGCCCGAAGGCCTTCGACATAGAACAACAGCCGCGACGGCTTAACGATACGTCCGAAGCTCGGAACAGTAAATTATTAATGAATATTATGAATATAATCATAATAAAATTAATGAAATCAAAAAATTACCTCTGCGAAATCACAAACAGAACTTAAATCTCAATTTATGGAGGTATTTGCTAAAATAACTAAACCTATGACAAAGTTTATAAAGAAAGGAGTAAAGTTAGAAAATAAAAAAAATACATGATGCATTCAAAACATGCAAATGCTTATTAACGAATGCACCACTCTTATAATATACGGATTTTTCCGTACCGTTTACTTTAACAACAGACGCATCCAACATTGCGTTAGGAGCAGTTCTATCTCACAGCTATAGGAAAAGATAAGCCAATAGCTTACGCGAGTAGGAAACTAGGCAAACCCGAAGAAAATAACAGTACTATAGAAAAGGAAGCTGTACTGTGGTCTGTTAAACACTTTAGACCCTATTTATATTGTCGGACATTTTATATACACAGATCATCGACCGGTAGCATGGTTGTATTCACTTAAGAATTAAATAGCAAATTGACGAGATGGAGACTTAGATTACAAGAGTATAATTTCGAAATTATATATAAATCCGGAAAACAGAATACAAACGCAGATGCACTTTCACGAATTCATCTGAATACATTAATTTTATTACAAATCAACATCAATCGGGAACTTTAACTCAAAATGACTATGATTCAGAAGAAACTTTAACCGCCCCAGATTCAGAAACAATGAACATTGAAGACTTAGCGACTTCATCATATTCTAATTCTATAATTCCGATCTTAGATGAAGCCGTAGATTATAAACCAAATCTAATTTAAGTTAATGAATGCTACAACAATAACTTAAAAATAAAAAAGATACATCGTGGAAATTTGTACATACAAAATTAATTAAAAAATTTCTGAAAAATAAAATCATCGAAAATAAACGAAAATATTGTATATACTTCTAAAATCCAAAACTTAGGGAAATATTTAATAAAGTGATAAGACAATTATATGAAAAAGAATCGATTCAATTTATAGAATGTTCTAAAATAGTAACAATTTTGGAAAACGAAAATGAACAAAAGGACCTAATAGTTCAATATAAAAACATGTCATACAGGAATCAACGAAACATTAAATAAACTTAAAAGAAATTATTATTAGTCAGGAATGAAAGAAACAGTAACAACAATAATCAATTCATGTGACATACAACCGTTAAGACCATCACTACAACTCACTAAAACTCAAAAAACACCTTTTGAAGAAATCTTCATTGATTTATTCTCTACTGAAAGTAAATCTTTTTTAACAATTGTTGACGCATTTTTGAAACTAGGTCAAGCAATAAGAATTATGAACAGGCCTACACCAGAAGTGGGGAAAGCCCTAATAAAATATTTTTCATATTAAGGAACACCAAATAAAATAAGTAGCGATTCAGGATCTGAATTTAATAATGCATTGTTAAAAGAATTAGTAGCATTTTACAAAATCGGAACACCAAACAACCCAAATTCAATGGGCTTGATTGAACGATTTCATGCAACGTTAATTGAAATATATCGACTTGCTAAATACGAGTACAAAACCAGCGACGCATCAACAGTAATGACGTACGCTATTATGGCATATAATAATACTATTCATTCTGTGACAAATTTATCACCGTTTGAAGTTGTATTCGGACATACAGATTCAAACCCGACATTTGATGTAGAATTATAAAGAAATTGTATGCAACAATTTGTTAAAGACCACGTAAAACGCACCGGGTACTTATATAAATACCTAACGGAAAAGGCAAAAACAAGTAAAGAAAAACACAGCGATAATACTACAACAAAATATATAGTATTTAATGAAGAAGAAACCGTATATACTAAATAAGCGAAGAGCTAAAGACACACGTTACGGAAAAGGAATCGTAACTGGTGAATAATCCAGAAATATACTACCTGTACAAATAAGAAGTAGATAAACTACAGTACCTGTTAAAAATATAAGAAACCCACCTAAACCTCTATTAAATGAAATAATTAAGAATTATATCATAATCATCAGCCTGTAACAGTCCAGTGCTAGACATATGCCTCTCCCAAAACACGCCACTGAGCCCGATCATCGGCTCTGCTCATCCAGCTTTAGCAGATCGTCGCTAGCTTGATGTGGCTCTTACTTCAAGCCCCTCAAATCAAATGTGGCCACAGGTGCTGTCAGAATAAAAATAAAAACATAGAGCCATCATCCCAAAAGACACATTTCCAAGGCTTCAATCAATGCCTCATTGCAATGAGTGGCTTTAAAGCTTCGGGATAAGAAAGTAAGTAAGTAATCCCCTTGATCGCGAGCAAGCTTTTTAAAAGGCTGAAAAAGAAGCTGCTAAAAATCGTCAAGAGCGGGTTTCCAGTTTCCAAATGAGACGCAGTTGCTTACACCAGGCCATTTTTTCAAGCAAGGATAGCAAGCTAGTTTATTACTAAACTGTCCTAGTTTGCTGACCTGGCTTGGAACATGCTAGTTCTGTTTACATGAGGCTTTATTTTAAACTAGTACTATTGCAGTGTCTGAAGTGACCACGCGTCCAACATGAATTGCATGCGAAAAAAACACAATATTCGACTGAAGAAGTTACTTCGAAAACTTCGCACTAGACGAAGTAGAAGATGAATTAAAAGAACGGGGGTGGACAAGACCGTGGATTTTAAGAAGAGATGAACGTGGATCACCTGCTTTACTTTTGGAAGATAACTATATGCCAAATAGAAAAAAAACATATAGGACAATAGTCAAATTTAATATACAACGTGTTAACAAAAAAGCCTTACTAATTATCCTATTTGAAACATATGATACTGATATTTGCATGTGAAATTATACTTGGTTAAGGAAATGAAGTGTCTTAAGTAAATCAGGTGTTGAATTCCAAAATAGACCGTATGGTCTGACCGATTGAGACAGATTATCGGTGAAAACCAACACGGTATCTGGTGATTTTAATGCACATCACGATGCATTTGGCTGTTTTTCTTCAAACTCTTCGAGGTAGCACTGTTTACTATTTATTAGATGAGTGCGATTTGTTGAGTTTTCATCTTAAATTCAGGCTCTCAAACCAATGTAGGTAGTCCATCATAATCCGTTTTCAATTGACATATCATATGTAAGTCCCAATGTGTCTCCAAGTGCATGGTGATCCAATGGGTATCTTTGGATGATCTTTTGGTTCCAACTTTTCCATCCTAGTTGATATTCAAACTTCTGTAGAGAAATGTGTTACAGGCGCTCCTTGTGAGTATTTGAACTACGACAGACTGGTTCATATTCTTTACTGAAAGTGAAAAATCATTTGATAATATACATTATGATACTCAATATGATGGACGCCGGATAAAATTTTAGGTTTATTTTTTTTCGTTACTATAAAAGGTAAGTAGAATTATTTTAAGCGATTCGAGTTTTTTGACAAAAACAGATGGTGCCCACTAATGACCCCCTCGGCGCTCTGTATAGAATAATGCAATTACGAAGCGCCATGCTGGCCAACGCGCCGGGCAGCCCGCGCCTTGGTCCCTCGCCGGCGCTTACGTTGAGCGATCGTTTGCATTATTTCGGTGTTGATATAATTGACATTTTCGCGCTTTTATTTAATGGAAAATAACGTTGTGTGAGACAAAGACTTTCGATTTCACGCAAGCGGATTTACAAGAGATATCAAACTTGGAAATCAGTGCTTTCAATTAGTAGTAGAGATCAAAGTAGTGATGACGAATCAGAAATACTGAACTTGCCTCGAAAATGTAGACGACTAGTTATAGCTTTGGAAAGAGAAACGGATCAGTCGAAATGTTGTTTTGAGTAAATTACCTTCAATCTCACTCGCACGCGCAGATATGGAGGGATACTACTACTGGGCAATCAGCCCGTGTGATTCCATTCACTGAGCCCATAAGCGTAAAACATACCCAACAATGATAAATCAGGCTGACCCTGAATACTTCTATGCTTTGATAGTTTCCGAAAGATTATTCCAATTAATAGCAGAGGAAGCAAATAATTTTGCTGTTCAGTATCTCCGATCGTCATCTAAACCCATCTGCACGAACTTATTTATGCATGGACTCCCGACAAATAAGTATGAAATGAAACGGTTTTTTAAATTGATACTGTTCATAGCGATTGTACAGTTGCTTAAACTAAGTCATTGCTGGAGCAAATACAAAGGGCTGGATCAAACGTTCCCCTGTACCGTCATGAACCGTAACCGATTTTAAATACTTTTACAGTATTGCATAATGCAGACAACAATAACATAAATCCAAATTACCGCATCGGTAAAATCAGATACCTTATAAACTAATTGAACAAAAGCGTTGCTCAATATAACTCAGCCAAAATGATGTTTCTGTTCTGTATATGATAGCATGATTCCTTTCAGGGCGAGGCTTATTTTTCGACAGTGAAATAAGCCAATAAGAGACAAATATGGAAACAAGCTTTTCTGTCTGCACAAATCCAGGATATACCTTAAAACTGTAGGTATACAACGGTAAACATTTTGATACAGTCAACAATACGCCAACCAGAGTAGTCATATCACTTTGTGAAAAACTATTGAATAAAGGACATACTATCGCGACCGACAACTGGTATATAAATATATATATATATATATATATATATATATATATATATTATTTATATATATGTTATTTATATTTATATATATTATTTAGAATTGGCATACGAGTTGTTGAAGGAGACACATTTTTAATGAACAGAAAAAAATTGCCATAACAAGTATTTGAAGCAAAATTAGAGCGTGGAGAGTATATGGCACAATAAAATGAGGATGGATATACTGTCCTCAAATGGAATGATAAAAGGGATGTCCTTATGATGTCCACCAAGCACACTGACACAATTTGTAAAATTAAATTCAAAGGCAAGAGCGTTCGGAAACCTGAAATGGTTCTAGAATATAACAAATTCAAAGCTGCAGTTGACAATCCAAATGCCTATTCTACACCGCTTCGCAAATCTGTAAAGTGGTACAAAAAATTGGCAATCGAACAAATTTTGAATACAGTGGTTATCAATTATACAATGATTATGTACAAAGAAAAAATTAACAAAAAAATTTCAATGGTAAATTATAGAAAAAAACTCGTGGAGTACCTTACGAAAACTGACACTTCAGAAACTGAACTTTACGTGAACGCGCCTTAGAAGACTAAAACATGAACTGGAGAAAAAACCCGGAGCAGTAAAAACAACCAGAAGATTCTGTGTTCTTTAATACAAAAATAACACGGAAATAATACCAAGGACTGAGGCGAATAATAAGACTAAAAAGATAGCACCTTCTGCAGACTATGTCCTGGTCAGCCCCACTGCCTTTCATGATTCAATACTGCGCACAAGTAACACTTACATACATGTGTTTTTTCTGTAAGGTTTCAGTGTTGGTTTGATCCATTTTCGAAAATAAATTGTAATGTAAAGTAAAAATAAATGTCTAAACTCAGATTTTTCGTCTTTCCTTCATTTCCTATGATTATTCATTAACTCCTCTTGAAGTATCTCAATATGTCCTGTTTGGTAATAGTTTTAGAGCGCCGTGCCGTGCATTTCATAACAATAAATCAATAGAAACAATGTCCTAGGGCGCTATAAAGCTTGTTAAATACAGTTGAGGTCACATATGCCCCCAAAGCGCTGTTTAGCGAACTGCTTCAGGTCCAACGTGTTAATTTCTACAAGACACTTTAAACTATTAGAGGAATAGAACTCTTAGTGATTGATTTCGTCCGGGGAAGTACTGCCACCATACTTTTTTACAGTGGGTCGGTATTTATCGCTAACCATGATTTACTAAATAACGTTAAACAAACACATATCCAAAAATGATTTACCAACTACGTATAAAATACTCAAGACTATATACTCGACCAATGTGTGTTACCAGTGATGACTTATGGCACTGAAAAATGGTCTCTTACTGGGGCCTTATAAGTAAGCTCAAAGTCGCACAACGAGCTATGGAGAGGGCTATGCTTGGAGTTTCTCAGCGTGATTGAATCAGAAATGAAAAGATCCGTAGAAGAACGAAAGTCACCGACTTAGCCCAGAAGATTAGCCAGTTGAAGTGGCAGTGGGCAGGGCACATAGCACGCAGAACAGATGGCCGATGGGGCCGGAAGGTTCTGGAGTGGAGACCACGGACCGGCAAGCGCAGCATAGGTCGTCCACCGACACGGTGGACAGACGACCTGATAAAGGTCGCAGGACGACGTTGGATGCAGGCCGCTACCAAACGGTCCTTTTAGAAAATCATGGGAGAGGTTTATGTTCAGCAGTGGACGTCCTACGGCTGCGATGATGATGATGATGCTGATGTCGTATAAAATTACAAAAACCAGTTCCTTTGTGGGACAGAGAAGGTGCCATTGCAGTCAGTAGGTAATAGTAAATTAGCCTTATGATTATTATATTATAACAATAGCTGAACCGCCAGCGGCGTCGCTCGCTTGGTCTTGGTGTAGTGGTGGAAGCGCCGCTTTATAATCTCGAGCTCCTGGGTTCGATCCCTGAGTCGGAACTTTACTTATTACTTTTAATGGGTTTTTCTGCGGAGTATGGAACAGTGCCCCGCAGATAGCAATATGTTCACCCCATGTTTCATGGGCCCAAAAACATTCCTATCAGGCGAATCTTGTCGTAGGTATATAGTGTAACAGTCCTTTTTTACACTTGAGGATTTCTCAATATTTTATTACAACTATTAGGGAATGTGATACTTTTGTACAGCCTTTTCTTGTGTATAATCGACGAACTAAAATGGCGAATAAAGCCGCCATAATAAGATTTTGGTGCCTTAATTCTTTGATTGGGGGCTTAGCAGTTCTCTGAGAGATGGATTTCCAAAATTCTCGCAATATTATGGTAAGTTTTGCGACAGCGAATTCTATGCTCGCTAAATATAATTTTTCATGATAACATGAAAAAATAATAAAAATACAACCTTTTATTTTAATTGTTTTAGGATTTACTTACATTAATAGCGCTTTCCCGCGCGATAAGCCAAAATCGCATTTATTTTGAGGAAAAAACGTTGAGAATGTAGCGGAATTATCTCACAAAGTTTGGTTATAGTTTTCCATAATTAAAATTATTTTGCTTAATATCAATTCCTTTATGTTTCAGCCACCCAGCGTTGTTCTGATAGTTTTTCCTTCAGATATATATCTTATAATTTTGGTTTACATTTTAATTTCCCCGACGATGTTTCGGCTCTCATTTCCCTGAAGATATTCCACGAGCTTTCCTGTGTTGGACTTCTTCTTCTTCTTCTAGAGTATATATCCCGTACTGGAAGAGGAAAGAAAACCCCAAGTAAGTTAGTTATTAGTTAAATGAATTAGCAAATAATATGTAACCACTTTTACACTTGTCTTTTCGTAAATATTTAGGTATTGACGTAACATCGTCCATAACTAAAAAATCAAGAGGAAAATGTTTGGGCTTTTTTAAAAAAATACTATTGCCCTTCATTTTAAGCATTCTCAACAATTAAGAAAATTACTTCAGGACAGCCTAGTATGGACGAATTCCCAATTAGCAGAGAAACACCTATACACAACTTCGGTCTAGGGAATTGTTTGGAGATCGAAATTCGGTCATTCAGCATCCAGTCCCTAACATCTATTAAACTGGGCGTGTTTTTTTGTCTATGAAATGCATAGAGGTTGAATCCGTCACACAGCGCCTGAATTGTCCCCTAGGGCAGCCTCCATCTTGACTATGAATTACAGTGTCTACGTTCGAAACGTCGCCGGACTTAAACCGACATGATATCAAGTGACTGCAGCCGGTATCTTTATATTATTGAATGAGTTGTTATACACATTCAAACTGCTGAACGAATTTAGATGAAATTGGGAACAGACATAGCTTATACCGCTAATCCTTATTAGCAACCAGCTTTTTTTACAGGCTTTTTCCTTTTTTTCTAGTTAACCGGCTTGACCAGCTTAAGATGTCTGTAATTTCTGAACTACAAAACCGTATTACCTTTAAATATTTAAGGGACAATCTTTAAAGTACCTCATTTGTAACAAAAAGAGAATAAAAAAATCTTACTACGCGTTACTGAATTTCAACTAAGTACGCATTTTGACTTTTATCCCCTCTACCAAGGGGTTTTTGGTTTGGTTGTTGTTTTTTAAGTGGGCACTCTATAGAGTGCCTTTATAAAGTACCCTCCAAAAAAAATTCACTCAAACAATTTATATAAATATCTTTAATGTACAAAATTCGACCCGTTCCCTTGTTATTATAAGTACAGATATTTATGTCGATTGATAGAGGTGATGTTACACGTTAATCGCCATGTTGAAAAAATGGTTTTTACATTATTTTTTTTGCTGCCCTTTGATGCAGTATGCAAAGATTCGTGCTTACGTCTTAGTTTCGTTTCGATCTAATCGTTTATTTCAGGGATATGCCTGAAAAATGCCACGAGGTCACGGGTGACCGTTGTGGCGCTTTAATGTAAAAATAGGCAATTTCGTTATCGTGGCGCCATGAGGTCGCGCACTCCAGTCACCCGCACCCCGCAGTCAAACGTCGTGATTCGTAGTGAGCGCACGTCTGTCGCGAAAATGACTGCAAATGCGTTTATGGACGTAGACTTCGATATATCACAGGAAGATTTGCGTGATATAGAATTATTAGAAGCCAGTATATTTCAAGAGATTGAACAAAGATGTACCTCGGATTTGGAGGAATCACGAAGTGAAGACGAAATAAACTGTCCATCAAAAAAGCGCAAACGTCGTATAATTCATAGTGAATCCGAAAGTGATGTCGACTCTGTAGCTGACTTAGTGGCAGAACAAATAAGTAAATTGCCCGGCAAAACGCACCATAAGTGGTCACATGTAAAAGGACACCAGCCATCAGTCATTGCCTTTACCGAGCAGACAGGTAAGTGAATCACTACGTATTTATTTTATTTAATTTGGAAAACATTCAGTGTAACTAAATCTATTGTGTATTACCTAAATAAACTAGGTAAAAATAATGAAAAATTTACATTATATACATATACCTTGTATTTTTAACCCCCGACGCTAGGAAATATTTGAGTTTAATCATAAATGGTCGGGGGTTTTTCGACATTTCTGTCGAGTCAGTTATTCAAGATGTTATGATTCTTTATGCTTTTCACCACCGTTATGCTTCAAACCTACCTACACAATGTATTTGTGTGTAAACCTTCACTGTGATTGGTCTGATGTGTGCTTGGTCATTTACGTGTGTAGTGTTTGTAATTTATTTAAGCATACAATGTTGTTTTCAGGTATAAAACAACCATTTGATAAGCAGCTGAAGCATTCAACTCCAGGCGAATATTATAGTTTGTTAGTTCCTGACGAGGTTTTTGAAAATATTGCACTCCAATCGAATGCTTTTGCTGAGCAAACTAAACTAAACGCAAAACCTAGGTCAAGATCACACGCCTGGAATCCACTAACGAAGGACGACATAAAACAGTTTTTTTGGTTAGTTTTGTACATGGGGCTAGTAAAACTGCCAAAAGTTTCCCTTTATTGGAGTAAAGATAAAATTTTTAGTCAAAGCTTCCCCGCACAGTTATGAGCCGAAACAAATTTGAATTGATTTTACAAAAACTACATTTTTCAAACAACGAGACAGCCGATTCTTCAGATCGAATCAACAAGATAAGACCTCTGATTGATTCTCTAAACGAAACATTTGAAAAGTGGTATGCCCCAAAAGAAAGCCAAGTGCCATTCAGAGGTCGTATAATTTTCAGGCAGTACAACAAAAGCAAGCGTCATAAATACGGCATGAAATTATTTAAGCTATGTACACTTCCTGGCTATACTTGTAAGTTACAGTTATATGCGGGTAAAAACAACGAGTTAGTTAACACTACTCCCAGTAATGTCGTGATGAATCTATGTGAGAATATACTCAACAAGGGCCATACCCTCGCTACCAATAACTGGTACACCAGTTTAGACTTAGCAAACAAGCTTCTCGACCAAGACACACATTTGGTTGGTACAATAAGAAAAAATAGACAAGGTTTACCAAAAGAAGTGATCGAAACAAAACTCAAACGTGGTGAGTCGGTGGCGAGGGAAAATGAACAAGGAATCTGCATTTTGAAATGGAAAGACAAACGAGACGTGTACATGCTATCAACAAAACATTCCAAAGGTTTCAAAACTATCCAGAAAAAAGGGAAACTTGTCAGAAAGCCGAAGATGATTTTTGCTTACAATGAAGCCAAAAGTTCTGTTGATATGTCGGATCAAATGACTGCTTATTCGTCGCCACTACGAAAAACCGTAAAGTGGTACAAAAAACTCGGCATAGAGTTGATTTTAAACACTGCTTTAGTAAATGCATGGGTGATGTACTGTGAAAACAAAAATTGCAAGACAGGAATTGTTGAGTACAGAAGGGAATTAGTGGATTACCTCACTAATGCAGGAAAGAAAATGGAAGAAGCAGTGAAAGAAAGACCTAAAAGAAAGAAGCATAATCTAGAGAAAAAAGAAGGAACCGTCAGAAGCAATAGACGTTTTTCCGTCAAATGTTATAAAGCAAATGCTGAAATACTTGGTTGAAAACTTGCTAAAAATAAAACAAAAAAGTTTGCAACATACTGTGGAACCTGTCCGGATAATCCGCATTTGTGTGTGCCATGCTTCAACAAGCTTCACCATTAGGATTGTTGCTTTTTTTTTGTCAAAAATATTTTTATATATTATAAACAAGTAATTTTCATTAAAGTATAATATGTTTTATTTGAAACCAAAAGTGGGACGTGTTATTGTTATTTTCAATATGGTATAAGGTAACATTTTCATTTGTATCAGTATTCAGTGGTAAAAAAACATATTCAATTCATCACTTACAAACTTTTCTTCACAAAAAAGTGCCTAAGACTACCAAAATATTGAGTCAGGCAAAAACCACTTAGGCGAAATGTTCTACAGCGCCATCCCGGTCACCCCGTTAAGACAAATCCATAGTAAACTTGACCGGCAGCGCACAAATTCACTTTAAAAACAGGTCTGTTCTGAGGTCACCGGTGCCCAACGTGGCGCTTAGATTAAGGCATGGTGAGGTCACCGGTGACCTACATGGCGTTTAACGTGTTATAATAATTATTTAGTCAAAAAAGAAGGATAGCTGAAAATCAGTGTGCGACTCTTTCAATAGATACACACCTGTAGCATGATCTGGAATTATATCTCAAGATTTAAATAAGCGGCTGTCAGAAAATCATCCAATAAAGTTGACCAGCTCTCGTCTGCGAGCGCTCGAGCTGAGAGGTTGTGCGGACTGGGGTACCGATTCGCTCCCTCACCAGTGAGAAGGCAAGCAGACGAAGTCGCTCCCGTGGAGCTTTGCAGCTGCAGCTCGGGGGTTACCGAGCAGCGCTCAGGTTCCGCGGTCCGGTAGGGAAACCACTGTTGCGGCCTGGGGGTTACCGGGCAGCACGGTGGTGTTCTGGATAGGGATCTACGTATCAGCGGGGACGTTGGCGCGGCTAGGGGGTTACCGAGCAGCACGACCCCTAGTCAGATAATATACTTCAAGGTAGACTAGAGTACCGAGGTCCCGTCACAGGGAGCCCTCCCCGCGTTCCGACTGTAACCTCCGTAACCTGGGGTAAAACCCCCCTTTATATATAAAGTACAATTGTAAATAAATAAAACATACAGCCAGTGGAAAGTGATCCGTATTTGATTTCACCTCCACAGCTAGGAAACCTCCGACCATAGCTAGCCGAGCACACACAATCTCACGCGCAGCCGGCGCGTAGGATCCGTAATGTAAGCATTGCCCTTGCAGGTTCGATCCCCGCAAGCTGCAACATTACATTTGGCCAAATGTACTGTTGCTAGCTATGGTTCGAGGCGTCCTAGCAGTGGAGGTGAAATTAAATACGGATCACTTTCCACTTGCCGTGTGTTTTATTTACTTACAATTGTACTTTATACATAAAGGGGGGCTTCTGGCTTTGATACAAACTTAAAAATAAAAAATAAAATCTCTTTCTTACGTTTCCCCTTCCTTCCTGGGTCTCTTTTATTGGGGAAGTCTACATATCCCCTACCGGTTCCCGCCGTTTCTTCTATGCCCTGTTCTTTTCTTTTTCCGTTTCTGTTTTGTGTCTTGGGTGTTTTTGTTCGACCCTTCCTCCTCCAGGTCTCTGAGTTCCTCCTCGTCGGCCATTATTTGGAGACCCTCCTCTGTTTCCTCCGGTGCCGGTGAGTTTATTTTTGGGGCCCTTGGTCGCTCTGACGTGGCCTCCCTTTTTGTTCTGCTCCCTGTTGACTGTGGGGCGGGTTGACTTCCTTTCCATTTTTTCGTTATTTTTGCTTTCCGCGTTCGCGTGCCCTCTGTTACTGTCATCGGTTTTTATGCACTTTACCTTTTATATAGTGCTTCCTTGGGCTTTATTTCAGGCCAGGTGAGTTTATTATTGGGGTCCTTGGTCGCTCTGACCTTCCTTCTTAAATAAATTTGCTTCACTATCTCCTCCTGAAAAGACATAAATACATCAAGGTTATAACATTTTTGATTTGGTAAAACTTAAGGATACTTTTTGACTCAATCACTTACTATTAATTAATTTAAGACAGCCTTAAAAGCAAAGAAAGTACACTATCACAAGACTGGATCACTTTTCTTACACATTAATTTGTTATACGTACAGCCGAATGCTCAAAACATATTTCATATACAATTAACTATAGGAAATTGAGCGTATTCAGGACACATGGAAAATACAAAATGTTATACCAATTCTGAAGACAGATGAACCTGAAAGTTATTGAAACTCTTATTGACCTATATCATTATCATGTACATATTGGCAAATTATTTGAAAACATGCTTATCTTAAGCATGTTTTCAAATAAGATAAGATAAGATAATTTTTATTTGCGAAAAACATGTGATGTCATACATATAATAAAATAATAACATGCATGTGGTCTTAAGCTAGGTCTGTATCAACATGTTTTGCCTGTTTTAGGCGTACAAATGTAGCGAGATGGCCGTCATTTACAATAATAATAATAATCACATGAATAATAACATTGAAATTGATTGTTGTTACAAAAATGTCGTAAGGTTATATATATTAATAATGTCATATCAAGGTATCAGTAGCAATAAGAAATACATTGTCAGTTAAGAATTCGCTTACGTTGTAATAGCATTTTTTTACTAATATATTTCTAATATTTATTATCGTTTAAATCTCTGAGGCATTGCGGTAACCTGTTGTAGATAACGGGACCCATGCAAAAGATGCTATTGCGCATGAGCGCTTTCTTGGCTGAATGCAGATTTAGTTTACTTTGGTCGCGTCTGTTTCGTTGAACTGTGTCTGATAGTTGTGTGAATAGTTGCGGATTAGTTTTAACAAATAGTGATAAATATGCTTAAATTTAGAATTCTATACCTAGTGAAAAATATAATATTAGAGCTAAACAACAAGTTGGCTTCAGAAAAGGTTAAAGTGCAGTAGAAAACTACATGTCTCTCATAATGAATATGAAAAATGATTTTCACGATCATTAATACACTGCTTGTGCTTTTCTTGATGTTTGCATTTGACGCTGTGAATTCCACAATACTTAAATTCATAACATGGACCTAGACAGGTTTATAAGGAAACAATGCAGAATCTCTTTGTTATTTGGGTTATACACATCTCAAGTAAATAGACACTTGACTGATCCAACAGTCAAGTGTCTTATGCAGATGATATTTTTGTTAGTGTAAATAAAGATGTAAATAGCAAAATCCAGAGCCTTGAATATCTCAAATTTGTAATGTTTACAGCAACTTAAACTTAAAAATAAGTGTTGACAAAAGTGCTACCATGATTGTTAACTCAAACTAAAGCACTATACTTTTAAAATATCATGTAAAATGGGGTCTCTTATAGCAACCGACATATCACCTGATATGAGTTCAGGGGAAGATATACTTAGGTCAGACAACTGTGGGATAATATGGCGGGCCTGGCACTCGCCAGAAAATAAATTAAAGGCTGAATTCCCACATTAGATAATTAAGCATAACAAAAGCAACCCAGTCTACTAGATACGTTGCTTACGGTGCGTGGTCGAACTCTCGTCAGACCCCCATATGACTGTGACCTAAATCCAATTGAACTGATTTGGAGTATGGTAAAAAGGCGACACTTCCGCTGAAAAAAAAAACAATGAGGTCGGCCTATTTGGGGGTGTGCACTACCCGTTCTAAATTTGGTTAGAAGAAGAATGTAGATATTGGTTTTCAGTAAGAGATAATTTGAAACTTCACCTGAAGGTGTTACACTCAGAGTTGAGTTTCAACGTACATAACGTATAGTTTGATCTTCTGGATAAAAAGGCTAGGGAATTAGCATCTTTGGCTGCACATGAGAGATATTTGACACAATCTAGGAAACTGGACCGATTATTTCAAAACGGCCATGTTAGTAATGTTAATTCTGACACACAAACTGATGCTCACTTGTTTCACCCTCGTGTTGAAAACTTAAGTGACACTCAGTACCCTCCTTCAGAGTTATCGTTGTTAGAGAAAGGTCTGAAATATAACTTAACCTCTTCAGATTACAAGTACACATATGTGTATCTTTATTTATAACGAAAAACAAGTAAGTAGAGACATCTATTAACATCGTCAAATATTAAAACGCATTTCTAAAGCTATGGAGCTTCTCATAAAAACCATAGATGGCGTTTTCGCGAACATTGACCTTTCAAAGTTTTCGTAAATTCGTTCGAAAATTTTTTTAACCACCCGCGCTTATTTTGTTGTAAAATCTAATAAAAATCAGGTTACGAAGTTTTTAAGGAAAATTTGGTGTATTTCTATTGTCCAGATCCAGAGTAACGTGTGAGACAGTATGTTTCAGTTTTTTTTTGTTTTTTGAACTAGTATTACTTTGATAATTTTCTGATACACATATGTGTGCCTCAGTATCCTTTATTACAATTTTTTATTGAATGGATGTTTCAGAGCAGAGATGAATGACAAAGAAATAGTAAACTTCTTGAACGAAAGTGATTTTGATTTATCTGGAGATGATGACGACGACGATTTTATGCCTCCAGAAGTCCTTAAAAATCCTCAGCTGCTAGAGGAATCTGATGGAGAGGAAGAGGAGGGGCCGTCTGAACATCATACGGAAGAAGTGGTTCAAAATCCATTACGATCTTTTTGACGTACTAAGGAGATGTTATGCCGAGGTCCGGATATAGCGGATGACGCACTAATTTCCCAGGGCACCTCTGAAATAAATGTCCTGTCCTCAACGCCATCAACCTCCCCAACAATCTTTCAACAATTAGCGAGAGCAGCCTCCTGACTTTGGAGAGCAGACCTCCCAGCAGAATCAGAAGCCGCGACCCAGACCACCAGGACAGCGTAAACGTGATGCGAAACGCCAGGATGATTTTCGCGAAAACCACGCAAAGACTAAACAAGCTGAAAAAGATATCGCAGATAAGATAAATAAGCCTTTGATCTTTGGTTATGGCGACGCCCTGACTGCCTGACTTTTCGATCCAGAAGTCCGCAACCGTCGTTTCAGTCACGACCCGGGCAGTGGGATTCTATGTTCAATGGATCTTTAAGAAGGTGTACGAGTTATAAGGCCGACGTCCCGATAGTATACCAGAATGTACCCCATATGCTTTCTACCGCGTCGCATTGGCACAGTATGAATACCGCTTGATTTGCGGAAGGGCTTCACAAATAAATACTTTGGGTATTGACGCTGGTGCATTCTACCGCCCGCGCCTAACTATCGAAGAAAGAGACATTGTAAAATAAATTGCTATAACCTTCTCGCCGCTGACTAATTTGTTCGCCGGAGTCGGCAGTTTTGAGTACGAGAATGAAGCTTACTATGCCAAATGTCCCAATGATAAAACATCCTTGGAATACTGTTTTCCAATCTTCGATAACACAAAATAAACGTAAGTGTAAGCACTTTGTCTCCACACTAGAGGTTCCACATTGAAATAGCATCCATTGCATTTCAATCTTTGACCAGGATCAAAGATTGAAAGAGGACGTCCACCTAAAGCTGTACCTGTTTTTATGCAACCTACGCGTAGACGCGTTACTGGTTACACTATGTTTTGTTTTGCTTCGGTATATAACCGGGTATTTTTTTTTCCAGAGATTATGCAAAATGCCACCGAAAAAAATAATTATTCAAATATAGTGAAGAGAACTTACTTTTTGCATTGCAACAAATCATTACTAATCATTTTAATAAACATATATATAAAATTATAGCATATTACACGCCCAACTATAGTAATACATATCATTTTATTATATTATTTGTAAATAAAAAAATTATCTAACATAAAACTTAAATTATGGTACCAAAAAAAATTAAGTGTTTACAATTACCCTGGTTGACCCTACTTACCACAGGTGAAGAAAATTTACTTTTATGGTGGATAACAGCGATGGCTAAAAAAGGTTTTCCAATCAACAATAAAAATCTAGCCCAAACAGTTAAGGACATTATTAGTAAGGATAACAGATAAACAGTTTTTAATGGTAATTTGCCAGGCATATTGCGGATGGAAGGTTTCCTAAAAAGACATCCAAATTTAAGTAAAAGGCATGCTGAAAACATTGACCTCACGCAGAGCAGTTACATAACCAGATATAAGAAAATGGCACTCCAATTTGTATTGACTAGCTAGATTTGATTGCAAGACTACCTGACTCCTTACTGAATCCTTAATAGTGATGAAGCTGGTTATTAATCTGTCCGAATCAGCAAGACCCATTAGAGGCAAGTTTCATTCATAAATCTATTGTTATTTTTTGTCCTGATGCGGACGGGTTAAACCAATCCTTTAAGTGGTGTGGTCCTAAGTTGATCTAGAAGTATGAAAAGTCTATATGGAATTTCTGAAAATTCAAAAGAGAATATCACTGTTTTGGGCACATAATCAGATTCTGGCAAAGTTTTTCCACCGGCTCCCTATGAAAGGATACCTAGAGATATAGCCAAGAACATAAACAAAGATTGGTCAGTAGGTAAATCAAAAAGTGAATGGATGACTTGCAAGGTGTTCTTGGGCTATATAGCTAATATATACTTCTACCTACTTCATCTAGGTGGTAGTGCCACGCTATAACCCCACAGTCAAATGGGCCGGCAAGACTGGGGAAGTCCCACACTCCCACATAAAAAACCGACGTAAAGTTATATAGCTTGCTATTGCGTTCCGTCGGTTTGTGCGAGGTTTCGGAGGCCCGAATTCCCCCTTCCCCATTCTCCCTCTCCCCCTCCACTCTCACTCCTATTATCTCTTCCTTCCTATAATACCTAATATCTATACCAATCATCCTTCCTCAAAGATCAGCAACGCATCTTCGAGACTTTTGGTATTACGGATGTCCATGGGCGACGGTATCACTTACCATCAGGTGAGCCGCTTGCTCGTTTGCCAACCTATCCCATAAAAAACCTGCTTTGCATAACATTAGGATAAAGTTTCCGGTTTTGCTATTGGTCGATGGTCACCGGTCACATATCAGTGGGGAAGTATCGTAACTGGGTATGGAACATGGCTTTTTTTGTATGCATTGCTCCCAAATTCAACACACATTTTACAACCCGCTGATGTATCTGTTTTAGGCCATTAAACAACAACTGGAAAATAGTGGTCCAAAAATAAAAGCTGAAAACAGGCACACGAGTTCTGACACGCTCACAGTTTGCTTCATTGCTTGAAGAAGCATTTAAAGCAGCTACAACCTGAACGATAGCAAATTAATTTCGAAAGTGTGGTCTCTAACCGTTTGATGCCGACGCAATCGATTACAGTCGATGTATAAACGATAAAACAAGGCATGAAGTAAGTGATAAGCCTGTAGAATTTGGGCCAAAACATCTTCTGTATTTTGAGTCATTTATACGTAAAGGGAGAGGTCCGAGAATGTCGTACACTGAACAGGGATGATGATTGCCAAGGGGATGAATCTGCCAAAGGGTTATATTACGTGTGGCGAAAACGCTAGAACTGCGTGATTGTTCCGTCATCGATGCACTAAAACAACTCGAGGATGAGTGATCCAGTAAGCAACTATCAGATTACATTCAAGACATTCACGAAAATGTTACCTATCAAACCAAAAAACTCCCACAAAACAACCCAACACCACAACACTCACAACCCTTCGTTTAAAAGCTCCTCTTGGCCGAATAAGTCCTGCTTTTGCCGAAGCCCTCGTGTGGCCTACAGAGTCGCCAATCAAACACGCTAAAAAAAGAATAGAACTTCCTGATGCCGTATTTTCACATGAGTGGGTTAAAAACTAACATAATATAGGTAAAGAAAATAGGACAAGACACAAAGTTGGCTAGGACTGAAAAAATAAAAATAAAAAGAGAAGATTGATAATAGAACCAAAATGTAGGGGCAAAAAACGTAGACACGTTTTTATCCGGATTTCAGCGACTCCAATGACAATGAATAATAATATTAATATTAATAAATTCTGATCAACCATACAGACATACATAATTTGTATATATAATTTTCACTTCATAAATGGATATAAAATACATTGAACGAGTAAATACAAATGTTATTGATATATCATATCGAGCCGTTACCGCCGTCTTATCGTAAGCGACATTTTTACCTAAACAGCGTTTTTTATCGCAGACGACAATTAAACTTATAACGGATACGGTTCGTCGACATTTCCCGCCAAAACACAACCAATTAGAAAGTTATAGCAAATGCTAAGTTTATCGTTAGCACAACAGTTTTCTATATTTTACAGTAACCGACATAATCAAAATATATCGTAAGTTGCGTAATTTTCTAAGAATTGCAGCGTAAACGACACTACTTGTTATCGCAACCGACACAGTACATCAAAATTTTGTTTAAAAATCGCATTTTACGTCACAAGTATACATGACAGCTCAGTCGTAATCAAAATACGTTAATCAATAACTTGTCGAGATTATTAAAAATTAAAGTAAAATTATTTAAATATTAATTTAAGTGTTGAAAAATAATTTCTAAAACTTTGAAAAATTAAAAATGGCTTTATCTCAAAACAGCTCATTTTGAAATGTTCTAGTACCATCCTGAACCAATGTTATTATACATGTCAGTAATCAAATTTCCTAGCACAAGATCATACTGGTCGCCCAAGTTTGGATATGAGCTCATTTCTTCAACAATGCCACTAAAGAAGTTTGAAAAAATAAAGTTATCATTACATTTTAATAACAATGATCTTCACAAACCTATAGGTCATCCAGAACATGACAGGCTTTATAAAATCCGCCCTGTTATCAAGCATCTCAATGAGAGGTTTGCCACAGTGCCAATGAATCAAAGACTCTGTGATTTGATGGGATATGCCCACAAGTTTGAGGTATATTCTGGACAAGAGAATACAGAGAAACTCCCAGATGAACCAGATCTTGGTGCAACAGGAAATGTTGTAGTTCGTTTGCTTCGAGGAGTGCCAAGAAACCAAAACCACATCATATACTTTGATAATTTTTATACATCTTTGCCATTGTAGTATTTTTAGCTAAATCAGGAATTCACACAGTGGGAACTGTGCAACAAAACAGGATACCAAATAATAAACTTCCAGAGAAGAAAAATGTTATGAAAAAATCTGTGCCCAGAGGTAGTTTGAGGAAAGAGTGTCTGTGCATGATGGTATAGATTTGAGTTGTGTGGCTTGGAAAGATAATAAGATAGTATCCCTGTTATCTTCTTATTCTGGAGCATTGCCTGTAACTAAAGTCAATAGATTTGACAGGACAACAAAAGAAAAAATTGATATTACTTGCCCGTTTATTGTCCAAGAGTACAATAAACATATGGGAGGAGTAGATCTCATGGATAGCTTTTTGGGCAGAAATCATATAAAAATGAGGTCTAAAAAGTGGTATTTGCGTATTTTTTTTCATCTATTTGATCTAGCTATTATAAACTCTTGGATTATTTATAAAAAAAATGCTCAAGTAAGAGGTGAACCTAAAAAGAGTCTGCTTACAATGGGCCAATTCAGAAATGAATTGGCCTTTGCGCTATGCAACAGAGGAACCACCAAAGAAGCTAAAAGAGGGTGTCCTAGTACCAGTTTACTAGAAGAAGAACTACAATCAAAAAAAAGAAAAGGTTCTCCAGCCAAAAGACATAAGAAAAGATGGTGCTGAACATTGGCCAAAAGTAGGTGGGTCACTCCGGTGCAAATTTCCCAAACGTAAAGGCTATTCCACAATTTCGTGTATTAAATGTGGCGTCAATTTGTGCTTAAATAAAAATAATAATTGTTTTTTTAAATTATCATAAAGAGTAAAGAAGATTGAGTAAACAATATTCTTTTTATTTATTTAGTACTGAGCTAAATATGTGACAATGCATGATGATGTAAATTTCCATCGTATTGTTTTTTACATAATACATATTTTTATTTACACTAGGATTTTTTTTAATATTTTTCCTTTAACCCGGCGAGGATGTGGTAGGGTCAATTTGACCCCACTCCTCTCATTTTGTGTACAGTTGTTTAGGCCGCAGTCGTGCGCAGTCGAACGTCTCACTAGCTGGAGTTATTGAACTCCGCTCCCCGCTGCACGCCACTTGTCAGTCGTCCGCCGCCGGCGCAAGGAAATAGACGTGCGCAAACGTGATTAGGGTAATTAAGACCCTTCCACAACCGCGTTGTTGCATTTTTGTGCCATATTTCGATTTATTGTTTTATTGAATTTCTTTGTGTTTTTAGGTATTTATTGTGAAAATGGATAAAGAAGAACAAGAGGCAGAGCGTATACGTCGTTGGCTGGCTGAGGTATCGGATAGTGAAAATGAATTCATGACAGATGGAAGCGAAATAGAAGACGTTGTGAGTGAACGAAGTTGTGGTAGTGATACTGAGCAAGAAGCGAATGATTTCAGTGACAGCGAAGAAAATATACCACTGTCTGAGTTGCAAAGTACTTTTCGTGATTCTATGTTATGGGAGGACCCAGTCGAGCATTCGGAAGACCAGGTACCCAGTACATTTTATTATGGTAAAGATGGTACTAAATGGTGTAAACATCCGCCACGACAACAAGTTAGGACCCGTTCTGAAAACATCATCAGGCAGGCACCTGGAGTGAGCTCTGTCGCTAGATCGGCGCAATCTGAGCTCGATTGCTGGAATCTGTTTTGCAATGAGGAATTACTAATTACTGTATTGACATACACGAACTTGAAAATCGCGGAAAGAAAAGGAGCTTGTAAAACAGTTGCATATCATTATTTCATGAAGGAAATGAAAATGAGTGAATTGAAAGCGTTTATAGGCCTGTTGTATATTGCTGGATTTTATCGATCTGGAAGGCAGAATACGAATGACTTATGGGCTTCCGATGGCACAGGCGTTGAAATATTCCGGCTAACAATGTCACGGCAACGTTTTCATTTTATTCAGAGCTGCCTTCGTTTTGACGACATATCGACACGCCAAGAACGAAAATTATTGGACAACTTAGCACCTATAAGACAGGTATTTGAACTTTTTGTTGAAAACTGTAAGCAACCATAGATGAAATGCTGCTTGCTTTCAGGGGCAGGTGCAAGTTCAGGCAATACATTGCGTCAAAACCGGCAAAATATGGAATTAAAATATTGGCCTTGGTTGACGCAAAGAACTTTTATGTGTTCAATCTCGAAATTTATGCTGGAAAACAGCCAGATGGACCATATTTACTCAGTAATAAACCATTTGATCGCTTGGTACAACCCATTTCGAAAACTGGTCGTAATGTGACCTTCGATAATTGGTTCACGAGCTATGAACGAATGTGTCATCTGCTCAACAAACACAAATTGACTTCTGTGGGCACAGTACGTAAGAACAAGAAGCAAGTCCCTCCGGAATTCTGTAAAACCCAAGGCACAGAAGTATATTCATCAAAGTTTGGCTTCCAAAAAGATATGACACTTGTATCTTATGTACCAAAAAAAAACAAGGTTGTCTTGCTTATGTCAAGTCTTCACCACGATGCCAAAATAGATGAATCAACTGCAGAACGAAAGAAAACAGAGATAAACATGTTTTATAACTCAACAAAATGTGGTGTCGACGTTGCTGACGAGCTCTCTGCGACATATGATGTAAGCCGCAATTCAAAAAAATGGCCGTTGACAGTGTTCTTTGGAATACTCAATATGGCCGGTATAAACGCCAATATTGTTCACCAATCTAATAATAACATAAACAAAAAACGTCGTCATTTCATAAAAACATTAGGCCGTATGCTCATCGACGAGCACTTGTGTGCCCGCAAAGAAATACCTCAACTACAGTCTTCTTTACGCAAAAGAATAAGAGAATTCAGTGGTGAATGCTCTCAGGAGCCGGCAGCAAGGGTAACAGGAGTTAGAAAGAGATGCCAAGAGTGTCCCTATGCCAAACATCGTAAGACGGCTCATGTTTGCGAACAGTGTCATAAGTACATTTGCCAAGAACACATTGTTCCATTTTGTCAACTATGTGCTACGACTAGAGCGGATTAGTGCCTTACAAGATTGATTATTAATTATTTTATGATAGAAGATGATTGATCTCATTACTGATTACCAGAAAATAATAATTGATATAATGATTATAAGAAAAAAAAAATTTGTTACATGTTAACGCAAGTTGCGCTTTAAGTTAATTATTTTTTAGACTTTTCAAATAGCTCTAATAATTAAACATTTATATGCCTACTGGTGTTTTTTTTAATTTAAATTATTTAATTACTAACTATTACTTAGGTTTCTTGATAAATCTTTTTTTAATTACCTCTTAGTAGATATAAAAACTACAAATTAAATACAGGGTCATGAGGACCCTCCACATTCCCGACGTAACTTTTTGTACCACATTCTCACCGGGTTAATCTAGAGCATTAATTACATCACCCTGATTTATTTTAAAAAAATACAAAAAATCATGCAAAGAAGGGTTAAATATTTTACAAATGAAATCGAAGAGACTAACCAAAATCTTATAATTAAAGATTGTAATCATGATGATCTGGGTATTACACAAAATGTCATACTAAGTGACATGTCATGATGACATCGCTTCAGTTACTATGTTTCACCTAGTGGGCTTGGTAACTAAAAGTTAAGGAGCTTGAACATGTTTTTGAGGAAGATGATGCCAGTATAAGTCAAACACAGGCATTAAAATCCAGAAATAAGTAGGCACTCCATCTCACAAAAACTAAATAGCCACTAACAATTAAAGAATATGATGAAGCACTGCAATTTGCCCAGATTTTTTACCATATTCTAGACTGCTATCTGACATCATCAAACTTCAAGTAAACTCTCACGCATTCTCTGACATCATGTTCTCACAAAAATGCCCAACCCCTGGAGTGGTGGAAGGCCTCGATGGATAAAGCCAATTTTGCTGATAATAAAACACTAATACTTCAACCCCTCACACAGTTATCTATCTGAAAAGACTAACAGTAATAATAAAATAGGCATGTTGCACAGCAGTTTCATCACAAACATCTAATCCAAATGTTAAACACAATCCAAATTAAGTTAGATCACAAACATCAACTTTAGAACAAATCACTTCACCACATCACGCATAATATTTGCTTCTTTTATTTATGTATTTATATAAGAGGCTATTACCACATACATTGTCACGGCCATGCAAGCGCCATCAGTACATTCATATTATATACACATATTATACATACACACAATTAATATTTTGTAACACAATCTGAAGAGCATTCTGGCAGAGTCAGATGATGGTTATGCCAGAAAACTTTGGGCTAAATAATCAATCTGGTTGAGACCCATATCTCATATCGTAGTTCTTATACATATGCTACAGGGACATTTCATTAATTGCCCTTTTTAAGGAGGGGGGGGTGCTTTGAAGACAGAAACTCTTCTGGCGAGACTAACAAGCCTTCAAATGTAATGTAACAAAGTGAATTGTTTGTATTCAAAATTAAATGGCCTGGATAACTTATATATACTTATATATAAAAGATTTTCTCGAAAAACGCTATGTAATGTTTGCTTCCAAAGACTAACCCAGATCCAATTACTGTGGTACAAGAATTCTACTTCTGATCTGTCTGTTCATCAGTTTAGGTTATTATCACATTAGGTGAACAACTAACCATAACTAGCTATCTCATCATCCTTAAGTATTATAAAAATTGACAATAAGTATTGATTTTTACAAACCTTCATCGTCATTCAAGATCTAGCTAGAGAAGACGGAACCCTACTTTTCATTTCCTTAGCAGTTTGATATGCAGTTGCAGCCATCTTAACGCTTCGCTGTATTCTATCGAAATTCCAAACTACCAACTTCACAAGCTCATCGAATCCAAGCTTATCCCAGTTCAATGAGTTCAGCTACTCGTTTTTTGATCTTCGTCAGATACATGAACAATTTAATTTAACATAGAATCCATGAATTTAAACATACTAAAATTTTAAAACTTAAAATTTTTATACATTTATCACCACAGGCTATAAGACTCAAAGAGAATACAATAGAGAAGAGACGGGACATCATAGACAATAAAAAGTGTAATATTTATAGTGCGTTCGAATAGATAAATTCTGATCGTTTTTAGCGAAAATAACGCTAAAAACGCTCACAAGGGGCGTTCGAATTGGAAATCTGTGGATGAAAATGTAGTTCATGTCTCTTTTTGTTCATCGTTCGGAAAGCTAAAAAAGAGGTATTTTTGCCACCAAAAGAGCTGTTTTTGACCCACGTCCGGAGCATAGTTGTTTGTGATCTGTCTGCGTTGTATATATTAAATCTAATGTTACGAACGATTTCTATATGAAGTGGTTTTGTAAAGTGGAAAGTTTCATAAATAGTCAAAAAGGTGTATAATATTGTGTATAATATTCGGCGACTTAAACTTGTACACTGCGTCAAACAATATAAACAATTATTATAATTATTTATCATCGTTTTGCGATCTTTGTGAAAATAATGGTGTGAGAAATGTTAACGGCAGGATGTTGGATGTGGTACTCGCACAAAGGCATTCAAATATTCAAGCAAACGTGTCGGCTACGGAGCACATTGTGAGAATAGATCCCCACCATCCTCCACTTAACATTGATGTTAAATTTATTGGATCCCGTGTTACCGATAGTATTGAACCTAGTAACATTGAATTAGACAAGGATTGGAATTTAAAAAATTGTGACCGTACTATGTTATTTAATATGTTAGCAAACGTATCGTGGGATGAATTTTATAGTATTAACGACATTTATCTGAGCACAAAAAGTTTTTATTCGACTATTACTACATCTTTGATGTTTGTGTCCCAAAGAAGTGTCGTAACCAGTCTAGGGGATCGTGGTATCCGGTTTGGTTCACGAAAGACATTATTGAAGATATCAAGCGCAAGCGGGAGCTTCACCGCAAGTGGAAGCGCACGAAATTAACTGAAACTTACGAAATGTTTTCTAACCTCAGGGCGACACTTAAGGCTCGTGTCTCTGGTGCGTATGTCTCGTATATGACCAGCGTTGAAGGAAACATTAAAGTAAATCCCCGAGAGTTTTGGCGCCACATTACAAGTTTGCAGTCAAAGGGTGGATTCGAGCCTTCTGTCGTCTACAATGGAGATACTCTGAAGGGTAAACAAGCCGCTGAAAGATTCGCTGAGTATTTTTCCAGCGTTTTCTTAGCCGAAATACCAAAATTAGACGCAGCGAGTACTTCATCCCGCGACTCATCAGTTTCTTCGGGTGATCTGAATCTTTTGCCAGAGGTATCACCTTGGGATGTGGTTGCTGGAATTCAAAAGCTGAAATCTAGTAGCTCCATTGGACCTGACTGTGTACCTCCGTGGGTTATTGAGGAGGGGAAGACTATTTTGACATATCCACTCTGTAATCTATTTAACCTCGCACTACGACAAGGCGCTTACCCTCCAGAGTGGAAGCTGTCTCAAGTAACACCAATTCCGAAAACCTCAACAAAAATTCAGTCGAGGAATATCGCCCTATAGCCATACTGCCAACGGTTGCAAAAGTATTTGAGAATACTCTTTACACAAAAATTAAAAAACAAACTGAGCCATTTCTATGTAACGAGCAGCACGGGTTTAGAAGTAAGAGGTCAGTCGACACTAATCTTTTAACGCTGGTGGACTACATCTCAACTAGGCTCGATCATAAGGTTCAGGTGGATGTGGTGTATTTTGACTTCCAGAAGGCGTTTGATAAGGTTAATAATAACATTTTGCTGGAAAAGCTTAGTGCTCTGGGTTTTGCACCAAATTATCTGAGTTTTTTAGCTGATTACCTTCGGCATCGTCAGCAATATGTTCGCCATGGGCAGCACAAGTCTAGAACTTATTACACGTCTTCTGGAGTTAGCCAAGGATCAGTGATGGGCCCTTTGCTTTTCAAGTTCATGATCAATGATCTTCCTGCAGCTGTAAAATATTCTCTATGCCTTCTCTATGCTGACGATTTGAAATAATTTCGCGAGATAAAAACGGTGGAAGACTGTTTGAAGCTGCAGGATGATATAGATTCTATTCTTAGATGAAGCACAAAAACGACATGAAGTTCAACGTCGCAAAGTGCTATGTGATGACTTTCGGTCGAACGCAACGCCCAATCGAGTCTCAATACAAATTAGGTGACCGTGACATAATACGCGTCACCTAGGTTAGAGATTTGGGCGTATCATTTGACCAACAGCTTACTTTTAACGAGCATATTGTGACGGTGGCTAAAGAGTCCTACCAGCGCCTAGGATTTGTGTTGAGGAACTCTAAGGACTTGCGCAATATTGACGCCATCAAGCTTGTCTTCAGTGCGTTAGTCCGGAGCAAATTCGAAGCTAGCGCCGTGTGTGGCATCCGCACGAGGACAAATACAGTCTTCTATTGGAGAAAGTACAAAAGGCCTTCCTCAGGTATTTATATAAGCGCATTTATGGATATTACCCCTACATGTATCCAACAAAATTTCTGCTCTGGTTCTTGGGGTATAATTCTCTGGAGGTCAGACGATGTCACGACCAGTTAGGAACTATGTGCAAAA
Organism: Selenia dentaria; assembly: GCA_917880725.1. Classification (NCBI taxonomy): domain Eukaryota; kingdom Metazoa; phylum Arthropoda; class Insecta; order Lepidoptera; family Geometridae; genus Selenia; species Selenia dentaria. Next base: position 31,896,980 of record OU862885.1, on the reverse strand, counting down.
TCCTTCGTGGAAAAATAGATGCGCCTGATCTTTGTGAAGAGTTGTGCCATTTCTATGTACCTGATCAGTACATCCGGGCTAGAAGAAACAAACTGTTTGCTGTCCCGTACTGTAGAACAGTTGCACACGCGACATCCCCGATACCGCGATCTCTTGCGGCGCTCAACAAACTGCTTGACGCTAAAAGTAATTGTGACGTATTTGCTGACGACTGGAAGGAGTTAATGAAGGAATGTTTGTATTTTTGTGAGAGGATGTAGTGAGGGGATGAACTATTACTATACTTTTAAATTAACATGTGTACTATTGTAAATATCTGTAATTTAAATGTAGTTTATGTTTAGTTTAATTTTATTGACATGATTATTACTTTTATTTTTCTTTGACATTATTAATTTTAATTTTATAATATTTTGTGTAAATATACCTAGTTATAATATATCGTTAGTGTAATTGGCCTAAAGCCGTGCTAACTGAATAAAATAAATAATAAGTGATCGTTATTTGACAGCTATGTATTTGGCAGCATAATTATGCGATTTTAGGTCTTATGCTCAGTTGAGCGTTCGAGTAGGTATGGGCATAAGTGGCGAAAATAACGTTTTCGAGCCTTGCGAACGCTTTAACAAAAGAGCCATCAATAACGACACCAATGCCCTCATAAGCTAAACAAACGCACCTATTAACATCAAAACGGGGCTACCTCCAAAAGCCAACCTGACGAACTTAACTGTTCTGCCAACATTAGGGACAAAATAGGGATGTGCACCCTATTTTCATAACTACTAGTTATGAGGCCTATAACATTCTCACCCCTCTCATCTACACTTTTCAATTTTTTTCTGAAAAAATGTTGGTTATATTTTTTGGATACTTATTATTACTATTGTGCTGTTTGTTGGCCGTTTTCAAATCATTACCATGTTAGTAATATCTGTAATGAAAGGCTTTCTAACACGTCATTAAATTATTTTAAATATTAACCAACTTCCAAAATAGCGTGTTTAATGTTACACGATTATGTATGTTTTTTATATTGTTTTATCTATACAACAAATGTGAAAACAGAAATAAATTTAGAACATCTATAGTCACGAGCAGCAAAATAATAATAAACCACAATTATTAAGAGCATAGCCAATATTTTTATAAGAAAGATATGAAAAGTGTAAATTGAGAGGAATGCAGAATGTTAGAGGCCAACAGAATTTTGTCAAAACAAGAAAAACGCCGTGGTGTAATCAAGTTCAATTTATTTTTGAAACTTAAATTAGATATTTATAGCAACCTATCTATTTATTTATGTTTTAAGTTGCTAAGGTAATGGAATGTCTCAATAACTTGATGGGGCACTTGAATTAAATTTCGTTCCAGCAACGTTTGAGGTAATAATACCATATTAATGTAATATAAGTACATTTACGTTATTTTTCTTCATTGGTGACTTTTAAACGAATACTCTGCAACATTGAAGATAGTATGCCATTTTTAAAAGAAGCTTAAAATAGTAAGGCTGAAAATCCTGTTGATGACGTATGATGCAGTGGTGAGAATCAGGAATTTGCATCACGATTTGGATAGCTATGCTGGTGCTATCTTATTGCTGAAAGCATAAAATATATAATATATTAATGAACCGCCCCTCAAATAAGAAAAAGATTTACATTGAACAAGTAGCTCTCCGTGGATTACACACGGTACATAACACTTTTTAACCGACGTTCAAAAGGCGGAGGTTATATGTTTGTTATTGTTTTTTTGTGTGTATGTTAATCAATAATTTCGCCAATTTGTGGACCGATTTAAAAAAAATCTTTTTCGTTCGAAAGAACATACTACCAAGGTGGCCCCATTATCAAGTCAGTATCTAATAATGGAGTCAGGAGGTGGGTAGTGGAACTGCACAATGGTGAAATGTAAATACACGTAATTTTGTAAATTGGTTTAACTATAATATTGCCTGTTCTATACTCCATCATGACATAGCTGCTGCACCCAGAGCTGACTTTCGGCGAGGGAAGTTTTTCGATCGGTATATACACTAAGTCTTCGTTTCCCGTACATTTGACCCATTTTTTTACACATTAAATAATATGAAGACAATGAGAGAAAGAAAGCCAAATATTTCGTGAGTGAGAGAGATATATCCGCCATTTAAGTTCTGTACCGTTTCATACATTGTTTTCACGCTATGTAGTTGCGACAGACTGATAAGATTTTTCATTTCTCACCCAACCCACGGCCCACGGGCATAGATTAACTAAAGACACGTCCCATAGATAAATATAATACCGCATAGCATAAGGCGCGGCACGGCCCCCGCCAATCGCTATGGAATCTTCATAGAAAATGATTTTGACAGACCGATACATTAGAATTCGTTAGGGATGTGAAAAAATAATGGATTATGAAAATAATCGATTATAAATCGATTTATAAAAGTAAGAATCGATTTTAATACGTGATTTAATTTTTATGAATAATCGATTAATAATCGTTTTTTTTATAATCAATCATTCAATCAATTATTACCGATTTTTCATCTGCAACCCCAACAATAACAATGTCTACGACTAAAAGAACCACAAGTAGTTGGCGTCAATATTTTTATGTTGACAATAAATCTAGCAATGCTAACGATTACTTTGCCCGCGCCACAAAACTGCAAGGATTTTTGAGGTCCAAATTGTCGGCGCAACAATTGTTGTAAGTGTCACGCACGTTTTTCTTTTGTTTATTTTTTAAAGTCATCCCAATGCAAAGACCTTACCCTTACTAACTAGACTGTGCACTATGGTGAAAATACCGGTCCGCGTGAGAGGGCTCCCGTTGGGAGTGTGTCCCTTTCTAATGTAGTGACCATGATCAAATAGAATACAGGACAAATTGCTTGTAAAAAATGATTGTATCCTGATATATTGATCCTAACTAACTACTCTACATAGACATACCAAATTTTTTGTAAGTAAAAAAAAACAACCAAACATGGTATGTATATTTTTTGGAATCTACATCACTTAGGTACCCTACACGTGAGTTAAGGGTCTGAAGTACAAGGTGTCTCAAAAGAATGTTTATATTTATTTGGCTTACTGCGTGAATGTTTCAGAAGCACATGTCAATATTCCGCCTAAATCAAAGCTACGCCAATACTTGTCTGGCCCTTTATCATATTATTTGCCAGCTTTGAGGCTATCAAATATTAAAGCAACGTTCATTTCACTCTTTTCAGCCTTATCCGTCAAGAATTCCATCATTTCTGCCATAAAATCCAGGTCACATTTATGCGTCGCCAATATCCTTCGCAGAGTTGCAGGACGAGGTAAAGGGATGCGATTCCTCAAAAATTAATAGGCTTTACCCGAATAATCATATAATGATAAATAAACGGTTTAACTTTATCTCAATATTTATTGGACGTGTTAGTTTTTGTCGTATTTAATCTTGTGAGAATGTTTTCTAAATTATGTTGGACCATCTGTTTAATTATGTATAAGAGAATAACTATCACATTACTTTTATTATTTTTAAGAAACATTTTAGGTTATCAAAAGTTCTGTAACGTCTTTTCAGGCGTTGTAAGTAGTAAGACTTTGACATCTCGACGTAATTTATTTTTACATGGTGAGGCAGTAGTCGGAGCAGATGCAGTTTGCGTGCAAACACTTTCCGTACCTAGTAATTATCTTATTTCTGTCACTTTCTTGCAGTTTTATCGTTTTTTTGTCTTCTATAGGTAAGTCCATACACTTATAAACAATATACACAATATATGTATATTGTTTATAACATCAGCATTTTTTTGCAGGGCTCGATATGTAAAGAAACTTAACACATGGTATACACGAGTAGACTGGCGTAGAGTGGTGAGATCAAAGCTTCTACTAGCAATCGTTGAAGAGTTTTACTTTTGCCTTTTCATCCGACCCTCATCACCAAAATTTTAAAACGTTTAAATATTTGTTGTACAACATATACTCCTATGTATTGACATGCGAATTTTATTATAATCAGTTCAGTAGAAGTAGAATTATGCGAAAAAGCCGTTGCAAGATTTGAATCTTCAAGATTAATAGGTTAATGCACGTACGCGTTCTAATGATTTATTCTTTACTTTAGGAAATACATCTCCAATTTAAGACAGTCGGACAGAAGTATCTACCGACGTACTATCCCCATAGTATGGAATTGCAAAAAATCTTAGATCAACAATATTCATGGTTACCCTAAAGAATATTCAACAAACCACCATCTTGCATTTAGTATTACCAGGCCCAAACATTTAAATACTACTTTTTACTCAGTATTAAAAAAATGAAAACATTTTTATTGCATCATAAGCATCAAAAACAGTTTTATAAAGATTAGACTAATGTATATTACAACATTATTTATGACGAACTCAAGGTACAAAAATAGATAAAGCTAAGGTTCCCGCACTCGGCATAGCCTGTATCGCGGGGACCTACATACGATTTTATTTTACATAATTGATTGCCTCGGATTAACAAACAAATTGATCTTATATATAACTTAAATAACAAAATTAAAAATAAATAAACAACTCAATTAAGACGCTTTACAGTATATATTTTTTTCTTAAATAAGATATACATACAGATTAATATAGGTCAATTTTAGTAGGTCTCTAAACAATATTTTCTAGACAGCTTGATTTTAAGTATATGGGTCAATATACAGTATATGTATTTTCAGTGTCCCCTAGGAAAAACTTATGTATTTGAATGAGTATTAAATATCAACTTCGCAATGTGTATGTATGTGTAATTTAATGGGCCAAAGATTATTTCTTTTTTTACAAGTTTTATGGGCTCCAGGGGAAAATGTGTAGTCAGGGGAGTGACACCATAGACAGGGTAGTGATAAATCGAGACAGGAAAGTGACATCCTATTAGTATTTTTATATGTTAAATGAAATATATCACAACAAATGTTATTTATTAACGATTATTATTTTTACTAATGAAATTCTATCAGTCTGAAATGTTTTTAAACTTTTTATCGTTTTATAAATTATGACTTAACATTCTCATGTTAAGTTTCTTAATACAACAATTCAATGAAAATAAATGAAATTGAATATAAGATAAAACGATGAGTTTAATACGAATAACAATCAAACTGCTACTTACAAAATAAAACAGTTTTGGGTTAACCTATCAGTTTATTAAATATATCAAAACAAATATGCCCTTCAAACATGAACTACTTATTAAAGAAACACCAAAAATTGTATCTTTATTATAAAGTCAAGTTGGAACTTAAGTTAAGACGTCCATTTCAGCCTTTTCCATCAAGAATTCCATCATTTCTGCAATAAAATCCAGGTCGCATATATGCGTCGCCAATATCCTTCGCAGAGCTGCAGGGCGATGTAAAGGGATACTATTTCTCAAAAATTAATATATTTTACCCGAATAATCATATAATGATAAATAAACAGTTTTAATTTTATCTCAATATTTATTGGACGTGTTAGATTTTGTCGTATTTAATCTTGTGTGAATGTTTTCGAAATTATGTTAAACTATCGTTCAACTTCAAAATAACTATCCCATTATTTTTAATTAACATTTTAGGTAATCAAAAGTTGTGTAACGTCTTTTCAGGCGTTGTTGTAAGACTGACATCTCAGCGTAATTTATTTTTACATGGTAAGGCAGTAGTTGTAGCAGATGCTGTTTGTGTGCAAACACTTGCCGTAGTAATTATCTTATTTCTGCCACTTTATTGCAGTTTTATCGTTTTATAAAACTTGGTTGTTGCTTATTTTTCTTCGATACATATATTGATTAAAACATTACTATTTTTTCGCAGGGCTCGATCTGTAAAGAAAGTTAATACATGGTATACACGAGTAGACTGGCGCAGAGTGGTGAGATCAATGCTTCTACTAGCAATCGTTGAAGAGTTTTACTTTTGTCTTCTCATCGGTCCATCGTCACCAAATTTTAAAACGTTTAAATATTTGATGTACAACATATATGTATTGACATGCAAATTTTATTTAAATAAGTTCAGTAGAAATATGTAGAAAAGCCGTTGCAAGATTTGAATATTCAAGATTAATAGGTTAATGCACGTACGCGTTCTGATGATTCATTCTTTTTCTTAGAAAATATTGACGGAACAGCATCAGGTTTTAGCATTCTCCTAGTATAAACAGAAATAAAGTCGACACATTTAAAATGCGCTCTGTAAACGGCAGACGATTTTGTCATTTTTCCAGGCAGTGCATTTTACCAATTCAATTTCTGGTTTTCATTGTTCGAAAATCTACAATACAAGAAATGTAATTAATAACGACAAACATCATCAGTGCAAAGTCGAAGGACACGATTAAACGAGTTTCTTTAAAAATAAAAACGTCTAAGTTTTGGGTTTGCCGTCTTTGTACACTTTGACCGGTACATCTCCAATTTAAGACAGAAGTATCTACCTACGTACTATGGGGATACTATGGAATTAAAATGGAAAATCTCTTAGATTAACAATATTCATGGTTCCCCTAAAAAATATTCAACAAACCACCATCTTGCATTTAGTATTACCAGGTCCCAAACATTTGAGTACTACTTTTTACTCAGTATTAATTAATTACTTTTTAAATACAAATACAAAAACAAATTTATTTATTTGCTAGAATACAATATTATATAAAGTCTTTAAATAATAATTCTGTCAATGTATTCAGCTTGCAGGCAGGCTTGCAAATATTATGATAAATAAAATATAAATTAATGCATTCAAATATAAAGATATTAAATTAACATTTAACAAATTTCTAATCATATATTATTAAATTCTATGCTTCATTATATTATTTAAACTTAAGATATTAATTTGCACTATAAAAACAATTGTCCAACACCACTTATGTAGGTTTAATTTAAATTTATTAACATGCAGCATATTTATATGGTCTGGTAATTTATTATAAATAGTTATGCACACGTTGTATACATTTTTCTTATAAATTTCTCTATGGCAAGGGGACTGGTAAAGTGGATTTTGGAATTTAGCTCTTTTATGGCTAATGTTAATCTCGTTACGTTTTGTGAAATAATTAGGATGAGCTCTAACGAAAACGCATGCGTCTTTAATGTACATACAAGTAAGTGGTAGGACATTACATTAACAAAATAACGGCTTGCAACTATCCAAAACACAAGCTTTATTTATAACTCGAATACACCTTTTTTGAACATTGAAGGCTTTGAGTCTACAGAGTTTCCCCACATTATTAAGCCTTAACTGAGTGATGACACATAGCCATGATATGCAGCCAAGGCGGCTTCCACAGAAACAGTTTGCCTTACCCTTTTGAGTGCAAAAGTAAAGCGACCAAGCCTCTGTATTATATTATCTGTAAATACTGTTTGATTTACATGAGTTTTCCAATTAAGGTGTTGATCTAAATTTATTACTTAATAATTAAAAGATTCTACTTCAAGTACTTTTTGATTTTTATAGTCAATGTCTAGAGGTATTAATTTTGAATTGTATGAATTAAACTGAATTATTTTAGTTTTATGTATATTTAAAGTCAAATCATTATTTTCTGTCAACGGAATTATATCCGCTAAAGTACAACGAATTAACGAATGAATATAAAAACTGTAGAAAAATTAAATCAGTTTCAAAGTTTATGAATCATTCGTTTACGTAAATTTAAAAGAAGCAAAATATACAATTTTCTACCATTTCTACCTAACTCGATGATTAGTTAAACTGGCAAGACGTCAGACAAAGATACACTCCCAACGGGAGCCCTCTCACCACCGACTTTTAGCTAGCTCCTCCTCCTAGCGTCGTTTTCCTCATTGCTGAGGGTCGTGACCCCTTCCACGGATCACCTTCTGTCGAACGAAGTCTTTCCACCTTGACCTATCTTCAGCAGCGTGTATCGCACTGTGGACTTTACTGTCAAGTGCGGTACGAATTTGGTCCGACCAGCGCATTGGACTTCTTCCCCTTGGTCTTTTGCCTTCCAACTTGCCTGTGATGACAAGTTTCTCTAGGTTGTCGCCTTTTTTGCGTGCTATATGACCGAAGTACTCGAGTACTCGTTGGAGGCATATAGATGACAACCTAGTGCTTAGCTAGCTACCGTCTTTAAAGAAATAGCTGCCCTAATCGTAAGTACATAGATCTTAATTTAGCTTAACAAAAATTATTGGTACACAGTCTAGTTATAAGTATAAGGTCTTTGTCCCAATGTTTAACCATAGAGTTTAATTCTTTAGCGTAATATATTTTCTTTCTATGGCAACACTACACACGGACATGTTCTATCTGTGAACTTTAAAAAAAAAATATAATCAATGTTTGTATTTTCATCTGTGTTTGGCGGTGAAGTTATGTTTTGTGCTATAGTTTTCAGTGAATTGATAGGGTTAAACCAGAGAGTTGAAATACATAGAGTAGTTATATAGGAACAACACTGCTCTAAAAACTAACTAGAATTTACCTGTTTACATACCTATGCACATGTATATGCAGTTTGTAATGACAAGGAAAGACTATTCAAATATTATGCGTCATATCTGTTGTTAGAAAGAGATCATCATCATCATCATCATCTCAGCCGTAGGACGTCCACTGCTGAACATACGCCTTCCCCATGATTTTTCAAAAGGACCGGTTGGAAGCGGCCTGCATCCAACGTCGTCCTGCGACCTTCATCAGGTCGTCTGTCCACCGTGTCGGCGGACGACCTACGCTGCGCTTGCCGGTCCGTGGTCTCCACTCCAGAACCTTTCGGCCCCATCGGCCATCTGTTCTGCGTGCTATGTGCCCTGCCCACTGCCACTTCAACTGGCTAATCTTCTGGGCTATGTCGGTGACTTTCGTTCTTCTACGGATCTCCTCATTTTTGATTCGATCACGTACAGAAACCCCGAGCATAGCCCTCTCCATAGCTCGTTGTGCGACTTTGAGCTTGTCTATGAGGCCCATAGTAAGAGACTACGTTTCAGTGCCATAAGTCATCACTGGTAACACACATTGGTCGAAGACTCTTGTCTTGAGGCACTGAGGTATTTTTGACGAGAAGACTTCGCGAAGTTTCCGGAACGCTGCCCAGCCGAGTTGGATTCGACGATTGACCTCTTTCTCGAAGTTGGACCTGCCTAGTTTGACTGTCTGTCCCAGGTAGATGTACTCGTCAACAGCTTCGAGAACTGAGTTCCCAACTGATATTGGGGTAGGTACAACATGGGCATTAGACATAATTTTCGTCTTATCCATGTTCATCTTAAGACCTACCCGTTGGGAAACTCGATGGAGGCCTTCGAGCATTGTACTGAGGTCTTCCATGGATTCTGCCATGACTACAATATCGTCGGAAAATCGAAGGTGAGTGATGTATTCGCCGTTAATATTAATGCCAAGTCCTTGCCATTCCAGAAGCTTGAAGGCGTCTTCCAATGTAGCGGTGAACAGTTTCGGAGATATAACGTCTCCCTGTCTCACGCCTCTTTGCAATGGAATTGCCTTCGAACTCTGCTCCTGTACTCGGACTGACATGTAGGCGTTTTTGTACAAACACTTCAGCACTTCAATATACCGATAGTCAATACGGCACCGCTGGAGAGACTCAAGCACTGCCCACGTCTCGATCGAATCAAAGGCTTTCTCATAGTCCACAAACGCTAAACAAAGAGGCAAGTTATACTCTTCGGTCTTCTGTATAACTTGCCGTAGCGTGTGGATGTGGTCTATGGTACTATAGCCTTTTCGGAAACCGGCTTGTTCCGGAGGCTGGAATTCATCAAACCTGCGACTGAGACGGTTCGTTATGACCTTCGAAAACAGCTTATAAACATGGCTCAAAAGCGAGATGGGTCTGTAATTTTTAAGTAAAGTGTTGTCACTTTTCTTGAAGAACAGCACCACCACGCTTTTGTTCCATGCTTCTGGCGTTGAACCTTCGAGTAAGACGGTATTAAAGAGCTTCTGAAGGACTTTAAGTACCGGCGGTGTTCCACCCGCTTTCAGAAGCTCAGATGTGATACCGTCGTCACCAGGCGCCTTGTTGTTCTTAAACTGTTTCAAGGCCATTCTAATCTCGTACAGGCTGATGTCCGGGATATCTTCGGTATAATGTCGGGTCAGCTTGGCTCTTGGGTCTTTGGCCGAGCTGCTAACAGGTTTAGCGACCAAGGTGTATAGCTGTCCGTAGAAACTCTCTACCTCTCCTAATACTTCTGCTTTGGTCGACGCTACACTGCCGTCTTCTCTCTTCAGCTTCGACAACTGGCTTTGCCCAATAGACATGTCTCTTGCAAACACTTTGGAGCCTTTTTTCCACTCTATCGTCTCTTTAATACGGTTTGTATTAAAGATCCGGATGTCGTGTCGCAAAGACTTCCATATTCGTCTATTGAGCAGCCTATATGCTTCAGCATCATCCGAAGACTGCAGTTTCAATGAGCGTCGTTCAGCCATGAGGTTGAAGGTATCGTTGGAGAGTTTCTGTGGCCTATCTGTACGGTGGGGGTTAAAGTACTTGGAACCCACTGTATGGACAGTTTCTACTAACCTGTTATTGATCTCGTCCACTGAAGCGATGTTCTCAAGGCAATCGAAGCGATTGGATAGCTCAAGTTGAAAGCTCTCGGGGTCTTGAATACGGGCACGAGTGGGTCGGAGCGTAGACTTCATCAGACGAGACCTCTCCAGTTTGACATTAATATTCACCGTGCCTCTTACCATTCGGTGATCACTACCGGTTTTAACCCTGTTGATCACGGAGACATCAGTGAATATTTGCCTATTGGTGGTCATAATGAAGTCAATCTCATTTCTCGTGGAACCATCGGGACTCAGCCAGGTCCATTTCCTGTGAGGTGGCTTCTGAAAGAAAGAGTTCATCATAAAGAGTCCCTCTTTCTCCAGGAAGTCGGCCAACCTCTGTCTCCTACGGTTCCGTTGTCCATAGCCAAATTGCCCCACTTTCGACTCATCCTCGCTTCTCTTACCCAACTTCGCGTTGAAGTCCCCCATAACAACTAGAAAGTGCGTTTCAGAGGTATGTATGGCCCGACTAATGTCTTCATACATATCCTCCACCTCATCATCCGGGTCTGACTTCGTCGGTGCGTATACCTGAATGACCTTCAGCGAATATCGTTTGGATACTCTGAGTATTAGGTATACGACCCTATTGGAAACGCTATCGATCTTAACTATGTTGTTAGTAAGGGACTTGTGGACGAGAAAACCGACACCACCTTGGGACTGTTGGTCGCCCTCCCGGTAGTAGAGTAGGTTACCTGATTTTAGGGTTATCGTGTCCTCACCCGCTCTACGGAATTCAGATAACCCCACAATGTCCCAGTGTTACTTACTCATTTCTTCTTCCAGCTCATATATCTTCTCGTCTGTCCTCATTGTGCGTATGTTGTGTGTCACCAGGGCCAGTCGTCGTCGTTGGGGGTGGTAGCCGGGCGTCTGCCGGGGATTCTTAGCACCCCCTGCCCGACCGTTACCGTGGCCGCTACCGTAGCCAGGAATAGCGGGGCTGCCGGGGACTGGGGGCCTGGTTCCTAATGTGTCCGTCATTGGGGGGATTTTGCCAATACTCGCCACGCTTGGCAGGCGGGTTGGCGAGCGCAGTTTTGGGGTTTTAATACTGGGAAGGTGCTGTTGCCCACCTTCCGATTGTTATCCCTTAGCAGATTTTTACGCACCCACAGGTAGAGTTGGGGGGGTACTATTCTAAGCCGGTACCCCACGGCACTAGAAAGAGATAATTAAGCAATTTGTGTTACGGTGTTATTAGCTACTAGTTGATTGGCCAGAGCGCCCGCTGGTGTGATGTTGCTGTGAAAGAGGAGAGTAGGGCAAAACAGACACTCTGATAGGTCGTTTTAAAAATTGTTAGTGGGAGTAGTGTCTGTGAACCTAGCATAACAATTTCCAGAATCTAGTTCCAGTTCTAGTAGCATCCCCAATAGATCTATAGTTCCTGATAGTTATTTTGAATAGTTCACCTATTTTTGACATGAAAAATCGAATTTAAAAAATGAGATGTTAACTTCGCATGCCGTCACCCAGCATCTCAACAATTTTCAATTATAAGACCAAAAATATGGTTGAAAATACAGAGTTCTATCGACTGCCGACATTCCAACAATAGTTCTAGTGAAAAAAATATTGAAACAATTTTAAAAAATGAGATATACCCTATAGCTAACTTCACACACCATCTTGAAGCATCTCAGGAGTTCTGAGAAGATAGAACACAAATATGCTCATAAATAAATAGTTCTCTTCTAATGTACCATTTTGAGGTTGTATTCAAATATGTTTTGGTGTTTGCACTCATCGCTTTCCTCAAGAATCGCTCAATGGCATCGTCATCATCATCGGCGTATTAAGTGAAGCTCCCGGTATGCCGGGAAACTGCAACGATTGCGTGCGGGAAGCTCTCGTACAGCTTCATCAGCTCTTTGTTTTTATGACTAGGACTGACTTGCACGTCAGTTCCTGCGCCTCGTGTATGGTAAGTGTGCGTGTCCCTCTCCCTTTCCGTAGCCCTGGCTGGTCAGGGTCTCCTTTTCTTCCCGGGTGTGAACGAGGAACAGGGTGTTTGAAAGGGATTTGGGGATATTCGCACCTGTGTATCTCTCGAGGCGCAGGGACCTTATACGGGGAACTGAGGAATATATACCGGAGTATATTTCCCTCAGTGCATACGCGACATCCATTGGGTTCCGGTGCGTACATAACAACTCGTGGCTGATGTTCGTTACCAGGTTCAGGCGATTATACTTTAGCTCGAATTTAATATACGTTATAGTTTTTATATAATTTAGAATCTATACCAGCACTTGATATATCGACAAACTGTAATACTTTAATTTTATATACTGCTAAAATATTACATACTGTTCAAGTGTCATAATTTTTTCGATATAATGATGCTTTGACATACACATATACATTCTGGTATAATTCCATTAACAAATGATGTATGTTTAATGGTATTCAGTTTTCATGACTAGTCTAAGACAAAGTCATATACGAAACGAGTACGACGACGAGCGAAGCGTCATCCTCGCTTCGCTCGTTATGTTTCTTTTGAACAAAACGCGCAAGCCGAGCGAGCGAAGCAAGCGTACCTCGGGCCTCGGCAGCGGTCAACGATGTGCCAGAAGAAGAGTGTTAGAGCAATTAATTTGTCATCAAAAAGAAACAGTCTGGGGCTGTTTTTGGTGAGCTCTCTATTTCGACAAGTTCAATACTTCAATTTTTGCTTACTTCGTAAAATATAGTTCGACATGTAATTGGTTCGACAGAACATATACTTCATCATTATCATCTCAGCCGTAGGACGTCCACTGCTGAACATATGCCTCCCTCATAATTTTCCAAAAGGACCGGTTGGAAGCAGCCTGCATCCAACGTCATCCTGCGACCTTTATCAGGTCGTCTGTCCACCGTGTCGGTGGACGACCTACGCTGCGCTTGCCGGTCCATGGTCTCCATTCCAGAACCTTCCGGCCCCATCGGCCATCTGTTTTGCGTGCTATGTGCCCTGCCCACTGCCACTTTAACTGGCTAATCTTCTGGGCTATGTCGGTGACTTTCGTTCTTCTACGGATCTCCTCATTTCTGATTCGATCACGTAGAGAAACCCCGAGCATAGCCCTCTCCATAGCTCGTTGTGCGACTTTGAGCTTATCTATGAGGCCCATAGTAAGAGACCACGTTTCAGTGCCATAAATCATTACTGGTAACACACATTGGCCGAAGACTCTTGTCTTGAGGCACTGAGGTAGTTTAGACGAGAAGACATCGCGAAATTTTCGGAACGCTGTCCAGCCGAGTTGGATTCGACGATTGACATCTTTCTCGAATTTGGATCTACCTAGTTTGACTGTCTGTCCCAGGTATCTACCTGGGTGTATCTACCTGGTATTCGTCAACAACTTCGAGAACTGAGTTCCCAACTGATACTGGGGTAGGCACAACATGGGCATTAGACATAATTTTCGTCTTGTCCATGTTAATCTTAAGGTTAATCCCGTTGGGAAACTCGATGGAGGCCTTCGAGCATTGTACTGAGGATGGCCATGGATTCTGCCATGACTACAATATCGTCGGCATATCGAAGGTGAGTGATGTACTCGCCGTTGATATTGATGCCAAGTCCTTGCCATTCCAAGAGCTTTAAGGCGTCTTCCAATGCAGCGGTGAACAGTTTCGGAGATATAACGTCTCCCTGCCTCACGCCTGTTTGCAATGGAATTGCCTTCGAACTCTGCTCCTGTACTCGGACTGACATGTTGGCGTTTTTGTACAAACACTTCAGCACTTCAATATACAATACGGCACCGCTGGAGAGACTCAAGCACTGCCCACGTCTCGATCGAATCAAAGGCTTTCTCATAGTCCACAAACGCTAAACAAAGAGGCCAGTTATTCTCTTCGGTCTTCTGAATAACTTGCCGTAGCGTGTAGATGTGGTTTATGGTACTATAGCCTTTTCGGAAACCGGCTTATTCCGGAGGCTGGAATTCATCAAACCTGCGACTGAGACGGTTCGTTATGACCTTCGAAAACAGCTTATAAACATGTTCAAAAGCGAGATGGCTCTGTAATTTTTAAGTAAAGTGTCGTCACCTTTCTTGAAGAACGCTTTTGTTCCATGCTTCTGGCGTTGAACCTTCGAGTAAGACGGTATTAAAGAGCTTCTGCCTTCAGAAGAACTTTAAGTACCGGTGTTCCACCCGCTTTCAGAAGCTCAGATGTGATACCGTCATCACCTGGCGCCTTGTTGTTTTAAGCTGTTTCAAGGCCATTCTAATCTCGTACAGGCTGATGTCTGGGATATCTTTGGTATAATGTCGGGTCAGCTTGGCTCTTGGGTCTTTGGCCAAGCTGCTAACAGGTTTAGCTACCGAAGAGTATAACTGTCCGTAGAAACTCTCTACCTCTCTTAACACTTCTGCTTTGGTCGACGCTACACTGCCGTCTTCTCTCTTCAGCTTCGTCAACTGGCTCTGCCCAATAGACTTGTCTCTTGGATACACTTTGGAGCCCTTGTTCCGCTCTATCGTCTCTTTAATGCGATTAGTATTAAAGATCCGGTTGTCGTGTTGCGACAGGACTTCCATATTCGTTTATTGAGCAGCCTATATGCTTTTGCATCATTCGAAGACTGCAGTATTAAGGACCGTCGTTCAGCCATGAGGTTGAAGGTATCGTTTGAGAGTTTCTGTGGCCTATCTGTACGGTGGGGTTTAAAGTACTTGGAACCCACTGTATGGACAGTTTCTACTAACCTGTTATTGATCTCGTCCACTGAAGCGATGTTTTCAAGGCATATAATCGTACTTAATCGATAAGAATTATTACTCCCACAAACGTAGCGGAGTACCTAGTCTGAGCAAAGCCACGATAGGTGCGACGACGAGCGAAGCGAGGTGGAATGGTTACCACCACAGACCATATAACCACTTGACTGCGTGTAGGTCACGTTCTTCTAAGAACACAAGTCACCACTGCGGGTCGGGGGGCTACGTACAAAAAAGGATTTTGATTGGCTGGCTCAAAATGTAGCTCTAATCATAGTACCTATATAGTATTGTGGTACAGCATTATGTAATCACCTTAATTGTCGATAAAGTTCACTACAAATTATCGTTTTCCTTAACTGTACAAAGACCTGAAATATGTATGTAAGTATTAAGCAAATAAGATTATGTAAACAAAACTTCAATTAATAAAATTATCTTAATAATTCATTCGATGTTTCACGGTGAAACAGAACACATTGATCTGAGCATGTTTTTTTTGCGTTTTAAAAATAGTTATCACTGTCAGTTTATTGTATTCTTATTGGTTATTCAGTATGTAAGTACTTAATACCACCATAAAATAATTATATATTTTTCACCATAGTAAAACAACATCGTTATAATTTTAAAACAGTTTTAATTGTACAAAGTATCCAAAGCCTTGACACAAAATGTGATTAAATACTGATTGTAAACAAACAATCAGATTATATTTATTAACTTTTTCGGCACTGTATATTATACAGTCATTAGGCTACAAGGAAACAACACCTCATTCTATACAATACTGGATTTGTACGACCGTAAAATTTGTCAATGTATGGACGACACCTACAAATTATATATGTGTTTCACCGACTCACACTTTTTACTTTTAGAAGCCAGTTCCATGTTATTGTTAAAAAAACTATAATGTGTATGTCTTAATCATATAAAAAAGATGCCAGCTGGGTAGAGAAGAAGTAGTAGAATTATCCAATTAGTCAAACTAAATAGTCACTTACAGAGGCACACACAGAGTAGGTGCTAGGGATAGTGATTTGATTTTAAAAAATATGAAGTAGATGTCAATGCTACTTTTAATTTGTATCTTCAAATGAAACCACTCATATTATATTGATCGAACTTTACTTGAGAAGTTCGTTTGATCATATATTTTAAGACCATTGTTAATTATATTTCATATTACACTCGGGTTATTTCGCGTGTATATTTACATTATTATTAGATAAGATGTTACATAAATGTTACTACATAATTTATGATAACGTGAAAGTACATCTAAATATAAATAAAACACCGAATATTTATTTGTATTTTTATGCACTCTTAAAAATAATAAATGTATTGTATAGAAGAATTATTGTCCTCACAGTCGATATATACAATCGATAAATTGCCCGTTAATATGGGAGTACCGCACTAATTTCCACGTGCCAGTGAATAAAAGAGACGGCGTTATCTACAACTGCAAAGAACAGTACGGGATGGCAAAAGACATCAACGCGTTCCCATATTTTTTTTATTTTTGAGTCACTGTTTAATTACTTTATTTGTGTAATTTGTTTTCTTCCAATAATTAATAAACTAAAATTATCTGTGAAATGTAATTCCATCCTTTGCATACCTGGATGTCTGCCTGATTTTTCCGTACCACTTTACTGAACAATAAGGCATTATTTGATTTGTTTTAATTATTTTTCATCCGCTTGTTCTCCACGCGAAGTCAAACTGGTACTGACGTGTTGGTTCGATACGTTAGCTATTTATTGTCATAGTTTTGGCAACTGAGGGAAAGCCGTATGAGCAGTCAAGTGGTTATATGGTCTGTGGTTACCACACAACACGCGAGCCGAACGAGCGCAGCGAGCGTGTCGGGGTAGCGGCCGGCGAAGCGCCAGTATTAGGGTTACCTACACCTCGATAAGGATATAGAGATAAAGTTCTTGTCGAACATAATGTCCTGTCCAAGCAATGACTTATCTAAGTATGTTTTTTTCGAAGTAAGCGATTTGTCGAAGTAGGTATTGATCTACATATATGTGCGACGTCAAGCGAAGCGAGGATTGCAGATCAGTTATACTGATTTAGGTTAGTATTTATAAATAAAACCTTATATGGCTATCAGTAGGACTTGTTAATGCTAACTGCCTTTGTACCATATTCAATAATACTCCCAACCTTCAATAGCAAGAACGACAGCGTATTGCAATTCGTGTATGAGAGTATTGCTCTTTTGTTTTAGTCCGGCATTTTCGTTCACTTTGGAAATATATTAATAGGTTTCCACGTTTAATTATATATGTTTATTAAAGTTTGACAAAAAATAAGTATAGGTAGTGATTCATCATCATCATAATCTCAGCCGTAGGTAGTCCACTGCTGAACATACTCCTCCACCATAATTTTCCAAAAGCGGCCTGCATCCAACGTCGTCCTGCGACCTTTATCAGGTCGTCTGTCCACCGTGTCGGTGGACGACCTACGCTGCGCTTGCCGGTCCGTGGTATCCATTCCAGAACCTTCCGGCCCCATCGGCCATCTGTTATGCGTGTGCCCTGCCCACTGCCACTTTAACTGGCTAATCTTTTGCGCTATGTCGGTGACTTTAGTTCTTCTACGGATCTCCTCATTTCTGATTCGATCTCGTAGAGTAGTGAAACCCCGAGCATAGCCCTCTCCATAGCTCGTTGTGCGACTTTGAGATGTAGTGATTATATTTTTAATAATAGTTATTTCATTTTCTGCGTATATCACATGGATGTATAGTTTATGAATGGTTTTCGTTTGAAGTTATTTGTTTTGAATTTCGATCAAAGGTTTATTACCTGTATTATATTTATTATATACGTAATGAATCATATGTTGTTATTTTTTGTGTCTGTATATATTTTAATTATAGACCATAAACATATATCACTTACCCGTAGATTTATGTAATTTTTTTCCCACTTATCCATACCAGCAGTAGTAGTAGTTGTATCAGGCTAATATTTTCCAAGAAATTTGTTTCTACAAGGTCAATTAATTTTTTGATGTCACAAAATGTCATGTGGATGTACTCGTATATAGTGAATATAAAATAAGCTGTAAAAAACTCCACAAACCGCAATTTCAATCTGTGAACTTGGTAAAAACGCAGTAAATAATGTAGACAGTAAGTCAAATCAGTATATTACCCGACTACCTCAAAGGAGGATGTTTATGTACGTATGCATTCTTTATACGTACCCTACAAGGCTCAATGGATTGTATTAAAGGCGTCACTGGATACGTCTAAACCGCTTACCGTGTCTAAACTCAAGTTTGCTGAATGACCTTCAGCGAATATCGTTTGGATACTCTGAGTATTAGGTATACGACCCTATTGGAAACGCTATCGATCGTAACTATGTTGTTAGTAAGGGACTTGTGGACGAGAAAACCGACACCACCTTGGGACTGTTGGTCGCCCTCCCGGTAGTAGAGTAGGTTACCTGATTTTAGGGTTATCGTGTCCTCACCCGCTCTTTGGACTTCTGATAACCCCAGGATGTCCCAGTGTAACTTACTCATTTCTTATGGAACTTATGGAATGCCTTACCTGTAGAATTAAGTATTTCTTGCGCCAGATGCCATACGTACATATATCGGCTTAGACATTATTTAATACTTATAGACAATTTTATATATAGACATGTTTGTACTGAGACATTTGTCGTCATTTTTATACGTTGACTATTATTTAACAATGGACATTATAATACCTTGTTTGTTTAGGATAGCTTCACCTAGTTTTAGTTTGCGAAGACTAATAAGTCATTCCTAGGAAATTGTGTGCGTTTTTTACAATAAAATCCCAAAACACATAACTGAGCTCACAGAGGGCAAATTCAAGTTGGCTGTAAAAATCTTTTTAATAAAAAAAGCTTATTTTAAAGTCCGACATTATATAGAAGATAAAGATGCTTGGAATACTCCACTTCTGGGAAGCTGTCATTCTGCCACCCACAAAATGTAATATTTGTAATACCTAATTAGAAACATTGTAAACATCTATATAAAAAGAATGGCCCCGAGTTTCTTGCCGCTTCTTCTCGGTAGGCTCTATATATTTTGGAACGCGGCGGTAGTCAAAGTCAAAGTCAAAATCATTTATTCAATTTAGGCATCAAAGACGCACTTATGAACGTCAACTTTTCATTATAATGTACTTTAAAGACTCTACCGCTGCGTTCCAAAATATATAGAACCCACCGAGAAGAAGCGGCAAGAAACTCGGGGCCATTCTTTTTATATGGATGTTTACAATGTGTCTACTTAGGTACTACAAATATTACATTTTATGGGTGGCAGAGAGACAGCTTGCCAGAAGTGGAGTATTCCATGCATTCTTCTATATAATGTCGAACTTTATAGTAAGCTTTTTTTATTAAAACGTTTTTTACAGTCAACTTGAATTTGCCCTCTGTGAGCTCAGTTATGTGCTTTGGGATTTTATTGTAAAAACGCACACAATTTCCTAGGAATGACTTATTAGTCTTCGCAAGTCTAAAACTAGGTACAGCTATCCCATTTGTATTTCTGGTATTAAAAGTGTGGTGATCACTATTTAACTTATATTTATGTAAATTTTTACGAACATACATTATATTTTCAAATACATATAAGGAAGGCAACGTTAATATATTGGTAGAGTTTTTAAAGTACATTATAATGAAAAATTGACGTTCATAAGTGCATCTTTGATGCCTAAATTGAATAAATGATTTTGACTTTGACTTGACAATTTTATCATTTTAGACCTTAGTCGCCTACACCTAAACAAACTGTCAAAGCGTTTTACCTCTCGCTGCGTACTGCAGATGCATCTGCAACTTGTTTTCATTGTTACCATTATTATTAGTATATGTATTAAAATGTATATATGTATGTATGTATGTAGTTAAGGTATATTTATATTTATAAGTATGTATGTATATGTATACTATTATGCCATGTTTATGTATATTTATATATTGTATCTACATTCATAAGGTATCTACATTATATTTGTTTTATACACCACCAATAAGTTTATACTTATTTCTTTCCGTTCATGGTTGTCTGGATGAGATCGCTCTAAGTCATAAGGCCACCCATTGTGACCCTTAATTATAAGTTTTTAAGTTTGCATAATGTTTTCTTTTTAAATTATCTCGTATATATTTTATGTGTTATTTTTCTGTACTATGGTATTGCAATAAAGAGTTTATCTATCTTTATAACATTAGTAGGTAAATAGATTGAGCAGTCTCGCAGTATTGTTGCTCCCATACTGTTAACATATTTCACCTTGAGCTTATGATTTGAATTTCATTTTAATTTGTTTAGGCGTCCTGATTGCGGGAGAGGTCGTTGTGTGTCTTCAACAGAGCTTCGCTTTTTGTCCGCTAATTAAATATAATTAACTCAATGAATATAATATGACCCTCGGTCGGCTGAACTGTACTTAGGTCCTGCCTGTTTACTCATGATAAATAAGTGACTTTGTTTTATTGAAGGTAGGTACTAACGCCCCGTGACTCCACCCGGTAGATATTTCTATCACACAGGGATGATTTCAGGATAAAAGCAGCATATGAGTTATTCTAGATTATTATCTACTTATACAAAGAGCTATATAGCTAGTTACTTAAATTGCTTTTTAATATTTTTTACTAAAGACATCAATCAATATAACTATATAAGAATCTAAGTCCTGATTGGCGACTGACTGACTGACAGACAACGCACAGCCTAGACCGCTGGTCGTAGAGTCTTAAAATTTGGAAGGTGCTTTTGTCTTGGTGGGTAGAAGTGAACGAAGCAAGGGTTTTTTGAAATTCAACACCTAAGGGGGTAAACATGACTGAATAAGTTTGTATGAAAGTCCTGTGTTTTTGGACGTATCAGTGTGAAAATTTGTATTTAGATAGTTCATTTAAAATAAAAAACCAGCCAAGTGCGATTTCGACTCGCGCACGAAGTATTCCGTACATAATTTCGTAAATTTTACAAGTGTCTAACTGTTATCGCTGACCGAGAAAAAAATTTATAAAAAATGTGTTGTATGGGAATAATAATTAAATTTTTATTTAATCATTATAAAGTGAATAATATAACTCAATATTCTGTGACTATTTCAAGCGTGTACGTATTGCCGTTATTGAGCAAAAAAAACACTTTTGTTGTATGGGAGCCCTCGGAGAGAACAGAGCCCCCCATGGGAACGTAAATATTTAGTTTATTCTGTTTTTTTAGTATTTGTTGTTATACAGCGGCAACAGAAATACATCATCATCGTTATTGAAGCCAATATACTGACTACAACCTTCCGTTTGGATTATTGATGGCACAATTTAAAAAGTATCAATTAAGGTTTGGTTCGCTATGACTATTAATAAGCAACATGGACAAACTATGAAATTGGCTAGAAATGATTTGAATTTTTATCTTTGCACATGTACTCGTATTTTATTAGGAAATGTCGAAACAAAACCTTACATACGAACATAAATTTTACTAAAGCCAAACATTATAGTAAGCGTAGTCACCGTCGAGCTAGTTATTTAGTTTTGCCCCGAGCTAGGACAAATTATGGCAAGAAAACTGTTACGTTTGAAGGAGCACAATTGTATAGTAAGCTACCCTCACGCATATAAACTTGCACTCATTCAGCGCATTTAAAAAACACCTCACTGATTATTTGATATCGGACATCAAGCTTTTAGAATAATGATAAACTTTAAGATTGAGTAAACAAATTAAAGTTCGGCCGTTCAGAGAATGCGTTCCTGACACCTATCAGTTAGTCACGACTAGTGATGGGCACAACATAACACTGAGTTCGTTACCGTTCCTCCAAAATGAACCGCCGCGTTATTTTTAAGATTATTTTCGTTTTAAATTGGCGGAATCATTTACAATTTATATTTTAGTTATTTAAGTGGAAACCAAAATTTTCTTTGTTACAAAGTTACAATCTGTATTTCTATGCAATAAAGTACATTGAATTTAATGTGCGTACAGAATATTAATCAGACTCCGATTCGCTTGAGGAGGTGGTGTCTTCATCATCATCTTCGCCTACATGTATAATTATATTATATATATCAAGCCACCATTTCTTCTTTTTTATTAGCTTAGGTAGGTGGTTTCTGTATTTGAACCGAGTGATAGGAGGCATTATCCATGAATATTACAGAAGGCTCTGGTAGGCTGGGCAAAAGCACGTTCTGGAACCACTCTTTAAATGTAGTGGCATTCATTTCCTCGTGGTAGTCATTTGTGGTGCTTGATTGAAATGCCAGTAACGCGTTCTCCATAAAGCCGTATTTTGCAGAACCTGCGTGGCATATTATCAGACGGGCCCCCTTACCCATTGGTACTTTAAACGTCGACGCTTGTGTATCATCCGTCCAAGAACGGGAAACCGTGTGATTGGCGTTTAGCCATGTCTCGTCAATGAACACGACATTATCCCAGTTACCAATTTTTTTTTGCTTCTCTCAAAAAACTTATCCGTTTTAAAATTATGTCGTATCGTTCTAATAAAATTTTTCTTTTGTCTGTTTTTTTATACGAAAAACCAATATCTTTTAAGATTTTGGTTAAAGCAGTTTTACCCCCGCTAAACTATCTATCCGTTACATAAATCAAAGAAGGCAGCTTGACCACTCTATGCGCCGGTGTGCTGGATTTAGTTTTTTGTTATAGCGTAGATTTTTAACCCGTACCATAGAGTTTTTTGCGCGCTGACCAGTTAATCGAGACCCTAGTTTTATGTTAGGATGTGTAGTATAGAGTGGTCAAGCTGCCTTCTTTGATTTATGTAACGGATCCAGAATAAAAATTACCAAAAAATATTATTATTTTCCTAAACATTGAACCGGCTTCAACACCAAAATGTGTGAAATAACTAATAACGTACAATTGATATGTGAGCAACGTACAAGTGATAATAGGTACCTACTTTTGAACTATCATGGTACCGACTTCAACAAGTTATTTCACACTTTTTGGCGTTGAAGTCGGTTCCATTTTTCGTAAAAAATTGTTTTCGCCTATTTTAGTGACCCGTGCTAATTACGGTATCGATTTTTATTCACCGTAAATGATAATATCATCCGAATAGGCGAAATTAAGGCCTATTCAAACCTGGGCGTTATTCGCTACCGCGAGCGATAGGGAATTCCGAAAGGGTATGCGGTAATTTCACTGTTCACACCAAAGCGGATATCTCTACCGCGCGGGGCGGCGGAACTAGTTTCGCCAAACAAGAGAAAATACCGCCTCACTAGGCGGTACAAGTTTCGCTGCAGTTATGGAACTTCATAATATTTACCCATCGAGTTTCGCGTGGTATTTTTCGCTACCCACAGCAGTAGTGAATAACGCTCAGGTCTGAATAGGACTTTAATCTGCTCTGGTATTCTTACAAGAAGAGCATTTCAAATTCAAATTCAAATTCAAATTTTATTGCATATCACAATCTTTGTATCACAGGTCTTAATAGATAAGGTGATTGTGAACCTTGTCGGGCACAGCAATTAGGAAAGAGGAAGACTTTATTTTAAGCAGGTAAAATGTTTGTTATGTATATTTTATTATTTTCATTACAATAATTTATCATTTAAATAATCTTGAATGTTGTAACAACTGTTATGAATTAATAATTCTTAAAATATAAATATATATTTTTTGTCCAGGATGATTTACGGTTTTCTCCAAGTCGACGGTATCCCGTCTCCGTGACACCGGCGCAGGCAAAATCAAAGTGACCAAGATAAACTGATCACCTTCTCTGAACTCTTCAGCACAACTCTTGCATGGATTGCGACTCTTGCACTCTCTCATATAAAAAAGTTGACAATTCCTGAAGCAGGCGTAGGCGCAGAACCGGTCGTAATAGTGTGCGCACTGTCCGTTTGGTCTGTGTGTCCGTCGTCCACGAACTGACTGACTTTTTGCCTGGATAGCGCGACCAAACTTTGTAATTTTAGATAGAAAAATACACATCCTTGT
Source organism: Selenia dentaria (assembly GCA_917880725.1). Taxonomy (NCBI): domain Eukaryota; kingdom Metazoa; phylum Arthropoda; class Insecta; order Lepidoptera; family Geometridae; genus Selenia; species Selenia dentaria. The sequence goes on along the minus strand of OU862885.1, from coordinate 31,872,627 downwards.
ACGAAATTCAAACCCGCGTCTTACGAGATGTATATAAAATATACATTGGCATATAGATACACTTATCAGTAGGATGGACAGATGTTAGGAGTTCCACAATTTAATTTTCATCGTACATTGCGTATGCTCCTTCTTTCACGGGATTAATTATTTCAGTTGAATCAACTCATTATATAGGGTGTTTGGTAGAGGGACCGACAAACCAAATGAGCATGTTCGGGGGACCACTTGGAGAACACAAGTTGGCCAAAAAAATCCCCGACCCCCCAATATGTTTAACTTATTTTTTGTGATTTTTCCCGTTTTCTCCGAAATTCGGTATGCTAAAATAAATTAACCTATGCCAATTCCGAAACCATTTCGAGATTTTATGTTCCAAACCCTTATTTTTCTACTCTGACCTTTTAAAACGATAAGATGCCATTTATTTTAACAAAAAACGATGAAATAATTCGACTTTCATTGACCTCTGAATGACGTCACTTTTTTGCACTTTTGTTTTGATTGAATAGAGACTTACGAATTAGTAGGTGTCACTGTCAAGTGTTCTAGTTTCTTTTTTTTTACTCGCGTGCTTTTCTTGGCTCCTCAACGCAACTACATATTTGTGCAAAAAAGTGACGTCATAGGATTCAAATTTTCAAAAAAATATTATAAAATAACTACTGAATATAAAACAAAAATATTGAAATTAGTTTCTTATAATGACCTAATCTACGAAATAAAAATATAAAAAAAATACCAAAAAAAAAACTTTACATACCGAATTGTACCTATTTACCACCATAACATTTGTAAAATTTGTAAAAACTAAAAACATCCGGACTAAAACATGCTTTACAAATGTAATGGTGGTAAATAGGTACAATATTGGAGAAAACGAGAAAATTCACAAAAAAAAGTTAAACAAAATTGGGGTGTCGATGATTTTTTTTTGGCCAACTTGTATTATCCAAGTGGGCCCCCGAACACGTTCATTTGGTTTGTCGGTCCCTCTACCAAACACCCTGTATACAGCTTTGTGTCGTCTCGCAACAACAGTTTTTACTATTGTTACTTTATGTATCTTAAATCTAAGCTCTCACCAAAAATAAAATTCCAGTTTCTTAAATATATTATTATTTACATTATACTGGCAACTAGAAGATATGTAGCCGCAGAATGCTAGGCCTGTCGTGAAGAAACCACTGTAAGTACGTGATGAATTACGCATGCAAATCTCAGTGTTTCACTTCGGATTTTTTCAGGTAAGTACAGTTAAGAGCAAAAGTAAATTGTTTTTTTTTCCAGTTGTATTTTCTATAATCACGAATCCAATGGCCATGGTAATATTTATGAAGTCACTAAGTATAATTTTTACGTACCTATGGTTTTCTTCGAATATTTTTTTTAGTTACTTTCGTAGTTGGGTGTAGTTATTGTTAGAATGTGTCGTTTGACATGTCAATAGTAGTAAGAATACAACGTGGCATACTTGTTCGATTTAGATATTTTATATTAAGAGCAAAAACCTGCTGGTTAGATTCACTGCACCCGCCACCCGATAATGACTAAGTTAATTTTGAGTCTACAGTTTTAATACAGCTCACGCTCCAAACGGACCAACTGCCTAGCTCCCAAGGTTTCTGATGTCAATCTGCTGCTGCTGTGTGATAGCACGTAAATAGGTGTAACGGATCATGTAAATCATGGAGGTAGGACCAATATTGTTGGTTGTATTTTTGGCGACTAATGGCAGACGTATAAAGATAGCATTTATATATACATAATAGAATGACTTACATGAAAGTAAGTATCAAAAATAATAGCTTGTGTAACGCCTAGCCATATGCCAGCCCTCACAGCCAAGCCAAACGCCAAGCCAAGACAAGCCAAGCCAAGCCAGCCAAAGCCAGCCTAGCCGATTGAATGTCCGCCATAACGTAGCTTGCCAATAACAGACATGGTCGTCGTACATTGGCAGTGACGTCATAACCGCTAGTTCGTCATAGTAGGTGGGAGAACGGTTAAATAGCCGTGGACGCCATTTTATGCTATCATTCTTGAATGTGAAGTGAGTTAGGGTAAAAACTCTGTTAAATTAAATTGTAAAATAAAACTAATGATTTTCCAAGAGCGTTTCCATTTCCTTCTGTTTCACTTGACAAATAATATGACTTTTTGGAGCTTCGCCGGTTGCTTCAGCGGTACACTCACTTTACTCGCACGGCTTGCGCGTTTTGTCACAAGAAAGTGACCAAACGCTTTTCTCGCTTTGCTCGCACCTAGGTATATGTTGCTAACTTTGTTTTCACTAGATACGTACGTACTTGTCTTCAAGTCATCATTTTTCGTAGCCCACTTCATGTTGCCTTTTAATTTCGTAGTCAAACGGAAAATAATAACGTCTTAAAGTGTTATCGTCTCATCTGTACTCACTAGTTGTCTCACACTTCTGTCTCAGAGGCTTCGCACCTCAGGATAATCTTTATGGATTCTCTGTACCGAATCACGGGTATTTTTCTAGGACACATTTAAATATTTTCGATGTTGTAGAAATTGGAATAACACGGATTCTGTTCATGTACATATTAGGTGCATGATGGTACCGCATATTATGGTGAGGTGACAAGGAAATTGGAATAACACGGATTCTGTTCATGTACATATTAGGTGCATGATGGTACCGCATATTATGGCGAGGTGACAAGGAAATTGGAATAACACGGATTCTGTTCATGTACATATTAGGTGCATGATGGTACCGCATATTATGGTGAGGTGACAAGGAAATTAAATATTTAAAGCGATTTTTAACTAAGACGGGCAGCATATGAGCATACCCACCAAACCTCTGCGGTGTTACGTCACTGCTGCTATGGCGGGAACGCTTTGTCACACGGCCGCGAACCCGCCGCGGCTGTCCGTTGCCGGACCCTTCTCTCTTGCAGCAAGCAAGAACACATGACGCGCCGCATACCACCTCGGGGGCCAATTCCGCAAATGGAGGTCTCCCTACTGGGATGGGTCAGGGGAGTACCCCCCGCCTACTACTTCGGACGCAGAGGATAGGGACAGCAACGCCTCTCAATAACGACAGTTTTGCCCCTGCGGCCCCACCATCCCTTCCCTTGTGAATTCCGCACATATGCGACCTAAACGGTTATATCTATTGATAGCGTTGACATACAAATTTGTTTTTTTTCACAGCTGAAAGAGACCGTAGTATATTTAAAAGAAATTTCAACTTGTTACCTCTACACGTTTGTGAGTAAAATAGTTTTGACAGATAGACAGACGGACAGACGGACAGCAAAGTGATCCTGTAAGTGTAGCCTTTTTTTTACGGAACCCTAAAAATGCTTCGGTGCAGTGATTCCAGGGTTCAGTCACCACTTTAATTACCAACTACTTGCATATAGAAACATATACTATGCTTTGCCGTTTAAAGGCTTTGCCGTTTAGGGGCTGATTGTAAGTAAATTTTTAAATAAGTGTTGTACTCGTATTGTAAAGTATCTTTGAAGGGACCGAGGAACCAGGGACCGAGAATCCAAGGCCGAAAGGTCCGAGACAATATACTTTAATCATTGTTGTTTTCACACTATCTTAGAATCTGGAAGCTGGGAAGAACCTTTTTTTAATAAATGCATAAACCAAATACCTATATTATGTGCAATCAACTCGGCGCTCGAGACGGTTTCGCACTTGGCCGAATTATTTTATCCTGTTAGGCAACGGCATACCAAATCGATTGTGATAATATATTCGTTTGTTTGTTTAAATGTTAGTAGATTCGTTTTACTGTTACCGGTAGGTTTTTAGAAAAAAGGTTGGCAGAGGTGTTGTAACATGTTTAAATTTTAATCAGGCGTGGTGTTTACCATCGGGCGCATAGCTTGCTCGTTTTGTGCCTTGGTAGGATAGAAAGAAATGAAGCGATTCTATTATCATCAATCAGGCATATTTCGAACGTGCACATATATCTACCGACAAGGTGTACAGACGACCGGATAAAGGTAGCAGGACGACGTTGCGTGCAGGCCGCTTCCAACAAGTTCTCTGGGAACATATGTGGGAGGCTTATGTTCAGCAGTGGACGTCCTACGGCTGAGATGGTGGTGATGATTGACAAGAGATATATATACCTGTTTCTTAAAGTAGATGCGTCGCGACGCGGAATTATGTTGTCTTAGGCCGCGCGCTATGAATGACTCATGCAATGCAAAAACTCGATTGCACCATCGAGTGGACGCGGGGCGCGGGGAGCTCGGCTCGTCAGGCGGCCGGCGGGATACGCGCCGAGTTTTAGTCGGCTTTACAAACGTGCGGTATTGTGTAGTGCTGACGCAAGCCAATACGGGTTTCGGAAACGGTCTCAATCGAGAAGGTGATCCAGTGGTTTTAAAAGGCAATCGATTTGCGTGAGAGTGTCGCGTCGCGGGAATCGGCGCGCGCGCAAGTACTATATAGAACAATTTAACGGTGGTGTAAGTTGTATTGGAAGCGCGACGGATCGGCTTCCGCGCTGATAAGGTGCGCCCCTTAGTCGGCACGTGAGTATTTGGTTAGTCTTCTTTTCTTGATATTGCGCAATGTTAGGGAATCTAGCTAACTAGGTACAAGTGTCCGATTGAGGCATAAATTGGAGAGCAAGACTTGGAGCTGGTGGTAAGCTCACCTAAATTATTTAGTTTTTAAACGCCCCGACGTACGTGGTAAGCTAACGATAGATGGGGTAACTTATACCCTCCACATATTCGTTAACATTTGGTAGCAAGAGCGTGGTTGTCGGTTCGAAACCACGATTTTAATTAAAATTAATTATAAAAGGGCCCAGCACGAAAAACATTGAATGTCGGTAGGTACCTACATGTCAAGTCAATTCCGTATCTTAGTAATAGCGGTAATCAAAAAAAATGTCGGTACATTGAAATTGTTACTAGGTAAGTATCGGATACAATATACTCGCACTTAGTGAACAAATATTAAGCAGCTGGGTTCTACGACATTGATGAAATTAATTAACTTTCGGGAAGTTAGTTGGATTTGAACGTGTGTCGTTTACGGTAGGTATATCTGATCGAATCCCGTAAGACGGTTTGTCTGTTATTACGTATCTTCTTAATATAAATAATTACTTAATTCGGTACCTATAGTGAATATCGCGGGGACGCCTGTTGAATTTCATTTGTTCATATTGACCTGGGGTTGGGGTAAACGCCCCAGAAGGTGGTCATTGTCGGTTAATATTTTTGTTGTTTATTGTAAATCTTTATTTAAATTTTGCCGTCATTCTTGGACCGGCTAAGGGTGGGTTCGGCCAATCTCAACCTCAATACATTGTGTTGACTTGGTTTATATTTTGTTTCTTTCTTGTTGTTTACCGTTGGTACCCACGTCAGAGATGGCGCCACCCACGCCGAAGGCGGTGCTAGGAAACGAACTGAGATGGTTCTTGGGGGTACAAGGACTAATCAAACGGCCTGACAAAACCTTGGCATTAGTGGAGCGTTCAAGCCAGGCCTTGGGACGGTTGCAAAGTGCAGAGAACGCCATGATGGCGCTAGTCGATGACGAGCCTGGGATTGATATGAAGAGTTATGAAAAGGACTTTCAGCAGATATCTGAGATCTACGACGACGTCATCCAGGCCGCAGCGGCTGTAAAGGCGGGACAGGCTGGGGCACCTCGGATCTCTGGTTTAGTCGATTCGTACCATGGGCCAGCCGTGACTGGCAGACTACCCACCCTGGAACTACCCCACTTTAGCGGAAAACTGGAAGACTGGATAGCATTTAAAAACATGTTCACGTCTCTAGTAGACTCCAGGACGGATCTAACACTGGCGCAAAAAATGGCATACTTATTGTCATCTATGGACGGGGAAGCGAGGTCCCTAATCTGTCACCTCAAGATCGAGGACGACCTTTACACAACGGCGTGGGTAATTTTGAACTCTCGTTACCAAAACCTGCGGCTGCTGGCCGATACCCACGTGGCACAACTACTGAATCTGCCTAAGGTGACGGATCGGGCGCTCCTTCGGCCACAGCTATTGACGCCGGTCACTATCGCGTGCAATTCATTGCGCACACTCGGCTTGCCAGTAGATGAGTGGTCATTTCTACTGTTGCACGTCGTACTGGGCAAGCTGCCGGCAGACTTACGCTCCCGATTCGAGCGTGAGTGTAGCGGAGAGCTGCCGAGGGAGGCTTCTGGTCTGCCCAAGTTCTCTGACCTGGTGCGGTTCCTCGAGTGGGAGGCCCGGGTCATGGAGACCAGCCCGCCGGTGACTGCGGCACCTAGAGCGCAGGGGCGGGCTTTCGCTGATCCCTCCGGGACCCCCAGGAGAGGGGTCAGAGGAAGTCCGGCGTCTTGGAGCGGTGGCAACCGGGTGGCGACTGTCGTGTCTGCCCCCGACGGCAACGGCTGTCGTCATTGCGGTCAGGTGGGCCACGACTTGCCAGGGTGCAGAGCGTTTGGACGGCTGCCGACCCCGGAACGGCGCCGGGTCGTCAGACGCTTGCGCGCCTGTTACTCCTGCCTCGCTGAGCACCTGCATCGGGAGTGCCCACAGGCGAAGCCGTGCCCGGAATGCGGAGGACCGCACCACAGGAGCCTGTGCATGAACAAGAACGGCACGGGCTCCCAAGGCCTACCAATACAGCCCCCTACGGGCGGGTGGGCCCCCACCCGAAGCCCCTCCCCGCGAGTAGGCACAGAGTTGATGGAGCAAGGCGCGCAGCGGGAAGGGTCGAGTGAAGCCCCGCCGCCCGGACCGGAGGCGGGGGCCCATGCCCACTACTGTGCCCGGACGGGCAGCGCTCGGGCCCCGGTGGGAGGGGGCCGAGCAGGTTACAGGAGTGCCAGCGGTGGTCGCGCGGCCAGGGCACGGAAGTCGGAAGATAGGGCCCCCCGGCAAGAGCAGCGCCCGACATCCGCGTCAGGGGGGCACCACCCAGTCTACGAAAGTCCGAGGCTAGAGTACCACCCCCCCTACTTTAGGTACGGTAGAGGCGCGGGGTACGCGCTGCCGGGGTCGGCGTTTTGTACGCGCCCCCCCTACTGGCCAGGACCAGAGAGCGCATAGCTAGTCGGCTCCCACAGGGTAGTAGGGCCGAGGACCGTCCTACTGCCCACCGTAATAGTACGGGTGTGGGGTCCGAAGGGGGACCACGTGCGGGTGCGGGCCCTCCTTGATACAGGGGCACAGGGGTGCCTCCTTACCACTCGTGTGACACACAAACTGGGACTGCCGCTGGAGGGACCATCGGCTCCAATCCTAGGGGTCGGAGGCGCCACGGTGAAGGGTCGGATGGGCCAGACCTACGTCACCTTTTCGTCGGAGCGCTCGTCCTCATTACGAATCTCGGCCGCTGCTGTGGTGTTGAACACCGTGGTAGGCTGGCTTCCAACTGCGGACATCCCACCGGATGTGGTGTCGCGCACGACGGGTTTGGATTTGGCCGACCCCTTGTTTTATCACCCCGCCCCCGTGGACCTGCTTCTGGGTTCCGACGTACTTGGTTGGGTGCTAACGGGCAATCAGAAGGCGCTGGGTACGTCTTCATTGGTGGCTATCTCCACCCTTTTCGGTCATGCAATCATGGGCCCGATTACTTCGGATGGCCTTTGGGACGGGGCGTCTCACACCATCGCGAGCAGTGCTCTCGCCAAAACCATGCAGAGGTTCTGGGAGGTCGAGGAGCCTCCTGCTGTTTCACGGGTGGATCCTGAACATGAGGAGTGCGAGGCCATCTTCCGCGACAACACTGGTAGGCTGCCGTCAGGAAGATTCATTACGAAGCTGCCGTTCATTGCGTCTCCGCCAGCATTGGGTCCGTCGCGGCATTTGGCGGAAAAGAGACTGCTGTCAATGGAGCGACGCATGCAGCGGGACCCCGTGCTTCGGGAGAAGTATATCGAATTCATGCGGGAGTATGAGGCACTAGGGCACATGTCTCCTACTCGAGTCGACTGGAGTTCGACCGACCACTACTTCTTGCCTCATCACGCGGTCGTGAAGGCATCGACGGGTAAGCTGAGGACCGTGTTTGATGGCTCCGCCCCCACCGCAAACGGGGTGTCCCTGAACCAGTGTCTACACTCGGGTCCAAAGTTGCACCGGGACATAGTTGACATTATACTTAATTTCCGGAGGCACCAGGTGGTGCTAGGAGCGGACATTCGGATGATGTTCCGCCAAACCTTGATACATCCTGAGGATCGGAGGTTTCAGCTCATTCTCTGGCGTGAACACCCAGACGATCCGGTGATCGTTTATGAGCTGAACACAAACACTTACGGGCTCAAATCGAGCCCCTACATTGCAATTCGCTCACTGCTCGAGTTGGCTGAGCGTGAACGAATACGCTACCCACGTGCTGCCGCCGTGCTGACACGGGATCTGTACGTCGACGACGTATGCACAGGCGCGCAGACGGTAGAGGAAGCTCTGACACTCCGGGATGAGCTTATAGCTATCTTGGCAGCCGGGGGCTACGAACTGCGCAAGTGGCTCTCGAATGAACCAAGACTTCTGGATGGAATTCCCGAAGAACACCAGCAGAACCCGGATCTCTTCGAGGATGGAGAGAACCCGAATATGGTCGCGGTGTTGGGGATGCAATATCGGCCTGCTGCCGACATATTTACCTTCCAAGTGGACTTGGAAAGGCCAACGGTGTGGACGAAGCGAACGGTTCTATCCACCATTGCGAGGATGTTCGACCCCAATGGTTGGATCAGCCCGGTGCTCTTCACGGCGAAATGTCTAATGCAGCAGCTGTGGACCTTGGGTGTCTCGTGGGACGAGCCACTCATCGGACCACCACTGGATGCGTGGCTGGAGCTCATTTCGACCGTGAGTGAGGTCAATAGGATTGCCTTGCCCCGGCGAATACTACCTCCAGGTAAGTATCGCGCCACCATCCATGCGTTTTCAGACGCATCTGAGCGGGGATACGCCACCTCAGTCTATCTAAGGACTGTTGACGCCGAGGGTCAGGTCTGCGTAATACTTCTGTTGGCGAAGAGTAAGGTCGCTCCCATCAGGACGAGGTTGACCATACCAAAATTGGAGCTATGCGGAGCTCATCTTATGTCGCGACTGTTGAGCCACGTCGCGAAGGAATTGGCCTCCATGGTAGACATAGGGAAGGTCTACGCCTGGTCGGACAGTCAGGTCACCCTAGCGTGGCTCAGAACTGCGCCCTATGCTCTGGACACTTTCGTGGGGAATCGGGTGTCGCAGATACAAAATATTGGCCTGGACATTGTTTGGAGGCATGTTCCAGGGGAGCTCAACCCAGCCGACTGTGCATCCAGGGGTTGCACCGCTCCGGACCTCGTGCGGCATCCTTTGTGGTGGGGACCGCCATGGCTGCTGGAACCTGAGACTTCGTGGCCGGTGCCTCAGGCCGACGAGTCGGTCCCAGTGTTGCCCCATTTACATGTACATGCGCTGGCCACGGAACTGGAAGTGGACGTGGACTGGTTGACGAGTCGGTATAGCAGGCTGGACAAGCTGCTGGCTGTGACCAGCTGGATCAGGCGCTTTGTTCATAACTGCCGACACCCAGACCAGAAGCAGCTGTCGCCTACTGCGACAGTTGAGGAGCGGCGAAGTTCGCTAGCCTATTTAGTTAAGACGCTACAAGCAGACCGCTTTAGAGCTGAGTTAGCCATTTTGAGGTCAGGTCGGGCTAAGCTGAAGGGCGCGGTAGCTCGGCTTAACCCATTTTTGGACTCTGAGGGGCTGCTGCGAGTTGGAGGACGTCTTCGAAAGGCAAATCTGCCTTACGGAAGTCGCCATCCCCTGCTCCTGCCTAAATCTGGAGCTCTGGTCGAACTCATTGTTTCGGACAGGCACATTCGCAACGCGCATGCAGGATGCAACGCTTTGCTAGCGGCTTTGCAACGAGATTTCTGGATCCTATCGGCACGGAGGATAGTGCGAAGTGTGATCTTTCGCTGCGTGCCTTGTTATAAACTGAAAGCTTCCACGATGCAGCCGCAAATGGGAAATTTACCCTCGGATAGGGTCACACAGGCGAGGCCGTTTGCCGGGGTTGCAACGGATTTTGCGGGTCCATTTTATATCAAGGCCAATACGCTTCGCAACGCCAAGGTTACTAAGGCATACATGTGTGTATTCGTGTGTTTGGCCACCAAGGCTGTTCACTTAGAGGTGGTGTCAGCTCTGACAACTGAGGCCTTTGTCGCCACTTTAGATCGGTTCGTGTCGCGTAGAGGTCTACCTTCGCTTATCCGATCGGATAATGGCAAAAATTATCAGGGCGCGTCGAATTACTTGCGGGAAGTAACCAAATTTATGGAGGATCATAACACGGAATTGAGCCAAGCCCTATCCCAACGAGGGATAACCTGGAGGATGAGTCCGCCCCTTTGTGCTCATTGGGGAGGTCTGTTTGAGGCTGCTGTGAAATCGGCCAAGACGCACCTACGTCGGGTAGTAGGAGAGACGGCTCTCACCTTCGAGGAGCTTGCCACCGTTTTGTGTAAGGTGGAAGCTGTTCTCAACTCACGTCCGCTCTGCCCTCAGGCTTCACTTGACCCTAACGACCTGGAAGTGCTGACTCCAGGTCATTTTTTAATTGGGCAGCCGCTTACTGCCCTGCCCGAGTACCCCTGGGGGGAGCAACGTACGACACGGCTGTCTCGTTTCCAAATGCTCCAACAAATGGGCCAAGACTTTTGGCGTCGTTGGTCCTTGGAGTATCTACACTTACTGCAACAACGGGTCAAATGGGCAGACCGGACAGATCCCCCCAAAGAGGGTGACTTGGTCCTCTTGAAGGAGGCCAATTCGCCTTCTCTGTGTTGGCGGAGGGGGCGCATTTTGAAATTGTTTTTGGGGCCAGATGGGACCCCCCGAGTCGCTGAGGTGCTGGTCGGAGGCTCGATTTTACGGCGGGCCTTAACGTCTCTCTCTCGTCTCCCAGTAGAATAGAACTAGCGGACGGGTCCCCCGTCCGGGGCGGGTGGTTGTTTCTTAAAGTAGATGCGTCGCGACGCGGAATTATGTTGTCTTAGGCCGCGCGCTATGAATGACTCATGCAATGCAAAAACTCGATTGCACCATCGAGTGGACGCGGGGCGCGGGGAGCTCGGCTCGTCAGGCGGCCGGCGGGATACGCGCCGAGTTTTAGTCGGCTTTACAAACGTGCGGTATTGTGTAGTGCTGACGCAAGCCAATACGGGTTTCGGAAACGGTCTCAATCGAGAAGGTGATCCAGTGGTTTTAAAAGGCAATCGATTTGCGTGAGAGTGTCGCGTCGCGGGAATCGGCGCGCGCGCAAGTACTATATAGAACAATTTAACGGTGGTGTAAGTTGTATTGGAAGCGCGACGGATCGGCTTCCGCGCTGATAAGGTGCGCCCCTTAGTCGGCACGTGAGTATTTGGTTAGTCTTCTTTTCTTGATATTGCGCAATGTTAGGGAATCTAGCTAACTAGGTACAAGTGTCCGATTGAGGCATAAATTGGAGAGCAAGACTTGGAGCTGGTGGTAAGCTCACCTAAATTATTTAGTTTTTAAACGCCCCGACGTACGTGGTAAGCTAACGATAGATGGGGTAACTTATACCCTCCACATATTCGTTAACAATACCTACTTTTTCTCTTTATAAAATTACAAAGTTTGGTTTCGCTTAACACGCATTATAGTGCTTAAAAAATATATAGTGACCAAAATATATTTTATACCATTCCCACTCTAAAAAGCTTATTTTATTCACTGAAAACAGTGAATAAAAAGGCCTTTTAATCACTGTTTTGGTGTTTGAATTTAGAACACACCAATATATTCGATCTCCATCTCAATGCTTATACGAATAAATCTTCCTTACGCACAGAATAGTCGACATACAAACTCTTTGTGCAAGTAACTCCTCTACTAGTACTAGATTTGATTGGTCGATATTTGCGACAAGGAGTTTAGCATTAGAATAAAAACTGTATTGTGTTCTTTGCTGCGATTATAAAATAAATATATACTTAATAATAATAAATAAATTACTCTTATGTTTAGTAATTATTAAAATTTTAATGTGCATTTTAATTAATTTAACCTTCCTTTTTGCTTCATTAAATGTCTTTTTTGGCTCAAATTATTTCTTTTTCTCGCGGTCATGGTATAAAGTATAGTATGCAACTCTTGAATAAAACGGAATAAAATTTATATCGAGGGCCATGAATCACTCGCATTGCTCAGGATTCTAACATATACATAACATAACTCGCTACGCTCGTGATTCAATCATTACGAATCACTCCCTGTGGTCGTGATTCATCTATGGCCCTCGCTTTAAATCCGTCCTTTATTCACTAGTTGCATAATATACTATACTTGTTTTACCAGGAATATAATCCAGGACTCACCAACCCGACTGTCGCTTATACGCCACAGAACCGACGAGACAGCAATGGAATGGAAGAGGAAAATAAATGCATACACATTTCAGCGACATCCCCCATGGTAAATGAGCCACTCATTGTTACTTGACATGTCATTTGACAAGTTTTTTCCTTGTAAGGAAACGGTAATGTGTATATCTGAGTAAATTATTAACATAAGTACATACAAAGTGATGTATGATTCTTGTGGTCGGCGTTAAATTTATAAAATGGAGGTAGAAAGTAATTATGTAAAATATTTACAGCTTCACCCGCGATTTTGTTTGCATTTTTAATGTCAATGTCGGCGAAGAGACAACAAAAAATATTTTTTAATAAATAACTATTTATTCACTTTTCAAACGTTTTGCTCAATTACAAAACGAAGGTTTTATAATTGTAAATGATAATTTTTGAGTGACACTACGGGTTCACCGCGTGGGAATAATAAAATGCGCTAATCCAGCGCCTCATTTCTCTCCAAACCAAATTTTTACAAAATTGCTCCAGCCGTTTGAGCGTGAAGATTTAACAAACATTCAAACACACTCACAAACTATCGCTTTTATGATACTAGTGCGATTATTATTATAACTAGCATACTATATTGGCTATTTATTTATTGCATGTAAACTTAAATAACAGTAAATAGAATAGGTTTCTTACATATCCGAGAACCATTCATTACCAAGTGAACAAAGCACGTATACCATTCATTCATGACAAAGCAATAAATATAATAATAAACTTTATTTCAATTAAAAATATAACAAATTTCCGCCAACGTTATAAATGTTAGCAAACAAAACAAACATGTTTTACAAATAACTTAATTAAATTAAAATAATAATATATATATATATATTATAGGTTATTATATTATATATTATTATAGGTAGTACAAATATATATATATATATTTGTACCTATAACAGCCAAGTAAGTTAGCCGAAAATCGTTACAATATGTGGCCGTCAAGCACAGAACCATTACATATAAGTAACCTAACCTATAAGTAACGGATCTGAAATTTTCTAGCGACAGCCCCGCGACTTTATTCGTATAGCGTACGTAGTAGGCTCGGCCTTTGGCCTCGCCATAACCTCCCGTCCTCTCTTAGTTTTTCTATCATAAAAACCTTCTCCTGAAAATAAGTAACAAAAAAATAATTAGCCGGATCGTTCCATCCGTTTTCAAGTTATAGCGTGACCAAGAGAAATATGGGTTCATTTATATGTATATATTATAGTGTAAAGTGTGATTAATACTCGTCATGGAAGTCCAGAAAAAGTTCGTTCGACTCGGCCTTTGCAAAACCGCTAAAGATGATGAAGGAGCTCCAAGCTGATGACTGGAGCGAGGCCGCGCGGGATCCTGAGAGGATGCGCTTTTCGAGTATCGGATCGCAGACACGTTTTAGGTCGCTGTGCCAGGATATGTAAGTATTCATTAATTAATTTCTCACAGACTTCTCTTAGAGTTTCTAAACACCCACGGCTGCGCCCGTATTGCATTAAGGATACAGTGCCAACTATGCAAGTTTCTAATGCCAGTATGCACAAAGAACATCCCGTCTCTTACCGCATTAATTAGAACGTAAAACGAAATTGTATCTTCACATATGACCTACAAGTTACTCTATCACGTATGACAATATATTTCTGATGTTCAATCGGTACCTACTGCTTATTAGAATGAGATTTTCATATGAAATACAACTCCGTATATATATATAGCTGCTGCTTCATGGCCAGGAAAATACTCATATCGAATAATTGTTCAACACGTACAACACGTCACGTGTAAAATACATACTAAATACGGTACATACGAAATACGATTTGAAACGACGTATAGGAAAGAGTTGAAGGAGGAGGGGTCACATTTTGTAGTAAAATAACGTAGACTTTAATTTATTAGCACCGTGAACAGTTAATTAACTCATACAACCGAACTAAGAGCATTTATTTTTTAAAATTTTTAGACGTGCGTGAATCTCCTAGTGTACCTAGTGTAACTTAATAGTATCCTAAAAATGTTATTCATAAATTAGGGTTACTACTAATTTTCAGTAATAACCTAATGTAATGTTGTAATAATGTTTTCTGAATAATTACAGACATAGAACATGCACTGTCCTCGTACACTTTTTTGATGGACCCCTGGCAGACGCCCGGCTACCACCCTCAACAACGACGACTGGCCCTGATAACACACAACATACGCACGACTTAGACTTCAACGCGAAGTTGGGTAAGAGAAGTGGTGAGTTGAAAGTGGGGCAATTTGGCTATGGGCAACGGAACCGTAGGGGACAGAGGTTGGCCGACTTCCTGGAGAAAGAGGGACTCTTTATGATGAACTCTTTCTTTCAGAAGCCACCGCCCAGGAAATGGACCAGGTTGAGAGATAAGGCTGAGATGATGATGATGACAATTAACACAGAATAACGCTATCTGGGTTTGATGATTGTTTTGAAGTAAGTAAAAATCTCGGAATAAAAATTATAAAGCCACATCAATACGAAAGTTTTGAAAAAATCTTTCGGTTGAATAATGATGTCAAGCTGTTCAATAGATGTCGCTCCGTCCCCATACGACGCGACGGTTAAAATCATATAGAGAGTTCCATACATTCGATGCTCGGACCTTGAGCCTCGGTGGCCTAGTGGTCATGGCGACAAGGATTGTCGGAAGACGCGGGTTCGAATCCGAGGATGTGAAATTTTTCTCTCTATAATTGCAATGTTTAGTATCGCTAAGCAGGCGTTTAGTACTATAAAAATGATATATATATAAATAATATATACACGTTTCCAGCATTGTCAGCTGAAGATGAAGATATGCTTCGTTACTTAATGCATCTGTGTAAGTATCCATGACAAATAAAATACTCGTATTTTAGCGGAAGTTGACCTGTGATTTTGGCTCTGATTTAATTTTGATAATATCCTCTCCAAACCTAAACAAATACATTGCGGAATAACTGGCCTTAATCTAAATACTAAAATATAAAAACTATTAATAAAGAGTCCTATCATTTGTTAAATAATCATCACAGTTTAAAAATATTTCACGTGACCCCGTAAACGACCTCTTAATTAGGCACTTACTTCATTTGAGGCCCTTAAATTGACCCTTTTGGAGTTGCGGTTACTATTTAAAATAATTGCTACTGCTTAAACTCGGCCGATAAACGGAGCCCAAAATATAAAATTTTATGTTCATTTGCTTTACTGTAAGTTATTATTCGGGGTTAATTACAAGGGTAGGCGGACGAAGAGTAACTTTATGAAGTAAGCAATAGAGCAATAGTTAAATAATGTGTTAGCGTGACTCTGGTGAACTACACTTTGGTTATTCGGTGACCTTGGTCCGAATCATAGGTATAATTATTTATTGTTATGTCTCAAATTTAATAATGTAGACATTATTGCTTGTGTACAACGCAACGGTACAAATGAAGCAATAGCTGTTATTTGAAAGTGGTTTATTTCAGTACCAACTATTGGATACATAATTTTAAATTCTAGAATCAGTCCCGCGCTTTTGTGCAACAAACACTTGCGCGATGCAGGATTTGTGCATTGCGATACTAACGCCATCTAGCTTGCGTGATGCAGGATTTATGCATTGCGATACTAACGCCATCTAGTGTAGAGAGTTTAAATAAAAAAAAACATAATATTCCTTCTACATTCCGCCCACCAAGGACAAATTATTTTGTCCTTCAACTTACACCGGCCACCATGACTTGGTGAGGCTGGGTTTAGAAGACACTTACCGAATTGTATGATATTTGTCCTTAGTGGGTTAACACAAGAATTTTCATTATACATAATAATAATAAAAAATAACTTATCCCTATATTTCAAACAATACAAATGGACTGTATACAATTTCTCTATAAATCTTAATTTAACAAAATCAAACGGTCACCGGCAGAACACACAATTTTGATATGGACCGTTTGATGAGAGAATTTTTTGTGCGCAACGTAACTACGCGTGTTATGTTGTCTGTGCCTGGGTGCTTAGCAACCACTCGAGCAAGCAGCCATCGACAAGGAGGTAAGCCGTCCTCCTTAACTAAAACTACGTCATCGATCTCAGGTTCAGGCGTTTGGTAAGCCCATCTATATCGATGCAGAAAACTCGTTAGGTATTCCTGAGACCAACGCCTCCAAAAAGTCTGCATCATTCTTTGAGTCAACTGCCACCGACGCAGACTACTGGCAGATGACATTTCAAAGTTATGGTCTGGAGCAGTGACGAGAGGCTCACCCACTAGAAAGTGTCCTGGGGTCAGCGCATCAATGGCATCTGATTCAGATTCAAGTCGCGACAGTGGTCTAGAGTTTAAGCAGGCCTCTATTTGCGTTAAGACAGTAGATAGCTCTTCATACGTCAGCGTGCAGTCACCTAAAAGCTTTTTTAAATGCGTTTTTGTAGATTTGATCCCCGCTTCCCAAAGTCCGCCAAAATTTGGAGAGTGAGCTGGTATAAAATGCCACGTTGTACCATTATTCGCTAGAGCTTTCGCTACTTCCTCTGCAAGACCTACATTTTCTGAAGAGACTAGATTTTGTAACTCACGAGACCCTCCAACGAAATTGGTTCCGTTGTCGCTCCATACGTCACTACAATGGCCACGACGAGCAACAAACCTTTTAAAGGCTGCCAAAAATCCCTGAGTAGTCAGGTCACTGACTACCTCGATGTGGACAGCGCGAGTAGCCATACAGATAAACAGGCATATATACCCCTTGTAAGCATGGTGACCGCGGCCTTTAGAAGTTCTTATATTGACAGGGCCCGCGAAGTCCACACCACTGCATTTAAAAGGCCTTCCAGGTGTGACTCGGGCTGCTGGCAACTGACCTATCAGTTGCGTGGATATTTCCGCTTTGTGTCGAACACACCTTATACACTTCCGAATACACGCCTTGACTAAAAGTTTTGATCCTAGCACGTAATATTGACTACTTAAATAAGCCAACATGAGCTGAATGCCACCGTGCAGCGTCTTAGCATGGGCATCACTTATAACCAAATCCGTGAATGTTGACCTTTTTGGTAGTAATATGGGGTGTTTCCTTCCTTCGTTGAATGGTGATTTCTCTAAACGACCTCCCGTTCGCATAATACCTTTGGCGTCAATGAAAGGGTTAAGTGATTTTAATGAGCCCTTTATTCTAGCAAACTTACCGTCTCTTTTTAAAACTTCCAATTGTTCTCTAAAACCTTCTAATTGACATTGCTTGATGCAAACTTCCAATGCCTCTGCCATTTCCTTCGAAGTAAGGTAAGCCGCGGGAGTACGATCTTTGCTGACCGACTTTCTTACATTTAAAAAACGTCTGCAATATGCTACCACCCTCACTAATCTTGTAAGGGAGGAGTATTTGTTCCAAATAGGTATTTCGGCCACGGCGACATTAACCTTTACCTCTTCAAGCTGAGTTTCAACATTTTTTGGTTTGCTGTATTGAACAATTTCTCTGCCTAAAATATCCGGGCCACTAAACCACAGATTGTTGTCCAAGAGTTCTGCAGGTGTTATGCCTCTCGAAGCGCAGTCTGACGGGTTTTGACCAGAGGGTATATGTGACCACTGACTCGAATCCAGGGTAGTCAATATCTCCGACACCCGATTCGCGACAAACGTTTGCCAGCGACTTGGGTGGCTATTAAGCCACGCCAAAACTACTGTAGAGTCCGTCCACGCCCGAATGTTCAGCTTTGGAATCTTTAAAATTTCCGCTACTTCTACTAGCAGTCTAGTGACGAGTATTGCTCCGCATAGTTCCAACCTTGGAATAGATACCTGTTTAATAGGTGCAACTTTAGTTTTACTTGTTACCAAGGTCACGTGGACGTTGCCTGAGGTGTCAATCCTGCGAAGGTATACTGCTGCCGAGAACGCTACCTTTGACGCATCGGAGAACCCATGGAGCTCTACCAACGTATCAGTTTTGCTTGTATTTTGCCATCGCGGTATGTTTATTTGAGTTAACAAGTGTAAACCTTCTCGGTAAGTATTCCATTCTGTTAATAATTTCCCTGTCACTTCCTCATCCCATCCTAATCCAGATATCCACAGCTTTTGAATCAATATCTTTGCTGTTATGACACAGGGTGCCACCCATCCTAGTGGGTCATACAACCGAGCAATGTGAGATAATATTTTTCTTTTTGTTACAGGCCCAGTTGGTAGTTCCAGAAGGGTCAACGAATACCGGAAACTATCAGTTCGTCGATTCCAGGTTAGTCCCAATAGTTTAACAACATCATCCATCTTAAGCTTTATCTCTTCATTAACAGTCTCCTTTGCTGTTCTTGTTTCCTGAATTGCTTGCAGTAAGTTGTTGCTGTTGCTCATCCACTTTTGCAACTCAAACCCTCCCATTTTCAGGAGCTTGTTCATTTCATGGTAAATGACTAGCCCTTCCGTTACCGAATCACATCCTGTTAGTAAGTCATCCATGTAAAAATCACACATCACTCTTTCAGATGCTACAGGGTACTTCGCACCATCATCTCTTGCTACTTGCTGAAGACATTTCACGGCAAGGTAGGGTGCTGATGCTGTACCAAAGGTAACTCTCAATAATCGGTAATCTTCAGCTCTTTCTTCTGCAGTTTCTTTCCATAACAACCGCTGATAATTTGCATCTTGTTCGGACACTTTCACCTGACAGTACATTTTTGTGATGTCAGCAGCTATGCATATTGGATGTTGCCGCCAACGCATCAGCAAATGCCTCAGTTCCGGTTGAAGTGTAGGCCCTGTCATTAATGTATCATTTAACGATACACCATTTTTATACTTGCAGGAGGCATCATACACAACCCTGATCTTTGTGGTGTCTTTATCGTTTCTTACGATTGGATGATGAGGTATGTATACCGAATCCTTCTCATTAATTTCTGCTGCAGGAATTTTCTCCATATATCCTAATTCTAGGTATTCTTCCATTACCCTGTTATAATTCTGTTTTAGGTCTTCATCTTTCTTCAGCCGTGAATGTAAACCATTAAACCTTCTTTCAGCAATGGCTCTGGAGTTACCATCTACACATTCTGGTCTGTTCATCTTAAAAGGAAGTTTGACGATGTATCGTCCATCTTCGTCTCGTCTTGTTGTTTTCTCAAACAATAGCTCACAGGCAACTTCCTCTTCAGACATTATCTTTAAGTGTGATTTCGGCTCCGCTTCGATTTCCCAAAACCGTTTAAGTATATCATTATCATCAACGCTTAAGTGCATAGAGACCACATTTGCCGAATTTGATTGTGACCCTTCACATGTGCCTGACAAAATCCATCCCAATGATGTAGCTTGAGCAATAGGATAACCCTTTGGACCCTTCTTTACACCATCTTGTACCACCTGCCCATAAACTTCCGCACCCAACAAAATATCAATTTTATTTGGGGTGTGATACTGAGGATCGGCCAAACAAATATCATCTTCCAGCCATTCCAACTGCTCTACCTTCCAGTTTGGCAGAAAAGTAGTCACCGTTTTGATAACATACGCCTGGACCGTAATAACGATTTTGTCATTAATTCGCGAACGAATCTTGAGATCTACCATGTGCTTAGCAATTGTTGTCTTGTTGCCATCTAGGCCTGATATAATTCCCTTGACTGGACACCTTTTAAGACCTAGGTATTGGGCTGTTGCTTCGGAAACAAAGGATGCCTGTGATCCTTGATCCAACAACGCCCTAACATAATGTTTTCTACCCTTTGACGACTCCGCCCATACGATAGCTGTCGCCAACAATACCTGACACCTTGCAGGCACTTGACCAAACATGAGACCATTGGCGCTTTGTCAACAGAACTGGAGTATTCCCCTGATCCTCCAGAGGGTGAGCCACCCATACCTTCTTCAGACGTTACAACACCAGTTTTGGAACTTTGTACTCTACTTTCTCCAGTGGACCCGTTTGGATGAAGCAAAGAATGGTGCTTACCTTTACACACTCGACATGTGAACTTACAAGGGCAAAACCTCGCCGAGTGGTTACTACCCAGGCAATTGAAACATAAACGCTTATTAAATACAAATTCACGTCGCTTACTTACATCTTCTTTGGAGAATTTTTTACAAGTGAACAATTTATGATCTTCATTACAATATTCGCATATAACACTAACCGTTGCAAAAACCTTATGCCTTGCTGGTAGGCCATGAGTAGGATTTGAGGCTCTCGATTTTGTAACTGGTTCGATTGATTCTAGAGCTCTAAATCGTGATTGTAAAAATTCACGAAATTCTACAAACTTAGGCAATTCTCTGGAACCGTCAGCCGAAACCCTCAACTCCCACTGCTTACGCGTTTCCATATCCAGCTTGTTTGATATTATGTGAATTACAATAATGTCCCAGGTATCGACGTTAACCCCTATATTTTTCAAACCATGCAAACAATCTGCAGTAGTATCAGCAAGTTCCTTTAAAGCATCAGCGGATTCTACGTTAATGTCCTTTTGCCCAAGTAATCGCTTTAATAGGCAATTAGCTAAGTAATTTTTATTATTGTACCTAGCTTCCAGTTGCTCCCAACACTCTGAATAATTCGCTGCAGTAATTGGCAATTGCCTGATAAGCTGTTCTGCTTCTCCAGACAAATGACTTTTTAAATAATGAAGCTTTTGCACGTTGTCCAACGAATTATTCGAGTGAACTAAAGAAATGAATAAGTCTCTAAAGGTAACCCACTCTGTGTATTTTCCTGAAAATTGGGGTATTGTAATTTTTGGCAATTTTATGTTTCCTACACTATTTTTAGCTGATTCAGTGTAAACCGGATCCTTTGTAATTGGACTCAGCATATTCATTAATTCGGCTCTATAGTTTATGAAAGCCTCCTCTGTCTTATCATACAAATCTTCCTTAACGTAGATACTACTTCTTATTTTGTCCCAATCATCAGAATCTAAAATATCTTTATGAATTTTTGTAAATTGATTCCATAAGGTATCTAATAATGTTAACCTTGTTTGTACATATGGTTCTGTAAGGCGGTCTTTAAGAGACTTTTTGAAATTAACATGTGCCTTTACTATTTTCTCATAGGAATCTTGCTGCGCATTTAATAATTTAGTCGACATCTTGGTAAGTTGTGTTCTAACAGATCGACCAAATATTTACCAATTACAATTGAAAGTAAAGATATACTCCGAAAGCGTACGTAAAAATCACAAGTGTTTTCTGAGTGAAATATTTCTAAGTCCTTAAAAAATACAAATTTTTACAAGTGTTATTTCCGCTAAATTATTCTAAGTCCTGCGACACAATCTTAAAAATTTTACAAGTGTTTGGGAAATAAAGACTAACAAAATTTGGGCATGGATTCCCCGTCCCAACCAATTTTGCTAATTTATTCTAAGTCGAGATTACTACACGATTCTAATAAGTTATTTTAATTTAACACATAAAGTTCAAATTAGCTTGATTTTTTCTTCCTACTTCACTAAGTTAATAATTATAATGTACTCACATTTATTTCAACTCACACTTCACCAAAATCCTGACGTCACTGGGTGCTCGTGTGCAGTTCCTCCTGATGCTGGTTGGCTCCTGGCTCCGTCTGCAGAAGACCTTCCTCCTAGTCTGCTGCTGCTTTCTGACGTCTTGAGATACCTTCCTCCGGGGGGTCCGTGATCAGCACCCCCTGATGCTGGTTGGCTCCCGGCTCCGTCTGCAGAAGACCTTCCTGGTCTGCTGCTGCTTCCTGAATTCCTTAGATGCCTTCCTCCGGGGGGGGGTCCGTGATCAGCACCGCCTGATGCTGGTTGGCTCCCGGCTCCGTCTGCAGAAGACCTTCTTCCTGGTCTGCTGCTGCTTCCTGAATACCTGAGATGCCTTCCTCCGAGTGGTCCGTGATCAGCACCCCCTGATGCTGGTTGGCTCCCGGCTACGTCTGCAGAAGACCTTCTTCCTGAGATGCCTTCCTCAGGGTGGTCCGTGATCAGCACCGCCTGATGCTGGTTGGCTCCCGGCTCCGTCTGAAGACCTTCCTCCTGGTCTGCTGCTGCCCCTCGTACCGGGGCTTCCGAACCTGACGTCACTGGGTCCGCCTTCCTCCGTGATCAGCACCACTTGATGCTGGTTGGATCCCGGCTCCGTCTGCAGACCTTCCTCCTGGTCTGCTGCTGCTCACCGCCGCGAAGTACTCACGTCGCCGCCTGGCTCCAATTCTTCCGGCACGAGTGGACCAAATTTTGTACAACGCAACGGTACAAATGAAGCAATAGCTGTTATTTGAAAGTGGTTTATTTCAGTACCAACTGAAACCAAATTTTAAATTCTAGAATCAGTCCCGCGCTTTTGTGCAACAAACACTTGCGCGATGCAGGATTTGTGCATTGCGATACTAACGCCATCTAGCTTGCGTGATGCAGGATTTATGCATTGCGATACTAACGCCATCTAGTGTAGAGAGTTTAAATAAAAAAAACATAATATTCCTTCTACAGCTTGTAATATGCAAAATTTTAGGGAAGGCCCTTGCCCAAGCTAGAGTCTCCCGGCCTCCCCCAGTTAAAGTGTTTTATTTTATTATGGGTCCAAGAAAAGCAAAGAAGGCCCAAGAAAAACACGATCTAAAATGATTAAATTCAGACATAGATTTACATCACATCGATACTCTGAGGACTTATACAACCACACAGTCAGACGAAACTCAGTTGAAGAAGGGGATGTTAATGAATAATTTGAAAACAGTTTGTATAAGTCTATCTCTAGTACCATTAGCAAAACTTACTTGTAACATTATTTTTTAACTTAATGCGTGTTTCCTAAAATGTTTGTGACAATTAAGCTGATACATACTGCTACCAATATCATATGATTTGCCATGTTGAGTTGGGCGGGCTATGAACACATTGTTCGCATTCTTCGCAATAAATTATTTAAATTTTAAATGCACATGTCATCAATGTAAACAAAAAGAGCAGAGGGACCTCTTTGCACTAAAAGCTTTCTTCAATCGAAATGTAAATCCAATTTAAATAAACTCAGATATGTATAACTGGCGGTATGTATATGTGAGTATGGCGGGTAGATTTTAGTATAACGTTTTTTGTATTTTTTTCTGCGCTTTACTCTTGTTGGTAGAGTATACTTCCGAGGTTCCCATTTGAATTTGATCAAATTCAGTCAAGCGCTTTTTGAGTTACACTCCAATAACTGAAAAAGGTTTCGTCTTGGTGATATCATTATTGACGGTGAATGACAATCGATCCCGTAAGTAGCAAGGGTCACAAAAACGAGTGAATTTTTATTACTTTGTTTGTTTTTGAAATGGAACCGAATTCAACACTGTGAAATAACTTGGTGAAGTTGGTATCGTACCATGATAGTTCAAAAGTACCTATTATGACAATATTGTACGCATGGTACTTTATGTTTATTTTTTAACAAGATTTTAGGCGCAGGATTTCGTATAATCACAAAGTTATTTAATCCATGAATGATTCGTTATTTTAATTATAGAACCTTATTCTATTTTAGTTCAAAATCAGCGTTAAAGAACTCTCGTTTTTTGAAATCTACCTTCACTTCATAAATACTCACCTAATGCCTCAAACTGATCAATCAGATTCTATAGAAGCCTTCCTTTAAAAACAAAAATTTACTGAGTTCGTTAAAAAGCTCCCTTTTGCTCGTTTTGTTCAGGGGTATTTGTTACGGTTCATTTTTCGATAGCTCCTACATTCTCTTTATACAGATTATTGTTCATTAGGCAAAGAAACAGTAGGAGAATTACAGAATGAAGTAGTTACTGTATTTTTTACATAATGTTTTCTGGTGATCCTGAAGGTAAGCACAACTTCCCATTACTGTAGTAGCTGCACCATTTTATGGTTTAAGCTACGAATATATCTAGACCTAGTGCAATACGGCGGATTTTTATGGCGTTAGGTTACGGAACAAGCACGATGCCCACCTGGTGTTAAGCGGTAATGCCTTTAACCAATACATTTCGTCACGAGTGAAAAATTGCTCTGCGGCCATTACCCTGAGATATCAAGATGTTAATTTTCATGTGCCTGTAATTTTAAAATGCGGCGAAATTCCGAGCATATTTTCGTTCCATAATGCAAGTTATAGTTTACCGCAAATGACATGCATATTAGCTTATAGTTAGCAACACATATAACCTCATATATCTCTATATTCTTACGAGTAATAGAGTAACAACAATCCATAATCTACGAAACAAAACGAGACAGTTGGCTTGCCGCCATTTAATTTCCGCCTTGGTACCACTATGAGTATGTCAATACCTAAATTCGAGACGTAAAATTTCACGATATTGTTGTAGACTTTCGATAGATGTAAGCGGAAAAGCAGGCGGCGATAAATACAAAGAGAAATCTTCACGTTTCTTACCATCCACCTATCAATCCTAATTGAATAAATCTTATTTTCTATATTTACCGCCACGGTGTTGCTTACCATTAAGCGTACGAGTTGCTGCTCATTATAAAAAGTACTTAGAAAAGAGGGTATTTCTAAAATACTAAGTTGAATGAAATATAAGCATGAGCAAGCGTGGTGTTATCAACAACTTACCGTTTTCTTACCTTACAAGTACAATTTGAAAAATTTTAAACCGACTTCCATTCTATTCAGTTATTGGAGTTTATCTCAAACAAATACTACAATAATTTGATGAAATTTGAAGCAACAGCTTTCAAACAAAATCAGAATTATGAGAATCGGTTCACAATATTAGGTACTTGCCCACTCGCGTCCGCGAAGCCAACCATATACAAACATAGGATCTCTACTTAACGCCTTTGCGATGCCCCGTTTATACAAGGCGAGTAATCAAAATCGTTCGAACCAACAAAATGATGTTTAACGTAAAACGTTAGGGCCAGCTAAGAAACAAATTCCACTAGATGGCGCTGTTTTCTTGATAATTGCATATTAATTTATTTTAATGAAATATGGGAGGATTAAATAAGAATGCTTGATTTTGCGACCTTTATCTTTATTTATTAACACACTACAAACATAACTGAAACTATTTATTACTCGGATTTCGAGAAAATGGATAATAATTCTCAACTCTTGTTATACCACAGATTACGTAATAGTACATATTCCTTAGGCACGCACACATACAAATTAAGAATTTGTAGTAGCTATTTAACAAATTCGTCCGTCTCACAGAGTTCCCATTAGCCTATCCGTAGAAACGTTTTCGCATGGGAACAAAGGTGCATGGTTCGAACCTGGGCTTATCGTGTTATTTTTGGCATTTATGTTTTAGTTTTTTGAGAAACCTTTATTCGTCATTTTAGATAACGATATGAATAGATACTAATATTATCAGTGACATTCTAATATACCTAAGCCTCAACCTGAATTAGATACCTATACTTTATTACCCTATGTCTTTTCTGCTGCTGTAACAGAGCGAAGGATCGTCTTGATTTTGAGTAGTATAGGGTTCCGAGGGTGACTAAGGTTACTTTTTATACAGACGTAACACGGGCGAAGCCGCGGGCAGACACTTGTGTAATAAATAAAAGTCTACATCATTTCAATAGTGTATATTCATAGATCTAAGCACTTAGCATTTTTTTTAAACTTCTTAGAATAATTTCTGGTAAAACACATTTTTTTAAAAATGCTACCAGTTTCGGGACCATTCCAGCAATAATTTCGATGGGTTCGTTAGGCTTTGTTTTTTTTCTCCATAAATCTTCATGTCTGTAATCAAAAAGAAGCATTGGTTTAGTAGGTAAGTACCTAGGTATATTGAAAAGTTTGAACCTCGCAAAAAATGTCGTGAATAATAATAAACTCAATACATTATGTAGTAAGTACATAATATATAATGGAATAGTTTCTTTATTTAGTAGTTTACTTACGTGGTATTAGTATCACCATGAAACCTCTTGAGTTGAGCACGGGATGCTTTACGGCCTCTCTTAGGCCCAGAATATCTGTGAGCTCTATAGCTCGCTTTGGATCTCTGAGATTGCATTTTGCACAATATTTGACAATATGATATCGCACAAAAGTTTTTGCAAAAACAACGTAATAACAACAAATACTACAAACAAATAACACATGGAATATTACTCGAGAAGTCAGTCACACGGAATAAAATAAAATATCAGCAATTCAGCATCACCACTGCAACTTCAGTAATAATGACATATGAAAAATATGAAATTGAAAACTGTCAAAACGTCCGAACCAGTGTTGCTAGTGGCAGACAGTCAAAAGTAACTCGAGTCATCTAATAAGTACCTATATCAGGCAAAAAACTCACTATTTTAGCACTCTCTTATTTGGGTTTTTGTGTTTCAAGGTCATTAATTAATGTAAGTAATTTTGGAATAAGCATAACAAGAGTCGATAATGTCGCTGGAAACATGGAATCTAAGCATTAGGTAGCTTCCATTTTTTTACATCAACAGTAAAATAATATACCTAATGAAGGTTATGGTAATTACTAATTTTGTGCAAAAACACTCAACTAATACATTTCGATCGGAAGTAGTGCACAAACGTAAAAAATAACTAAAATAGCTAACAGCTCGAGTCTGGTAACACAAAGACAGCAGAACTGAGTGGAAGAAAATGAATTTATTTTATGTCGCACATAGTGGCAACGTCGCGTTCAAGCCGTGATATAGCGCGGTCCTACTCTCGCAGAAAATGTACTCTACTAGCACGCACCATCTGACAACGTAGCTTACTTGCACTGTCAAGATATTATAACGTACAATAATAATGTAGCTATATGTATAAAATTGAACCACACAAACGTAAAATCAGACGATTTGGCGATGGTAAAACAATAAGATAACACGCTGATGTTTAACTAAATCATTGATTTGCGCAAACATGAGTACAAATTAGGACAATGTTAACTCACAATAACTTTAAATTCGCTCCAGAGAACTCAAAAATGCGTAGTTTAATTTGTATGGAAAACGTTTAACCTTAATGTAGTACTTTAATGTCTAGTCTAGGGCAAAGTCATATATAGGTACGACAACGAGCGAAACGAGGAGGAGTGTTAGATTACTTGTTACTACAATGCGTAAGCCGAGCGAGCGCAGCGAGCGTGCCCCGGCAGGGGTAGAATCGAATCGCTCGTTTCACTGTATATTAATAAATCGATTGCATTTTGTACTCTACTCGCACAAAGTAAACGAGGCATCATTTTTGACAGTGTACATGAAATACGGGCTGTACAATATACAATAGCCATAAAATATGTGTAGGTACATATTTAAGCGCAGCAGCGAACTTCCCCTCTTTTTAGAAAAAGTCTCGATCCACTCAAATATCGTCGACGACCAAAAAATATATTGAAGAGTAGAACACGCTTATCAAGTTTCGTCAAGATTGGTTGAAAAATGCTATCTGTACACGAAGACGTACATACAACCTAACAAACGTACGGACAGACGAAAGTCAATTTGGTCAGTTAAAGCGGAGACTATTCGTTCGCTTAGCTCGGTCGGTCAATTAGAATTATATATAAACTGGGCCGCAAAGAAAGCGAAACGACCGGTTAAGTCAGTCAGTATAAAAAAATGCGACAGTGTATATACGAGTACCCTGTATACAATCGTCATATTTAAATCCCATTTATTACGTTTTTTTTGTATTTACATATTACATCCATAGTAAAATAAACTTGCCTACTTACAGTATGTAAGGTGTTCTTTATCCTTCGAAAATTTCAATGCTTGTAAGACTACTAAGGAACCGTGCCAAACCAGATTCTGGACAATCGATGCACATTTCCATTTTTGAGGAGTAGTGAAATGACAGTAATAAATGCAGTTTCTTTTATTTGTTTAATTAAATTGATTCATTTATTGATTATAAGTATATTAAACAACATTTAAGTCTTAAAGAGAAACTCTTATGGCATAACTTACATCTAAATTAATGTCGGTAAAGTTGCAATTAAACATAAATTCTATTTAACTTGAAGAAAAAAGTACATGAACATTTATGATAAATTGAATAAATACTTATCTAAATACTAACGAAATATTGTGTTTAAATTATCACATAGAAGAATAACAACAAATATATACACATAATATTAATTCAATTTTGATAGAATATACAAAAATAGTAGAACACGACGTACAAGTCGTCGTAATTAATGTGTAAATGCAACTTTACGCTTATAATAATATTTTATAATTTTAAAAGTTAACTTACAATTTTCTGACATTCCAGAATAACTGCAGAGGTTTAACAATAACATAGAAAATTAAAAGGACTTTGTCTGGAATCGCATACGTAGTGTTATTTTTCAATTTGGTTGGTTTCATAGCATAACAATAATTGCATAATGAATAAATTGACATGTATTGCAAATTTGGAGAGAAAAATTACACATTTTCGAAAGAGATTCAGATCCGCGTTTTCTTACGATCCGTGTCATACCATGAGCACTAGGCCACCAAGGCGATCCGTCCGAGCATCGTATTTAACTCCTTAGTTGATTTAAACTGTCGTCTGGATGGTCATGGCGACTGAAAAATCCCATCCGATGTCTGTAATTTTAAACCCTATAATGGCTATGTTTGGTCTCTGGTTAGTGCTTTAAAATCACATAGTAATAACTGACATGTAGGAAATGTAATACCTTGCATCGAGTTTATTATAAACCGTAGGCCATATTACAAACAGAAGAAAAGTTCGAGTTTTATTCGAGTTTTTATTTATTTGAGTCATGTGTTCACTCAAGTATGTTCAAAGTGACCAACAAACTGAAACACGTACCGTAGTTTGGACACCACTAGATGGACTGATTATATCGGAAGAGTCACAGTGAGCCATGAAATGACAAACAACCAGTCTGTTTCAATTGTGGTATGCAAAGGGGTAGGTCTGTGTTCAGCAGTAGTCCACTAGTAGATATCTACTCAATTATAGCAGTAGGATCTTTATAATATTAAGTAATACACAACTGTTTGTTATCGAAACGTAAATTCTTCGAAACGAAAATAGCCAACTATGATGCCTGTGATGACATACCACTAATCACGTGTTATATTGCAATATAGGAAGCAATGTATTTCAAACAAGTTTTGAAAAGATAAATAATAACACAACACGTATTATATACATACAAATACATTAACTACCTAGATTGAAAAATAGGCAGACTGATTTTAGTTTCAGGAGATACTAGACGATAAAATTAAAATTCGAAATCCAGTCCAACATTAAAAACTTACGCCTTTGAAAACTTACGTGAAAATGTAATAAATGAATAAATTTAATAGCATAAACTAAAACCCTAATATACATAGAAAATATTTATATCATAAGTACATAAAATAATTATTTAACAAAACAGCTATTTTGACCAATAGCAACATATTGAAAATGAGCAGCTGAATACATAAAAAAGTTTTTCTTGTGAAAATTGGCTGGTATTTCCACAAGAAAAATGTCTGTTATACAATCCTTTAAGTTTATAATAATAAATAACCCTGGCACGTAAATTCACTGATATAAATAAATAGTAATAATAACAAGAGCAAAATATAAATATTTTAAAATACACAATATATATAATCTTAAAAAGCTACCACGTAAGTTTCGTAAACAGAGTAACATAATTTACAAATCCAAATAATTATCGACGGGTTCTTCGGCTGAGGTATCCTCAGACCTTTTCCCAAGCCCGAAACTGAACCTGTGCATGTCACGCTCTCTTTTACCTAAGCCGAAGTTAAATTTGCTGAGTCTCTTGCCAAGACCAAAGTTGTAGGATCTAGCGCGCTTCCCTAGGCCAAAATTATAGAGGGGTACACGTTTTCCCAGGCCAAAATCGTACCGAGCTCGCTTCTCCTCTGAACCTTCATCTGCAGAGAAACGCTTGCCGAGACCGAAGCTGTAGGGCCGAGCGCGTTTTTCGTAACCTGAAAAAGTAATACCAATTTAGTTGGATTATTAGTGCATTAGGCGCTACTTTTGGAAACTCATATTAAACTGATATTAAAAGAAAATATTTAGTGAAACTTCCGCTGGAAAAATGTTTAAGGCTAAGCGGACGGGTATATACCCTCGTTCTACTTCTACTCTTCCAGGAGACAATGTCTCCTGAGGCCACCTTGTGTAGAGGCGAAACACGTGTCGAAGAGTTTTTGGTTGAGTAAGTTGCATGTGTGTCGCTTATGCTGTATACTTCTGCATGCTTTGTATTCGAGAGGGTGGTGCACACTGCATATCTGCCATAAGCATTTTGTCCAGCGGAAGAGTCACTAAAATATTTTCTTTAAAATGTCATATTATACTAATTTGTAATTTAGGAGATACATACAGCTCCACGCTATTCTACCAACCCAAAACGAGATACGCAAGTGCGCTCAAATATGTCCAGAATGTATGGTAGTCACACCGGAAGGTGGGCACACCATCCAAAGAGAGCGCTCAATTCGTGTCACAATTGATGTCTATGGTGGTTTCTGTTCATTGTCCGTTGAACTAATTGTTAACAAATATCCATTCCTTTCTTACAAATGATTATCTTGGTGGCTACTGCTGCAAGGCCTACCACACACGCTATGTGTGCAATTATATTGAAATTTGACAGGGTTACAGCTGCAGCAAGGGACATTATTGAACCTTCTAATCATTTTTAATATTATTATGCCGGTTTAGCTTACGTGGTAGCTACAGGGGATATCAGACTAAACGTACCGCCTAAATTAAATCATCGCAATAATATTAAAAATGTCTAATACTTAATAAAATCGATCTTCAAATTATTGTAGGTATACTTATCTCACAGGGGGCGATGCTATAATTTACCTAAAGAGGTAAGCGTATCATAAAAGCAGTCAAGGGCAGGGTTGAAACTAACTATTTGAATTCTTGGTTTTGTTACGGAAAATGATTATGCATCGCTTAACTTTTGGGATACGTTATACATACGGGTACGTAAATATGAATTTTTAGTTTTCTTTTACATACAATTGTAGGAGCATAGACAATAGTGCTCAACGCGAGTAATAAGCTTTTTGGCGTCAATATATTATTAACTAAATGACGGCTGTAACCTAGTTGGTAGTAACCCTGCCTTTGAAGCGAACGGTCCTAGGTTCGATCCCTGGCCGAAACAATTATTTATGTGATGAGTAAAAATGTTTTAAACGTAGTCAGAGTTAATGCGTGTGTACACGTTTAATTACCTTCTCATAATACAATCTGCTCAACTATTCTGCAATGCCTCTTAAATGGAAGGTGCCTTATTTTAAGTATAGCATAACCTAGAGCTTACCTGTTTCATCGTCATACTGCTCGAACAGATCCTGGAGGGCGGCTTGGTCCAGTTCATTGTTGACCTCTTCAACCTGATCTTCGTCTACCGACCGCTTGCCCAGGCCGAAGGAGTACGGGCGAGACCTAGAACAACAAATTAAACCATATATAACATCTCGTGCCTTTAATGGGGGTTTCCCACTATTTCCATGAAATTACAAAATAGAAAAATAGTGGGAGTAACGTTTTTTTTTCTAAAGTATATCCCATTATTTATATAGCGGCAAATAAATTAAAAAATGTAATTTGTTTAATGGTATTCAGAATTCATGATTAGTCTAAGGCAAAGTTATAAGTACGACGACGAGCGAAGCGAGGAAGAGTGTTAGGTTTCATTTGACTAAAACGAACTAAACTGCGCCCATCGCCCTCAGATATTAAGTGGATAAGGTTCATGAGCCTGTAACTTCACCGGCATCCATACCCTTCATACCGGAGCATAGTAATGCGAACATTGCTGATTAGCGGTAGAAATATGTATGGTGACAGTACTTCCCCGGATTAATTCGTTCACAATGATTGTGTCTGTCAGGAAAAAAAGACTATAGGACCGTGCGCACAAAAAGCTTCAAAAAAGGAGAGCTGAAACTCTCTGCCACCTTTTCAGAATGCGGTTTTGACGTATCCACGTTCTACTTATCAATGACTCGAACTTTTTACGAAATTTTTATTACGAATGACGGTATGATTTTAGTATTTTGAACGTTTCCGAGTCGCTGCAAAAACGGGGCAATCGCAATAGTATATTGTAAATAGTCCGTCGTCACTATCACATTATTTTTATAGTAGAGTTTTTGCATCGTCGTTTCAGAATCTCCAGTTTGGTACCACACAATGCCAGATACTCTGAAACCAGTGTGCAAGCATGTTGTTGAGGTTTGATGACCACTCTTATAAATCAAGTGTATTATGATGATGAGCCCAGTTCAGTACTATATACGCAAGGCTGTATATTAAAGTTTTGGAGGGCACTGCAACCATATAGAACTTTCTCTAGAGGGAAAAAAAATCTGTTCTCACATAACAGTAAAACTTTGTTAGTGAGTGTGTGTATTGTAGTGTGATTTAGTTTAGATGAAATTTGATACAGGAATAACATGGGTTTTCTTTTTTCAGAACCTACCTTTTACCCAGCCCGAAGTTGTAAACCGGAAGCCGCTTATACTCCGAGACGTAGCTGTACGCCCGCTTTCCGAGACCAAAGTCATAATGGGGGGATCTTTTCTCCAGAGGCGACACATGATCATGTTCCGTTAGATCATGTATGTGCTGGGTATCCTGGTCTCCGCTTTGAGCGTCGCTCTGGATCTGTTCTGGGGCGCAGAGAACTGCCCCTAAGACCAGCAAGAATACGGGCAGAGATTTGTGCAGCATTCTGTAACAAAGAAAGTTAAGCACTTAGAAATGCTGGACAGTTGCTTTTGCTGGACTGAAACAATCTAAAAATCTAATCTGAAATAGCAAAAGTGTATGTATTTGTATATTTTACGCCTTTCTGGGGATATGTAGTTAACTGAGTGACGGATTCAAAATCACAGAGCCTACCCCAGCGGATAGGCAATACACTTGAAATGTTGGCAGTTCACGTATTTTAGGATAAAAATGGAATGAAATATACGCGTGAAGCCACTGGGGCAGATCAGCTTGTAGTGTTTATATGATAAAAGTATCACGATTCACATCAGTGTTGCTAACTGTGAATGTGCTGTTAAACCTAGCCTACTAAGTTGATATATTGATCTTCGGGTTAGCTTTAAACCCGTTAGTAGTTTGAGGATCCAACCTCCAAAATAAACAGCGCCACTGAAAGAGAGTTTACTTTCATCTTCCAACTAAAACGTCCAATTTTACGTCCTTTATCAACTGTTTGACTTTTGCTAACTCGATATGTGATGAAATGTACGGGACCTTTATCAACCTTAACCACTTCTAGAGTTAGAAGACTGTTTTGTGAGTTTCCTTTAGCTATGGTTCAAGCTGTTTTTTAAACTCGATACGGTAGTAGGTACAATTTAAAGTCGTGGTTGATTTACTAAAGACGAATGGAAATCTTATTTCAAGTATATCGTTGGGTAAAATTTCTTAGCATAATTGGGACTTACTGCTGACATTACATAATACATTTTTTATTAATCGTTACTGTATTACTTAGGCTCACTGTCCACGGTCGCGTCATTTGCATGTTTGTTATGCCTACGTAATCGTCATGCAATCCTCAATGCTACTAAACGTTTCAGTTTTCTTTAAGTAGCATCGCCAAGGGACGTCCTTTCGTTGGAAAAAATGTGTAGCTATGATGACGTAGTTATATACAACTTTATTATAAGACTACAAACCAGGCGAAGAATGTATTGGCTTCATCCATACATCGAAAGAAATATAAATTGTAGATAACTTGTGGCTGCCGGGGAGTTATCAGAAGATGATTCTCTATTTCAATCAATAGACCAAATGACTAAAAATGCATACGAAAATTTTCTCTCTATTGCTGAGTATTCTGGTAATTTATTATTATATACACAAGGATACTGTCAAACAAAACAATGTGAACAAAATTGGTTGCCGAAACCACAATTTTTCAAAACAATGCAGAACCGCATAACGAACGGATGACGACAGCCAAACGCGAAGTTGCCGCTCCGCGGATACAGTGTTGACTGTTTCTACGTACTATAGTGTGCGCATTACGCGAGGTTTACGTGAAAATCCTCGACGGGATTCAAACCCGCGTCTTCTGACAATCCGTGTCCGATGCCATGACCAATTGGGCCACCGAGGCTCGAGGTCAGAGCATCAATTTTAAGTCAAGGCGTCTGACACGGATGGTCGGAAGACGCGTTTTCGAATCCCGTCCGAGGATGTGAATTTATCTATCTAAAAATTGCTGTTTGATATCGCTAAGCAGGCGTTAATGCTTTCTATCCAAAAATCACAATGTTTGATATCCCTAAGCAGGCGTTAGTACTTTAAAACAGCGGCTTCAACGAGATCGAAAATAAGTAAATTAAATACTTATTAATTTTATAAAATTAATGAAAAAAAAATTTCAAAGAATAGTTTTAACTTACCTACTCTCGTTGCAATTAAAGCTTCCATAAAACCCAAAGAAAATTGCAAATTGTACGCCAGTTTGTAGAACTTGCAGGATAAAGTTAAATAAAAACAACAAGGCCAGTGAACAATCTAAAAGAATAAAGTATAAACTCTCAGATATCACGACAGGAGACGCGATTCGTTTCACTTAAGGGACCACATTCGGTACTGTTTGTGCGATTAGGGAAAAAGCCCATTTGTTCCGGATTCTAGCAAAAAGGTTCTTGTTCGTACCGGAACCGCTACCAGGATGTAGTAAGTCAGTACAGAGATTACTAGATTTTACTGTTGGCCACTTAAAGAAAGCAGTACTTACAGGGAGCGTAAGCCCTGCTACAGTACTTGCAGGTTCTGTAACGGAACTGTCTTAAGAGGATTGCATAGCTAGTACTTGTCTATACTAAAAGAAAAAAAACTCTTTTCTACCTCTTAACATTGTCCGATTTCGGTGGTTTTTTATCATGAAATTAACACATTGTTTGCTATGCCCGTACGTTTTGATTCTTTTCAGTATTTTTAAGTTTAAAAAAAATATTTATATTACTTTGAAATACTGAAAAAATCTAAACGGAGTAACGGGCATAGCAAATAATGTTTTGATTGCATGAAAAAAAATCACTGAAATCGGACAATGTTAAGAGGTAGAAAAGAGTTTTTTCTTTTAGTAAGTAGTAGCTATGCAACCCTCTTAAGAAAGTAAACACTAAGGAATGATTTGTATGACATTTAACCCGCCAACATAACGATCCACCGATATATTGTCATTATTGTAGTAAGTACCTACCTTTCATCTAGAAACTATTTATTTTAATGCTAGAAGTGGAAACTTTTAAATCAATAATTTATGTATTATTTTAGTGTTTAAATACTACAGAAGTAAGTCAATAGTCTTCCTAATAGAAAATAAATAAATAGGGTAGTTGACACAATCAAAAATAAATTACAATGTAATATTAACATAATAATGGTTGGAGCAAATAACTCAATGTATTAAAAACAATATTTCATATGCATTAGATTTACTTTATTTTTTTCTACCGACTTCCAAAAAGGAGGTCTTTTTTTTAATGTTTGTTACCTCATAACTTTCCATAGGGTGGACCGATTCTCAAAATTATTGAAAGCTAGTGCTTCCCATGTGGTCTCATTTAAATTTCATCAAATTCGGTCTAATAGTTTGGAGTTACACTCCAATAACTGATTTTTACCAAAGTAATAGAAGAATGGAAGTCGGTATTAAATTTTTCTTGTATCCTTACTTTCACTTTTTTATTCAAAAATAAATAAAATGTTTCTAGATGTCACTTGACCAAAAAGTCCAAAAACGGAAGTAGCAGTGGAAAAGATGTCATAAGGCAAAAACATGATAGTGTCGTGTCTTATCAATAGATTGAGAATCATGCAAGTAAAGAAAGCTTCTAATGTTATTGCTTTAAAACTAAATACATACTAGGTCAAAGGACAAACTGTCGCTTCATAGACACTGTTTTTTTTACGTAGAGTAATCCTTTATGGATACCACCGACCCCGGGGGGACCAACGCCTGCTACTTCGTTCGCAAATAATAATATTTTTATACTAATTAAATACCTAAGTTTATAATAATATTTAATAGTTAGTTCGTTTTTCTTGTTATCATTGTTGTTACACATTTATGGATTTCAGATTTTTTCTTTACAACGAATGAAAAAGGGTCTTGACCTTGACAGACAGAGGAACAGACGGACATCAAAGTGATCCGATAAAGGTTCATTTTTCCTTTTGAAGTGGGAGACCCTACATAGAACAAAAGTATATACACAAACAAAAGTACACAAAAGTATAAATATAAAAAGTACGAACACATCACAGATTTTATAGGAATACATTAGCCTTCAACAGTACATCATGCCAGACACAATAAAAGTTCCATTGTTATGAGGCGCGGCGCGGGGATCGCGGTAGGGAGCTCCCACAAATGAACCATTATAAAAAAAAAACTAAATCAAGAAGCCACTAAACAGTGAATTCTGTAAATCTGTGGCAAAGCATTCATAGGTTTAAGTAAAACATCAAACATTATGAAGTGCAAAATAAACTAACTTTTACAAAATAATTTATCTACATACGATGAACTTATATAAATAATATAATTTGTTATTTAGAAAGTCAGTGTGTCAGCCGTTATACTAACAATACAAGGCACTCGTATAAACTATTTAGTTCTTTTTAAAGTTTTTTTTAGATTTTTTATCTATTTCTTATACATTTTATAATATATTTTATATATGTCGGCGCATAGCTTAAACCGATGTTATTATTTAGTAAAGCGCCACCTATTTTAGTTTTGGTGGACTAGAGATGCAAAGTGGCGCCATTTCTGGTATAACTCTGGTAGCGTGCGCTGTTCGCTGATTGGTCGGTCGGTCGTTGAGAGCCAATTACCGTTGAGTACTTAGTCATCGTCCGACAGAGCGCTCGAAGGCTCGGAGGAGCTCACCATAGAGTTAATTATATGTAGAGAGCTCACTTTGTGCAGCGTTCGCTACTAAGCGGAATACCTTGTCCCCAAGTAAATTTAAGTTGATCTCTAAACACTATGTGCTGTAATAATAAATCTCAGTGTGACGTAATAAAAGCATACTCATTGTACATGTGATATATTATTCTCCTCGCCCGCTTAATCCACGCCTAGCCACGAAATTGGAGCATGACATCCTATAAAGATCCTCCTGATACGGGCCAATGTGCCTTTATATATATTTTTTTAGTATTTTATATCTATTTTAGTTTCAAACTTTTTTTTATTAATAATAGTAATAATGGTAATGTATTTACTTTAGGTACATTGATTCGTATACATATAATAAAAACTTCACTTGAGATTTTAATAACAAAAAATATGTGTTTACTTAATTACAACGGTTTGGAATATATTCTGATATTCATATAACTATCGTGATTATGTAATTATGTGGTAACTATGCCAGGAAATCGCCTATTGTATTTAAAAAGGGGAGTCTTGCGGTTTTGTACATCAAGAAGAATAACGCATATGTTTTTTTAAGAGTCCATATGTACTTCCGAGCGGATATTTGAACGCTTCTTTGGTTATGACCCTTTTTTCGAGAACTTGCGTAGCTAAGCATTTGATTAGTATCAAATACGGTCTACGGTTCCTTGAAGCTTTGCAATTTTTTTGCGGATCACCGAGGCACAAGATCCGAGCATCGAATTTTAACTCTCTATTTTATTTTATCCGACGTATGGGGACGGAGCGACATCTATTAAAACAGCTTGAAAGCATTGTCCAACCGGAAAGGAGATTTTATATAAATATTTAAATTTCGTATTAATGTCACAGCCCTTCATAATTTGTATAATGTGATTTTTAAAGCACCAACGCCTGCTTAGCGGGAACAGGAGAAAAGTTGACATCCCCGGATGGAATGCGAACCCGCGACTTCCTTGAAACTGTAAAAAAAAGTTTCTATTTGAACGACATCGATTAAAAATACGCCTATTTCTGGCGCATATTTTAACACTCGACAATTATTTAAATGACTAAAACCTGCACCCCCTTTACGTCAAATAATATAATAATAATCATTTAAATGATAAAAACGGCAGATATAAACTATGATTAATCGAAACACCTGATTCATAAGTTACTCTTGCTTTTGGCCCTATGTTCATTAGGCTCTAGGTAGAGTCAAAATTAGAGATTTACATTTAGCCAGTAAGTAAGGTTCACATCACTAGTAAAGCTTAGTAATCTGAATATGCTTACACATTACAATCTATACTTGCAGTTGAAGAATCGAGAGAATCGAGCATAACATAATAATATATCTATCGATGCGTGGGAAAACATTATTACAATACAAAGTTAAGTTTGTTTTTAAATTCGACTTGTATTATTATACCTAAAGAGAGAATATATTAAAAAGGGAATGGGATGGATCAATTGTAATTTCAAATAGTATGAATATAAGAAAAGACTTGTTAATCATCTACCCTCTCTAATTCTAATATTCTCCATCTTGTCCGTCATATTACTTTTGTTTTGGCATTAATTCGTATATTAGCAATCATGGGAGATCGTTCGTTTCTGATGAGAGCCTCTTCCGCTAGACTAATTACGAGAAATATTATCGAGATTTTGTTATTTTCTTTTGGATACGTATTATATAAGTTCCGTTGAGTTTTTGTGTTGACATCATAATAATAATAAGGGACAACTTCGACACAAGGCCTTCAGGTCCAAAAATAGACAGAACATGTACTAAGGAAACCTGTACATACTTATATACATATACACACTCAGTACAGGTCGAACAGACATGTTCGTTAGGACCTGTCCAGGGATCGAACCCGGGACCAGGCTCAGAAGGCACCGTGCCTTCCAAGTGCGACTAATTCAATGTTAAGTATGTACCTATGATTTGCACATCCTTTAACGTTACAATAGTTGCAGCGCCACGCAGAACTGAAAGCCTTAAGGGTTGAGGGCTTATTTTGTAGCAGACTAGCTGACCCGCCAGCGGCTTCGCTCGCAGGTTACAGTTTTTTAACTATCCCACGGGAACTCTTAAATTTACCGGAATAAAATGTACCCTATATGTTGACCATGGAAATAAGCTACCAACATAAAAATTTTCGTTTAAATCGGTCCAGCCGTTTCGGAGATTAGCCCGTACAAACAGACAAACAGAAAAACAAAAATTTTATAAAAAATTAATATAGTTGGATTTCACTCCTTACATCCCCCTGACTCGGTTTTTAGCATTTATTTTTCATTGTTCAGAAATTCGACCTCTACAGTTTTATTGTAGTGATGATGGATATTGTTTTTGTATATTTCGGCCGCCCACAAACCCCGCGCGGTGTTCTACACAGCAAAGTTTCGCAGTAGTTCCGTATATATACGAGTATTTTATGTTTTATGATGATAAATGTCGATGTTGATGTTTAGGTCAGTATATTGAAATACTTCTATAGTTGCGTATTGTTGTTATTAATTCATTTAAATATCAGTTGTATGTTTTTACTTTGGAATACAAATCCTATGATTTTAATTGATTTATGTCAAACTACGTAGTTGACCCACCAGCGGCTTCGCTCGCTTGGTCTTGGTATAGTGGTGAGAGAGTTATTCTTTCAATATCAATAACTTTTTTATTTATGAACTGATTGACATGAAACAAACACTAAATTTTAAGTGAAGCTTATTGCAATATATTAGTGAAAACCACATCTAAATCGGATAAGCCGTTTCTGAGATTAGTGTGTAAACAGGCTAGGTAAGACAAAAATTCTAACAATATTTCTTTAAATTTTATAAATGTTTGCCTATAATAGGCCCAATAATATTTTATCTTATATGCGTCCATGTACAGACAGCGGTCCGTTACATTTTTTTTAAATATGTATATAGATATATCGTATATAAAAGGGCTTCTGCTTTCTATAAACTGAACTGGATCGTTTTCACAAAAAAAGTGACTTTTTTCGTGGCGAAAGTGTCTGATTTAGTAATTTATATTTTTTTTCTTCCTCAGTTATAAATAATCTAACCGTACCGCCAACGTAACGAGTTCGATTACACGTCCCATTCAATTACCATTTAAACAATTAACAGAGTCTTACAGTTGCCAGAATAGGCACGATATTAGATAAACGTGGGCGTTCGTCTTTACTTATTTCTGTCAGACCGCAGGAGGAAGCTGGTGTGGGAAGTAGTAATAATTTAAAATAGTAGATATTCTCGTGCGACAGTACCGAAGTAGTTAATTTATTTTCGCATATAGTTAAAATCTGATTGTCTTCCCGCGATGATTAGTTGCCCAGTTATTTTTAAATATGGTATTTCACACTTTGCACATGTACAATTATATTTGATAGCAATTTGCACAGGCAATGTCAGGCCTGTGCAAAGTGTTATCGTATTAGTGTATTATTTCAAAAATACTATTTATAACTACGCATAGACATCTACTATCTATCTTACCTCCAAATTTATTTTGCTTGTTTTATATTATTTAAGTTATAGTTAGTTTTTATATTTGCTTATTGTTGAATCTACTATCTAGGGAAGACACTGACTGCTGCAACACAGCTTACGCTAAAGCAGCAGGCAGGGTAACCTATATTTTTCATGTACGATGTCTAAAAACAATATTTATAATTGTATTTGTATTTGTATAGTATTATGAAGGTTTATTTTTTAACTGTAAATCGATGAATTCTAGTATTTTCTCTTACAGACTGAAAGAAAATCTGAAAGATCATCATTCATCACAATTAAAGTACAGTAAAAACATGTTTTTAATGTAACTCGGTGACTGGACGAGCCAGAATTTCACCTGATGTTAAGCGCCACGCTTATCCATAAAAGTTCAGTGTCATACATAATTTTAAAATACAATAGTTCAAAACACTGCATGACAATGCACAGCACTCGTCACCTGAGATATAAGAAAATAAATCTCTTCCTCTATAATATTATCGGAAACATTGCCCTTCAAACCGAAACATTGTAATGCTTGCACACTACTGCTTCACGGTTGAATAGCTGGTAAACGTGTGGTACATCCCCAGGCGAATCCTGCAAAAGTCTTATCACTACAAAATAGTATTTATGTGAGGCTTCCCATCTATTAGCTGTCTGTCTACAGTAAGTAACCACATTACATTTCTCCAATAAGTTAGTAAGTTAATTGCCAATTTTGATTAATTTGATTATGTATGTGTTTATATAGATATACCGCAATATGTTAATTAAGCACCTGCTTTACATTTCCAAAATTCAATCTACCGGAGAACAATACTCTGATCAATTAGCATACGGTCTTCGAATTCAATTTTGTCCAGTTTCCACCAGGTTTGTAATTCAACTTCCTAACTCAATCAGCAAGGCCTTGCCAAGTTTAGAATTAAGTCAACTATCTCACGGTTAATTTAAATTGGTTTAGTGACTAGATCCAGTAATTATGCTTTTACTTCTGCAAACCGGGGGATGTGCAGATACTGATTTTGAATTGTTATTATAGAGGCCCTGTTCCTGTTTTATCAGAATACTTAGAATAGAAGATGGTTTTGGTCATAATGTAGTATTTTTAATATTATTTGATCGTGTCTATATATTTAGTGACTTGAAATTTTTTTGCAGAAGAGTTATTGTGCAGTTACTCGAAAGAAACATAGTATTTACTTAGGCTTTCGCGATTCTTATACATTGAATAACTTTAAACGGTTTAAAGTGTTCGAAACGTCGGGATATAATAATATAAAATTATACGCGATATAATAAGTTTTAAAATGTATATTTAAAAAAAAAGTGTGTCTAGAAATGTATAAGAACTAAAGAAATTCTTCGAGAATGGTCAAAAAATGGCAACTAAAGTGGATTTATATAATTTCCGTACATCTCATAGACTTATAGTTCTATAAAACAAAAAGCTCAAAGGTCTCGCAGCATAAGTAAAGGAGAAATCCGATAGTCGCTTATATCACTAATAACTCACACTTAAGCTCGCACAATGTAAGCTTTCAATATTTTTTTTTATACTTTTAGATTACATACTTACATTTACAGTTAGAAAGTTGACCGTGACGTATATCTGTGCGATGTATTCAATCGTATTTAAATCCGTTATATCTTTTCGGTGTAGTGTAAGTACCCCTCGATGCCTTAGTTAGACCTACTTTCAAGTGCAGTTTTGTTTTATAATAACGTTTATAAGTTTTTTAACTCACTCTCAAATGGGCACAATCTTTAGAAATGTTTACATTATTTATAGAAAATATACCCAAGTTATCTTTTTCCAGTTTCAGATTTCAACACGATTGCAAACAACTTGAACATCGTGATGTATAGTGTGTAATAATTTTTAGTATTATAAAGTAGGTATACATTGAGTAAATAGAAAGTATTTTGATAATAATTAAACAACAAAAGTTATGAAAGGCATCCGAATAAATAACATATAACGTATAGTTGTGCCAAGAAAGTTCAAAGTTTTTACCCACCATTATACTGTAACAGTACCTAGTAACTGGAAGAAAGTGAACAAAGCACAAAACGATCGAACTGTTTCTTAGCACGCAGTACTTACGCAGTGGTCAAACAAACCAAATCTATATAAGCTTCTATCGATAATTAAAGTTTCAATAAAGGTGGGAATGATTTAATAATGTTGGCTGGCTTTGAAATCTGAC
Source organism: Selenia dentaria (assembly GCA_917880725.1). Classification (NCBI taxonomy): domain Eukaryota; kingdom Metazoa; phylum Arthropoda; class Insecta; order Lepidoptera; family Geometridae; genus Selenia; species Selenia dentaria. The sequence goes on along the minus strand of OU862885.1, from coordinate 31,829,590 downwards.
TACTCGTATTATGTAAGGAAGTAGGCAATGTTTACGATTTCGAGTACTGGAGTTTAATCAAATACTACTTCTATACGTAACTATATATCATCATCATCATCATCTCAGCCGTAGGACGTCCACTGCTGAACATGGGCCTCCCCCATGATTTTCCAAAAGGACCGGTTGGAAGCGGCCTGCATCCAACGTCGTCCTGCGACCTTCCTCAGGTCGTCTGTCCACCGTGTCGGTGGACGACCTGCGCTGCGCTTGCCGGTCCGTGGTCTCCACTCCAGAACCTTTCGGCTCCATCGGCCATCTGTTCTGCGTGCTATGTGCCCTGCCCACTGCCACTTCAACTGGCTAATCTTCTGAGCTATGTCGGGGACTTTCGTTCTTCTACGAATATCCTCAGTTCTGATTCGATCGCGTAGAGAAACCCCGAGCATAGCCCTCTCTATAGCTCATTGTGCGACTTTGAGCTTATCTATGAGGCCCATCGTAAGAGACCACGTTTCAGTGCCATAAGTCATCACTGGGAACACACATTGGTCGAAGTCTCTTGTCTTGAGGCACTGAGGTATTTTTGACGAGAAGACTTCGCGTCTATATATAAATATATATATATATATATATACAAGAAATATTAGTGTTATAGTATGGTATGCTTCAGTCTTATGTATATTTTAGTGATTCCTTTTATAGACAATTTTTTTATCATTATTTAATTTGGCATAACGAGTTACGCATTTTTTGTCATATCAATATTTTGACATGAGTAATTGTTTTTTTTATTTCGTAGCATAAATATAGTTAGGCTAATGGTTTTATAATTTTGATTTGCATAAAGTTATAAGGCTTATTGTATATTCGTCTAATAGTTATTAGACATAAAGATCAGCATGGCTATTATGTATCTCAATTGCTGGCTCTGTCAGCAACTTACTAACATTTTTGCTTATGGCTTACATTTTTCAAGACTTCAATCAACATTTTGTTAGCAACTGAGATACATAATAGCCCTGCCGGTGTACCTCTTCATTCTGTCTGCCCTACTGTCCTCCCGTCTGGCTTAATACTTTAAGGCCTTTATTAATAAACGTTGCGTAAACTAGAATTAGGCGTAACATGCTTTGTCTTGCTTTCACGCGTGACATTTACTGCAAGCGAAAAATTGACAGATAGATGTTTTAACTACTCCGGGTTTATTACAAGTTTATTAATAAGGCCGAATAGGTCTTATTTATAAACGCTGCTTAACTTTAAATGACGTTATTTAGTACTGCGCAAAGGAAAAATGTTCTGCGCCGTTACTTAAACTTAAGTTACTACTGACGTTATTTAAATTTAAGCAACGTTTATAAGTAAGGCCGAATATCTTACCTAATAACTTTAACAGTTGTATAATTAAGCGAATGACGTATTTCACATATCTAGTATAATAAAAACTCATTCCTCCGCCGTCGGCGTCGGGATGCGAACCGTCAGAGGCAAGGAATCCCAGCTTTTTAGGTTTGTAGGCCTCTCGCAGCATAGTGATTTATTTTAGTTTACGTCTATTAGTCTATTCGGGGTTTGAAGGATGAATAGAATATCTGTGATGTTCTTGGATTAGAATTACTTATGGGAATTGTGAGAATATTTAAGAAATATATTATAAGAGGATAATATGTCAGCTGACTTGCACAATAGTCTTATCTAGAGACTGTATTGGTTGGCTGTCAAGTAATAGTGGGCACGCATTACTGTGTGAAAAGCACTGTCGAATGTGAAATTACTAGATATAGGCCTTGTATAGGCGAATAAGACTCAAAATTTCAATGTGTCGGGGTAACGATCGCCGTGCTGTATCACGCCTTGGTTGGCAATGCAATTGTCATGGGCAGGAGTAGTGTTTACGTTTGTTACGACGACGAAATAGACTTAAAACCTTCGATGTGGGTCTTCATGGGCTTATAGTGTAGGGACCAGGAGCTATCCAGTAATATTAAATACGGTGCCTCAGTTTCACACGCGTGGTGGCTCAATTCTCAATTTCATACATGAGACCAAAAATATATGTGGCGAAACGCAGGTGTTTACAACAAGGCAATTATAACTACAATTATAACAATTACTTCTTCGAAGAGATATATATATATATATATATATCACGCAATATATATATATATATATATATTGCGTGATTAAGTAACAAACACCCGCGTGATGATGAACGATGATGATAAAAGATATCCTATGTTCTTCCCCGGGATATCATCTTTCTTGCCAAATTTTATTACGATTCGTTTAGCCGTTTAGACGTGAAAGCGTAACAAATAAACAAACAAACAACCTCACTTATAATATTAGTTAAGATTGTAGTGAATTTTCGTATATCGAAATCTATGATTTATTTATCATTATAGCATTATTCAAACAACGAGACTAGAAAACACTTAAGTGATTTCTTTTAGCAAAAACTTTCAATTTGAGGAAACATAAAAACGTCTTATTTAAAGGTTGACGGAGCATTGTCGTAATTTAAAAGTGGCTATTAGCAGTAAACTCTGTCCACGGACGTAAAGTTTAATGCCAGTAGGTACCTATGATACCGAAGAATTAAGTACTTTTATGCTGTTTACATCAACTACCCACTTAACTTCCCACTGACTACCCACCGTACTTCTATATAATTGATTAACAAGTGCAATTTGAAAAAAATAATACCGATTTCATTCTACTACTTCGGCTAAAATCAGTTATTATAACTCAAAAACTACTGAATTTGATGAAATTTAAATGGGACCACAAGGGAAGCACCAGTTTTCAAACAAAAAAAGAGTTTTGGGAATCGGTTCACCCAGTCGAAAGTTATGAGGTAACAAACATTAAAAAAAATACAGTTGAATTGAGTACCTCCTCCTTTTTGGAAGTTGGTAGAAAATGCCATCTACGTAATCATATACCGCCCTCTGTACATTATAGCGTTGGTAACCGATAACATTCCCCTTCGGTGAACAAAGTGCCTAATTGATTGAATCATTGTGAAAAAAGACAGACAAGTAGGCATTTTACAGAAACATGGAAAATAAATCTATATCATCATCACTTTAGCATACAACAATAATAACTTATCATCACGTCATTACATTTCATCACCCCCACTCTTGCCGCGTTGTGACAATAAGAGTTGACTCGTAAGAGCGTACTATCACATGAGTAAATAATTTACTCATGTGGTACTATAACATAGCCTACATCCCACAACAAATGTCCGAGTGCACTCGGATACACGGTTCCCACGACGCAAGTACCATCAGAGTGGCCGTCAGTACACAGAGTACACTACGTAAGATTTAACTCTTATTGTCAAAAAGCGGCTTGTATTTTGTGCTTTTTCACTTTCACAGTAGAAATCTTGAGATCCGTCAAATGAAACTTCGTAGTTCGTTTTTGGGAGTATACGCCCTGAATTTATAACCTATACCTATCGACGGTTGATGGTTGATGGATGATAGAAATTTGACACTATTTGTATGGACCAATGTCAAATTATCTCTTAAAGAGAAGATGTGGATAAACAGCACAGAATGTAATGCACAGAATGTCTAAATGTAATAAACAGGCTGTTAGGGCCGATCCCAAATATCTATCTATGCACAGTATTCCTCACTAACGATAGAAATTTGACATAACCTCCATACAAATAGTGTCTCTATTAAGGTAAGCCGACGATAGATAGGTTATTGGCGTCGGCCGTTAGTGGAGCCATCTTTATGCCAAAACGCAATTCACGAAAACAAAAAACATCATTAAAAAATGGACGAAAAACGAATGAACGCATAAATGTATTGAAATCTATATTACATATAAAAAACTGTTCATTTTCAAATGCATCCACGTTTATTTGCATCCGGATAGCCCGATACTAACACGTCTGTGCTTTTCAAAAGAAAACTATTCCACAACGAAAGGCAAAATACCAATGGAAATAAACTTTCTATATTCTGTATAGAAAATGTTCAATAACGCCTACATATACGTGTTCAAAGGAAAATGTGTATAACACAGTTTTCTGCGGTCGGACAAATGTGGCGATCAGTGTTTGTTTCGACTGAGTCAACTATAGAACCTTACATAATAATTGGATAGTTGTAGTGAGGTTTGAAGGCGCTTTTATGGCGTGAAATAACTGCATATGGAACTATAAGAACTAGCTAACAATAATTGTTTAGTAATTATAAGTCAAAACTACATATCTTCGGACGGGATTTAAACCCTCATCTTCCGACAATCCATGCCAGATGCCATGACCACAACGAGGCGATCCAACCGAGCATCGAAATAACTCTCTAGTTGAGTACAACCTTCGTATGGGGACTTCGTAAAAGGTCCTCCTTCTATTGAATAGCTTGACAAGCTTTCTCCAACCGAAAGAGTATTTAAACACTTAACTTTCGTATTGATGTCGCAACCCTTCATATTTTTTATAATATCATTATTTAATTAAGCACAGTAGTGAGACCAAACGTTGCAATTTCAGCAAGATTTTTTAGTTAGACAGCTGATATCAGATGAATAATTTGTTCGCGGCAAACTATCACTTTACTTGATATCTGACACTGCGGCAGTACCAATCATGACTGTGGAAGAGGCCTTTTAGTCGGGCTGCATCGATAACTTATTACTACCAATTCCTTGCGAGTAAGACAAAGAAGAATAGAATAAGACCTTCCACGCAAGGTATTATTCTATTCTTCTTTGTTCCAAATTAGGCAGAGCCTGTACCTACTTTGGTAACCTTATAACTGTTTTTCGAATGGGCTATTTGCTGTTTGCCTCTACCGGATTTACAGCGTCACCGGATGGGTAGCGAGCGCAGATGGCACTCACCCAGATGCGGGTACAGAAGGTGCACCGCCCGTTGAAGACACTTCGCCGCAAGGAGAAAAGTAGGCGACTTGCTCAAGGGCACCACTAACGTACAGGCCTCGGCTTGGGCCGTCGCCAGGAGAGAGGGGAGTCGGAGAGATTCTCCCCGGTACTTGATAACTGATATACATACTTGTATATATATACACACCCAGACACAAGTCAAACAGACGTGTTCATACACACAAATGTTTGACCTGTCCAGGGAACCTGGGACCAGCGGCTCTGGAGGCGGGGGTGCTACCAACTGCAAAAACCAGGCAGTCAATTGGCATTCTGACGGTGGTGGAGACGACATTATTCAACTCTGTGTATAGTATTCGGCTAAGCTAGTTTACTACAACAGAGGTGGAATCATCCCGCGATCTTTAAACATAAGGAAATGTTGAAATAAACATTATACCCAGTATGCTCAAAGAGGCCACTCGCGGAAACTAACACCCCTATTCCAATATACGTTCCGGAAATACCGTCACTTGCTTACAAAACCATTGAATTTTAAATCAGCCTTGAATGCCTTACTAGAGCAACCAGTTTAAAAAATATAATGTCATGCTAGTGTAAACCTTATATCGGTAAAGATAAAGCCGACGGCTAAGTCCATTCAATGGTGGCCGTTGACGTTTTTAAAGAAATGGTATAAGATTGCACAAAATTGATTCTAAAGTAGAACGTTGTTCGATCTTTTGAACTGTCACGTCAAGTCCCGCTGAATGTTTCTCACTAGTCAAATAAATCAATCAAATAAAAGTTTGCTTAAGGGCTCTCTAGACTATCCGGCACTTAATACTTAACGAGATGATTTTTTTCAGTTTTGATGGAGATAAAGTCCCAAGACAAATCTGTGTTTCTATTTATAAAATTTGTAAAAAATATTTTGACATAGAGGTGTGATAGTATGATATGTAGCTAGAATCAATAATGTCTAATATTTAACAAAACTTCACGTTGTAAAATGTTATTGAAAAGTATTGTTTCTTTTGATGAATAATAACTTATTATTCATCTACCCGCCGCCTTGTGTGTAACCCGCGTAGAATTATAGTTAATATATATGTATATGTATATCTTGTACTATGTTAACACTGTTTTTTTGCAGAGTGTATCGAAGTGTTGGTATAATGTATAACTACATACATTTATTTGTTTATTTTTCATTTTATCTAATACTTTTATTGATTTGTTTTATTGCTTAGTTCTTGATTTTTCTCTTATAATTTCCACGTTGTTTTCTTTTCAGTGTATATTATTTGTAGTAAGTAATATGTACTTATTGTATTTTTTTTGTTAGTATTATTATTATCTTTTTTTTTTTGTTTGTTACGGTCATAATATCGATATTTGTGTATCACGCTGTTGTATAGGTATAGTAAACACTCCGTGGCGTCCCAAACCGGCCCCAGCGGAAGACCAGCGCTGACTAACGACCAGTATTATGCTGAGTTGGGACCGATTTATGCATGTAACATGTCCTGTCCATTATTTAACTATTATTTAAATTAGTTTTAGTGCAATGTTACAGTCACAAATAAATATTTTTTTCTTTATTTCTTTCTTTTCTTTTAAATTTCAAAGATATAAACATAGTTATTTTCGTATGAATTAAGGGTACTAAAAGCTAATTAAATTATTCATATAATACTTTTTAAACCACCTAAACAACTCAACGGTTATTTCTGGGCTTAATTTTTTACAGACGTTAAGTCGTTCTGCGTACATGAGCCAATAGTAAGATGAAATAGCAAGTTATTCGGCAACAGCGCGAGCCACGTATTTCGCTCATGAGGAAAGAGTGCTCTTAACCGTTGTTTACGTTTATTTATTTATTTTGTTGTAAAAGTTTAAAACATGTTTATTGAAGAAAGTAAAATGTAATTAAATAATTCTTAGTACGATGCTTTATAAGCAGATGATTTATTTAACTACATTCAATTATCACTATGCCAATGGGGCCGATGAGGCCGGAAGGTTCTGGAGTGGAGACCACGGACTGGCAAGCGCAGCGTAGGACAGACGACCTGATAAACATTTACCAGATTGAAACGGTCTTACTGTCTCTGTATTATAATTATAGTATCTAATCTATGTGTAAATTGTATATGTATTAATATGGAGCAATAAACTTTTTTTTTTATTATTATAAAGGTCGCATGACGACGTTGGATGCAGGCCGCTTCCAACCGGTCCTTTTTTAAAAATTATGGGGGAGGCATATGTTCAGCAGTGGACGATCTATGGTTGGTAGTATGGGTAGTGGCTGAGATGATGATGATGATGATGAATCATCACTAATCATGGTAGGGGACAGTCATAATTGATGAATATCTATATTTTTAATATTTTAACAATAGATTATAATCGGTGATTATAATCCATGTTTTTATGAGTCAGTCACTGCCAGTGAAACAGTTGGTGGAACATCAGACAATTTTTTCCTTTGACCTGCTTTGGCCTTAAAGAGGAAAGATTTGTATGTTTGTAAAGAATTGGCTCAAAAAGTACTGGACCAATTTCAAAAATACTTTCACCATTGGAAAGCTCCATTCACCCTGTAAAACATAGGCTATATAAGATTCATCATCATCATCATCATCCACCACCGCGCGGGTGAAACCGCGGAGAACAGCTATAGTACTCAATCATTTAATACTACTCAATCATCAATTTATCAACCACAATATTTTTCTACCTCATCTCTTAAATATTTATTACTAGCTGACCCGCCAGCGACTGCACTCGCTTGGTCGAAGTGCCGTTTTAGAACCTCGAGGTCCTGGGTTCGATCCCCGGGTTGGACAGTTACTGACTTTTACTGACAATGAAATTTTGAAAGAGTACCCCGTTGTTTGCAATAGACTCGCCTCGTATGAAATAAGGCTAAAAACATGTCTAGCGAAACGTAGGCGTTTATGACACCGCTGCTTCCTCCTTCGATTGAGGATATATAGGCAAAACTATTTGTTATGTTGTGTCTAATTTATTATATGCTTACAGGGATGTTGGTGGTTATTTCAAGAAGAAGAAGAATAAAAATATGGGACAACATCCACACAAAGTCTTCCCTACTAGTCTACACTATACCTACATTATAATATATATACATATATATATATATATATATATATAATATATAGGGTGTCTATATGTAGGTACATCAGGTTACAATAGTACTGCCTAGTGTGGGGCCGGATTACACTATACCTACATAAACACAGGCAAATGCCTACATGTTCATGCATACAAACGTTTAACCTATCCGAGAATCGAACGCGGGACCAGCGGCTCAGAACGCAGGTTCCTCCCAATTGCGCCCACCCGGTCAAACAATACATAAGAGATTGTTTTTAGGGTTCCGTACTCAAAGCGTATCTCATGAACCGTGATAATTAGATAGTTGAAATTTTCACAGATGATTTATTTCTGTTGCCGCTGTAACAACAAATACTAACAAGTACAATTTGAAAAATTTAATAACGACTTCCATTCTATAAAGTTATTGGAGTGTATCTCAAAAACTATTAGACCGAATTTAATGAAATTAAAATGACCACACGGGAAGCACCAGCTTTTAAACAACAAAAGAATTTTAGATCCGGTTCACCCAGTCGAAAGTTATGGGGTAACAAACATAAAAAATACAGTCGAATTGAGTTTCTCTTCCTTCTATTTGGAAGTCGGTAAAAAAAACGGCCAAGTGAGAGTCGGATTCGCGCACGAAGGGTTTTATACAATTATCTATAAAAACAGCAAAAAATACTGTCTGTTGTATGGGAGATTTATTGATAATGGTACGGAACCCTTCGTGCGCGAGTCCGACTCGCACTTGGCCGGTTTTTGAAATGCCATTTTTTATTATACTCAATATTTTGAAACGTAACAGCGAGTACTGCAATAGCAAATCACATTCTTACTCTACTAAACTCTAGGCTAATACTCTAGTAAACTTTGATTCTGTAGTATATTTAGTATCAGCATTGCATCCGTGCGAAGCCAGGGCGGGTTGCTAGTGTTTGTATAAACAACAAACGGGGATTAAACTAAAGTTTAAAACTTATTGTTCATTTTTGAATAGTTAAATTTGGAACTCTCATTTTTGAATTTGGTAGGTAAGTACCGCTAACTGTTAACGATACAAACAAATACTCATTTAAATCAGTTAGTTTCTGTGTTCTTTCATAACTAATTGCATAAGAAAACAATATACTGATAATAAATTTGAAAAACGTGGTGTACGTATTTCAAGTTTAATTTTATTTGCATGGAATTTAATTTAATTTACTAAGGACTCAGCGCTTGCAGCCAACCGCGAATTGGCGGTTAAAATGCAGTTACAATGCTTATGTAATCAGGTTGTATAACTGTACATGTATGTAATATCTGCTCATTGCACAATAACTACGTCAATTACTTTGACAGTTGTGATAACTAAATTCAAATTAAAATCCCAATTTATAACAACAACAAATTTAAATCATTAAATGAGTTTCTGATGTATATTTTATACAAGCTGCTCTCCGCGGTTTCACCCGCACGGTGATTGATGATGATGAATCTTATAGGTATAATAATAATATAATAATAATAATGTTTAATTTACCAAACTAAATACATCTTATTAAAGTACAATGTAGCTTAAAATACTTAATACGAGCCTTAACTGACTTTCACTGAGGGCCCCAAACTAGGCTAAGCCTGTATCTTGGGAGCCCGAATATCCCGAATATCACCCTGAGAAACATAGACTATGTTACTCAGGGTGAATGTAACTTTCCAATGGTGAAAGAATTTTTGAAATCGGTCCAGTACTTTTTGAGCCAATTCGTTACAAACATACTTACATACAAATCTTTCCTTTTTATAAGTAAAAAGTATAGAATACTTCCTTTAATTTTAGTAAAGATTCATAAATATAATAATGTAACACACAATAATGGACAAAGATTTCAAAAATACTCATAAAATTAGTAAACCACTTGTTGCTGGGCACTTTTCTTCAACGTCTCCTAGGTTGAAGGAAAGACGCCCAGAATACTGGCTGCATTTCCACGTAGAATAGCTATGCAAATTTTTTGTACAAAATATGAACCAGCATTCTGGTCACCTGACGCTTCAACCTAACTTTTAGCAAAGTCCCTAAATATTTCGTATGCGTCTAGACCCCACCGACCCAAAGTAAATAAACGGTCTTATGAACGTCAATAGCAAAATCAATGTGCTACTAAAAGAATTTACGGATGCATTCTAAAATATATAGAACACTCTGCAGAGAAAGGAGAGATTTTTAGGTTTAACGGTCATCGCTTAGCTTACTGCTTATTCAAAATGTATCAGCTTCTTGTAGAGACTCGTTGGTAACAATTAGCTGTGCGAGCTAGCACACCAAACTAAACTAGGAACTAAATTAAAAATTCCCTAAACTATGATAGTTTTTATTCTGTATAAAGCCACATTCGTGTATCACTTTAGGCCCACTTGCACGTTTGTTAACCTGACCAATAATGAATGAATCGAAAAAAAGTGAAACTTATATCTACCTCTTTGGCACTACAGAACAATGTATATAGACTTTCTTGTTTATCCTTTGTTGTATGAAATTTGACGACTTTTTATTCTATACGTATTGTCTCGTGTCATTTCGTCCAAAGAGTACATTATACAGCAGAATGTAACCTCAATTTTTTTTGACACAAAACTTCACTAACCCTAGTTAAAGACTTAACCCTCCCATTGCTGGGTTAAATATCAATAAATAACCTTAGATGTACTCCTAACCTTTAATGGTGCAAGATAAATTAATTATAAAACCCCGTTTTAGCAGTTGACCCTGAGTTATTGAAGCTAACTCTGAAACGTGCAAGTGGGCCTTAGAATAAGAATTCTAACTATATGAATCTTCTATTCAATTGTGGGTAGTTTTTACATCAGTTTAGAGAGCATGAAGTTATAATCTCCATAAAATTTAAGGACTGTCATTCGTAAGTATTATACTATATACTAGTTTGTGCATTATACGAATTTGAACTTAATTTGAACAGTTTAAAAATTAATTTACTTTACTTTTTTCTTTACTATTTACTTTACTATTTAATTTACTTATTTACTAGTAGTTAGATTTAGTTCTCTTGGTTTAGTTTGGTGTTCTGCACAAGCTACCATTATCTATCCAGATGTTATATAGAAGCGTTATTACTGTTATTTTACCACGCGATTTCCCTAAAGTAAGAATTAATCAGGTTATTCTTTTCATTACACTGCGTTATATAAACATTATTAACAGTACGTGCCGTATCACCAGCACTGGGTATAAAAGAGAGTCGGAGACTGTTTATGTTGTTACTAATCTTCGTCTTTAACTCCATGCCTGAACTTTGGTAGTATACCAAAGTTCAGGCACTTTGGCAGTATTAATCTAAACGTATTAATGTACTGGAAATATCATTTTGCTGAAACACGGGTGAAGAGTCTTGTTCAGCAACAGGTACTCTTGTTTACCGAGTGAGCGAAGCGTCTCTGCTTTAACTGGCCAAATAGATTTTCATCTGACCGTATGTTTGTTAGGTTGTATGTACGTCTTTCTGTACAGGTCGCATGTATTTTTTAACCATAATAAAAACATCATAATCAGCCCATTTTGTTCCTACTGCTGGGACTCGAGCCTTCCTTTCAGAGATAGGAGTTGGGCCATAATCCACCACGCAGACCCAGAGCGGATTGGTGGATAAGTTAGTGGCCAACCCATGTCGAAGTTTTCAGGCCGCCCGAAGGCCTTGGACATAGCCTAACGACTGTTGTCCTAACACATACAACCGGGACCGACGGCTTAACGTGCCCTCCGAAGCACGGAAGCGCTCAATTGAATAATGCCACTAGCGGTCACCCATCGAAGTCCTGACCACAACAAGTGTTGCTTAACTTGTTGATCGGTTAAGATTCTATTATTTTAAATTAAAAAAATATAAGTTTTCGAGATGTAAGGCTCTGAAGTACTACTAAAAATAAAAAAAAGACTCGCGTCGTGTACTGTTCGCAGAACTACAACTTTCATAAATGAGCATGTATTTCAGCTCTATTATGTTGCACGAAAAGAGTACGTGCAACTGTTTTTAATAAAGATTATTATTTATTATAACACTACCTGCGCTTCGTAGTTACACCCGCCTGGTGATGGGTGGTGATGATGAAAAGCATGTGTTAATCCAGCGCCTCATCTACCTCCATACCAAATTTCATCAAAAATGGTCCAGCCGTTTGAGCGTGAAGAAGTATCAAACATACAAACACATTCACAAACATGAACAACAAAGAACATGGTCACCGGTAAACATAAAACGGATAATTTAATAGATATATATGCTATCTGATAGCTAAGAATTAGCTTATTTAAATTTTCTCAAATGAGTTCTTTAGTACACTCTACTTATCGGTAATGGTAAAATTAGTTTATGTTTAAACAAAATAGAAAAGTAGATCTCCCAACAAAAACAAGTACTTTATCTATAAGTATATTGAACAATCACATCCCCCTGTTAGTATTGTATTAGAATAGTTTATTATTAGATAAACTATTCCCGCCTTATTATACGTGGACTAAAGATTAAACCATAGTTTAAACAATTTTTTCTATATAAAATTCCCTTGAACCACGGTTTAAGGACTATATTCAGTCCGGGTTTAAAATAAGGTGGCTGGAGTAAGCATAAAACATTAATTTAATTTAGAGATCCATTATTGTTCAATTTGATGTTTTTTTTTACGACGCGTATATTTTTGGAGTTCCTTAATGTGTAAGACATGAATACATTAATTCTGCCTGTAATGTATTTAAGAAGACACGAATTATGGCGGCGTGCGTACGAAAATTCTCATTTCACATAGCGATTTTTAAACTGCTATTTAAAAAACCTTCTGAACACTTTACCGAGTCTCAGCAAGAACCCAAGCTTGGGCTTTGTAAAATAATAAGGAATTTTCAATACTCGTTACGAGCGGCCCCAACTGAGATCGAAGATAGGTCAGGCTTTGACGATCAGGAGATAAGCGTAGATGGTAAGTGGCAATGTCGGTGACATTGGCCCTTGATGATCAGATGTCGACGATATTGGTCTCAATTTAAAATTTTGCTACGTGTCCAACCTTTTTTTAACTTACTAGAAGGTGTATTTAGGGATGTTTACTTGTTGTATATAATCATAATAAAACCAAAAAGGTATAGCCTGAGTTCGTATCTGCTGTTTATCCACAATGCCTACGAGAAACGGTTTTCGGCGTTCATATTCAAAGACAAAGGTTTGTTTTATGAAATTCATTTACTGAATTACGTAGATCTGTTTTTCTAGTACGTAGTAATTTTTCTACCGACTTCCAAAAAGGAGGAGGTACTCAATTAGACTGTTTTTTTTTAATGTTTGTTACCTCATAACTTTCGATAGGGTGAACCGATTCTCAAAATTCTTTTGCTGATGCTTCCCGTGTGGTCCCATTTAAATTTCATCAATTTGGTCCAGTAGTTTTTGAGTTACACTCCAATAACTGAATAGAATGGTAGTCGGTATTAAATTTTTCAAATTGTACTTGTAAAAGTACGAAGTAATAATTTATAATAATAGGTATATAAGTATTTATTGCTAATTATTGTAGTTACTTTAAATCGCACAGAAAGTGCGTAACTAAGCACGGATATGGGCTATGTTCATTCTTAATTCCATCAAAATCCGTCATTTAAGTGTGAAAAGGTAACAATGGTCACATCCACATTCGCTGGATAACTTCCGAAGACATTAATGGAGTTTAAGCTGTTAGATGGCGCGTGTTAATCGCTGTCTTCTCGGTCAACGATGAGGGCGACTATTTATTTACTTATTTAGCACATGTAACTTATAGACTAATCCAAATCATTACAAGGCAGAACTAAGGTTTTTTCGGCGGTAGTGCCACGCTGCAACCCCACAGCCAAATGAGCCGGCACGACCGGGGAAGTACCACACTCCCACATAACACCGACGTGAAGTAACATAGCTTGCTATTACGTTTCGTCAGTTTGTGGGAGGTTCCAGAGGCCCGATTCCCCCCTTCCCTATTCTTCCTCTCCTTGTCAACCTTTGCCCCTTCTATCTCTTCCTTCCTATTATCCTTCCTCAAGGGTCGGCAACGCATCCTCGAGACCTCTGGTATTGCGGATAACCGTGGGCGACGGTATCACTTACCGCCAGGTGAGCCGCTTGCTCGTATGCCAACCTATACTATAAGAAAAAAAAGTTAAGCAATAATTTCCGCTCGAAATTTGCCTACCCTATCACAATAAATATCTAAATAAGGCTTTTGAGTGATCATGTCGTTGAGCAGCGTTACGAGTATCACCCTAGCATTAAGTGCATTGTGTGCGCGGATGGAGTATATGTGCGCCGGTGCAGCGAACAAGCGATGTCGACGGCGAGGGCTATGCTCGGCGCCGCGCATGCACTGTGTCGGCACATGCAGCCGCAGCTCCTCTAGCGCGGATGGGTTGTCTATTACTATGAATCGGAACCAGTGGCGACAGATTGTCCGCTCAGATAAATCCATTGACCACGATCCTCAGTAATGAGGGACCGACTAGAGAGAGAGAGATCTCCGCGCCAATGTTATCTCAAATGACTTTATAGCAACCCTTGTTCGTTAAAACGACTAACCATTAATAGCGTCACTTAGTTAATGTCTCGTTGACGGGAATCGAACGTGCGTGACAGCACAATCTCTATGCTAATGAGCTTCGGAGATGATGGATGATGTATGTGTTTTGGAGGAGGGAAAAAAAATTGCTTTTGTTTTGTTAAGGTTTGCCCAACAGATTAATTAAATAGTAATTAAGTATGGGAGTCTTCTAAGATAAAGCGGTACCTTTCTGGGCTAGTATAAATCATAACATAATAATAATTCAACACTAAACACGAGCCTTCCTCTCAGAGAGATGAGTTAGGCCATAATCCACCACGCGGGATCAGTGCGGCTTGGTAAATAGGTTAGTGGTCAACCCATGTCGAAGTTCTCAGGCCGCCCGAAGGCCTTCGACAAAGCCAAACGACTGTTGTCCTAAGACAAACAACCGTGACAGACGGCTTAACGTGCCCTCCGAAGCACGGAAGCGATCAGTTTAATAATGCTAGCAGTCACCCATCCAAGTCCTGACCGCAGCAAGTGTTGCTTAACTTGTTGATCGGTTAATATCGTCAAGTCGAGCTCCGCTACGAGCGCTTCGCTCGTATAAATAATAAATAAATAATATGGGACAACATCCACACAAAGGTCTTCAGATCTCAAACTAGGCAGAGCCTGTACTATGGTAACCTGATGACTGATATACATACTTAAATATATACACACCCAGACACAGATCAAACAAACATGTTCATGCACACAAATGTATAACCTGTCCGGGGATCGAACTCGGGAACAGCGGCTCAGAAGACAGGTGTGCTACCAACTGCGTCATCCGGCCTGTCAATATCTATGCTTCATCATTTATTTAATTTTTTATAATTTATTTATAAATCCACCTACATTGTGTACACCAATACATTGTCAAAGAACTCAAAATTTTAATTAATCCAAATGTCACAATAATTACAGCTGAAGACGGCATGCAATAATAAGAAAGAGTTGTTAACATAATACTGCCAATAAACACATTCTTTAAAAGTCAATTGAAAATATATAATATATTGTATACACAAAGAAAAAAATTTAATGTGTGTAGTCTGAGGCCTCAGGGACTGCCTGAAGCTATTAATATTGTTTCCAAATATGTCGATATTGTTTGCCTTAGACAAAGTGTTATACTGACGAACTATTCTAGGCAATGGTGAATTTAATTCCAAATTAGAACGACAACGCCTAGTGGAAAACATATTAAAGCATGACATCATTGACCCCATATTCGATCTTCTCTCACTGACATTAGACCTACCTACATACTACATATTAATGAAATTCAAGTGTTTGTTTATCATGTCAAAATAACAGCTTTTATAACTTTTGTCCGTCAGTCTATCTGTATGTCTGTCAGTCGGATTGTTCCGGCTAATCTCTAAAACAGCTGGACCTATTTCGACGAGACTTCACTGGCAGGTAGCTGATGTATACGGAGTAACTTCGGGAAAAAAATGTTTAAACAATTAGGGTTCCTCGCAAAAAAACTTCTTTAAGTCAATTTCCGTGCAGGTGAAGCCGCAGGCGCCAGAAGCCAGCTATAAATAACAATGAAGTCAGAAGTGTGTATTACCGTCATCAGGACAACGTATCACGTGAGTAAAGTTTAACATAATTATAGTAAAAAACGTTTACAGAATTTTATACATACATGAGATAAGCAGATTCAAATCTTGTAAAATCTGACAGAGACAGTGAATCGGACGAACGCATAACAACATGTCAGATCATAGAAAATATATCGTACGGATGTAGATCGTAATGGATAGTGTTTATGTATAGGAGGGTAAGGCATGGAATTGAGTGATTAGAAATAAGCCGCAAGATTAGTGACAATAGCGCTGAAACTATTGTGGTAAAAGCTTCGGTTTGCGAGCGCCTGGGAAGCTATTCATAATCGGACTATTCAAAGCCTCCAGAATTTCAGGAATAGACGTTAGGTGATTTTAGTCCGTCCTGTTCGAACGCTTACTGCGCATAAATCCGTCAGATGTTAGAAATTAAATTCAATATTAAAAACGATGTTCATACCCAAATACTAGAGAATCATAGCCATACCTTCATCTACTGTGAAGCAGTAATGTTTGCAATACTGCTTGGTTTGAATGTATGGTTGCCGGCGAAATTACAGGCACATGAGACTTAACAATTTTAACAAAAGTTCGCCACTTGTGAGGAAATATATCTGTTCTAGGCAGAGGTTACCACTTAACATCAGGTGGGTCTCGTACTTGAACTGTTTCCTAATAATTTACAAAAAAGTATGACTTGTTATCCCTCGGTCCAATAAACTCCATTGTAAAAAATCAGTTGATGGATAGTTTTGCGTCTTTAGGTCCACTATATTCCATTATACTGGTTTTGTTTCTTTTTATAACCTACTAGCTACAAGAAGGGAAGTCTTATATAAGTTGGTACATAGAAAATTTAGCAAAAAACTATTGTATGTAAATTAAGTTAAGTTAATGTATTTTTATCATAACTGTTCTTTATTGAAGCAGTGGTGTGCAAACAAAGAATGTTTGGATTTGCAAGAAAGTTTATGGTAATACAATAATTTGACGCTGCGGGCGTTATGTGGCATTGAAACTATTAATATTCAATTAATGACTAGTCCATTTTACTCCTCGACAACATGTAAAAATATAAGTGCCTACAACAGTATGCGTTGCCAAATATTATGCCTTCTAACAACTGTATTGTATTCATAAAATAATTGGCAACCTACTTCTGGTACTGGACACTGAATCAAACGAACATACGGGGCAAATGACACATCAACACTAATGTAATGGGGGTCACGAGCATCCCATGTAGATATATACAGCGTGTAACAAAAAGGTGTAGTTATACTAAAACCACACACGCAGAAGCTTTCATACAGTTGGGACCTATCTACTGTGTCTCAGGGAGTAGCAAACATTGCGGGTTAGTTATGTGTAACCAATTTTTTTTTTGATACTTAAGCGGGCTCATCCCTGAAAAACTAAAAGACGGCAAAGACATCTAAAACGTAGACTAGTTAAACAAGGGGCCTAACCAGAGAGAGAGAGCGCATGCAGGTTTGGTGGACGGAGGTGAATGAATAGATGGTGTGGGAATGGCAGATCGCATAGACTCGCAACGTACTCCAAGAATCGGCATGTCTAATAGGGCTGTCCGAAAAAATCGGCTAATATTTTTTTTACTGTAGTACTCGTATGTAAAAATTATAAGCGATTTTAATTTTGATACTTTGCTATGTGAGTCCTGACTAGGCACACCTTTCAGTATTGCACCATTTTGTGACACGCTGTATATGCGACATTATGTTACAGCTGGTGTAGTACTTACCATTAAGAGATACTCATCTCGTGATTATCTCGTCTCCATCACAGAGCATCGCAAGCATATATGCTCTGTGCCTTCATGGAGTCATATTCCTTTAGTTTTGGTTGATTTACTACCCATGTTATTATTGTTTTTGCAATTGTTACTCCAAACATTGCAGGTTTGAAAAATCTACGGTTCCGTCTGCTGACCAGCCGTGTCAGACGCCATGACCTCTAGGCCGCTGAGGCACCAGTCTGAATGTCGAATTAATCTCTCTAGTGACGCGGATCACGTATTTGATAGGTACATCATATTTGAAACAGTAAAGTTACATAGTTTTGTTTCGGTAAGATGATAGTGATTAGAAAAACAGATAAACTAGATAAACCATATTGTTGAAATGTTTCGTTCTAGTCATTGAATCTGTCTCACAATACTAACATTAAACACAGTTGGAAAAGGGTTAAAATGTGAATGAATGAACTTAAAAATTCTAAATTATACTTTGCCAAAACGGCTGATTTCCCTAAAGACTTTAACGGTGCTGTGCTAACGAACTTTAAAAAGTTAAGTGAATTAATTGAAAATAGAAGTAAATTTTGAGAAAAAAACGTGAATTGGAATTGTTAATTTAATAATGATAAACTTGGACTAGGAGATTTTTAAGATGTAAGTAGGTATAATAGTTCACCTTCACGAAACCTTCAACAGCGAATATTTAATAAAACTTAAAAGATATTTCGCAAATGTATTCTTCATTAGAATTTTCTATTTAAAGATGATTTTTAAGCGTTCCATACACAAAAAAAAAAACCTAAATGATGGTGAGAGAAAATGGCCAGAGAAAAATGTATTTTTTTTATTCATAGACTTATTATCTCTTAGAAGCTTTTGTATACGTATGTAAAATAAAATTAATTTTCGGAACATATTAGATATATTTGGTCCCAAATACATTCCATATAATCTATAATAATATAATATACTAACCGACTACATTTAGACATTGATGCACACAACTTCATTTCCTACGTACTAACAATCACATCTCATTAATATTATAAAGGTCAAAGTTTGTAAGTGTGTTTTTATGTGTGTTACTTCTTCACGCTCAAACGACTGGACCAATTAGTGAAAAGCTGTTGTTTTTATATTACAGATACTTTGATTTCATTGTATAGATATACATAAATAATTATCATACTCTTTTTTGGGGAAGACACTGTCTTCTGCAACCAGTGAAGGTGCACTGCTTCAATATTGAATCACAAGTATTTCTTTTTATTTTATTTCATCTAACTCAGTAGGATCAACTAACAGTATGTACATTATATAGTCACAATTAAGTAAATGTAGTAGTTACGTAACTTGTGGGCAACACTGTGGACTGTTGACCACAAGTTACTGTTTACATAATGTTGTAATGCTGATAATTGAATTGAAACTGTATAAACCTTATTAAAATTCTAGTAGTTTTTTTTTATAATGGTTCATCAAAGTGACTCCCTCTCGCCTGATGGAAAGCGAAGATGGAATCAAGAAACAATGAACATTAGTGCAGCCGTAAGCTGCACTAATCGCCACCCCTATGATGACCTGACAGATGGATCCGGAGTAAAGAAACGCCTCGCTCTGTTCAGGACTCCGAGTTTGCTGGAAGCTAACTTGATAATACAAAAAATCTCATAATTAATGGACTATGATACAAAGCAGCCACGATACAATTCGTCTTCCTTCCTAACGGCGTACCTAAACAGATAATAATATTCTTGGGCTCCACTCCTTCCTTTTGCTTCTACTACTTGTTTTGATTTAAAATTTTTTAATAAAAACAACCTTTTATTAAATAAATATGGCTTAATTTACCAGTCATAAAGTCAGTAGAGATATTTCGCAAAGCAGTAGTCGCCGAAGGAAATAAGTCTAAGTGTTTATGTCATGTCAGCTATACCGTAAAGAGTAGGTAACCCTTTCCCTGTTTAACCTTAAAACTATTTCGTTTTCTGTCCCAGAAGACGTCGCAAATAAATATTTACCCAGATAAAGCAAAAGGCGAAAAAACAAGTAGAGCTCATTAAAAAATTATTTGTATTACCGGCAAAAGTAATTAGGTTTTCACGTGGCTAATTGTGATGTATGCTCCTTTTACATTGAAGTCTTTTTGGGGGAAAGCATAAGCCAAGGAATAGACCAAGGTAGAATGGATGCAGAATTTCGCTAATGTTGGCGTGGTTTATGTAAAGCTAGGTAAAGGTTATGTGAGTTGTAATTACATAATATGAATATAGTATATTACTATAGAATCCAGTAACTAAGCTTTCTTGGCCAAGTATGAGTTAACAGGACAGAACCGCAGTTGAGGTCCGGTTATATACGAGGCCAGGATGGTTTTCTCACTGGTTGAGGTTTCTATAATACTTTTCTCAAAAATGGCATTTTCAAACCAACTGTTGGCTTGTTTTTCTGCCTTACACCAATGATTTTTTTTTCTTTTGTCCTCAACTCAACTCCGTTGAGGAATATGGCGTCGCACGTCATGTGCATTTGCCAGCGTCATGTTTTCGCCAATGAATTATGTGTGTCACAGTTGCTCTAGGTCAGTGGTTCTTAACCTGTAGTCCGCGGACCACTGGTGGCCCTGGGAACATCCGAAGTGGTCCGCAAAGCTATCCTAATCAAAAGATACGTTCGGAACAAAAAGTAACCTTGAAGAATTTTGGTGTTAAAAAACAATATCTTTCACAGAGGTTCGAGAAATAGCAACGTCTATGTTATCATCAACATCTATGCGAGCAAAGTTCCTTGCGCTTTTGAAAATTAAATGGAAGCACCGAAAACGGGTAGAAGAACTATTGCTTTATTACTTTATTTATTGCTCTAGGTTTATTTTCTACAAATAAAAGTTTGTACTGTTTCATATGAACGACACGTTACGTTACACTTACGCAGTTATTCGTGCTAAGCCCACTGCACATAACTTTAACATTTTTTGGCTTACCATATGTAAATTAGACTGCTACTTCTTTATTAAAGTTAAATGCTTATTAAACTAAAGCGGACGACAAAGTAAAATATACATTTCACTGTTATTTTAGGCTGATAGAATATTTTCTCGATATTGTCATTAATAAAACAAGAAGCCGCAAAAGTTGTAAAAACTGAAGCTCAAGTTACACTCTCAAAGACCACACCAATAAAATTCATACTTAATTTATTTTGTAATATCTGGTTGCAAGATTATTTGCTCCGTGGGCGGACGGAGTCAAGGAATAATGATATAACTAGCTGCGCCCCGATTACACCCGGGTGGTGATGGATGATGATGATGATGAAAAAGTATCCTATATGTTATTTCAGCGCCTCATCTATCTACATACCAAATTTCATTAAAATCCATTCAGTAGTTATTGCATGAAAATGTAACAAACATACAAACTTTCGCGTTTATAATAGATATTAGTAGGATATCCAACGTAATAAGTAGTATGTTGATCTTTTTCGACTCGAATTGATTTTTACTAACCTTTTGTAAGAAGGAAATAACTACATCATATTATTTGATTATTTTATTCTTTATTACCAGAACTCACCAAGCAGTACTTGGCATCCGCCGCTTACCGTCACCATGACCACGACCACTCTGCCAACAGTGCCCGACTAAGAAGAAGATTAAGTAGATATTTTATCTGACACATCCACTTCATTTATTTCTCTGGTGTATTCTCACGAGTGTCGTAAATTACTCTAATTAAAGAACATCACTGATATATTATTCAATCTTCAAGTCCCCAATAGAGTCAAGACAAATGTTCTAAACTATATATATAAATATATTCTTTTATACTTTATATACTGGTTGACTATCTCACTTGATGGTCAGTGATGATGCGGTCGAAGCTGGTATCGCACTAGGGCTAGAATAGCTACTGACTTTCAAGGACAGCTGCCGGAAAACACTGTTAGGTGCTTGGCGACGGTTTTCAAACTTAAGAATGGTAGCAGGCGGACACCAAATGTTCCATCCACTACCACCATGTTGTGGACGTCATCACGATGTTACCTTCAACGAAACCTAAAGCCCAAAGTAAGAAGCAGCTTAAGATCTGGTGGCCACCTGATCAGCAGCCGATTCCTAGGTCCCTTTGCCTAATCTCATGATCTAATCCCTTTGTCGAAAATCTCTCTTTTCTTTCTTACTTCCCAAAAAGGATGAGGTTCCAATTCGACTGTATTTATGAAGTGTGCTTACCTCAGAACTTTTTTCTTAGTTAACTGATTTTAGTGATACTTTTTTATTTGAAAGTTGGTGCTTTTTATACGGTCTTATTTAAATTTGATCAAGATCTGACCAGTAGTTTTTTTGGATAATATATAATTTATCATCAACTTCGGGTTTTAAAATTTGTAGTACAGTATCTTCAATAAGACCAGGTGAATTTGAATCCTTTTAAATTAACACTAACAAATAAACAAAGATCAAACACATCGCGGTATATCTAGCGCATTATGCTGTAGGCGATGTGCCTTGACCGTGACCTCTGTCTCCGCCCGAGTGAGGTAAATAATAATTTGGTAACGATTTGATTCATTTATTTCCAACTTTCTCTTCATATTTTCACACTATATGCGTAATTATGAGCCCTAATACAATTGGTATGGCTAATAGTGTCTTTAAAAGGACGCCCATGAGTTCAAATTCACCCGGTAGAATAGAAGTGGGTGGCAAAATATTCAAAGTATATGTAATGTATGTTTATGTTTAAAAAAATGTTTACCTATAAATGGAACCGACTTCAACACTAATAGGTGTGAAATATATTATTGAAAAAGTTCAAAAATATTCAAAGTTCAAAGTAAAAAATTAAAAGTTCAAAAGTAAGATTATCACAATATTGTGCGCATGGTATCGACTTCGACAAGTTACTTCACTCATTTTGGTGTTGAAGTCGGTTCTATTTTTTGGCAAACACTTTTTACCAGTGACCCTGGCTACTTACGGGATCGATTGTCATTCACTGTTAATTATTATATCATCAAGATAGGCACACTTTCTAGCAACACTTTTCAGATATTGGGGTGTTGGTAACTCAAAAACTGCTTCACTGAATTTAATAAAATTTAAATGCGACCACCCCGGAAGTATACACTACCAAAGAAAAAAAAAGATTTTTGAGAATTGGTCCATGAATGGGGGATAAATCGATGAAAATACATAAAAAAACATACAATCAAACATATAACCTCCTAATTTTTTGAAGTTGGTTAAAAATAATAAGCTTCATATCTGCCCAAATCCGCGGGGATGGTTCTCGTAGTGATCGCAGTAGGCTTGCTTATCGATACCCCGAGAGCTGATATCCGTACATTTCTACGCAGAGCGTCACAAGTTTTATATAAAAAGTTTGTAACTCCACATATTAAGTGTACCAAGTGGCTGTATATAAGTACTACTTACAAGTTGGCTGGCTCAGACGCGTCGTACGAATGTTTTATTACGGGGATGAAGTTAGTTTAAGACGCGATGTACGATGTTGTTGAGATAATAAGTTTTATTTATACTTAACTAGCGACTTGCCCTGGTTACGCACGGATCTAATATATATATATAATATTATAAAGAGGAAAGATTTGTATGTATGTATGTTTGTAACGAATTGGCTCAAAAAGTACTGGACTGATTTCAAAAATTCTTTCACCACTGGAAAGCTACATTCACCCTGAGTAACATAGGCTATATAAGATTCATCATCATCATCATCCATCACCGCGCGGGTGAAACCGCGGAGAGCAGCTAGTTTAGAATATAAAGGCGAGAAGGTGAAGTTTGTTTTTTTCTACTTAAATTAAAACTTATTTAGGTTTTATTATACTATATCTCTCTTACTGATGGTGAAAAGCGCATCAAATACCTTTTCGTGGCTTAGGAGAAGCTAGCGGATATACAGATAGACGCGAAAAATTTGAACGGAAATTCATGGTAGTAGGTAAGTCTCTTATTCGGTGGTAAAATGAGGATGGTGTAGTATTTATGTCTGTTATCTATGCAATTCTGCAGAACATCTTTAAAATTAATCCGAAAATACTTATATAGGGTTACTAACTCCTTTTTATAGGGTCCGTATCCCGCGCAGAAAATGTATATAACACTGGATTTTTTGCAGGATCAAGAATGCTCATTCGTCGACCGTCATTGTACGAGCATCATTGTCTTGTCAAAACCTTTTGATAAAAACAAGTATTTTGTTAATTTACGGTTTATAATAAAAATCTCTATAATCTTCTCATCTTCTCAAAACCAAACCCGGGTTATTAACGGAGAACATTCTAGTAAAAGGGAAATTATTTTAATTAGCTTATACATAACGTTTACTTTTGATACCATTTCGAAATTAATTTCCATTGTTCGGGCAACGTATTTGTTCTACAAATCGTTTTAACAGAGTAACTTGATCTGAGCAAACTTTTAAATCTCAAGCCAGAACAGTTTCGGTAAATTTGTAAAAGTACCGATAGTCATAGAAGGGCGGAAAGGTAGACTCCTCAAATATTACAAGCGACCAGCTCCGGTTTGGCACTGGTGTAATTTGTGTAAAAAATGGAGTTTGGCTGTGTCATGGACCCGGTCGTGTGTTGTACGTCAATACGTTTCTCCGAGTTAAAAGTTATACTAATTGCAAATCTCGATACGTAGCAAAAGAACCTCAAAATGGCGGCTCCCTCCACCCCACGCGATGCGTCACTGTTCTCGTTTATCGTAATGAACTCTTAGATCCTTTACCTATCTAGTGATATAATTTAATTTTGGATGTATAGGATAGATTAGAATCTACAAAACCCCCGTATTAAAACGACGTTCACGTATTCACGTCAAAAGAATTGAAAAATATTTTTTTTCTTACATAAAACACTTTAATTGAAAACCGCATTAAAATCGTTAGGTGGTTTAGGAATTAGCGGATATATAGACAACAGTGGAAAGCTATTTTATGTTATATGTGGAGGATAAGACCGGAGATACCTAATTAAACGAGCAAGTGTCAAAATCTCCTTTAGATTTCCCATTTAAAAGGGAATCTGCGACTTCTACTATAATAAAAGGGTTTTTGACGCTAAAAGTCCAGGAAAATTTAGCTAAATCTACTTTCCCTGTGTTGGGTACATAAATCCTACGCAAACAACAGACCCTTCTGAGGTGAAATGAAACCCTGAAAGCAGGAGTTTACTCTGCCATTTTCTATAACTTTAGTATGTATCTTTACGCCGAGAGATGTCGCCAGAAGATGTTAAGTTTTGATGAAATTTAATGGGTAATAGTGTTTAATGAGTAAGTTTTTATAATTAATTACCACTAAACGTGCCTCCCATAAGGGTGACACGATCAATGGTGACAAAAGGGGCAACGTTGGTGGGGGTGACTAAAGAGTGTCGAGAGGTGTTCCTCGGTTTCACTAGAGCGCTACTTCCGGCGTTATGCTCTTTAACACTTCCACCCTTTGAGCTTTTTGTAACTTGCTCTTGCGTCTCCACCCCCAGACGGTTATTTAAGGCAAGCCGGGGGTCAGAGGTCTCATTTAGTCCCAGAGAGAATCTGGGTTCACGGTGTCGCCACTCACCGACGGATGACGGCTCGCCACAAGCCGCCGCTGCGGTAATATTATGGTTCTCTTTTTGCACATACTTTTTCTTACAAGTTAGAGAATTACAAACAAAAATATTTACATATGTTTGACCTTTACTTTCGCTTATTCAAGTCTCATAGTATATTCTAGTAAACCGTTTTGTTTTAAATTTTATTCAACTTGTGAACAAACTTTTGCCACCTAAGTCCAAACGTCTAAAGTATTCCTGATTCATAAAGGACAACGTCTAATTGCCTTGGGATCAACCTGTCTGTTCCCACTATGAGACGGGGCAATATGATATACTTATAAAATATGTAAGCTTACTGCCGGCATACCCATGTCAAACGGCGTAATGTGAAGAAGGTGGACTGCATTAACTTGACGAGCAATCAGGGGTTGCGTGAAAGGTCAGTCTCGCTCGACTACCTGTCAAAATTATGAGTGAGACGTTTGCTACGAATGGAAAGGCATGGATATATAATAAAGGACTGACAGAGAGAAAAAATATACATAAAAGAATAAAGGCCGTAGCACAAACAATTTGTCAACAAGTATTTGTATCGAAAGCGTCAACATGTCATGCTTCGGCGTACAAACTGTGTGTTATCTGTGTCACAGTTGCCCTAGACAATGACAGTTTGTACTGTTTCACGTAGACGACACGTTACGTTACACTTACGCAGTTATTCGTGCTAGGCCCACAGATATATTTTACGCTGTGGGGTTTTTAATGTCATAATTTAATTGTTGATGGCTAGTGAGCGTGATAGAGTAGGTGTAGGCAGATTATGTAATAATATCACTCAATATAATTATAAACCTAACTACCAATCAGATCCCTTAACGAATAACCTTTAGAAACAAGACAGGTAGAAAGAAAGATGTAGAAATGAAAGGAAAACATTACCATCAAAATTCTTTATTGTACGTTTGTTAGGGGTCATCGTACGCGCCCCAAATTTGGAACCTGTGTCATATTCAATATATTAACAGTATTGAAAGTTTTTCTTACGGTTCTTGAGATAGATACTTTAAATTTAGTTGCCTTCTACTTCTCCTAATAAAATCTACTTCTAGCCAGTTGAAAATAGAGGAGCTTTTGCTGATTATATACTTAATTTAACAATATTTCTCATAACATCAATTGTCCATATGTACATAGCAAACTATCCTTTAATATTCTGTGATTAAATAACCAATTTATAAGTTACACTTCAGGTTCGTTTTGTCGCCAACAACTATAGACAAAATTTATTTATTATGCGATAAATTCTTTAAATAATTGGACATTGATCCATTCTTTATCAGTACTCCCAGGGCAGGGCAGGGTACATAAAACCCTAACTTCTTTTATATTTAGTTAGGTTCAATATGTTTAATCATCATAAAATAGTGTTTACTTTTTGTAGGTATTGTGTTAACTTGGAGACTTATACCTCGCATTAGTTATACGTTCGCATAATATTATTTATCAAGCTCCTGTCTGTGAAAATCTGTATTTGGGTTTCCGTTTCACTTAGGTATAGTTGGTAAAGAAAGTTGTATAGCTCTATTAATTTTCCAAATATACATCAATAAATACTTTCATCATTGAAATTAATTAAAATCGAGTTATAAATGCTGCTAGTTGCAAACACATGTCATCTAGTAGGCCAAGAACAAAGCTAATTAACAAAAGGAGATTCCTAATTAGACTGTTATTTATGTTAAGTATATTATGTTACGCGATGCCTCCGCCAATTGTGAACCGTTTTATTGATTCTTATAATTGGATATGGCATAAATTATTACACACAACAGCCGAATTGAAAATCTAAGTTTTATTCGGTGAATGGACTCAGTTAATAAAATTCCTTTCCACCATTCCGCAAATTATTATAGGATTATTGAAATTAACTTAATTAAAAACTCATCTAACTAGTCGGTAGGCTACTTGTGAATGAGAGTGGTATTGGCTGAAAACACAGCTATTAATTATTACGGGACAACATCCAGAAAAGGTCTTTAGGTTCCAAACTAGACAGAGCCTGTACTATGGTAACCTGATGACTGATATACAAACCCAGACACAGGTTAAACAGATATGTTCATGCAGACAAATGTTTGACCTGTCTTGAGATCTAACCCAGGGCCAGCGGCTCAGAAGACAGATTGGTAGATACCAACTGCGTTAATCGGCCAGTTAAAACTGCACCGTGTGCGTAAGAATTACACTGTAGCAAGTAAAATTGTTAAGCGACTGGGACTCGAAACAATGTCTCCAGGCGCATTGTAGTGCTATACGAAACTTTAGTTTTATGTTTTGGGTGACAATGCATAGGTTCCAAACTAGACAGATCCTGTACTATGGTAACCTGGTGACTGATATACACACCCAGACACAGGTTAAACAGATATGTTCATGCAGACAAATGTTTGACCTGTCTTGAGATCTAACCCAGGGCCAGCGGCTCAGAAGACAGATTGGTAGATACCAACTGCGTTAATCGGCCAGTTAAAACTACACCGTGTGCGTAAGAATTACACTGTAGCAAGTAAAATTGTTAAGCGACTGGGACTCGAAACAATGTCTCCAGGCGCATTGTAGTGCTATACGAAACTTTAGTCTTATGTTTTGGGTGACAATGCAACTGGTATGTGTTGGCGAGGTGTTTACTTACTGTGAATGACTTGTCCGTAATTTTATAAAGCAATTGTATCACGATACAGTGTTGCAAAAGGAATCTATGCCGATTTCGAGCGTCACTTTGGAGCTGATCTGGAAGTGAACTAGCTAGAACTAGTTATAATAATAGAGCTATTTTTGAATGAGTTCGTCCGGGGAAGTGCTCCATACTCCTGCAATCATACACTATTTATACAACGAAGCAGTAATATTCTTAGTACTGTTCTGGTGTGCCGGTGAAATTAGACTAATATCCTAATGTCTCAACGTTAAAGCTGCAGTGCAGTTCGTCACTTGTGACGAAATACATCTGTTCTAGGCAGAAGTGACCACTTAAGACCAGGTGTGCCTCGTGCTTGTACCATCTTCTAATATTATAAAAACTACTGATTTCAAACTGCTACTTAGTGTGCAGTGTGTTTGTAATAAAACACATAAAAATATACCACTTTAAAACAATAACGAAATATCCGAGAGAACAGAACTCCGAGAGTGTCTCGCTCCTGCTTTCGTTAGAGTGACCTAAATAATAATACTAAATAATATTTTTTATTCAGATATTCATCCATTGGTTAGTATGACTTATCCTATGTTAGTTCTAAGATTAAGATGAGTGTACATTTATTCAAGTCCAGGTCAGGCTATCGTCGCACACCTTCTACCCCACATGGACTCTAACAAAAGTCCTCGGCAAAGCGGAGTCATATCGCCCCACAATGGTTTGTAGAATGCTATTAGTATTTAACTCGTTGCTAAAGGCGTTAGGCTAACTGACTTCAGTTTCGAGGTGTCTATCGAACCATTGATTGTCGGTTTCCGTACAAGCTCTCCGTATATTCTTGCACGAACAAATCCTAGCTTTTATCCTGTGCTGACAACAACTGCTTATCTCGACGCAAAACCATGTGGATCCCAACAAAATAACCATAGCACGTTCACGTACTAGAATTTCTTGTGTCTTGGTCTGAATGGGCACATACATATAGCCCGAGTACAAATTTATAACCCGCGGCACGTAACTCTAGCGCTGACCGTTATTGCGCAGAAGTCAAAAATTGGGTATCACAGGGTGGCTAGAGGGACGAAGGACTCTTGTCTCTCTCTGTCACATCGAAGACGAGGGACTCTTGTCTCTCTCTGTCAAATGTGCGCGACTGTACCCATGCGCAGCTATCCCTTCCACATTTCGCTAGCGCTAGAGTTACGTGGTGGGTTATACCTGCTCATTACACAAATATTTTCCCCATCCAGGAATCAAACCTGGGACCCCTCGGTTTGATATGGTAACCAACTTTAACGAAGTCGTCGAATATTATACTCTACACGTCTAGTGGTATGAGATATGGGACATAATCCAATATTGAAATTAAACAACATAACCGGATTAAATCGCGTATAATTTTACATTATTTTATACTGAAGTTTTGAACACTTTTCAGTGAACATGGACGCGGGTAGACTGGGTGACAGTTGTCTGTTATATAGTAATGCAAATTATTTTATGTACCGTCTATCATACTTTAATCAAAACGTTCCCGATGCACGCAGTAGTCACTCACAGTGTCCAGAGGTCATGCAGTATTGTGCAGGCCGCGGGATTTTATAAGCTTGATCACTGGATCCCAAGCAGGTAAATGATAAATCATAAAATAATAAATTTATTTGCATGAATTTTGGGTACAAAATTGCGAAGATATTACATAATAATATACATAATACATATTATATAGGTACATAATATAATTGCCAACAAAATTCTGCCTACATTGGCGTGCAAATATTACAATACAATTTTAAGAATCCATGATATATACTTAGCAAAAAATTATTAGTAATTAAAAATTAAATAAAATAATAATAATAACTATCTAATCTATAAGCCCATGGTGGGGGGAAAAGTGGCCAAAACGCTGGCGGCATTGCCACGCTGGATGGCAATGCTAAGTTTTTGCCCAAAATAGGCGCCAGTATTTCGGTCACCCGACGCCTCAAACAAACAAAAAAATTTTAGAATAGATTATAACCAAACCTATTATTATATGAAAACCTAAAATTAGGTAAAATTGGTGGTACTTGCCAACCATGATCTTTATTGAAATTAGGTTGTTTTTAATTTCTATGGTACCTTTCTTATTATTTTCGGGACATAGCGTTTAAAGTTGTTTAATTTCAATATATAAGAATCGCCGAAAATCTAAGAGAAATCATAATCAAATGTTTATTTTATTATAATCATTACTTGGTATGTGTCAACGTTTATAATAATACCTATATGCTACGAAGAAATAATAGATTTCTTCGTAGAATTTAAATGATATTCTTTTTTTGTTTGAAATCTGGTACTTCCCGTGTTAAGTACCAGATTTCAAACAAAAAAAGAATTTAGGAATTGGTTCACCCAGTCGAAAGTTATAAGGTAGCAATGATAAAAAAAACCGGTTGAATTGAGTACCTCGTTCTTTTTTTGGAAGTCTATAGAAAATGATGTCCACTAGTTTTTACATGGCCAATAGTCATCGCTAAATTATTTTGATCACCCCCGTTCATCTACCTTGTTGGAGAGTCAGATAGTAGCGCTATATTATTATAAAAGAAGACAACAAATCCGAAAAAATATCGCTCCGGGCAGCAACAGATCCAATTATATATCCAGGATTACCACACAGATCTTTTTACATCGGTAAATTATTCCTGTGTGATAAATTCGCTTCTAACAAAAAAGATTCTGTATTTGCTTCTGTTTAACAAACATGTTAAAATAGGACGTTAGAATGAATCGGCCAGGAATGTTTCGTTCAAAGGAATCCCGAAAAACTAAGTGTTTGATACGTATTAAGAATTATTGGTACGTGATTGGATGTTCCTTATAACTACGTCATAATAGACTATACTTTTATTTTATATCCTTATCGATTTTAACCGACTTCAAGAAACGAGGAGGTTCTATGTTCGACACTACGTATTTTTTATGTATGTTTACCGAATTTTGAGAAAAAAAAACATGAGAATAATGGGAACCATTCTATATTCTATTTTTAAAATTATTTTTTTATTTGAAGAGTATACTTCTGAGGTGGTCCCATACCAAAGTCCAATACCTGAAAAGTTTTTCACCTATTCTGATGATATTCTTATTGACTGTGAAATACAATCGATCCCATACTTACGTAGCAAGGGTTACAAAAAAATAAAATTATTTGTTTACCAAAAATTAAAACCGACGTCTACACTAAAAAAAAGTGATATAATTTGTCGAAGTTGGTACCAAGCGCACGATATTGTGGTACTTTTGAGCTATTATGGTACCGACTTCAATAAGTTATTTCACAATTTTTAGAGTTGAAGTCGGTTGCATTTTTTAATAAAAAATAAACTTTTTTAGCGTTTAATTTAAAGATCAATCTTTGAAGGGAAAACATAACCATCCTGCCACAAGCCCACGTGACACGATCAGCAGGGCGACCACGTACCACGGTTACAATCAAACAAAGGTTGCGTACGATTGTGTAACCCTTTTCCCATATTTAGGTTTGTTCGCAAATAGGCAATGTCTCCTAAAAGAAAATTCGCGAAATTTCTGTACAATTAAATAAAATAGAAGTAGTAAAATAAAATAGAATATGCTTTATTTATGGCAAAACACACACAAAAACATTTCGTAGTTCAACACATAAATCCAAACAATAATAACAAAACACAATAAAAAAATGATTATTGCAGCCATCTGCCACAAATCGGCTCCAACTCAACATGGTGCTGACCGTGAACAACCAGCGTTGGTCTTCCGTTGAGGCCGGTAGGTGACGTCACGCACGTTTACACATAGTACTTACTATTATATATACAAGAAACAATTTGCAAAACATACTCGTACCTAGTAGAAGAAATTAAATTATAATGAAAGTTTTAACAGAAATAATAAAATAAAATATACAATGAAATAATTGTAATAATTGTTCAAGGTGAGAACTAAATTTTTCTAAATAGCGCTTGTGTAATTTTTTCGAGTTGTGTTACGTGTAGGAGCTACTAGTAGCTACGTTTTCTTGTTCCTCTAAATTTCTTACCAGATTATTATGTATCCATTAATCCTTTTGTTTAAAACTAGCTGCACCCCGCGGTTCACCCGCATGGTGATGGATGATGATGATGAAAAGTATCATATACATATACCTCGGGATGTAATCTATAACCTTTTCAATTTTGATAACGATCCGTTCAGCCGTTTGTGTTGTTTTTTGTAACACACAGTTTATATATAAATAATTGAAATAAAAGTAGCTTTAGTTACTCCTTATAACATCAGTTATCTGTCAGTGAAAGTCCCGTTAAAATCGGTTCTGCCGTTTCAGACATTAGCCAGAATAAATACAGACAGACATACATCCGAAAATTCATAAACTTGATTTTTTTAAAGTACCGTATATACTTCATATGCATTTTGTGAAAGCTGTTAATTTGGAATTATAAACAGACACATAGATTTTATATAGTTCAAAAATGCTCCAATAGATGGAGCATTTTTTAGCTCCAATATAAAAAAATAGCTTAACTCCTTACTAATATTATAAATGCGAATGTTTATATGGATGGACCACGTCAGAATGGTTGAACGAATTTGGATTTTTGATATGTAGATGAATAACACATAGGATACTTTTCACCATCATTATCATCCATCACCATGCGGGAGTAACCGCGGGGCGCAGGTAGTGGATAATACATTTACCACAAGCACATTAAATTGCCTGGTGGATGACAAAACCACAAATGCTATTGATTGGTCGCAGAAAATGTAAATCACAAAATCCAAATGTTAGATACGTTTTTATTTTAAAATATCTGTGCTGATGATGTATTTAAATATATAGCCTATGTTCTTCAGATAGTATACTGTAGGATTCGAATGGTGAAAGATTTTTTTTCAAAATGGCCCAGTATTTTCGGAGCCTATTTAATTTTAAACAAACAAACAATCAGACCAATCTTTCCTCTTTACAATATTACTAGATACTAGGTGCGCTCAGTGATTTCACCCGCGTGGTGATTGATGATGATGACGATGAATCAAAATATGTTCGTCAGGGATAATGTAGGATTGTAATGGTGAAAGAATTTTTAAAATTGGTCCCGCATTTTCGAAGTCTATCCAATTCAAACAAACAAACAAATCTTTTTTTTTTCAAGAGTATACTTACGAGATGGTCCCATTAAAATTTCATCAAATTTGGTCAAGCGGTTTTTGAGTACGCTCCAACAACTGAAAAGTTGTTCGTCTATCTTGATGATATCATTATTGACAGAGAATGACAATCGATCCCGTAAGTAGCAAGGGTCACTAAAAAGGATGACAATAATTTAAAAAAAATTGCCACAAAATGGAACGTCGGTACCATGCGCACAATATTGTGATAATGTACTTTTGAACTATCATGGTACTGATTTCAATAAGTTATTTCATACATTTTAGTTTTGAGAACGTATTTTTTATGCCTTTATCTCAGACGAAATAAAAAAGTATAGACAGAATGTTGTAAACAGAGAAGTGAGGCCGGTTTTCTAAACTACTTTTGCGTGCATCGGTACAGACATGAAAATTCAAATTATTTTAAAATAATGAATAGGTACTTATTAATAAATTTACATTAAATCATATTTAAAACTTTATGTTTTGCATCCACGCGCCGCGATAGTTCGACTGACGAGCCAGTGCGTAGTTGCGTTGTACGTGTTGTATATTATGTAATAATGTATGGACACGGCGAGGCGTAGTTTTACCCGGCGTCACTTCTCTGTTTACAACATGTCTTGACTTTCATATTTTGTCTGAGGCCTTTAAGCTGCTTTAAAAATTGTCATATTGTGAAGTTGTCCTATTGTGAACAAACCTGGAATACGCGCGTAAGGTGAGATCATAAGAATGTATCAAATTCAAAGGTTGACATATTTGAACCAAAATATTCCATTGAGTTATTATAACAAGTAGGGGTGGCTGTAAATCAAATGTTATTGTTACGAAAAAATATGTTGTGTGTAGCCCATTAATTTTGATTTACTGTATCGCAGTAGTTGTTTCATTTGAAAGGTTAGTTCGTTTGTATAGGGATGTTTTAGCTATATCTTCCAAGCTCTGATGATGACCAGCACAAAGGTGTAATGAGAAGGTATTGTCATCCATAACCCAGCATTTGATAAAGTTTGAGCTAGATAGGTGTAGTTGAATTACGTAAAGGCGCTCCCTCACCTGGAGCATTCACTTCTAAAGTAACATTTTAAATTCGATTATGAGCATTGCATTCCAATACCCTGACTTGACGAGCATTCGGTTCTTGTTATAGGTTGTGTTACAAGTTGTATCATAATATTACACATGCTATCATCAAATTGCGTGCGTAATGCTCGGTGCCCTCACCACCATAATGCTCGAATCTGCAAACATAGTTTGCGCACTGTAATGCTCGGTTCTCCTCCTTCATGCTCGACTCTGTAACATTAGAGGCGAATGCTCGAAATGAGGGAGCACCTTTAAATCACAAATAGAAGATGGAACCGTATTATAAGGCTATTGCGTATTTCGTTTGACAGTTTAAAGTTATAATCACCTTGCAAAGTGTACAACGATTAGCTGTCAAAAGGCAATTTGATAGTCATTGTGCGTTGTGATACGCAATACCAATGCCATGACAATATTGGCAAACATCAAAGTTCGGTGGACGACCGATATAGCAGGACCGATATGACAGTAATTCTAGGTAAACGACAGCCCGGGATATAGCTGTCGTGGCTATAGAGACAAGATACTTTAGATATATATATATATATATATATATAATCAGTTTATCTATGTGACTAGTTTATAGTTGATCCATACTCGAACTAATAGTCAAATCAATAGCCTTGCTCATATACAGTTGAATATTTTTAGATAGGTTACATTCTTAGGAAACCGTTTTATCCGTGTTTTCAGGCAATGCAAAACAACAGTTTGTTCGTTACGTTCCAACTAGGTGGCGTAACAGTCGCATTGCAAAATCCTGAATCGTGGTGACAAGATTCTCACGAAACATGTGTTCGAACATGTGCTATTTTGTATTTGAATATGAATCGAGCAAAGCTCACCCAGGTACTGGAACTAAAGCTTGTAAAGAATATTCCTTGATGCAATCATAAATATTTACTTAGAGACTTGAGGAATGGCGAGTCCACTTGTAAAAAGAAAAACTTAAGTCCGCTCCTCGCTGCAATCCCCTTAGCATCGATTCATTTACGATCTGATTCCGTGGAATTTTATATTCATCTCTTTAGCTAACAGACTTTACTTCTTAATGCTCAGAAGCTTTCAAGTTGTTTTCAGATTACTCCGTAGTGTCTCTACTGTTTTGCGACAGTATGAGATATTTGATTAGAAACTTTTTTCATAAGAACGTCCGTGATGTCATACTTGTCACACATTCTTGACTGTTTTTTAGGGTTCCGTACAAGGCCACGGACAACTAATGGTGTACTTACAATGTGGTCCGTCTTTCCGCCTGTGGTATGTCCAACATGAACTGAACAATTTTAACAGGAGATAGAAAATTTATTATTGAAGTAGCTTAATATGTTGGATATGTGTTATATCGGCGGATATCGTTACTAACAATAAAAACCAAAAAATAAGAGTATCCACAGGTTGTAACAAACTTTTTTTGTACAACAAATCTGTATGTGTCTTAATGTATACCGTCGAACTTTGTGTGAATTAAATTGTATAGTAAAACAAAATTGAAGGTGACATTTTTCCTCGATAATTATTATGTCAACCAATAAATAACCTTTCACACTTTCCTGATCCTGATTTCCTTCAATTTATAAATTATCCGTAGTTATTCCGTGTAATTTTATTTTGTAAATACCAAATTTCCCCGCTTTTATTTAAAAGTAATAAAATATAGAAATACAAGTTTACGTCATGTTTTATCAATCCAATGCAAAATGAAACTCGAAGCACTGGCACAATACGCTGGTCGCGTCATGGCCGCAGAAGAAAAACAAAAGGTGAAATTTTAAAAAGTGACTATTATAAAAATACATAGCCTATTTCACTACTAAAGTGCTACTTCTTACCGTGAAACTATAATATCATACTCATTTAAATAAGCGCGTGAGTATCCGATGATGATAATAAAAAAGCAGAATCTTTAAAAATCTAGTGTAAAAAAGTATAATATTCAACGAAAAAAATATTTTGGTCAAAAAATAAACAGAAAAAGAATGTTAAACAAATAGAACTAATAATATTTCTCAACTTTCCGCCGAAAAGACCCTGAATAGGTCACAAAAATAAACTTTCACGTCCAAATTCTATGAATATCCAGCGTCATTACTATTTTTTAAAGTACATAGCTAAGGTAAATCATTAAAATTTTAACCAGCAGTTTTTAAATTGTATTAGTATATATAGAAAAAAAAACCATAATAACGTGAACAATTACTACATCTTCGCAAACAAAAATAACATACTTTAATAAAAATACATACAGTCAATACATACACACAGATCCTCCTCCTTCTTAAAGTCGGTTAAACTAAAAAAACAACAACTAACTAAAAAAAACTACAAAAAACAACTAAAAAAACACTATCAAGAGTGAGGTCGAGTATGCGTTAAAGATTCTAAATCATGTAAAAAGTGACATATGTTTTGATACATTCATAATGCAAGTATTGCGTAGAAGGAAATATTATAAGTAAATAAAAATTAGAACGTTAATGTAGCCCCAGTATTATTGCATTACATTACATAAATTCATAGTTGTGTTCAGAGGATAACCGTGGTTGCATGCCACCTGCCGTAATAAAACAATACACTCAATACACTTTAAGAGCAGTAGAGCTCTTTATGAAAGAGTTGACTGAATCAGTAATGCTCGCAATACTGCGTTTTGGTTTGAAGGTATGGTTGCCGGCGAAATTACAGGCCCATGGGACTTAACAACTCAATGTATCAGGGTTACACGCGCAGTGCAGTTTGTCACTTGTGAGGAATTGCACGTGTTCTTGGCAGAGGGAACCACTTAGGCCTCGTGCTTTTACCGTTAAATAATAACATAAAAACTCTGCAAAGTTGGTTAATGATAAAATATTTATTATATGTAAGTTCGTATTTCAATATACGATACATATGGAATATTTTATAGATAACAATTTCAGATGAGAATATATTTTGTTTCATACTTTTTAGAGCGTGAATTTGTGTAGTCAGGTTTAAGTTTTCATGACATATGAGATGAAAACCGGATAGATCAAAAAGGTTCAATTTTGCCGTAACAATAGCTTTGTTCAAGCACACGTATGACAAAGAGCAAACGTAACAGTATATCGTTTTGTTGTAACCCCCACAGGGGCTGGTGACACCTTTTAATTAAAATGCCCGGCAGCCTTTCTTTTTGAACGTACGGAACCAATCCACTTATGTAAATCGCGCGGTATTTATTTAGTAACAAGAGAAATAGATGTTTATTGTTTTAAACGAAATAACTTACAAAAGACAAGTACAATTTTAAAAATTTTATACCGACTTCCATTCTATTCAGTTTTTGGAGTGTACCTCAAAAACTACTAAACCGATTTTGATGAAATATAAATGGGACCACACAGGAACAGCGTTCAAACAAAAAAAAATTGAGAATCGGTTTATTCAGTTGAAAGTTATAAGGTAACAAAGATAAAAAAAAACAGTCGTATTGAGTTCTCCTCCTTTTTTTGGAAGTCGGTAAAAAAACTCAGACATACGCACACACTATATATATATGAATAATCTGTGAGAAAGATAATAATAGTATAGATTCATCGTTTCGTCTGTATAATGTA
This sequence comes from Selenia dentaria, assembly GCA_917880725.1. Taxonomy (NCBI): domain Eukaryota; kingdom Metazoa; phylum Arthropoda; class Insecta; order Lepidoptera; family Geometridae; genus Selenia; species Selenia dentaria. The sequence continues at coordinate 31,791,562 of OU862885.1, read as the reverse complement.
TAATTACATACATACGACTTATGTATAACTAGCTGCGCCTCACGGTTTCATACGCGTGGAGATGGATAATGATGATGCTGATAATGCTTCAAGCGGTCTGCAGTCATTGCGTTATTCAACGCATTTAAAAAAAAAGTTCAGATACCAAAAGCAAAAACATTAAAACAGTTTAAGCTTGTATTGTGTTATTTTTTTATCTTAAAGGACCACGTAATGCAGGGCGCCTAAGCCTACCTGAAACAAATATTGCCAAATATTGGTCACTGATTTTATAAAATAAAGCTATAAGACCCGTCTCGAATGAGTGTCTATCGACACCTGGTTATATGATAAACAATAATATAAATTACAGGAATATGAACATAAATGAAGTAGACAAAGCAAATTTTTTTGGCATTGTTATTGATAAATACGGAATAAATACTAGACTGGAAAAAAGGTTCTCGAGTGGCGACCACGCACCGGAAGGCGTAGTGTAGGCCGGCCCCCCGCTAGGTGGACCGACGACCTCATAAAAACTGCGGGGAATCGCTGGATGCAGGAAGCGAGTAGCCGGTCCAAGTGGCGTTCCATAGGAGAGGCTTATGTTCAGCAGTGGACGTCTTCCGGCTGATAATGATGATGATGAAAACTAGACTGGAAAGCTCATACTGAAGATCTATGCAAAAGTGTGAGTAGCTCAGCTTATGCTCTTTACAAACTTTCCAATATTGATCACGTAGATGCGCTATTAACGTCTTACTATGGCTTGGTTGCTTCAGTTTTAAGATACGGCATAATTTTTGGGGCAATTCTGTTCAAAATGATCTTGTGTTCAAAGCGCAAAAACGATGCATTAGGTCAATGTTTCAACTATAGTCAAAGTCAAAATAATTTATTCAATTTAGACATCAAAGACGCACTTATGAACGTCAATTTTTCATTATAATATAGACTACTAAATATAGACTACTGATAGCTGCAAACCAAAACTTATCGAACATAAAATTCTAACGCTTCCGTCTCTGTACATTTTAGAAGCAGCTGTATTTGTCTAATCGAATTTACAATTGTTTCCACGTTTGTTCGATACCGTACAAGACGAAAAAAAATAATAATATAAGAAAATAATGCGTAATACTATTTTCTGCATGGGTCCTATTATATATAATAGGATTCCCGAACACCTTAAAAACCTACCCCTTATTTAAACAGAGGCTAAAGAAAATCTTAGTTAAAAAAGTAAAATTACAATTAAAATTCTTTGTCATTCAGAAAATCAGATATACTGCATATCTGATTTTCTAAATTGACTTTTTTGTGCTCTCTTGGCTAATTTGATATTTGTTAGTGATGTATTATTTTTTTAAAGCACTAACGCCTGCTTAATGATCTCAACATAGATTTTTTTAAAGTTATATGATTATTAACGGGATATTTACCGTGGTAAGGTGGACCTTACCACGGTAAATATCCCGTTAATAATCATATAACTTTAGAGAACAACCGTGATAGTTTAAAATAGATTTTTTTCTTTCTATAAATATCAATTTTTATATTTGTTTTGTATTGTATTGTGATTGAAAAAAATCTGTTTTAATTAAATTTATAATGCCATCTCATCCTAAATTTTGTACGCCAATTTTGGCATAACATGTTGATACATACAGACCTTTATTAATAAACGTTGCGTAAACCTATATTAGGCGTAACATGCTTTGTCTTGCTTTCACGCGTGACATTTACTGCAAGCGAAAAATTGACAGATAGATGTTTTAACTACTCCGGGTGTAAGCCAAGTTTATTAATAAGGCCGACAATGTTTGTTTGGAATACCTACATAAGTGCATATTTGTTCGAGTACTTAGTACCTATGTGACCATACAAATAATCTATCGTTATCTTTAATAAAAACTAAATACAAAAATACATAGTTATTAAATCTGTTTTGGTGATAATCATTGGAAATTGGTGGATAGGTTAGTGGCCAACCCATGTCGAAGTTTTCAGGCCGCCCGAAAACCTTCGACATAGCCTAACAACTAACACAAACAATCGGGACTGACGGCTCAGATTAATAATGTCACTAGCACACACCCATCCAAGTCCTGACCGCAGCAAGTATTGCTTAACTTGTTGATCGGCTAAGATCGCCAAGTCGAGCTCCGCTACGAGCGCTTCAGTACACACTAGTAGTTGTAGTAGTAGTCAGTAACGTATACAGTACACACTATCATTTATCTAGTACAACTGTGGCACAAATAATTTACAATTTGTTATATGCGCCAACGATACGATTACGTTACACTAAAATATTCGTGCTAGTTTCAGTAGCGGTTATTGCAGTTACAATACAGTAAATAGTACGTAGGATAAGTTGTGGATCTGTGTGAGAAGGGCTTTATAGGCCACAGAAGTTCAGGAGATTGCTTTCGTCAAGTCGCAAGTTGTGGAAACTACGCAACTACGCGAAGACCAATTTTCTTCTTTGACACCCTATTTCAATTTTAAATCCACAAGTAGTGTTGGAAAACGTGGAATTGCTATTTGTCTACACTTCTACCTCTAAACTAATATTGTAAAAAGAGGAAAAAGTTGTATTTTGTGTGTGTGTGAGTGTGTGTGTATGTTTGAAATGAATAAACTCAAAAACTACTGTATCTTTCACCATTGGAAAGCTAAATTCATCGTAAGTAACATAGGCTATATTTGATTCATTATCATCATCAATCATCACTGCGCTTGTGAAACCGCGGAGAGCTGCTAGTTTTTAATGTACTGCTATTAATTTGTTTTGCAATTAATTAAATTAGGGTTAATTAACCCTAGAAAGATAACCTACGCTTCAGAGGCGCCCGCACGAATTAAATAGTACTATATCTTTTAATACGAAACCCGTGTATATATGTACTTCTCAGCCAACTCAGTCGTCGGTCAACCGCGTCGAGGGCCAGCTGTTTTTGTGCGGTAAGTATTATTGTTTTCGAGTTATGACGAGTTGAACGAGTTGATGCGCTCCTGAGGCGTATGGTTATCTTCAAGATCGACGTATGTATGACTGTCTAAAAAAAATTCTATAAGGTACTGATTAGCTTTCCTAGACTTTATACTTATATTTGACTTATACTATACATATTAATAGTAAAATACAATATTTTATGATAGTTAAGCGATATTCGTGATTTTTGTTAGTTTTTTAGAGGTCTACTCATTTGGTTTCAATTATTAATAATAAACAAATATAAAGTACAATATTTTTCGTTTATAAAAATGTGTCACCTATAATACCACTTAAATTGTAAAATCAAGCTAAATAATTTAAATATAAGCATTTGAATAGCGTGGCACCTCCGAAGCGCATGGTTATCTTTTATGTAAGATAGAATATGGTTATCTTTCTAGGGTTAAATAGATAGATAATATTTATTCATTTAAAACTTAGATTATGAATAAAGTAAACATGTCCTATTATTTAGTCAAGCTAATGTAGGTACACAATTACACATAGTTATAGAATTACCTAAATATTACCATCATAGTAATCCGTAAGCTGATATCGTTAATTCACATCAGAGTAAATTTAGTTAAATCTAGTGAAAAATTTGACTTCACAATAATAATGGACACATGAGTGTAGGTTGGCACTCAAACTAGGTTTCCCCGTGTGATGAGTAAAAAAATAAATGTATTATACATTTTTGCTGTTCTGTTTTATGATATTTGTATATTATGTTTGTCCTCTGTATAAATTAGTATATCGATATCTATGCTAATATGTAAATAATAAAAACATTTGTGACGTTGTCACTCTCTCATCCCTCTGACCCTCTGTCTGTTTGTGGCCATATCTCAACTAATCGGCTGACTGGATCGTAATGAAATTAGCCAAAAAGATAGACCATGTCCCGGAAAGGACAAAGGATACCTATCATCATCATCACATCATCATCATCAAAGTTATATGATTATTAACGGGATATTTACCGTGGTAAGGTTGTGGAATGAGCTCCCGATATTTCGGCGCAGTTACATGCACCATGTTCACGGGAAGACTGAGTGAGTCTTCCCGTGAAATATCGGGAGCTCATTCCACAACCTTACCACGGTAAATATCCCGTTAATAATCATATAACTTTAGTGAACAACCGTGATAGTTTAAAACAGTGTTATATCATCATCATCATTATCATCCATCACCACGCGCGAGAAATCGCGGGGCGCAGCTAGTTTTGTTAAATTTGATATGCATGTCTAATACATATTGTGGTATATTGAAGTATTTTTTGTATTCGGTACTTAGTTATATTAACGTAGTCATTGTTAAGTTATAAGTTGATATTAATCAACACTGCCCTTTAAAAATATTATTACCACCCAAAGGTTGTCTAGTAGTAATCGCTATAAGCGATAATACTGCCCTTTTACTACCTGCTACTATTGATTTTGTTCTTCCAAAAAGGAGGTACTCAATTCGACTGTACGTTTTTTTTATATTTGTTAGGTACCTCATAACTTTCGACTGGGTGAACCGATTCTCAAAACTCTTTGTTTGAAAACTGGTGCTTCATATGTGGTCCCATTTAAATTTCATCAAATTCAGTTCAGTAGTTTTTGAGTTACACTCCAATAACTGAATAGAATGGAAGTGGGCATTAAATGTTTCAATTTGTACTTGTTATCTATCATGTTCTGAATTGTACGTTTTACTGTAGCGTACATATAGTTTTCTATCTAATTATTATTGTTCACACACAAGGTCTTCAGGTCCCAAAGTAGATCCTAGTACTATGGTAACCTGATGACTACTATCTGATGGCTGATGGTGAACCTGATGACTAGAGCCTGTACTATGGTAACTAGACACAGCTTAAACAGACATGTTCATTTATACAAATGTTGGACCTGTCCAGGGATTGAACCCGGGACCAGCGGCTCAGCATGCTTCACCAACTGTGTCAAAATAACAAACCAGTAGTGCAAGCATAGATCATCGATTATATCTAACTTCCCACGTCAAAATTATTTTACACGTCGATAAACTAATTTCACTATCGTCTACATATCTCATTATATCGTCGCACTTGTCTTTCACATATCTAATATCGCGGGCTGTCTTTTATCGATAATTACTGTCAAATCATATCCTATCTAACCATATCCTACCTTACTCCCATTGATATTTAATTTTAATTGTATTTTCTACTGACTTCCAAAAAGGAGGAGGTACTCATTTCAACTGTATATTATTTTATGTTAATTACCTCATAACTTTCGACTAAGGGAACCGATTCTCAAAACTCTTTTTTTGTTTGAAAACTGGTGCTTCCCGGGTGGCCCCATTTAAATTTCATCAAATTCGGTTTAGTATTTTTGAGTTACATTCCAATGACTGAATAGAATGGAAGTCGGTATTCAAATTTTACAAATTGTACTTGTTTCTATTCTATCGGGAATTCATCCTGGCAGTACAGACTAGACACATTTGATTTTATGTTCTAACACGAAGGCAGTGTTAATTAATAAAAATGTCTACCAAGAGAACGTTAAGTACCGTAGTAGGTACTCGATTACCGGGACGGCGCCGCCGCGACGTCGAGTCCTAACGACCATTCTTAACTAATCAAGAAACCGACGGCATTTGTGTATGGGATAAACTTATTTACTGAACATTTTCCATTTTTTAAGTGTGTATAGTTTAGAACTAGCTGCTCCCGCGGTTTTACCCGCGTATGGATGATGATGATGGAAAGTATCATATGTGTTATTTCATTATCACAGTAATTATCCATTTGTCATAAAAACTTCCGTGAGAACTCATAGTTAAATGGTAAAACCGGCAAACACGTCTATCACGCCGCTAGGGCCGCTAGTCGCACTAGTCTTGTGCGCGACTAGCGGCCCTCGCTGCTAGACCACGCTCTCCATGAGGATGGGCATCAGTAATGCTCGAACACCGGTCAGAGTATAACGACTAGATGATTGACGTGAGTGTTTACCATTTAATTATCCATTTATTTACATGCCAAATTTCATCTAATGTGGCGTGATTGAGTAACAAACATTCGCATTTATTATAGGCTACGCTCCGCGGTTTCACCCACGTGGTGAGGGAAGACGATGATGATGTAAATTATCCTATGTCCTTCACCGGGATATAGTCTATCTCTTTGCCAAATCTCATCGAGATCCGTTCAGCCGCTTAGGTGTGAAAGCGTAACGACAAACAAACATACTTTTCAATTTATAACATTAGTTAGATATTAATAGTTTTCAACGTATAGCAAAAAGGTCTAGTAATACTAAAACCAAACACTCAGAAGCTTGCATATAGGTAGTAGGGACCACACTACTGCGTCCCAGGAAGTACTCGTACTAAACGCTCCGAGTTATGAGTAACCAAAGTTTTTCTGATACTCAAGCAGGCTCATCCCTGAAACACTAGGCCAAAGACAGCAATGACCTGCAGAACGTAGACTAGGTAAACAATGTTTCTAAGCGGAGCCTGTGGCTCTACCATGAGTTGGCATCGTAAATGTCATCTATAGTCGATCCTCGATCTTGACTACCTATTAAGCTTGTGATTGGCGTACTCGCTGTCAATTTTAGTTCCACAATTGACCGCAACGTGGCACTGTTCATTTTTCCATATATTTTATAGCGGCAGTCGATAGCGAGCGTCGATTGGTGTCAACGTTGTAAACTAATGGTAGGCCTACTGGGCTGGGGTGCAGCACGGGGTGAGGCGCATGCAGGGCAGGGGGACGGAGGTCAAAAATATTTAATCTTCGGAAGTAGGCATCAGCTTGCTAATCTAATTCTTTCGGAGTCTGTCATGCTAATGGGTGAACCCATTGATAGGGTGTACGAAGCTCGGAATTTGGGTTTGCTAATGGACTGCAACTTAAGGTATGAGAAACATATTTCCAACTCTGTTAGCAATTGCTTTTACAGATTAAAAGAACTATATGGAATGAGACCATACCTAAAAGAAGAATTGCGTGTACAACTGGTAGAGACACTCGTCCTTTCAAAACTAAATTACATGGACGTTGTGTTTGGTCCGCGTCTGCTGGTAAGAACGCAAAAACTAATTCAACGAGTTCAGAATGCACAAGCATTCTGAACTCGCTTCTGTTTTAACCACAGACCATATAACCAATGGTCTGTGGTTTTAACGTTCCCTTCAGAGATCATGTGACCCCTTACAAGCACTGCATTTTAAAAATGACACATCGTCGCTAACTTCATTTTGGTGTCTTAAACATAAAGCTCCTTCCTATCTCCACGAAAAATTGACCTGGATGTCGAGTCAAAGACCTCATGCGCCGCGGCAGAGTGCGATACAGCTCATGACACAACGACACAGTTCTGCGTCGTTTAGAGGCAGTTTCCGATATGCATCGTCGAAATGTTGGAATAATATACCACCGCCGATACGGAACCTGCAGTATATTGGCAGTTTTAGATCTAAATTAAAAATATATAATATATTATTTTATTAACTTTGTATGAATAAAATTATAAGCGATTTAAATTTAGATATTTTGCGATATGAATACTGACGAGGTACATATGCACATCTTTCAGTATTGCTACACATTTTTGTTACACACTGTATAATACAATCCATGGTGCGTCACCCTGGACATGTTTGCACACTACTGCTAGGCAGTTGAATTACTGGCAAAGCTGTGGTACTTCCTCAGGCGGGCTTTGCAGAAATCTTATGACTACAAACTAGGTGTTTAATATACAATAAAGAGTTACGTAATAAATCTGCATACTCTTACCACATCGACAAAATTTACCAAAATAGCATTTTCAATTCAATCCGCCATTAATAGGCCATTATTATTACCATTATTATCAATACCGATGTGTGTGGTGTCACAATAGCTGAACACAAAGAGACCTCATATTAACATTTAATGTATACATGTGTATTTGTTCATCTGTACAAATTATTGTGTACATTTGACCCGTCAACTGCAGCTACCCATTGAGCACGGTTCAAAGGGGAATGAAATGATTTTGGTTTAGCAGATTCTGTTATTCACTATTTCTGACTTTCATTACTATGCGACTTGCTAAGGTACTAAACATATCAATAGCGTTAGTATAAATCTATGCAGTTAAATAAAATTAAAGTGTTTGTTTGTAATTCAAAATTAACAGCTTTTCACTAAATGCATCATAATCAACCCATTTTGTTCCCACTGCTGGGACTCGAGCTTTCCTCTCAGAGAGAGGAGTTGGGCCAATACCCACCACACGGGCCCAGTGCGGATTGATGGATAGGTATGTCCAACCCATGTCGAAGTTCTCAGGCCGCCCGAAGGCCTCGACATAGCCTAACGACTGTTGTCCTAAGACAAATAACCGGGGCCGACGGCTTAACGTGCCCTCCGAAGCACGGAAGCGCTCAATTGAATAGTGCCACTAGCGGTCACCCATCCAAGTCCTGACCGCAGCAAGTGTTGCTGAACTTGTTGATCGATTAAGATCGTCAAGTCGAGCTCCGCTACGAGCGATTCGCACTAACAGCATATAAAAGTTCAAAATTTAAAATTTCCGGCTAATCTCTCAAACGACTGGACCAATTTTAAACGGATAGATAGATTTTCACTGGCAGATAGCTGTTGTTATATGGAGTAACAAAGGGTACTTTTATTTTATCATCCTTATCATCCACGCAGCTAGTAAAAAAAAAAATTGACACACACACCCCCACACTCCCTCACATCACATCACCCAAGACATAAAAACGGACATTTGTCATCATATATATTTTCAGCCAGGGATCGAACCTGGCACCACGCGCCTCGAAGGTAGACTATGCAGAAGATGTGATGATGAGATGTGACTACAAACTAGTGTTTAATATACAATAGATATAAGATATAGAATCACTACCACCTGGGCTTACGGAACCAACAATCTATTTTTATAAATCTTTGTATCATAAACTTATTACTTTGATGATGGCACCATTGACTGAGTTCATAGTGACCCAGCCTACAAAGCACGAACTCCCAGTTTCTATTTCAGACCGAGAAAACGTTTGTATAACGAACAGAAATATTTGTTGTCTTGGATGTTTATATTGTGTCTATGCCTCCCATGGCACAGGACATTCTAGTCCGGAAGTGTCTGGTAATAAAAATATGGACTCTAGAACAAGAAGCAAATCAAATCAAACCAAAGTAAACTAGTTCTACGAGTAGTAGATATTACTTTCCCTCTTTTTAGGAAAAGTGCCCCCTTCCCACTCATGTTCGCCGACGACAAAAAAAAATACAAAACAGTAGAACATGCATACAAAGTTTTGTCAACATTGGTTGAAAAATGCGACCTGTACAACCTAACAAACAAAGACAGATAAAGTCAATTTGGCCATACTATTTATGAATTCGGAACCCCAGCATAATTCCTTAACTCCGTCCTCCGTTAATAATCTTGCAACCAGATATAACAAAATAAATTAAGTATGAATTTCATTGTTTTGGTCTTTGAGAGTGTAACTTGAGCTTCAGTTTTTACAAAATTTGCGGCTTCTTATTCTATTAATAATAATTTCGTGAAAATATTCTATCAGCCAAAAATTTGAGTGATATGTAAACTTCAATTTGTCACGTTAATAGATAATATTAGCGTGACTTTGTCGTCCGCTTTGGTTAATGTATACATAGTGAATTTGAATTCATGGGCATCCTTTAAAATTAAGACACTGTTAATTATACTAATTGCATTAGGGCTAATATTACGCAAATCAAAAATATTATAGTCGGCCAAGTATGAAGAGAAAGTTGGAAATAAATGAATCTCGTTACCAAATTATGATTTACCTCACTCGGGCGGAGACAGAGGTCACGGTCAAGGCACATCGCCTACAGCATAATGCGCTAGATATACCGCGATGTGCAACTGTTTGATCTTGATACTTTGTTTATAATAATAATAATTATAGCATAAAGTCTCGACCAACATCTCAAGAGGCTCTCGCTTGATGGTTGGATCAAACGTCAGATACAGAAGGCAGTACTCCTTGAAACGGCACGCATCGTCACGAGGTTCCTCACTCTGCAGCCCTGACCAGTGACCACCGGTAGCTTGGGCCCTGCCCCGCTACTGGCGGAAAGCTAGGTTTTGGCTTTTATAATAATTTTATATTGTTTTATTCAAATATAAAAATGTAAATATAAGAGAAGAAAATAAATAAAGAAATCATCATCATCATCATCTCAGCCGTAGGACGTCCACTGCTGAACATAGGCCTCCCCCATGATTTTCCAAAAGGACCGGTTGGAAGCGGCCTGCATCCAACGTCGTCCTGCGACCTTCATCAGGTCGTCTGTCCACCGCTTGCCGGTCCGTGGTCTCCACTCCAGAACCTTTCGGCCCCATCGGCCATCTGTTCTGCGTGCTATGTGCCCTGCCCACTGCCACTTCAACTGGCTAATCTTCTGGGCTATGTCGGTGACTTTCGTTCTTCTACGGATCTCCTCATTTCTGATTCGATCACGTAGAGAAACCCCGAGCATAGCCCTCTCCATAGCTCGTTGTGCGACTTTGAGCTTATAAAGAAATATTATATAAAGAAATAATAATGTTTTATTCAGTTATAAAAATTACATAGTAAGTTATAGTAGTTCCCTGGTTCTAAACACCTTTAAGTATTAGGTAATACTTGTGTTAGGTGTTTACGCTCTTCCACATCATTAAACATACATATTAGGCGTTATATCACAATCTTAAACAAAACATTTTAATAGAAAAGTAAGTAATAAATAACACAATTTTTTATACACTATTATGTGGTGTAGTTACCTAACATTACACACATTACCTACATTTTATACGTTGATCAACACATATCAACGTATAAAATGTAATGTCAGAGCGCGTTTATTTATAGCGTTTTTCTTTTTTGCGTAATATTAGCACCAATACAGGTACATTCTTCTTCTTCTTCTTAGACGTTTACACTTTTGCCAGAGTGGTCGTGCTCATCAGTTCGGGTGGTGGCTTGCTTCACAATCCGTTGCCATTCCTCACGAATTGCCGTCTTCCTTGCGCACATGTTCATTAATAGTGTCTTAATTTAAAAGCATGCCTTAAATTCAAATTCACCTGTATTATTCAAGATTCTCAACTCAAAACTGTGATAAATTATATATTATCTAAAAAACTACTGGTCAGATCTTGATTAATTTAAATGTAATATGAAAATATTTACTGTCTAATTTACATACGTAACCCAAGCCAAGTAATAGTCATGTACTGGGGTGACCTCAACCTCCGGACAGCACAATTAGGAGAGAGTCAAGGGTTTCATTTTGTCCCAGGGAGAATTGCGTTCAGGGTGTCACCACTCACCCACGGCTCGCCACAAAGCCTACCCTGCGGTATTACTATTATTTTTATATCATTTCTTCACTCACGGATTTAATATCCAGCCTTTTTCAATCACTGAAAAACTGAAACTGAAACGTTTAGAATGAAGGGTAACATGATCTATTAAGGTATAAAAATGGGTAAAATGGTAGGTTTGTTTACGTGAACTATATGTGATAAGGGAAATTAACATTATATTATTTGCAAATTGTAGTCTCATGTTAAAATATTTAGGCAGGTGTTGACTTGCCATTATTATTGATATTTCAATAATAATTATCTAGTGAAGTATTGCAATAGTACAAGTTACTTACAAGTTTTATTCTTGACTAGCGACTGGCCGCGACTTCGGTCATGTCATAACCTCCCATCTTTTCTTCATTTTTCTTTTATAGCAACCTTCTCCTGACAATAATTAACCCAACAAAAAAAGTATTAGCGAGATTGTTCCCTCCGTTCTCAAGGTATAGCGTGACCAGAAGAAATAGGGGTTCATTTATACATATACAGATAATAGATTATGAATAAACTGCCGCCAGTACCCCGATTAACCTCAATAAATCGAACGGTTGTCCTTTTGACACGAAAATTCGAAGTACCGGTACTTGCTGCTCTGTGTGGGCACTTGACTTCCGTTACAAAACGTCAATTTCCGGCGAGGGTTCTGTGAAACGCTTGTAAATATCAATAAAAAGAATAAAAACGACGGACATCCGGTTAGGGGGTGAATGGGGTTGTGAAGTTGATCGTTATGATATTACGGAATTAAGCCATAGATTACGTAATAGTCACTGCTTAGTATGGTCGGTTTGTTAATGAATGGTTTGTTCGGCGCGCTATAAGTTGGGACTGGTTCGGTTGGCTTCTTTCTTTTAGGTTCTGAGTTGTCACGGGTTCTATCCCCGGACAGTTCAAACATTTGTGTATTATGAACAATTGAACATGTTTAAATGAACTGTGTCTGGGTATGTATAAAAGAATATAAGATGCATACAGAGTAGACCATTTAGATGGTTCAGTATGGGCAAGTCTTAAACTATAAGACATACAAAGACATCTTCGTGGGAACCACGTCATCGATTTTTTGACAAAAAAACAGCATTCAAAGATTTAAAAAAAAAATTTTCGGGAATCGAACACGATCGTATTGAAAAAAAAATACATTATTTCTATTTGGATATCGGCTGTGTAAGGTAAGCAGTACATCACTGTTTTAAACTATCACGGTTGTTAACTAAACAACAAACTAAAAATGAGCTAGGGAGCTCATTCCACAACCTTACCACGGTAAATATCCCGTTAATAATCATATAACTTAAGCAGTACATGTTGCTATGAAACATGATATTCAAAAGAATATATCCTTTAAATGTCATTTTTCGTAGTTCTAAAGGATCTGAGGATAGGCTTCAGACATACCCGAATCCTATATCGTTGGCTAACTACGTGGGTAAAGTTTTAAGTTTATTGGTTACATACAAACATACGAATATTTCTTTACAATATTAGTATAGAAAATTGCATAATTACTTTAGTGGGCATCAAAATTACTGAGCATAATAGGGGTTAGGTTTATGTAACGGGCTTAACAATTTGGGAATTAACAAATTTTTGCCGTGTACAACAACACAACTATTTCGTTGAATATATCCAGCCTCCTAGAAAAAGTGCTAACGATGTCCTAGAAGTAAGAAAAGTAATTAGTGTAGAGTGTTATACTGGAACGTTAACATGACAACGTAGAAGCCTGTGGCAGGTCAGATTGTTCTTTATGAGTGAACACTTGTAAATGGCCTTTATATAATATTTTATGTACATTAATGTAACTAGCGGTAAACTTTCCTAACATAAAAGTTGTAAACAAAAACACAGCAAAGTCAAGAGCAAAGTGACGAGATGTGCCTACTCCAATATTTTAATCCCACTAATATGACAAAGGTGAAAATTTGTGACTGTGTTTGTATGTTTGTTACTTGCTCACGCTCAAACGGCTGGTTTTTTTTTTAATTCGTAGAATTTTATGAAATTTGGTATCGAGATAGATCAGGCGCTGAAATAATTTATATTATATTAATATTTAATTTATTACACAGGATACTTTTCATCATCATCATCGTCCATCACCTCAAAGGTGAAACCGCGGGGCGCAACTAGTACAATAATATAACCATATTGAGTATTATAACCGTTTCAGGTAATATTTCCGTCACATCTTGGCACAAGTGATTAGTACTATTATTTTTGTTGTTGAATAGTGTTAAATGATGAAACGAGCAAGTCTTGGACCTGATGGTGGGCGCCACACTTGTAGTGTTACTCAGAGCACAAACCTAAAATTTTGCGTGACCCTCACTGTGATTGTCATCTCGGTTATTGGTTTTGAGTCGCATTCGTCCAGTAATTACACTTATACTACAGTGATTTAAAAAAACCCTTCAAATAACTTGAAAAAAAAACAAGTTAACAAACTTAAAAAACATGCAAGCAAAATAAAAATTTTCGAAGTTTTGTTATGTAGTTTATCTGACATTACAGTTACAGACAAAGAAGGTATTTTGAACAAGGTCTACAACCTATTAAATGTTACGGAGGCCGTAGTTGTGTTATTTATCACCGAAATCATTATGAGTGACTGCTTAAAAATAACTTTGACATAAAATAATATCTGTTGGATGTATTATGAAACTTTGTAAAAAGTAGAAACATGACTTCAAAAAAGTAAAGCTGTTTCTCACTGTCTGGCTCCATTTGACCTCAATTTAAATCCACGCAATTCTACAAACGGTCAAATAAAGTGTTTTATTTTTCATATCATAATGTAATAGATAGAATGAAGTTACTATAGACTTGCTTAGCGGTCCCGTTAGTCCTGACCATAAGGAGAGTGACTGTCCTAAACTTACACCTAGATCATGTACTTCTCGCTGGGCATTCTGGAGAGCATAATGACAATCCTGAAGGAAAGAGAGCGGTTACTTAGGAAACAGAAACTTCAGGATCCACGATGCCAATGAATCATTGCAAAATAAATGAGACCTGCAGTTGCAACGAGACAGGGACTTAAAACCCGAGGTTTAGCGGTACACAACAATACGACCCGATAGTAAAACAACATACCAAAAAATGACTCTTAAGGGAAAGTAGCAGTAACAGCCACCGGAGGCCACAAACAGCCAAATCCCAGTATACAATACAAAACTTTAACATTATTTCGCAAATAATAAAATATTGCCGACAGTCGAAGTATGCATTCCCAGTCCTCAACCCGATATGCGTGCTCCAGAAAACTCTGCAAACTTAAGCGGAACAAACTTCCAAGAATTTTCGGAATAGTCTTTAGCTATTGTTCAAAGAGGAATAAAGACTTTTTTCTATAAATAACCCATTAGCCTTTTTTCACGTGCCGTTTATAAAATAAAGAAATATACAACGAATTGAAAATAAATAATGAGAGGATATAAAAAAATATCGTCTTTAAGGAAAATTCACTGGGCGTTTCATATTTGCGGCACCCACGGTATAGTAAAAAAGAAAGGAACTGTACGGAACTGTATTTGTAAAGTGACAAATACCGTGACGTCGATCACACTTTTCGTTTAATTATGTTCGAGTGAAAGTCTAATGGTGTAAATAGTATTTAATAATGTACTCCATGAGGGCAAATGCAGAAGAAAGGCAATATGACATGTTAAATTACTAGTTATATTAAACCAATGTGCGGTGACGAGTAGACGAGTGCAGTCCACTCAAAACATCAGTTCTAGGGTCTGGGTGACACTGCATCTGTCATGGTCAGGAGCAGTGATCACAATTAGGTGAACGAGTTTTGCGTAACGTCTCTCCTCGTGATGATATAAAAACATAGGTGAATGATATGTCCCGTTGTTTGATATACTTATCGGCATATAAGTACTGAAATAATTTTACAGTATATAAGTACTTAAAATTACCTGTACACGGTATTTATCTATATCTATATAGGTCTCTACTTTACAATATGGGTTTGTGCTTACCATGGCTTTGGAACCCTACCTTATAATAACTCGACACGTATTTTTGACTGATAACTCTCATATGATCAAATGGCCACATTTTCAAATACATATTTCATACGCCTTACACGGTTGACATCTCCACTACTTCTAGTTCGGTGTTCTGTGGAGAAACCCATCTACAGAAATGGTAGTGATTATAATTAAAATCGTCACAGGGAGCAGAAATTGATTCAATTAAGAGCCTTTTGAAATTATACGTTTGAATTCAAGCAATCCTAAGGATTTACATTATCGTAATTTTTATTTTATAACTAGTGATGCCCGCGACTTTGTTCGCGTAGTAGGCTCAGCGTTCGGCCTCGACATAACCTACCATCTTTTCTTGATTTCTTTTTCATAAAAACCTTCTCCTGACAATCATTAACACCACAAAAAATGATAATTTAAATTATCCGTTCAGCTGGGCTATTATGTATCTCAGTTGCTAACAAATGTGGATTGAAATCTGAAAAAATGGCCGCTCTATGTCACTTTTGTCAGCTTCAGTGATCAACTTACTAACATTTTTGCTTACTGGAGTTGCCAAAACTGACATAGGGCCGCCATTTTTCAAGATTTCAATCAACATTTGTTAGCAACTGAGATACATAATAGCCCTGCAGGTCTGATGCGATGACCAATGAAAATAGATATTTTTATATGTATATAGATATAGAGTACATTGGGGAATTGCTGGCTAAAATCGTTAGGGAATGACGTTTAGTTGGACAGTCACGCCCAAAAAACGCCCTGCGGTTTCACCCGCGTCTTGATAAAAACCTGAAGATAAAAGTTACTTATGACATTAGCTATCAGCCACTGAAAATTCCGTCAGAATTATTCCAGCCGTTTTGAAAATTACACAGAAAAAACAAACATAAGTTCAAGATTTTAGAAATTGTGATTTTGGTACCGTATTATTTTCTGTTTTTTTGTTGTTACAGAACTTAACTTCAAGTTTTAAATTATTAATTTAGTTAATAATTTAATAATAATATAATTAAATTACTAAATTAATAATTTAATTATTAAAGTAATGATTTGATTATTAAATGAATAATTTAATTATTATTTAATTTAACTTAAAAATTAACTTCAATTTTATATATTTGTTATAACATCAAGGACGCTATTATAAGGATTACAAAACCTACAACCTTACTTAGCCTCCTTTTATAAAATTAACAATTATGTTAATTTGTACGTATAAATAAGTAACCGTATGCAAGTAAGTATTAAAAACTTACGAGTTAAAGTCTATTTAATTCAATATGTACTCGCATATATCGATCAGTAAATGTTTTTAAGGCCTGCAAACTAAAAATAATGTATGCCATCTCAATAGTAAATCACAATTTACTTACTCTGCGTTGGTATATTAACAGTTGCGTTGTCTTTTGTTTTAAATAAGATTATGAGGTTATGACAAAATGTCGATTATTTTTCTAAACACCGATATTTTATAAACTACACTTCAACTCTACACGGTTTATGCCATTAGCACGTGTGGTCACTGTCAGAATTGTGACAATTAGCCACAGAAGTCGTTATTGTTAATGTCATGTTTTATAAACTACATTAAATATAGTGTAATAGAGTTTCACTCGTTGATAATTGAGAATGAATGATAATGAAACAGACGTAATTGCGTTTTTCTGTAAAACTAAAGGTTTATTTTTACAATACGCAATGCTTACCTACAATATTTAACTAATGTACTTTTTCAAAGTCAAAGTGCCTAAATTGAATAAATGATTTTGACTTTTTGACTTTTGACTATCCCGCTGTGACAGTAACCCTGAGCGTCTATAGGTCAGAATATCTGACACAACACAGTGTCACCAAGCTCGTACCTACTCCTTCCAAATAAAGAAGCTATTTAATTTAATAGAGTTGTTTTCAGAGCGTAACGTCCATCTCTTCTTATTAGCAGGCAACATGAGTGTACACAATCAAGACAAAAACATCCACAGATGACTGTGTGGCCGCAGGTAACAATGAAGTCAACGATTTCCTCGTCACTTGCATAAAAATAGCTTCTGAACGTATCCGTCCAACCCTTCATCACATAATGCCTACTCCCGCAAAAGGGTCGCAAAGGGTGCAATCTCCGTAGAACGCCACTTGAGAAGATGAGGCTTGTAAAGTGTAGGACCTAGACCCGAGCCCTGTGGAACCCTCGGGAGGTAAGTACGATTAGGTACTTGACTTCCTGTCTGACCTGTGTTGTATGATTATAATGCTTTATGAGTTATTTCCGTATGTTTGGTGTATTGGATATTTTTTGCTTTTGTTTTTTCTTTATTGCATCTGTGGTTTGGCCTATCTCAATGAGATAGATAAAATAATTGGGATATGTAAAAACAGTTCTTTATTATGTCTCCATTAAGGAAACCAACAAGATAGGAGCCCTTATAAGATAAATAATTACTTTGAAATAAAATATAGGCTCTTATAATAGACATAAATAGCATTTTACAAAGTCAAAATTTTATGGTTATTGTGACGAAATAAGCGAGCCTCACAGATATAAAAGATAGTATCAGTAAAAATTATAGCACGCAAAAAATGGCTTCAATAAGCTCCAAAATCAATCTGAAACGTTACACTAAAAAAAAATCTGCGTGCATTTTTTCGCATGTTACTATTTACAGTAGCAAGTTTCAGTTTTAGTGACATTAGATTATCTATCATCGTTGTAGCAACACTTTGAAAACAGTAATTTCCAATCTTTGACAAGTTACATAAATCTTTCGATCGTAACAACGCATCACCGACAGTAATTTTAACAATTAAGTATTAAGTAACAGTTACAGCAAATATGAGTAAAGTTGTAACCCAACCAATCGCTGGTTACTACCGTATACCAACAACTATTTTGTAGCCGACCCTTATAAAATACTTATAAATATAATTAGAAGGTTTTATAACTTCTTGAATAAAATTGTTCTAGCTAAATACAAATGAGTATAACTACTGAGTGTAAATGATGTCACTGCATGTAGCTTTAAAAATTAGAAGTGCTATTTGTCTATACTAACATTACAAGTACAATTTAACCGCGGAGCGCAGCTAGATTATAATAAAGTGCAAATGGTAGCGGGAACACTGATCAGGAATTTATGTAAATTTTGTTATCAATCATTTCCAGCCATATATGTTAAAAATAACTTGTTTTACAATCGTGAATAATATATATGTAGCAACCCGATGCTCACAGCCCTCAAGGGTTTGTTTATGTTGCATTAGTGTGATTATATTCCCTCACACAACTAAACTAACAACAATAACAATAAGTAACAATACATTATATTGTTGTAGTATACCTATTAAGTTTTGTGTTGAGGTATTTTCCTTCTGACTGGGAAGACCGCCTCGAGCTATAAAAGCCTTCTCGATTTGCTTCCATTTCTCTATAACCACGGCTGTTCTTTTTCCTATGACCTCAGACATACCTTACAAAAGTAATCACTGGGAGCTCCAGAAATACGTAAATATAATAAGTTGGCAAATAAAAATGTATAACTAAATACAATTTTAGCTTGAAAATTTATTGTTGATAGTTTAGTTGTGCAATATAAGCAATTACAGAAGGGAAGATTTTTTAATGTAAGAACTTTCTACGAAGTATGAATATACGTTTAAAAAAAGATGATTGAAATCGGTTAAGCCGTTCTCGTGCCGTAAATTATTTTTTTCAATAATTTACCATATTTAAAATTTATACTCATAGCATATAAAAACCACATAGGTTTGTGTATAATGCTATTGTTTAGTCTACAAACTAGTTCTTTTGTGTGTAAAGGACTACCATATCTAATGCATTAACCAGTGAAGCACAAATTGATTCGTCGAAGGCAGTCATAGCCGAATGCTTGAACTCATCCTTAAAGGCCTCCAAATAGAGCGATGCAAAACTGGTGATGTACGGTATGATTTCCTGGCCAGTGCAGCCTATGATTTCCTCGGATTGGTGGCCTAGGCATTAATATGCCTTTACGACAACCATATCTACAAGTTCGATCTACCTACTTCAGTCTCCATCGCACCACTTTAGTATCTATTAGAAGATAATTGAGTTACTGTTCAATACTCGAAGAGTTCCTGTAGATCGTGGATCTACAGGCGACCGGAAATCACAGGATGACGCAGGCAGGAAGACAGGCAGGAAACCGGCTGGAAACGAGCACTAAGTAAGAACAGGTGCCTGACACGGCTAGTAAGGTCAAGGGCATGTTAAGGTCTAGATCTCAGACAAAATAAAAAAGCCAAGACAGAATGTCGTGAACAGAGGAGTGAGGCCCGTTTTCTCAACATGTACTGCGTGCATCGGTGATGCCATGATAATTCAAATTAAATTATAATTTATAATTAATGAATATATTTAAATTAAATGATGCGTTTTTCGTGTTGCTCCCTCGCGCCGCGATAGTTTGACTGACGAGTCAAGGCGTAGTTTCGTTGTACGTGTTGTATGTAATTACGTATGTACACGGCGAGGCGTAGTTTTACCTTACTTGCCGGCCCCACATCTGTTCTCAACATTTTGTCGTGACTTTTTTATTTTGTCTGAGGTCTAGATAGGATAAAAGATACTGTGTTGAAATTTTTGTGAACTTGGTAGTGATCCTGTCTGCAAAGGACGGTTCCTAGATTCGATCCCTGTCTGTTCGTTTAAAACATGTATTGTAAAACTCCTAATTTTTATCAGTAGCCACCTAGCAATTAATCTTTTTACATTGTTTTTAAATACTGAATGAAAAAGAGACAATTTAGTTAAATGTTAAATTTAATTAAACCCATAAGAATATGTGGTGCGTTACGTGAATAATTTTTTTTTATTAGGTGTGGCCAACGAATGTAACGACATGTAATTGATCTATTTGTCTAGAAGGTAACTGTTAGCTAAACATAGCATTTCAACAAACCTATATGAAGATATCAATGCTATATGAAGACTAATAAAAAAGTTAGTTTCTAAAAGTAAAAAAAATCACATTAACAAAGGAAATTTAGAAAACAAGCCAACATGTAAGGCAAACGCCAAACTGTGGGTGTATGTTATATTATCACGCATTATTTTTCCGCAAAATAAATATATAAAAATAACCTTTATTGTGTCTAATACAAATAAAAGAGATGACACGTGCCGATATGTGCCTTTTTGAAATAGCGTGACGCGCACTAAAACATACCAGTCAGCACATAAGGGCCCTTAATTCTGTCCAAAAATAACTTTTTGTATGGTACTGAAATAAATAGCACTTGCGGTTTTTTATATGACAAAAGTACTTAACATATAAATTGGTTACACTTATTTGACTCAACATTGACACATCTGCAAGTGTTTGCATATATATTTGTATGGTACTGATATTAATGTACATGATACTTGCAGTGTTTTATATGACAAAAGTACTCAACATATAAATTGGTTACACTTATCTGACTCAACAATGACACATCTGCAAGTGTTTGCATATATATTTGTATGGTACTGATATTAATGTACATGATACTTGCAGTGTTTTATATGACAAAAGTACTTAACATATAAATTGGTTACACTTATCTGACTCAACAATGACACATCTGCAAGTGTTTGCATATATATTTGTATGGTACTGATATTAATGTACATGATACTTGCAGTGTTTTATATGACAAAAGTACTTAACATATAAATTGGTTACACTTATCTGACTCAACAATGACACATCTGCAAGTGTTTGCATATATATTTGTATGGTACTGATATTAATGTACATGATACTTGCAGTGTTTTATATGACAAAAGTACTTAACATATAAATTGGTTACACTTATCTGACTCAACAATGACACATCTGCAAGTGTTTGCATATATATTTGTATGGTACTGATATTAATGTACATGATACTTGCGGTTTTTTATATGACAAAAGTACTTCACAAATAAATTGGTTACACTTATTTGACTCAACAATGACACATCTGCAAGTGTTTGCATATATATTTGTATGGTACTGATATTAATGTACATGATACTTGCGGTTTTTTATATGACAAAAGTACTTAACACATAAACTTATTACACTTATTTGATTCAACAATGACATTTGCAAACACAGCTCGGGAGAGAAAGAACTCCGTATATATCTCCAACAATTAATGGTTTCATATTTTACTCAATACTAGTATACGAGTACATTATAATACTCAATATTAGTATTATGAAGTTATGTTTTTAGCACTTTCAGCGAAATATGTATGTAACTTGTTACTCCGTAAGTTAAATTATAAATAAAAGTCTTTATTTGTACTACTTAAAAATACTAAGTCAGATTCTACAAGCGTTCATACTTGTTGATACACATTAGTTTTGTTTTAATCATCACTGTCTTTATCTTCCATAGAGCTCGCCTCTGCGATGTAGTTAATGGAGCAAAAAATATTGGTCTTGATGCAAATTGTACAAGGGTGATAATTATTTAAAATTTTCTATTGAACTAGATAACTAAGTCACCAAAGTTTGACTTGATGTAGTGTGGTAAATGAAACAAAATTTATAATCATTAGTGATAATAGAATCACATCTTCAAATCGATTGCACCTATAGGGCAGTTTATTATGGCACTAGCGTGTGCCCGCAACTACGTCTGCGCAGGATTAGTATTTCGAGTAGCTTATTATCTTCTCCAAGGCCATATCCAGCTTTATACCAAAATGTCATAAAATATGTACATGGTCAAACGCAATTGCTATAATAGTGTTATATGAGTAAATTTAAATACTAATTAATGTTTACTGATCAATCAGTAAACATTAATAATAAAATACAGGACTTACGTACAAATATAAAATTAATCACCATAGAAAAAAAACTGTCATTACATTTCATCACCCTTGACGGTCACCGAGCACGTCTAGTGTATCGAGCTGTCAAATTGACTTTGCTTTTGACCAAGCTATCAGCAACTGACACAAACTTTGACAGAACTGTCATCGTTCATGCTGTGCCCAAGCATATTACGCTTCCTCACCCGCGTGGTGATGGATGATGTTGATGATGATGATAGTATCCTATTGTTAATCCAGCGTCTCATCTACCTCCATACCAAATATCATCGAAATTACCCCCACCGTTAGAGCGTGAGAGAGTAACAAAGCTCCACACATCCACAACATACTCACAAACTTTCGCGTTTATAACATAAGTAGGATTCACTGACAACGCCGTTTATCACTGCTAGGTAAATGAGAGCACACTATTATTATAAATGTTATGTTGGGATGAATGAATGTATGTTTCTCAATCACACACAACCGGCGGAACGGATGTGAAGGAAACTTGTAGTAGAGAGAGATAGAGAGTAGTTTTGTGTCCAGGATTAACACATAGCTACTCGTACTTTTCATCTCGTTTTGTCTAGTTGTAATGTAATTCTCGAAGGATCACGATTTAGCCCACACGGACGAAGTCCTGCGCATAAAGTATAAAAGTAAATATTATGGACCCTCCTCCGCGATCAGCTCTAGTTACCTCGTTAGAGGAAGTACAATAATTAATCCTATTTTATTACATGGGATACTGTGGTTATGGCATCATTATGACGAACATGTCGTAATTTAAGATGGCGTCAGGCATTAATATGACTATATTATTAATATTATAATCTCGAGGGAGGCTATTTTATTTGTACCGTTGGTGTTGGTAAAGAGCCTAAGTCAACAAGTGATCATAGGTTTATATTATTCTAAAAAATCAGCTACGTCATCTAGGGATCACCATCTTGATGGGCACGTTGCTGAACCTGTTTGTGTTACCCACCGATTTTATAAGTCGTTTATATCCACCGATTGTCTTTTTATACAACAAATAGCTGCGCTCGGCGGTTTCACGCGCGTTATGATGATGAATCAGAATATATAGCCTACGTTATTACTAGATATATTGGAGCATTCTAATGGTGATAGATTATTTGAAATCTGTTTCAGAGTTTATTCGTTAAAACATAGAAAAATAGAAATCTTTCCTTTTTATAGTTTTAATCACTCAATATTATTATAGCAAATACAGCTTGTTTTGTAAATTACAATAATATAATACTTAAATGTATATAGGTATAATAATAATAATATGGGACAACATCCACACGAAGGTCTTCGGGTCCCAAACTAGGCGGAGCCTGTACTATGGTAACCTGATGACTGATATTACATACTTATATATGATATTAAATACTTATATGCATATAAACACCCAGGTATATAAAGGTACTGCAAATAAAATCATATTATAAGATGTGGAAATACTTATCATTTCATTTAAACGATTCGTTATTATGCTACCAAAGAGGGGCCAATTTCTGCATTGGCCGCCGCTCGATGTACGCTCTGGAATTTACGGCAGTGGATATAATGTAATTAATTTTCTGCTTTTACAATTAGTATCCTGAAATATTTATTTATTTATTTGTAAAAACATGCTCTTGGATATGCATGACAGTTATCAAATTCGCTTAAACAAGGCTCATGAAGCTAACATTCACAAAACTTACTATCTACTCTAGAAATAACAAATTTTAGAACTAATTAAAAAAAAGAGGTGTATGGGGGCTATTGGTATGTTATCTGGATGTTCAGATAATAATATATTACTTATTATATACGGCTGTAGATTAGCAGATATCTGTTTTTCTCAAGACGATCTATTTAGATCCGATATGTGTAATTTACTATCACTATGATCGATATACCGATAAAAACCCAGCATGCTTGGAAAATGCAAAATTTATATGTAAGCTTATTCGTCCAATCCTGGTTCATAACTGAAGAGATCCATTTTTTAACTTTCGATTGAAGCAAGCGAAAGTACTGCAATGGTCGAAGACTCTCAAAAACAAGGTTTGGGACCCTTAAACCTTGTTTTTGAGCAAGCCACTAAACCTAGTGACTTGCAAAACTTTAGAGCTTAATTAGCTCTATAGCATCATGGCTTACTATCAGGTAAACGAAATTTCTCTCTTAATTACATACATCGGTTACATAATCCATAGGTACCTACATCGATAAGTGTGAACCGTGGGAAATATCTCTTACTAAAGAAGACGATGGTTTAATATTTTGATTTAATATCCTATTTCCATTATGTTTCTATTTTATTTTATTACTAGCTGGTGCCCGCGACGTCGTCTGCGCAGGATTAGTACTTCGAGTAGCTTATTATCTTCTCCAAAGCCATATCTATCTTTATACCAAAATGTCATAAAATATATGCATGGCTATATGAGTAAATTTAAGTAGTTAGTAAATCAATCAGTACACACTAATAATAAAATAGAGTACCTACGTACATATAAATATAAAATTAATCACCATGGAAAAAACTGTCATTACATTTCATCACCCGTGACGGTCGTCGAGCACGTCTAGTGTATCGAGCTCTTATCGAGCTGCCAAATGATAGCGTGCTTTTGACTAAGCTATCAGAAGCTGACACAAACTTTAACAGAACCGTCATCATTACGATCTTAACGTAGGCCCAGATCTTGTTATTTTGGCTATGCTGTGCCCAAGAATATTACGCTTATTCACCCACGTGGTGATAGTTGATGATGATAATGATACAAGTATTCTATGTGTTAATCCAATGCCTCATCTTCCTCCATACCAAACTTCATCAAAATTGGCCCCGCCGTTTGAACGTGAAAGAGTAACAAAGATCTACACATCCATACATCCATAGTCACAAACTTTCGCGTTTACAATAATAAGTAAGATTCGTTTTGATATCTATTCGAAAAGTTGTCACGAAGGATATAATTATAAACTTGTTCTAACACATTCCGTGTGGGTAGGATACCTCAATTTGAAAAGTTGTCGAATGCAAGTGTTCAGTTCGAAACCAATTTAACTTCAAACTGAGGTTGTATATGGGAAGGACCAGTGGCACTCTAATGTGATTGCACAATTACGAACATAACCTCCGAGTAAACCATTGTTATACATTGTTATCACAGGTGGGTTACCTAAAAAATATTCTAATACATGTATGTACCGAAAATTTTTTTTGACGCTACAACACAAAGAGTACAGGTTCAAACTTACAGAGCCTATACTGGTAAACTGATGACTGATATACATACTTAAATACATACGCACATCCAGGCACAGGTTACACAAACGTTTGACCTGCTCGGGGATCGAACCCCTACTATCGGTACAGAGTAAGCAAATCCTCTGACACCTTGTATCGCGAACCATCTGCGAGTAAGATCCGAGAGCGTACAATATCGTATTTGATGGTACCAATGACAAACGCTTCGTACAAAACAGTTAATTAGTTCTCGCACCGTATACATATAATTATATGAATCCTTTTTTACTGTCTGAAAATATCTCTCTTTATCTCTCTCTCACTTGAATTTTTACATTCTAGCGGTCATCTGTCACTGAATTTTTAGTGTTCCGAGAATTTCTTATACATTTGCGTCTACACCAAAGACACTACGCATCATTAATCGTTCCGTTCACTTTATGTCCTCGTACATTTTATGTTTTTATTTGTCTAATAGTCTATATTCCACCACACACCTTCCAGCTCCTTCATGGTATATTTAGAAGCTCACTCATTTGCATACATACGGGGAGTCCGTGTCTACACTGAGCTATGACAGTACTGAAGACATACTTTCAATTAAAACATAACTTGTGTATTGTCCACAATATACGTATATATTTTGTGTAGTTAATATATATTTTTATTATTATTTAGATACTCATTCACTTATTGTTATACATTTGTACATTATTTGTCATCTATAATCATAGACTAAGGTGTCAATAATTATATATTTTGCATATAGATAATCGTAAATGGATCTTCACGATACAGGCTTGCCTAGTGTGAAGATCACAATTTACCGTTAGAAGTTTTTTTAAACTTTCTCAGCATTAGGTAATCTTAATCTAAGTACATGTATCTAAGTAACATTTAGTAACTAAGTGATGGTAATGTAAATTGCCTTACATCTAATGCTGCAAATAAAAATATTTTTCATTTTCATTTTCACACAGGGAAATGGTGAGGCTGGGTTTTAAGAGCCATTCTAATTCTTAACCCTAATGTTGAAGCAATAAGCAATTGAGGAATAAGCAATTGTGAATACACGAGGTGTGGTGCGTCAGCGCCCCTATTTGAGGAATAATTCGGTGTCGCCCGGTTAGACCTACATGTGGAAAAGTCCTTTCGAGGCAATTAAGCAGTTCATTGCAATGTTTCAAATACATACGAGCCCTAGCAGTGGGTCAAATAAGTCAATTAAAAAGTACTTAGATTCTAAACACTGTTCAAATGACGACATAGGCAAGTCCGCCTGATGGTAACTGCTGCGCGACACAAAGTCGCTTGTGTGTATTATATATGTGAACTGGCAAACAGATCTGTTTAAGTCCACATAATTCCATTAGTGATACAAATGCCTATAGGTAGTTAATTGATTGTATTCTCTGTGTACAGCTGTATTATGTGTATGTACTTGTACAATATACGAGTGAAGCGCGCCTCAAAAGTTGATCATTCTGTTTTTTTTACACTTGATAGACCACGTTTGATCATCTCACTTGGTCAGCGATGATGCTGTCGAAGGTGGTATAGAATAGCTCGTAGCTCTCAACGACTGCTGCCGGCATACTGTTAGTTGCTTAGTGACAGATTTTCTATCTTGAGTGTTGTAGCTAGCCAGACTGACACCAGAAGTGCCCCACCACCGTGCTGTGGGTTTCATCACGATGTTACCTTCAACGAAAGCTCGAATCAGGTTCTTACATTAAAAAAAAGTGTAAGAAAAGACGGGAGGGCGAGGCCGAAGGCCGAGCCTTCTACGCAAACAAAGTCGCGGGCAGTCGCTAGTCA
The DNA here is from genome assembly GCA_917880725.1 of Selenia dentaria. Classification (NCBI taxonomy): domain Eukaryota; kingdom Metazoa; phylum Arthropoda; class Insecta; order Lepidoptera; family Geometridae; genus Selenia; species Selenia dentaria. The sequence goes on along the minus strand of OU862885.1, from coordinate 31,764,259 downwards.
TATTATAAAAATGATAAGCATTGTTTATAAGTACTTACATCGATGGAATTCAAATTATACTTCATCACCATTTTTCTCTTTAGTCTTCGCATTTTACTGTAGTAAAATGCATAGGGAAGAAGAAAAGATTTTAAAGCAGCATCTGTGAAATGGTTTAATTTGTTTTGAACGTTAACTAAGTCTTTTTCCTAAAATTACAATATAGCTTGCCATAAAGCTTTTCTTAAGATTGTTGTTAGCTAATTATTCTAATAATATAAATACTATAACAGTTCATTCGCAGAAATCTCCTAATCCATATAAATTTGGCGTTACAGGAAGAGAAAATGAACAGTACTAGGAAACTTTTATTTGCGACTGCATGAAAATAGAATAAGGTTTACTCGTATTATTAAAAATACTCGATTTCGAGAAATAGTAATTTGAAATATTCTCGAAATACACATTTGAATTTTTTGTATGTTATGCCAGAGAGTTTGACTTTCGATTTCTGTTTAAATAGAAAAGAAACCACCTGACAACGAAGTTAATTTTGTATATAATAGTATAATATAACAGTCGTTAGGCTATGTCGGAGGCATTCGGATGTTTTTTTTATTTTTTACCAAATTTCTAGTTACTATAGCATATTTACCAAGCCACAATGAGTTCGAGGGCTGGACTGTAGCTCATACTCTTTTCTCTGAAAGCTAGAGTCTTTGTGGGAACATTTTTTACAACCGATCGTTAGAAAAATCAATAAGTGCTAACTCAAGCCTGCATTATTTGTAGAATAATAGTATACCTATCCAGCTTTTGATCAGCAGGACTATTATGTATCTCAGTTGCAATAAAATGATGATTCAAATCTAAAAAAAATAAGGCTCTATGTCATCAACTATAACGTTTTTGCTTACTGGGCTTGTCAAAACTGACATAAAGCCGCCATTTTTAAAGATTTTAGTCAACATTTGGTTGCAACAGAGATTCTCGTACATAATAGGTCTGCGGGCCAAAATGTTACAAAAGTGGTCTCTATCATCTGTTTTTACTTAATAATTGGGGATTAGGCCAGATAACACAGTGCAATACTGATAGTAGGTAAAGAAAGAAATAATAAAATTAAAAATATATTAAGAAATACAAGAATCGAAATCAATCATATGCATTAATATTATGCTAATACATTGTTTAAATATGTACATATATCGTCATATACCTACTATAAATAATAATAACATCCCACTAATCTCACTAATATTATAAATGTGAAAGTTTAGATGGATGGATGGATGAATGGATGGATAGATTATATAGTATGTTTGTTACTCTTTCTCGCAAAAACTACTGGATGGATGAATGGATTTTAATGAAATTTGGTGTGTAGATAGATGAGACGCTGAAATAACATATAGGATACTTTTTCATCATCATCATCATCCATCACCACGCGGGTGTAACCGCAGGGCGCAGCTAGTAAAAATATAAGAAATAGTATGAACTCTTTCTTGTTGCAAATACTCTGATACTTGAGTTTTTTATGCAATTAAGCGACGAGACGAGCCAGTAGTGCGCCTGATGGTAAGCAGCCCGCTTGCCCAAGACAGTCGCAGTGACATCCGGAGCTTAGAGCTGTAGTTTTACGTGGCACTGCACTGCACTCGTCACGCCCAGACATTGGTTTTTGTGTCCTCCTTCGCGCAGTCATTTCACTTGCTAGTGCCCTTCACTAATACTTGCGCACTATTGCTTCTCGGTAGAATATCTGGTATTGTGGTGGTACCAACCAAAACGACTTCTGGTACAACAGGCTTATTACCTACTAAGTCGGGTGTCCTCATCTCCTACGATTCGCATCCCGTGGCTAGAGAGAATATTCATTAACTCCTTCCACTCACGGAGCAAAAAAGTCAGTATGTATTAAACATCCGGGTTAAGTTAACTCTATAAATCTTAAAAAAAAAATTAAGAATGCTCCATTATTCATCGTGGAAATTAATTATGGACTACCTTGAATGAGCTGTTAACTTTAGACTACCCCTTTTCTTTGCTGTCGTCTCCCGCCATAGGGGTCCTTTATAATCTTAATTAAAATGACTTGCGTTGAATGAAAATTGAATATAGGCTTTTAACTTTAAGATGGCTTCTCGTGTCTACGTTCATATTCACGCATATATTCATAAGCACGCATATATTCGACAGCATCCATGGTAATGGTTTAACTGAAGGAAGTTTTACTTGGTGTTAAAAAGTACGATGCCTAGCGCTGGGCACATGTTATAATTCATATGTTGTGCAGTTGTTTGTGGGGTGCTGGACGTTGTAAACTTAGCTTATTTAAAGCTGTTATTTAGGCATTATTGAATAGTGCAGATAATACACTAACCTGCGAAAATAAGTCTCACACTTTTTAAAATTTAGGTACATAAGATATGCTTTCGAAATAGAAAAGACACGTAAAAGAGTTTATTTTGTACATAAAAACTGCATAGTCGGTAACCTTATTTTAAGAAATGGCTGAAATAGTACATTACTGCAGAATCCAGAAAGTAAGCCTTCCTGGCCAAGTATGAGACCTCACCTGCGGTTCGGTCCGGTTATATACAGGTAAGCTGTATTTATAAAGTATATGATATAAAGTATAATACGGTGATCAAATTGAGCAAAATCAGACAGCCAACAGTGTATTTGGAACACAGTTCAGCTTGTACATTTTTGTATTATATTATTATGTTATTTACTAAGACTACAAAAATAAGTGGTGCTAAATTCATAAAAAGCGACTGACTGCTTTATTTCTGTTCAGACAATAGGTATAGAGTAAACGCTTGAAGATATTATTTAAAAATAAATTCGTTTGTTGTATTTTTATAATGGAATACGCTATTTGCTACCTTCAAAAGAATAATGCAATCGGAGGTGGAATAATGGTTGAAAAGTTCAACACAAGTTATTAACTAGCAATAAAATTCTGATAAAATTTTTGGAACGACGGATTGTGTGAAACAATGTTACCTCACTACACAAAATTCAATTCGTAGCTCTAATGAATAGCATTCATAGGTACAGTGCGTTGGTAAAAATATAGCACGCCTGATATGACAATGGGGTATCAGATTGTCGGCTCTATCATCATGACTGTCACGCGAACACTCCGAAGCATGACGCGACGGAACGTGACAGTCGTGTGAATCAGGGCATGTCTTTTCCAGTGTGCCATTTTATTGAACTTGTGTTGTTTTTATCATGTTTTAGTTACGTTTGCATTGCAGATTTTACTGAAAAATTTATGGATGCGCTGTGATGACAGATTTATTATTTTTGCTACCTATTTTATGTTTGCCTGACACGTTTATATTTTCATTTGTCATTTTTATCAGTTCGCATTTTAGCAATGTGGAAGAATTAGTAGTTTAAGGTACTTGTCCAATAAGTAACATAGTCAGTATAGATAGATAGAATGGAAAATTGTTTATTGCACAAAACTAGGCGAACTAAATGCTGATTAGCATTTCTTCCCGCCTACCTTTATGTGATATGGAAGTGTGTTTGGTAGTGCTTTATTTAGAACTTGAGATATTCTAAATTCTAAATAAAGCACTACCACAGACACTCTATACAACAGATATTTAAGGTAGAATATTAATACATAAAAAATAACAAATACCATACTATTTCTATAGGTACTGTAACTATACATATACATTATATACACACATATAAATAGCTTAATACATATTTAAACTTGAAAAGTAGACTTCAAGAAGTTACTCATCAACAACGGCGAGTTCCGCCATTTTGAACCTTGCGTGCAGTAAGAAAAAAAATTAAATCTGGGTAGTGAAAAGGTTAATTATTGTATGCGCCCAACGAGTCCGCCCTCGCAGTATTATAAGGCATAGTTCTCAATAAGGGATAGTAGAGATAGTCTATTCTAAGGCTTGCATGAAATCTCGCCCACAAAGCGAAATCTCCATACCAAAGGGCGTCCACAAAGTAACGCAGAGATATTATAACCTTTGCGGTGTCCATTCGGAAAATGCATATTGTCTCTGTTCACGGTGATATAAAAATTTAAATTCAAGCTAGACATAGATTGTGTAACTAAGCTGACAATTTGTGAAGTTCTTATAAAATTGTATGTATAATCAGTTCATTATGTGTCTCGATTTTGTTGCTGTTTATAAATACAAAAACTGGAGTAAAACTCTCGAAGAAATTACTTATAACGCCTATTTAATGATCTATGCAAATATATAGTCATATAACAGCTTTTTAGTTACCTAAATGCATATGTAATTGTATACGGTATCCAATTTTTACTAAATTTTTTGAAGTGTATGTATTTATGTTCCAGCCGATTTCCGAAACGGCTAGACAAATTTTGACGCGAGTTTCATTGTGAAATTAAAAACAGTACCTACGCAATTTAAAAAAATAAGTTTGTCTGTCTGTATGTTGTACCTAATCGCCGAAACGGCTAGAGATTTTTACCGGAGTTTACTGACAGATAGCTGATGTTATTATAGTTTAAAATATTAGTAGCTAAAGTTACTCCTCACTTTAGCTACTAATATTTTAAACTAATATTTCATATTTTACTAAAAAATAATTAAACCTCGCAAAAAATATTTTTTATTAAAGTATTTATTATCTCTCTCTGTGGTCGTTTCCTCATGACTGAGGATCGTGGTCAGCGGTGGATGTGAATGGTGTACACCGAGATCTCATGATCTGCTTCCATCGGTGCCTATCCATCTCGTCTCTGACAACTGAACAAAACTCGATTGAGGAAGGCTGTTTCAATTGGCCGCTCCATCAGGTTGGGGATCGCCCGCGGGGTCTTTTGCCCTCCGTATTCTCCACCACGATAAGTCTTTCAAGGCTCTCGTTACCTCTTCGAACTATGTATTTATTATAGTATTAATATAATATGTATAGTAGTAGGTAGTTAAGAGGATTGCATAGCTAGTACTTTCCATGCTAAAAGAGAAAACTCTTTTCTACCTCTTAGCATTGTCCGAATTCAGTGATTTTTTTTTCATGGAATCATGACATTGTTTACTATGCCCGTATGTTATGATTTTTTCAGTTTTTTGAAGTTCTAAAAAAGGAAATTTATAATACTTTGCCGCAGTTTTAACGCAGCAGCTTCGCGACACGATATTGATGTCTATAACACAACTGTCGCGCAGTTCAAGTGAATAGCTACTTTTGAACTATCGTGGTACCCACTTTAACAAGTTATTTTACACTTTTTAGTGTTGAAGTCAGTTCCATTTTTGGTATTTTTTTAACACTTTATAGATTTCGTAGGCTTAGTAATAGGATCCCGTAGTGCCTTATGGAACCCTAAAAAACACCCTAGAGCTTTTATGACACGTGATGTGAGTGACAGAGGGAAACGTATCTTAAAATATGATGTCGAGAGTGCGCCGTCCTCTTCCTCACAAAGGAGTTTCTAATTTTCTTTTACACACAGACTACACAGCCTTAACTCTGGGGAATAAAGAGCATTTTAAGAATAGATTTTCCGGTACGCAGAAGTTTTCAGAAATAGATTTAGAATCAATCAGTGTAATGTAACTTTAAGATTCTTTATCAGTTTTAATTTAGGCATTATTTTCTATTTAATGTTTGGTGTCAAGTTTAACTTGAGAGCTTGTCTTGAGAAGTGCTTCATAATGGACATTTCAATGCCTATTTAAAATAGGCTAGCTGCTATTAAGGTCAGAAACTTTAAGTTTGATGTAAAAAAACAAACTACATAAACCAAAGAGACTTCCTATAGCACAACTTCACCTCTCTTATGAACAGTGTATTACAATAATAATATTGCAACTTTTAGACGGAAAAATTCACATCCTCCGACGGGATTCGAACCCGCGTCATCCGACAATCACGAGGTCCGTATGTAGGCTTATTAAACTTTGAGTATGTTTTCTTTACGACTTACGACTGAAGACTCTCCTCACCCATCATGAGCTTGCAAGAACTTGACTCCAAACTGTTATTTATTCTGTGTTAAATTTTTGTTCTTCGGAATTGAAAAATTTTTTACAGGGGAAAACTTAAATTCATTCAGGAAGTGAATAACATCTCTAAGAATTTCTGGGTTTCCTATTCTCGGGATTTCTATAGCAGAGGATCTATTTAGTTTACAACACAACTATCGAGCAGTTAAAGCGGTTATTAAGTAATGATTTGTTTTTTTATTATTATATTATGTTTATACCTAGCGTAAGTCTCCCTAAAATTAATACGAGTAAAATAAAATAAAAATAATTTCAATTGTAAAAGAAGGCTCCGTGCCCGTATATAAACTCTCAGACTCACAGAAATAATAGGACAGATAGATATGTCAATTACATAAGTTTGGTTCTTGTTGGAGATGTACTGGAGTTTGTGAACTTCGTCAGCATTTGTTCCATTCCATACTGAGAGGATTGCTGATGCCGCAGTTTTACTCATCTTTTGTTAGTGGTGTTAGTTACGTCGAAAACATTTCAACGTGACATGTTAAAAGTTGCAAAGTTATGTCTTTTTCTTTTTAATGCTTGTATAGAAAATTTTAGGTCCCCGATAAAATAAAATAATGAACGTAAATTAACGAAATACACAGAAATATTTACAGGTCCGTAATTGTAGTAAACTCTTCGTGCCAATCACGTGTTATTTGAAAAACAAAATACTTTCTATTGTGTTGTGATGTATCATAGTAACAATATAAATTATTGAGAAAAATAAATATTAGGGTATGGAAGTGGGGTTGATTAGCTTGCCTTAATAATATCATTATCAATCTCAGACCGATCGACAGATTGGTCAGTCAAACTGGAAAAAAAATTGATCACTCTCGTGTGTCAAAACATCTACTTTATTATTTCTAGGGTCGAGTGCACACATAGGCACATTTGTTATTTACCTATCTGGAATTATATGGTATATGGTTTGGTTTCTATGTGTTTATGTGTTTTTATCGTATTTGTATCGACTTATTAGACGACTGTTTGACTACTATCTCACTTGATGGTAAGTGATGAAGTAGAACAGAAACTGGCCCTCCAGGTCAGTTGCCGGAACACACCATTAGGTGATTTTAATAGGTTTTCAATCTTGGGAGTGGTAGCTAGCCAGATAGGGACCAGTGAGTGCCCTACCACTATGCTGTGGACCTTGTGTGTTACTTTCGGACACTCAAGCCCGTGGTGGGGATCTACCCAGCAGTCATCGGATAGGATCAAATCTCATTATGCCAGGACTATTCATCGCTTATATATAGAGAAACGCTCTCGCAGCTCGCGAGCTTGACTTGGCGATCTTAACCGATCAACAAGTTCAGCAACGTTTTCTGCAGTCTGGAGTTGGATGGGTGTGTGCTAGTGGCATTACTGAGCGCTTCGGTGCTTCGGAGGGCACGTCGTTACGTTATATCGAAGGCCTTTGGGCGCAACTTCGACATGGGTTGGCCGCTAACCTATTCACTAAGCCGCCTAGTACGGCTGCGTGGAGGATTATGGCCCAACTTCTTTCTCTGAGAGGAAGGCCGAGTTCCAGCAGTGGGACAACAAACAATGTTTCAATTTAAGCGTTTAATCATAATCATGATTAAACGCTTAAATTGAAACATTTATATTCAAATGATTATTTGAAGACCTTTGTTTAACTTCTTTTGAGCAGTTAAGTAAAAACACATCAAATGTACAACTTTATCGACGTATGAATAAGGAAGGCAATTTATTTCATGATAATTAAAGTACTCGCTTTATTGCTTGGTTTGTTCGAATTGTTTGTTGTAATTACAAGTTTGAGCCAAAAATAGGCGATTAAATTGAAAGTTTTCGAGTGTTATTTTAATGTTTGGGATACAAATGTATTTAGGAGTAAAGTTTTATTAGGAAATGGGCAATACACGGTTGCTGCTCAAACTCTATATGAGATGATGTGGTTATTTTATTAGGTGAATTTAAAATTGCTAAATTGGCGAAATTGCTCTTGCCAATTCGACATAAAAATACAAAGTTTGCTTTTATCCATCAATATAAGAAATATTATTCAAATTAAATAAGTTTATTGTGACTAATTCAAAAATAAAGTGTCTGGGTGTGTAGATGTATATGAGTACAGTAGACAGACATATCAGTAAACTGGTTACCACATTACAGGCTCTGTATAGTTTGATCTGATGACTTTGAGTAGGGTTTTCCAAATAAACGTAAAACCGAAATTAATCTGTCCGAATCAGCAAGCCTTATTCGAGTTAAGTTTCATTCATAAATCTATTGTTATTTTTTGCGCTGATGCGGACGGGTTAAACCGTGTTGAGAACCATTATAAACTCCCGTTTAAAATTTAAAGATTTTTTTATGAATATTAGATATACTAACCAGACGATTATGAAGTTTCATCAAAAAATATTTTCATTTGCTTACACTAGTATTTTAAATAAATAATGCGAATGAGAGAGCTAGGTAATAATTCTATGGAGTGAGCGTTTTTTATAATAACAGACTTTATTAGTATTTTAATGTATAATCGTTAAATACCATTGTATTATAGAAACCTAAAAAAAGGACTAAGAAAGTTTTCTTAATTCTTTTCTACAATGCATAAGATCCAGAATGCTGGCAGCATTACCACGCTGGATGACAATGCTAACTTTTTGCCCAAAGTGAGCGCCAGCATTTCGGTTCCGTCGCCTCAACTAAACATTTGGTCATATCCCTAATGTATAACTTTTTAATATATAATTTTTGACAGCACCAAGTCGATAACCCTGCTGACTGATACCAAACATTGCAATTTTAGACAGAAAAGTACACATCCTCGGACGGGATTCGAATCCGAGTCTTCTGACAATCCGTGTGCGGCGTTATGACCGCTTGGCCACCAAAGCAATCCGTCCGACCATCGAATTTTAACTCTATCCGATGTTAACCGACGTATGGGGACGGAGCGACATCTATCGAACAGCTTGACAAGCTTCAACCAACCGAAAGAAGAATTTTCACAAACACTGTCGTAATGTATTGTACCCTACGTTGCTTCCTTACGCTGAAACAGCTCACTAGATTTAAGTGAATTTCGGACTGGATAACTTATTATCTGGATTAACAGAAGGCGCTTTTCATCTCGGAAAAACGTTTCTACGAGTGGGCCACATAGGGCCGCGGTGCACCTAGTAAATAATTCAAGAAATTCACTGAAAATTACTGAAGATAGTCAACAAGTTTTTTTTAATTATTATTATTAAGCCTGTTTGAAGAGTTTCCCGTTTCCCGTTTCCCTCGCATACCACATTGCCATTTTGATTAGCAATGCTTAATCTACGAGTATGTAATTTTATTCAAGTTCAAGTCATTTATTTACCATCGTCATCATCTCAGCCGTAGGATGTCCACTGCTGAACATATGCCTCCCCCACAAATTTCCAAAAGAACCGGTAGGTAGCGGCATATGTAATGTAAATCTAAACAAATGTAACTTGTACTGACTGACTGACTGCCTGATTCTTCAATGCAGATCCTAAGCCACTGTGGCTACAAACTTGAAATTTGAGCAGTTGAAGCCATTTATCTTTTAAGCATCCACTAACGAATAATTTATGCAAATTTCTCTCCTAATGGAATGAATTCAGTTTATTTGTGTGGCTTCGTATCCTATAGACAAAGCGAGTGAAGCCTCTGGCGGGTTACGTCATAAATTTCCGTTGAACAGATCTGAGCCTAACAATGTAAATATTATAAGACGGATTCCGAATCTGTGAAGAAAACTAGACGATTCTACGCACGTATGAGCAGTAGATAATGTGTATATATTTTCTATGTCGAACCCTTCACGGAGTTTAACACTCAAGTGTTAACAACTGCTCCCACAGTACATACCGATATACGAGTACGTTATGTATAACGCTGAATAGATTTCGACAACATTTACACACTGCTACTTATACGCACTTATATAACTTTATGTTCTATCTAAATCCATTGGTAGCATTGAGAAGTGATAAATATAAAGACCGTTTGGTGACACCTTCACATAGGCTGAGGAAATCTGAGCGGTCTGTCTTTGTAATGGGACCTTCGGTGTACAATAGACTACCTGCGATAGTACGAGATGCAGCCTCCATTAGGGTGTTTAAAAATAGATTAAAAAAGTGGTTATTAGAACACGTTTTTTACAGCATCAACGAATTTTATAAATTACCCGAAGTAATGTAATTATAGAACTATTTATATTTAATAGAACAATATAATTAATTATTATGATAAATTTTACGCAATTTTTTCGTTTGCCTTGTAACAATGGATTATGAATAAATAATTTGTATTTGTATTTGTATTTGTAACCCTTTGAGTACCATTGACGTAAATTTACGTGCGTTTCATTCATAAATCTTACACGGTATAGGAAGGGTTAAGTAATACGTACCAGAATGACCGAGTTTTGCCCGTAAGTAAACTTTTTATAGATTTTCTTGGTCTAACCTCAAACCAAACACTCATTGGCTCGATGTTGCTTAACAACGCCATCTATTGTCAAGTAGCTTTAGTGTTGATGTGGCAGTAATACAGTAGCTAGATCGATTTCATCATCATCATCATCATCTCAGCCGTAGGACGTCCACTGCTGAACATAGGCCTCCCCCATGATTTTCCAAAAGGACCGGTTGGAAGCGGCCTGCATCCAACGTCGTCCTGTTTTTTTTTTTTGTTTTTTTTTCCTGTCGTCCACCGACACGGTGGACAGACGACCTGATGAAGGTCGCAGATCGATTTATCTCCCCGGAAACCCCCTGCGTACCAAAATGTCATGAAAATCGTTAGGAGCCGTTTCCGAGATTCAGATTATATATATAATCTGAACATATATATATATGTATACAAGAATTGATATAGGTATTTGATAGATAACGTAATTATAAAGTTTCTTATATGTTCTTTCTTTAGGTATATTATGTGTTTTTTTCCTTTCCTCATGATCCTTCCACACGAACTGGTTGTGTACGTTAAACAATATGCAGTAGCATGTATGAATTTCCTGTGTCTTCTGTAAGTTTTTTTACTAATTTAAAATAAAATAAATCCTATCCCATTGCCACGGAAAAATAGTAATATTGGTAAAATGACAAAACAGTAGTTACCATTATGAATAATGAGTTGTCATTCGTACAAAAGCGATAAAGCCACCTGTTATTGTTTGTGAAGACAGTTCATCAGCTTCTTATCAGATATAAGTTATAGAGGGGCGAGGACTTCTAATGCGAGTAGTTGTTTATTTAATGTGTGTTAGCATAGAAAATCAGCTTGTGTTTCTAGTGGCTCTATGTACGGTAGTGGTATTTGAAAGTATATTAATAATTTACGGTTATAAAGTAATTGAGGGCTAAATTGGATAAATAATTTTAATTTTGATTTGACATCATAGCCGCAACATCGCTTAAGGCGAGGGTTAAGTAATTATAGCGGTTAAAGGCAAGCCTATCGAGAATTTAAAAATAACAATTTATAATTTAAAATTGTCTTTATATTAGCTGCGCTCCGCGGCGTCACCCGTGTGATGGACGATGATGCTGAATCCTATATTATTATAGGATTGTAATGGTAAAATAATTTATCAAAGCTGTCCAGTGGGCCGAGCACGAAAATCTGCTTAAGTGTAACATTATCGTATCGTTTACGTATTCAGTACAAACTACGAGTATATAGAAGTTATCTGTGCCACTATTGTACTAGATAAATGACAGTTTGTACTAAATACTTTAACGATGCGATTACGTTACACTTAGCAGATTTTCGTGCTCGGCCCACAGTAGTTTCGGAGCCTATTCAATTCAAACAAACAAACAAGCAAATAAATCTTTCCTCATCATTATAAAGTATACAGATTAATTTTATATATTCTTACTCATACAACAGACGAATTTTCTTTATGCAGTGAAGTGATTTGACAGCCAAGTCATGCGTGTGATAATATCCACGCTTACGCTTGCCCATGACAGTTGAAGTGCCACCCATAGCTTAGCACTGCAGTTCTGTGTAGCACTGCACTGTGCTCATCACCCCGAGACATTGGTTTAATTCTCTTTCGCCCAATTCGCCTAGCAATTTAATTTGCTACAGCACCTCTGACACTCAATGTTAGAGCACTGTTCCTTCGCGGTAGAAAACCCAGGTTCTGCGGTGGTACCAACCAAATATCCCTTGCACAAGATTGGTAAGTAAGTCGAGTTTCGATTGCCTCTCACGATTCACATCCCGATAATGGAGGGAATATGCTTACTCCTTCCTCTCCCAGAGTATCAGAGGAGACGAACGCTTACAGAGATATACGAACCTTGGCGTGTTATTGCGCTCAGATATGTAATACTAGTATTCACCAAGTATCCTTTTAGCATAAATAATCAAAAAGGCATCAACTGCAGTTCTGTGTAGCACTGCAGTTCTGTGTAACACTGCACTGTGCTTATCACCCCGAGACATTGGTTTAATTCTCTTTCGCCTAATTCACTAGCAAGTTCATTTGCTACCTCCCACACTCAATGCTTGAGCACTGCTGCTTCACGATAGAAAATCCAGGCACTGCGGTGGTTCCAACCAAATATCCCTTTCACAAGATTGGTAAGTAAGTCGAGTTTCGATTGCCTCTCACGATTCACATCCCGATAATGGAGGGAATATGCTTACTCCTTCCTCTCCCAGAGTATCAGAGGAGACGAACGCTTACAGAGGAATACGAAACTTGGCGTGTTATTGCGCTCAGATATATATGTAATACTAGTATTCACCAAGTATCCTTTTAGCATAAATAATCAAAAAAGGCATCAACTAAAATCCCAAGAGTACTCCTAAAGTAACAAATTTACATCCGTTTTATTTAGTACGCTAATTTCAAAAGCCTAAAACACGTACTATTTTCTAGAACTGAGTCGTTTTTTTTACTTTATTTGAAGAGATAAGCTAGTCATGTGCCTGGAATAAGCAGTATACCTACAAATGATAGTCGTAATGCTATCTAATGACTAAAGGGGCACTGTACAGAAGTCGTCACCTTTAAACAGTTGTTTTTGAATCGATTTCATCCTGTAGTTTCAATTATATTAATTTTTATTAATTTTATTATCTACGACTAAAGATTTTTTTGAATTCTCATTATGAGTTTATAGTATGGGGATTGACAAACAGCGCTGTGGCTTAATTATTTGTTTAGTTACTGACTTGTCGGTGAAAAAAATACAAAGAAATAAATCTGCAATGCTATACGCATAGTCTATTAGTAGCCTCATTTTCTCCCTCAATTTATCTCGACGAAGCCAGAAGCCGCAAAAATTCACAGGATATCAAACAGAATTCCAGTAACACGACGGATTCTGAATAACAAAATAAATCTGGAATGTGTATGTTCAGGAATATTTGCAAAGACACTGCTTGAATACATAATAATCAATTTAAAGTTTCACATTTTCTCTCGTTTGTACGTGTTTCTCTTTATGTGCTTGTAGCATGACGTATGCAAGAGTTACGGTCTTTAAAAGAAGTCTAATTCAAAAGGAATTCTAACTTTGGTCGTACGTTTCGTGACTTGGATTTGTGGTTACTTTTATAAAGATTAGAAAAGAAAATCACACAATTATATCGATATTTTGGAAGTAATAAAACAATATTCCATTTCTTCGTCATATATATCTTTATCTTAATAAGCACCTTAAGTCGATGGCATCTCGAAAATCCAAAGTTTTCCATATTCCTTCTCTAGAAGGGATAATACGATTTTCTTACAATAAGATTACAGGAGCAGGCGTGATAGCGTAGAGTGGTTTACTGTGTTACTTATTATGTAAATATAATAATATAACAACACGAAACAACAGATGTGTGGGATTTGTGCAAATAATATCATATTTATCACGCCTGTTTGGGTCTGACTAAAATCTAAGGTTATTATAGAATTGGATTTATTTTGACTTTTAAGAGAGAAAAGTTACGTTAATATTTGATGTCACATCTTCTGGCGAACTGTATAACATGGCATGACTGCTAGTCTACCTAGCCACAAGTCCCAGGATCGGATGTATCTATCTAATTAGTTTTAACCGTCATATGATTAGTCAATAAATGTCACTGTCAATCCCGCTCGAGCATGAAATGTTTCTTTGTAAAATGTCATAGGTAGCGCTAAGTAGGCGTTAGTGCTTTGAAACACATGTATTAACCCGTCGCGTGTCATGCGTAAACCATGTGTACGTTTAAAAAAGTTCTAAGCCATGTCGCGCATACACAAATTGTATACACATTTTGAAACCTCGAGTTTGTAACTAATTTTATCAGATCCAATACACTCCACCGGTATAAACTTACTTTGAGTTGGTCAAACTATTCAAGAATTGTATTTTTTATTTGAACTTTTAAGTTCGGAAAGAAATCAAAAAACACTAGAATGAGTAGTAGTATACTCATAGATTAAAATGTACTTATACGTAAGGATATCACGATATAATCAATAAGGAATTTTACGTTTGGCTCATTCATAAACTTCAGCAAACAGTGTTTTAGATAAGCGACAAATCAAATAAACATTAACAGAATTTTGTTTGTATGCTAGATACGAGTTTGTGGTGGGACAGGCAAATTGTATCAGGTTTACTGCCCATAACAATTTCAGCAGTATTCAGAGCAACTTTTGTTTAAATGATGATGTTGAACTGTCGTGTCGCCCGAGACACAGCTCATCCCAGTCGCACAGTATTTTCCTACGTCGTGTTTTGAATCTAAATGCGACTGCATTCTGCTTCATCTTTTTTCACTTCACTTTCACTTTCTTCATTCACTTCGAGGTATAATGGACACACTGTGATGGTACCTACCAGATGGCATGAGAGTCCTAAAGCCTTAATTAATCATCGAATCGCCAGTACTTAGGAATCCCATTAAAAATAGTTTCCTACGATACGATTGTGTATAGTTTGCGTACCTAGATCACAGACCAGTATTAAATCTGGTGTTTGATTGTGCCTTTAAAAGTACTCAATCAATTTTATTAATATTCATGACAAATGGTCTTTTTGAAGCACTCGTATCAGAGCTTTAGCTATTCGAAACTTGCTACAGTCAATACTTGGATAGGTGCCCGTTAGTCGCATCGCATTGATAATATACTTTATACTGTATCGAGAGTTATTTGGCCACATAGCTCGTAAACCCGGCAACAACCTCCAAAAACTAATCGTCACTGGGAAAACAGAGGGCAAGAGACCGAGAGGAAGGAGTCCAATGCATTGGACAGATCAGATCCGCACTACTCTCAACTTAAATGTCACTGAAGCGGTTCGTGCAGCTGGAAGCCGGCATAGATGGAGAAACATTGTACGGGAGAGGCTAATGCCATGATGGGTTACGACCTCCAGCATTGGGGAATCGACGCAAGGATATCTAGAGTATAGACGAATACTCGTTCCTCATTATGTGATTTTTATTGGCAATAGCAACACTGGTTTGGTAGTACTAGACTCCAATGAAGCTGATGTAATTTCTCGATTTCTAGAAATACATGTATATAGGTATGTAGATATAAAAAGTTGTTTAAAATGGTAGAAGGTAAAACCTATCCATTTTCTTTTTTTACTTATTAGTATTCCGAAATGGGCGAACGGTTTCACAGAAGTTTCAATAACGTTGTTTCTACGTGTTCAGTTCTTTTTTTAACATCTCCAAAAATTTTACGGCTTTTGCTTTAAGCAAACATCAAACTTTCAATTAGAGATAACAAAGAGCAACGACCTTTTCGTGGTAAAAAATAACTTCAACTAAGTACTACTAGCAACAATCCACTTAAGTTTTCTTCTTACCATGTGACAATAGGCACACAAGTTTCGCCTTGTGTGTTTGAGACATGTTTCAAAAGTCAGGCCTTTTCATAACAACTGCACGTAACTATCTAACACTTGTCATATTTTTTACACCTTTCATACAAAATGATACTTCACGCAGTCCATACCTTTTCCATCCTTTTTGTAATGATTTGAAGACGGTACAAGGACGAAGCCCACCTGGAGTTAAATGGTAACCCATTGTAAGGTTCACTAGTGGTTTATTATTCGTAACGTTATTAGTGTTATTATAATTGTAATACAGCAAGCTCTCAATATTGTAAAAAGCTAATTGGATAACATTTGATTCATTTCACTTAATATTATTTTTTAAGAGATGCTGATTTGATTTACTTTGTACAAAAAAATAAATATTGTTTAGCGTTTAATAACACTGATGTTTAGTAAATTCTTTAATTATTATTCTAGGAATTTTCCAACGTAAATGTATCTAAAATATTTTCTTTTTTTTAATTACTTTATTTTCGGTTCCGTCGCCTTGTGCGAAGGCTCCGAGAACTTGGCATTGATGTTACGGTCGCCAGAGAGGCAACACGGTAGTTTAGTTATTCAGAGTAAAGGAGTATAATTAAGTGTAGTGAAACAATGAAGTGTATATTGCATGTTATATTGAAGGACGTGTAAAATAAATCTGTGCAAAACTGGACTGTGTTTGAACTGTTGGCCTACGCCAAAAGTATACAGATAGATTTCGTCACATCACAAGTACCTGTAATTTACCCGGTACTTCCCTTCCAACCAGAACGCAGAATTGCGAAGTTTACGGGTTCGCGGTAGAAATATGGTATGGAGTACTTCCCCGGACGAACTCATTTACAAAGAGTTCTTAATACTACCTTCCCCTGTCCGTATCCGTCTACATAAACACCCAACACTCTTAAGATTGTATATGTCTTTCAACCCTCCTCACGACATGACCACACTACGTTAATTTATTAATCTTATTTTTTTTATTTGTTGTAAATATCTCAGTCGCCCGGCGGAATATGTTTTCAGTTTCCTTGGTCCCCCCTACAGATACTTGCTACCTGCTGGGTTATTTACTGATTATCGGGAACATATTTTACATCTTGTGTCCTAACGGTGTTGTTAGTGATGGAAGCTTTACTGTTGTTTTATGTGTAATGTTTTTCTTTATTTGTTACTTATATCGAGGATAGTGAAGGTACAAAGTGAAATTAAAAAAACTGTAATTTAGATTGAAAATATGCGTATTGCATAGTTTGTCAGTCGGCTTTGCGGTTACCCTGATAACTTTAACTTTATGATTGGTTACCATTTGCACCAAGGCATACTGGGTTCGAGTGTTGGATTATGACGTATCCCGCCAATAGTATCATCTTCATAAAAATGAATCTCTATTTCCCTTGGTCATCGCATCACGCGTGAACGGATGGAACAACTTTGCTAATTTTTCTTGTCAGGAGAAGGTTCTAATGAAAGAAAAATAAAGAAAAGATGGTGGGTTATGTCGAAGACGAAGACGGAGCCTACTTAGCGAACGAAGTCGCGGGCAGTCGCTAGTACGAGATAATAATACTAATTAATTATCGACAACGGTGGAGCCACAAGGCGTAGCTGGTTAAATGATAATTAAATTCTGTTATCGATTCTCTTCGAGATCTGATATATCGTGTAAACTAAATATTCAAGTTTAACAAGTAAAATTTGAAAAATGTAATACCGACTTCCATTCTATTCAGTTATTTGAGTGTAACTCAAGAGCTACTGGACCGAATTGGATGAAAATTAAATTAAATGGGATAAAAAAAAATATCAAATTAAATGGGATCCCGGAAGCACCAGCTTTCAAACAAAAAAAGAAAATTGAGAATCGGTTCATCCTATCGAAAGTTATGAGGTAACAAACATTAAAAAAAAATTTAATTGAATACCTCCTCCTTTTTGGAAGTCTGTAGAAAATATATTAAACAAGTATCAAACTTACTAAGGACGTTAAGGATGATTAAACATGAACCAAGAATAACATCTTCAGTAACCTGATAACCTTGTTTGGATCTGACTTTTCATAATTATCTGAGCTGCTCGTCACTTGTGGATAACTACCGCAGTTGCTCTAAATTTAGAACGATGATAGCCTAATAGTAATGAGGGTCGGTTGCCAATACGACGGTCGCTGGATCGATCCCTACTCGAACTTGAAGGTGAAAGTAACATCGTGATGAACATTAACAGCATTGTTTCAATTTCTGGGCTGGTAGTCTCGACCTGCAGTAGCGGCCGTATATAACGGTTGTCGTTAAGTCGCCTCAATCTAAGTTTTTACGTTAGCGCGGCCCGTTACGTTACAGGTAACTAAATTTCTAGTTTGTGGAGACTTACCGACCGATATCAGTTGTTAAGCGATTGCTATTATATTTACACTTAAGTTTGGAAACTTGAAATTATATTCTTGTCAATGACGACTATCTGTCAGTCTTCAGTCATTAAATATATTTAAATACTCGTAAGTTTAACTGTTAGGCGAAGCTCTTGATGTCTTGGAAGCGATTCGTTACATAAAGTCTCACAAGCTATTTAGCTATGAACAATTCCATAGTTTTCTCTGATTCTAAAAGTTGCCTTCAATTCAATCCATTTTATCCAACCCCTTTCGCTGTTCTTCTCGCTTCCCCCTAATTCTTCAGATAAAATAATGACTATTTGAGTGCCACATTATGGGTTTAAAGGTTGTTCTTGCCTGGATTCCTGGTCAATTCCAGGTAATGACACTGCGGATTCATGTGCCAAGGCTGCTTTAAATATTGGTTCTCTGGAACTTTTCAAGCTATATTCTCACGATCTCTCCCTTCTCCCTAAATCTCATCTACATGATTCCTGGTCCAAATACTGGGAATCATCAAAAGTTCTAAAAGGAAAGTATTATGGCGACATTCAACCGTTTCTTCCCAAAATTCCTTGGTTTTTCAATTTTCGCAAATTCTACAAAGTCACTACATCGACGGTCTGCCGCCTCCGGCTGGGTCATGCTTGTACCCCCGTTCACTTGGCCAAACTGAGGATTCGGGATAGTTCGTGCGAATGTGGCTTAGATTAACCCGTCCGCATCAGCGCAAAAAATAACAATAGATTTATGAATGAAACTTAACTCGAATGAGTCTTGCCGATTCGGACAGATTAAGGAGACTATGATCATATTTTCTTTAGCTGTCCAGAATTAAAATATTCACTGTATGATATTCTTCCACAAAAAATATCCCGTCCTATTTCATTCAAATCTCTTTTGTCCCTTACTTTTTCTTTTTTAATTTAACATTAGTAGAAATAAAATTAAATTATAAAATATTCCTTAATAATTATTTTATAAATGTATGAATTTTTATTAGTATAATTTTTATTATAAATGATATATATATTTTTTTACTAAGATGTTTACAAATTTTAATTAATATAAGTAGGTATTAAAAATTAAATAAAAAATAATAATAATAACTATCTAATCTATAAGCCCCATGGTGGGGGTAAAAGTGGCCAAAACGCTGGCGGCATTGCCACGCTGGATGGCAATGCTAAGTTTTGCCCAAAATAAGCGCCAGCATTTCGGTCACCCGTCGCCTCAACCAAACGTTTCGCCAGATCCCTAAACAAGTTGAGAGCGGACGGCCTAAAGTTTCTATAAAATTTCCTAAAGTTTATGTTTTGAATTTTGTTCTTATTTATGTTGTGTTTGTGTGTTTTAGAGTAATCACTGGAGTGGAACAGTTTCTTTGATTCTCTCTTCTAATCACCGACCATATTCTAAAAGTTCACTTTAATTTCTCCTACAGTTTATGAAACTATCATGTAACAGATACTGGCAAAGTTGCGACACTCAAACAAGTCACAGGGGCCATACACAAAGAATCTAATCTAAGTTTAACTGTTTCCGGTCCTTACCGACCGACTGACTGACTGAACGACTGACTGATCAACGCAACCATGCGATTCTCTAACGATTCGTCGACGAGCTCACCGATGTCAAATACCTTATGAGATATCGCCCTTTTACACAAGGTAGTTTTTCCAACGTTTCTTGTCATCTCGTCATTTGTTTCACGGATGTTGTCAAAGATGCAACGATATTTGCTCGTTAACGTAACCGTTGGGGCTACAAACTTGACATTTTGTTAGTGGAGCCTTTTATGTTTTAAGCATCCGTACTAAGGAAGAATTTTTGGGATATCGATATATTGCCGTGCCTTCATTTTGTATATCATATTCTATCAAGATATATCTGTATCTAAATCCACAAAGCCAAGTGGTAATATATATGTAATAATTAATTTAAAAAATATGTTCAGCAGTGGACTTCCTACGGCTGAGATGATGATGATGATGATATTTATTTATTTATTCATTTATTTTTATCAATTCATAAGTCTTAGGTAGGTATATAGGTGGATTTTAAAATTACATGTGCTGACGCCAAAACTTGCCTTTGCAGGCGTATGAAGTTATACATTTAGTTTATTTTGATTTTACTTATAATTATACATTAATATTATTCATCAGTAATTCATCATTTAAAAACTCGTCAATGGAATAGTATGTCTTGTCAATTAATAATTTCTTAAGCCTAAATTTAAAAATGTCAACATCGGTGGTCTCTTTTAGAGGTTTTGGCAGTTTGTTATAAATAGTCAACCTCATCAGAAACGTGCTATTGCTATAGAGAGCTGTTCTACGGTACGGCTCATGCAGTCTATCATTGTGCCGTTTGCTTTTTAAAGTTTCATACTTCTCTATGTTATTCTTCACAAGTACGGCTGATTCGTAAATATATATCGAAGGAAGTGTCAGCAGCTTCAGTTTCCGAAAGTAAGGTTTGCAGGAATCTCTTTGCTTCAACCCACATATTGCTCTAATACATTTCTTTTGAGCTAGTAGAGCAGAATGCTTTTCTACAGAGTTTGCCCAAGCTAAAACGCCATATTTTAGTGTGGATCCGACATAAGCGTGATAGGCGGTTAATAAAGTAGCTTCATTTGCAACTTTACGTAACATGTACAACGCATAAGAAAATTGATTGAGCTTAGCGCACACATGGGCTACATGTGACCGCCATGATAAATTCGAGTCAATGTGAACTCCTAGAAATTTAGTCGTCTGAATTTTATTGATACGTTTGCCGCGATAATTAATATTTAAAATGTCAAAATTAGTATTATAATTTTTAAATGTCATAATGTGGGTTTTGTCAAAATTAATTTTTAGATTATTGTTTTGAAGCCAGCCTATTATAGATTCGAAAGTGTTATTAATTTCGTGTTCATGGTCACCACTTTTGTTATCGGTAAAAATTACAGTGCTATCATCAGATGACCATCAAACATGACCATTGGGTGGTTTATGGCGCGAGGAAGGTCATTAATATAAATTAAAAATAATAAAGGCCCTAGTATGCTGCCTTGTGGCACGCCATATTTTACCTCCCTACATCTCGACAAGAATTTAGATTCAGTTTTATTTGCAGTGTTTAGTATAGTTATTTCTGTGTATTGTAACCTGTTTGCTAAGTAAGATATGATTAAATTTAAAACATTGCCTCTTATACCATATCGCTCAAGCTTATTAATTAAGATTTTGTGGTCAACATAATCAAAAGCTTTTGTCATGTCCATGTAGAGAGCCGTAATTCTTTTTTTGTTGTCAAGTCCGCAGTATATCCTCTCAAGAAAATTCAATATAGCTGTATTTATGGATTTTTTCCTTCGATAACCTGCTTGTTCAGGAGCAAAAATATTGTTAGATTCGAAAAAGTTATTCAGGCGTCTGTGAATAACCTTTTCAAAGATTTTCGAAAATACTGGTATCATCGCTATTGGTCTATAGGAACCCATATTTTCCTTATTTTCTTTTTTAAAGAGGGGTATGACTATAGAAGTTTTAAGTTTGTCAGGAAAGGTACCCTTCTCGAAGCTTTTGTTAATGATGTCGCTAAGGATAGGAGATAGAATATTAGCCACTTTTTTAACTACTTTGGTAGAGATACCGTCATAACCGGTACTGTTTGTGTTTTTAAGGGATTGAATGACTTGTACAATTTCGTCAGCACTCGTAGGTTCTAGGAAGCACGAATTTGACTGGGAGTGTTTTAGTGTATTGGGAGTTGGGTCTACATTATTTTTAGTGACAGAGTTTTTTTCTATTGCGTCTATAAAAAAATCGTTGAAACATTGTGCAATTTCCTTCGGGTTGGAAATATTTTTGCCATTAACATTAATTAGAGATATGTCTTCCTTTAAATTACATTTTTTGGATTTATTAATTACGTTCCAGATCGCCTTCGATTTATTAGTGGCTTGTCCTATATAGTAATTATTTTGAGCTTTTTGTGTTTGTTTTATAATTAGCTTTAACCTTGTTGAATACTTTTTAAAGATTTCTCTGTTAGATTTATTTGATGAGTGTCTATACTTCCATAATAGGTGTCGTTTCCGTTTAGTGCAAACCTTAATTCCTTTGCTTAACCATCTCGGTCGCTTCATAAGGGGAATTTTTACTTTTACCGTAGGAAAACAGAGATTGTATAAAAGAAGGAACAAATCAACAAACTCGTCACATGCTTTATTAACGTCTTCACTTTTGTAAACTTCTTGAAAAGATAGGCTACTGAGGTATTGAGCAAACTTAGACATGTTGTGACTGCTGTAGTCTTTCTTAAATTTGAAAAAGTGGGTTATAAAATAACTTTTCTTAACGGGACATGTCAAAATTTGCGCTGTGTGATCAGACAAAGCACATTCTATAACATCGGTTGTACCACCCCTGATATTGTGAGCAATGTTGTCGAAACAGGTCATGCTACGAGGCCTTGTAGGTTGGTTCACGCTTAATTTGAGGTTGTAACGCGATAGAGTGTCTTTAAACTGTCTAACAGCGGGCTCTTTTTTTAGGGTGTTAATGTTAAAGTCACCGCAAACGATGACTTTTTTATTTTGATAACAAGTTGTATTCAGAATCTCTTCTAGCCTATTGAAAAACTTATCTCGTGTCGATTTTTTAGTTCGCGGGGGTCTATAAACACATACTACTATAATTTTGTGCTCAACTAGTTCGATTGCACAGCACTCAAGAATATTAACAATACTTAGCGAGTTGACCTTGGGTAGAGTTTTGTACTTGTGTGAGTTGAAGACTAGTATACCTGAACCTCCAGCTCTATTGTGTCTACAAGATTTGGAGACCAAGGAATAGTTATCTATATTAAGGAGATGAGAGTCACTTTCCATCATATTATGTTCAGTAATGCATACTACGTCAATAAATCTATTCTTATTTTTAGGCCATCTAAATATACTGTCAAATTTTCCATTTTATTAATCAGACCGTCAATATTTTGGTGCATAATATTTACCGAATTATATACGAAAAAAATCTTTATTTACCGTAGTTTCACAATGTTTAGGGTTTGTCTGTATGTTTGTCATATTCTCTTGGATTATATTTACTGTTTGAGTACTTTTATCCGCCATAGTTGGACGTTTACAGTTTATGTGGTTTGAAGCATCAAGCATTGGTTCCTGGTTCTTTCGGTTTGTTAATTTGAATTTATAATCTAGGCGTATCACGTCTCTAAGTATGTTTGTTGTAATATGTCGCAAAAAGTGCTTTCCCTTCGATATGTATCTACTGTAGCACATATCTATAAAATGAGCGTTATCGAAATTATTACATATGGATTGTAGATTATCATTTAGCTTCTTAATACAAAGAGACTGATTATAGGATGTTTCACAAACAATTACATTCAAGTTTTTGCTGTCAATCAAGAAATTTTTGAGATAGTCTTGAAATTCATATGGGTTTGTATCGTTTGTCCCACCTAACAAAATAACACAATCATTACTGTTTAGCTTCTGAATCGCTGTATCATAACTCGATAATAAGTGTCTAAATTTAGCCCTAAATTTAGGTTTGAAAGTGCATTCTACGGCATAATCTGTACCAACTATTGATTCTAGTGATGAACGCAGACGTCGTCCCTGCTGATCGGCGATAATAATGATGCGTTTCTTAGGTTTAGTGCTGGAACGGGGGGGCTGAAGCTCCTGGATGATTTGTCGTTCTTGTTTATTGGGCTGCGCTGTCTTTGTTTTTATATCAGACTTTGATATGTCATATTTTTGTGTAGTCATATCTTGCAGTGAGTCATCGGGGAAGGTATTGTAGTTATTTGTATGTTCAGTATTTTTGTCAGTGGTCGAAGGTGTTGTGCATTTTACAGGAGTCTTGCGTGGTACAAATACGGGATTACTGTTTCTTCTCACTTTAGATTTTAATGTTTTAACTGACCTAGGTGTAGAACAAACTGCCTCCGACGTTCCTACTTTTTTATACAGCTCTATAATTTTGTTTTGTTTATCTAGGTTTTTTAATAAATTCGAGTTCTCCAAGCTCAAACATTCGATTTCATTATTGGCTGATTCTAACTGTTCTCGTAGTTTAATTAAGGCGGCGTTAAGTTCTCTCACTATTTGACTATCTTCAGTCGATAAGTTTTGTAGGCTACGTGCGGTCTTCTCAAACATGGTGGTATTGGCCGAGTCACAAGTCAGTGTGGTGATGTCATTCAATGAACTCGTCCTCTGTGGGTTTCTGAATGTGATGTTGTTGCTCATACTGAAGTTATTGACGTCCATTGTATCTAGTTATGGTGAAATTGTGTGCAAAAATAACTGAAACTGCCTGGCTTCGATCTCGGTGTCGTCAATACGTTCGCCTGTGCGTTGTACCGCTAGACCACGAGGCTTCTGAGCAATGTGTCGAAATTATCAGTCTCTTTTGAATAGTGCAAGTATCAGTAGTAGATAATACGTATTCTGTGGTTGTGTCACTGTTTTAATTTCGTTAAGTCGAGCGGGTTCAAAGGTCGATTCTATTTAAATGGCGCGCAATGTTGTTGTTGCTATATTTCCGTTATGCAAATTTGAAAGTAGTGGTACTTACACTTATGGAAACTGCACATCCATGACTCTAGTGGCATAAAAATGTTGTACAAAATCACTCATAACTGTATTTGCATTATATCAGTTATTTTACACTCCAAAATATGACGCAGGATTTTTTGTGATTTTCTCGGAAATTGCTATATATTTCTGTTTGATAACGATACCACACTTAAATGAACTCGAACTTAGCACAATTTACTCGTTTTCGGCGACATAATTGACGAAATAATATTTTTGCAAAATATAATTCACGGAGCCGGCCTTTACCCTGCAGCGCCCTCTGCGTAGTATTTTAATTAGTGCACTCGTTACTTTTTGACAGTTCTCTCGCACAAAAAGTGTCAATTATTTATAGTATTACTTTTTAAAGCACTAACGCCTGCTTTAGCGATCTCAAACATTGTAATTTATAGGGAGAAAAATTCCATCCTCGGACGGGTTTCGAACCTGCGTCTTCTGACTCTCCGTGTCAGACGCCATTGACCAACTAGGCCACCGAGGTTCTGGTCCGAGCATCGAATTTTAACTCTCTATTTGACTAACCGTCTTGCGGGGACGGAGCGACATCTATTGGACAGTTTAACAGTACCATCCAACCGAAAGTAGCATTATTTAGAAATACTTAAACTTTCGTATTGACATCGCAACTCTTGTAATTTTTATAGTATTACTTTTTAAAGCACAACGCCTGCTTTAGCGATCTCAAACATTGAAATTTATAGAAAGAATAATTCCATCGGACTGGATTCGAACCCGCGTCTTCTGACTCTCCGTGTCAATTAGTTACGAGTCGTAAGCAAAACGATCCGTTTCTGGATATAGGAACCCAGCATAAGTCGATATATCTACTGTACTTATTAGGGTGAATAAAGCAATCAGCACCCGGATGACCGAGTTTTGCTTGTAAGTAAACAATTGATCTTCTTGAATCTTTGGAGCTATTTCAGAAAATATGATGATTATATATACAGGGGTACTGTTAATCAATTAGCATCCATGTGAGAGAATATTCTGTACATCAATACAAATATATTTTGTTCTACGACTTTCAAACATTACTAATTTTTTTTTGACCAGTCTAAACATAATTAACACTATGCCGAAAAGCCCCGGCCGGCGGGCGGCGGTAGCGTAAGAAAGGGGTTGAGACGCGGCAAGTCAAGGTCGTCGTAGCTGTGCTACGCTACGGCGGTGCGCTGTTAACTACATGCATGGCTACGCGTAGATGAATGAAGTGGATGCGATGTAGAGTTATGAAGTGTAAGAGAGAATCACATTTTTGTGATTCTCTTAAAAACATTTTTTGGGAAATTTGTTTAGTTTTGGGAAAACTTCTAGAACAAAAGTTGTTTGTTTTGATGTACAGAATATGCCCTTAACAGGATGCTAATTGATTACCAGTAACCCGTTATACACATAATAATATATAGAAGACTTGCTCGTTTATAGATATTAGATAGCTTATAACTACTCTTCTTTGTGTTTACACATTCAGAACACATTGTAGATATTACAGTTTATGGACGCAGCTCACGGGGCACGGCACCTTAATTGCATGATCGAATCAATTATTATGATACGTAGAGTAACGTGAACTCTAGTCGTGTCCGAGTTACCGTGTTTGTGACGTTGAGATATAGAACACATTCTAAGCTATCGTATAACACTGGGATTTGCTCGAACTTTTTTTATGGAAACTGTATTTAGGTATGATGGCGAAAACGATTTCCTGGTATTAAGTAGATATGCGCACAAGCGTAATTTAGAAAAAAAATGTTGGAAAATGAGAAGTTTCTGCTTTTCTACGTACTAGTACATAAAAACTTAAAAAGTTTTTATCTCTTCAATCAATGAAAATTTATATATAATTAATAAATGTAATAAAACTTTTCTTAAAAACAGTACCTATTAATAAACATATTGTTACTTACGGGATGAAACCAGTGGTATTCATTTATAATGAGCTCCCTTATCCTTTTTACTTATAATCCGTGTAGTGGTATAGGAGTTAGCGGATATACAGACAGACAGACATTTTAGGCGATTTTATTCTATACTATTTATAATTGTGTCCCATTGCAGCTGGCAGACGTGACGATACCATTCTTAAGTATCAATATTTTTTAATATAAGGATATCATCAAGATATGCGAAACACATTTCAGTTATTGGAGTGTAACTCAAAAAACTGCTTGACTTTGATGAGATTTAAATGGGACCACCTCGGAAGCATCCTACAAATCAAAAAAGAATTTTGTGATTCAATGCACAAATAGGAGAGAAATCGATGAACGTACATAAAAAATACATACAGTCGAACATAGAACCTCTTTCATTGTTGAAGGCGGTTAAAAATACTTGTTCTCTATTACCAAAGCAAACGACATCTCAAACGTCGTTATCATAATTTTAATTGATCTTGCAATATTTTAGCCAATTATATTACTTAAGTCTTGCTACACAAGCTTATAAACATATTGATTATAAGAAGTCTAAGCTTGTCTAGCATTCTCCAGATTCTGCTGAATATTAGACTCTTAATATTTTATTGCGGAATATCGCGGGCAGCACAATAAAGTGGGCGCTATTTCTACCACTAGACTTCATATAAAAAACTGTTCAAATCAAATCAGGTGCTTTTCCGTTACTCGAATACATTTCGTGTGGGATGAATTTCGTTGTTATTTTGAAGTTCCATACCTATAAACTCCGGATTCTGAGGAAAAGTCAAGTTCTCTCAAGTGTTGTTATTGTTTATAACAAACTGAAATACTTTCTTTAGAATATACTTAATATAAGAGGTGTATGCTTCATTTATAACAATGTTATTTCTAGCACCAAAAATTCAATTGGAAATAGTGTTGATGGTAGTATTTTTTTATAGTATTACTTTTTTAAAGCACTAACACCTGCTTAGCGATCTTAAACATTGAAATTTATAGAGAGAAAAATTGACATCCTCGGGCGGGATTCGAACCCGCGTCTTCTGACTATCCGTGTCAGACGCCATGACCATCTAGGCCACCGAGGCTTGAGGTCTGAGCATCGAATTTTGACTCTATCTGATTTATCCTATACATTTATCTATATATTTATCTGTCTTACGGGGACGAAGCGACATCAGCGACGAGTTAAGACAGTAATTATAATATTAAAACATAAAATACATTTAATTTGTCAGGTTGAGGTCTGAGAATGCTCGACGTCTACCCGAAACAGACTTTTTCTAAATACCTCATATGTGCTGTGGAGTATATCTAAATCTTTGACGGAACCATTAGACTCATTGTATGTACGACAGATGCGTGAGATTGGTGAATTCAAACCAATATTAGTTTTCGCAGTTTCTATAGCAAATATCCTAGAGATTCGTTGTCTTGGGTAGTTGTACGGGACGCTCACGAATAGTTCATGCAATACAGGTGAGCAGTCAGATATGCCATGGATTACTTTATGCAGGAATGACAAATCGCGAATTTTTAGCCTGTGAGTGAGGAACATGTTGAAGAAGTGTCTATACCGTAGTTGTTCACAACACCAAACTAAACTAGCGAACTAAAATCTATTTCAGTAAATTGAGGTAGTTCTTATTCTGCTCATTCAGTCCGAACTTGTATAACGATTCCGAATGACATTCCTTAAATATGCACTTTCTGTTCAATTGTGGGCACGTTTAGTGCAAACTTAGTGGTCGTGTTACTTCGTGCTCTTGAACTGATGTAAAATTACACACAATTTAATAGAATAATTATAGTTTTAGAATTGTAATTTTAAGTGTTAGTTTTGTGGATTTTAATATTAAAAGATAAAGAACTAGCATTCTATAGGCTCAGAAAGTACTGGTTCGATTTGAAAATTCTTTCACCATTAAAGTCCTACATTATCTCTGACAAACATAGGGTGTATAATATTGTAAACAAGTACAATTTGAATTAACAACAAAGTGAAAAATTTAATACTGACTTCCATTCTATTTAGTTATTGGAGTGCATTCAAATAAAAAAGAATTTTGAGAATCGGTTTACCCAGTCGCAAGTTAAGAGGTAATAAATATTAAAAAGAATACAGTCGAATTGAGTACCTCCTCCTTTTTTTGGAAGTCGGTAGAAAAAGTTAGAGATCCGTACGAAAACTTCGATAACGTAACGCAATGATTGAATAAATACCAAATAAAATACAAATAAAATCCTTAAATCGCGTATGACGAGGAAACTATTGCCAGAAGAGCAAAGTGACGTACTACAGTTTTGTAGAGGATAGTATATGTCGAACTATTACAGTTATGTCACATTAACTGCTTTTCCGTGTTAAAATATGCAATAGTAACGCCGGTACAAACTAGGCCACATTATTCGTACCTTTAATCCTTATATCTACTCTAGTAATAAAGATAGATTTGATTGTTTGTTTGTAATGGCTAAACGCAAAAAATAACTATGCCGATTTATAAAAAATCTTTCACCCGTAGCAAGCAACATTACGCCTGAGTAATATACACTATGTTTGATTCATCATCATCCATCACCACGCGGATGAAACCGCGGAGCGCAGCTAGCAATATATAATGTAATATAGGACTAACTTAGAGGCCTATCATCATCATCATCATCATCATAATCAGCCGGAAGACGTCCACTGCTGAACATACGCCTCCCCCATAGAACGCCACTTGGACCGGCTACTCGCTTCCTGCATCCAGCGATTCCCCGCGGTTTTTATGAGGTCGTCGGTCCACCTAGCGTGGCCCCCCGCTACGCCTTCCGGTGCGTGGTCGCCACTCGAAAACCTTTCTTCCCCATCAGTTATCATTTCTGCGAGTAATGTGGCCTGCCCGCCCATTGCCACTTCAACTTGCTAATTTTGAGAGCTATGTCGGTGACCTTAGTTCTCCTACGGATCTCCTCATTTCGGATCTTATCACGCAGGGAAACCCCAAGCATAGCCCTCTCCATCGCTCGTTGAGCGACTTCAAGCTTGTTAATGAGGCCCACAGTAAGGGACCACGTCTCAGTGCCATAAGTCATCACTGGCAACACACACTGGTTGAAAACCTTGGTTTTCAGGCTCTGAGGTATTGGGGACGAAAAGATGGATCGAAGCTTCCCGAACGCTGCCCATCCGAGCTGGATTCTTCGTGCGACCTCCTTGTTGAAGTTGGACCTATCTAATTGGACAGTCTGTCCCAGGTAGACGTACTCGTCTACTACTTCGAGTGTATCGTTTCCAACAATTACCAATATAGGTGGAACATGGACGTTAGACATGATTTTCGTCTTATCCATGTTCATCTTAAGACCAACCTGTTGGGAAACTCTACTGAGGTCGTTGAGCATGGTGCCGATATCCTCGAGCGACTCCGCCATTATAACTATATCATCGGCAAAACGATATGTGAGCCTATATGTGATCATAAATAAAGCAAGCCGTTCTTTTTTGGAAGCTCGACTAAAAACGATTTAATTTTATTTATCCTATCCACTTCACAGAACTGGAGAAGCAGTCGCTGTTTTTGAATTTCGAGACCTTTGGTATTTTTTAGCTTTTACTCATTCGATGAGGACACACAGGCTTTTGAAGTGCCTCCCTTGAGAGCTAATTCGGCTTTGTATTTAAATAAATTCAAACATACTCTGGGAATGTTAATAATTAACTAACAGGTCTCTCATACAATGTCGTAAAATGAGCGTAGTATATTGAAGGCAGACAAACAGACATATCGGTATTTTAGAATGATGAAAATACGACGGTTCTGAAAATTAAATAAATCCTTAGAAAATTCGTTGTCAATACCACGTTGTCTTAAGTGTTTATTTTCTACTGACTTCCAAAAAGGAGGAGGTACTCACTTCGACGGTTTTTTTAAGTTTGTTACCTCATAGCTTTCGATGGGGTGAACCGATTCTCAAAACTCTTTTTTTGTTTGAAAGCTGGTGCTTCCCGTGTAGTCTCATTTAAATTTCATCAAATTCGGTCTAGTAGTTTTTGAGTTACACTCTAATAACTGAATAGAATGGAAGTATTAAATTTTTCAAATTGTACTTGGGTTCATTATAGTTAATGGAAAATAGGCTCCAGGGTTCATTAAAACAGGCGTGAAGTGCTCAAGGTAGTCCATGGTATTGGTAGACAAAGAAATACTTTCGTAAACTGTGTACTTACATTTATTTACTGACCGAGCGAGCGAAGCGTCTCTGCTTCAACTGGCCAAATTGACTATCATCTGTCCGAATGTTTGTTTTTTGTTAGGTTGTTCGATGGTCTCCCTGAAGAGGTTCCATTTTTCAACTAATCTTGACGAAACTTGGTATGCATGTTCTCCTATTTACTATATTTTTTGCCGTCTGTGATTTTGTGATTTCTTAAAAAAAAGGGAATTCATAAAATTTGGTACACACATTAGGTACCTGACTTTAGCTAGGAATTTCAAATATGAGCATAATTGGTTAAGTCATTTCCGTGATAATAGGCTGTGAAGTACCGAGGAAAATTTCCGTTGATAAGACTACGTGCTCGCGAAGTCTACTGTTTGCAGAATTACTAGTATTTATTTGTAGAAGATCGCAAACTGCGGCGGCTCGTGTCCGAGTGATAAAACCTTAAAGTTTAGTTTTTATTTCAAAAGAATTCCTCAAATATTTTACCCATTTTGTTTTTGTCATCTCATTTTTTACTACCAACCACTTCCTTTGCGACGGTGTAATTATAAACTACTAACTTCGATTGCCACTGTAATTTGATGTACTTAAATTGATAAACCGGATTACTGTTTTGGGTTTGAATGGCGGTTAAATGTTTAAATTCAAATGTGTATCTTGACTGACTTTTTTGATATAAAAAAAGTATTTATCATAACTAATATTGTATTACAATAATATATTTAAGTTCTAAATTTAACATACATATAAATCACCAATACTCATTGTACATTAATAATTCATAAAAGGTACTTTACATAAATCTTCTCAGCAATACAGGAAAACTCAGCATCTACACATTTCCTTCTTTGGATTAAAAAAAGGTTGGCAGGGGCCTTGAGATCATAAAGGATAGTTATTGTACGATAATATACATTTTTGTCTACTGTTGTCAGCTATTTACATATTGTAGTGTTTGGACTTTTGTAGTATACAAAAAACCTATTTGTCAGTCATTGAACCGTGAAGCAGTAGTGTGCAACCGTTTCTGTGTTTCGTTTAAGGGCATTGTTTTCGGTTAAACTTCAGGGCAAGAGATTAAACCTATTATATCTCAGGGTGACGAGCACAGAATCTTTTCTTTTCTCTCTCTCTTCTTCTCTCTTCTTCTTCGAATTTTATATTACCCTGATTGTTATCGGGATCTTACTGAGGACTAGCTAAAAATACTTGAACGTGACCAAAATGAATATAAACATAAAAAAAAATAAAAAAAAAAATAAACCAAAAACCAAAACCATACGATTTATTTCCGGACTTCAAAATTACGATCGTATTTCACAATTTCTCTCAATGCTCAAGTGGGCGTGCCGCACACCTTCACCGTATACCCTTAACACTCGTATACCCATTTTCTTTGCCGCTTGACCCCTTTTATTCTTCTCCTTTTATATGCTATTAAAGGAAAAAAAACTGGCAAGCTGTTATGCTGATTAAAAAATAACAAACACCCACCCAAACTTTTACATTTATATGTTATTGTTATTAGTTAATCTTTTATTAATTGAATTTATAATTATTGTTTGTAATGGTATTTATGTGAATAATTTAATAATGCCTATCTCAAATAAATTTAAAAATACTGATTATTTTAACTTACTTAGATGTAAGACTATGTGTATGTACCTCTACTAATAATATGGACAGGTATTAGTCTGAAATAAATAAATTCTATTCTATTCTATTACGCCTGATGGCGAGCACTGCGCTTGCCCACGATAGTTGTAGTGCCACCTGTACACTTAGAACTGTAGTTCTGCGTGGCACTGCAGTGCACTGCGCTCGTCACCCCGAAACGTTGTTTTTTTTACCTACCGCTCAATTATTATACTTGCTACAGTGCCCTTCTCACTCTAACACTAAACATACTTCAAGCAGCACAAGAAGCCAAATATTATGACCATACAATAGATAATTAGCCAATTACTAAGACTTATTAAAACCAATATCCACTTACAAGATGCAGGTGTTTACAATCATGATTGCGAGTGTGGTTTATCATACATTGGGCAAACACCAAACCCAACCACTTCATCCGATTCGATAACCCACAAAATCTAGCTAGGGAGAACCGCTATGTGCCAAGAATGTAGAGAGATTATAGAAATTAAAAACACCCTAATTTCAATAGAGATGATGGTTGGCAAGTACCACCTGGCTGAGATCCAGTGATCAAGCTAATAAAATCCCGCGTCCAGCACAATACTGCAAGACCACCTGGACACTGTGAGTGGCTACTGCGTGCATCGGAAACGTTTTGATTAAAATATGATACATAAAAATAATTTCCCTAATTTTATAACAAGCAACTGTGACACCCGATTTAACCTGTTTAAAAATTTCAATTTATTAAACTTTTTTTACTAAAATTATTTAGTGGGTATATACCTAGTTCGTAGTTTAGTAAGTGAATAATTTAAATCATGCAGTAGTATAATCATCAGAGAACTTAATATTGAGTACCCCGATACACCGCACCACTTTACAAGTATCCGTTTCTATTTACTCCGACGTTAAAGCTTTTAAGTTAAAACTACCTTATATATAACGGGTAACTTTAGCTCCTTGTATAGCAATGTACTATTTCTTCCAACCACATATGTTTATCTATTATCTTGCGACCAGGGCCGTTATTCGCTATGACCACCCAAACAAGTAACGCGGCGCGCTATGATATCTTCAAGGAATGACCGTGAAGTCAGTACAAATTTTCCATCATTCCTTGAAGATATCGTAACGCGCCGCGTTACTTGTTGCATGGTCATAGCGAATAAGGCCCCAGAGGTGGCACATGTCAGTAATTAAAACCAACCTAGTACTTATTACGTATACTAGGTAAAACCAGCCTAAGTTTAGGCGTTCGGTTGGCCAACCTGACGGCCGTATCAAGTTATACAGAGCGTACAGTTGCTTACCTAATAAATAAATAAATAATTGTAATAATGTGTCTATTAATTATAATAATTAAACAATTCTAATTTATTTTGAGTTTTATTTTTCACCTACTTTCCAATTATGCACCTCGCATTAAGTGATCACGCTTTTTAAGCATATCCTGTGCATAAATAACTGACTGCTTGGTGCTCTCTACTAATAAATTACTGTCTATTAATGCCGGTAGATTGCAAGTTGTTTAAATTTTAATAAAATTGTCATGATATATTATTACCCTCTACTTTATACTCTTGTATTTAAGTTTACCTAATGTTACAGAATAAAGTAATATAGCCTTTAAATTTTCCCGACAGGATCGTCAGGAAGGCTTTTTGTAAGTTACTGACCCGCCTCGGGATCAGTGTTTTTAGATCGCCCGAGAACCTCTGCTATTATATAACAGCTGTTATCACTGTTTTATACGTAGTAGTTTTTGATAAATATATATTATGCTAACCAGTGGTTATATCAACTTATAAACTATACATATATCCTTGTTGAAAGATTCATCAACGCTATCACGCGTTAATTGAAATTTTGACAGTAAATGCCTTTAAATGTTGCTTTTATCCACCAGGGACAGATTGACGGAAAATTTCACATCTAAGGTTAATATAATTTATTTTCTAGCTTCGTATCCATATCATTTATATAGGTAACTGAGTTATGATAATTATAAGCTGTCGCGTTGAAGTCTTTCGTACGTAATATCGTTGGTGGAGGTAATGTGTTTAAGATCAAATTACTTTAGCGGGAAATGTCATTAAAAATGTGTAAAGTTTAATGAACTTTCCCGGGCGAGTACGTTTCACTTACATATTCTAATTACATTTTTTCTTTGTAAGACTTAATTTACCCACATCGATAATTATGTTGAAATATTTTTAACTAACTACGGTTGTGTTTTAAATATAGTATATTTAAAACACAACATTTTTATAACAAAATATAGTATATTTAATTATAGTTCAATTCTAGATATTATTTATCTCTAATTCTATTCTAGAAACAGTTCAAAGTAAATTAACCTCAATTTATGTGATTATTTATGTATTGCTCACCTTGATAATTATGTTGAAATATTTTAATACATTTTAACGAACTACGGTTGTGTTTAACTATAGTATGTTTAATTATAGTTCAATTCTAGATATTATTTATCCATAATTCTATTCTAGAAACAGTCCAAAGTAAATTAACATCAATTTATGTAGTTTTTTGCCAAATATGACTGTCTCAAAAGAATTGCTGCTTGTCGAAATAATCTTTGGAACCATCAAACATAATGGTACACATAAAATGGTAACATATAAAATAAAGAGAACAAAGTGAGGTAACTATAAATCGCAGCATTTATGTATCGTCACGTAATAAATGACCACACATTATGTAATAAGCGATAATATTTTACATATTTGAAGAAATAGCTCTTTAAAGTTTAAAAAATATATTCGGTGAACTAGTTACCGTAATATGCTGTAGATTTTCCTTAACAAAAATTACGTAATGTCAGTGGTGTGCAGCATTTTCTTTTCGTTAAACTTACGCCGTGAATTAAAATTTTAAAAATAAAATCGGAATAATTTAAAATTGTAAAACAACTAACGTTAAAAAACGCTATCATATTATTTGTTAAATGTGAACATGTATTTTGTTATTGTTTTTTGTAATACAAAATTTTGTTATATATTTGATGTAACTTATATAAACTTTTATACACTTATTGAAATCTTGTCTCGTTAAATTGTATGTGAACTTTTTATTTTATATCATTCACTAGATCCGTAGTAAATTAAGGATCAATGGAAGTATATTATTTCAAACGTACTTTAATAAAGGTATATATTACCATCTTTTTAAAAGATTTATTTTGTTAGCATTATTTCAAGAATATGAAACAAATTATATTAAACAAACTAATGAAAATACGGCGTCAATTATTGTCCATACTTTTTACGTTTGAGATTTTTATTTATTTTAAAAGTTTACAAATTTAATATAAACTTAAACCCCTGTAACAGTTTTTTAACAAGTTTCAATCCGAGAAAAGTAGCAAATTAGAAACTTTAAAAGTAACTTACCTGGATATGTTCGAAGTGACGTGGGGTGAACTGTACGGCACTGGCAGTCCCTTCGACATGCCTCACGCGCTTAGTGATCACTGTGGCTCCTGCTTCCCGCCCGCCTTTATATATAGCGCCGCCCATCCGTTGGGCGGGCGGCGAACTTGCGTCGCGCGTGATAACGTCACACGACCACAAGTAACTTTAGTCGCTGATTTATAGTGTTCAGTTATCGGTGTAGTTAACGAGCTTCTTACTTCTTTAAAATGCATACAAATTCAATGAGTTTAATCATTTTATGGTTTAGTAATGAGATGTAATGCATGGATAATTTGGTACTACTGGTTTATTTTTTGAACAAAATATCGACGATCGAATGAAATGATAATTCAAATTCAAAATAAACGAAAACTTAGTATACAACATTGTACATAATAATATGTGTGTGTACTCGTATGTGTGGTAGGGTGTGCGTGTGTATGAATGGGGTGTATGCATAGTGAATTTTTTTTAAAACCAATTGTTTGTACACTCATTTCCTATATTATAGTATTGAATTTAATATGTTTATATACGATTAAAACAAATAATATACTGAATAGTAAGACTATACTTAAAAATCTAAATAAACTTAAGTACCTAATCTAATTAATAATAATTAAGGAATTATAAATACACAACCCAAGTTAGTACTTGGGCTGTGTATTTATAATTCCTTATAATTACTTAAAAATCTAAATAAACTTAAGTACCTAATCTAATTAATAATAATTAAGGAATTATAAATACACAGCCCAAGTACTAAATATATAATATCTAAGTACTTATAACTTATTAAAATATAAACTAATTATTAAAACATCGTAAAATTACAGATAAATTATAGATAAAAACAGCATTTAAATCGCTGTCCGAAGTAGTCCACAAAGCTAGCAACGTTACCTTGTTGAATAGCCAGGCTGATACGTTGGCCGAAGTAAACACCAGCTTTCTTGTCAGCTGTTATTCCTTTAAAGCGTTTGAATATATATAATAAGTTAACAATAACGTTAAGTTTACATTTTAAGCAATATGTGACTCGCTCTCCCTTTTTGAGGAAAGTCACTATCCATTGGTTATCATCATCATCATCTCAGCCGTAGAAAGTCCACCGTGTCGATGGACGACCTACGCTGCGCTTGCCGGTCCGTGGTCTTCACACCAGAACCTTCCGGCCCCATCGGCCATCTGTTCTGCGTGCTATGTGCCCTGCCCACTGCCACTTTAACTGGCTAATCTTCTGGGCTATGTCGGTGACTTTCGTTCTTCTACGGATCTCCTCATTTCTGATTCGATCACGTAGAGAAACCCCGAGCATAGCCCTCTCCATGGCTCGTTGTGCGACTTTGAGCTTACTTATGAGGCCCATAGTAAGAGACCACGTTCCATGGGTTAAAGTATTCCGAATTATACCTATTTCGGCCCTTTGACCATCACTATGGAAATAAAATACTATGCTCTGTTGCACAGTTATGCGAACGAAGGACAAACAACAAACACTCTTTGGAATTTGTTTCAGTTTTGATATAATACTAGCTGACCCGGCAAACTTTGTACCGCCCAACAGTCGATTCTTTATTTTTTTTTTTCATTTTAATACTTATTCTGCTATTCGGGACGCCGGGTCAGCTAGTAAAATAAAAAAATAAAAAAGAAAGTCAATAATTGAGTTATGTCAAAAAATTAAAATGATAAAACACTTTAGTAATATTATAGATGCACAACAAAGAGATGTTTACATTTCAAGTGACATTTTTACCATATTGACGAATATTGACATTAATAGATACTCGTATTTATACGATACTAACGTCACTCAATTGTTTCGCCTTCCCGGAACCTCTCCACTATAACTTAAACTATAGTATTAAAGTTCAAATTGACTTTTAAGTATTATTACGAACCGATTGTATGGGAGTAAAGAAAAGTATTGTTTTAGACCTTTTCGGGAAATTTATTAAATTTTTCTCTACGTAAGAACCATAATCGTACTTCAAAGAATATTCTAAAGAAGAATTAACAAAATCGGTTCAGCTGCTCTCTAGAATTGCGCTTAGCAACACATCAGCGATTCATTTTTATGTTATGAAGATTTATTCTTGTGACTTTATGAAATTAGAAGTAATCCGAACGGGTTGCATATTTACTGCAGGTACGAGTCAAACATATGGTGCTATGGTATGTGGTAGGACTTTTGTGTAACTGTCGCTTTTGGTAGATATCACCGCGATTCCATATTCTGGTAGTGTGATTCACTACTGCGTTAAAGTTGAAGAACACTGTAGCAATTAAAAGTAATGAGTGAATGTAAAAATACATGCTTACATGTGCGAACGCATATGCTCTAGTTTGTGCAGTTAAAATACATACCTAAATGTAATTAATTATGCTTATAAACAAACATTGTAAGTGTTAATAAAATATTTACAAATATTTAACATTAAACATACATTCAAATAAATTTCATCTATATATATAACAGAAGAAGTCCTGACTGACTGACATACAACGCACAGCATAAACCACTGATCCTAGAGACTTGAAATTTAGAGGGTGTATTGTCCTTGATGCGTAGAGGTGTACTAAGAATGGGTTTTTCGAAGTTCTACCCTTAAGGGGGTCAAAAGGGGTCAAAACGTTTGTATGAAACTCCTTTGTTTTTGAAGTTATAGTTGTGAAAATTTGTATAGATCTGTATTTGGATAAGTCATTCAAAATAAAAAAAATGTTGGACAATTTTTTTGATAGTGGTGGTTTAAGAGGGTGCATTTAGAACGGTCAGTATCAGTAAGTCTGAAACTATATGACATACAAAAACTCTCGTACTAGTACCATCGATTTAGTGATAAGAAAAACGGGATGCATGGATTTTTACAAAATTGTACTCAGTTTGGGAACCAAACCCGTAATTGTTTGTCAATTACGTCGTTGTTTGTAAGTAATAAGATATCTTTTTATATCTTATAGTTTCAGACTTGCCCATACTGCCCATTATAAATGGCGCATTCTGTATATAATCAATAGAAAACGATAAAATTAGAATAGTTAAAACCATATAAACAATATATATAATTTTAACCTTTGAAGAATGTTGTTTTATAGTTGCCAAATGTATACTTTCAAATTGTTGTTTTGTTGCATCTATATGAATATATAATAATATTGTAA
This sequence comes from Selenia dentaria, assembly GCA_917880725.1. Taxonomy (NCBI): domain Eukaryota; kingdom Metazoa; phylum Arthropoda; class Insecta; order Lepidoptera; family Geometridae; genus Selenia; species Selenia dentaria. The sequence goes on along the minus strand of OU862885.1, from coordinate 31,725,045 downwards.
TTTTGTATTATTATATTTGTCGTGAAAGAGACTATCCTCCTACAACCTACAATACAGCAGTGCGAGCATGAATCTATCCACGATAAACTTGTCACGTCGATAAACTTGTTGTATCTATCGTACCTTCTCTAGCATAGATTTCCGCCGCAATCTTACGGGCTTACCGATGATTCAACCCTTATTTTATCGACAATCCATCCAGTACAGAGTCGCTTAAAGTGGGATATAGAATATCATTCTTATATCTAAACTATATAAAAATTTGGTATAACTGATTATATTACATGATTATATTAGTACATAATGACAATGTCTCGGGGACATGAGCGTAGTCTAATGCTGCGCAGAACTTTCACGTTTGAAGGTCTGGGTTACACTGTCACTGGTATGGGCAGGTGTAGCGCTTACCATTACGCGAGCGAGTTGCCCGTGGTGTCACTAGTGTAAAAATACTGATGCAACAACTAGAAATTGCGTGGGTTACGCGAGTAAAATGTTAAGGAGTTACAAGATGGGAAAAACGAGCAATGCTCATTGCCTTGCGTATCTATAGAAATAACGAAACGGAAATGTCTGTTTCTAATGAAAAAAAAACATTTTTTTTCAAAATTAATTTGTAAAAAAATGGGTATACATTTAATTTATTGATTCAGGCGTTACTTTGCGGAAATCCATTATTAAAAAATATTTTGTGACACTTCCGCTGAAAAGAAAACAATGATTTTGGCCTATTTGGGGGTGTGCACTACCCTCCTTCCCGCATAAAATGCTAACAGGAAGAACCGCTAGACCGACAGAGCTGTCAGTCTAGCGCTCGACGAGTCAACATCTCCTGAGGATGCCTCGTGTAGAGGCGAAACATGTGTCGAATCGGTTTTGGTTTATTTGGGGTTTTTTGTGTGTTTTTTTATTTTGTATTCTTCCTATTAGCATTTTATGCGGGAGGGAGGGTGGTGCACACCCACAAATAGGCCAAAATTATTGTTTTCTTTTCAGCGGAAGTGTCACTAAATATTTTTTAATATCGTTTTTGTGTAACATGTAATGTAAAATCTAATATCATTAGTAGATATGCAAGATATGAATGGCATACATGCATATCTACTAATAAAATAATTGTTAATTTTATTCACCTCTCCACTTTGGTTAAAATCTCGCACCAAAACCGGTTTTTGCTTTCATATTTAATTTTATCAATTGATTCTTCAGAGACGTTATTTAAGTAAACAGCAATACCAATATGGCTTACTAAAAATATCCAGTTTCTGTTTCATAAAAATGTCAAGAGCAATGCAGTTTCCGAACGCACCATCAAAAACGAAATGGCTTGAATACAATTTTTTCAGCATTTTTTTTGAAATATTTTGTAGTATTTACTACGTTTATTGTGAAAAATAAGTGCGTCCAGCAATGAACATAAAGGTCTAACTCCAAAAGAGTTGCGGAAGCAAGTTTCTAATGTGGAATTTAGACGTTAAAACTGGTATTGAGACTGTTATTGTTGTCTTATTTTATGGAATTATCAAAAACAAGGTTACCCTTAAGAGTACCCTTTGTTTGTTTTATCAAAACCTATAACACTTTTCTTGCTGGTAGAGGTGAAAAGTTGTATGTTTGACAAGAGAGCAGATTTTTTATGTCTCGTGCCTTTATATCACTCACTTTGCTGAGCAGTCTATATTAGACTACTTTTATTAGACTACTATTGTTTCAGTTAGCGCTCGAAACAAAAACTAACTTTACATATTTGTTGAAGAAATGACTATATCTGTCAGACGTTCCGTTCTGGTCTCTTTGTCTGTCTGTATGTTTCGGCTAATGTCTGAAACGACTAGGTTATTTTTTCCTATTTGGACGGGAGTTTCCTAGACTGATAGTTGATGTTATGATGAGTAACATAAGCTATACATTACAAGATATATATTTCGTTCTAGAAAAACAACTTTGTGTTTGTCATTTTCAGCGCGGGTTCGTTTATGGCCGCGGGTGCAGCCAGTATTATAATAAGATACTTGTTGCGTAATTAATAAGCTTTATTATCTAGAAAATGTATACAATGGAACTCGTGCTTACCAATGTACTTGTTAGACGCCCACTACTGTCTCATAGTTAAGTAGTTAGATCAATATTGTTCTTAGAAATGAAATAATCCTATTAAAATGTTATATAAATAAAACTCTTTAGAATTAAAATGTTGCATAACTGTATTTTTACGCTATGTTCCAACTAATACCAAATGAAATATGTTCCAAATGAATGGTAATTTTATGAACTGATTTAATTAAATTAAAGAATGACTCTGCGCCATTCAAAAGTGAAGTACCTTAAGTATGTCGACTTGCTTGCATATACTCAATCCGCCGTAAGCAAACACTTTCATCATAGTATGACATTCATCATCATCATCATTATCAGCTGGAAGACGTCCACTGCTGAACATATGCCTCCCCCATAGAACGCCACTTGGATCGGTTCCTGCATCCAGCGATTCTCCGCGGTTTTGACGAGTCGATCCAGCAAGCAGGGTGCCTACACTTCGTCTTCCGGTGCGTGGTCGCCACTCGAGAACCTTTCTTCGACGCGATATCAAACACAAAGGAACTATAATTTAAGCTGCGACTCTTCCATTAAAGAAATCCTTATATGTAGGCCCAGCCGTGTGATTCTCTAAAGGGGATCCCTATAATCTATCTATCCACAGTTTACCTTCCTACCGATAGAAAATTGACCTAACATCCATACAATTAGTGTCAAATATCCATCTCTAGTAAGGTATACCTACGATAGATAGGTTATTGGCACCGGCCGTAAGAGACATCGTTGTCTCTTTGACAACATCCGTGAAACAAATGACGAGATGACAAGAAACGTTGGAAAATCAACCTTGTGTACAAGGGCGACATCTCATAAAGTATTTGACATCGGTGAGCTCGTCGACGAGCGTAACGACGAATCATTAGATAATCGCACGGCTGGTCAATATGGCGACATGTACGCGTACGTTTATTTAATATAATGGTTCATTAAAGTGACTCCCTCTCGCCTGATGGAAAGCGGAGATGGAATCAAGAGGCGATGACCATTAACGCAGTTAAAAGCTGCTGCTTATATATATATAATACAGTGATTTTGAGATCTGAATTTTGCGCACTGTAGCAAATAAAATCATGGGAAAAATGGTACTAAGCAGATGTCTCGAGTTAACTCTGTTTGCCCGTCTCATCGATAACAAATGTAGAGTAAAAGTTAAGTAATTCAATTCAATTTCTTCCATCATGGGGCTTATAGATTAGTTTTTAATTTTTACTTTTAATATTCTGTTAATATTTGTATCTTTAATTATACCCTTAATATAGGAACTTAATCAAATTAAGTAGTTAACAATTTTTAGTATTTAAGAAATGATTGTTAAAAAAATGCTACAGCACCATTCACACCTTAACACAGTATGCTTGCGCACTGTTGCTTCGCAGTAGAATATCTTGTACTGCGGTGGTACCTACTAAGACGGCATCTTGCACGAGACAGCTAACACCCAGTAGGTCTGGTTTCCTCGCTTCTTACGACTCGCATCCGACTGCGGAGAGAATATTCTTCTGTGTCCCTTCAAGGAGATTATTACTGGATTATTGAATACTTGTCTATATATGTACTTATATCTATATATATACTTTACTGATAAAAGAGGAAAGATTTCTATGTAAGTATATTTGTAACTAATTGGCTCAAAAAATACTAGACCGATTTCAAAAATTCTTTCACCATTGGAAAGCTACATTCACCCTGAGTAACATAGGCTATATAAGATCAAGACAAAAAAGGAGACTCTGTTGTTTAACTCGTTGAGAAACCATATACTTATTATAATAATAACAATTTTAATGGAGAATAACGCATATTTAGATATAAATTTTTACAATAATGTTAATTACAATGTTAATCTTGAGTTCTGTCCGAAAACCAGCGCTGGGTTTGTCTTTTTGTTTCTTGACATCGCGCAGCATTACAAGTTGTTTACCAACGTGTATTCCTTCGGGTAAATACTGAAGGTTAGTGCTACGAGTATATTGTGATGATGTGCGTTGTTCAGAATAAATTTTGTTTCTTTCTTTCAATAAGGATTGTAATGCAACCGTGAAATAAAACAGAATGCCAACAAACTAACGCGAAATTAATATTTATCTGGAAATATCTAATGCCGTAATTTAGGAACGGAAACGAAGCCGTTGTCAGCAAAATTGAATATTTCATTACAAATTTCATGACAGTTTAACGTTGACTGACGGCCATTATTTTCGCCTTTATCAGCACGAAAACGAGTTGTCGAATCTTAGGTACTATATTAAGAACACTATCATCTTGACCGGCATTGATGCCTCCTAATATCTCTCCGTACATACAATGAGTCTAATGGTTCCGTCAAAGATTTAGATATTCCACAATACATATGATGAAAAAGACTGTTTCGAGTAGACGTCGAGCATTCTCAGACCTCAACCTGTCAAATTAAATGTAATTTTATGTTTATATTATAATTACTTACTCATACTGTCTTAACACTGTTATTGTGAATGCTGTATATGCCTGTAATTGGTGCACATATCAGAATATGAGGTATGATTATACCTAGAGTAATATGTACCTAGTGTAAATGTTTAATGTGTTGGCATATCCCAATAAATAAATAATATTACCGAAGTAGTTAAACCGCGCGGCTCCGATTATTTACTTTGATATTACTTTCCTACCGACTTCCAAAAAAAGGCTACTTACTATAATACTAAATTTTAATACTAAGGAGGTACTCAATTCGACTGTATTTTTTATTATTTTCATGACCTCATAACTTTCGATTGGGTGAACCGATTCTCAAAATTCTTTTTGTTTGAAAGCTGACGCTTCTCGTGTGGTCCCATTTAATTTCATCAAATTCGGTTCAGTAGTTTTTGAGTTACACTCCAATAACTGATTTTTACAAATCAGTTATTGGAGTGATGGGTTATTGGGTTGGGTGATATTGGGAGATAGTAAAAATCAGTTATATAATCAGGTATAATTTTTTTCTAATTGCACTTGTATTTAAATAACCTTTATACATCACATTCATATGTTTTTATAACTTAGCTTTGAATGTATTAAATAATATGATGTACTTTTTTTTATATTTGAAGGTAATTTATTCAGACAAAATAAAAAAAGTCAAGACGGAATGTTGTGAACAAAGAAGTGAGGCCGGTTTTCTAAACTACATGTGCGTGATTCGGTACTGACATGGTAATTCAAATTAAATTAAAGTTATTAAAAATTTATCAGTAATTAATACATTTAAATTAAATGATAATTAAAACTTAACGTGTTGCTTCCACGCGCCGCGATAGTTCGACTGACGAGCCAAGGCGTAGTTTCGTTGTAGGTTTTGTATGTAAATATGTATGGACACGCCGAGGCATAGTTTCACCCGGCCTCACTTCCTCTGTTCATAACATTCTGTCTTGACTTTTTTATTTTGTCTGAGGTAATTTATTGTAAAGTTTTGCTCCTTCGTATGTGATAGTTTTTTTACCACATTTTGTACGAGTTCTCGGCACAACTAGGAAACTAGCTCGCCAGGTGCTACGTTTGTTTGCTGATATTCTTAAATTTGGTAAAGTTTATAACTGAATATAAGGATAGATGATGTTGTATTTACCCGACCAGGGATCGAACCTGGCACACCGCACTACGAAGGCAAGGTTATTACCAACTGAGCTATCATGTCATTTATAATCTTGTAGTAGTATTAGTACGAACACTACTGTACGTTATTTATTTTATTCACTTAGTTAAGTCAAACGTAGCATGTGAGGACTACAAGAACCGTAATTTATTTAGTTTAAATTAATTAAATACAACAAAATTATACTAGCTCCACCCCACCGTCTAACCCGCGTGGTGATGTACGATGATGATGATGATGATGAAAAGTATCTTATGTCCTTCCCGGGATATTATTTATCACCTTGCCACATTTCATTACGATCCGCTCAGCCGCTTATAAGGTAACAAGCAGAGAGAGAAAGAGACGGAGTGACACATTTACACACGTTTTTATAATATTAGTAAGGATAGGACATTTTATATATGACATGACAGATGTCCTTTATATATAAAAAATAACCCCTATTTTTCCTGGTCACGCTATAAACTTGAGAACGAATGGGACAATCTCGATACTTCTTTTTTTGTTGTGTTAATTATTGTCAGGAGAAGGAACCTATGAAATAAAAACCAAGAAAAGAGTTATGGTTATGGCGAGGCCGAAGGCTGAACCTACTACGCGAACGAAGTCGATAGTATATAATGAACCCCTATTTCTCCTGGTCACGCTATAAACTTGAGAACGGATGGAACAATCTCGATACTTCTTTTTTTGTTGTGTTAATTATTGTCAGGAGAAGGAACCTATGAAATAAAAACCAATAAAAGAGTTATGGTTATGGCGAGGCCGAAGGCTGAACCTACTACGCGAACGAAGTCGATAGTATATAATGAACCCCTATTTCTCCTGGTCACGCTATAAACTTGAGAACGGATGGAACAATCTCGATACTTCTTTTTTTGTTGTGTTAATTATTGTCAGGAGAAGGAACCTATGAAATAAAAACCAAGAAAAGAGTTATGGTTATGGCGAGGCCGAAAGCTGAACCTACTACGCGAACGAAGTCGATAGTATATAATGAACCCCTATTTCTCCTGGTCACGCTATAAACTTGAGAACGGATGGAACAATCTCGATACTTCTTTTTTTGTTGTGTTAATTATTGTCAGGAGAAGGAACCTATGAAATAAAAACCAAGAAAAGAGTTATGGTTATGGCGAGGCCGAAAGCTGAACCTACTACGCGAACGAAGTCGATAGTATATAATGAACCCCTATTTCTCCTTGTCACGCTACAAACTTGAGAACGGATGGAACAATCTCGATAATTCTTTTTTTGTTGTGTTAATTATTGTCAGGAGAAGGAACCTATGAAATAAAAACCAAGAAAAGAGTTATGGTTATGGCGAGGCCGAAAGCTGAACCTACTACGCGAACGAAGTCGATAGTATATAATGAACCCCTATTTCTCCTTGTCACGCTACAAACTTGAGAACGGATGGAACAATCTCGATAATTCTTTTTTTGTTGTGTTAATTATTGTCAGGAGAAGGAACCTATGAAATAAAAACCAAGAAAAGAGTTATGGTTATGGCGAGGCCGAAAGCTGAACCTACTACGCGAACGAAGTCGATAGTATATAATGAACCCCTATTTCTCCTGGTCACGCTATAAACTTGAGAACGGATGGAACAATCTCGATAATTCTTTTTTTGTTGTGTTAATTATTGTCAGGAGAAGGAACCTATGAAATAAAAACCAATAAAAGAGTTATGGTTATGGCGAGGCCGAAGGCTGAACCTACTACGCGAACGAAGTCGATAGTATATAATGAACCCCTATTTCTCCTGGTCACGCTATAACTTGAGAACAGATTTACCGATTTCATTCATCTTTTTTTTAATGTTGTCTTGTACTTCGTAAAAGGTTCTTACATTAAAAAAAAGGAAAACATGAGAGGTTATGGCAAGGCCGAAGGCTGAGTCTACTACGCAAACGAAGTCGCGGGCAGTCGCTAGTACCTCTATAAATATTTAACAATGGACATTATTATACCTTGTCAAATATAATTTAAGACCTTAGTCGCCTTTCTCAATCGTTCGATGTTGAACAGAAACGCAATATGAGGTCATTGTTTTTTCTTCTATATAAGTGGAGTCGTACGTTTGTACATTCGCTATTCCTAAAGTTAATTAAATGAATATGTTTGGTTGCATGAAGTGAGATTTTATCAAGGATTAGGAATCAAGTCACAATCGCATAAAGAAGTCTGTCATTGAGTCCTGTATAAGTCACGTTCTAATTATGTGGTGGTTGCCTTACTAAAACTTTCGTTGCGATTGTCGCGGTTAACACAAGACAAAGTTTCATGATTTTGCTATACTTATGCACAATTACGAACATTTCACGGTTTATAATCCACCATACACGTAAAACTAAAATAAATACAATTCTAGGAAAAATAAACAAAATCAACGACAGCATTTTCGAGTTTTTTCCGCCATCTGAATCATTGTTGTGGTTTGATGGACGTGGATCTCTTGACACTGAGTGAGGCTCTTAACACCTTTAGTTTTTATCGTTTATATTGCATTTTTAATATTTGTATCAAACGATGAAAACAATCTAAAAAATTTGACGGGGCATGCATGACCCAAAATACCGGTGGTTAGGGCTGCAGACTGAGGAATCTCTGACGATACGTGCTGTGAAACATGAAAGAATTCTTTGCCGCGGTCAGGAATCGAACCAAGGACCCTATATAGCGTACCCTATATAAAAGCGTCTACAGTTTAGACAAAAACTAAAAAAGTTTCTTATGGACGGCCAATTACAGCATGGTTATATAAATGTGGACATTTCGCTTATTTAGCCAATATCTTTACACTTCACTATTTTTTGTTGTGGTATAAAATATAGCTATAATTTAAATTTCTCTATAATATAATTTAATTTTATTTAATAATTTAATTTAATTAACATATAATTTAAATCTGTCTCAACCAACCATTGTGCATGCAAAGAATACGTATTATTTGCGACCTCACACAAATGTTGTATATGTAAAACTGCACTACCCCTACTCTTGTTTATATTATTTATGATACAGTATTATATTTATCATACCTTATGTTTGTTTATGATATATGAGTATGTACCCTACAACGTTTGTATGTTATTTTCATTGTCACTGCTGCACTATCTTCTCCACTTTTTTGGTCACAGCTGAAAACCAGCGTTGGGTGTTGGTAACACACCCAACTCATGCTGAGCTGAATACCAGTTAGGTACTTGTCAAGTATTCAGGCACATGAGACGAGCGTAGTGTACGTAAATCCGTAGTCTCTGCCTGCCTTCCCCTCCAGGGTTCAGGCGTTGCTTTATGTAAGTGTCTTTATGTTTCATGTTTGTTCCACCTTGTTTATTAATTTGTTATATGTCGGCTCTGTGTTCTGTATATGTTTAAGTACTTAATAAAAATGTTTCTTTCTTTCTTTCTTTCTTTCTTATACCACTAACCACTCTGTACGTACTAAGCAACGAGATCCTTTGAATTTATTTTCACAAAGTAACAGAGCCAACTTACACAGTTCGGTAGCTGGCTTTTACAATTAAATATGTACGGAGCAAACTCAAATAAACACCGACACGTAGTAAGAGAATGCCCTTTATACGGCGAAAACAAACAAAGAGAGGCTTTGTAGTTATAAGCTATATAAGCTTATGACTAAACGTTTACTAAGAGATTAAAAGTTAAAGTACCTGTAATCCTAGCCCAAGAATTTGTGTGAGTTTAACGTAATCGTTTCATTGACTTAAAATATTAATTTAATACAAACTATTATTTATCTAGTATAATTATGGCACAGTTTCTCAAAGTAATCTTATATTTTGAAAGACGAAGCGCAGTTTATATTTTTTCGCGAGTTATGCGTCTTTGATTCCAGAATTCTTTAGATTTGACCATAGCCAACCTCTCTATTAGGCCAGTACCATTTTATATCTACTGCATTTTTATATACTGCACTTGTATTTTTGCATTGTAGTATTTACTAATGTTAACAGTATGATGGTGATGTATGTATTGTTTGAATAAGAACGCTATATTTTGGAAGAGGACGAATCAATCGTTTCGAAATGAGTTGTCGCTACAGTTGCGTAGGGTATAGTAGGCGATTTTGTACAAACACTAGTCTAACAATCAAAATAGTAGCAGGAAAAAGTCAGTTTAGTCATTTTTATAATTATTTGTGTACCTATTGTTTTATTTTGTTGTGAAACTTCTTAATTCTTCTTAGATTCTTGTACACTAAATTTAGGAATGCCTCTCGTCGATGTAGCCTACATCACCAAAAAGCGCTATGCTGATATAAGGACAATAAGCCAGCGCTGTTGTTTATTACTGGCCAGCACAGATAACATCTTCAATCCATCAAGCTCGGGTCACATTAACTGCACACTGCAACAGTATGGTAAGTTAAACATTATGCCTTGTATACAAAAGATACATAATTGAAGTGCCAATATACATAAGAAATATTGTTCGGGATGGTTTCCATGTACTTATGTTTTGTTTGTTATAATTCGAATAAACTGTTACAATAATATGAATTTAGCAATGAAACGAAACACATTTATTGAAGACACACACAATTACATATTCTAGACATAAAAAAACTAGAAAACACATCATTTACACAACAAATTATAGATACTTATAGGATGTAGCGTAATGCTTTGCGTGGCATGCACATATGTCCTGACTCAGCATACGACTAAGGACAGTTTCCTGTCACTGATATTCAACCATATGTTAAAAACCCATATAGTTGAAAATAAACTAGACACTACATCAATTATGATTAAGACAGGTGAAATTGCGAACCTCCGTCCACAGCCCTTCATTCATTCCTTCATTCTCAATTCTTTTCATGTCAAACTGAACATTTTTGAGAAAACAAACCTGCGACTCGTGGCCCAATTTGTATCAGACGCTTTGATGACTTGGCTAATGAGGCATCCGAATCAAGATCGCCTCATTGATGACTGACAAGTGAGCACCAGCCGTGCGTTTCTCTAAGAGCATCGTGGCATCTTTGACAACATCCATGAAACAAATGACGAGATGTCAAGAGATGTTGGAAAAACAATCTAGTGTACAAGGGCGATATCTCACAACGTATTTGACATCGAATCCCACGGCAGTATCAGTTTCAACAGCTTGGAATTTTTTTAAAACAGTAAACGTCGGTTCAAATAGTGTAAAAATACTTACTTGGTAGCAGTAGAGTCCTTACTGCTTACAAATATCGTTAATTGCATATATATTTGTAGAGAACGGGCCATCTGGTAACCAACATATCTTAATCGCTTCTCAAAATGCCCATTAATGGTCACGCATTAATGGGCATTTTGAGAAGCTACGACGACTATTGTTTAATTTATAATATATTATCAGTTAATTTATAATTACTACATCATATAATCTAATTTAGAATATTAATTAGGCTAAATCATTCAATTGAGTTTTATATGTAATATTTTCTTTACCATACGTTTGGTAAATAGGACTTTGCAGCCGATCCTATTCATTCAACAGAGCTGCTCAGTGTCATCTGTCCAGTGGGCCGATCACGAAAATCTGCTTAAGTGTAACGTTATCGTATCGTTTACGTATTCAGTACAAACTATGAGTTATCTGTGCCACTATTGTACTAGATAAATGACATTTAGTATTAAACACGTTAACGATGCGATTACGTTACACTTAAACAGATTTTCGTGCTCGGCCCACTGTAACTTTACTTGATACAGCGTACTACAAACGCTAACACAGTAATATCGAATTACAGTTGCGAGGCGAGGTATGTAATAATGCGGTGGTACCTAGCAGAACCGTCCTACAAACTACTACGTGACTTGCTACCCGGGAACACTAAAACAGAAACACTGAAGAGTACCTCATACATTATAAATAATTAATTGAATTATTTACAATACAATATACTCGAACATATGAATACATTTATAGTATCTGTAATTGCATACACACGTGCAAAATGTATACATATTTTTATGTGTATATATATGTATATATATATATATATATGTGTGTGTTATTCAAGGAGTATAAATTAATATATACAGTTGCACTATAATTGACAGAGAGCTGGAGGGTGAAGAGAGAATTTACTGGCCAGTGTTTCGAGCTTGATAACCAGATTTAGTGGTTTTACTTGCATATTTTATATTCAAACGTTTCATATCGCGTTTCGCATTCGTGTTTTATATTGTATATGTACCTACACATAACGTAAAGCTAGGATAGTGAATATCGGCTGCTAATCAGAATCATCGATACCATACAGGGATAGGGAATACAAGACTGATATGAACGGTGGTGCAACATTATACAGTAATATTTAATTATTAATTAAAAGGTTAGAGTTTAAATAAAATACACTTAAATATAACAATACATATACTTACATGCAATAATAATATAATACATAAACTTAAATACGTAAACTTAATATATAACTGTCCATAATATAAATAATATCAATCAGTCAATGATGTCAGGATTCAATATTTAATAAAGAGAGATAATAGTCTTTCACTTGAGCTTTGAAGCTATTCAGCGATTGCGCGCGCTTGATACTAGCCGGGAGTGCATTCCAGAGGTGAACTGCCTGGACTGTGAGGAAGAGTTGTAGAATGTAGTACAATGTTCAGGAGTCATTAGAAGTAAGTTCTCTGATGACCTGTGAGAGTAAGAAGAGCTCTGGACAAATCTAAATCGTTCTTTTAGGTAGAGGGGAGTAGAAGGATTAAACAGAATGTTGTACAGAATAGAAAGTATATGAGAATTCCGGCGATGGCGTATAGGAAGCCACTTAAGTTTACGGCGAAAATCAGAAACGTGGTCGTATTTTCGCAAACCGAAAACAAACCGAATACGGAGATTCTGAAGACGTTCAAGCTTGTTAAGCTGGTCCTCTGTGAGATCTATGTAACTGGCATCAGCATAGTCAAGAATGGGAATAAATATTTTATATGAAAGTGAGCTATGATAAAGTTGCTATGGCAAGGTCAAGTTTCCACGTTTGAGTTACCAGTACCTTAAACTAACTTTAAACTTTATATAGAAAAATTGTGCTTTGACGTACGCTTTTGAACTTTGCAACCTTATTATACATTTAAAAGCGATTTGTTTTTGTGACGGCGGTCGACGTTATCGGAGAAAATCTCTGGCATATTTCATAACGGCTACGGCGTAGCGTGGGCCGTAGCTGCGACCTACGCGCGCCGTTATCTGCAAGTATGTCTCGACTTTCAGAAATCGATTTGTTCAAGTAGAAATACAAAGAAACCAAAGAATGGCTGCCATAAGATGATAGGAATCTTATGTCAGCTACTCTATAGTTTTATGGTTGACTACATAATAATCACTGTTATATGTACATACTTGGGTTTTACAATATTTGTAATTTTAGAGAGAGAAAAATACACATCATCGGAAGGCATTGGAACCCGCATCTTCCGATAATCCGTGTCAGACGCCATACAACTGTGCCACCGGGGCTTCCCGTCCGAGTATCAAATTTCAACTCTCTATTTTAATTTAACTGTCGTGTGGTGACGTTTTAAGTGGTAGATCATATACATATCGTGGCTCTAGAAGAACTCTAAAGTTATTTAGCTCAGTATTAGTACTTCAGAGGCAGATTGTCCACGCTTCACTTTGGCAATAATAAAATATTGCAGTGGTTTGCTTTCAGGCGCGTTTACTAAATCCTTATATTGCAGGCCAGTGGCGACCTACTGCTTATCTTCTGCTTAGTAGTGTTAAGAATGACGTCATTAGGTTATGGTATAAACACAAGGCCCGCCTGGTGTTAAGCGGTAACGTCTGCACTGTCCCCGTAACCCTGAGACATTAAGTCTCATGTGCCTCTAACTGGCAACCACATCCATCAAACTGGTCAAAGTCAAAATCATTTATTCAATTTAGGCGTCAAATCAAAGACGCACTTATGAACGTCAATTTTTCATTATAATGTAATTTAAAGACTCTACCACCGCGTTCTAAAATATATAGAGCCCACTGAGAAGAAGCGGCAAGAAACTCGGGGCCATTCTTTTTATATAGATGGAAGACAGTAATGAGAGCATTACTGCTTAATGATGAAAATAGGTATGGAGGCAGTACTTCCCCCGAAGAACTCGTTCACAAAGAGTTCTACCGGCCTTAAAAAAATACTTTACATTAGTGTGATATATAAGTGGTCATTATGGTCAAAAAATACCTAACATGTTACATTTATTTTCAATCTAGTACATCGTTATCAACGGATTGTTATATAAACTAATATTAAGCGGAAGAAATCGCAGACAAAATCTAGAGAAAATAAAGAACTGCCGCTACCTGAAATCCACAAGACATTTTTCGCACTGATGCTTTACAATAACGCCTCTATTTCTATTTTGGTATCGAAGCTATCAATGTATCTATTACTACCAGATTTCCCTGAATTCTGTTAAACATCTCACTTTTCCGTATTTATTCGTTCAGAGTTGTTATTATGGAATTGTCGTGTCGCCATAAGTGGTGAGTAAGTGGTGAGATAGTGTTACCCTTCCCGTGCGCTATGTAGGCCACCGGTATCAGATAATGTGGCACCCGAAATACAGATCTGTTTTATTTGAAAACTGTGTTTTATTATCAGTTATCTTAACTGATCGGTAACGGTTGTCCGCTATCTGATTACTGATTAAACAAGTGTTTCTAATAATAGGTTACTGTGTTCGCTTTATGTTTCATGTGAAAATGGTAAACTAACCGGACTGGCTTTAATACGAGTGTCTTCGAATACCTTGCGACATTATCACATTTTGCTTCTTTAAAGCTCTATTGAAATAACCTTGTGAAAAGGGGCAAAGATTGTGAGCTGTGATTATCCTTTATCTATATATATATAGAATGAACCCCTATTTCTCCTGGTCACAGTCTATAACTTGAGAACGGATGGACCAATCTCGCTAATTCTTTTTTTGTTGAGTTAATACGAAGTCGCCGACAGTCTAGTATATATGTTTATATATAAAACAAAGTCATGTTAGTTACACTAATTAGAATTGAAGAACGGCTGTACCAATTTTAATGATTATTGTGTTTTTCGATTTGTCATATCTCGGGGAAGGACATAGGATACTTTTAAGCATCATCATCATCCATCACCACGCTGTTGAAACCGCAGGGCGCAGCTGGTTAGTTATATTTATAATATTTTTTATTATCCATGTAGGCACCGCAGAAAATGATATTTAATCTGTGCTGTCACCAAAAACCCCATAACAAGTCCATGGCAACAAATCACAATTAGATCCAAACAAGCTTACCGCTTGTTTCATGCATTATCAAACGGCATGGTGTCCCATAGACCCCCTGCGGCGTACATTTAGCCCGGCAGTTTTATGGGTACTTTCGGCTTCCTTAAAGCTGGTCTAGATTTAGATTTATTTGTTTTTGATTGCAGGAAACGGTTCGAGTTTGGGGAAAGGAACTTAATTAGAAGGGTAAATGGTTTAATGGGGAAGATTTCGGAGAGCAGAGCTCTTTAGTGGA
Source organism: Selenia dentaria (assembly GCA_917880725.1). Taxonomy (NCBI): domain Eukaryota; kingdom Metazoa; phylum Arthropoda; class Insecta; order Lepidoptera; family Geometridae; genus Selenia; species Selenia dentaria. Next base: position 31,709,780 of record OU862885.1, on the reverse strand, counting down.
TTTTTATTTGTGATAAATTTGGGCTGATGACTGGCTGTTGGTACTACTTTCACAGCCAATATTTAATAATAATGAGTACATTCATATGTATAGTAATCACAGAAGCCTACGAAATAATTAGTTACTTTATGAGCCTAGTTTAGGAACCAGGTGTTCTATTAATATAATTTTGTAGTTTTGGCTTGAATAAATACATTATTTTTGATTGATTTGATTTGAGCTACATACGGCTTCACTTATAAACGCTGCTCAACTTAAAATTACGTTATTTAGTACTGCGCATGGCATAACTGTTTTGCACCGTAATAAATGACGTTATTAAAATTTAAGCAGCGTTTTTAATCCATCAAAGGTCGTTGGTCATCATAGGGCCAGACACAATAGAAATTTCATTGTTATAATATAACGACTCTTGAAGGGATATGTAAAGTCGTTATATTGTTAACAAGTAAATCCAAAATCATTTAACACTTAGAATAACACTTCTAAAAATAGGACTGTTCTATTGAATTTTGGGTTATATTAGGTTAATTTAGCGAGCACCAAGTTAAGTGACGACTAAACTGTCTTAAATATGCCCACAATTGAAGAGAAATGTCTAATTTTAGTGCTGTCATTCGGAAGTGTTATACTATTTTAGGTTGTATCCTAAACAAAATAAGTACTGCCATAATTTAGAGATTTTTAGTTAAGAGAATGCTTACAGAATCGATACCATTGTTTGACATATTGCTAAACTATAAAAAAGAGTTGTCACACTCATACCCCGCACTAACAGCCGTATTTATAAACAAGCAAAAGTAATTATTTAAGGAAAAGTAATTACTTAAGCAACGACTTTAATTCTATAGGCTAGAATTTCCCTCAAGTTAGAACTATCGAAGGCTAGGATTCTTAGCCGAGTAATAGTTATCATTTCCTTTGCTTATGCAATGAGAACACGGTAATTTTTCGTTCTTATTACAAACGTGAAGTTGTATAAAAAATAACATTCGCACACAATTCTCAACTGTGAAGGATCTATTATGCTGTAAAAATTAAAATCCCATCAAACCTAATACAAGTGTAAAAAGATACTGAAACATGACATCCCAACGAAATGCCAGCTGTTCGGCCGGAAGCAGTAGGCCTTATACTTGCTCGAAAAATTCTTATAAGCGAGTGAGAAACTGATCAAATTATAACTTAGTTAAGCTTTTAGGCGGCTTTTCCATTTAATTCTGTTTATTCCAATGTGTACCAACCTTTAATCCAGAAAACATTATGCAGAAAATATTTAATTAAAACTCGGAAACAACCATAAACAGCTTGGTACTGTTTGCGGTAACTACGGTTGTGCGGGATAACTTATGTCTACCCATTGTTCTAAGTAAGATCGTTTTGCTAATTAGTTAGTTTGTTACAGTAAAACGTTATGAAATTACCCAAATTCTTAGTGTCCTGAACTAGTGTCAGGGTCGGACCGCCCGAATGCCTTCTGCTAGTGTCTAGCATACGACTAGTCAGAGACAGTAGATATGTCTACTCTAAATGTTATAGCTAAAAAAGATCCTTTTGTGTAGCTTCCAACAAGTTATTTTTATTCTATTATAATTGGGACCTTTACCTAAAATGGTATGTCAGTCCCGTTGTACCCGAACCTTACTACTAATACTACATTATCTTATTATAGCCTCTATAAAATAGCTACTATTGAACTATAGCGTACAAGACGAAATCTTCTTCTTCTTTAGCCTATATTCGTGCATTCTAAGCCTCTCCCAATTTCTTCCAGACCACTCTGTCTGCAGCTGTTTTCATCCAGTCATGGCCTGCATGTCTTCGGATATCATCTACCCATCTCTTAGGTGGGAGGCCTCGTGGTGTTCGTCAACGGCCTCCATTCTATGATTTTCCGTGCCCACCTGTCCGTGTTTATTCGGGCTATGTGACCTGCCCATGTCCACTTCTGTCTAGCAATGGTTTCCACCACGAGCGTTTTCTGCCTTATCCAGTTGTTTCTTTTTCGGTGGCGCAACGAGATCCTGAGCATAGCTCTCTCCATCGCCCTTTGCGCAACTCTGAACCTTTCAGCTGATCGCTTTGTAAGAGACATAGTCTCGGTACCATACGTGAACACAGGCATGATGCATTGTTCGAACACTTTGGTCTTCATTTTGAGGGACAATTTTCCGCGCATTATCTGTGAGTTTGCCCCGAATGCTGCCCAAGCTTGGGAAATTCGTCTATCAACCTCCGCAGGTTGATTAGAATCCCTAGAGTGATTTTGTGACTTAGGTAGGTATAATTTTCGACAACTTCGACCGGTAGTTGAAAGTTTGTTGCCTCTGGTATGTTGGTCATAATCTTAGTCATAGTCATATTCATACTCAAGCCTACTTTTCCGGATTGGATCTTCAACTCTTCGGTCATTTCCAACATGTCAATAAGGGGAATCAACTTTTCTCATGAGGAATCCAAATTTTCTTGACGGATAGTAACCAGATCGTATTCTATGAGCTAGAACTCCAACAAGATGACATATATACAAAATCACAACATCCCGGAGAAGTAGGCAATGACCACGGATTTCTACAGATCCTTATAATGCAAGCTTCCCAGTATATCTTAGGGTTATGCGACATAATCTTGACTTTGATTACTAACATATTTTAATTATGTTCAATGAATGTCGTGCTACATATCATAGAATAAGTTTTGGTCATAGAATAAAATTATTATTTAATATAAAATAAGTAATTTATTGATTCAGGCGTTACTTTGCGGAAATCCATCCATCAAAAAACACACCCCCAAATAGGCCAAAATCATTGTTTTTTTTTCAGCGCAAGTGTCACAAAATATTTTGTTAATATCGTTTTTTTTTATAAAATAAATATTTCTCACAGCTGTAGCAAGTGAAAATCCGATGATTTTGGCATATACATTTTACTTCATTCATTCTCATCGCATTCTTCATACATGCCTGTTGATTCGGGTTTGCTTTTTGACATGGCTAGCAGTCTTTATTCATCATCATCATTATGACGTTCACTGCTGAATCACTATCTGGCTGGTCACTTGGACCGGCTTTCCCGCGGGTTTGACGAGGTTGTCGGTCCACCTAGCGGGGGCTAACCTAACATCGTCTTCCGGTGCGTGGTCGCCACGCGAGAACCTTTCTTCTCCATTGGTTATCAGTTCTGCGAGCGATGTGGCCCATTGCCATTTCAACAGTTTTTATTGTACTGTATCTAAGCTCGAAGTAACGTCATAGGGAAATAACGACCGTATTCTGAGACGGGATGGACTTACGGATTATTTCCTCTATAACTATTTATAATAAAAAGTGTATATATATATATATATATATATATAGTATACAAAACACTGCAGTAATAAACACTACGTTTCTAAAACTCCTTGTTAAAGCATAGAACAGCGCTGTTTAGCGTGAAGCGCGAATTCTTTTTCTAACATAGCCAAAATTGAAAGAAAGTCACATTAATGCGTTTTAATGTTTTTTTTTTATGCTAACACGTTACTGATTTGGAGATAGAACATAAAACTTCCCAGCACCAGCTAGCGGAAGTTAGATGATACGTGTCACCCCAGTGGTCACCTCACCACCTTTTTACGATATCATGCCCTCATATTATATTCCTATAGAAAGTATTCTATCTTCTTATAAATAAAATCTTAAATTACTTTTAAGAATACAAATAATTAATTGGCTAGAAGAGAAACATAAGCAACTTCCAAGAGCTTATTGAACTTTCTCACAAGTTTGGAATCAAAACACTAACTCTGTGAACAAATTTTTCAGGTTACTTTTTATACAGTATTTGGAAGTAAGACAGACTATTCATAAAAATAATATCGGTTGTACGTTTTATAATGTTATAAGTTTATTTGACTGTATCCGCTCGATTTTGGTCCAACGCAGTGGTATTGTAAAAAAAGGCTGCTACAATCAACAGCAAACAGTTTGTTTACTGGGTGTAACTTTAGTATAACTTGAAATCATTTAGCGGTCGCCTCGCCTCATTGAGGTAAACCTTTGACCGTTGACCGCATAAGCTGGGTGTATCCATCAACACAGATCGTAGTCATCATCATCATCTCAAAATTCAAACTCAAATCATTTATTGCTTATGTATCAGGTAAATATATACAATGCAGGTCTTGCTTACTACAGGTGTTTAGAATAGGTGACATACATGTGTAGGTACATGTCACAGATTAACACCTCCGTGTTGCAATTGTGCAGAGAGGAGTCTATTTTATTAAATAAATCTGTGTTATCATTAAATAAATCTTCAATATTATAATACGAACACTTCTTCTTTTTTATTAGGTAGTAAATTTTTAGTAATTGTAGATTTTTTTATTTTCAGCTTTTTTTTGCAAAGTCATCATCATCATTATCATCTCAGCCGTAGGACGTCCACTGCTGAACATATGCCTCCCCCATGCTACATTTTGTAAAGTAGTGTATTATACATTTTAACTGCCATTGCATCTCTGCCATAGGACGTTAATTACTGAATATATTCCTATTCCATAAATTTCATATAGAACCGGTTCGAAGGCCCACGTCGTCTTCTGACACGTGATCGGAACGTTGTTACTCTACCAGTCTCATGTACTAGGATGATAACCCTGATATAATGAACACATAGTACTCAATGTGTTTAATGCTACAACTCACACTAACTACGAGTACAAACTCATTTTTTTTCTTTAAGTTTAATTACAATAACGACCAATGTCTGTTATCACGAACCGGCAAGCGCAGCGTAGGTCGTCCATCGATACGGTGGACAGACGACCTGATAAAGGTCGCAGGACGACGTTGGATGCAGGCCGCTTCCAACCGGTCTTTTTGGAAAGTTATGGGGGAGGCATATGTTCAGCAGTGGACGTCCTCTGGCAGAGATGATGATGATGACAATAACCCAAATGCTTATTCCAAATCCCAAGTTTACTGATTCAGACCAAAAACAAAATCCAATAATTAGAAAAAGGAGGTGGGAGTTGTTTTATTTTACTCGATTTTCAATTAAAGGAGGGGAACAAGCTTTTTCCACACTATGAAAAAAAAACATGACGGCCGTTTGTTATTTGTAAAATTTTGTTTTTACTACATTAATAATATAACAGTACGCTTTTAATTTTATTATTCTAAATAATTTTAAAAAAGTCATCTAAAAGTGCAAGTTGCGATTTTATAATTATGAAGCCACCAGAAAAAAGATGTCTTTGATTTCTTACAAAATGCTCCAGACAACAATTAATTACTAATATAGGTAACTATTTTATTTTCCTTGTAAGTACTACACCTAAAGCACTATGTCACTCGGGAGAAAGTTCTATTTCTGTTCAAGAGTATGTTTAAGCCCGACGCGCAGTGAAGGGCTTAAAAGAAACTCGAGAACCGTTTTCTCCCCTCGGTGTACAATGTACTATTATTATGTGTCGACGCTGTGTACAAACCACCAGAGTTCGTCATTTTAATGTTTACAAAAACATTATTACTTCACATTTCCGGTAATTTTCCGTTGGTTTCTGAAGCAGGTGAAGTTTCACAATAAACATTTATTGGTTTCAGATCAGAAATAAAGTTATCGGATGTTATTTAATCTGTTTGAGAGAGTTAAACTCGATATAAACCATTATGAGTAGACAGAGAGCTAACTACAAGAAAACTTGCACAGAGTGTTACATTCAATATATGTTTGTTAATGCCTGATTAATGTAAACCTTACTTTGAAATTTAGAAAAAAAACCTTTCCTCTCTCGGTCTTAAAACTTGCGTAAAACTTCTTGTCAGACGCCTTGCCCTCTGAGGCACCCGAACGGTGGAACAAACTTATCTCTCTGATTGATCTAAATCAGATATTCCACTTTCAAGCACGAGTGCTCAGATATAGCAGTGCTACCAGCCGTGACGGACTGTTCCACAAAAGCTCTAGTACCTGCAAATTTCACAGCCCATAAAAGCATCATCTACGCCATATTTGTCGCTGCCCATAATACACATAAGTGATGAACTGCACTGCGCCCATCACCCTGAGATATTATTTGTTATTAAATCTCATGTCACATGGGTCTTAGCAAACCAGTTTCATGCTACCTTTGCATTCGACACTGAGAAGTTATATCTCGTACTCGAGCTATGGCGTCGATGGTTGACCGTCCGTGGCGGTAGCCAAATGGTCCGTCGTGAAGGTCGGGCCCTACCCTGATCATGTGCTTGACGAGACGTGAAGCGAGCACTCGTTCAAAGAGCTTACTTGTCTCGTCAAGCAGCACGATAGGACGGTACGCCGATGGTGATTCGGCTGGGCGCCCACTCTTTCGAAGCAGGACTAGTTTACCTGTCTTCCATTTTTGGGGGAACCTGCCTTGAGTGAGGCACTGAGTAAACAAGAGCTTCACTTTCTCTCCAATATCTTCCATTGCCACAGCTATTGCTCGCCCAGGTATGCCATCCGGCCCTGGGGCAGTGTTCTTTTTCTTCATTTTTGCCACAGCCACTTCACGCTCTGCCTGAGAGACAGGTGTTATGTCTTCTTGTGACGTGGCAGACTCGGACGGCGGTGTCATAGCAGGTGGCTGCCACTCCTCCCTTTCAGGGAAGAGGGTTGTTGGAGTAGCTGCGGCTCAAGAGTTGTGGTCAAAGGGAGAGCCCAAGGTCGGAGATTACCACTCACCACTTTATAGGGTCTTCCCCATGGATCCAAATTAAGGGTCTCTAGCCATTGCTCCCAGGAGGCCTCCTTAGAATTCCGGATGGCTTTCTTTAAATTAGTGCAGGCAGTACGGTACTCTTGGTAGAGCTCCTGCTCTCGGTTTATATCTCGGGCTCGTCTACGTCTGTAACGGTGATAAGTGCGACAGGCCGCAACACATGTTCTGCGAAGTTCGCCGATTTCCGGGGTCCACCAGTACAGATTCCGTCGCGGTCTGACTGGTTTGGCATAGCAGCGTCACAAATGCGAACCAGAGACTCTTCCAATTGTTCTGCTGTTATGTCCACATCCATTGCAGCTTCGATTTGGCTGGAGTCATAATTCCATGCCTCAACGGTGGCCGCTTCTTTTGCCAGTTCTGTGTTGAGCTGCTTCAGCGACCAGCGTATGTTACCTCCAACTGGAGACCGCACTGTTCCTGCCTCACTAGATGACCTAGTTGAGACATTAAACCTTATGTATCGGTGGTCTGATAGGTTCTCTACATCTGTTATCACCCTCCAACTTTGGACGCGGCTTGCAAGGGCATGGCTTGCGAACGAAACATCTACTATGGAGCTGTCTTGTGGTCGCACGCACGTAGCCACCGATCCTCTGTTTAGGATCTCCAGCTCATTGGATGCAGCCCAATCTTCTACCGGCTCACCCCAGGCATCCGTTATGGGACACCCCCAAGCCCTCGACTTAGAGTTAAGATCGCCTGCGACCAGTACAGGGGTCGGGTGAGCTTGTCTCAAAAGCGACCCTACTTGAGCAAGAAACTGCTCCAATTCTGCGCGTGTTCTACTAGGCGAAAAGTACAACCCTATGAACGCAATTCCGCCCGTAATCACCATAACATATCCTTGGCCCCTCACCACCCTATCAAAGGGTGGGGCGCCTGTCGATGATTGGACAACGATAGCGACCGTATCCGCATGATCCCCAACCCAATTGTCTCGGGTGGGGACAAAGTTTGGTTCGACTACAATTGAGATTTGTATCAACCACGCTCTGGAGCAAAAGGTCCTGAGCGTCGGCACAGTGGTTGATATTCGCCTGAAGGAAGGATATGGGCATAATAAGCCCCCGGTGTCCATCAAATTCACCTCTAGCGATTGTTGCTGAGCCGGCTGCGCAATGGTGGCGGGCCCTTGAGCCTGCGCCAGACGACTTCTTCTTCTTCCTTCTATCATTTTTTGGTAGTGTGCTAAGGCATACTTTGGTACCCACGCGGTGATCTGCTTTTCGTCCAGCCGCTTCGCGCACTGGGCAATGAGGCGCATCAGTGCATTGCGTAACTTTGTGTCCGCTCTTGCCACAACCGAAGCAAAGTGCGCTCCGGTCGACGCTACCTTTACATTTGCTGCTCACGTGACCGGGCTCCAGGCATCTGAAGCAGCGCAGCGGTCTAGGCTCTAAGATCATTGGTTGAGCTGAAACCCAGCTCACCCAAATCCTTCCTTCAGCGGCCTTTTTAGCTGCGGCGATGGGGCACCGTAACCACAGCGACCCTAGGCGGCCCTCAGGGCGGATAATGTCCCCAGATTTGATGGCCTCTTCCTCATAGCCGCCAACACTGGCTACGGCTGCCACAACTTCGTCCTTGGTTACGGAATCGTCCAGGCCACTGATGCGCAATTCAGCGGTCTTGTAAGCTCGGAATACTCGGACGTCTTCCGAGTTAAATACGTCCTTTAGTTTATTCACAAGGCAATCTGCTTTCGCCTCGTTTGTTTCGCCAGCAATTTCTATGACGCGTGCCCCGGTTGCTGCTGTACGGACACGAACAGATGGAATCCCAAGTTCGTCGAGATTTATTTTGCTTCTGGCCTCTGCTAGAGCGCCCGCATACGAAATACCTTTTTCCGCACCGCCTGAGTTTATTGATAGTACAATGGCTGACGTACGGGGGACGCGGAGTTTTGGTTTTCTAGGGCGTTTCGGCACATTTTTCTTTTGAGAATGAGGCCTAGGCTCCACAGAAGGCGCAGGCGCCGCTGCGTCTAGTGGTTCTGCTGCGCGATTGCTAGCACTTGTCTTCTTTTTGTCCGCAGACAGCGCAGGTCTTATGCGCGTTGCAGGCAGGAGTCTGTCCTCGAGCGCATCAAACCTGGCATTTACCATGTTTCCTATTCTGAGCATGATGTTGCGCTCAAACTCTTGTGTTGAGTCAACCTGGTTTGAAGTAGGGGCGTTGCAGTGCAAACACTGTGTCTTTCGCGACTCCTCCCTCAGCTGGGCGACCTCCTTGCGCAGTTCGTCCATTTCTTTTTTAAGGCGAGTGTTGGCAGCCTGCAACAAACGCGTCTCATCTGATGTAGAAAGGTTGCTGAGCTCTGTGACAGCATCTTTGATCGTCGAGCCGGCTTCCTTGAGACCACGAACAAACGTGCCCTTGAGATTACCGGAAGTGGCAGCGACTTTCTCTATAATATCCACGCTGCCTAATATCAGTTCTTGTAAATCTACAGAGGACTTTTCCTCTGTACTACACCAATGGGGTAAGAGTGACATCCTTGCCCTTTTTTGTTCCTCAGTCGCTGTGTAGACATCCTTTTCGCCTTCCATCTGGAATTCTGATTTTTTGTAGGCATTGGCCTTAGATGTTTCCGCGTCTGGCGCGCGGACTTTTCCTTTCTTCGCAGACGGCAGTTTTGCAAGGCTCTGGTCTTGGCCAGAATCTGAGCCAGAGCGGTTACCGTCATTCTTTCTTTTTCTCCAAAACTTGTGTGAAGAGCCGGACTCTGCTGTCTCCATGCTCACCACGGATGAATCGGAATCCGAAGCCAGTGCGTCCTCCGGACGCATAGCTGGCGCAATAGCTACATCTTCTTTAGGATTGCAGCGGGTGATTATCACGTGCAGCTCCCTGGCAGGCTCCTTATCGGAACCTGTGCCTCCTTTAAGTCGAGGGCTACGACGCACCTCGTTTTTTTCACTTGCTGAATCAGAGTCCATGTTCTTGCATTCGTCGATTTTACAGATCGTTGAGTTAGAGCGTTTGGTGCCCCCCCCAGAATACGTGGGGCAGCCCTCAGTAGAGTTGCGGGATTTCTCGGCCTGAGCCGACGTACCCGCCTGGGGTAATATTACCAATCTATTACAACCGTCCATGATGATTTGTCAGTTAAGAGGCATAACGGCCTGGCGTGGAAGAAGTAGGAAACAATAGAGGCAGAAAATAGGGAAAGGGGGATAGAAACGCTGGGAAGGAAGATAAAGCCTAAAATAAATACACACAATTAACTATAATAAGTGGAACATAATACATAGATAATACAATAAATACTTCTTTATAACAAATACATCTAGACAGAGTACACAAATACATAAATAACATGGCGGCTCTCAAACATCCGCGCCATGTTGCCCCATCCACTGTGTCCTATGCTACCTTCATAGGAATACGTGGAGGGGCGGTGTGTCAGGCTATTCGTTGCGGGACAGTGAAGTCAGCCAAATAACGGTTGGCTTCGTTGACCCGCATCCAGGGTGCACCACGAAGAGGTTGCCTGACCTAGCACCCCAATACGCGCTAACCTAACCTTTGTTATTTTTTTTTTGTCCCGGCGAGATCCTATATGGATACCACCTACTACGGGGAGGTAGGTGGTTATGTGGGAGTCCGTATACCCACCAAAACCCCGGGGTGTTCCGTCACTGCCGCTTTTGGCGGGAACGCGGGACAGTTTTTGCACACGACCGCGAACCCGCCGCGGCCGTCCGTTGCCGGACCCTTCTCTTCGCGGCACGCCAGAACACATGGCGCGCCGCAACTGCCTCAGAGACCAAACCCGCCAACAATGGGCGCCAGACTTCCCCGTGTCTGGACGCCCGTGGTCTCCCTGCGGTGGGTCGGATACGTAGCCCCACCGCCTGCTACGTCAGCCACGGGGGATAACCCCCCCGTGACCCCACCTACTCGAGTCTGCGCCGAGCGCCCGGATCCCAGCTCCTCGAGCCTGCGCCAAAGCGCCCGGGCCCCACCTCCTCGAGCCTGCGCCAAAGCGCCCGGGCCCCACCTCCTCGAGCCTGCGCCAAAGCGCCCGGGCCCCACCTCCTCGAGTCTGCGCCAAAGCGCCCGGACCCCGCCACTCCTATGTGGACTTGGCGGCCAAAGCCCATAGGAGCGGCCCTGCCTGAGCCGGCCAGCGCACCCGAACGCCGGCGCGGCCCCTGGGTTCCTCTTGGCTTCACCGTGGTGCTCCAAGCTACGGCTACTGAGCCCCCCCGCCACTTCAATGCGGGAACCATTCGGGGGGGGCGCTAACCTAACCTTTTTTTTTTTTGACGCTGGGATAAATGCATTACGCATGCCCCCCCATTGGGGATAGGGGGGCATGTGGGACTTCCCGGTTCAACCGGTATACCCACTAAACTAACCCAGCGGCACTCCGGCTTCGTCAGTGTGGAGGAGGACTGGGAAGTTGGGACTGGACTGGGACTGGACGTCTGCCGGGGATTCTTAGCACCCCCTGCCCCACCGTTACCGTGGCCGCTACCGTAGCCAGGAATATCGGAGCTGCCGGGGACTGGGAGCTGGTGCCTATTGTGTCCGTCATTGGGGGGATTTTGCCAATATTCGCCACGCTTGGCAGGCGGGTTGGCGAGCGCAGTCTTGGGGTTTTAATACTGGGAAGGTGCTGCTGCCCACCTTCCGATTGTTATCCCTTAGCAGATTATTACGCACCCACGGGTAGAGTTGGGGGGGGGTACTATTCTAAGCCGGTACCCCACGGCACCTATAACCTAACCTAAGGTAATGCTCTATTTTTTTTCTTCTGGCGCATCGCCGGTCGCTACCGCGGCACGCTCGCTGCGCTCGCTCGGCTCGCGCGTTGTGGTCACAAGTAACCTAACACTCCTCCTCGCTTCGCTCGTCGTCGTACCTATTTGTGACTTTGCCTTAGACTTTGTGGCGCATAATCCTTGCAAATCCGTGCGCGATTGGAGGACACGTGCCTTGAATTGCACACGATTTTTTAAAGGCAGTTAGCGCGACAAACCCGTGCGTGTTTCGAGGCAGTACTGCCTTCTAATGAACACGGAAATGGAAATACGCGTCCCGCCCCGCGTTTGTTTCGAAACTGTGACGAAGCTCGAGGGTAGATAATAATAAATTTAAGCATTTGTAGTTGTATAAAAATTACTTCATTGTAAGTTGTTAAACTAACAATAAATAATAGGTACATGTTACAGCTATATAAATTGTTACCTACTTATGTACTAAATTCTAAATGTCATATTTTATACGATACTACGAAGAAATAATATCAGGAAGAGTAACTGCCTTAAAAAAATGACCCAACAAAAGTCGTGTTCAGTACGTCATCAGTCGGACATTGTTCTTGCAAGCGAACACACTTCAAATCTTCGCATACATTTTAATTTTTATATTTGTGAACTACAGCTGTGAATCATCATGCCAGCATGTGCTGTGAAGTGGTGCAGGATCCGTACACGATAAAAATGTTCAGGAATCACATTTATTAGTAAGTAGTAGCAAAACTATAATTATATTCATAGATGTTCAAATACGTATACAAACCGAGATGGTCAATACTATGCAAAATAAAGTCAGTCTGTTTTTGATTTTTTTTTTTCAGAATTGAATATTGAAATGTAACAGCAATGTATTTTGTTTTATTTTCATTTCCTTGCCGATCCAATGCAGGAAAATAAGTGCTTAAGCTAGAAAGACAAGAGTATGACTAGATTCTGTGAAATCCAGTATATAATATACTAACTCCGTTCATTTTGACGAAAAAATTAATTGAAAGAAATTGTCTATGTACCATCTTACACAAAACTGCAGTACCTCCCAGTTTGTACAGGAAGAACCTACTATTTTTGTAGTTATGTTGTTATGTATATCAAATCTTATATTAAGAATTTTTATGCTGATGATTCGTCCCGAAAAAACATCAACATCTCTAAGAAATACTACAGAAAATGAATAATTAACAGTAATAAACGATTACCTACAGTTGCATGATATAAAATTAAAAATAGTTAATTGTTTGGTTGAATCAAAGTACGTTAAATTTTTCAAGGTAATGAAAATTCACTCTCTGCAAATTTTGAAGTGGTTTACTTGAGTTGCTCATAAATCGGTCAGTAATATCAACACAATGCTTTTCTAAAATAATTGATAATGAAGGTATTCTGCGACCACTGAAAAACATCACCAGGCAATTAACGAATATTAAATATAAGCGATTTTTTTTAATCTCACTTCACTACATTGCGAGGAAAGAGTCTTCTAATTACTTCTAGACAAAAACTTAATAAATAAAGCATATTTCGTGGGACATAAAGTTCATTGAATATTAAAAAGGAACCGATATAAAAATATCACGAATAAGAGCATTGTTTATATTATTGACTTGGTCCAATCTACTTGTTGCATTCCATCGTCCACGCCGATATGGCTCAGCTGTCGTAGTTGACATTGCAGCACGCGCATGGACCAATCCTAGCTTTCCTTCTGAATTTAAACCAATCGCCGAACATGTCTATTTGTAACCTCGGAAGTAATTCGTATTTGGAATCAAACGTGGTTTTTGTTTGAAGGACCACTTTTTGTGTGAAATTTGTTCCGAGTTTTGCTTTCTGACATTATTTCTTCGTTGATACGATAGGTGTACTTTTAGATAATGTCATAATATCTAAACTCAAACGAAAGCAAATTACATTATATTAAATATTGAAATTTATAGAGAGAAAAATTCCATCCTCGGACGGGATTCGAACCCGCGTCTTCTGACTCTCCGTGTCACGCCACTGACGCCATTGACCAACTAGGCCACCGAGAATCTGGTCCGAGCATCGAATTTTAACTCTCTATTTGACTAACCGTCTTGCGGGGACGGAGCGACATCTATTGGACAGTCTAACAGTATCATCCAACCGAAAGAAGCATTATTTAGAAATACTTGAAACTTTCGGTTTGACATCGCGGCCCTTGTAATTTTTATAGTATTGCTTTTTAAAAGCACTAACGCCTGCTTTAGCGATCTCAAACATTGAAATTTATAGAGAGAAAAATTCCATCCTCGTACGGGATTCGAACCCGCGTCTTTTGCTATCGTTATCGCAGGCGTTAGTGCTTTAAAAAAGTAATACTATACATTATATTAATATTTGGGTAATTTAGTAGCTAATTGGTATTAAGCTTGCCCGCGTATGTTTTTAATTCTATTTGTAAAATGCGTTTCTATCTAAGTGAATGTATTATTCTTATAAGAAATAAATCATTAAACAAACATCATGAGCCTGTAATTTCACTGGCAACCAAAACCGGAACACAGTTCCTGTAGTCACGGTAGAAATAGTTATGGTTGCAGTACCTCTCCGGACAAACTCGTTCACAACCTGTTCAACCTCTTATCTCTATAGAATTAACTTTGACTGCAGCCCAGGGATAATGAGAGTAAGTCACTGATTAGAAGGTCATTTGTTAATCTCTCTTGCTTCAGCTTTCACCGCACCGCACGGCCCTTTCTGGCTACCCTGGCTGCTTCCACCCTCAAAATTGAATAGCTGTCATGTTGCGTTTAACGGTGTATTACGGAAACTGACCTTGACAGCCAGTCGTCATCTAGACAGTGTGATACCATACTCAAGCGCATTATCACTGATATCATAATTAATAGAGATAGTGGTAACTGACCTATTAAATGCATCGTTTTAACTCTTCGAGTAAAAAATTAAAACCTCCTTGTCTCTTGTATTAAATCTCCGGCAAGCTTTATTGTTCTAGCAAACTTTATAACTGTATTTACGTCTACATGTTCTAGTTTGCAGAAAGAAATAACTACAGATAGCTATTAAAGATTGTATCTAATGACAGATTTATTTGTTAAGTGGGAGGTTTAAAGTATCGGTTAAGTTTATCTGCGAAGTTTATGTACGTTTCTAACTAAAAGCGTTCTAAGTGAATGATAACTTACGAAAGTGCAACGTAGTCGTATCGTTAATTTAAAAAGTACAAAAAATATTTTATCTAGTACAACAGTGGCACAGATAACTCATAATTTGGACTGCATACGGCAGCAACTAGCTCACTGAGCTTTTTAGCCTGGATATAAGTAGCCTAAGTGCTTTTTCTAATCTAAGTAAGAAATTGAATCCCAATTTGCTTAGTACTTAGAACAGATGGCCGATGGGGCCGAAAAGTTCTAGAGTGGAGACCACGGACCGGCAAGCGCAGCGTAGGTCGTCCACCGACACGGTGGTCAGACGACCTGAGGAAGGTCGCAGGACGACGTTGGATGCAGGCCGCTTCCAACCGGTCCTTTTGGAAAATCATGGGGGAGGCCTATGTTCAGCAGTGGACGTCCTACGGCTGAGATGATGATGATGATGAATTTTAAATAACAGTGAAGTGTCATCTGCAAACAATACTCTCGTGATTCTTTTCTACATAATAAGGTAAGTCATCAATATAGATTAAAAACAAGAATGGCCCTAGTATTGAACATTGTGGAACTCCCATTGAGATTAGAGAGCCGGGTGATTTTTTACGTCTAAATAAAACTATTGTGTCTGTTATTTATACCCCCAATCCTTTCGTCCAATATCTCTCATAATCTCCCTACACACACACACACACACACACACACACACACACACACACACACACACACACACACACACACACACACACACACACACACACACCTCACACATAGAAACAGGGAGCTGCATGCGTTTAACTATAATATACTATAATTAATTTCAATTCCCCTTTATTCTAGCTTCATTAATGGTACACCATCAGTGCCTAAATTTTAACAAATAATTTTGAATGTATTCGTGCCGTTAGATTAATTTATAAACACGTATATTATGATCAACGTACTCAAGCTAACTTTTAGGTGATTAATCTTGGTGAAGCTAGCCAAGTGGGCTCTAAAAAGTGTCCTACTGGAATACCATGGAACCTCAAGAGCCAAGAGTAACATTCAATCCATGACCTGATCAGTGACCGACTCTCTACCATAAACGATCATCGCTTATAAAATATACTGTTTTTAGACAGTGTGAGCTAAATCATGATTGTACGAGTTGATAGTAAGTGAAGAAAAATAGCTGTTGGACGTAGGAAGAATTCGTGGCTGCGCAATATCCGAGAATGGACCGAAATTGCAAGTGTCCCGAAGCTATTCAACCTCGCCAAAGACCGGGTGAAATACTCAGAGCTGACTGCCAGCCTTCCAGTGGGAGAGGCACTGGAAGAAGATAGTAAGAGAGTAACAAAACAATAAAACTCGTCAAATTTAAACTTCGAGTCCAGTAAGCGCGAAAGGTTAAGCCCCACTATGCTTACAACAGCGCGAGTGATGCGTGCTGACGAGGCGGCGCTCCACTTCGCGTTCGGACGTAAAACAATAATGAGACACTCGATGCAGCTTTACGTGTGACCTATATGAGCGTAGAATGGCTAGCATGTTTGGCAACTTTTGCGATGGTTTGCTTTAGAGTTATTTTAGACGATCTGGGTGATAATTATTGTCTAAATGGTTCCTGGATTTATAAAGTTCCATTGGTTCTGCATAATAATTGTGATCATTGAAAAACAAGCGACAATATTTACGTGACAAATTGTTGTTTAGAGGACACAAACTGCATCAAGCGAAAACAAACTGGCTTTTAGACAACCGCCTATGTATTATTTTTAAATATTTTTTCTCATGACGTGACTTAAATTCTTTGGCCTCATGTTTTGCTTTACGGTTACGTAATGCATATTGTACACATGCATGACTTTTGCAGCGTCCTCCAAGGCAAAGATAAGATTAAATTAAAAAATGCCTTATTACTTTTATTACTATATAATTACTTTTTGTCATATATATATATATATAGGGTATACGCAGTAATAGTAGATATATGTTCTGTGGCACGGGTTTTAGTCGCTCATTAAATGCAGCATAAAGCAGTATTGAAAGAAAATCAAATGAGCTAATCTTTAATCTTATAGAAGTTCAATCAAAGTTGTCTGTTCTCTCAATCTGTGTGTCACTCCAGAAAACAATATACCATCTAGTACAAACAAACGTACTGGATGCAGCAACAGTACCGTCAGCAAACAATCGCGAACTAGCTCGTAAGTTGCTGTATTCAAAACTTGGAGGCGGTTTCTATAGGCGACTATAGCAATTTTGTTGTTCGTGTTTGGATAATATGTTAAAATGACAAGATAACAAGATTACTCCTTATTAATTACTTTATTTCATTCATTTCATAAACGAAAGTTAAAGTTACAACAAATCCTGTAGCTGTAGCACTTGTACAAGTGAAATATATTTAATCATCCCAGAGATCATGCAATAGCGTCGTCTTGGTTGATACCACCTCCAAGTAGTCACGTGCACACAATGGCTGTATTAAGCTAAAACACAGTTACTACAGCGCATACTGTAGCAAATTGAATCACAGAGCATCAGAGTATACAAGACTGAAGAATTTTGCTGTGATGGTAACAATATAAGGTCACGCAAATCGTTGATGCTTGGATACACTCTGTAATCTAATACAGACAGTATCAAGAATAGCAAATATCCCTAGTATAGGCCTAGCTAGCTAATTGGAGATAAAAAGGAACATTAGAAATATAAATATAATAGCTAAATAACGTGACCTAGGAGTTCACTTTATTGTAGGTCCAAATTATTCTTCAATCACTCTTGCCATTTTCTGTGTAAACAGAGTCCCAAATGAGTTCTTTTATAGAACTGCTTAATTGCTTCTAAAGGACTTTCCAACACCAGACAAGCCGTACTCAATACGACGCTTCAATATATTCTCGCTAGTCTTCTTTTGAGACGTAATAAAATAAATATCAGGTAAATAGAAAGAAAGAAGAAAGAAAGAAAAATGTTTATTGTGCACAAACTTCAATATGTAGGAACATGAGATACACGTAATTGAATATTGTCAAAAAATGTTTATTTTTAAATACAGTGTCTAAAAGTTAGATTGTGCACAAAAGGAGTAAGTTCAGCATTAAGCTACGAGTAGGTATAACTGCCTAATACGTAGCGCTGGTTTTCAACACACTCCTTTGCTCACATAAAAAAACATTATTTTTGGGGTAAGTAGTTAAGTCATTTAAATATTATATATACACGATATAACATACAAAACAGTAAATAAATAAAAGATCATGTATCACAATAGGTAGGATATAGGCTGTTCCTAGTTTATTAGTAAAAACGAGAATATCATGACGTATTCGATCATATCATTTAATATAGGTAAGTACCTACCCTACTATGAACATTCCATGGACACAGGACCTAAAATTAGGGAGGTAATCATAAAACCATGATTATAAACAGGTTAATAGCCGGTTGAGGTACAGTAGACATATAAACGAAACAATGTTGCTTAGCAATTATATAAGTAGAATCTATCTACAATATACCCGTACAACTTTATCGAAAATAATTATTCTTATTATTATATAATAATTTATAAATTATTATTATATTTTAAGCCCAAATCTATTCTTGAAATATCGCACCAAAAATCTATACTTTGTTTATTATCTTGGGCCACTTATCAGCTCCAAATCCATTCTCCGAAAGTCAGTCACGTAGTATCCTTTTTTATAGCTAAATCTCTCTCTGTCAAATAGTATATTTTATTACAAGTGGGAAAAGGCTGTCATTGCAAGGAGTTGCAATGACGGTTCCGCACGTGTACTGAAGGACTATTTTAATACAGTTGCGAAAAAATTAAGCAATTTAATAAAATAAACTCGCAAAGAAAATTTCTGGAAAATGGCGCCAACCGTAGAATATAAGCAGAGATTTTTTTTTCTTCACCCATTCTGGTAGGCAAAGGGAACTGTACCCATACAGCCAAGTCTTCAGTAGAATTTTTTTTATTGACATGATATGAAATTTAATGAGATGAAATGAAATGAAACCTAACCTAACTCATTCAATCAAATCATTAAATCTGATATTGAAACAAATTAGTAGCTTCTTTTTAGAAATATACGTATTTCCATGAATCATAAAAACTTCTATGATTTTTTTTTGTAAAAACTTTATGGTTGGTTTTTCTTTTTAATAGACATTATTTTGACAGTTGGGAAAGAGAACGCACGAGTTCGGAAAAGGTAAAAAAAAAGCACGAGTATGTAATAGCCCACATCCCGAATGCTATACGTCCCTGCAATACGCCACTTTTTGAGCAAATGTATTAAAAAATCAATTATTTTCTCGTTGTCGTCTTCTGTCATCATCATTTTATTTTTATGTTTTTTTTTAATTTCCCGTATTGCTGGTCTGTATAGAAACAGTTTTTAATATGAAATACAATAAGGATTTCATGAAATGAGATATGATGTGATATGAAATTATATCACAACTGCCTGCTGTTTGTAACATAAGGTATTAAGCTCTAGCGTTAACCACTACGGGAACAATACACGTGACTGCCTATTTTATGATATAAAAAATACTGCATCCGAATATTTAAAGTTCCATTACTTTTGCTAACCATACTCGCGTATTAAGTGTAGAAGCAACCTTGGCTTTGTTTATTCTAATACTGCATACTCAAAATTAGTAGTTGGCGTTTTATAAAGCTCTTACCGCTGAAAATATTATATTGTTACAAGTGCAAAGCATGCTTTTTCTTCTTTGATTAAAACGAATTGTATTTTAATATTGAATTCCTTAATAATGCTAATATTTAAAGCGATGATAGTCCAGAAATCGACTACTAACCATGGTTAACCGAGATTAACAAGTTCAAGGTGCAATAGTATCGCCAACCGAACTAAATTATACTAATTAAATGAATAAATAAATTAACGTTAATCGTATGCGTTACAAAATAAAACGGTCCCGGCACAGCGGCTTCCATTAAAATTTTTAAAAATAAACATTAAACACGTCTTACTTAGGAAGCGCTTGCAGCGGAGCTCGACTTAGCGATCTTAACCGATCAACAAGTTAAGCAACACTTGCTGCGGCAGGACTTGGATGGGTGACCGCTAGTGGCATTATTCAACTGAGCGCTTCCGTGCTTCGGAGGGCACGTTAAGCCGTCAGTCCCAGTTGTTTGTCTTAGGTCAACAGTCGTTAGGCTATGTCGAAGGCCATCGGGCGGCCTGAAAACTTCGACATGGGTTGGCCACTAGCCTATCCACCATCCGCACTGGACCCGTGTGGTGGATTATGGCCCAACTCCTCTCCCTGAGAGGAAGGCTTGAGTCCCAGCGGTGGGAACAAATGGGCTGTTTTTGTAAGTGTAACTTAAGTTTTTGTATTGAAATTCTCGTGAGTTTCACATTTTTTTATTGCAAAAGTAGGCAGACAGGCAGGCGGCCCACCTAATGGAAAGTGGTAACCGTCGCCTATAGACGTTTGAAAAACCAAGGGCCAACGCGTTGCCGACCTCTAAAAGGAATAGAAGGAGTGAGGGTGGAAGGAGAAAGGGGAACGTAGGAGAGAAGGAGGAATGGGGTTTTTTTTTAAATATAACTACACTCCACTGACTCCAGGGTCCGTGCCTTTTTTCAACTTTTGGGATTTTTACTACTTACGATCAATTTCTTACATTCAACAAATATACATACATGGGGAACATATTAAAAAATGTTTTTTTATTTTTTATTTAAACTAACTTACTATTTACTATATTATATACTAAATTTATTAACTAATACATATAACACAATTAAGATTATACATTAAAAACTTAAAGTTATGGAATCATTTTATTGCGAGTTAGTGTAAGCATTCACAGCAGACCAGTGTCCGCAAACATCACCCATTCACGAGTTGTGATTGGAATGGGGGATTGGGCCTCCGGAACCTCCCACAAACCGACTGAAACACAATAGCAATATTATCTACGTCGGTGCTTTGTGGGAGTGTGGTACTTCCCCGGTCGTGCCGGTTATTTCGGCTGTGGGGTTACAGCGTGGCACTACCACCTCGATTACCACCACACATATTAAACTATTACTATTAACCGGCCAAACACTCACGATAGGGATCAAATACGTCGACCCGGGTTTCGAGCATGTCCGATGCTCTTCTCCGAGGGTCTTGGCTGAAAACAAGCGCTGATTCTCGTGCTGAGCCAAGAAGGTTTAGCAATCACAAGCAAGACAACAAAACTAATAAATTAATGAATAATATTAAAAAAAAAAACATTTTTTAAAAATCTACAGAATGTTTCGGACAGACAGGTCACATAAAAAAGAAAAAAACTTAAAATTTTATTTTTATTTATTTATTTAGCCATTTGCAACATCTTAACAGTATACTACCAAAGCGATGCTACAAGTAATTATATATATACAATCTTAATTGATTTTATTTTTGACTGTTGTGTTTATATAAAGGGTATATTTTATTATATTGTGTTTTTGTGACTCATTATTATTTAGAAAATTGACATGTTACGGATATATTAAAATAAGGTCTCTAGTTATAAGTATCTATTTTATTGCTCATTGTTGCTAATTGTATTTAAATTTTTAAATTAATAAACTTTTTATCTTAATTTAAATAACAATAATAATAATAGATATACAACTTTAAAGTTTACAATTAATTAATTTTTATACAAACACTTTCTTCTTAAGAAAATGGTACTTAAATACAATCCAAACAATATGTGTACACAATAATAACTATAGGTTTAACCTTTTTATAGCGTTTTAACGGTTTTACCTTTTTAAAATTCGATAATGGTCAACTGGGGTTTAGATACAGGGACGATTTGTACTTTTTACGTAATAATGGTCGGACAAAAAAGAGACATTTACATTATTTATTTTTGATTTTTGCCTGTGGTCAAAACTAGTTGTTGGTTCGCGCACGACGGTAAAGAAAATTCAGATACTACGTTTGGCACGATAGATCACAATATCTTTTATATTATATCAATGGCCCGTTTTATTTATAATTTACAATATAATACATACCGTTACAAGATAAACTTTAGGAATTATAATTTATATTTTATTTGGTGCTTTTTATCCACCTACATGTTGTTACTTGTAAATAATAATTAAATTTGAATTCAGGATCATATAAATAAATAGTCCAAAAGTAATACTTTACAGGAAATGTCACGCCCATTAAATAGTACTTTCAAATTTAACGCAATGGAGTTTGTTCCGTTGTCAAGAAACCTTAGATATAATTATACCGCTGTGACAAATTGATATAGAATTACATTTTTTCCAACTTTTTCATCAAATGAAATCCTCTTTACAACTCGAACTGACAGATAAATTAGTATCATTTTTTTCTCAAAGGGTGCCTCTCTTGTTAGAATTGTGAATTTAATCATTTATATGATTATTCACTCACGAGTCAAATCAATTAGATGGTACGAAGATAAAATTACCTAGTTCTAAATAAAATCACGTTCTCAGATTTATTATTAGGGGTTAAAGTATGAAATTGCCATTTCGTACTTAAAAATTTAAACCTTTTTGTAGTATAAAATGTATTTCAATCAAAGTATTTACGCTCGTTATCTTTACATTTCTGCCATCTAATTGGAAGATCAATCAAACCTTTGCGAAAGAACTCTGGGGAGACTCCACAAACTGCATGAAAGTATTTTGTACTGCTTCCCTAGGAAGATTGTTTTTTCCGTGTCACCTTCCTACCTACTCAGGGTAGAAGGGAGCATAAGAGAAAGAAGAGAGATGAGAATATAAGTATAATAAATAGAAAGGGTCGTGGATCTCAGACAGGTATGGCAATTTGGCAAGCTTCCTTGTTTAAGGACTTAGCTCCGGTCCGCTAGTATTGGCCGATGCTCAGCAGCAGGTCTGCCGTGCAGGGTCGGCTCCACACCGCCGCGCCGGTAGAAATTCCCAGCAATCGCTGTAGAGAAGGGTGGCCGCGGTCGGTGCTGGAGATCAGAGGACGGCCGGAGTTCAGACGTCGTGTACTGGAAGGATGCCGCCTCGTACTGGAACGATTCCGCCTCGTACTGGAAGGATTCAGCCTCGTACTGGAACGATTCTGCCTTGTAATGGAACGATTCCGCCTCGTACTGGAACGATTCCGCCTCGTACTGGAACCCTGAAAAGCACATGTGCTCCGGTCACAGTGGGTCCAGTAAGGTGTTGAGCTGGCGGGTCCACTGTCCCTCTGCTACTGGCATATAGTGACTCGCAGAGGGCCTTTAGGGATGTGGCCCGCCAACAAACAAGAGATGCCATAAGGGCCAAAGAGGTAATGCTGCTGGTGAAGAATTCGCATCCGCTAAGGCTTCCGCTACCGAGCATAAAGGGACTAGCTAGGCCCTTCGCGGATGCAAACCACCAGCCGCTCAGAATGCCAGAAGGGCGTAAATAGGTGTGTTGCTGGTAAAAGTGCGCACAATCCACGAGGTCCGTTCACTACCGAGCAATTAGGGACTAGCCTAGGTACCTCGGGAATTGCGAGCTACCCAACAACACCCTTTCAAGTTTGCCAGAAGGGCGTAAAATAGAAACAAGGAGAAAGTTGAGAAGCAACAGAAAACACAGAAAAACACATAAAAATAATACAGTAAATAAGTTGAGAGTACATACCAAAGGTTACAATTGTAGGTTATAATTTATGGTGGTCAAGTACACTTTCATTTCACAACTCAAACTTACCCAATGTATGGGGGTTCTGAAGATTGATGTTCGAATTTAATAAAGACTCTGTAGCACTAGTCGTAGTAATTTATTAGCAGTTGCACAGTCGACGGCCGGTGACAAAGTGAGGTTGGTTGCGCTTGCAGTAAAAACAACAAGTTGGGGCGGAAGTCGGAGGCGCATTTCGCTACCTTATATGGTAATGAAAAAGGCCTCAAACCCGTCGTAGTCGTCAGTCCAATCACTACACTGCATTTTGAACTTTTTCAAAATATCAACGTTCGTTCACCGGAACTTACAACTCGTGGCATTATTTTCTCTAAACTCGATTGACATTTGTTTAACTGTCACTGTCAACATTTTTGATTGTTATATGCGACCTCTATCGGTGAATCGCTGAACTACCTCAGCGCGCAGCAAAGGTAGTTAGGTTTCTCGATTTAAAGGTTGCTTTAATCTTCAAACGGAATTTAGGTAGTCGTTTGTGAGTTTGCCTACAGATGTCGCTTATTTAAACTAGTTTTTAAGAGAACCGATAATCTAGTAATCTAGATCGGTTACATATCTCCCCACCCAAGAAAGAATTTTTTTACTAGGAAAAAAAAATTCACTAGCCTTGAGCAGTTCTAAGAAAGAAAAAAAATACTTAACCTAAGACCTAACTTTGAGTATCTTATATAAGCTACAGAAACTCCAGTATATGATCTTAAGTTATTAACTATGTCTATGTGCAGACACATACCCAAGTATCTCCTAGAATTCCCCCCCCCCATCGTTTGGATTAGATATCCCAAGAAACGATTATTGACAGCAATATTGAGAGGAATGGAAATTGTAGGCTGCTGAAGTTAACTTCTAATAACAGCTAGCTACATTATAAGTATGAATACACACTAAAACATAGATAAGTTAAGTACTTATTGCAGACATTCATGGATAATTTTAATTTTTTTGAATATAAGTTCCATAATTGCCTAAGTTAAATTAAATTTTAAGACAGAGAATTTAATCAAAAGGAAATTACATAGATAAAGGCTTGTTTAGTGAGTTATCTACCGCTCAGACCAATAAGGCTTGTTTTTAAAGAGTTTGGACACCGCTCTCTATTTGAAGAATTACCATGGCTGGCACGTGAAAGAATGATTTTAGCTATGTTATAACACTATTCCATTGAAAGTGGAGAGTGACAAAGAGTATTTAAGGAAGTTAAATTAATTCAGTAGGTATATAAGTTAAGATGTATAGTTTGTAGTACATTATATGTATTGTAGTTAAGTTATAATATATCTTATGCCATCGTTGTATATAAGATATAAATAATGATCAATATAAGAAAGGATCACAAGTTATTAGAATTCAAGAAGTGTATAAGATACTGTTACCTATAAGATTTATTGTATATAAGGATTTATTTTTCCCTTATATATAAGATTATTGTAAGAGATTATTAAAAAGTTGCACCCTATGAGTTTGGTTGCATTAATCAATTATATTTTAGTTATTTAAGATACATAGAATATGCGTTTTAGTTGTAAGATTGTATATTTAAAGCTTTATTAATTTAATCATAGCATGAATTTGGTTTTATTTGAGAATATTTATTTATTTTAAGTTGTCAACAAGTTATTCAGTACAAAGATTTGCTAATGTCAAGAAAGTGAAATAATTACTAGGATATGTATTTACTTATTTTAAAATTAAAATTTGCCTTTAAATATAAGTTTATTAATATCAGAGCAAATAGAATTTCTTTTACAAGTTACAGATAGCACAGGTTGCTCTAAGGGAGTCTCAGGTTGACTACTAGTTGAAGGTTGTGACGTTGGTAAAATAGTTTTTAAGATTTGTAAGTCCTTGTTAAGAGAATTTAGTTTAGAAGACACCGACTTAAAATCTTCACTATTGGATGCACTTATCCTTATCAACCTGTGGTTCATATGGTTGATTAAAACTTCTTTTCTTAAAAAAAGATTTTTTCCAAATTTAGTTTTGAGGAGAGCAATGTTGCTTTTTGCTTTTGCCATTGACTCCTTGAGTTCACTTATATCGACCTCAGGGTCCAAGTGTGACTCCAATATATCCTCAGAAAGCATGTCTTTGGATAGTTTCACAATCTGTTTCCTTAAATCCTGAACAGATTCAGTATGTGAGCCACCACGCAGTGCCACTTCATATGCTAATTCAGCCTTTTGCAGAGATAAAAAGTTAAGTTGTAGACTCATGTTTGTAGTTGTGAAAGTATACTTGACCTATATACCCAATGACAACAGTGTCATACAAGGTCAATTTAAAAAAAATATTTAAAAGGGTATAATTTTTTCAGATGAAAATAACACGTAAGTAGAAATACAAATAAGGTGTGTGCTATTTATAAGTTGAACAGAGGTGAATATGGAATATTAGATATTTATTAAGAAAAGTTATTAATTATGCAAGCTTTAAAAAAAAACTAAAATTTAATTTTAGGTAAAAATAAAATTCGTTGAAGACGGTAATGGGTGGATTACTGACCCCCTGGGTGTTACCCGTTGTCTTTCAGTCGCTTCTTACGACATGCAGAGCTGCAGCCGGCCTATTCTCAGACCCCGGGCCTGCACAGGGCCAATCACAACTTATAACTAACACACACGAAAGGAACACAATAAGACACAGTATACAGAATAAGTATGGCAGAGCCACACCCAAGAAAGTTTGCCAAACCAACCTGTCTGATCCTACTTTGTAGGGGCGCCAATGTCACCTTCCTACCTACTCAGGGTAGAAGGGAGCATAAGAGAAAGAAGAGAGATGAGAATATAAGTATAATAAATAGAAAGGGTCGTGGATCTCAGACAGGTATGGCAATTTGGCAAGCTTCCTTGTTTAAGGACTTAGCTCCGGTCCGCTAGTATTGGCCGATGCTCAGCAGCAGGTCTGCCGTGCAGGGTCGGCTCCACACCGCCGCGCCGGTAGAAATTCCCAGCAATCGCTGTAGAGAAGGGTGGCCGCGGTCGGTGCTGGAGATCAGAGGACGGCCGGAGTTCAGACGTCGTGTACTGGAAGGATGCCGCCTCGTACTGGAACGATTCCGCCTCGTACTGGAAGGATTCAGCCTCGTACTGGAACGATTCTGCCTTGTAATGGAACGATTCCGCCTCGTACTGGAACGATTCCGCCTCGTACTGGAACCCTGAAAAGCACATGTGCTCCGGTCACAGTGGGTCCAGTAAGGTGTTGAGCTGGCGGGTCCACTGTCCCTCTGCTACTGGCATATAGTGACTCGCAGAGGGCCTTTAGGGATGTGGCCCGCCAACAAACAAGAGATGCCATAAGGGCCAAAGAGGTAATGCTGCTGGTGAAGAATTCGCATCCGCTAAGGCTTCCGCTACCGAGCATAAAGGGACTAGCTAGGCCCTTCGCGGATGCAAACCACCAGCCGCTCAGAATGCCAGAAGGGCGTAAATAGGTGTGTTGCTGGTAAAAGTGCGCACAATCCACGAGGTCCGTTCACTACCGAGCAATTAGGGACTAGCCTAGGTACCTCGGGAATTGCGAGCTACCCAACAACACCCTTTCAAGTTTGCCAGAAGGGCGTAAAATAGAAACAAGGAGAAAGTTGAGAAGCAACAGAAAACACAGAAAAACACATAAAAATAATACAGTAAATAAGTTGAGAGTACATACCAAAGGTTACAATTGTAGGTTATAATTTATGGTGGTCAAGTACACTTTCATTTCACAACTCAAACTTACCCAATGTATGGGGGTTCTGAAGATTGATGTTCGAATTTAATAAAGACTCTGTAGCACTAGTCGTAGTAATTTATTAGCAGTTGCACAGTCGACGGCCGGTGACAAAGTGAGGTTGGTTGCGCTTGCAGTAAAAACAACAAGTTGGGGCGGAAGTCGGAGGCGCATTTCGCTACCTTATATGGTAATGAAAAAGGCCTCAAACCCGTCGTAGTCGTCAGTCCAATCACTACACTGCATTTTGAACTTTTTCAAAATATCAACGTTCGTTCACCGGAACTTACAACTCGTGGCATTATTTTCTCTAAACTCGATTGACATTTGTTTAACTGTCACTGTCAACATTTTTGATTGTTATATGCGACCTCTATCGGTGAATCGCTGAACTACCTCAGCGCGCAGCAAAGGTAGTTAGGTTTCTCGATTTAAAGGTTGCTTTAATCTTCAAACGGAATTTAGGTAGTCGTTTGTGAGTTTGCCTACAGATGTCGCTTATTTAAACTAGTTTTTAAGAGAACCGATAATCTAGTAATCTAGATCGGTTACACCGTGCATAAATAATTGAAGTCGGTTGAGGCGAGTATGGAGGATGACGGATGGTCAGGTCTTGTACTGTTAAAACTGTAAATTGACGAGCAGTGTGAGGTCTTGCGTTATTATGAAGCAATAATGGTGAAGACCGATAGACCAGTCGGGGCAGTTTTATCGCCATGATTGTCCGGAGTTCTACACAGAAGACATCTGCTGTAATTGTCTGATTGGATCTGAGGAAATTTAGTGATTCACATCATGAAGTGATCACCAAACCGTTACCTTTCTATGGGTAAGCTTAGCACAGCTTAGGGCATTGTTGTGGCGTTTGACTTGGGATCAACCGTTGCGTTGTTCGCTTTCGATTATTTTAACGAATCCACTTTTCATCACAGGTCACAATTCTTTATTTCTGTATCGGTTTAACAAGATAAGGCATGAGTCAAATCATGAGGTACCTATTTATCAAGATTTTTTATTTTACCGACACCATCTCCTTCAATTCATCGTTCAACAAGTAAATACTTCAGTGGCTGGTCTTCCTCGTGGTTCATTCTTCAAGTCGAAGTTTCCATTACGAAAACCGTTTGACCAAAAACGAACGGTGCGTTTATTATCTTTTTGTATCCTCTTCAAACATTTCGAGCAAATTCTGCTGTGTTAGTCCCACGTCACAACTTTTCGCTGTTTCCATCTTCACGTTTGAATCTGAATGTAAAAAGAATTGAAAATCAAACAATGCATCCCTTTTTATTTAACGAATATTGTAGTTTTCGTGTAAAAAAAGGTTCACTCTGAAATCTACTATGAACACTATGAAGGTTTAATTTTATTTCTTAGTGACTAGTGCGATAAATCGGCAATTTCATATTATAGCCCCTATTAGTGTGCCAGTACTGAAGTACAAAGTAAGTATACTGGCAAACTATTTAATACCTAATAATATAAATTCTAAAATTATAATATAAAAAATTCAGTCCAAAATCGGATTATATACTGAATCATATACCTTTTATTACTAAAATTAGTTTGAGTTGTTTAGAAATATCAAATTAAGAAGTTGATATTGTAATTAATGAAATATAGAATTTGCTTGACTTCGTTGAATGAAAATGTTCGTGTTCTTGATTTGAGTAAATATATTATATACAACCATTATCTGTCTCCGTGTAAACAGAACTACAAAGCGAGAATTGCATTTTGAGTTTTTGTGCCAGTAGCTACCATGAGGGCAGTGTGCGAGGCGAGGGTGTTTTATTTATATCTAGTCTTCTAAGACAATAGTTGATAAGAGTAACATTTCCTTAGGTTTGCGAGAGAATTTGGAGTTGAAGAATATACTTCAACTCCAAATTCTCTCGCAAATGCGTTAAAACCTGCTTTTCTTTCATCACGATGTTTACATTCATTCTTTGTATTCCACAAACACTCGTAATTACTACACCAGCAGTCTATGAAGAAATAATATCAGGAAGCTTCCTTTCGATAATCGTATTTACTAGTGGAGGAACTCTTTCCATCTAAATGAGTCTTTACGGTCGCAAAATTATACAGCCAACTAAGAAGAACCAACCACAAACTCGTTTGCAATATAAATTTCTTACAGGGACATAATGACATAATAACATTATTTATATTTTCCATATTTCAGACTTTATTGAAAAAATCATAAGCTGTATATTATAAAAAAGCTTATACATTTTCGTCTTGTAACACAGTAACGTGAAAATTGAAATATTGCCAGCAATCAATAAAACATTACCATACACCCGAGATATTTGTATTAAAACTGAGAAATGTTACCATGCGCATTCCCTAATTTCCCCGAGGAGTACGCGGTGTTTGCCAAGTTCCACACGCTTCGCTGCATGTGGGGTACTTACAAAGATGTGGATCCATGCTGAAGTTGCTGGATAATATCTACCGAAGAATTAGAATTCATTAGTATGGTGAACGTTTGGCTAATTTTTCGGGGTATTAGATTTAAATGAGCCGTTGGTTTTTCATGTCTATGGTACTTGGTAATCATGAAATGGTAGTCATGTCCAAAGTGCCGTACTTCGATGCTCATAAATGATAAGGTATTTTTTTTAATGCAATGAACATCTTTCAATGCACACGTATTTTATTAGAATTTATATTCATGTATGTAACTTGGAAAATATTTAACTAAATAATAACACAATAATATTGAGGTTTTGGTTTAGTGTTGATTCTTCTCATATAAAATTTTGACTATTTGGTATACTCCGAAGTTTTATGTCTCATCTTCATAGAACATGGAAGGACAGGAAGATCTCATTAAAAACGAAGATAAAACTACGCACTTTCGCACTCTCGTTTTCTCTATCTTCCTCTATGGCGCTGAGACATGGACTTTAAGATCCACAGACCGCAAACGCATTGATGCCTTCGATATGTGGTGCTGAAGAAGGATACTGCCAATTCCTTGGACGGCATTTCAAACCAACGTGTCGATATTAAAACAATTAAATATTATCACAAAGCGCATCTTTGAATACTTCGGACACATTGCCAGAAAAGACGGAATCAATCTGGAAAATAATTGTCTCTGGCAAAACATGCAGTTGTGATGCGTTGGTCTGACCAAGTCCAAACGACACTAGACACTTTCGTCTACGATGCTATCTATGTAGTCAAAAATAGGAGTAGATGGTGAAACAACTTATTGGAGACAATAATGCATGGAGATACGAATCGAGGAGGAGGATACTCAGATCTGACCGGGATGGATACACATAACCGTGCGTGATAGTTGGCTAGGCATTATATCACGAGAGGGTTGGTAGCTGAAAGCGGACCCTGGTGACTTACGTACTGATTCAGCTGCGTTCAGTAATTGGACATCCACCACCGCCCACAACCCGACCAAGCCATCTCACGTATGGCTACATGATTGTTAGAGACTATTAAAATAATATATAAAAGTATTGGGAATCTGGGCAGGTTAATTTTTCCAAAACTCTTCAGAAGTTTTGTTTCAAAAGTACATTTCGTCATACAACATTTCGTCATGTTCTTAGTCTCCTGCATAGGGAACGAGCCTACATTAAGCCTAAGATCACATCATATTACAGATACATGTCTATATAAGATGGCTTTCAGGTGGTTGTACATTTTCAGCCGTTATAACTAAATGTAAAGGAAACGTCCCATTATTTGTCGTAAAAATATCTGACAAAGTTAGAAATAGAATAATATACTGATAATTTCAAATCGACTGATTCCTTTTATCCGAAACTTAAGGTTCTGAAAAAATATATTTTCGGATGACTAAAGATATTTGAACATTTTAATTTTATCTCTCTCTCTGATTCTACTAATTATTTTTCTCGTGAGACTGATCTGCTGGGTTCTAATTGACACGGAAACGATTCGGAGACAAAACGGCCTATCCGTCTCTGTCATCTACATACAGGATGACAGAGACGGATATGCCGTTTCAGTCTCCGAATCGTTTCCGAGTGAATTAGAATAACGGGCCAGGACTACGACTGAATCGGTTTAATTACGAGTATATAATGGCATAATTAATTAGAAATGACCTCAACGGTGCAGAATAAATTCAAAGGTAAAAATAGGTATTATCAATGTCTTACGTCCATCACCTTCTAGTGGAATGTGTACGGATCAACCAATGAGATCAAGAATGATACATCAATACGGGCTTAGTCCAGTTGATGTGGGGGTGCTGCAGAGTGTCTTAGCCGATCCATTGAGTGAAACGGCTGGGGCGCTCTGTGGCATGATCTATCAAATAATTAAAAGTTAGCGTGATAAATGATAGTCATCACGGGGCTGACATGGTCGCACAGCGACAAAAGTCCCTAATAAATAAAGATTAAAAAAAAAAAAACAATGTCTTAAAATAAACGTAACAATTTTTAATTCCCTATTTAATTACTTTCAGATACAGTTCAGGTATATTTTACTATGTGTCTTCTGTTAATTACATCAGATTTTTTTCAATACCAACAAACAGTTTGGGTATTTCAAAATCGTATTTACAAGATTATCTCCAGGCGTCTCCTTCCAGCACAAACTTTGACGTCATGTTCCTGAAGTTGACAAAGGTGCTTTTGCAGCCTTCAATAGATAGGTACAGGGTTTCACGCTTGTCAGGATCTCGTACGTAGATCGCCTGCATTAGAATACATTTCTTTAATAATTTGGTATGAGAAGACGATTTCAAAGAGGACTTGAACCAGCATTCCTCTGGCGAAGACTGTCTCACCGACCATGCCACTAAGACTACATAACATCAATCATCATCATCATCTCAGCCGTAGAACGTCCACTGCTGAACATGATTTTCCTTTACTTTCTTTTTCACTTTCATGACCAGCTATTGATTTCAAACCACCCCGTTCAGGGCAAATTAAAATCAATAAAAATCATATAATTAAATCATACTTATAAGTATCATATATTAATTATATAAATATAAAAATCAATTTGGAAAATCATGGGGAAGGCCTATGTTCAGCAGTGGACGTCCTACGGCTGAGATTGATGATGATGATGAAAAATCAATTGTTTTACGTTAGTCTCGCAAAACTCGTAAGCGGCTTGATCGGTTTGGACAATTGCTTTTTTTATTTTGTTCGCTTCAACTAGAGGTAAAAAGAAAAAAATATAATCCATATGCCCGTGGTGATGGGCGTATGGATTACCATATGCTCATCACCACGCACGTAAACCCGGGGGCCGCAGCTAGTCGATTAATTAAATAAAAAAACACAGGACATACCAAGACAACATACTGTCCAGTCTTCACAACCCTTCTTTATTCAAGAGCGAAAACGATTCCAAACTTCACTTCCCACCATAACAATAAAGTTTGCACTCTCAGAGCCAAAATGTACTCAGTGGAGCTTAACTTGGCGATCTTAGCCGATCTACAAGGTAAGCAATGCTTGCTGCAGGAGTTGGATGTGACCTCGGTGATTATTCAGTTGAGCGCTTCCGTCCTTTGGACGGCACGTTAAGCCGTCGGTCCCGGTTGTTTATCTTAGGACAGAAACGGGCGGCCTGAAAATTTCGACATGGGTCTATCCACCTATCTAGCCTATCCACCAAGCTGCATTAGGCCTGCGTGATGGATTATGGCCCATCTCCTCTCTCTGAGAGGAAGGCTCTCGAGCCAGCTCGGGCTCCAGCTGGGACTCGTCCCAGCAGTGGGAACATAATGAGCTGATAATGTAGCTACTCTCATACCGACGCAATAAGATTCCCTGTATCGCGTGGGACACACACATCCAAGACCCTAGGACAAACAATTCTGCTCAACACACAAATAGGTACGAATACTTGCCTCGGCCAGGGATCGATCTTGAGACTCCGAATTTCAAAGGCAATTTCCCCTGCTAACTAACTAAGCTGATAGAAAGACACAGGATAGGTAGATAGGTAGGACACAGGTAGACCAACGAACTATGGATAGCATTATAAAATATAAGATGATGTAGCTAATGTTACGTCATGCGCCATTGTTTCAATTCATCGATGATGTACGAAGATAAACTTGAAAACAATGAGCCAAATCAATTCAAACCGAAAAAGATGACGTATTATAAATGACAAAACTTGTTAAATGTGCCTACAGCTCAATAACATTACGGAAAATTGTAAACAATGTCCAAATGAGACACCTCATTATACGAGTATATATGTTGTAGTCAAAACTCTTAACCATTGAAAAGGGCTGTTGACCGAAGGCCTTCAAGAATAATACTTTTGATTTTTCGGTAAAATCTAGGTTCAGCCTAATTCTGGCGCATCGCCGGCCTCTGCCGCGGCAATCTCGCTGTTTTTTCGATTAAAAATATTTTTGACTAGTTAAGACTTTTGACTGCAACATATGTACGTCCTATCAAAGGCCAAAAGTTAGTTCAAACTTCTTAATTAGCTTTCTTCGAAACGTTTGAATTTTTTCATCCATGTACTTACAACTTTCAACAAGTTATTACACACTTCTGTACATTACATACTTCTGGTCTTGACTGACTGACTGACTGACTGACTGACTGATTCACAACGTAGAGCCTAAACTGCTGGGGCTACTAGCTTGAAATTGTGGCAGTTGATGCATGCATATCATAAAAGCGAAAGAAAATGAAGTGTGTTTGTACGTTTGTTACTTCACGCTCAAACGGCTAAAATAATTTTAATAAAATTTGGTATGGATGTAGATGAGGCTTATCATCATCCATCACCACGGCTGTAACCGCAGGGTGCCACTAGTAAATAAGAAAGCCTCAAAGTGTATCGCTCCAATCACAAGACAAGACATTGCTTTCTCCAAATTAATAATTTAAAACAGTATATCAATGATATTTGCTGAAATGTTTAAGGCGAAATGGTAGCGAAGCTGTCAGATTGTATGAAACACTCATCGTGCGCGCATTCAAATTTTTACAATATTTGTGTTATTTCATTTTAGAAAAAAAGAAACTTACGCTTTTGCAAAAAAATTTGCTCACTAAAGTATTTGAATATCTGTTGGAATTATACACATTTTTTTGTTGTTTAAATATCTTCCTTCAGTCCAGCGACGGCAACGCATTTAAGGGCGTTTATGGGAAAGTTTGCGATTTTTTCTATCGACCCAAATTTATTTAATCGTGTATGCGTGAAAATATGCAAATAAAGCATTTTGTGAAAATTTCTTGTACATAAAAAAATTATGTCTTTTAACCATTTTCAAAGGTCTAGTTTTTAAATATTCGTGAGGATTAATTTTCAAATTGGAGCATATTTTGACTTATACCTATAAACGTCTATACTATAGTAAAGTGATTTCTGCAATGCTTTCTATCGATAAAAGGTTTATTCGCTCAATGGATTCACGTTAATATTGTCTATCTAATATTACTGTGGTGGAGCTATCAACGTTTCAGCTTATCTGCATATAGTGGTATAGGTGAAACATTTATTATTTTTAACATTCTTGCTTCTCAAACGAGCTACCGGTAAGAAAAAGCAGAAGTCTGTTGAAAATTTTCTTTGTACCGATGAACGACGAACAGCGATTTCTGTGTACAATTATATCGATCCAGGGTAATTCTATATTCAGTTCGGAGCTCATTATTTTCTCTTTCTTTGGCTTTAGTTAGGATTTTTTTAGACTGTATTTGTTAGTATAGCTTATATAGAGTTGTTTTGTTTAACTGTTGTGAACCTTAAAAGGCAAGCCAGTTTTTTATAGTGCTAAATGACAAGATGAGATAGTCATGCAGCTTTTGGCAAGCACAGCACTCAAATGCCCGAAAACGCCTCAGTTTTCCAATTGTAATCAATTTATTTGTTATTAAATATACTTAATAATAGTTAATTATACATAAAATAATACGGAAATAATTATTTTATAAAACATACTGGAAAGGACATGCTCTTTTAATATAACAAAATATCATTATGATTTATTGATTGTAAATTAATACTTACTAAATGCATATCTCCAAGAGTATTTTGCCGTTTTCTCAATATTACTATAAACATTATGGTACTCCTTGAAGATTATACATGCCCTGAATATAGGTCAATAATGGTGTCGATTTTATATACAATACAATACAATACAATACAAAAACTCTTTATTGGCACCAAAGAAATCACAAAATAATAAAACACTTAAATAATACGCACAAATGGGCGGTCTTATCGCTAAAAACGATCTCTTCTATATCTCTTCTGTAAGCATTCTCTTAACTAAAAATCTCTAAATTATGGCAGTACTTATTGTGTTTAGGCTAAAATCCAAATAGGTATAACACTTTCGAATGTCAGCACTAAAATTAGACATTTCTCTTCAATTGTGGGCATATTTTAGACAGTTTAGTCGTCACGTAACTTGGTGCTCGCTAAACTAACCTAAAATAACCCAAAATTGAATAGTATAATCCTATTTTTAGAAATGTCATTCTAAGTGTTGGATAAGGCAATTGCAAGACCCGTTTTTTAATATTTAGACAGCATTTGAGCCATTTTCATTCACGTGCGCACGCTGTGGCGATAAAACGCGGAATGAAATTGTAATCGCCGCTGCAACGTGTGTAGAGTACGTACAACTGCGACTACAGCAGATTGCTACAGCATGTTGCGTTCGGGGTTGCATCGTATGTAGAGTGCTTAAGACGTACGATACGACGTCCAACATGTTGGAAGGGAGTCACAACACGCCTACATACGATACAATTTGCTGGATCATAGCAGATTGCTACAGCATGTTGCATTCAAAATTGCATGGTGTGTAGAGAGCTTAAATAAGACGTGAAACGTGAAAAGAAGAGGGTAGACCGTTTCGTCTACTCATAACAATACCTACCCGCAGATACTTCAGTTTACTCGTGAACATGGCGCATGCAACTGTGCCGAACTATCGAGAGCTCACAATAAATACAATACACGGTAAATATCCCGTTTCTAAAGTTAATTCTTGCATTAGTGACCATGGCAGTTTAAAAACTTATAAACGTTAAAAAGGCAGCTAGTTATAAAATATTGTCGCAAAACCTATTCTTCTTACTATACAGAATACAGAATATACTGCGTATACAGAATATGTTTGCTTACGTGGATGTCTCAATGCCGGATGTAACCAAAATTCTTACATTTATTTAGACGTCTAAGTTAATATTTAAAATAAAGATAAGCACTGATGCTATGGGCAGACCACTTTTACATACTCATTTCGAATATGCTAACATGTTTATAGACTATAAATAAAGGATAACAGCAGACTTTCTGGTTATTTTTAAAGTGTATCTTTTAGTTTTTGGAGCAACGTAAGTTTCTAAATTTGATTATACGTGGTCGTATTTCATATTTAAATTATATTTCAGTTCATTACACACAGTTAAGCTATGAACTATGTCGATCGAACAGCGTGTGTTATCAATTTTTTCAAAAACATAAGATTGTCTGTTTCTACGACACACCTTTCACACGATTTCAACATTAATTGATAAATTGACCGTGACTTACTAATAGATTAAAAAGTTAATGTTATTGCGTGGTATTTTTATTGGTAACAGTGTTATACCAGCCTGAAAAAGCATAGAAGTATGTTTAACATAGAAAACTTTTTTATTTATGCATGGCACCCACTTCTTCACTGAACTCTTCCGTGCGTAATAAAATTATGGCAAACATACCTCTTTTAATATAATTAAACTAGCTGCGCTCAGCGATATCGCCCGCATGGTGATGGACAATGATGATGATGAGTCAAGAGCATATGTCACTGAAAAATGACATAGCTTTCTACTGGTGAAAGATTTTTTCATCGTCGTTTTTTAATCGTATAAGTAGTGAGATTAAATTTAAGTAGTAAAATTACTTAATTGAGTGTTTATCCATTACAAACAAACAAACCTTTCCATTTTATTCTTAGAGTAAATAATGTTTCAAATTTGAATTTTAAATTTCATATTGTTAAATAAGACAGTACAAACATCTTCTAGGATCCACTAGGATCTTCGGTGATAAACTCTACCACCAGCCTCGTATATGCGTTATTGTTATAGTTATAGACTAAAATATTCTAGGTAGATGTCTAAAAACTCTTATACATATATTCCCCTTGCAGAACTAGTTCAAAGCTCAACAGCTGAATTTTTTTTTTAATGAATTTAATGAATAATTTTTAAACAAGTATGTAATAATTTCGTAGAAATAAGAACAATACTATGCTTGTCCGTTTTGGTACAATACCGTCCGGCATATCGCTGTCCGACCATATCGGATTCCTTGCATTTGCCAAGACTTTCTAATAAAAGTTTATAGGATATTTAGGTACTTGCGGTTTATATATTATACGGGACATAGAACAGAGCTAATCACCTTGAATAATGAGGTAATGACCTTAAATATAGTTCCATGTTACCACTAGTTGGCCCGCCAGCAACTTAGCTTCACCATTAGTAGATTCTAAAAATAAAAAATACCAAAATATGGACTTCAACACTTAAAAGTGTGAAATGACTTGTTGAAGTCGGTACCATGACAGTTCAAAAGTAGCTATTAACACAATATGGTGCGCATGGTATCGACTCCACAAGTTATTTCACATTTTTAGTGTTCAAGTCGGTCAACGTTTTGGTTAAAATAAATTCTACCCTTTTTTAGTTTCCCTTGCTACTTACGTGATCGATTGTCATTCACCGTCAATTACGATATAGATAGATCACGATGGCTTTTCAGTTATTGGATTGTGTAACTCAAAAACTACTAGACCGAATTCAATGAACTCATGAAGATAAAAGTCGTGGGACCACCATAAAAGTATAATCTACCAATGAAAAAAGAATTATTGAAATCGGTTCACCCAGTCGAAAGTTCTGAGGTTTCAAACATAAAAAATACAATCGTGTTGAGAACCTCCCCCTTTTTTGAAGTCGGTTATAAGGATATCAACTGCCAAAATTTCAAGTTTATAACGGCAGCGAGTTAGGTTCTGCGTCAGTCAGACAAGTTTAATGATACGGATTTGGACACGGTGTTCTATCCCGCAGGTTGTAACGGGATTGCGACTTTTGCTCCTCTTCTTTATCCTGCGATCTTTCTTTGGATTAATATTAAAGGATTTGCTACACTGGATGCGGCCTTCGGTCTGCGGCCAGGTCTAATTGAACGCAGCCCGCATTTTGTATGAACAACATAAAGAACACGTGATGCCAATTTGTGATGTAAATAGTTCAGTTGGCCATATCAGTCACAAAACTAATTAAAACACTACACTCATATATGGCTTCGCTCGTAAAGATATTGTTTACTTATAATGTTGTTAATAAAAATATATAATTTTAATTAATTTTGTTGACTTATAAAAGTTTAGATCCCAGTAACCCAAGCATCTGAACCAGCGTCATCCAGTTTCCTTAAAAAATATCGTAGCCTAAGTAAAATCACGATTCGAGTGAGTCGTAAGGCGGATGTATCGCCTTACGACTCACTCGAATCGTGATTTACCTATCGTTACTAAATCCTTCTGAATGTCCAGTAAATTACGAGCTAATATTTTTGTAAAACTCGAACAGTTTTTGTTGATAAAGGCAAACTAATCAAAATATACGAACGAATTTAAAACCTTTCATAAAGTTCGTATTGATGAAAGTTCATGCGAAAACTTTATTTACAGCTCGCACCCACTCGACGATATATTAATAAAATGATTCAGTGCCATAAACACGCTATAAATTCTATAAATAATGGCAGTATATTATCCTTTTATCAGCACTTGAGTGACCGATATAGACATTCATATTTATGATATTCGGATGTGGCCATAGGATCACTCGTGTCATGCATGTTATATTATGTGCTATAATAATATTTATTCATTTAAAAAGAGCTAGCAGTGGAGCTTGGCTTGGCGATCTTCAACGCTTGCTGCGGTCAGGAGTTGGATGGGTGGGTGCTAGTGGTATTATGCAACTGAGCGCTTCCGTGCTTCGGAGGGCAGGTTAAACCGTCGGTCCCGGTTGTTTGTCAGACAATGTTCGTCTATGTCGCTAAGGTTAAGGCTAAGATAAGTCTATGTCGAAAGCCTTCGGGCGGCCTGAAACCTTCGACATGGGTTGGCCAATAGCCTATCCACTAAGCCGAACTGGGCCCGCGTTGTGGATTATGGCCCAAGTCCGCTCTCTAAGAGGAACGCTCGAGTCCCAGCAGTGGGCTTATTGTATATTCATTTTAGAAAAATGTTGACTGTTATATTAAACATCATTCCAAAAATGATATAACCTTTCCTGTAGAAGCAGTTTAGACTATTCTTAAAATGTACTTTTGTTTGGTACGTTGTTACTTCATAACTTCTTTGAACAGCCTCCGCATCCACTGATACTTGTCTGAAAAATACGTAGTTGCGTACGTACTCGTATAAACTACTGATCAAAATAATGTAACTCTTGTTTATAAGGCCACAAGTCTCTATTGGATAAAACAGTGCCTACGTTTATACCAATATCTATGTTCACGGTTTTGGTTCCAAATCATGTAAAATGGATCATTGTTTTTGCAATTTTAAATCATCGATGGACACATTCTAATCGAATATATAGTTAATACTTAGATCTATGAATGCTTTTACAAGCCATATCTACTTGCTATTCAATTGTATTTATATTGAAAGTTTTATGAAGTGTGGCTGTAAAACGGAAGCAGTTATGTTTTCCAACAAGTTCTGTAACAATCTAAATAAATAACATAACTCGGCACTCGCCTCTCTTTTAAAAGCTAGCTATTAAAAGCTTTCGGAAGCTAAAAGTTGAAAACATGTATATTCCCTGGAGCCACTCAGTGAAATATCTTGGCACTGTCCTTGACAGGAAACTTAATTGGACTGAAGACACGACAAGGCTTATACGCAAGGGTCATAAAGCATTAAATGCTCTATCTCCATTACTAAACCGTAAAGCAATTCTTAGTAACTGCACTAAACTTCGCGTATACTGCACCTTGGTCCGACCCTGTTTCACCTATACTAGTCCCATATGAAGCAGTACGTGTCGCACTAACATAAATGAACTCCAGGTCATTCAAATAAAGCTTTGAAATGGGCATACAATACCCCTTTCCGAACTAACTTGACAAAATTACACCTAAAAGTGCACCTACCTACCATTGACGTATACGTCTACAAACTGTCAGAAAAATTCTATATACGTGCTAATTGCGATCCCCGTAATAAAAATAAACTAATCCAAAATTTCAATTTCCTTTTGGAAAATTATGGTTAAGTCTCGAAAAACAATTGTTAGTTCATATGTAGTAACTCTGCTAGGACAATACGTATGTACACTAGTAATTGTGTTTAGTTAATAGTTATTGTGATTGTTAATTTGAAATAAAGAGATTCGAAAAATTATCTCTTTAAATTAATTTTATTTAAAGCGTGGAGGGAGATTCAGAATGTAATGAATAGCTGCGAGATGCGAGAAAAATAGCCTTATGTTTAAGTTATCACCAAATATAGCAAAATAATGTCAAATTAATAATTTATTAAAACACCAATTCAATGCTAAATTACAACCAAAAATGTAGACAAATTTACAACCGCAACGGTGGGGTAATTACCAAATATAACTTAACCTAACTGTTCCGTATTAACAACAGTATTAAAACCACATCCCAACCCAAAAATTTGGTGATTATTTACTAAAGTTGGCCTTCGAATACATTAGATAAAACTGCTAAGAAGTACGGTTTTAATTTTCGTGTTATGGGAGACGTTTCGTCTTTAGATGATTGGGGTTTTTTTGGTAAGAAAGTTTACCATAACTATTGGTGTACTTCCAAAACTATTGGGATGACAGGAAGGACTGTAAACATGCGAAATCCATGTTTCCAATCCTAAACAAAAATACTACGAACAAATTACTAGGATTACAACGTCAAGACCTTCGCCTAATGGTGGGCATCATCACTGGTCACTGTAATCTAAATTACCAGTTGCACAAGATTGGAGCTACGGACAGCCCACTATGTAGAGGCTGTCTGCTGAAAGACGAGACCGTGGAGCATGTGTTGCTGCACTGCAGGGCCACGGAAAACATTAGAGCAAAAACAGGATTACTGGAGGTCCATTCCAGAACGCAAGATGCATCAGCATCGTCGACGTTTGTTCATACAACACCTCAAACTACACTGGAGCAGTTGTGCCAGCGACCCAAGGCCATACTCCGCTATGTGAAGGAGTTAGGTTGGCTTGAGTAAATGCTGGCAGGGGGGAATGCACAAAACACCCCAAGCGGGACGTCAGTGCAGGCCTCATCGCCCCCAAAACGAATAAGAATAAGAATAAGAATATTGGTGTACTTTATATTTAAAAACATTAATTGGTATTCATTCAACGCCGCATTCATACCAAAGCTTACTACGAGTATTAAACAATTCTTACGCTATCCTTTATACATTTTGGTAATACATTGTCCGCAGTATTCAGGTATGTAACCTGTTTTATACACCACCCTCCATATAAGCTTATGTTTATTTCTTTCCGAACATATGGTCGCCTGGAAGAGTTCGCTTTAAGCGATAAGAAGAAATTGTGCCACTATAATTTTACGCCTTTCATCGTTTCATTTAATTATTATAATTTTTAATTTTTTTAATTTTTTTTATTGTAATATGTTAGAATTTCTTTATATTTAATATACAATAAGGTGTTTCAATAATGACTAAATCAATCTATCAATTAAATCAAAAATGTTGAATGACGCGGGGAAAATAACATTCAATTTTTACGGTAGAGACGTTAGGCCACACAAAAAGGACCAGTTTTATTATTTGACTCATAATGAGCTTTCCGGTTAATTTTGCGACATTGATTTAACTGGCTATTTCGGTAACGGTAATGGACAATGATGAATTTTAATTTTTGCTATAAAGCAGTGAAATATAGAAACTTTAAAGTTCAGAGTGAAGCTGCAGCTACGAGTATTAACGAAAGACATTGTCCTCATGAGTAAATTTTTTCTATGACCTTGTCGCTTTAGAGCATCAACTCGTCACTTCACTTGATGAAAAAACAATATATTTCGGTGATTACAAGTACACGCAGCAGGGGGTAAATAATAAATATGCCATTACAATCAATTGGCTTTGAAGAGTTTACCTTAACATTCGACCTTCGATCGAAACCTGAATCTGATTTCGCAACAAGGCATACAAATAACCTATCCATAAAAAATCGTTAAATTAATTCAACGATTGGCCACGTGTTTGCAACCGCTTGCGGACTCATTGCGACATGGTTGCTTTATATAGTTTATTTAATATAATAATGAGACTAGGTTTGAGTATTTGATTATTCACACTTTCATAATGTGATCGGCAGGTCCAGTCATATTGGTGCACTGGTTATACTAACTACTATTATTAATCCAATAAACTACTGTTAATCTGAAGAGAACGGCAGGGTTATTAAGTATCCAGTTGCCATCAAACGTTAATTGAAACTTTAAATAAATGACGGCTTTATGTCAATTACTAAACATTTCTGCTTCCTGGAGTTGTCATAAATCGTAAAGCCGCCATTTTTCTTGATTTCAATCAACATTTGACTGTAACTGAGATACGTAATTGTCCTACAGAACCTATTCTAATTAGGTCGACAAATACAGATGTTTAAATATAATGAATATCTTCTTCGAAGAAACACTACTTCGAAGGCAGCCTTTAAAATACAAGTATCATACAAACGCAATTATTAATTATTTTATACTGACTAATTATGCGTTAGAACATCCGCACATACATAAACACACGCACACACACATACACATACACACAACACACACACGCGCACACACACACACACACACGCAAACGTACTGATCACTATTGGCCGTTTTCAATAACTTTTCTATCGTCGGTTTACCTTAAGAGAGATAGATATTTGACACTATTTGTATGGACGTTATGTCAAATTTCTATCGGTAGAAAGGTAAACTGTGGATAGATAGTATATTGAAAACGGCCGTTAATAGGAGCCTACGCAGCGGCTGTTTAGTTTGGGCATTGATACTTCGTAATGCAAATTGATATTACTGTTCCATGTTTTTTCCACTCGTCTATCCCGGCCAAGACCATAGCCCGAACTCAGGGATAGTCTGAAAAACAGCATTATGCTAACTTCATACCATGACCATAACACAGACTGGTTCTACCCCTTTGGCCTAATATACTTTTTCATATAATAATGAGTAATTAATGATTTAGTTATTATGTAAGAGGTAATATTTCTATTATTAGTTTATTATTTTTAGTGGTCCCTTACTGTGGGCCTCATTAACAGGCTTATAAAGTCACTCAACGAGCAATGGAGAGGGCTATGCTCGGGGTTACCCCGCGAGATAAGATCCGAAATAAGGAGATCCGTAGGAGAAATAATGTCACCGACGTAGCTCTCAAAATTAGCAAGTTGAAATGGCAATGGGCAGGCCACATCGCTCGCAGAACTGATTACCGATGGGGAAGGAAGGTTCTCGAGTGGCGATCAAGGCCGGAAGACGTAGTGTGGCCCGGTAGGTGGCCCGACGACCTCGTCAAAACTGCGGGAATCGCTGAATGCAGGAAGCTAGTAACCGGTCGAAGTGGCGTTCTATGGGGGAGGCATATGTTCAGTGGACGTCTTCCGGCTGATAATGATGAATGATTTTTAGTGATAATAAATTATTTGGTTGCCACGATGCCTACTATCGCCTTTTGCTGACTTTTTAATATTATCATGTAATTTTATTATCTTATTTTCTGACGTCCGGGAATGGAAAATAGTTGATTTGATGCAATTGAGTAGACGGTCAAGTTATGCGCCGGATAGTAAGCTGAATGACAATAAATGACAGATGAGATGAGATAGACGGCTTCTAACACATACCTACCACCTAGTAAGTGGCTCGCCTTACGATTCACATCCCGACAGCCGAGGAGTCATTATTTACTTCCGTCCCCTGAAGGAGTAAAGATTAAATGGCCATCTTGCCAATCGGCCATCT
This sequence comes from Selenia dentaria, assembly GCA_917880725.1. NCBI lineage: Eukaryota > Metazoa > Arthropoda > Insecta > Lepidoptera > Geometridae > Selenia > Selenia dentaria. Next base: position 31,665,663 of record OU862885.1, on the reverse strand, counting down.
AGATTGTACTTATTATATGATTTTTAAAGCACTAACGCCTGCTTAGCGAGAAACTTTGCAAAATTTAGAGAGAACACACGTCCTTGGACGAACTTGCGTCTTTTGACAATCCGTGTCAGACAGAGACATACCATCCGAGCATCATGCTCGAATGGCATGCCTCGGTGACCTAGTGTTCATGGTTCGAAAAATTTCATCTCTCTATCTGATTTTAACCTTCGTATATAAATTTAAATCACACTGTGTCTGTATGATATTACCAAGAAAATTTTAATATTCTTTTGAATAGTGCGAAACTTATAATACAAATTTAATATGAATATGAACGAAGATTTTTTCATGCGGTACAGTAGGTAAAATTTTACAATTAGGTCATGGATCATCGAAATTATCATTTAATCAATTATCAGGACAAGATAGAATAAACAAAGCACTTGAAGGGTTTAAAACTGTTGAGAGGCGGAAGGAGTTTGTTCCGATCGGTATAATTAGAGAATTCGTTCAATAGGTTAGTAACACAGATCACAGAAACAAGGGAGATATGAAAGAGGGACGGGGCCGGTGTCGCAGCAATATGCCCAAAAACAGAACACATTGCTCGCGGCGGTTCGCAACTTTTGTATTATGTGACTGAACGCCGGTCGCGGTATTGCATGTAAACAGTTTACGACGCTTGCTCTGTACTTAAGAATATTCAAACGATAAGTCTTAAGAGGATTGCATAGCTAGTACTTTCCATGCTAAAAGAGAAAACTCTTTTCTACCTCTTAATATTGTCCGATTTCAGTGATTTTTTTTCATGTAATCATGGCATTGTTTACTATGCCCGTACGTTTTTATTTTTTCAGTATTTCAAAGTACTATAAATTTCCTTTTTTAGAACATAAATATAATTGCTTCACGCCCATGCGAGCGCCATAGAAGGCCACGGAGTGCACCACTCCCGTGTAAAGGTGCCGGCAGCTTTTGCTTCCCCCTCCGAGATTTGGAAGCAAGCGATCCAGGGCAGCAGCCCTGGCGTTGCCACAAGTCTGGGGGGCAGCTGAAGGTGGTATGTACTGTATACCTACGCCAACGATACGATTACGTCACACTAACGCAAACTTTCGAGTCAGGCACACAGAAGGCTTACGTTTTAGTAGCAACGTGTGCACTTAAAAGCTTACTTCTCTATTATTAGCATCTTGGCACGTGCTGGTACAAATTAAGAAGGAAACCTCACTGAGACATTCCTGTACACGCGCACTGCATCGTGACAGATACGCCGTTCCTTATTAGCTAGTTATTCGCGATATTTTATCTTTCTGACGCAAAATACCGATAATTTATAAAAATATTAAAATTTAGCTTAGTATTATGTGATTTTCTTCCAATTTTTTTATGTTTGTTTCCGCATAACTTTCAACTGGCTAAACCGATTCTCTAATTTTTTGTTTGAAAGCTGGTGCTTCCCGTGTGGTTCTATTTAATTTCATCAAATTCGGTTCAGTAGTTTATGAGTTACACACCAATAACTGATTTTTAACAAAGTAATAGAATGACAGTCGGTATAATTTTTTTCAAATTGCACTTGTTATATGTTGTTATCATCGTAGGGAATTGGTTATTCCAAACATGTTACTAGCACACAAGCAGTACTATAACTTTACCGTATATAATCATCATCATCATCTCAGCCGTAGGACGTCCACTGCTGAACATATGCCTCCCCTATGATTTTCCAAAAGGACCGGTTGGAAGCGGCCTGCATCCAACGTCGTCCTGCGACCTTCCTCAGGTCGTCTGTCCACCGTGTCGGTGGACGACCTACGCTGCGCTTGCCGGTCCGTGGTCTCCACTCCAGAACCTTTCGGCTTCATCGGCCATCTGTTCTGCGTGCTATGTGCCCTGCCCACTGCCACTTCTACTGGCTAATCTTCTGATATATATCTTCTGGTATATAATAAATATAAATTATTCAGTGTTATAGCTAAAAGGATCACGTGACTCAATATTATGTAGTACGACCCTTACGTGAGGCATACCTAACGTATTTAGGGGACCACTCATTTTAATACAACAGCTATGGGCAGTGCTGATATTTTAAAAGGCAGGAGTAGAGACGTTAATGCATGTCCCATGGCAAAAACTTCGTAGAACCTATATTTTAGAAGCTATCTTCGTGTTATTTCAAGAACATTAAACAAAATAAATAAAAATATCATGACAATTTACATCATTTTCTGAACATATTTTACATTTAAAATATTATTTACAGTAATTTATTATTAATGGGGGAGGCCTATGTTCAGCAGTGGACGTCCTACGACTGAGATGATGATGATGATGATTATTATTAATGAAATCACTGATTCCTTGCATCTCCACACGAACTACAAGTTACGAGTATATAGAAATTTGGTGTATACTAATGGATTAACCGTTAAAATAATATGTAGGTATTTAAATTGCGTTTTTTATTTCAAAAGATTACGTAATTTTTTTCAAAAGACGTCAATATTTTTATCCAATTATTCAAAAAATTCTAAGAACTGTCGGCAGTCGCCTCTCGAACTTAGGTTCGATAATCGACTATCGACTAATAAACCGTTTCTTATGGTAATTTGATCTAGGATGCCCCTTAATAGTCGTTATAAAGAATATTAAAACAGAAGAGAATGATCTATAGATCTAGATTATAGCTTGATAGAAATTATTATAATTACAAACGGTATAATAATCATTATCCTATTTGTAATTAGATAATTATTTAACAAATAAAATGACAAGAAGAACAACCGCGTGCATAGCATAATATGCAGTATTGGTAAATCCACTCTTAATATGTAGGTATTATTATTGTCTCACCCTATCAAGGTCTATATCTATATCTATAAAAATTAATCTCTATTTCTCTTGGTCATCGCATCTTGCGTAAACGGATGGATCAATTTCGCTAATTCTTTATTTGTTGTGATAATTATTGTTAGCAGAAGGTTCTTAGGAAAAAAAAAACAAGAAAAGGGAAGTTATGGTGAGGTCGAAGGCCGACTTTACTCAGCAAACAATGTCGCGGGCAGTCGCTAGTATTTTCGGAAGACGTCCACTGCTGAACATACGCCTCCCCCATAGAACGCCACTTGAACCGGCTACTCGCTTCCTGCATCCAGCGATACCCCGCGGTTTTTATGAGGTCGACGGTCCACATAGCGGGGGGCCAGCCTACACTACGCCTTCCGGTGTATGGTCGCCACTCGAGAACCTTTCTTCCCCATCGGTTATCAGTTCTGCGAGCGATGTGGCCTGCCCATTGCCACTTCAACTTGCTAATTTTGAGAGCTATGTCGGTGACCTTAGTTCTTCTACGGATCTCCTCATTTCGGATCTTATCACGCAGGGAAACCCCAAGCATAGCCCTCTCCATTGCTCGTTGAGCGACTTCAAACTTGTTAATGAGGCCCACATGCCAAATCATATTATGTAGTAAAACATTATTTAGAAAAAGTTAAGTACTCCAAGGACCTGGACCCGTGGAGTACACCACCTCGGACAATAACTGTCAATGGTCGAATGAATAGATGCGGCCCATAATAAACATGACCAGGATTGGATGTCGTACATTACTCTGTAAGATCTTTATTACCTACTTAATATTATCATACAATAATAAATAAATATAAAATATATTGTTATAAATAACTATACTATAACTAACTACTAATAGAGCTTGACTTGGCGATCTTAAGGCGCGGTCCAATCCTAATTTTAAAACAATTTACGGTGCTTTACATAAGGTTGAGAATTCATTACCAGAATGGACGATTTAATGCGAAAATTCAATTGAATACGCGCTAATACATTTTATATTTATTTCGTACAATCAAATGATGACATTTTAATGATAAAGGAGTTCATAGTTCACTAGTGAATTTCATTGGGAATTCGAATATGATACATTCATTGAAATATATATTGCCCATCATTGAATAAAAATGCTTTTTCCCACGAAACACGTAAGAAAAATTTCAAAATTTAGGGAATGTTGCCGATCTTGTTACGGTCTGGATATTTATGGGTGTGAGCTAGTGGCATTATTCAACTGAGCGCTTCCGTGCTTCGGAGGGCACGTTAAGCCGTCACTCTCGGTTGTTTGTATCAGGACAATAGTCGTTAGGCTACGTCGAAGGCTTTCAGGCGGCTTGAAAACTTCGACATGTGTTTGCGCCATGTGTGCCTTGGCCTGGCCTGGCCTGACTAGCCTGTCCACCAATACTCACTGGGCCCGCGTGGTGAATAATGGCCCAACTCCTCTCTCTGAGTGAAAGGGCCGATTACCAGAAGTGGGGACATAATGGGTTGATTATGTAAATAACATTAAAAATCACAAGTTAGGTATTTCTAGGCATCTTATCAATATCAATACCAGTTCAATGGCACTAGGTTTGACTAACTGACTGGGTTTGTGCAACCGGGTGAAGCGGTCGTCTCCGAGATAGTCACACGAGCGGCTTTCGTCATTTAGCCTTGAAGGCCAAGCATACGGGCGGGCGAAACGCTGCGTTTATTTAATAGTTTAAAACAGCACACAGTTAAAACAGTTATGGCAAGGTGCGCGCTTTTTAGTGTGAACTCTGATTTTAAACAATGTTTTTACTTCTTCTCAATCTTTGCAGTTTTTTGATGAGAAAATTACACCGCTTCGGACAAAACTCAAACCCGCTTCTTCAGACAAAACATATCAGACGCTATGACCAATAGGCCACCGACGCACTGGATCGATCGAATTTTAATTTTCTCTATTAATAATCTTAAGTAAGGTTGATGTTTGTTACTCTTTGAGGCCAAAACTACTTATTACACTTAAGGTAATAAAGGTCTGGAATAACATATAGTAATGTTTAATGCAGACGGCGTCATGGAGCACCGCATAATATTGTTAAATTACTTTCATATATGCATTGCCAGATATTCGGCGCAGTAGTGCACAAAAAACTGTGTAAAGGTGTTACTGTGTGTTGTGTACTTGTACTGTAAGTGAAATAGATGGATAATGAGACCCATAATACTTATATCTCTAGGCGACGAGAACACATGCAAAACTTTATTTCTAATCTTTGGATAACACTGCAACTGCCATGGGCTGGCGTAGTGCTTACCACCAGGATCACAACTTGTCCGTATCGTCACTTGACAGTATAAAAATACAATAATTCAGCTAGTATAAACGCTACACAGAAATCTCGTCTGCACTATATCGCTAACTGGAAATTGAAAATTTCATGCGACTGTCTCCAGCACGATAGAATACTATGGATACGCTATTGATTTTTACTTTATTTATAAAATATTGATTATGAAAAGTTTTTAAATGAAAATCAAAACCAAACAATGAAGAAAAGACCACCAAACAATCTGTACAAGGAAAATATTATTGTGCTGTGAAAAGTAGAGAGAACATCATTGTTTTTTATTTCGATTCTTTTCTTGAATTCTTAATTATCATTTGAGTTAATGAAACTTCAGATACAGCATTCGATTATCATCGGTTAATTTTCTACGTTCAAATGATGATTGATTATATAGTATGATACTATATACGATATAGATATTATTTGTAAATAGAAAGACTTATATATGCTATCTGAAGATTTTTTTGTATTATCTTCTATGACTTTTTGACTTGTGATATATTTTCCATTCTTACAATAACAAAAGTATATAGTATGACTTTTCAGGTACAAACTGTCTGTATTTTAAAATAAAGTTTTTAATTTTAATCAGGAAAACAATCATTATATTGACACCATGGAATACCCTACATAACCCAAGCTCAACTTCAAAATTTCCCTAACTATGTTATTATAAATGCATCATAAATATTCCCAACGAGTAAATTTGAACAAATCGATACGAATCCATACAGTTCTTTCGTCGCCCCGCCGATCGACACCGCAAAGAATAGTTTACAAAACAATATAAATAATAGTAGTTTAAACTATAGCAGACAGTTTGATTCGCGCAATCGCGGTGTGTCTACCTCCGACTGGTTACTTAAATGCCTTAGAAATGTTTACAAAATTGCTAACTCTGAGTGTTCTGTTCGTTTCCGTTAGTTGTCTAAGCATTGGGACTGTGAGTGAACAAAATGTGACCAAACGTGAAGCGAATGCTGCAGATCTGTTCCCAGACTGGGTTCCTTTTAAAAATAAACATGGGGACGAGCTGGGAGAGTTTGTCCAGGTGGGGAAGAAAAATAAAGTTAAAAAAAGATTAGCTCCACCTATAAATTTTCTAATGCGAGCAGTGGCAGAACCTGAAAGTGATTATTACGATAAAGGCGCGGGAGAAAGTGATGCTGAAGAATATTATGAGAAAAGAGAGTGGTCTGATACAAATAGACCAGCAGTTGATAAAGTTGATAAAAAACCTATTGCGATCAATCATACTGATATCTCGGATATAGATGGAGTCGTAGATATATTGACGCAGAGACCGTCGAGCCCTATTTTAGAAGCGATAAATAATGCCCGTAATACACAATCTAGGGGCAATAAAAAATACCCACCAGTAAGTGAAGACGAAGAAGAAGGCGACGTAGAGTACGAAAACAGTGAAACATCGACAACACCTGAACCGCAAAAAAGGACAACTGCGAAGGTAAAATCACAGAAAAGTGTGGAAGGACAACCTCAAAAAAGCACTGAAGAAATACCAGTCACACGAGCACCACCAAAAGAAGAACAAAAAAGTAAAAGTAATGAAGAAGATGATGAAGAAGAAGAAAACAAAGGCGGTGAGGAGTACGATGAAAATACTTCAAAAAAACCAAACAAATCAGAGGAAGATAAAGCAAATGAAGAAAAGAAAGCTAAAATATTAAGCAGTGTCGATGACTTAAAAGAACGTCATGCAGAAGAACAAAGAGAGTTGTCTGAGAGAATTAAAGGCCAAGATCTGTACAACGATGAGTTTGGAAGAGACATATCCTCAAAAACGACCCCTCGTAGGTTTCATGAGGAATCTTCTGAAGAAACAAGTCAGCGTGAAAGACTTAGAAGGATAAAAAATCGAAAACCTGTCGTGAAACCCGATTATGACGAATATGATGACATCGGTGACTCAGTAAAGGATAAATATAAAATAAACGTTTTAAAACCAGAATCAACGACAGGTCCCACAGAATCGAATCGTAGAACTAAAACAACAAAAGATGGACGCAAAAAAGGCAAACGTATTGAAACAGGAAAACTATCGGTATTTAAAAACCCACAGCTGTATATGATATATGATGACAGCGAAGAAACGACGATACAGCCAATCACACCAACGCATACGAGAGGTCCACAAAAGTTTTCATCACGATACACCACTACTCCCTCTTCTGGCACTGACGATAGAATTTCATTTGTACCAGTGGAATCTAATGAAGGAGAACCTACTCTATTCTTCCCGAAGCCAAGGAAAAGTAGGCGAAGAAAGGTTAAGACGACGACAGTACCTCCGACAGATTCTTTCGTGGCTGAAACTGTGACGGATAACTATAAACAGACTACAGCCCTAGATGCTAAAGCAACAGAATCGATGATTGATTCAACTGCGCCTGATGGTAAGATGAGTGACGTCACAGCGTCAGGGTCCGCTGGGACGGGATATTCAGATATTCCAGGACGTGGCGCCGCAGGAGCTGGTGCTACAGCATCTGATAGTACAGGACCGGACTTCACAGGAACTGATGCAGTTTTGACTAACACAGATGCTGTGACAGATGTCATTCCAGCGTCTTCTGATCACAAGAAAGAGAAGAGTCAAGATTACCACAACGAAAAGGGTAAGTCTTCTAATGTTTGTCTTGCTTTAGTTTTGATATATACGGACAGTTTATATTTATTGTGGTTAAGACATGATAAAAGGTTAACGTTTTGTCTCCAGCTGTACTCAAAGACATCATTCATAATTCCAATCCTCAGATTATAAATGGAAAACTATATTTATTAGTTTATAAATTTTCATGTCATACTATACTGTGTACTTGTCAAAACTACGTTAGTGTGTATTAATACATGAAACAGCAATAAAAAATAATAGATTTACAAATACTTTAGATCCGGGAGTAACTTAAAATGTAGTGTATATTGAGGGAATATATATGTATAGATGTGATGATCTATTTTACAGTTTTTATTATTTCACTATATTACTTCAAATATTTGAAATAACTTCAAGGAGCCAAGATCATAAACGAAAGCGCTGAAATAACGAATGTAAATTTACCTTAATTTTACACGATTTTATCTGGTTGTGCGGACCGCAATTTTATTTTAGTTCATCAGTTTCATTCGTGTAGGCATGTTACCTTTTTCAAACTCAAACCCAAATTTTTTTTTGCTTATGTGTCAGGGTAATATACGAGTATACAATTCAGGTCTTGTTGCATAAGGCCTAGAATAGGTACACGTCACATGGATGTGTTGCAAATGTGCAGAGAGGACCAGTCTATTTAATATTGGAAAAATCGTCAATATTATAATTTTAATTTAGCAAAAGAAATTTTAAGTGTATATTTTAGTACGTTGGTTTTATTTTCATGTTTTAGTTTGTTAGGTGCTGTATTAGTTATTGTAACTGCCATTGCTTTGGTTCCAGAATTGTGTATTTTCTATCTGCAATAAAATTGGGTATTAAAAGTTTATGTTTACGTGTAAGTCTGGAAGGATGATTTCTCATCTCTTTACATATTTAAAGTATTGAGGATATTTTCGAATAAATATGCACATTTCCAAGATGTAGATTGCAGATGTAGATAGATGCATTTGACATTTGATAAAATGTGGTTTATGGAAATGATGTAGTGTTGTATCTGGCGATTCAATATTAGCAAGTATTCGTAGACATTTTTGTTAGATGAAAAGAACATCTACGTTTACACTATTTCCCCATAGTATGATTTAAATTTTCTATTTAGAATCTTATACTTAATTAATTATTTCTTTCTGCTTATAGTGCGTATACACAGGGCAGCTGGTCTTACAATTATGTCACTGCCTGCGAGTAATGAATAGGAATCTATTGTTCGCAATTTATTGTTTAGTTGTTCAACAAAACATTAGCAAAATTACTCGAAGATGACGAAAGGAGAAATTTGACTGTCATTATTGTTTGGCCTATGTATTCTGAAGAGTCGTTAAATTTATAAATGAAATGTATACTAGCTGCGTCTCGATTTCAACCGCGAAGTGATGGATGATGATGATGAAAAGTATCTCATATCCCTCCCCATGATATAGTCGCTCTGTTTGCCAAATTTCAATACAATCCGTCCAGCCGTTTAGGCGTGATAAGAGAGAGAACAGAGAGAGAGACAGAGTGATGAATGAGAGTTACAAACGTTTTTGTTTATATTAGTATGCATAAATACCAGCTGGACCCCGCATCTTTGGGGTCATACATAATTCATGTTATTTCAGGATCAAAACAAAGGGCATATATATGTTTTTTTTATTCATATATATATTATTATTACTTATTGATATACGCAAATTAATAAATATCCGTTCAACGGTCGCATAATTGAAGTAACAATCGAATACTCACCCACGTCAGACAGGCCCGTTAGTTTAGTTCGAACTGAGGCTTTGTAAGCGCGAAGTTCCGGGTTCAATTCGTAGCCAGGCAAATATTAGCGTGACGAGCAGATTTGTTTGTTCTCATGTGTTCTAAGGTGATTGTTTGACTGGCCGGTTGGCGCAGTTTAGCCTTCTGAGGCGGGTTAGATCTCTGTGATGCGATTACGTTACACTTAAACAGATTTTTGTGCTCGGCCCACAGGTCAAATACTTGTGTGCATGAACACGTATTGTATATTTGACCTGTGTCTGGGTGTGTATATGTATATAAGTATGTATATCAATCAACAGGTTACCATAGTACAGGCTCTGCCTAGTTTGCGACCTGAAGACGTTGTATGGATGTTGTCCCTTAATATTATTATTGAATACGTGAACGCTACATAAAATTACGCATAATAAACTTACAGACATAGATTTTATTTTTGTTTACTAGTTAGGTTTTGATAATAGGTGCATACATTAGCAAAAAATCAAACTTTTCATTTCCGGAATCGGTTAATATAGATGTCAAATTAGCCCAAATTACAGCTGCTACATTGCTAAATTGATTTCCGACAAAGCAATCAGATTAATTAATATAAACTAATACTCAGATAGCTTAGTCCTCGATGCGTGTGCAGAATGCGAATGATGTTTCACGTCGATAAGACTGAAAACTCGATATATGAGTCAATTTGTATTATATCATCATCATCATCATCTCAGCCGTAGGACATCCTCTGCTGAACATAAGCTTCCCCCATTGTATTATATACATAGATACATTTACATCTTCGAAGGGGTCGCAAGACGTGTTACCTACGTGTACCTGTGACGTGGTACCTACACATGTAATGGTGATGATGAATCAAATATAACTTGAGGAACGTAACTCAGGAATAAAGTTTTCTCAGTTTTCTTCTGGTGAAAGAGTTTTCAAATTCGTTTTTGTAGTACGTACGTACTCGTAGTTAGGTCTATCCATTACAAACAAACAAACAATCAAATCTTTTTCTTTATAAGTAACTAGCTGCGCCCTGGGGATACACTCGCATGCTAATTGATGGTGATGATGAAAAGTATCCTATGTGTTAAACCAGCGTCTCGTCAACGTCCATGCCAGATTAATAAAGTTATTTAATAAAAAAATATAACGTTATTTCATGAAACTTCCTCCGATGTTTGCATCGGTCCGCAAGCGACTTGGTTAGCAAACCCAGTGAGGTTTGGTTTAATCTGGGATCTGCGACTACAAATCTAATAACACCCGACCAAGTACAGTCAAGTTAGCGGTAGGTCCTTCCGTATTACCACACGACAAATTTCTTTACAAACGTACCTATTGTTAGCGCGTGGCTAAATCTCCTCAATGGCCTCATTTTAATTGTTGTTTTACTTTACAATCGAGTGCTCACTATAATCATTCGATTGACGTTTTTTTATGTCTCGGTACAGCACAAACAATAAAATTTTTTGTATCAGAAACCACCTTAATTTATTTCTAGTTTCATTTTTTATTATTTGTTAGTAATATTCACCATGATACATTCGATGTTAATTTGTACATGCTATTTTTTACGGTTCAAGGGCCTTTCACAGTAGGACAGACAGACAGACATACTTCCAGCAGCGTATGCTTAGTAATATAGGGTTCCTTAATCTCGTATGGAACCTTAAAATGTTTTTTAACCAAATATGGAACCGACATCATCACCAAAAATGTGTGCTTAACTTAATAACTTGTTGAAGTCGGTACCATGATAGTTTAAAAATACCTATTATCACAATATTGTGTGTATGGTACTGACTTCGACAAGTTATTTTACACTTTTTTGGTGTTGAAGTCGGTTCCTGACATCTCAACCAACACATTAGCCAGATAACAGCAAAATAAAATCCCACTAAGCAGTTTTGATCTTTACTACATTTGTATTACAGCTGACTTGATGGCATCATTTGGAATAAGAGAGTTTTTGGATTATAATAACTCTGTAAACTTAATAAGTTCTGTAATAAATTGATAATTTCTTTTCAAGCTTAATATCAATCGGACGAAGAACTGTTAGATAAACGATATTCAAATAAAAGCAACTGAGAGAGCTATCAGCCACATAGTAGGTGGAGTTTCAGCATTGTCCTGTATAACTTTAGCAAATATATCAATTAAAAAACTTGATTCTGAATATTCTATATCATGTTCTCTTTAACTTGCACAGACATTTATTAAGAAGCTGAATATTTAAGTATGTTTTAGTCTTTATACAACAAATAACTGCACAATTGAAAATTAGTAAGCTGTTTTCCCTAACATATACCGCGAGAAACATACAAACTACGTTTACGTACTGCTTAGCGGTAACAGATATAATTTTAAGATTATATGTATAATTGAAACTGACTATTATAGGAATCTGCCATATTATCTAAAAAGTGGCAATTATAGTGTCATAATGCGGGCACGACACATGGGCCTAGATACGAGTCGAATTTTGTAATTGAAAGAGGGTTCCGTATATCATGATTTTGCATCTACATCACAGATTTTACATCATCGAAAATTTATCTGACTCCTTTCTAACTCATATAAAGTCATCTTATAATATATTTAATACTCCTGATAGTTTATCTGATGGGCTTCGATCAATAGTAACTCTACATTTTCTACCGACTTCCAAAAAGGAGGAGGTACTCTTTCGTTTTTTTACCTCATAACTTTCGATAGGGTGAACCGATTCTCAAAATTCTTTTTTTGTTTAAAAGCTGGTGCTGCCATTTAAATTTATTATTATTAATTTCATTAAGTTCCGTTTAGTAGTTTTCAGTTACACTCGAATAACTGAATAGAATGGAAGTCGGTATTAAATTTTTCAAATTGTATTTGTGATGAAAACAGACATAAAGTAGTGGTTACTTAATATAAAAATAAACTATAGTTTTCTCTTTGTTACATACACTGAAAGCATAGTTACTCACACTCATATACGTAACAAATTAAACAAAAGTTTAAATGAATTAGTTGTATTAATAATACTCGTCAAATCAAAAACTGCAATAGTTACATGAAGATACAATTTTATTTTTTTATATTATTATATACATTATTATAAAGAGCAATGATAAAGTTGTCAAATGGTTTGATCGTTGTCATGTTGTACCTGGGTTGTAGACGGCTATTGATCAATTTAATTGCATAATTATTAATCGTGCTCTACATCCCGTGAGTACTAAATTATAACTAAGTTAACAACCGCGCAAGTCTAGTACCTACCAGTGTGTTGCATTATTTAGTTAATTTCATATGCAGTCGCTTAATTAAATGTTTGAGCGATTACCATTCGGTTGGACGGAACGGAAATGAACAGCTAATGGCTTTATTTTATTAATTACTAGCTGCGCCCCGCGGTTTCACCCGCGTGGTGATGGATGATGATGATGATGATGATGAAAAGTATCCTATGTGTTAATCCAGCGCCTCATCTACCCCCATACCAAATTTCATCAACATTAGCCCCCCCGTTTGTGCGTGAAAGAGTAACAAACATCCATACATCCATACATACAAACTTTCACGTTTATAATATTAATAGGACTAGCTGCGTCCCGAGGTTTCACCCGCGTGGTGATAGATCATGATGGTTATGATGAGTGTATAAAATACGACTTCAGCTGTCACTTTGACAGCTGTCATAGCTAAGATCTAGATCGGTGTTATATTCAAGCTGAAGGTATTCAAAGTGTTAAATCGAAATACACGTTATCAAGTGTCACCATGACAGCTGTCATACCTAATACCTATATATCGGTATTTTTTACATGATAGGACTACAGGTAGTTTGATATGAAAAAAAATTGCCCATGGATCAACCAGTTGAACTACGCGATTGAACCACGGGCAACAAACGAAAGTAGCATATATGTTAAATCCAGTGCTTTATCCATCTACCAATCATTATACTATTTATTATAAACTAGCTGCCCGGACAGACTTCGATCTGTCAAAAGATAAGCGAAAAAATTCGCTTCGTTCGCGTAGTGGGCTCTGCCTTCGGCCTCGCCGTAACGCCTCCTCTTTTTTCGTTTTTAATGTAAGAACCTTCTACGAAGTATTAGAACACATTTTAAAAAAGAAGATTGAAATCGGTAAAGTCAAGTTATGGCGTGTCCAGGGGAAATATGGGTTTATTTTATATATTTATATGATTTCTGAGTGATCCTGTTATTTATATCTCAACAATGGGTAAAGCTTTTTTAAACTTTTCATGTGCCCTAAGAAACATCCAAAAAAATGCCGAATTGTTCGAGCCTTTCTCGAGTTTCGCGCTTAGCAACATCAATTTTTATTTAGATAGATTTAATTAAGCTGTTTTTGCGTGATGGTGTATCAAACATACATACGTCCAAACTTTCACATTTATAATATCAGTAGGATCAGCTCTGACCCACTCGCTTGTTTATACTATACGAAGTCACAGAAATGAAATGAACTCACCGCCTTAGGGGTGTAATATACAAAAATCCTTCCTTTACCATCTTGCAAAGGTTAAAAAAACATTTTTTGTATATTTGTAAGAGATATCTACTGTCAGTCAGGACGAGTGTATATACGAGTATTATGTGTTTATGTAAGATTATTTTCTCTGCTTTAAATTTAACACATTTTTATCCCGCCTCTGCGCCTAGGGTTAGATACCAGATCCCAGAATTTGTTCTGAGATCTCAGGGTTTTTGGACTCTTCTCAGGATTGCGGCCGGATTTCAGAAATGTCAGGTTTTAAGGAATTTTTAATAAATACAGTAGGTAAACATTTTTAATATAAAGTTAAGTAAACAAACTAAAGCAGCGAGAGGCGGTGCGTGGGAGGGGTGATGCTGCCACCCCCGCTAACTCCGAAGTGCGACACGTGAGCGAGACCCACCGAGATCCACAGTGAATAAAAACGATAATCATATAACTTTTTTAAATTGTTTAGTCGTTTGAGAGAAAATTCTCAAAACGCAAAAAAATCTCAGGTTTTTAATGGATATGAAGCCTTATCTCCGGACTTTTGATTTTTTTCATCTGGTAATATCTGCGTCTGTAAAATAATAATGATATTATGCGAACATATTGTAACTGCAAGAGCAATTGTTTAAATAAAGTAGAATCACCGAGCCCAAAGTTAAAACATAAAATGGTAATTTATAACTAACCAATTTAGGGGTGATAAAACTTAAAATAAACTAAATAAAAATGCACATAACTCACTTACGGCTTGTTTGAACGTTACCATAACAAACCGGAACACTAACGTAAACAAATTGATCGTTCGGCATGCACCTACTTCAAGACACTACGAAAAAGACTTCGTGGTTGAAACTTAGAGTATACACAAGCAAGCTATAGAACGCGCATCAATAGAACCGTAAGCACAAGTATGAACAGCACAGTCGCAAAACAATGCGAGTTATATGGAGTCGAGTGAATGCGAGTTAAAATTGTAAAATGTGCGGTACCAGGGTGTAAATACGATTCCCGGAAGCAAATAAAAGAAATAGTAACTTTTTTAATCGATAAGTAGTAGTATCGTCTAATAAAGCGCTATACCATAGATAAGTATGTATAAAACATATTGTCTTACGATCTTCATTAACTGAGTGGGGCGATACTCGCTCTCTATTATAGATGAATATATATAACTCTCTTATGTATACTCTAAGTTGTTCACAAGCTTACTGGTGTTCCCCTTGGTAATACGAGTATTACTGAGATTTCAAATAGAACAGCACTTACAATATATTTAGTAAAATGTTCCAAAGGTAGATATATTGTTTTGGCTCGTAAAGACACCTGATACAGTCTAGTATGATATAGACAATTCGCTACTTGTTGATTATTATGTAACAAGAACAATATTAAAATGAAGTATAATTAGGAATGTTTTTGAAGCGGCATTTCGTAATTGAAATATATGTATAGACAAAGTTAATCTTGGAAAAAGTATTGTCAAGAGCTTATGTTGGTTAAACACACACTGACGTACCGTTCTGCAAACAGTCCTTGGGCCAAATGTTCTTTGGATGAAAAGTTTTTGGTCAAAACATTCTGTTGGCTAAGCATTCATTGGCATAAAGTTATGTTGGCGTAACGTACGTGGGTGAACCGTCCTGTTGGAAAAGTACATGGTTTAAAGATGTTATGTTGAACAAAGGTTCAATTACTCGTACCAATCGATTGTTGGTAAAACTTTACACACTCGCGCTACGCAAAACTACAATTTTTAGTTCAGGGTGGCACTGCAAACATCATAGGCAATAGAAAGTTCTTAACATCAGGCGTAGGACTTGGTCGTCTCATCACTCGTTTTAATTAAAACACTTATTTGTTCTTTCATTTTAGAAATATGGTACTCGTATAAACTACGTTAGTTTTCATCATAAAACCATTTTTTGTTTCAATTATATGATATAAATCTACCGTTTTTTAAAGAAAAGAATAAAAGAATAATGCGGGACTGTCTTTGGGGACTGGCGATAGAAATGAAAACTATTTGTGTTATTATCAAATTATTGAAATATTTTTAAGACACACAATCAACACAATAGGTAGTCATGGAATCCATTATCGCGCCTAAAGAAGTTTTTTTTTTTTTTTTATAAATAAAACTACACTCCACAGACTCCAGGGTCCGTGCCTTTTTTCAACTTATGGGATTTTTACTACTTACGACTAATATATTACATTCAACAAATATACATACATGGGGAACATTATTAAAACATTTTTTTTGTTAGTAATATTATTTTTATTGTTATGAAAGGTTTTTTTTATTTTGTTTTAAACTAACTAACAATTTACTATATTATATACTAAATTTATTAACAAATACATAAAACACAATTAAGATTATACACTAAAACTTAAAGTTATGGAAACATTTTATTCTGAGTTGGTGTAAGCATTCACAGCAGACCGCCTAAAGAAGTTTTCACTTCAAAACTACATTATCTATGATAAAGCGTTCGGTGACGATGACGCGGGTTCCATGATTTTTGTTCACCCAAAAAGTGTTGATATGAAATGAAATGAAAATTATTTAGTCGATACAGAACTGTACACAACCACATTAAACAAAGTACAAATATCTTAAACAAATAAGTAACAAAATCTAAAAGTGTAAAAAAAACCTTTATTTTTTTGAGGGGCTGAAATGCTGTGCACTTCTCTTCCGCCAGGGGGGTGACGGCAAAGGGCGTGTGTGGCTCAGACCCACTAAAACCCCCCCGTGAGCAGTCCTCCGCCAAGGTGGGGCGAGACAGGTCGCTTTGGCAGTCACCATCTCGCCCCAAATATTAACCTAATGTAACATGTGCACATGTATTCGGACTGCTGTCATACGCAGTGCTGCCAGAAAAGGTCTGAGCTCAGCATAATGCTGTGGAATGTCCAACAGCGCTGGTTTTCAGCTCTGACCGTTAGTGACACACGGACATAAAAGAAAATTCAAATATATTTACATTATTTAGTGTTACATATAGGTATCTATCTTTATGATGATAATGATTAAAATTTCAATAGATACTATATGGCGTTATTGTATGTGTTTCAGTATGTATGTACAAGAATTAATAATTAAATTAATGAAAATAGATATGAAACATGGTAAATTATAGGAAAAGCTTGAGAACGTGAAAATGTTATAAAATAGAAATAGTCAAGGTACAACGAACTATTCAATATTGTCATAAATATACATAAATAAACACCACGGCGTGACAGCGTTTGGTTATAGTTCAACGTGCCTAAACATGTTTCACTTCAAAAATAAATTTATTGGAAGATGCTTGCATGAACCTTTAACAGGATTTTTAGATCTCAAAGCATACCCCAATTTACATCTAAAAATTGCGTAAGACACGTCTCACCTCTCAAAGATGCCGAGGTGTTGCTGGACTTTGGCAAAACCACACATAATCCTCAACAACACCTGGAAATATACGCCTTCCACCATTCACTACCGTATTCCTTCGAGATAAAGATCTCATTTCTAAATAATGAGATATTTAACGGAAAAATAAAGTTGTTGGAGGCACAAAGTACCCTAATTTCATTGACAGCGTACGTTTGGGTCAGCCGACATAATATTTTGATCGTTACGAATTTTCTGAGTAAATATAAACGGTCACGTCAGTTCTTCGAAGCTTGTTATCTATCTACATAAGCTTTCGGGAAAATGAAATTTCGTTTCACTTCACCTTAAGGTTTTCTTTGTTCGTGTCCTTATGTTGGCTAAAATATTTTTTGTTTTGAATTATATACTGGTGGTTCTGCGAACAGTAGACCTTGCGAGTATAGTCTTAATAGCGGCATTTTTTCGCAGCACTTCACAACCTATTATCTCGGCAACCACTTGACAAATTATGCTCATATTTCGATTATATTCGATATACGAAATTCCTCTTTAAAGTCGGGTAGATACCTAGTGTGTGTACCAAATTTTATCAAAATCGGTCTGTAAATAGCGCCGCAGCGAACTTCCCCCCTTTTTAGGAAAAGTACTCTCCCGCTCAAAATCACCGACAAAAAACTTTGTAATAAATAGTAGAACATGCATGCCAAGTTTCGTCAAGATTAGTTGAAAAATGTGACCTGTACAGGAAGAGGAACGAAGAACCTAACCAATATACGGACATATGAATGTCAACTCAAAGCAGAGACGCTTCGCTCGCTCGGTCAACTAGGAATTATCTGCGACTTCGTCTATGACTTTTCTACGATGTCAAAACTATAATTGTCTGTGGTCAAAACGTTTCATGGAAAAGGTCGCTCCGCTTTTTAACGGTGCGGTGTGTCATACCGCTCATTAGGAAACCGCGCCATTTAGTTTACATAGACAACGTTATAGTGACGTCATTCACCGCTGTATCCCGGGCGCCTGCATCCTAGGAAGCTAGAGCTTAACAGACACACTTACTCATCTCTACACTCACTAACTCACTCAAAAACTTTCACAATTATATAAGTTTTTGCCCACGTCTTCACCCGCCGAGATCCTAAAAGATTATTTTTCTGGAGATGAATTATTGTAATAATATCTATAAGTAGAGCTATGTTCATGGCTATTCTTTATCATCATCTCAGCCGTAGGATGTCCACTGCTGAACAAGGCCTCCCCCATTTTTTTTCCAAATGGAGGAGTCAATTCGACTGTTTTTTTATTAATTTTTTTATATTTGTTACCTCATAACTTTCGATTGGATGGCCTGATTCTCGAAATTATTTATGTTTGAAAGCTGGTGCTTCCTGTGTCCCATTTAAATTTCATAAAATTCGGTCCAGTTTTTTTTGAGTTACACGCCAATAACTGATTTTTACCAAAGTAATAGAATGTAAGTCAGTATACAATTTTCATATTGCACTTGTTTTATTCATGGCTATTGCCCACCAAATAATTATATCCGCATAAATATAAGTTTAAAAACAAGTACAACAGTAACAACGCAAGTGACGATAACGTACTTCACACGCCGAAAAAAAAAATGTGACAGATTAACACATACATTTGATACAAGAAGGTGATCTACAGGACGGGCACCTCCAGGAATCAGGAAAATATATATTTAGACGCTAATGCCCTTGACTACAAGAGTGTGGAATAAGGTAGTCACGATCCCTTGGGAACTACCCGTTGAGTCTGTTTATGTTATTATGAGAAGGTAGAAGCACGAGGCCCACGTGTTTAAAGACATATACATTCTAACTGTTGTCTCTCAGTTTATCTATGAAAATCTAATGTATGTAAAGAAAAATATTAGCAGTTTTGATAAAAGGAGTGATGCTCATTCCATCAACACGCGAAATAAACACAAGCTATCCGTACATGTAACGCGTCTCCACAGAATAAGTCATTCTTTTATGGGACAATGTATACGATTCTATAATAAAGTTCCCAATGTTATCCGAGATTTGCCTCTTAATAAGTTTAAAATTACTATTAAAACTAAACTCTGTCAAAATGGTTATTACAAAATTTTGGATTACTTGGAGGATAAAACAGCTTGGGACTGATCACTCCAGGATCTATCTACTCGTGTACTAAGATGTCAAAGTGTAGAGTGTCTTGCCCTACTGATACCATTATTATGTTATCTTTTGTAAGGCAACACACTGGAGCTAATATTTGTAGTACATAAAAACAATAGTAAAAACATTTTAAAACATGTATATAAAAATAATGGCCCCGAGTTTCTTGCCGCTTCTTCTCGGTAGGCTCTATATATTTTGGAACGCGGCGGTAGATTCTTTAAAGTACATTATAATGAAAAATTGACGTTCATAAGTGCGTCTTTGATGCCTAAATTGAATAAATGATTTTGACTTTGTATTTCGTGTTCTTCTTGTTTGGGTAACTTCTGCTTTTAACACATGTCATGCATTCCTTCACAAGTATTCAAATGCACTGCACTCTGAGACTTTGTTGAAGTTGATGTTGTTAAGTCTCATGTACCTCTCATTTCGCCGGCACCCATGAATGCCCATGCGTATATTTAACATGCGCCACCAAAAATCCGTAAGAAGTTTGTCAATGATAACAATGATCTGTCTGTAATGGATAATTAACAAAGAGCAATGTAACGAAATCCTGACAGTCGCGACGAGTTAGTTGACATTACGTTACGTAAGACAATATTCCGTTACCCATTTTGTAAATATTACTTAGTAATTGTTGTTGTCCAGACAAAGGTTTAGAAGCGCCTACAGAGAATTAATCTACCTACTCCGATAACAGAGGCCGTAGCACAAAAAGTAATGCGAAAAAGTATTCGTATCGCAAGCGTCAAAGCGTCACGCTTCGGGGACAAACTATGAGTTATCTGTGTCACAGTTGGCCTAGATAAATGACAGTGTTTACTGTTTCACGTGAATGACACTTTACGTTACACTTACGCAGTTATTCGTGCTAGACACACTGCTCAAAACGAACAATACTAATTTCGTAAGTCCACGAAACTCTTTCGACGTACCCAATTTTCGATGCATTACTGCGTGGCCCGAACTAATGCGCCGTTAAGATTGGTTTGTGGATCGCATTAGCAAACTGACGGACAAAAACTTGCCGCTGTCAATCAATTTGTTTAGAAACTTTTTGATGAAAGAACAAGGACATATGAAATCTGATTAGCCATTTTCAATAATTTAATACGGCTTATTCGGAACCTTCCAACATAGCCTAACGACTGTTGTCCTAAGATAACCGGGCTACAATTGCCCTTCGAAGTACGATATACGGTACTATTAGCGGTCACCCATCCAATTTAGGTAAGATGGTTAATGCGAGTCTGTGCAAAAAGAGGATCGTCCTAGAAACTGAGGTCGCGCGTGTGCTAACTTACCTACTGTTATGCTTGTAAATAAAATAGCTGAATAAAATTGCTGCTAATTTACTATTTTATAGTTTTATCAAGTCGGAGTTCGCACTTGACTGTTGCGAGACGGACAGCTAATAGATGGATGGGATTACCATATAAAAAAAATGAATGTTGGAGTTAATCGAAACGATACGGTTCATTTCGCACAGGTACCGAAGCTATAAACATACATACATAACGTCTCGCCTGTTTCCCGGGGGGATAGGCAGAGAATTCCACTTGCTACGATCGTGGCATACCTCTTTTGCTTCATCCACACGCATCACATTCTTTCTACACAATCGTCGGTTCCGCGTAGATACTCTTGACCCTGCCTTTCTTCAGAACATCTCCGATTTGATCGGAACACGTTCAACGAGATCTACCCCTTTCATTCACTCCATCCACGCTCGCCTTGTACACTTGTTTTGTCAGTCTTCTCTAATCCATCCTTTCTACATGCCCATACCATCGCCTTTCTCATCTGTAGTCATTACAACTTCATTTACTCCACACCGCTCTCTTAGTCTTAGTATATAAAGTATTGTTGTAAAAAGCGCATTGCAACGCTGCGCAGAACATTAAAGATTAAAACTTTGGGCGGTACAATGTATGTATGTACCTGTAATGGGGGGGGGGGGGGGGATGGGGTTTATCATCAGGAAAACTAATCGCCTCTCTCCCCACATTATAATATTAGGTTAGCTGCAAGAACCAAAGTAGGCATGACATTTAAATTATAATATACTAGCTGACCCGCCAGCGGCTTCACTCGCTTGGTCTTGGTATAGAGGTAAAAGTGCCGTTTTGGAACCTCAAGGTCCTGGGTGGATCCCCGGGTTGGACAGTTACTGGCTTATTCTGCCCAATAAAGTTTGAAGGAGTGCCCCGTAGTTTCCAATAGACTCGCCTCTTAGGCCCAAAAAAGAACCCCCATGCAAAATTTTAATCTTTTAGCACTCGCAGTAACGAAGTTTCATACAACCTATCAACCCAAAAAAAACCCTTAGGTGTTGAATTTCATAAAATCCCGTCTTAGTGAGCACCTACGTCCTAAAAAGAACCCGCATGCAAAATTTAAAACTCCTAGCATTTGTAGTTTCTGAGATTTCTTTTGATGAGTGAGTGACCTTTCGCTTTTATATATATAGACTAGCAAACCCTGTGAACTCCGTTTCGCCACCAGATGGCTTCGTTTTATGTAACATTTCGTTTGGCGCCATCTACTTAAAATATTGGTTTGTAGTACATGCTATGTATCAGAGATGGCGCTGTAAATGAAAAAAGATTTTCCCGCTTTTCTTTTTAAATTTTTCCTGGATTTTCTTTACTATAAACCTCACGGAGCCCGAGACCTTTCCAAAAAATGCAAAACCGTGGAAATCGGTTCGTGCGTTCTGGAGTTATAGCGTCAGGAAGGAAAACCCGACTTATTTTTATATAGTAGAGAAAGAATAAACTCAATTCGTGGAAGGCATGTCAGGGGTCACAACCCACCTGATCTGATTCTTACCGGTACCTTACTTTTAACTTACAACTCCAGTACATTCTCATATATATTTATTCTTATTTCTCAACGAAACAATACGTTCTAAAATGTATGTATGTACTAGCTGACCCGCCGTAACTTCCCTTGGCCTATCTATGGGATACGCCACATAAATAAATTGAATTCAGCCCCTTAAGGGTGACATTTCTGAAACTTCTTCCTTAGTGGATTACTTAATAATGGATGACAAGTAGCAGTAGGACTCTTCGTGGAAGAGTTTGTCCGGGAAAGAACTGCTACCAAACCTATTTCTACTAGTAATATTCCCAATGTTATAATTTATCTACCGACTTCCAAACAAGTCTAATTTGAGAAATTTAATACCGACTTCCATTCTATTCAGTTAGTGTAACTCAAAAACTACTGGACCGAATTTGATGAAATTTAAATGGGACCACACGAAAAGCACCAGCATTGAACAGTCCCATGCTAGGGTTACCGTTATAACCGTAAAACTTATCGAATTTTACTACCGACCGCCTTTTTGTTACTCACTTGCAATGTTCGACAAAAGATCGATATAGCCAGTTTTTTCGTAGTATGACGAATTCAAGATTGAAATTTATCGATCGGTAAGTTCGGTACTTGCACTGCAGGTCTAGGAACAGATTGGCGACACCTTCTCACGTACTTGCTAAATCTGGTAAATCTGTATACGTGGGAGGCCCTAATTTATATAACCATTTGCCAGATAGTGTAAAATGCAGCTTCTTTGAACATTTTTAAGAGAAATCTGATTCCTTCAAAGGAAATCATATAAATAACATAAAAAAATTTACTCAAGATGAGTTGATTGTACATTCAAGTACTTAAGTCTATACTATACCTATGTACATTGTAATAATTATGTTTAGTTTGATTTTACCAGTAAATATATCTATCTAAGTGCCATATGGTCGTGGTGACACTCCAAAGTCGTAGCCTATACTTTGACATAAATAAATAAGTATTTTGACAGCTCCGTTAGCTCAGTTGTTAGTGACCCTGCCTTCGAAATGCGGGATCCCGGGTTTGATCCCTAGCCAAAGCAAACATTTATGTGATTAGCAGACATGATGTGATGTGGTCTCCATGCCTTCCGCGACACAGGGAACCCTAGTGATTTTTTTATTTCTTTATTTATTTTATACAAGGTTTATTCCGTAAGAATATGTATTCCTATTTGATAATCATAATTAAACCACATTACAGAAAAAAATACAAAACATAATATGCTTACCCTATGTACTAAAAGTCTTTATGACTGCCTGGTACAGATCATACATCTTTTTGGCAAATTCAGAATAAGGCTGAGATATTACATCTATCTGATAGAAATCGTGGTCATTCCATGATAACATGAAAGATGTACTCAATTGTACCACACTATTGTAAACGTTTATTTTAAATAAATAAATTAAAAGTAGTTCTATAATATATTTGGTTACAATATATTTGTTTCGTACGCATGCAGTCACGTTACTTGAAAGCCATTTAAAAGCAATACCGCCTGGAGTTCACATCAACCTCAGCCGGGTAATTTAATCAGAAATAACTCTTATTGGTAATGTCACGGCAAAATTAGCTTTCAGAATTCAAACTGGTTGATACGTAACATGCTTTCTTACTGGCTAATGAGATTCTCGGCTTCTTGATTCGCGACTAATCTGGAAATTAATGTTTATGTAATATACTTGCTCTGAAAGCTGATACATTACGTGTTGTATGGGTTTTGTAAACTTTACTATAACGTAACAACGTAGTTAGGAAATAACAATAGCTTTGTGTGCCTGGAATAAAGGCCGAATACCTGGAAATATATACGCACTTTCAAGGTCTACCTAACTTATTTTGTAGACGGGCTTCATCTTAGTAGCAGACCGTAATTCACACTGTTACACATAATCCTTCTTTACAATATGGTTCCCTATTTTTTTTGCATAAAATTTATGTCATAATTTAACATGACATACTCACTATTACTTATTTTTTAATAGTTACGAAAAAATTAATTTGGATCAATGAAATTTATAGAGAGAAAAATTCACATATGATGGGATTCGAACCCGCGTCTTCTGACATTCCGTGTCAGACGCCATGACCATCTAGGCCACCGAGGCTCGAGGTCCGAGCATCGAATTTTAACTCTCTATCTGATTTAACCGTCTTAAGGCGCGCTCGTACCCTGATAATAGAAAAAGCAAAATCTTTAAACAAGTAGTGTTACGTAACAGATCGATAATATTGTATAAAAAAATACTTAGGTTAGAAAAGGAACAGGCAAAGAGTAATAACCGAACAGAACTCATAAATATTGCTAGCTCTTTGCAGAAAAAAATCCTGAATAGGTTCATAAAAATAAACTTTCACGTCTAAACTCTCAGAATTTTCAGCGATAACACTATATATTTTTATAAGTAATACATAGCCAACATGTAGTACTAAATTAGTAACCTGCAGTTTTTTCAATTGCGTTAGTATTTATCAAGAAATATAAAGAAAACGTACAAAATTAAAGCATTTTCGCATTACATCGTCCAATCTATCAAGCGATTTCCAACCTTACCTAAAGCATCGTAAATTATTTTAAAATTGGGGTTGGACCGCGTCTTAAGGGGATGGAGCAATATCTATTGAACACCTTTGATAGCACTATCCAACCGAAAGAAGAATTTTTGAAACACTTAAACTTTCGTATTGACGTCACAACCCTTTATAATTTTATAGTATTACTTTTTTAAGCACTAACGCCTGCTAAGCGATATCAAAAAATGCAATTTATAGAGAGAAAAATTCACATCCTCGGACGGGATTCGAACTCGCGTCTTTCGACAATCCGTGTCAGACGCCATGACCATCTAGACCACCGTTTTATTCTCTATAAATTTCAATGTTTGGAATCGCTAAGCAGGCGTTAGTGCTTTAAAAAGTAATACTTATAATTTGGAATATCTTTTTAGGCATATTTTTTAAAAGAATAACTACTATAAGCATAATAATTGTTAAGCATACTTACTATTCTAAATCCTAAATATACCTACTTACGCGTGATGATATTTAAGCATATGGGAAAAAGTAAGTTATGGAAATTTTGTGTTTGCATTTAATAAAACGCTTTTCGTATAAAATAAACATGTTGGCGGCTTAGGGGTTGCCCTTTTCAGAACCTCCAAGCCGCACCGTAACCTACTGTTACACAATACGTATAATGAACTAAAGTATGTGTCCATTATGCCTTTTGATCTGTATGCTTAAAACAACAAGCAGGATCAATATTAGGGCAAAAACTATTAGCATAAACACGAGTATATTAATTCTTACTGAAATAGTATGGCAAAAACAATTATGCCAAAATGTGCTTATATATTACGACAAAAAAATATGCGTAACACATTATGCCAAATTAAATTAGAACAAAAAATAGACGAAAAAGGGATCCCTTACAATATACATGCAACATTCAATGTGAAATAAATATATAAATATATAAATGAAATTAAATGCATTTATTTGACACACACACACACACACAAATAGAGACAAAAACAGTAATTAGTAAGACTAGAGTGAATAATACAACTTAAACACAGACTCATAAGAGTGTATTGTGATGTCAAACCGGCCCTGTCTCAGCATAATGCTGCCCCACATTTGTAAACATGAGACAGCGCTGGTTTTCAGACAGAGCCAAGGACAGGGTGACTTCACGGGTGGATCCCCGACAATATAAATAACGGAAGTAAAAACAAGTAATATAAACATACATAAAATAATAATAATAAAATAAATAAGTAAGTATGTAGTGAGACATATTTAATATCTAAAATTTTGTATGTATCTATAAAACGGTTGTATAGGTGAGAGCTAGAGTGCCGGCTATATCATCATACATAGTCTTCTATTATAGTCACTTTATTCTTTTTATGGCTATTATTAGAGTTCTTGAAGTAGGTTTGGGAAACACGGAGCAGGTTGACCTTGATGACGAACCAGGGCGACATAAACTACAGCGGCATTTCTAATTTGCGCGTAGTGATAGATAGATGTGTAATATGTAGTTTCGAGAGCTGCATTAAACAAACCAAGACTGACCAGTCGCTGTGAAAAGATAGCGATGAAGTAAAAATACGCGCGAAATATTTTTCTACCATCGTTCGTATAGTAATTGCTTACTCAATTTCGAATATTATGTATATTGTGCAGTTTTATATATAACGAGTGTCTTTCTCAAGTAATGCAAATGAAATAAAATTGTTACTATGCATTACCATTATTGTTCAAATATTCTCTACCGATAATATTTTCTACCGACTTCCAAAAAGAAGGAGGTACTCGACAGTTTTTTTATGTTTGTTATCGATAGGGTGAACTGATTCTCAAAATTATTTTTTGTTTGAAAGCTGGTGCTTCCCGTGTGGTCCCATTTAATTTAATCGAACTCGTACCAGTAATTTTTGAATTAAACTTCATTATCTGAATAGAATGGAAGTCGGTATTAAATTTTTCAAATTGTACTTGTATACATCTTTGTTCCTAATTTTATGTAAATAAGTAAACGTGCTCTTCATACGAGTAAGTTGCACTCACTTATTTCTAATAGAAGTAAAAAAGTAGATTTTTACCTCGGGAGCAACACTTTTCTAAGCACGAGTGACGTACCTTGATTGCCCTAGTTAACCCTCTCTACATAAAAACTACCCTCCTTTGGGTTTCTCCGCAACCGTGTATGTATGTACCCAGCGACATGTGCTATCAAGAGGAATCTAATGACGTATCGTTTAATCAAAATTGGTGGTTCCGTTGAGTAGTTACCGCTAAATATTTCATTTAATATCTTTTTTTTTTATATCGGGACTTTTTCGAGCACAGTTTAATATGAATAAATGTATTTATTAACTTTTGACACACACACCCGCAAACATATACATAGCACACACTTCCACATACAATACCCCAAACACACACACTTCACCCTCCCACACACATGAATAAGTTAACCCTTGCACTTTTATATATGTCGGCATGGTAGACAAGACAGTTTATCTAAAGCATAAACTTTCTTTAAGGTATTTGATATATATTGTAGACATGTAAGCTGCGCCAAATAAAGAAGACCCTGGTTCCTGAAACACAGTACTAACTAGTTCGGAAACCAGTGTCTTTCTTCTACAACAATAAATACTTTGATTGATCGATTAATTCATTGAATTACGAGCGGACATAGGAACGAAGATACAGATCCAACAGATAACCATTCTTTTGGGATTTGCCGCAGTCGGGTAATAACTAAATTATAACGCGTTACGGAGCATACGGGGCGTTAACGGAGCGCTAAACTGCCACTTTGCAGCGTGTGTTGATATGAACATCCTTTTGCTTGATAATAGTACCGAGCCGTGCCATATTATCACTAATATTAGGGAAAATAGGCTTTTGAAGCTATATCAGATTTTTTATTATATCTACAGAAACGAAATTGAATGAAATGATATAATTTACTTACGCAGAAAATTAATGAAATTATGAATATAGTAGGTAACGTTAGAAAAAATAATTTAACTGCTGTTTTACTATACTGCTTCTCACTAATACTATATCTAAATGTGAAAGTTTGGATATATGGATATTTTTTACTCAACCACACAAAAACGGCTAAACGTATTTGGATGAAATTAGGTAGGTATATAGATGAGGCGCTGGATCAACATATATTCAATGTACTTGTCATCATCATCGTGTATGATCTGCAGAGTTAACTGGGACACATTGTCACGAGTTGTTTTCGACGGGGTCACTATTCCTTATAGTCAAACGGTAAAAAATCTTGGCGTAACTATAGATCAATCTCTTACATGGGGTCCTCATCTAACTCTGACCAGCCGGAAGATGTTTGCATCTGCAGGTGCCTTACGTAGACTACGTAATTTTCTTCCTACTACCACTAAGATTGCGCTCGCACAATCTCTTTTACTACCTGTGCTCGATTATGCAGGCGTCAACTATCTTGATATCTCGGAGGATCAGCTAAATAAACTTGAGCGTCTCCAAAAATTTTGTATTAGGTTCGTATTCGGCTTGCGCAAATATGACCATGTTTCAGAATTTCGTACTAAGCTCCAGTGGCTTCCCATACGCTATCGTCGGAATGTTTACATATTGTCTCTTCTTTATACAATTCTCTTCAATCCCTTTTCCCCACTCTACCTTAAGGATCGTTTCGAATTCTTGCACACTTCTCATATGTTGTCATTACGGTCATCAGATAATCTTCAGCTAAAAACGCCTGTACACAGAACCAGTTTTTATAACTCCTCATTTACTATTGAAGCCGTCCGCTTGTGGAATTCTCTTCCATTAGAAATACAGCGTGCTACCTCACTGAACACCTTCAAAGATCAGGTTAAAACACTTTATCTTTCAATGTAACTTATAAGTTTTTAAACTATCATGGTCACAAACATAAGAGGTATTCAAATTATCAACGGGATAATTACCATGTACATTTTCTAAGAGTTTCCGATATTTCGGCACTATTGCAAGCGCCATGATATCGGAAACTCTTAGAAAATGTACATGGTAATTATCCCGTTGATAATTTGAATACCTCTTTCAATGTAACTGTTGCTCTTGCACTTGTATTTTAAATTTATCTAACTACTTGTCATGATTTTGTATTTCTAAACGTTTACTTGTTTTATTGACGTGAACGACAAACATGTCCTAAACTAGAGAAATGTAACTGATGATTACATGAAAAAAATCTCTGAAATCGGACAATATTTAGAGGTAGAAAAGAATTTCTTTTAGTATGGACAAGTACTAGCTATGCAATCCTCTTAATAATCCAGGTCCTGGCTGTTTGTGTGTCCTAGAGCCTATGTGCCCTGTGTAGGAGGAAAAGGAATAACTGTGTAGTTAGAGTTTGAAAACTATCGCGAGTATCACACATTATACTTACCATGCATACTTACTACTTACATAATATCGGCTGCACTCATTTGGTTTTATATCGGTTCAAGTCCGACGATGTGTGGACGTTCTTATTCAGCGAGTGTTCCCGCTTGGACATAATACCAAGTGAGTTCAGCCGGTATCTTTATATTAACTGTATAGTTTATTGATTCAAGCGTTACTTTGAGAAAATTCATTTTAAAATAAATATTTAGTGACACTTCCACTGGTCAAATGCTTATGACAGAGTTGCGGTGTGCTCCCCCCTCCCTCCTACATAAAATGCAAATAGGAAGTATACAGAATAAACAACACACAAAACAACCAAATCAACCAAAAACGATTCGACACGTAGCTACGTCGCCTGACCATATTAAAATGTTAGACGGTAACAGCTTTAAAACCAGACTGCATACGTGGTTATTGAACTATTGTTTTTACAGCGTGAAAGAATATCTACATTAATATTTATTGTGACATAATTTTAGGTAAGTTGAGTTAAGTATATAATATATACCTAATATGCGTACAGCCTATTCCTAATAGCGTTATGTTCATTCATAAACATGAATATTTGTACGGCTGCTTGCAGGTTGAATACATTGACGTCAATTATTCATAAGATCTGAAACTGTATTATGTGTATTTTAACAAATAAATATTTGATGGATTGATTGATTATGCTTCTCCTCTTCACGAGGCATCCTCAAGATATGTTGACTTGCCGAGTGTTAGAACGTCTGTCGTTGCTTGTCACCAAATGTTTAAATGGTATTTTAACACTGTCTGTTAAAATTAATCTAATGGTGTAACAGCGGCATTGTATTATCCTAAAACAGCCTTAATTAAATTATACACAAAGTTAAGCCTTCGATCTCACGGCTATAAGGAAGTGGCTTATTGAATAAATTCTATTTTGGAGATAAACAAGGAAGTTAAAATAAAGGAGAAGTGGCATCTTGTTTTTTTGTCGGATGCTGGTTGTTTTGTGTCGATTTATATTATTTTCTCCATTGAGGAAAATGGGAAATCAAGTAACATTGATTCGGGTTGGTGACCTCAAAACTATAAATATCGTCTCCGTGAGGGGTTAAATAATATTTAATACCCTTCCTTTTTTTTGATAGGAGAGGAAATCTGACTATTTAGTTCAGTGGTTCGTAACTAGTTGACCCGCCAGCGGCTTCGCTCGCTTAGTCTTGGTGTAGTGGCGAAAGAGTTATTCTTTTAAACTCAATAACTTTTTATTTATGAACCGATTGACATGAAAAGAAAACAATAAATTTTAAGTGAAGTTTACCACAATATATTAGTGAATATCACATACAAGTCGGATATAAGCTGTTTCTGAAATTAGCGTGCACAGAAGCACAGACAAACAGACGGACAGATAAAAAATCTAACAATCAACTATTTTTCATTCTATTTTCGTTTATAAAAGTCCCAATAATATTTTTTCTCAAATAACTTCCATGTACAGACTGCGATCCGTTACATGTTTAGTATATGTATGTATTTATGTATAGATGAGGGACCATTTCACAAAACGTCCGGCTTCCCATGGACCACCAAGTATTTGGAGGTGCATAATAGGTTTATGTACAGTAAATATAAATAAAGGGTTGTTCTATCTGTAAATAAAAAATGCTTAAAATTTTACGATGCCAACAATATTTAAACGTTTTACGAAAATTTTATTTTGCATCCTCTTCACTAATTTCTGAATACTTGTGTCTCGAATCTTTGTGAAAGAAATTGTCTGGTAGCTATAAAAACATTACAAGATTATCTGTTTCAATTAGGATGTCTTCGCGGACCACTTCACGTGCTTCTAGTTACAACCAGTGGTCCGCGGGCCACCAGTTAAGGCCTCTAGTGTAAGAAGCTGTATGGACCACCCTTTGTGTGCGAAAAGGTTATACACACAATTTCTCACTTAAAAGTGCTCAGTGCCTGGATGACCAAGCTTTGGTCCATTTAGATATAATTTACTTAAAACTAAGGTAAGCGGTAGCCGTGATAATCTTGTCACCGCGATTCAGGATTTTGCAATGTTATTATATGACTGTTACGCCATCTAGTTTGAACGCAACGAACTAAGTTTAGTTGTTGTTTTTCATTGCCTGAAAACACGAATAAAACGACGTTTTCTAAAAATGAAACCTAGCTAGATCGATTTATTCCCTGCATACTAAATTTCAGGAAAATCGTTTGAGGCGATTTTAAGATTATATATTAATACATATATACAACAATCGAGTATATGAGTGTGCAAACGTTATTTTAATTACTGACTATACTTATCATTATAGTTCACCAGTTGGTTTGGAATGTTTTAATTAAATGTATTCCTCCGTCGACTTGGATCCACGGCTAGATCCGTCCACGCGGATACCTTTATATCCTCTTAAATCCATCATGAGGAGATCCAAAAATAATATTTTTATGTGCCACTTAAATCCACAATCCGCTATCAAGGCCATTTCAGGACCTTTCTTCTTTTTCTCTGAAATATTATTCTGAATACCCTTTGCTGAAAAACATTTTTTTTTACTATTAACCAGTGTACAAACATGACAATAAAGGATCTTCATTCAAGATGGCTACATTTGTAGCAGTAGTATAAAAATATAGGTTCATATTATTTCAATAACAAATTTAATCAGTTATTAATTATGTTAAAAAAGGTAACGAAATAGCAAGCATATGTAGGTACATTGAAAAGGAATCAAAATGTTCACAGATCCATCTGTGGATTTAAGAGGAAAAAGAAGTATCCACGGATCCAACTGTGGATTAGAAAGGAGATAAAGGTATCCGCGGATCCACATGTGGAGCCGAACTGTGGATCCAAGTGGATGGAGGGAAATTTATATTATTACGCACCGATGGTAAAGTAATGTCTTACGGCATATTGAACTCTGAAAGAAGCGAGGGGTTTGAGCCGCCCAAGACGAAGACAAGCTTTATCATCGAGGTGAATACTATACTTTTCATACCTACTGCGAGACAATAAAAACTCAGGACATCATAAAAACATTTACTTTGTTAAAAGTAAAATAAATGTTAGTTAATTTAGGACACATTTGTCCAGTTATGGATGCTCAAAGTAATACTTTTGAGTCAACGTAGACGTGATAAAATACTAATCAGAGAAAAAAGAAAAGCTGTTATGCACCGAACAGCGTCTTTTGTTTCACATTCATTACAATCGCGCCTCTTACCTTCTGTTTTTGTTTGCCGTCTGTGGAGGCTAGTTCGATTTTAGATTAAACTCTTTTTACAATGCCCCTTTTAACGTCATCCAAATCCAAAACAGTATCCAACATTACCACCCTTGCCTTGCTTTACGTCGAGATTGCGTGATATGTAATTGGAGATTGTCTAGCATGTGGTATGAAAAAACAAGTAATCTAACAAATATACTCTCAGTACTGAATCTACGATCTTCAACTCATCCGTCACAGTACATAGCACAGTCCAGTCTGTACTCTCGGACGATGACCTTCGATTTGATTCCGAACCACAACGCAATGATTGCTTTAGAGATGGTTTTAACCTTACCGCATTATTAAATTGACCGTTATCACTTTCTATGGGTTTACGTGACATTTAGACTTGCAATGTTCTCTCTATAATTGCAAAGTAGAAAACTTTGCAACTATAGTGAGAATTTTGCAAAAAGAAAAACGACACGTCCTCGGTCTTGTATAGTAGTTATTCGCTCTATAATTGCAAAGTTTAGTCTCACTAAGCACGCGTTAGTGCTTTAAAAATCATATAGTAAATAAATAAAGTCGATCATTATATTTATATAGCTTTATTGGACCCATATGCGTACACTGAACATAACCTAGAACATTGTAAACAGGTGTAGAAATTACAAATTCTATGTTTAGCCTTTTTTTAGTTATTTCTAATAGGTGTGATCCTCCGAATATGTTACTGTCAACTCTCCACTCAAGATTTACTAGAAGATTAACGACTGAGAAACGAACCTCAGTGTAATGCACGAGTGTATGCATCTAGCGTTGTTTTGTTTTTTCCTTATCGATCTCATACATACTTAATCATAATCCTTATCATTTATTTCATAAGTTTTAGGCACTAAAGTTAATATATCCATAAAATATTTTTCAACATACCTACTAGAAAAGGGACTTTTATTGAACGGTAATTAGAATCAAAATGCAGTGTATTTCGAACGCGTGCTTTTTACTTTTCATTCCCGCACGAGTCCGAAAATGAGACGGATTTTTTCAAGCCTATCAAAAAGGTAAATGTACAAGTCAATGCATTGGAATAAATAAATTTGGTGCCATGCCGAAAGAAATCGCAAAGGTTTTCCAGATGCAGAATCATATACAGGACATAGCTTTAGGCGAACGTCAGCCACATTATTGGCTGATTCAGGAGTTGATTTGCTTACATAGCGCCATGATGGGTGGCACTCCAATGCAGTAGCAGAATCGTATGTAGAAGACTCTATACAAAATAAACCCAACATAAGTGCCAGGATAACCCAGGATATCAATTTAGAACAAAAACCAAAAAAATTGTCCAGAACCGCTTCTTTCAACGTCTTTCGATGTCAAGACCGATTTAGTATCTGCTACTTATAATAATGATGAAACACTTTTTCTTACTTCCTACGAGAACAATCCGCAATCTCCAACATTTACTAGAGTTACCCAAGAGCAAAATAATGATGTTTTCAATAGCAAAGCGTTAACCTATAATTTTACCACTTGTACTTTCAATAATTGTTTTAATAAATAAAAAATACTATGAACAGAATTTTTTTTTTTTCAGGCAAGTATGTGTGTTGAAAAACGTCGTATGAATCTCGTGCGCGTTGTTTATTACAATCTCTACTACATTTAGGCATTCGATCTTCGATCTCAGGCCTAAAACCCGTCTCGATTATATTACCCGTCGTAAAGAACAACTTCGCGCACTTGTTGCATAATGTGCTATAAACATTTAGACAATCATAAAGCCTTTACTCTCATGTAGTATATATACTTATAATATACTTATTTATTACCTTATGACAATGAATGTAATATGTAATTAAGGTACATACTAATTTGAAATGACAAAACATGCGATGAAATTTATAAAAATTTGTATAGTTTAAATGTCAAATAATTAATACAATAAAGTTAATGTAATTCAAAATAATAAGTACACATTTAGAAATTACAATTACAATTGATTATATAAGGAAACGTCAAAGTTGATAGGAATGCCGCTTATTGTATTCGTAAAACTCCTGTTTGCT
The DNA here is from genome assembly GCA_917880725.1 of Selenia dentaria. Lineage (NCBI taxonomy): Eukaryota > Metazoa > Arthropoda > Insecta > Lepidoptera > Geometridae > Selenia > Selenia dentaria. The sequence goes on along the minus strand of OU862885.1, from coordinate 31,630,931 downwards.
GTAAAAACATTTTTTAGAAAGCCAGCGGATTGAACTCCTCTTAAATTTAAATTATAATACTCTTTAAATACGTCAGAAATGTTATTAACTGTTTTAAATATGTATACACATTATGTAACAATTTTATTATTGGATGACATCAGTCTTGTAAGTGGTCGATATAATTTGTGTCTATATTTTGATCGAACACTGTGATTAGTGTTAGTGTTGACATTTTGAAAAAGATGTATATGCGTATACACCTGCAGGGTGCATAACATATAAGCTGGCGACTGTTAGAATATTATTTTGTCGAAAATAAGGTCTCCCTCCACGAGTCGATTTGTTAAAGGCCAAAAATAGCCCTTATACGTTTTTTTGAAGAACCATCTCTCAGTCTAACTCAACAGATCAACTCATAGAGATCTAGAGAGATGCTAATCTGTGCGCTGAGTACAAAACCTGGTGTCGCAAGCAGCGGCCGTATTTCGCGATTCAACTTCAAGACACCGGGCTCGCCCCCTTTTCATATCTCCATTGTTTCTGTGATCTGTGAATCTACCCCATATAAAAATTGCGTACCTACCTAAATACCTACTTGCTTTATTAAAACTTGACTTTTAGGAGAGTAACTTACTTACCGACTTATTTGTGTCACTTGTGACTGTGAATTGACTCAGACCACTTGAACAAAAATCTTACTTGCTGGAAATATTTACCAAAATAATAATAAGATATAAAATAATAATAATAAAACCCCAGGGGTGGCTTTGTGGCGAGCCGTCGGTGAGTGGTGACACCGTGGAACCTGATTCTCCATGGGGCTAAAAAAACAAATAAAGAAAAAGAACGCTGACCTGCTTTCCTTAATAGGCCGTTTGAGGGTGGAGACGCAGTAAGTAACAAAAATCTCCAAGGGTGGATGTGTTAAAGTGCATAACGCCGGTAGTAGCGCTTTAGTGAAGCCGCAGCACACCTCTCGACACCCTTTAGCTATCCACACCAAAGTTGCTCCTTTTGTCACCATTGATGGTGGCCCTTATGAGGGGCCCGTTTAGTGGGTGGCAAGTCACCACCTGCCTAAATATTTTAATATGAAACTGAAATTGGCAGGTGCCGTAGTCTCGTCTATATCTATCTTCCTTACATGTATACATATGAGGAAGGTAGAAGTTCATATCAATAGCCTCGTCATTTTGACCATTTTTGTAACAGATAATCCAAGTCACCGTCATCCCAAATACTGATTTTCTACACTTCTGTATATTTTATACCAAACAGGCCTAAGTGTTGGCTGTAACCCCACTTATGCCTTTGTAAAGGGCCGGATAACAAATTCGTGAAAAAGTTTAAGGAAAAGGATAACAATAATAATAATAATAACCTTTCAACTCGCGCACCCTACGGGCTTCTGCGGGCGGTTGGGCGGAACCCTTAACCGTAAAAAAATATTTAAAAAAAAATATGACCCTGCGCATTAAAACGGTGATATCTCGGGTTTGGCTAAGTTTCTAGATATGAAACTTATAGTGATAGAATCGTATTAAACTACGCTAACTAAGTGTGGTAGCAAAATGGGTGTGTGTAAGTGTGTTTTGTTTATTTGACAGCAAATACATATTACAATTTTTTGACACAGAATATATACAAACATACATTTTCACTAGTAACTATTGAAGCTAACTACTAATGCCTAAGCTAGGCGTACACCTGCAATATAGGCACCTACGTTTCTCCATGACAAACAAAAAGTATGTATGCTCTAAATATGCTCATGCGATGAAATTATATAAATTAATTGAATAGAAAAAAAAACACTTAAATGAATGGTAAATATACGAGTCCACAATATGTATTTCGCTGTCCAGCCGTAGAGTCTGTGCAAAAAAGAACCGTCGTGGCATTACGGTAAACTAACATTTAGTATGTTTATATTTCAGCCCAATCTAACTATTATCTGTGCGTCATGCAAGTGTCAAGTGTGAACTTCGACTCAATAAAACTATAAAACAGTAAATTAGCAGCTAATTTATACATAATTTTTATTTACTAGCGTTAAACAGTAAGTTAGCACAGGCGCGACCTCAATTCCTAGGACGATTCTCTTTTTGTACAGACTTTATCGATATTCGTGTCCATTTAATTTTACGGCTATTTCGTACAGCAATCGGATAACGGTCATCTGCCATCTTTGTTGTACAGGAAATTGTATTTTTCTAGTTAATAGTGTACATATAGGTATGTTGTTCGGATAATAAGTGATCTTTGCGTTTTCTTTTATACTTGGTAGACTTGGTGGTACTTTCTCAATTGATGATTCTTGGTGATGCGGTCGAAAGTGGTATCACACTAGATCTACTCGTAGAATGACGAATGGTTTTCAAGAGAAGCTTCATCTCACCTAGAACAAACCTTGCTTAATCACATTTTCTCAACCTTGAGAAGAAATAACATAGGGATATAAGATTATGGTATAATATATGGCATAAGTGTATACGGTACTTGTCAAAAACGTTTTACTTTTTAATTATTAATATAATATATTTATAATTTGATTTTAAAAATCTCCCAAAAGGCTGGACCGATTTAAGGGAACTTTCACTGCTAATGTTTTAGGGCAAAACTTAGGCTACTTTTATTTTAGAAAAATAAATACTGTATAAACCAAAAAATTAAAATTACAGGAAAAATTTTCGTAGAAATGTTCATAATATCCCGCGAGACAAACAAAGCAAAGCCGCGGAGCAGTCAGCTAGTTCCTTAATATGAAGGCTCTTGCTATAAACTTTTGCGATGTGAACACATGTTTATATTGCGTGAATAATTGTTAAAGGTTTTATTTATTTACAAGGTATTAAAAATTAAATAAAATAATGACTATCTAATCTACGAGTATAAGCCCCATGGTAGGGGGAAAAGTGGCCAAAACGCTGGCGGCATTGCCACGCTGGATGGCAATGCTAAGTTTTTGCACAAAATAGGCGCCAGCGATCACCCGACGTCTCAACCATTGCTATTAAGTAGTGGAAAATTCTAAACAAGAACATAATTTTTATAATATGATTTTTATAGCACTAACAACCGCTTAGCGAGACCAAACCATGCAGTTTTAGTAAAAAAAACACACATCCTCGAACTTTGGGTTCGAATCCCGTCAAATTATTATTTGACTTGATCGTGTAATTCGACGTAATTTGAAGAATAATATTTTCGTTTTCAATTTAGCAACATTTTTACACTTACAATTTCAACATTTAGTTCTACACTTAGCTACGAAAAACGGAATTACCCGCTAATAAACGAGTGCTTAATAGATATTATATTAGATTTTGAGTGTATTATGATAAGTTTTTTTAGTCAAGGTTTATGTAGAGGCTTTTCTCAACATGGTATTCTAGCCCCATCGTACGCTAAACTCAATTAACTACTTACAATTGACTAACATTTTCTTCAAAACCTATATTTTTTTTTAACTTATTTAAGGCTTTCGCCGCATCACACGCAGGTGAACCTAAAATATTAATAAATGGACCTAAATCTAACTTCATCATCCTCATCTCAGCCGTAGGATGTCAACTGCCGAACAATCCTCCCCATAATTTTCCAAAAGGACCGGTTGGAAGCGGCCTGCATCCAGGACGACGTTGGATGCAGACGTTGAAATCTAACTTGTTTATACTGAAATTATTGAAAAGATCTTCTCTTTCTCTATCATTTTTCGGGAATTCCATAAGAAGGTGGTAAACATCTTCAAGGGTGCCAAACAGTTCACAATTTGGCGAAGCAGTTTTTTTAATTAATAATTAACATCATTAATTAATTAATATTAATTAATTATTAATAATTATTAATTAATTTCATAAGTTGTTACGTTATTAACAGCAGACAAAACACCAACACACATATTTCTGCGGTTTTTAAATAAATTAAAAGTAAATTGTTTAGAAGCGTGCGAAGCTCGGCGTGGCACTGCCCTACGCTCGACATCCCTAGACTTTGGTTATTGACCTTCTTTCGCTCAGCAATTTACTTGCTACAGCGCACTTCATACCCTAACACAGTAATGCGTGCTGCTTCACGACAGAATACCGGTCTCTTGCACAATAAATCAACCATCTAGTAAGTAGGGTTTCCTTGCCTCGTACGATTTGCATCCTGGGAGAATATTAAACTCATTTCCTTGAATATAACATCGGAATTTGATCGCAATTGACTTAATCAATCTATAAAAGCTTTCTCTTTTCACACTTTCATTATCGTCAAACGATATTAACTACGGTGTTATTGATGGCTCTTCTTGCATAAGTACTTCGTTATGGTTATATTCTATGGGATGCGTGTCATGGCAAAGGTAATTACTATATTTTTGCAATATTAAAGATAATATTAGATATTTCGCACACATCCCATTATCGAATCGAGTAAAATTCCTTCTTTAACAGGACCCCATTATCGCATCGAGTATAATTTCTTCATTAACATGACCCCATTCTCACGTCGAGTAAATTTTTTTCTTTAACAGGACCCCATTATTGCATCGAGTAAAATTCCTTCTTTAACAGGATCCCCATTATTGCAACGAGTAAAATTCCTTCTTTAACAGGATCCCCATTATCGCATCGAGTAAAATTCCTTCATTAGCTGGACCCCATTATCGCATTGAGTAAAATTCCTTCTTTATCAGGGCCCCCATTGTCACATCGAGTAAAATCCATTCTTTAACAGGACCCCATTATCGCATCGAGTAAAATTACTTCTTTAACAACCCCTACATTCGCATCGAGTAAATTCATTCTTTAACAAGACACCATTATTGCATCGAGTAAAATTCCTTCTTTGACAGGACCCCATTATCGCATCGAGTGAAATTCCTTCTTTAACAAGACCCCATTATCGCATCGAATGGAATTCCTTCTTTAACAGGACCCCATTATCGCATCGTGTAAAATTCCGTCTTTAACAGAACTGTGTCTTAGAAACACTGTATCTTTTGAACTGGAATTGATTGTCAGTTCAATAATTTACATAATTATGACGGATATACAACGTGCAACAAAAAGTTGTAGTAATACTAAAACCACACCCGCAGAAGCCCATCCGTGAAAAACTAGGCTAAAGACGTCAAACCGACGTGACCTCCAAAACGTAGACTAGGTAAAGAAGGGGCCTAAGCGGAGCCTGGTATGGGATGCGGCGGGGGGATAGGGCGCATGCAGGGTAGAGGGACAGAGGTGAATGCATATGTGGCGTGGTGCGCCTTGGCGTCCAACTCCAAAAATAGTCATGTCTTTATAGATCAATAGAAATCTAGCCAATATAGGCTAGGCTGTCCAAAAATATATATACGATACAATACGACCGGGTTCGAGATCCTTGTATGTCTTAAAGTTTCAGACTTGCCGATACTGACCGTTCTAAATGGTCCATCCTGTATTGTATGCTGATACAGAAGCACGCATCCTCTGTGTGAGAGTGTATCCGACGTGCACTTAGCCGGTTATTATTTGTTTGTCCGATAAACTTACCTGGAGCTCAAAAAGTTTACAAAATATTGATTACTAGATAGCGCGGTAGGTCACCAATGCGATGAACCGACCAAATCAAGTATGCGGTCGGTGATTCCTTGCATGAGTGCACACGGATGACTGCAAACAGGCAAAAATGGCGTGACATCGCGAGGCGTATAACTTCTGGCCCCACCAACACTACTACATGACGATCACGACCGCTCTATCAAGAGCGATGAAGAAGAATGATGAAATTACGTATAATACTATTTATTAGTATGAATATTTTTATTTAACACCATATTTACGTATTTATAAATTTTTAATTATCTGTGCACTTACCTTAATTACATATTATATACAATACCTTTGCCTTAATTGTAGGTAAAAAGCTCGCTATAGCGATAAGGCTGTCAATTGTCCAATTTACTGTAGCGTTTTTAAAATTGTGTTATGGTTTTACTGATCCTTAAATAATTTTGTTTAGTAATTACTATACTATGTAATTTAGCTTAATACATCAATACTCTACTTAAAATTACTTAATTGTTACAATTATTGAAAGTATATATTAAATAAGATCTTTGTTTGGACCGCTATGGCTATCGGTGTTAGTTCGTGGGTCAGGGTCAGCCATCATTCCGTCGGCTGCTGTGGTTTCGGTAAAAGTAACGTCGTGATGAAATCCACAGCATGGTGGTGGGACATTATCTGGTACCCGCCTGGCTAGCTACCACCCCTAAGATTTCAAACCCGTCACTAAGCACGTAACGGTGTGTTATGGTAGTTGTCATTGCAAGCCAATACCGGATCTAGTGTGATACCACCTTTGATCTCACTGACCATCAAGTGAGAAAAATCAAACTATAATCTTTAAAGTAGATAAAGACTTCCTACTTGACGTTTCAATAAAAATCATAATAATAATACGACCAATATGAAGAGGCTCTCGCTAGACGGTTGGATCAAGAGCCAGATACAGAAGGCAGTACTCCTTGACACGGCACGTATTGTCAGGAGGTTCATCAGTCTGCAGCCCTAACCACCGGTAGTTTGGGTCATGTCCTGCTGCCGATGGCAATCTAGGATTAGGTTTTTATGTTTTTTTAATTTTTTTTATGGAAATGTTGTAAAAAACATTAAGAAAAGGTAATAAATACTGTGAATAATAATTATAAGAGATAGTTAAAGATAATTATCTTTATTTGTAGAACAAAAACTTTGGAATTGGAACAGAATGCAATGAGCAATGCTAACCGCTATAGTACTTAGACAGAGTCGCAGATAGCAACGCCTAAAACACCTATACATACAAATATATATATATATATACAAATGTCTAAGTTTATCTAACATACAATGCTCTAATTTTACATATTTTAAAATGTAAATAGGTTTTCACAGAGTTTATCAGTTACAATCGTATTACTATTAGGTTAATTAATAATACATTACTGCAGAATCCAGTAAGTAAGCCTTCCTGGCCAAGTATGAGTTAGCCTCGTATATAACCGGACCTCACCTGCGGTTCGGTTATATACGAGGCCAGGGTGGCTTTCTTACTGGTCGAGGCTTGTATAATGCTTTTCTCAAAAATGGTATTTTCAGACCAACTGTTGGCTTGTTTTTCTGCCTTCCACTTCATAAATTTTTCATAAGTTTTCATATATCGCTCCTTGGATTTTGGAGGAAGTAAATTGTTTTTGCTAATTCGGCGTTAGCTTTTAAATCAGGAGGAGTGCCATCTATTTCCGAATCAGATTCGCTTGAATTAATTATCTATGTTCACGCGGTAAATTAAAACACAATTGTCGCAATTTAATGTGAAATCCCGCCAGTCGTTGTTTTTTACTAAAAAGTTTGCTCTAGTTTTTAACATTGTTCTATTTTTACATGAAAATAATGTTTTAGTAAAAAAAAATAAGTTATTGTTTTTAAAACTCCATGTTAATTTTACAATGGACAGTTTTAATTCAACATGGTTTATAAACTGAAATTATCAAATACAAACATAAAACCCCACACTATACTTCTACAACATTACTAAGTACAAAACGCATCGTGCATACTTTTTCTGCGTCGCGTTCAGTGTCACATTCTATAAAATGGCCCTTTTTAAGGTTCCAAAATTATATCTATCTCATAAATTATGAGATAGATATATATTTGGAGCCTCCCTCCTAATAACCTAATAACCCAACTATGTCTTAATGGTTAAACTCTAATGTATGTCTGGCACTATTTTTTTTTCTAAGCAGATCTAAAGAGGATGACCTACTGTCCAGTAACATACTTACTTACTGGACAGTAGGAGTTTCCAAATTTAAAATCTCGCTTCTTACTGGACAGTTGTGAATAAGTCTACGGTATAGTTCACTTTCTGGATACTTTTTAGAGATGTTATGGCAACATTACATACCATTTTTGAGAAAAATATTATTAGGTTAAAAAATGGTTGTATGTAAAGTTGGTTTACTTCATAAGACAAGCCGAACGCTCGAACCGATCGTGCCTCTCTATTGCTTGTTCCGCGCTCTCGCTTGCACGCTCGGCTCAGGCGAAACGTGACAATGAGTCATACTTTTCGTGCGTGCAGCCGGCGTTCATCGATTTATAAGACGTTATCACGTCAAAATATAAAGGTTTATACAAATATGATATATTTTAAATACTTCACAATGTTACGTGATAGGTACTTTTTCTGAAATAAGCTAGATTTGAGACGTGTAAGAGTGAGTTACAATTAATATATATATATATATATAACATACTATAAAATAAATATTGTTCTCTAATAAGAACATGTTCTCGGTTAAATCATTTTAAAAGCATTAACCTCACAATAAAAATGAAATCCGCCACAATTGGATCGTAGAGACACTGTGAAGTGTCTGTTGCGGTGTGTCTGGACATCGTGACACTTGGCGACACCGCAAATCTAATCTATTTGCGCTCCCGTGCGATGTGATGCAAGAGGGAATTGTAGAAATATGAACTCTTATTTTCAAAAGACTTTTTCTCAAACATGCTTGGAAAATTGGGAATTATTTTGACAACCTTCTTTGAGGTAAATCGAAAGTGCTGTACTGACCAAATACATGCGAAGGGCGGCCGGCAAAAGTTGTATGAACATACCTATCTGTCGTGGTTTAGCGGCCAATTAATTGACATAGTAAACTTATATCTGTTGTGCAATTGAAAAATGAAACTTCTGAAAATCTTTTTCTCTGAAACATGGCAACCAAGAAGGTAACTCATCAAAAGTTTTATTTAAAGTTCGAATTGACTCGCAAATAGAAAGCAGTTTATTGAAAAATTATTGTTGTTTGTTGTTCATCATTGATAGGTATGATATTGACAAATAATATCTCCACTAATAATATTATACACGGGAAAGATTTGTTTGTTTGAATAGAATAGACTCTGAAACTACTGGACTGATTGGAAAAATTCTTTCGCTGTTAGAATCCTACATTTTCCTTGATGAACATAGGCTATATAATACCTATTTAAACAAAGTTACGGATCCATATGAAAAACTTCGATAATGTAATCCGTGTGCAAAAAATACCAAAAAAATCTTATATCGCGTACACTGCGGAAACTTTTGACCATATGGTCAATATGGTATATTAGTTATGCTAGATAAAGATAAAGAGATAAAGATACATTTATTTGCCAAAAACATAGTTGAAATACATTCTTAAGATGGAGTGGTTTTTGGTTTTGTATCACATGTTTTGCATGGGACGGCGTGCAAACTTGACAGATGGTTTGCATTTTTATTAGTAAATTAATTAAAGAGGACATCGTTCATACATATACGATCATAAAAAATTAAAAGTAAATTAATTTCAATAATAATCAAAATCAATTAAAGTCAATATGAAACATGTCAAGTGCCAAGAACAATATAAAACAGTATATGTATAACAAATGTCACATCAAGAAAAATAATAGAAATGGATACAATGGAAAATGGTACAAATAAAGTCAACTGAATTTGTCATTTAACAAATGGTTTACATTATAATAGCATTTATCTATTAACATTTTTTTCAATTTATTTTTATACATTATACTATTGTTGGTTTCGATTATATGATTTGGTATCTTATTATAGATTTTAGGTGCCATGCATAAAACACTTTTGCTCATTTATTTGGTCTTAGAGTAGGGTAGATAGAATCTATCGTTATTGCGCCTATTCCGCTTGACAATATCTGATACTTTTAGAAATAGTTGCGGATTTTCTCGCACAAACAAAGTTATTCTAGAATATACAAACTTGGAAGTGTTAAAATGTTATGCTTGCTTAAGTATTGTGTGCACCTGTCGGTAGTTTGCAGTCCTAACATAGTATCGTCGCTCGTATGCATCGCTTTTGTACCTTAAAAGCTACATCTGCGTCAGACGAATGACCCCAAAAAATAACACCATACCGCAGAATTGAGCCTGCAATTCCGTGTGAGTAAGGCATCTGTATTTACTATTGGTGCTAGTTTATATAAAGCGTATGCAGAACTACTTAATTTTTTGCATAATTCTGCTATATGCGCCTTCCAATTTAACTTTTTGTCTATAATTACTCCTAAAAATTTAGCAGAATTAACTTCACATAACAGGTTATTTCGGTAGGTTACTGTAAAGTTGTCTTTATCACACCTTTGACTGAAATGCATAATTTGGGTTTTTTGTAAGATTATTGTTGTCAAGCCAAGTTATAACTGCTGCCTAAGAATCATTTACATCACTTTCATAAAGCAAAGGGCAGGTTTTACTCACAATTGATAAAGTACTATCGTCTGCAAAAAGACACATAGGGTGGTTTGTTATAGTTGGCAAATCGTTTATGTAGAGTATAAATAAGAGGGGTCCTAAAACACTACCTTGTGGCACGCCATACGCAACGGTTTTAGCATCAGAATGATATGCCTCTACTCTTTTAGTTTTTAAGTCGACTCTACAAATGTTTGTTATTTGTTTTCTATTGCTTATATATGATTTAATTAAATGCTATGCTATACTTCGACCTCGTTCGAATCCCAAAACAACATGATCCCCGGAAAGTCAGCTTTAATTTTCAAAAATTGTACGTTCAACTGTATTTTTAAATTAAAAATTTAATTTTAATTTAAAAATACATTTAAACGTATTATTTGAAAAAAAGTACTATACAAGCCTGGGCCACACCTAGGCATTGATAGATTTACGTATTACACGTTGGTTTGTCAATGCCTGTTTTACTGGCCACTGCAATAATGTACTATTTTTATTTTATCAAGTCACGAAACGGACTTGACGTTCGTCTGATAGACGTTCGCCTGATACAGTGTAATTTGTCACTGTCAGGAAATCATGATTGTTTCAGTGCCACTGCGAGCTTTCATTAAAGTTATAGTGACACTGTCGTTGAGACAATAGTATCAATGCACTTGTTGAAGTGTTCTTCAAAATTAAATATAGATTGATTTTGCGATTGCTTCAGTGCAGAATATTTCGCACTGCTGTATTCGGCAAAACAAATGCTGACTTTTATACAATTGTGTGGCGAGATGTTTCGTGTCAAATCGTAAGCTCCATTGGTAGTTGAATTATTAGTTACTTGCTAAAATTGCTTTCATGCAGCAGTACTTGCTTACTACTACTTAGAGGGAGAATATGTTGCCCTGCGGTGGTACCAAATAAGATAGATTTGCGCAAAAAAGGCATACTACCACAGTATAAATAATAGTAATATCTAGTACGTTAAGTTCTTCTTTGCATCTTCAATTCATCCCAACACGAGAGCGGAAATTCCTCAACTGAAATTTAACGACGAATTATCTTTTATTAGTATACCGTTTTAGACTACTCATTATCTTTACTGCAACATTTTGCATTTTACCTATGCAGGTCTTAAATATACATATTTTTGTGTGTGTTGCATAATGATCCAACAGGCTCACTCATGTCTTAGGTCCTAAGGTATACAATCACCTGCCACGGCATGTTACGGACGAACTTAACTTAAGTTCATTTAAATCGAAATTAAAAGCATGGCTCGTCGAGGAGGCGTTCTATGATGTAGAAGATTTTATAAGATGATTATGTCCCATAAATATTTTTCTAATGTACTCGTATTTTATGACATCTGTATTAATATAAATGTATTTTTATTTTATTTGATTAATTTAATTTAATTATTATTTTATTATTATGTTATTTTACCAAATTATTACTTGTTTAGAACAAGTAATTTGAAAACTATTTTTTTTTATATTTAAATTATGTAATACTATAAATACTGACTTGTAATATTATTTTTACCAACAAATGATTGATTGATTGATTGATAAATAAGGTATGGCAACATCTTGCGGAGCGGGCCGATCTATTTTATAATTGTTTTGTTGTCAAAGTATTCAATAAGGCTATAATATAATATAATAAAATATATACAATTGGGGAAATGCTTCGAGCATTTCCCCAATTGTATATATTTTTTAGGGTTTCTTGTAAATATGTTCTCATTTTCTCTCATGTACCAGTAATTTGACTATTTAGTTTAATAATACATACTATATCCTACTAATTTTATAAACGCGATTTTTAAAATGTACGCGCATGTATAGATGTTTGTTACTATTTCACGCAAAACTACTGAACGGAATTTATTGAAATTTGGTATGTAGATAGATGAGGTGCTGGAATAGCATATAGGATACTTTTCATCATCATCATCATCACCATAATCTCTCACCACGCGGGTGAAATCACGGGGTGCAGCTACTAATATTATAAAAAAGTTTGTAACTCTATCACTCTGTCCGTCTGTTACTTTATCGCGCCTAAACGGCTGGACGGATCGTGATGAAATTTGGCAACGAAATAGATTGTATTTCGGGAAAGGACATGGGACAGTTTTCATCATCATCATTTATCACCACGCACGTGAAACTGCGGGAAGGAGCTAGTCAATTATAAATGAATTTAATACCTTGGTTTTTTTGCAGGAGGCAGCCGAGAGCATCATTCCCAATATTCAGAAGAACATGAGGAGCATGGAAAGAAAGCATACGAGGTAAGACGTCTGTAGTGTGTGTAGACAATAATATCGCCACCCAAACTGCCATGGTTCATAGGAAAACTAAAAGAACTATATTATTATGCAATTTTAGTGATAAAAATTACACATCCGACAGGATTCAAACCGGCGTCTTCCGTAGCAGACGCCATGACCGCTAGGCTACCGTCTTCATCATCATAGTCGGCATCTTCATTGCTTAAAGGTCGTGTCTAGTCTGAATGGTTGATCGCTCGATGTACTATGCTCTTCCACGTGGTTCTGTCCTCGGTGCTCTTAATAGATTACGTGATTGGCAGGCCGGTAAGCTTTTCTACTACGTCGGACCATCGGGTAGGTGAACGACCGCGTGGTCTCTTCCCGTCTACTTGGCCAACTACTATTAGCATCTCTCTGTCAGGGTTTCTACGAGCGACATGTCCAAAATAGTTAAGTATCCGCTGGCAGCAGATAGCAGATAGCCTTTCTAACTATCCCCATACGACGGTTAAAATAAAGTAGAGTCGGACGGATCGCCTCCATCACGCGGATAGTAGGAAGACGCGTCTTCGAATCCCATCCCAGGATGTGTAAATGCCATATAAAATTGCAAAGATTGGTCTCTCTAAGCCGGCTTTAGTGCTTTAAAGGCTTAGGCAAACAGCAGATATGGCGTGTTCTGTATGACGACACGTTATGCTTTCCATAGTAAGTACCTAAGCGCGCCAAGAACGCTTCTCGCCTACGTCGCGTCCTCTACGCCCGCTGTTTGTCAAAGCTTTAAAGGTCATATTGTGGTAAATAGGTATACTATATTATGGCTCATAATTAGCTATTTTAAGTTTCCACAAATAAGACAACTGGATAAACAAGAGATAACGCGTGTGCGACACATTTCAGATTCGAAAAATATTTGATAGTGCTGCCGTGCGATTCTCTAACAGCAAACATCGTTGCATCTTTGGCAACATACGTGAAACAAATGACGAGATGACAAGAAACGTTGGAAAAGCAACCTTATGTACAAGGGCGATATCTCATAAACTACTTGACATCGGTGAGCTCGTCGACAAATCATTACAGAATCGCACGGCATGAATTCCAGAGGCGGAAGACTCTAGATGTCAAGACCAGATAGCAACCGCAAAGATAGTTAACAACTGTTGTTACGATCCTGCAGCAACAGCATCCATCTCATGATAAACTGGTCACGTCAATAAACTGTTTTTATCAGCTATACCTAGCTCGCTATAACCTTGTTTATCGCATAGAACTAGCCGCGATAGCAGTGTTTTTTATAGATAATAATTACTGTCAAATTTTACTCTTAATGCTGTTCACAATTCATGCTCGTACTGCTGGGACAAGTTTCCACAAAGCTAGCAATCGCTTTAAGGCGCGGGCCCACCGCAGCTCACGCTGTGCACGGGCACGCGGCGCATTTTAGCTGCGTGTTTTAATTTATTTGACAACGTGGCTCTACGTTTCCACTGGAGTACACGAAGACCCACCACTATGTATAGCGTGGCACGGCGCATGGAGAGGCTACGCATGTACCACTGCAATCCACGGGCACGGGCTTCACCGCGGGAACTGTCTAGCAATGTCAGTGCTAATGCCATTCTATGAGTGCCTCGATACGATATATACGAGAAATATGAAACGCGTCCGTTCCACAAGGCGTATGACTGAAAACTGCGCTGCGATAAGCGAGCTGTACCTAGTCGTGTGTCATATTCGTGCACTCCAGTGGAAACCTAGACCCACGTCGACAGCGTTGAGCTATGTAACTGCTTATTCGAGCAAGCCACGCATGTATCAATGACGTCAATTCATGCGTAGCCTCTCCGTGGGTTGCAGTGGACACAACCACATATATTTTCTTACAAAGCGAAGCTTAATACACGTGCGTAGCTTCTCCGTGCGCCGCGGTGGGCCCGCGCCTTTACAACCGGCGTCGGTCGGTAAATAATCCGAACAGCCGTGCGATTCTGTAATGATTCATCAACGAGCTCACCGATGTCAAATACTTCGCCATTGTACATAAGGTTGCTTTTCCAATGTTTCTTGTCATCTCTTCATTTGTTTCACGGATGTTGTCAAAGATGCAACGACGTTTGCTCTTAGAGAATCGCACGGCTGGAAATTTACCTCAGCTGTGGTGTGGCTCTTGGCCGTGCTAACGTAAAATCTTAGACTGTGGTGATTTAACGACAGTCGTTATAGTAACTCGTGCGAATTATTTGCGAAGTAACGAAAACGTATCGTTAGTGTGAAACAATTGCATTCAATTGAAACTATCCCTTATATATCACATTTGTGACAGATTTATAAAGGGATCTTTATAAATCTGAGGGTATGATGGGGGTTGCAAATCGTGATTTTTTCGGTCTACCCTCTTCCTTTCTTGCGTTCCGGCTTATTACGGCGAAATATCGAGAGCTCACAAAAACACAATACATGGTAATATCCCGTTTTTATCGTTAATTCTTGCATTAGGTATGTTATACGTCTGATAGGACATTATGTCTAGTTGAAGACAAGTTTAATTTCACTAGAAGCCTTAATGCGAAACCAGAAAGTATAAGTGAGCATTATAAGGACGATTAAGCCTGAGTAAGATTGCATCGAAGAGAGGGTGAGATAGACGAATTACGTCACGTTTAATCAGTCCAATGTAGTTTGAAATTGTATCTATACTTTGATGTAGATATGATCACCCCATTGCAAAAGGCTGGTTTCTATGTCCTGGATAGTTTCCTACCAGAGATGGAAACTTTATACACCTTTCATCATCATCTCAGCCATAGGACGTCCACTGCTCAACATAGGCCTCCCCATAATTTTCCAAAAGGACCAGTATGAAGCGGCCTGCATCCAACGTTATCCTGCGACCTTTATCACGTCCTCTGTCCACCGCGTTGGTGGACGACCTACGCTGCGCTTGCCGGTCCGTGGTCTTCACTCCAGAACCTTTCGGCCCCATCGGCCATCTGTTCTGCGTACTATGTGCCCTGCCCACTGCCACTTCAACTGGCTAATCTTCTGGGCTATTTCGGTGACTTTCGTTCTTCTACGGATCTCCTCATTTCTGATTCGACCACGTAGAGAAACCCGAGCATAGCCCTCTCCATAGCTCATTGTGCGTCTCTGAGACTATACACCTTTAGTTACCTACAATAAACATATTTCTATGTAGGTAACTTATGTCATTACATTGAAGCGACAGGCGCTTTCTTCACTAGATCCTAAATGAAGACTGGAGGCCTAATCCCAAAACCGAACTACGAAGTTTTGTTTGTCAGATTTTGGTTGTTATATTGTGAAACTGAAAGCACAAACACAGGGGGATGAATTTTAATGACATGTTCAAATATTGATATATATTGTATGTACATAATATGTTTTATGTTAAAGTGATGATGATAGTAACATCATGATGTGTAATAGTTTCATGTGTTGGTAGCGGTGCGTAAATTGTCTTTTATATTCTTTTTAGAAGTTGAATCGTAAGTACTCAGTCAAAACATATAATAGAACGTTAACAACATATTAAAATTAAAAAAAATAACATAAAACATGTGCATGCTCAAACAATAACAATTGCTACACATTTTATAATATTACTTTAGTAAAGCACTAACGCATGCTTAGCGATCTCAAACATTGAAATTTATAGAGAGAAAAATTCACATCCTCGGACGGGATTCGAACCCGCGTCTTTTGCTATCCGTGTCATACGCCATGACCATCTAGGCCACCACCAGAGTTAAAATTCGAGGCCCGAGGTCCGAGCATCGAATCTTAACTCTCTATCTGACTTTAACCGTCTTACGGGGACGGAGCGACATCTATTGAACAGTTTTGACAGTACTATCCAACCGAAAGAAGCATTATTTAGAAATACTTAAACTTTCGTATTGACGTCACAACCCTTTATAATTTTATAATGTCGCGGTCTACATACAGCGTGCGCTCTGCGTGGCCTGCCGGCCGCTATTACTTTTTAAAGCACTAAATAGTTAATTTATATTATTATTTTAAAAATAATAATTTAGCAATCTCAAACATTGAAAAATGTTCACTGTTAAATTTCAAAACTAGTACACAGAATTAAATTAACAAATAGTTTGTTTATATATTTCAATCAGTAAATAGTAATAATAAAACACACTACCTAAATACAACTATTCAAAATCAACGTGAAATAAGCCTGTCATTACATTTCATCACCCTTGAATTTATTAGGGCTTTTTCACTTTCACAGTAAAAGCAAAATCCGTCAAACAAAACTTCTTCGTTCGTTTTTAGGAGTAGGCCTCCTGCCGTGCGATTCTCTAAAGCCCGATTTACACATCATTAAGTACGGTAGCGAGTTAAGTAGCCGGTCAGTTAAGTAGCAAGTAGTAAGTTGTAAGTAGCGTCCAAACGAACGCGAGTTTAGGAGTCATAAGTTACCGTTCCGAGAAAACCAGTCACGTCGGTTGTTTTGTTCCTTTATATTATAAAATAGTTGTTTTAATTCAGAAAATGGATGTCGAATTACTGTATACCAATTAACGTGCGATAAATAAGAGAAATAGTATCAATACTTTTACAACACATTGAAAATGAAATATTAATAGAAATGAACAGACCCAAACGCATATGGGAAATACAAAAATAACACGTTTAGATACGTCCGCAGTGTAAAAACCTATTTAGCTACTGTACTATACTCGCCTCGCCCGTCTACATGTTGGCCAGTTAAGTTGGCGGGGTTCGGGAGACGCGAGAGAAGGGACTACTTCGCACTGGACTTGCCAAAAAATAGAATCGCGATCTATTCAACTCAACTTAATCAACAACTTAATGCTTAACTCGCGTTTGCAGTTAAAACGACAATAACAACTTAACTCGCTGCTGTACTTATTGAAGTGTAAATTGCACTTAAGAGCAAACATCGTTGCATCTTTGACAACATCCGTGAAACAAATGACGAGATAACAAGGAACGTTGGAAAAATAACCTTATGTACAAGAGCATACACATAAAGTATTTGACATCGGTGAGCTGGTCGACGAGCGCAACGACAAATCATTAGAGAATCGCACGGCAGGTCCTCAAATTATAAGTCATTGGTCATAAGATACTTTATATTTATATATTGACTGATGATCACGTTTGTTCCCCTTTTATTAATTATATTGTTATTAGAACCAGGTAATCGATAACTGGCTATCGAGATATTAATTAGAGACTACAATGCCGATACTATCGGAGTAATAAAATATTTATTGGGTGTCGTCATAAACTTAGTATCATCGGCTGTGAAATATAGCACGTTCTGAATGGTGTTCTAATTTTTGGGATAGTTGGTGTAGGTACCTACGTTTTAGGAGTTATTTCATGCAACAACCGTATTATTATAGTAAAAACAGAAAAGTACAATATCTGGGAGCCCGTAAGAGATTCAAATGCCTACTGTAGCTTCCGTATTATGAAGGGTTGTTTATATATCTGAAGTATTGTGAACAGTAAGTATTACAAAAAAGTTTACAGGTAATAAAAGGTGCGATTTTTTTTCTCTACAATAATCTCAATAAATTTTGCCGTAAAGTGCATAATTTCCTAGATATCGGCCAAAAACTTTTTCAAGATGTCGCTTGAAACCTCACCTGGATCTCTCAGCATTTTATGATTTTATACTCAGTAAGTAACCCTTACAAAAGCTAAACCTTATAAAAAAATGGATAGAAAAATTAGTGTGAGGTAGGCCAAAAAATACTTATATTTTTACTGGCCTAATTGATAAATGTACATAACGCCCGAAAAACACAGAAATAAAGAAAAAATAAAGTCAGTTCATCATCATCATCATCACAGCCGTAGGACGCCCACTGCTGAACATATGCCTCCCCCAGCAATTTCCAAAAGGACCGGTAGGAAGCGGCCTGCATCCAACGCCGTCCTGCTATCTTTGTCAGGTCGTCAGTCTACCGTGTCAGTGGACGACCTACGCTGCAACTTTAATTATTCAAGAACAAGCAAAGTCAGTTGCTTATGTTTAAAATGAAAATAAAGCTGAACTTCTATCGAGTTGAAAGTTTCATATACGCAGTGTGAATACATTTATTGATTTATTTATCAGACGGTGTACGTCCACAAGCCAACCAGGAGACACTGGACGTTTGGGAACCCCAGTGACCCTATACCCTGGTACATACTAGTACATTTTGCGCAGGACGTAAGTCTGTATGTCACATGCCTAACTACTATGTGTCATATACCTAACGATATTTGTTTAATAAAAACTGTGTTAATAATAATGTTCTCGTTGGCGACCACCCTAGGGGGGGGATACATGTCGAACCGAGCAGGAGGTGAACTTTAGTTACTAATTGTGAAAACTTTGTTATTACTAAATTGTGAAATATATATGTTGTTATAACTAAACGTTTTATTTATAATAATAATAATAATAATAATCTTTATTTCAGGCAATAGCACAGTTACACATTGTAAAAATATCAGCGGCCCATATCGAAAACACATACCTTACAGACTAACATATATATTTTAAAGGGTTGGATAATATCACAAAACTATATCGTACAGTTAGGGATTCATGTTAAGTCTCGGCTCCCTGTACCGTCGGAAAACAATCCCTTCAGGCCAAAAGTCTGGTGCCAGGAATGTGTCTCTCAACTTGGATGGAAATCTGAACACATATGACTTGAAGTACGTCTCGCGTTTTGATTCCAGCCGCCATTTACCAATAATCTAAGCTTATTGCTGTAAAATATATTTTATTAGCTAGTATTAGTATTAAGTATATTTGATAACTATGTACTCGTAGTTATATTAGCATGGGACCCCGCGTAGGAACGGAATTAAATATTTTCATCACACATGCTCGTAAAGTGGCTCTTATTGCATCGTGTTTAGGCTCGGCATCCAAGATTTTAAACACATGTGCATTTTATTTTACCATTACCGCACAAGTATGTTATATATTTATCCCGAATTAATTAAATTTACATCTCGTTGCAAGTTATATGCATGGAAATGAAGCATCCTTAATTTGCCCGAGTAATATTCTATTTTTAAACGACTTTATTTTAGCTTAACTTGTTAATTATAACAAAGAGTCTTTATGTGCATAGCTAAAAATAGTACACAGTTTCAATAAATAGATAAAATTGTATTGTTGAATAAAAATGTTTAATTTTATCAAATTGTTCATAATTCACAATAAATATGAAAATATTCGATTTATTGTATTTTTTTCTTGAAAGGTTACGATTATAATACAAGTTTGTTATTTCCTCGCATGTGTGATGAAAAACGTCGTATGACACGCGTGTGGGATGCTGATCTTCACACCCTCGTCTCTCGTATCGCCTCGTGTGTAATGATCATCATCCCACACTTGTATCATAATCTATACTATTCCTCCGCAGGATGCTTTTCGGGTGAGAATACACTAACTTACTATGTAGGTAGTAGAATTATTTTACAAGAGGCCATCTTGGTACCACACCAAGTAACAGAGCGCAAGTATAACTGTTTTAGCGTGTTGAAGGACACAGTGGCATGTGATATTATATACATTGATAAAAGGAGTGATGCTCATTCCATCAACACGCGAAATAAGCACAAGCTATCCGTACATGTAACGCGTCTCCACAGAAAAAGTCATTCTTTTGTGGGACAATGTATACGATTTTATAATAAAGTTCCCAATGATATCCGAGATTTGCGTATTAATAAGTTTAAAATTACTATTAAAATTAAACTCTGTCAAAAAGGTTATTACAAAATTTCGGATTACTTGGAGGATAAAACAGCTTGGGACTGATCACTCCAGGATCTATCTACTCGTGTACTAAGATGTCAAAGTGTAGCGTGTCTTGCCATACTGATACCATTATTATGTTCTCTTTTGTAAGGCATCACACTGGAGCTAATATTTGTAGTACCTAAGTAAAAACATGTATATAAAAAGAATGTCCGCGAGTTTCTTGCCGCTTCTTCTCGGTAGGCTCTATATATTTTGGAACGCGGCGGTAGTCTTTAAAATACATTATAATGAAAAAATGACGTTCATAAATGCGTCTTTGATGCCTAAATTGAATAAATGATTTTGACTTTGATTACTGAGTGAAAGATAAAAAAAAAGATACTAATGTCTCGACTGTCGAGCACAGTAAAATGCAATACAAAGCTTCAGTTCTTAGCTCTGGGCAACTAGTACGGTAGTACTTATGATCCGTGCAATTCTCTAACAGCAAACATCGTTGCATCTTTGACCACATCCGTGAAACAAATGACGAGATGACGAGAAAAGATGGAAAAACAACCTTGTGTACAAGTGTGATATCTTAAGAGAATATATTTTTACTATAAAGCGTATTATATTGAATTACAAGTACAATTTGAAAAATTTAATACCGACTTCCATTCTATTCAGTTATTGGAGTGTATCTCAAAAACTACTGGACCTAAATTGAAGAAATTTTATTATTTAATTAAATGGGACCACACGGGAAGCACCAGCTATCACACAAAACAGAATTTTGAGAATCGGTTCTCCCAGTCGAAAGTTATGAGATAACAAACCTTAAAAAAATAAAAAATAATACAGTTGAATTGAGTACCTCCTCCTTTTTTGGAAGTCGGTAGAAAATTAAATTCAAATCATTTGTTTAGTAGAATGTCCAAAGCATAGCTGGTGGAAATCTAATGAAATCGTTAAAACTTACTACCATAACTATGGTGTGTACATATAAATAAAAACGGAAAACATTGATTATAGGAGTTAGGTGTTAAAAGAAATAAAACCGGCCAAGTGCGAGTCGAATCACGCACGAAGGGTTTTCCGTATTCCGTCCGGGTGAGGACATTTTATTATCAATAGATAATGTTGCGGAATAGGTTTGACAAGTGCAATTTGTAAAATTTAATACCGACTTCCATTCCATTACTTTGGTAAAAATCAGTTATTGGAGTGTAACTCAAAAACTACTTGACCGAATTTGGTGAAATTAAATGGGACCACACGGAAAGCACCAGCTTTCAAACAAAAAAGAATTTTAAGAATCGATCCACCCAATCGAAAGTTATGAGAAAACAAACATAAAAAAATACAGTCGAATTGAATACCTCCTCCTTTTTGGAAGTCACATGATTTTTTGCAGTTTTTTACATAATGGTATGGAACCCTCCGTGCGCGAGTACGACTCGCACTTGGCCGAATTTTGTTTAGTATTTGTTGTTATAGCGGCAACAGAAATACATCATCTGTGAAAAATTGTCTAACTATCACAGTTCATCAGATACAGCCTGGTGACAGGCGGTCGGACAGCGGAGTCTTAGTAATAGGGTCCCGTTTTTCCCTTTGGGTACGGAACCCTAAAATTATATTACCTAGTATTATGAAAAAGTAAACGACATAATCCTTTTTTATCGCCGACACAAATTAAATTCAAATTCATAAAACTAATCATACTTAATTCCTTTTAGGAATATTTTTTTATGTCAACGTAATTGAACGCAATAATAGAATATGTAATTGTTAGTAGTTAATATTGAATTAAATTAAATTTAAAATAAATTATTAATCTTCGGAACTGTCATTATTTAGTCAGAAATGTCATTAATTCATTAAAGTTTAATTTAATTTATTGATTCAGGCGTTACTTTGCGGAAATCCATTAACAAAAAACGATATAAAAAATATTTAGTAACACTTCCGCTGAAAAATTCCGGGTGTGCACCACCCTCCCTCCCGCATAAACTGCTAATAGGAAGAATACAAAATAAAAAACACAAAAAAAACAAAAACGATTCGACACGTGTTTCGCCTCTACACGAGGCATCCTCAGTTGTTGACTCGTCGAGCGCTAGACCGACAGTAATTCAAGTTTTTCAAGGGTTTCAAGTAGGTAACCACAATGTCAGTTTTTTTAACATGGGTAAAGAGAATTCTTTGGATTTATCAGGTAGTGTATGATATACATTAATAGAACTTATATATGTTTTTTTTATAACTAGATCCACACGGGGTAAACCACGATGGTGGTTTACCCCGTGTGGTAATGGATGATGATTATGAATCAAAATACATAGCCTATTCTTTAAGGATAATGTAGGATTCTAATGGAGTTTTTTTTTTCCGCCAGTAGTTTCAGAGCCTATTCAATTAAAACACACAAGCAAATATGTCATCTTTATAATATTAGTATAGATTAGATTACTGAATGACTATACAGTAAAACTATATATTAAAACTGTATAGTGAATGACTTATGTAGTAAAACTATAAAAACTATATAGTAAAGTAATAATATATTCTATCAAGATTTAATTACAAGATTTATTTAAGGCGCGGTCCAACCCCAATTTTAAAATAATTTACGATGCTTTACGTAAGGTTGAAAATAGCTTGTATCTAACAAGCTATTTTCAACCTTGGACGATGTAATGGGAAAATGCAATAATTTTGTATGTTTTCTTTATATTTTTCTATATATACTCGTACTAATACAATTGAAAAAACTGCTGGATACTATTTTATTACTATACGTTGGCTATGTATTACCTAAAAAATATAGTGTTATCAGTTTATTTAGCGTTTTCAGTTTATTTTTGTGGACCAATTTAGGATTTTATCTCCAGAAAGCGGGTTATATTTATAAATTCTATTCGGTTATTACTCTTTTCCTATATTCCTTTTCTAACCTAAGTATTTTTTCATAGTATATTATCGATCTGTTTCGTTACACTAGATGTTTAAAGATTCTGCTTTTTACTATTATCAGTATACGAGCGCGCCTTAAATTACTTCTTTCGTGCGTCAGTCATTCCGGCTTCAAGATTACAATGACACAAAACTACAAATAATTCAAAACAAAACGCTAACCTCGACTATTACCACTGACGAATTAAGACATCTTCCGTTTAACAAATATGCCCATTGTTTTGAGAAACACCTATTGTTTCTGGTAATATTTGTTTTGACACCCCTAAAACTCTTTGTTATCATAACACGCTGGACTCATTTTAAAATATAGATATGACTGAATGAAGAGTAGTATTTTAAAATCGATTAAGTTATTTCAAAGGTTCCATTTCAAAAGGAAAGAGGAACCCAAGGATTATTATTACTCTGTCTGTCTGTCTGTCTGTCAAGACCCTTTTGATCAGGAAAGCGTAAAGTTATCAAGATAAATCGTCATCATCATCGTTCTTCCACCTTCCTTTTTTGGGTGTGGCGAGGAGCGGCCTCGGGGACTTCCCATTTACCACAGCTGTCACGCCGAGGGCTGCTACCAACGGGGGGTGTATTTGAGCGCGATTAATCCACAGCTTGGTAGTTATTGACGCAGTTGGCCACGTCTTTGCTTGCGGTTATTATTATTATTGTATTTTTTCCTTATGTGACGTTGTCGCGTCCCTCGCTATCATCGCCCTGTGTTAGGACGAGCTGGCGAGGGAGCGCACGCCTGAAGGTGACGCCAGGTATCAAGTTAAAATTAATATTAAATACTCGCGTCTACGGTCTCTTTCAGCTGTAAAAAATCAAATTTGTATGTCAACGCGAACAAAGATAATGTTACATACATTCGCAAATTTGGTCTCTTCAAGGGAATCAAAACCTATAGGGCATTTTCAATTGATCTGCAATCATGGAATTTGGCAAGAAGTAAATGTCTTACGTCACATATAAAGGAAAAAATGTGAAAACCGTAAATATGTAGTTTAATAAAAAAGCGAATTTAAGATTACAAACTTATTATTTGCGACTGTTACCAGTCGTGCCTAAGGATCTAACGGCCAAGTTAAGTTTGTCTAGTTAAAGCAATAATATTAGATGCTTTCGTAATATACGGAACCCTCGGTGTGCGATTCCAACTCGCACTTGGAAGATTTTTGTTTATTAATACTTACATATCAGGAAGATGAAGGGAAATATTATTTAGTAAATTATGTGTATTATAATTAAGATAAAAACAAAGCAGTTTCTCTTAAGTAGATATGTCTTTGGCGTCTTCCACAATAGTTACGTATATCTACATAAGAAATTGTAAGTAGGTAATAGATACAGATATTTATCTTTTGTCTTTATGAGTTATCATAAAGTTATAATCATTATAAATTATATATATAAATCATAAATTTAAAGTGACACTTTATCGGTTGATTGACTCATAATGTTCTGACTTGATCTAGGTATATTTTCAAAACTATTAAATTAGTAAGGAACCGCCATATGACATCACAGAACTTCTAGTTTACATCTATACGCCCACAAGGATCGCTATTCTGCAATTTTGGGCATGATGACTTTCCAGTGCAGAGTACGAGAATATAGCTGTAGGTTTCCATTTCCATTGATGCGTAACGAACATGTCCAAAAGCGAATTCCCAATTGTCTTTTCTTTGACTAGCTTGAACCCGTGGGTCCCACACAGTAAATTTTTAAATATATAATTTTAAACAAAATTACTACGTACAATAAAATAATTCACACAGGAATATTTCTGCTATCCGAAATTAATTGGTTATGTGAAATTGTAGAATACTATAAGCGGTAAATATTAATGAAAAAAAATGTTTTTATTCAATATTTCACTGGTACAAAAAATACTATTGCCATCTAATGTGACAAAGCTGCTCAACACTATAGTGTTGAGAATGCTGGCTTATAACTTATAGATTCGTTTTTTTGCTTATATTTTTAACTTATTATTAAGTGGATGTTCAATGTGTAAATAAAAACAACATCTATTTTGTTTCGCCA
This sequence comes from Selenia dentaria, assembly GCA_917880725.1. NCBI lineage: Eukaryota > Metazoa > Arthropoda > Insecta > Lepidoptera > Geometridae > Selenia > Selenia dentaria. The sequence continues at coordinate 31,605,616 of OU862885.1, read as the reverse complement.
TTCTTGACAGTTTGAGTAGTTTGGTGCCCGTTGCTATAGATATTATATACTAATGTATACTATAAAATACTGTATACTGTATACCTGTGCCATTTTAACTGTTCCCATAAGCGGAAACTGTTAGGCTTTTGCGTATCCATTCATTCTTTGGCATAAATGGTGTAACATCTTCAGTCAGGATCTATAATTAAAATGGGTGTTCCAGAAAGGTCCATTTTAGGGCCTTTTTAGTTCTTAGTTTACATTAACGACTTGCCACTTATGGCCAAGGATCTTTGTGATATTGTTTTATTTGCGGATGACACATCTCTGAATTTTAAAGTAGATAGGAAAGATAGCACACTAATTCAAGTAAACAACGCTCTATCTAGTATCTCTAAATGGTTCTCAACTAATAATTTACTTCTGAATTCAAAAAAGTCAAAATGTTTGAAGTTTTCTTTGCCTACTGTTCCATATTTGGAGTCCAACGTTACGCTTGATGGAGTTAAACTCGTAATGGACAAGGAAACAGTCTTCCTAGGCATTAAAATTGACGCAAAATTACAATGGGGTCCTCATATAGATGCCCTGTCTGGGAGACTCAGTTCTGCTGCATATGCAGTACGTAAAATAAGAGAGCTAACAGATGCTTCTACGGCGCGGTTAGTGTATTTTGCATATTTCCACAGCGTAATGTCATATGGGATATTGCTATGGGGTTCAGCGGCTGATATAGAGACCATATTTATCCTTCAGAAACGTGCTATTAGAGCTATATACGAAACGGGTCCCCGTGAATCTTTGAGAGATTTATTTAAAGAAATAAATATATTAACGTTGCCTTCCTTATATGTATTTGAAAATATAATGTATGTTCGTAAAAAATTACATAAATATAAGTTAAATAGTGATCACCACACTTTTAATACCAGAAATACAAATAGGATAGCTGTACCTAGTTTTAGACTTGCGAAGACTAAGATCGGGTTTTAAGACGTCATTTTGCCATATGCGGCAAACGAACCTTTCCAAGGTTCTATAATAATACGTAGGCGGTTGTGAAAACCATCTTAACTCTAGTGAAACATAAATCTTGGAAAAAGTTCTCCGCGAAAACGGAAAACTTGAATAGGTCACGTTATTTTCTATTTTGAGGATCACATTCTAAAAGGAATAATATATTTGCAGACGCATGTAAAGCTTTCACGCATTTCTCTCATAACATCAAAATTCAGAGAATAGTGTATTTTTTTAAATATAGATGAGTAATGGCGTTTTAACTAATACCGCATATACCGCAATAATAAAGGTGTAATACTTACGAAAATTTTAATCAACCTACAATGTCACTGAAACACAGACTTGACACCAATACGTAGGTACCTAGCTATTATGTAGTAGTAGCAGTAGTGAAGATCCTTGTGAACGAGTTCGTCGGGGAAATTACTGCGACTTACTTAATATCTCGGGGTCATGGGTGCAGATGCATCATCAGGTAGAGGCTACTGCTTAACACCAGGTGGTAGGCTTTTTCTGTAACATAATCACTTTAAAAATGTTTCCACTGCTGGTGATCAAGCCTATGGGCTCCTAGGAGGAGTATAGGACATAATCCACTACAGAAACCCAGTGCGGAGTTTTTGAAACTACATTACATTGATGTTCGACGGCTGTCAACAAATATACCGAAAGAGATCGCCCAGGACCATTTGCTTAAAATGTCCTGAGAAGCACGGATGCACATAGTTGAATATGTTCAACTATTTGTCACCCAACCCAGTAGTAACCATAGGAAGTTTTTCTAAATCTAGGTTTGAATTTGAGCAGGTTAGAAAGAATAGGCATGCTTCTCTATGTATTTCCAGTAGGCAGTTATAATATTAGTATTAGATACTGATTATTTTGGTATCAGTATATCGATACCTACCATTATTTGTATTAAAAAATGTTATGCGTGATCATACGAGTACATTAAAAAAATACGCGTCGAAATGAGAACCTTCTTTCTATGGGAGTCGGTTGGATAGAAATATAACCTATACCAGTTTAATAAAGGCATACAATATTTTCCGTTTCCCAGGGCCACCATGAAGACAAGAAGACTGCCAAAGGTCATCATGACAAAGAGGATCATCTTGGGAAGTATGATGACCACGGCGGCGTGGACAAACACCACAGCGAGGAGTCAGGGCATTACGGGGATCACCATCATGAGGAGCATGGGAAAAAACATGCAGAGGTATGAGGGTAGCTGGAAGTCTGCTAGCATTTACTGACTGCTCTATTCAGAATTAACCTATTTCATAGTCTGTCGTGTAAAAAAAGAGGTGGATACTTATCCAAGACTGGTAGACCGTGTAAACACCCCAAAGATGGAAAAGAAGGTCACTTGAGCATCCTGGCACAGTTCGATTTTTTTATAGACCTTATGGGTAAAATAACTAGTGCCATTTGAGGTGGATCCCCATGGTGGAAAGTTCCAGGATATCTTCCCTCTAGCTGGCTCGGTAAGGTGGCAGCAGCTCGGCCAGATGGGAGCCAGGTTTTGCTTTCGCCATCTCATTACCTAACCAACATTTATACTCTACCTGTGAAGTCTTGATATATAGAACTCTTGGTATATTTATATAATGCAATTAATTTAATGTATGCCTAATTGTGTTTATTAAGTGTAATTGCCTTCGTCGTACTAGTAAAATAATAAATATAAAAAGTAGTCCTTTGACAGGACATGTCGCGCTGCAATCGCTTGGATGTAACCTCCGTGAAGTTACTAATCAGTACATATCAATCACTCAGTAGATCTTATAATTAAACACTGATAATTAGTCGTTATGTCCGTTAAGAATTGTTGGACGTGCATTACATTTTAAGATCTCTAATTTGATATCCAATTTTTATAATTCCATGACATGACATTTTACACTGAACCCTTCGTGTGATTCCGCCCCTCTCAGTACGAAGAGTCAGGGAAGCATTCCAAGGGCCACAGCACAAAGGGCAGCCACGACGTTCATAAGAAAGAAGAGTATGAGAAGAATGTCGAATTCTTCGAAGAGGAAGGAGATTCTGCTGATGAAGAGAAACATGGTGGCTACAACCATGAAAAAGAACATTCGGAGGTAAGCAAATATTTCACAGTACCTAACACCTTGACATATGCTTCTAAATGGCTTTAAAACTCGATGAGGAAAGCAGATAGTCACAATTATGACTTGTGTGGAGTTTTCGCAGATTTATCGTATAGTAATGGAGTGTAGTGCAAGTGCTGACTTTAGACTTAATACATTCACGTCGCTGAATCTTGGCCAGTCTAATGTGAGTCTACTTCAGACTATCCTAGCTGAGCCAACTTCTGGTGCAGCTGGGTTGTTCGTTCAGGACATCTACAAGCTGTCCATAGATAAAAATGTATGGTATGTAATGGTTCATGAGATTGGCATAGTCAATTACTGACTCAAAGAAAATTAGGTTTTAGGAAATTTTATGACATTTTATGACTCTTGCACAGCACTCTCAAACACAACCTTACGTCAATGATTACAGCTTCGTTAGCTAAGTTGGTAGTAACCCTTCCTTCTCCATGGACCAGGGATCCAGAAAATCCAAGGTCTCCCTGGATTCCTAGTCGAGGAATATTTGTGGGATGAGCTGAAATGTTTGACCTCAGGTCTTGAATGTTTAGGAAGTACCAATGTGTGTATGTGTGTGTGTGTGTGTGTGTGTGTGTGTGTGTGTGTGTGTGTGTGTGTGGGTCCATTCCGCGACATAAGGCATCCCAGTGCGAGGGAATGTATCCCAGTGTGAAGGTTACTTCAAATACTATTATATACATCTTATAAAATACTCAGAAAAAATACAATAGTGTTCTAACATTAAAGTCCCCCTTATTAAGGGGGATGTGCAACCTTACGCATGGATGAATCTGAGGTTATATTATATCAAAAGTTAATATAGTAAAGAATAAGTTTTAAAGGTTATCGATTAAGATAACAGAAATTAAGCCGTAACTCCTGGGCCTTTATTAATAAACGTTGCGTAAACCTATATTAGGCGTAACATACTTTGTCTTGCTTCCACGCATGACATTTACTGCAAGCGAAAAATTGACAGATAGATGTTGTAACTACTCCGGGTGTAAGCCAAGTTTATAAATAAGGCCGCTAGGGTATAAAATATAAAAACTTTACTAATCATTAGTAGCATGCCTCGGTGGTCTAGTTTGGTCTGGTAATGGCGTCTGACACGGATTGTCGAAAAACGCGAGCTCGAATCCCGTCCGAGGATGGGTATTTTTCTCACAGAAATGCAAAATGTTTGGTTGCGCAATGCAGGCGTTAGTGCTTTAAAACTCATGTTACAAAAATAATATGTTATATTACTATATTATTATTCTACGTTAGTACGAGTATGTGTGAAAGTTTGTTGCTATGATGTGTAATCGACTATGACAAAAGAGTTGAATGACACGAATTTTCAATATCACAAGAAGCGACCGGAGCGTAGCTTTACTGAACGATGGTTACAAGTCTAGACGACTCATTTCTCAACCATAATTTGCAAAGGTCGATTTAACTCGATTTCCTCTACGCATAAATTGATTAAAATTTTTAAAAGTCTCACCTAAGTTCATTACGAAACTGAAACCTTGAATTCGAAAATGGACAATGTCGTAAAACAAAATATGCATGAAACGATGCAGCCATTACACAGTCAAATGAACGTGAAATTTTGTTTTTACAGGTATTTGTGAAACGACAACAAAAAATCCAGTCGAAAGTAAAATTAGGCTTTTATTTATTACTAACGACTGCCCGCGACTTCGTTCGCGTAGTAGGCTCGGGTTTCGGCCTCGCCATAACCTCCCATCTTTTCTTGATTTTTTTTTATATAAGTCGGTGACGACGCGAGCAAGTCGATCGCCTAATGTTAAACGTCAAGCTTGCCAATAACAGTTTAGAGCTACTCAGAATTCCAAACTACAACAGTTCAAAATCTTGCATGGCAATGCACTGCGCTCGTCACCCTGCGATATAAGATGTTACATCTCTTGCCTTGTAACGTTACTGGAAAGTACTCGTAACTTAAGTACTGGAACTGGAAAGTAAGTTAAGTACTTTAGTACTTAAAGGCCCGGCCCCGAATAAGTAGAACGTCTTCGCGACAAATAGGCGATAAAAGTGGGAAGAGGCGGTGCGGTGGGGGCGGAGGACCCTTGCCGGCGATCATTACGTAAGTGCCGGCAGAGCGGTCGGGGTTGGAAGTTATTAAATGTCATTGTTTTCTGTTGTGTATGTAGGCTACAAGTTACTAATATTAAAAACCAACAAAACAATCCGAAGATTTGTTTATAGATGCGATATTGACATCCCTACACGCGTCTCGCACTAAACCTGTATGAATCAACGCTAGTAGGGAAGACGATCTACTTAAGGCCTATTAAAACCTGGGCGTTATTCGCTACCACGAGCGATACAGAAATCCGAAAGCGTTAATTCACGTGCGTCAAGCGTGCGTTAATTTCACTGTTCACACCAAAGCGGATATCTCTACCGCGCGCGGTAGAGGTATTCGTTGGCAACGGTTAGCGGGGCGGCGGAGCTAGTTTCGCCAAACAAGAGAAAATACCGCCTCACTAGGCGGTACAAATTTCGCTGCAGTTATGGAACTTCATACTATTTACCCATCGAGTTCCGCGTGGTATTTTTCGTTACCCACAGCGGTAGCGAATAACGCTCAGGTCTGAATAGGCCTTTATAGATATTTACTTACTTTGCTGGAAACAACATTCAAACCGAATCACAGTAATATTTGCACACTACTGATTCACGGTTGAATAAATGGCAAAGGTGTGGTACCTCCCCAGGGGACTGCAATAGTCCTACCACTACAGAACACACACACACACACACAATGTATACACACTAAATCATTGATGTACTACGTTGTCGATTTATTTCCTGCCTCTCTCCTCTCTTTTAGATGGCAATAGATTTGATTTAATTATTAATAATTATGAAAAAAAAAAACTTTTTTATTATCGTTAATATCAAGCCAACAAATTCCCAATTTAAACGTAAATGGGTAAATTTCTTGGGGAACAGTAGCGTATGACGCGGTACCTAATATTTGCTAAATTTTATTACGCAATCAAGTGGTAGACGGTAATAAGTATAAAGTTATATCTATTTGAAATAAAATAAACCCAATTATTATTTACTAGCTGGTGCCCGCGACGTCGTCTGCGCATGATTAGTACTTCAAGTAGCTTATTATATCTTTTCCAAAGCCATATCTATCTTTACACCAAAACGTCATAAAATATTTACATGGTTATATGAGTAAATTTAAATACTTAGTAAATCATCAAAATACAGTACCTACGTACTCATACAAATATAGAATTAATCACCTTGGAAAAAAACTGTCATTACATTTCATCACGCTTGACGGTTATCGAGCACGTCTAGTGCATGTCTAGTGTATCGAGCTGTCAAAAGGATATCGTGATTTTGACTTAGAAACTGACACACACTTTGACAGAACTGTCATCATTACGATCTTGACGTAGGCGGAGGTCTTATTATTCTGTCTATGCTTTGCCCAAGAAGATTTATTTATTTTTTTCACCCGGTGATGGATGATGACCATGAAAGGTACCCTATGTGTTAATCCAGCCCCTCATCTACCTCCATACCAAATTTCATCAAAATTGGCCCCACCGTTTGACCGGTAAAGAATAACAAAGATCCATACATCCATACTAACAAACTTTCGCGTTTATAATATTAGAGTAGGATTAGCTTTGAAATATGGAAAATATTTTTGTTTTTTATTTTTTAAGAATAAATTGCAAATATCGAATAACAATTTAATTCTTGCACGTTTGTCTCGCAATAATTTTTTTAAGAGCTAGTGATCACCAAGTGAGAGTGGCTATCGGCGTTTGCGACATTTTAGTGGCACGTACTGCACTGGGTTAGTATTCCCGAGACATTGGTTTTGCAGTTTTATTTACACAGTAAATAATTACACTAAACTTGCAACAGTGTCCTTTCAAACCCTAACATGCTTGAGCATTATTGCTTTGCGGTAGAACATCGCAGGGGGCCTACTCCCACCTTTTACGAAACTCATAAATCAGGAGCGTTTTGTAATAAGCTCATAGCTCATACTCACTAAATAATTCAAAAAAATTTCATTCGAACAAGTGCAATTTGAAAATTTTTATACCGACTTCCATTCTATTATTTTGGTAAAAATCAGTTATTGGAGTGTAACTCAAAAACTACTTGACCGAATTTGATGAATTAAATGGGACCACACGGAAAGCACCAGCTTTCAAACAAAAAAATAATTTTGAAAACTGGTCTACCCAATCAATAACAAACATGAAAAAAAAACAGTCGTATTGAGTACCTCCTCCTTTTTTGGAAGTCGGTAGAAAATGAAACTTACTGTCAAAAGTCGCGAAAAGTATGAGAATTGCGTGAAATATTTGATAATACGTCATCAAGACGTCTATCGTAATCCATTATTATTTTAAGCTAGCTATATTGACGTACCCAAATGTAATATAATATATAATGGAAACATGACTGCTTTAAGAGGTGGGAGTAGGACCCCAGGTTGTATAAACCAAGACAGTATACAGAGCACTTAGTATACATTGTTGATTTCCATCATGTCTTCTTCCAGCCGCTGCTATCCACAATTTTAGTTGATTTTCACCTGGTGGTACCACTTAAGCTGACAAAATCTACTTTATTTACACGCTGAAAGTTTTGTGTGAATAAAAATAATGATCTTGCCCATTTTTTGTAAGTTACCTAATAGTGTTTTATTACAGACTACATTTCTCACTGTCATTCACCTCGCAAATAAAGTTAAAAACCCGGGTGGTGTAAATATTACCGCAAAAAACAAGTATTTGAGCACGTACCGTCCATTTGAGTCAATCTAGAACGAATGTCTGTTTGTCTGGCAGCTCGGTAAGTGGATCACAAAATATTACATTGTATTATTTGGCCACGTCAGGTCAAATAATATACTTCGTAAGCGGGACTGAAACTTCAACAGCTTATTGGCTAAACTGCCGAAATTGGAATAAAAACTGCAACCAGTTTATATGAAAGATAAAATATAATTAAAAGCTATTTAAGCCATCAGCTGTATCAGGAACCAGTGGCCCGAGCACTAAAATCTGCTCAAGTGTAACGTTATCGTATCGTTTACGTATTCAGTACAAACTATGAGTTAACTGTGCCACTATTGTACTAGATAAATGACAGTTTGTACTAAATACATTAACGATGCGATTACATTACACTTGAGCAGATTTTCGTGCTCGGCCCACTGACGCAATAGAAAATCTTTTAATCCTGGTTAACGACAATATTTGTTTACTACTTTGGTTTTATATATTAAAAATACTAAAGTGTAGAGAATTATTTAACCAGTTGCATAAACTTAGACATAACTATATACTAAAATAAATTCACTTTATATTATGTAAACGTATGTATGACTTTCTACCGACTTCGAAAAAGGAGGAGGTACTCAATTCGAATGTATATTTTTAATATTTGTTACCTCAAAAAATTCTACTGGGTGCACCGATTCTCAAAATTCTTATTTTTTTTTTATTGTGAAGATGGTGCTTCCCGTGTGGTTTTATTTAAATTTCATCAAATTCGGTCCAGTAGTTTTTGAGTTACACTCCAATAACTGAATAGAATGGAAGTCGGTATTAAATTTTTCAAATGGCTTTGGAAAGCAAACGCTTGCTTAGCGAAACCGTGTCTCGTGTATACTTTGACCCTCCAGCGGCTTCGCTTGATTGGTCTATGGGAATCGTAATAATGAAATTTAATGCACCCTTAGGGGTGATGTCTCCCAGAACCCATAAGTCTGTCTCTCCAGCGGTTTTTAGGCTTTGCGGTCAGTCGCAGTCAGGACATATTGGACAGGTTGTGAAATATTTTTTTTTATCCTGTCGTTATGAAAATTTGAGATGTATTTATCTATTTCATTGCAAACTAATATTGTTTTTATCTGCGCAGTTTGTCTTGCACTAGTAGATGTGGTATTTAATCTACTTGACAACTGGATATCGAACTAAACCGTAATTAATTCATTGAACAATAAGTAATAAACATGCATTCAATTACAAGGTATTAAAAGTAAAAATAAACAAAATAATCTATAAGCCCTATGATGAAAATGGGAAAAGTGGCCAAAACGCCAGCGTCATTGCCATGCTGGAGGGCAATGCTAAGTTTTGCTAAACTAAACCTTAAAACATATTATGCGATGGTTGTTTTTAATAATTATATGATAAATAAACTATTACTTTCTGAATAATCACATTTGGCTACAATAGTAGTAGTAGAGTATATGGATAGTAGTAGATAAGAGGATTCAAATTTTGAGAAGTCATAAGAATTACACAATAACATATACGAAACATTGTTTCTATACGATGCCTGTAATAAATATTACTTACATATTAATTAAAATATGTAAACCAAGTATTCAGGTACTTATATAAATTGTTCATTAAAAAAGTTGTAATTATAAACTATTTTTTCTACACTCACAACGTAATATTCCAAATATGAATTCAAAAAAGATTGTGTAAACTATAAGAAAAATATTGTCATTGTGTCAATATATTTCTACACTAAGTCAATGAGCCCATACGCGCCAATAAATTAAAAAGTAAAAGTGTGATATAAAATTAAAAAGTTATTTTATGATGCAGGTGTTTGAAAATCTAAGGAAAATGTTGCACTGTTATGTTTTTTTTTATAATTTTACCTATCCTCGAAAAAAAAGTACGTGTTTATACAGTCTTTTTTGAATTCATATTTGGAATATTACGTTGTGAGTGTAGATAAAATAGAGGGCTATGCTCGGGGTTTGTTTACGTGTTCAAATCAGAAATGAGGAGATCCATAGACGAACTAAAGTCACCGACTTCTATAATAAATTAAATCTATATAAAATTATTTTTATATAGATTTAATATTTCTAGAACGGTAGAGCTATTATATATCTCAGTTGCTAACAAATGGCGGCTATATGTCACTTTTGTCAGCTCCAGTCATCAATTTACTAACATTTTTGATCACTGGAGCTGACAAAAGTGACATAGAGTCGCCATTTTTCAAGATTTTAATCAACATTTGTGAGCAACTGAGATACATAATAGCCCTGCTGATGGAACAATCTCGCTAAATCATTTTGTCGTGTTAATTATTGCCAGGAGAAGGTTCTTATGAAAGAAAAACCAAGAATAGATGATTACAAGGCTGAAGGCTGAGCCTACTACGCGAACGCAGTCGTAGACAGTCGTTAGTTACTTATAAATTGAAGTACCTTAAGATTTGGATATAAATTGAAATTTAAACCTTTCCTAAGTTCTCAAACGAAGCTTCACCGCACTCACTGCAATTCTAGTCTCTCCAACAATTTGCATAAATATGAAACACGTTGTCAGAACTTGATAGTAACAAATAGAAGTGTAAACTTGCATCGCGGTCGCTGTAAGTACTTGCAGCGCAGTTACTGTCGCTTGGGATTTCCTTAGTTAGTTAGTTATCTATCCCGAGTGGCGACTCGGCGCTTGGGACTCACATCTACCGAGACAAACTTACATTTTAAGGACAGGTTTTTTATTCGAAATTATAAGGCTCATAAGTCTTTCGCATAATTACAAATATCTAGCCTACGTAATTCTGTTTAAACATCTTGAAATCACTATGACGACAAAAGAACAAAAAAAAATAACTAATCCGCACATAAATGCCCTTAGAATTCGCCATTTTTAATTTAGCCTACCAAATTCTGTTAAAACATCTTAAAACCACTATTATGAAATATAAACAAGAAAACAAACTAAAAGTTATATACCCGGATACAAAAATATTTAACCTGCACATAAAAGCTAAATTCGCAATTTTTAATTTAGCCAGATATGGCTAAGCAGCCTACCAAATTCTGGTAAAACATCTTAAAATCACTATTATGAAATATAAACAAGAAAACAAAATAAAAGTCATATACCCGGATACAAAAATAATTAACCTGCACATAAAAGCGCACAAAATTCGCCATTTTTAATTTAGCCAGATATGGCTGAGAGCCTACCAAATTCTGTTAAAACATCTTAAAATCACTATTATGAAATATAAACAAGAAAGCAAACTATAAGTTATATACCCGGATACAAAAATAATTAACCTGCACATAAAAGCGCACAAAATTCGCCATTTTTAATTTAGCCAGATATGGCTAAGCAGCCTACCAAATTCTGTTAATATATCTTAAAATTACTATTATGAAATATAAACAAGAAAACAAACTAAAAGTTATATACCCGAATACAAAAATAATTAACCTGCACATAAAAGCGCATATAATTCGCTATTTTTAATTTAGCCAGATATGGCTAAGCAGCCTACCAAATTCTGTTAATACATCTTAAAATTACTATTATGAAATAAATATAAACAAGAAAACAAACTAAAAGTTATATACCCGGATACAAACATAATTAACCTGCACATAAAAGCGCACAAAACTCGCAATTTTTAATTTAGCCAGATATGGCTAAGCAGCCTACCAAATTCTGTTAAAATATCTTAAAATCACTATTATGAAATATAAACAAGAAAACAAACTAAAAGTTATATACCCGGATACAAAAATAATTAACCTGCACATAAAAGCAAAATTCGCAATTTTTAATTTAGCCAGATATGGCTAAGCAGCCTACCAAATTCAGGTAAAACATCTTAAAATCACTATTATGAAATATAAACAAGAAAACAAACTAAAAGTTATATACCCGAATACAAAAATAATTAACCTGCACATAAAAGCGCACAAAAGTCGCCATTTTTAACGTACCCACTGTCATGTGACACTCGCGCATTGAGTCGAATCTAATGACATAACTTTTATCAAAAACGGTTGAACCGTTGAGTAGTTACGAGCGGACATAAGAACGCACATACATACTCGTATATACATACCCACACGGTACAAATAACCTTGCATTTCGCCTTCTCCGCATCCGGGTAAAAATTTGAAAAAAAATTTTTGATCCAGCATAGAGCGTTATTTCATAAGTCAATATTCTCAGGTCAGGAGCACCATTTTCAATTGATATGTGACCCGCATGTGTACCGCCAGAGTATCCAATGTGCCCTTGCCCCCGTCATTTGCAAACTATACAATACATAAAGTTTTTTTTTACATAGAAAACAATGTATAAATAAGTAACAGAAATTGTTCAGATACAAGTTTTAAAAACCGCTTACAGAGATAACTAGATAAATATTTTATTATATTTATTTATTTAACAATCATCATCATCATCATCAGCATGTAGCAGTCCACTGCTGGACATAGGCCTCTCCAATTGCACGCCACTTAGGTCTATCTTGGGCTTCTCGCATCCAGTTTTTGCCAGCCGTCTTGCGCAGATCGTCACTCCACCGTGTCTCAGGACGTCCTACACTACGTTTGCCGAGACGCGGTCTCCACTCTAGAACTCTTTATTTAACAAAAAACCTAACAATTATACTTATAAAATAGGCACCAGTAATAATAAATTAAAAGATAGGTATCGATATAAATACAACCCTAGGGCCCACACTAGGAGAACCTGTGTCGTGGGATCTAGTCTCTTTCGCTTACATGATATAGTAAAACATCGTTCATACTTTTCAGTTGTACATGTTAACATAGTAATACTAACATAAATAAATAACATAAAACATAAATAACATAGGAATACTCCACTTCTGGCAAGCTGTCTCTCTGCCACCCATAAAATGTAATATTTGTAGTACCTAAGTAGAAACATTGTAAACATCCATATAAAAAGAATGGCCCCGAGTTTCTTGCCGCTTCTTCTCAGTGGGTTATATATATTTTGGAACGCGGCGGTAGAGTCTTTAAAGTACATTATAATGAAAAGTTGACGTTCATAAGTGCGTCTTTGATGCCTAAATTGAATAAATGATTTTGACTTTGACTTTGACTTTGAGTAGGTATGATTAAAATGTCGGAAAGCAGTGACTGTGCTTATGTAGCAGTGTGTGAGTGTGTGTGAGTGCGTGTGTGTGTGCGTGTGTGTGTGTGTGTTTCTTTGCGCGAGTCTGTGATTCATGTGTAGATATTAAGATACGTATGTCAGGTAGTAATCAATTGTCAACAGCCAATAGTAACCTCATGCTATGTGTTTTTGTTTATTTGTTTAGTAAAATGTAGTTATTTTAAGTTGTTGGTGGAGTTGGTAAACAATTCTTTTATAATAATTATTTCGTTTCATTCAAAACTATTCGAGTATCATACAGATATACATATATAAATAGATTCGTAATTCTGAAATAGACTTAGCACAAAATGTATGTTGTACTAAGCAACTATGTACTCGTAATTCGGCACTAGTTTTCATTGTGTTTCAGAAACCAAAGGCATCTCCCATATTAATGATAGGTAAAGTAATAAAAGCGATTACGATTTGAAAATCAAAACTAAACAAATATTTTTGGATGTGGCAAAATGCTATACTTAGCATAAACTAATATTAAATTAAATTTTGTAGTGTCGGGCAACAGATTAGTAAAAAACAAAACGGGATGTATGTGTTTGTGTGTATGAACGTTTATGTGTGTTTGGGTGTGTATGAGAGGGTATAATTATGTGAGGTGTGAGTAAATAATGTAATATATATGCAACCCTGCGAAGGTCAAACAGTCCTTTGAAATTACCATTAGTGCTTTACGGTTTGCAAATTGGTAATATGCACTAGAAGTTATGGTGGGTTTAGAGCCTGGTTGCTATTGTAATTAAAAATGTAAGGCTTAATACCCGTAAAGTGTTGTTTTTATGCGGTTTGTGTAATACAAAGTTTATAAATGCAGTTTAAACCTTGCTAAAGTACCCATTTAAGTTCATATTTGATCTCATAAATCAGAAACAATCTTAATGAAATCAGAAGTCAACAACGAGAATTATAACAGCTGATTCAAGGCGGCCAATTTAATTTAATGTTATTTTGACGGTTCAACTTACGCTGTAGGTATAGTCGGGCGGGTAGGGCGGCTTCGTGACCGTCCGGGCCACTTCTTCATGATGGTCACGAAACCGTTCGAGATATTCGACTATACCGCGTAAGTTAAACCGTCAAAATAACATTAAAATGTGTAATACTTACGAAAGTTTCAATCAGGTCAATTTATTGTTCTGGAGTTAGAACACAGTTGAAGTGCTTTTATTATGCGAGGACTATACAAGCACGTGGCCCACCTGATGTTAAGCGGTAACCTCTGCTCATAACAGACGCATTTCGACACAATTGACTAACAGCACTGCGTCCATCACCCTGAGATATTAAGTCCCATGCGCTTGTAATTTCACAGTAATGCGAACGTTACTGCTTGCGTTCAAAATAGGTACTTATGGTGACGGTATTTCCACAAATCATCCCGAGAGATCACGATGGTGATTCCATGCGAATGTCGCGGTGTAGCAGAGCATATAACATTAGATATGTTATGGGGAATTGAGACTCTTTGAGCCTGCGTATTTGAAGCACCACAAGAATTTTATTAGCTAACAGAAGATCCAGGACAGATAATCCGGGACGTTTATACGAATCTTAAGGCGATGTCAGCTCAGCGCTTGGCTACGTTCAATTTCCTTTACTTGAAATCACGCAAATGCATGGCGTAAAAACGTACAAAATTTATAAAAAACCATGTGCATACTTAAATAAAAAAATAATGCGTCAATGTATGTGTATTAAAAATTACTATTTTATGATATGTGTTTCATAACATATATAATAGTGAATAAAGAGAAACACTGCTTTAAAGGTCAAATTAAGTTGTTTGTTTGAATTTTTTTTAATGTACTCTAGTATGTTAAAATAAGTTTTAATTCCGTCAATGTGTACTTAGAATTCTTAAAAATGTCATATGATTTTATTAGTTTTCATTTAATCGCTGCTGCGCATGCGCACTGCTTAAGAGAAAAACTGCTTTAAAAACTTTCATTCTTATCGACATCGTGATATGACAACACCTTAAGGCGAGATACTTTACAAGTGCAATGAGGGTTATTAATGTCGGTTCATCATTTGATTAACAGGTTCTGTGTATGTATGTTTCCCGATTTCACCGTGAATCGTGGATCGATATTGAACATTATATTTTGTTGAATAATGTGTGGCTCCATGTTGATCCCATTTAATTCATCACAACGGTTTGAAAACTCCTGAGAGGTATGGTCAGTAAATCACCTTAGCACAATGATATTATACAAAAGGAGGCCTAAGCTGTTCAGCTGACTAAGTTTTTAGTTAAAAGTAATTAAGTAATAAGTAATTAGCTAGTTTAATTTACGATAATTTATACGAAATTTAATTCTCGGACGAACTGCATTGACACACTTACATATAAGCACTGCCCTCAATGGAGGTGAGACACGTAGTTGGGGATTGGCCGTGACCAGTCTTCTCGTCGTGTTTCCGCAGTAGACAGACGGGAGGTTCTGGCGGTGAGAGGTCGTGTACCACGCACCAGCAACCAGGCTACATGTAGGGATGAACCCTGAAATATGATAATATTGGCCGATTTAGAAATGGTCTAGATTTATAGTCTGACTTCGACGTCCCATACATGAAGCATAAAGTTAAAAGCGAACATATTATGGCTAACTACAATTGATAGTTATCAGTCATGAGGCACTCAAACTTAAACTAAATAAAATAAACTAAAAAGACAATATTATGAAGTGAAGGTATTCCCCGAACTCTTACGTAAGGATTACTACAATGAGATTCAATTTTACAGTTTAAACAGGGTAGCAAAAAGAAAAGATAGATATTATTATATTTGATGTGATACCATGATCAATAATTAATGATAGGTAATATAAAAAATAATTGAGAGCGTTTTGACTTGACTGATATTGAATTCCACGCAGATAGTATGTAATGTCTGTTTACAAACTCATAACCCGGACTAGAGTTTCTTGTAGAGTGTCTTGTAAGAGGCACACACAACCACACATCCCAATATCCAAGCCCCAAGAGCAAACAATCCGGCACATCAATCAATGCTTAACCGGCGAGGGATTGTAGTCATCTCTCTTCTTCGTTTTGAAGTCACTACCAGCTGAGCCAACGGATCTGTAGTGAAGTTAGTTTTGTCTTTCAAATCACTTATTAGGATGTAAATAATCTGCCCTTTTCCCACTGCTGGGACTCGAGCTTTCCTCTTAGAGAGAGGAGTTGGGCCATAGTCAACCACGCGGGTCCAGGGAGGCTGGTGGATAGGCATGTGGCCAACCCATGTTGAAGTATTCAGGCCGCCCGAAGGCCTTCGACATAGCGTACCGACTGCTCTCCTAATTTACTGCTGTTAACAAACATCCGGGACCGAAGACTTAACGTGCCCTCAGATGCACGAAAGCTCAGATGAATCCAACTCCTGACCGCAGCAAGCGTCGCTTAACTTGTTGATCGGTTAAGATCGCCAAGTCCAGCTCCGATATGAGTGCTGCAAGGCTAAAGATGTATTTAAATGTATTATTGATATATATTTCTAGGGCGGAAGATTCAAGAACGGCAACCTAAAGGCAGGACATGAGCACCATTCCAAGGGCGAGTCGGGACACTTCGATAAAGGCGGGCACCATCTAGTCAATAAGGTATGTCATGTCACCTGTAATGGCTAAGTATAGCGCTTACCATCAGGCATTAAAGCCTGTGATTCGCCCATGGGTATGAACGATCGGCCGTTGATAAGATAGCAACAGGATCGATCACCACCTTGAGCTTTTGGTGAAGGTAATATGGAGATGAAAGTCACAGCATGGTGGTAGGGCACTTCTGGTGCCTGGGTAGCTGTCGCTAAACATCACCAGAGCGTTCCGACAGCTGTCCTTAAGAGTCGGTTCCAGTGTGACACTAACTTTTACTTAACTCTTTCACGCAAAAAGTACTGTACTAATTTGGCCGAAATGTTCAATACTTTGGTTCTGGTTTTGTAAAGACTACTTTTTATCACTTACTAGCTTTGCACCGTGGTTTTACTTCGGCGTAATGATGTTGATGTTTTTTTTTATTTAAACTGACAATTTCTGTATTGAGGCGAACCAAAAAAAAAATATTTAGAAATCGGCCAAGCCGTTTTCGAGTTTTTGCGTGATTAGCGAACATCAATTGATTTTTATACTTAAGAAAGAAGATGAAATGTTAGGCAACTGGAATTAGTTAATTTTCAAAAATAACTCGCATAGCAGGTTAGTTTTAATTATATTATTTTCCACTTCCCAGGGTCACAAGCAAGCAAGTGGCCACGACAGTCACGGGAAGCATGGGCAGAAGCAGTTCCACAAGGCTGCCAAGGATGGTGGCAAGAAGTGGGTCTACCATCACGGGCATCCAGCCAAAACCGCCAACCTGGTGGTCATAGACCGCCGAGGAGACCAGTATTATCACGGACCACATTACTATGGATAACTCTGCGTTATCTTCGTATACATATAATTATTATATTTAATACTGCTAAACAGTTATATGCAATGAAAGGATATGTTTACTTTATAAACGTATTAGTTTCATGCTTCCTGGCAGCCGTGAGTGCGACAGCAATACATTTGCATGTGTGTGACAAAGCTAACCAATATAGTGTCAATGACCTTTCGCCTTTGCCTTACTAATGATGGTAACAATAAGGCAGACATACCTGCAATTGGCACACCAGGCGTACCTGGCAAGTTAGCATGCCAGGTGTCCGTGTCGAAATGATACAAAGATCTGTATTTGTGTGTTAGTTTTTAGAAACAGTTTCCACCCTTTTGTCACGGGTGGGAAAGTCTAACGATCTGCAACGTTAATAGATTACTACTTTCTATCATATAAACTACTAGCAGTACCTCGTAACGAACAAGCAAAGAGGCCGTACCTAGAGATACCTAGAGGCATATTTATCACGATGCATTCGCTAAACTTAAAATCTCTCAATTATGGCAGTTCATATTCTGTTTAGGCTAAAATCAAAACTATTACAATACTTCTGAATGACAGCACTAAAATTACATAAGTCTCATCAATTGTGGGTATATTTTAGACAGATTAGTCGTCACAGAACTTAATGCTCGCTAAACTAACGTATACCCAAAATTTAATAAAATAATCGTATTTTTAGAAATGTCATTCAACGTGTGACATGAATTTGGATTTTAGTGTTAATAGAATAAGGACTAGCAACATTAAATTTAAGTTTGCTAGTTTCGTTTTTGATCAAGTGAATCGCTACCAATATCGTCTATTTTAATGCGTACACATGTGATATCACAGTGGAATAAAGCATAGGATATGCCACCGCATGCCTCATGCTAATTTTAAGGATAACACACTTAATCGTTTATTGGCCATACAGGGACGTAACAATGAACATAACAAATAGATGAGGTTGAATAAGGGGCCGTCCATTCATCACGTGATGTTTTTTAAGCATTTTTAACCCCCCATGGTGATACTTGGTGAGTAACCCCCCACCCTCACCGAAAATCACGTGTATTTTTAGTACCTACAAAGAATCTTAAAATTTTAGAATATTATCATTAAATACAGGTCTAAAGTATAATCTAATTTTATTCTAGAAAAATAAGGACCATGATAAAAAGAAGTGGAACAAGTGAAAGAGTTTGTATACTTGGGATCCATGTTTACAAAAGATGGTGAGTGTGAAAGTGATATAGAAAGGAGAGTGAACGCTGAAAACATGGTAAACGGAGCATTGCACGCTTTTATGAACAGTCAGAAGGTATCTAAAAAGGCTCGTCTGGCTGTTCATGGGGGAGTGTTGGTTCCGACACTGATGTATGGTAGTGAAAGTTGGGTGTGGCAGAAAAAGCATGAAAGTAGAATAAATGCTGTGGAGATGAGAGCATTGAGGAGCATGATTGGAGTGAAACGGAGTGACAGGATAAGGAATAGTGTGATAAGGGAACGATGTAGTGTGAATGAGGGTGTAGTGACAAAAATCGAGAAAGGTATGTTAAGATGGTTTGGACATGTGGAGAGAATGAATGAAATGAGAATGACTAAACAGGTATACATGGGACAAGTAAACGGAAGTGTTGGAAGGGGAAGACCTAGGCGAACGTTCCGAAATCAGATTGAAGACGTTCTGAAAAAAGGCCAGGTCAAAAGTACCCTAAACCGACGCTTATGTATGAAAGGATTGATGAGTATAGATGAAGCGAAATGTCAGGATCGTAGTAAGTGGAAATCCGTGGTCTCTGCCTACCCCTACGGGAAAGAGGCGTGATTTTATGTATGTATGTATGTATAAAAAGTCTAGACGGTTGCAGGTTGTTTTTGAATGGTATAAAAATAATATTAATGAAATAGTGTAATCATGCGAACAACATAAACTGTACTATAATATATGAATATATTTATTGTATCGCGTTTGACAAAAAATGAATACACGTGATATCTTACTACACCCCCCTCCGCCCTTGTGATATTTAGTGATTTTTGCCGAACCCTCTCCCCCCCTTTTCGAGCCTCACGTGATTAATGGACGGCCCCTAAGAACATGTCATCCGCAAATAAACATATTTGTTAGTCACATTGTCTATTGTCTAATTGCATTAAACATTGCGATTTGTAGGTATATAGTATCAACACCACTGTACGCAACCATACCGGAGTCTCAGACAAAATAAAAAAGTCAAGGCAAAATGTTGTGAACAGAGAAGTGAGGCCGGGTTAAACTATGCCTGCCGTGTACATAAATACACATAACACGTACAACGAATCTACGCCTTGACTTGTCAGTCGAACTATCGCGGCGCGTGGAAGCAGCACGTAAAAATGTAATTATCAATTAATTTAAATTAATTATTTACTAATTAATTTTAATTTAATTTGAATTATGAAGTATCACCGATGCACGCACTTGACAGATAGATGTTTTAACTACTCCGGGTTTATTACAAGTTTATTAATAAGGCCGTACATGTTTGGAAAACCGGCCTGACTTATCTGTTCACAACGTTCTGTCTTGACTTTTTTATTTTGTAGTGTGCCCGACGCTTTAGTATTGCTAATATTTTAAAACGCAGGACCATTTACCGTCATGCAAGAGGCCTCGATCAAAAGATGAATTTTCACACTAAAAAATATATTTGTTATGTGTTATAGGTACAGGCTATCCCAAAAATGGATGATAAGCTAGCAACAAGGCCTCATTTCAAATTTAAAAATAATCCCGCATGATAGAGAGCTTACCTTACATAGCCGCCTTACATGAAGGCCCAGTAAAAAAATCTACATGATATATCTTGGATTAGGCAACTGGAAATGTTTAATTAATTAATTGAAAGCTGAAAACCAACCTTGCGTGGACCACCAGGTCTATGTAGTACAGCGCTGAGCTTACCCCTATTGTCCCCTTACTTTTTCTATTGTTATCATATTTTGAGTATTATTTTAATGGCATTTTTTTTTCTATTCTTTGTAATCATTTTAAAAATATAAACCCTAGAACTTATTTAACATCGTACATTGGAATAGACATATGTTTTCCTGAGCCATCATAGTAAGGCCTTCTCTTCATCATGCGGGCTTGCCAACAATTTCTTGGACACCTACATAAGTGGATGGTTATGTTAGATGTAAAACTTACTTTGTATTTACATCTTCGGTAGGTGTTAATTATTTAAACATAATTCATTTTAATTATATATTAACGTGTAAAAATAATATGTTTAATGGAAAGTAATAGTATACGCAATGCCATTAAAAATGTCCCAATATTTAGTTTGGATTTTGTAATGTATCTTATTCGTACTTGAAACTGTGATTTTTTGCTACTTTTGTAAATAAACTCTTTTTCATAATATGTTTACTCTCATTTCAAACCTTTGAGCTACGTTATCTGGCTCAACTCTTACCTCACACTTAGTAATTGTTCAAAGTGGTATTACAATATCCATAGACAAGGCGACTCCATTACAAATAGTTAATCATGGACATCAGAAAAATAAATACATGAATCTTTGTTTTTGTTTCATTTTATATACCCTCATACTAGCTGACCCGCCAACGCCTTCGCTTGCTTGGTCTTGGTGTAGTGGTTAAAGTGTCATTTAAGAATCTCGAGGTACGGGTTCGATCATCGGGTTGGTCATTTGTTGGGATGTTTTGAAAAAAATGATTTTTAAATAATAATTCTAAATAGCAGTCCGAAGTCTTGATCAGTCTCGTAAATGGCAATACGCGTCCTGTTACATAGGACCAAAAATATATCTGGCGAAACGCAGTTGCTTACAACACCGCTGCTTACATTGTCGAGGATATATAGGTGAGACAATTTGTTATGTTGTGTTCAAAAATATTTTTTTTTTCATAATTGGTTTATTTTTACCAAGTTTTGAGTGAATTGCACCAGAATTTTTTTCGCTTATAATGATTTCTGAACTTTAATGCATACATTTGGCATTTTAGCAAAAAATAAAAAATACTGAGTACATTCTTACTTATTACGGTTTTTAGCCGTACTATAGAAGTTAATAAAGACCCCAGTTTTAATGAGACCGTGTAGCATAGAGAGATAAGCTGCCATCCTGGATGTATGTAACTGATCTAGATAAAAGTTCCGGGCTCTATCCATATACCAAATTTCATAGAAATCTGTGCGGTAGTTTTAAAGTTACGCGTGAGCGTACAGACAGACATTTATTTTAAAAACGTCTTAATCTTGTTCAGTAGCTAATTTATCGTCTTCTGACCCACATTTTTTATTTTTCTTCCAAGTTCAAACTAGAAGAACAAAGTTCCAACCTACATACTTTTTGGCCTCTACTCTTTTATTATAAGTATAGACATTTACAGTTATTTAAACAAACAATGAGTATAAATAGCGAAATAATATCACGGTAAATATCAACAATATTTGTTCGTGATGTCTAAAGACCTTACAATCAAATGAAGGCATTTCGATTGGTCCTGAAGAGATACCAAAAGCGACCAAGCGCATTGCCCTTTTAATTTAACATTTAAATTAACTTGTCCAGTTATAGTAGTGTGTTACCAATATTTTTTTGTGCGAGATGAGCAATTCCCTCGCCTGATGTTAAGTCACGCTTGCTCAGAACAGATCATTGCCATTCAGGATGTTATTGTACAACAGTAGTGCGCTGTATGGTAATGTACTGCGCTTGTCACCTTGCGGTTAAACCTGTAATTTTGCTAGGAACGTTATGTCCTTCAGTCCAAAACACAGTTATGTTTGTACGAGTACATTAAAGCACGGTTGAATAACTGTTGTTGAAGATGTGGTACTTCCCCTGGCGAACTTTGCAAATGTTCTGTTTTACTTTCAGAACGGCCACGGATTACGACATAGTTACTAAGTCTTTTGCTCTTCGCACCACGTCTGTCGCACGTAAGGCGCGGTACAGCAGTTGTACCGCGCCTTAACTATGTGAGCGGTGACGCGCGGGGATTCACCCGCGTATTCGCTGCCACGGATTACAACATAGTTACTCGCGGCCCGTCCCAATAATCTATCTATCGCCGGTTTATTATGGTTCTATAGCCGGATATTTGACACTATTTGTATGGACGTTATGTCAAATTTCTATCGGTAGTAAGGAAAACTGTGGATAGATAGATTATAGGGATCCCCCATTAGTCTTTTCCTCTTCGCACCACGTCTGTCGCACCTAAGGCGCGGTACAAAGGTTGCGGTCAGACTATAGCTTTAAGAGCACTCCTGCCACAAGAGCAAATTAGGTGTCGTATTCTTAAATCTTGAAATTTACTTAGCATATTTGCAGCGCGGTGAATGGATATACAAATGGTACAAAATAAATTGTAATAGTATCAAGTATATATATTGAGAACTAGAAAACATCAAAGGCAGTTCAATCTCAAAAGTATCGCATTTCTCATGCTCAATAGCTAAGAGAATAAGGGCCCAGGATTCGTATAACGTTTATTTAAGTATTCTGTTATGATATATTAAATATGTTTTTTATGATGTTGGTATGGTACAAGCACGAGGACCACCTGGTGTTAAGCGTTGACCTCTGTCTAAAACAGAATCCATCCGTCAAGTGACTGCACTGCGCCTGTAACTCTTAGACATTAAGGGTCTTACAAACGCTGCCCTAAATGACGTTTTTTAGTAGTGCGCACAAGTAACACATACTTATAGCAAAACAACAACTTTGCGACGACGGCAGCGCGGCGGCATGATGTTACCACCAATCAGAAGCTAGCGATAAGCGAGCGCTAATGAGGAACGAATGCAGGTAGCGGATTGTCGATAATATATTAGGACGCGTTGCACATTCCTGTCCCTATTGACGTTTATGGCCCTACGACTCAGTTGGTAACGCGGTGACTATAGTACGGGTGTGTATCGACTAGAGAGTTTGTAATATCTCAAAGCAAATAATATAATTATAATATATTAATTATTCAAAAAAAGTTGCGCGGCAACTGCCACAACAAAAATTATATATTGATTATGAGCACAAAATCATGGCAACGCCGAAATCAGGAATTTGAAGAGGGTTCCGACTTGTATCCATAATTAACAAACTCGGGTCTATTTAAATATTTA
Organism: Selenia dentaria; assembly: GCA_917880725.1. Lineage (NCBI taxonomy): Eukaryota > Metazoa > Arthropoda > Insecta > Lepidoptera > Geometridae > Selenia > Selenia dentaria. Next base: position 31,581,965 of record OU862885.1, on the reverse strand, counting down.
TAATTATTTTGATTAATGTTTCGATTCGTGATGTTGAATGATATTAGTACTCAAGTACGGTCGGCGACAAAAGTACATAAACGGAAATGGAAATAAGATTTTATTGCAGCTTTAATTCGGTAATTTTATATAACACTAGCTGCTCTCCGCGGTTTCACCCGCGCGGTGATGGATCATCATCATCATTATCAGCTGGAAGACGTCCACTGCTGAACATATGCCTCCCCCATAGAACGCCACTTGGACTGGTTTTCGCTTCCTGCATCCAGCGATTCCCCGCGGTTTTAACGAGGTCGTCGGTCCACCCAGCGGGGGGCCGGCCTAGACTACGCCTTCCGGTGCGTGGTCGCCACCCGACCACCTTTCAATGATGGATGATGATGATGTATCTTATATAGCCTATGTTACTCAGGGTGAATGTAGCTTTCCAATGGTGAAAGAGTTTTTGAAATCGGTCCAGTACTTTTTGAGCCAATTCGTTACAAACATACATACCTACAATTTTTTCCTCGTTATAATAGATAGATAATATTAGTATAGAAGTCAAATTCGAAAAATTGGATACCGACTTGGTACTAGGTACTACTTGGTGGTGACTAGGTGAAAAAACATAGAACAACACTCGAATTGAGTACCTCCTCCATTTTGGAAGTCGGTAGAAAATAAATGATTAAATGTCATAATTTTTGCATGAATTATGAATACTCAAAATGCTCCATTTGTTGCTAAAAGCAGACCTTACATGAAAATCTAAGTGCGTAAGTGTAACGTAATTGACGTATGTAGTACAAAGAATGAGTTATCTGTGCTACAGTGTTACTAGATAATGTAGGTACTAGCACGAGTAACTGCGTAAGTGTAACATAACGTGTCGTTCACGTTAAACAGTACACACTGTCACTTATCTAGGGCAACTGTGACACAGATAACTCACAGTTAGTACGCCGAAGCGTGACGTATTGTATCGACGCTTGCGATAGGAATACATTTTCGCAAATTGTTTGTGCTACCGCTGCTGAATGAGACGTTCTGCTCTGGTCTAGGCAGGAGCTGTTGTTGGTAAGGTTATTATAATTTATCTAAACACGCATACTATATAAATAAACTATATAATATAAACACTAGTTAAATACACCACCCATCCGGCAGAGGTCTGCAGGGGTCAATAAATAGTCACATATCGTCAGATAAGTAGTGTCTGTAACAAATAGCCTTTTTTTATACCACCAAAGACACGAGTCTGACTTGCACTTGGCCACTTTTTACTAAAAGGTTTTCTATAACGCTATACGTTTAAGCAATAACAAAATACATTGAGAAAACCCACGTTTCTTGTATATGGGAGATCTCCCAGTCTTTTTAAACTTGTTGGGTCTTTTGTATTCGTTAGTAATAATGGCCATAATAACTCATATTCTATATAAGTTTGACTGATACCAATTAAGGTTTTGAAGGTAACCGTTTAGAAAGGAGTATGCTGAAATTGGGTATAACTTAGGAAATCCAACACGTGGAATGTAAGTGGCGCCAATGAGGTAACAAACTACATACATAGAAAAATGAGGGCCTTTTTTACTAAGTATACTAGGTACATAGTAAAATGTTACATTTTGATCATCTAGTAACTGATATTAGCTCATAAAGTGCACCAAAGTTGAAAATTTCAAGTTCTAAATTCATACAATTGTTTTATTTTGTTTGCGTCACTGCGTTTTACTGCTAAATCTATTAATAATTCTTGGAAACTGATAGCGGCCCATGCGCCAGAGGTACTGTCCTTATCTTTTATAGATCTAGTTAAAGAGATAGTTAATTACTACATTACTTGTAATAGTACGACAATTGCAACCCTAATGCCTAAAACGTGATATTTGGGATTGACATGAAAGTGTCAATATTAAATAAAGCTGAAACAACGGTCATTAGGCAAAGAAATTTATTCAATAACTAGAAATATTGTTCCAGAAGCCCACCTCGCGCTCGCATGCAGGCTCTACACCACCTTATGAACGAGCGCTTTATTTTGCGCACGTATCCAGTCTCATTTATTTCTCTTGCTATGCGCTACTTTAATTGTTCCACATTGGCAATGGGTTTTTTGTACACTTTCTCCTTGAGAAACCCCCTGTAAAAAAAATCTAAAGGGTTGATAAGATAAGATAAGATAATCATTTATTTGCAGAAAACATGAGTTTTATACACACACATAGTTTGTATAAAGATGTAGTTTGTCATAACATTAAAGCTCGTCATGTTTTGCCCATACAAATGTGTTGAGAGATGGCAAATAAAACAATACAAGAAAATTAATCTATAAATACAAGTCAAATAATAGTTGAATAATTAAATAATAATACATTATAATGTCAGGAAGTAAAAACAGAGAAAATGGTTGAGAAAATGAAGGCCTCTTTTTACCATACTATGTATATAGTAAAATAAGGGTATCTCTTTAGTATACTAGGTACATAGTAAAATGAGGGTCTCTTTTTACCATACTAGGTACATAGTGAAATGAAGGCTTTTTTTTACCATACTAGGAACATAGTGAAATGAAGGCCTCTTTTTACCATACTGGGTACATAGCCATATGAGGGCCTCTCTTTACTATACAAGGTACATAGTAAAATGAGGGTCTTTTTTTTACTAGGTAGAAGCTTCCGCGAGAGTCCTTATTGACGGGTACCTCTATAATGCATGATACACATAGGTGCTTAGGGTTCGGTAACGGCTATGGGCAGGTATGCATACCATCAGAAAAATGGCATGCACTTACACACAGATTTGAGCATACTTTTTCACTGATAGTATGGTTTTAAAGTATATATTGATTAAGCACTAACGCCTGCTTAACGAAATCAACTAGGTACATTATTTTTGGACGGGATTCAAACCTCTTCCTACAATCCGTGACGCCAAGGCCAATGAGGTGTTATCATCTAATAGGGTCACTATTTTTTTCAAACGTAAATGCTGTTTGCTTCTACCGGCATTTACAGCGTCACCGGACGGGTGGCGAGCCCAGATGGCACTCAGTCAGATCACAATACAGCGAATAGGACAGAATCGATTATATTTCTCTTGAAGTCCGCGCCACGAAAGAAGTCCCGCGGAAAATTAGGGGAACTAATTCAATTTCTAATAAATGTAACATTAATGTACGACTACTAGCGCCGCGTCTATGGGACACTTCTTTCGTGGCGCGGAATCTACCTCAAGAATATTTGAATCATATATTGTTTGTAAGCGTACGTGTTCTCAAAGACTGGCTCTGCGTTTAGTCGACAAGGACATGATACAGCCCCATCTTTGAGGATAGTGATAAAATTCAAAATATAGCTGGAGCAGATTCCTTTAGTGCCAATCATGAACAGCGTGTACATAGGATCAGGTTAGCATGGGCGTGTTCAGGTCATGAGACGCTCGTGGCATCAATATAGATATTCTTATCTTATGAGAAGGCGTGTCTGTTATAAAAATATAAATTCGACTTGTTTTATCAATTACACTTCGCCTATAAAAAAACATGACTTGGGTATTTCGTAGACAAATAATATTATAATATATTTCAAATTCATTGGCCCGCCCGGCTTTGTGTGTATGGCTTCGTGGGATAATAGGACAAAATAAAAGTGTCCTGCATTACTTCTTATATACTTAGCTGCCAGTGATATTCCCGTCAAAATCGGTCCAGCCGTTTCAAAGAAGCAAATAAACAAGTAGACAGACACACAAATATATTTGTTACAGTACCGTTCAGTCTTATATGCATTTAGTTAACTTTTTGTTATTTGTATAAATCGTGGTTTAAACATTCAAAGTCAAAGTCATGTGTGAGCTCAGTTATATGTGTTTTGGGATTTTATTGTAATAACGCACACAATTTCCTTGGAATGACTTATTAGTCTTCGCAGCCGCAAGTCTAAAACTAGATACAGCTATCCCATTTGTATTTCTAGTATTAAAAGTGTGGTGATCACGATTCAACTTATATTTATGTAAATTTTACGAACATACATTATATTTTCAAATACATACGGGTGATTCTACAAAAATTGGGTAACTCAATGTCATCAGTCAATAAAACGATGATTATTATATTGTATTTATATTTTATGATTAATTTTAAAACAATTAAAAGTCTTTTATTTGGTCACCCAATTTCAGCTATTCATTTCAAATAAAATTTGCAATACTTCACAATATATATGCTCAAAAAGTCAGTACTTTGGCGTGTCACAACCTCAAAAGCGCGCAATCAAATAGTGCGCTATTAAATATTACCTTTAATATAATAAAACTTAATATTTCACTATAATCTGTGATGTATTTAATCATATATAATCACAACTTTAATAATATAATATTCTCATCGTTGTTGTAAAATAATGAGAATTTTTGTGTTCAGTTTTATTCGTCAGTCCGCTGTGTGTTGTTCAATTTTGAATTTCTCGCTAAATACCGGAGGTTCAAATTCAAATCCGCGTTCAATTTCAAGTTTGGTACTAGAGTTAGGTGCAGACTGCGCCATTGATCGGCCGCTATTACTATGCCAGTGCTAGAGTTGTGTTTGTCGTATGAACACGTGCCGATCCAGACAAAATTTCAGTACTATGGTGAGTCGCTATTTCCTTGTAAATTTGTGTTATATTTTAATTTATACATAGTTAACTTTGATTTGTTAAAATGTAGTTTCTTGATATTCAAAAATATTAAATTAAAAGTTTGTTCTCAAGATAATCTCAAATTCATGTTTGTTTCGTCAGTACGTTGGCGTCAGTCCGTTGTCTGATATTGCGCCAAAGGACTGACGTGTTTCCAGAGTACTGACTTTTTGAGCGTGTCTAAGCAATTTTTTTACTTATTTTAGTTTAAAACATCATGGCTTCTGCCAAAAACAAAACATTTTTAAGGATAGAGAAGATATATTGAATATTGTGCAATATTCCTGGAATTTTCATGAAGCCGGACACGGGAAGTGGGCACCGAATGGTGTAGGGGCCACATACAGGAGAAAAGCTGATCTAGTGATTGCTTTAGGAAGATATGATAATACTAACTTGACAGAGTTTGCTTCTGTTATCCGCGAGATGTCCAGGTATAAAAGTGACAGTGATTGAAGGCTGTGATATCGAGCAGATGAATACCTTGATTAACGACAAGTCGTCTCAAATAATCGTCTTTGACCCCTTAAAGACGATCATTTAAGACGACTGAAGAGCGTGGAGACGCTCTTGGTGCATCAGGTGACCGGCTCTGCTTACATTCCCAATCATCTTAAAATTAAGAAGCTAAGTTTTTTCTGCAATGCTGACTTATGCGATCATTTCAAGCTAGGATCTATTCAATATCAAGCAAAAATGGTCTGAACATATATGTATCTACCATATTTACAGATTCTGAAGATGCTGATATAGCGGTTTTCAGAGTCTGTGAACATATCTACCTACGTGAGTGACATGGATTACCGTTCCAAATTAGATAGCGATCTATCAACACCAGGAATTAGCGGTTATTCACAACGAAGTCTTTATATCAGTGCCGATTATGTTTAGGTAAAATATAGAGCAAGGAAAACAGAATATTGTTATGCAGCAATCTGCTCTTCTGTTGATGATGAAGAAGAGGAATTGATAGTGACTGATCGAAATTTGTAATCAGAATGGCACTCTATGTCAATTGAATGAAAAAGTTGTAGCAGATGTTCTGATGGATCAAGTATGTAGTTAAAAAGTTACCTGTACCAAAGTATCGTACTCTATGTGTATATGTACTCTGTGTGTAATTTTATTACAAAAGATAATAGTATTTAACCATTTTAAGGAGTAGATTGATGTTTTCTGAAAAGTGACTACCTACTTTATTGTTAAACTATTTAGAAGCACTATTTTCATTTTTGTTAAGAAAAAGATCGATTTTTTATTACTTATCTATAAGGAATAGATCATTATTTGTAAGCAACTTATTAGACAGAGAGAGATTCATATTTTTGTTTTAATCGTTTGTTGATTACTTAGAAATTGTGTAAGTTAAACTCCCTCAAAGTAGTTAAGTAAAGTAAAATAAAGTTACTAAAAAGCTATAAAAGTGGCGAAAGTTGTTCCTTAGCTTAGAGTATTAGGTAAATAAATATTGTTTTTTAATTATTACTCTGAATTAAGATTAAAAGCAAGACACAAAATATGTGCAATTATTAGTTTCTAAGAGATTTCTTCTAAATCTTTTCTTGCATATATTATGAAGTTGTATGTTTTATCAGTACTTTGTCACCCTCGTCAGTCCCCTGGCGGTCAAATTCGAAAAAATCTAAATATCTCCGCATCTACTTCAAAAAGTGACTGGCCCTGTCATGAGCAATATATTAATAATATTAGCCGTCTTATAACGCGATTTTGTAGGAATTTGATTTAAAAAAACTATCACATACAAAATATCCCGAAAAGTTACCCAATTTTTGTAGAATCACCCATACGTATTATATAAGGAAGGCAAAGTTAATATTGATTTGTTTAAATAAATCTCTCAAAGATTCACGGGGACCCATTTCATATATAGCTCTAATAGCACGTTTCTGAAGGATAAATATGGTCTCTATATCAGCCGCTGAACCCCATAGCAATATCAAGCGTAATTTTGGGCTCCGAATATGGAACAGTAGGCAAAGAAAACTTCAAACATTTTGTCTTTTGTGTAATTCAGAAGTAAATTATTAGTTGAGAACCATTTACAGATACTACTCGTAGATAGAGCGTTTGTTACTTGAATGAGTGTGCTATCTTTCCTATCTACTTTGAAAATCAGAGATGTGTCATCCGCAAATAAAACAATATCACAAAGATCCTTGGCTATAAGTGGCAAGTCGTTAATGTATACTAAGAAAAAAAAGGCCCTAAAATGGACCCTTGTGTAACACCCATTTTAATTATAGATCCCGAAGATGTAACACCATTTATGCCAACCTTTTGCATCCTGTCAGATTAATATGATTTGATGACATCAAGCGCAGCTTCACGAATACCATAATGCAAAAGCTTTCGAATCAGTATACGGTGTTCCACACAATCAAATGCTTTAGAGAGATCACAAAAAACACCAATAGCATCATGTGAGCTCTCCCAAGCCTTTAAGACATACGTCATTAACTTCACACCGGCATCCGTAGTTGATCTTGCTTTCGTAAAGCCGAACTGATTTTCGTGCAGTATTGAATGCTCGTTGAAGTGCGCCAAAAGTTGTTTGAGTATATTTTTTTCAAAGATCTCACTCAAAATTGGTAGTATAGATACTGGTCTATAATTTTATGGGTCTGTTTTCTCTCCAGCTAGTTTTTTTTTTCTATCATCAATTTTCTCTACAAAATGAAATCGTTACATTCACATCGCACTTCTTGTTCTTGGGTTTGTATTGAAGACTGTTCTCCATATCCACCACACGTACCCAGTGCGGATTGGCGGATAGGTCTTGACACCACCTGAGTTCCTCTATTCGTCTTGCTTGGATTTACCATCAGCAAAACAAACATAAAGCGCAAGAAGGTTGCTATAACAAAAGGAATAAGTTTTTATCCGAAAGCGGAACCCTTTATCTTTGTCTAATAAATCATAATCTAACATAGATTATGTGAATATAACTCATTAGCACCATAAAACAAAATTACTATAAATATATATGTGGCTTTAATAAAACCTTTCTTTTATGTTATCTTTTTAATTTCTTTGTCAGATATCAAGCAATACGGGCAAGTTGTGCTTCTACAACTTCTACAAATTCTAATTCAAATTTAAACAATTTATTTAGTTTGGGAAATGAGGACGCTCTCGTGAACTTTAGACTAATGTCACAGATTAACTAATAGTTATTAAAAGGATGTACCTACTTTAAAATAATTGATTTACAGGTTTTAAAATAAATTAGTTAGGTTAGGTTTGAAGGATACTGTAGAAAAGAACTTGACAGTAGCTTTTTTCTATCTTCATACTGAATGGTGCCTCGGTGACCTAGCGGTCATAGCGTCAGGCTCGGATCTTCATCCGAGGATGCGGAATGATTTAAAAATATTTAGAAAAAAGCTAATACTATATATTACATACTAGCTGACCCGCCGCCGGCTTTGCTTGTCTGTGGGATACAAAGCCACAGATAGAAATGTTTTTCCCTCGTCTATGGAAAAATAACCTCCTTAGAATGCTTATCATCATCATCATCATCATCAGCCTGTAGCAGTCCACTGCTGGACATAGGCCTCTCCAATTGCACGCCACTTAGGTCTATCTTGGGCTTCTCGCATCCAGTTTTTGCCAGCCGTCTTGCGCAGATCGTCACTCCACCGTGCCTCAGGACGTCCTACACTACGTTTGCCGAGACGCGGTCTCCACTCTAGAACTCGTTTACCCCAACGGTTGTCGGTTCTACGGCTAATATGGCCAGCCCACTGCCACTTCAGCTTGCTGATCCGGTGGGCTATGTCGATGACCTTGGTTCTCTGACGGATCACTTCATTTCTGATGCGATCCCTCAGAGAAACTCCGAGCATAGCCCTTTCCATAGCCCGCTGAGCGACCTTGAGCTTGTGGACCATTCGAGCCGTCAGTGTCCACGTTTCGGCTCCGTATGTCATGACGGGAAGGACGCACTGATTGAAGACTTTCGTCTTCAGGCACTGTGGAATCGGCGAAGTAAGGACTCGACGTAGCTTCCCAAACGCTGCCCAGCCCAGCCGAATTCTTCTATTCACCTCGTTCTCAAAGTTGTTTTTTCCCAACTGCAATGTCTGCCCGAGGTACACATATTTTTGAACAACTTCGAGAACGGCACCGTGTATCGCAATCGGTTCCGGTAGAACATGTTCGTTGAACATGACCTTGGTTTTGTCCAAGTTCATCCGTAGGCCGATGCGTATAGAAGAGTCAGCCAGGTCATTCAGCATCTGTTGCAGGTCCTGCAGCGTCTCTGCCACGATGACGATATCGTCAGCAAATCGCAAGTGAGAGATGTATTCGCCGTTGATATTAATGCCACGTCCTTTCCAGTTCAGCGTCTTGAACATATCCTCCATTGCATTTGAAAACAATTTCGGGGAAATAACGTCCCCTTGTCTCACTCCTCGATGCAACGGTATGGGACTTGTTTGCTGATTCTGTACTTGGACGGACATGGTGGCGGTTTGGTTAAGACATCTCATCACTTGGATGTATCGCCAATCTATCTGGCAACGCTGCAGGGACTCCAGAACAGACCAGATTTCAACCGAGTCAAAGGCCTTCTCATAGTCCACGAATGCTAGACACAGGGGCTGATTATACTCTTCGGTCTTCTGTATAATCTGCCGCACTGTGTGAATGTGGTCTATGGTGCCTTATCCGCTCCGAAACCCAGCCTGTTCCGGTGGTTGGAATTCGTCGAGTCTACGCGCAAGACGGTTCGTGATCACTCTTGAAAACAGCTTATAGACGTGGCTTAGAAGGGATATGGGTCGATAGTTCTTCAGCAGGGTCTTATCTCCCTTTTTGAAGAACAGGACGACCACACTCCTACTCCACGCCTCTGGAGTTCTCCCTTCGAACAGGACAGCGTTAAAAAGCTTCTGGAGCTCCCTCAGGTTTACCTCCTGCTTTTAGTAGCTCTGTTGTAACGCCATCCTCTCCAGGGGCTTTTCCATTTTTAAGCTGTCCAAGAGCGATCTCGATTTTGCCAATTCTGACTTCTGGCAAGTCTTCGGTGAAATGGCGTGTTAACGTGGCTCTAGGATCATTTTCGGGATCAGGTCGAGATGCATGCGATGCGTATAATCGGCCATAAAAGTCCTCCACTTCCGAAAGGACTGCCGGCTTCGAAGCAACGACTTCTCCACTAGCTGTGGTCAACTTCGTCAGGTGGCTTCTTCCAAGAGATTGTACGAACACCTTTGACCCCCGATTCTGCTCGATCGCTCTTTCGATCGAAAGAGTATTGAAGCACCGGAGGTCGTGTCGTACGTTCTTGTTGATCTCTCGGTTTAGAGTCCGCTTTTCTAACGAAGTGATGGGTGGGTTTTCACGTCGTTCCTTCATTAGCCCCAAAGTCTTTTCTGAAAGCTTGGACTTCTTGCCCTTACGCTGCATGTAACAAAATCTCGTACCTTCTTCCCTGAGGACCCGAGTCACATTTTCGAGGTTCTGGTTTACGTCTGTGGTGGTTTCCACGGCAGCGAATTGGTTCTCCAGGTTTAGCTGGAATGTTTCAGATCCTGCAATGGTTTGGAGCAGTGTTGGTCGGAGCCTGGACTTCATCAGACGGACACGTTGCGCCTTAAAGTTGATATTCAGAGAGCCTCGGACAAGTCGGTGATCGCTACCGGTATTGAACCTGTTGATCACGGAGACATCTCTAAATATGTGCCTTTTATTCGTCATGATGAAGTCAATCTCATTTTTAGTCCTAGTGTCGGGGCTTAGCCACGTCCACTTCCTTTGGGGCTGTTTCTTAAAGAAGGAGTTCATCAAGAAGAGCCCCTCCCGTTCGAGGAAGTTGACGAGCATTTGCCCCCTATGATTTCTGCGTCCAAAGCCATGGCATCCTACTACCGATTCGCCGAAATTCTGTACTCCCACTTTAGCGTTAAAGTCCCCCATGACAACGGTGTACTGGGTCTTTGTAGTGAAGTGGAGGGCCCTCGATATGTCATCGAACATATCCTCCACTTCATCGTCCGAGTGTGTCGAGGTCGGTGCGTACACTTGCACCACCTTGAGGCTATACCTCTCGGTGAGCTTTACAATAAGGTACGCTACCCTGTTCGACACACTGGACACTTCCACAACGTTGTCAGAAAGGGACTTGTTTACCAGAAACCCAACGCCACCTTGGGATTGTTGGTCTCCCTCTCGGAAGTACATAAGGTGGCCCGATTCTAGGGTTAAGGTGTCCTCCCCCTCTCTTCGGACTTCACTCAACCCCAGTATGTGCCACCTAATTTTCCCAAGTTCCACCTCTAGTTGCGCCAGATGCGAGTCAAGCCTTAGCGTGCGTCCGTTATACGTCGCCAGGGTCAGTTGTTTGTGGTGGCCTCCCGTAGAATGCTTACCTACAACATAAAAACATAATTTCAAATATATAAGCCCCAGCGCTATAGGCTTATAGGTTATGTGCTATAGACTATAGGATATAGGCTATGGGCTCTGCATTGATACATCAGTCAGTCAGGAAAATTAAAATGTATAGTAGTCATCGCCAATCTTTACGACCGTGTTTGGAGGCCTAATCACAGACAGATCGCGTGAACGGTTATCAGTCAAAGGCATATTGTTGTATATATTTTATTGCTTGTAAACGCAGCAGTCGTCATCAAATTGGACTGATAATTAATCTTTGTGGATATGTATATACATACCACTTTATTATAAAAAACACATTTATTTGTTAAGGCGCGGTACAACCCCAATTTTAAAATAATCTACGATGCTTTACGTAATCGCTTGTTAGTTTGGACGATGTCATGCGAAAATGCGTTAATTTTGTACGTTTTCTTTATATTTTTCGATATATACTAACAGAATCGAAAAAACTGCTGGTTATAACTTTAGCACTATACGTTGGCTATGTATTGCCTAAAAAAAATTGTGTTATCGCTGAAAATTCGGAGAGTTTCGACGTGAAAGTTTATTTTTGTGGACCTTTTCACGAGTTATATTTATGAATTCTATTCGATTATTACTTTTTTCCTATCCCTTTTCTAACCTTAGTATTTTTTTCATAATATATTATCGATCTGTTTCGTTACACTAGGTGTTTAAAAATTCTGATTTTTACTATTATCAGGATACGAGCGCATCTTAAAGGCAATGTTCAAATGATAGTAATAGAACGCCTGGAACTAAACCAGGTTCTTACGTGCAGGTATAGGTTCCAGGCCTATTTCATAGGAGAACCAATAATAAATTGCTTGACGTTATAATTAATGGCAATTTATAAATTTTATACAAAATATTATTATTATTATATATTATCTGGTCCTGCATAACAAACACAATAATAACTAAAAGTTTCGTCTACATCGATTCTACTACGAAATTATTGTAGTTACATTAAAGCGCCATTTTGAATGTCACTAGCTACATTATCCTTCACATTCCTCACATAGGAATTCTTGCGCATACAATTGCTTCAGGACAGAATATCTGCCGGTAGTGGAGTGGGATATGTGAACTTAGCAATGCCGCCTATCAAAACCGGTAAATCAAAATCATAAAAAAAAGTGGTTTCGCCATCTTCCTACCAGTAGGGATTGATTGGTAAGAATAGGTGTACCAGGTGACGAAGACAGGCTCACCACCACAATTAACATCCTGACGGCAGAGAGATCATCCTTAAACTCCATTCTGCTCACGGAATACATTCGTAAGTATCTGCTTGATTGAAGAACTCAAACATCATGACGCCTGGATAATACCACGCTGTAAAAGCCGCAATCTGTTATGTATGTTATTAAACGTAAATATGGCAAAATTATCAAAATTTATTTTGTTTTTAGTCTATTAAATTACCTTCATACAAACTTTTCTTATTAAATTAGAACGCCCAAAGTCCATTTCTCACAGGTGGTCATGTGAAAGGGTCCTTAACAAAGTGCCGATTTTGTGTTCTGTAGAGTACACATAAACTGATTATAAATTAATAAATGCCTTATTTTGTTCATATGAAATACTTAAAATGTCGTCAAGACCATACTCACAAATTGACTAAAACATCTGTGGAAGGAAAAGTGGCCAGAATGCTGGCTAAATTTCCACGCTGTATAACTATGTTCAGGAAGATATAAAACTATCATGAGTTATGTCCATATTTACACATTAACACCGGCTTGAGAATGCGTGATATATACCGGGAATTGTCTCCGACATCAGTTACGCGCTATAGTCCGCGCTCGCCGCTGTGCACAACAGCGACTCCCCGACATAGAACTTCAGATTAGCTTAAAACTGGTCTAACGCGAGTACTTGCCGTTCTGAATATGAGCCAACATTTCGGTCACCTGCGACGAGTCAACTAAATGTTTGACCAAGTTCTAAAACATTTTGTATACACCTTGCTCCCACGGACCCAAACCTACTGTATTTCTTTGCAATTTTCTTCGCTATCGGACGACAACGGACCCAGAATTTCGACAGGCAGTGCAACAAAGTCATAGTAGGCATTGAGCTGTAGATATGATACATCAACCATATTCTTAGTCAAAGTATCCTCCAAAAGTTTTTGAAACTACCATAGAATGGACATTGGCAGTATTGCACTAAGCAGTAGTTCCACAAAAAAATAATTTATGTCTAGAGCTGTGAATAATTAAAGCGTTTCGAAAATTCATTAAAAACGTTCTATAAAATGTCAAGTCAACTTACAGAGAAAACACTAACACACATTTCGCACACAAGAGATAAGTCACAGGAAGTGCGCTCTTTGAAGATGCTGTGCCATCAGCAGGTCATTTCCGGTGCGCTGTCTACGAGCCTTTTACTCCAGTAACCATTATTTCATCCATGCTTTTACTTTTTATGTGAAGGAAAAATAGAAAATAGAAGTGGTATGCAATACTTATTTATTTACTCATTACATCGTTATAAAAAGAGTCATAACCCATAATAGAGCCAAATTAAGAAAATGTTAATTCATAAATTGGTAAGAATAAGTAAAAGTAATCATGAGCGGATTACTAAGGTATACAATATACAACAACTCGTTAACCAGTAGGCGATTTCTTTTTGTGGTAGCGCCACGCTGTTACCATAGGGTAACAGCTACAGCCAAATGGGCCGGTATCCCAGGGAAGTACCACACTTCCACATAAAACCGAGGTGAAGTTATATAGTTTGCAATTGCGTTTCAGTCGGTTTGTGGTACGTTCCGAAGGCCAAACCCCCTTCCCCTCTCCCTCTCTCCTACACCACTTTCCATCAGGAGGGCCGCCTGCCTGTCTGCCTACTTACGGCAATAAAAAGAAGGCTCGCGTTTCTCGGAATCGTATTATTGCGTGCGCAGCCCATTGGTCTTCTGTGTTGCTATTCCGTATCTTGGGTGCCACCTAGCCTTTGAGGAAACCGCTAATTTTGTGCCAAAAATGTGCCAAAAACAAATGAGGGTCATTGAAAATCTAAACAGATGACCAAATCATATTCAGTACTAAATAGCAGAAAAGATGGTTTTTATGTCAACTGGTCAAGAGACGAGTAATCCGTCGCTCGATTTTAAGCGTCACGTATGCCTATAAGAGTTCAGTTCCATTCAGAATTTTAAACTTCAAGAGTACAAAGCCATGCATGCCAAGATACTGCACTGGTCTACTGGTCGCCCTGAGACATGTAGATGTTGAATCTCTTGTTTCTTTTGAAACAATGTTTTTCAAAGAAACACAGTAAAGTTTTTCACACTATTGCATCACGGTTGATTAGATGTGTGGTACTTCCCCAGGCGGACTCTGCGGAAGTCCTACCACTAGAAAAATGGTTTACAAGTCTGATGCTTAGAATCCCTCCTATATAGGAGATCCTTTCCTCGATAACTTCGCGAGAGACACTGCGAGCCGATGTAATATGCAAGTGGTAAATTACGGTTAAATGTGAGATTCAAGGTGGGAAGCATATGTTCAACCGTGGACGTTTGTAGGCTGATGATGTTGATGTTAATGTCAGTTTAACCGTTGTTGCTTTATTTATTTTCACTTCCAGTGATTCTATTGATTCTGTGCTCCATGCTTTAGATGCTCAGGCGTTGTCATTATGAGAACAGAATTTCATCCCACCCGGGAAATTGTGGTTCTTATAATAGTTTGCTCACTTAACGATCCATTTTTACTTCGGTAAAATTGTGTATGTGAATCTTCATCATCATCATCACGGTGGACAGACGACCTAATGAAGGAATCGCAGGGCTACGTTGGATGCAGGCCGCTACCAACCTATCCTTTTGGAAAATCATGGGGGAGGCCTATGTTCAGCAGTGGACGTCCTACGGCTGACCGTAGGACGGACGGACGGACCCTTCTCTCTTGCAGCACGCCAAAACACTGGCGTACCGCAA
The DNA here is from genome assembly GCA_917880725.1 of Selenia dentaria. NCBI lineage: Eukaryota > Metazoa > Arthropoda > Insecta > Lepidoptera > Geometridae > Selenia > Selenia dentaria. The sequence goes on along the minus strand of OU862885.1, from coordinate 31,566,917 downwards.
ACGTCTCGAGGGACCAAACCCGCAAATGGACGCCAGATTCCCCCCGAGTCTGGGCGCCCTAGGTCCCCTACGATGGGTCAGATGAGTAGCCGACCACCTGATACTTCGGCCGCAGAGGATAGGCACAGCGGCGCCTCTCAATATCGACAGTTTTCTTCCCCTGCTATCCCACCGCGTCCGCCATCAAACGGTAGCGGCCCGGTCAAGGCCGCGGAAGGCAGGGAGAGCGGCTCACCGTAACACTGGCACTCCTCTCCCGCCGCGGCCTACAACTCTCAGCCGCGGTGCCGCCCATACGACACCGCAGCCCGCCTCAGTTGCAGTGGCGCCCATACACCACCGCTACATACAGTGACCGCTCCCATGTAAACTTGGAGGGCAAAGCCCATAGAAGCAGTCCCACCTCGGGCCCGCCAGCTATCTCCTGTCAGTCGCAGGCACATTGGTTCCTCTTTACCGTGGTGACCCAACCACGGCTACTAAGCCCCCCGGCACGGCAAGGCGGGAACCCTCGGAGGGAAAACCAGGCACAGCCTGTATTATGGTAACCTGACCTCTGAACATGTTAAGCGTCTTTGAATTAAAGATTATGTGTTTACTTTCCTTTGAACATCAATAATAGTACAAGCAGTTTAAATGAAAATATTAGTTTTAACACCGTATTGTTGTAATAAATATTCTCTTCAGTCTACTTTCCACCAACTTTCTTAGTACTATCGTTGTTAATGTTAGATTTAAGATAATACATAACTCCAAAATATTACATAATTACACAATTCAACATTATTTACATACATAATAATTTATTTGAAGTAAGCTAGATTTAAGCAACGCTGGAATCATCAATAACAAGGTCCTCAGTGAAGCCACATTTGGATCTCCATGTGTCTTCGTCTAGAAGGTAGTCAGAAACGATATCCTTGTAGGTGTCGTAGGGGCAGAGCAGACTGTCACATCCAGCCACGGGCAGATAGATCAGGTCTTCACCAGGAGAAGGTTGGTAGACGGGCTGGAGGTGGACATAGTCACCAATTTATTTAAAATAACGTAATGTAACTTATTGCCATGAACAAAATACTATGACTGTACTACCATATAGTAGTAACCATTAATGACAATTTTAATCAAATTACTAGTGAAAATGTCTGCTTACTTCTTATATGATAAGTTTATCACAGCTTCAATGCCATTACTTTACACAGGCCAAATATTTAATCAAATAATCTTACCAGAACAACATATTCCCCACTCTCTTCCACCTGACGAAGCTCAAGGGCGAAAGCCGAACAGTATTTTGGAACTCCCTGTCTTGGGGTGATCTGGGCCACAGCCATTAGAGAGAACACGTTGACATCATGAGCAGAGTAGATCCTGACAGGAGGGGTGTCAGTTCCAGCGATCAGCTCAGCGGAGTAAGTGAAGAACTCGTTTAGAAGGGTACCTGTAAGGAAACCACTCTTGTATGGTCAGTTTTCTTTTGGTTTTTGCTACTTCGATCATGATTAAGCTTGCAAATGAAGACAAGTTCAAGTGGTATCAAGCATTTTCCAAAGAGTACGTCTTGGGAATACAGGTATATATACATACACATACGTATAGTAGTAACACCATAGTGACCAGATATTTCTTCTAAGCATATATGTATATGCTGCACGTAATACTGCTTAGTATTGCGTGCAAGCAATGACGTATATAATGATTGATGGTGTTTCTATGTTGTAATTGATGTACCAAGGGTAATTCTCTTTCATTTTCATATATGCAACGAGACGAACAAAGTTTTTATTTTATCTCGATTTATAATTTAAATATTTGTATTATTACCTCAAACATGAGCAAATCTTTAAATTTGTAGATCTGGGTGGAAATGTAATTTTTCAGTGCCCACTGAAGCTACTTGGAGGAAAAAAGTACCTACTCGTTTCTTTTCGTTTGTTGTAATATGATAAAAAAGTGTAGACACTTACCAGCCTGTAATGCAATGTACTCTTCGTTGCCAAAGATGAGGTCCATGGCTACACCAGCGGCAGCTTCAATGTCATCCATAATAGCAGCGATACTGTCACTGAGAGGGACTCCCAAGCTACGCTGTAACATAAAGATAAAGTTATTCTACTTGCTACTATGATCGTGTATTGATCTAGATAAGAAATGCATGGTAGTGACTGCACAAGCGACACATCTTTTCGATTCCGACTCGACTTTTTAGGTACCTACCTACCGTAAGTTGTTTGACGTGATAATCGTTTATCCCGTCAAGAGTCGTTATATCATAACAATGAAATTTCTATTGTGTCTGGGCGCATGATGACCTTTGATGGAATATAGGACAGGATTTCTGCGGAAGACTAGTTCTGTTTCTTTGTTTCATTACAAGAATTCTTCAATTTCATTACAAACATTCAAGCATTGTTAAATGGTGTAATAGCCTTTTTTATTCTCAGTTACTTTAGGGCTAGCGTGGCCTCGAGATCTATGCGTAACATTTTTATCAAGCCATGCTTGATTCTTGAGAAATGTGACAAAAACTGTAAATTTCTTATAAAACTACTTCTTACTTCTTTCACTCTCGTCACATTCTTCACACACTCACACACTCACACATACACACTCACACACACACACACACACACACACACACACACACACACACACACACACACACACACACACACACACACACACACACACACACACACACATACTACTTTACGATACTTGAGGTGGACTTTCTCAATTTATTAAATAATAAACCTGTTAATGCATTGCATGTATAACCCCATTCAATTACCTTAACTACACCCTCGTCAGGACGCGCAAAATCCATATTCTAGGATCATGGACTGGCATGTACTAGAAGTTTAGGGGAAAAACAAAACATTGAAATTACCTGGCTAACATAAACATCGTACACCGCGTAGACCATGGCAGGCACCGAGGTTATGTTGAAGCCAAGTTGCTCAGAGATGACATTCAGGGTGTCAAAGTATGGGTCCATGCGAGATGAGTCCGACATCATGAGGGAATAGTAGGCTGTTGTGAAAGTGGGGCAGTTCAATACGGCCTGGTTCTGTAAAACAACATAAAATATCAACATTTTCTTCAAAAACTACTAATAAAAAGGCAGCCCAGAAAGTGGTGATATGATAACCATTATACGATATGCCAACTTGTCTTAACCGAAGCTAAGCATTGTCACTTTGTTCTATGCACCATATATCAACTTACGTTTAACTTTGTTTTCATCACAAAACTGATTGACAATGAACTATTTTTATGTAATTGTAACATCACACTGTACGATTTACCAACTTACGAAATCATATTTAGCAGGCACAGTGGTGAAAGGCGTGGGAACCCAGTTGATCTCGTCGCTCCAGCTGCCAGGATATGCAGGGTAGGCTGCGGCCATTCCGGTGAGGACAGTCATTTTAGTCCTCGTGGAGTCGGTGGAACGGATGTAGATTTCAGACTTGTTGTACTGAGGGGAGAGAAGTTCATCGTAGCGAGCACGGATGAACTTGCCGAGGTTGTAGGCGCGCTGTTTACCTACCTACAACAAATTAAATACCATTTTTAAATTATATTCACAAATAAACCATGCCCGCATCATAAGAGATTATGACAAGTTGTATCAGTGAACAGAATATCGGAGGTGTTTGTGGCTTATTTCGCCAAACCCACCAAATTAAAGTTTGAATCCTGTCGTAGTCTGTTGAAATTAGATGTTCCAATTTGAAGAAGAATTGTTTTGCTGTTAGCAGGCTTTACTGGTTTGCAAAATGCAGAATGGCATTCCATTGCTTGGCATGTCATTCTTTCATAATAAAATGCAAACCATAATGACTGGTAAGTTTACTATGATGCGGTTTTTTGCGTTATAGGAATGATGGAAAGGAAGAATTAAGAAAGGAAGAAGAAAGGAATTGTGGTACTCACATCTGTAAGCTGTCCGTATCCATATTTGGCGGATGCAGCTTCCAAAGCTTCAGGATCAGTACTGTATGCGACTGTTGCAGTAACAGGGGTCCTATCTCCATGACGGTGGATCTAAAATAATAAAATTGATGCAAAATTCTGCTCGCAATGAAGTCAGCCAGTTTCTAGCTTAAAAATAATAACACCATGATGTGATACTATTGTGGTTTGGTGGAAAACTAACGTAGAACCACAAACTGTACTCGTGCCATAGTAATAACCTTGCAATAAGGGATTCAAATTACTAATCTGAATAAATTATTATTTATTCAAATTAGTAATATTATATTATTATTTATTTATTTATTATTATTATTATTAAATGCGATTTCATTTCATTTTATTTATTTCATTTCATTTGAAATTGACACTTTCGTTTATTGTTTATTTTGATGTATTTATTTTATTGGTATTAGTATGGCCAGGGTTTTCCACCTCTTAAAGTGTTTCAACCTTACGATTAAATTTGGTACCACCACGCCAATATAGCAACCCTAAAATAATAATGAATAACGATAGACGTTTTGATAGACGTAGTATCAAATATTTCACTCAATTCGCGTACTTTGACGTGTATTGTGACACTAAGTTTCATTGTTCCAAGCTAAAGTTTTTGAAGATATATACACTCATCTCATAAAATAGTCATATTGCAACCTTACCATAAAATTTGGTTGACGATTGTGTTTATAGGAGTATGATAGTAAGTATGATTATTCTAAGCTTATTACAAAACGCTCTTGAATTATGATAGTTTCGTAAAAGGTGGGAGTAGGCCCCCAGTCATAGAATTAACAATAGTTTCTGCACTACTAACATTAGAGCCGATAAAAGTGAGACAAATTTATCCGTAAAGAAGAAGTTTTGTTTTCCACGTGATCACTGTGAATCGCAAAACATAATAATGGCCACTAATTGAACGTAATAAGGCTGGTAAAAAAATGACCAGTGAAAATTACGTAATGCCTATTATTTAATGCTCATAATGAATTTTTGGCTCCGCAGAGCAGTTGCGGACAGACATGAAGCATCACCATCAGGAAACTTAAGCTTAACCACACACGTTGCAGTTCCTGGAAAAGTATGTTGATTTCTGCAAAATCTATTGTATTATTGGCCAAATATGGCGAATCGCGAGTCAACGGGTTTAACTACCTTATAAACTTTATACTTGACAGCATAATAAACTTACCAAAAACGTGGAAATGAGTTTGGTCCCATCGGTGACAGAATCCCCGAGGGTCTGTGTGCTGATCGCTAACAGAACCACGGCAAGCAACTTGAACATTTTGATGGTGTTTTTGTAAGTTGATTGCTCTGTGCGAATCGCTGTTAGCAATGTTAGAACGGGCGCGTGTTGATATTTATGCTAAACATTTTATGAAGGGATTTTAAATTGTAAGATAATTGATAACGATTTTAGGATTCAGTACCACAAAACTAATATAAAAGACGCCTGTCACGTGTACATTATTATATTATTAGTTACTGAAATAAATGAGTTAGTTAAAGCATTTTATGTGCAACGCTACAAAAGCGTGCAGTGACGCGGGGATTACGTGTTGTGATATCAGATTGATAAGAGTTTATGTTATTTTCACTCACAGAACTCACCCGAAACACTCCGACCATTCCTTGTTTTACGTTCCTTTCCATGGGTTACTTCACGAAGTGCTGACAGTGTTAAGTGGTGCATCGTTTCCGAATTTAGTTACTTAAATGCTAAGGAACAGCGATTACAAAACTACCTACCTGGTATTCTTAAAACCGTTTTTACATGGTATTTAAATAAGCTACAAAGTACAACAAAAATATTTCTTACATAGGTAAGTTTTTCTTAACATTAGTTATTAAACACGGTTTTATTCGCTTGTTAGTCGAAGCCCTCGTAGCGCAGCTCGACTTGGTGATCTTAACCGAACAACAAGTTAAGCAACACTTGCTGCGGTCAGGACTTGGATGGGTGACCGCTAGTGGCGTTACTCAACTAAGCGCTTCCGTGCTTCGAAGGGCATGTTAAGCCGTCGGTCCCGGTTGGTTGTCTTAGAAAAACAGTCGGCTGTGCCGAGGGCCTCCGGCGGCCTGAAATACTTCGACAAGGGTTGACCACTAACCTATCCACCATCCGCACTGGTGGATTATGGCCCAACTCCTCTCTCTGAGAGGAAGGCTCGAGTCCCAGCAGTGGGAACAAAATGGGCTGATTATTATTATTCGCTTGTTACACAATTAACTGTACTGTATAAATAACCCAAATTGTCTTGTCTCTAGGTTCAAAATCTCCAACAAATAGAAACCTTGTTTTCAACGTAGTAGCTTTCAAAGTCATACCTATGTCTGGCTAGTAGACCTTATAGACTTTAACATTTTAATATTTGTGCGAATTTGCAAAAAAACGGTTCTCTTAAGTCAGTCGATCATAATCTGGCCGGTTCACGCAGTTGGTAGCACTCCTGCCTTCAGAGCCGCTGGTGCTGAGTTCGATCTCCGGACAGGTTCTTTCATGCGCACAAAACATGTCTAATTGACCTGTGTCTGGGTGTGTATAAGCAAAGTAGGTACTTTTTTAAAAAGTGCCACTCAAAATCGCTGATATTAAATATTAGACAAATGATATTAAATATTAGAACGTGCATACCAAGTTTCGTCAAGATTGGTTGAAAAATGCGGCCTGTACAGCAAGACGTACATACAACCTAACAAACATACGAACAGATGAAAGTCAATTTAGCCAGAGATGTATCGCTCGCTCGGCAGTCATTATTATTATAACAGAATCGAAATATTTAAAATCTTTATTAAATATATTTAAATTAAACTGTAGAACCTTTGTATACATTAATCGATACCGGCACATAAAAGCGATTGTAGAAAAATATAGTTTTATTGCACCTAATAAGACACACCTCCGGTATCTACGCTCCCACAATGGTCCCATGAAGCGAGCACGCGGTTTATCGTTATTAATATTTATTTATTTATTATATTATTAAGTTCACTCAAGTTGAGTCACTGCGGCATTATTTACAAGAACAAGTCAATCATTCGTCAATCCCGCCTATATTCAACAGTTAAAAGAGATGAACTAAGATCGCTGCAGATCTGGTGCTCGCCGGTTCTAGTCCCACATCAGGCATGAACTTCGCAATATAAGGCCGTGAGGAAATCCACTACTTGTAGATATTTTCTACTGCTTACATGCTTAGCTACACGCAAATTAAAAAATTGTCCCACGTTCCTAGTAACGGTATGTTCTTGCAGCCACTGACTTGTCTTCGAGAGCAAGTTACTTTCTAAGTCATACTTTTTTTTGAGGGGGGAAATGCTGTCTACTTCTCTTCCACTATGGGGGTAGACGGAAAGGGGTATGTGGGGCTCAAACCCACTAAAACCACTCCGTGAGCAGTCCTCCGACAGATGGTGCGAGATACGGTTGCCCTGGCATTCACCATCTCGCCCCAGGGGTAGGCCTGGGTTGATCTAATAACCGGGCCTCAGCGCCTTTGATTGGAGGGGTGCCCTTGCTCACCAAGGGCACTCCTCAGACGTGTGGGGTCGTGCAAGCCGACGAAGATGACTCTTCACCAGTGACCCCACTACGGCCGAGGGAGGAGGTGAGCAAACTGCCTCCTCCGTACCCCCGTTCGTCTGCGCTTAGATACTTTATGAGATATCGCCCTTGTATGGAAGCGGTTGTTTTTCCAACGTTTCTTGTCATCTCGTCATTTGTTTCACGGAAGTTGTTAAAGATGCAACGATGTTTGCTCTTACGGCCGGTCCCAATAATCTATCTATCGCCGGTTTACCTTACTAGAGTTAGATATTTGACACTATTTGTATGGACGTTATGTCAAATTTCTATCGTTAGTAAGGAAAACCGTGGATAGATAGATTATTGGGATCCTCCAATAATTATCGAGAATCGCACGGCTTTTTAGCCGTTTAGGCATGATAAAAGATACAATAAAGATACAGAGATATCTGCCAGTGAAAGTCCCGTTAAAATGTGTTGAACCGTTTCAGAGTTTAGCCGGAGCAAGCAAACAAACAGACAACAATTTTAAACATGTTTTTTTATGTAAGTACCGTAATATACTTTCATATGCATTTAGTGAATGCTGTTAATTTAGAATAGCAAACAAACAGTCCAATATTATTTATCAGCATAGATACAGATTATTTCAGTTGAAGGTGAAGTGATGATGCGGCAGGTTAAAGTTCGCAGGCGGTGGCCACCTTCTGCGATGCGGTGATAGCACAGAAGGAGGCTGCGGAGCGGGTTAGGGAGAATGACGTTCGAGCTGACCCGCTCCGCGGCCTCCTTCTGCGTCATTACCGCATCACAGAAGGTGCCCACTGCCTGCCACGATCTCTCTCTGTCGAGCATAGAACTCTATGCTCTATGGTTAACTAACCACGTTCGGCAGCGAGAGATCTCCGCCAATTATAGCTGAAAGCGTGTGCCACTGGGTACCCCATGCGGCACACACCTCCAGCGTATGGAGCGCCGTATCCTCCAGCGCTCCACATTCGTGGCAGGCTGGAGTCGCCTCCCGTCTCGCGATTTGGTGCACGTACTTACCAAAACATCCGTGACCGGAAAGCACCTGCACCAATCGGAAGGTTAGCGACCCGAATCGCCGCATCACCCACCTTTGGAGGACAGGGCGGATGGCCTCCACCGTCCACTGCCCAGGGACTGGTGGGGATAGGTTCTCCGTCCACCGCCGCAACAGGACAGCCCGCGCCTGCAGTGGTATACTTCGGCAAGAATCTCCGTTTGGAGCTCCCAGGGGGGATCGCCGGCAAAAAGCCTTCACTTGGTCAGACCAGCGGCAACGTAGCCCAAGTGGTCTCGTCTCCTCAATCTTGGTGCCAAGGTAGGTTGCCTGAGTACCATAATAACCGGAGTAATTGATACATATGACGTTGCCCTTACCTAGACAAATCGATAGTTCTTTTGTACTTCTACTTGCAGTCAGCATATCTGTGCTGTCCATGTACTCGTATGTGCGAGTAGGTAAGATGAGCGGGCGTGTGGGATGCAGTAACAATTTTCAGCGATTTTGCAGGGTACTATACTATCCACCGCAATTCACTGTAGTGCGATGGTCGAGCGTTTGGCAACAAAAGTTTACTATACTCATCGCTCGAAATCCATTGCTGTTTTCATACAGAAACTGTTCACATTCCGACTAAGAAATGGCACAATGCAATTTCACTTTAAAATAATAGTATATTATGCAATTAGTGAATAAAGGACGGATTTAAAGCGAGGGCCATAGATGAATCACGACCACAGGGAGTGATTCGTAATGATTGAATCACGAGCGTAGCGAGTTATGTTATGTATATGTTAGAATCCTGAGCGATGCGAGTGATTCATGGCCCTCGATATAAATCCGTTTTATTCAAGAGTTGCATACTATACTTTATACCATGACTACGAGAAAAAGAAATAACTTAAACGATACGACATTTAATGAAGAAAAAAGGAAAGTTAAATTAGTTAAAATTGGAACAATTACTAAACATAACAGCAATTTTCTGATTATTATTTTTTTTTCTGTAATGGCAGCAAAGAACACAATACAAAATTTATTGTAATGCTAAACTCCTTTTCGCAAATATCGACCAATCAAATCTCGAGGAGTTATTTGCACAATGAGTTTGTATGTCGAGTATTCTTTGCGCAAGGAAGTTGTATAAGCATTGAGATGGAGATCGAATATACCTATTTGTGTGTTTTACATTCAAACACCGATATATTGAGTTCACTGTTTTCACTAAATAAAATAAGCTTTTTAGAGTGGGAATGGTATAATAGTACATTATGGTACAAGTGTGTAATGTTGGTGATTACCGCTGAGGCGCCATTGAGACCCGAGCCGTTAGGTGAGGGTCTTAAGAGAGCCGAGGACGGTAATCATCAATAAACACGTGTATCATACGACGTTTTTCAACACATTTGTGAAGAAAATAATCAGTTTTCCTATGCGCGCGCATTGCGATCAGCCACAGACTAAAGGGATGAGGTTTTTTTTTATTTTCCGCGCATATAGGGATTGCGCCTAATCTGCCACGTACAAAATGGCGACATCAACACAAGCTAGTTGTCTTGACTCAACTTAGTTCCAACATGTCTGGCAACGACGCAGCACGTGTACTACAAGGAAGGAGGAAAAAATGCCTTCATATGTGTTAGAAACTGGAACAAGTGTAAAAAACAAGAATAATGTATCTTTTCATTTGTAAGTATTGTTTTTCTATGTTATTTATCAAAAATTGAATTTTAATTTTGAAATAACCCCTGCGACGTTGCCGCTTCGCCACCCACGAGAACGAGACAAGTAGCGAGCGACAGTGAGAACGAGTCTGTCATTGGCGCTCGAATGGTCGGTCGCAGGCGAACGTTGTTAATAATATATTGATCCCTTTCTGACAACTAGCATTCATATATCTTCGTGCTCTTTTAATCTTGTCAATGTAGTTAATGTCGTTGTGCGAGTTGTGTACTTTAGCTATAGGTAGGTATAGCATAAAATTCGCCATGTTTGTACTTCATATTCAAGGAGTAAAACGCCTCTATTAGTCAATCTCATTGGTTGAAAAAGATATTTTCAATGCACGGGCAGTTGCACGTTGCTTTTAAAAAGTGCGACGTGTGGGAGTAATACAGTAAATCCCTACTGTGCCCTATCCCGTTCCTTCCAACATCCATGGTGCTGTCATTGAGGAAGTATGGTGTACTTGCTGCGCACACGTGGGTGTTCATTTGGAGTAGATACAGTAACAATAATATCTGAATGTTAGTGACCCTGACAGTGTCTACAACTATATTCTGCTTTATATAAAATACATATTTACATTTACATTAGTATATGTATAATGTAATGTCTGTTCAAAGTCTGGATATACTAAAAAAAATAGTGGAAAATATCTACAGTTCCTTTGATACCCTGTCGGGTACAGCATTAGTAGGTCAGAGAGTAAACGCTTAGTCAAATTGGTCCAATCATTCTCAAGTGATGCGCTAACCAACGAAATGCCTTACATTTTGATAAAAATTGTAATAATCGTTGTAAAATTAAAATGTATACTTTTAGTTTCGCATTGATTTGCGAATATTTACGTACAAATGTTTAGATTTCCAGAAGTTAGAGTCAGAAGGAGGACTGTAGAGTAGGTAAGGACTGTATTTTTTTTTTTGTTATCTGGGAATAAATTTGACACTGAACTTGTGTGATTTTTGAAGATATTCAGTCATTATTTCTAGATTTTAATATCTTACAGTCTAAAATCCGACCGATAATCGATATACCTCTATATTTATTTATAACTGCATGTTATAGGGTGGGAAAAAACTAACAATGACTGATATTGAGTTTAATTTTCCTAGATTGATGATTCCTCGGCGTGTAATAATTGTGGCTTGTGTGTAAGTGACGGTGCAGGAGTGTAGGAAAAGTGTACAAAACGACGTGTCGCAGCGACACTATTGGTTTCTATGTATTTCTATGAAATACCATTCGTAGTTAGCGACACAAAGCTAGCGACACGTCGTCGAGCGGCAGACGACACTGTCGCCCGACCGCAGATCAGTGCCGCTCGCGGGTACCAATCTGCCTAGTAAAACAACTAAAAAAGCTTTGAAACTCAACCTTTCGTATCGCTTTTCAAATGGTTGATGACATCTGCAGTTGGGTTCGAAATCATGACTGCAGCGACATGAAGCGACTACGTGTCGCGGCGACATGAAGCGACGACACGTCGTTTGCTGCTGCTACGTGTAGCCGGCCAACGACCAACTTGCACCTTGATGCATCCACCGGTTTACTGGACGTGACTTGGCTTAGTGACAGACTTATTAGTGATTGTGACTTGACTCAACTTAAATAACAATCACAGTTTCGCATCTATGATAGGTGAAACAGCGTGCGAAAGTGTTGTTGGCATTAATAATTTTTCTTTTACAAATAACTATGTACCAAATTTTAATTGAATTTGGCACAAATTTAACCTACAGCACAGAAAAGGCATAGGATAGTTTATACTCGTATTCCAGAGTCATGGAAAATTTAATCTGTAGGACAGTTATTAATACAAAAAAAATAACAAACAATAAATATTTTTTTTACGTTTAGTGCACACTGTCTTTTGCCCACGACTTCTTCCACGTAGATATTTTTTAAGGTTATGAATTATTGTAACAATATAGGGCCATGTTCAATTCTATTGCCTGCCACTATGTGTGATATTTGACAAAAGTTAATGTAGACGTAGATACCATCCTTTACAGAGTTTACAGTATTTCTTTATACAATGTTGTTCACTAATTCGGAAGCGACCACTTAAGAAACCAGGCTAGTTGGAGAACTGATACGTGAGCATGCCACACACCGCGGGAGAAATAGTCCTACCGCTAATCAACTCCAGCAGAATTCAGAGTTGGTCCTTTGACTTATCAATAGTCATCACGAAACAAACCATAACTAATTGGGACCTGCAACCTTAAACTCAAACTGAGGTTCATTTCAGATCGATCGTACACGCGGCACGAATACTGATTCTGCTTTGGCCTCAGTTAATATATAGGCAACATGAAATATCCAAATACACATTTTCACAACTAAATGAAGATTCTTCTGTACAAAGTTTTATCCCACATTTCACCCTCGAAGTCATTCCTATCTAAAAATAATAAGGAAAACCATTTTTTTTTTAAACGAACTATCTAAATACAAATTTTGACACCTATAATTTCAAAAACTAATAAGAATGTTCAATTCAAAATGTAATCTACCTTTTCACCCCCCTAAGTAATTCCTGTCAAAATAAATATTTTTTTTCACTATAAAATTTACAAATAAGCCTTACAAAAATTATATAATTAAGTACATTGTGTTTATATTAAACGGTTTGTAAATTTTTATTATAAAAATATATGAAGCCACATATTTTTTTATTTTAATTGAACTATTAATATATATCAATTTTCACACCTGTAAGTTTTAAAACAAAGGACTTTCGTACAAACGCATTCACCCATTTTTACACCCTTAGGGGTAGAATTTCGAAAAACCAAGACAAAAGCCCAAACACACCAACAATTAAACAAATTAACACAAATAAATTGGAGCAAAAACAAATTTAATGAAAACACTTTAATATCCAATATCGTGAAAACGGTTAAGTATGGGGTACGGTATTTTATCGTCAAATCAGTCGGGAATTATGAAAACTACAACCTTTTACCGGATCTAGGTAAACTTAACCTGTAACCAGTAAGCCTGTGTACCTGTATATAGAATATAAATATTTATATACATTTAAGAGGGAAAATCATATTCTCAGATGGGATACGAACCCACGCCTTCTGACTAACTGTGTCTCTAGTTGTTTTGACCATAGTCGTATAGAGACGAGAACCCAAGGTGTGGGAAGCAGGTGGGTTAAGAACTACTAATACATTTTCCCGTAACCTGCGAAAAGTGATGAAGACTCCTGACTCGTCATAAACCGGCCTCCATAAAGGCCACGATCATTGCCGGCTAACGTCCGTGAGTCACCAGCTTTATTAACGTCATAACATTCACATTGATATGCCCACAGACGTGTGTACCTGCAGCCTTATCAGTAGCTCCCACGAGGCTCTCATGAAGTAAGCACGCCGGTTAGCGAACGTATGTATACAGGCTGATCCTGTTTAGTCGGACACACCCACCGATAATTTAAGGCGCTGCCCAAAGCCAATGATTCGTAAAACGCTATGCTTTTCGTCGCACAGTTATTGATACAAATTTGGAAAATATACAGTGCATAGTTAAAAGTTAAAAAAATACTTATATAATAAAATTCCACTATATTTATCTGGCACCTTGAAGAAAAAACTCGCAAATAAAACGACAGTAAAAAAATCTTTCGTTTTGAATTTCTCAATATTTTGAGCGACAAATACTATATTTTTTGTAATCAGAAAAAAGGTAATTTATTACATTAAAGAAATATTATAGATTTTCTCACCCTTGTGGCTTCTTTTGTTTTTAAACAAGTTAACAGGATTGCGTAGCTAGTACTTTCCGTACTAAAAGAAAAAGCTCGAAAAAGTTATCGTGTTTACAGACGCACGCTTGTTCCTGTCACGGCCAGAGCTTCACCCCCTCAAATACCTAAAAGTTTGCTCTTGCAGCGCCTACTGTACCTACAGTGCGTTACGTTAAAGTTAGCAATCGGGCGCTTTACTTATATCAAATAAAAAAAACCTGTAACAACGTCCATCAAATCCTGAAATTGTATTTCTGATTTTCATATTATTACTTTTTAAAGCACTAACGCCTTCTTAGCGATACCAAACAATGCTATTTTAGAGAGGAAAATTGTCATCCTCGGACGGGATTCGAACCCGCGTCTTCCGGAAATCCGTGTCAGACACCATTACCAACTAGGCCGCCAAGGCTCGAGGTCGATGAAATTTTAAACTAAATACCACTAACATTACTTTATATTAATTTGTATTTAAAGGTTTTAAATTTTAATCTAACATGGTGTGGTATTAACTTGTTTTTTTAGTATAACTATTGTTAAACACTGTTTTAAACTATAACGGTTGTTCTCTAAAGTTATATGATTAATAACGGGATATTTACCGTGGTAAGGTTGTGGAATGAGCTCCCGATATTTCGGCGCAGTTACATGCACCATGTTCACGGGAAGACTGAAATATCGGGAGCTCATTCCACAACCTTACCACGGTAAATATCCCGTTAATAATCATATAACTTTATATAACTAATGTTATACAAAAAAAATATTTCTTTTATTGGACCGATAAGAGTAACTTTCAAAAATAAGGCAGAGATGAAGGATTAGTATGGTCAGTAGACGTCTTTTTTCAGTCCTCTTTCCTAAGTAAAATTAAATTATAGGGCGGAGATCACCGTATTAAACTGTTACATACAAATTACATATACTTTACTATTGGTACATGTGTGAGTGGCGGTGAATCTCATTTGCCCGGTGGTACGAGTAAGCGTCACACCTGTCCATGAGAGTTGGTGGAGTGAGACAGATAAATAAATCTTTAAGATTATGTAGATAACGTTTTATGCGGTCGTCACCCCGACACAAAGCTGTTGAGTCCCGATTGCCCAGTAATGTCACTTTCAACGGTGCCCTTCAACCTTTACAACTAGAGTATATGACAACGCGGTAGTACCGAGGGTTTTGCAGAAGTGTTCTACGGTCTACTGAAAAAGTAACAGCCCACTTCCACCTTTACAACTCATGTATAAAAAGGACAATACTGCTCCGTCTTGATGACATGGCATTTCTGGAATATACCGGTAATCATTGTTAATTCGTACCTTATCTGTCGTAGATAACCATTTCGTTTATGTTATCATGTGACGTTACAGGCGAAATTGTTAGCCTGATATTGCTTCACTTATCTGTGAACTTTAGCAAAAATAACTATGGGAGCTAGATGCACTTTTACCAGTTCCAATTAGCCGATACAAAACGCGAAGGAGAGTTTTGTATACTGATAGATATTCATGGGTGACATTGCATTACCTACAGAACGTAGTACTTACTTGGTACTTGGTACTTGGTGGGCTGGCTTTTTTCCGCAACCAAGCCGCTGTGGCGCGGCCCATTTTGCGTGATAGCCGGGTGAAGCTGATCAGTCCAGCCACCCGGTGTCGCCCAGGAAAGCCAGCAGCTCCTTCAGCTTGGCGCAGGCTTCCCACACAGTCCTCGGCGAGCCGAGGTTTGCTGCCCTTTGTGCCGCCACGCTCCTGCATTCAATGAGCAGATGCGCAGCTGTTTCTTCCGCCTCCATGCAGCCTCTGCATAGGGGGCTGTCTGTAACACCTAGATTAAACAGGTGTTTGTTTAAGGAGCAATGACCGTCATAATTCCGACGATATGTCGTACATTATTTCTTTTAAGATTGAGGAGTTTTCTGGAGAATTTCAGATTTAGAATCGGAAAAGCCTCCTTCGACTGCCCAGTAGTCCTGATGCTGGTCCTTAGTTTTTTTGCGAATCCATGTACGAATTTGACTGAAAGGTAGGGGGATCATTGGTTCTGGTCCTGCACACGTCATTCCGGAACCTCTCCTAGCTAGCTCATCAGCCGCATCGTTACCTCTGGAATCGCTATGCCCCTTTATCCATTGGAGTGTGACATTATTGTTATGATTACTTACTTCCTCCAATAGTCGGTGACATTGTATGATCAGCCCCGAAGAGTGGTCGTATCTATTTAGGGCTCGTAGTACCGCAGTGCTGTCGCAGAGTATTCTAATATTACTATTGGTTACCTTTCTGCGAAGTACTGCTGCTGTGGCTTGGATGACACCCACACATTCTGCTTGGAATATAGAGTTGTGTTTACCTAGCCCTGTTGCTATGTGTATGTTTAGTTCCTCCGAGAACGCTCCCGCTCCGGTGCCTGTTGCCATCTTAGAGCCATCTGTGTAAATTCTGACTTCATGAATACCTGAGCAGTCGCTTGGCTCTTCGTTTAGTTGTACGCGGTAGCTCTTTGTAAAGAAGTGTTGCTTTTGTACTCTATCATAGATAGACTTTATTAGAGGGTTTCCAACTGCAAAGTCTTCTATGATTGTTGTATGGGGTGCTAATTGGTCCTGATACCAGAGGTTTAGTGCCTTTAGCCTGTACGCAGTCGCCGCGGCCTCTTGTTGTATGTATAGGTGTAGTGGCGTTAGGCCTATCAGGGCCTCAATCGCGGCGGTTGGTGCAGTGCACATGCAGCCTGTTACGGCTACACAGGCAAGTCTCTGAAAGGTTTGTAGCTTGGTTTTGGTGGTGCTCAGGGTGGTTCTGGGCCACCACACAATTGCACCATATGTTAGTGAAGGTCTGATTACAGTTTTATATAGCCACAGGGTGATCTTAGGGCTTAGTCCCCATGTTTTACCTATCATCCTTCTGCATTGCCAGAACGAAATACTGGCCTTGATTAACATGTTCTCTAAGTGCTTGGCCCAATTCAACTTGCTGTCTAGTGTGACTCCCAGATATTTCACTTCTTCTGACAGTTTCAGTTGCTTGTTAAATAGGCTAGGTAGTGTAAACCTGCCTAAGGTTCGCTTGTTAGTGAACATCACCAGTTCGGTTTTAGCTGGGTGTACGGAGAGTTCGTATTCTATGCACCATTTTTCGACAACCTTTAACGCATTTCTCATCAGGTCACATGCCACACTGGCAAAATGGCCTGATATTAGTATTGCGAGGTCGTCTGCATACCCTACCGTGAAGAAGCGACTTGTATTCAGCCTGGTGATTAGATCATTGACTACTAGATTCCATAGGAGCGGGGACAGGACACCTCCTTGGGGGCACCCCTTGGCCACCACTCCCCTGGTTGTGCCGTTTAAGTCAATGCGTATCGCCCTTAATTCTAGCATGTTAATGATCCAATCGATCAGGGTCAGGTCTACTTTATGTTTAAGCAATGCTGCTCTGATGCTGCTAAAGTTAGTTTTGTCAAAGGCTCCTTCTATATCAATGAAAGCTCCTAGACATAGATTTTTACTTTTAATATCCCCCTCTACTTTGTGTATAACATCGTGTAGGGCGGATTCGGTAGACTTACCTGAGCTGTAAGCGTGCTGTTTTGGGTGAAGTGGCGCGGTAATGAGAACTGTGTCTCTGATGTACCTATCACAGAGCCTCTCCAGGGTTTTCAGGAGAAAAGACGTAAGACTTATCGGTCTATAAGCCTTAGCTTCTGTGTAGTCACTCTTACCCGGCTTTGGTATAAACAAGACCTTGACCTCTCTCCATCCTTTGGGCATGTATCTGTGCGCCAGACATGCCTTGAAGATAGCGCTCAATGTTTCGTTTATATGATGTTCACTCCATTGTAGGAGTCCTGGGAATATCCCGTCCAAACCTGGCGTTTTGTACGGTGTGAATGTGTTGATTGCCCAGTTTAGTCTCTCTCCTGTAACAACAGTCTGTGCAACAGCCCAGTCTGTCGCTGTAGGTGGTGCCATGAGGTGTTCTGTCCAAACATTCGAGTCTGATATTAGGCACCCAGGAAAGTGTGTTTCCAGGAGTATTGTGTGGGTTTCTGTTATAGTTCTTGTAAACGTATTGTCACTTTTCTTTATGGAGCCGATGTCGCGGTTCGGGTTACTGGCTAGTATTTTCCTAACCCTATTCGCTTGTCCATTCGACTTGATGCTGGTGTTGTAGTTTTTCCATGATCTGCGTGACCTGGACCGTATATTTTTCTTATATTTAGCCTTGGCTATTCTATAGTTATCCCAGTCCTCGTCCATGCAGGTATTCATGGCTCTATTGAACAGCTTGCGTACCTTCCGCCTCTGTCGTTCCAGCGCTTTGGTCCACCCTTGATTGCCTCCCCTGGCATTTGGCAGAGATAGGGGGCATGCGCTCTCAAAACTCATAGTGAGACTATACGTGAGTTGTTCAACAGTTTGCTCTATTTCTTCTATGTTTACCAGTTGCGTGTTCGCACTTACTTTGTTCATGTTTTGTTCAAGGGACCTTGTAAAGATCGTCTTGTCAGTCCTGCGAGGGTTGCGGATTGGTGTTAGTATCTGTTTGCTTATTTTTAGTTCATACCTGATCCACCTGTGGTCGGAGCCGGAGTATTCGCCTGATACTTCCCAGTTCTCTATGAGGTTTGTATTACCTGAGACCAAGGTGAGGTCGATGATAGTACGGCTGCGTTGTCTAACAAAAGTTGCCTCCGCGCCTGTATTTGCTATAAGGAGATTTGTAGTAAATAAAAAGTTTACCAGGTCTTCCCCTCTGCTGTTTGACGTGGGCATACCCCATATAGGGTGATGGGCGTTTGTGTCTGCTGATATTACTAGTTTGAAATCATTGAGTTCGCAGTATCTTACCACGTCCGCAACGTCTTTCGATGGGATCTCCTCGTCGCCGGGCATGTAGGCTGACGCGACGATCACGTCCCCAGTCAGTCCTCCCCGAGAATACCCCGGAGCCTGGCAGTAGCCAAGTCTCTGGAACAGAACTCGGTTAGAGGCATTGATGCAATGTTGCTTGGTACATATATACATGCTCGAATGTTTTTGGAGGTGTTGTCATATATTAACTTACCCCTTAGATTATTGAGACCACACACACGCCCCGCCCTGATCCACGGCTCCTGGATCAAGGCCATGGTCTCCTCGCTGTCATCCCCCAGCACTCTGCGCAGGTTAGCCGTTGCAGTGAGGCTGTGCTGGAGGTTGGTCTGTATGACTTTACACGTCATGGAGGATTGGGTCGCCATCATCCAGGCTTCTCTCCTCCTCTGACTCTGCCTTGTTGTTGGCCCCGTTTGGATCCCTCCACTCTCCTCTAGTAGGGGGGTCAGGATCCACACTCATATCCTCCGTCGCCTTTGAGGACGATGGTTTGGGCGATGAGTGTGACGGCTCGTCCGGAGTTTCCCCCGTCTTGCCGTCTGGAGCCAGCATGGTATCCGGTTTGTCTGCCGGTGTGGACTTGCTTGCTGGTGCAGGTGGTTCGTCCTGAAGAGACCCGTTCGCTGCATAGAATCGAACGTAGACATTCCCCAGGTTGAAGGCTAGCCTCCGCCCTTTCTCTACGAGTGTAGGTATAAGGGGTTCGGGAATCCCCAACGTGAGGAACATCGTGTCGTCTCCGTGCATGCTATGCGCGAACAGTCTCCAGGTGTTCACCTGGGCCCACTTGTTCTGATCCGCCAGAATCAAGCTCGTGTCTTCGACTGAGCTGTCACATTCCGGGATGAACAGTGCTGCTCTAACTACTCGGGTTAAATCTCCCTGTCGTTTGACAGTGAGTTTTACCCCTGAGTCAGCTGACAGACTGCTAACTGCCTTGTTGAGCCACCTTAGTGAAGCATCATCCTCACACCACAGCTTCAGGGCTCCATCTGCAATGATGGGCTTCCCTCTGAAGCAGGGGGAGAATGTGATGTTCGGATCTTTGACAACAGCTAGTATCCTGTTGACCAGGTACTTCTTTACTTTGGTGGCTTGCTCTTCTTTCAGCTCTTGGCTTTCCCCCGTCACCGCTACGCACAGCTCATTCTGAGCAATATCTGCGTAGCTGGTCAGGGTGCGCCGTGAGCTGTCCAGTTTGGGTCTTTTGTGTCCACCTCTAGGTGACACCGTGTCATCCAACCGGGTACGCTTGCCGGGCTCAGTGCGGGGAGGGGCCTGTGCAGATTTAGAGATGGCCACTGCCCCACGCCTCTGGCGATTGTACCGGTTGCCGTATCTAGGGTGCGACCACTTGCTCTGGACCCCTGAAGGTCCTGGTTCTGCCGTTAGTGGTGTTCCAGTCTTCAATGGTTTGGCAGGTGGTGCGGTGCTCTGTCCTGCTTTTTTAAAGAAGAAGCTCGGGCCAGGTGCGCCGTTGCTGGCATCTCCAGTCATCTGCTTCTGACCTTCCGGATGGTCTCCTGCCTTGGGGACTCCAGCCTGCGGCTTAAGTCCCGTTGGGCTAGATCCCGTACCGGTGTTTTCGGCTTCTGACCTTTGACTAGCCAGTCGCGCTTCGGCCTTTTGCTGCTTCTTTAGCTTCTGCCTTAGTCGGTTTCTTTGACTTTTGCTTAAGTCTTGAGTCTCTGGGACTTGCGCCCCCTCGAGTCTCTTTTCACTAGGGAATCCAGCCTCAGGCTTAAGTCCCTTAGCGTTAGCGTGGGGGAATCCAGCCTCTGGCTTAAGTCCCTTAGCGTTAGCATGGGGGAATCCAGCCTTCGGCTTAAGTCCCTTAGCGTCAGCATGGGGGAATCCAGCCTTCGGCTTAAGTCCCTGTTGCTTATCTTTTGCTTTTTTGCCCTTCGGTCCAACAACCGTCCAGGCAGAGGTGCAGGGCTCCGGGGCCGACATGGCCGCCACGAGCTCCTTCACCGCTTCACCCAAACCCGTGGGGGTTTGCTCTGCTCTCTCTTCTACAACTTCCTGCAATATTTTGCCCCCCCCCAGAATACGTGGGGCAGCCCGAGCTATGCTCAGGGAGGGATTCTCCGGATAAACCGGTACCGGTACAGAACGTAGTGCTGAGAACTGTAGCTCTACCATGATTTGGCAACATAAATGTCATCTATAGTCGGTACTCGATCTCGCCTACCTTTTAAGCTTGTGATTGGCGTACTCGCTGTCAATTTTAGTTCTACAATCGGCCGCGAGGTGGCACTGTCCTTTTTTTCATACTTACATTTTTTTTGCGGCAGACGATAGCGAGCATAGTTTGGTGCCAATGTAGTAAACTCATGGTAGAGCTACTGCGCGGTTATTGCCCTCTATTGTAGATTTGGTAGGTATCTAGAGCGCATGAAAAAATGTTTCACATAAAATTTGTAGCAAATTTTATGTGAAACATTATATATACTTCCATAAATGTTAACATGATGAAAGCAATAGAAACCGAGATAATCGCGAAAAAAATATCACATATTCGAAAAGGGCTAAGTTTATTCCTCGTAAACAGGGAACAAAATAGCTTTTAATCCCTAGGGACTAATATTGATTTGAATTTGGAATAGGGTTATTGTAAGTAAATGTTCTAATAGCCAAAGAAATCTATGACTAACATTGTATGAACGCAAGTTGGTAATAGGCAGTAAAGGCTACCCGGACCGAATAAAAAAAGCCCTCGCTGCTAGACCACGCTCTCCATGAGGATGGGCATCAGTACTGCCCGAACACCGGTCGGAGTATAACGACTAGATAATAGACGTGAGTGTTTGCCGGTTTTACCATTTAAAGGTGAAAATACTTCGACCTTCCTAAAATAATCTTACTTAAATATATTAAACTAGCTGCTCTCCGCGGTTTCACCCGCGCGGTGATGGATGATGATGATGATGACGAATCTTATATAGGTAGCCTATGTTACTCAGGGTAAATGTAGCTTTCCAATGGTGAAAGAATTTTTGTAATTGGTACTTTTTGAGCCAATTCGTTACAAACAAATCTTTCCTCTTTATAATATATAGTACCTAGGTATAGATCAATCCCTATTTTCCTTTGTCACGCCATAACTTGAGAAAGACTTATCGATGTCGATGAAATTTGGCAAGATTATATACAGGGGAAAAAACATACGATACTTTTCATCATCATTATCATTCATCATCAGCACCTAGTATGTATAATTATATATACGATCAGTAATCAGGTTACCATAGTAACTACAGGCCCTGCCTAATGTGGGATCATAAAGCCTTGCGTGAAGGCTGGCTCTTAAAAACTCACCGTTTGAGGTGTTGAAAACTGAATACACAGTTGCATAAACAAACTGAATATTTTTCAAATAATAATTTATTTCTTATCTTTCACATTATATACGTAACATGCATTCACGTTCGCTAACACGTAAATAAGCGTATTAATGCTACAAAACAATACAATTTAAGACAATAAAACAAATATTGTATTATCAAAATACATCGATTACAATTCAGTGCATTCTATTCCTTACGCCATTTATATTTATACTTTTTAATGATAATGGAAAGAAATGTGTCTTCTTTTTGTCTTTAATGGAGTACATAATACACTACATGACCATATATATGACACGTTAACGAAACATCGGTATTCAGCTGACATTACGAATTCAAAATGAATGAACAACAAATTATTGGTAATAATATCAATTAACACTTCAATACAAATATAACATAAATTCTTTGTTTAGGCGTCACATTGAATTTGAAATTAACTGTAAGATTTTAATAATACCGAGATAGGTCGGATATCAACGTTACTAGAGTATACGAGATCAATTTGCCATGTGTGTTGTGATTGGTGCAAAAAAGGATCTCTTGTCATTTGCTAAAATTGTATGCTGAACTTACTTTAAGCGCGTTTAAGTTTAATTGATCGCGCTTAGTTAAAATCGGACCTTAAGCGCTGTTGTTACACGGACAATTAATTCGGTAATTTGTTGCAAATATAGAGACGGTACTATGGGTTGTAAAGAGTGAACATGAACAGTTTTGCGATATGATGCAAGAATTTTGGCGGCAATTATTGGTGAAATAGTCCGTGTAAACCCGCCAATTTGATACCAAAATAAAGAGTTTAAAACACTGGTAGGTTTTATAGTGCAGAATAAACAAAATTACATCCAGCTATGATTCGATCAACAGTCAATTCATTTAGAGAATTATGTTTATAATTAAAATAAAATAAAAAAAATGTGATATTTGCCAACTTCCTATATATTAAAATATCCTGTCGAAGTCCGCAACAAAAGTTTTAAAGGAAAAAAGGTATGTTGTAAGGAACAGAGTAGTTTTTAACATCATTCACATTCATTATAAAAATAGTTAAGATTGACAAAACAAAATCATTTGGTGTTTATTTTGGTCGGTATTGTAAAATTTGTGAATTTCAGAAAAGTATATTGCGAACGATATTAAAAACTAAGTAATAAATTATGGCACAAGTATTGAAGTAAAACTAGGTGTATAAATATTAGAGAGCTTAGTGAAAAACTAGAAGTAAAAATGTAAAGCCTCTGCAATGCTATTATGTTTCTATTTAGCTAATATTCAACGTGGCAACTTTTGCAAGAAGATTTTTAACACTTGAATTCTTCTAAAATATGTACATAGCGAACTAAACCTTTACTATGTAATACTAGTTTCTGCCCGCGGATTCATTTACGTGACGTGAAATTATCGCGAATTGGGATATATGCCTATATTGCCTGGGTATAAACTATATTCATTTTAAATTTAAAATTGTAAACATAAGGATATCAGATTTTTGTGGTGATTATTCAACAATAAACTATAAAATTACTTCTAAAACTACGAGTCTTGTAATTATACAACTACTTTTTTACAAAACCCGACTTCCATTATACCCCATGATGATGATAAGTTACTATTTTAAAAACAAATCTACTGGTTAGATGTTGATCAAATTTAAATGGGACCACAAAAGACCTAGCAGCTTTGAAATTAAAAAATTGCTTCGAAAAGTTCACATGGTAAAAAGTTATTAACAAGCAAACAAAACAGAAGAATTGACCACCTCCTCCTTTTTTGATAGTCTGTAGAAAATGGGATTAACGTGAGACTTAAGTGCTTTGGCGTATTCAAAATAACTACGACGCAGTCCGACAACGGACAAAGCCGAAACAATTTAAATTTATATTAGACGAATAAAGAATTATAGAATTTCCCGTAGAACCGATAACCGCTGGAGTAGACGAGATCTTGAGTGGAGACCACGTTTAGGCAAACGTAGTGTAGGACGCCCTGCGGCCAGGTGGAGAGACGACCTGCGGAAGGCGGCTGGCAGTAACTGGATGCAGAGAGCTGAAGACCGAGCTCTGCGGCGTGCTTTAGGAGAGGCATATGTCCAGCAGTGGCCAAATGTGGGCAGATGATGATGATGATGATGATGATAATTACAAAGATTTATAATGAATTCATAGGTTCCCGAACTAATGTTTCGACAACGAATAAGTCTCACGTTAACCCCACAGAGAACCTTAGAGCGGGGGTATAAGTGTATAAACCACAGATATATATGTACACTAGATAACGCAAATGCGTGTACTTCCCGTGTCCGAACCCCGACAAAGTGTCAAGGTTGGCCGACTCTACACACAGTCCGCGCAGTGTCTGTGGTTGCAGGCGGACACACGCGAAAACTAAATTGCGTAGTAATTAACTGCAATAGCCCAAAAATTTCGAGCGCTTAAAGGCAAGGACATATTTCCTATCATAGGCAAGTTGCTTTAAAATTGTATTATGCGCAAATTCACGTAATTAAATTCATTAAAAACTCGGCACGCTTGGTTTCAATACAAATCGTCATACTTGCATTATCTATTGTACATATATGTGATATAAACGTACGTAACGTACTCTAACTC
Source organism: Selenia dentaria (assembly GCA_917880725.1). Lineage (NCBI taxonomy): Eukaryota > Metazoa > Arthropoda > Insecta > Lepidoptera > Geometridae > Selenia > Selenia dentaria. Next base: position 31,542,048 of record OU862885.1, on the reverse strand, counting down.
CGTAATAAAACTAAATCTAAGACAGTTATTTACGACAGTGTTTTATTTGTGCCAGTGTGCATACATTACGCATCACCTAGAGTGTTGCATACATTTAAATAATATTGCACTTACGTTTATAGGCCATACATATAGACAATTATTAAAGTAAACGTTATTAATAACTAAATGGCAAGAACGTAACATCACACTATTTAAAAATAATTAAAATTTTATAATAAAATACTCGAGTATTTCTGGAACGAAAACACGGCGTTTTCTTCGATATTTTACATTACACTAATTACATTTAAGTTTTTATTTTATTTTCCGCAGGGTACAGCTACCAATATAAATATATGACATAAACAATAGATTAGAAGGGCTATTACGTATTTCAGATGCCAATAAATGTTGATTGGAATCTTGAAAAATGGCGGCTCTATGTCAGATTTCACAATTCGAATAAGCAAAAATGTTAGTAAGTTGATGACTGGAGCTGACAATTGACCCATTTTTTCGATTTCAATCAACATTTGCTAGCAACTGAGATACATAATAGCCCTCCACTTTCAAATATTCGGTTTGAATCCCACGAGTGACCGTATATTGGCAGTCAAATAAATATTTGTTTTTAATGAAATCGTTAGTTTCAGAGATTACTTTCGACGGACAAAACAAACAAACATCTTTGTTGCCGCGAGCAAACCGACAGCGCTGTCGGTCTAGCGCTCGACGTGTAGAGGCGAAACACGTGTCGAATCGGTTTTGGTTTATTGGGGTTTCTTGTGTTTTTATTTTGTATTCTTCCTATTAGCATTTTATGCGGTGTGTCACTAAATATTTTTTAATATCGTTTTTTTGATAATGGATTTCCGCAACGTAACGCCTGAATCAATAAAATATCTGAAGTCTGGACTTTTTTAAAAAACGTGTATACATTATGTTAATTTGTCAATACTTTATTTATTCATGACATTATTTCAATGAGTTTAAAATAAAATAAAACTTGGTACCGTAAAAATAACCTGCGAATGAATTAGGGTTGCTATAAGATCAAGGTTTCGCGCATTTTTTATAAAATGTAACATCTACATCTATGATTAATAATTAAAAAAGAATTGTATTTATAAGTATGTCAATTTTATACATAAAGTACTTAACATGCTACAGTACATAATTACCTAATTAAAAAACCGTGACTTAAAGCTATATTTCTTGTCAAAAATAACACTCGGTGCGTTCTGTTTGAACTTTTATCACACAGGCATAACTGAATGCTGTCGAATAAAAATATACAGGGAAAAAACAATAAATAATAACACAGTGTATACTTTTATTCGGCCAGCAGTATATAGTGTGGTGTACGTACGAGCAATCTATGAGTATTTGTGTCGTAGAAAAAATATTAACAATTATTTTTACTTGTTTAGAATTAGTTTTTAGCAATGTATTTATAGACTCGTTTATGACAAAGAATTAGACCGTTATGACTGATTTTTTATTTTTTTTATTTTAATATTTATCAGGGTATATTATTTATAGAAAAGGATTACAATAATAATTATTAACATACTTATTGTTGTTTAATGTTATATTTACAATATTTAATATTTCAAAGTATATTTTTAAAATTTCAACCTTTTACTGGCATCAAATAGAGTATTCATTGCTTTAACCATTTTCACTAGTTATTAATAGTTATATGGCTAATTTAATATCATAAAAGAGTCTATTTTAGTCTACTTTCTATAAACTACTCGCATGTTTTTGTCATTTGCAACATCGACTAACAAATCGTAAGCAATCTAAAATCGACAAACGAGTCATCATAGAAAAACAAATTCTTAGTATGGAAACCAGAATCTTAAACGTAGTTTTACACATTTCGTATATTTGTTATTGTTATTTTGACGCCGTATTAAAATAATGTGTCACGAGGGTAGTTAGTAAATGAAAACTACTTTTTACTACTTTCATGACTCATAAAAAATTGACGCGTACATTAAAAAACAATTACTCTCAATGTCACAGCTTGTATTCCACTAAGGACGTTGAGGCTGAAAATTTAACAAATGTCATATATATGTCAGCTGTCAAAATGGCAGTTTAACATAAGGACATATTATGCCATTTGTCACATCTGACACATAGACGATATATTTACTGCCTTTTAATAATCGTCGACACTTTACAATACGAAATTGACTGTCATTGTGACAGCTGTCGAATCTGACATCTGCCTTTCACGATTGATTAGACATGAAAGTAATGTAGTCATAATGATGTAGTTATTTAATTTATTATAGTTTTATAAATGTATCTGTATCCACTTTATGGTAATTTTTTTGCCCCCTTAGAGGCTAGAGGCAAACTTCTTTCACGAAATAAAATTAATGTTAAAATATATTTAAGGCTCTTTTACTTGTTCGGTGACATTTCACAGTCTGGCCGAATGCGTCAGTAACACATTTATAATTGGTGACCGAAAACTGTTTCTGGTCGTATTACATCCAAACTCGAATAAAATTTTAGATCAAGTCGATGACGGCCTAAACAATATGCGATCCACTAGGGCCTAAATGAGCCAATTAAATCTTTCAACTCCATAACAAAATTATACAATCATTAAAATATATGATTTGAATAATAAATTTTATTCATGTCAAATTAAAAATACACGTCATGTGATTGGTTTTAATTGTATTTAGTGGCATGTCGCGTAAGTTAGTATGATGTTCAATCTTTGAAATCTGTGGCCGATTCATTCATGTTTTGTCTATAGTAGTGCGTATTGCGCGTTTATTTACAATTCACTATGCAGTGGGTATATAGTTGAATTTCAATTGAACAAACTTTTTGTCACTGGTGACTCCGAAATTCTCAATCACACGATCTTGACTTTAAGGCATATCCGATATAATTTCTGTGTGTATCAATGCCTTCCGAGACACAGGGAATTCTGGTGTGGGATACTAGTGTGTAAACGTGTTTTTTTGTATGGCGTTTCCTGATCTCCGCTCTCCAGTGGAGCTTCACAACTGACAATTCTCAGGAAAAAAATTAGTGTTTTTAATTTTGACAGATTACTGTCAAATGATATATCACTGGGTACAAAATACACAAAAAGCTAAGTTCATAATGCTTGTTGTGACGTCATAAGCTGCACACGTTTCCTATATACATATAAACCTACATACTTATAAACGGCAAAAAAACTTCAAGAATTTACAATGGACATCACGTGACCTTTTCGTATAATTCAAGAGTAGCATTTCGACCCCCTTTTAGACATTTTCCGTACTATTAACGCGTAGTATTCGAATTTTTATGATTATGGGGTTTTATGTGTGTACTTAGGAATTCTAAGTGCTGTATTTAGACTGGCGATATTGAGGACAGATGAAATTAACTTTTATTTGATAATACGGGGGCCATTTGTCGGGTAAAATAATTAGGCCCTTTATTCCAGAAAAACGTCCCCCTACTTACCCCCAGTTTCTAGATCGCTTGTCAAGGCATTGATTAGTTGACCAACTAAATACTAAACGCTCATTGGTCAATGGTATTCTATGACGCGATATGTGACCAATCAGAACTTTGAATAAAGTTCCAGAAAGTGGAGGTAAATCTATAATAGACTTGAGTGCAGATCTGAAGTGGATAAGTTTTGTATGTGATTTATTAGCAAACAAATCTATTTCTTCACTCTTTTGGAATGCGACCAAATATTTTCATTTTGCTCGCAAGTTCTGAGTACAGTTTACAAAGTAAAATACGTCTAAAATTAATGGTTTTTGATATCTGCTACACCCGTTACTTTTGTTAAACAAGGATTTACAAGGTGTTCTCAAAAAATGTACAAACTCAAAAAAGTTCAGATTGTCTTCCCTAGATGGCGCTGTTCACCAAGTATTTATTCGGTAATCTTTTTCTTACCTTCTTTATGCATATTAAATATCCAGTTTTTGTTTTAGGTCGCTACCAGCAACATCTTTAGAGTCGTTGGTGGAAGTGATGCATTTCTTTATAAGCGTTCATTGTGGCATACAAAGGGGGAATTATAAAGTGTGCTCTAACTCTAAAAAGTTCAGAATGTCTTTCCTAGATGGCGCTGTTCATGAAGTATTCGGTAATATTTCTCCTTACCCTCTTTATTCATATTAATATCTCGTCGTTTAAGTTGGGATGTTCAGCAGTGATCATCTTTTAGCTGATGAAGATCCTTTTACAAGCGACACTCCTGTAAAACTCAGTGAAATACTAACTAGTTTACGAGTATCATATCTTTTTTGCTTTTTTATCTTCCTTAATGTAGTTTATCTTCCTGTAGCTATGTGATAAGCCTAGGGGCATGTAGAGCGTGCAATGTTCGAGCGAGCGGGGGTTTGTGGGTGGGTTCAGAAGTACTGGGGGCCCAGTCCTGTAGACGGGCGCCCCCGGCCAGTCGGTGAGTGAGGCGATGCGCTATACTGAATCCGCCACTGCCTTCTAGTTGAGTTAGGACGATTATTACTTGTCTGGGGACAAAGAGAAATTTGCGGTTAAAGAACTTTATTTCATCAAATAATGTATAATTTACCTTCAGAGAGGTATGCCGTTTTATAACTAAAGCAAGCATATAAATAAACAAGCGATCCGACGCACTTCCGTATGGGTGTAATTAAATTATATGACACACTGTTTTAGACTTTCGCGGTTGTTAACTACATTATAACGAGTACCCACGGGATGTACACCACGATTAGGCAGGTTTTGGAGTTCAAGATACTCGTATTTCGGCGCAGTTACATGCACCATGTTCACGGGATGTGAAAAAAGTTCAAAGTTATTAAGAGCAGACAAAACGGTCTACCCTCTATCTCACCTTTTTTTTTATTGCAAGTCTCAACAATACACACTAAGGATACGTTTCGGGAAGGACCGAAATCACTCGCGGTGCTCGATACGTCATCAATGACGTCACCGAAAACGCTCACGCCGCGTTCACAACGCTCGCGGATCTTAAGTGGTCTACGTGATCATTGCGAGCTGTCACTGTCAACCAAAGGGAATGGCAAACCGGGGCGCGAGCAGCGAGAGCAGTTGTGAGCGTTGACGGAGCTTCCCGGAACGTAGCCTCACTGTATCACTGCGAATGTTGTTTTGATCTCCGAATGCACCGATATATCGGGAACTCCAAAACCTGCCTAATCGTGGTCTACATCCCGTGACAATCCCCAATTTAAATTATATGATGGTGAAAACCTCGTTGATCAAAATCCGTTGCGTGGTATAGGGGTTAGGGGACATACAGACAGACAGTTTAGTAAAGCATCCACTGCTTTACTAGAACTTGACTTAGAAAGGACTAATGTCAAACTTATTTACTTATAAGACTGTAATTTTACTACTTTTTTATTTCCATATTTAAAGTACATTGATTAGCCTAAGCAATAATATTCAATAAAAAACTTCTGAATTAAAATTAAGTATTAAGTTACGTATAATATTTTCGAGATTATCGCTCAGGAGGGTCGTTAGTAGCTGTATTATGATTCCCTGTGTTACAGCTGCTAAGATTCTTAGCTTTGAACTTTAATTAATAACATAATTTATTGAAATTACGAGCTTATAATAAGGAAGTCCTTTACATGATCGTTATTTTCACAATATGTTACAATCAAAATTGATACATAATTTTTATGATGTGATTTTTAAAGCACAATGCATGCTTAGCGATACCAAACTATGCTATTTTAGAGAGAAAACCAAATTCACATCCTCGGACTGGCCTAGTGATCATGGCATGGCGTCTGACACGGGATCTGATCCGTCTGAGAATATCTAAAACTCATTACACATGTTATTGTGATAGGTTTCAAGTAGCTTGAATTCAAATCTCACTAATTGATGCAACTATAAACATTATCATAATACACGTGGATGGCAAATGTACAAACGTACAAGTCCATTTATAAAGGAAAAATACTCACCGATGTAAAGGCGGTACAGAGTCGATGGTCTTCAGTTCTCCTCTGGTGGACACCACGTTGTAGCTCTCCTGACAGTCGCATTTCACATGGATCCACTTGTCTGTGTGTCTGTTCTCCACCATCACTACGAGTCCGGCCCAGCCCTGGAATTAAAGTAATTATAAAAACCGGCTAAGCAAGACTTAAACTCAAACACTGATAGGTCCATCCGTACTATGCCACAATATGTTTGTTTTTATCACATTTTCCAACCACCATAGAAATCGATCACTAACATTGTACTCGTATGAACGCAAGTAGGTAACACGCAGTAAAGAAATCGAGAGCCAAGTAAAAAAATGTTTGAGAAAAGTAAATATTCACGTGAATTATATTCCGCCTTCGTATATTAATTGCTTACTCAAATTCAAATTTTAATTTACTTACTCAAATAAAATATAGTACTATAAAAAAATAGTGTGTCTTCCTCAAGTCATCATCATCATCATCTCAGCCGTAGGACGTCGACTACTGAACATATACCTCCTCCATAATTTTCCAAAAGGACCGGTTGGGAGCGACTTGCATCCAACGTCGTCCTGCAACCTTATCAGGTCGTCACGACCTACGCTGCGCTTGCCGGTCCGTGGTTTCCACTCTAGAACCTTCCGGCCTCATCGGCCATCTGCTCTGCGTACTATGTGCCCTGCCCACTTCAACTGGCTTATCTTCGTATGTTGATTTTAGTTCGTCTACGAATCTCTTCATTTCTTTGATCATGTAGAGAAAACCCAACCACAGCCCTCTCCCATAATTCTTTATACGACTCTGAGCTTACACATAGGGTCCATAGTTCTTTGCATCAATAACTTGATCCAATCAATTACCTTAGTCAAATAGTAAGCAGTCATGCCTTGTCTGCCTTCGTGACGTTGCCCTCTAGCCAGCGTCAATCCTGAAACAACAATTTTGTAACTTTTTAATGTTGCAGCTTGCGGCGATCGAACCTGCAAGGGCAATGCTTACATTACGGGATCTCTTGTGGGATTGTGTGTGCACGGCTTGCTCTGGTCGGAGGTTTCCTAGCGGGGCGATAAAGTCAAATGAGAATTACTTGCGGGGTGTTTTATTTAGTCATAACTGTCTATATACAAGTTTTACACAAGATAAGTTTTACAGAAGAAGTTTTGTCCCAGGTTACAATATCTACGCGGGGAGGTTTCCCTTACACATCACCATCTTAGTTCAACGGCTCCATAAGCTCAGGCGGTAGTGACCTTGAGTAAATTATTATGGTCTATTTTATAGGGCAACACACTGGAGCTACAAATAAATGAACATTTGTTAAATACATTATGTAAGTGGCGATAGAAAAAATATGTAAAAAGACAAGCCCGCTGAATTTCTTGACGAATCTTCTCCGTCGTGGTCGCGTTCCGATCTGGTTGTAGATTTAAGAAAAAAACAATGTAAACTGACAATTTAAGTAAGTGCCGAACTGAAAAGTGTTGATTTATCGTGATGATATCATCATTGACGGTGTATCCCGTAAGTAGCAAGATCACTAAAAAGGTGATAAGAAAATATCAAAAAATTGGTACCATGCACCCAATATTGTGATAATAGGTACTTTAGAACTATCATGGTACCGACTTCTAAAAGTTATTTCACACTTTTTAGTGTAGAAGTCAGTGTAGGGACCTTGACCTTTATATTTTCAAATCACCCGCCAAGTCCGCGGAAGACACTTCGCGGCCAATTGACGGCCGAGCGCGCCCTCTGTGCGCGAGCGCTGAACAGTTTTGCTTAGCAAAAATATGGCTCCGGCAATACTTATATCGTCGCGACGCGTGTGTTAAAAATTAGAAATAAGGCAGATACCATCCAAAACAAGGAGGAACTCGGACAGCAGCGGCGGGTGAGTCTCTTAAAGGTCAAGATTGTTAAATATTGTGTAAACTTAGCCCAGGGCCCGACAGTCAGTTCTATTTTTTGATATTTTTTCCTCCCCTGTATTGTATTTTTACGTGTATGATAGTGTGAGAAAAGAAAAGAAAAGAAAAATCATTTATTTGTGTGTGTCTGTGCATGTGTGTGTATGTGTACGGTATTTGTATGGGCGGGTGTGATTATGTGTATACGCGTGCCTGTGTCTCTGCGCCCCTTTTATCTGTACATGTGTGTGTATGATACAACAAGTATAACCTATAATAGCGTCGGCCAGTATGTGTGGGTGCAGCGAGGGGCGCTCGACGGCGAGCGGCTTGGAGGAGTGCGCGGCGAGCACGTGCCGGGGCCACGCGCCGCTGGAGGCCAGCTCCAGGCCCGTGTGCCAGTGGTTGAACGCGAGGCACACCACCAGGTAGAACCCCTTCTCCAGCATCTTGTGGCAGCCCACGAAACCTCGCACCTGAACATCAACATTATAAACTTTATAAATATCTCTAAAGGTTCCTTTAAATGTCTGATATTTTGAACACACTGTTACGTGTGTTAACAATATATACGAGGGTGAATCAAAAAGTTCTTAGAAGTGCATATACACTGTATATGAAACCTTTTTGGATCAAGTTCGATATTCAAATTAAAGAGTGTCTATCACACTATATTTATGCAGACTGTCACTTGTTTTTGTCAGTTCGTTCGCATGTAATAAATTTTTTTGTGCAACGAGTTGCTAAAAAGTCAAAATTATGGATAAAAGTGAGTTACGTGCGGTGATAAAATATCTCAGTTTGAAAAAATGTCTACGAAGGAAATTTTTTTGGACATTCAGCAGACATTAGGGGGTGATGCTGTACCCTATTCTACGGTTGCGTACTGGGTGGCTGAATTTAAAAGAGGTAGATCAAGCTGTAAAGATGACCCGCGTTCTGGGCGGCCTTCAACCTCCGTTACAGAAGAAAATGTCAAAAAGGTTGAGAATCTGGTTTTGGAAGACAGAAGAATGACTATAAAACATATAGCTGAGATCCTAAAGATATCTTTTGGTAGCGTTCAATCCATTTTAATTGATTCACTGGGGTTCAAAAAAGTGTCTGCAAGATGGGTGCCACGAATGTTAACCGACGAAAACAAAAAGCGACGTTTGGAAATTTCCAAGCGTAATCTCGAAATGTTCCAGCGTGATTCGGATAATTTTTGCCGTCGTCTTGTCACCATGGATGAAACGTGGGTCCACCATTTTGATCCTGAAACTAAAAGACAAAGCATGTCTTGGAAACGACCATCCTCTCCATCCATTAAGAAATTTCGAGTTGCTCCTACCGCTGGCAAAGTTATGGCCTCTGTGTTCTGGGATAGTGAAGAAATCCTTTTTATTGATTACATGCCAAAAGGCCAGACGATTACTGGACCCTATTATGCAAATTTAATCCCGAAAGTGCGTGAAGCGATTAAAGAAAAACGTCGTGGAAAACTGTCGTTGGGCGTGTTGTTCCTTCAAGATAACGCTCCTGCTCATCGATCGGAAGTTGCGCTCAACGCAATCCGCTGTGCTGGCTTCAATCTCCTTGACCACCCACCATATTCTCCGGACTTAGCCCCAAGTGATTTTCACTTATTTCCAAAATTAAAAAAGGAAATTCGTGGAACAAAATTTCACGATAATGACGTGGTTATAGCTACCGTAGAGGACTTTTTCGAGAGTCAAGAAAATAATTTTTTTTCACAAGGAATAAGGAAGTTAGAAACGCGTTATTCTAAATGCATTGCATTGGAGGGAGATTATGTAGAAAAATAAAATATTATTATTTAAATCTTTGCATTTTTTAATATTGATTCCAAGAATTTTTTGATTCACCCTCGTAATTATTTCACTATAATAGAAACATACATTATAGACAAACTATTTACAGTAGGTTAAAATTAGCATAATTGTTGTATTATTAGATAAATGGAATGTATTTGACTCGCAGATGTTTTCTGAATTCACCGCAAGGTGGCATTGTTGACGATCATGGAGGGGGAGTTGTTCTACCGCCAAAATATTATAAAAGTAGTAAGCGTGGCGGATAGCGGCCAGTCTGTTCTCGTTAGCCGAGGTGAACACTAGGAATCGTTGAGCGTCGAATTTATGTCGGAACAACTATAAATATATAACTTTATTTAAAGGGATATGTTCTTATACTTTAAATAAATAATTAGAATAATTTATACTTGTGGTTTAACATTGTTAAACAGAGATGAATAGTATTAAATGCGAAGTATAGTGATTAGTGAATTATTGAATAAAATGTAAAGTACCAAGTGATTGCTCTGTCTTATTTAAAATATCATATTAAGGAGTATTATATAATATATGATATTAAGGAGTACATTCCTTATCAAGTATGCATATAACAGCGATAATGGTAATGAAATGTTACACGTGCTTGAGCTATATACAGGGTAGGGTAGTAGTAAAGTAGCTGAGCCAGGCGGACACTAAGAGTGACCTATCACCATGCTGTGATTTTCAACAGATGTTACCTTCGCCGAACCCTCAAGCACAAATAGGGTTGTTGGTTCAACTTTTTAAATTAGCGCTAAAACATTATTCAACGGCGGTCTATACGTCGTATGACGTCAAGGCAAAAACAAACAGTGTTGTGATTATAATTCGTTTTGCTTGCTTGGAGGTTGCTTGTTTGAACATGCAGATGGCGGGAAAAAACCAATTATAATTAGCAGTTAGGTTAGCAATTATAATTTATTTTCTTTTGTGTTTATTATCAAGTTTTGACGTGTAATAGTGATGGATTGTTAATCGTTGATGTTCACAATGGTGTACGAGTGTCAGTTAAGTGTATAAATTATAAAAAAAAAAAATTTCGTCACTCGTGTTAGCAAGTTTTAGTGATGCATCCACGTGACTTATACAAAACTGTAGTAAAATACCTAACTGACTTATTTCTTAGAGCAGTTACCAAGTTATGAACCCACAATTTAGCCGCATAATTTGTTATATGTAGGGTTGTCCACCACAAAAGGAAAAAACAACCTTTATCGGATCGCTTTGTTGTTCGTCTGTCTGTCTGTCTGTCAGTCTGGATCCCTTTTCATTCATAACAAGAAAAAATCTGAAATCCATAAATGTGTAACAACATTAATAAAAACGAATTTACTACTTAATATTATTAATTATAATATTAGGTATTTACTTAATATAAAAAATGTATAACAAACATATTGCGGTTGCGGCAATAACCGTGTTTAGGGATCGACAGTTTGTCCTTTGACCTAGTATGTATTTAGTTTTAAAGCAATAATTATTAGATGCTTGCTTCACTTGCTTGATTCTCAATCTGTTGATAAGGCACGACACTATCACGTTTTTAACATTTTGATATAATTTCCGCCGCTACTTCCGTATTTGGTCACGTGACTATTAGAAACTTTTGTAAACATTTAGTTTATTCAAATAAAGTAAATCATCAAGTTAATGCATCATCATCATCATCATCATCATCATCATCAGCCTGTAGCAGTCCACTGCTGGACATAGGCCTCTCCAATTGCACGCCACTTAGGTCTATCTTGGGCTTCTCGCATCCAGTTTTTGCCAGCCGTCTTGCGTAGATCGTCACTCCACCGTGCCTCAGGACGTCCTACACTACGTTTGCCGAGACGCGGTCTCCACTCTAGAACTCGTTTACCCCAACGGTTGTCGGTTCTACGGCTAATATGGCCAGCCCACTGCCACTTCAGCTTGCTGATCCGGTGGGCTATGTCGATGACCTTGGTTCTCTGACGGATCACTTCATTTCTGATGCGATCCCTCAGAGAAACACCGAGCATAGCCCTTTCCATAGCCCGCTGAGCGACCTTGAGCTTGTGGACCATTCGAGCCGTCAGTGTCCACGTTTCGGCTCCGTATGTCATGACGGGTAGGACGCACTGATTGAAGACTTTCGTCTTCAGGCACTGTGGAATCGGCGAAGTAAGGACTCGACGTAGCTTCCCAAACGCTGCCCAGCCCAGCCGAATTCTTCTATTCACCTCGTCCTCAAAGTTGTTTTTTCCCAACTGCAATGTCTGCCCGAGGTACACATATTTTTGAACAACTTCGAGAACGGCGCCATGTATCGCAATCGGTTCCGGTAGAACATGTTCGTTGAACATGACCTTGGTTTTGTCCAAGTTCATCCGTAGGCCGATGCGTATAGAAGAGTCAGCCAGGTCATTCAGCATCTGTTGCAGGTCCTGCAGCGTCTCTGCCACGATGACGATATCGTCAGCAAATCGCAAGTGAGAGATGTATTCGCCGTTGATATTAATGCCACGTCCTTTCCAGTTCAGCGTCTTGAACATATCCTCCATTGCATTTGAAAACAATTTCGGGGAAATAACGTCCCCTTGTCTCACTCCTCGATGCAACGGTATGGGACTTGTTTGCTGATTCTGTACTTGGACGGACATGGTGGCGGTTTCGTAAAGACATCTCATCACTTGGATGTATCGCCAATCTATCTGGCAACGCTGCAGGGACTCCAGAACAGACCAGATTTCAACCGAGTCAAAGGCCTTCTCATAGTCCACGAATGCTAGACACAGGGGCTGATTATATTCTTCGGTCTTCTGTATAATCTGCCGCACTGTGTGAATGTGGTCTATGGTGCCGTATCCGCTCCGAAACCCAGCCTGTTCCGGTGGTTGGAATTCGTCGAGTCTACGCGCAAGACGACGTTAATGCATATAGTTAATGCATATAAAATTGTTATTTGCTCCAACTACTATTAAGTTACATATAAGTTAGAATTAAGTTAACATTACTTGTATTTTAACATTTATTTTTGACTGTGTCAACTACCCTATTGGGGACCGATCCCGTGGCCGTCTAATCGATGACCGACCCTTGTTACCCCTGTGATGATAGCACAGGGGTAACAAGCTTCACAAGTACACTTCGCATTCACGTTCTCAAAGTACTAGTAAGTCAGTATTCATAATAAGTTTAAAGATTGAGGATTTAAATTCAGTCCCTACCAGTTGTGTCTACAATCATCATCACCATCCGGAAGTCGTTCACCGCTAATACTTCATCAGTCGAACGACCCAGACACAATAGAAATTTCATTGTAATATTGACAATCGACTGGTGAGGGGCTAAACATAGGCTAAAAACTGATTCCATAGTTAAAAATACTGATTTTACTGACTGCAAATATCTAAAACACTGCCCACTTATTGACCAAACCTCGAGACGTACTGTCCCGTCGTCAACCAATTTACCATTGAAATATGTTTCAGATGCTGTTAGTTATGTATGTATGTTAGTATATCTATTAAACGTTCACCATTGTAAGTAAGAAGCAATATATAATAGTTGGCCTCTTTTTAAAGAGAGACAAATATGTTGTGAGTAAAGAGAGGTGTCCTAAAAACCTTCAATAAAATGAGCCTTGACTTTAAATTTCTCAGTTTACTTTTTAATTTATTTTTATTTTGTTTTTGTGTGTATTTAATAATTCATATTTGTTTTGATTTTATTGTAGGTATTGATTTAATTTATTATTTTAACATTTGAATTAAATTATTATTGTAATATAAAATGTATGAATGTGGATTTATATCTGAAATAAATTATTATTATTATTATTATATTCATCACAACTTCAACACTTCAATCTAATAAATCCGCCACTTTTATGGAAGCGTGGCCTTGAGAACTGACTTTACTGACTATTTCTCGTAAAACTGACTAACTGACCCGAGTCAAAAAACTGACTGGTACCGACGTTACTGACGATTTTCGACCCCTGTGGGCCTCGTCCCTTGAATTCCACAATGAGTGGATGTTTTCCAACTGTATCCGTTTGGAATGAATTGAGATCTGAAAGTGCTTTTTTCAGACTGGACAAGGCCTGTCGTGTCACCTAGTCCACATTTAAAATATACATGTGCAACTTACTTGTCGTTTACTGTGGGCGACCAGTTTCCCGATCTGCGCGCTCGGCCCGGATTTAGTTCTGAATACCACCACGCACAGATCTAGCTGAGAACGCTGGCTCTTCGCCGAATTCCTGCAAATATAATAAATATGTATAATAACAGTTAACAAATAATAATACATTAATGTATTTATTTATTTATTATTACAAAAAGTAAACTCACAGCTAGCAGCCAAAACGTTTACAGTTTTAAATGTAATTTACAAATGGAATGATTTTTTCCTCCGAAACATGGCAAGTAAGGAGGTAACTTTTCAAAGTTTTTAATTAAATTTCAAACTGGCTTGCAAATAGAACTGTATATTGAAAAAGTGTACTTTTAAATATAAAGTTCTGCCTAAGTACTAGTTTTCATTTCTGCGCATTATTAGAAAAAGTACTAAAAAAGCTATAGTTCGAGGGTGGAATTGATGCTTACACCCGAGCTAACTACTCTGCTCTACATCTCGATTGTGAAGTAGAAAAAAACCGGCATTACAAAAATAAAATTGATGACTATTATACTCATACGAAGACAAGGCTGAATAGCGAAGCGACCTCTTTTGTCATTGGGCTGAATGCATGATGTCTATTGCCAGTATGATGGTTAAATGTACGCGAACTTTTTGAAAGAATAAAGTGTTCTTTAATTACTTACCGCCCTAGGGCTTTTATTGCTACATTATTACCCTAGAGCGCTAATTGGTCACCTACAAGCCACATTTGTTTTTTTTTTTATTACTTACCGCCCTAGGGCTTTTCTAGATACATTATTACCCTAGAGCGCTAATTGGTCACCTACAAGCCCCATTTGGGGGTAATAAGGACCTACTTACCGAATATGAGAGATGTAAACATTTTAAAATGCATTTTCAATTAGGAATACGTGATTACTCACGTAATATTTATCGGATAGGTCCGACTATAGTTTCGACCACATTCGGTGGTCTTTTTCAAGGAGTGTTCGGGACGCCCGCGTCGATGACGTCTCGCTTAGCACTGGTTAACAAGACATTTTAAAATGCGATCATTTATTACTTACCCCTTTGGAAAATATCGACGTCACATCCGTTAAGTACGTTTATTAACCCATAGGGTTACATTTTTTTATAGGATAGGTTGGCAAACGAACAAGCGGCTCACCTGTAAGTAAGTGATACCGTCGCCCACGGACGTCCGCAATACCAAAAGGTCTCGAGGATGCGTTGCCGGCCTTTGAGGAAGGATGATAGGAAAGAAGAGATAAAAGGGGTGAGGGTGGAAGGGGAGGGGGGGAGGAGAGGGAGAATGGGGAAGGGGAGAATCGGGCCGACCCGTTCGGCTGTGGTGTTACAGCGTGGCACTACCACCGAAATATAAAAAAAAATTACCTTTGTCCCTCTTGAAAGAGCGTAAAGTCGACCTCTGTAGGCTGCGTGGCGGTGAGCAAGAGACAGGTGAGGTGCCTGGTAGAAGACATCGGCGGCAGTATGCCCGCCAACCGCACCTCGTGCCATCCCACTCGCACCTTGCATATGTCTATGCAGTCGAAGTATCTGCAAATCGCATTATCACATACATTTAATATCCTAAGTCATAGACATCGCGTGGGACCATCTATAGTTCAATTTAAGACAAAGATACCATAATCTATATCTATACTTAGAAGATTTGTTTGTTAATTTGAATAGGCTCCGCAACTACTGGACCGATTTGGAAAATTCTTTCACCATTAGAATCCTACTTTATCCCTGATGAGCATAGCCTATATTTTTGGATTCATCGTCATCATCCATCACCACGCGGGCGTAACCGCAGAGTTTTCGGTAGCTGAATTGTGACTTTTAATACGTTATCTTATTCTGCTATTGAACAACAGTCCAGCTGCAGTTACGTTTCTGTTGACGTCGCGGTCGATCAAAACCTTATATTCTGTTATCTCTATAGATCATGACGCGACGCTCAATCATATTCGTCTACAGTAGTGTTTAAGATGGCGTTGCGTTCCAATTTGTGTATAGAAATAGTAGAATAGCTTTTGGGTAATGATCGAACGACAACCGGAGTGGAACTGCAGTTGCAGCGGGATAGATTGTTGAAAGTTTTCAAATAGTAGAATTAGCCCCCAGTTCTAAGGAGGACCAATTCTGACTATTACCACTTCTTATTTGACCACCTCATGTACGGTGTGCAAATTGAACACACTCTTCGAACTACCAAGGGAGTTACAGCTATACCTATACCTAAATATTATGTATTTTGCTTTCTTATTGCATCAAGTGTCAAACCTACCAGACACAACAGAAATGTCAATGTTATGTCACGGCTTGACATGAGATATCTATATGTGTAGCTGTGATTGTAATTAACTTACTACCGCCTCTTCAAGTTGTAATATTTCAACCTTGGTACCTCCACCTTTAAATTATAATGGACTAGCTGGTGCTCGCGACTTCATCTGCGCAGGATTAGTACTTCTTGTAGCCTATTATCTTTTCCAATGCCATATCTACGTTTATACCAAAATGTCATAAAATATGTACATGGTCAAACGCAATTGCTATAATAGTATTAGTAAATTTAAATACTAAGTAAATGAATCAGTAAACATTAATAATAAAATACAGTACCTACGTACATACAAATATAAAATAAACACTATAGAAAAAAAAAGTCATTACATTTACACCACCCTTGACGGTCGTCAAGCACATATAAGGTGCGTTCGATTAGCTTATGAGGGCATTGGTGGCGTTGTCATTAATGGCTCTTTTGTTAAAGCGTTCGTAAAGCTCAAAAACGTTATTTTTGCCACTTTTGCCCACACCCTATTCGAACGCTCAACTGAGCATAAGACCTAAAACCGCATGATTATGCTGTCAAATACATAACTGTCAAAAAACGATCACAAACAACCATACTCCGGACGTGGGTCAAACATTGCACTTTTTGGTGGCAAAAATTCCTCTTTTTAAGCTTTGCGAACGCTGAACAAAAACAGACATGAACACCATTTTCACCCACAGATTCCCAATTCGAACGCCCCTTGTGAGCATTTTTAGCGTTATTTTCGCTAAAAATGATCACAAAGAGCCTTTTGAACGCACTACTAGTGTGTCGAGCTGTCAAATTGACTTGGCTTTTGACTAAGCTATCAGAAACTGACACAAACTTTGACAGAACTGTCATGTCATTACGACCTTGACGTAGGCGGAGATCTTATTATTTTGTATATGGTGTGCCCAAGCATATTACGCTTTTTCACCCGCGTGGTGATTGATGATGATGATGATGAAAAGTATGCTATGTGTTAATCCAGCGCCTCATTTACCTCTATACCAAATTTCATCAAAATTGTCCCAGCCGTTTGAGCGTGAAAGAGTAACAATGATCCATACATCCATACTCACAAACTTTCACGTTTATAATATTAGTAGGAAGTAGGATTTCCCGAGGCGTTCCCATTATGTCTTACAAAGTGGTTCACTAAGTTCGCGCACTACGACGATAATTTTGACACAAAGCATGACTGTTGCAATGTTAAATAGTATTATAATAATATTGTTCCTCTCTATCGTGAATCAGTAGGAATATGATTATTCTAGGCTTATTACAAAACGATCCTATTTTATGATAGTTTTATAGTCATAGTAGGCTCTCAGCTTTTGCCAAACTTACTTGAGGACATCATCGAATTGTATCCAAAACACGCCATGATCTGTATGTCTGCACCCCTGAACGGCTCTCCTGGTCTCTTCAGTCCACCGCGGGCATCCGTGGGACCAGGCCCCACGCCAGGTATAGTGTCCCCACGGATTCCTGAGTCTCAGGAGACGGGTGGGGGGCGTAGAGCCTTCCGCTGTCAGTTCCACGACGTCAAGCACGGAGTATGCGTGGCGAGGGCGAAGCCCTAGCCGTTGGTACTCTTCTTCGTCAACCTGAAAGGGTTGGTACAGATAAAGAAATATGTCGCATCTAGAAAAGGTGAGAGTATACGAATACGTCAGCGTTGGCAGACGTCCCGATTATTAAATCATATTTAAATGTCCCGCGCGAGACAGGCTCTGTCCCGTTTCTTTTATTTAGAAGACTTAAAAGAATCAACAACTTATTAAATTTGACGGCGCTTTCCGGAACGTAGCCCTAGAAGTGTGTTCCGGCAGCTGCCTTTGAGAGCCAGTTGATACTATAGGTCTAAGTTTTTCGGTGGTAGTGCCACGCTGTAACCCCACAGCCGAATGGGCCGGCACGACCGGGGAAGTACCACACTCTACGAATAAATTATTTCTTCGTAGACCACACTCACACATAACACCGACGTGAAGTAACATAGCTTGCTTTTGCGTTTCGTCGGTTTGTGGGAGGTTCCGGAGGCCCGATTCCCCAGGTCCCCATTCTCCCTCTATACTCAATAATTTATTGCAAACATTATGAGTTGTACATGCAGATCTTAGTAAACATATTTTATGTAGGCATTACATAATAACCCTGGTTGGGTATAGCAACACTGTGCGGAGCGGAACGATTTATTTTGCAAGTATTGTTTCATCGAGAAAGAATTCGTCCAGTGTATAATAACATTTTTGTATAAGTATGTCTTTTAGGGCCTTAATAAATTTAAATTTTTTCTTCATGTCTTTTAATTGTATTGGTAGTTTGTTATATATTTTTGTAGCCATTGGGTTTGGACCGGTACTGTGCATAACTAGTTTAGATTGAGTTAGAAATAATGTATGTTTATAATTAGATCATAATTGGTAGTCCCGTTTGACCCTAAATACTTCACAAAACTAACGGAAGTTTTGTAAAGTATTCAGGGTGATTTATGAGGAGTTTACAGTTTTCTAATATGTATATAGATGTGATCGTTATTATTTTAAATTTAATAAAGTATGTGTTGCGTTATCATATAATCACAAAATATGGGGATGGAATTCTACGAACTCCAAAGCGATTGCAGAGCATCCGTCTGTTAATTTATTGTAAAGTAAACAATATTAGCAGACTTACCTAAAAGATGTCCCCACGGCCCTCATCAGCTCCAGCTGACGTTTTATTCCAACACAACACTTCACACCAGTATTTATTGCGTTTATTTTCCGTTTTAGAATACTAGCACATCCGCCATATTGCAATCTAGTTGTTCTACTTGAGCTGCGGGGTCGCACGGCACGACATGACGAGTGCACCCGAATGACTGATTTGCGTAACCGAGCGTATCTGATTACCGATCGGCTGGTGGCGTTTGATGACGATACAGTATGGTTTGTGGAAATGTAATATTTTAATATCAGGAAGTTTCACATTGGCGAGGATACGGATACATCTTTTCTGTGTAATAAAAATATATTTGGTATCTACGCTGTTTCCCCATAGTATGATGCCGTAGCTAAACCCTGAGAATGCGTACGCGTAATAAGCTGTTAAAGCCGTATCTAAGTCAGTAGCTGGTCGTAGTTCACCAAGTGCGTATATGAAACTTGACAATTTACCCATAAAATGTCTAATGTGGCTTTTCCAATTAACATGTGTATCGATGTCTATACCTAGTAAGGTAGCTACGTCAACACATTCTAATTTATTATTTTTATATGAGAAGTTAATATCTAGGGGGGCTCTTTGGTGCGGTCTAAATGGCATTAATGATGTCTTTGATAGATTTAGGTCAAGGTTATGGTCGCGTCATCCAATTGGTAACAAGATTTAAAATGTCAGTTAATTTATTGTTTAAATTTAGATTATTTATGCAGGATGTCAAGATTGAAATATCGTCTGCGAAAAGTATACAAGGTTCGCCAATTATTTTGTGATGGTCATTTATATAAATTAAAAAAAAAGGATGCATCCAAGGACGCTTCCTTGTGGGATTGAATGTTTTATTTGTGTCTTCTAAAAATAAAGAAATGCTTCCTTTGAGTAAAATTTGCTAATATTGGTTCAATATTTTGGGTAATTTTCCGGGGGGCATTGATTTGGGTTCACCCTGTATATACAAGAGAAAGAGACGACACTTTGGAGCAGACTACAGCAAGACTCTATACCTTCATGTTCCCACCGCCACACGAAGCGACCATGAAGGAGGCCTGGCGAGAAGACAGTAGCCGAGTCTACACAAGGTCCTGGTCCAGCTGTTCTAGCGGGCCTCCGTCCCTTGGGCAGCATCCAACACCAGCTTGGAGAGACAATGGTTCGCATGTAGACTACAGCAGGTGCATGTACCTTCATGTTACCACCGCCACACGAAGCGCCCATGAGGAAGGAGGCCTGACGAGAAGACAGCAGCTGAGCCCACACCAGATCCCGGTCAAGCTGTTCTAGCGGGCCTCCGCCCCCCGGGCAGCCTCCACCGCCAGCTTGGAGGGACACTGACTCGCATGGAGCCCCTGTCAGGGTGCAGAGACCTGGAAATGTTCGAGGGGTTTTAAGAAGTCAACAGTCTGAAGCACCTTTAATTTATCGCCAAGTATTAGTTTTGTATATTTTTTCACGATTTGCGTTTCACTACAGTGTAACAGTTAAATGCCACTTTCAAAACGTGTTTTAGTTAAATGTTGTATCGAATTTCAGTAAATTTGATGTTAATGTATAAACCAGCCAGCGGCTTCGCTCGCTTCGCCTTGAATTTTTTAAATTCCTTTTTGCATGCTTACAACATAAAAGGCATCAACTGTCACAATTTCAAGTATGTAACTGCAGTGCCTGCGTTGATGAATCAGTCAGTCAAAATATAAGGGGTGGCCTATCTATCGGTTGCTTTTTGAACTATCGATTATTTCGTACGCAAGTAACGCGGCACGCAACGATATCTTGAATGGCGGAACTTCCGCATCTTCTGACAATCCGTGTCAGACGCCATGACCGTGTCGTAGGCCACCGAGGTTCGCAGTCCGAGCATCCATACGACAGTTGAAATAATAAAGTGAATTAAAATTAAGTAGTTTAGTAAGCCTCGGTGACCTACGGCCGGACCCAATAATCTATCTATCGCCGGTTTACCCTTACTAGAGTTAGATATTTGACACTATTTGTATGGACGTTAGGTCAAATTGCTATCGGTAGTAAGGTAAACCGTGGATAGATATATTATTGGGACGTGCCTCTAGTGGTCATTGCATGGCGTCTGACAGGGAAGTCGGAAAACACGGGTTCGAATCCCGTCCGAGAAACTTTTCTCTCTAAAATTGCAACGTTAGTAATTTTAGTAAAAAATCCACCGTTTTAATAAAAGTGACTCGAACTGAAACTTAATCAACACCGTCAAGATTCTCTACCAAGCCGCACCGGGACAATCCGAGAAACAATACTAACCTTCGATGGCCCTTCCAGAGACCAGAGCTTCGTAGCATCCATGTAGTTTAGCAACTGCTTTCTCTATGAGCGGTACCCATAGCTGTTTCCTTTTCGCCTGAAAATACATGATTTTTTTATTCGGTTTAACTAAAAATGTAGTATTTTTGCAACGATACGTGCTAAAGTCGTTTGTGTCTAATAGTATATTATGCAATTAATGAATAACGGACGGATTTAAAGCGAGGGCCATAATATAAATCACTCGCATCACTTAGGACTCTAACGGGAAGTGATTACACTAGCGATTCAACTGTTAGAACCCTGAGCGATGCGAGTGATTGGTGGCCCTCGATATAAATCCGTTTTATTTTATTAAGAGTTGCATATTTTATACCATGACTACAAGAAAAAGAAACATTTTAGCAAAATAGACACGTAATCAAGAAAAAGGAAGGTTTAGTTAATAAACATTCACGTTAAAAATGGACCAATTAACATAATTATGAGTATATTCTACCGACCAAAAAACGGAGGAGGTACTCAATTCGACTGTATTTTTTTATGTTTATTACCTCATAACTTTCTACTTGGTAAACCGATTCTTCAAATTCTTTTTTGTTTGAAAGCTGGTGTTTTCTTGTGTGGTCCCATTTACATTTTATCGAAATCGGTCCAGTAGTTTTTAAGATACTTTCCAATAACTGAATAGAATGGAAGTCGGTATTATTTTTTTCAAATTGTACTTGTTATTCTTATTTATTTTGAGGAGTTTGTGTGTCGAGTATTCTTTGCATAAGGAGTTTGTATGTCGAGTATTCTTTGCGCAAGGAGTTTGTATGGAGTATTTTTTGCGCGAAGACGTTTGCGCGGTGACAAATAAGCTTTTTAGAGGGGGGACATAGACCAGTGATATGGTTAGAGATCTTTCAAAATTTTATATAGACCATTTAAAGTCAATCTTTACGTGCAATAACCTAACCGATCTGCCATAGATCAAGCGTTCGGTCCATTTTAAGCATTTTAATCGTTTGAACCCCATATGGCACATAACATCTTATACATTGTGCATTTTTATTTACACTGGCAACACTAAGTATAAAATCAATTTAAATTTAAATTAATCTATTTAACCCTTTACCTATACTACTATACCGTGATAATTAAAACAACAGATTTATGAATAAAACGAACGTAAATTTACGTCTCGGGGACGCAAAGTGTTAAACGGATTAACCCTTCATATACCGTGATCATTAAAACAAAAGATTTATGAATGAAACGAACGTAAATGTACGTCAATGGTACTCAAAGGATTAAATCGCGTATAATTTT
This sequence comes from Selenia dentaria, assembly GCA_917880725.1. Taxonomy (NCBI): domain Eukaryota; kingdom Metazoa; phylum Arthropoda; class Insecta; order Lepidoptera; family Geometridae; genus Selenia; species Selenia dentaria. Next base: position 31,519,604 of record OU862885.1, on the reverse strand, counting down.
ATATTATTTTATCCCGAAGTTTCAACAACTTTTCAGTGAACATGATCACGGGTAGAATGGGCGACAGTTCTCTGTTATACAGTTATGGAAATTATTATTATGTCCGAACACGCTCATATACCGCAGACTTGGCCGAGCGTCTGTTCTTCATGTCAGCGATATGTTCTGTGGACACGAATGCTTCTCTTTGTTTGCCCAACGTATGATAAACCACACTCACAATCATGCTTGTAAACACCTGTATCTTGTGAGGGGATATTGGTTTTAATAAGTCTTAGTAATTGGCTAATCGTCGGTGTGGCTTGAAGTATTCTTATTTATTGATCTAATAACGCCATAAAACTATTATAATTAAATCACAATTATACAAAAGAACAATGGCACACGTACTAAATAATTCACAAAGTCATAAAAATAAATATAAATACAAATTATGCATTTGAGATCGCTGACCAGTCATGAAATCCAGTAAGGTTATCGACCTCAAATCAGTTGTCAGGGATTCTCACATTACTGTTCCATTGGTCAGGTACATTTTCACTTTACTTTTTTCGAGACCTCAAAATAAATACGATACATGGTCAATATCCCGTTTCTAGAGTTAATTCTTGCATTACTGACATATCAGTTTAAAAACTTAAATTACAAATATACTTCATCATCATCATCATCTCAGCCGTAGGACGTCCACTGCTGAACATATGCTTCCCGCATAATTTTCCAGAAGGACCGGTTGGAAGCGGCCTGCATCCAACATCGTCCTGAGACCTTTATCAGGTCGTCTGTCCACCGTGTCGGTGGACGACCTACGCTGCGCTTACCGGTCCGTGGTCTCCACTCCAGAACCTTCCGGCCCCATCGGCCATCTGTTCTGCGTGCTATGTGCCCTGCCCACTGCCACTTCAACTGGCTAATCTTCTATGCTATGTCGGTGACTTTCGTTCTTCTACGGATCTCCTAATTTCTAATTCGATCACGTAGAGAAACCCCGAGCATAGCTCTCTCCATAGCTCGTTGTGCGACTTTGAGCTTACTTATGAGGCCCATAGTAAGAGACCTCGTTTCAGTGCCATAAGTCATCACTGGTAACACACATTTTTATTTTATTTTATTTTATTTATTAACAAAATCCACAGATCTTAATGTTTTTATAGTATACTTTAAAAGCTAAGTCTTACATCTAATGACGGATTTACTTTATACTTTATATATATTGGTCGAAGACTCTTGTCTTGACAATTATACTTACTTGAGAATAAACAAGATGTCCTTTCTTATTAGCCGGCAGCAGATCGTCGACGGTGACGGTAAGCCACCTGCCGTCTTTGCACAGTCGCAGCTGGTACGCACCCACGCGGGGCTCGCTGCGCACTACTACGCCTCGGACTAGGGAGGACCTTTCCGCGAGCACTGCTAGTGCCGATAGCAACCAGCAGTTTCCGAGAACGCCTAAACAGATAAACAAATGGCATCAGCACTTGAGTAAGCCATAAAACGTCATCAGTTAAATCATTTATACAATAAATAAAGAAAAAACAGTTCACAGACTCGTAAATGGATAAATGATTTATTAAAACACTTTTCAATTAATAAATTAAGTTAAAAAGCCATGATGGCAACCGCGCGTAAAAGTAGCATATAGTACGAGTAAAATAGTATATTATGCAATTAGTGAATAAAGGACAGATTTAAAGCGAGGGCCATAGATGAATCACGAGTAGAGTCCGTTTCACGAAAGAAGTCTCGCGGAAAATTAGTGGAACTAAATAAATATGTACTAAATGTTTCATTGATGTACGACAACTAGCGCCACGTCTATGGGACTTCTTTTGTGAAACGGACTCTAAGTGAAGGATTCTAACGACTGAATCACGATCGCAGGGAGTGATTCGTGATGATTGAATCACGAGCGTAGCGAGTTATTCAAGTGTTAGAATCCTGAGCGATGCGAGTGATTCAAGTGTTAGAATCCTGAGCGATGCGAGTGATTCAAGTGTTAGAATCCTGAGCGATGCGAGTGATTCATGGCCCTCGATATAAATCCGTTTTATTCAAGAGTATAAAAGCTGTTGATATACGGGTATCGTATGGTTTTTGAAGAAAAACCAGTTTTTTATTGTCTGGTGTCTGGTACAATTTGTACTAAAATACTTTCTTTCGTCGCAGAGTCGTCGAGTACCGCCGGACGCGCAACCAATGAGGTGACAATAGTGAAGCTGAGACCAGCAGGGCTATTATGTATCTCAGTTGCTAACAAATTTTGATTGAAATGGAAAAAAAAAATTGCGGGTCTATGACAGTTTTGACACTACAGTAAGCATAAATGTTGATATATTGATGACTGGAGCTGACAAATTGACATAGAGCCGTCATTTTTCAAGGTTTCAACCAACATTTGATTGCTGATACATAATAGCCCTGCAGAACTCAAAAAAGTTATCAATCTTCGCCTTGGCTTGGAAGACTCTGCTAATTGTATACCCAATAATGATATATTATAAACAGTCTCGTACCTTGCGAGATGTCGCTGGGCCTCGGGTCACGGAACACGGCCCAGGGCAGCCGCGGGTCCGCGTCCACGTTGATCTGGTGCGGCCGCAGCCAGCGGGTCGCGGCGCCGCTCTCACACCCGCCCGAGTAGTACAACGACCGCGCCACGCCGGGGAACGACTCATCCACGTACTGCTCTCCACTCTAACAAACACACACAACTATTGTACACTACTGTTATAGACTCTAGAAGAAGAAGAAGAAGTCAACGACGAAGACGTTTATTCAAACAAGCACTATACACAACAAGTAGTAAATGATGAAAATATATGATTAGAAACGAGTACCATAAACAAACTAGATACAGTATAACTTAGTCTAGATATTGTAGGATAGCTGCCATGTACAGCGCTGCCAGTAGTGGTCTGAGCTCAGCATTATGCTGCGAGTTTATAGTATTATAGGCTCTGGTACCTCGAGACGTACTCGTTAAATCGGGATGAAAAGTAACCTATGCGACATCAATCAAGTGATTATTAATTAAAATGCAATTATTTTCAAACACATCATCATCATCATCATCTCCTTAGCCGTAGGACGTCCACTGCTGAACATACGCCTCCCTCATGATGTTCCAAAAGGACCGATTGGAAGCGGCCTGCATCCAACGTCGTGCTGCGACCTTTATCAAGTCGTCTGTCCACCGTGTCAGTAGACGACCTACGCTCCGCTGGCCGGTCTGTGGTCTCCACTTTCGGCCCCATCGGCCATCTGTTCTGTGTGCTATGTGCTCTGCCCACTGTCACTTTAACTGGCTCATCTTCTGGGCAATGTCGGTGACTTTCGTTCTTCTATGGATCTCCTCATTTCTAATTCGATCACGTAGACACATAAAGATATCATATAAACATAAAATGACTAGCTGTGTCCGGCAGTTTTCCCCGCGTGATGATGCACGACGATGATGATAAGTGTCCTACGTGTTATTCCTACGGGCGCAGTGCGGTTCGTCACTTGTGACGGAACGTTTGTTCTAGGCACAGGTTACCGCTTATCACCAGCAAGGCAATGACGTATCTCAGTTACGATCAAACGTTGATTGAAATAGTGAAAATGGCCGCTCTATGTCAGTTTTGACAAATCCAGTAAGCAAAAATCTAAGTATGTTGCTGACTGGGACTGACAAAACTTCCAAAAAGGAGGACGTACTCAATTCGACTGTTTTTTTTTAATGTTTGTTACCTCATATCTTTCGATTGGGTGGACCGATTCTTAAAATTCTTTTTTTGTTTGAAAGCTGGTGCTTCCCAATGTGTGATCCAATTTAATTTTCATCAAATTTGGTCCAGTAGTTTTTGAGTTACACTCCAATAACTAATTTTTTGCCAAAGTAATAGAATGGAAGTCGGTATGAAATTTTTCAAATTGCATTTGCTTTATGTTTGTTACCTCATAACTTTTGACTGGGTGAACCGATTCCCAAACTTATTGTTTGAAAGCTGGTGCTTCCCGTGTGGTCCCACGTAAATTTTATAAAAATTCTGTCCAGCAGTTTTTGAGTTACACTCCAATAACAAATTTTTACCAAAGTAATAGAATGGAAGTCGGTATAATTTTTTTCTAATTGCTCTTGTTTAGATTTCAATTACCATTTGATTGTAGTTGAGATACATAATACGCCTACCGGTGAGCTTCGTGCTTGTACAGCCTTTGGGTAACTTTGACAGGGCTAGAGCATTTTTTAACCCCTTTTCAAAGTTGCGGTTGGGGTTTTTGCGTACACTGGTTCGCTAATTTTAACTATCATAGTACACTTCAAGGGTTAATTAATGTTGGATATTATTTTGAGATACAACCCTAAGGGATTACGTGTTCTTGTCACATGTGTAATATATTACGATGAAGGTTTCTTTAAGATTAATTCCTAGATTATCAGAAAAAGGCAAATTTAGACAGTGACCAAGTTACATCCCCAAAGCTGGGTAACGTTGACACCCAATCAAATTTACTGTAACAACCCGTTTTATTTTGCATTGTCTGGGTATCTTTGGCAGTTGAAACCACACAAAAAATGTACGCTCACTAGACGCCGGTTACAATCGAAAATGAAAGATTTTTGTACATTTCAGTTTTGACACTTCCCTTTTTATCATGCATGGCGTTTACGAAGATAGTTAGTAATCATAATTTTATAGCAGTCAATGAAGTCTGTGAATATTACCATCGCAATAAATTGTAAATTCAAAGTTAGCTCCACCTGACAAACTTAACCCTAAATTTATATGATTATTAACGGGATATTTACCGAGGTAAGGTTGTGGAATGAGCTCCCGATATTTCGGCGCAGTTACATGCACCATGTTCACGGGAAGACTCAGTCTTGAACAGAAGAACATGGTGCATGTAACTGCGCCGAAATATCGGGAGCTCATTCCACAACCTTACCACGGTAAATATCCCGTTAATAATCATATAACTTTAGAGAACAACCGTGATAGTTTAAAACAGTGTTTAACCCTAAATGTCTAAATTGCCCAATGGGACTGTACCATCTTCTAAAAACTAAAAATAAAACCAACATACATACATAATATAGTGTAAATACGCATACTTACAGCTGCACATTGTGCCAGCACTTCTTGCCACTGTGTCCACGCGTGGCTTTCCTCGCTCAGCCGGAGTATTTCCATCGGCAGGCTATCTTGTCTCTCACCGTCCGATCCCTCCGCTGTAATGTGGAAACGTCTAATTACACAAAGCTATAAACATATCCGTAAAAAACATAATGATAATATAATAAAGCGGGTTTTTCGTTAAGACGCGGTCCAACCCCAATTTTAAAATAATTTACGATGCTTTACGTAAGGTTGAAAATCGCTTGTTAGATTGGATGATGTAATGCGAAAATGCGGTAATTTTGTACGTTTTCTTTATATCTTTCGATATATACTAACACAATTGAAAAAACTGCTGGTTACTACTTAAGTACTATAATATGTTTGCTATGTATTACCTAAAAAATAATATAGTGTTATCGCTGAAAATTCTGATAGTTTGGACGTGAAAGTTTATTTTTATGCACCTATTTAGGATTTTTTCTGCAGAGAGCGAGTAACATTTATGAATTCTGTTCGGTTATTACTCTTTGCCTGTTCCTTTTCTAACCTAAGTTTTTTTTTCATAGATTATTATCGAACTGTTTCGTTACACTCGATGTTTAAAGATTCTGCTTTTTACTATTATCAGGATACGACCGCGCCTTAATGTGTCGCTCTAATCTCTGGAAGTACCAGTCCCATTTGAAAAAATATTTTTGTATAAATGATAGACATATTCATGAGGAATAGTATGGGTTATCTACCATTACATATATATATACCATACCACACGGAGTAATCAAATTTAATATCATTAGAACACATATTTACAGACATACTACATGCTTAGTTATAAGTCATCCTACAGCTGTACTTTGCTTTATTACTTTTTCCATAGATTTATAAATTTTTATCGTGCCCTTTATCGGGAAGACGCTCCCTTCTACAACACAGTTTCGTTTACACCAATTAGCCCTCACATAGTCTTCGTCTTTTAAACTTTTATAAAGAGGAGCGCTGCAAATTCGTGACTTACTTACTAACGCTGTAGTGCGACCTTTATCAGGTCATCAATCCACCTTGTCAATGAATGACCTACGCTGCGCTTGCCGATCCGTGGTCTCCACTCCCAGAATTTTCCAGCCCCATCGGCCATCTGTTCTGCGTGCTATGTGGCCTACCCACTGCCACTTCAACTGGCTTATCTTATGGGCTATGTCGGTGAATTTAGTTTGTCTACGGATCTCCTCATTTCTGATCCGATCACGTAGTGAAACCCCGATCATAGCTCGTTGTGCAACTCTGAGATTACTTACAACGCATAAAACTAACTCTATATTATGAGCAAAAAAACATGAACACTTTCGGCCTTACTTGTAAACGCTGCTTAACTTTAAATGCTGTTATTTAGTACTGCGCAAAGGAAAAATGTTTTGCGTCGTACTAAGTGACGTTATTTTTTATGCAACGTTTATAAGTAAGGCAGATTATTAAATAATTAAATGTAGCAGTGACAGCAACTCACGTGAATCATCATCGTCTAAGCTCGGCTGTTCAGGCGCGGCTCGTAACAACCTCGTCTTGGCCGAGTGACACATTTCACACGTGAGCGCACCTCCATTGTTCACGTATGTACATTCCGAACACGACCATTCCGTTGATTCCGGTCTGAAATGCGAATATAAAGATTTTACTAGTAGTTCTGCGAACAGTAGACTTCGCGAGCACATGTTCTTATCAACGGCAATTTTTCGCACTACTTCACAACCTTTTATCTCGGCAACCACTTAGTCAATTATGCTCATATGTTAAATTCCTTTTTAAGTCAGGTAACTAATGTGTGTACCATATTTTATCAAACTCGGTCGAAAAATATCGCCGCAGCAAACATCCGCACCAAACTTTATAAAATACATACATATACCAAGTTTCGTCAACATTGGTTGAACAATGCGACCTACACAAGAAGACCAACATACAATGTAACAAATATACGGACAGATGAAAGTCAATTTGGCCAGTTGAAGCAGCACGTTTCACTCTCTAGTTCAATTATAGCTCCCCAGCTACATACCGGAGAAATCGAGTTGTAACCTTCACGTAGGCGTACTGTACTAGAGCGTAACTTAGAGAGGACAGTGTTTTAGGGACTGACCTTTCCTATTTGTGTTTTGTCGTGTAATGTATGTGTATTCTGATTTATATGTCTAGAATATATTGTAATGTGGTGTGTCTTGAACGAATGTGGTTTCATTTAGTTTCATGTAGATTTAATTAAGACAAAAAACTTACTTAGGTTCAGGCGGTGGAGTTTTATGCCTCGAGCCACGTCGCGGCAACGCGGGTGTATGTCTCGCGTTTCTTCTCGGCGATGGGCTTCGACCACCTGCATTATTTACAAATATTCAGATTTAATTAGAGTTATTATAACATACATTTATTTAAAATATGAAAAACCCTTATGTGTTAATAGTATAACGTTAATAGTTTTACATAATATCGTCTTGTGCACCGATTAACGTCAAAATATAATTTCCACTAACCTTGACGTTTCAATCGAAATAACGAGATAAACAAATAACCTTATTTTAAAATCGTTCGTATTATTGTTTGTTATACGAATGTTCAGTTGTAGTTAAATTTTGGCTGAAATTGTTGTAGTAAAAACTTCTTTATGCGCGTTGGGCATTTTTTGGGTGAACAAAAATCATGGAACTCGCGTCATCGTCACCGGACGCTTCAAGTTATGGTCAAAAGAAGTGAAAACTATTTCACTTCTTATGACGGTCCCCAAAGTCTGCCCCTTTTTTATGATAAAGATTTCGTTTTGTATTCAAAATACGTTTAACACGATTGTTAGAATTAAATTTTACAATTTATTTTACTTTACATGCGAGTTAAGGATATTTAGTAATGAGTTGACATTGTGGCAAGTGAAATTATCGACCGTATAAGACTCAAAAACTTAATGTCTTGTGGTGAAGCGTAGTACAGTGCCAAGCAAAACTTCAACTAAAAGATCTGGGTGGCAATCTGGCTGAAAAAGACTGGCATCGGTCGTAAACGTGGCATTCACCGCGCAACCTGCTCAAATCGTCACTTGATAGTATATAAAAAAATCAAATACAAGGCCCAGTATTTACCGGAGCTATATTGCAAAATGTGTGCCAGTGTTTTCTTTAACTAAAGCTTTAATTTAATTAATTTTACTGCTCAATTTTGAAAATTCCACTTAATAACAAATAAAATCACTCACTGGTTTGGTATTTCTGTCTACAAAACCAGTTTACAGAACATTATCAGATATAGGACCTTATATCACTAGTGCCTAGAACCATCACGCAATCTTTGTGTGGATACTTTTAAATTACTTATTTGTGTGGTAACTTTGAAAATTATTAATTTAAATTAAAACGGACGAGGAAAATTCCAACAATTGCTAATATAATGTTAGGAACGTTGTATTTGTGTTTTCCTGGTCAATCGCCTTAGAAAGTTTTAACAATGCGTCAGCCGCTATATTAGATATACTTATTTATGTCACTGTAACTTGAGTCTGTCTACTTGAACAAAAATGTCACTTGATGCAACTATAATTATTAACATAAATAACTTAAGGCAAATTGTACAAACGTACGAATCCAATTATATAGGAAAAAATTATGTATTCGTTGCAAAGAACTAACAAAGAAAGTTACTCACTAGCCGCAGTGGCATTTCCTTCCACCGCTGTCGCCACAGTTAGGCCGTGTTTGGGAACGGGCGGCGTTTTACACGCGAGGCATAGGTTCGCTGAAAGCGGATTTTGTAGCGTGCATGATGTACATGACCTGGAATACACATAAGGGCATAGTGTTATGAGGGCAGTATTATAAATGTGGTTCTACTTTTAATAAAAATAAATAGAACTCGCTGTAACTTTATAATCTTTAGAGATCATTTCAGAATCCAGGTTTCTGGTTGAGCAATTTCTGTGGTAAGAGTTTGAAAACTATTATGAGTATTACACATTATAATAATATAAAGATACCTGCTCCACTCACTTGGTATTATGTCTTTGTATGTTCTTATACGTTCGAAACGTCATCGGACTTAAACCTACATAATACCAAGTGAGTGCAGCTTTCTTTATGTTATTATATTTTTTGTGGTTTTAAGAATGGGTCAGAGTTAGTCAGCAAAGTTTTCGAAGTAATAGAAAACATAGTAAATAGAAAACTGGGTGGCATTTTAACTGTCATAGGCAAGCGTAATGCTTACCATTAGGCGCACGACTTGCTTGTCTATTAAAAATGTATGATCAAGAGCTATTAAGCAAGCATTACCGTATTGGGCCATTACCATGCATTCGTCATCCGTATTGATTTTCGTAATAGCCGTATCGTTGCATCCCTAATATGAATACTTTTTTTTGCAAACTGCAGGGCTATTATGTATCTCAGTTGCTAACAAATGTTGATTGAAATCTTATAAAATGGCCGATCTATGTCAGTTTTGACAGCTCCAGTAGGCAAAAATGTTAGTAAGTTGAAGACTGGAGCTGACAAAAATGACATAGAGCCACCATTTTTTTCGATTTCAATCAACATTTGTTAGCAACTGAGATACATAATAGCCCTACCGGTTGTTTGTCGTAGAACAGTCGAGGGGTATTTTGAGTGCGTATTCCGTACAATTGGTCTAGTAAGTATAACATGACATATCGTTCTTGTAAAACCATCAAACTGTCATGTATCTAGGGCATTTGGGATACAGATAACTCATAGTTTGTACGGCGAAGCGTGACGCGTTGACGCATACGATTCGAATACTTTTGCAAACTGTTTGTGGTGCGGCCTCAACTCACCAATGCGGATGCGGTTGCGGTTTGGACGCGGCGCAGGCGGCGCAAACCGCGGCACTCATTTCGTTCACTAAAGTACATCGGGGGCATGACCACGTCTCTATGCTGCTCGTAGGGGTAGAATCTGGGAACAGGTGATAAAAACTATTTTAATCAAATTTCATAATCAATACCAATAAGTCTACTGTTGGCCGAAAGTGTCGGCCGGGGATAACCTGTAACGTAACGTGTCATTCACGTGAAACAGTACAACGTATTACTTATCTACGGCAACTGTGACACAGATGTCTCATAGTATGACGCCGAAGTGAAACGCGTTGACGCTTACGAAGCGAACACTTTTTGGCAGAGAACACAATAATATACTAAAGACAAGTACAATTTGAAAAACTTAATATTGACTTCCATTCTATTCATTTATTGGAGAGTATCTCGCGAATATTGCCTAGTATTGCGCTTTGCAGTTTAGTTCAGTTTGCAAATTATATATGGCATGTTCAGGCAAGTGAACATATTTTAATTTGATTTATTTTTTATGGAAAATTGTTATGATAGTTGAATAGTTTTGACATGAAAAGGTACAAGAAAAGTTTTATATACGAGAGCCTTCGGCAACGTTTACTGCACATATTATTATTATTCATTATTAGACAATAATTATAAAAGTAACTAGCTGACCCGCCTGCGGCGTAGCCTCGCGGGATACAGTAATTACAGATTTTTGATTTTCCCACGAGAACTCTTTAATTTACCGGGATCAAAAATATCCTATATGTTGACCAGGGATATAAGCTACAACCATACAAAATTTCATTTAAATCGGTCCAGTCGTTTCGGAGATTAGCCCGTACAAACAGACAGACCAACGTACAGAGAAACCCCCCCCCCCCCCCATTTGCCCGAGCGGCAATTTTTCGCAGTCTGAACTATCTGCGATCATGGAAATTCAGAAAAAAATTACAAATATTTATTTCAACAAGACCTTGCCCAAATTTGCAAAAATATATTATGTAATTTATTGATTCAGGCGTTACTTTGCGGAAATCCATTATCAAAAAACGATATTAAAAAATATTTAGTGACACTTCCGCTGAAAAGAAAACAATGATTTTGGCCTATTTGAGGGCGTGCACCCCCACGCTAGACCGACAGCGCTGTCGGTCTAGCGCTCGACGAGTCAACATCTCCTGAGGATGCCTCGTGTAGAGGCGAAACACGTGTCGAATCGGTTTTGGTTGATTTGGGGTTTCTTGTGTTTTTTATTTTGTATTCTTCCTATTAGCATTTTATGCGGGAGGGAGGGTGGTGCACGCCCCCAAATAGGCCAAAATCATTGTTTTCTTTTCAGCGGAAGTGTCACAAAATATTTTTTAATATCGTTTTTTTTTATATATTATGTACTTTGTACCAAATGTTCTTGCCGAATATTACCGAAATCGTCTACTTTTATTAACTTCACAAAATATTATCTCGGCAAACACTTGACCAATTGTGCTCATATTCGAAATTCCACTTTAAAGTCAGGTACCTAATATGTTAACACGAATTTATTATATACGGTCGGTATTAGCGCCGAAGCAAACTTCCTCCCTTTGTAGGAAAAGTACGCTCTTACTCAAAAATCACCGACACCAAAAATATATATTGAATGCATACCAAGTCTCGTGTAGATTGAAAAATGCGACTTGTACAGGACGACCAACATACAACCTAACAAACATACGGACAGATGAAAGTCAATTTTACCAGTTTTTTTTTTAATCACTTTTACCAGTTTACGCTTCGCTCGCTCGGTCAATTAGGTTCTAATTTGCTAGTTTAGTTTGATTATAAAGTTCACTTACCAACAGCAAATAGTAGTTCGTCGCTGTTCAAATCGTGGTCCAACGACGCGATGGGTACGGTCAGCTTCTTGGGCGGTTCGTTACGATTTAGTTCAGGAGTTTTGCTGCCGCTCGCTTCCGCTTGTCTTGTACTGGAATTGAAAAAACTCATGATATTTACCAGATCAATAATAAAACTTCGATTTCTTGCGGCAGGCATAACAATCTCACCTCACAACATCGGAAATATTCTGTATGTCATTAGAAATCTGTGAGCAAAAGTGCCTATTGTCCGCTAGCGTGGAAAGGGTTTTTAAAATTCGAACCTTTCTATTCCATACTTTTATATACCGCAAGTCTACTGAAAATGCATTATATACTTATTTCATGTCAGTGCGCCGATCTAATTTCTTTGAATAATCGCACTGGCTCAGCCACAGGTGGCAGCACTGAACTGAATGAGAAAAATAATAAATATTTAATAACATTCTCTTAATTCAATTCACCTTCCAGAATTTGTTTTGAAAATCGTAATTTCATTAAATATCAGCGACTCCAAAAGCGACGAAGATATTAATGGAACACCTGCAGAGTTAGTGCAAGCGACACATAATGCCGAATTGAGTTCATCAATTGAGAACAAATCGCGTGAAAGGTAATTAAAAGCGTACAATTTGATTAATGCCTGGAGACATTCTTAAGGCGTGAAAACGCTTTCGGAGACTATAATGCTAATTGCAGTAATTTTAATTTTAAGTTGTAAAATGAATGAACACAAATTTAATAACTCAGTTTTTTTGCATCTAGCTCTTTTCTAGCTTTAGTGAGGTGAAAAATAGAGTGTTTCACACGGCAGAGAAGTCGTTCGCAATAGGGTTCCCTCGCAACGCTCAGTATTCTATATTTGCCCATTTAAAAACCCTTCACTTGCTCAGGTTTCAACACAAGTACTCGCACCAAAAACCAACATGAGTACTGCCCGAACACCGGTCGGAGTATAACGACTAGATGATAGACGTGTTTGCCGGTTTTACCGTTTAATTATGAGTTCTCACGGAAGTATTTATGACAATATGCATTAATATCGTCCAATTGCGTATGGAAATAAGACCGACTTTTAATTGACAGACATTAAATCGTGTCGAGTCCTTTCGAGTAGTTCGACGTGCTATAACGTGCGTGGTTTGCAGGGTCTGCCTGATTGCACTACTTCAGTCTTTATTCGGTCTACTGTCGCCCTACTGACACCACAAATAAGCGCTGCCATTTCACGTGGCTTGTTGTAATTCATTGAATCTAGTTTTTTAGGGTCACTTTTAAGTTCATTTAGAAACAGAAATACGTTATGAATCACTGTCCGAGTTTGAGGGCTAACATCACCTATAACTTCTTGAGGTCTTCGTTAGAAAAAAATGATTAATTGTGAGCGACGAGACTTGACGAGAGTTGTTACATGAATGTAATTTCACAAATATTTTACACAATTCACAAATACTTAGGTATAGCAAAACAACGACGGCAGCGCGGCGGCATGATGTTACGACCAATCAGAAGCTAGCGATAAGCGAGCGCTAATGAGGGTCGAAGGGTAGCAGATTATCGATAACATGTTAGGACGCGATGCACAATTCATATCCCTATTGACGTTTATGGCCCTACGACTCAGTTGGAAACGCGGTGACTATAGTTTGTTCGGAACTTTGGGGTAAGGTTCACGAATCATATTTTCGCTTAACTAATCCGTCACTTGTTCGAGTGCTGTTTTGAATAATATTTAACGATATAGGGGTAAGTTAGTAGTTAATGCTAGAGTGACAATGAGGAACTGAAATATAGATAGCGATGAAAATAAGATGAAAGCATTAGATAATTGCTCACCTCACGTGCAGTGTGTGCGTGACGTGGTGTGGACGCGCACTGCGGCACACGGCACACCACCGCGCCCACCACGCATTGTACGCGAACCAACACTCGGTGCATTGCCACATTCGGTTTTCGTGACTGCAAATAACATAATAATGGGTGTAATTTATCTATAATATGTATGTATTTAGAAATATATAAGTATGTTTATCAGTAGTCTAGTACCCATAACACAAGCTCTGCTTAGCTTGGGACTAGATGGCGTTGTGTGATAGTTGTGGAATATTTATTTATTTTATTATTACATCGATTACTTTTAACCCATCTCTCTTTCTCATTCCTCATCCCTCCATTGTAAAAGTTAAAAAAACACTCCAAAAATTATTGAGCCGATTTCAACACTCAAAAGTGTGAAATTACTTATTGAAGTCGGTACCATGATACTTCAAAAGTACCTATTATCACAATATTGTGCGCATGGTACCGACTACGACAACATTTTACACACATTTTAGTGTTGAAGTTGGTTCATTTTTTGGTGTGCATTTGTTTTGCACCCTTGCTACTTACGGGATGATCGTCATTCACTGTCAGCAACGATATCATCAAGATAAGCAAACCCTTTTCAGTTATTGGAGTGTAATTAAAAAATCCAATTGGATAATATAAATAATAAAAGAATCATCAAAAACGGTTCACCCAGTTGGAATTACTGAGGTGACAAACATTAAAAAAATATACAGTCGAATTCAGAACCTTTTTCTTTTCGAAGTCGTTAACAAAAAGGACGAAGCTCTCAATTTAGTTGTATTTTTTTGTGTGTATATGAACCAATTTTAATATGTAATTATTGTTCTTATTATTATTATTTCTTACATACTCTTTGACCCGCTGAAATTTAACGTCTGTCGAAAAGTTTTCGAGCAATGAAAATGTGTCAACAACGATCGCTCCCATACAAAATGTATATGGTAAAACTCCGAAAAAGTGGCAGATAAGTATGGGTCGTTTGAACAAACGTCATAGGGAACCGGAAGGGTAATTTGTTGCAAGTGTTAAAAATCCAAGATGGCGCCAAAATTGAAAGTTGCCGATCCGGGTAAAATTGATATCTGTGGGTTTTAGGTGCTGAACAGACAGAAAGGACGTAAGACGAGGATGGGGCGCCGCCGCGACCTTTTAAAACATATGGAAAAGACGCGTCATGAGAGATGTCGTTAGGTTATCGCAGGTACAGTGAGGTCGACCCTGTAAGCCCGGGTTTTTTAAAGAATAGGGTTACGGTAACCTCTGCCTGTCGTAAGAGCCGACTAAAAGAGGACCTAAGAGCTCGGGTATAAGTGGGGGAGGGGCGCTAACTATCTCATCAACGAGCTCGAGGAAGACGGCGTCATGATGTGGCAATTGACACCGTGCCATCTTTACAAGAAAGAGATGCGAAATGCTCTGAGAGGCGAGCCAAAGGGCAATGTTTTTATGGTCCCAGTGCGTTCCTATGGAGATCCTGGGGTCACCTATAAGACATCGAAGAAGACCACCGAGGGGGTTTTTGTGGAAAATCACACATAACCCGGACGCTCCCTATAGTGTCCAGGTATCTAATAAGATTTCCCCCTCGTAAAGGAAAAAAAAAGTTACAGTGACGCGCTAGTCACGGCACCCACGCTCCACTCCGCCCTGCACCCCGTTCTCGCCCGTCCCTCTTCCGCTCGCGCCCGCGACCCTTTCATTCTGTACGCTTTACAAAACGTCCCCGACGAGTGAGCGTCGTGTCCACGCCCTGTCATTTCTATATGTTTTGCGTCGCGACGATTCTATATATTTTGTATGAAAGGGAGAAAGAGACATATGTCCGCACTCCGTCTGCATCTTACGTCTTTTCTGTGTGTCCAACGCCTTAGTATTCGCCCCCATTCTAAATATGAATTTGCCAAACTATATACCAAATGCAAATGCGCAAAATGACGTTTGAAATTCAAACCCCCATTAACAACCATAAACTCGGTTTTCTGTGTCTTATTTTCAGTTAATCTAAAAGAAAATAAATAGAAATATATACGTTAAATATATTGTAATGGTAAATCTCACCTCGTCATCTGCTGTGTTGAAGGCACTTTAATCTCTCTGGGCTCCCTTGGCTGAGAAACCTTGCCCATCGAGGGTAGCACATTGTAAACCTTATTTTCTCTCGGCACAACGCCTATATGTGATGTCCTCAACGCACAAGCCTCATTCAACGGAGAAATACAATTCTCTTCACCAAGCAACTCGTCTATCCTCGCATAATCGCCATCATTAAAATCGTTCGAGTACAACGCTTCGTTTTGTGAATTACTCATAACTGTCTTCGTGTCTTGGACTGATACGTATGAATACCTAGTTCCGTTATTGTTGACTTGCAATTGAAGGTTCAGATCTTTGTATTTCCCCTTGTTGGGCAGAGCATATATGACACCTTCAGCGTTGGTGTCCCAGCTACATTCCTTATCAATCAATTCAGCGTTCGTCTCTTCAATCTTCCGATCAATCAGATCTTTCTTATCTTTGTTCAAACTGCAGTAAGTTGCTAGAGATTTCTGATAGTCGTTCAAACTCCTCCTGCTGGATATGACTTTGCCGACCGGACGTTCTGCGTTTGTATGTTCGGAGAATGAACGTCTGTAAGTGGGTCGGATTTCTGGCGAGTTTTGAGCGCTTATGGACCTTCGAAAAGAGCCTCCTAAGGTCGTACTTCCAGTTTGCGGCCAGTCGGGGACCGTGATCATTACACCACCTGAAGAAGGTAAAGATGTAGCACCGTCACGGTTAACTCCTTCGTGTCTACCCAAAGTCGTGACACTAAGACCTCTCGCGTTGGGAATCCTTGCCAATGGAGAAATTCTCGGTGTCATACACGCTTCACAATGAGTTCTTATGCCTGAATTCTCTAGAGTGCATTTAGAACACGTCCATTTCTTCAAATGCAACGCTTTGCTCTGCTCCCTTTGATATTCTTTAACGTAATTCAACTCCCAGTTCGATTTGCTCTCGTTGCATTTCTTCGGTTTACGTGTAACAGTGTGCAGACTTCTCAAGAAAGACTCCCTGGGGTTGTGCGCTGTGGTAAAACCATATCTCTCAGAGACCATTAAACTGGTCGGCCTGTTGATCGTGCCCCTGTTCTCGTCAATTTTCCACCATTTCTGCTGGGAATTGATCACGGAACCGTGCGATAGAGATCTGGTGACTCCGTGGGCAGTGTCAGTTAGCTGTGTTGGTGATAATCTCAGCGACTGGAGGTCTAAGTTGAGTGGTCGTCCGTCGGAATACCTTGCTGTCGGCTTATATGATGGGACTGCGAGGGTGTTGGATCTTATCATAGTGTGGTCTGGAATATAATCGAGCAAATATAAAACATTGAGAATTTCACATTAGGCAAGAAGAATATTGTGAATACACACTATAACTAATATGTCCGCCAGACAGATCCATCTCTATAGAACAATGATATTTTTGGAGCGTCTTTAATTAGAAATACGGGATTACTCAAGTAATATTTATCGGATAGGTCGACTATAGTTTCGACCACATTCAGTGGTCTTTTTCAAAGAGTGTTCGGGACGCCCACGTCGGTGACGTGTCGCTTAGCATGCGTTGTAGTGTGTGTGTAGTGTAGTTCTCTTGCTTAGCACTGACTACTAATTTTTATTCAATTCAATTTATTTATTGAATTTTTTTCCACCACTGAATGTGGTCGAAACTCTAGTCGGATCTATCCGATAAATATTAAGTGAGTAATCCCGTATTTCTAATTAAAAATTAGTGAAATTCACGTTAGTTTTTATAACGAAGAGGACATCCTTCACCGAATAGCATTCAGATACGTGGCCCATGGATGGTGCCAATCAGGTAATATACTTGGATATAGCACTACGTAGTATTGGAAGCTTATGCTTTGTGCCAGATAGTGCCACCACGGGACCAGATATTCTACCGTAGCTGTAGAGTAAAAAGAGCTATTGTGTTAATGTACCTTAACACAATAGCGCGTTTTACTCTACAGCTACTGCAGCAAATGAAAGCATTTAACGCAAGGGACTGACGGAATGGAGGAAATGTTATTATGTACTATAATATGATTATTAAAGCACTTACGCCGGCTTAACGACATTCTTTTGTAATTTAGATAGTAAAAATAGATTCTCGGACAGGGATCGCACCCGCATTTTGAATAACCGTCTAGAAATAATAAAATCAAATATAATTTTCGTTTAAAATTGGATGTCTGAAAAGTTGTGCCTCGGGGTAATGAATATAGTGTAGAACTAATAAGCTGATTAAGCTGATACGCACTGACATAGGCAGGCGTGACCCACACAAACAAAAAACTGAAGTAAGCACCATTAATAAAATGTAGAATAGTCCCGTCTACTACCGGTGCGAGTACTATAAGGCTGAGCGCACATTGTAGTCACGACAGTTTTAAGACAGACTTTCCTCACATACAAGTTAATCATACTTGCTTCATTACTATAAAGTGTTCGTTCGCCTGGTATTTCTTTTGATATTTCTATGTGTGCATTTCTAACTGCTTTTGCAGCAGTAGTAGGATCTCTTTGGTTCACTAAAACTCACGTTGTATTCACCTAATACTATAATAGTTAGTAATTAATTGTAAGTAAATATTACTTAATGTAACTTTATTACATTGTTCTGTTCAAGATTATAACTGAGTATAAGATAAATCTGCGGTCAAAGTTGTTGGTACACTAACCAGCTATTTTTTTTAACTATTACTTTGTACTATTTATTGTTGTGTACTTTTTGTTGATCCTAAAATAAATAAATAAAAAGTCTGCCTTAAAACTAAAACCAAATTGTTTTGCCTGACATGTTTTTCTTCAGCCGACATTTCTCCCCACCTCACAATAACGACTGGTTGCATTGTAATCTCATCCCATTTTTTTTTAATTGACATCAGAATATTCCTTACACATTTTTATAAAAAAGTACAAGCCTCTTTTCAACCTCGTCAATTATTTTTTCTACGAATTCTTCGTCTGTAAACATGATGCGATGTGTGTACTCTCTGAACGCTCGGTCAGGACTAAAAGAGAGGGGGGTACATCACAAGACTGGTTTGTCTTGTGATGTGTTGGATGTGCAAAAAAAGGGAAATACAAAAGGGAAGCCGACAATCGTTAGTCAGATTTGTCGCCGTGCAGTTCTTGTAGGTATTAGACAATTTTGTCTATGAGACATTTTGTTTGAAGTTTGCGCGTCTTCATAATTTTTGTAAAGCAATAGTCTGTCTTAAACCTATCGTTACTCAAGTCTGCGCTCAGCCTTAGGACGGATCCCAATAATTTATCTAACCACAGTTTTGCTTACTACCGATAGACATTTGACATAACGTCCATACAAATAGTGTCAAATATCTATCTCTAGTAAGGTAAACCGGCGCTAGATAGATTATTGGGACCGGCCTTTAGTGTAAATTATTTACTCTATGAAATTGATATGAAGCCTTACCCTTAGCAGACTTTTCTTTGTCCGTCATCCCTGAAGTTTGATCCTCATCATCAGACAGCCTGTAACCATACACAATTTTCAAATGAGAAGACATTTTATAAATGTGTCGTTTATGTGTACAGATCTGCGCTTGAATTAATTTAGCTACCGTAATTAAGGCAAGGGCATCCGAGATACAAGTTTCACTTTAGCTAGTAGTTAATTTTAAAAACGTTTAAAGGAACATTTTTATAGTATGATTTTTTTTAAAGCACGAAACGCCTGCTTAGCGATACCAAACATTGCATCCGTACCCATACGACGGTTAAAATCAGATAGAGAGCTGAAATTCGATGCTCGGACTTCGTGCTTCGGTGGCCTAGTGCTCACGTCGTCTGACACGGATTGACGGAAGATGCGGGTTCAAACCCCTTCCGAGGATGGAATTTTTCTCTCTAAAATTGCAATGATTGATATCGCTGAAGGTTAAGTGCTTTAAGGGTAATACTAAACAAAAATGAGTAGTTTTGCTGCTAAATAGAGTACCAACAAAAAGTGGTCATGGCAATTATGTGTCCATTTATAGATTTTTAGTTTTAGGCCAATCCATTTTGGATCTGCGTTGGTTCTTTAGATTTTATTAAAACTATTGCACCAAAAAGTAAACAATTTCAATTTAATATTGTTAGCGACTCAATAACTTATGATAAAATGGAATAAATTTACCACTTAAATTATACACTTACACACTCATACCCCCGCACTAGGGTTCCCAGTGCCGGGAGAGGCATGGGCACAGTAAAATATCACAACATCAAAGATATTTGCCCTTCCCCCAGGGATCAAATCTCGCTTTGATACTCTTTTAACAATGAAATATCAGTTATGTTTATTTTTGGTAATCAATTCTTACTTATTCTTTACATTTATCACAAAAACAAGTGTAATTTGAAAAGTACCGTATTTGATAAAAAATTACATGGGACCAAACGGGAAGCAGTTTTCAAACAATAAAAGAATTTTGGAAATCGGTTCACTCAGTCGAAAGTTATGAGGTAACAAACATAAAAAAACAAGCACAATTTGAAAAATTTAATACCGACTTCCATTCTATCAGTTATTGGAGTGTAACTCAAACCGAATTTTATGAATTTTAAATGGACACGGGAAGCACAAGCTTACAAACAAAAAAAAAATTAAAATCGGTTCACCCAGTCCAAAGTTAAAAGGTAACAAACATAAAAAAACAGTCGATTTGAGTACCTCCTCCTTTTTGGAAGTCGGTAGAAAATAATACAGTCGAATCGAGTACCTCCTCATTTTTGGAAGTCGGTAGAAAAAGACAATGAGTATATGCGAAAGATAGCAGTACTTGGTCACTCTGAGTGTTCAATCAACCTTATTGTGGTCACTTACAGATTGGATGACTGCTAGTAGGATTTTCATCTGAGATTTCGTCCTTTGTAAGCATCGGTCCCATTGGAACAAATGTTTGTGAACAATAATGTGTGGGACTACTGCTGCTAACTCGTGCTAGAGCTTAAAGTGAAGGTGACAACGTCTAAGACCCGACAACAAACATTTTTGCTAATTACACAAACATTTGCCTCAACCAGGCATGAAACCTGAGCCCCCTCACTACCAACTGAACTAATGGAGCCGTCAATATAAATCTAAACGTAGGGTGCCATTATGGGGATACTCGGATTCAAACGCGTGTCTTCCGAGAATTCGTGTCAGAAGCCATGACAACTACGCCACCGAGGGTCGTCGTCCGAGCATCGAATTTTAACTCACTATTTCATTTACTATTTTAACCTTATATGTATTTGAAAATATAATGTATGTTCGTAAAAATTTACATAAAATATAAATTATATAGTGATCACCACCCTTTTAATACTAGAAATACAAATAGGATAGCTGTATCTTGTTTTAGACTTGCGAAGACTAATAAGTCATTCCTAGGTAATTGTGGGCGTTTTTACAATAAAATCCCAAAACACATAACTGAGCTCACAGAGGGCAAATTCAAGTTGACTGTAAAAACCATTTAATAAAAAAAGCTTATTATAAAGTCCGACATTATTATAGAAGATAAAGATGCTTGGAATACTCCACTTCTGGTAAGCTGTCACTCTGCCACCCATAAAATGTAATATGTATTGTAATATTAAAAGAATGGCCCCGAGTTTCTTGCCGTTTCCTCTCGGTAAGCTCTATATATTTCGGAACGCGGCAGATGCGGAATGACAAGCCTATGACAAATAATCATCTAAAGAAAAAATAAAAGACTATTAGACCACCTGGCCAAACACGCACATCCTGGTTTCGAAATCTTTCTAGTTTGGGATGATATTATAGGAGATGGCATTAGAAGAAGAAGCCATGTAGGTATATAAACACGCGAAGAATTAGTATCAAAATGTACTAGTAAACTACTCTAAGTTCTAGTTATTTATCTGTGCAAGTTACATCCTTTGAACTTATGTTCTGTCTTTGTCTTCCTAAGGTTTGTTTTGTATGCTCAGACGCAAAATGTATGATCCAGAAACCGACCAATCTTCCTTCCACCGGCCAGTCTCCTTCGTTTGTTTTCTACTCTATCCACGCGACACTGGCGGAGTTGCGGCAATCAAGCAGAGGCATAATCTAAGAAATAGAATAGTATTTTAAAGAGTTGTAAAGGTACCTGTAGACGGGCGCGTGGTGAGCGATCGTGTCGCATGCGGCACAACGCCACGCTGCGGACACGTTCCGCAAGCCGCAGTCGCAGCGCCACGCGCGTGACGCCTCCGGGGCGGATCCCACGCACGACCATCCGCTATAAGGAGACACTTATTGCATCAAAGGTCGCACGGCCAGACACAATAGAAATTTCATTGTTAAAATGACATCGACCGTTGAAGGGTTATGTAAATGGGTCAATTAAGTTTTATTTGTCCAACAACACCCTCTCTCTGTCCCTACTCGATAATCGAAATTCTAAAGAAAATGTATGTTTAATTTGCAGGTAAGTATTTTATTTTTCTCATCAACAAAATACCTATCTATTTACTAAAATATATTGTTAATAATTTGCTATTAATCAGATAAATAATGGTTGTCCAAGTGACTTAAGCTCTGTTTCATTGTATTCATCATATGTTCACCATTTACAAAACAGCACTGCAAAGATTTTATTATAAAAAATAAACACTATTGTGCATTAATTTCTACCATGCACAATAATTTATAATATGTCTGATACTAATACTTCGACTTTTAGTCGTCACGACCATGCCAGCCCCATTGTTACATACATATTTATGAGGAGTTTTCCAGTATTTTAGTTAGAGCACATGCCGTAAATCATTCCAGCAATGTATGACGTGGACATTGCTAGGATACTCTGGAATATACCCACATCCAAAAAATGTATACCCCTTTCTCTTAGCTTACATCTAATGTGTTCACTGCGGACACATTCCCCCAAAAAGTGTTGTGTGTCTTCTACTTTGCTGCAGATTTCTCAATTTGGTGAACCAGCTTTTTTCATGAAATACTTGAACTGATTAAGTGGAATGTTCCCAGAGCGAAGCCTACATGCCATTACAATATTATGTCTACTAAGTTTAGTCATCAGGAACCATGGCAACCGAGGAGGTTCATTTTGTATGGTTCTGTACCAAATCCCTTTGTCTGCCGAAATTTTTGCAAAATGATTGTGCCATGCACTGAAATTTTTAATTTTGTATTTTGTGATTTTGTGTATTTTGTAAATTCTGGGATAATGAAGTATCTATTCCTGTGGATATTCGTTATTACTTTTGTTATTTAACAAATTTCTTTGATTTTAAGTGTGTCCTAAAATCGTTACGATCCATAGGTCTTTCAGACATCCGTAAAATACTTCGGCACAAAAAACATAGATGGCGCAGCATGTACCTATCAACAAGTTGATGGCGCTGGTAATATTATAATACACGGCCAGCCGTCATTCTGACTTCACCATAGCATGATTTTTGGGCGTTTTTATAGATGGTACGCAACATTTGGTGCGTGAGTCCGACTCTTCCGTGCACTTGTCACAGTTAACATCACAACATTATCACAGTTCATAAGATACAGCCTGGTGACAGACAGACAGACGGATGGATGGACTGCGGAGTCTTTAAAGTACATTATAATGAAAAATTTACGTTCATAAGTGCGACTTTGATGCCTAGATTGAATAAATGATTATGAGAATAAAGAGAAACGGTAAGGCATGTTGTGAAATTCATTATTTCAGCGCTGGGATGTCCACTGCTGAATATTCTTATTGTTTGCTCATGAGTGAAGGACGTGATTTTGGTGTGTAGTTTGTGGCACCCTTTTTTCCAGCTCTGTCTATCTTGCACTATTTGTATGGTTGATTGCAAAGTGGCCATTGATGTGGTATCCATTGTATCAGAGATCACCCCCTGCCTCTCTTTTCTTTGACTCAGCCAGTGATGATCAGTCTTTCTAGACTGACTGGGTCTTGCCTGACTGTGTGCCTAAAGAACTTGAATATTCTCTGTCTGTAGATTGTAGATAGTTGTGTCTATATATTTACAAACTGCTGAACATACACCTTCGCAATATATTTCCAAAAGGACTGGTTGGAAGTGGCCTACTGCACCCTTTATCAGTTTGTATGTCCTACTTGTCAGTGTATGATGTATGCCTCTACTTCTTGGAACCTTCCGGCCCCATTAGTTCTGCATGTTATGTGCCCTGCCCACTGCCACTTCAACAATAATGTTATTAGGAATTAAAGTTGATAAATATATACCTTACAAATTTTAATGCTAAGCTGACACAGTATCTCTCGCACCACTTCCTATCCCAGAATTGTCATCATCATCTCAGCTGTAGGACGTCCACTGCTGAACATAGGCCTCCCCCTTATTTTCTAAAAGTACCGGTTGGAAGCGGTCTGCATCCAACCTCGCCCTGCGATCTTTATCAGGTTGTCTGTTCATGTCAGTGGACCTACACTGCGCTTGCAGGTTTGTGGTCTCCATTCCAGAACCTTCCAGCCCCAACGGCCATCTGTTCTGCGTGCTATGTGCCCTGCCCAGTGCCTTTAACTGGCTAATCTTCTGGGCTATGTTGGTGACTTTCGTTCTTCTACGGATTTCCTCATTTCTCATTTGATCACTTAGAGAAACCCCGAGCATAGCAGTCTCCATAGCTTGTTGTGCCCATAGTAAGAGACCATGTTTCAGTGCCGTAAGACATCACTGGTAATACACATTGGTCGAAGACTCTTTAAATTTTTTACTTATAACAAATTTCATATTTTTGTTATTATTGATGTGCAGCTCTTTCACACTTGTGTAACAAATCAAAGGCACACAACATAGTGCCTATAGTTTGTTACTGCTCTTAGATATCTATGGAACATTGGTACAAAAACCAATGGCATTTATCAAATATAGGTATATAACATAGTTTGTATTGTGTCTTATCTTATGATAAAAGTTGTTAAGCTATGTCGAAGACATTTATTTTCGCCAACTTGGGGCAAATCTATAGCACTATCAGTAACAACTGTATGCACAAACCTAGGTAGGTACTACTTAGATAGTTTGTAAGGAGAAGTACACACAAAATTTCCATAAGACATGACAACTTTTTCATGTTAAACCACAACCCTACTCATATGCACACAGAAATAAGTAAGATATTAAGAGAATATTGATTTAACCTGTTATTGAGTACAAATACACCAAGCATATTATTACAAGCAACTCACCTGTTCTATCGATAGTTGATCACAAAAACTAAATTTTCACATAAATACTGACATGAGTACAACCAAATACTTACGCCAACAGATAATTTCGTTAATGAACTTGCTTCACGGTCGTACAACATTGTAATACAAAGGATTTATAACCTAAAATACGACCAGAGAAAAATCGATACTATGGAACAACCCCTAACAATGGTTCCACAGTATATTGACTGAAACTCACCTGGAAAATTGATTTTCAGTGGGAATAACGATTGCTTCTGACCCAGGAGTAGTTCCCTCGCTCTTTCCAGTACGCGATGTGTATTCAGAAGATTCTCTGCAATTATCTCTACAAAACCCACTGTCATGACTTGATACCCGTTTTGTTCCACATTTTAAACACTTCACACTCTCTGTAGGGTTGATTTGGCCGCACGTCTGACAATGCCATTGCAGCACCGATGCGATTGAGCCCATTTTAATTCACACATGGCTATGAAACCATAACAATTCGTCTTTTTAAAAAACAAATTTTAATCTAAGAAAAATGAAAACAGCTGATCCACCATGTTGTTTGTATATAACTTTTTTTATAGATAAGTCCTAAGATGCGTTCGTTTAGCAATGTGGGCATCCGTGGCGTTGCCATTGTTGGCTTTTTTGTAAAAGCTTTACGAACGTAAAGCTCAAAAACGTTATTTTTGCCAATTTTGCCCACACCCTACTCGAACGCTAAACCGAAAATTGCATAATAATAATAATTATGCTGTCAAATAGATAGTTGTCAAAAAACGATAACAAACAACCATGCTCCAGACGTGGGTCAAAAATTGCACTTTTTGGTTGCAAAAATTACTCTTTTTTAGCTTCCCAAACGCTGAACAGAAACACATTTTTGGCATAATTTTTTTCTTCTTTGCCCAAAACAATTCCGGGAAATTCCATGAAGAACCGGTTACAAAACACATATAAAATATGAGTTGGGGAACCGGTTCTCGCGTTCATCGACAGCTCGAAAATCGAGTTTTGAACGCACCCTTGGTTGCTAGTGTTTTAAATTGCCACAAGATGGAACGGATTTGGATTTTTAACTTATCAAGAAGACCGCAAAAGCTAATGTTCCTTATTGCTAATAGATGGCAGCTGCTGCTTTAAAATTGAAAGTCGAATTCTTCGTTTGAGCAATACATAAGTTTGTTAGAGTCATTCAGAACTTTGTATCTTCTAAAAGAGCTTTTTTTTGGCTCAGTGTATGAGAGTCTACGTTTCTTATTCTTTTGTCTGTGTCTTCTGGCTTTTAACAATGGAAAACTTTACTCTGCCAGTGTCATGTCCTTGCACTCAAGGTTTTTGGCGGATAGTTCAAGTTCAAGTTCAAGTTCAAGTTCAAGTCTTTAAGATTTTAACTTACCATCGTTAGAATGGCGACCTAACTATACCCATATGCTCCCTTTACATACGTCTCCTTTTAGTCGATCTGTAAATCTGTTGATTAGTTTTCTGACAGAAACTAAAAGCTTTCAATTTAATCATATTAGAAACAAAACTTCTAAGATACTCGACTTATTTATATCGAACAAAACCGGATGTAACTTGTTACCTGCTCCAGTACCTTTAGTACCAATAGATGGATTTCATATACCTTTCTATGCAACTGTACCTACGGAACGTGACTGCAGGCGTATGCAATCCAAGCCGCAATCGAAGCATTGCTTTTACAGGGCTGATTATAAAGTAATAAATGATGAAATAATTGGAACAGACTGGAATCTTCTTTTTAAAAATAAACCATCTGAAAGTGTAGTTCATACTTTTTATGAAACTTTATATAGTATTATTTCAAAGAACGTTCCTACAAAAATTATTAAAAAGTCTAGTTTTCCTATATGGTTCAACTCATCTTTGAGACACATATTTACTAATAAGAAGAATGCATGGATAAAATGGAAAAAATATAATAACTTATCGGATTATGAGAGTTTCGCAATGTTTCGAGATAGACTTAAAATAAATTCAGAAATGTGTTACAAAAATTACATTACAAAAGTTGAAGAAAGTATTAAGAATAACATTAAATATTTTTGGTCTTACATTGCTAACAAAAAGAAAAATAATGACATTCCTAGTTGCGTTTATTATAGAGAAATAATGTCGAGTGAGCCAAGAGACATATGCAATATGTACTCAACATACTTTCGCTCTGTGTTTGAACCCTCCACCGTTCCTGATGGATATAATATAGGTAGTAGCACACATACTGTGGATAACCCAACATCAGATTTAATTATAAGTGACCTTAATTTTACATTGGATAATGTCAGATCTGAACTACGTAGATTAGACCCCACTAAAGGTACTGGAGCCGATAATATTCCACCATTGTTTTTAAAATATACCGCAGATACTATTTGTTTTCCAGTGCAATATATATTTAACCTATGCATACGCGAGGGTGTTTTCCCTCATATCTGGAAAGTTGCTCGCATAACACCTATCTATAAAGTAGGATTAAAGAAAGATGTCGAGAACTATCGCCCCATCTCTATTTTACCATCACTGTCGAAGCTTTTCGAGAGGCTTATACACAATGCAGTATATCCTAGTTTACACAACATTATTATACCTCAACAACACGGATTTGTTCGACGTCGATCCACTGTTACCAACCTTTTAGTATATACTACTGAAATATTCAGGAACTTAGATAAGAACAAACAAACTGACAGTGTGTATACCGATATTAAAAAAGCTTTTGACAGGGTGGACCATCGAATTCTATTAGACAAAATAGCATATAATGGTATTCGTGGTAACTTGTGGCGCTGGTTTAAGTCATATATTACGAATCGCAGCCAGAAGGTAGTAATCAACGGTTTCGAATCCGATCTAGTTCCAATTAGTTCCGGTGTCCCCCAAGGGTCAATATTAGGACCATTACTCTTTATACTATATATTAATGACATTAAAAACTGTTTTAAATTTTGCAATTTCCTTTTATATGCCGATGACTTAAAAGTATACCACACCATAAATAATTATCAGGATCACTTAAATTTTCAACAAGATCTTGACAGGTTCTCGGCGTACTGTCTTAAAAATAATCTACTACTAAGTATTAATAAATGCAAATCAATTACCTTCACACGTAAATTAAACGTAAGCAGTTATACATATGTCTTATGTAACACTAATCTCGAAAAAGTTCAGATCATAAAGGACCTAGGAATAACCCTAGATAGTAAATTAACATTAGACGTACATATTGAAAATATAACAGCTCGTGGATTCAAAATGTTTAATTTTGTCATAAGATCCTCAATTTATTTTAAGAACGAAATAACGTATCTATTGTTATATAAGTCACTGGTTCGATCACAATTAGAATATGCTGTGTCAGTGTGGAACCCGCTTTATAAGTGTTATATTAAAAATATTGAAAGAGTTCAAAAGAAATTTTTACGCTGTATGCATTACAAACTCTGTCATAATATTATACCGTATGAAAAGCTGCTAAATAAATATAAATTATTAGACTTAAGCTCCAGGAGACAACAGCTAGATGTAATGCTTTTGTATGACTTGGTTCATAATAGATATGACTGTTCAGAATTGGTCAATGAGCTTCGATATAAAATACCTTTTAGAACTTCTCGCTATAAACATAAAGTATTTGCTATTGCAACTTGTCGCACTAAAGCTGGTCAACGATCACCACTGTATCGTATGACAAGTTCATATAATGATCTTTTCAATTGTATAGACTTATTTCATGAACGTGTGGGTTGCTTTAGGAGGTATGTATTGGACCTTCTTGGAGGTAAAGGCAGCGACCAATAATTGGTCTAATTTATTTAATTTAATTGTTTTATTAGTTAATTGGTTTAATTAATAATAATTAATAAAGCAGTACAAGTCCGTGAACAGCATCACAATTATTGTGATGCTGTTCACGGACTTGTACTGTTTTATAGCTAATTCAGCTCATAACAATAGGAAGTTTCAATTATAGTTTACTATTCTCGAATAATGTAAAATAAGCTTATAATGTAACTACATACTTATATTTTTGTATATTATCATACTTATCTTTATTTTCATACCATATTGTATTCTAGCTTTTTGAATAATTTACACTGTTTGCACGTCAACAACTTAAACCTCATAACCTCATAACTTCTTTAAGAAATTTGTGGTCAACGAAGTTGGTCTCACACTTATTGTAATCTAGAATTTAAACATTTATATATAATTTACATTGTGAAACTGTTAGTTGGTCCTTAAAAATAAATTAAAAAAAAAAAAAAAAAGTCATTTATTTCGCTTTAAATTGTGGTTACAATGAAAGATCTTAAAGCTATAATGTTTAGTACAACACAACTTTTGCCTATTTGGCATGCGAAAATTTAAATCTTTATCTAAAATTATATTAAATTTAAGGTAATATACATTAAAATCCTAAGTTAACTAGGAAAAACCAACTAATATGTTTATAATACATGACACTGTAGGTACTATACTCTATATTACTATTTTAATGATAAACTAAAATTATACTATATGTTTGATATTAGGATGGGCTATATTTATGGTCATTATGTGAAAAGAAATGATTAATTTGATAAAAGCTACAATCAATTAACCATCTGAAAAGTTTGACTTTGAATTTTGGGAGTGGAAGGGATTTTAATGATTCTGGGATTTTATTAAACACTCTTAACGCCATAATATAACAATTTCTGCGGTAAAGCTCATTATTACACTGCGGAAACACTAATCTGTTCGGAAATCTTGTGCAGTAGCTACGGTTATCGCACAAGTTATTGAAAATTTCAGGGTGTTTTTTTACAAACATACAAATTTCAAATAGATACATACAAGGAAGTGGAAGCACCTTTAATTCCTTAAAAAGAGGCTTGCAGGATTCTAGAGGACCAACACAGCAAACTGTTTGGATACATCGTTTTTGTGCTTTGAAAGCTCTCTCCACTTCTACCGAGTTGCCCCAAATTACGAGACCATACCTTAGGACCGACGACACATATCCATGATAAGCCATAAGGGATGTTTTTCTAGAAGCAACTAAAGACAGCCTACGAAGAGCAAATGCAAATCTGCTAAGCTTTAAACACACACTGTCTACATGTGCTTTCCAGTTACAGTGGTTATCGATAGTGATTCCAAGAAATGTAGCTGTATTGGTTTCTTTTATTTGCGTATTTTGGTAAACTATTTTAATATTTTGAGGTTTAGATTTGATATTGTAAAATTGCATAATATTAGTTTTATTTACATTGACTTTTAGGTTATTTCTGTTAAGCCAAGCTATTACAGTTGCTATTGTTTCATTAATACTTTGTTCAAAATCAATATTCTTTTGTCTTGGGATGATAATGCTTAAGTCATCTGCAAAAAGAACGGATTTATGAGAAATTATACCAGGTAGATCGTTTATATATAACAGAAATAACAGCGGCCCTAATATGCTACCTTGAGGAACGCCAGATTTGTTACATAAGTAATCAGAGAAGAAACTACTCAAGGTATTAAATATATAGGTATAATATAGGTAAGTAGAAATAAAAAACATTGATGAATACAATAGTATTCATCAATGTTTTTTATTTCTACTCGCTGTTTTCTATTAATCAAGTAACTCTTAAACCAATCATAAGCAACCCCTCGAACACCGTAGTTTTCAAGCTTCTTTAGCAATGTCTTGTGGCAAACAAAATCGAAAGCTTTGCTCATATCAAAGTAAATTACTGCCACTGGCGTTTTCAGATTAATATGTTCTGTTATGTTTTTGACTAGAGTGAAACTAGCCAAAGTGGTGGATTTGTTCTTTTGGAAGCCATTCTGTTCATTTCTTAGAATACCGTTTTTTGTAATAAAGCTATATAATCTCTGGTACATTATTTTTTCAAAGATTTTAGAGAGAATTGGTATTAGAGCAATAGGTCTGTAATTATTTATGTTAAGCTTGTCATCTTTCTTATGAAGAGGTTTTACGGTAGAAAATTTTATGGCATTAGGAAAAGTACCTTGTTCAAAAGACATATTAATTAGATGGCTGACGATCTCGGCGCATTCATTGCTACAAAGTTTTAATACATGCGTACTTATTTCATCATATCCCACAGATTTAGTATCACTTAGTGATTTTATTGTAGTTTTGATTTCATCTGGGGTGGTTGGTTTAAGGAAGAAACTGGAAGCGTTATTACTAACGGTATTCATAGCAGTAACATTATGTAAATGTTTATCACCATCGTTATTATTATTTATAAAGTTGATGTTGAATATATTTGCAATTTGAATAGGATCTTCTATAGTATAATTGTTATTAATTTGAATCTGTTCTATGTTAGTTGTTGTTATTGCCCCATTATTTTTGATGATATCCCATGTTGCTTTACACTTGTTTCTAGATTTATATATGATGTGATTATTCATTTTTCTCTGAGATACGCGCATACATGTTTTAAGACATTCCGCATATTTTCTATACTGAGTTTTGGAATGTTCGCTCTTATTTTTATAATAAGTATATCGCAGTCGTCTTTTTGTAGCGCATGATTTTCTAATTCCTTTTGTGATCCATTTTAATCTTTTTTCTTTAGTTGTGACTCGTATCCTACGTACAGGAAAGCGCAATTTATATAATAAAATAAATGTTTTGTGAAACAAAGTAAATGCTATATCAAGGTTATCGTTATCGTACACTTCTTGGAATGATAGACTGGTAAGGTGTTTCCTAAAAATTTCAATATTGTCTTTTCTGCAGTCTCTTCTCTCTATATATAAACGTTTTGGCGTAGCTTTTATTTCATTTATGGAAAAAGTTAAAGTTTGTGCTGTATGATCAGACAGACCCGTGTAATGTACTTTTCCTGTAGCATCTGAAATGTTACTCATAATATTATCTATGCATGTATTTAACCTAGTAGGTTCGTTTATATGTATTTTCAAACCATAATTTCTTAGTATTTCTCTAAATTTAGTCGTATTTTTGTTTACTTTTAATACGTTAATGTTGAAGTCTCCTACAAGTATTATTTTCTGATGTTTACGCAATTTGTGCAGTAAAATTTAAATTTTTTCAAAAAGTAAATTTATATTTATAGTTCAGATACAAGAAGAGATACAAGAAGAGAATAATATTATGCCCCTTGTACTCCCCCCATAGACCAAAATATATATGACTCCCCCAACCCTGAAGGAGTGAATTGTACGGTACGGAATCAAATGAAAGTAATATCCTCATCATTATCATCATCATCTCAGCCGTAGGACGTCCACTGCTGAACATATGCCTCCCCCTTTGGAAAGTAATATGAGTTAATCAAAAGTATTAAAAACTGGTTTCGCTTTAGATTATAAACGTATACGTAACATATTTAATAAAATTACATAAAATGTATATAAAAGGTGTGAAAACAAGCGATAAAAGAGAGTTGATATTAGTAGGTCTAGGCATATCAGAATTTAGGTTATGATACAAAGAATAACTTAACTTAGGACATGAAAAGAAAATGCGATGGCTAAGCCCAATAAACCTAAAATCAGGTAACCTACTCTACTACCGGGACGGCGACCAACAGTCCCAAGGTGGTGTCTGGTTTCTCATCCAGAAGTCCCTTACTAACAACATAGTTACGATCGATAGCGTTTCCAATAGGGTCGTATACCTAATACTCAGAGTATCCAAACGATATTCGCTGAAGGTCATTCAGGTATACGCACCGACGAAGTCGCACCCGGATGATGAGGTGGAAGATATGTATGAGGACATTAGTCGGGCCATTCATACCTCTGAAACGCACTTTCTAGTTGTTATGGGGGACTTCAACGCGAAGTTGGGTAAGACAAGCGAGGATGAGTTGAAAGCCACCTCACAGGAAATGAACCTGGCTGAGTTCCGATGGTTCCACGAGAAATGAGATTGACTTCATTGTGATCACCAAATAGACGAATATGGAAGTCCTTGCGACACGACATCCGGATCTGTAGTATAAACCGTATTAAAGAGACGCTAGAGCGAAAAAAGGCTCCAAAGTGATTGCAAGAGACATGTCTATTGGGCAAAGCCAGTTGACGAAGCTGAAGAGAGAAGATGGATGTGTAGCGTCGACCAAAGCAGAGGTGTTCAAGACAGAGTGGAAGGTACCAGACAGCGCGGTAGGTCACCGATGCGATGGACCGATCAAATCAAGTGTACGGTCGGTGGTTCCTTGCATGAGTGCACCAGGATGACCGCAAACAGGCAAAAATGGGGTGACATCGTTAGGCGTATAACTTCTGGCCCCACCAACACTACTACATGACGATCACGACCGCTCTGTCAAGAGCGCAACGAAGAAGAAACTCCTGGACACCAGCCTGTACGAGATTAGAATGGCCTTGAAACAGCATAAGAACAACAAGGCACCGGGTGACGACGGTATCACATCTGAACTTCTGAAAGCGGGTGGAACACCGGTACTTAAAGTCCTTCAGAAACTCTTAAATACCGTCTTACTCGAAGGTTCAACGCTAGAACCATGGAACAAAAGGGTGGTGGTGCTGTTCTTCAAGAAAGGTGACAACACTTTACTTAAAAATAACAGATCCATCTCGCTTTTGAGCCATGTTTATAAGCTGTTTTCGAAGGTTATTACGACCCGTCTCAGTCGCAGGTTTGATGAATTCCAGACTCCGGAACAAGCCGGTTTCTACTAAGACTATAGTACCATAGACTAGAGATAGATAGTTGCGTGTATGCACACGCAACGGCAAGTTATACAGAAGACCGAAGAGTATAACTTGCCTCTATGTTTGTATACGTTTGTGGACTATGAGAAGGCCTTTGATTCGATCGAGACGTGGGTGTGCTTGAGTGCTTGAGTCTCTCCAGCGGTGCCGTATTGACTATCGGTATATTGAAGAGCTGAAGTGTTTGTACAAAAACGCCTACATGTCAGTCCGAGTACAGGAGCACAGTTCAGAGGCGTGAGACAGGGAGACGTTATATCTCCGAAACTATTCACCGCTACATTGGAAGACGCCTTCAAGCTTCTGGAATGGAAAGGACTTGGCATCAATATTAACGGCGAATACATCACTCACCTTCGATTTGCTGACGATAGTGTAGTCATGGCAGAATCCATCGAAGACCTCAGTACAATGCTCGAAGGCCTCCATCGTGTTTCCCAACGGGTAGGCCTTAAGATGAACATGGACATGATGAAAATTATGTCTAATGCCCATGTTGTACCTTTTTTATTATTAACGTGTGGGGAATGCATTTACACATCCCCGCCGAACCCGGGGGGATTTGACGGGGTATGTCGGACTCGTCCATTACGCGCCAACTGCACCCATTGCAGCAAGCATACCATACCGACTAAACCACCACACGGTGTTTCTCCAGACGCCCTAATGTCGGGGCAACGAGAACGCTTCTGCAATCGTTCGCGGCCCCGGCGGCGTTGGCCCTCCCACGAGGACCCATCCCGGTGAGATGAAGCAAGAATCGCTCCACCCCAACATTCTTGAGAGGCACGCGGAAACACCGCGCGCGCCATCTTGAGGTCTTTAAAAGGTGACGGTCACCCCCGTATCCATCACCGGGA
This sequence comes from Selenia dentaria, assembly GCA_917880725.1. Lineage (NCBI taxonomy): Eukaryota > Metazoa > Arthropoda > Insecta > Lepidoptera > Geometridae > Selenia > Selenia dentaria. The sequence goes on along the minus strand of OU862885.1, from coordinate 31,485,141 downwards.
CCTCTGTTATGGGGGATGGAGGAGGGCTTGGTACGCCCTCCTCCTACGCCCGGCTCTCTGGGTGCGGATCGGAAGAGTAGAGGTAATCTCTCCCTCCCTCCCCGCAGCATCCTTCTGCGATACGACCCGTTCGCAGAATTCTAGCCCCGCGTTCTACGACCTGTCACTCTTCACCTTGTCTTTAACCAATAATGGAAGCGAGAGGTCATCCCCCACCACTGCGATGAGGTCACGGCGCTTGCTCTCCCAAACTGGACACTCCTCGAGCGTATGCTGCGCCGTAACCTCATCACAGCTGCAAAGATGGCAGTCTGGTGTCGGTTCCCTTCCGGCGATGCAACACAGATACTTCCCAAAGCACCCGTGGCCCGTAGGACTTGCACCAACCGGAAGGTTAGTGTCCTGTGTTTACTGTTCAACCAATCCTAGAGGACGGGTCGGACAGCCTCAATAGTCCTGTGGCCAGCCCTAGGTTGGGCAACCCGCTCCCGCCACTTCCTTAAGGAACTGTCGAGCGTGGAATTTCAACGCCTGCATCTCTCTTGGCGGAAGGATCTCCCCTCGGATTTGGTGCTGCGAGCGCCGCTCGTACACACACGCGTAGACCTCAGCCTCCAAATCCCAGGGGGGAGACCCCGCCAATTTTTTCTCTACGTAATCGTATCAGAAATGAGGAGATCCATAGAAGAATGAAAGTTACCGACATAGCCCTGAAGATTAGCCAGTTGAAGTGGCAGTGGGCAGGGCACATAGCACGCAGAACAGATGGCTGAAGGGGCTGGAAGGTTCTGGATTGGAGACCACGGACCGGCAAGCGCAGCGCAGGCCGTCCACCGACACCGTTGCCAGATAGATTGGCGATACATCCAAGTGATGAGATGTCTTTACGAAACCGCCACCATGTCCGTCCAAGTACAGAATCAGCAAACAAGTCCCATACCGTTGCATCGAGGAGTGAGACAAGGGGACGTTATTTCCCCGAAATTGTTTTCAAATGCAATGGAGGATATGTTCAAGACGCTGAACTGGAAAGGACGTGGCATTAATATCAACGGCGAATACATCTCTCACTTGCGATTTGCTGACGATATCGTCATCGTGGCAGAGACGCTGCAGGACCTGCAACAGATGCTGAATGACCTGGCTGACTCTTCTATACGCATCGGCCTACGGATGAACTTGGACAAAACCAAGGTCATGTTCAATGAACATGTTCTACCGGAACCGATTGCGATACACGGCGCCGTTCTCGAAGTTGTTCAAAAATATGTGTACCTCGGGCAGACATTGCAGTTGGGAAAAAACAACTTTGAGAACGAGGTGAATAGAAGAATTCGGCTGGGCAGGGCAGCGTTTGGGAAGCTACGTCGAGTCCTTACTTCGCCGATTCCACAGTGCCTGAAGACGAAAGTCTTCAATCAGTGCGTCCTACCCTTCATGACATACGGAGCCGAAACGTGGAAACTGACGGCTCGAATGTTCCACAAGCTCAAAGTCGCTCAGCGGGCTATGGAAAGGGCTATGCTCGGTGTTTTTCTGAGGGATCGCATCAGAAATGAAGTGATCCGTCAGAGAACCAAGGTCATCGACATAGCCCACCGGATCAGCAAGCTGAAGTGGCAGTGGGCTGGCCATATTAGCCGTAGAACCGACAACCGTTGGGGTAAACGAGTTCTAGAGTGGAGACTGCGTCTCGGCAAACGTGGTGTAGGACGTCCTGAGGCACGGTGGAGTGACGATCTGCGCAAGATGGCTGGCAAAAACTGGATGCGAGAAGCCCAAGATAGACCTAAGTGGCGTGCAATTGGAGAGGCCTATGTCCAGCAGTGGACTGCTACAGGCTGATGATGATGATGATGATCCTTTTAATGCTAGAAATACAAATAGGATATCTGTACCTAGTTTTAGACTTGCGAAGACTAATAAGTCATTTTTAGGAATTTGTGTGCGTTATGAGCTCACAGAGGGCAAATTCAAGTAGACTGTAAAAAAACATTTAATAGAAAAGCTTATTATAAAGTCCGACATTATATAGAAGATAAAGATGCTTGGAAAACTCCACTTCTGGGAAGCTCTGCCTTATGATGGATATATAAAATGTGAAGTAATTAGCGCACAAAATTATCTGTAAACTTCAGAACTTCTTCTGGAAACTACAGATTTGTTTTATATATAAAAAAAACACCATTCATATACAAGTTGACACACGTCAGTCTAAGTTGACATATCTATTTACCGATGCACAAGTCACAATTGAACTGCTCAGTTCTTGCTGCAACGCCAGCACATAGGGTGTGGCACCATCGCTTACAAAACTAGCAACATACCCAATGCTCGCCTGGCTTCGATTTGCTGTTTAATGTAATTGTTGTTGTAATAAAAACATGCAGCATTGGAGTCATCATCATCAACAGCGTCTTGAGTAAAATCTTCCACAGGTTCAGTATCTCAGTCATCCTGAAAGCTAGCATGCTTCAATTGCTTTCGAGCTCGTACCGCTCTTGCGATTATCTTTCTCTTTTTTATTTTGGACTTGCGCGACTATGTCACGAATGCTATGGACAGTGAAAGTTAAACTTTGTCCATAGTATTCGTGACATAGTATGTCATCTTAAACTGACGGTTGGTATGTCATATGAGGTATAACAATATTTGCCGCCTTTTGTGACTCAAAATTGTGAGAAAAGAAAGAAGAAAAGAAATTGATATGAATTGAATTGATATTCATAGCCCATATTAATCACAGTTCATAACGAAGTCGTCAATACAACAAAAAACGTACCTACCTGATACAAATTTATCGCCAGACACATTTTCAACACAAAAATATTTTTGTGTTGATATAATTACGAAGTATAATGACGAAATCAAAACTGCATACCACCAGCGTAGCGTTATATTCTCTTCGCACACCACATCCTTACAACGCAAGCGGGTGGCCACTAAAATTTTGACTGGTGACACCATCTGTTCGCCGACATTTAAACGTCATCTAGGCACGTGTGGCGCGTATAGTTTAGAAGATGTGAACACTATGTCATCTTACCTGAGTATGTCATCTTAGGCACAATTCCCCTATATGCACCTAACATACTAGGTACCTACCGTTTTTATGCTCGCTAGTTCTTTTGAACTGTACCTAATTTGATTAGTCTCCGCGCGCGCGCTTCGACTAGATACCGCCGGCGTACTTGCAAAATGCGGCAACTAATACTACGCCGAATTCGGCGTACTCGAGCCCGCTCGAGCCAGTCGCGTCCCAAGCAGCGTGGTGTCAACGTACCGAGTGTTTTTTCGTAATTTTGGTCGTAATCCAAAGTAAAATGCCTGTTTGCAAAGAGAAAATGTCTAAAAATAATACTACAAGACATAATAAATACACTAGGATCATATACCATTAGTAAACACATTATAATTTCAAAATTTCAACATAAAATAACATCAACCATAAACGCCATTCAGTGTTGCCGTATAATATAAGAATCAAGTACCTATGGTTGAGATTTTAATAATGTGAATTTATTGTTATTATATTTTACTACTAAATATACGAAACCGAAATATTATACTGACGAACTCAAGAAATTATGTTCTAAACTATTACTCTCTATCTGCATATAATGACGTGAGGAGTAAATAACGGTGCTATATATAAAATTAAATGATTCGGCTAACCAAGTATTCACTTCTCAACCACTAGCTGAATCAAATTCTCTTTTCGATATTCTTCTCGTATATATTCATCAGTTCGCATCGCGCGGTCGCTGCGTAAGGATCGCTGCGCCTACCGCACGTCGCGCTTGTAACAAGATGGCGAAGTGTAGTTCGTGTAACGTTGTTATCAACGAACTTCTAGCGTTTGTCCAAAACAAAATTGATGTCATGGATGACGAGAGCATGGTGATGATCTGCACTCGTAGCTTCAGCGCAGCCGAAATTATCGCCGCCAAGTCGATGCTCTATGACGTCGTACCCACGGATCAACGGTTGAAGACCAGGCGAAACGAAGGAAAGTCTCAGCGAGATATGGAAGATATCGTCCGACTAATGAAAACCACGGAACCAAGAGAAATTCCTGTTTTTGTGGCGAGGGAGCTTAGCCGCCTACCTCCTGTGACTTGGGATCATGTAGACGTGACGCGTATTTTGAAGGACATGGTTACCATGAAGGAAGACATCGCGAATCTTCGTCATAACGCAGCTTCGAAGGAAGAGTTAGAGGCTGTCCATCAAGAAGTCGTTACTCTTCGAAAAGCAACGCAATGCAAGCAACGGCCGCCCCAGTCGTGCGTACCCTCAGTTTTCGTTAACGAAGCAACTAAAGTCGGTTTTTCTGAAAATAGTGGCCCGATGGGACTAGATGGACGAAGTTCTCCACCAATAGAGGACATCTCGTCGGAGCCGACTACTCAGACACTCACAGTACCTTCATCGCCACATAAGATTAACTATAGATCTATCTCCGCGAAAAAACAAAAGGTTGAACCACTACCGAAACCCAAACGAGATATAGTCTCTAACAATATAGACAGCGAAGGTTTCCAGCTCGTCACGCGCAAGAAACAGCCTCGTAGAAGCCGAAATATAGTAGGTACTTCCACTGTTACCACCAACTGCAAGATTAAGGCAGCCCCACGCACTGCGTACGTGTATGTAGCAAACCTAGACAGCTCAGTTACTGTTCAAGACCTAGCAGGTCATTTGCAAGAGATAGGCGAATCAATATTGAGAAGCTACCTGAAAATAATAAGGTGACATACTCGGAGTATAAGCTAAGTATACCATGGGACAGATTACCTTCGGTCATCAAAAAAGAGATCTGGCCTCCGGGCGTAATTGTTGGTCGTTACCATCAGAATAATGCTCGCACAGGCATCATTAAGGACAATAAATAACAGTATGGATTTAGGTATCTTACGAGTAACGTCAGTAAATTGTAAAAACGTGCGAAAAAAGGCTAAATTCATCCATGACCTTTGCGCTACAAGTGAATTAATATTACTTCAAGAAACATGGCTGTTACCCACCGACTTGCAGTTTCTTAATACAATTCACAACGGATTTAACACGATTGGTACATCCGCAGTCGACACGTCCAAAGGTATACTTACTGGTAGGCCGCACGGAGGCGTCGCGATATTGTATAAAAACACATTGAAATGTATACCTATAGACTGTGACAGCCCGCGACTCTGCGCTGTCGAAGTACTAGCTCACAACACCGCATTGCTAGTTATAAATGTTTACATGCCTTGCGACACTAGAGATAACAGCAACTTGCCTGAATACTGCGAAATACTAGGCAAAATTCACTCTATAATAGAAGACAGAGAAGCTACAGATTGCCTAATACTTGGAGATTTTAACGCGGATCCCACCTGTCGATTCGGGGTCGAGCTGGAAAAATTCTGTACGGAATACAAGTACAAATATGTTGACAAGTTAATGTTACCGAGCACAACATACACATTCGTTAGTGACGCGCACCACACGACAAGCTGGCTCGATCACTGTCTGGCCACTGAGAACGTGTACCGTGCAGTCAAGCGCATCTCCATAGACCTAACAACAGATTGGACAGATCATAGACCGCTTTTGTTAGAGTTACACGCACAACAGCTGACAATCACTTCGAACAGATCTGTATCATCCCGGCCGGCATGGTCTTGGAGACCGAAGTCGTGGGAGTGTGTTGAAAAATACACATCCGGAGTAACACAACGATTGAATCAACTGATGTCTTCAGAAAGTAACCTGCACGACTCATTAACTATTGATTACTTATACGACTCGATTGTAAAAATAATTCAGACTTGTGCCAAACAATGTTTTGGTACAGACAAGAGAAAAATAAATAAGAAAAAGTCAATTCCCGGATGGAAGAAATACGTGGCGGAGAAATATGCCGCCTCGCGCCTGACATTAGCTCTATGGAACCAAGCCGGTCGCCCCACCACAGGTCCTCTGTTAGAAGAGCGTAAGCGACACCGCACATCGTTCAAGCGAGCCTTAAAATACTGTCAACGAAACCATGACAAAATGATTATGGATAAAATTGCTACAGATAGGAAGCACAAGAACTTCGCAAAATTTTGGCATAGTGTCAACAAAATAATGAAGCCTTCTGCTAACTACCCCTCGCATATTGAAGGAGAAACGAGCGATAAAATTATTGCAGAAAATTTTAGCAAATTATTTTGCCAACCTATACCACAAAAACAGCATACGTTAGAGATACCGTTCGATCGACTCGAATGCGATATACTTATATCAATGGAAGACATAGTGGACGTAGTTAAGCAAACGGCTGGTGGTAAGTCACCAGGTTTGGATGGACTGACTATAGAACATGTTAGATACGGTGGTATAGGTTTATACCATGTACTGTCCGTGTTATTCACGGCCATTATAAAAACTGGACATCTGCCGGCGGCGCTTACGGATACGGTCATTGTTCCTATCTGCAAAAACCGCAGAAACAATATATCAAGCGGAAGCAATTATAGGCCAATAGCACTTGCTAATATGATAGCCAGACTACTGGAAAAGGTGTTGCACAAACATACTGCGCAGTATATAGAAACATCAGACTGCCAATACGGTTTTAAAAGTCAATTGTCGACTAGCACTGCAATCTATGTACTCAAGCAGGTCGTGGGGTACTATAAAAGCAGAAAGACGTCTGTTATAGCATGTTACCTCGACTTGAGCAAGGCCTTCGACCGCGTAGATCACAACCTGCTATGGCAGAAGCTGTATGACCGTAAAGTACCTGGTCAGATAGTCCGGGTGCTACAGAACTGGTATCTACACCAAAGAAATAAAGTTAGATGGAAAAATGAATATTCCACACCCTCAAAGCTCAACTGCGGTGTGAGGCAGGGGGGGAGCATGTCCCCCTCCCTCTTTAATTTTTATATGGACGGTTTATCCGATAAACTGATGGAAACCGGAGTGGGCTGTTCAATAAATGGGAACATAACCAATCACATAGCTTACGCTGATGATATGGTTCTTCTAGCACCTTCTATATCTGCGATGCGCAAGCTTTTAGCAGTATGTCAATATTATGCGAACGAACACAACATGATGTATAACCCGGAGAAATCTATGTACATGATCTTCGCGAGTGCAAACTGTACTGATCTGCCGCCCATTTTCTTGTACGATGAAGCCCTGAAGAAAGTGGATGAGGTGAAGTACCTCGGGCATAAGTATAATCACTTCCGACTTATCCGATCAAGCAGATATCGAAAGGCAGAAGCGTGCCAATGCAGTGCGCGCTAATATGCTGGCCAGACGTTTCGCTAGCTGCAGCAGCTCCGTGAAGGCCCAGCTATTTTTGAGCTACTGCACCAGCGTCTACACGGTGGAGCTATGGACTAACCACACGCAGGCGGCCATGAGAGAGATGAAGGTGCAGTACAACGACGCGTGGCGCGCGATGTTCCGGCTGCCCAGTGGGCCTAGACAAAGTAACATTCTCCAAGCGCTACCGCTAAGAGAAAAGTTAAAAAATGTATGGGATTGACATAAGGAAGCGATATATCACGTGATCATCGAAAAGGAATAGACAATTGGTAGACAATGTACAACAGTTATCTCTTCGTTAAAACGAAACGCTACCGTTTCTATTCCGTCAGACGCTAGTCCATACAAAGTCCTAGACAACACGCCATGTTGACAAGCGACAACGCCATCTATTCTATTCGTTTGATCGCTAGGTTAGCGGTCTCCGATACCCTGCAGATAACGCTACAAAATGGCGTCTTTTAGTCAGCTGACGAACGAAGTGGTGTTTTGTATCTACTATTTTTGCTATTTATTCAAGATGCATGCTTTAAAATTGATGTGGGCTGCACATTATAAATAAATATGGCTTAGAAGGCAGGCGAGAACCAACAATACGAGCATATTATTTTAACTTACTTTTATCCGTCTCGCTATTTCTAAACATTGAAACATATACCTAGTACACTAAAACCTTTTATATTTTATTTGAACTCTGTAATACATTACAATACAAATACTTTTTATTGCGTACCCAAATATACAGAAATTACAAGAAGACACTAAACTGTTATGTGACGCTTAAACGGACGAGCGAGTTTCTCGTTTCGACACAAAGTCGAATGATGGTGTTTTGTTTGTTTTTGCCCGTTTTCTTCGTCCCTGCTGAGTGCACGGTGTGTGCATTGAGTGTTGCGGTTATGGTTGGTACGAGTAGGTGGGTGTTTATGGTGAAGTTGAAGGCTCGCTTCGACGACTATATACCTACTCTGCCGAAGCCGTCGCCCGTAGCGAAAGCAATTCGGCTTCTACTTGTGGCGGTGGCGGTGGTGGTAATGGTGCTGTTGTACAAATATCTGTAAAAAAATTAAAATGTATAATGTAGGTATATATGTATGATAACAAATAAAGATTTTAACATTATTCAAAAACTCACGGATTTCATCCGGTTTTTTACAAAGGCATAAGTGGGCTTGAGCCCTCCCGAACGGGGCCTAGCTACCTATATCTCCATTCCTACAAAACACGAGAACAACAAAAGTAGTGCGTTTAAAATGATGACGAAATTGTTTATATTATGTACGGCGGCTCATAGTAAGGACAAGAATGGTGCCTTTATAACATTTGTTATGCACTTTTCTAGCTTAATAATTACTTCTACATAACTTTTTGTGAACTTTAAATAACACAAACATCGTTAATTTAAAAAGTTATATTAAACAAAAGACATACCTCTCCATAAATTCAAGTGTTATCCTGAATTATTCCGCACTTAGGTACTCGCGCTTGGGTTCCATTGGCCAAAAGTAAACTGGAATTTAAAGCAACAATATTATTTTAAAGCTAGTATGTGCTCGTAAGTACAGATTATTATTTACATAACACAATTACTTACTTTTTGTCACAAAACACTTCACACAATACTTGAAGATAGTTCAAAACAGACACTTTTCGCGGGTCAAGTTAGCAGCGGGAATGTCAGTTTGATATTTTGCTACGCTAACCATAGAGCATTATAAACTTTTAGCGCACGAACGAAGAGAAGGAGCGTTCGCCGCGAACGCGTGACGTTGTCTACCAATCTCCTAGCGCAAACGCTGAAGCGTTAGCGACTGGAGAAAGAGAATCGCTATGAAGCGATGGCATCTTGTCTAGGCCTACAGGTGGTGCAGCGCGAGCGCGATGTTCGCCGTAGGGCGCGCGCCCTGTTGGCCGGCGCTGCTCCGGAGCCGATCAGCGGCCGCGCGCACCGCCCTTTACCGCTCACACAACTCCCTGGTCGCCGCTGTCAGAGAGTGGGACAGCAGCCCGCTACACAAAACGTGGAGAGCATATCACACTCCCATCACTTAGTTTAGTTTAGTAATAAGTAAATAATTTGTATTGTTATGGATCACAGTCTGGAATAAAAGTTATTTCATTTCATTTCATTTCATTTTCATTTCATATTATTATAATAGAGATAGAAATATAGTGTAAATTCCAAAAGGCAAATGTATCGTAAACTAGTACAAGTTAGTTGAATGTGATATTTAATTAATAATAATGATTTTTAGACTCTCCATTGTACATAATAGTACCTGTACATAATAGTAGGTTTAACTATGCTTATAAGATAATTGTTTTTTTTTTCTACGCAGTTATTAATTGTAAATTAACCTAAGACGTTACGTACAAAAAGTAGAACCAAATTACTGACTGGTAGAATGGAAAAAGAAAGCACTGTAGGTGCGAGTATTACTAAATACTTGTTATTTGTCTTCTCATATATATATATACATAGTTAATTAATAGTATACTATGATATAAGTGAGCTAAATTTCTCATTATACACAAGGCTAATGTATTTTTCTGAACTACATTTATAACCAGTAACATACATACTTAATCACAACATACAATATTTTTTCCCAATAATTTGGTGACAGTTAGTGGCTAGTAACACAATTCTTCACGCACACTAGCATCCTCCCAATTTGCATTACACACACTACAATATTGAGTTGCCGCATTCACGGAGCCGTTGTTTTTAAATAGCGCGGTATCTAGTCGAAGCGAGAGCGAGACCAATGATTAATCTAAGCTAATTAATTACCTTATTCAAATTACCTACCTATCTACGCAAACAGGTAGACACAGATGAATTTTTATGGAATGATCGTTACTGCGAAATGAAATTAAAAAAGCAGAAAAACCAATAAGTATTATTCATTCAGTTTTCACGGGGAAATCATTAAAAAGCTACAAATGTCCACATTCGTATCCATTCCATGGCAATAACTTTCAAAAATTCACCGCACGTAAATTGTGTGGTGATAAATTTTCAATTTATTGTTTGCTGCTGGAAAACGGGCCTGGCAACGAATAAGTTCTTATGATACGCATTCTTATAATTAAGTACCTACATATATAGGTTTGAGGCATATTATTATAAGAATAATAATAAGTGTTTATTGATAATTTTTTTGCCAACAATTGAAATGGGCATGCTGACAATTTACAGACTGAGGACTAAAATGTTGATCTTATAAATATTCACTTTAATGTAAATGATAAGGTAATTCACGTAGTTGGAACTGTTGACACCTGAAACTGTTGAAAATATATCATTTCGTATTTTAATTTATAAGATAATTTGTTTTATTTACCCCCAATATTAGTTATAGGGAACAAAACAATTTGGGAAAAATCTTCTCTTTTTTTATTTAAAACTTCTATTTTTATTAAAATCGTTTTCGTGTAAACTAACCATAATTTGGCAGCAATCTTGTCTAAACATTCGCTAGTTATGGCTAATTTTATCAAAAATTCGTAACTTTAGCAATTTATTTCTGGCTGATGGTTTTGAATATTACTTTGAAACTTAAATTTTATTAAAGTTGATCATTATTCTGATTTATCTATGTAAAGACATCTATATTTTATATCAATATTAGTATACTGTTGACCCGACAAAGTCACCATGTCTAATAATTTTTATTTTTTTTTGTCCCGGGGAATTCCTTTATGGATACCACCTACCACGGGGAGGTAGGTGGTTATGTGGGAGTCCGTATACCCACCAAAACCCCGGGGTGTTCCGTCACTGCCGCTTTTGGAGGGAATGCGGGACAGATTTTGCACACGATCGCGAACCCGCCGCGGCTGTCCGTTGCCGAACCCTTCTCTTCGCGGCACGCCAGAACACATGGCGCGCCGCAACTGCCTCGGAGACCAAACCCGCCAACAATGGGCGCCAGACTTCCCCGTGTCTGGACGCCCGTGGTCTCCCTGCGGTGGGTCGGATACGTAGCCCCACCGCCTGTTACGTCAGCCACAGGGGATAACCCCCCCGCGACCCCACCTCCTCGAGTCTGCGCCGAGCGCCCGGACTCCACCTCCTCGAGCCTGCACCAAAGTGTCCGGGCCCCGCTCCTCCAGCCTACGCCAAAGCGCCCGGGCCCCACCTCTTCGAGTCTGCGCCAAAGCGCCCGGACCCCGCCACTCCTATGTGGACTTGGCGGCCAAAGCCCATAGGAGAGGCCTCGCCTGAGCCGGCCAGCGCACCCCAACGCCGGCGCGGCCCTGGGTTCCTCTTGGCTTCACCGTGGTGATCTAAGCCACGGCTACTGAGCCCCCCCGCCACGTCAATGCGGGAACACTTCGGGGGGACCATGTCTAATCCTAGAAAATGGACTCCCAATGTTGAAAATAAATCATTCTAGCCTGAATTTTTAAAGAATCTCTTTATTTTCTTATAAATATCAATAACCTAAGCTTAGGCTTCAAGGTAAAAATCATATTTTTGTTCTAGACATTCAAAATATTGATAAATATTAATTCGTAGTTCTGGCTTGGTGAGCGTTGTATTTTGTGAAATCCAAATTTTTGTAGTCTGTTTGCAAATTATTTTTCTGATATTTTTTCTACCATAGATTAAAGTATTTGAATGGAATTAGTTAGATACGTGTCTTTGCTATTTAATTAAAGCTAAAAACCTATAAGTTGACGCTTTAAATATTGAAATAAACATTATTTTCCATTTCAACTACGATTATTTCGGCTAGGTCAAGTTCGTCCTCGTGTGGCATAATATTTTACTATTATAGTTAACACAAATGTTTAGGTAACGAATTCCTTGGTTATTCAACTATCTCTGACAAAAATTTCATCCCTTAACTCGCTATAGGTATGGTACAATAGCCGTTTGTTACCAACTCGGCGCAAACATGCTGACGTGGGCGGGGGACGTCGAGCTGCGGCGCCCTCTGCGCAACTCGAACTGCGCGAGAGTCGCTAACATAACTTGAAATACAATTTTTGATTTTACAATTTTGATAGATAAAATAGAAAAACAATACTTTTTTATTATTATAACTAAAAGATACACCCTTCTTGTTTTAACACTCGTCGCAGTATATGTTCTGCAGTTTCTAAAAACACAAGAAGGCATTTTTTCCTGTGTGTGTTGTATAAGTGTTAAACACGCGCTACGTCGTTGCGAGACAGGCTGGAACTAAGTTGACTCAAGACAACTAGCTTGTGTTGATGTCGCCAAGACGTCTACCTCCGTTTTTAAATAGCATCATTTTATATAAAACATCATTGATTGAAAATGTGTTAAATAGCCAAATCCCTCTTTGTTCATTTTCTAGTCGATTTAATCGTCGTATGGGGACGGAGCGCTATCTATTGAATAACTTGGCAAACTTTAGCCAACCGAGAGAACCGTTTTTACAAATACTTTTGTAAGGATGTACGGTCTCTGTCGGTACTCTTCATAATTTTAATTATAATTATGATTTTTTGCACAGTGGCACAGTAATTGTCCTTATTGGTAATAAAATGCCTAAGCATATTTATGAACGTTCGGTCAATTTAACTTATGTTAGTCGAGTGGCGTAAAGTTGCTGTAGCTCTACCATGAGTTTGCAACATAAATGTAGTCTATAGTCGATACTCGATCTCGCCTACCTATTAACCCGTCGCGTGTCACGCGTACACCATGTTTACGTACTAAAAAGTGCTATGCTATGTTGCGCGTACGCCTAATGTATCCACATTTTTATACCTCTGGTTTGTAACTAATTTTATCAGATCAAATGCACTCCATCGGTATAAACTTGCTTTAAGTTTTACGGCCCTGAGCCGGATGGAGAAAGCGGACAGAAATAAAAATTAGTTATATAAAAAAAATATATATATATAAACAATGCCACGGACCCAATCCACAGACGGAGCCTGAAGGGCACACATACGATAAGGGCCTGTAGGGCACAATTTTTTTTTATATTTCTTAGCTTGAGGGGCATATACAATTTAAGAAAAGGGCAGAAGGTCATTTTTGCATTTTTTTTACACAAACAGACTTATAACTAATTTCTAAATATCGTACATACCGAGAGCAGACCGGCTCCCGCAAGCAGCAACCGTATATATATATATATATATAAACAATGCCACGGACCCATTGATGTCTGTGAACCAAAGCATTTAAAATAAAAATAAAACTGGCTTTTAATTGGTCAAACTATTCAAGTGTAGTATTTTTTATCTGAACTTTTATGCGTAGTTCGGAAAGACACCGAAAGATGTAGACACTGGACAGGTTAACCTGTTATTGCTTGTGATCTGCGCATTCGCTACCGATTTTAGTTCTACATTGACCGCAAGGTGGCACTTTTTTTTATAATTTTTTTTCGCGTTATTCTTTAGCGAGCTCCGATTGGTGTCATGGTAGCCCTATGATGAATAAGGTACAGTTTAGTTAGCATTCTACAACGAATCACAGACCATTATACTTACTACGTCATCGAATCCAGGACATTTTTCGCTGGTATATTTTTTAAACTTTATGGTAAGTGCTAAACTTATCCTGAGAAAATAGATATAGAATTAAATCAAACTCCTCCAGCAACTCACCTCAGAACAGTAAGCAATAAATATTCGGGTGTTACTTGCAGGCAGGGCGTGATGGATCAGAGCTGCACAAACAGAATGCACAAACCTGAAGAGAGATTGATAGAGCATCGACGCCATCGGCTATTAGGTAGGTACATATTTCAGAATAGGGAATATTTGATTATTAATCTCTTAAAAGAAACTGGTTTAACTTAGACTTGTGTGATAACATACTTCAAAAGTTTCAATCTTTGTTTTAACTAGCATCACAGAAAAATTAGTCATGAACAAAGAAGATTGTACCTACGTATTTATGAACAGCCGTCATATTTTCTACTTTAGCCAGTCGTTATTCTAAGTCTAGGGTGATAACACCACCGACCGCATCATCACTAACCATCAAGTGATATGATATAGAAGTCAGATACTAGCCTACCTATAAAAATACTTATTAACCACACACGTTGCAATTTCTGGAAAAGTAGGTTGATTTCTGCGAAATCTATTGTATTATTGGCCAAATATGGCGAAAATCGCGATTCAAAGGGAATAGTAGGTAAGTAACCACATACCATAATGGTCTGTGGTTAAATCGAAAGTTTTTGCGTATTTAATGTAGGTACATAAACTTGCCTTTTATAATTTTATTGTGAGAAACATCTAGACAAATCTACGTAACAACTTTATATACCTTCAGGCTATATTATACTGTTGTGAGGCTCGTGTAGGTAACCAGTTTAGTAATTAGATTCATTGTGTACCAACAGGTAAGTAACAATAAAATACCTATAGTAGGTAGGTATGTTACTTATGTGTTATTGTTATGTAGGTATATAAGTCGCAAATGTTCGGCTTTCAAGAATCGCTGTACATGTTCAGTTGTTTGTAAGAATTGTAGCTATATTATTTCATCCCGTATTCAGATTGATGTATTGAGGTACCTACTAAAAGATCGGTCATCTGGCTGGGTACCCACCCACTAAGAATGAATACCACGGAGAATGAAACTATGCCAAATTTATTTATTATTAGTACATATATTTATATTTCATTAGCAGTTGGGAAACATGAGAAAACCTAAATGTAAAACAATAAAATTAATACCTACGCAGAAGATGCTTGTGGGCAATAATGAAACGCTATTCAGTTCATAGACTATAGGATATTATACAACTTTCTTGATACTGTAGTAGACTTATTATTATTCGTAGAGGTAGGTACTGTGTATATTCTGCAAAAAGAATGGAAATGACATGACAAAGTCACACCAATAGTTATTTCCTTTGTTGTTGGACTCGTACGTTTTCTATATTTGCCATTTCTCAAGTTAGTCTTATCATGTTATCAATTAAAACATAAGTAGTTGCATCCATATCTACGACAACGATACCTAACGCCAAGCACCCGTTTCTCTATTACGATAGATTTCTTTTTAAAAACCCAGTCAGATATTTTGATCTAATGAATTCTGCCTACCTAACCTAACCTAGAAAAAATATCAATGCTGATAACTTTTAAACCCCAACTTAAAAAAAATATGGTACAATTTTATAATAGTCCTTAGTAAGACTAAGAGTAAGACTAAGAGTCTTACTAAGGACTACTGCTTTTGCATGTTTTCCTTTCTCGTGGGTCCGTCTATGTAATAATAATAATAATGAAGCTTTATTTCATTCCATACAAGCATTAAATCAAATTGATAAAAAGGGAAACTAAAGAAGTTAATATACTAGTTACAAATAGATAAAAAAAATTTAAACTAACTTTAACTAGCAAAATTTAATAAATTTATTATGCTTGTGTGGACCCCCTTCGGGTAAAAGCCTCCTCCAAAGTGTTCCACCTCTCTCTATCATTTGCGACGGCGTCCGTCTATGGAGGGTACCCAAAACACACAGAGGTTTGCCATTCTTCTTTATGAAGACTATCGTTATTAAAACAATCAGTATTTTTTGTTGTTTGCTCTACTCATACGAGGTAGGCACATCGTGGCAGCACGAACCATACAAAAAAGAAATTACATGTTAAAGTTTTTTATTATAATTGATAGGCCAGTTTTTCATCCCTATCTACAATACAAATCAGGAATATTAGAATAGGTAAACGCAAAATACGTTTTAAAAATAACACAGCTATTTAACCCTAGATTTATATGTAGCAGTAACATAATAAACATTAGTCTCACAGACGAACAAATTCATGTAAGGTTATTTATGAGTTTTTCAATGAAAGAAAAGAAATAAATAATTGTATTGCATAACTCCTGTATTTAGCTATTTAAAACTTAAGTCATAAAACAAAAATATTATTATTATGTACATTCCAGACACATCAGGCCACGGTGGTCCATACACATGAACTTTTTAGAGTGGTAAGATTGGAACCTCGTCATTCGACGTTTTTTGTAATAACAGAAGCTATAAATATTTTTTTGGGTACAACTTGGACCACGCGTGGGGCCGGTAGGCGTTTCATTCAAAACTTCGGCTATCTTCCTCATCTTGAGTCTCATTGCCGTTGGAACCTGTCGGGATCTCTTTTTCAATATCGACGTGATCGTCGATGTCGCTCAAGTCCGCATTTCCTTACTTAGTCGAGGTACAGTCGAAATTGTGAGAATTGGATAAATAATTCAAATAATGCTCTATTTGCCGGTCTTGAGCGTTTATTTCTAAAATATATAATACACACAATGTAACTAAATGTAATGTACTTGAATAATAATGATGACTTATTAAAAATATTATCACAAACTTACCGTGTACTTCATCAAACTAGAAATCTTCAAAAATCGTGTTTCAAAACTTACGACGGTACTCAATCGGTATCAATTCATAAACATTCGCCCCTCAGACGAATAAAACTCTAACTTCTCAAGAAGACGTCACAGCAAGTAAAATGTACTCGCGATACTAATGGTCGTATGACTTATGAAGGTACTTGAGAGGTCGCGGTTTCGCGCGGTTTGTGAGACGAATGTTTATGAATCTAGGGTTAAGTAATTCATATAAAATGTTTTGAATGGTTCACTCACGTAAATAAGTCGGATTTTTCAAAGTATCCAATATTGTTAGGAAGGTCGATGCAAAGCCGTGAGGGGGGGGGGGGGGGGGTAGCCCACCTCTTTAGGCATCTATCTATCTAGGCTATATTATCTTAGTCCAATGTCGTCGAATTCTTAGTTATCATAATATCGATGATTTTTGAAAAAATTACCAAAATCATATGGTTATTCGTTCATAGTGTTCAAACAGATAGTTACTAGTACCTAAAAATTTAGCTTAATGTGTATTCAATCGATAAACACCAACTTAATCATCTGTATCCACAAAACTGACTGAATGAGAGGTGTTTAATAATTAAACATTGATCAAAAATAAACGTACTATTTAAAAAAAAACTGCAGACTAAAACATTCAAACATTTTAAACAACATCCAGTAGTAATGCCCTTTCGATTGGTGTATAATACACGTAGATAGTTCTAATTCTCAGAACTATAGTACGTAAACCCAACTTAAGTCCGATTTCAACAAAAAAGTCTTAGTGGCCTAATAATAAATTAAACATTTATTAATAAATATCAAATCTTTTATTATTCATTTTCAAAATGTGATCCTTGGTTTCTTATACATTTTCGAGCCCTATTACGCACTTCAGTGGTTTTTATTTTTAATAACATGTCTGCTTTCATTGTTTCAAAGACTTGAACTATGTTTTGTTTTCCACTAAATGCTCCCGTGACGTTATTTCTTCAGTGTAAACGAGCTCCTTGGCTCGACCCCAGACAAAAAAATCTAAAGGGGTCAAATCAGGCGACCGAGCAGGCCAAGGTATCGGCCCTGCTCTTCCAATCCATTTGTTAGGAAAACAATTATCAAGATGTGTTTTGTGGATACAGATGATTAAGTTGGTGTTTATCGATTGAATACACATTAAGCTAGGATGCAAATATTTTTTTAGGTACTAGTAACTGTCTGTTTGAACACTATGAACGAATAACCATATGATTTTGGTAAATTTTTCAAAATTCATTGATATTATGATAACTAAGACTAAGGTAATATAGCCTAGATAGATGCCTAACGAGGTGGGTGGGCTCCCCCCCCCCCCCCCCCCCCCTCCTCACAACTTTGCATCGACCTTCCTAACACCCTATATAAAATTTATTTTTTCTTAGTAATTTGTTATGTATCTACGACCGAGTACCTTATGCGATATATACTGCATTAAGTAGACTACTGAGTGCAATAATATGTCTATAAAGCAGTTGCGTACACAAATTTACGTCTGTACTCGTATGTAATTAATTTCATATACTCGTTCTTATCACAATTGAAAAGAAAGTTTAGAGCCTTCTGGCTTCTGAAACGTAAGGCGTGGAGCTGCCTTCATCCATCATGGATCTCTCGATTTTTTCCAATCCAAAGGTTTTTAAGCTATGACTTTAAAGCAGATTATCCAAGCCATTTTGCAATATACCCATTTTAACAGAGAAATAAAGCATATAATTAAAACAAAGTAGAAACGTATCATATAACATGTATTTCCATTAAAAAAACCGAAGCGCCGCAATACATACGTTCCAACTTCAACGCAGAGTAATATATATGCAAAATCTCACCAAAAATGTTTGGAACCCTAGAAATCAATGGTAAAATCATTGGTAAGCTTTCTATCCTATATGTTGTCCCATATTATGTTAATTATGTCCAGTGCAGCTTGCAAATGGCACACCGCAGGGCCGGTGGCCGCTCTGACAGTCCAAATATAAAAGCCTACATTACCCAGTCCAACATAATCGTACAATTTAAAGCCACAATTACACTGGACGGTAAGTGCAGAGAAGAGGCTATTCGCGGCAGACGCGACTAGACCGCGCTCCGGTTACAGCGTCCAGCGGGAGCGGAAAGTGGAATTCTGTAAATGCATGGTAAAATTATTTACAATTTAATCGGCATTAGGCTCACTAAAATATTTTATTAAGACAGTCATGATTATGTAGGTATTATAAATAAGCAACTAAATACACATACTTACTTCAATAGGTGACCGAAATGATTGCGCCTTCTTTGAGCAAAAAGTTAGCATTGCCATCCAGCGTGTCAATGCCGCCAGCATTTTTGCCGTTTTTCCCCCGACAATGGGGCTTATAATATGGCTTTTTTATATTTCGTTTTATGCATACACATAATAACCTATTATATATTATGTTTAATTTATTGCACTTACTTAGGCGCTACGCAGACAACGGGGCGGGGCGGTGTTTTTGACAGCGAAACAATAAAGACCGCGTCTGGCCGTCGATGCCTTCGCCGCTCCGTAGCTGCTGCTACGGATATGCCGCAGACCGCACCGCCAGTGCCCGCCGGACACTGGCGATGCGGTCTGCGCTTTACATAACGCGTTACGATGCCAGTCTGTCTGGCTTCCCTTTCTCTCACGCATCCTCTCTCACTCTAACCCACAGCGCGCGAGGCGCACACCTTTTTTTGTTTATTTAATTAGTTGTTGACTTTAAATTATTTTGCAGTGTATTTTAATGCTGCAATGTTATATGAGATCATCAAAATATTATAAGTAACATTCGATATATTTTATTGCCACCGAAATGAAATATATATATATTTAACCAACTGTTACTTAAGCTTTTAATAGATTGGATAATTTGATGAATTTAACACGTTTTATTTTGATAATGGCTTTTACCAATGACTAAAATACCTTTTTTTATTACTATAATAGTAATAAAACCTGATAGCCATTGCTGATCCAATTCCATTCAGCCGTTGCGGCGTCAAAGAGAGGTCAGACATAACTACACGCAAACTTTCGCATTTACAATATTAGTGTAATGTGATGCATGGGGTAGTTGTGCCTCTCAAACAGTTATGAAACACATATCACCTTATCATGTGTATACCTGTTAAAATTAGTGCACTACTCCCGCTGACACTCCGACCACACCTTCCATTGAGTTACAGCACATTGTCATAACCAGTTGAGTGGGCCATGACAGCTGCAGTTGACTGTTATCTGCATGCGCATCAAGTGTTAATAAACGCTGGTTTAATGGCCTAGGCACGTGTGTGATGGATGCGGACATGGGTGATGTGTTGTAGGTAATGTTAGAAAGAGTTTAAAGTTTTAAAGTAAAAAGACCTTTTTGTGAAGCAGCAAGATTATTATGTAGCCTAATCTATGTGATTAGGTTCGGTCGTAACGATTCGGATGGCCTGAAAACTTCGACATTAGGGCTGACCCATATCCATCAAACCGCGCTAGGCCTGCGTGTTACTGGCGACTTTCATCATCATGAAGACCTCGTTGTATTTCGTTCTTGGATGTAGGTCTCTTCCCTTTTATCCAATTTTTTTACGAAAAGATTCTGTCCTTATGTCTTCCAACATAGCAACCATTATCATCCATGTTATCAGATATGAGAACCAGGTCATGACCACCGACTTTTTAATAAACATATTTTTAATAAACTACTACTACTAAACTACTAGTGCCCGCGACTACGTCTTGCGCAGAATTAGTATTTCGAGGTTATTATCTTCTCCAAGGCCATATCTACCTTTATACCATAATGTCTTGGACATGTTAATTTAGTGTCACTTAGTCTTAAATAAATATAATTTCATTTTCTTTTTTTTTTCTTAAAATATGTACACATTATTGGAGTGTACTCGTAACTCAAAAAATACTGGACCGAAATTGATGAAATTTCAATGGGAACACGGGAAGCACCAGCTTTTAAACAACATAAAAAAACCCGTCGAATTGAGTACCTCCTCCTTTTTTTGGAATTCGGTAGAAAATTAATCACCATGGAAAAAGACTGTCATTACATTTCGTCACCCTTGACGGCCGCCGAGCACATCTAGTGTATCGAGCTATCAAATTGACTTGGCTTTTGACTAAGCTATCAGAAATTGACAACGTTTTGATTTCATCATTGATAAACTTTGACAGAATTGTCATCATTACTAATTGTAATTTTATTGTAATTGTAATCTTGACGTAGGCGGAAATCTTATTATTTTGTCTATGCTGAGCCTAAGCATATTACGCGTGGTGATGGACGATAATGATGAAAAGTATCCGATGTGTTAATCCAGCGACTCATCTACCTCCACACCAAATTTCATCAAAATTGGCTTCACCGTTTGAGCGTAAAAGAGTAACAAACATCCACACATTCATACTCACAAACTTTCGCGTTTATAATATAGTAGGAATAGTAGGAAGTAGAAGGTATGATAGGAAGTACGACGACAATACTAGTTGTCCAGTACTCAATATAATAAATTTATAGAAGTTATTGCCATGTTAGTGATAATATGTATATTATGTATCTTTTTGTATTCCTTGATTTTGTTCAAGAAGGGCTGAGTCAATTTCGATTAAATATAATTAAGGGGCCACCTCTGAAGTATGATCTAACAAACACAAAAATAATCGTTAAATCAATTCATAATTGGTTGATTAATCGTGTAACAAACATACAAAAAATCCCAGCGAATTGATAACCACCTTTTAAAGTCAGCTAAAATAAATGCTTTCCCTTTTCTTTTGTGAAACAATACACATGCGACGTTGGCGCTTTTTCTACTTGAACTAATTTCTTAAGTAGGTACTAGCTAGTGTATCTATGTCGAAGTGACCGCAGTCCTTACATCCTTAGTTTGTTTCTAAAAGAAACCCAGTAAAGTACAGTCACCGACAAAAGTCATTCCACATCATCCTTTAATATATTTTTTGTTTTTTTTTATTTTATTTTATTACAATCACCAACATGTGATTTCAAATATCGATGACATCATGGACAAAACTACAGAATGTATATTGTGAATATTGGTAAAATGACCGTTTTAGGAAATGTTTACTACGTAAAGTACTTGAAAATCTGCTGAAAACTCCTTAGAGATAGATAATATTTCTTCAGACTCTATGATATTTATTTTATTAACAATAAAGCAAATCATATTCTCATATCTCCTCAGAAAACTACAATGCGGGCACATAAATACACTCACACACACACACACACACATACACTCGGCATGCGCTATTTATTAAATGTATTTAATAGGACTTACTTAATAAGATTTAGGAGTTTTATACTTCTAAAATGTGTAATGTACTAATTTTCCAGAAAACGGAGGGCTTTGACGCCCGAAACACAGTTTAAGTACTAGCTCAGGCGTCAAATGTCTCCATATATATAGTTTACTCTATGGTCTAATGTTCCATGTAAACTAATAAGATCAGATGTATAAGTTAAGTACATTAATTTAGATTCAATATTGTCATTATGTTATGTCAATCAATGATGATTATTATGAATTATTTTTAGAAAAATAACGACTAAATAAATAATACAGTATAATTCTAAAAGGCTATGATAGTCGATGCATTAAACTACTACTGCTATGGAGTTCTGCTCGCGGATTTGTATTCAATACTCAATACTCAATACTCAATACTCAATATTTTATTGCAGACATATGTGGGTACATGGAGTTCTTAAAGTAACATGTTTAAATATAAAGTATACATATGACCCTATTTGGGTATGGCAATAGTCGGAACGGAACGATCTATGTTCATTTTGTCGAAATTATCATTGAAAAATTCTTCTAAGTTGTAATAACATTTGGATTCTAAAATACCTTTTAAGTTATTTATAAAAGTTACTTCTTTTTCGATATCTTTTAATTCATTTGGCAATTTATTAAATATCTTAACGGCCATTGATTTAGGGCCAGAGCTGTGTATTTCTAGGTTGGACTTTGGTTCGATTAATTTATGTCTAAATTCACAGCACGATAACTCTTTAATTATCGTATTAATGAATGAACACTTAAAT
Source organism: Selenia dentaria (assembly GCA_917880725.1). NCBI lineage: Eukaryota > Metazoa > Arthropoda > Insecta > Lepidoptera > Geometridae > Selenia > Selenia dentaria. The sequence goes on along the minus strand of OU862885.1, from coordinate 31,462,377 downwards.
ACGGAACTATATTCGATACTTAGATACTGTTTTTGTAAATTATTGCATCCATAAAATTACTACCCTAAAATGTTGTGCAGCGCAGAAAGTTGCGTCAGAATGAAATTCCACAAGTCAATTTTCTTATCCAATTTCGATGTCGAGCACTTGATCAAATTTTTTTGACGGTTTCTAATTCCACTTGTCGAAGAACCATGTACAGATTTTACCTGTCAAAAACTGCAAACTATAGAGTGAATATCCCTACATTTGTTTTTCTGTCTGGTACTGCGACCGCTGACAATTTATTTTACCTTCTAGGCTTATTCAGCACACCAAATGTGCAAATAATAATAACTACAAATGTTTCATGAATCCGTCCTGCTATAATAACGTATGCGTCTAAATGTTTCGTTTAATTTTTTTTATCTATTTGTGCCTCATGATCATAAAGACAGACAACATTAAAACTTTTGTCAATTCTACGAATTGCTTACGAAATTTATTTGCAACCATTTTGATTGAACATAATCTTTGATCAATGAAAGGTGTTGTTAGTAAATTGGATGAAGTCTTTCAATTTATTTGATCAAATGTTGGACAAAGATATTTAACGAACACCAGCCTCAGATGCAATTAAATGTTGATTGAAATCTTAAAAATGTCGGTTTTATGTCAGTTTGAATAACACTAGCAAGCAGATATGTTAGTAAGTTGCTGACTGGAGCTGACATAAATAGAGCCGCCATTTTTTATAACATCCAAGTTTGTGATATTAAGAATTGTCAAATCGATGATACGCATCAATCGAAGGGAAATTTTACCGTAAGTATTTAATTCGCCAAACCAGATATCCGTTAGCAGAATTTTCAATTTAATTATGGCTTAAACTTACAGTATAAGTTAATAAATACGTTCTTCGACTTTTGCCACTGAGTGTACAAGCTCGGCAATTTCACGAATGGAATCGGAGCGTAAATAATCAATCTTACTCCAGTTTTACAGTTCGTTGTCTAGAATTTGTAATCTTCTAATCTCTTCTATCTCGTAAAAACTAGGTGTCGTATCCATCTTCATTTAACGAAACACTTACAAATAATCATACCATTAAAAACAAGAGAGGCACAACTATAATATGACATTTTAGCAGACACTGTTCACGGTTCAGCATTTAGTTCATTTTTCATTCGTTAATAGGGATACTGCCTTAAATAAGTGCCTTAATACTGTTTCTATTGTACACCATTACTCAAAAGATTGTAATAGACGTTGATGGAATCTAAAATGTCTATACTTGAAAATCCATCTTTTTTAGAAATCGGTTAATACTTCCTATGCCGTGATAATTAAAACAAAAGATTTATGAATGAAAGTACATTTACGTTTCCGTTACGCGAAGGATACGCTCAATTCTAAGATCAAGCTAAGCGATCGAGATAAACGCGTAAAGCGCGGACCAATCCCAATTGACGATGCTTTAACTAAGGTTGAAAACTGCTTATCAGATTGGACGATGTTTGGATATTGTTCTGCAGAAAGCGAGTAATATTTATGAATTTTATTCGGTTACTATTTTTTTCCTGTTCTTTTTAAGTTAAGTATTTTTTTCATATAATATTATCGATCTGTTTCGTTACACTAGATGTTTAAAGATTCTGTTCTTTACTATTATCAGGATACTAGCGTACCTTAAGTCTAGAATTTCAAATGTAAACTAAAGGCCTATTCAGACCTGAGCGTTATTCGCTACCGCTGTGGGTAGCGAAAAATATCACACGGAACTCGATGGGCAAATAGTATGAAATTCCTTAACTGCAGCGAAACTTGTACCGCCAAGTGCGGCGGTATTTTCTCTTGTTTGGCGAAACTAGTACCGCCGCCCCGCTAACCGTTGCCAACGAATATTTTTTGCTCATTTTTGCTCATTTCACAAAAAAATCTTTATAAACAAACTTAAAACTTCGACATGGGTTAAAGTCAAAGTCAAAGTTATTTATTGGTCAATATTCATTTACAAGTCAAACAAAACCAGACGTATACAATAGTATACTTATAAAATAAATATACTTAAAAAATAAATATAAAGGCATTCATTACAATAAAATTATTATTAAAATGTCAAAACAATATACAATTTTAATAACATTAAATTCTAATAATTAATATTATGTCAGTACTTATATGTCAACAAAGGTAAAAGTTATTTTATCCTCGGTTTGCAATTACCATTCATGAACTCATTGAAATCATAAACAGGTTAGCCACCAGCTCATTCACCAAGCCGCACTAGGCCCGCGGAGAGGATTATGGCCCAACTCCTCTCGTCGAGGAGTCGAGAGTCCCAGCAATGGGAGCATAATGGGCTGATTATGTTGTACTAACATTAGTAATAGTTTAGTTTGTCAGTGAACCATGAGTGTGGAAACGGCTCAACGGACTTGACTGAGTTTTAGGATAAAGATAGCTTATACTCAGGAGTCCTGAGGACCTCAAGACTCCTGAGGTCCTCAGGACTCCTGAGTATAAGCTATCTTTATGTAGATGCTAGCTAGCTAGTAAATGTGTTGATGTAGTCCTGAGTCACTGTAGGACTACATCAACACATTTACTCTGTTTTCTCCTACTTCAACGGGGAGTGCCTAATCAATCAATCAATCAATCAATCAAATGTTTATTTGCTAGAGTACAGAATACTTATACATACATATACTTATATATATAGAATACTTAGGTACATTTTCAAGGTCTTATAGTAAACACTTTTTTAAACATTCACGGTTGTTTTTAATAAACATATTGCTACTTACGGGATGAAAACCGTGGTAATTATTTAATTGAGCTCCCGATATTTCGACACTGTTGCAAGCGCCAAAGGCGTGCAAATAATTATTGGTCGTGTCGTGTTACATACTCGTATATTTAAACTTAATTCATTTAAATACAATTAATAAAATATACATATCCAATTACAATGTCAATATTCTATTATATTACAATTTAAGATTAACAATTAATTAAGGTCAAAATATTATTTCATGCTATAAAAACACTTGTCCGATAACCATGCAGTCAATCTACTCCTAAAAATTACCCTTTAGGGTTTTTAAATCTTCAGGTAATTTATTATACACAACTATGCACATATAAAGGCATATATCCTCTAAAAATGACCCTGAGTGATAGTCGTTTACCCCTTACAGAGCTTATTGTATACTATAGATTGAATGTACCCACTTGAATAATAGGTATCGTTATGCAGGAATAATGCTTTAAAGAGCAATTATAAAAATTTAGAGTTGCGCCATCTATACGACAGTTATGTAAGTATTTGAAAAAATACTTACATAGCTGTCGTATTTTTATATTTGCACGGAAGTAAGATGTATTAAAATTTATTTAAAAAATCAATTCTGTTCCAGGGCCATAATGCCAGGAATAAGAACGGACAAATCGCTTTCGCCAGCAAATCTCACAACGCCGGTCATCAATAGTCCCGGTCTCTTGATCTATCCTATCGGTACTGTCAAATATATATATGATAAATATATATATGATAAATATATATATGATCTCTACACTGTTATAACGTTTTCTGATCTGTCCTATTTTAAGCCTCACATCGACAACTCAAGTTCACTTGTTCTAATTATCCTTCCTATCAAGCGCGTATCGACTGCATTCACGTAAGAGTCCATTAGAAATCACGCTTATCAATGTAATTATATTTATAATTATCTAATTAAAGAAATCAAATTTCTTTTTCATTAATTTTATTAAATAATTTTATTTTATAAATAATAAATTCGCACAACAAAGAAAATACCCATTAATTACACTAAAATCAATCGGGCATATAAAAGAATATTACTTTTGTTGTAATTTAAATTTGACATATTTATGTTATATTTTAACTAATTCTTTCATTAGAAGTACTTATATGTTAATTTACTATAAAATGGTTTAAGAGACCAGTACTTACTAACTTTCGGTTGGATAACGCTGTCAAGTTGTTCAATAATGTCGCTCCGTCCCCATACGACGGTTAAAACACGTAGAAGTTAAAGTTCGATGCTCGGACCTCGCGCTTCGGTAGCCTAGTGGTCTTGGCGTCGGACACTGATTGTCGGAAGACGCTGGTTTGAATCCCGTCCGAGGAAGTAAATTTTTCTCTCAAAATGTTTTTTAAATAACTCAAGTTTCTATGTTTGGTATCGCTAAGCAGGCGCTTGTGGTTTAAAAATCAAATTATTAAAATTATGGTATGAAAAATTGTATAATAACCTCTCATACAATAAACCTATTGACTAATAGAAAACCATGAAATTCTTAACTCTTTTGAAACCAACAAAAGGCGGTTGCCGACACCACATCAAAAGCACAGAATAAATAATACTAACGAAATATCTAACTGAAGGGTTATTGTGCCCGAGCCCTAGGGCACCATCAAAAGGGCGTTTTATATAAAAGAGATCGTTTTTCATGGGAATGAATATGAATATTTGTAAAGAAATTTGCCAAAAATGCGATGTAAACGCCCCAGAAGGTATATTTGGAAGAATTGATTTCCAAATCTTCAAGATTTTCGTATTTATTTTTGTACGGATCAGCGGCGTATTGAACCCAAAAAGCAAAAAGAGTACACTTAGAATAATATCTGTACTTTTTCGAATAAATGCTCTCACTTTCATCGAGAGCCTTTTATGAAAATACCTACCTATAATAGATTTATATTTTAAAATACAGTTAAAAGTGTCAAGACACACCACGCCTGAAGGATTACACTTGCCAATGATAGTTGCAGTGCCACCCAGAACTTACAACTGCAGTTATATATATGTTAAAGTAATGATGATATGTCAAATCTAAACATCATAATGTGTAATTTAATGAAGTTAAATTCTGTGTAAGCCGTCTATAATATTCTTTTTTAGAAATTGAGTGGTACTCATGTCAAAACATATAACTTACCTATATAGAACATATACAACATATAGAGGGTGAATATTTACATGCTTGAATTATAGCAATCGCTACACAGTAATAATATTGGTCTGTGCAGTAATACGAGTGAATGCTTTGTTCATAGTAGATGAAAAGGTCAATCAGCAACTGCCTTTAAAACACACTGTCTAAATACAAATATAATTAATCATTATGAAAAAAACGTCATTACGTTTCCTCACCCTTAAGACGCGCTCGTATCCTGATAAAAGTAAAAAGCAGAATTTTTAAACGCCTAGTGTAACGTAACAGATCGATAATATATGATGAAAAAATATAGGTTAGTAAAGGAATAGGAAAAGAGTAATAACCGAATAGAATTCATAAGTATAACTCTCTTTTAGCAGAAAAAATCCTGAATAGGTCCACAAAAATAAACTTTCACGTCCAAACTCTCAGAATTTTCAGCGATAACAATTTTTTTTTTAGGTAATACATAGCCAACGTATAGTACTAAAGTTATAACCAGCAGTTTTTTCGATTCTGTTAGTATATATCGAAAACTATTAAGAAAACGTACAAAATTAACGCATTTTCGCATTACGTCGTCCAATCTAACAAGCTATTTTCAACCTTACGTAAAGCATCGTAAATTATTTTAAAAATGGGATTGGACCGCGCCTTAACTCTATTTGTGCTTTTTCACTTTCGCAGTAGAAATCCGTCAACCGAAACTTTGTAGTTCGTTTCTGGTTGTATAGGCCCAGTAGGTCTACCACGAGTTTACAACATTGACACCGATCGATTCTGGATATCGGCTGCCACAAATAAATGTATGAAAAAAATAACAGTGCCACCTCGCGGTCAATTGTAGAACTAAAATTGACAGCGAGTACGCCAATCACAAGCTTAATAGGTAAGCGAGATCGAGTATAGACGTTATAAGACATTTATGTTGCCAACTTATGGTAGAGTCTCTCCGACTCCCCTCTCTCCTGGCGACGGCCCAAGCCGAGGTCCGTACCTTAGTGGTGCCCTTCAGCAAGTCGCCTACTCCTCTCCTTGCGGCGAAGCGTCTTCAACGCTCGCCTTAAGCGGTGCGCCCTCTGCGCCCGCATCTGGCTGAGTGCCATCTGCGCTCGCCAACCGTCCGGTGACGCTGTAAATGCCGGTAGAGACAAATAGCATTAGTCCGTTCCAAAAAAAAAAAAACTTATGGTAGAGCTACTGATTTTAATTTAATCGTCGTTGTATGGGGACGGAAATAATAAAATTGCATTATTTGGTCTCGCTAAGCAGGCGATGGTGCTTTCAAATTATTGTATAATAAAAATGTATTAAGTACATCGTGTTTGTAACAAGATTTCAAGAAGACCTTATTAGTTGATCTACCCGCGGCTTTGCTCGCTTGGCCTACGGGATACGAAGCCTCAGAAGTTATTTGACAATAATAAAATGAAGTCTGCCAGTGAAATTTCCTTCGGTCCTGTCCTACCTTGTTTCTGTGATCTGTGGTCCTGACGTTGCGGAGTTTGCTGGAAAAGACAGACCGAGTACAAAATATTGTTTTTTTTGACGTGATAACGTCTTCTAAATCGATAAACGCCGGCTGCACGCACGAGAAAGTATGTCTCATTGTCAACAAACAGACAGAGAGACAGGGTATTATAGATCGATAGATAATTCTTTATTGTTACACCACTTAATATACAAAAATAACATAAAAGTAAAAGAAAGCTTAAAATAAAGTATTACAATGGGCGGCCTTATCACTAATAGTGATCTCTTCCAGGCAACCTTAGGATGGAGAGGAAATACAGGAATAACAAGACGGGGCGTAATATAAAGATAAAGGTACAATCAAATCAAGACAATAATACATTACTAAATCAAATTAATAATAAATTATAAACAAGAAAAGAAAAATATCTACTAATACATAAAAATACATATTGAAATATATATAAACATATAATTAATTCATTGCAATATACTTACATAATATATATATATATATATATATATACACTACAATACAATATACTTCCATACATATATTTATACATTAATTCTTTGATGTATTATAATCAAAACCCAAGTTCACACACGGGTTAAACTAATGGGCGAGATAGAAACTTTTTACTTGGCTTTTGAAGGTCGACAAGGATTGTGCACGCCTGATAGTAACTGGTAATAAGTTCCATAGCGCGGGGTCAAAGGATTGAACAAAATATTGTAAAGGAGAGAGAGTATGTGAGCATTCCGGCGAAGACGTATAGGGAGCCACTTGAGCTTTGATCGATATTGAGATATGTGATCATACTTGCGCAAACCAAATATAAATCTTATGCAGAAGTTTTGAAGACGCTCAAGCTTATCTAGTTGATTCTCAGTGAGATCTATCCAGATCCTGAGCAGACATCAGCGTAATCTAGAATTGGGAGTAGAAGAGATTGAACTAGAGCAATTTTAGTGGCGACAGGAAGAAAGTTGCACAGCCTTTTTAAAGCGCCTGCGGTGGCGTACAATTTGCGACTAGTAACTTGTAGCTGAGGAGCCCAACTTAAGCTATGATCGATTGTCAACCCTAGATTTTTTAAAGATGTACTATAGGGAATAGGGACTCCATCAAAATGAATGGATGGAATCGTTGATAAGTCCACCTTTGAGATTAACTGCGAACTTCCCACAATCATTACCTGCGTCTTGCTATGATTTATTTTCAGACCAAATTGTCTGCACCATGTTGTGATGCAATTTAAATCAGCATTTATTAGGTCTACGGCTCCAGAAAGCTGGTCAAGAGGGGCTTTAGAGTAGATTTATAGATCGTCTGCGTATAAGTGGTAGGAGGGATATAAGTGGTAGGATTATAATAGTTTCTAAAATTAAAGCCAGTGAAAAACTCGTTAAAATCGGCTCATGCGTTTCACAGATTAGCCGGAACAAACAGACAAAATTTAAAAAATGGCTTTTTATGTAGGTATCTTATATGCTTTCATATGCATTTACTGAAAAACTGTTACATAGTTTGGAATTACAAACAGACACTTGAATTTTATTTATCTGTATAATTGGCCCAATCCAGCTATTAACTACCCGTCACGCAACTGTCAATTGTGAACTTCGAGAGGATAAAACTATAAAACAGTAGCAGTTGTTTTAGGCAGCAATTTTATTCAGTTCTTATTAATAGCATTAAAACAGTTGCTTGCTTACAGACTCAAACACGTGACTCTGTGATCTAAACGAAAATAAATGTAATATAGAAAACCAGCCGTTTACTGAGAACCGACGCTGAAAAATATTAAATAACACAAAGAATTTTGAAGAATCCTTTGCTTCGTTGCCGAGAGTCACATTCTTCCGATGGCATTGTGTGGGGTTGAGACTTTGTTTGCGGACTTGCCTTTGTCCGCTTCGGAATTGATGCTGTAAATAAAAATAAAATATGATATCGAAATTCTTTGGGGCTTTATTTAAACAAATAGGAGGGAAATATTTTTTTTCATATGCGATAGATTTCGGTTAGTTCCGTTGGTAGCAACCTTGCTTTGAAAACGCGGGCTCCCAGATTCGTACCCTGGCAAGGGCAAATATACTGTGTGTGCAGGAATGTTTTATATTTTTTTATACTTGTTTAGTTATAAGGGTGGCATTTCAGTAAAACCCTGTATAAAAAAAAACAGGAATGTTTTGTTCTCGTGACCTGGGAGCCTACTCCCACCTTTTACGAAACTATCATAAAATAGGAGCGTTTTGTAATAAGCATAGGATAATCATACTTACTATCGTACTCCCACCGACACAAAACGGTCGAACATATTTCTTCAATACTATTTACGGCGTTCCTTTTTAGCCGAAATTGATCCTAATGGTGCGTTCCAGGATCAATACCTATAATGCCCAACCTGAATAGAACCCTAGCGCATTTGCAAAGTACGCGAATTAAGTGAACTATTTGATAATATGTCATAGAAACGTCTATCGTTTATTATTATTTTAAGCTTGCTATATTGACGTGGTGTTCAAATTTAAAGGTAAGGTTTAAATATGACTACTTTAAGAGGTGGGAGTAGACCCCCTGGACGTTGTATGTATTATTGCGTGTGTCTAGTCTATCCCTCCCGCAAAGGGAATGCTAGTGGGAGGGTATGAGTGTTAACGTTAATATTATACATACTTATATTACTAGCTGCGCCCCGTGGTTTCACCTGCGTGATGATAGCTTATGATGATGATATTTTATTACTTACATCCTAACCCACCCCTGTATTGAGACAAACGAAATAAGAGAATCATTGAAATCGGTAAAGTCGTTCTCCAATTATGGTGTGGCGTGAAATTAGGATTGATTTATATATTATACTAGTGACTGCCCGCGACTTTGTTCGCGTAGTAGGCTCGGCCTTCGGTCTCGCCGTAATCTCCCATCTTTTCTTAATTTTTCTTTCATAAGAACCTTCTCCTGACAATAATTAACACAACAAAAAAGAAATAAGCGAGATTGTTCCATCCGTTCTCAAGTTAAAGCGTGACCAGGAGAAATAGGGGTTCGTTTTTATTTAATAGATTATAATATGTATAAAATGGAATACACCATTACATTTCTGGAAAGACTTTCTATAAAATACTGTATGTAAAAATATGGCTTAACTAGTAAGAACTTAAAATCGCCAAATTTTCGTCTGTCGTCAAAAAAAATCGTTTGACAAATCTTCTATTTGTAATCCTTAAAAATAATTTTATCGGTGGTATATTAATAGAAGTAAAATATTTTCCAAACGATACCACATATGAATAGAAGTATTTTTTTTAACAATTCTACTACCAAGGCCACAACATATATGAAGTAGTACCTACAATATTCTTGGGTCTGTTCATGTTTCTTACTAACGCAGCATTCTAGTTTGTAGGTACCAGCTTACGTTAAAATCCGCCATATTAATTTCTAAGCTTTCTTTAGATATCTAAAGACTTATTAATATCGGTTGTGCCGTTGAGTAGTTCCGCGCGAACATGGGAACGGACATACATACATACATGTCAAACACTTAATCCTTTTGGGCTTTGCCGCAGTCGGGAAAAAAGCAAGCTTTTCAAATGTAACAATTCAAATTCAAACTTATTTATTGCAAATTGTAGGTAAAGGTACCTTTACATTACATAACACACCAGTACATAACAATTATGTATCAAAATGGTCTTTACAACTTACCCTTTTAGAGGTGTGCAATATTCACATTACTATCGACTTCGCATCAACATTACAATCAACAATTTATCAGTGCGGTCTTTATTATTTTACATCTCTCATATTCGGTAAGTAGGTCCTTATTACCCCCAAAAGGGGCTTGTAGGTGACCAATTAGCGCTCTAGGGTAATAATGTAGCTAGAAAAGCCCTAGGGCGGTTTACATCTCTCATATTCGGTAAATAGGTCCTTATTACCCCCAAATGGGGCTTTTAGGTGACCAATTATCGCTCTAGGGTAATAATGTAGCTAGAAAAGCCCCAGGGCGGTAAGTAATTTAAAAAAAAACACTTCACTCTTTCAAAAAGTTCGCGTACATCTAACCATCATACTGGCAATAGACATCATGCATTCAGCCCAATGACAAAAGAGGTCGCTTCGCTATTCAGCCTTGTCTTCGTATGAGTATAATAGTCATCAATTTTATTTTTGTAATGCCGGTTTTTTCTACTCCACGAGATGTAAAGCAGAGTAGTTAGCTCGGGTGTAAGCATCAATTGCACCCTCGAACTATAGGCTACTAATCTACTATTATTGTGGTTATAAACACCACAATAAAATACTTATCTCAATAATGTTAAATTGTGCTTTGCATGTCGATACATCAGCATAAAATATGTACAGCATCGGTGAAATTCTACCCTAACGGGGGACGTTGGGGAAATGCAGGTAATGCAACACAGGCCGAAGATGCAGCAAATTTATTGCATCATAAACGTCCACAGTAATCCTGTTAAATCCCATATACGAAGTGCACAGCATTTTGTTTATTCTGGATCGAAAATAGAGGTCATTTTTGACAGCTTTATATGCACTTCTGGCTGAGTTTATGTGTAGTAAGTCTCTTCTTTAATCCGGTGGCATAGGATTCATATTCTTTTGAGAGTTTTGGATAGGGGAAGCTGAGGCTATCGATGTAATAAATATGCGTAAGTATGGTCATTGTTATGGGATCTGAGGGGGATGAATTCGTAGTTGGATTAGCAATGTTTTGTATTTGTTTAGATCAACACTATCAACTGTACACAACAGCAAAGTAAAAAAAAAAATAGCATACAATTTGGAAATTGCAATTTCAAGGACTTACCCTACTGTATTAATTACAGTAGGGTATATGTAGGTACATATACCCTACTGTACAGGATAAATAAATTATATTCATACAAGAACAATTTGAAGAATTTAATACCGACTTCCATTCTATTCACTCACTTATTGCAGTGTATCTCAAAAAATACTGGACCCAATTTGATGAAATCTAAATGGCACCACACGGGCAGCACCAGCTTTCAAACAAAAAAGAATTTCAGAGCATCGGTTCACCCAGTCGAAAGTTATGAGGTATCGAACATAAAAAAAAACAAGAAAAAATAACATACAGCGGAATTGAGTACCTTCTCCTTTTTTTGGAAGTCGGTAGAAAAGAAAGGTGTTTTAGTGTTAAAGCTATGGTGGCAGATCAGTAGGACAACTATTGTACCTTGGGGCCTACTCCCACCTTTTACCAAACTATCATAAATCAGGAGCGTTTTGTAGTGAGCTTAGAATAATCATACTTACTATCGTACTCCCACCGACACAAAACGGTCAAACATATTACTTCAATACTATTTACGGCGTGTTCCTTTTTTAGCCGAAATCGATCCTAATGGTGCGTTCCAGGATCAATACCTATAACGCCCAACCCGAATAGAACACTAACGCAGTTGCAAAGTACGCGAATTGAGTGCACTATTTGATTATACGTCATCAAAATGTCTATCGGAATCCATTATTATTTTAAGCTTGCTATATTGACGTGGCCAAATTGACCAACTTTAATAAATTTGACCGTCTGGTCATAATAAAATTAATAAAGGTTTTGTTTTGTGATATTGGATGACGCTTTATATGAATTTTAGTAGGTATATGTTGGTATAGTAAATCCCTACGCAAAATTGAGAAAATATAATAATTATATTATGTATATGATAAACTACTGAACGATGCACGCTTATAATATATATCATCCACATAAAAAAATACAGTGTATTAAAAAGACAATTTCATCGCGGTGGGTTTTATTAAAACGGGAATCAACCCTAGTCCCAGGTGGTCGTAAAATGGCGACAAAAATTGGCAATCAAAAAATGTATCTGCGTCACCCATGGTGATAGTCATCTTCCACTCTTTAAAAGTGGAAAATTAAAAGTCATACCAAAGTATACAAAGTAAAATTAAATCACTTATACTATTTTTCTATTTATTTATTCATTTACTTATTTATTGGCTTCACATTGATAACTAGATTATTACAAACACAATGAACTCTTATTTTTTTAACTTAACTAAATGTCTTACCTTTTGAAGAAAGGACAGCATGCATTAAATATAAACGAAGAAATGTTTATTAACTATTTTTATTACTTACTATAAAGTTATTGAGAAGAGTTAGAGAGTAGGTTTGGCCATTAAGGCCATGATTAAGTTTAAGCTACGTTTGAACTTTAAGGCCTATTCAGACCTGGGCGTTATTCGCTACCCCAAGCGATAGAGAAATCCGAAAGGGTTTGCGCTAATTTCACTGTTCACACCAAAGCGGATATCGCTACCGCACGCGGTAGAGATATTCGTTGGCAACGGTTAGCGGGGTGGCGGAACTACAGTTTCGCCAAACAAGAGAAAATACCGCCTACAGCGGTAGCGAATAACGCTCAGGTCTGAATAGGCCTTTATGAGTGTGTCTTCAAAAATATCTAAATCATTACGAGGTTGATATTGATTAAAAAGTTTACTTATTCTCGGTACAGGCGAGTTAGATCCTAACACAGTTTTACGATATATTGGGGCCAATGGAGCAATGTGCTTACGGATATCTAAATGGCACTCTAAACTTAAATTTTGCCAAGAGATTTGGACAGTATATTTTGTTATTAAGCAATTTATAAAGTCTAGTTTGATTTGGCGATCTGACAAAGTTTGGATATTAAGAATGGCTAATCTATTGTTGCAGGAAGCTTTTCTCATTTCTCAGTTTTCTTTTCTTCTAGCAATTTTGTTTTATGCATGATTTAGTACTAACGGTATAACCCGCGGCACGTAACTCTAGCGCTGACCGTTATTGCGCAGAAGTCAAAAATTGGGTCTCACAGGGAGGCTAGAGGGACGAAGGACTCTTGTCTCTCTCTGTCACATCGAAGACGAGGGACTGTTGTCTCTCTCTGTCACATGTGCGCGACTGTACCCATGCGCAGCTATCCCTTCCACATTTCGCTCAGCGCTAGAGTTACGTGCCGCGGGTTATATTCAACTAGATGATCCGCCAGCGACTTTGCTCGCGTGGTCTATAGGACACGAAGCCACAGAAATAAGTTAAACTTACCAATAATGTTTTTTTTTCTTATTTCATACTTACAACATTAAAGGCATCTACTACCAACATTTAAAATTTGTAGACTCATCAGTGTAGCTTCTGCGTTAATGAATCCTGACTGGATAAGTACCTAATTACATATATATATATATATATATATACATGAAATACAATGAATTTTATTCATTTTAGATATCATGTTTCATAGCAATATTTACACAATCAATATCAAAATAGAGTTCAAGTTTTTTTTCAATACGACCGGGTTTGATTCTTGAACTGAATAGGTAACATTTTAAAAAAAATATTTCAATACAGTATTTTTTAAGATAAATATCGTTGACATGGTTCGTAAGAAGAGATCTTTGTACGTCTTCTAGTTTCAGACTTGCCCATACTGACCCATCTAAAGGGCCCAGTCTGTATATAAGCGCTGTAAAGGCTATATATGATTCTCTCACTCCATCCTCAAATTATAAAACGGTCGACGATAGACACATTATAATTGTAGGAACCTACGAAGAAATAATATCAGGAGAAGTTACTGCCTTAAAAAATTACCCAATAAAAGTCGTGCTAAATCAATAACATCGTTCACGCCGCTATGACTCAGCTGTCATAGTGTACGTTGCAGCACGCGCGTGGACCAATCCCTGCTTTTCTTCGTAGGTAGTCCTTCTGAAGTAATTCGTATTTAGAATCATAGTACGTAGTTTTAGTTTGAAGGACCAATTTGTTCTGAATTATGCTTCCTGACATTATTTCTTCGTAGGTTATAACCTAAACTTGCTACTGGCTCTCTACGACAGCTGTACAGCTGTTAGAGCATTTTATTGCTTCCATCAACCGAGAGATTGGTCAAGAATAGAAAAATGGTGAATGTATAAGCTTCGATACTACACTAGTGCGTAGTATTATTATATATTCTGTGACCACGGGCATCATAAAAAAATATGTTAGACTGGTCTATTTCAACTGATATGTATACTCAGCCATCTACAGCAAGTTCCATCACGTTCCGAAATGTAGGTTGGCTTCCATTTAGAATAATAATAAATAGTAGTTCTGCGAAAAGCAGAACTCGCGAGCACAGTCTTATCAGCGACAATTTTTCGAACTCTGAACAATCAAAATCTATAAATGTCACAACCTATTATCTCGGCAACCACTTCACTAACATAATGCTCACATTCACATTTTAAAGTCAGGTACTTAATGTGTGTATTAGATTTTATCAAAATAACTCGGTAAATAGCACCGCAGCAAACTTCCCCCTATTTTAGGTGACCACTTGACCACTTATGCTTAGATTTAAAATCCCTCTATAAAGTCAGGTACCTAAAGTGTGTACCAAATTTTATCAAATTCACTCAGTAAATAGCACCGCAGCAAACTTCCCCCATTTTAGGTGACCACTTGACCACTTATGCTTAGATTTAAAATCCCTCTATAAAGTCAGGTACCTAAAGTGTGTACCAAATTTTATCAAATTCACTCGGTAAATACCATCGCAGCAAACTTCCCCCATTTTAGGTGACCACTTGACCACTTATGCTTAGATTTAAAATCCTTCTATAAAGTCAGATACCTAAAGTGTGTACCAAATTTTATCAAATTCACTCGGTAAATACCACCGCAGCAAACATCCCCCTATTTTAGGTGACCACTTGACCACTTATGCTCATATTCAAAATTCCTCTTTAAAGTCAGGAACCTAATGTGTGTATCAGATTTTATCAAAATCACTCGGTAAATAGCACCGCAGCAAACTTCCCCCATTTTAGGTGGCCACTTGACCACTTATGCTTAGATTTAAAATTCCTCTTTAAAGTCAGGTACTTACTACCTAAAGTGTGTACCAAATTTAATCAACATCGGTCGGTGACTAGCGCCGCGACTGGTTGAATAATGCGACTTGTACAGGAAGACCAATATACAATCTAACAAACATACGAAAGTCAATAAGGCCATTTAAAGCAGAGGCTTCGCTCGCTCGCTCAATTAGTTTATGATTAATGAACACACTCAATTAAAGTTTGAATAAATGTTGGAGCTGATCTATAGTGAGCTTAAGCTATGTCTAGGCATAAGCTCGGATTAAACTGGAAACAAGAACAGACTGTCAACTTATGCGTTACAAAGTAGATAGAGAGCTCAGCAGGGCTATTATGTATCTCAGTTGCTAACAAATGTTAATTGAAATCTTGAAAAATGGCGCCTCTGTGTCATGACTCTGTGTTTTGACAACTACGGTAAGCAAAAATGTTAGTAATTTGATGACTGGAGCTGACAAAATTGTCATAGAGACGCCATTTTATTCGATTTCAATCAATATTAGTTAGCAACTGAGATACATAATAGCCTCGGAACAATAACAGGGCATGGAAGCCGGGCTAAAATCAGAAATGAAATGCATATGCCTATCTTTTTTTACTTACGATGTTAATAGTGCGTAGGAAAGAGACATATAATACCGTTTTATTTCGTTGTCATGCAGGTTGTCACAAGTTAATTTTTGGATAGTTACAATCCATCCTCATTTTCTTTTCTCGAACTATGGTCTTAACATAAAACTACAAAATTAAGTTGATAGCCGACTTAAAGTATTTTGACCTAGTCTATAGAACTTTTGTATTTGTTAGCATTATAAGATGACCAAAGATAACCATTTGATATTGATTGTGACACGTTCAAAAATAATTAAAACAAACAGCCATGTTTTGTTTCACTCACACCTTAGGACATGGTATTCGACATAAATGAATAAACTATAGAGTACTCGGTTCTGTTTTAGCCCGGATTACATGCCCTGTTATTGTTCCGAGATAATAGCCCTACAGATCATGCAAACAATTATCTAAGGTTGAGGTACTATGTATAAGAGAACACTAGATTACAAAATTCACCTGTATTTTATCTTAAGGCTTGTTTGTTGAGAAAATAAACATTACTATTATTTTTATTGAAATAGTTACGTCATACACGTAATATTTATCAAATTTCCAACCATAATAATAGAGAATAGATAGTTTCAAATCTTTGAAAATCACAGGGTTTGAAGAACATCTGTTCAACCTTATTTACACACTAATGCCACATAATGTGTATAGTAAAATATCTATTTGAAACAATCCATTGTTATTGAAACATGTTCAGAAAAATCATACCGAATTCATGAACTTCCCAATAAGTACTTACTTATATACAATATCAGCTTAAACAAATATTTATGTATATCTTAAATATTTATATATTGTAAGTAAATATATACATCAAACCTAATAAGACTTGATTGTATCCACGAATTCCACAAAATCCAATTCTGACGACAGACGTACTTTCCTCGAATTTATTGCTGCACAAACTTGTTTTGTTCTATACTGTAACACTTATTACAACGGAATAAGGTTGTTTATCTAAGTCAAAGTGAGATATAGGCAGTAAAGGTTTAACGCGATCTATCAAACGTTGACTGGGATAAATCTGCTCGCCAGCTGGTTCTAATCGTTGCCCCACGTTGGGCGCCAGTTTTGGTCACAGACTACTTTTTTAAAAGCTGCGTTTGAAGCAGACTTTTGGAAAACATTGAAATGTTTTTGTTGTTTTCTGTGTTTATAATTTGTAATACGAAATAATCCAAATTGAAAATATTTTTTTCCTTGTACACACGTAAGAAACGTTCATATTTTAGTTGAAAAAGTTCCTAGATCTCAGCCCATAGTTTTTATTATAAATACTTAGATCATTTTGGAGGATTATGCCAATACATTGTTTCAGAATTGAATCTAGTTGTAAAATCTAATAGTAAACATATTTCTATTCATTTTGGATTGATCTACGGACAAAGTTAAATAACTCGTCGTGAGTTAGATTTGCAATGCGAAGAACATACGAGTATCTAAATACACGTATGTTAAATATAACAAAACTGAGCCAATATACTTTAAATTATGTGTAACTTTTGAGTACAGGATAAGAAAAAGATAAATAAGAAAGAAAGAAAAAGATACTGTCAACTATTCCCCACTAAGAAACTATCCAAAATACAAGTATCTTCTAGTTTGATAACCGATTCCGAAAGAGCTTAAGCATAAAAGGAATTTGCTCGAGTAAGCAGATTTCTAGAGCTTTTATGACAGCTTCTTCAGGGATACAGATACATAATTCAGCTCAGAGCTGAGTAGCAGATTAAATATAAATTGTAAGTAGTAAGTACACAAGTATGGTTTCTATTGCAGGCACTCATAACGTTATAGATATAGAAAATAAACTTTCCTACCAACATTCTTGTATTTATGAATAAGTTGCTTAAATGTGAGGAATTTTGAGCGTCATAGACCAATATATCATCTATTTAGGTACGTCTTTGAAGCTAATTTCAGACTACGCTATACTATTGTACTATATAGTATAGCAAAGAAGAACCTAATGCTATACTATATGTCATGGCATTCACATTATGCGATATTATCGCAAGCATTTGTAGAATATAGCAAGCTCAGTTGACCGCGATCTTTGAAGAGTATGCACAGCACACATCGCGATCGACACAATGGATTTAATACTGGATAGTCTTGAAATCTCATCGAGCGATGATGACAATGCGGCATTTGACACTATCTTGTCATTACTGCTACGAAAGAAGAAAAACGTCAGATACTGGATAACAAATCATATAAAGTTCAGAGACGTGGTGATTTCAAACTTTTTGTAGTTTAAGATAATGAGAATCAATTTTAAAATTATTATAGGATGCCCAGGCAGTCGCTCGTTTTGCTTGCGGGGCCGGGGTGACGGAGGAGGAAGAGGGCGGCGCGTGATATAGCACAGCATGAACTCATCGCATCGCACCAATTGTATAGCGTATAGTAAGCCAATAATATATTGTGTATTACAGTGTGAACGTGTCCATAACAATGTATAGTGCGCGATATAGTTGTGCTATGAGCTATGTACTATATGCTTTTATATTAAAGCGTAGTCTGAAAGCCGCTAGATGGCGGGAAAAAACCCAAAGTTATCATTAATTTTGTAACTGTTTCTTCTATTTTTGGCGTATAGTGGAGTTTAGTAGTGCAATATTAACCGTTAGTAATGGTATACACGCTCGAGTGTTGGCTATCATGGAACGTTGTTTTGCGCTCTCCTCGTCAACCACATTAGGAAGTTTAAGTAATGCATCCACCGCATTACTAAGACGCGACTTGATTAAAGAATTATTTATATTAAAATCGTGTAACATTTCAACGACAATGTTTTTTTATTTTTGTTTTATTTTATTGTACATTAGCTGCCTCCGCGGTTACACCGCGCGGTGATGGCTGATGATGATCTATCGTATATACCCTATGTTACTCAGGGTGAATGTAGCTTTCCAATGGTGAAAGAATTTTTGAAATCAGTGCAGTACTTTTTGAGCCAATTCGTTACAAACATACTTACATACAAATCTTTCATCTTTATAAAATTAGTATAGATAAATCTTTCATCTTTATAAAATTAGTATAGATGAAAAACAAACAGCTACAAACAAAATTATATGAATTGATGAATATAATAAATACAAAGCTTAAAAGTTTTAACTTTTAGACTAATAATTATAACAATGTTTAACTATCCAACGAAAACAACAAAGATCAATCAAATGTTTTTTTATTAGATAATCAACTCTAAAAAAAACAGGCGACCACAAATGCCACATACTTAACGCAACAGAGAAAGACGGGTGCAGTAGATAATACGTATTATGTATTTAATTTTTTGTCATGATACTCAATTACACATTTAAAACTATCTGATTTCTGCATAAACTAATTACAATACCCAAAGGTGATCAATATATAACCATCCAGCAAAGCATCTAATTAAATCCGGGAAGTAATTAATGTAGTGATTTGGATAGCTGGCTGGATGCCAGGCCGTTCTTCATTCCGATACACCTGGATTACGCCGAGTTGCGACTTATGTTTAGCACTACGCTGATACTCGTAAAGTTTTAAACATTAATTGAATAGAGATACTGTATAATATACATTATAACACAAAAAATGCCTCAAATAAGTCTAGGCTAGACTAATATGGATATAGAAATAAAGAAGCTAACTAATTGATAGATGTCCTAAGCTCGACAGTCTAGATTAGGACATTTTTCAATTAGTTAGCTTACGACCACGGTAATATTATCTACTATTATTACCGAGTTACGACCGCGTAACGAGTGCAACGTCAATCTTTGACGTCGCACTGTTTAAATAAGCCGGCTCACTAAAGAATATAAATATAAAATGGCGGCTTGTACATCCGTTGACAAACAGTACACAGTACAGTCAGCAAACAAAATGTCTTAGTCTATATAATGTTATACTTAGTATATTACTGATAATATGCAGGGCTCTATCAACCGCTGTGAAATCTTGTCAAGTCAAAGTCAAAATCATTTATTCAATTTAGGCATCAAAGACGCACTTAGGAACGTCAACTTTTCATTATAATGTACTTTAAAGACTCTACCGCCGCGTTCCAAAATATATAGAGCCCACTGAGAAGAAGCGGCAAGAAACTCGGGGCCATTCTTTTTATATAGATGTTTACAATGTTTCTACTTAGATACTACAAATATTACATTCTATGGGTGGCAGAGAGACTGCTTGCCAGAAGTGGAGTATTCCAAGCATCTTTATCTTCTATATAATGTCGAACTTTATAGTAAGCTTTTTTTATTAAAACGTTTATTACAGTAAACTTGAATTTGCCCTCTGTGAGCTCAGTTATGTGCTTTGGGATTTTATTGTAAAAACGCACACAATTTCCTAAGTATTTTCAAAGTGGTATAAATTTCCTTTTTTGGAAATTAAAAAAACTGAAAATATCATAATGTAAGGGCATAGTAAACTATGTAATAATTACATGAAAAAAAAATCATTGAAATTGGACAAAGTTGAGAGGTAGAAAAGAGTTATTTCTTTTAGTATGGAAAGTAAGTACTAGCTAAATAAGTCCAGAAGGAGAGATGTATGGAAGTTGCGGACTTGGCTAACATAGGTGACATAAAGGCTCATCAACATTTGGTTGCAACTGAGATACATAACAGCCGAGCTATTGTTGACGTTGTGGTTTATTTTATGTTTAGTTATTCAAAGAGATCATTTTCACTCTTGTGTGTTAATTCATATGATTGGTTGTGTAGTGATAAACTATCAGTATGAGTATATATATTTCATTTTTAGAATTTTAGAATTACATGCAAAATTGTCTGTTCTTTGATGGCTTGTAATACTTACTAGAAGAAGATGTGGCAGTGGGCAGGCCACATAGCACGCACAACTGATGGCCGATGGGGCCGGATGGTTCTGGAGTGGAGACCACGGACAGGCAAGCGCAGCGTAGGTCGCCCATTGACAAGGTGGACCGACGACCTGATAAAGGTACCAGGACGACGATTCTGGAAATTTCTGGGGGAGGCATACGTTCAGCAGTGCACGTCCTATGGCTGAGATGATGATGAGTATCCGCGCGAATCGATACTGGCGAAATTATATTTACATCACACATAGCCATCCTAAAAAAAGTCTAAATCGAAGCTGATATCTCGTTGAGCTTTTTTACAGACTATGTGTTAATAAATAACATAATGATTATATTAATTAAATTTTTTAAATATGTAAAGAATTACACTCAACGCTATATACTAAAGTATCATCTAGGTACATAATAATATGGCGGACAACCCTTCCGTCTGATTTTAAGCATTTTATTGTACTCTTACGTCTGCTACTTGGTATCGGAATACCTAAAGCCTGACATCTCGCTTGACCCACTTTACCACATTCACAACTGACTACTGCAAAGTCAGAGATTTTCAGTTTATTCACTTTTACAGCCACTTCCGCAGTATACAAAGGTTGTGTTCCTTTATGACCAAAAATCAATCGCGTCGTTCGCACACCCGTTCCCTTACAAGCCCACGATCATCGTGAGCGAGCTCGATACGTCATCGATGACGTTAGCGATAACACCACGGCAATATATAACATTACCGTGATAACGCTCATGTCGCGACCACAACGCTCGCGGATTGAAGGTGGGTTTTTGCGGTCGTTGTGAGCTGTCACTGTCAAAAGTACAGGATTATTTCGATGTTAACAGGCGCACATTTCGCCACCGCGTTACTGTTCCATTCAGGTTGGGCATTAATAGGATTGGAACCAAAGGGAACGGCCCCAAACCGGGGCGCGACAGTTGTGAGCGTTGATGGCGCTTACCGGAACGCACCCTCATTCACACATTATGACAGTGACTTGTGTCGTTCAGTTTATCGAGTTCCTGCGGTTTTCTCAAAGTTGTCTATAGTAATGATTGCAGCTTCAGTTCCACAAACCTGGTGCTATCTCTAACTCCATTTGCTTCGACAATTGTCATTCAAAAGCCAACGTCTGAGTAAAATTCGCATTACTAACTACTAATAGATACTAGTAGGTAATATAATAACATAGGTACGTAATTACATAGTACTAAATACTAGATTATTACGGCAGTAAGTGTCAGCTGCCAATCAGGCAGCCGCTGTTTGGATCCCTACCTCGAACTTAAACTTTCAGTGAACCCATCGCGATGAAATCAGTTCATTCCTAACAAACCATTCCAATCATCCACTCGACGCAATATGGTAGCTCCCTCCCTTATGACTGAAAACCTGTCAAGAAGAAAATACCTAACAGTGCGTTCCGGTTGTTGTACGCCAGTCGCTGTACTAAGGTCTTGTGTAGGTAATACCACCATCGGCCGCATCACCACTGACCATCGAGTTACATAGACATCAAACACTAGCCTCAAAAAATAAAATATCTCGCAAAGAAGTCAAGTCAGGTCATTGAAAAGCGCCATAAACATAGAAGTCAAGTCATTCAGAAGCGCCATAAACAAAGAAGTCAAGTCAGGTCATTGAAAAGCGCCATAAACATAGAAGTCAAGTCATTCAGAAGCGCCTTAAACAAAGAAGTCAAGTCAAGTCATTGAAAAGCGCCATACATAGAAGCCAATACATTCAGAAGCGCCATAAACAAAGAAGTCAAGTGAAGTCGTTAAACAATTAGCAAGTGCAGTATGGATCGCCCGATCGATGTGTATAATAAAGTGTATCTAAATAATCAAAATCACAACTCCCCAAACAATAAACAATCAAGGAAAGCTAAACTTCTGATTTAATTCGTTAAGCAAAAATCACCACAAAAATTCATATCACAATGAAAATATAAATATTGCCGACTAAACTCGAATTCCATCATACTGTTTGTTCCGGGTAGGTAAGGGTGTGGTTACACTGGTAGCGGGGAATTAAAACCGTGTGAATTTATTTTCATTTACTTTTTATATCATATCAATTTATATTATTTAATAATATCAATATAGTTTTGATATTTTAATACTAAAACGATTTTATTAAAATCACTGCACCCCGCGGTTTCACCCGCGTGGTGATGGATGATAATGATGATGATGATCCTTAAAATTATCCTATGTGCTTTTCCGGGTTATGATATCTCCTTGCCGAATTTCATTACGATCGCTTCAGTCGTTTATGCGTGATAAGATAGGAAACGGACAGAGAGACAGAGTGATAAAATTAAAAGGGTTTTAAATTTTAAATCCATAAGTTTTAAGGGAGTGTTGTCATCATTCTGACAGTGTCTACCCCATAAAGCAAGATCTACAATATATGTACTAATATTACAAAGAGGAAAGGTTTCATTGTTTGTTTGCATTAAATAGGACCCGAAACAACTGGACCGAGCTGAAAAAATCTTTCACCATAAGAATTTTGCATTATCCCTGTCGAACACAGTATTTTAAATCATCATCATCATCATCCATCACCACGCGGGTGAAACCTCGTAGCGCAGCTACTTACAAATATATTCAATACCAAATTTAATCTAATATTAGTTATATAAATAGCACGGTTTAAATTATATCTCGCTCTCATTGTAGCTACCGCCTAGTTCGGTAAAAATGTATTTTCCGCTCAATTATACAGCCAGGGTTGTCACGCGATCATTAATTGTAGGGGTGGCCCGCCGAAAAATTTGTCAAATGCAAATCTGTCTCGATGGCTTCGGGCGGAAAACCCGCCCAAATGTTTAGTTGTTTAGGCGGGCGACTCGTTAATAACGTTGCGTTTTATATCACATACTAGCTGCTGTCAGCGGTTTCAACCGCGCGGTGATGGATGATGATGATGATGATGATTAATCTTATATAGCCTATGCTACTCAGGGTGAATGTAGCTTTCCAATGGTGAAAGAATTTTGAAATCGGTCCAGTACTTTTTGAGGCAATTTGTTACAAACATACTTGCATACAATTTTTTCCTCTTTATAATATTAGTATAGATTTCTAGAGAATGTTGCCTACATTCTTATCTGATGATAAAGTTTTGGTAACAGCTCTGGGGGAAAATAATGAAATATTTTATAGGAGAGATATATTCGAGAAAAAGGTCAATCGTCGAATCCAACTCGGCTGGGCAGCGTTCAGGAAACTTCGTCAAAAATGTCAGTCAGCGCACAGCGGAGGTCGCCCACTGACAAGGTGGACAGACAACCTGATAAAGGTCGCAGAACGACGTTGGGTGCAGGCCGTTTGCAACCTTTTGGAACATTATGGGAGAGGCATAAGTTCAGCAGGGGGCGTTCCGTACCTCAGAGCGCGGTTGTTTAGTTATTTTCTAACTCGCTCTGAGGTGCGGAACGGCACGGTTGTTTTCTTTGAGAAGAGAGAAGAAGATGAAGAAATTTGTTATAGTCTGATTGGTCAAAGTTATGTCAGATGCGGGTGGCAACCGTTTACCGATCGATTTTGATGGTTAAAAAGTTGCGACGCTCCGAGGTTCGGAACGCTCGAGTTAGAACAACCGAGTGCTTTACCCTGAGGTTTGGAACGGGGCGTTAGTGCGAAAAGTTGCACTCCGAGTGCACTCTCTCCGAGGTTCTGAACGAGCCCCTGTGCACGTCTTTGGGCTGAGATGATGATGATGATTTTAAAAGATAATAAGTAATGCTATTTCTGCCACTTCAATGAAGATAAATAAATTAATAGTACATGTAAAATATTTCAACTTATTCCTTCAAAGCTGTTGCGGTAATGTAGAGTCTGCAGAAGAAAACATTATATTCTAATTTAACCCTTCATATACTGTGATAATTAAAACGTGATAATAAAAATTAAAAAGATTTATGAATGAAACGAACGTACATTTATGTCAACGGTACTCAAAGGATTAATTTGCAACAATCTATTATTGGCAAATAAACACTCAAACAAATTATTGCCAAGAACGATGTGGTCGTCAGTTTTATCGCTTCGGAGGATAATGTATTACTTATGTGCTAAGGGTTAGGGGGCAGCTCGTCCAGGGGGGGCAGCTCGTCCAAGTCTCAAACTCGGCCCAAGGACCATGTCCCCCTTTTCAAATTTGATAATGGTCAACTGGGCCCACATTGGTTTAGATATAGGGACTGTTTGTACCTTCTAATCATAACTTCTAAGGATTTATTGGTCCGGACCAAAAAAACAGCGAATTTTACAAATTAAAAACGCATGTTTCTTAATTCCGATTGTTTTACATGTTCCACACTACCACGTAACACAAACTGTGTGTGACTCACACAAGCATGTTTTCCAAAGGGATAGTTCCAGTCCCTAACTTATGCTCAAATTAATTAGTTTCGAATCCCGATTTAGTTAGCTAGATAGCGCCAAATCCATTTCCCTGAATGGAAATACTTTAT
This sequence comes from Selenia dentaria, assembly GCA_917880725.1. Classification (NCBI taxonomy): domain Eukaryota; kingdom Metazoa; phylum Arthropoda; class Insecta; order Lepidoptera; family Geometridae; genus Selenia; species Selenia dentaria. The sequence continues at coordinate 31,437,065 of OU862885.1, read as the reverse complement.
AGCATTTACTCGCACTTGTTTACTGTAGCAGAAAATAAAGGAACTTTGAACTTTAGGTAGTAATTTCTAATACGATTAACAAGGAAAACCTACACAATGTTTCATGATTTTGTACAGCCGTGCGATTCTCTAATGATTCGTCGACGAGCTCGTCGACAAGCTCACCGATATCAAATACTTTATGGTATATCACCCTTGTACATGAGGTTGTTTTTCCAAAGTTTCTTGTTATCTCGTCATTTGTTTCACGGATGTTGTCAAAGATGCAACGATATTTGCTTTTAGAGAATCGCTGTTTGCCTACACTCTTGTTAAGTTACAAACACTGAACCTTCACTTACACGCCACAACTTGAAGAAATTCAAATAAATGTCTGTGCACCGAATCAATGATAGCCATTCTTGGGGGTTTCCGTCATTCACTAAAGTTGTTACTTATAAAAAATTTGGGCCCATGGCAACACTTGACTCACATGTTATCAAGACGTAAGTAATTCGCCTAGGTAAGTAAAGGTAACGCCTGCCCATCCCAACTAGCAAGGGAATCCGATAATAAAATACAATAGGTAAATTTAGACTAAAAATGTTCTTATAAAAGCTTTTCTGGAGTCTATTTTGCTAATAATGGCATAACGCAAGCATTTATAGTTTTAAGAGCATATTGCATATTATATATTATTATATAATTGCATTGTAGTTTACTAGTAAACTAATTTATAGGACAGTTACAAGACATATAATCTAATAAGTGCATTGACGAAGTATAAATAGTCCTACGAAAATTATAGTCTTATAATGGCATTGTGTAAGATTCCCAGAACTTATAGTCTACTTGTCTGAGATCATTACAAATATGCAGCAATTTAGTTTTATAATGGCATTGTGTAAGATTTCCAGATTTTATAACATACTTAGCTGAGATTATTATAAGTATGAGGCGATGTATTCAACTGGCGACGTTTCCCCACTGAGCTACCACGGCTTACCTATTACAGTCTTATAAATGTCTAGATGCAGAGCAATTTTTGAAACATGGCGAATGATCAAAAAACAATAATTAAGCGCTTGATCATATATTTACACTAACTGATATATATTCAATTCCTGTAACACAAACACACTAAAACTAAACACGGTACACTTTTACAGTAAAAATAGATTTGCCACATGTTAAATTGTATGCTCACTTAATGTTAGCTGAGCTTTTTTCATTTATATAAATATAAAAGAAAACAATAACTAAAATTACTCACTTAATAAACACTGCACACAAAACAGTAATAAAAAATCATTGGCCTTCAAATATAAATGTGTTAACAAATAACTAAAAACTAAGTACGTTATTAGCACATAATTAACATAACTTGAAACGTACTAATACCAGTACCAATCTCTTATAAGGAAATAAAAGGAGTTTTAGTGCTTCCTAATACTGGTGCAAGACAGTTACTAGACTTATTAGCATTCTGTAAGCTTATTGCAGGAGCGTAACAAGAACTCGTGCTCCAATAAATGCGCCTAAATCCAGCGTTGTAGTATAGGTACTAGAATGTTTTTATTAGAGTTTTGAAATGTAGTCCTGAAGACAATTATTGGATCTATTTTGCTACTTGGGATAGCAGTTATAGCGTCTAAACTCTCTCTTTTTTACTTACAAGGCTTTGCTCGTCGGCGCCATAGACATTACTTAAAATAATTCTACGACACAATCGCTTTATATATCATGTTTTTTGCTCTGAACCCGAATTCTTTTAAACAGAACAAACAGGGAATGGGGCCCTAAGGGAGTAATTCCTTAGGGCCCCATTCCCGGAGGGACCCGATTTCGATAAATTTGTTAACGTTTTCTGTAATTATATTTGCTATTGTTTTCAACTTGTATCGTTGACATAAAAAGTGTAAGGTATAAAATCAAATGTATGTATATTACAAAGTTACGTATAAAACCTTATACAGTTTTGAAATAAAAATTTAAGATTACAATAATGATAGTAACTTTTAGCGATTTCAATAACACTAATGATTTCGCATTATATACGTAAATTTTATATAGACGTATATTTTTTATATGCCTTTTGTAAAAGTCTGTTTGACAGACACCTACACTTTTACACTGGATTTTCCATCGGAAGCATTTTTTTATTTCATTGCCTGAATTAATAAATTATCTTAAATTTTATTTGTTTAGACACATTTTTTTGTATAGATTATTATAGATGACAAGACAATAATTCGCTTTGTTCCCTAAAATAAAATCAATTATTTATTGCGACACGAAAGCATTCAAACACAACTAATTTAAGAGATTGCAATTCAGGTAGAGCAACATTTTTTTCACACTATGAAGTAGATAGAGCAAGCATTTTTATGAAGCGTTCTGCTCTCCATCTTGTGATCAAAGTGGATTAGTTTACTTCTCTACCATTTCGGTTTATTGCTTTACCGAAGTGCAGCTATGAAGTGATATCAAACGGATGAAACTTGAGATGGACCTAGAGTAAGGCGCATACAGAAGGGAAACATGTTGAAGAGCATAAGTACCTATACTTTGTTTAGAATACCTAGAGATACCTAACACAGCTTAAGCAAAGTAAGTAAATATAATAAGTAGAATGTCTTCTCTACTAGCGAAAATTCACGTAGGTTTGGCGCGAGACATGTGTAGGGATGTCAACATCGCATCTACGTTTTGTTGGTAGCATACCTACGCAACAGAAAACGGAAGCGCTCAGTTGAATAATTCCACAAGCGGTCACCCATCCACCTCCTGACCGCAGCAAGTGTTGCTTAACTTGTTGATCGGTTGAGATCGCCAATTCGAGCTCCGTTACGAGCGAGTCTATATGCATTCTCTAAATTAAAAATATATAAATTCAGTTCTTATTCTGTTTAGGCTAAAATCCAAATTAGTATAACACTTCCGATGACAGCACTGAAATAAGATATTGCTCGCCAATTGTGGGTATATTTTAGACAGATTAGTCTTCACGTAACTTGGTGCTCGCTAAACGTTAAAATACCCCAAATTGCATAGAAAAATAAATTTTTATGGAATGTAATTATAAGTGTTACATGAATTTGGATTTTAGGGTTAACAGAATAAGGATTACCATATTTATATTTTAGTTCACTAGTTTAGTTTCTTGAACAAGTAAGTCGCTATCGATACCAATTCGACTAATAACTCGAAGAATAAAACTCGTAACAGCGCGTTTAGGAGCAGAGGCCGTAGCACAAACAATTTGTCACATGTTGTGAGTCGCGTCAAAATCACTTTTAGTGCTGTGATCACCATTCCAAATCCACGAAAGCGCGACAACATAGACCCATGTGACGTCATAGATAACGTCACCAAGGATGCCATTTTGCGATTTGAACGACCACGCTACAAACTAAAATCACAGTCCGTCAAAAATTACAGTTTGTTGATGTGTGCGTGATGCGATAGCTAGCATCTGTGTGTGCGTGTATTCCATGCCGTGAGCGACGTGAGCGTAATTTCAACCCATTCCGAATCTCTGACAGATCTCACATGCCAGAAGCGCGATATTGAATTGGAATAGAAAATAGTGGTAATATCGCTAAAAGTGATTTTGACGCCACTCGGAAACCAAGGAAGGTTAGCTACTAATCCATTGGTCGTGGGTTTGAATCCCTCCACAATTATATTTCTGGTCTCGTGTAACCAGCTTATGTAGGTGAATATGAAACAGTTACTGTTTTGTTGTGGATATAATGGTATGGATATTTCAATGCAAAAGTAGGCAATAATTTGATTATGTGCTCCAATCTTTCCTTTCTTAACTTGACTGTAATCTTTGGTTTCGCCTATTAATATCACCTTCAGTGTTACCACATGCAAGCACATATCATGTTCAAGCAACCGTACTTTTACTAAACAACTGGCGATGTTGTTTTCGTTTTAAAATAGCTGTAGTTTAACTGCTTAGCTTTCCCGGTCTTCCGTGTATGGAAATAGTTGGGAGTTGTTTATACCAAGTTTCAGATTAAATAAACTTGGTCTGTTGTTTTGCTGGCGCGTGCAATGATACACGGTGCCTACTATTGCCTCTTAAAAAGTTATATATAAACTTTAGCAATAAATGTGGTACCTCCACATATTGACGTGGTAAACAATATACCTAGTAGCTTAAAGTAGTAATGGATTACGTTAAGATTTTGTATAAAGTTATAAAAAGTAGTTCACTCAATTGACACGAATTATTTAATAATTTAGTTTTCAACCGGCTTCCAAAAAATGGGGAGGTTCTCAATTCAGCTGTATTTTTATGTATAATTCAAGGGGCATTGCTGGGGCACTGCATTCAAGATCCTGAAATAGGTACCTAGTACGGACGAAACCAAAACAATTGGCGATCGTGATATCGAAAACGCGAAAGTCTCGCGTTAACCCCTTTTCAATATTAAACAGGTTGTTGCCCTTTATTTGTATAATGAATTAGCTTAGTTTTGACTATTATTTATTAAACATTTAAGTATACTCATCAGCGCAAGCCCTGTGGAATTTTACAAAATTAAAACTTTGTTTTCAACAACAAACTGCTGACCGCAGATAAATTACCCACTGTCACAGTACCGACAGCAAATTAGCTGATGCTGGTAAAGTCAACAAATTAGCTAGGTACCGTAACTAAGCATCAACGAGTTTGTAACACTATAGATGTGTTACACGTATGAAAATCACTTAATCCGTCTGGTATGGGTGGAGCTAAAAAAATATAACTCTACCAAAAGCCGGTAAGGATGTTCAAGTACACGGTAACTGACATCTATTTAAATTAGCCCAGTAGAATTATCTCAAAAAATGAAGTAGCAAATTTCCTTCGGAACTCGTTTTGGTATCACTAGCAGTCTATCGTGTCCATGAATATTATCTCTATAGTAAATATCACCTAATCTGTTCTACAAGTCTTTCTATTAAGCCTAGTTCTGACTAGGCTAGTAATTTAGTAGAGTAGCGAGTAATTTAGTGACTAAAAGTGTGCGAAACACAACAATTTAGTCTAGTAGTTTAGTGAACGATTTAGTCCAGTCGATCCATTTTATTCTATTTTATTGGGCGAGTAGCACCTCCCACCACGCGTTCGTGCCTACTGGTTCACCGGCTAAACAAGTCCGAACCTGTAGATTAGTCGAATTGTCGAGTAGTTAAGCTACTAAATTACTCGTTACTCTACTAAATTACTAGCCTAGTCCGAACTAGGCTTTAAGGATGAGCATTAGCTCATAACTTCTTTTCGGGTAGAATGATATTATAAAAACAAACACCTATACTTCCACAGGACTCCAGTGAATCTATTTAAATAAACAGTATCAAAATCTAGAAATTAACTCTACTAAAATGGAATCCGTTGCATTAGAACAAAGTCACGTAAATATGGACTTTGTTATAATGCAACGGATTCGATACACTAAAATGTGGTTAACTTTAAGCTTATTAATATATAGGTAATGTACAAATGTTTTTTACTTATTTATTCGATAAATCGTAATTGTAGCATACGTGAGACAGGACAAAAGTACATTGGATACCGTCGCGTGCTTCACGACGTTTCGCACTGGTTGCGCGACGCGATCTCCAAGCGTGAACACTCCCTGAAGAAGAAAGTCTTACACGTTCGAAACGTCATCAGATTTAAACCGACATTAAGGCGCGGTCCAACCCCAATTTTAAAATAATCTACGATGCTTTACGTAAGGTTGAAAATCGCTTGTTAGATTGGACGATGTAATGCGAAAATGCGTTCATTTTGTACGTTTTCTTTATATTTTTCGATATATACTAACAGAATCGATAAAACTACTGGTTATAACTTTAGTACTATACGTTGGCTATGTATTACCTAAAAAAATATAGTGTTATCTCTGAAAATTGTAAGAGTTTGGACGTGAAAGTTTATTTTTGTGGACCTATTCAGGATTTTTTTCTACAGAAAGAGAGTTATATTTATGCATTCTATTCGGTTATTACTCTTTTTCTATTCCTTTTCTAACCTTAGTATTTTTTTCATAATATATTATCGATCTGTTTCGTTACACTAGGTGTTTAAAAATTCTGCTTTTTACTATTATCAGGATACGAGCGCGTCTACCGTAAGTCGTAAGTCCGACGACGTTTCGCACTGGTTGCGCGACGCGATCTCCAAGCGTGAACACTCCCTGAAGAAGAAAGTCTTACACGTTCGAAACGTCGGCAGACTTAAACCGACATTAATACCAAGTGAAGCCGGTATCTTTATATTAGTATAGTATCAAAATCTATCCAGTATATTTTACGTGATGCGCGAGCAAGCAGACAGACCAGAAGTTAAAGAAAATGTTTTAGGTTCCATTATCTCGTATCAGATACGACATTGGTCTACAGTTTTATCATCTGTATAGATATACAGATAATTGCTGCTTTTATATATATATAATGTAGCATACTTTGACAGTGATATTGTTAGTAATAATTGCAAAGATTTTATAAGTAGGTAATCTTATTTATTTAATAGATTTTAAAGCCGCATGCTAACTTTTTCTTTATACTTTCATTCCATATGTATCTATACTACGTAATATAATAATGAGGAAAGATTTGTATGTATGTTTGTAACAAATTGGCTCAAAAAGTACTGGACCGATTTCAAAAATTTTTTCACCATTGGAAAGCTACATTCACCCTGAGTAAAATAAAAAAAATAAAAATAAAAAAAAATAAAAAAGCCTTTATTTATTTCCTACTAATTACCTACTTTACATATATATATTTTTTTTTTTTTTAGTTACTTAGCTTTAATTTCTTATCTTCACATAACTAGCTTTTCATTAAATTGTGTTACTTATTTATTACTAATTTAAAGTACGCTTAACTAGTTTTGTTTACATTAAATTACTGCTTTACTTTATAACTATTATATAACTTATTTAAAAATAACATTAATCTAGCCTAACATAATTTAGTTTGATACAACAGTATCAGCAGGAACCCCATATTGGGTAAAGGCCTCCTCCAAAGATGCCCATTTGTCTCTCTCCTGTGCGGTCTGTTTCCAGTTTGGGCCGGCTATCCTTGCAATCTCTTCATCCCAACGTGTCAACGGTCTTCCTCTGCTCCTTTTACCTGTAGGACCTTTCCAAAATGTCACTTTTAAGGTCCATCTCTGATCTTTAAGCCTCGCTACATGCCCCGCCCACTTCCACTTGAGTTTTTGTGCATAATTCAATGCATTTGTTGCTTTGGTTATTGACCTTATTTTTGTGTGTCGTATTTTATAGAGTTTCTTTATTTTAAGCATGCTGCGCTCTAGTCCTCGTTGGCAGGTTGTAATTTTATTTTTCAGTTTTGAGGTGAACTTCCACGTCTGGCATCCGTACGTCAAGCATGGTAAGAGACTGGAGTTCATAACTTTCGTTTTTATAGTTATAGGGAGGTTACTTTTAAAGATTTCTTTTAAACTCCAGTATTTTTTCCATGTTTGTTGTACTCTTCTTTCGACTTCAAGTTCGTTATTTTTCCTGCTAAAACTGATATGCTTTCCTAGATAGATGTACTTATCTGTATATTGAAGTGGCTCTCCATTGATTGTTATTAAAGTTCTCCCCTTATTCGTCATTGCCATAGTTTTAGTGGGATTCATGTGTAATCCTACCTCGACACTAGCTAGGTGTAAAGTTTCGATCATGATTTGTAGCTGGGAGCTGGACTCCGATAACAACACTAGGTCGTCTGCAAATCTTAGGTGACTTAAGTAATCGCCCTTTATACACAGTCCTATCTTGCTCCAATCTAACTTGCTGATTATAGCCTCCAGAATGGCTATAAATATTTTTGGGGATAACGGGTCACCCTGCCTTACGCCTCTTTCTATAGGAAAGCTAGGTCCGAGAGTTTCTAGCTTTATTTTACCCTTGTTGTTGTTATATATGCTCTTGATTGCCTTTATATATACCTCTTCTACTCCCTGCTGTTTTAAGCTTTCCCATATACTTATGTGTGTTACTGTATCAAAAGCTTTTTGATAGTCGATAAACGCTATGTATAGCGGTCTTTGTTGTTCTTGATACTTTTCTATAATTAATTCAAGTGTGTGGATATGGTCAACAGTAGAGAATCCTTTTCTGAAGCCTGCTTGCTCTACCGGTTGTTTTGCTTCCAATGTACTACTGATTCTTTTATTTATAATGGTAGAGAAGAGTTTGTAAAGGCTCGGTAGCAAGCTTATCGGTCTGTAGTTGCCAATATCCTTCGGGTCGCCCTTTTTGTAGAGAAGTATGATATTTGATTCAGACCATTGCATGGGTGTTTCAGACTTTTGCAGTATTAAGTTGAATAGTTTCGCTAATGGTTCGGCTAATGTTAGGTGTGCTGTTTTCAATAATTCATTTGTGATGTTGTCGGAGCCTGGGCTCTTTTCTAATTTCAAACTCTTAATTGCTTGTATGATTTCAATGTCGTCCACTGGTTTAATTGTTGGTGCATTAACGCTTTCGTTGATTTTAATTGAGGTGTTAGTCTTTTGGGTGTTATCGCTGTACAATTTCCTATAGAAGTCTGATGCCGCCTTAATAATGTCAGTTCGTTTGGACAAAGATCTGCCTTGCTTGTCTAGCCCTTCTATCCAAGTCTTGCTTGTTCGGAGTTCCTTAAATGCCCTCTTTGTACTTCCTGTGCATTGTAAATGCCTTTTTATGGTATGTTGTCTGTATTTAGCATAATCCCTTTTTATGTATTTATTTGTTATTTTGTAGAGAGCGGAGAGTTCTTTCTTCATAAGTCGAGTTTTATTTTTGGTTCCTTGTAGTTCTTTTCTCCTTTTTAATAACATAGCTGAGTGATTTGATAGTATTTTGTGATGTTTTTGTGTATGTCTCGCATCTTCTCTAGCTTTTTTCAAGCTCTGGCTGATAGCGTCCGTTATTTTATCATAATAGGTTTGTACTAAAGTATTTTGCAAGTTGATGGTTGGGTAGAGTAGCAATGACCTTAGGTTTTTATTAAATATTGTTATTTCTTCTTCGTTATTTAGTTGTATTGCTTTTTTGTTTGTAAATTTAACTCTGTTGTGTTTTTGTTTGGTCACTTTTACTGATGCTCTAATTAATCTATGGTCTGACGGATAGTTTAAATTCATGACTTCAAAATTCAGAAATATTTTTCGTTGGTTGGTAAGAATATAGTCGATTTCGTTTTTGTGTTTTCCATTTGGGGATCGCCATGTCCATCTTCGGTTATGGTTTTTCTTGAAACATGTGTTGATGATGGTAAGATTATGTTCAAGTGCGTAGTCTACAAGTCTCTGCCCTCTGTCGTTTCTTTCGCCATGTCCATGCTGTTGCACTGTTAAGTACTCGCCTTTCCTGGGAGCACCAACCTTCGCGTTAAAGTCGCCCATTAATATAATATTTTTATATGCTGTCTCCATCGATTTGTCTATGGTCTTATAAAATTCTTCTATTTCTTCCTCACTCGCTGCGTCGGTCGGTGCATATACTTGTATAATGGATATCATACACCCTTGAATGCTTAAGTTTAGCGTTGCCACACGATCTGTTAATCCATTAAAGCTCTCTATGTTGTTTTTAAGAGACTTGTTTATAATGAAGCCTACACCATATTTACCCGGTATACATCCTATGTGGCAAAGTATTAAGTTCTGGTATTCCTCAATTTTGTTACCAAGTCGCCTCATTTCTGAAATACCTATTATATCATAATTGATTTCCTGTATTGCTTCTTCTAGTTCCAGTAAGCGTTCGTATGACGATAAAGACCTGACGTTATAAGTTGCGATTTTTAATTGAGTTGATCGTTTATTTATCCTGTTGTCAGTCTCTGTAGTTTCTTTTGGAGGGTTTTGGTCATAATCTTCCACGGTGACCAGCCGGGTTGGAAGATGTTTCATGTTTGTGGTTTTAATAATTTCATTTTTATTTTGATCTATGTAGGAGGAGGAGGGGCTTAATTGCTATATATTTGTATTGCTTGTATTCTGGGTTGTATTTGTCTTAGTTGTATTTTTATTTACTAAAAAGTTTAGGATACCAGGTTTTATTACTCCTTCTGAGAAACTATTTGATCTCTGGGCTGTCGAGCCTTGTTGCTGTGATTTGTTCTTTTTATTGGCTTGAGTGGTTTTGTTTTGTTTCAGTACGTTGGTGTTTTGAGGTGATAAAGAATGTTTTCTTTTATTCGCGCTTTCAGTGATGATCAGTTTATCATATTTGATTGTGGCTATGTTTCCCTTTTCTCTCTCTACTTTTAACTGCTCTTTTAATGCTTTCCTCTTTTCTAGCACGTGTTTTGGATAGTCCGCTTGAATGTAGTACGAGGTATCTTTCAGTAATTGTTTTAGTTTAAGAATTTTAATTTTTATTCCTAGCGTTGAAAAGGTCACAACTATTGGCCGTGGTCTGTCACCTTTCTTTCCTAGTCGTCTTGCTTCTTGTACATCAAAGTAGTTTAATTTAATAGAGAAATATTGTTCTATCCATTTGACAATGTTGTTTTCTAGGTTTTCATATGACGTTTCTGTTTCTTCGATACCGAAGAAAACTAAATTTCTCTGCCTTGCCTGTTTTTCCATGAAAAAGATTCTTTTCTCCTGGTTTTCCACTAATTCTTTTAATTTTTCATGCTTTTCGTTCCATGCAAAAAATTTTTCTTCTAATATAATATTAATATTCTGTGTAACTTGTTCAGTCACTTTTTCTGCACTTTCCCGGATCGTTGTTTTCTGTACATCCAACTCCTGTTGTATTTGTTTTAGTACATTTAATACCTCCTCCATGATGGTGAAATTCGTATGTCTGCGCTTTGTTTATGTATTCGTGTCGCCCTCTGGTGGTGCACCTTCGTACTATTAAGAACACCTCGTATCGTAACTGATCGATTTGTATGGCAGAGTAATGCTACGGTCGAAGGAATACCACTTCTTTTTACTAGATGGCGTTGTAGGTCAATCGAATTTTGAGTTACATTTGCATGTCATTTTTAGAGTTCAAACTTTGAGGTTATGTTTGTATATATTTTTCGTATGGTATTAGTTTGTACTTGCATTTATATAATTCACTTTCGTACCTAATAGGAAGGAGTCCGGCTGAATTTTGATCGATTGTATCCACAAAGAAGGTCCACAGAACAGTAACACTGATATTTACTTGCACTTTAAGTGTTTACAGTTTTTATATATTTATACGTGTCCATTTCACATTATCTTCTATGCCTTGTTAAAAACACTTAATAGTTCAGCACTAGTTGCATTTTTTGTAGCAAAATACACTGTTTTTCTATTTATAGACCAATGTTTTCTACGGAGTTGATGTTTACTGTAGCACAGTAGCGCCCTCACACCCTGGCTACAATTACAATTCACCCTGAGTAACATAGGCAATTCATCATCATCATCATCCATCACCGCACGGGTGAAACCGCAGCTAGAATTATATATTTATGACTTATGATATGCCACTAGCATTTTATACGTATGGATTTGATTAATATGAAAATAAGGCTCGTGTATATGACATTTAACATATTTTTGTCTTCAAACTCGCAGGTACCAGAACAATATTTCTATAGATATTCAACTTCCGCCTAGGAATGCTAGGATGTGAAGCACTACACTAATAGTTGCAGTGCCATCCAGAGCTTTTGGTTTTTGAGTCTCTTTCACCCAGTAATTTCACATACTATAGTGTCTTTATGCCCTAAAACAGTCATTTTTTGCACTATGGCTTCACGGCAGTGCATATCTAGCACTGTGGTGGTATCAGCCAAGATGGCCTACCTACATGTAAGTGGGGTTTCCTCGCTTCTTACGATTCGCATTCCATTGCCAGAGGGAATATTCTTTTACTCTGTTCCCTAACAAAGTAAGGTACATTCAAGTAGACTTTGTAGCTTGACTTGACATCTTTGTTTATGGATCAACGAGCTCAGCTAATGCATAATATAATTTTAGACTGTGAGCTGAGTATGGCCACTATGGGCATAATATGCTGTTCCTCTATAAGTCTATACTCTTACTTCGATGGTTGCCACAGATTATATAATAATTACTACGTAACAGTATCCACAGGAATAATGTACCAACGTACAGTAGGCAGAGTTAGCGAAGTAGGCGCCTACTGATACTGATTCTGTGGTATTGTCAAAGTACCGTCAGCAGAGCAATTAGCGGCGTGAATGCGAATTTGTCAGGCTACAAAACTGTGTAGTGATGGGTCAAAAGTAAGTTATGGTCTTGAATTCAAGAAAATTTCCAATTTTCAAGATTTTTTGTTTTAATAGCCCGAGGGTGGCGTTCGCGATCTTAACCGATCAACAAAGTTAAACAACGTTTAATGCGGTTAGTGGATGGGCGACTGCTAGTGGTGTTATTCAACTGAGCGATTCCGTGCTTCGCACAGCACTTAAGACGAATATTGCAATTTTTAGAGAGAAAATTTCACATCCTCGGACGGTATTCGAACCGGCGTCTACCGACAATCCGTGTCAGACACCATAACCAACTAGGCCACCGAGGTTCGAGGTCCGAGCATCGAATTTTAACTCTCTATCTTGGTGGTCTAGTATAAAATTGCATCTCTAAGCAGGCGTTAGTGCTTTAAAAAAGTAATACTACAAAAAAAACCACTTAAGCCGTCACGCCAATCCGCACTGGGCCCGCGTGGTGGTGGATTATTGCCCAACTCCTCTCTCTGAGAGGAAGGCTCCAGTCCCAGCAATGGCAACCAAATCGGGCTGATTATGGTTATGATTATGACAACCTTTCGCGTTTGTTTTTTTAAATACTAACATTATAAACGCTTTAGTGTAAGTAATTTATAAAGCCTTTTATATATTTATTTTATTGTATCTGATATCACTGTCGATCCATTTCAAGATTAAAATGTTCAATCTTATTTTCCCATCACTAGAGTATTTCCATACGTGCGTGACAAACCGAGGCGACGACGCTAAAAAGGAGCCCTTTTTAATTAGTTTACAAACTCGACAACTGATAGGAAGTTTGAGTCCTTTCGACTGGAAAGGATGGGTTTCGCTTAAATTTGTTTTTTCTTCTGGCTCCCTTCCTTGGACCTTGCGTAGGTATACGCAAAATAAAAACAAATCAACACTGTTTCGATATTTTTAATTAGAAATACGGGATTACTCACGTACTATTTATCGGAGAGGTCCGACTATAGTTTCGACCACATTCGGTGGTCTTTTTCAAGGAGTGTTCGGGACGCCCACGTCGATGACGTCTCGCTTAGCTGTCTCGCGTCTCGTTTAGATATATTCAGTAACATTTTTTTTTGGACGATGATTTAAGTACCTAAATACGAGTAAGTACTGATAAAGAAAATAAATAATGATATAAACAACGCGACGTCATTCAATTACTTACGGCCGTTTTCAATAACCTATCTATCGTCGGTTTACCCTACTAGAGATAGATATTTGACACTGTTTGTATGGATGTTATGTCACATTTCTATCGCTAGTAAGGAAATCTATGGATAGATAGAATATTGAAAACGGCCGTTAGTAAGCTTCTAACTTTGTGAAGAATGTGATTTTTCAGTAGCTTATTTCTTACGTAACATAATTAGGTATTATATTAGATATGTTTATTACTTACTTCCGTGCAGTAAAACTCTTTGTGAATGAGACCGGGGAAATAGGTACTGCCACCTACAGTGAAGCAGTAATGTTCGCAATACTGCGTTTTGGTTGAAGGTATGGGTGCTGGCAAAATTACAGGAACATGAGACTTAACGACTTACGGCCGTACTTATAAACAAATGCAAATATAAAAAAGTTAATTTCACATAGATTTTTGTACAAAATAAATATTTGAATTCATTGATTCCGAACTAGTTTTCACTGTGTTTCGGGAATCAATGCCCTCTCCCATATCAATGACAGCTAAAGTTATGCGAGATAGCAGGATAAAATTAGAAAGTGTAATAAAAAATTGAATATGGAATAGGAATGTGCAAAGTAAAGCTAAATCTTAAAATAAAGCTAAAATATATTGTTTCATAAAATGTTGGAATAATAGTATAATAAGCATAAGCATAAACGCTGCTTAAATTTAATTAGGTACGGCACAAAACAATTTTGCTATACGCACTTCTAAAGACGTCATTTAGGGCAGCGTTTAGCCCGTAAGGCCCTTAAGGTCTAAGGGGGGTTACGGGCGCAGAGCATTTCCTCAGGCGGAATGCAGATCCATTCCGCCTGAGGAACGACGACTTGTAACTTTTACCTAGAACGACATTCTAGGTAAAAGTTACAACTTAACACTATGTGGGCCTCGTGCTTGTACCATCTTCCTAATAACATTAAAAAACGCACACTGAGTGGAGTTATAAGTAGTTATAAAGTATTCGTATGCAGCCCTGTTGTCTTCTAAGTTATTAAATTCTAATAATCTTAGCTGTCTTATTTTTAAAATACATAATACATGTTGCTGTCCGATAGCTTTAAAACCTTATACTTCTAGTGAGAGAGGACAGATTACTCCATCGTTTTCCGTCTACATTATTCATTAAATTATATATATATATATATAATCAATCATCATCATCATCATCAACCATATAACCAAATTTAACAAATTTGTAATTGTTTTTCGTTAAATAATGTTATTTAACGGCTGACCGAGAGTATATCTAATACGATTAGTGATTTTTAAAACACTTACTCTCGTTTATCAAAATTCGTCAAGTGCTCTGATCACCAAGTTTAAGAATTCAAGTACCAAGAGCGTTCATATTTCGTACGTAATAATTTTCTCATTATTATTGCATTTTTATCATGTTCATAACTAGGGTAAAATGCTTTTATTAATTCTAAACCTAGTGAGCTCCCGACTATGATCAAATTTGCAAACAAAGTTGAGGAGTTGCAAAAACCCCGCAAAAAAACAAGTGACTGTCGCTTTTTCGTTGATATTACCGATCTGGTATCTTTCAAATGATAATTTGTTATGTAAAACAAGTTTACAGATCCTTTACTGCATCAAAAAAACAACAAAATTAAAATCTGTTGTATATTTGAATAGATAACATTTTTAATTGGATCCTTATTTGATTTGGCCTTGGCATACCTGTATGCCAAGGCGGCTTTACGGATTAAGAAAATAAAAATATTTTCAATCATTACGCCTTGCCTTAGCTTGGCGTATACATGGGCCCATTTGAGTATACCTACCCTAAAATCGTTGAATAGGTTCTTTGAACAATTTTAAGGACTTGAAATCTGAAGTCTGACTTCGAAGTTCGAGGACAAAGGCTTAAGACAAGAATAAATTAAACTAAAATTGAAATATGCATGAATTATTCAAATAAATTGCATTTATTACTTCATAATTGTGACCGCAGTGTAAAAATAGACTTCAGAAGGTCACCAAGCAAATTCCACGAACTATTGTAATAAACATCCGGTATAAGTCATCACATTTCATCGATCCAAGGTGGCACTGATTGAGTTAAAGGAAATACACCAGATTGTCAATTTATTCATCACTTCCGCAAGTCAAAACATGGCGCCAGCTGCAAAATGAAATCCACTGCGCTACTTCCGGCACAAGATGGCGACGATGCAAAAGCAAGTTTGAATAGAACGTCACTTCCGAGAGTACTGCGAGTCCGCAGCGCCAGCCAACGAGAGCGAAGTATTTGGCTACCATGAAGTTCCGGTGGGCCGACATCCGGAAGAACACTTTTACGAGGAAGAACATTTTTCTGGACATTTGGTCTCCGAATATTGAGTAAGCCAGATTGGCGGCTGATATTATAGGCAAAGTTGGTTAACGTGTACGGCGTCCATTTTGGTTTTCATAGAAGCTGAGTATATTTCTGATTTATGTGCTAGATTTATAATAATTTGGTAATTATGTGTGAGAATTATAATGATTTGGTAATATTTAGTTGTTTTAAAGACTGTTCCGTTTAGTGGTTGTGTTTCTAAATTTAAAGCGTTAGTGCTTATTGAGTTTTTAAGTTTCGATTGGTTATTTAGTTAGTACGATTCATTATATTACTTCATTAGTATTATATTTTGGGTTTGTTGGAAGTTGTGACTATTGAATTAAACATTAGAAGAAATTACAGTGTGGTGTTTTATTGGATATTTATGCCCTTTACTAATATAGGGTTTAACAATTTTCAGAAGTGGGATGAGCTCCTCCAGCCGTAGTCGGTCACGCAGCCCTCTCAGGTGGGACTACAAAAGAAATGGACGCCGACGTGAAGGAACGGGACGCAGCCGTTCTCCGGAATCCTGGGTGTCGCGCCGAGCTACGAGTCGATGGGCACCATGGTACCCACGGGATACGGCGCTACGGGATGCTTCAGTGCCTGCCTCCCCTAATAGTCAGGATCAATCTGGTAGGATCAATCCATATTATTCTAATGTAATGGTAAAAGCTGATATTGTGCCCGAATTTGATCCGGAAAAATCAGAGCTACCAGCTCTGCAATGGCTAAACAAAATCGAGCAGTTAAGTGCTATACATGGTTGGAATGACAGCGTCAAAAGTTATTTCATGCAGTCAAGGTTATCTGGCTTAGCAAAAATGTGGCATAACGCTTTGCATAGTTATGAGTTCACCTGGACGGAATGGAAACAGAAAATATTAGAAGCTTTTCCCCAAAATACTGACTATGCAGAGGCTTTAAGAGAAATGTTAAATAGAAAGAAGTTAGCCAATGAAACAATGACACATTACTTTTATTCAAAGTGCACTTTGATTACTAAATGCGAGATAGTCGGTGAAAAAGCAGTTTCATGTATTATAGAAGGGTTGCCATTTCATCTTAAGACCTCTGCTAGGGCTGGTAATTATAGGACCCCGGGCGAGCTGTACTCGCAATTTCTTTGCATGAACGATGATAAGCGAACAATGCCTGTCAACCCACAAAGGCGAGTGCTGCAATACCGAGATCCGGCTACAGCGAGCTCAAGTAGGACTCCACTTGTTCGCGAATCAAATGACAGGAGAACTATAGCTTGCTTCCTTTGTGGGGAAACTGGCCACGTTGTTAGGTTCTGTCCCAAAAATCCTAATGCATTGAAATGTAACACCTGCGGAAAAACGAGTCACAAAACAGAACAATGTTACCAGAAGGCTGCGAACATCGTTGAGGTTCCTCAGGTAAATCAATGTTATTTTAAGACTGCTGTTATTAACAATACTGAGGTTACAGCTTATTTAGATACAGGTGCTCAAGTTAATTTGATGACTTCAGAGTGTGCTTCGAAGCTGGGTTTATCCTTGAAGGTCTGTGACACTCTTGTTAAAGGTTTCAATGGTCTTCCAAATAAGGCTCGCGGACAAGTATCGATCAACATATTTGTTGACGGGTTAAACATCGTTTCAGATTTCATCGTTACAGACGTACCTTTGAACCGAGCCGACATATTCATAGGGCAACCCATAATAAACGATAAACAGTATAGGTTGATAGTATCTGGGACGACAGTTACTCTGGAAAGTGCTAAACGTGACGAAGCCGACTTAGCCTCAATAAATACTTTTGTTGAACCCGATAAAATTAGAATCCTTTGTTCCAAAGAAACTGTCGTACCACCACAATGTACAATGTATGTAGAGGTGTATAGCGACACTGAGCTTGAGGCGTCCACAGTGCTATTCATTGATTCTCGTTCTTGTTCATACGATAATGTAGAATACAGCATACCATCGTCGGTATATGATTTTCCGGTCAAGACTTTGCCTGTCACTAATTTTGGTAATCAGTCCTTGCCCATTCAGAGAGATCAGCTATTAGCTAGGGCTTTTGTTTCAGTAGAGATCGAGAACAGCCGAACAGCTCCTAATATTGTAAGTACGAATGATAGCAGTCAGTTTCAACCTGTTATGAACATTGATGTTACTAAAATTAATTGCGGGTCCGACGATAAGAATATTCTGAATAAATTAATACAAATTTTGCAGAATTATTCGGACTGTTTTTCCGAAAATACGTCTGAACTAGGTGTAACTAATAAAACAGAAATTAAAATAGAGCTTAACTCTGACAAACCTATTTGCTATAGGCCTTACAGGTTATCACATGCGGAGAAATCAGTTGTTAGAGATAAGATAGACGATATGTTATCGAATGGTATTATTAGAGAATCGAATTCCAATTACGCTAGTCCCATTGTTTTGGTTAGGAAAAAGAACGGCGATTACAGATTATGCGTTGATTTTAGAAAACTGAACAGCATAACAGTTAAGGATAAATATCCATTGCCTATAATAGAGGAACAAATCGAAAAGCTAGGTGGAAAAAAAATCTTTACTAGTCTTGATCTATCGCAGGGTTTTTACCAAATTCCAGTGGCTGCAGACTCTATTCACAAGACGGGTTTCGTTACCCCAGAGGGCCATTATGAGTTTCAGCGGATGCCGTTTGGTTTGTCGAATTCTCCAGCAGTGTTTCAGCGTCTAATGGATAAGATATTTTCTTCCTTGCGTTATGATAAAATATTACCGTATATTGATGACGTACTGCTGCCAACCAAAACTGAACTCGAAGGCTTAGAATTGTTGAAATTGACTTTGGATATTATAAGGGATGCTGGTTTGACCCTTAACTTGGAAAAGTGTTCCTTCCTACATCGTAAAATAGACTATTTAGGCTATGAGATAACTGAAGAAGGCATTAGGCCAGGAAGTAAAAAAATTGAGTCGGTGACTAGATACATAGAGCCAAATAACCAACATGAACTAAGAATGTTTTTAGGATTGACAAGCTATTTCAGGAAATTCATTCGTGATTATGCGAGCATTAGTTTTGACCTTTACAGTTTACTGAAGAAAGATGCCGTCTGGGAATGGGGAGAAAAGCAGCAGATGGCGTTTGATCGACTAAAAGAGGTATTGACTTCACGTCCACTTTTGTCTCTTATTCGCAGCGAAGGTGATATAGAAGTTCATACTGATGCAAGCAGCAGAGGATTAGCTGGTATACTATTACAGAAACAAGACGGCTGCCTAAAACCCATTGCTTATTTCAGCCGCAAGACTAGCAGAGAGGAAGCTATGTACCACTCGTACGAGCTCGAGACGTTAGCAGTTGTGGAATCGGTAAGAAGATTTAGGATATACTTGTACGGCAATAAGTTTAAAGTCGTTACAGATTGTGCAGCTGTTCGGTACACTTTTCTCAAAAGAGACTTGATGCCGCGTATAGCTAGATGGTGGTTATCGATACAAGAATACGATATGGAGGTGGAGCACAGTCCTGGTAAGTCTCATAGTCATGTAGATGCTCTTAGCCGATTTCCAGTAGAACCAGCGGCGGTGGCGGATATAAATGTTGTGGATATCTTTGACTGGGTAGTATGTTTACAAAATCAGGACGAAAAACTTCGTATTATTAAGGCAAAATTGGAATCGGATTCCGATCCTGAGATACGCAAAAATTACAGGATAAAAGAGGGAAGGCTGTATAGAATAGTAAAAGATGAAGAGGAAAGATTAGTGGTGCCAAAGTATGGTAGGTGGAACGTTTTGAGAAAATATCATGATGGCATAGGGCACCCAGGGCTAAAACGTTGCGAGCAAATAATAAAAGCTACTTTCTGGTTTGCTGGGATGACAAGGTTTATTCGTAAGTATGTTAATACATGTTTAGATTGTCTGTACAAAAGAAGCCAGTATGGGAGACTTGAAGGCGAACTTCATCCCATCGAGAAAGTTCCGGAGCCGATGCACACTCTACACGTAGATCATTTAGGACCATTCTGCAAGAGTCGTACAGGTAACAGTTATTTGTTGATGGTTGTCGATTCATTCACAAAATTTTTGTGGGCAGTTCCGGTAAAGACTACAAAGAGCCGAGAAGTTATAGAGTCCTTGGAGAAAATATTATGTTTGTTCGGGTATCCAAAACGCATTGTGTCTGATAGTGGTTCTAGTATCAAGAGTAAAAGTTTCAAGCAATATTGCGTGGATAATCAGATAAAACATATAATCAATGCTGTGGCATGTCCACGTGCTAATGGGCAGGTTGAAAGGTACAATCGGACAATACTTGACTCTCTTAATACTAGTGTGGAGAATGAAAGGGAATGGGACACTCGTATTCCTAGCATTACCTGGGGTATGAATAATTTGCAAAATTCCTCGACTAGATTCACGCCTTACAGGTTAATGTTTAGTGCATCACGAAGCAGATACCAAGGTATGGGTGAGAACTCTTTTGACAGTGAAAGTGTTGCGGAAAATTCAAAGAAAGAGGCCGCAGCGAACCTGAGTAAAACGTCGGAAAACATGAGTAAGTATTTTAACGCTAAAAGAAAACCCCCGACTAAATACAA
This sequence comes from Selenia dentaria, assembly GCA_917880725.1. Lineage (NCBI taxonomy): Eukaryota > Metazoa > Arthropoda > Insecta > Lepidoptera > Geometridae > Selenia > Selenia dentaria. The sequence continues at coordinate 31,416,740 of OU862885.1, read as the reverse complement.
AGTAGATGACCTAGTTTTGTGGAAAGGTGCTGCTGACAGAAATTTCAATGTTAGACGAAAGTTAAAAGAAAAGTACAGTGGGCCATATAAAATAACGAAAGTCGTTGGCAATGACAGGTATATGATAACATCATTAAAAGGTGTTAAGGGATATAAAAGATTTAAGGCGTTAGTATCATCTGAATCTATAAAGTTATTTAAAGGAATGGATTCAGAGTCGAGCGCAGATGACAGCGAAGTTAATAGTACCGAAGAATTACTTGATTTGTTAGAAGGATAATATTTGACAAAAATTTGTATGGTTTATTGATAACTATTGTTGCTATTTGTTCGTTCCTTCCTTGCTTATTTCTTCTTTTGCTGGTCGGCTTGCTTATATTCGTCATATTATATTTAAGAGATGTGCAACATTTTGAAGTTTGTTTTTTGATGACAATTCGTTTTTTTGGTGACAATTCGCTGCATTGGTCCGGAATCTAATATGGATTGGATAATAAAATAACTATGGATTGTCGAATGTCACATTGGTTCTATGGGTGATAAAATATCACATTGGTTTTATGGGTGACAAAATGTCACGTTGGATTATGGGTGACATAATGTCACATTGGTTTTATGGTTGTCATGTCAGATTGGTATTACTGGTGACAAAATGTCACGTTGGGTTATGGGTGACATAATGTCACATTGGTTTTATGGGTGACATGTCAGATTGGTATTATGGGTGACATAATGTCACATTGGTTTTATGGGTGACATGTCAGATTGGTTTTATGGGTGACATCATGTCACATTGGTTTGTGGGTCATGAAATGTCACATTGGTATGGGTGGCTAAGTGTTATTGGTCTAAATATTGGTCACGTAATATTATAATTGGAAATTTTAATTTAATTGTTTATGTCAACAGTATCCGTTTTATTTTGTTAATGGCATGTCGATATACACACTTTGTTCTATACTTTGCAGGGGCGCAAAGGTGTCAGGATGGGCGAGTGTAATAAACATCCGGTATAAGTCATCACATTTCATCGATCCAAGGTGGCACTGATTGAGTTAAAGGAAATACACCAGATTGTCAATTTATTCATCACTTCCGCAAGTCAAAACATGGCGCCAGCTGCAAAATGAAATCCACTGCGCTACTTCCGGCACAAGATGGCGACGATGCAAAAGCAAGTTTGAATAGAACGTCACTTCCGAGAGTACTGCGAGTCCGCAGCGCCAGCCAACGAGAGCGAAGTATTTGGCTACCATGAAGTTCCGGTGGGCCGACATCCGGAAGAACACTTTTACGAGGAAGAACATTTTTCTGGACATTTGGTCTCCGAATATTGAGTAAGCCAGATTGGCGGCTGATATTATAGGCAAAGTTGGTTAACGTGTACGGCGTCCATTTTGGTTTTCATAGAAGCTGAGTATATTTCTGATTTATGTGCTAGATTTATAATAATTTGGTAATTATGTTTGAGAATTATAATGATTTGGTAATATTTAGTTGTTTTAAAGACTGTTCCGTTTAGTGGTTGTGTTTCTAAATTTAAAGCGTTAGTGCTTATTGAGTTTTTAAGTTTCGATTGGTTATTTAGTTAGTACGATTCATTATATTACTTCATTAGTATTATATTTTGGGTTTGTTGGAAGTTGTGACTATTGAATTAAACATTAGAAGAAATTACAGTGTGGTGTTTTATTGGATATTTATGCCCTTTACTAATATAGGGTTTAACAATTTACTCCTGTACGACAGCTTTACAGCGTTAAGTTAGCGTATATATTTTTTCCTCGTACCTGTGCATGTTTTTTTTCTTTTATTTTTTACTATAATGCTCAATTAAAAAGTTTTTATCTATTTATATACCTATGTTCTGTGCTACAGCTAAACCTTTCAGAGACGCTCTTTGATTTGTAATTTTTTTTATTTTATTCTTGTTCGTTGCTTGCTGCATTTGCAGTATGAAACCAAAGCATGCAGCAAGCCCATTATCCTCATAGTTATGTTATGTTATCCTCATAGACCTACGGCCTTAATTATAAACGTTGCTTAAATTTCAATAACGTCACTTAGTACGGCGCAGAACATTTTTCCCTTACGCAGTACTAAATAACGACATTTAAAGTTAAGCAGCATAAGTTATTGCATAAGTTTTGTCCTAATCCTATCCATCATATATTATGTAAGTAATAATTTAAATTTAGACTCAATAACTATAATAATAATTTAATTAACGAGTAAAAGTAATAACGAAATTACAATATTTGTTTGGTGCTGAGTGAGTATTTACGACGCTGCGGGAGAATATACCTTACAAACCCCTTGTATGTCGTCTGGATGTACCACGGATGATGTTAGGTTAGGTTAACGATATAACGAAGTATAAGCTCAGATTACTGAATAGTTACGTATAAGTACTATCTGTACTATGCACTACTAGAACTTAATCCTTCTCCTTGAGTCGTAATCCTCATGTCAGAGGGTCGTGACCTCCTCCACCCATTGTCCTTTCTTTTAAGATATTACGCCAGTGTGTTCGGTTACCAGCTATATGTAGAGCATCGTAAATGGATGTATCAAGAGTGGTGCGGATCTGGTCGGACCAACGCATAGTACTGCGGCCACGAGATCTTTTCCCATCGAATTTTCCAGTCATCGCAAGTTTCTCGAGGTTATCTCCTTCCTTTCTAGCGATGTGACCAAAATATTGCAGAATTCTCTTGCAATGCATTTTCTTAGGATGATAGAGACTTTAGGATTGGTTGATTGGATGAATTATCATCATCATCATCGTTTCAGCCGTAGGACGCCAACTGCTGAACATATGTTTCCCCCACAAATTTCCAAAAGGACCGATTGGAAGCGGCCTGCATCCAACGTCGTCCCGCTACCTTTATCAGGTCCACCTCGTTGATGGACGACCTACCGGCCCCATCTCCATCCGTTCTGCGTGCTATGTGGCCTGCCCACTGCCACTTATCTTCGGGCTTTGTCGGTGACTTTAGTTCGTCTACGGATCTCCTTATTTCTGATTCGATCACATAGAGAAACCCCGAGTATAGTCCATTCCATAGCTCGTTGTGCGACTTTGAGCTTCCATAATATGAGACCATAGTAAGAGAACCACGTTTCAGTGCCATATGTCATCACTGGTAACACACATTGGTCAAAGACTGTTGTCTTGAGTCACTGAGGTATTTTTGACGAGCAGACTTCGCGAAGTTTCCGGAACGCTGCCCAGCCGAGTTGGATTCGAAGGTTGACCTCTATCTCGAAGTTGGACCTGACGAGTTTGGACGAATGATTGGACAAAATAATTCTAGATGGAGACCAATCAAACGTTGTGTTCAAGTCAATGAGGTTCTATACTCTCTCCTGACTTGTGGTGACCAGGAAGTCATAAGGTTTTTTTCAGTGTATAATGATGTGTCATCACAAGTCAAACGCTGGCATTTACTTGGCTAAACGAACCAGCGTTGGAATTGAACAGGTCAATGCTGGAAGTATTCCATATAAGTACGCTTACAGCAAGTTCTGTCCCACTTGTGTATTTAAAGCACATTGTTTTCTCTAAAATCTGACTTGATTACGTATTATCGTTCCTGGTCCTACATTCAACCTGATGTGATCTGCTTTCAATACAATATTGTGCTTCATTGTTTCATTACAGTTAACCAATCGTTTTTTTGCACTGTGCCCCACACGCCGCCGCCACAGTACCGGGGGCAAAGCAAGTTTTAATTGGCTCTTTGTCGTCAAGCTAAGTTTTATTGTCGGCATATTTAGACCCCTTCATTTAGGAAGTCATTTGTGCTAGAACTGTTAAAGTATACGGCGAACGTGACTTGGAAACCGATGGATGGATTGTTGATTTTCAAGTGCCTTGTGCATGATTCTATGAGTTGTTTTATACCAAAGGAACAAATCATACTAGCCACATAGAGTTTAGCAGCTGATAGAAAGGAAGAGACCGTCTTGACATCAATTATGTTATATATAATTGCTTGACATGCAAGCTACTGTGTCTAATGATAATCTACATTTTGATGTACGAAATGAATCCCTCTAATCTATACAGGATTGATTGGCCTCAAGCCGATTACAGTTACTTTTGCGACCTGTATAAATACCTGTGTAAATTACTATTAAAACTAAACTCTGTCAAAAAGGTTATTACAAAATTTCGGATTACTTGGAAGATAAAACAGCTTGGGACTGATCACTCCAGGATCTATCTACTCGTGTACTAAGATGTCAAAGTGTAGCGTTTCTTGCCCTACTGATACCATTATTATGTTCTCTTTTGTAAGGCAACACACTGGAGCTAATATTTGTAGTACCTAAGTAAAAACATTGTAAAAACATGTATATAAAAAGAATGGCGCCCGAGATTCTTGCCGCTTCTTCTCGGTAGGCTCTATATATTTTGGAACGCGGCGGTAGTCTTTAAAGTAAATTATAATGAAAAATTGACGTTCATAAGTGCGTCTTTGATGCCTAAATTGAATTAATGATTTTGACTTTGACTTCAGTGATAAGAAAAACTGTATAGGACGTGCAAAACTGGTAATATCGGGATAGGGTATTCGGCAAACCGATTAGTTGTATGTAGAACGCAGTGTGCAGCGACTACCTTCGCCTTATATGGTGGCGATAGCTTCACGCTACCGCGTACACTTATACGCAGTAATTCGGTATGCTAAAAAAAATTAACCTATTCGCCTAATAATTAGCCAATTCCGAAACCATTTCGAGATTTTATGTTACAAACCCTTATTTTTCTACTCTGACCTTTTAAAACGATAAGATGCCATTTATTTTAACAAAAAACGATGAAATAATTCGACTTTCATTGACCTCTAAATGACGTCACTTTTTTGCATTTTATTATCTGTGTGACTATTGAAGTAAAACTTTATCTAACAACACGAGCGGACTTTTGTTTTGATTGAATAGAGACTTACGAATTAGTAGGTGTCACTGTCAAGTGTCAAAGTAAATTCTAGTTTCTTTTTTTTTACTCGCGTGCTTTTCTTTGCTCCTCAACGCAACTACATATTTGTGCAAAAAAGTGACGTCATAGGATTCAAATTTGCAAAAAAATATTATAAAATAACTACTGAATATAAAACAAAAATATTGAAATTAGTTTCTTATACCAAAAAAAAACTTTACATACCGAATTTATGCTAGGCCCACTCTGTAGCCGAGCCTCATGCACTTGTTGGGGAACAATTAACATGTTCAGCAAAGGACTACTAATACGGTTGCTAAGGGTAAGGCAGTTTCTTAGGCAAAATGGTAGCTATGTATTAAAAACGCAGTGTGCACGCTTTTATTAAAAAAACTAAAAAAAAATTTTTGTGTTTTTTTTTTTGTTTTTTTTTTTTTAAATATCTTACATTTTCACAAAAACTATTTGAATGGTTTTTGGGATGGATTACATATGTTCTTTTCTTTGCGAAAATATCTTCCGACAAAGAGAACGTCCTCAAGGGTGTTTTTCAAGAAAAATTAACGATTTTTATATCGAGCCAAAATTCTTTAGTCGTCTACCTATCGATAACATAACATATGCGAATAAAGTATTTTGTGAACATTTATTATATAATACAAAAATACATAAAACATAATGTGTTAACTGACATTATTACATTGGTAGTATACTGTTAAGATGTTGCAAATGGCTAAATAAATAAATAAAAAAATAAAATAAAATTATTTTTCAAAGGTCGTTTTTGAAGGTCTAATGATGGGTCTAGTTTCAAGAATTCGAGGGGACGATTTGTCAAATTTGTAGCATTATGGTAGCGATTCATTTATTCAAAAAAAACTAAACTAAACTACCGAACTATAAATATATAATGGTGGTAATTTAAAAATGTATTCTGTTAACACTGAGTCAAGGATCGATTTTGGGACCTTTACTTTTTTTTAATTATGGTGAAATTAATTATGAACGATTTGTCCAAGGAATTGAAAGCTTCTAAGTGCTTATTGTATGCAGATGACTTAAAGCTCGCGATCGAGGTCAAGTCACAGGCTGACTGCAACAGATTACAAAGAGACATTGATGCTGTCTGCCGTTGGAGTATTGCAAATAAATTGATGTTCAACCCTGATAAATGTTATGTCATGTCTTTCGGGCGTAAACGTGTTCCAGTGCAGTACACATACCATCGACAAAGTTGCCATAAAAAGAGTGTTCACCATCAAGGATCTCGGCGTGACTTTCGATCGGGGTCTTCCATTTAATGATCATGTTGCAGCCACAGCAAGAGAGTCCTACAGGCGGCTAGGCTTCATATTGCGTAATGCCAAAGACTTCCGTGACCCTGCGGTCCTGAGAGTACTGTTCACTGCCCTGGTCAGGAGTAAGCTGGAGGCGAGTGCGTCTGTTTGGAACCCTCGCTGTGACAAACCACGTCTTATCTCTTGAGAAAGTGCAAAAAGCCTTCCTGAGAAGTCTCTTTAAGAAAATGTATGGATATTATCCTTTTCTTTATCCCACAGCCTTTCTTCTCGGCCACCTTGGTTTTAATTCTTTAGAAACCAGGAGGTTACTCGACCAGCTCAAGACTGGCTGTAAAATATTAAGAGGGGACATAGATTCTCTAGAGTTGCACAATCGTATGTGTGCTATGTATGTGCCAGATAAGTATATCCGCCATAGACCTAATCACAGGCACAAGTTTTCCTTCCCTGGGGGGTGTCGTACGGTACATCGTCGGTACTCCCCGATTCACCGCGCCATGTGCGACCTCAACGCATTTCTCAGTACGTTTCCCGACTGTGACATATTTAACGATAGTTGGTCTAATATTGTAAATTTAATGCTGACATTTTGTGAATAATATTTAATTTGACATTTTATTAAGGATTATTATTTAAGTTTGACATAATATAAATAATTTTATTTTTAAATTACTTCATTAGCTGAGACTTTGTTTTGTTTCATTTAAGAACTAATAATATGTATAATTGCAAGTGCGTTCATATTAATAAATAAATAAACACTAACATCCAAAATCATTTAACACTTAAAATGACACTTCTAAAAATAGGATTATTCTATTCAATTTTGGGTTGTTATAGGTCAGTGTACCGAGCACCAAGTTACGTAACGACTAAACTGTCTAAACTAAAATATGCCCACACTTGAAGAGAAATATCTAATTTTAGTGCTGTCATTCGAAAGTGCTGTATTAATTTGGATTTTAGCCTAAACAAAATAAGAACTGCCTTATCTTAGAGATTTTTAGTTAAGAGAATGCTTACAGAATCGACACCTATGTCGTCTTAAGACCGTATATTCTTTGTATAAACCCATAATTGAAAATTTACTTCTGTAGACATTGTGTCCGTACTCTATGCTAATCCGTTATATATAGCCCATAGCCGCTATAAATGCATAATACAGACAGCGAGAGGCTTCGGGACATTACGACATTTTTTCAATAAAGCCGTGAAGATTTACCGCCAATGTACAATGTAACGATGTTTAGGATACTACACGACCGAAGTGACTTCGCTTGTGGCATCTGCGTTGGTAAGATAAAACAAGGCTCTAACTTAAAGAAACTTCATTTAAAAAAAACTTCGTAGCGTTTTTTCCTCTGGGTATGTAACAAAGTCCATAGTAAATCTGTAATGTAATAAAGCGGAGAAGGTTTTTTTGTTTTAACGCGCTGATCTCTGGTACTACTGCTGTGCTGGTACTCTAGTCCGACAAATTTTTGAAATAGCATAAGTAGCCTAATTCGTGAATAATATAGGTTATCTAGTGTTAGGCTACATATTTTCATCATCTCAGCCGTAGGACGTCCACTGCTGAAATAGGCCTTTTTTTTTTTTGAGGGGTGAAATGCTGTGCACTTCCCTTCCGCCACGGGGGTGACGGAAGGGGGCATGTGGGGCTCAGACCCACTAAAACCCCCCCGTGAACAGTCCTCCGCCAAGGTGGGGCGAGACAGGGTCGCGCTGGCAATCACCATCTCGCCCCAGCGGTAGGCCCGGATTGATCTTAACCGGGCCTCAGCGCCTGTGAAGGGATGACCTTGCTCACCAAGGTCACCCCCTAGACGTGTAGAGCCGTGCAAGCCGACGAAGAGTCCCCCGACTCTTCGCCAGTGGCCCCACTACGGGGGAGGGAGGAGACGTGCGAACCGTCTCCTCCGTTCTCCCGGTCGTCTGCGCCGGAGTGGATCAGCTCGGACATCGTTCTCCCTGATCCGCTCCGCAGCCTGCTTCTGCGCCATCACCGCTTCGCAGAAGGTGGCCACTGCCTGCCACGATCTCTCGCTGCCGAGCATGGAGATTACCACGCTCGGCAGGGAGAGATCTCCGCCTATTTCCGCTGAAAGCGTGTGCCGCTGCGGGCCCCATGCAGCACACACTTCCAGCGTGTGTTGCGCTGTATCTTCCGGCGCCCCACACTCGTGGCAGGCTGGGGTCGCCTCCCGTCTCGCGATTTGGTGCACGTACTTTTCGAAACATCCGTGTCCGGAAAGCACCTGCACCAATCGGAAGGTCAGCGAACCGTATCGCCGCCTCACCCACCTCTGGAGGACTGGGCGGATGGCCTCCTCCGTCCACTGCCCAGGGACTGGTGGAGCAAGGTCTTCCGTCCACCGCCGCAACAAGGCGTCTCGCGCCTGCCACCGCATACGTGTGACCTCCTCCCACGCTGGAGCGTCTCCACGGGATCTCCTCGCCGCCACGAAGTGATACACTTCGGCGAGGATCTCCGCTTGGAGCTCCCAGGAGGGATCACCGGCCAGCACGCACGCTGCCGTCCAGGACACCGTCCGGTACCCGCGTATCGCTCTCGTCGCGATGACCCGCTGCGGACGACGCAGCAGAGTTTTTGCTGAAAACGCTTGCTCTGTAGTTATTCGCCAAAAGAGTTTTTCGCATAAAACAGAAATATGCGAAAATGTTCGGTGATAGTGCCACGCTGTAACCCCACAGCCGAATGGGCTGGCACGACCGGGGAAGTACCACACTCCAACATAACACCGACGTGAAGTAACATAGCGTGCTATTGCGTTTCAGTCGGTTTGTGGAAGGTTCCGGAGGCCCGATTCCCCCCTTCCCCATTCTCCCTCTCCTTCCCCTTCCCCCTCCAACCTTTACCTCTTCTATCTCTTCCTTCCTATCATCCTTTCTCAAAGGTCGGCAACGCATCCTCGAGACTTCTAGTATTGCGGATGTCCGTGGGCGACGGTATCACTTACTATCAGGTGAATCGCTTCCCCGTTTGCCAACCGATCCCATAAAAAAAATATGTTCAAAAGTGACATAAGTAATGACGTAAAGTATCACAAAAAATTAAAACATGTAGATGTACATATATAAATGTAAGTTATAAACACAATATACAGAAACACATAAAGAAGTCTGGAGATACTTCTGTGCGGTCGATAAATTTTAGCAATGTGCACTAAAACTTCGGTCGTTGTTGGTTTTATTGTATTGTACTTACATGACATATATGTTTTACTTTATTTGGTACCTTTTTACTTACATTTACATATTTATGGATTTAATATATGAAATTCAAAAGTACATATTATCGCAATAATGTACTATCACCCAATTTTTGCCTGAGTAGTTTAAAAAGGTTTTGCTTTGCACATATGCATTGCACGCTACTTAACTCCACCTTTTATTGCATTGCTCAATGACAGTCATAATAAGCATTTCTATTGTAAAAATCTGTTGTTCCTACATCTTTTAGATATTTTATGATTTTGTCACTGTACTTCTAGTACTTATAGTACATAGCCATGGTTCCGACTTCGACAAGTCTTGCTCTCTGGATAAATTCTAACCGAATTTGATCTTTGCCGTAGTCGGGTAAAAAGGGTGTGAGGTAAACAAATGACGCCGTTTGTTTAATATTTCACCATCCACCGCAAATGTTTTGGCCAAGCGCGGACAAAGATGTAATTCCCGACAAAATTCGACACTGGACTCTGTCGGAGAATTAAATTCGAGTTTCCAGTGATTTCGGGCCACGAAACAAAATACCTGTATGGAAAGATGAATAATTTAATATACTTATCAGTAATTATTTGAGACAATGAATGAAACAGGTGTAGTAATAATTGAGTGGTATTATTAATATAGGTCTAACTACTACGAAACCTCACCAAGACCAAGGCCAAGGTGATATAATCATACCTAAACATGAATCGTTAGAACTCCGTTTCATTTTTATAATGTTCCCAGAACGAAACAAAAGTTATCGACTTAGCCCAGAAGATTAGCCTGTTAAAGTAGCTATGGGCAAGGTTCTAGAGTGGACCACGGACCGGCAAGCGCAGCGTAGGTTGTCCATACCGACACGGTGGACAGACGACCTGATAAAGGTCACAGGACGACGTTGTATGCAGGCCGCTTGTATGCAGGGTCCTTTTGTAAAATTATGGGGGAGGGTTATGTTCAGCAGTGGACGTCCTACGGCTGAGATGATGATGAAGAGTGTTCCCAGACCCACGCTACCAACCAGGTATGCAAACAGTTGAAAGCTATTAACATATCAAAAATAGCTTTACACAGAAACGCTGGGACGATGGTCCGAAGCGAAAGCTAAACCCAACCACAGTTAATTAGTGCAAGCTAATGACCCGCCTCACCTGAGTCGGTGAAATGTGGCAACTCCGAGCAATTTATACGTTGGCTACACTCGCGAATTATGCGCTGGCAATCCTAGGGTTATAGCGACATAGTCTGACTGAGTGTGACCATGTAACATTGTCTTAATCTTGAGGTTAGTCTTAGCTGGGGTTTCATGCGCATAATTCAATGTAGTGTGTACACACTATTATACTGTTGTAATGGCAACACCACATTCGTTAGATATGCGTGAGCTTGAATGTTGGGTGCGGTTATGCTATTTCAAGAAACTCAGTAAAATTAAGTTTTTTGTTACAACCATATTGTTTTATACAATCATGTGATGAGAGAGGCATGTCCTGTTCCTGACTATAAGCACTGCGCATGCCTATGACAGTTGCAGGACCACCCAGAAAGATTTTAAGATCCATATATTTTGTGATAAAAACGTACGAATTACTGTATAATACTGGAATTAATGCGCAATACAATTTTAGGCTTTAGCCACCTAGGTATACTTACTTAACAAGAAAATAATTTAATAATTAATTATAGAAAAATAAAAAATACATATTCTTAAGAACACGTATATTTAATTTTTGCAGTACTAGAGGTGCGCAGTAAAGTTCAGAAGTTTATGATATGGAAAAAATATCACAACTTGGCGAAAATCTATATTCTATATACCTATATAAAAATAAGTCGGGTTTTCCTTCCTGACGCTATAACTCCAGAACGCACGAACCGATTTCCACGGTTTTGCATTCGTTGGAAAGGTCTCAGGCTCCGTGACGTTTATAGTAAAGAAAATTCAAAAAAAAATATATGTAAAAAGAAAAGCGGGAAAATCTTTTTTCACATACAGCGCCATCTCTGATACATAGCATGTACTACAAACCAATATATTAAGTAGATGGCGCCAAATGAAATGTTACATAAAACGAAGCCATCTGGTGGCGAAACGGAGTTCGCAGGGTTTGCTAGTATACCTATATAAAAGCGAAAGGTCACTCACTCATCACGAAATCTAAGAGACTACATGTGCTAGGAGTTTCAAATTTTGCATGCCAGTTCTTTTTAGGACGTAGGTACTCACTAAGACGGGATTTTATGAAATTCAACCCCTAAGGGCTTTTTTTGGGTTTGATAGTTTGTATGAAACTTCGTTACTGCGAGTGCTAAAAGTCGAAAATTTTGCATGGGGGTTCTTTTTAGGACGTAGGTGCTCACTAAGACGGGATTTTGTGAAATTCAACCCCTTATTGAAATCTGACCCATTAAAATCTGTTATTACCGTATCCTGCGAGGCCACGCGAGCGAAGCCGCTGCGGGTGAGCTAGTAATGCAATAAGTACATTATTATTTTAAATACTTCTTGACAAATCTTCACGCCTATAACAAATCTTCGGAGTGGTAAGCACCGGTGTTTCCAACATCTACGTTTCGTCAGAAATGTTTTCGGTCGCATACCCATACCGTGATATGCAACACATAGAGGGCAAGTCTATTGTCATCTACGGGGCACTGTTCCAGGCTCCGGTCTGATATTAAGTATTTCTTTGTCAGAAAACCCAATAAATTTCCAACTACGACCTCGAGATTCCAAAGCGGCGCTTCCACCACTGTACCAAGACCAAGCGAGCGAAGCCGCTGGCGGGTCAGCTAATGTTATTTGCTACTCCTGTGATCAGCGATGGAATGATGAATAGGGTGGATAGCATATGATTTTTTTTATATATTTGTATTTTTTCAAGAACTCACGGAGTTATTTCTTTTAAGTACTTACTAATGCCAAAAGATAATAGCTTGCTACTAAAGAAAGAAGATTCAAACAAAGACAGGATTTGTATGTATTTCCACGATACCTTTACTGTTTCTACAGGTATTTCCTATTCTGACTAACAATAGATTACCTATAAATTCCCATTTGCGTTCGTTATGTAAGATCCAGATGACGCAGTAGTTCAGGCACGCCCTAGGGATTATATGCATATCTAGTCTAGGTCATACACCAGAATGTCCGTTAGGTCGACTAAGCCATATTTGCAAGACAATGGCTTAGCTGTGAAACCTATTGCATCGCAGGAATAAGACGCAATGGAGATTTTGCGGTAAGCTCATTCTATTATATTATATAAATGCATAGATATATTAAATACATTTCAGTTAATAATTTATAATTATTCAACATATTTACCTACTATTCAATGAAAATATATTTTTAGACTGCTTCTTATTAATAATTAAAAACTTACACTTATTATTTCAAGATGTAGGAAAATAAATAAGCGTAATTTTCTTAGTTCATTTTAATTGCAATAATAAATAAGTTATGAAATACCTTGCCAATTATTGAAGTAACTGGATAATGTAGGTATTCATATTAACTACCCAAAATTAAACGAGATGGCGCTGGACGTAGTTACAAGTGTTACAACACGCAAGCAATTCATTCTCTTCACATGAACTGTATGAATGGTCGAGTTGCATTATTCGTGCCTCAATCTATTGAGTAAGGAAATTATTGGGCCTTGGTAACTCTTGGCAATGTCCTTTAACCCGTCCGCATCAGCGCAAAAAATAACAATAGATTTATGAATGAAACTTAACTCGAATGAGTCTTGCTGATTCGGACAGATTAAGGGCGAAACTGTTCTTGAAGGGTTCAGGTCGTCCCTGAGCTGCTCAGCGATTTGCCCGTGCGTCGTGAGTACCATTGAGTTGATTTTAGTTTTAGTAGATACGGCTTGTATTCCTAGCAGTGTTTCTAGATTGGTATCATGATGATACAGCGTAGGGTTGAGGAAGTTACAGCATTTTGATTATAATTACAGTGTTTGGTAACCAAACACTGTAATTATAATAAAAATACCCACTGTAACTGTGTACTGACAGCATAATTACAGTTAATAAAAAACTTATTATTATAAAGGTTTTTTTCAGTCATTAATACTTTGATTCAGTCCAGGAGCTGGCTAGGTTTCGGTAAAAAAATTCGTCATATTATCGTTAGGCTTGAAATTGACACTACTTTTTTGAAGTAGAGTAACCGTGCTAAATGTACCTCAAATTAAAACCCATACCGAAACTCAAGTCTAACGACATAATTTTAATAATATGGTTTTAAAGCTCTAACGCCTGCTTAGTTAACTTAGTTACTAATTACTATTATTAATGAATTATTATTAATTTTATTACCTACCAAATATTTCAATTTTGGAGAGAAAACGACATATTTTGAATCCATAATACCCCCAAATATCATAGTTAGCGATATGGGGGTATTCCTCGTCGCTGAAATAATAAAACGTTTCTTTTATTCATCCATTTACAACCTTTTTTATTCACAGTTACCTAAGTGTCAATTGTTTTAAATTTTGTATGTATTTCCTTTAAACAATAATTACAGTGCTTTAAAACACTGTATTTAGAGTATTATAGTTCACAGTAGATGGAGTAAAATTACAGTGAAACTACTGTAATTACAGTGCATCTGGAGACAAAAATACTATTGGGACTTTTATAAACGAAAATAGAATGTATAAAAATTATTGTTAGAATTTTTGCCTGTTTGTCTATTTGTGTGTGTTTGTGCACAATCACAGGAACGGCTTGTCCGATTGACATGTGGTTTTCACTAACACTAACATTGTCCGTCAGTTGGTCCTAAGTCAAGTCCGAAACATTTTGTAAGTCAGCAAAATATTATAGAAAAGGGGAGAATTGCATTGCCTAGGGCCCCAATAGGGTTAATCCGGCCCTGACTTCAAGAGAGGTCTATGTTTAGCAGTGAAGTAGTTCAGGGCAGTGAATAATCATCATCGTCATCGTCCTGAGGATTTTAGATGATTTTTTCTGGGACAAATATTTATTCCTATCTAATTTGAAGATTAGAATGTATTGCATGTTTTTCATTGCATTTTTAATATTAATAATTTTATACGAATGCTCAATATGTTAAACTTTGAATACTCTGGATTGGTTGATATTTTTCTCATGAGGAAAAATGCGGTTCTATCTCACGGAGACCAATCATTATTCTAATGTATCAAACTGTTTGTTTTTCACATATGGTAAAACAATTTTAAAAAAATTTTGGTAACCGAAGCCTTGTTATTTGGTGTTACACCAAGTGATTATCATCAGTGACCGCTGACTAAACAACATTTAACCATCAGCTGTCTGATCTACCTCGCCCTTCATGTCTAAACTTCCCCTATCGATTTCCCCCAGTCTCCCCGACAAAGAGGATGTTGGGGCACGTAACTTCATTAGCGTATGCTTCCGGAGGGTTCCGTTCAATATGGGACGGGGGCTGTTTATCGCATCTACTCTGCCCTAGTGTTAATTTATAGCCGATTGATAAGTATTGTTTGGAGGGGAAGTTTGTACCATATTTTTTTATGGTACGGCGTTGAATACAGACAAGGATAGCGCGATTACTTACGCGTGCAGTTGAAGAGAGATGAGTACACGCACTAGGTAATCAAAAATTAAATTGTATGCAATGTATAATAATGTACGAACGTGTAATCAATCAAAATTCTATTTTAAACAAATTATGATTACCTAATTGTTAAAGTAACAATTACTTATATTCAAAATGGGTTTCGGAGATATTTACGAACAATGTGTTTAAAACAAGCTATGTTTGGTATATTTTTTCAATTTTCGGTATCTGTATTTGAAAATTTTAAATATGGTTTGTACACCTGTGGCCTTGTTTGTTAAAAATTAAAGAAGAATGGCAAACCTCTGTGTTTTTTGGGGATCCTACATAGACGGACCCACGAGAAAGGAAAACTATGAAAATCCAGTAGACCCTAGTAAGACTAAGATATTATAAGATTGTACCATATTTTTTTAAGTTGGGGTTTAAAAGTTATCAGCATTGATATTTTTTGTAGGTTAGGTTAGATAGTTAGTTAGCAGAATTCGTTAGCTTAAAATATCTGACTGGGTTTTTCAAAAGAAATCTATCGTAATAGAGAAACGGGTGCTTGGCATTAGATATCGTTATCGTAGATATGGATGCAATTACTTATGTTTTATGTGATAACATGATAAAACCTAAAATATCTTAAATAAATATCTTAAAAAATGGCAAATGTACAAAACATAAGAATCCAACAACAAAGGAAATAACTATTGGTGTCACATTGTCATGTCATTTCCACTCTTTTGGCAGAATATACGTAGTATCAAGAATTTGGTATAGTATCCTATAGTCTATGAACTGAATAGCGACCAAAGACCTTATACTTATTAGGTAACTTATACTTATTGTTAGTAAGTGTAAGGTCTTTGATAGCGACTCGTTATTGCCCACAAGCATCTTTTGCATATTAGTTTTATTGTTTTACATTTAGGTTTTTCTCATTTTTCCCAACTGCTAATTAAATATAAATATATGAATTATTTGCATCTACTATTAATAAATAAATTTGGCATAGTTTCATTCTCCGTGGTTTTCATTCTCAATGGGTACCCAGATGACCATTCTCCTTTGGCAAATAGGTACATTATTGGTCTACAGAGTGTTTTACAAAATAAATACTTGAGATTTACGTACCTACAGGAGGTCGCTGTAACTAATAAAAAGCTGTCATAATTGGAAAGGCGTCGTAACGGAGAAAACTTTAATTTTGCTCGGGTACACAAGGGCTATATTTATCAGTACAATCCCCGTAAAATGTTTGCCCCACAGGTACATCATCCTATCATGGTTATAAAAAATAATATTTGTAAATAAATTGTGTTTATCTAGGCCGTTATTCATGTAGGTACCTATGTTAAAATTAGTGACCGACAGAAACTGGTTTTTCAGCCGAAACCGAAACAGAACTTTCGCCTTGCTCTCTGTTTCGAAATTTCGGTCGGTCCCTAGTTAAAATATCAGTCGAATCGGGTCAGCCGTTTTGGCGTGCATGAGTTGGCAAATATTCAATGAATAGCTTATTAGAGCTAAATATTAGAAGTGGCAACCGGACAGCTGTTTCTTCTTCTCCTGAAGAGAGATAACTAGCACCTGTAGAAAGTCTAATTTCCCGAAAACTTAGCTCGTACCTCATTCTTAAATTCCCAGCGGTTTTGCTCTCCAGTAGTCCTAAAATAATGAAAAAATACAGCACAAGCGCCTCTCTAAAACATTTTTTATCTCAAATGATACCTGGGTTATTAATCCAGTAATAATAAAAACTTAAGGGAAAGAACAACAGAACAATTATTTATTATACATAATAGTTATATGGTCCTATTCATCTATATGACTGTATATAAATTAGTCTTATTTCCTTTGGTCATCGCATCTCGCGTGAACGGATGGAACAATTTAGCTAATTTTTTTTTTTTGTTGTGTTAATTATTATCAGAAGAATCTTATGAAAGAACAACCAGAAAGTAAATATAAGAGGTTATGGCGAGCCCGAAGGCCGAGCCTACTTACTACACAAAGTCGCGGGCAGTCGCCAGTTATATATAAAACAAAGTCGTGTCACTTGATTTGCACCAAAAAACCTGGATACATGCAATGTTTTGAAACTTGCTTGTTTGGACATAATTAATGTCACAACTTGTTTGTTGAGGTTTGCGTTCCCACTGCAGAAAACTATAGAGGTTTTTGATAAGATTTCTGAATAATATGCTGCTGTCATTGGTCGCACTGAATAATAACATGGCATTAAACAGGTTTTTCTATAGATTTGTCACGATTAGCGGTCGCACTGTCATCGTTTCTGAATCACGCAACATGTTCAACTGACATGTGACTGTGCGTAGCGTACGTAACTATTCATTGACATAAAACGGTTAATAAATAAGGTTAAACGGGTTTCATCATATCACCACGTGGGTGAAGCTAAAAAAAATATTTTTTTTATAATCATGTAGTGCTTTACATGATTTTAAATTATTTTAAAGGGGTTTAAAAATTCCTAACCACTCAGATAGCGACAGTGCCCCACTCTCCCCCGTGAAGGGGAGCGAACGATCATCGAAGGCTGGTGATGGAACACCACCGCCCGTCTCACGCTCAGGACACCGCGCCACGTCTCATCAACGTGGTTAGGCGCGACTCACGTATAGTGTTAGTCTTGGGGACAACTTACTATAGAAATGATCCTATGAAGTAAGGTCTTGTAGAATTTGAACTTCGCGCGCGGCGTCGTTGTTTGCCGGAGAATCTTGTCACCGCGATGCAGGATTCGGGCGCTCGCTGCGGTCCGCCATCTAGTTTTCGTGTCGGGAACTGAGGCACGTCTAACTAAACTAAAACTGTGTTTTCATTGAATCGAACAGCGAACAGTTACGATCGCGCAGTTGCTGGTAACGTTCGACGAATGTCGATTTTATTTCTGATTCTATATGAATATATGGACTGGAACCGAGAATTAACTAAAACTATGTAACTGTATGTGTGCATAGGTTGTAACATGTTTTTAAATGATTCAGCAGTTTGCCTATTTTCTAGTATTATTTAGACACAAGGCACGCCTATAAATGTTATTCAGAGAGTCACTGACATATTATACTTACTGACAACATATATAATAAGGCATGCTAAAAAATAATGGGCTACTGACCAAAAGCAATTTAACGTTTCTGCATGATTGTCCCAGAATCGCAAACAAACAGGTAACGAGCTTTTATGCGGTAGTAGCATTTAATAGTGTTAGCTGTGTTAGTAATAATCTGTTAAATAGTTGAGATAAAATTCAATATGATAACTAAATTATTTTCTTAAATCGAAATGCTCGTTCGGTGCGACAGTGAATTCGCGGCTTAACAAGCAACTGACGTCATGATGACAACTATCACAAGAGTTAGTGACACATTGATAGCGTAAAATTCAACACGTGTGTTTAAAGGATCGTTCAAGGTTTATCAATAAAATTATTATTAGCAACATAGTTATATTTTCTTATTGATTATTATTTGAAAGATATTATAGGAATAAGTACATACATAAACAATGTGTGTGTAAGCGACATACTGAGGGGACGCACGTTGGAAGAATTTTCTCTTGGGAAGGCACTCAGCGCATAAATTTTGTACTAGACCCCGTGACTAGACCACGCAAAACCAACGGAATTTTTTTTGAAGCGAATTCTGATGCTCGCCTGATGCACGCCGGCCGGACATCTTATCAGTATGTCGGAAGGCGCGAGGTCCATACTTTTTTTACTAGATCACGCACTAGATAGATAGATAGATAGATAGATAGATAGATAGATAGATAGATTAACTCTTTATTGTAACACCACATTATACACAAGTCATGTCGATACAATTGTACACAAAAATATCTTATTACAATTAAATGCTTAAAACTAATAGTGTCACAATGAGCGGTCTTATCGCTCAGAGCGATCTTTTCCAGACAACCATGCATGGAAAGAAATGGGCATAAGCTTATAGAGGTGGTGTATAAACCAAAAATATTTACATACCAAAGATTCAGAATGTAGTTAAAAATACATACATATGCCATACACATACATATAAGTATTTAAAATACATACATAGGTACTATACAATAAATATTAAAATGCAAAATATGTTATAAATATAGAATTTAGTTACTTATTGCGCTACGTGTGCTTTGACACGTTATTTGAAAGTGTCCAATGAAGGCGCACGTCTAACTTCATAAGGAAAAGCGTTCCATTGGCGAACAGATCCAACACTAAAAGAGGAACCATAAAAAGTGGTGCGGTATTCCGGGTTCTTAAACCTAGTAAAAAAAGGAAGTGTGATAGTTATCAGAAAATCGATCAGCGTCTAATCTAGCGCGGTTAGTCGCAAGCTGGTAGGATCTCCACCGGAACGAAAGTCTTGTGCGGATCATCTGTCGCGCTTTAGAAACGTCTAAAAAAATCATACAGTGTCAAAGTCAAAGTCAAAGTTATTTATTGGTAAATATTCATTTACAAGTCAAACAAAACCAGACGTATACAATAGTATACTTATAAAATTAAATATAAAGGCATTAATTACAATAAAATTATTATTAAAATGTCAAAACAATATACAATTTTAATAACATATAATTCTAATAATTATTAAGTCAGTACTTATATGTCAACAAAGGTAAAAGTTATTTTATCCTCAGTTTGCAATTACCATTCATGAACTCATTGAAATCATAAAACGTTTGATCGATAAGCCAGCGCTTCAGTCTGCTTTTAAAGCAACTTAAGCTCGGAGCGGTTGTTACTATATCCGGTAACTTGTTGTATACTTCCGGCCCCATAACGTGAGTCAGCTTACCTGACTTCACAAGAGAGCGCGACTGTGTTCATGCACAGACTGTCACACACATTGTTCATTTAGTTTTATTTTATTTATAATTATTCCCTTTATTTAACTTTTATCACGGATTTCATCCGGTCTCATTTTGAAATATTTAGGCAGGTGGTGACTTGCCACCCACTAAACGGGCCCCCCATAAAGGCCACCGTGAATGGTAACAAAAAGGGCAACGTTGGTGTGGATGGCTAAAGCGTGTCGAGATGTGTGCTGCGGTTTCACTAGATCGCTTTTACCGGCGTTATGCCCTTTAACACTTCCACCCTTGGAGCTTTTTGTAACTTGCTCTGGCGCCTCCACCCCCCGACGGCCAATTAAGGCAAGCCGAGGGTCAGGGGTCTCATTTAGCCCTAGGGAGAATCAGGGTCTACGGTGTCGCTACTCACCGACGGCTCGGCACAAAGCTGCTCCTGCGGTACTTTTTTTTAATATTCCTTTATTATGTTATAGTAATGAAATTGAAATTCCTAATAAGGCACAACCAGGCGCACTATTAATTTATTACTACTAATATTAAACGAAACAAGAATAAACTGAAAATGTATTTTATGTAACGTCTTCTTTTATGAATTCTCAATCAATATTAAAACTTAGTCACGTGGTCACAGAGTATATATTAGTAATACTATCGTGGTAAAGTAGAGAATAAGTAGAGCGCTGATATTTGCTCTATATGTTATTTATAGCTTATTTTTAGTTCCAAGCTCATGTACCTACCTAAGTATTAATTCAAGAATTAATCAAGGTACGGGTGTATCTATGTCCATACCCACTTTGATAGGTATAGCTGCAAAATTGTAAATGTATTTATTTTTTTTGCTGCATAAAATACCGCTAAAATATTAACAAATTTAATTAAAACTAAAACTAAACTAGGCATACAAAATGCAGAGAGATTTCAATAATGATGCAGATTTATCTAATGATCGCCACACTAGGCTCAGCCTGTATCGTGGCGACCTGGCTCAGATTTGCTAATTTGACATTACACCTCAGCTGTCGAAATAATACTAATAAGTAAAAGAGTACCCTTTAGAATGTATCAAATGTTCTTAAATATGAATAGAATAATATAGATATTTACTTATTTTATAATACATAAATAATAAAAATAAAAAATAAAATTTAATGCAACTATTAAAAATAAAACTAAGTGCGAGATAATATATGAACAAAATTGTAAAACTAAAACTATAAATCATCTGCTCTAAGGAACTAATTATATAACTTGATTTTTTTTTCAGTTTCATCATAGTTCAATGTTAATAACCATTTTTGCACCAGTGGTTTAGCTTGACGGACGGTTAAATTTTTAAGGCTGGAGTTCACCAACACATGTTTAAACTGTAAACGGACGTTTAATTCTTAAATGACCGTTTAGCAATATTTTTTTGTTCACCAAGCAGTAACCATTGATTAAGTTTCGTAATCGGATGTTTAAGTTAAACTATGTCTGCGACCTTGTTTAACCATTGGTTATTGTTTATTTACGTGAAAATGTCAGATGCTCTGAATTATATATTTGAAGAAGATAACGTATTAGGTAGATGATTTTGATGATATTGAGCGAATTTTACGCGCACCCCGTGTTTTCCAAAGTGGATACAATTAAGTATTTAGAAGAAACTGACGTAAAAGCATTCGTACAAGATTTCGTTTATACAAACATAGTGCCTTCGGAATTATTTGATTTAATTGATGAAAGTTGTAATATAATATCATCCATAATCACTTCAATAAAACTCACTTGAATTTTTAATTTCAATTACCACAAAATAACTTTGACGCCAACAAAACAAACACATAGAACTTCGAATCGAACTTTGATATTACCATAAAAAAGGTGCTGAATTAGAAATACATATTACAACTTGTGAACATATCATTGACTTGTCACGCATTACATTTTGTAGTATATTAATATTACCTTACCATATTTGAATGTAGCTCGGGTAAATGTAGATGATACAAGATACGCTACCATCTTTTCAAAGTAGTATTATACCATTCTTTCATTTACGACTCATTCCTCCAAAAACTTAAACGTTCGCTTTAAAAAGATGGTGAACACAAAAGAAACGTGACATGTTTAAACAACTGTTTAAGTTTAAGGGGGCGATTAGGTAATCAATGGTTAAGTTCTAGTTGGTGAACTTGTCAGAATGGAATAAATAAATTTTAATTTTTAATAAATACTAGTAGTTCTGCGAACAGTAGACCTCGCGAGCACATAGTCGTAGATATTAGCGGCAATTTTTCGCAGTAATTCATACTACCTATTATATCGGAAACCATTTGACCAATTACCTACCAGGTACCTAATGTGTGTACGAAATTTTATCAATATCTGTCGGTAAATATCGCCGCAGCAAACTTCCCCCTATTCCCTTTTTAACCGAAATCAAAGAAAGGAGGAGGTGTGTGTGTGTGTATGTGTCTGTGTTCGTGGATAACTTCATCGTTTATGAACCGATTTTTCATAATTCTTTTTTTTTTGATAGCGTATGCTTCCGAGGTGGTCCCATATAAATTTCATCAAATTCGGTCACAGTTTTTGAGTTATACTTCGATAACTGAAAAGTTTTTCGCATGTTGATGATATGATCATTGTCGGTGTATCCCTGTGTAAGTAGCAAGGTCACTAAAAAGGGTGAAATAGTAGAACATGCATACAAAGTTTCGTGAAGATTGGTTATACAGGAAGACCGCCGAACAACCTAACAAACATACAACACAGATGAAAGTCAATTTGGCTAGTTAAAGCAGAGACGCTTCGCTCGCTCGGTCAATAATGAATGTCGTGTAAGATGGCCTCAAAGTCAAAAACAACCAAAAACTGGCTTCAGTAAATTACTGATTTCCGTATATAGAACTATGGCTCTGGGGGGCTGTATTCGGAAATCTCTACTAGATTTAATCAGAAATGAGGAGATCCGTAGAAGAACGAAAGTCATCGTCATAACCCAGAAGATAAGCCAGCTTTAGTGGCTCGGGCAGGGCATACCACGCAGAACAGTCGATGGTTCTGGAGTGGAGTCCACGGACCGGAAAGCGTACCGTAGGTCGTCCACCGACAAAGTAGACAGACGGTCTGGTAAAGGTTGCAGGACGACGTTGGAAGCAGGGCTCTTGCAACGGAACATAGGTTGAATGCCTATGTTCAGCAGAGGCCGTCCTACGGCTGATATAAGAATAATGATGTATACGGCACCTTCACGAGTAAGTTAACTCGAAATTGCGGGTTTCATTTATTTTTCTCAATAGTATCTATATTTTACGATTCAACTCGTCTTACGGCCGGTGCCAATAATCTATCTATCGTCGGTTTACCTTACCAGAGATAGATATTTGACATTATTTGTATGGACGTTATGTCAAATTTCTATCGGTAGTAAGGTAAACTGTGGATAGATAGATTATTGGGATCCCCCTTTAGTTGGGTCGAATGCAACCGCATTCTACTTGTATCATGATATCGGAGTCGATAGATACCAGTGGAACGGCCAATCGGCTTTGGTTACGGATACGCAAGCACGTTAATGTCGGGAGTTATGCGTTTATCGGTAGTATCGACATCGGTACAGGCTAGGTTGTAACTTTCAATATTGGGGTGTGATTAACGTCAAGGGCGGTTTACATAGCGTTGCTATATGGGCCAAGCACAACTTATTTGCGATAAAGTATTCTTATTGCCGACAAAAATGATGGTGCAAATGTTTGCTTGCAAATTATTTAATTTAGGCACAGGGCATGTTTTAATGTTTTATTCTAGTTGCGCCTGGCGTCTATGCTTTGTACGCGCAAGGAAAACCACTATAACACCAAGTTTTTTTCGCAAAACCCTGGATATTTTCCTAAAATAAAAGTAGCTTAAATTATTCCCTAGAACACCAGCTATTTTCCAATTTCGAGAATAGCCGGAAAAATTGTGTTTTTTTTAATATGTTATTACGAGTAGTACCGAATATACGCGTGTGTATTTACAGACTTTTTTATAGAACAGGCTAAATGCTGTTTGCCTCTGCCGGCATGCACAGCGTCCCGGGATGATATTACAAAATTCAAAAATTCAATTGCAAAATTCTTTATTGCATATTGTAGGTAGGTACTGGTATAACAATTATGAATCATTTAAATGGTCCTTACAACTTACCCCTTTAGAGGTGTGCATATATTCACATTCCTATTCACTTCGTTATCAACATTACAATAATATAATATTCCCGACTGAAGTCACTACTTAATAAAAGTCAATTATAAATTAAAATAGTTTGTCAAAATTTCATTATTAAAATAAATTAAATGTCATTCATTTATTTAAACTTCAAATATTCATGAATACTATGAATTTTTTTTTCCAGTAACCAAGAGTTTAACTTTTGTTTGAATTTATTTTTATATAATGTATTTATATCAAAGGGTATTTTATTATAAATTTTAATAGCCATTATAAAGATGTTTTTTTTGAAAATATCTAAATTACACATTGGCAAATAAAGTTTGTCTAAATTTCTATTTGTTCGTTTTACAATGTCCGATTGCTTGTCAAAGTATTCGGGGTGGTCTTTTACAAACATGCAAACTTCTTTAATGGGAGAGAGAGCAAGGTAATGGGAGAATTTCCAGAGTTTTGAAAATTGGTTGCCAGTTATGGGTAGGCCAAGCTCCCCAAATTTACGGGATGATATTAAACCAAGAGCATTGTCGGCCGGGTGGCTAAATAGTTAATTTCCCATATAGATTAGGCCCGTAAAATTATTTTATTCGATTTAAGTATTTAATTGTAAACGGAGCAGTAAGAAAATAAGTATACTCAGTGTATATGCTCCATGTAAACCTTCGGTCAGTAAAACTGTGGATAAGCTTGGTAACAGACATAATTCGAAGATCAATGTTAGCTCGTAATATTGATTTTACAGATAACTTGTTGATTCGAAGCTTATATTATTTACTTAGCTAATGCCGTGTTTATTTTGTGGTTATCGCAGACGTTTACAGTTAAAATGTGCTGCTAAGTGCTGATTATAAAGTTCAATAAACTCTAGCCGCTAGGAACTAATTGCATTTTTCATTAAACACATCCTTCTATACTGACGGATGTAGATTTCTCGAAAGCTTACACTTATACCTGCCATGCACCATCCTTCCTATCGTCCTATCATCAGAATCGCCATCTCAGCCGTAGGACGTCCACTGCTGAACATAGGCCTCCCCCACAAATTTCCAAAAGGACCGGTTGGAAGCGGCCTGCACCCAACGGCTACCTTTATCAGGTCGTCAGTCCACCTTGTCAGTGGACGACCTACGCTGCGCTTGCCGGTCCGTGGTCTCCACTCTAGAAGCTTTCGGCCCCATCGGCCATCTGTTCTGAGTGCTATGTGCCCTGCCCTCTGCCACTTCAACTGGCTTATCTTCTAGGCTATGTCGGTGACTTTAGTTTGTCTACGGATCTTCTCATTTCTGATTCGATCACGTAGAGAAACCCCGAGCATAGCCCTCTCCATAGCTCGTTATGCGACTTTGAGTTTGCTTATGAGGCCCATAGTAAGAGACCACGTTTCAGTGCCACATATCATCACTGGTTTGTCAAAGACTCTTGTCTTGAGGCACTGAGGTATTTTTGACGAAAAGACTTCGCGAAGTTTCCGGAACGCTGCCCAGTCGATCATCATCATGATGCTGCCGATTTGGTCAGTTAGAACTGACCGTGTGTGGGCGTGGATTGGCATGACAGTTATACTTGACGGCACAATCAAATTTCCGTCATGCCGATTTGACGATAGGAAGGATGGTGTATGGCGGCCATTGCCCTGGCAATTTCAATTATGCTCCATGGGCAATCCTTGGCAATTGCTACAACTAAGACAAACACAGAAGTGAGACTAGTGAGAAGTACCTTATTGTCTAATTTTCCGTATGTTTATGTATATAATAAAAAAGAAGTTAAAAATTAATTCCATTTTCTCTCTGGAAAATATTCCAGTAGTAGGTTCCGATAATCGCGCGTGTATATTTAAATTAAATTAAATAAAAATTAAATTATATATGAATCAATTTGTATGGGAAATGTTCAAATCATATATTTCTCAAAATTAAGTATTCATTGAATGAAATGCCTCCGCGAGCTAACTTTACCTGAGTCGCCATCTAGTATAATTTTAGGGAACTAAATGGCGCCACTTGCTACGATTACAACTTTATACATGATTTGATTGACCACGCTCTTAGATCTATGAAATTGTTATGTACAAAGTATTCGACATGTATCGTCTAATAACTAACACGTATATCTTTTTCATACCACCTGCTCAAAAGGTATGTTCCACTAAGTTCAACCATAAGTTCAACTACGTTCAACTGGTTGAACCTGTTGGACAAAAAACGTCCATTTATTTTATATCCAATTACTTAGCACGCAATCGCGACGTAAAGCGAGGTGTTACATCCCAAGGGAGGTACTTATGTATGAAACTCCCAAGGGATTAATCTGTCCGCATCAGGACAAAAAATAACAATAGATTTATGAATGAAACTTGCCTCGAATGAGGCTTGCTGATTCGGACAGATTAAAGTGATTTGGATTTAGCTGAAATTCATAGAAAAATTCTTTGCATTTGTTTTCTTTTTGTGTGATCTACCTGTGATGGCGACTGTAATTCTCGAATAACCCTCTTTACAATTTGTCGCGTCAGAAAACTCGCTCCCTCAACCAGCGCCACCAACGTTCGCAATCCTTAACAAGTGCCTGGCAGAAGTTTCAGAATATTCAAGTACTGCTTATATAAACTCTACAACTTCCATAAATGTTATTAGCAATAATATTACTCTGTCTCTCCTTAACAGGACAAAAGTGTCCAATATTAATATTTACTTTTAATTTCTTCTACTTTAACTAAATAAATGTTTTTTTTTATATAGCCCTGAGTTTTTATTGTAGTAGGTATGAAAAATTCAATTCGAGGATAAATCCTGTCTTCGTCTTGGAGGACTTGAAATCCTCGCTTCACTCCGAACTATACATAACTACCGAGCGAAAATCTCGTTACACTCAGGGTTTAATATACCGCCCGTGACGTAAGAAACTGCTTTACTCCCTCGTACATAATCTACTATTAATGTATTTAAAACATATTAGGAATGATGTTCAGAGGCCAGCAGTGGCCGTGGCCGTGGCCTCCTTTTTACTTCGCCGTAATTTTATTAAATGGTGTCAATTTAAGCTAGTTTTAATGGAAACCAGGTTACCAAAAAAAAGTGGTTAAACCAAAAAAAGGTTTAATAAAAACCTGAACGATGATAATGCGGAAACTTCAACTTCGATATATCGTCAGTCAACTTCAGATCGTTGCAGATCAAAACCTGGGTTGATATATCAAAACCAGGGTTGATAGATCAAAACCTAGGTTGATAGATCAAAACCATATTCATGTACAACCTGGGTTGTACATGAATATCTCTAAGTGTATATCGTGTCTCAACATGACATAGATGCCGTTTGTACTCTTCTGTCTTCGTACCGTCTGCCACAGTGTCGATGTGGTATATGGTGCCGTATTCGAAACCTACAAGGGCGTACCCAGGATTTCAGCTAGGAGGGGGCAGGGGGCTGCTTATACCTGTTTCGAAAAGATCGTCTGTCGGGTATATTGAAACAAAAAATCATGAAAATTGACTTTTATTCATTAATTTTGATGATGACACAAAACAAAATATTATACATAATTATACCATACATTATGTATAATATATATTATTATATTATGTATGTATATATTAATTTAACAGTAATCTTCTCGGATTTGCCGCAAATTTGTCTATGACAGTCTTTTCAATAAACTCACTGTTGTCTTTTAAATAGTTGCGATGTACGCTCATCAGACATAAACCCGTAAGCCTTTCTTCACCCATGGTGCTTCTAAGCCACGTTTTAACTCTTCGCAGCGTACTGAAGGACCGTTCTACGGTCGCCGTGGTGCATGGGATAGTGCTTAAAATAATTAATGCCTTTCTGACAGCAGGGTAAAAAATGTTGGCTTCGTTGAACAGATCAATTACTTCTATGTCCCTTAATTGATCATCTGATAAAGCCTTCGTCACCCATAAATTATGCCAAAGGTTCAGTTCTCCGGTGATATCCAGGTTATAAAATTCTTGGAATGATTCTGCGTTTTTGTGTAGGTCTGTAATGCTGGTTTTTGTCATATACAAGGGATGTAGCCTGCTTAAAGCAAACGCCGGAGTATTTTCTTGGGAGAATCGAATATTCAGTGATGAAATGAGTGAATCAATGTATGGGATTATCAGGGAACGCCGCCAATATTCGTTACCATTGTCTGATGGCGGATTACTTCTATGTGTTTGCTTATGAGCAAGACGTGGAACCGAAATTTCTATGTTCAAATCCATTGCAACAGCTCGTGCTTTTTGAAGTATTTCATTACTTATTCTATCAGGAAACTCGCGGTCATTTCTGAGGATGTCCTTGATATTTTTGATGTGTTCCCCTACCGAGATCATGTCAATCGATTTAGCTTACAGTGCGTTAACTACTGGTTCTAAAACTGCTGAATATTTGGCTATTGTTTGTAGAGTAACAATAAACACTGGTTTTGTAACGACTGAATGCAACTGATATGCAGATTTTCTGGTGGCATGATTTCCTTCTACGGATAACGTTTCTAGAGATTTCACAAGCTCTGAAAAATGTTGAGAAAACTTTCTGATTGATTTATATTTTTCTGACCATCTCGTCTCACATAATCGTGATAGGTTTGGAGCGTAGTTTCGACGTGTATTCGATTCTCTGAAAAACGTTATAACATCCTTTACAGTGGCGACAGTATTTCTAATTTCTGGCACTGCGTTCGCATCATTCACAACAAGGTTGAGTTTGTGACTTGAGCAATGAAAATATAAAGCACGAGGATATTTTTTTCTCAAAATGGCTTGTACGCCACCCTCTTTCCCTGCCATTGTAGAACAGCCATCGAATCCAAAACCTACGCAATCTTCGGTTGAGAGGTTAGAACTAATTAAGAAATTGTCAATTGCTTCGGCAATTGCGGAAGCATTTTGTGCTTTTAGTTCAACGAACCCTACAAATTCTTCTCTGATTTTCCTTTTGCTTTCGTCGTAGAACCGCACGCCTATTGACAGCTGTTCTTTCCCAGATACGTCTGCTGTTTCATCATCTAAGACTGCGTAAGCCATGGTCTTCTGAACCTCACTAATTATATTCTCCTTAATAACTTCGCCACATAAATTTATCAATTCGTTTTGTATTTTTGGTGATGTGTAAACTGCATTGCGACGGCACTTTTCCAGGTGACTCTTTAATCTGTCGTCCCCTGAATTGATTCTCAACTTCAATAAATCTAATAAAACACCCTCATCTGCTTGTTTGCCCCTAAAAGGCATATCATGTGTGCCGCAAAATACTATACAAGAAATAATTGATGACAATATTTGTCTGTTTTCATCGATTTCTTTTTGGTGTCCACTTTGCAGTTGGATGTCTACAGGAACATTTTCAAGAAAAAATTTTGCAGCATTTGTCGCCGTTTGGTGAAGGTTGGTCGTTGCATGCTTTCGGCAGTCTTCATGCATATTTTTGAACTTTATATATGGCCTGACCATAAACGATCCCAAAATTCCTCTCACAGTGTTAATGGGCGGAGGGAACAAAACACAATGCTTACAAAGAGCACCTTTTAGTCGCTTGGAATATACTAGCCATGGTGAATATTGATCCAACCAAGCATGGTTAAATTTTCTTTTTAAATGGCTTGCATCACTTTCAAAATCGTAATTTCTGGGCGGGATCCAAGGATTTTGTAACAACTCCCTCTTCTTTTCCGTCGATAGCTGGGTAGCCAACCCAACATAACGTCCCAGATCATTTTCATGACAGCCATCGTCCACTATAATTTCAGGATCGACGTTGACGTCATAAGTTTGTTGGGATGTCGATGGAGAAGAATAGTCGGCAACAGATATATTAACAGGTTCTACAGGAGAATTTGACGCTTGTCCAATGTTAGCATGCAATGATCTTGGCATTACATGAGTGGTTTTATCATGGTTGTCATTTTCATCGCTTCCACTGCTACTTTCCCGACCTTTTTTTCTTTTTTCGCGTGTCCTCCCTAAAAAATGGATACACAAAAATACTCTTACAGTGTTTAGGCGGGTTGTATAAGACGAAAATAAAGATCAAGTTTCACATTCTAATATATATGGTTTGAACGCCAAATAAGCATAACTAGGTAATTTGAAATAATACACTTGTTGTGACGTTAGAGAAAAGGGACTTTGTTGTCGGTATGGACTTATTAATAAATCCAAAATATTGCAAGGATCTTTCTTTTATGTTTTTTTTTTTACTTTTTAATCACAAAATATTCACAAATGTTATTTTAGCTATTATAACAAAACCACGTCTTGTAATTAATAAATTTAAATATTGTAAGTAATGCTTAAGATATACACTTACAAGAGAGTCAAAGCCCCCCATTAAATCAAATAATCATATTAGGTACCTACTTAAGTGTTTTGTTTTGACTCACCTCTTTCAAAGAATTTCCTGATATACATTTGACGGAGTAATATTTCCAGTTGTTGCACAGTAAACGTAAATCTCGTGTCGCCGCAACGAAACTATAAGACACTATGTCGTATGAAATATTCGCTCGTATTACACTCCGAACTGAATTGTATTCGAACTAAATTGACGTGCTCTGCCTCACGCTTCCGCTTATATATTGAAATATTCTTGCTCCCGAAATATGTAGAAAATACTCGACTCTATTTCCATCCTTGTCTTATACTTGCTATCACTGTCTTTTCTTTCCAGAATAGTCCATGCTAGAACGTTCTTCGCGGTATTGCTATTCAATACAAGATGTCGCTATTGACCGTATAAATTGATCCTATTAATTTCTTTTTACTGGAAAAAGTACTGCCGTCCGAAACTAGATGGCGCTAGATGTTGTTTTCTCCCAATTATATTCGGCTTTAATCCTAGATGGCTCTCTGATTATCTCGGCGGAACCGGAAACTACGAGATGCGACGGTTTTGCGGGAGATTTAAATTATATTGCATCGCTAACAGTATACTAGAATTACTAGAGTCTGTCTAGTGAGCCGCGGCACAGATAAAACCGCAGCAAAAATCTTTTAGTTGTAAACACTGAATATACTATGAAATTTGAATTTGATACATTCACTATTTTATTTTATAAACACTAAGAATCTTAAACTAAATCTGTACAGATATATACTACTTAAAATAATATGCAACATATTGAATTTTATTTTATTTTAGCATTGAAAACAAATTAATATAATAAATAAAACCAAACTTGCATCAAAACCTTACTTAGTTTTTATTTATTCTGTCGCGTAATCAAAATCAGATTCCAGAAATTAAATTCTCGACTATGAATCGTTACTGTCACTTTCATTATCACTAAAAAATAATAAAAACGAAATAAAGAAATAAATAAAGTGTATCAAAACTTGATCAAAACATTTTGCGTTTCGTTTGACGGCGGCTGAAAGTCACTATATAAAATATTCTAATAAATACGTTGCGGCACGACCGACACGACTCACTATACATAGACTCTATATCGAATATTGTAGAATATTTAACTATAGAAAAAAAAATCTGGCTGAAAAGATATTTTGTTTCCAACACTTCATTTTGCGCAGAGTAGGTAATACGTTTTTAATTTCTATTTGCCAAAAAAAAAAATACATTTATTTAATCTTCTAGGGGGGGTCAGCTGCCCCCCCCTGCCCCTACCTGGGTACGCCCTTGGAAACCTAGCCTGTACAAGAGGACAGGCCAAGAGGAGGGAAAAATGAATTTTTCGTATCAATCACTTATAGCCTAGCCCAGTTGAATTAGCTCAAAAAAGGGGCAACGGATGACGCAACGGACTGATTACCACACAAAACAAAATTTGGACTGCCAGAGACCTTCCCAACGAATTTTGAAAGAAAATTGCTCCTTTTTAGCGCCCGGTTGACTCAGCTTAGGGTTTCTCGATCAGTTGTGCTGTAGTTTTTTTCTGCAGATAAGCGAGTAGGCGACTTGCATACTCTGTTGGTCGTTCTCCAACACCTTCGCCTTGCAGTAGAACAGCTCCTACGGCATAACTGCTTGCGGATGCAAGTCCTCAGAATGAATGGCTTCGTGTGTGTTTTATTTTCTTCGTCATCTTGATAGTCTGATTGCCGACGCGATTGTCGGCGTGTACGGGTCATTTTTATATAGGTACTTATAATATCAAGAGCTCACAATAAATACAATACATGGTAAATATCCTGTTTGTAACGTAAATTCTTGTATAGGTACTTAGTTGGTTTTTAGGTAGGTACCTATCGCGGGTTCGTTCGCGGTTCACTTTTCACAATGTCCACGGCTTGGGTAACCAGTTTAGCGCCCGGCTGGCTCAGCTTAGGGTTTAAATAGAATACCACACACATACACGGTTACTAGTTTTAATTACAATAGGGACAGTTTGTTACATAATCACACATTTGCAGAACTATATACGAGCCGCCTCGCTTGCTCGCTCAGTCGCGGTATCGCGCCGGTAGTCTCGCGTCCCTCGTGAGATCCCGTTCTCGGGCGCTGCCTACGCCGCAAGCGCGAGTCGTGGCGCTGCATTGGTATATTATTATATAATAATATACCAATAATATACCCGCGAATATTCAAATCGGGTGAGCTAGCGCCGCGCGCATTAACATTTTTTCGGGTCAACTCCTAATTCGAGTGGGTATTAGTAGAAATGTGTACCTACTGAAAAGTCATGCAACAAACTGCAGTCGTGACATTTTTAATTAGATTCATCATTCCTTTTTTTCGTTTTCTCTATTTATTACGTACTTTAAAATAAGACCGTCACACGTTGGCTAGTGAGAATTCATGTTTTCCGAGATTCCGTGTGAATAAAAATTATTTAACCTTTAATTATGCCCCGGGTACGGTCGTACATTTATTCTATGGCCTCGGCATGATTTATAACGAAGCGCCTTATGAACGCCCCGATACATACGGGACACACGGTTAGAAGGAATGGTGAATGCTAAGACAGAAATACAGTCGAATTGCAAGTCGAATCCTTGTATCAAGGGTCCTGTAATATCATATTTCAAATGTTACGGGATTATCTACGTTAGTAGTACATGATACGTAGTAAATGAACCTTTGATTTTGATTTATTTATAATTTTCCTGTGCGTGGTATACACATATTATATGGAAGTTCCATCTTACCTATAAAGTCCAAAAGGCTGTATTAAGACTGTATAGGACAGAGACAGTCAGACAGACAAACGAACGGTCTATGCTTAGTAACTAGATTCCGTGGTCTTGCGCGAAACCCTACATATCGAATCTGAAATTAATTATTAATCTGAAGATTAAATAGAATTTGTAGGCGAAGTTAATAAAAACATCTCATATGATATTTTGTGCTAAATAAAAAAAAATCCGCATTAGCCAGCGTTAACAATAAATAATATACCAATCAACCGTTCTCATCAAGAAAAACAACTGGAGGACAAGCTAAATTGGCAGGCTCATATAGAACAAAAAAGATGTAAAGTTGCTTCGGTGACAGGAGCATTACGCAGAGTAGTCGGATGCATACCTCGCAGAGCCCGCATGAACATATATTACTCTTAAATAAAGCCACACCTGGAATATCTTGTCTAAATATGGGGCTGTGCAGCACAAACTCATATAAAGCGTATTCAAATATCACAAAACAAGTTAATCAAAACTCTTTTTAATTAACCGTCTAACCACATCTAGTACGTTGTATAAAGAAACAAAAATATTTAATTTAAAACAATTATACATTTATAATACATGCGTTCTGATCAAAAATGTACTATTGCAAAAAAAATACAGAAATCTAATTTATTAATAGAATATTTCATAGTGAACAAATTAAAATTCCAAGCACACAGAACCATGTATGGTAAACTTGAACATGCTGTATGAGGGTGCAGCATTTTATAATAAGATGACTAACGATATTAAGGATTCTCAAATATCTGTTATTAAAAGTAAACATAAAAAATAAATTTATAATAAAATAACCTAAGATTGCTAAACAAATACGTTCTACTTTTCTAATCACCTTAATTAGTTATAAGTTTTAGTGTTAAATCTCATTTTAAGTGAACCTTGTTATTTATGAGAAATAAAATTCTTTAAACCTAAACCTAAGTTAGTTATATAATTTATGCTTTCTTACCCGATCAAGGTTGTTAAACTACTCGACCTCGTTTTATTGCTTTGTTTGTTCAATTTAAGGAAATAATTTAAATGTGTCGTGAAAACCTAAAAAATTAGTAGTGCCTTCAAATATAAAATTAATTCAATAATTAATAAAACTTTCTTTATATATAGAAGACAAAAAATGGCCTAACTTAGGATTAAGTATTAGCTTTAGTTTAACTTTTTTCACAATGTAAATTTCAAAAAAAAACTTGCTTGGATTACGAAATTATAAAAGTGTAACTATTTTTTAAATAAAGTAAGAAAAAACTAAAAAAACGTATGGATTATGGGTCTGTATTTATTATTTAGATTTATATTAAAAAAATATAATAGTTGAATAAATTATTGTATCTAAAAGTAAAATGGTAACTAAAGATTCCAAATGTAGCTATTTTTCATGAAGTTCTTTCAACTTACTATTTTATAGCAAACTATATATAGTAACTATTGTTCGACTGCCCTGTTGTCTTATTTGGTACCTATTGACCCTACCATCGAAGCGTGGATTGACAGGTTTGATCCTGGCCAAGGCAAATGTTTGTGTGATGAGCAGAAATATTTGTTTTCGGGTCTTGGATGCCGTGATGTGTTAATGTGTGTGTGTGCCTATCGCGACACAGGAATCCTAGTGTAACTTTACACACTCACACCCCTGCACTAGTGTGTTTAAATTGAATAAATGATTTTGACTTTGACTTTGACTTTACACTGTAAACGTAACGTAATAGTTCACTGATTTACTTGCAAGTGTGTCCCAAACTGCAATGTTGCTAGCTACGTCAACTCATTATGAATTTATGGTATTTAGAAATTAAATATTTTGAATGTTCCACTAATAACTAAGCGACTTTATTTACGTTTTAGATTTATGGCATTTAGTTTTTATTAAATAAGCCGTAATTTAAAGTGGTTAGGGGAATGACGTTTAGATAGAGCTGTAGTGATGTAGCATAAGTCGTATTTGCCGGAAACTCCGGTCAGATATTTTTATTGTGCCATAATAATATTGAACATGTAGATTGCAATAATAGGTTTTCATGTTCATAGAAAACTGGTAAAGCGCGAATATAGTGGAGTATAAGGATTCTCGTTCATACATGAGACTAGAGAATGAAAAACCAGGACTTCGTTTTCAGACAAACCAAAAGTAAAATATTACTGTTTTCGAGGATATTTTCTCCTTCAACATTTTAAAATTAAATGTTCGCCTGTAATGGTTAAAATATACTTAAAATGCTACATTAGTTTGTACTATTTTTAAATACAGCAATTTATGTTATGCCTATCCTTTCTGTTTTGCCTTGCCATTTAGTTCATTCGCTAGCTTATGGCTGCTAGTTCAAACAAGAAGGATCATAATATGTATAATCATGTGTTCCTATATAGTTTGAATGATAGTTCCATAGTATTCATATGTGCCTAAAATTGAAGTGCTTCAATTAAGCTTCTGAAAAAACCGGCACATTACGAAGCTGACATTATTTTGTCCGCTAAGCCGGAACTATAAATTCGACCGGATAAGTCAAAGAACTCTATATCCGTCAAGTGGTCGGAGCTTAATTAAATCCCTATTTGTTTATGTAAACCATAGTTATTACATTGTTTGTTTTCGTTTAGTTAATAGCTAGTTTTGAATACTTTGTTTACGTCCGTGATATCTCATAAAATGTTTATGAGAGTACGATGGCCTGAACTGGATAATTATAATGAATTTAATTGTTTGTACGTTAAGACGTTTGCACAAACGTAATATATTTGAGTGGTTTATACGATTATGTTTATTCAAAAGTTAGTGTATTTAACTTATTTTTTTTGTATTGAAATTCTCGTAAGTTACATATATTACACTATTATTATTAACCGACAAAACACTCACGTTAGGGATCGAATACGTCGGCCCGGGGTTCGAGCATGTCCGATGCTCATCTTCAGGGCGTCTGTCCGACCTACGCTGCGCTTGCCGGTCCGTGGTCTCCAGAAGCTCCCGGCCCCATCGGCCATCTGTTCTGCGTGCTATGTACCCTGCCCACTGCCACTTTAACTGGCTAATCTTCTGGGCTATGTAGGTGACTTTCGTTCTTCTACGGATCTCCGCATTTCTGATTCGATCACGTAGAGAAACCCCGAGCGTAGCCCGCTCCATAGCTCGTTGTGCGACTTTGAGCTTGCTCATGAGGCCCATAGTAAGAGACCACGTTTCATTGCCATATGTCATTACTGGTAACACAAATTGATCAAAGACTCTTGAGGCACTGATGATGTTTGACGAAAAGTCGTCTTGAAGTTTCCGGAACCCTGATATACATAGGTCTGAGAAAATAAGGCTACTGAGACCTACGGGATCTAATTATTCCAGACACTTAGATCAAGGCTATCGTTGTTCTTATATCTATAGGGTATGTATATGAATATATGATTTTCGTTTTCTTTATTTGCTCACTTGGGATCTGTATTCCTATTAAAGTTTATGAACTAAGCATACCTACTACGTAGTACGTCCTTTAATAATCTTAAAATTATTTATCAAAAATATTTTTTATGTACCAGAGGTCTTATTCATTAAGACCATGTAAACAAGTAACGCGGCGGGCTATGATGTCTTCAAGGAATCATCATAGCCCGCCATAGATCGGGAAAGTGGTACAATTTTACGTTCATACTTTGAATAACGCGTTGCTTGTTTGAATGGTCATAGTTATGAGGCCCCCGGTGTTATAACCTCTGTCTATGAGTGCCCTATGCATCACATCCCGTTTGCGGGCTTTTGTTACCAACTCATTTTACGTATATGAACACGGTTTGTTTGCAGTTACTTAATTTTACAACCCGAGTTAGTTTCAGGTGAAGAATGAACCAATTATGTGCATGCCAATAAGCACCGAGAAAAACCAATCCCTCCCAATAAAGAATCATATCACCAAGACTACCAAGTACCAAATACAACTGACCAAGACACCTATATTTGTAAAGCCACGGCCTCTATTGACGCAAAATTAAATTGAGGTACTGGTCTAAAGAGAATGCATAAGTAGAAAAATCCCATGTATTGTTAACGTTCTGTGGTAAAGGGGGAGAGAAAATATCGGGCTATAATTTTAAGAATCATTTAAAAGGATTAGCTTTCAACTTCCGGTAAACTTTCAACTACTGGACTGGGATACTTATTTGAGATTATAATCAATATGATGCAAGGAAACGTTTCTATTCCGAGACTTGGTTATAATGACTTCAATGACCTACAGGGTTATGTACATACCTACCATTGAAGACTTAGACTTATTACTTAGCCGGCTACACGTAGCGATAGCAGACGACGACATGTCGTCGCTTCATGTCGCCGCGACACGTTGTCGCTTCATGTCGCTGCAGTCATGATTTCGAACCCGACTGCAGACGGCAACTGCAGATGGCATCAACCATTTGAAAAGCGATACGATAGGTTTTGTTTAAAGATTTTCAGTTGTTTTACTAGGTACCCGCGAGCGGCACTCCTGCCGTGCGATTCTCTAACAGCAAACATCGTTGCATCTTTGACAACATCCGTGAAACAAATGAAGAGATGACAAGAAACATTGGAAAAACAACCTTGTGTACAAGGGCGATATCTTTAAGTATTTGGCATCGGTGAGCTCGTCGACGACCACAACGACGAATCAATAGAGAATCGCACGGCAGTGGAGCGACAGTGTCGGCTGTCGCTCGACGACGTGTCACTAGCTTCGTGTCGCTAACTACGAATGGTATTTCATAGAAATACATAGAAACCAGTAGTGTCTACCAACTTGCACCTTGATGCTGTGCTTAGACTATTAGATGTCTTCCTTTTTTGGATTGAAACTTTATTTGAGACGCAGTGCGCTTTTAAAAATAAGGCAAGTTTCAGCAACTGCTCCGATCAAAATTACATCTCCTTCACGGTCCAATCGTAAACCTCTTCTAATATAGATATTTCGGTTATCTGTGATACAATCAGGACTACTAAAGAGAATTCTTAATCAGACAAAGCTTATGCATTGTTAATATTCTGTAAAGGCGGAGTGGCGCTCTCAGCCTATTAAAGGGTAGTTTAAAAGGTTTAGCTGTCAACTTGCCATGAAAAGACAAAGACTCAAAATTATAGTGAATACAATGAACAATTATGGACATTTCTATTTTAAGATCTGTGAGTTATTAGTGTTTTACCGTATACGTTTCAGGAACGTATTCTGGAGTTGCATAACTTAATTTTAAACAAAAACCTAATATTCATTGGCTTAGTGTTGCTTAACAACGCCATCCATTGTCAAGTAGCTTTAGTGTTGTTTGTAGCAGTTTTTCATTGCCTGAGAACACGGATGAAACGACGTTTTCTAAAAATGAAACCTAGCTAGATCGATTTATCGCCCGCGAAACCCCCTGCATACAAAATTTCATGAAAATCCTTGGCGCCGTTTATGTCTGTATACATAGGTGAATACAAAAAACGCTCGTTTAAAGGTATTAGATAGATTATCTATTATAAACAAGACCGGACATATAAGGGACGACGTACGGTGACACGATATGGCCACATGGTTGAAATTCCACCATTGCGCACAAAACATTTGAAATTCATAATGTGTATCTGTACGGACATGAATTGAAATTCAACCCTAAGTGTGAGTACGTGTGGACGTCTATTACATAAATACAAACTACTCCCAATGCCATCACCTCTCTCCGACTCCCCTCTCTCCTGGCGACGTCCCAAGCCGAGGTCCGTACCTTAGTGGTGCCCTTGAGCAAGTCGCCTACTCCTCTCCTTGCGGCGAAGCGTCTTTAACGCTCGCCTTAGGTGGTGCGCCTTCTGCGCCCGCATCTGGCTGAGTGCCATCTGCGCTCACCACTCGTCCGGTGACGCTGTAAATGCCAGTAGAGGCAAACAGAACTAGTCCGTTCGAAAAAAAAATGCCACCAGCAGATGCCCAAAGATAGCCCAAGGGTAAAGGTCAGCTATCAACCTGACTGCCGCTGGGTGGATACCGACCGGTTGAGCCTTCGGTATCATTATGTCATGGCATGAATGATATACTTTCTGATCCACGAATAGCTAGCCCCCTCAAGTTTCAAAACCTGTCAATAATGTATGTGTTTCGGCATCTGTCCTTGAGAGCCATTGGCAATTGAACTATTGTTAAACCTGTTGGCAACACCGAAAGAAGCGAGCTAACTGACTAAGGTGAAGTTGCAGCAAGCTGTCTATTGGTTGCCGCCATTTTGTCATCGGCGACCGCAGGAACTTCACGGGGCAAACGACCTTGAGGAAGGAGATGGAAGGTAGCAAGTATGCATTGTAGTCTTTGATTCACTTTTGCTGAAGTCATAGACTATAAGATATGGTTACAGCCTTCGAACGCGTCACAGCGTCACTAGACTTTGCGCTTACTTTTATACCTTAGAATTGTCGAAATAGCAGTTATCGCGTATTTCTAATAAGTTGATTGATTTTTTGTGGATTTGAGAATAAGTAGGTAATACCAATGAGATTCATTATAGAGACGTTTTACTCCTTGAATATGTAGTTTAAAGATGGCAAATTTTATACTTTACATACCTATAGCTATAGTACACAACTCGCACAACGACACAATAATACAAAGATATATGAATCCTAGTTGTCAGATAGGGATCAACATATTATTAACAACGTTCGCCTGTGGTCCACTATTCGACCGCCAATGACAGCTTCGTTCTCTCTGCCGCTCGCTACTTGTCTCATTCGCGTGGGTGGCGAAGCGGCAAAGTCGCAGGAGTTAATTTCAAAGTCAAAGTCAAAGTCAAAATCATTTATTTAATTTAGGCATCAAAGACGCACTTATGAACGTCAACTTTTCATTATAATATAATTTAAATTTTAATACAATTTAGATTTTCCATATTTGATAGTTATAATAGAAAAACAATACTTACAAATGAAAAGATACAACATTCTTGTTTTTTACACTCGTCTCCGTATATGTTCTGCAGTTTCTGAACAACACAAGGCATTTTTTTTCTAAATTATGAATACGCCAGACAGGCTGGAACTAAGTTGACTCAAGACAATTAGCTTGTGTTGATGTCGCCAAGCCGAGCGCAGTAAGGCGTATCTACCTCCGTTTATATATTACATCATTGGGTAATACTAGTAGTTCTGCGAACAGTAGACCTCGCAAGCACATAGTCTTATTAGCGGCAATTTGTTTTGTACCAGTACGAAGTACACTCGTGTTGTATACAGCCAAATCCTAAAAAGCTTGAAATTGGCAGAGGTAAGTTCCAAATAGAGCTCTAGTAAACTAAAGATCTCCAAAGAAATAGCTCAAATTGTTTGGCGTGATCGGGAATTCCCCGATTGGATTTTTCTCGAGATGTTGAACAAGTACATGGGTAGTAAATAATAGTAGAAATGAGAAAAAGTCGACAATTTTCTTTTAAAAAAGTGTTATTAGTATAAGATGTTATACAACAAAGCTGGCCGAGTTTTTTTTTATTGTTTCAAGTACCGAGATGGGTAAGTGCACGCAGTCGTTCATGGTAAACGCTACACTTGCCCATGACAGCTGCAGTGCTACCCAGATATCTTAGCACTGTTGTTTTACTGAAGGAGAAGCTCATTCCACATTTTGCTGGTTTGAGACAAAGATCGCGTAAGTCGCACAGTATGTGAAGTCCACAGGTCAATAATATATGACATATTATTGACCGGACTTCACAAAGCTCACCACATTGTGGAAGAGCTTTATGGACACGTAGTTCTTTTTCTACTACCACTATCTACTAGTTAGTTACAGTTACTTTCTAGCTACTACTTCAAATAGTATATTAAGTACAGTACTATAAACGCATAGGCAGAGTTTACATCATCTAAACAATAAGCATACATTAGTGCATATTGGTCTAGAAGCAACGGAGAAAATAATCACCAAAATGCGAGCTGCATGTAAAAAGTCAATTAAACCACTGACAGCAGATATGATTGAAAAACGAATATAGCAGCATTTGTTAATTAAAAAGGGACCAGAAAAAAGCGCGTGATTCTGAATACGAGCGAATTCGATATCAGAAAAATTTAACCAAAAGCTTTAAATAAAACACAATTTATTTAACTATCTTTGCACAAATGTATCCGAAATTCTATCTATTTGTGCATTTGTTTTTTTTAATCCGAATGGTGTTTATCCGACCTCGAAGAGATTTTTTACTTTTCCAAAATTTGCCGCCGATTAATAGATAGGCTGCTGCTGACTGCCACGTATAGACGATGGTTGGCTATAGCCACCTAAATAAATTTAATTTAATTTTTATTATTTATTGTAATTTAAGTATATTTTTTTTTCTTGTACAATGGATCTCGTGTCTGATAAATAAATGATTATTATTATTATATGTTTACCGGCCGAATTTGATAAAATTGGTAAATATATATTAGGTACCTGACTTTGAAGATGAATTTATAATATGAGCACATTTGGTCATGTGGTTTCCGATAATAGGTTGTGAAGTACTACGAAAAATTGCCGCTGTAATGCTATGTGCTCGCGAGGAATACTGTTCGCAGAACTACTAGTTTTAGTTCGTTATGCTTTGACTTAGACTATAAACTCATTTAATAAGTTTGATTAGATACAGTTTAACATCACGTAATAAACAAAAAAATCTTCTCCTAAATGTAGATAATTTAATGACTTTAGAAAAGAAACAGGCAATCTAATGACAAACAATAGAAATATAAGTTAAAGCACGACTCATGTAATTCATAATACAATGTTTTGAAATAAAATACAACAAAATTTGCAGACAATAAGCAAGCCAACACCTTTGTGCCAACCGTGCCTTACCAACAAGTTTGTGCCTAACTTTAGAACTTAAGATGTTAACCAAAACGGCTTGCTTAGAATTAGGGTTGTTACCTTGTTGCGAAGTCATTAATAAATATCGAGCTTAAATTATAGTTTAACTTTTGACTTTTGTATGAACACTGTTTCATTATTATATTTAAATATTTAATATATTATATTTTATATTCAAACTCTTTCATGGAGTTGTTATCCGGTCCTTTGCAAAGGTTTTCCAGTCATTTACTCTAAGTGGGACTGTAGCCCTTAGAGGCCTGTATTAAAGTCTTCTTGATTACATGAATACCGTCTTCTTGATTCCACCACATTAAATATGTGTTATGGTTTACGGTGGTAGTGCCACGCTGTAACCCCACAGCCGAATGGGCCGGCTCGACCGGGGATGTACCACACTCCCACATAACACTGACGTGAAGTAACATAGCTTGCTATTGCGTTTCAGTCGGTTTGTGGGAGGTTCCGGAGGCCCGATTCCTACATTCCCCATTTTCC
This sequence comes from Selenia dentaria, assembly GCA_917880725.1. Classification (NCBI taxonomy): domain Eukaryota; kingdom Metazoa; phylum Arthropoda; class Insecta; order Lepidoptera; family Geometridae; genus Selenia; species Selenia dentaria. The sequence continues at coordinate 31,374,171 of OU862885.1, read as the reverse complement.
CTCTCCTTTTCTCTCCCTCTCCACCCTCACCCTTTTTATCTCTTCCTTCCTCAAATCCTTCCAAAAATCCTTCCTCAAAGGTCGACAACGCAACGGTCCTCGAGACCTCTGGTATTACGAATGTCCGTGGCGACGGCATCACTAACCATCAGGTGAACCGCTTGCTCGGTTGCAAACCTATCCAATAAAAAAAAGTTGGCATGACACACTTTCGACGTTTGGCAAACCACAATGAGTTTCGTAAAACCATTCGAAGTAGGTACTCGAATCGTAGAGCCCTTAGTTTCCGTTTGTAATTTTTATAAACTGTCCATTTTGTACATGTAGGTAATATAAGTAAACTTTATGTTTCGTTGGTAATTTATAAAACCGTTTATATCAAGATTATGTAAAGGTTATACTAATTCTAAAACATTTTAATAAAGGTTTCTAAATTGGTTTTAAATGTGTTAGTAGTGTTAGTACCCCACTGGTACAGATAAATTATTTTATAAGTTTGTATTCAGTGACAACCCTGTCCCCTAGACCCTGCCCGCGGGCAGCTGCCATCAATTCCGCCACTAACTGGCTGCCACGAAGATGCAGCCCTGAGGCTACGCGCGAACAGGGCTCATTCTGCAATAATGATGTTACAGTTCTCTTTTTAATTTTGACTGGCAAAATCATTCACAAAATAGTTTAAAATAAAGAGGATGGTCACGATCACTTTTGACTGTATTGTATCCGTTAAAATCGTTTTATTTTTCATTCATACATCAAATCAAACATATATTTATATCCTACTCACAAAGGGTTGGTAAAAAACAATTTAACATAATTAGCAAAGAGTGACAAAATAAAACCTAACTATGTGAGGGGGCTGGTGCCCGATGTAGCTTTTTTATAATAAAAAACCTGTGTCAGGTCACCAGGTCTCCTCCCACCGATAGAATATACTTTGGCACACACCAGTACTAAACTATATCATAATTATTAGTGCATTATATATTGAGGGTAGAACAAAACAATATGTGCGTAAGCGAAGTGTTGTGATTGTATCTGTGTGAGCCTGTTTAGTGTCAGCGGTGTACGCAAGAATAATAAATCTATCAATTATCTGATAAGTTTTGCAACTTAATCGGTCACCCCTAGTTGTACTGTTACTCTGTACATAGAGAGCAATCAGCTATACTATCATGGACTTTGGTCTTTGGTCCTTACAGCCCGCGGCACGTAACTCTAGCGCTGACTGTTATTGCGCAGAAGTCAAAAATTGGGTATCACAGGGGGGCTAGAGGGACGAAGGACTCTTGTCTCTCTCTGGCACATCGAAGACGAGGGACTCTTGTCTCTCTCTGTCACATGTGCGCGACTGTACCCATGCGCAGATATCCCCTCCACATTTCGCTCAGCGCTAGAGTTACGTGCCGCGGGTTATACCTCCACTGCTTCGGCTTTTTATCTATATAATCGCCTTCACCGACCAGCCTCAGCCACTGCGGCCAGCACTGTGTCACGCAAAACAGCTACATTTTCCTAAGCATGAATGGTAATCGTTTGTGTGTCAAAAATATTTTCAGTAATCCTCTTGATAAAAAAAAATACCTTTAACCCTTTGCGTCCCAGAGACGTATACATACGTCAGTTTCATTCATACATCTTTTGTTTTAGTTATCACGGTATAGGAAGGATTATACAATATTTTTCAAAATAAATCTGCCTTTGAGCCGCAGTCAAAAATAATTTTGGTTGAAAGCACATGTGATAGTGATATCATAACTGTTTTCAGTATCATGACTGCTAGTAGTTCAATGGAACTTATACAGTTAATAATAATAAAATTCACGTTCATTATATTTTTTGTAATATTAAAACGACATTAACACAAGATCCTATCAAAGTTACAGCATTGCCCCTGCACGTACTACGCGACTCGCAGTTGTCGTTTACATAGAATATCTGTATAGAACAGTATGCTAAAATGCTGAATAATCCAATTCTCCTTTGATCTTATTCGACCACATAAGAAGTAGGTATGTATAGTAAAATGTTATGTATATCTACACAATAAATTTTAAAGTAATTTTTCAACACATCTATTCGAAAAACGAGAATTAACTTACTTTAGAGGATAGCGGGAAGAAATATCGTATTTGTTCCTATAAATAAATAAATAAATATTCCACAACTATCACACAACGCCATCTAGTCCCAAGCTAAGCAGAGCTTGTGTTATGGGTACTAGAAAACTGATAAACATACTTATATATTTCTAAATACATAAATATTATAGATAAATTACACCCAGACACAGAACAAATAATCGTGCTCATTACACAAACATTTGTTCTGGGTGGGAATCGAACCCACGACCTCCGGCATAGCAGTCAGGGTCACTAACCACTAGACCAACAGGCCTGTCAAGCTATGACAGTTATTCATTCTCTATCTATATATTAAGGGATGTAACGATACCGATTCCGATACCCATATATCGACCGATATAATCGGCAGGCCGATATATCGGTAGCTTTGGTACAGATATGTAATGTTCCGCCGCTGGGGCGAGTTTGTGAATGCCAGCGTGACCCCATATCGCCCCACCTTGGCGGAGGAATGCTCACGGGGGGGTTTTAGTGAGTTTGAGCCCTACATACCCCCTTCCGTCACCCTCGCGGCGGAAGGTAAGTGGACAGCATTCCCCACCCCCCAAAAAAAATACAAAAAAATTAATGTTCCTCACCTTATTATCTTTGAATTTTGATTGATTTTGAATTTCAAAATTATTTTTAACACATGTCATGGCTCGACCTCAGACATAATTAACTTTTATGTATAGTAAAGGCATAGAAGATGTATAATTAATTATTTATTTGATTAATCTACTAAGCCATCGATATCGGCATCGGTATCGGTATCGTATCGGCAAAATTATGTATCGTTACATCCCTAATATTAAGCTAGGCGTTGTCCGTCTGATTGGTCTATTGATATCTAGAAGATTAGTTGGCCCCGTTTGCGGGATTCTGGGGCTTTCTTATTCATAAAGATATGTTACCATAATTTTTTTCATAAGTAATTTAAACTGTCAACCCAATTTTTATACATACTAGTTTCGAGACGTAGCTCTCGAGACGTAGACGTAAATGAAATATAGTGTGTCACTCGGGGAAAATATATGTTGTTTTCAGGCGGTGTATATTGTAGTCCTCGCTACGCTCAGGATTCTACTTTACAATGCTTCGCTTCGTTCTGAATTCAAATTAACGCTATAACTAACTGTTTGTTAGTTAATAAAGTTATTCGTGCAAACTAATATTATGGAATTTACACTGGTGATTATAGCAGCACGATAATGGCCGCACGGCGAATATCGATCGTCTAAACGGCAATTCGACTAGGCCGCAGGTGACAAAAGTCGCACGTCCCAAAGTAGACCAGCATCCGACTAAAGTCGCGCAGTACGACCAGTCGCAGGCTATCGCCCGCCGCGTAAATGTTGTTGTATATTACACTCATAACGTACTTACACGTAATATTCGAAACATGAATTCAAAAAGAGTGTACACGTACTTATTTTCAAGGATAGGTAAAGCTAAAAAAAAAAATTTGCTGTGCAACATTTTCCTTCGATTTTCAAACACCTGCATCATAAAATAACTTTTTAATTTTTATAGCACACTTACTTTTTAATTTATTGGCGCGTGCCCATACCTACGCGTATCATTGACTTAATGTCTCTGAAAAAGGAGTTTCCTTTTTCAGAGCTTAATGTAGAAATATTGTCATTGTCTATGGATGCGCGCGCCGCGCAGTCTATGCATATATATCTATAATGAGAATCTAAATTTCCCGCCATAACACATATTTTTTCCGTGGCTGTGAGTTTAGAATAAAATATATTTATTTTCAAAATATGTAATTTATGTGTTGTAAAATTAGTTGTTGTGTTAATACAGCTCCATAATTATAATATTCAATTTCATAATTGCAACCTTCACAATTTGAACAATTATAGTAAATAAATACTTTAACTCATTTTTCACTTTTAATTTATTTCAACTGTATGAGTGAAGATCAAATAGTGTATGCAAAGGCATATAATTAGATATTAAAATACTCGTGTAATACTGTTATCGCATTCGGTTTCGCCTCATACGATAAAGCTACACTCGTGTTTTAATAAACATTATTATATGACCGCTGCATAAACTATTACTTACTGTTTCTTAGTGAAGTAATGCCTTAATAATTGATGTATGAATGTTCAGTATTCAATAATGTTAATAGTAAAAAGTGCATACATGGCAATATTTGTAATGGCAATAATTTAAATTCCCACTTAAAAAGCATTTTTTGACACTTCGAAGTGTCATACGAGTTGAACCATTGTCGTTACACAGTACAGTTCGGATTTCGAATCTGCCTTTTTTCGTGATAAACCTCCGCGTCGTAAATTCGTTACAATTGCTCTCGGGCTCGCTAGCCTAGTCGTAGAGGCAGAGCCATCTCATATTTCCGCGCAGGAGTGAAATTCCATAACTTCAGTGAGGCGCCGAATCTATCAAACTTCGGTGGCACCCGATTGTCAGCGGGCTACTACACTACACTGCTTGACCGCCGCTGCTACGGGTAACGTAAGGACATATAGGTGAAAGGGCCTATCTAGCTGTTCGTCTTACATTCGCCCTAGTAGCTGTTCGTCTTACATCCCTAGGCAGGCTTAGATTTCCTATCGGTGAGTCTCTTTTTTCGTCATACTAATTCTCGAAAACTCTAAGTATAAGCTACAGTCCAATATAAATCTCGCACATTATTTGGTCTTCGAACCGTATTTAGTGAACAGTTCCTGTTTTTTCGTTAAAATTTCGTGTATAAGTCTATGTAAATTACCCTAATTACATTTACCGTAATTTTTTTGTAAATTTCGAGGGTGACATGCAAATCGTAACTTTTTTCTATGAAGGTCAGTCATATATTTTCTCGGAAACATTCGGTATAAATTATTCATTCATTCTATTCATTTGTCATTTCTTTTAAGAATAATAGACAGTATAGACACTCTCCTAGACCGAGACCTCTCGACATCAAACTGTATTGAGTAACTGTCTTATTTGCTCTTTTGCATTCAGTCATATTTTGTACACACTGGTCTGTGGAGCCAGTCATATTTCCCGTTTATCGTTCGATTGTGCTCCGTTCTTGTGGATACACAATAAACATTGCAATAACCTCAAATAATTTTCGTTTTCGTCAAGTTTGCAATTTGTTTGTGTTATAGTGTAATCAGTGATATAATTATGAGTGCCTGTAAGTAATAAGAGTAATAAGAATTCCAATAAAATAAAAAAACCATCAAGAATTTTTTTTAAATATATAATTTTTTTTTTAAATCACCATGTCTAAATCTAGAAAATGGGCCCCCAAGTTGAAAAAAAAAATTATTGGCTGAAATTTCAAAGTAGCTCTTATTTTTTATGTAATTACATATTAATAACCTAAGCATATGTTACTAGGTAAAAATAATATTTCTGTTCTAGACATTCAAAATATTTATAAATATCAAATCAAAATCCTGTCTTTGTAAGCATTATTTATTGATAAAACTTAATTTTTGTGGTCAGATTGCAAGTTTATTTTATGATAATATTTCTTCTACGAATTCAAATATTTGAATGTGATTAGTTTGATATGTGTTTTTACTATTTAATTACCGCAAAAATCCTATAGGTATTAAGTAATGTAAAAATTTTAAATCACAATTTTTTTCCACATCAACTCAGATTTTTTCGGCAACCCAAGTTTGTCCTCATGTAACATAACATTTTACTAATACATTTGATATGAATGTTTATGTATCAGATTCCTTGGTTATTCAACTATCTCTGACAAAAATTTCGTCTCTTAACTCGCTATAGGTATGGCAGAAGAGCCTTTTATTCCCAACTCGGCGCAATTTAGACGCGGGCGCGGGTCGTAACACTCGGGAGCAATCACGAGGGCGCCACAGGGCTGCTAAGGCAAGTTAGTCAATAAGTAATATAATATAATATATATTAAGTCATAAGATCGTCAATTTGTCGACAGTATGTCGGTTATTACGAATTGTTTGCATTCCACAATGCGTCTTTCTAGCATTTGAAGATTTCTACGAACATTTTGCTCTTCTACGATTAAAAAAATCTTGGCCGGAGTCTATTTTTTTATTCAATACTAGTTGCGCCCGCGGTTACACCCGCATGGTGGTGGATGATGACGATGTTGATGAAAATTATCTTATGTGTTGATTTAGCGCCCCATCTACCTCCATGCCAAATTTAATCATAACTGGACCAGCCGTTTGAGCGTAAGAGAATAACAAATATCCTTTCATCCATAAATACGAGTACAAACTTTCGCGTTTATAATATTAGTAAGATCAAACTCAACACAATATCCCCATTCCCGTCGCCTGTCGATAAGCTATATCGAGGTCGTTTTCAAAGCTGACAAAATCGTTAAAATCGATTAAATATCGATCTTATCGACGATCTCAAACGTAATTTTACAATTGCATGCTAGGGTTACCGTTATAACCGTAAAAACTTATCGAAGATGTCTACCAATTGTTTAATTTTGTTACTTACTTACAATGATTGACAAAAGATCGATGTAACCAGTTTTTTTCGAAGTATGACGAATTCAAGACTCAAATTTATCGATCGGTAAGTTCGGTACTTGCACTGCTGGTCTGCTCAACACTTTCGAAGAAAATGCCTTAACCTGGATCTAGTCGCTTGCAATTTCAGTCAACAGTGTAATTAGGGCGGCGACGCAACTTAGTGAGGCGATTTGTGAAGCAATTAGCCGGACGGCAAAATCGGCCCGTGTAAATACCCCTTTACCACAAAATATTGCTTTGCCCTCTTGTAACACAAATAACTATTTGTGTATTATTACGTTTGAGTTCACTGAACAATGACACAGGAAGAAATAATTGAATTTAATACATACTGCCACTAATAGAATGGTGCTTAAAATAATATGCAAAGCAGCTTGGTTTTGGTTATTTATATATATATCTATGTATTACAATAAATATAACTATTGTATTGTTATTATGCATTATATTATACTAGCTACGCCCCGCGATTACACCAGCGTGGTGATGGATGATGATGAAAATAATCAAATTTCATAAAAATTGGGCCAGCAGTTTCAACGTGAAAGAGTAACAAACATCCATACAAAATACTTTCGCGTTTATAATATTTATAGGATTTTTTATGTAGATTAATATTGATGGAGAGACATGTCCATTTATAATCTTTATAAATGGAAAATTAAAACAAAATTTGGAGGAGGATCCATGTTTTTTTACTTTCTCTTTCTCTCTCTTTTCTTTAACTCTAGCTAGAGAGGAATAAGTCAAAATCTAAATCATTTATTCAATTTAAGCATCAAAGACGCACTTATGAACGTCAACTATTCATTATAATGTAAGGTACAAATATCGCGTCATTACTCTACGACTTTTCAAGGGCAAGGCCAATTACTCCGGTTGACTCGCGATTCGCCATATTTGGCCAATAATACAATATATTTCGCAGACATCAACCTACTTTTTCAGGAACTGCAAACTCTACCGCCGCGTTCCAAAATAACTAATGAATGTACAGGGTGTTTGGTAGAGGGACCGACAAACCAAATGATCGTGTTCGGGGGCCCACTTGGAGAATACAAGTTGGCCAAAAAAATATCCCCGACACCCTAATTTTTTTTAACATTTTTTTGTGAATTTTCTCGTTTTCTCCAATATTGTACCAATTTTGCTTTGCGTGGCCTGAAGGTGTATTAGAGACCAAATTCAACTAAAAACATCCGGTCTAAAATAGATTTTACAAATGTTATGGTGGTAAATAGGTACAATTTTGGAGAAAAAGGGAAAAATCACAAAAAAAGTTAAACATATTGGGTGGTCGGGGATTTTTTTTAGCCAACTTGTATTCTCCAAGTGGTCCCCCGAACACGCTCATTTGGTTTATCGGTCCCTCTACCAAACACCCTATATAGAGCCTACCGAGAAGAAGCTAGAAGCGAATAAGAAAGATTGAAAATCTATATTACTCCATCAATCAGTCATAGTCACAGGTGCAACTGTAAAGTAGTATTTTTCTAGTATTAATAAAGTGCAACTTGCAGGTACTGATTGCGAAAAATGGGTGAAAAATCTAAACAAAGTAAACTTTTCATGTAAATTTACTAACAGTAGAACTCTTTACGAACGCGTTTTTTCGGGGGGAATGCTACCTACGTTTACCCTAAGCAGTAATGTTCTCATTACTGTGTTCTGGCTTGAAGGGTACGGGTGTTGGTGGAATTACACGCTCATGAGATTTTACCACTTACCTCAGGGTTATGGCGCAGCGCAGTTCGACATACTTGTGATTATATACGTTTCTGTTATAAGTAGAGGTTGCCGAACGTTCTGTTTCCTAGTAATATAAAAAATAATACTTTATGTTTCCGCCATAGACTGTGTGATCTGTGGTTTCCGCGGATACTGGTTTAAAATTCGATACATATAATATGTATGGAAATCATTTTTGACGTTGTAAACATTTTTGGTTTAATCTAGTCGTCAGTTAAGTTACTCGTTCAATGGAATTCCGACATGCCTTTTCGCACTTAAAAAAATAAGTGAACAAGTCAAAATCGCGTAAACGGCCATAACCTACGAAGAAATAATATCAGGAAGAGTAACTGCCTTAAAAAATGACCAAATAAAAGTCGTGCTAAATCAATAACATTGTTCACGCCGCTATGACTCAGCTGTCATAGTAGACGTTGCAGCACGCGCGTGGACCAATCCCTGCTTTCCATCTGAAATTTACACCAATCACCGAACATTTCTATTTGTAACTTCGGAAGGAATTCGTATTTGGAATCATACCTACGTCGTTTTGGTTTGAAGGACCACTTTTTGTGTGGAATTTGTTCTGAGTTATGCTTCCTCACATTATTTCTTCGTAGCATAGATGCAACGATGTTTGCTCTTAGAGAATCGCACGGCTTTGGTTTCCGCGTATGCCGGTTTAACCCGTCCGCATCAGCGCAAAAAATAACAATAGATTTATGAATGAAACTTAACTCGAATGAGTCTTGCTGATTCGGACAGATTAAAATTCGATACATATTTGATGTGGAAATCATTTTAGGCGTTCTAAACAGTTATGTCGTCAGTTAAGTTACTCGTTCAATGGAATTCCAACATGCCTGTTCGGACGTCAAAAATAAAGTGAACGTCAAAAATCGCTAGTATTTTGCAATAAAACGTATCATTTGCGCGAGAACGTGTTTAGTCTAAGCGACGCTTTATTTTCAGTTAAACGGGCATAACAGATCAGTCGGTCCGAGTGGTGCCAATCCGGTGACATAACTTTACAAGTCATCATCATCAGCCTGTAGCAGTCCACTGCTGGACATAGGCCTCTCCAATTGCACGCCACTTAGGTCTATCTTGGGCTTCTCGCATCCAGTTTTTGCCAGCCGTCTTACGGAGATCGTCACTCCACCGTGCCTCAGGACGTCCTACACTACTAACTTTACAAGTGTGTCTCCTAAAAGGTACCATCGCATTGCCTTATACTTTTCCTGAACACTGTTGTGTGAAAGAACTACTGAGTTTAGCTGAGAGCCAATATAAATTTCCATAATAAGTAGGTACTTATTTAAACAAGAATTAGTCGTATCTCTTGGGTTGACGTTTTCGTGAATCATAGCTTATATTTAATACCTATGCTTGTTAGTTTAATTTTTTTTTAGTATTTGTTATATCCTACCGTATCTACCTGTAATGGGAGGGTGAGGACTGGTCTTCATAGCACGGGGAAACCTAGTTTGAATTCCAGTTTTCCACTCATGCTATCATAAGAGTATAAATTATTCCATTTGAAACTGTATTACACTCACCATTGATATCAAGTTTACATAACTTGTAACTGTTTGTTGTAATAAATGATTTATATTTCTTTAGTATTTATATTAAGATTAAGATTTAAGATATTAGTATTTCTTTATTTATTTCTTCTCTTAAATTTAAATTTTTATAATATTTGAATGATACAATATAAAATTATTATAAAAACCTAAACCTAGTTTTCCGCCAGGGCCCAGGCTACCGGTGGTCACTGGTCAGGGCTGCAGAGTGAGGAACCTCCTGACGATGCGTGCCGTGTCAAGGAGTACTGCCTTCTGTATCTGACCCTTGATCCAACCATCAAGTGAGAGCCTCTTGAGATGTTGGTCTCTTTCTCTTTGCTATAAGGCCGTTTGCCGTAACAACTATCTGAACTATGATCGTTGAGTCCACATCTCACATGGCGGTAATCTCGTGGGCCAAGTCAAGGTACTTGCTGAGTTTGTCCTTCTCGGCTTTCACGAGGTTCTCGTCATGCGGAATGGTGATTTCAATGAGCACTTCTCGGAACACTTATTAGTATTATTATTATTTATAGTTAGGGTTGAAGGGCACAGTAGCAAACTGGCGAATACGGCTACATAGATATTGCTCGGAGCACCGAACGCAGTGAGTGTCAGGCAGAACTTTGACGTTCATAGATTTAGATCGCACTGCAACGGTCATAGACAGGCGTGAAGCTTACCATCAGGCAAACGACTTGATCGTCTCGTCCTATACGTAGGTATAGATATTATACAGTCTATTATATTGGTATCGCTATAAGCAGGCGTAGTGCTTTAAAATCATATTTAAAAAACAGTTTACTTACTTTGTCGTTTTAGAGAGCAAAATTTACATCTTTCAGAACGGGATTCAAACCCGCGTCTTGCGAAAATCCGTGTCCGACGCTATGACCACTAGGCCACCGAACCTTATCGAGCATCAAATTTTAACTCTCTAAATGATTTTAACCGTCGTATGGGGACGGGGCGACATTTATTGAACAGTTTATTTCCTAATGGAAAGATACTCATTTAAATTTATTCATTAAACGCTAAAATGAAATGAATTGAAATGAAATGAAATGAAATGGAATGGAATGGAATGGAATGGAATGGAATGGAATGGAATGGAATGGAATGGAATGGAATGGAATGGAATGGAATGGAATGGAATGGAATGGAATGGAATGGAATGGAATGGAATGGAATGGAATGGAATGGAATGGAATGGAATGGAATGGAATGGAATGGAATGGAATGGAATGGAATGGAATGGAATGGAATGGAATGGAATGGAATGGAATGGAATGGAATGGAATGGAATGGAATGGAATAGAATGGAATGGAATGGAATGGAATGGAATCGTTTATTCTGTGTGCACACAGAATTGTGTGCACACAGAATTGTGTGCATCATAAATCCTCACAAATTGTAATATTACAATTAATATTTCTTAAATCGACAACCGGATCGGAACGCGACCACGACTGAGAAGATCCGGCAAGAAACTCAGCGGGCTTGTCTATAAATTTTTTTTTGTTTCGCTAATTTCTTAATGTATGTAACAAATGTTCGTTTATTTTTAGCTCCAGTGTGTTGCCTTACAAAAGAGAACATAATAATGGTACGCTACACTTTGACATCTTAGTACACGAGTAGATAGATCCTGGAGTGATCAGTCCCAAGCTGTTTTATCCTCCAAATAATCCGAAATTTTTTTATAACCTTTTTGACAGACTTTAGTTTTAATAGTAATTTTAAACTTATTAATATGCAAATCTCAGATAACATTGGGAACTTTATTATAGAATCGTATACATTGTCCCATAAAAGAATGACTTATTCTGTGGAGACGCGTTACATAGTTATAAATTAGAATTAAGTAATTAAGTACCTAACTGATTTGTATACCTAAATATACTAACTTTTAATCACACAAAGTTTGCTAATTCATTATACCAGGAAGGCAGGTTTTTTAAGTTATTTTAAACCAAAAAGAAAACAACTAACCAACAAAAGGTCGCACAAAATTTCTTTTTCCGTAGTTACAAACTTTGCAATTAAGTAAAGCGAACTTTCTCGGCGACAATGGGACGAATCAGTTTTTAGTTCGACCCGTAGAATGTGTTGCCAGTACCGCTGTAAAATATTACCTTAAACTCAAAATATATTTTTTTTACCTATATAACGCTTGTAGGTGATGACGCATTAGTAGAGGAGCTTGCCAAGTCGTTCATCATCATCACCCCCCAACTCCCTCAAAGTTGCCATCATGACAAGTTGTTGGTAACTGATCAGCCGTGGCATTTAAAACTGCGAGTGCTCCTAGGACAACAGTCGTATACGGCTATGTGGTCTGAAACCCTTGACATGGTCTGGTATAGGAGACCAGACCTGTGCCCATAGGAGACCTAATGGGCACAGGTCGTAGATTAATATATAATATATAAACCTTTGAGTATGAGCATAAGCTCATACTTAAAGGTTTATATATCTCCAATCACTTAGGTAAAAGTAAAAAAAATATATTTATTTTTTAATGTAGGTCGTACTTTATACATTTTAGGGTGCTAAGGTCTACTGTGTGTACTGTATGTCAAAAGTTTAAAATTTAAAATTGAAAAAAAAAAAGTGAAACTGGTAGAATATTTTATACTGCATAGCTTTGACTGTTTTGTCTAAGCGTTAATTATTTTATTGATATTTTTTCGTTATGTAAACTGAATAGTCATATAGCTTTATTAAGAGTCTTGTAATATAATTTCATGATCATATTTCATTGCATTAAATCCTTATTGTGTGTGGTGTATTTACACCATACATCATCGGTAGGGAACAGTTAGGATGTACTTACAGGATAGCCGGGGTGAATCTGAAGCTGATGGGTAGGCGTTGTGGTCGGACTGCGTGCTGAATGGTTGTTGTGCTGAAGAACTGTTGTTCACTTGTAGGTATAAGTCCTGGTATTGTTTTATGGTTTGTGCACTGGTTTACGCGTAAACACGGGCTGATTAGCGCAGTCACTCGCGGCGAAGTTAGTCGCGGCTGATTTGTGAGGTGGTGTGTGGCCGTGCCGACACACCCTGGGCTGACGCGTAAACGCGGGGCTGATAATGGCGGTTCCCATGCGGTCTCGACGCGGAAGCGGAGCGGTATACGTCCGCTAGCTTCGACTCTAAAATGGTGACAGTTTCCGCCGCCCTTCAGCCGCATGCTTGTAGTTTGACAGCTGCAGGACAGCGGCGGCGGGACGCGCGGGCGGGGAGCATTCCTTGAGGTGACGTCGCGCCTTTGGCGCGATCAGTGTGTATTTAAAAACTATTTCTTTATTGACCTGCAACGTGACAAACTTTAAAACCATGATGGAATGAGACAATGGAGACGTCAGGGGTTTTTAATTTGGTATTTTGGAGGAGAGAGGATTTCTAAAAGAAAAACGGATTTTTGATTGGATTGATATTATAAAATAATAAAGACGCTTATCAGGTAAAAACATTTATTAGTAATTAAAAATTGAATAAAATAATAATAATAACTATCTAATCTATAAGCCCCATGGTGGGGGGAAAAGTGGCCAAAACGCTGGCGGCATTGCCACGCTGGATGGCAATGCTAAGTTTTTGCCCAAAATAGGCGCCAGCATTTCGGTCACCCGACGCCTCAAACAAACGTTTCGCCAGATCCCTAAACAAGTTGAGAGCGGACGGCCCCCATGGGCCTAAAGTTTCGACCCCAAACGGCACAAACATGTACATTCTGTCTAAATACACATATTTATGACGTTTGAGGTCTTCCGCTTTAGACGCGGCAGCGCCAGCCCGATCAATCGTCCCAGGGAGATGAGACGGCGCCAGTGTGTCCACACATGTAGCATCCCAAACCAGGGGCTGTCCCATCTTCCACGGGACGATAGTCATCCCATCTGGTCTCTTGCCGTCATCCCGCATCAATCCGTTCGGTTCCAAAACTGACGGGACTCCAGCACTGACAAATGCCCGACGGATGATATCATTCAAGCTGGCGTGCCGCGGTATGCGCCCCGCGCTCTTTACGCATGAGAGTGCGTGGTGGCCGAACCGATCCACCATTTCACCGCAGACACAACGGTGAGGGACCTGGCAAGGGGCACCTACTCGTAGGGATACGGCTATTCGGAAAGTATTGTTGTCCAAAAGATTTCCAACATTTTTAGACGGCAAAGCAAACCAAAGCCAAACCAAAGCCCCGACTCCCATCGAGTAACAGCTAACAGGCGAGCACGCTCTGCGGAAGAACTAGTTGAATTGATCAGGTTTTCAAGTTCTAACTCACAGAGTGGCCCGTCCCACTGCCTCTGAGAAGCAGGAGCTTTGGGCAGGGACTGACTTGGACAAGCTATTTTCCAGTTTTCTAAAGCCTCAGTCATATAACTAATTTGAATAGAAGGCGATAAAATTGCCTTTACTAACTTATGAGTACTGAAAATTGATGAAAGGAATGCGGGTAATGCTACACTAGAAATTTTGCGAATACCGAGACCTCCACACCTAACAGGTAGTGAGGCCTGGCGCCAAGTGCGATCGTCAAAATGTGTGTTAAGTATGGTAGTGAGCGTATTCCTCTGGATGTTGTCAAGTTTTTGTAAAAGTAAAGGATGATTCCAAAACTGACAACATCTAAGAGAATACATAAATTTAGGGACAAAAAGGCAATATCGAATAATAAAATAGGCCATGTGACAATTATTTTTAGTAGGCGGTCCGAAACTGAGTTAAAGTTTTGAATTTTGTCATCAACAAAATCTTCAATTGACTCGTCTAGGATTGGAGACCCTAAGAGGCGAAGTGATCGATTATCTAATATTTTGATATTGGGAGCAATTCGTTCAAAAATGTTTACTATCTTATTTCTTAGTAGTGTTGTAGAATTTGGAATGAAAAGTTCGCATTTTGAAAAGTTGAGAGCAAGACATATTGAACTAAATTCTGAAATTAAATTTTGTAGGTCTTTAAGAACAGTGTCAACATCTCCTCCTAGGGACCCATCATCCAGGTACCAGACATTAAATTTCGATTCTAATTTTTTGATGATAGTGTGGATTGCTAGGCTAAAAATAGCTAGTCCAAGTGGATCACCTTGTTGGCATCCTACTTCTGAAGATAACAAATTGTTTTTGTATATTAATTTTGAAGGTTTACCATAACATTGCCAAATGAAATTATATATAAAAGGGATTTTATTCTTAACTTGTGTCAAAAGAGTGTTTCTATCAAGATAATTGAAGGCGTTCTTAATATCAACCTTCAGCAACACTACACATCCTTCATTTGTTAAAAAGGTTCTTAGGGCATGTACCGCCGCCTCACAGCCAGACGCTTATCTATATCGTATATCTCATAGAAGAAAGGATAATTGGAAATCGATATACTTGGCGAATCCAGTCCCATCAACCATTGAGCTATTGGGCCTGAGAAGAACTGGCTCGATGGCATTAAGCCATTAATAATAGAAGAATTAGATACTAACCATTATAAAGGAAGCTGTGTCTTTTATATAGTTTCTTGCCTCGTGAGAAGAAGGAGGAACGCCATAAAGTGAAACTGTTCAAGTCATATTATAAAAAGAAAGACTCCATATGTGGAAGTTTGTCAGGTCACGTTATCTATTATTATATATTTATATTTCTAATGTTTCCTTTGATTTATTAGTGTAGGCATTCTCTTATAATGTAAGTAATCATAACATTTCATTACAGTCTCTTGTCTTAGATAAAAACGAGTTTGAGTAATGCTAAAATAATAAACAAATTTATGCACGCTTGATAAATATCTATATCATATTCACCATCGGCTATTGTATGATTTTACCCGCACCACCTGAATAAAAAGATTTTTCCAAAATATTTTTTATCTGTTTTAAAAAAAATGTATCCAAATTTTAAATGGGCGGGTGTTCGTAACGCTGGCAACATAGGTCCCGAATTAAAACGGAGTTATGAGAAAAGTTGGCTCATAGTGAGAAAAAATGTCTGTCCCCGACTTCGGTAATTTATTCATAATGGTGTTCGTGTCGTTTCGGTTTAGGGATGTTTTTCTGTGCTTCTGCTTGAATAATTTAATTTTAATATTAGTTAATGTGGTATTTTCTATTTTTATTTCGGTCATGTTTTCTGTTTTTGCTTACAACCCAATAGTTAATATTTCCAAATTACCCTTGCACCCTACCCTGTTTTGTGTATATACACACCTCAGGATACAGATAAATAAAAATTGTTTTCAGAATTCCATCGAATCCATCTATACTATAATGTTATAAAGAGGCAAGATTTGTTTGAATTGAATTGAAATATTTTTTTACAATTAGAATCTTTTTAGAGGTGTAAATGCTGTCCACACCTCCCTTCCGCATACTCCGGGGGTATGTTGGGTTCACACCCACTAAAACCTCCTGTGAGCAGTACTCCGCCAAGGTGGGGCGAGATCGCTAGCATTCTCCATCTCACCCCAGCGGTATGCCCGGAGTGCTCTTAACCAGGCCTCAGCACCAGTGAAGGCGTGAACTTGCTCACCAAGGTCACCCCCTAGACGTGTAGGGCCGGGCAAGCCAGCGAAGATTCCCCTGACTCTTCGCCAGTGACCCCACTACGGAGGAGTGAGGAGACGTGCGAACTGTCTTCTCCTATCCCCCGGAGTTCTACGCTGGAGCGGGTCAGCATGGACATCGTCCCCTGATCCGCTCCGCAGCCTCCTTCTGCGCCATCACCGCTTCTCTCTGCCTATTCCTGCTGAAAGCGTTGTGCCGCTGGGGGCTCCATGCACCGGCGCACCACACTCGTGGCAGGCTGGGGTCGCCTTCCGTCTAGCGATTTGGTGCACGTACTTTCCGAAGCATCCGTGCCCGGAGAGCACGTGCACCAATCGGAAGGTCAGCGACCCGAAAGGCCGCTTCACCCACCTCTGGAGGACTCCGCAATGCCAGAGGATGCGTTGCCGGCCTTTGAGGAAGGAATAGGCTCTTTTCTTGAACATTCTAACTTTAGTTAGGTTCTTTAGAACCATTTGACCGTTTTTATGTTATTTATGTAAATGACTCTATACATGTACCTAAAACGCTGTACGTTAAAGGTATATTATAGATCTCTGCGGTTTCACCCGCGTAGTGATGGAAGATGATGATGATGAATCAAAATATATAGCCTATGTTCATCAGGGATAATGTCGGATTCTAGTAATGTTGTATTGACTGTTGCCCAACGTGGGAGGCCCGAATGTCAAAACAGCCGCCGACTATACGCCGAAGTGATCCAGAGTATGGCTCTTTACGGGGCACCGGTCTGGGTGGACGCCCTCAGCCGCAACAACAAGAACTTGCTGCAAAGTCCGCAGCGAGTCGTTGCGGCGAGAGCAATACGCGGATACCGGACGGTGTCATGGACGGCAGCATGCGTGCTGGCCAGTGATCTTCCCTGGGAGCTGCAAGCGGAAATCCTCGCCAAAGTCTACCACTTCGTGGCAGCGAGGAGATCCCGAGAAGTAGCCCCAAACTGTAGAGTATACTAATTAAAAAGTATCGCTTACCATCAGGTAAGCCGCCTGCTCGTTTGCCAACCTATGCCATTAAAATACAATCTATTAAAATTCATCTATGGACGGAAATTTAACATAAATAGACGTAACGTTCTGTAGCAATAGAACTCTGTGTGAGTTTGTCCGGAGATATACTGCCACCATACTCTTACTCTACCGCCAAGCAGTAATGTTCGTATTACTGTGTTCCGGTTTGAAGCGTATGGGTGCCGGTGAAATTACAAGCACATGGGACTTAACTATTTAATACCTCACGGTGATGGTCTGTTATAGGCAGAGGTTGCCGCTTATCATCAGGTAGGCCTCGTGCGTTTCCATGACGTAATGACATAAAAAATATACTAGAAGAAAAAAACCAGTCAATACATTTTTATATATAGGAACGCGTATTTAAATAATTATCGATTAATTGTGTAATTGAAGTGATTATAAAGGGTGTTTGGTAGAGGGACCGACATACCAAATGAGCGTGTTCGGGGGCCCACTTGGAGAATACAAGTTGGCCAAAAAAAATCCCAGACCCCCAATTTTTTTAAACCTTTTTTTGTGAATTTTCCCCATTTCTCCGAAGTCGAAAAATACCTATTTACCACCATAACATTTGTAAAATCTGTTTTAGACAGGATGTTTTTAGTTGAATTTGGTCTCTATACACCTTCAGGCCAAGCAAAGCTAAATTGGATACCTGGATTTTGAAAAATGGAAAATTCACAAAAAAAGTTAAAAAGAATTGGGGGTCTGGTATTTTTTTGGCCAACTTGTATTCTCCAAGTGAACCCCTGAACACGCTCATTTGGTATGTCGGTCCCTCTACCAAACACCCTATATATTAGTAGTAAACTGATCTTAAATTAGACAAGTTTTACCAACATAGCTTTAACAAAATATCATAAAAGAAGCCTTCAAAAAAGCAAAGGTTTATATATTTTGGCCTTACGATTCTAAAAATAAATAATGATATTTTATTATTTTACTTATTCCTTTTTCTACCGACTTCCAAAAAAAGGAGGAGGTACTCAATTAGACTGTATGTATTTTTTATATTTCATTATTTATTCTCAAAATTCTTTTTTTATTTGAAAGCTGGTGCTTCCCGTGTGGTCCTATTTAAATTTCATCAAATTCAGTCTAGTAGTTTTTTGCGATACACTCCAATAACTGAATAAAATGGAAGTCGGTATTAAATTTTTCAAATTTTACTTGTTCCTTATATAGAACTACTCGGCGGAAACACTTAACTACTACTTGATTGGCTGTGCCGTGGTACAACTATATATTCTGTGACGTCAGTGCTCCGCATTTTCACTTCCGGAGTTCCGGAGCAAAATGCGGCGAGAGCAAAGTGACTACATGAAGTTAAATCAACACATAACGTGGACAGTAAGGGCATTATTGTTTTTTATAAACAAGTTAACATTATGATGAGATAAAGATGAGTAAATCGGAGCGTAGACTTCATCAGACGAGACCTCTCAAGTTTGACGTTAATATTCACCGTGCCTCTTACCATTCGGTGATCACTACCGGTTTTAACTCTGTTGATCACGAAGACATCAGTGAATATTTGTCTCTTGGTGGTCATAATGAAGTCAATCTCATTTCTCGTGGAACCATCGGGACTCAGACAGGTCCATTTCCTATTAGGTGGCTTCTGAAAGAAAGAGTTCATCATAAAGAGTCCTTCTTTATCCAGAAAGTCGGCCAACCTTCAACTCATCATTGCTTCTCTTACCCAACTTCGCGTTGAAGTCCCCCATAACAACAAGGAAGTGAGTTTCAGAGTTATGTATGGCCCTTCCCTTCGGAAGTTAAGAGTAATATCCAAACGCGCATAATAGTTACAGTGTCTAGTGTCGAAGAGCTTTTAGGCTGATTTACTCGACGTTAAGTAAATATTAAGTAAATTGTGACTTAATCTCAGTGAACTATTCAAACGTCCTTACCACTTAATTTTAGTCAAGCTCTTTAGTATGCACTAAAAGAATTAATAAATTATGTTGTGTTATTCGTGATTTTGAAGGAAATAAGGAAATATTAAGAGAAGCGAGAAAACATAGAAGACTGAAAATCTAAAGAAACGCACTCGAGCTACTTCAATTAACTAAATTCTAAATAAAAAAGTGCACGCCCAAACGAGTCGAATAACAGGCCCGCCGGACCTAATCGGACATAGATATATATATATATATATATATATATATATATATATATAGGATATATAGGATAGAGGTAAAATTCTATTTCCCTCTATTAAGTACGCACTAAATTGAAACTTGCAGCTTGTTTCTAGATTAACTGTTAACCTTAATTAATTAACGTTGCAGTTCCTGGAAAAGTAGGTTGATTTCTGCGAAAGCTATTGTATTATTGGCCAAATATGGCAAATCGCGAGTCAACGGGTCACGCATTGTTTAAATTAAAATGTCGATTTACAAGCTTTACTTAAAATTTAGTTACCTACTACTTGTCTACTGAACGTCGTGAAAGCCGAGCTTATTCTTACATAAACACTAAACCTAAATTAGTTAACCCGCCCGCAGCTTAGCTCGCTTGGCTTCGCAAGATACGGCGCCTCAGTAATAAAGGTAGACTTATTTCGAAGAATTAATCTTTACGAATGTACTTTATTTAATTTAATTTTATTTTATTTTACAAATTTAGGAAAACTTGCACCTAGGTCTAATCACTAGGGCCTTTATTAATAAACGTTGCGTAAACCTATATTAGGCGTAACATGCTTTGTCTTGCTTTCACGCGTGACATTTACTGCAAGCGAAAAATTGACAGATAGATGTTTTAACTACTCCAGGTGTAAGCCAAGTTTATTAATAAGGCCGTCAGATACTTAAATATTGTACTAATGGACATTTACAAGTTTCCACATATATAGGTGACAGATTATATACAACACGGACGGAAAACAAAAAGCATGCAAGAAAAGATACACAGTAAAAAAATAAGCTAAAATACAATTACTATAATATAACCTATGGTACTATTCTATTAAAAAAGTCCTCGGTAAGTTTACGTTTTAGTTGTCCAACAGGTGTGTTAAATACATCTAAATCGTATTTGGTAGCTAAGTCGTTGAAACATCGGCTCGCTCGCAGCAGATAGCTATTGTGTCTGTAGTGTTTTTGGCTCCGGTGACATGTAGGGAACATGGTCTCCGGTGGGAGGCGTACGGGACATGTAGACTGATGCGCTGCAGCAGCTCAGGACAGTCAACGGAGCTATTCGCTATATTAATAAGATACGCGACATCAGCTATACGCCTTCTCTCTTCCAAGGGTAAAATATGAAATTTCTTGCAACGGTTTAAGTAATCTGGAATATGTGACTATTTATTGTAAAATAAACATATATATACTATCAAAGTCAAAGTTAAAATCATTTATTCAATTTAGGCATCAAAGACGCACTTATGAACGTCAATTTTTCATTATAATGTACTTTAAAGACTACCGCCGCGTTCCAAAATACATAGAGCCTACCGAGAAGAAGCGGCAAGAAACTCGGGGCCATTCTTTTTATATAGATGTTTTTACAATGTTTTTACTTAGGTACTACAAATATTAGCTCCAGTGTGTTGCCTTACAAAAGAGAACATAATAATGGTATCAGTAGGGCAAGACACGCTACACTTTGACATCTTAGTACACGAGTAGATAGATCCTTTTTTTTTTTTGTCCCGGGGAAATCCTTTATGGATACCACCCACCACGGGGAGGGAGGTGGTTATGTGGGAGTCCGTATACCCACCAAAACCCCGGGGTGTTCCGTCACTGCCGCCCTCGGCGGGAACGCGGGACAGATTTTCCACACGACCGCGAACCCGCCGTGGCTGTCCGTTGCCGGACCCTTCTCTTCGCGGCACGCCAGAACACATGGCGCGCCGCAACTGCCTCGGAGACCAAACTCGCCAACAATGGGCGCCAGACTTCCCCGTGTCTGGTCACCCGTGGTCTCCCTGCGGTGGGTCGGATACGTAGCCCCACCGCCTGCTACGTCAGCCACAAGGGATAGCCCTCCCGCGACCCCACCTCCTCGAGTCTGCGCCGAGCGCCCGGACCCCACCTCCTCGAGCCTGCACCAAAGTGCCCGGGCCCCCCTCCTCGAGCCTGCGCCAAAGCGCCCGGGCCCCACCTCCTCGAGCCTGCGCCAAAGCACCCGGGCACCACCTCCTCGAGCCTGCGCCAAAGCGCCCGGGCCCCACCTCCTCGAGTCTGCGCCAAAGCGCCCGGACCCCGCCACTCCTATGTGGACTTGGCGGCCAAAGCCCATAGGAGCGGCCCGCCTGAGCCGGCCAGCGCAGCCCAACGCCGGCGCGGCCCCTGGGTTCCTCTTGGCTTCACCGTGGTGTACCTAGCCACGGTTACTGAGCCCCCCCGCCACGTCAATGCGAAAACCCTTCGGGGGGGGAGTAGATAGATCCTGGAGTGATCAGTCCCAAGCTGTTTTATCCTCCAAGTAATCCGAAATTTTGTAATAACCTTTTTGACAGAGTTTAGTTTTAATAGTAATTTTAAACTTATTAATAGGCAAATATCGGATAACATTGGGAACTTTATTATAGAATCGTATACATTGTCCCATAAAAGAATGACTTATTCTGTGGAGACGCGTTACATGTACGGTATAATATATATAAGCATTTAGTAAAGATATTATTTTGAGATTACAAACAGACATCTTAATTATATTTATATATGTAGATGTGTGTGTACAGTGGCCCGAGCACGAACATTTGCTAAAGTGTAACGTAATCGTATCGCTGACGTATTCAGTACAAACTATCACTTATCTAGTACAACTTTGGCACAGATAACTCATAGTTTGTACTGTATACGTCAACAATACGATAACGTTACACTTTAGCAAATGTTCGTGCTCGGGCCACAGTACTGTTACATACTGTACGACTGTGCAGGAGGTGGTGGGCCCGTCCATTAGCTGTACAGGCGTCCAATCCTCTAAATCTCACAGATTTCAACCAATTTCCAATCGTTTCCTAAACGTTAGGAAAGGACTGGAACAGTTCTGTGTATTTTGTGGATTCTGATGTTTAGTTGTTTATATTAGAAATTACAATGGGGTCCTCATATAAATGCCCTGTCTGGGAGACTCAGTTCTGCTGCATATGCGGTACGTAAAATAAGAGAGCTAACAGACGCTTCTACGGCGCGGTTACTATATTTTGCATATTTCCACAGCGTAATGTCATATGGGATATTGCTATGGGGTTCAGCGGCTGATATAGAGACCATCTTAATCCTTCAGAAACGTGCTATTCGAGCTATATACGAAATGGGTCCCCGTGAATCTTTGAGAGATTTATTTAAAGAAATCAATATGTTAACGTTGCCTTCCTCATATGTATTTGAAAATGTAATGTATGTTCGTAAAAAATTACATAAATATAAGTTAAATAGTGATCACCACACTTTTAATACTAGAAATACAAATAGGATAGCTGTACCTAGTTTTAGACTTGCGAAGACTAATAAGTCATTCTTAGGAAATTTTGTGCGTTTTTACAATAAAATCCCAAAACACATAACTGAGCTCACAGAGGGCAAACTCAAGTTGACTGTAAAAACGTTTTAATAAAAAAAGCTTACTATAAAGTTCGACATTATTGTAACATTTCATTACCATTATCGCTGTAATATGCATACTTGATAAGGAATGTACTCCTTAATATGATATTTTAAATAAGACAGAGCAATCACTTGGTACTTTACATTTTATTCAATAATTCACTTATCACTATACTTCGCATTTAATACTATTTATCTCTGTTTAACAATGTTAAACCACAAGTATACATTATTCAATTTATTTATTAAAGTATAAATACATATCCTTTTAAATAAAGATTTTAGTCAACATGTGCTTAGTTATTATAGTTGTGCCGACATAAATTCGACGGTCAACGTTTCCTAGTGTTCACCTCGGCTAGTGAGAACAGACTGGCCGCTATCCGCCACGCTTACTACTTTTATAACATTATTCTGGCGGTAGAACAACTCCCCCTACATGATCGTCAACAATGCCACCTTGCGGTGAATTCAGAAAACATCTACGAGTCAAATACATTCCATTTATCTTATAATACAACAGTTATGCTAATTTTAACCTACTGTAAATAGTTTATAATGTATGTTTCTATTATAGTGAAATAATTATATATTGTTAACATTATATAGAAGATAAAGATGCTTGGAATACTCCACTTCTGGCAAGCTGTCACTCTGCCACCAATAAAATGTAATATTTGTAGTACCTAAGTAGAAACATTGTAAACATCTATATAAAAAGAATGGCCCCGAGTTTCTTGTCGCTACTTCTCGGTGGGCTCTATATATTTTGGAACGCGGCGGTAGAGTCTTTAAAGTACATTATAATGAATAGTTGACGTTCATAAGTGCGTCTTTGATGCCTAAATTTAATAAATGATTTAGACTTTTTACTTTTTAACTTTTGCTCCATCCAACTGACTATATATTATAAGATTTCAGACCACTTCTATAGCAGATGTTACATATTTGTTGAGAGTATCGAGGCCGAGCTTTGCTCGTAATAATTGATTTTGTTGGTCTATCTTCAAATCAAACACTCATTGGCTTAGTGTTGCTTTACAACGCCATCTATTGTCAAGTAGCTTTAGTGTTGCTGTGTCAGTAAAACAATTCAGTATATCAGTTTTTCATTGCCTGAAAACACGGATAATACGACGTTTTCTAAAAAAATTACTTAGCTAGATCGATTTATTGCCCCCGAAACCCCTGCATACTAAATTTCATGAAAATCGTTGGAGGCGTTTCCGAGATTCATATTATATATATACAAATATACAAGCATTGTTCATTTTAAGGTATTACATAGATATATCCAGGAATTAGATATGCGAGTTAAAACACCGGAATTCACCCGATCGACTAATTACGTTGCGTATATTGCTTCACCATTGAGGACTGCTGCGCGCTAGGTCTACCTACAATTGTTGAAAAAATATTGTACATCACTATTATCATTATCATCATCTCAGCCGTTCACTACTGAATATAGGCCGCCATAATTTTCGAAAAAGACGCAAGCGACCTGCATCCAACGTCGTCCTGCGACCTTTATTAGGCCGTCTGTCCACGTTGTCGTCGGTGGACGACCTACGCTGCGCTTGCCGGTCCGTGGTCTCCACTCCAGAACCTTCTGGCCCCATCGGCCATCTGTTTTGCGTGTTTTGTGCCCTGCCCACTGTCACTTATCTTCTGGGCTTTGCCGGTGACTTTAGTTCGTCTACGGATCTCTTCATTTCTGATACGATCACGTAGAGAAACTCCGAGCATAGCCGTCTCCATAGCTCGTTGTGCTACTTTGAGCTTACACATAAGTCCCATAGTAAACATTTCTTCCAATCCTCGTTTGCTCAACTTATGATAATATTAACATCATCTTTAAAATCGCAAAACGCTTTTAAACTATTTCTCTAAACGGTATCCACTTGCTTGCTATATATATACATATTGTTTATCTTTTTTAATAAGAGATCATTTAAACAACAATGGCAGCATTTTATCCGTAATTACAAAATTAAGATAAAATACCCAAAGTGCTACTGCCAGGATGAAATCGGAAACGACGGGAAGTTAATCTGCATATACGTACAGATGAAGAACAGTGGGTGCAACATTATCTCTTCTGTTTCTCTTCTGTTTCTGTTTGTTCATCTGATGACATTAGTAGCGTTACCTAATAATATGTTGAGTTACTTTAACGTTAATAAATAACACATTCTCATTCACTCACAAACTTTGCATTAATAATATACCTACGTGTAAAGAGAAATTAGACTATAAAAAATCCATTTAGAAATGTAGTCATAAAAATCTATTTATTTTACAAGGTTCTGGATCATCTATCTTTATGTATAAATACTTTCAGATAAATAAATAATAATTAACTATTTGCATTTGAGAGTTTAATATGATAAGCCGCGAAGCGCCGGCAGTTTTGTGCATAATATTGTCCGGTTATAATTAAATTTATATTTAATTAATGTTACTTTGCGCTAACGAGACACTTAATTACACTATTCAATTACTATAGATATTATTAAAATCATATTAATATTTCACTATAACCCGCTTAACTGCATACACAACCAACCAAACCAACCAATTTCGTGTAATGATAACCTGGCACTTTGAAATGAGCGAAAGTGTGGAGCACCATATTTGATCATATTAAAGCGCTGGTCTTATAGCGTGCTGGTCCTTTTACGCTTTGGTCTTAAAGCGTGCTAGTTCTTATCCTTTTTTTTTGTTATAAGCAGTAGTAATAAATGATATTATTAGCAACACTTGCGACATGTTGAAGTATTCAAGTCAGTGATAATCTACCATAGAATATGATCGTTGCATTATGCACCTCAAGTGTAGTTTACGTCTATAAGTACTGTATATGTATGTCTGCTACTACCTTCTGCAGTAAAAAAATGAAAAAAGAATATATGTTACTGTATTTCACGCTATATACGGTCATAGACTCGCAGCCCGCGTTGATCAATGCAATTTCTCAAGAAAATTTCCAGGTTAAAAATCTTGTTATATACTGAAATAAACCTACAAAATAAGCGCGGAAATTTAGATAGAAAACATATACCTATTTCCTCCATCAGGATTTTTATATCATTAGGTAAACCTAAATTTATTGTTTAAATTATAGAATTGTTAACAAAAACGTTTCTAAGTTGCATACTGATGGCCACTAGCTTTGTAATTATGAGGCTTGTTTTGACGAAATGCTGACGGCTGTGAAGGGCATTGTAGCAAGTAAATTACTGGGTGAAAATGACTCGGCATCGGGGTGACGACTGCAGTGCAGTGCCACACAAAGCTGCAGTCCTACTAACTCAGGGTCACACTGCAACTGTACTATAGTAGCGCAGTGCTAACCATCAGGCTCAAAACTAGCTCGTCCCGTCACTTGGTGATATCAAAAATTAAACAATTTGAACGGACGTTTTAAAAGAAAAAGGTTCTCAATTCGGTTGGTTTTTTGTGTAGGGCTCGTTTTACTACGACGATTGTAAACCGAGTTATTTTACGGATTCTTTATTTGTTCTATTTGGTCCCATTTAAATTTCATCAACACCTGTCTAAAGTTTTAACCTGATTTTATTACTTACGAAATAAATTTATTTTAATTTGATAATGTAAGCATAAGTATGGTGTTCATTGTAATAGTGCATCTGATAGTATAGATTTCTGCATAGTTCACAAATTAAATTATTTATTGCGTTGCAATTTTTTCTTGCTCAATATTAATTAGTTTTTAACTTCGATCAAGTTGATCGAAGGTTTTTAATATCTAAATTTTACAGTAGCCCTAGCACGCGACGGAGAGAAATAGTCTTCCCACCGTTTTTATCCACCTGTCAGTGGAAATAATTGTCTTCTCCACCTTACAGAGCACGGCGACCGGGGAATGAAATAAAATGTTTCCTTTTGACGTTTCTCGTAGACAGTATGTCCCGCTACTCCCGCTGTAGAGCACGGACTCGTAGAAACGTGGATATAATTCTCTCCGATTGACATAACACGGAGAGAGGTTATCATCTTCTTTGAAGGTGGTAGATAAAAGTTTATTTCTACTTAAAAACGTCTTGCGCATATTATTAAAATTTTATTTTGTCGCGCAAAATGGAAACAAGGGAAAGAAAATTACACCGGAGGTATATCCGAAATGCCACTAACCCCTTCGATTTCCTAGAGAATTAATTCAGGCACATATTTCGGGTCAACAAAGAAATGGCGTTGTATTTATGTGAGGAGCTTAATAATACATCGCAGCCTCGAAACCATACGGATGGTTTTCCGGTGCATGTCAAGGTTATTATTGTATTATTTCCTATCTAAATTCTGTGTAATGCCTAAGTTACATAATTATTGTTTGTTATTACTCTACAATAGGTCCCCACTTCCATACACATAATGAGTCGTAAACGAAAAATGGATACTACGTATGGATATCACACGCTATACTCAAAGACATTTGCTTTAAATGGTATCTACGAAGTACAAACCATCGAGAACGCTACTCCCGCCATCTATCCACGTGGATAAACTATCCTCTGGCGTTGCCGTGCTCGCAAGGGAGATTAAAATGACATGGTGGAATAAATATTTTTCCTCTCCACGGGGAGAAATAGTCCACTGCCCGTGCTAGCCCTGCTGGAGCTTTAAGTGTATATTCATGCTCCTACTTTATATTTATTAAATCAATTAAAAAGTTTCCTGGTCACTTCACTAAGTGGATATTAACGAGCAATAAAATATTAGTCGCTTATATTAAAATCCACTTTCATAAAATAGTCAATTTGTTCAAAGCAAAAATGTTCCAAATGCACCATACCCCCTCCTGTCTGTCACCGGATATCGAAACTGGGATAATAGTTATGTGTTAATCTGTGGCGACAGTTGATTGATCGCGCTCACAATGGATGAAATTTTAAACGCTATAGGCAAGGATCACTACTAGTTTTCTACAAGTAGTATGAAATAATGAAAAAAGGGAGCCTTTTTCATCATAGCGACAGGTGTAAACTTCCTGGTCCTTAACAATTGTAATAAGACGTAGAGTTTAGCGCAAACCAACACAGCACTTTACACTTTATGAATGTATGCCCTATTTATCAAAGAATTCATAAATCATTGTTGTTATATTATAAAAGTCGGTTTAAATGGGTAAATACCCATACTAGTCGGTTCATTAATCTTTACTAGTAAAGATAAAGATAAAGATATATTTATTTGTCAGGAAAACATATATTTCAAACAATAACCGGCATGCCAAAATATTACAAAATGCTATGTCTACATGTTTTGCCCCAAAAGTGAGATTGCTACAGTCATTCAATTATTCATTTTAAATTAATCTTCTAAAACAACGAAAAACATTATTTTGGACAAAACTTACATCGTAGTCAAATTTCCTCGTATATAATTTATATATAATAAAATTATTAATATTTATTCTTATATATTAATGAAAAAACTAGTTCACTAAATAAATAATAAAAGGAAGTATGTCAGTTTATATTAGTTCAAAAAGCCAAACTCATTGTCATTAATGTATTCTTTTATGTTGTAATAGCACTTTTCTAGGAGGATACCTTTAAGTTTTTGTTTAAAAACGTGATGTGGAAGTTCTGTTATTGCATTTGGAAGCTTATTATAAATAATAGGACCCATGCAAAAGATGCTTGTACTCATCAGCATTTTCTTTGACAAGTGTAGGCGAAGTTTCATTATATCTTTGTTGCGTCTGTTCCGTTGTAGTCGGTTTATTTACCAAAATAGTCGGTTAATTTACCTTAAAAGAAAATAGAAATAGAATAGAAAATAGATTTACCTACAATAGTCGCTTTATTTACCTAAAATAGTTGGTTTTGTTACCTATAATAGTCGGTATATTTACTTATAATAACCAGTTTATTTACATATAATAGTCAGTTAATTTACCTATAATAACCAGTTTATTTACCTATAATAACCAGTTTATTTACCATGATGGTCAGTTTATTTACCTACAATAGTCATTTAATCCGTAACGGGTTGCGATGGTCAATCAGGCGTCGAATGTAAATTGTTATTCGATACGGTAGACGAAATTTGGTCTCAACATGAACTAAATTAGCTTTGTCAGCAGATCTTAGTCAGGTTTACTAGATGTCACGTGCTACACTGTAATTTAAAACTAAACAAACTATAATTGTAATTTGAATTGAGTTTCAGAGCGGTAATTCCCATAAAATTCTTCATATGCAGGGGACGGTTTACTTTCACTTGGAAACGTAAGTAAATACAATATTGAGGGGTGGTACCCGTCAATGTTATGTGATTTTTTTCTGACAAGTAAGTTATCCTACATGTCCTGCTTGAATCTTATTTTGTAGGCTGATGAAGATGACCCCAACAATTGTGGTGGTGACTGATGAAATACTTCTTTGGCTCTCTTCCTAACGAACACAATGTTGACCTAAAAATCTGTACATAATGGATATATCATTGAACCGTTCCGTATTGTTCTGTGTTGACCCACTTTGCTCGTGCAGGCTTTGATCCCGCTTTGATATTTTTACTGTTACATGAAACCTTTAGTTTTATTTATTTATTACCAGGAAAACCAACAGCCATTTTATATAGAATAGTTACAAAATGGAAACAATGGGTCAATTACAGGTCCTTTCCTCGAATGTGAACTTCACCTGGAAACATATTGTGTACTAACCACCAAAATAAATAGAATTTAATAGTTAATTATATTTTCTTCCGTTTGGGGTTGAAACTGTGGGTTCTTGGGGTCCAGATGCGCGGCGTTTAGTAAACGAGCTGTCCAGACGCCTCAAAGAAATTACAGGTGATCAAAGAGCTGTTACTTACCTCGGGCAACGTATCAGCCTGGCTATTCAAAACGGTAACGTTGCTAGCTTTTTGGGCACTCTACTCGTAGACAGGGACTTAAATGCTGGTTTTTATCTATAATATAGAAATATTTTAGTGAATTAGTTTTATTATAATAGGTAGATTTATTTTATATCATAAACTTTGTACTTAGATTAAATTTATTTGAAATATAATGTAATACTAATTTAAATAAATAAATAAACTGTTTGTAATTAATTATAATGATATTATTAAGTTAACGTTATAGCTATAAACAATAGCAATAATATGAGGTATGAGATGATGTTAAGTAACCAAGATTATTCAAAGAACTCTCTGCTCATCAGCTGTCTAGCCATTCCGATACTTGTACAGAATAAATCTAGATCAAAGCGCTTAATGTGTAGGTACGGTAAACTTATTACTTGCTCTAAACAGATAACAGTTTTGCCTATTGTAAGTGTTAACCGATGGGACATTTAATAGGGGACTAATTTAGTTTGTGCCCTATAACGTTTATTCAGATACAGTTAATGATTGGGACCAAAGTAGCTAGAGGGCACCACTTGAAACGTCACCTGATTTTTGTATTGACTTTGTTATGCTCTCTCTATTGGAATTGTAATCAGTGGTGTCTTGTCTTGACTAATCTTTGATCTAAATAATCGAAATCTAGTTTTTGATGGAAAATGTAATAATTAATAAGATTGTTGAAGTAATAAGTAATTGAAATATATTCAGTGGTAAGCGCAGAACATAAACTATATACACAATGTGTGCTTGGGTTGGGGTGCGGGAGCGGTTACATGCACGGTACGAGGAACGGAGGTAAATAAATAGGTGGCGTAGGGATTGCAAAGCGCATTGACCCCAACGAGCTCCAAGAATAGGTATGTGGTAATAGGGCTGTCAAAAAAAGGGTTTGTTTTATTATTATTTTTTTGTATGGAAAAAAAAATATATGCGACTTAAGTTTTAATACTTGCCATGTGAATCCTGACTAGGTGCATATGCATACCTTTCAGTATAACTACACCTTTTTGTTACACGCTGTATACATTCTAATTAAATGAAGTTATCCAATAACTCTATGTAAAAAAAAAGATATTATATGTAAAATATAGGTAATATTGATATTATTTATAATATTGATTGATTTAATAAATATTGATACTATACAAAATAATATCCTATTCTTACGTCAACCATCCACCTCAAACGTCAAAAGGAACCATTTTATAATCTATCTAATATATAAAAATGACCGCGGTGTGTCTCCTGGTCACGCTATAACTTGAGAACGGCTTTACCGATATCATTCATCTCTCTTTTTTAAATGGTTTCTAATACTTCGTAGAAAATTTTTGCATTAAAAACTAAGAAAAGATGGGCTATGGCGAGGCCGAATGCCAAGCCTACTACACGAACGAAGTCGCGGGCAGTCGCTAGTTCTTAATACATACATAATAAACATATGTTAGCGACTGACTTCCGTTCCTAACCTTACGTCACGTCCAACTGCTTCAATCATACCGCTTATCTTAATTCTTACGATAATTCAATTAAACATTCTATTATTTCTTATATGATATTAAAATTAGTTATTAACTCTTGGTTAATATTTAACCCTTTAATTTTGTAGTTTTCCGTTTTGGCGCCACAATTAAGTGGCGCCACTAACACTTCTAACTATACTGAATTACTATGAACTGAATCTTTACCTAAATAATGTAACTAATTATTTTATGTTTATTATTTAAACTGCTCACGTATTTTCTTATTACTTACAATGTATAATTGTAGAACATCATTGTCAACAGTGTAATAATAAGTACATATTTGATTCTTATGCGGTAGTTCGTTATAAGACTGATATAAAACCAAGTGGCAGCAATGGGAACGCATTCTTTTTCGATCGAACATTGTGGAAGGTGGAATCGCTGCAGGAACAAACAGATATATATTGTACCCACCAACTTTCATTCTAAGTCTACCCACTAACTGAAGACATAATAGAAATAATAATGAAATCCTTTTCTATAGTATAATCGTACCTAAATGGAGCATTACCATTTTACACGAACATTAGAACCCAAATGCAATAATAAACAAATGTCGCATACAAATAACATTGTTCGCAAAACTTCGCAAAAAACAATAGTGCAACGACCAATGGATGACATATATTACGAATTTTCGAATAAAACAGCATAATATTGTTTACACTGAAAACATACAATGATTTAGGCAGGGATTATGGCACCCCTTCGGTGGGGGTAAAGGGGTGAAGTTGGGGTTGGTCGAGCAATGGGGCAGGATTACTAGTATTGTCTCTGATAAGTAATGCTTAATAAATATTATGGCTGATGCTGTGATATTGCCTGCAGAGTTGTTCGAGCATTGTCTGTGGAGAAAGATTATGTATTGTTTAGTTTGAAAAAGACATGGATTCCATACTTCAGAGTAATTCGTCAAATAGTAATCTATAATAGCGTATTAGCACTTACAACTCAACAACAACCCAATCAGCCCATTATGCCCCGACTCAGACTCGACTCAGAGAGAGGAGTCGGGCCATTATCCACCACGCAGGCCCGGTTCGGCTTGGTGGACATGCTCTAGGAGATAACCCATGTCGAAGTTTTCAGGCCGCCCAAAGGTCTTCGATATAACCCAACGACGTTGTCCTAAGACAAACACTTAGAACCGAAGGCTTAACGTGCCCTCCGAAGCACGGAATCGCTCAGTTGAACAATGCCACTAGCACCCACCCATCCAACTCCTGACCGCAGCAAGTGTTGCTTAACTTGTTGATCGGTTAAGATCTCCAAGTCGAGCTCCACGAGCGCTTCAGTTACAGTTCAGCTTGGAATAAGTCAATTAGTTAAGCAAACCACACCACAGTCATTACTTGGGTAGGTGACTGTAAATTTAATTTCGAACAGAGTGCTTACGTGCTTCGAACCTTCGTTACCTAGGCTCTGTAGACTTTTTTTAAACAAACAAGAGAGGAGTCGCGCTCCTGACAGTTACTTACAGACTACGCTTGCCTATGGCAGTTACGTTGCCACCCAAAGTGTAGCATTGTGGTTTTGCATGGTACTGCATTGCTTTAGTTACCCCGAGGCATTGGTTTCTGAGTCTCTATCGCCGTATAATTTCATTTGCTACTATGCCATTCACACCCTAACATGTAGTGATTCGCGTTCGGCTTGTTTTATGATGTTATCACATAAAATTATCATCCGTAAACCGACTTTACAGACAATACAGTAAACGTGAACCGACTTAACAGTAATTCACTGCATTAATAAATAATAAGTAGTAACCACTTTATACTGTGAAAGAAATATAATATAAATCTAAACTAGGTCAGTGTGTTTACTCTAACAATAAATCGTGGGCTCAAGCGTGCTCCGGGGCACTATTTATTATCACGTGATTAAAGTTAGTGCTAACACAATTTGTGTTAGGAGATCTAATTAACGCTTGCTACGTGTAGTTGTAGGTATGTTACTGGACCGACCAGTCCCCCTCTCGTATGAGGAATCTGAGAGGTGAGAATGTTGAGAAGTATGTGTTGAGTGTGCGATAAAACTAGACACAATATGAGACAACATCCACACAAAGGTATTCAGGTCCCAAACTAGGCAGAGCCTGTACTATGGTAATCTGATTCCTGACACAGGTCAAACAGACATGTTCATGCACACAGATGTTTGACCTGTCCGGGGATCGAATCCGGGGCCAGCGGCTCAGAAAGCCAGGGTCCTACCGACTGCGCCAACCGGCCAGTCGATGATAGAAATTCGCTTGTGCAGTGTGCAAGGCACTGTTGACTAAATGCTACTATAGCCTTAATGAATACTTTGATAACAAAACAATTATTATAAAATACATCGGCCCGCTCCGCACGATGTTCGTACTCTATTTATCATTATGAATAACACAAAAATATGTATATTTAAGACCTGCATATGCAAAATGCATAATGTTGCAATAAAGACATTGTGTATTGAGTATAACTAAACCAAAGAACTAGATCTAACTTTTAATAAATTAAGGTAGTTCTTATTCTGGTTAAACTCAAATTCAAACTTGTGTGAGTAATACTTATGGTGGCTTGAGCTTAAATTCCTTAAATCACGGTTTTATTGATTCGAGATTTCGTCCTAAACTTAACTTTCCAGATTAGTTTTGACATCTGTTAGATCGAGAATTAACAGCAAGTGCATGCCGTGAAAGACTTTGGTAGAGTTACAATTAAATATTATCTTCTTAATAAGCATCATCGTCTGCACCGTTTTGCTCATATTTTCCATTCTCTGTAGTATGTTTATTCCTATCTCAAAGAGCGATTTACATTTCTTCATCTTTCACACGACTTCGCTTTACGTTCCTCTAATTCCCTTACTATGACAAGTCGTTCACAGTTCAGGCTGTACGACTATGTAATGCACTGCCCCTTGATATCAGAAGTGCAAAAACTTTCGCGATTTTCAAAAATATGGTTGAGCTCGCTACGCGGGAGATATGTAGAGTCCTGAGTGAAGCGAGGTCTTCAAGCCGCTCAAGACTTTTCATACCTCATCACCATCATCCCCTTTCAAGTACTTTTATATAACACTGGTTATATTATTTTAATACATTACACTTTGTACACCTTTGTACACAGCGATTTGCACACTGTCGATGCGACCGCAGTGTCATCTGTAGTCATCAGTAGTGCATGATAAGTAGAAAATACTCAAACATAGCTATTAAAAAATAAGTTGTTTTATAAGAGCACAACAAGTCCGCCCACTGGAGTAGAGACAAACGGAGCAAAGATAGAGCAGCATAAATTCACGAGTCCGCTCCGCTTAGCTTCGCTTCGGTTATCTTTTTCACTGTGTAGATAATGTCAGTGCAGATGTGACATACGTTGTTTTTCTATATCTAAAAACGGACCGCTTTGCTTACGACTCGTTACTTTTTGACACTTTTTGTATGAGACAACTGTCAAAAGTAACAAGTCGTAAGTAAAAAGGTCCGTTTTTAGATATAGAAAACCGGGGTAAGGCAGTACAAAGTGGTGGACACACAATTACGAAAGTTAAAATACATATCTGGTCATGGCGTCTGATTGTTGAAAGACGCGGGTTCGAACCCTATTCGGGTTTGTCCATATTTTCTTTATAAAACTGCAAAGTTTGGTCACGCTAAACAATCGATAGTACTTTATAAAACATATTATAGAAATGTCTATTATGCGCAACATATCCTTTGTTCAATCAACTGCTGGACTTATTACAGTGTCGTAGTCGCCACCACGCCGATCCAACACACGTCGTTTCGAAAAGTCACGTCGCTCTTTCATCGCTCTGTAGTTCCAGTGGTCACACACCGCTACGCTGTTCCGCACATCGCTTTCGC
This sequence comes from Selenia dentaria, assembly GCA_917880725.1. Lineage (NCBI taxonomy): Eukaryota > Metazoa > Arthropoda > Insecta > Lepidoptera > Geometridae > Selenia > Selenia dentaria. The sequence goes on along the minus strand of OU862885.1, from coordinate 31,338,820 downwards.
CTTGCTCCGCTCCAGAAGACATGCTACCTTACGATAACCAAAAAACATTTATGATTTTTGGGTGTCATAATCGTAATAGTATTTTGACATTGAAGCAAGTATAAAATCACTAGGGAGCTTTATTTTGACGCTTGTCGTCGTTGACGAATGTTGTCAAAAAAAAATAGGTGCCGAGCGTATGCAGTGCCCTGCAGTTCTTAGCGATTTGAACTCTGTTACCTAAAAAAGTTCAGTTGAATATTAAATAGCTTTATCTACACGTGAATAATAAACATTTACATATACAATTTAAATATAATATATATAAAAATAAAAACATTTAATGGAAACCATATGGTGTTTATATATGTGTATTACCACAACCAAAAGTCATGTTTGGATACCAATCGTAAGAACCGAGGGCACCCGCTTTACTGGGCCTCTTGTGCAAGATTTGTCTTGGTAGGTACCGGCGTAGTGTTGGATATTCTGCCTCGAAGCGATAACGCGTAAACATTGTCTTAAAGTGAGAGAGGCACAGCTAACAAGTGAATTTATTGGGTGAAAGACTGAACAACCATAAAACCTATGGGGTGACGAGTGCCACGCACAACTACGGTTTTAGCTGTGGTTGGCATTGTGTCTTACTATTACATTATGTTGTAGGTTGCAAGAGGGTCCATCAGGATGTCGACGAGGTACGATTGTGAAATTATTGTGCTACCATTTGGCATTACTGTGTAAAAGAAAAGTACGATCAAGAATTTTCGGTTTGGAGGCTGTGTGTAAATGATGGAAAGATATTCTGCCAGCGTAACTTGTACTCTAACTCAATTTTTTGCCTGGCCATCTTATGAGGATTGCATAGCTAGTACTTTCCATACTAAAAGAAAAAACTCTTTTCTACCTCTTAACATTGTCCGATTTCAGTGATTTTTTTTTCATGGAATCATCACATTGCTATCTATGTCCGTACGTTTTATTTTTACAGTTTTTTTTAATTAAATAGTACGGAAAGTACTAGCTATGCAATCCTCTTAACCCCTCACCAGTCGACTGTCCATATAACAATGAAATTTCTATTGTGTCTGGGTCGTTCGACTGATGAAGAATTAAGGGTGAATTTTGCGTGAAATGACCATTCACCCCGCCTATTCTCTGCTTATTGTGTTGATAAAAGAACTACTACTTTTAATTATAATAAAATACAATAATCCTATTCAAGGTAACATTAAAAATACTAAGTGGATATAGATTTAATTTAGCTGTATATAATTACGGTTATAAGTAAAAATCTTAGCACTGTCAACACTTTTAAATGAAGTACTACTTTTTATTATATAATAAAATGTGTGCTAGTCGCAACTGACCTAATAAATCATAAAGTTTCTAAACTATGTAGGAACAAAAGATTTTTACAACGGAAATGCTTATTATGGATGTCATTGGGCAATACAATATAAGGCGGAGTTAGCATGCAATGCACATGTGCAAAGCAAAACCTTTTTCAACTGGTCAGTCAAAAAAATTGGGTGATAGTACCTACTCCTGGAACCTGAAGGACTTCTTCACCACAACACACACAAGGTATGTATAAAAAGGTTACCCTGGATACACTAGACCGGCCTTACATTCAACATTTTGTGCACCAGAGCCGTCCAAATCACTATAGGTACCATAATTTACTACCACGAATCACATTGTAGCAGATATTCAAGGAAAAAACCCTGTCTCATCAATTGATAGCATTAAAACGGTATGGACAAATAAAAAACGTAAAATACTGAAATATAGCTTTAATCACTTTCATAATAATGTTTATATTTACAGAGCAGCACTTATAACTACATAAACTGGATGTATGGTATACAATAAAACTGTTAAATAACATAAAAAAGTGTACAAGACTGTTTGATTGCATTCAAACCTTTTAAAAAGTATCGTAAAATAATATAAAACACTGCAAATACAATGCAACACATATATTCAATTCTATAATAGAATTCATACCAATGTATTTTAAAAATTGAAAATATATTTTTGTATTGCATGAATGTTTCTTTTTTATTCATTAACAAAGTAATGCATTTATGATATATAAGAAAATTTTACACGAATATTCAAAAATAAACCCCGTTATTTGGTTAATAAACTTCCTTTTCGATATTTTCAGATAAATGAGTTCAAAGTTAAAACATCTTAAGCTACCTTGTGTAGATAACAGAATCTTCCCACACAGAAACTGCTATTACCTGCCATGAATTTTTTTATACAAGTTACATAAATGGAAAAACATAATTGCAATAAATTAAGCACATGGAAGGTGATTTTCAGAATCATGAAACGATCTCGTATAACAGGAGGACGTCGGTTTCTATACGTTTTTAAAAGCACTGTAGCACGAAGAAATTTTGGTCAAATATGATCAAAATCATGTAAACCTTGGGGGACAAAACTCTGGGTTGCCATGCCTATTTGTTCCAAATATGTAGCCTTTACCATCAGAAAATACCTTTACCCACAAACGAATTTTTTTGATTGGGATTTGTAACTATTTTAATATAATTATTTTCTTGGTGGCACATTCTAGCTGGTACCAATATCAGTGTCATATATTCTGCATCGAATCGTCAACGATATGCAAGCACAACTGCAACCTGTAGCAAAAGAAATTACAACCAAACAAACCATTCAGGTGTGACGTAGTGTACCAGGTAATGGATTGTACCGAGTACTAACGCTGAGCGACTGATGCACCAATCTAGCTTAAATCGGTACGGGTAGTCTAATAACTTAATTTGTGATTTATTATACCTATATTAAATCACAAATTAAGTTATTAGTTAAGGCAGAACTGGTTGTAAGGTTAATGGTAAAGGTTCCCAAATAGATTTCGAAAAAATCAGGCCGTACCGTAATGTTGACGTCCGGGAGTCCACAACCGTGCGATTCCGACGGCACTATCTGCCTCACACTACCACCAAATGAAACAAGCTGCCACTTGAGGTGTTTCCGAACTACGACTTGGGAGCCTTCAAGAAAAGAGCCTATTCCTTCCTCAAAGGCCGGCAACGCGTCGAGACCTGTGGTGTTGTGGATGTCCATGAGCGACGGTGATCACTTACCATCGTGTGAGCCTTCTGCTCGTTTGCCAACCTAACACATAAAAAACTCTCTAGGCAGCACTGGTTAAAATTATGTTATTACAGTTACAAATCGTACCCCATGAAAACCGTTTAATCCGGTCTAATTAGATTACATCTGTTTTTTACTTGCCCTTTTCGAATCGAAAGATCTACACCGAGATCTCGTCATGTAAAAGACCATTTCATCATCAAGAAAATCACTTAGCACGAGTATATACATACACTTCATAAACATCCCAAAAAACACTTGTCATGTTTGTACTTATCGTGTAACTTAACATACGATTACATACAAATAAATAGTCACAATGATAAATGTTCGATAAAATAAGCACCAGTTAACTTAACTGAAACTTAACTATTATAACATAACTTGCAGAAGTTAACTACGGTCGCAGTTAATACTAAAGGCATGTAGATAACATTTTACTCGTACATAGTTTCATTTATAATTCGTTCAAAGTCATAAGTAGCTGAACTTAGTCGATCTAGTTGACTGAGCTAGGCAAAATTATTTTTTCCTTAAAATGAGATTGACCAGCAGCATATAATATGTTTCATTGTGCAGAACTATTAGCGGGATGGACACCAGGATGGCTGTTATTTAATGTTATTTTGACGGTATAACTTATGCGGTAGGTATATATAACATTAAAATGTGTAATACTTACGAAAGTTTCAACCAAGTTACTATGGCTATAGCTGATTTAGTTTAATTTTCTTAGATTCGTTTGTTCGAGTTTTGACGTCTATAGTGGTGGGCAAAGTGTAAAAAATCATGAAACGTTTATCTGTTTTCCTCGTCATCCCCTTATAAAGTCGTAGTAATGGATCCACCGCATTACTAGAACGTGACTTAGGCAGGACAGTGACTCAATGATAGACTGACTTGATGCAACTATAAGCATTCATATAACTAACTTCATCATCAGCATCTCACCCGTAGGACTTCCACTGCTGAACATATGCCTCCCCCATTATTTTTCAAAAGTACCGGTTGGAAGCGGCCTGCATCTAACGTCGTCCCGCGGTGCAAATAAATGAACGCAATTCAATTTGTCTCCTTCGAAACATAAAACTCTGCGCAATAAAAATAAACTAGACTTTCAAAATAGTGTAAACTTAAAGTTATAACGTTCCACAGTTATAAAACTTTTGATATTGTTTATTACATTACATATATGCGACCGAAACTCGCTTAAATACATCACATATATGCGACCGAAACTCGCTTAAATACATCACATATATGCGACCGAAACTCGCTTAAATACATCACATATATGTAACCGAAACTCGCTTAAACTTTTAGTAGAAATTAGTTTACCATTAAACATAGTAAGTACATATTACTAGCAAAAGTTGTTGAAAATTCTCAAAGTATTCTTGGGTAACCGCACCAACTGCTACCATTTCGAGCTAAGTATAGCTAGATTTTATTTGTACTTTATCCGCACAAGCACGAGGTAAATTCTACCTATAACAGATGCATTTTGTCACTAGTGATGAAGTGCACTGCGCCCGTAACCCGAAGATATTATGTTGTCAAATCTCATGTGCATGTAAATTCACAGAAATCTACCCTTCAAACCGGGACATGACCGGAACACAGTAATGCAATTTGGTAGCAGTACTTCCCCGGACCAACTCTTTCACAAAGAGTTGTACTGCTCTTATTTTTTTATAATTTGTCTAAGCATATAAAGTTGACGCATCGTTCCTAGCCTTCAACATTCTGAATATGCTGTCAACAGGCAGTGAAATGTTTGAACCGTCGATAGTGTTCCGTACTCGGAGATTGGATGAAATTACAGCACTATATCGCTGGCATGATATCAATATAAATATTTACTGCAGATATATTATAACGTAAAACACTCACTAGAACAATGGTCTGTTGTATCTGAGGCAGTGTTGCTAGGTGCCGGAGGTGAAAAAAGTACCCATCCTGCAGTGTTGCTAGCGATCGCTAGCAATGTGCCCGTACAGATAGAATAAACTGGTATACCGGAACGTGATCTACATGCCTCGTCAAAATATTATCTGCGACTTATAAAATTAAAACAACATTACTGTTTTAGGAACTATGTCTTAGGCATTAAAAAATATGCCATTACGGAAATACAAGAGTAAAATATTCGGGTAACAAAAAGCAGCCTCAGTCTAAAAACTAAAATGGAGTTAACTTACAACGGACTAAGTCAATATTTTAGTGAAATACACAAGGTAAAAATGCTGTCAGTTACGTAAAATCTGAAACAACTGCTATTTACTCGCCAATCAGGACAGGCAACGCGATACAATAAAAACACCAATACAAGAGAAGCTTTACATAAACTATTGACATCATCAACAGATAAAAAGCTACCAGCCCGTCAGTCTTCAAAACTTAATTTCACTCTAACAAATCTATTGACCGCGAAATAAGAAGTCAAAACGATGAGAATGTTCAAAAGGAATGTCAAAATAGATGTCAATTTAGGATAATCAGTCTTGGAAACGGTTAGAAACGCCGACTTAAACTGGCAAAATGAATTTATAGCTACCCCCGAACTTAAAAAAGTACCACAAAGGAATAAATACTTAAAATATGTAACATACAGTGTACGATGTATTTCATGATGCGCAATTCTTATTATAATAAAACTCTTAAAAAATGGTCCGTAATTGTACGCAATAGGTATAAAATCTAGCACGAACGTTTTTATTTACACGACGAGCACCTCAAACTAATGTTCGATCAACATTCGATTGTCTCACTTCGAGTCCCAAGGGCAGTGTTCACTTTATCACTATCACGATTGTTCACTAAAAGCTCATTGGCACTTTGGTTGGTAACGAGAACTCGCCTACTACACTTCCGTTCCGTCTTCACCTTCGTCTTCGAACAGGGGCTCCGTAGGACTGACCTCGGTGCTCGGCTTTTTCTTAGGCTTCGGAGGAGGTCTGGGGGGAATCTTCCCGCTCCTTCCCAAAGTTCCCGACTGGTTCAATGACACATTGGTCTCATTTTTCCTCGGATCTTCCTTAGATGGAGAGCTGATTTCCTCTTTGTTTTCTCTCGGGACTGGGTTTCGTCTCAGAGATCCTGTTTCAGGTTTTCCCTTTCGGCTGAGCGTGTTGTTATCAGAATTTTGCGATTGAGTATCGCTCCTGTCGCTGAACAACTGTTTACGAGGCTCATGCTGGGGCGTTGAAGTATTCTTAGCCGTCCAACTCATTCTCGGATTAACGGGTTCCTGTGGGCCTGGCGTGGACAATTGGCTCGATAGCTGAGACGCAATACTGTTCCGAGGATTGAACTGCGGAACAGGAGAAGGGGCTGGTTCCTGTTCTTCAATAGGCGCGTAGAATACAGGATGAGGGCTGTGGTAGACCGTCGGAGTTGCTGGGAGTGGTCTGTTCTTCATTGGAGAAAACTGGGCTTCTAAACCAGCTTTATTGAGAGACAATACGGAGCTTCCGTCGGCTGTAGTTCTCAATCCCAAGTTGTCATACAAAGGTTCCTGGGCTTCAGAACTAGGCAGAATTGCAGTGCTTGCAGTACTGGACCAGCTCGGCACTCGAGGTCTTCTTGGAATAGTCACATATCCTTGTCGCGGTGTGACAACTGGAGGGGTGATTGTCGCTGTGAAGGGTGATTGAGAACGAGAGTATGGGAGAGTTCTAAAAAGGTTCTGGTTGGTCGTCATGCCGTAAATTGGCGAGTGGATTGGACTGACTGGATTCAGTTGTGGCGGAAGCCTGGTAGTGTCAGGCACTGTGGAAGCGTTGCTAGCAGCTGGAGATATTTGGGCGGCTCTGGGAGGGAAAGATAGGAGGTCTGGAGGGTACGCCCGTCCGTCTGTTCGTCCATATTCGACGTTGAGTGCGTCTTGGGACCGCTTGTTCAGGGTATCGAAGTCTAGCGATCGTTTTTCGTCGTCATTGTGTGCTGAAAAAAGATAAAAGGATTCTATTATTATTAAGTTATTAATATACATTACACACGGAAACGAAAACTTTGTATGTAAAAAATCAAAGTAAATGAAAACATGAGTATGAACAGTGTGAAAATTAATGTTGACGGTAGTTTTAGTGCTATGTTGTGTCTGGCGATATTTGAGTACATGAGTGTACTTCTACAGTTTATTTTTCAGATTTATTTTACTGTCAAGTGAGCTGAAGAGATGCTCCTACAATATTACAAGATATCATGCATATAGTATACCAGCAGTACTAAATGTTTTCCTCGTTCCTGTATCTTCCAAATTGGAGAAGAGTAAGCAATATTATTTGATTTATTTATGAGCTTTTTGCGGAAATAGGCTTTGAGAGAAAAAAGGAAAACAATGTTTTGTAATTCCAAAGCTATTTCTTGTAACTTAATAAAGAGCAAAATGAAAATGTGCAGTACTATAGATAAAAAGATTATCTTTATCTTTGACTTAACATTTGTGCTCCAATCGTGCATGTGAAAGAATGGTTCTCACAACATAGCATGTGGTCGAATTCTGGTTTCTCATAATATTTGGATATGCGTTCACATTGTTTCATGTTTACCCGTGAACGTACTAGTAGCATATACCTGTGTTCAGGCGGTTATTAACATTGAAAACAAGTTGCGGGAGATATAATAATAGGAATAGATCGGCTGACAACCGTACCCGTGCATAAGAAGAACTGTTGTGGAGTTACGGTAAGCTAACATTCGGATTTTAATATGGCAGTCTAATCCAATTTTTTTGTAGTAAATTTTGTGTTTTATATTTGTATTTGCTATTATCTGTCCATCACGCAACTGTCAAGTGTGACCACATAGATAAATCCCATTAATATTACTCGTATAAATGTGAAAGTTAAGATGGATGGATGGACAGATTATATAGTTTGTTTGTTACTCTTTCACGCAAAAACTGCTGAATGGATTTTAATGAAATTTGGTATGTAGATAGACGAGACGCTGAAGTAACATATAGGATACTTTTTTATCATCCTCGTCATTATCCATCACCACGCGGGTGAAACTGCGTGGCGCAGCTAGTACTATATATACGGGAATTCGACTCGACAAAACTATAAAACAGTAAATTATCGGCTTTTATATTCAGTTTTTTTATCTACTAGCATTAGATCAGTAAAAAAGCACACCCGCGACGTCATGTCCAAGGTGTTTAATTTAACTATATTTGCGTTATTTTTTTGTGTTGACGTGTATTAGTCGTGGTTAACCGTAAACGGCCTTACTTACAAGCGCTGCGTTTTGAACTGCACAGTACTAAATAACGTTATTTAAGTTTAAGTAGCGTTTATAAGAAAGGCCGTTACTGTTCGAAATGGTGTAGGTACACATGGTATTTAGGTTAGAAGTGTAGTGGAAATAAAATTAAATAAAATTATTGGGCGTAAGTAAAGAAATATGAAACGAGCGCAGTGTAATGCCGCGCAGTATATTAATGCTTTGGGTGATGCTGCAACTGTTATAAGCCGTCATGGCATTTAACATCAGGCAAACAGCTCACCAGCCTGTTCAAGTCTAACGACTCATGTGCTAATTACATATAATTATTGATTAATAAGACTGAATTGTCATGCATTATGCTTACTGCTTTACGCACTCCTATGACAGACGGTGTGCCAGCTAGAGATATAAACTACAGTTTTGGGCAGCACTGTACAGCGCTCGTCTCCCGAAACATTGACCTCCCAAGTCTAATTCACCCAGTAAATCCACCTGCTTTTGTAACAATGAAACCTGGACACGGTTTCTGGTGGAATCTTGAAGAAGCATAATTTATTACGACCCGGAGTGACGTTAAGTGTAATAGGGGGTGCATAGGGTGATGTTGTGAGTAGAAAAAAAAATGTTTTTAAAAAAACGGGACCAACTTCAACACTCTAAAGTTTACACTTTAATAACTTGTTGCAGTCGGCACCATGACCGTTCAAAAGTGCCCTCAAAAGTACAACAGAGGAATAGAATATCTTACCGAATACAGAATCATTGTCCAGCAATGTTTTGTTCAGCTCAGACATCTCGGTGCCACCACTCATGATAGACGGTGGAGCATCATACCTCCGCGGTGGCTTTGTCACTGGGTTAACCGCGTTGATGAGGCTCTTCTCCATCTCTGGTATCACAGAACCCTCGATGAGCGCCTCACCGTTTGTATTGTCTGCCTTCTTCTTATCAGAACTGCGTCGTCGGCAGCAGCACCAGCATAGAATAATCAATAAAATAAGCAAAATAGCAGCCGTGCATGATACTCCGATTAGAACTGGTAGCATGTTGTTGTCCATACCAGGTGGAATATCGATGCCTGGTGACGTCTGTATAATAGATAGCATCAGGCTCCTTTCCTCAACTCCACCTTGGTTTTTGGCGACGCATAAATATTCCCCATTATCTGTACTACCGGCGTCGATAATCGTAAGGTTCACCCACTTGGTGTTATCCCCAGTGCTTTGGGTGATGCAGTACTTGACTTCACCTTGATATCTGTATGCTCCGTCTATAATCTGAGCGTTGAGTACCCAGTTCACTTCAGGCTGAGGGTTGCCGTTCACTTGACATGATAAGGTGACGTTAAAATCTGACGTCTGGAGAGTAGTGCTGGTTGAGGGGTAGACGATACTGGGCCGACAAGCAAAATCACTGGAGTCCAGCTCCTTCCACAGCTTTCCATGAACTTTAGGGGGTTCAGCACAGGATATAGGAGAAGTGTAAAAGTTTTTGCTGATCACCCAATTCCTGAATGGCTGTAGATAACAATCGCATCTCCACGGGTTGTCGTGTACATCCAAGTTCGAAAGAGAGGTCAATGCACTCAGCGTGTCAATTTTCATGTGTTCCAGCTTATTACCGTCTAACCTGAGTATATTAAGTTTTGGTACGTTCATAAACGTCTTCATTCCCAAAGTTACTATACGGTTATTGCTCAGATCAACTTTCTGCAAGAACGGCAAATTGTTGAATAATCCGTCTTCTAATTTCTCGAGCTTATTATCGTTAAGGAGAATCCATCTAATCTTAACAGTTTCTTTGAACGTGTCTGCGTGTAATATTTTAAGATCGTTCTTTGACAAGTCCAGTTCGATCATGATTGCGAGACCGCTGAGCCCGTTCCTTTGGATCGTTATTAATTTGCAGTCTCTGAGCACTAGTTTCTTAAGATTAATTAGTCCGACGTCTTGGAATGCGAGCCTTGTGATCTCATATAGATTATTCCCGGCCAGATCGAGGTTCTGTATTTCCGTGCTGAGAGTTTTGGGAATATCTTGGAACTCTGCATGGGAACAGTCCGCCTGCTTGTTCCCACTGGCCCATACGCATTTGCATTCCTGCGGGCAGTTGGTCGTAAAATCTCCGAATGTCACCAGGACCAAATTCAATAGGACGAGTAGCCGCAGCGTTCTGTTTGCTCCCTCCATGTTGTCACAGTATCTGAAACAAACAGAAAATACACTGTAGTCTGAGGTAGAGCAATAAAAGCTTTTGAACGCTTTAAATAGACGGAATAAAGTAGTTTTGAACACGCACGGTAGTAATGGTGGCGTTAAGAGTGTTGTCTGAATCGTTTTATGTATTTTAAGAGCCGTAAAGTTGTGTTTATGGAATGGTTTAAGTGTGTTAATACGTCTGAAGTTGTATTAAAGAGTAGTTGAACGACACGTGGTGTGAGACGGCTTAATGACTTGTAATCTTATTAAATTATTCCTCACGGTGTTTATAATTTGAATTCATGTAAGAGGCTTTGGAAGGATAATACAAAGCAAGAACCTCATTATAATCATAAATAGAAATTTTCCCCCAGGTATTTCAGCGATCCTCAAATCGTGAATAATCCTGGTATTTACCGCTAATATTCAGATTTGCTACGTCCGCTGGCAGTTTTTCCTTTTTTGCATAATTATACCATTTGTGCCTTGTAAAACAGGAGTTTACTGCAAAAACACAATTAGAGCCCTCGTAAGGATTTAGGCTTCGTTTGTCCCCCTTTTCTTACTCCCGCCCTTAGCGATAATTACATGAGCGTGAGTAAGGGCGGAGAACTGACAGCAATTTGGGAGTAAGTGCGTTCCACAGTGTGATCTGCTCCTTATTTCGGTGAACGATTGGTTGGCTCATGTGACAGAGGATAAGCTTTATGCTGAGCGAGAGTAGAAACAATTTTAATTTAAAAACCTAGGCAGTATTAAAACTAGATAAAAGTGCCTGTACGTAAAGGTGCCATATTCTAATGCTAATTCAAAAATGAGGATGAGCTTAAATACATATAGATAGTTTAGATTACCTACGTTCGCATCTAAAACGTTTCTTACAAAAAAAAACCACATAAACAAATTTCTATTATTTGACACGCGATTCTTTAAGGCCGATGCACACTTATCAGTGAAGCCACAGTTCCGACACAGTACCGGCACAGTACCGGCACAGTGCGAAATATTCTTTCATACATTCTCTATGAAAGAATCCCCACTTGTCAGTGTCAGTGCCGACACAGTGCTCTCAGTGTCAGTGCCGACACCGGCAATCACGGACGTATTCGTTGACGACGATATTTTTTGTCGGATCACAGACGCCGTGGCATAAAAATCAAAATGGAGGACGAGCGATTGATAGAATTGGCTTGCGAAAATAGGGTTTTGTATGATTTGTCTCATGTAAAGTACATGTATTCGAAATACAAAACCAATTTGTGGAACAAAATAGGAGCGCAAATGCACCCATTTTCTCTTTTTTCTCTTGATGCCGCTCTTCTTCTTCGTCTAAAGCAATAGCTATCATTGCTAACTACGCAGTGTTGAACAGAGCCATAGCAACAATCACGATACTTGACGACGGACACGTTTTCACTGAAGCTCCGTGAACTGAGTACTGACATGTGTGAATTGAATCACTGACGCAACACTGTAGCACTGATACCGGACTGAGCGAACACGTTGACGGAACTGTGTCTTCACTGATAAGTGTGAATCGGCCTTTATTATCATGCGCACATGATTTTTAAAATCCTTAATCAGGAACATACGCCGTCTTTTTATATGACGTGCATTTCATATATGAAATTTTCAACCATGGTTGAAACTTGGGACTATCCATGTTTCATGATAAATTCTTGTACCTTTAGAAAACGTAATTAAAATGTAATGTAACAGTTGCAGGTTAGTAACAAAAGATGAGGAAGTATATTATACTTTATTAGTGATATTATATTTTATTAGTGACACCTTATACTCTGAGAATATATTTTCGACCAATCAATAAAATAACAATATTGTATAGTTACTAAAAAAAAAACATTAAAATATATACACACACATACACATACACACAGGCACATAAGAACACGTCACAATTTTTGATTTTTTTACGCCATCCGATACCCGACAACAAACACTTCTGCTTATGCAATAAATACTTGCTACGGCTACGCCCAGAGATCGAACCTGGGACTCTGCGCTTTGAAAGCAGAGTCACTAGCAACTGAGCCAAGGCAGCCGTCAACTGCTAACTCGCTATTTCTTAACAATTGGGGCAAGCGGCCAGGCGCCATCGTAGTAATGCTTTAAGTACCGTGAAACTGCGCTGCCGTTCCTGAGCAGTTCGCTCGAGTGATATTGTTCCGATGTTATTCGACTTCATATTCCATGCCCGAGTCATTGTTTACATTCGTTAACCTAAGGTTGTTACTTTGGAGTCAATTAATTCGTTAAATTGTATAGCAACTTGAATTGAAACGTGTTATCTCGGATGTACCTAACAATCTTCGTGTACGCAATGGAGCTGACTGACATAGCCGCAAAGCGATCCATAGCAGATGAAACAAGTACAATTTGAAAAATTTGAATACCGACTTCCATTCTATTCAGTCGTTTGAGTGTAACTCAAAAAATAAAGACCAAATTTGATGAAATTTAAATGGGACCACACGGAAAGCACCAGCTTTCAAACAAATCGGTTCACCCAGTCAAAAGTTATGAGGTAACAAACATAAAAAAAAATAGTCGAATTGAGTACCTTCTCCTTTTTGGAAGTCGGTAGAAAATAACATCCTTATTTACCTATTCTAAGTAGGTAGGTATTAAAACATACGATTTTTGAACATCCTGTTCAATATTGTGCATTAATTAACAAATACCTTAATATACTCCCCCCACACAAGATCACAAACCACACAAAAGTCATATCAATTTGTCTTCATGTACCCTTAAGACTGTCTTCTGTGTCTCGGATGAGAGAGTCCTGGCTCCTATATTACGGGTCTGGAGCCTAGTTTAGGAACCAGGTGCTCAGTAACATTTAAACACATGTAATGTCTTGGGTCAATACATTCATTTTCATCAATCTTCAGCACCTAGGCCGACAAAGTACATTCGCATGTACGTTAAAAAAACCTAATAAACGCTTTTTGTGTTTTAACAGTTTGTACATTCATTTTCTACTAGTTATCTGAGTTCAACTCAAAGAGAGCTTGTTCTGCAATCCTTCTCTCCATACAACAGGCTCTTTCATACCTATATTTGTTCGAGGACTAGTTTAATCCACCGGATCGACCAATGAAACCCCCTTTAAATCTTCTAAATCAATAATCATTCATTCTGTAGTAGTAAAGCTTTTGCCGCCCGGGGAAGTACCTATGCCAGTTATTCAACCGTGAAGCAGTAGTGTGCAAACATTACTGTGTTTCGGTTTGAAGGGCAATGTTTCCAGCGAAAATGCAGTATAAGAGATTGATCTTACATATCAGGGTTGACGAGCGCAGTTCATACCGATGCAGGGTTTTGAGCTCTTGTGGTTTAAAATTTAGAATGACATTGATCTGTTATGGTCAAGCGTGACGCTTAACTTCAGGTGAGCGACTTGTTTATCTCATCACCGACATAAAAAAAATATATCAAAAGAATTTTCTTCATGTATCCACTGAAGTTTCAGTTTTACTGGGCGCTGAACACGAAAGATGACTGGAGACGTAGGCTTTTGAAAGCATTTCTAACGTTTAAAGAAGTCTTTGCTTGAGAATGTCTCTTTGGAAGGCGTGTTAAACTGTCGATACTGTTGTCTGAAGAACATTTAGCTTTGGAATGTCGCTTTGGGGGCATGTTAAACTGTCGCCTGTTTTCTAAGAAACAACAGTCGCTCCACTGTTGGCTTATGACCCATGCTTTGAGATTGTGAACATAATAGACTGAATATACTTTATTCAAAGTAAACAATGTGTGTTACCAGTGATGACTTATGGCACTGAAACGTGGTCTCTTACTATGGGTCTCATAAGCAAGCTCAAAGTCGCACAACGAGCTATGGAGAGGGCTATGCTCGGGGTTTTTCTACGTGATCGTATTAGAAATGAGGAGATCCGTAGAAGAACGAAAGTCTCCGACATAGCCCAGATGATTCGGAGGTCGTCCACCGACACGGTGGACAGACGACCTGATAAAGGTCGCAGGACGACGTTGGATGCAGGCCGCTTCCAACCGGTCCGTTTGAAAAATTATGGGGGAGGCATATGTTCAGCAGTGGACGTCCTCCGGCTGAGATGATGATGAAAGTAAACAAATAAATTCATAATTATTATTTAGCAACCGGCTAGGAGTCGCTTGATAAATACCGGGCCAGTTAAGTGCTTTCGCTTGCGCTCTTCGCTGTGCACAAGAATAACTCCCAGACGAAGAACTTCAAAGTAAACTTCATAAGTCATTCTTTTATGGGACAATGTATACGATTCTATGATAAAGCTCCCAATGTTATCCGAGATTTGCCTATTAATAAGTTTAAAATTACTATTAAAACTAAACTCTGTCAAAAAGGTTATTACAAAATTTCGGATTACTTGGAGGATAAAACAGCTTGGGACTGATCACTCCAGGATCTATCTACTCGTGTACTAAGATGTCAAAGTGTAGCGTGTCTTGCCCTACTGATACCATTATTATGTTCTCTTTTGTAAGGCAACACACTGGAGCTAATATTTGTAGTACCTAAGTAAAAACATTGTAAAAACATCTATATAAAAAGAATAGCCCCGAGTTTCTTGCCGCTTCTTCTCGGTAGGCTCTATATATTTTGGAACGCGGCGGTAGTCTTTAAAGTACATTATAATGAAAAATTGACGTTCATAAGTGCGTCTTTGATGCCTAAATTGAATAAATGACTTTGACTTTGACAAATTAGTTAGAAACTGACCGGAGAAATTTTCCGGTAAATATCTCTCCAGTTAGATTATAAATAATAGTTATGATTAAAAGTCGTACCACCTTATAAAACCTGGACTAAAAATAGTTCCGAGTTTAAACCAGGGCTTGGACCAATTTAGTCCACATTTTATAATAAGGCGGATAGTATTGTAACTGAAATAAATTCACATATAAATGATTGAAGAACACCAAATATCTACAGACTTACATTGTTTATTAGTTACCAAATTTTAAGAGTTACATCTCGACAAACAGATTCGCTTTACGTATAAATCATCACACAAGTCATACAATAGCCCGTTCATACCTATCTCTATACCTAACTATGTAAACAGCTGCTCTCTGTACTGTTCGAAGCAAGGGGTTACCCTTTTATTGACCCCTGTTACTTACGGAATGGGTTCCGCAGAGAAAGAAAAGAGAGGACATTACTTAAGGGTTTTTAAATAGTTTATCGGCTTGCGTTCGACCGCTCTATCTCCCTGCATGTAGATGTTCAGTGAATAAAGATAGTTTTAGCACACTACACTATATAAAGGCAACTACGTAGTGAAATATTTTTTTAAAGTTGAAACCAATCTATCGTGGTAGAAGTCGTGGTAGCTAACCAGGCGGGCATAGGAATGTGCCCTTTCTACCATATTATGCAGTGCATTTTTAACTCTAGATTCGCGCCAGATTGCTGGCTAGTTACTTCAAAGAATCTTCCTTCGATATTTGCATCAGCCCGCATAAAGCTGCTTGGTTCACCTCAATGCAAATAAGTTTATGTGATTCGGTGTAGACATCAAAGAAAGTATTATAAAAATAGCATTTATATTTGCGTGTGATCTATCGAAGCTGTTACGTCAGTTACTATCGAAATTAAAAGTTACCATGTTTTATTTATGAGTACAAAGGCTTTATCACACTGGCTGCGGTCTGCGGTCAGGTCAAATTGAACGCAGTCCGCTCTATGTATGAATAATATTCGGTCTCTATATATTTTGTATACATATGCGGGCACGCGGAAGGTACGCACGGACGCGTACAGGCAGGCTGGCAGCTGGCTGTAATAACGGGCGCGGGTAGGCGGGCGGCGGGCCGGGCAACGGCAACCATAATAACACAATATTTGCTTCTTCCTCTTTCCATTTTCTTCAATCAAAACTAAACAAAAGAACTGATCACCACTGATTCACGCAATCCAATAACAAAATTCTGCTGTTTGCCCTGCTTGCATCGTTGACCGGTTTCCCTGCTCGGATCGCTGACCAATTGCCTGATCGACAATGTTGTTCATACATAATGCGGGCTGCGTTCAATTTGACCTGACCGAAGACCGCAGACAGCATCCAAAGCCATTATATGCATTCCAAATTTTAATTAAATTTGTTAAGTTGTTTAGTGTGCAGAAGCAATAAACACACACTCATTTGCTAGCAAACTTTCGCGTTTAGAATATTAGTGTAGTTTTTTAGTTAGCGATTTTTAAAAGTCTTATCCATCTTATGATTTCCCAGATGTACACAAGCCAGCCCCATCATTTACCGCCGCATGAGTTGAATGAATCAATTCTGGACCATCACTGCATAAATTCTTTGATCATTATATTAATAAACCCTAGTATAAAGCTCAATCAAAATGAGTGCAGCCTGATAAGTGCGTTGAACTGTTATGTTGGAGGGTTTGGAAACTGTTTTGAAACAGATGAATAGAGGGAAGATTGATTTTAGATAACTTCTTTAGTAATTACTTGGCACGCATAAGTTTGTTTTAGATATGCTATTTTTATAAAAATATTGTAAACGGTACCGTAGGTACGGTACTGCCACCTAAAACTATAATTACTTGATATAAGAAAAAACAGACAATTGCAAATCGGGCCACTCTATGAAGGTTCCGTACATATTAATATTATTTTTATTAGGATTCTGTAATTACTACCAGGAAACTTTATAAAATTTTTGTCCGTCCTAAGTCCATCTGTACGTCTCTCTGACTGATCTTCTACAGAAATAACTTCAACACTAAACAAAAAACTAAGTAAGTAAGTAAGTAAGTAAGTAAGTACTTTAGGTACGTGGGGTCTAGACGCATACGAAATATTCAGGAACTTGGCCAAAAGATTGGCGTCAGGTGACCAGAATGCTGGCTCATATTATGCACAAAAAATTTGCATAGCTATACAACGTCGAAATGCAGCCAGCATTCTGGGCACTTTTCCTTCAACAAATGGGCATTTTTTGTGTTCTAGTATATTATAATACCAATATAACAATATACGATGTAAAATGGTATAAATAAAATCGTAATTAGGTATTTTAAGCACCCCATGTCAAATGGGGGTGCAACAAAAATTTCCCCCTCGTGAGGGTATCATTGAATAGGACTAATGAAATACAAGTACTTAGTGTAATTTACATATTTTTTTTATTTAGTGTATCGTTTCCCAAATGTGGACCTCGCATGTATTTTGCAATCCATTGATCTGTTTCAGCGTGAACCAGTAACGAACGTATGTTCTAACTCCATTCTTACACACTCACCATATTGCTGTCTATATAGTCTATATCAGGGTTTCTCAAACTTTCGGCTCCACGAACCCCTGTTTAGGTTCCAAGTGACAGCGAACCCCTTAACTAACTAATTAACGCCCCTCCCGCCCCTATACACAAAATATTAAAATTGAATGTGAAAGTAAATAAGGTTTTTATTAAGGTAGGTAACAAATATAGTGCCAAAAAATAACTTTTTAAAATTAATGTGATGGGTGTGCTTGTTTCTTTCGCAACGTGCCTGCGAGTCATCAAGCCACCATTACGTAAATCATGTCGATAACCTCCTGCCGTCGAATAGCGAACCCCTAGGGATTTTCGTCGCTCCACTTTGAGAAACTCTGGTATATATTATGCTGTTTACTTACGAAACCAAAAAGTAATTTATATTGCAATAACTTGTCCAGGCCACCTATGTCAATAGTTGAGGCTTCTTCCAGTTGTGCAATGTATTATTGTTCGACATCCCTGGCCAGTCTAGTGGTCGAATAGACGTCGACGAAACCAAGATTTATTGGTTAAGGAAAACTATTATCTTGGTGTAGCGGATGGCCGTCATTTCTAATCCCAAGACACATGGAATCCTATTTTAAGAGACATTACGGGAATTGGGAATCAAATAGGACAGTTGCATTGTTCTCTTTTGTAACGTATTCCATCCTCGTGTTTGTCACATGAGGTAAATGACAGAGGAGTTGCTCTCGAAAATAAATGGGTATAAAAAGTAAATAAATACTTTGTAGAGAGTATTAGCAAGGAAGAGTAAATATTATAATGGTCCTTGGTATTAGAATAGTGCCATGAGAACTAGGTATTTCATATTGTTTCGGTTATAATAATCATAATCATTATAATCAGCCCATTTTGTTCCCACTACTGGGACTCGAGCCTTCGTTAGGCCATAATCCACCACGCGGGCCCAGTGCAGTTTGGTGGATAGGTTAGTGGCCAACCCATGTCGAAGTTTTCAGGCCTCTCGAAGGCCCTCGATATAGCCTAACGACAGTTGTCCTAAGACAAGCAAACGGAACCGACGGCTTAACGTGCCCTCCGTAGCACGGAAGCGCTTAGTTGAATAATGCCACTAGGGGTCCCCATCCAAGTCCTGACCGCAGCAAGTGTTGCTTAACTTCTTGATCGGTTAAAATCGCCAAGTCGAGCTCCGCTACGAGCGCTTCTAATAGCGCTTTTAATACTCGGTAAAATAACATATGAAAATTATCCGAAATATTAACCTCTGGGTTTCGGGAAGGATAGTAAGTACTTCATAACTCAGAACAAATTCCACACAAAAAGTGGTCATTCAAACGATGTATGATTCCAAACACGAATTACTTCCGAGGTTGCAAATAGACATGTTCGGTGATTGGTTTAAATTTCAGAAGTAAAGCAGAGATTGGTCCACGCACGTGCTGCAACGTCTACTATGACAGTTGAGTCATAGCGGCGTGAACAATGTTATTTATTGATTTAGTACGACTTTTATTGGGTAATTTTTTTAAGGCAATTACTCTTCCTGATATTATTTCTTCGTAGGTTGAATCCATTAAGACTTTATCACAACTTGGAAGTTTGCATTGTTTCGCTTACCGTCCAACAGCTGTCTAGCTCAACTACTATTTATAAGATAGCGGCTATAACTTTTAATTTAGAAGCTGCATCTAAATCTATTGTTTCTACATTTACCTCATCTACTAACACAACAACAAACAAAAAAACTTCTTCCAAAGATAATTTAAAAACCATATTCTCCTGATCTTGCCGACCATGACTAATGTTTGCACCATAACTCATATGTAATGACGTTGGCGATTGCACCATCAAAAGTAGGGCAAACATTTTAGCCCAGTACCTTACAATTTACGCAATTTGCCCTAAACACTACCAGATTATATTAGCAGCGACCACTTAGCTACATTACATATAAAACAGTAACGAATCTCCAAACACAGTATCACCATCAAATTTTATTGCATCTTGTAACTTTTGACTCTGTCTCCTGTGCATTTGAAAAACCACAAATTGGACAAAAGGCTGGACTTTTTCCTCTATTCTACTCAAGAAGCTGCTCTTAAAAGATTCCTCGCAAAAGTGATAACTATAGAACCACAGATCACAGGAACAAGGGAGATATGAAAAGGGGGCGGGGCCGGTGTCGTAGCAATATGCAGAACACATTGCTCGCGGCGGTTCGCAACTTTTACTCGTATTATGTGACTGAACGCCAATCTCGATATTGCATGTGCACACAGTTTACAATGCTTGCTCTGTACTTACGAACATTCAAACGCTAAGTCTTAATACCGCAGTGGATAATTAAATTATTGAAGCTAGCAGAAGTTGAATACGGCCGCTGCTTGCGACACCAGGTTTGTACTCAGCGCACCTTTCCTTGTTACCCGTGCCGTGGGCCGAACGTAACGTAATCGCATCGTTAACGTATTTAGTACAAACTGTCATTTATCTAGTACAATAGTGGCACAGATAACTCATAGTGTGTACTGAATACGTAAACGATACGATAACGTTACACTTAAGCAGATTGTCGTGGTCGGCACACAGGATAGCGAGCATGGATTATCAATACGATAAGATGGGATAAACTTTGACAGTACTTAATATACTAACTTTTATCTATCGTACCTTGTCTCTATCTACGACAGCTATATCGCGCGCGTCTTTTATCGATAATAACAGTAAAATTTTATCCTATCCACAAGTTTTGAGATCTTTGCACTGCGAGACCATTCTCGCAGTGCAAAGATCTAAAGATCTAAAAACGATGTAGGTGTACTACTGTGTATACGTCTATACACCGCTTTAGGCGTAAATTAATGATTCGGAAGGTAAGATTATGAAACGAGCGTTAATTGAAGAAATGAAACGTTTGATGAAGAGCAAAATGAGAAAACTGGGTACGTAAACAGGAGAGCTCTTTGAACTGGAGGAATACTGACTCATTTGAATGAATACACTCTGTCGTATGAATGGGTTACATTAAACCGTTACTCGATGATAGTAAAGTATTGCAGTATGTACTTCATAAACAATGTCTTTATTCACATTGCAAGATAAATTTTAAGGCACGCTCGTACCCTGATTAAAGAGAAAGCAGAATTTTTACACACCTAGTGTGACGAAACAGATCGATAGTATATTATGAAAAAAATACAAAGGTCAGAAAAGGAATAGGAAAAGAGTAATAACCGAATAGAATTCATAAATATAACTCTCTTTCAGCAGAAAAAAATCCTGAAAAGGTCCACAAAAATAAACTTTCACGTCCAAACTCTCAGAATTTTCAGCGATAACACTATATTTTTTTAGATAATACTTAGCCAACGTATAGTACTAAAGTTATAACCAGCAGTTTTTTCAATTAAAAAAAAAAAAAAAAAAAAAATGAAAAATGTTTATTAAGTCCGCAAACACTACATAATAAAAGTATCAAAAATATGCATATACGAGTAATTATAAGTTACAGTGTAGCGCTTAAGGACAACATTATTTAACTTACAAAATTATTTACCGCGATCTCCGAACTAGGCAAAGCCTGTATCTCGGGGATCTGGAACGATTGTTCAACAAGACTTTGACCTCGGATTACAAAAATAAACTGTATCTCATATACATAAAAGAAAATATTTTAAAGTAGGTACCGTTACATAGAAAAGTACCTTTAATAACAAAAAAAGAACTTATAATAATAATACTACAAATAAAATAGCTGAAATAGCAGCTGCCTTACTTATAAATCAACGGAATAACAAATTCTATATAACTGGTATTCCTTATATGGATATTGATAGATTGTATAGATATATATATTTATGGAATAAGTAATAAATAAATATGTAATAAATAAGTATTTATAATTTAAAAATAAATATTTAATTTTTTTAAATGATTTCATACATTAAACGTTAGTTAATAATATGTCGCAAGCATATAGACCCTGGCTTTAGGAAGTAATTTCTAATAAATTCTCTGTTTCTTCATAACTCATAGAACCAAGACCTTTACGAAGTATTCTCCTGACTTCATACATGGACTTTCCTCTTAGATCGTACATTTTGTCAACAGTGTTGTAAACATGGGCTCTAAGGTAATCACCAAAGCGGCGCGCGAAACACGTGTTCGTATAGGGATAGGGTACTGATTTAGGTCTTCGCCTTGCGAGGGTATTATCGACATATTTATCTTCAGAGGCCGCAATTGATTTGTGTACTGACAGTGCTAACTTTTTTATAAATAACTGCCTGACGTTTAACACTCCACTATCTTTATACACCCAAATGGTTGGATATCTGAGGGGCCTTCTCATCATCACTTTTAGTACAGATCTTTGAGCTCTCTCGACTAATATAACATTGGTCTTAGCTGCACTGCCCCAACAGGAGTTGCAGTAAGTCAAGAGAGATTGGCACAAAGTATGATATACGGATATAAGAGTGTCAGAGGATGCTACATCGCGCAGGTTTTTCATTATACCAATGACTTTACGAACTCGTGATGAGAGAGCAATAGCGTGGGTTTTAAAGTTTAAATTTTCGTCAAGAAATACCCCCAAATATTTAATGACATTGGATCTAGACAAAGACTCACAGCCACAAGGTGTATTGTCATAACCAGAGCATGAGGATTTATGAAGTTTAAGAGTAAGTGCTGAAGGTGGTGCTGAGGCTGCCGTTATGTGGAAACATAGGAATGCAGTCTTCTTAGCATTCAGTGTAAGTAAGTTTCTTTGTAACCAACTGTAAATTCTACTCATACCCCGCTCAGCATAATCTAGGGCATTCTCCCAGGACGGCCCATGGAAGACAATAGCAGTGTCATCAGCATAACATATGACCTCAGCATTCTCTATTGGCACAGAATGGATATCGTTAATATATATATTGAAGAGCGTGGGCCCCAAGATGCTACCTTGGGGCAAGCCAAAGTTAATGGATTGGGTACTACTGAAGACACTACCGATCCTCACACACTGCCTCCGTTCCTGTAAATAACTTTTGAACCAATCAGAGGCGATTCCCCTGAAACCTAGCCTATTTAATTTCTCAAGAAGTATTGGAACGGAGACAGTGTCAAAAGCCCTCGCTAAATCTAGAAAAACTGCCACACACCTTTGCTTATTGTCAAGCTTGGATGCCACTACAGACGTCAGTAACGACACAGCATCCTCGGTACTACGGCCCTTCCTAAAACCAAATTGTCTTGAAGAGGTTATATTTCGCGATTCCAAGAAGTCTGTCAGTCTTTTGTTCACAATTTTTTCCAAAATTTTAGAAAACGCGCTTAAGAGAGAAATAGGCCTATAATTTTCAATATTATCTTTAGGACCACTCTTGTGAACTGGACTAACAGAAGCGACTTTCCAGACATCGGGGAATATTCCGCTAGACAAGCTCAGGTTATATATATGAGTCAAAGGTATTATGATTTCGGCCATAACGTGTTTAATAAGTGTGTTAGTCAAGCCATCGATGCCTGGGGATTTGCCATTTTCTAATTTCATAACAAGTTTTTCAACCTCTTCATAACTAGTTGGACTCAAAAAGAATGATTCTGAGGGCGTGTTTGTAATGCAGACTTTCCTCGCTAGACTGTATTCTGTTTCATTAGTTTCCGTGAGTATCCTACTTGCCAAACGCTGGCCAGCAGTGCAAAAATGGTCGTTACACAAATCTATAGGATTTCGCTGTTCGGTAGTATCTTTCGGCACGAGTAACTCGGTGGGCACTTTGTTGGCTTGTGATAAGCCGCAGAGATTTTTTACAGATTGCCAGAGCTTCTTGGGATTATTTCTATTTATATCTAAATCTTTGCTTTCATAATCAACCCGAAGCTTTCGCAGAAGACCAACGAGGAAGTTTTGGTACCTTTTATAAGAAATCTTAAGTATTTTATTATTAGGCTCCTGCCTTGCTCTGTGGTGTAGCTTATCCCTGTGCCTCATACAGCGCATGAGACCTGGGGTGATCCAGGGTTTAAGATTATGTTTAGTTCGACTTAGGCGGACCTCACGAGTATGCTTTAATATAATACCCATTAAAGAATCAACAAATCAATTGTGTTAGTATATATCGAAAAATATAAAGAAAACGTACAAAATTAACGCATTTTCGCATTACATCGTCCAATCTAACAAGCGATTTTCAACCTTACGTAAAGCATCGTAAATTATTTTAAAATTGCGGTTGGACCGCGTCTTAAGTAGTTTGTCTCGTTCGCTTTCTAGAACGTAAAATAGAGGTGAAAAACAATTCTGGAATATAACAAACTAGCGGGCTTGCCAGCGGCTTGGCTCGCTTGCTTTTAGGTACGAACCTACAAAAATAAGTTAAATTGACTTCATTTAAATTTTGGGCTTTTTAAATAATCTTTTCTTAATGGATGCTTAAAACATATTGATTGAAAATTTTAAGTGTGTCATTGCAACGGCTTATACTCTGCGTTGATGACGTATGCCAATGTAAAGTGTCAATTGTCAATTTTTACGTCATTGACCGTTTCAATTGAAGGTGCGAATGATGGAGCTTCATACGATGCGTCAATTGCTTGCCCACATTTACTTTCTAGCCTGAACAAAAGGTAGACGAACGAAAATGTCGAATTCTGATTTGGCTTTTTTTTCTTTATTTTTGTTTAAATAATCCTTAGATGTGACTTTGCATAATTCGGGACAGTCACGGTATAAAGATATAAGAAGCAAAACAAACTCTCGTTCCGCGATCGGAACGGTATAAGTTTGGACTCGGGTCGGAAGCGTGACTCGACATGTCGGCCATGTTTCTCGACTAGCGAGCGAATGACCGAAATCTGTCAATTGCACAGCGAGACGTTCAATTGATTACGTCATTCGCGATTGTCAATGGACTTCAATCAAAACTTCCATCATTCGCCTTCAATCACGTAGTCGCGCATGACAATGGCTTCAATTACCTTTGTAAACGATAATTTGCGACATCAATGACGTTAAAATTGACAATTGCGAATGATCGTCTCCGGGGCAATTTAAAAATATTGTTCAATTCTCCTAAACAGGATAAGTAGTGGTCTACCTATAAAATTAAATATTAATTTTATAGGTAGACCACTAAAAATATTAGTTTGCCCCATGTTTGCTCGTAAGTAAACAATTGATTTTCGTGGTCTAACCTCAAACCTAACACTCATTGGCTTATTGTTGTTTAACAACGCCATCTATTGTCAAGTAGCTTTAGTGTTGCCGTGTCGGTAAAACAGTTTAGTTGTTGTTTAAGGTGATGGCCCTAGTTGCCATAATGATATTATAGCAGTATTTTCATTGCCTGAAAACACGGATAAAACGACGTTTTCTATAAATAAAACCTAGATCGATTTATCGCCCCCGAAACCCCTTGCATACTAAATTTCATGAAAATCGTTGTAGACGTTTTTGAGATTCAGATAATATATATACATGTATATACAAGAATTGGTCGTTTAAAGGCATTAGATGGATTAAATTCTCGCTAAAGTCAGTGTACGGTGAGATGAGCATTCACCTTAAGAAATACCTCCAAAGCCATAACAGTTCGCGCAGTGCATAGTAACTGGCACAGCGCAAGGACATTACCCCCTTCCGATCTATTAACCGACTTAACGCAAAGTGGGTACTGTTATTATCATTAAGCATAATGGAGCTACGGGCAATTAAGAACGAACGAAGATATTGACGTTAAATTATCATAGACATGGCTAGGGATGGTAGAGTAAGTCAGTCTTGGAGACTTGAATCTTGTTTCAGAACTCTTCCTCTCTGTAATTTACTAACATAGCTTAAGATAAGTATATATAAACATTTTATAAGAAAAGAATGAGATACAGGTCTTAGTATCGATAAGAGTAAAGAGTCAGGCCTATATCAAAATCAAAACCTATTTAATCTTTTACATACGCTGAGTTACATAAGCTAAATCGTTAAGTCACTTGTGTGAATCAAAGAAAGCTTTAAAAAAGCTAGAAAACTTTAGCAATTTCAGTGGAGCTACCTACATTAATTTGAACGCATCTTAAATTTTGTTTTCAAAATAAACAAGTACAATCTGTAAAATTTAATACCGACTTCCATTCTATTTAGTTATTGGAGTGTAACTCAAAAACTACCGGACCGAATTTGATGAAATTTAAATGGGACAACACGGTTTAAACAAAAAAACTATTTTGAGAATCGGTTCACCCAGTCGGAAGTTATGAGGTAAAAAACATAAAAAGAAATTGTCGAATTGAGTACCTGCTCCTTTTTTTTTGGAAGTTGGTAGAAAATCTAAGGTGCTTGTCGTTATCTTTCTTTTTTGATTTATGTATTATCGGCGGCAGACAATATTCATAAAATTCAACTAATTTCAAACGTAGGTACGTTTATTTCTCATTTTATAGTTTAAGCCCTGTCACGTTACAAAACAGGTCATATTTATAAAACAGCAAAAAAACAAGACCAGTCTCTGTCCCCGCCCCGCCCTATCCCTCAACATAGAAATGCCCGTGTCCCGCGAGACTTCGGCACCGAATTTGATATTCATGAAACGCTTCCATTCCAAAGGTTTAAATTTCACTTGCCTGGGAACAGGTAAATATGGACGTTGATGCCTCTATATACAAATGTCAACAGATAGAGTTGCTGGAGTATTGTGTTGTGAATCTTATGTGTCAGGTCATAGAGCTTTGTTTGCTAGTACGTTGATTCAATGAAGATTGATGTTCGGGTATGGCCCTTAGGAAACTAATCTTTCAACTTAACACCTTAGCAGTACGTTAGCAGCTTTAGTGGAGCTAACAATATATTTATTGATGATCTTGAACACCCAGGGGTAGAATAGTCCTCAATCAATCAATATTCTAATTATTTAGAAACAAAACAAATACCGAAGGATTTTTCTACTCCATTGTCTAATCTTTTGCTACACCTAGGTGTTCAGTGATGACACAGTTCATGCTGGTAACACACTAAGTTTATAGAATGTTGAACGGCTTTCAAGGTCAGCGTCAGCATTTGTTAAGGACCGCGAGCTAGACCCGCCGTTAGCATTAATTAGATTAAGTTTAAGAGTAACTTAGAGATAGTAGTAGTCTTTTATTTGGAACCCTGAGGAAGAACTGAATAGGAACATACAGTCCAAAAGTGGCAGAACCGCCACAGCATTCGTCCACTGCTGGACACACGCCTCTTGTAAAGTACGCCACAGAGCTCGGTTTGAAGCTCTCTGCATTCAGTTAACTCCACCTGGCTGCAGGGCGTCCTATACTCCGTTTGCCTAAACGTGGTCTCCGCTCAAGAACTCGTCTACTCCAGCGGTTATCGGTTCTTCGGGAAATGTGGTTAGTCCACTGTCACTTCAGCTTGCTTATTCTTAATATGAATATTCGTGACAGATTTTCAGGGTTTCCTACCACCATCCTCTGGAAATTTCATCACGATGTTACATTTCACTAACTCGTTTGTATCCTCTTACACCAGATTAGCGACCCCCTTGATATAGTAATATTGGCGGCGTCGCTCGTGCACCATGCTCAACGACCTCAGTAGAGTTTCCCAACAGGTTGGTCTTAAGATGAACATGGATAAGACGAAAATCATGTCCAACGTCCATGTTCCACCTATATTGGTAATTGTTGGAAACGATACACAGAACATAACATAGAGACCGATCAAGAGACAGAATGATGGTTGACATTACCCCTGAGTTAATAATCGCTTTGTTATTCGAACAACTAGTTTAATTATTTCAAACAAAGCATATGTCAGGGCTGCGAAGGAGATAGTGTCCAGGTCTTTGTTTAAACTGCTGGAGCATGTAGAAGGGTCGCAAGACGTCGAGTACGTGAGAGGTACCATTCGGAGACTTGTAGAAATTCGCTAAAAGGCTATACATACTACGGACGTGGGTGGCTAGACCACCATACATAAAAGACTGAGTAGAATATACTCCGTCATCGGGATGCGAATGGTAAAAGCGAGAAAACCCGACCTTGAAGGGCTCTTGTGCATGAGGCCGTCTTTATTGATACCACCGCAGTGCCAGATATTCTGCCACGAAGCAATAGTGAGAAACAGTACTGTGTTAGAGTGTCAAGGGTGCCGTAGGAAGTGAAATTACTGAGCGAAAGAAACTCAAATTTAATGTTTCAAAGTGACGAGCGCAGTGCCATGCATAATTACAGTGCTAAGTTCTGGATGACACTGCAACTGTCATGGGCAAGTGTAGAATTTAAAAACATTGGTTTCTTCACTATGCAACTCGTAAATTCAACACATTTCTAGTTTGATATCAACCTCTTATCTGCGTTTCCAAAATGTTTTCATTGTCTAATAAAAAGCCTTATCAAAGTACTACGACAGTTATTTCCTCGATACATTCAACATTTAGGGTAAATATCAGGTAATAAAGGTAAAGGGTACAGGGCAACAATCCTTTGCAAACACATGAACGCGGGGTTAAATGTAAATATGGCGAAAACCTATATATGTTAAGGGCTGTCTATGAGTTTGTTTTAAAGTAACGTATGTTTGTGTAGGTTGATAGGAAAAGTATAGCCTGGAAAACTGGTATTTTAAAACTGATGAAAAAAATTACCAAAAAATTAAACCGAATTCAACACTTAAAGTGTGAAATAACTTGTTGAAGTCGGTACCATGATAGTTCGAAAATACCACAATATTGGACGCATGGTACCGATTTCGACAAGTTATTTCACCATTTTTAGTGTTGAAGTCGGTTCCAATTATTGGTAAAAAAAAATCCACATTGCTTGCTACTTACATCATTCACCGTCAATGATAATTAATATCAAATCATCACAATAGGCGAAAAAATTTTAAGATATTGGAGTTTAACTAAAAAACTGCTGAACCGAAATTGATGAAATAGGACTCTACCAAACAAAAATGAATCATCAAAATCGGTACATAAACAACGAAGTTACACGCGAACACACAAAAAAATATTATACACGGTCGTATTGAGAAACCTCCTCCTTTTTTTAAGTCGGTTAAAATAAACAAAATTCCCAAATACAAAACTGGAACCAAATCACCATCCCCAGGGTAAGTCGAACCTGATTCCTTGAACAACTAAGTTACTCGAACCGATCATATTAACCTATTTACTGTATTACTATGTGCTTAACAGAACTAAACTCAACTCAGCTTCAGATAGCAATAACCAACAAGGTGAACAGCCTATTAACGGCCTTATTGATGCCAAGACCCTTCTCATTTCAATTAGAATCCTGTATTGGTTTTCGATGATCGCTCAAGGGGCAATGTGAGACAGCCGCTATTTAGGTAGCTCTGGATGGAAATCTATGATCACGACGAAATCCTTCGTGATGATATCCACTGTATCGTGGTAAAACACTATCTGATGCACAGCCATCAAGCCTCCTCTTGAAACCCGCTCTCTTTTTAGGGTTCCGTACTTTAAAAGGAAGTAGTAACCCTTATAGAGTCACTTTGTTGTCTATCTGTCCGTCAGTCCAGTCAGTCTGTCTATCAAGACCCTTATTTTCAGAAACGTTGGGAGGTACCAAGTGGAAATTTATATCAAATATTCAGGTCTAATGTATTTTCCACCGACTTCCAAAAAAAGGAGGTGGTACTCAATTCGACTGTATTTATTTTTATGTTTGTTACCTCATAACTTTTGAGAGGGCGAACCGATTTACAAAATTCTTTTTTTGTTTGAAAGCTGGTGCTTCCCGTGCGGTCCCATTTCAATTTCATCAAATTCGGTCCAGGAGTTTTTGAGATACACTCCAATTACTGAATAGAATGGAAGTCGGTATTAAATTTTTCAAATTGTACTTGTGCAAGTACAATTTTAAAAATGTAATACAGCTGTGATAAAATCAAACTTGTAAGTTTTGGTTGCATATTTTTGCATTATTTGCGATTTCACAAAGGAATCAATAATTATAGGGCACTTTCCGTTAAACTAAAATCCTGAAATTTAGCAATGTCTTACTTTCAGATACATTACAACATACA
The DNA here is from genome assembly GCA_917880725.1 of Selenia dentaria. NCBI lineage: Eukaryota > Metazoa > Arthropoda > Insecta > Lepidoptera > Geometridae > Selenia > Selenia dentaria. The sequence goes on along the minus strand of OU862885.1, from coordinate 31,308,971 downwards.
CAAAACGTTTATTTCAGTTTTTTCGTTAAAATGTATAGGAAAAATCTTAAAAACGTATATATTACATTAATAACAAAAAAAGAAGCGAATTTACAAACTTTATTATATGCGGTTGATGCAATAATCGGGTCTTGGGATTCAATGACATTGTTAAGTTTGTACTTTAACCTAGTTTGTATTTAAGACAGAGCAATAATGTTAGATGGTTTCTTAATGTCCGGAACTCTCAGTCCGTGAGCCCAATCGTAGTGGCAGAGTATGAATTTGTTTGTTTATAGCTTCAGTAGTTCATGAAGCGCTCGTAGCGGGGCTTGACTTGGCGATCTTAACCGATCAACAAGTTAAGCAACACTTGCTGCGGTCAGGACTTGGATGGGTGACCGCTAGTGGCATTATTCAACTGAGCGCTTCCGTGCTTCGGAGGGAACTTTAAGCCGTCGGTCCCGGTTGTTGTCTTAGGACAACAGTCGTCAGTCTATGTCGAGGGCTTTCCGGCGGCCTGAAAACTTCGACATGGGTTGGCCACTAACCTATTCACTAAGCCGCCTAGTACGGCTGCGTGGTGGATTATGGCCCAATTCCTCTCTCTGAGAGGAAGGGTCGAGTCCCAGCAGTGGGAACAAAATGGGCTGATTATGATGATTATGATGGCTTTAGTGGACCTCCATGTGTTCATTGAACACATTTTCATATAAAACGAAGCTTATTCTGAGTGCGTATAGTAATGGGACCTCCCCATAATATTGAAGTTTGACCCATGCTTGAAAAATATCCAAACGAGCAGACCTAAATTTCTGTTTTGATATCAAAAATAATTTGAAGTCACGGGCAAAACTAGTCTTAAATAACGTATGCAAACGCCCTCACATAACGAGTCTGATAAATGCGAAGAAGCGGGAAGATCAGGCAGGATGTGAAGAAATGACGTCATATCCTCTTTATTAACCCGCGGCGTCTTTGCAATGGTGATGAATGTCGTGAGAGTTTATATTAAAAACATTTTCCTTTATTCGCGAGTTTCGACATTTTTAAACCAGAGTTATGAGAGGAATTATAATTTATTTAAGGCGGATAGCACTCTCAACTAAGAGTTTTATAAAGGTCGATGCATATATTGAAAGTTTAATTAAAATAACGATTCATTTCGTATGACTAAAATGTATGTTAAGACGCTGTCAGCTGCTAGCGCGTGCGGACGTTAATGAAATCAAGCAATTGCACCTCGTATAAACGTATTAAAATTCATTTAAAAATAATGTTTAATTATTAAATAAAAAAGTAATCAGTCAGTATATGTGTATTAAAAATTGCTATTTTATTACATGTATTTCATGTCAAATACAATTGTGAATAAAGAGAAAAACTGATTTGAAGGCGAAATAAGTGGCAAGCATGTTAAAATGTGTTTTTAGTTCCGTCAATGTGTTACTTAAAAGTCTTAGAAATGTCATATATTTTTTTGGAATTTTAAGTAAATCACTATTTATGAGATAAACTGCTTTAAAACCCCTCTTTTTTATCTTTCTCAGGAATTGACAGCACCTTAAACAGATGTTATTACGATAATACGATCAATGCGCCTGAAGGGGCAAATGTGACGCTTTAACTTTATGAACACTATTCAGTATCTATATTCAATACGGTTTTAGTTTTTTTATTTCAATATCTAATAATCGTAATCGATTATAAACTATAAAGCCATCAGGCTTTCAAATTCAAATTCCTTCTTAGGAAAGGCATACGCCGCCTCCAAAATAAAAGTACTTAGCCTTAAAGCATCACCTACCAGCCATGCGATTCTCTAATGATTATATATAGATATATATATATATATATATATATATATATATATATCTATATAATCATTAGAGAATCGCCCGCCACGCCAATGTCAAAGATGCAACGATGTTTGCTCTTAGAGAATCGCACGGCACGCCAATAAAATCCTGTCAAAATCGTTACAGGCGTTTCGGAGATTAGCCGGAACCAACACGCAGACAGACAAAAATTTTAAAATATCTGAAAGGCGTAACTTCAAAAAAAACTAAACATCAGGACAGACAATACGGTCTAGCTATATATGTACTACTGTGTTGCCCCTGACATTTTCTCTAATATTTCGAACTTTGAAACAAGCGGTCAGTTTTAAAAAAGGCACTAAAAGTAGAGACTGTAGCATATAGTCGTATAGAACGCCTAGACAAACCCCGTTACGAACACGGTTTCACGCCATATTTAATTTTTCTAACTCATACTTTTAAACGAGCAATTCATGTATATGTTACAGTCATAGTGATTAAATAGTTATTATACATAATGACTGGTCATTATATATAATATCTACTCAATTTAGATAAAGTGATAATTGACACAAAATTAATCACATTAACTAGCTATTTTATATAATATCTTCGAAGACTTGGATAATGTAAGAGCACAAGTAGGTATAGGTTAGGTTAGGTTAGGTTATTTTCAATTTTGTTATTAACTTTTACGTTTTCATTTACTATTTTTAAAATCTTATGGTAATAACATATATATGGATACATATTAATTATAATACATAATTTATGACTCTATTTGTTTTTTACTTTTGACACGGTTTATTACTTTGGCTAACTTTTACCCGCTATGGTGAATAATAGTTAAAAATTGAAAATAACCTAACCTAACCTAACCTATACCTACTTGTGCTCTTACATTATCCAAGTCTTCGAAGATATTATATAAAATAGCTAGTTAATGTGATTAATTTTGTGTCAATTATCACTTTATCTAAATTGAGTAGATATTATATATAATGACCAGTCATTATGTATAATATCCAGATTTATTACTTTGGCTGTAACATATATATATATTATACTCGTATAATCTGACTATCGGAAACTGCTCCATAGATTTCCATGAAATTTGGTATGGAAGGGTTTCGGGGGCGATAAATCTAGCAAGGTTTCATTTTTAGAAAACGTCATTTTATCCGTATTTTCAGGCAATGAAAAACTGTTACACAAAACTGTTTTACCGACACAGCCAGACTAAAGCTACTTGACAATAGATGGCGTTGTTAAACAACACTTAGTCAATGAGTTTTTAGTTTGAGGTCAAAAGAAGCCAAGAAGCAAAGAAGGCCAAGAAAATCAATTGTTTACTCGTACTTACAAGCAAAGCTCGGACATTCAGGTACTCATATTTAATTGAATTAGCAGGCTAAGTATACTAATAATAGAATGATTAGCCCCAAGTTCAGATCCTTACTACGTACCTGTCCTACGAAGATATATAAACTGCGAAGAGGTTGAATTATGATGTCTTAACTCTCATTTTATTTAAAGAAATGGAGAACTTTCCGCACGGACGAGTTCAATTCAATATCCGGTTAGGGACGCGTATTTTATAAAAATGTTGGATTGCCTCAGGTTTAAGTTGTTTTTTCATATTGAATGCTTTTCTTTATTGCTTATTAGCATACTTTTGTTTGTATCTTGTTATTCTTGATACTGGGAAGGTTATTTATTTATAATAATCAGAACAGATATATAAGAAACAAAATGCAATGAACAATGCTAACCGCTATAGTACTTAAACTGTTTTGCAGATAGCAACGCCCTCTTAAGACCTAATAGACACATACAATGATGTAATTTTACATATATTAAAATAAAATAGGTTTTCAGAGAGTTTATCAGTTACAATTGTATCTTTATTATCAGGTTATTTGTTGGTTTGGTTATTAGTATTGTGTATTACCCCCACGTGTCAAAGTCAACATAACAATGAAATGTCTGTTGTGTCTGGAAGACACTTGAAAGATTGTAAACGTCCTCCGTAAAGAGACGGATTTAAAATATTCTATCCGAAATCGGGATGAGAATCGTAGGAGATGAGGAACCCGTGTTAATATGATGTACTCCTTCTATCTTGGACGGTACCTCAGTGATATGCCGCGAAGCAATAGTACGCAAGCATTCATCATTATGAGTCGGAAGACGTCCACTGCTGAACATAGGCCTCCCTTTTTTATCTCGACGTTTCAAACACTTTTCAGTGAACATGGACGCGGATAGACTGGTTGACAGTTGTGTGTTATATAGTAATGCAAATTATTTTTATATACCGCCTATCATATTTACCTTTTTCGTTTAAAGTCGTTTTATTTAAATGTATAAGAAACGTGTAAGCCTAAGGAATAATTAAAGCTATAGTTCTATAAAACTGAAATTTTAATTCAACTCTTAATTAGTTCTCCCATTTATATTTTTATTTTATCAAATATTTGTATTACTGTTCTAAAATGTATTCATTTATATTCCAACATATTAGTATTACTAATTAACAATTATGTTTGAGACGGTATAGGTTATTGTTTTAAGCCATTTTCTTCGAGCTAGTAAAATCTATTGAAACTGTTAGAACACAAGTACAATTTGATAAATTTAATATCGACTTCCATTCTATTCAGTTATTAGCATGTATCTCAAAAACTACTGGACCCAATTTGATGAAATTTAAATGGAACCACACCACACTGCTCCAGCAGTTATCAATGGCAGCTTCAAGCTGTTGACTATGACTGCAAGAGCGGTCCGTATATGTTGATCACTGACTAACTGCTCAAACACTCCGTGTGTATCCGCTCTGTTTGGTTGGCAATGGCAATCAATGTAACGTTTTCAATTTTAATAAACTGTTTAATATATGCGAACGTCGCAATAGGAATAATCATAGCTTATCAGAAAATGTATTCAAATGAAGCCTTTCGTTTCTCAAGTGCAGTGCAAAGGGCTAAAGACTCAAGAGGCTTATTGTTGTGGGAATTCCGCGTCAGGAGGTAGGTGGATCGATTGCGAACGGGTGCTGGTTCACACGAGTGCTTCCCGGTACGGGACCTCCACTTGCAATGCTTATTTGTCTTTTTAATGACTGTGTACTTGGGATTTCGATGAACTAGTTAAGTTTCACTGTTTAAAAGTCTTTTAAATCGCGTAATATTTTATATATTTTTAACACGCTATATTATCTATACACGCCTAAGAATTATAATATTTGGAAAACATATAAGGATTAAGAATTATAAAATAGATATATGTATATACTAGCTACGCCCGCGGTTTTGCCTGCGTGGTGATGGATGATGATGTTTGATAAAAAGGACTTTACGACCTATTCTCAGACCTACCGCATATACACACAAAATTTCATAAGAATTAGTCAAACCGTTTCGGAGGAGTTTTGTTACAAACACTGTGCTGTGACACGATATTTTTTTTCTATTAGATATGTATTTTAGGGCATCTGCAAATTATATTTGTTGACACATACCACAACACTTTTATTTATATCCGCAAATGGATTGCCAGAGTTGTATGAACTATATTTCTACAACACCGACATTTCTCGAGTCGTGTTCTAGGTTTATCACCGAAAAACTATATCACGTAATTGTGAGAGGGAAGTAAGTATGTAGTCTTAGCCCTTAGTTGGCAGCACAAATCTGAAATCACATTAACGTGTGAGGATGTGATTGAGTGTTTAGTTTATGTTCATTACTTCTTCACGCTGAGAACTTTTACAGCAACATATTTAACTGAAATAAGTAACAAGTACAAGTTGAAAAATTTAATAGGTACCGACTTCCATTCTATTCTTCAGTTATTGTAGTGTAACTCAAAAAGTACTGGAGCAAATTTAATGAAATTTAAACGGGACCACACGGGAAGCACCAGCTTACAAACAAAAAAATATTTTTGTGAATCGGTTCACCCTATCGAAAGTTATAAGATAACAATCATAAAAAAACATAAAACAGTCGATGATATAAAACTTGAAAAGCTATGGACTGTGTTATAGTTGAACATACCTAGTTACATTAACATTACACTGTCCAGCAATTTCCATTATAAACCCGATGTTAGAATACTCGATCTAACCAACAAACAACGAACGAACGAATTAATGAAGAGGATTGATCCGATCTCGTTCCGCATTTCTATTAGTTCAACAATAACAACTGTCATTGTTCTGCGTTGGGTTCCGGCAATCGGACGCATGGTACGTACTCAGAGGGAAAAGGGGGAGGGGTAAATCAAATATATATTAAACAATAAAATATAATAAATCAAAAACATCGTTTTCACACTCATATCCCCGTACTAGAATTCCCTGTGTCAAAAGCCTGAAGACTAGATACTTTATGGTGAGATTTGGCACAAAGGTATCATGTAGACTGGAGAAGGACATTGGACATCATCATACGTTTCATCTTGAAATACCTCTAACGTAACAGTGGTATGCCGCTGCGTATTAGGCGTACATATCTGACCATCCATCATCCACGTGGTGATGGATGATGATAATGATGAATCAAAATTATATATAGCCTATGTTACTCAAGGATAATGTAGCATTCTAATGGTGGAAGAATTTTTGAAATCGTCCAGTAGTTGTTGAATTTATTCGTTATGGTGATGGATGATGTCCCTTTGAGTCCCAGTATACATATACGTCAGTTTCATACATAAATCTTTAGTTTTAATTATCACGGTATATAGGAAGGATTAATCAAAAATATTTTGGATGATGATCCATCACCATAACGAATATAAGCTATGTACATCAGAGATAATATAGAATTCTAATGGTGAAATATTTTTCCTAAGCTCTAGTAGTTTCGGAGCCTTTCCAATTCAAACACACAAACAAACAAATCTTTCATCTTGTTACGCAAAACATCGCGCACACGGCGACAGCACCGTCAGCGGAACTTGAGCATTGACGACAATCGGAGACTACGTGAGCCGTCGTTGCAGCGCCCTTCGCATTCTTTGATCCAACTTTGATCACTGATCATACTTTAGTTTTATTTTACAATAATTTTTGTAACTGTAATTTATAATTAAAGTATTATAAAATAAAATAAAAAAATTGCATCCCTCTGGGCTAACGCACTTAACTATCTTTATAATATTATTAGTATTAGTATAGATAATAGTTCAGTGAGTTCACAATTTGTTATTATTCGTTTCTAAGAAAATTTAACCGTTAATGGATGGATGCATTACTAAAACATATCAACTGTCATCAACAAATATGTTTCGCCAAAGCCCCTCAGCACTCGCTCCTGACAACGCCCCTGTAGTTCCGCCGTGTAACGCTGAAAGTTCGTTTGAGTAACGGCGTTACGCAACGGCGGCCACTCAATTCCAGGAGACGTTATTGTCCGGCGATTAGCTGCGAATTCGTTCTGTTTGCTTGTTTTTGTAGTATTTAATGAGATTTTGAGGTCAAAGATATATCTAGAATGGTATAAATAGGTTTGTTATTTTGCAAGGTATTCATAATATGTAAGTAAAAGTTAGTAAAGTCTTTATATGTTTCAACCATTTTTGGATGTAACTAGATAGTCTATTTGCGTTATTTGCGTATTTTAGTTTGCGCTTTATTATTGATATACTTATGTGTGTAAGATTATGATGAGACTATCATCACCTTATATATATCATCATTTAGACCAATAACACTATAATTGTCAATTATAATACATACACATTGAAATATATTGCCAGATAACACTTGACATTATGTTTTAGTCTCTTAATTAAATCAAAATAAATAGGACTAATTATTAAAAACCTATCATTAATTAATTCTAGTTTTTTTTTTATCTAAGTGATACGTGTAAAACGGTACAAGTCTTGTTCTATTGGGAGATGAACGTCACACCTGCTGATGACAGTTTTAGTGTCACCCAGAGCAATATGCCGCTATGTCCTCTGTGGCACAATAGGTCACATAATGTGCAACGTAATTTTATTAACATTCATTTCTTATAATTATCGTCAGGTATGAAGACTGAACTTCAATGAAGTAATTGTGTAAATTATCAACTTTTACGTTATTGATTTATTTTTTTCTTTAATAAAATACAAAAACAGTCTACACCCAAGCTTAAAAATAATAATCCGAACGGATCAACCTCCAAGGGGGTGTCGGGCCAACTCATGGGGCGATTTTTATAGACAATAAACCCTTTGTAAAGGCCGTCGAGGCTTCCTAGAGCCTAATAGCTACTACGGCATCTACACAGAATAAGTATTAGTAATATTACCTAAGAGATGATGTATGTGGTTTGGGTATTGTGGAATGATTTAGAGATTTCAGAGTTAATTGTTCTAGTAAAAATATATGGAAAATCCTAAAAAATATTAAATTTAATAAATGAAAATAATGAAATACAAGTACAATTTGAAAAATTTTATACCGACTTCCATTCTATTCAGTTGTTGAAGTGTAACTCAAAGCCACTTGACCGACTTCGATGAAATTTAAATGAGACACGGGAAGCACCAGCTTTTAAACAAGACAAGAATTTTGAGAATCACTTTAAAAAATCACTCAAATCACTTGAAAGTTATGAGGTAACAAACATAAAAATAATAATAATAATACTGTCGAATTGAGTACCTCCTCCTTTTTTTGGAAGTCGGTAAAAAAATAACACTAGATCCTTTTATTTTTTAGTAAAGTTTACGGTATGTTTTTTGTTAAAATAAGATTTCATAATAAATAGGTGCTTGAGAAAGTATCAGCGAAACTGAATAAAACCGGCAAAGTGCGAGTTGTACTCTCGCATGGAGAATTCTGTACATTATGAAAACATCTAAAATGATTGCTGCAACTAATAAGAAAACTATGTTAAAGTGCAAACTTAACTTTGCCGTTTAATACCTTGATACGACTACATTTTTTGAAGGCGGGTAGATACGACTAATTGCACTAAACGTAAATAATAAGTTCAAGATTGAAATAGCCAATTCGCCTTTTCTATGTGTTGTAAGACATTACTTCTTGCAAAATTACTTACATGATTCTAGGTCAACGAGAATTACCCTATAGGTATCCATTTTATTCATACATTGAATTTTATAGAGAGAAAAATTCCATACTCGAACCGGATTCGAACCCGCGTCTTCTGACTATCCGTGTCAGACGCCATTGACCAACTAGGCCACCGAGAATCTGGTCCGAGCATTGAATTTTAACTCTCTATTTGACTAACCGTCTTGCGGCGACGGAGCGACATCTATTGGACAGTTTAACAGTATCATCCAACCGAAAGAAGCATTATTTAGAAATACTTGAAACTTTCGTATTGACATCGCGACCCTTGTAATTTTTATAGTATTACTTTTTTAAAGCACTAACGCCTGCTTCAGCGATCTCAAACATTGGAATTTAGAGATTTAGATTTTAGTCAGAAGACGCGGGTTCGTATCCGGTCCGAGGATGGAATTTTTCTCTCTATAAATTTCAATGTTTATTCATACACTTGTGAAATCGTAAAATATGCAAGAATATGCGATATTAACTGTCATATATTTTGATCGCGTTAACATAGAAGTTTGATTTTTTGACAGCTGACAGAGACCGAGTGATTTATTTAAGTTTCAACTTGATACCTCTACGCGTTTCTGAACAAGTACAATTTGAAAAATGTAATACCGACTTCCATTTTATTCAGTTATTGGAGTGTATCTCGAAAACTACTGAACCGAATTTGATGAAATTAAATGGGACCACACGGGAAGCAACAACTTTCAAAAAAAAAATATATTGAGAATCGGTTCACCCTATCGCAAGTTATGAGGTAACAAACATAAAAAAATACAGTTGAATTGAGTACCTCCTCCTTTTTCCGCTTTTTCGGTAGAAAAATCCGATATCTTCTTTTCAGTCAATACAATTTCAAATATCTCAAAATCAAGAGCTAAAGCAAAATATACTCTATAAATATATCCTTTTGAACAGCGAGAGAGAATGCGGACTCATTAGAGATTGTAATATTGTTTATCGTCCTCAGAGAAATGCAGGCTGCTTAGGAAAACTGGGGCACTTCATATAGGTATAGATCCAGTACACTAAGTACGCTGTAGGTAAATAATATCAATATTGTTCACACATCTTCTATACATAATCAGCCCATTATGTTCCCACTGCTGGGATTTGAACCTTCCTCTCAGAGCGAGGAGATGGGCCATAATCCAGCACGTGGGCTCAGTGCGGCTTGGTGGATAGGCTAATGGCAAACCAATGTTGAATTTTTCAGGCCGCCCGAAGGCCTTCGACGTAGCCTAACGACTGTCCTAAGACAAACAACAAGAACCGACGGCTTAACGTGCCATCCGAAGCACGGAAGCGCTCAGTTGAATAATGCCACTAGCGGTCACCCATCTAAGTCCTGACCGCAGCAAGCGTTGCTTAACTTGTTGATTGGTTAAGATCGCCAAGTCAAACTCCGCTGCGAGCGTTTCCTCTTCTCTTCTTTCCTCTTATCTTCTATACAAATAAATACAATTGAAATGTCTGTTTGTAAAAAAAAAAATATTAGGTCATCATAAGAATGGCGATTAGCTTACGGCTGCATTAATGGTCATCGCTTTTTGATTCCATCTCCGCATTCGATCAGTCAAGAGGGAGTCACTATGATGAATCATTATTAAAAAAAAGATAATTTTAAAATTGATGTCTGTCTTTTTACTTCGGCTAATCTTCGAAACGGCTGCAGCGATTTTGATAGGATTTTTTTTACTTTTATTTTAATGCCACCGGATCGGCGTAGATATTATGTCTGTAAAATCTTTCAAACAAAAGACAGAAATAGAACGAATATTTAATTTAGTTAAGCGTATTTCGTGACACATCTAACAAGTGGCCTTTAAAGAGCGCCTTAATGATCTGTCTCCAGCTGACGCAAAGTGTGACAGATGTCACCAACTATTACTTACAACTGTCCAATATAACGACCCCTAGGCCTCATTAGGCTCTGAATTTACGTACAAAATTACAATACTTCAAGTTCCAGTCACATACACGCCGTCATGATGTCTAGCTCAAGGGTTGTGAGGGTAGGGCTCCAATCAAGTGGTCACCGGTTCCAATACCTGGTACATGAGCTTTCAGTTGATGTAATAACATGAGTCCACAATATGGTGGTACGTAATTTTCTAGTATCCACCTAGCTAGCAATTACCTACTCAACAGATTTTAATGCGGGAAGTATATAATTTTTCACGGAATATTTACATAATAACAAACTCTAATTTAGTTTTAATGTAAGAAAAAAAACTTCATATTATTCAACCTTTATTTTACCAAAAACAAAATATAACGTAAAATGTAAAATTGACTCCATATTTGTCTCATTGTGATATTTAATTTGAAGCTATTCATTGTTTTGTAACATTGTTTGTTTCGACAATACTATCGTAATTTTTTGTTTGTCTTATTATATTATATTATATTATATTATATTATATTATATTATATTATATTATATTATATTATATTATATTATATTATATTATATTATATTATATTATATTATATTATATTATATTATATTATATTATATTATATTATATTATATTATATTATATTATATTATATTATATTATATTATATTATATTATATTATATTATATTATATTATATTATATTATATTATATTATATTGTTCTATTTTGTACTGTGTTGCAATAAAAAGTTATTTATCTATCTATTTTGCCTTTTCACAGTTTAAATACCTTCAATGGCCGTAGCACAAACAGTTTGTCAAAATGTATTCTTATTGTAAGCGTCAACATGTCACGCTTCGGCGTACAAACTAAGAGTTATCTGTGTCACAGTTGCCCTAGATAAATGACAGCTTGTACTGTTCACGTGAACAACACGTTACGTTACACTTACGCAGTTATTATATGTCCACAGGTAGGCAGAACCGCGGGGTTTAGGTAAGTTCTTGATAACAACACCCAAAAATGTCCTTGGATCGTAACATGATATCTCTACCGATATTCGTTACATTGTCTGAGAAAAACTAATTATCTCCTCTCGGAATTACGCAGCCTCCAACATCGTCCTTATCGTTTTACCTCAACATGTATCATTATAACCAAATAAACATCCCCAAGATAATATGAATCTAATAGATTTAACAATAAGATACAGAATCAATAGCAAGCATTAGCCATCCCAGATGTCAATTTCTCTTACGATCTGTTTCTTTCCTTATAAACGTTTGGTATCGGTATCATTTAGTGAATATTCTGGGTATTACCGGAGAATAGGCTAATAAAGGTCCAAATAAAGATATCAGTTTACAGCTACTTAAGGTGAATGGTATAGCCAATATAGCAGTTTTGTGCGAGCCCATGTAAAGTAAGTTTCATTGTAATAACGTTCCAAATACGACGGTTATAAACTGTTACGTTCAGTACTTTCAAAAATAGCACATTGTATAAGATATAATGAATTCCAGCCTCCGGAACAAGCCGGTTTCCGAAAAGGCTATAGTACCATAGACCACATCCACACGCTACGGCAAGTTATACAGAAGACCGAAGAGTATAACTTGCCTCTTTGTCTAGCGTTTGTGGACTATGAGAAAGCCTTTGATTCGATCGAGACGTGGGCAGTGCTCGAGTCTCTCCAGCGGTGCCGTATTGACTATCGGTATATTGAAGTGCTGAAGTGTTTGTACAAAAACGCCTACATGTCAGTCCGAGTACAGGAGCAGAGTTCGAAGGCAATTCCATTGCAAAGAGGCGTGAGACAGGGAGACGTTATATCTCCGAAACTGTTCACCGCTACATTGGAAGACGCCTTCAAGCTTCTGGAATGGCAAGGACTTGGCATCAATATTAACGGCGAATACATCACTCACCTTCGATTTGCCGACGATATTGTAGTCATGGCAGAATCCATGGAAGACCTCAGTACAATGCTCGAAGGCCTCCATCGAGTTTCCCAACGGGTAGGTCTTAAGATGAACATGGACAAGACGAAAATTATGTCTAATGCCCATGTTGTACCTACCCCAATATCAGTTGGGAACTCAGTTCTTGAAGTTGTTGACGAGTACATCTACCTGGGACAGACAGTCAAACTAGGCAGGTCCAACTTCGAGAAAGAAGTCAATCGTCGAATCCAACTCGGCTGGGCAGCGTTCCGGAAACTTCGCGAAATCTTCTCGTCAAAAATACCTCAGTGCCTCAAGACAAAAGTCTTCGACCAATGTGTTTTACCAGTGATGACTTATGGCACTGAAACGTGGTCTCTTACTATGGGCCTCATAGAAAAGCTCAAAGTCGCACAACGAGCTATGGAGAGGGCTATGCTCGGGGTTTCTCTACGTGATCGAATCAGAAATGAGGAGATCCGTAGAAGAACGAAAGTCACCGACATAGCCCAGAAGATTAGCCAGTTGAAGTGGCAGTGGGCAGGGCACATAGCACGCAGAACAGATGGCCGATGGGGCCGAAAGGTTCTGGAGTGGAGACCACGGACCGGCAAGCGCAGCGTAGGTCGTCCACCGACACGGTGGACAGACGACCTGAGGAAGGTCGCAGGACGACGTTGGATGCAGGCCGCTTCCAACCGGTCCTTTTGGAAAATCATGGGGGAGGCCTATGTTCAGCAGTGGACGTACTACGGCTGAGATGATGATGATGATAAGATATAAAAGAGCTATTAATCGCAACCACAAATCAAAGTAAGAAACATTGTTAACTAAGTAAGATAAATTTAGTTTTGACGAGTTATTTACAAAATTATTGTCAGTTAACAGTCAGTTTTTTGACATTGCATGTAAAAAAAAAATTTTTGTTATTTGGTATACCTTGGCCTCTCGGCCGGTACCAGGTTATCGTTGAGTTTCCGGACACCCTGTATATATAAAAAAGGAATAAAACAAGTACAATTTGAAAAATTTAATACCGACTTCCATTCTATTCAGTTATTGGAGTGTATCTCATAAACTACTGGACCGAATTTGATGAAATTTAAATGGGACCACACGGGAACTGGTGCTTCTCGTTCTCTTCTCGTTTTCTCTCTTATTCTTTCAAACATAAAACGAATTTTGCGTATTTAATCACCCAGTCGAAAGTTATGAGGTAACAAACATAATGCATCAAAGGTCACACGGCGAGACACAATAGATAATTTCATTGTTATAATGACATCGACCCTTGAAGGGATAAAAAAAACATACAGACGAATTGAGTACCTCCTCCTTTTTTTGGAATTCGGTAGAAAAATACAGTCGAATTCGGTATGCTAAAAAAAATTAACCTATGCCAATTCCGAAACCATTTCGAGATTTTATGTTACAAACCCTTATTTTTCTACTCTGACCTTTTAAAACGATAAGATGCCATTTATTTTAACAAAAAACGATGAAATAATTCGACTTTCATTGACCTCTAAATGACGTCACTTTTTTGCATTTTATTATCGATTCACGACACGAGCGAGCGGACTTTTGTTTTGATTGAATAGAGACTTACGAATTAGTAGGTGTCACTGTCAAGTGTCAAAGTAAATTCTAGTTTCTTTTTTTTTACTCGCGTGCTTTTCTCGGCTCCTCAACGCAACTACATATTTGTGCAAAAAAGTGACGTCATAGGATTCAAATTTTCAAAAAAATATTATAAAATAACTACTGAATATAAAACAAAAATATTGAAATTAGTTTCTTATAATGACCTAATCTACGAAATAAAAATATAAAAAAAATACCAAAAAAAAACTTTACATACCGAATTGAGTACCTCCTCCTTTTTGGAAGTCGGTAGAAAACTATATAGTAAAGTATATGTGCTCGTATATAGCAAGTAGTAGTAGGAAATAAAAAGAAACAATACTGTTCGTTATGAGTGAGTACTACCTTCATAATTTCATTTCATATCCATTTCATCCAAATCCGTGAAGTCGTTTCGGCGCGAACAAACGCCATATTCTCACAAGTTGTCGTATTTATACGTGTAGGAGCGTAAGTATTACATATAATCTGTGGGCCGAGCACGAAAATCTGCTTAAGTGTAACGTTACCGTATGGTTTACGTATTCAGTACAAACTATGAGTTATCTGTGCCACTGTTGTACTAGATAAATGACAGTTTGTACTAAATATGTTAACGATGCGATGACGTTACACTTAAACAGATTTTTATGTTCGGCCACCAGTTTCGATCTCCAAGCATTTCTTGTGGAAGAAATCGATACGAATTGGTTACAACTGAAAAGTTGACGGAATTGGAGAGAATTACCTTTTTTACTCAATATTTTAGAATAACCCAAAGAAATGAAAATATCATGTTTAAGATACAGCTTTCATATAAGATGAGCATTTTTGTTTATAAAATGAATTTCGTAAAATCAACCAATTATCATTAAGGAAAGAAGACAGATATATAATTATCGAATTGACTAAAAACTGTTTTTGACATTTGGTTTATTAGTCGTATATAAAAATAAGTGCATATTCTGTTATAAAAACTAACGCGGTTTTACTCATTTTACTGAAAAATACAGGATAACTTACGTAATAATTGTCTGACAAATCCGGCTATAATTTAGAAAATACAAATCTAGGAAGAATTAACAAAAAATACTGAAAGGCATTTTTGACTCTTTCCCCACCTATGTCTCATATAATCAGTCAAAGAGGCAAGAGGAAACTATATTTTATTATGTGTGTAATACTGTCAATTTGCAACTCGTGACAGACATAGACACATTTCCGTACCGCGGACGTTGGTGAAGTCCTCCAAGTTGACGCATGTCATGGCTCCGACCGTCTACAACCACCTGCCAGACGACATCACAGCAGCCACTAGTCTGAATTCCTTTCAACACAAATTAAAAAAATGGCTGATCGAGCAATCTTTTTATAGTTTTTATGAATTTTTATAATTATAACAAATAATAGCTTTTGCTGCATTATTTTTTTGGCTAAAATTTTGTTGTTTTTGAATGTAATTTATTATTATAATATTATTTTTTTTACTGACCGTAAATGTATATTTAATATAATTTTATTATATTATAATTTTGACATTGGTTTATATTCAATGGACTTGACATCATTGTCCTAATATTATTGTGCTCTATTTTATATGTAATTTTGATATTCCATTGTTATATTAAATTTGACATTTATTATTATATTAGTTCACAACTATTTTAAGTAATATAAATAGTAACTTATTGTTGCCATGTAAAATAAGATTTTATGAATAAATATGAATATGAGTGGCACAAGAGAATCCTTCGTATCAGTCATAGGTGTTCCGGCTCTAAGATATCGAGGCATGAGCCACATCTTCGATATTTATACACATTAATGGCCTATAGTTGCTGGAAGTCTTGTCACGTAGACTCACATTAACGCCATCGGTACACAGTGACAATCATTTTGGCAGTATCCTATGTTATAACATGGTAGATTTTAATAAGAATACCTTCCCAGAAAGCACCCTATATACTTAGATGTGTATTTCAGAAATACGCTAAGTTGTGAACCCTGTGGGCCTAGCACGAATAACACGTGTAACATAACGTGTCTATCACGTGAAACAGTACAAACTGACATGTATCTAGGGCAACTGTGACACGGATAACTCATACATTGTACGGCGAAGTGTGACGCGTTGACGGTTACCATACGAATACTTTTTCGAAAGTTGTTTGTGCTACGGCCTTTGATTTGAGTTGCGGTTTGACAGTTTTTAAATACCTTAAAAAATGTACTCCGATCTACTCTAATTGTGAATCTAGGTAAGTACGTGTGTACTTACCTAGATTCACAAATAAAACAAAACTAAGCGTACTTCTGGGAAACCGCACATACAACGCAAAGGACTGGATTTCAAAGACAGATGTCCGAAGACGCTGTAAGATTTAGGTGGCAGATTTCTTCTGTACCATCCTGTAGAAGAACTTTTTTTACTCTACGTAAACGATCTCCCTGACATTACTAAAAATAAATGCACTCTTTTTGTTGATTACATTTCAATAATAATTAAATTTTGTGACAATATAAATAATTATGAAAATGAATTTAATAATGTGACATCTTGGTTGAGTAATAATAATTTAAATGTAAATTTGACTAAATAAACTATATACAATTTCGAATCTATGGTAGTAAACCGTTGAATCTTAACGTAAATCACAATAATACCGCAATTAAGGAAGTGCAAGAAACTAAATTCCTCGGGATTATTATAGATAAAAATTTGAACTGGAAGTCCCATGTGGACTATATATGTAAGAAATTGAATAGTTACGTTTATGTCCGCACCAAGTTGAGACAGACGTCAGCGCAGAGTACAATGCTTGCAGCCTATCATGGGTATGTATCATCTGTTCTGAGGTATGGTTTATTGGTTTGGGGAAATTCGGCCGATATTAACAAAGCATTCATTGCCCAAAACAAATGCATACGTGCAATGTGCGGGGTGCCGCCATACGAGTCTTGTGTACAGCTATTTCAAAAGTTCAATATTATTCCCCTTCCATGTATGTATATATACGAACTTGCAATATTCGTAAAAGCAAATCCTCATTACTTCAAGACAGCGCGTGAGATTTTTCCTCGATGTACACGCAATCCAGACAGACTGGTCTTTGATGTTCACCCCAGGACTACTCTGTATCTCAAACAAAGTCAGGCAATGTCCGTTAAGGTTTATAATAGTATTCCTGACCATATAAAAGCTCTTAATATAAAAATGTTCAAACTAGAGTTACTTAATTGGTTAAGGACAAAAACCTTTTATTCTGTACAAGAGTTTTTGACATCAAAACAGTTTAATTAAATAGCCTGTAAACTACGAGTACCTAATAATAATTCATGATTGTATGACATTTAATAATTTTATATACCATGTATGACATCATAAATATTTGCATGCTTTAATTAAGGCTGAATGTGAATTAGAACTTATATAATTATTATTTAAGATCTCAAACTGTACCACATTTACAGCAAATAAACAAATTTCAATTTCAAAGAAAGAAAATGCCTTACTACCAAATTGTGGATTCCCCACGATGTTACGTTCACTGCACCTGCACGCCCTTACCCATAACAGTTAAAGTATCATCCAGAGCCCAAATACGAAGCGCCAATGCAGATCTTTTCAAACTATAATTCCGTACAAATAGCAGCGGTCGCACTACGCGACTATGCGCGCTGAGAGTATCGTTATACGCAATACTACATTGCGGCATTTGTTTCTTGAGTTGTAAACAACTTCATAGCACAACCAGCAATGGATGGCGAAATGAATATGCTACGCACTGGCGCGCCGATATTTACGATATTAGCCAACATATTCTCCGGAACTTTTTGCTGCGACACGCCACGCTTTCTCAACACATCCCTTCCTTCCTAAATCCGTCACACATATGATACTTTCATCACCACCATCATCATCCAACACCACGCGGGTGTAACCGCGGGGCGTAGCTAGTGTTATATAATAAAAACTATTGCACACAATGGTTGCAGAATATCTGATGCAATGGTCGTGTCCGTCGTGCGTCGCGTTGCTGTATAAAGACAGAAAAAAAAACCTGCGAAACGTCAAACATGCCTTACTATGTTTACACGACACACAAATTGTAGTTATGTCCCCCCTAAGGCTGGACCCCAACGGACCTTCAAAATTAACAAGCCCCGCAAAGTTTTGGTGCGCTGATGATTTTCCGATATCCGCTATTTGGCCCCTAAGTATTGGTTGCGATACTTCTAATGCAAAGGTATACAAACGATGGTCATTTTCGCCTTAAAAAGGACATTTCGGTTAAGTATGTCGTAAGGAAACACTTAGGATACTGTCTGACCTGGATTCTTCTTTGGAGAACATGCGAAATCGCTTCTTTTGAAAAATATACTTAGAACTTAGAACAAAAACAAGCGGGTTTAGGAAAATACTATCTTAGAAGTAAATAAAGATATTTGACCGGAGGAATTCTACAAAGAATAGTATAGATTCTTATTCGTTTTAAGTACACATGATCAAAATAAAATAAGAATAATTCAAATCGGTCAAGACGTTTTACGAACAGCAATTGATATTTATATTTATGAAGATATAAGAAGAAGAAGAAAGATTAACATATACGAGATACCAGAGTGACAATGTCCGTTATTAACTTTTATATATATAAATAGCTACGCCCCGCAGTTTCACCTGGGTGCTAATGGAGGATGATGATGATGATGATGAAAAGTGTTCAGTCGTTTAGATTATAAGGTACGTGATAAGGTAACAAACAGACAGAGAGACAGAGTTTTTTTTTTCTATATAATGTAGCCTAAAGTTACTTACTCCTTATAACAGCTATCTGCCAGTAAAATTCCTGTTAAAATTGGTCCAGCAACAGGAGACAAAAAGTTTAAAATAGATTTTTGTTATATAAGTCTCGTACCTATATATACTTTCACATGCATTAAGTGAAAAGCTTAATTTGAAATTACAAACAGACACTTCAACTTGTTTATCTGTACTTTTAGATAGATAAGTCACCTCGCATAAATATCAAGTAAGTTAGTTATTTGTTTAATATAGTTAAGAGTATTGCATAGCTAGGACTTTCCATACTAAAAGAAAAAACTCTTTTCTACCTCTTAACATTGTCCAATTTCAGTGATTTTTTGTCATGGAAATTCACATTGTTTACTATGCACGTACGTTACGATTTTTTTAGGTTCTAAAAACGGAAATTTATAGTACTTAAAAATACTGAGAAAAATCAAAACGTACGGGCATAGTAAACAATGTGATGATTCCATGAAAAAAAAATCACTGAAATCGGACAATGTGATGAGGTAGACAAGAGTTTTTTCTTTTAGGATAATAGTAATGAGATCGTTAATAATGTCTTCCCGTCCTTCCTATTGTAACAACGTATGAAATTTTGTAAAATAATAATGTAGATATTAATCAGAATATTTCTATATTCCCTTGACTAAATCCCAGAAAAAAGACTAAAACAAACCTCCGAGAGTAAGTTTTATCGTAAGCACATAAATGTAGAGCTTTAAATAACATTTAGCTACTACTTACTATCTTATCTTAAGATGTAGGATAGGTATCCTAGCAAAAGGAAATAACTTTCAACTAAGCCTGATAACGGGTAAGCAGCCTAAATAAGCTTTTAGTTGCACGGGCTTTTTGCCTCACTTTGCTTTTTGCAATATTCAAAGAGAATATCTGCATTTTCGCTAGGTGAAGTAGTCTATGTTAAAATTGGACAATGCAAGGCACCTACCGAGTGAAGGAAATAAAGAATATTAAAGTGGTTACTTTCGAGATTGTTTCTAGCTATATAGCTTGACATTATTATTATTATTTTATTTTATAACTGCAGCGAAACTTCTGAAAATACCGCCTAGTGAGGCGGTATTTTCAGAATTTTCGGTCTCTTGTTTGGCGATATTATATATATATATATTGTACCTTTTCTTATATTTCACCTGAGAAGACTGAGCATACGAGCATGACTTGAAAAACATATCCTTTTTTAAGGCCTATTCAAGGGTATGCGTTCATTTCCTTGTTCACACCAAAGCGGATATCGCTACCGCGCGCGGTAGAGATATCCGTTGGCAACGCTTAGCGGGGTGAGGGCAGGAAGCATGTTGCTGCTACTTGCTCCCGCGTCGCCCGGCGAAACTAGTTTTCACAAGTTTCGCTGCAGTTATGAAACTTCATACTATTTACCCATCGAGTTTCACGTCGTATTTTCGCTACCCACAGCAGTAGCGAATAACGCTCAGGTCGGAATAGGCCTTTAGATTTGATTTTATACCACTCGACCTATAGTAAAAAGATCTTCGTAAGGACCTATGGTGTGGACATGCTTAGCGGATGCATGATAATAAAAAAACCAGGGTTCTGAAGTAGCGAGAAACGTGATAGTAAGCGCCTTACTTGCCAATGACAGATGCATTGTGTTCTACACCTAAAGAAATTGGGCTTAAGTCTAATTCACACAGCCATCAATTTGGCTAGATCATCATCATCTCAGCCGTAGGAGGTCCACTGCTGAACATATGCCTCCCTCACAACTTTACAAAGGGACCGGTTAGAAGCGGCCTGCATGCAGCGACGTCCTGCGACCTTTATCAGCTCGTTTGTCCACCTTGTCGGTGGACAAATTACGCTGCGTTTGCCGGTCGGTGGTCTCCACTCCCAGTTCCTTCCCATTAGACAACTGTTCTGCGTGCTATGTGGCCTGCCCACTGCCACTTCAGCTGGCTTATCTTCTGAGCTATGTCGGTGAGTTTAGTTCTTGTACGGATCTCCTCATTTCTGATTCGATCACGTAGAGAAACCCAAACGACTATAGCCCTCTCCATAGCTCGTACTATTATACATATTATGTAGTATATACATATAATACACGTCTTCTATCAGGGGCTGTCACGTTGCGAGAACATTCTACAATGGAGTTTAGAAGGTCAGCTCTTATGAGATCCTGTGCTGCGATTCTCTAAGATCAAACATCGTTGCAGCATCTTTGACAACTTCCGAGAAACAACGGCGAGATGACAAGGAACGTTGGAAAAACAAGCATGTCAACAACGACGATATCTTTTACTTGACATCGGTGAGCTTGTTGACGATCGCCACGACGAATCATTCCTTAGAGAATCGAATGGCTGACCAGGGTGTAGTAGATAGACTAATAGTATTGATCGACGATAACAATACTTATTATCATACAGGTAGACTGATAATCGACAAGCAAGCTCATCTAATCACTACGATCAAAGCCTTTCAGCATACAAACGAAAAGTACAAAAGCAATTCCAATAAACGGCGAACATGTCGAAAAATTGTTTACACAATGCATTTGAATACCCACGTAATACCACTGAATATGCGATCCAATCTCCAATAACCCTTTTCTCAATTGTCGAATCGTCTCGGAGCTTTTCACTTAGCTTTGAGAGGCATTTCGGATTTCAAGAGCGACGTGGAAAATGCAAATATATCGCATGAAAAATCGTCTGCTTATTAGCTCGGAGATTTCCCCCGAGCCAACCCGATTGCTGTGCCAATTTGCACGCCTACATACCGAAGTACCCTACTGAAATTCTGTACTCTTGAATTTGAAGAAAGTATTGAAGTGGAACACGGAAGTATTCCTTAGATGGTGAACGACTTTGAAAAGAGAGTACATGCCATGAATCTATCGTATTTATATAGTGATTTACATCTTTGCAATATCTATATCAAAAAGAAAATATTTAGTGATACTTCCCGTGGACAAACGCTTATGGTAAAGATGAGAGTACCACCCTCTCTCCCGCATATAATCCATTTCCTGTGTACTTCCTGCATAGATTTGAATTTCCGGAAAGTAACAGATTCGATAAATTATCTTACAACATGTACTCTGCATTTTTTTAATATAAATAAGACATTTAAACAGTCTGTCAATTCTCAACTATCATGTCCTACTTATCACAAAATCAGATTCTTTTGTAATTATTGGCGATATGAGTATTTCTCCCTGAGTGTTATTAACAACTTTAGGTAGCTAGTTACATCAAAACATAACGGTGTCATGGACGGCGGCGTGCGTGCTGGGCAGTGAACGCCCTGGGGACCTCCAAACGGAAATCCTTACCGAAGTCTACCACTTCGTGGTGAGGAGATCTCGAGAAGTAGCACTAGATTGGTCGGAGGTGACACGCATGCGGCGGCAGGCGCGAGCGTGTCACTACTGCCGGCTACTGTCCGGTTCTCTGGTGGGTGAGTCGAGTAGCTTTCGATTAGTACAGGTACCGTGACCGGAGGGGTATGGATGTTTCAGGAAATACGTGCACCAAATCGCAAGAGAACGACGGATTCGTGTTTTCGTATTGCATTTGAAACACTGCATTGGATACTTATACATATGAAATAGTTAGAAGTGGCCACTACACACAACAAGTAAGCTTTATTCCCTGCAGAGATTAGCGATAATACGCTGCGTTCCTGTTTTAATGGAAAAATTGTTTTAGTGAATCTCTGGTTTGTGGCGCAAGGCACAAGAGTAGGCTATTTTATTATTCGATGTGGATAATTATCGCTAACTACCGGAATAGCTGCCCCCGAGACCACGCTCCCCATGAGGATGGGCATGAGTACTGCCCGATCACCGGTCGGAGTTATAACGACTAGATGATAGACGTGAGTGTTTGCCGGTTTACTATTTAATTATGAGTTCTCACGGACTATATACTTTCTCTAGAATCACTAGATGGCGTGGAAGAAACCCAATAATGGCTAATCCTAGATTGGTGATTGTTGTAGTTTTGGCGTTCATTTTACATGTTCGTCATGTCAATCGCTCGCATCGCAATTGAAAGTTTTAGTAATTATCTACTGCTTCAATAGAACGTGACTTAGGCAGGAGAGTGACTTAACGATAGACTAAGTATTGTGACTGTGATTTGATTGCCTACTTGAATAAATATCTTACTTGATGCAACTGTTAACATAAAATTATGTAATTACAGGAATGCCAAATGTACATACATACATACTCAAGAAAAAAGGTTATATATACCTCAAGATTATGTGTGTTAAATGGTAAGTGTGAATGGGACTAATGGAAAGTCCATCTCTCCATCACCAATCAAGACATGACGTCAAAGTTAATTTAAAAATATTGATAGCGATTCATTTATTCAACAAACTAGACTAGAGTATCAAAATTGTAGTCCTTGTTAACACTAAAACCCAAATTCATGTAACACTCAGAATGACATTTCTAAAAATAGGAGTATTCTTATCAATGTTCTGTATTTTACGTTAGTTTAGCGAGCACCAAGTTCCGTGACGACTAATCTGTCTAAAAATAATATACCCACAACTCAAGATAAATGTCTAATCTCAAGATAAAAGTTCTGTCATTCTGAAGTGTTATACTAATTTTGATTCTAGCCTAAACGTAATAAGAACTGCCATTATTTCCAATTTTTAGTTTAGAGAATATATTTTACAGAATCGACACCTTTCTTACAATATAAACATAATTGATGAGTAAAATATTTTCGCCCTCAACAGAAAATGATAAGCGACAGTCCAGCATTTGAAAATTGTAATGAAATATTCGCAAACCGCTACCGCCTATAGCTCGGCCCGCCCCGTGCTCCCGGAGCAATTTGTTTCCAATTTACTTTGATAAGACAAATCTGTAGCGTGTGTACTCACTACAGCATCAACAACGGACATATTGTACACTTATATATATGTACCTACATAATGTACGTGTGATTTTATACCTTGATCAAAACTGAAGATGAAGATAAACTGTCAAAAGTTTTAAAAAAGTTAGAGTTTGGACAATTCGTTCGCCGTATGATAAGCACCACGTTGCCCATAACAGTTTCAGTGTCACACAGAGCTTTAAAGATGTACACACTTCTGCACTGATAAAATAAAATCTTTAGTATAAGTTTTATAAAATTGTTGATATGTCACACAATACTGAGTATTATTTTTGTTCGATTAAAATAAATACGAGGTTTTTTTAAAGAGTTAACGTTGAAAATGTATCGGTTTGCCAAATATTTCTTTGTTGATATCATCATCTCAGCCATAGGAGGTCCACTGCTTAGCCCTTCACCATTAATTTGTAAACTGACCTGTTTTTAATACACTTTCTATCAAATAAAGCAACGGGAAGCAGAATATCCTACGATAGTTGCAGGGTCACTCACAGCTTAAAGCTAAAGTTTTGCCTGGATTTTGATATGTTTAGCAATTTCATTTATTAATTACTACAAGCCCTAGAACAGGAGGTAGTGCTTGCTTCCTACTTCTTCAATGTAGAATGTATAAATTGGGATTCCTCTTGTCTCACGATTCGCAATTTCGAAAGAAAAGAGGGAATTTTTAACTCCAGCACGACACGAAGTAGACAACTCCTATATATAGTTACTATGGTAACCTGATGACTGATATACATACTTATATACATATACACACCCAGACACAAATCAGACAGACATGTTCATGCACACAAATGTTTCGACTAGGGACCTTACTATGAGCTCTTAAAGCAGGACTTCTAGAAAACTGCCCGGTTTATTCGTACCATGATAACGTTAAAGCAGTCCTGCATAAGCCTACTAATCAAGAACCACAGAATAACCGTTCACCTGTTTTTTTTTGTATGGACCCTCATAAATATGACGCTCTAAATCCACTTAGTTTGTCAGCTTACAAACGTCTAGGCGTCTGCAATGTTGGTTATAGTAAATTGTTAGAGTGCTAGAGACAGTATTATCTGTTCACATTTGAGAAAACAATACTCAAACAGTTCACTTAAATGAGCGTCATAGTATGATTTCATTCAAAACTGCTTAAGCCAGGTTTAAGAACTGCACGGAACTTGCTTGGTTTTTATGAATCTGATAGTAAGGCCTGTAAGGCTAGTAAGGCCCCTGTATGGGGATCGATCCCGGGACCAGCGGCTCAGAAGGCAGGGGTGCTACCAACTGCGCCAACCGGCCAGTCAACATACTTCTAAACCAGTTTTCTGTACTCGACTGTATTTATGCCGGTAATTGATGAACAATTACATGATTTACTGGGTTTTTTTTAATAGCCGGGTTAAATATTTGTGTGATGAGAAAAATCATTTGTTCTTGGGTAGATGTTTGCGTGTCCATGATTCCCGCGACTCAGGGAATCCTAGTGACCTCCTCACTGGGATTCCCTGAGTCGTATGGGCGTGTAAACGCACAGAATAAATACTACGTAAACGTTTATTATCTTATTAATAACCTTTGTCTCCCTGTAGCGCCGTTGCGGGAAACTGCCATATACATATATAATTTTTTTAGAAATATTACGCCAAAGTTACACAGAGTTGAAAAATATGATTTAACTTGTGTTTTGCCTTAAAAACAACAAACCATATTTTAAATCAATTTTGCAAGGTTTTCGAGCGTCGCAAAACTTTTCATTGTTCATCCAACACACGTGATAAAAAACGACACAAAAAATTGCATCCATGCGTTCCACATCCGTTCCGGGTAAAGCTCGTAGGGTGACCACAAGTAATGAACTTATTAATTACATAAAAGCTCTTAGGCCAGCTTTGTTCTATTTATAAAACAATGATAATTTTCCTCATCATATTACACTGGACAGATTTATTAACGTAGAACCAAAAAAATAAGCCACAACCTTGAAAATTTGGTAGTTGATACCTGTTATCTATACATATAATAAAAATGTTACGGATCGCTATCTGTAGATTGTAGATACGAGTATATGAGAAAAAAAATATTGGGACTTTTATAAATGAAAATTGAATGAAAAAAATTATTGTTAGAATTTTTGTCTTTTTGTCAGTTTATCTGTTTGTTCGTGCGTTTGTGCACGCTAACCTCAGAAACGGCTTATCCGTTAACTTAGATGTGGATTTCATGTGTAATGTGTGGATATATCGTGGTAAGCTTCACATTTAGTGTTTGTTTCATGTAAGTCGGTTCACATAAAAAGTTTTATTGATGTTATTTTTATTTTAAAGCCACCGTATCCCGCAAGGCTACGCGAGCGAAGCCGCGGGCGGGTCAGCAAGTGCTATAATATATTTAAATAATCCCGTTCCTAAATTAATTCCAATCCGCGTAAAGAAGTTACATACATAATTATTCACAATGGAACACATTTATAATCTTATTGTGATATACATACTTACATTTACTATAGCTGATCTACTATTTCCATTTGAACAAACTATCCATAAATCATTATTGGAAGGTTTATACAAGCATTAATCAATTACCACACACTTCACTGACCCGATTACCCGACTCAAGTGGTAATAACTGGAAATACCCGTCTATGACTCAATAGAACCCATAAGCTAATAAGCCTGCTTACACGAGGGAGTTCTGTACAGTTTGTATATTAAGTGAAAGGAATAATTAAGACAGGAAGCTTCCGTACCATTTACAAAATATTGCTATGTTATAGTTTTTGTCACTTGTCGGGAGCCTTCACTAGCAAAGGTGTCTTGCAGCAGATGTCTTTGTGTCTGTAGGTATTGACCGAAAGAGCGAAACGTCTCTCTGCTTTAAGTGGCCAAATTGGTTTTCATCTTTTCGTATGTTTGTTAGGTTGTGTGTTGATCTTCATGTACTGGTCGCATTTTTCAACCAATATCCTGACGAAACTTGGACAAACTTGTTCTACTGTTCAATATTTTTTTTTGTAGTCAGCGATTTTAGAATGGGGGTACTTTTCCTAAAAAGGGGTGAAGATTGCTGCGGTGCTATTTATTTTTTATAAAGTTTGGTACACACATTAAGTACCTGACTAAAGAGGAATTTCAAATGTAATTTGGTCAAGTGGTTAGGTTGGACAAAACTGGATGATTATGCTAATATTGGGAAAGAACATTTCGTCTGCGATGGCTCAGACTGCGAAAAATTGCTGATAAGATTGTCCTCACGAGGTCTACTGTTTGCAGAACTACTATTATACATTCTTTGAAATCATCGACTGAGACAGTTATCAATAATACGAATATCCTATGCTGATGATAATATTCAGGTCACGTTAGAAAAAACTCCATTCGGTATTTATTTTGTTATTTTATGAATTAGCTTGATGTAAATAAGAAGGCAGTCAGTCTGCCGCTTTTATAGAGATGCGACCACAAGTTTTACATAATGTTTTAAACGCTTATTTATGACTGTTGCGTTTCTTGTTACTTTTTCTATTACTACTACTAATTTCAATTTTAGGAGATGCCACTTCCTCATTTATTAAAAGTATATTGTTTTTGTAAACATAATTTTACATCGGTTTGAGGGGTTTTTCGAAGTGGTTCCCAAAATTTAAGGATATTCTTATTTAACCGCGAAGTGGTACAATTTGATGCCTTATATTGTATAGATTTCGCCCCGTGGGCAAAGAATATTCTTCAGCAAAAATCAAATATGCAAGTGAGAATTAATGCTACGTAGTATTTCCAACCAACCATCAGGATAAGCAAAAAATGTAGTGGTGCAGTAAAATAAATAATCTGATGACGGCATGAGGCTGTTTTATCAGGTTATTATTTTTATTTTTAGCTAAACTTTCAGAAATTGAATTATTCATCAGTGGATGAATACCAACGGGAAAGTAAAATCCAAAGCGAAGTTAAAATTAGATTCAAGTTGTGCCAATGATCCATTATCCAACCGAATTTAATTTATCCAACGAATAATTTATTAGCTTTGAATCTATTTTGTCCAGTAACGTTGAGATCTTGTGGTCACCCCTGAGTTCGTGACGATTTCGCCAAAAGCCGCTTGTACGGCTATTTCTGTGCGCGGGCAGAACTCGCGTCCGTGCGAACTCAGTTACGGCGAGAGTGCTTGTTTTGGAAACATTTTGAGTAGATTGCCACGGTTGGTAAATTTGGTCAGTATAAATATAGGACAGATGGATTGCATGCATTACTTGCACTGTTGCTGCATACTGCTTCTCTGCGTCGGTATATATATGTACAACCTCAATGTGCTCATGGACACCTAATAATGACCTATTCGTCGACATGACGCGACGTGTCGTGGCAACATGATGCGGCGACACGTCGTCTGCTGCTGCTAAGTGTGGCCGGCTACCAACTTGAACCTTAAGCATAATATAACCTGTCGTTTACGTAAAACCGTACAAAATGTTATATATCTAGGACAAATGGGACACAGGTAACTCGTAGTTCAATTCAATCATTGTGCTAGCTGCCATAGTGAGCAAATGGTTTTAAAATCGAGCAAATGCTCATCATACCATACACATTTTGTCGCATAGCGACGTGCAAATAATACAATTTAACATATTTAGTTAGGTGGGTATACAGTTATGAAAATAAAAATAACAAAATGAAAATAACCATTAATGTCAAAAGTATCATTTAAAAATACATAATATTATTTTAATTACAAAATTTTAATTAAATGAATCTTTGTTACTAGTAATTATTGAGTTCCAGCAACGAATAATATGACTTTTCGATGAGCCAAAGTTTAAGTTTCCTACAGAATCTGTTGGTTGGCAGTTATTTGATCTCTTTGGGAATAGAATTATATAAATTCCCACACATTGCATAACATTTATTCAGATACAGTTTTGTTCTCGGGTCCCTTTGTAACACAATTCTATCTGGATTTATTGTATTTCTAGGAAAAATATCTTTAGCTATTGTTAAATAACTCTGGATGGAATTTCGCAAATTTAACTGCTTCCAGAATATACATACACGGTAAGGTACTCGATAGGAAACTTTTATATTATAAACTAGCTGCTCTCTGCGGTTCCACCCGCGTGGTGATGGATGATGATGATTATGATGAATCTTATATAGCCTATGTTACTCAGGGTGAATGTAGCTTTCCAATGGTGAAATAATTTTTGAAATCGGTCCAGTACTTTTTGAGCCAATTCGTTACAAACATGCATACATACAAATCTTTCCTCTTTATAATATTAGTATAGATGAAAATAGACAGATATGTTTTGGCATGCGGTTAAATACAGCATGTCCTGAGGTATCTAGAATACAGATTATCAACGTTATATCCTACATACAGTAATTACTATCCACATGTAGTTGGTAGGATAATGTTTCTGCAATGTGACACCGAGGTCGGGTCAATTATGGTCGCGATAGCCCGCGCCTGCCAGACGATGGACTGATTACCGACTACCTACTCTCCTTGTTTAACATTCTTGCCCTCGTTATTATGTGGAAGATTCCAGTTTACTACGAAATAATTGTTGTGAGAGGTTTGTGCTCAAAGAATATTAAACACCTACTCAAACGCAAGTAGTTTTAAAATAAATTATAGCTCCCAGCACAAAACAAGTACCTAATTGTTTTGTGCTCCCGGGGCCTAGACATTTGTTGTTCATTTCTGGGCATAATCTACCGTCTTCTAAAAGGAGGAGGTACTCAATTCGACGGTTTTTTTTATGTTTGTTAACTCGGTAACTTTCGATAGGGTGAACCGATTTTCAAAATTATTTTTGTTTGAAAGCTGGTGTTTCCCGTGTGGTCCCATTTAAATTTCATCAAATTCGGTCCAGCAGTTTTAGATACACACCAATAACTGAATAGAAAGTCGGTATTAAATTTTTCAAATTGTACTTGTCTTAACGCATGGTTGAACTTTAGCTTTGAAGGTCACTTCCAAGTATGGCTGGTATGGCCAAGATCTGGACGAAACCTGAAACCCAGCGTTCCGAAGGCAGAATCACTACTAACTTAGCCAACGGGGCCGTCAAATAATCGAAGGCCCATCATAATCAGCCTAAAACTGTCCACTGCTGGATATTATAACTACTCGTATCCTAATTGCACGCCACTCTCGCATCCCCCTGATAGTAGCCATTTTGAAAAATATCGTTGCTTCCCGAAGACCCAATTTTTGTACAGGTCAGTTATTATATTAACAGCACGATATATTAGAACTTAAAATAAGAAATATAACAAACATCCCATACCTGCCGTCTTTTCTTAATATTTATTAATGTAATGTATATATATATATATAAATGAACCCCTATTTCTCCTGGTCACGCTATACCTTGGGCTTGATACTTCGTAGAAGGCCCCTTAAATTAATAAATACTAAGAAAAGACGGCAGGATGGGGAGGCCTCAGGCCACGCTTACGCGAACGAAGCCGCGGACTGTCGCCAATATATATAAACAAAGTCGTGTTAGTTACACCATTTATAAATCAAGATTGGCTGGATTTTTTTTATTATTTTTGTGATTTCGATTTGTCGTATTTCGGGGAAGGACAAAGGATGATTATCATCATCATCATCCATCACCGCGTGGGTGAAACCGCGGGACGCAGTTAGCCATTAAATTTGTATGAGTTTTGTGTTTTTCGTTCGCGAAGCTAGTTAAGTAGACATAAAAAACCGACCAAAAATAGTTTTCTAAAAATAAATACTAACACTATTACTTTACTGACCCTTGACCTTAAAATCCCTGTAATATTAGGACGTATTAGGTGTGACTTTTATTAAGAGTCCTAAAAGGGTTTAGGCCTTTCCAGAAGGCTTTGATGTCCCAAAGGAGACAAATTAAACGGGGTCGAAGGTTTGGCCGACACGGGTCAATGGCATACGTCTTTATTACTTCGAACTGGAAGCTACTAGCAAGATTTATGAGAAATAAGGGTTTTTACATGATAGTGAAATTGGCTGTGATATAGTAAATGTTTAGTCACTGGGACGAATCTCATTACAAGCGCATCGAACCTGGGACCTCTGGCTTCAAAAGCAGTACCACTACCAACTAGGCTAATAAGGCGTCAACAATTACTTAAATAGTTGTTTAGTCAAAAACCTGTTCAAGTTTAAATGACCCGCTAAAATAGCTCAACCGTAACAATGCAAGTAATTATTATTATAAATTGACTGTGAAACCTATCATCATATTTGAATTTTTATTTCGTTTATCAATACTTTTAATTATTTAAAAATATCTATCTAAATTCTGTAGATAATCCAGCTTCTTATTTCGTAAGCCCAATTAAGTTGAAGCATCTTCTCGAGATTATTTTTCCGCATTCCCGCCTATTCATTATTCAGGATTGGTGAATGACGGAAATATTTCTCTGTTATGATGTCGACGTGTTCGGTGCCTGATTAGTTTGGGGATCATCCCGGTACTGCGTTCTACTGGCTAGATCATGCTGAAACTTTATCTATCTCTCTATACACAGCGTGTGTAACAGGAGTAGTACTAAGACCACACACGCAGAAGCTCGCATACAATTGGGTCCTAACTACTGCGTCCCAGGAAGTAGTGAACATTTTGACCTATGAGTAACCAAAGTTTTTTTAACACGTAAGAAGGTTCGTCCCTGAAAATTAGGCCAAAGACGGCAATGACCTCCGGAACGTAGACTAGGTAAACAAGGACCCTAAGCAGGGCCTGGGCTGGGGTGATATGCGGGGAGAGTGCGTATGCAATGTGAGGGCCGGAGGTAAATGAATAGGTGGAATACAATTGGAGAGTTCATTGACCCTAGCGAACTCTAAGAAATCGGATATTAGTTTTTTAACTTTGTATGAAAACAATTGTAAACGATTAAGTTGTTATGATACTTTACCATGTGAATCCTGACTACACTGAGAAAAAAGTCACCACTAAGTATTAAAAAACTGTTTAGTATTTGGAGAAAAAACTAAGTTTTAGTGTAAGTTATGAAAGTTTTGCTGTATTTGCAATTGTTATTATATATTAGTAACTACCTTGTTTTTAATTGTAATTCCTAAAATTCTCATTTAGTAAATGCAAATAATTACATAGTTTATGAGAAGTAATTAAATGATACGCAATTATAAAATTTGGTGAGCCCACCCAAACCAGCATTGAAATGATTTAGTCAGCATACAAAGATTTTGTCTGCAATAATAAAAATCAGGCAGCAATCTTTGTTCCGCAGATAATTTTGATAATGGTCAAAAATTTAATCATTAATAGGCAGCATAACAATACCATGAGTTTGCATAATAAACATTCGGTCCGCAAAATAACTACTTGGTCAGCAAGATTTTATGATTGATCAGCAGAGAAAACATGTCTGTATATGTTCCATATGTAATTATACTAGTCTAGGGCAAAGTCATATATAGGTACGACGACGAGCGTAGCGAGGAGGAGTGTTAGGTTACTTGTGACTAAAACGCGCGAGCCGAGCGAGCGAAGCGAGCGTGCCGCGGCAGCGGCCGACGACTGAGTGCTTACCCAAATATTATAAAACAGGAATAGCTTATGGCTGCTTATATAATTAATATGCAGTACAAAAATAATTACAGCCATCCAGAATGACATAAATTGCTGATTGATTTTGAAATGTTTGCTGGCCATGAGTTGCTGACCAATTAGCTTTTTCTGCTGACAGATAATATTTTTCTTCTTTCAAAAATACTAATACTATGCTAACCATTTAAATAACACCCATAATTTATTTATTATTACACATCATAGTAAATATTATCATGTTTTAGCAAAAGCTGCAAACATGTTTAGTTTTTCTAAGTAAGGTTATCTGTATTTCCAAGCCTGTTTACCTATTTTGTAATCCCATGAAATAGCTCATCTGATTCAAAGAAACATTTCTACATTGTAATAATACTAAAAGTATTATTACAAATTTTTGTTAAACGCTGTATATAGGCAATTACTTGTCCTGGCTTATTCATCAACGCAGAAGTTAAATCGCTGAAGCTACAAACTTGAAATTTTGGCAGTTGATGGATTTTATGATGATGATGTTGATTGTGTAAGCATCCACTAAGGAAGGATCTTTGGGATTTTCACATTTAATAGATTTAATTCAATGTATTTCTGTAGTTTCGTATCTTATTCGCGAGCAAGCGAGCGACTTGTTTCACTTCAGGGTGAGCTTGTTTCTATTTGGGTGCTCAACCGTCATTGCTGTACTCTTCAGCAAATCAATCCCCAATTGGTGACACACAGTGACGTGGTGAGACTTTTCTGCTAGGTCCGTCTTAGCAATACAGTAGAATTTCACCTCCAAAAGCAATTCGTAGTCAGTTTTGGTCTGTAGTAAGTGAAGTTGCAGAGCGAATTAGACTAAAGAAGATATCCCAGGCTGCGAGCATAGCAGAAGTAATAGCATAAGCATAAGTATTATTAGTCCATGACTTTCCCACAACTGATAAAAGTTTCATACGAATTGTATCAAATTTCTATCCCTCGTCAATCAAACCGTCGATAGTCATATATGGAAAAAATCACTGTGAGCATAAATTGTCGATAGGATAAAATTTAACTGTAAATTATCTATAGTGCCTTGTCTCTAGTATGGATCTCGCCGCGACAGCTATATCGCGGGTTGTCTTTTATCGATAATTACTGTCAAATTTTATCCTATCGACTTGCAGTGCTGGCCGTAAGCATGCTTTGCAACGGACTTTAGATCGGCTATGAACACTGTGGACTCAGTTTTGTGACGAGCGGAGTGTTGTAAATTATTATTTTATTTCTATATCTTCAAAATTTAAATAGGCTCTTATCTGACACTACGTTACGCCGCTCTCATCACTATGGCCTTATAAGAAAATACATCAATCGCTACATAATATTTGTTGGCAAACATTTGATTTCAGCCTCTATAATACTCGTAGGTATCAAAAACGCAATTCTATATCAAATAGTACAAGTTGTTCAAATGGAACGGCTTGCAAAAGCTAGAGGTAAGTATACAAATCTCATCTTCTCGGAATACATCGGCAACCATCGATTCCTTCACAAAAATGTATCACCTCATATTTTCCTCTCGGATTTCAATATACCCTGCAATAACACGATGTGAGACGGGAGACGATATACAAGTATAGGATGCTGTATAATGCATGGTATACTAGCTTTTGCCGCGTGCTTCGGTACTATTAATATACCCTGTATATCGAATGCCTTTAAACGAGCAGTTCTTGTATATACGTAAAAAAATTGAATCTCAGAAACGGCTACAACGATTTTCATAAAATGTAGTTATGCGGGGGGTTTCGGGGAAGATATATCAATCTAGTTTTCATTTTTAGAAAACGTCTTTTTATCCGTGTTTTCAAGCAATGAAAAAACTGCTGGAACTCTAAAGCTACTTGACAATAGATGGCGTTGTTGGTTGCCAATGCATACCAATGCGTGTTTGGTTTGAGGTCACCGAGAAAATCTATGGTTTACGTACGGGCAAACCTCGGATATCCAGGATCATCATAAACTGATTACATATTGACATTTAAAATGATGAAGCCCGCATAGTATTACTGGTTTCGGTTTGTTAGATTTAATTTGTATGAGAGTTTAGTCACACTAATATTATAAAGTTGAAAGTTTGTGTGTTTGTATGTTTATTACTTCTTCACGCTCAAACGGCAGGACCAATTTTAATGAGATTTAGTATTGAGATGATAAAGCTCTGGATTAAAACATAGGATACTTTTCGTACTCATCATCCATCACCACGTGGGTAACCGCGGGGCGTAGCTAGTTTCATAGAAATATGTTGGAAACGTCGGAATATTAATAATATAAAATATACACGAATTAATCCTTTCTATGCCGTAATAATTAAAAAAAAGATTTATGAATTAAACTAACATATATTTACGTCTCTGGGACGCAAAGGTTAATCCGTTTTAAAATGTTAAATATAATGATTAATAGTCATGAAAGCATAAAAAAACATCGTTGTATTTAGTTCAAGCATAGTTTATTTTTATAGTATCAAAGCTTTAAGATGCGGTCCAACCACAATTTAAAAATAATTGGGTTAATAAGGTTGAAAATAGCTTGTTAGATTCGACGATGTAATGCGAAAATGCATTAATTTTGTACGTTTTCTTTATATTTTTTTATATATACCAACACAATTGAAAAAACTGCTGGTTATTAATTTAGAACTATATGTTGGCTAAGTATTACCTAAAAAAATATAGTGTTATTGCTGAAAATTCTGAGAGATTGGACATGAAAGTTTATTTTTATGGACCTATTTAGGTTTTTTTTCTGCTGAAAGAGAGTTACGAGTATATTTATGAATTCTGTTCGGTTATTACTCTTTTCCTATTCCTTTTCTAACCTGAGTATTTTTTTCATAATATACTATCGATCTGTTTGGTTACACTAGATGTTTAAAAATTCTGCATTTTACTATTATCAGGATACGAGCGCGCCTTAAGCGAGGATATATATTTTTTTATTGGTTAATCAACGTACCAAGAATCGGCGGCATCTACACGGATGGGTGACCACTGTGACACTTTGGGACAAAAAAGTAGACACTAAAACTATTCTTCACAAATTATTATTACAATCTATAACAAGCATTCATATTATTTTAATTTTTTGAATTGCGGAATTTCAATAATTACTAAAGGTAGACGAAGCGTTTCATTAAAGGAATCCTATAAAAACGGGAACCAAGTGGATAGTATTTAGTAATGCCTACAAATTGTCAGAAGTCCCATATTCAATACGAACCTTTTATAACCTCCCGAGTACAGACAGATTTAAGTTGACAAACTATTTTGTATAGATTCCGTATGTTATTCAGTTTGTCCCGAAAATCCGGGATCTCGGAGAAGCCGGGAGATTCACGGATCACATTTGCATGCCCCGATGCGATCGGAGCCTGACACAAGGGATGTAAGTGATATAGGGATGAAATCTACTGATAAACGAGCCGTTGATTTGGGACATATGGGGTATACAGACATCGCTCTGAGCGATAAGACCGCCCATTGGATACTAATAATTTTAAGTTTAATTATATGTATTTGAAAATATAATGTATGTTCGTAAAAAATTACATAAATATAAGTTAAATAGTGATCACCACACTTTTAATACTAGAAATACAAATAGGATAGCTGTACCTAGTTTTAGACTTGCGAAGACCAATAAGTCATTCCTAGGAAATTGTGTGCGTTTTTACAATAAAATCCCAAAACACATAACTGAGCTCACAGAGGGCAAATTCAAGTTGACTGTAAAAAAAGTTTTAATAAAAAAGCTTACTATAAAGTTCAACATTATATAGAAGATAACCCCTCACCAGTCGACTGTCCATATAACAATGAAATTTCTATTGTGTCTGGGCCGTACGACTGATGAAGTATTATAGATGCTTGGAATACTCCACTTCTGGCAAGCTGTCTCTCTGCCACCCATGATATGTAATATTTGTTGTACCTAAGTAGAAACATTGTAAACATCTATATAAAAAGAATGGCCCCGAGTTTCTTGCCGCTTCTTCTCGGTGGGCTCTATATATTTTGGAACGCGGCGGTAGAGTCTTTAAAGTAGATTATAATGAAAAGTTGACGTTCATAAGTGCGTCTTTGATTTAGTAATAGTAATCAAATAAAACGCAACGGCAGAATCGTTAACACGCCATTTGCTATTTTTATCGATAAAATAAAACAAACGATGCAGTTAGCCCGTTAACAACCAATGAAACCTAAAAAGTATAGGAATATGGAATTGTTTTTGATTCATTTCATTTCAGCTAGACTATAAAGACAGAATATGACCAAACTGATTGTTTAATGTTTTTAAAGCCATTTAGCCAAGTAAAGCCATTTCATTTCGTTCCTCATTAAGGCTCATCAAAACAAACAAACTCGTAGATGCCGTAGATGCCGCTTTCATATTATATATTTTCTTTTTAATAAAGTCGCAAAGTAACGCAAAATTTTGGGGCCATGGAACTATGTATACCTTAACGTTGCTTCCGCTTTTTAGTTGAACGCCGTTATTCAGTACCCTGCCCGTCTTAGTTCCCTCTCCCCATTCCAGCTAAGTGATGACGAGCTGTTTTACATGGCTACTTCGTGATGTAAAATCGATACATAACAACATGAAATCTGAATTGCGTCACGGAATTAGATCTAATAGTTATTACTGCATGTTTTCTTAAGCGATTATAGGTCTGAGATAGAATACTCTCTGCCACTATTGCGCCCCACACGTCGAGAGTATAGGCACAAGAAAATGAAACCAGGGTATAGGTGAGCCTTAGTGAAGCAGGTCACAACTCCACAGGCGCTGAAGCCTATTAAGATCGATCTGTAAGGCTACTGCGTATCTCATTTGACAATTTAAAGTGGTGACTGCAAAGTGTACATCGGTAAGCTGTCAAAAGTCAATTTGATAGTCACCGTTGGGTGTTGATACGTAATACCAATGCAATACCAATCTTGGTAAAAATCAAAGTGCGGTCACAACTGAACCTAGCTAGTTACTTTTTATGTCAAAGTTAGACGATAGCCTTAGTGGGTGATGCATTAACCGTCTCGCCCCACCTTGGCGGAGGACTGCTCACGGGGATTTTTAGTGGGTCTGAGCCTGAAGCCCCCTTCCGTTACCCTCGTAGTGTAAGGGAAGTGCACATCATTTACTACACCTCAAAGAAAGTGATAATCGGGATCATGCGAACAATCAAGTGAATTTAAGTAATCATTAATAAAAGAATGATTATCAAGGATACTCTGTGTCGCATGACACACACATTACAACATCACATAAATATTTGCCCCAGCCAGGAATCTAACCTGGGACCCTATGTTTCAAAAGCCGCTACCAAATGTGCTTACCAAGCCACCGTATTCTTTAACAGAACGTATAGCTGCATGTTAAAAAGTAAATTTATGAGATACTTAAGTTACAAATACGTTAAGTACCAGTTTGTACATTTTACTAAGTATAAGTACCTAGATGACTGAGCTTTACTCTTTTTTTTTTATATACCTGACCTGTTTTTGACTTGTTGCTTAACAACGCCATCTATTTTGAAGTAGCTTTAGTGTTGGTGTGTCGGTAAAACAGTTTGGTGTAGCAGTTTTTTATTGCCTGAAAACACGGAAAAAACGACGTTTTCTAAAAATGAAACCTAGCTAGGCCGATTTTTCGTCCCCGAACCTCCTGCATACTCAACTTCATGAAAATCTTTGAAGCCGTTTTCAAGATTCAGATTATATAATATACAAGAATTGCTCGTTTAAAGGTATAAGATAGATATGCTTCTTTCGGTTGGTCAAGGCAGTTCAATAGATGTCGCTCCGTCCCCGTAAGACGGTTTAATTCAGAGAGAGTTAAAATTCTATGCTCGGACTCGAACCTCGGTGACCTAGTTGGTCAATGGCATCTGACACGGAGAGTCAGAAGACGCAGGTACGAACCCCGTCCGAGGATGTGAATTTTTCTATCTATAAATTTCAATGTAAGATGATATTCCGAGAAGTTCAAGGTCAAAATGAATCGTTCATCTGTCGACCTCCGGTTTGGAAGCTTCAATAGTCTAGATTTAATTCCATCGGAGCGCCATTCAATTGGCTGATATCTCGCGCAGATGGTTTTGAAGGGTGATCAATCAGAGTGTCTGCAAAGTGCGGGGTCATGCTGAAAACATAATATTTTGATATTTGTCCGGTAAATCATCGATTAAGGTCGCGGAAGACTGACATTTTAGATTTCTACTAATCATAGTAAAGGGAATAGTTATTTGAGCTACAAGCACAATGCAGAGTTAATCAAATCTAATATTTCAAGAGTTATTGGCCGCGATAGAAAAACCGGTTCATTAAATACGCCATAAATCGTAAACGGTAAGTTTTACAAAAAGTTTACTGGAAACAAAAGATGCAAAATTTTATTCTTCTACTATATAAAAATAAGTCGGGTTTTCCTTCCTGACGCTATAACTCCAGAACGCACGAACCGATTTCCACGGTTTTGCATTCGTTGGAAAGGTCTCGGGCTCCGTGAGGTTTATAGTAAAGAAAATTCAGGAAAAAATAAAAAAGAAAGCGGGAAAATCTTTTTTCACATACAGCGCCATCTCTGATACATAGCATGTACTACAAACCAATATTTTAAGTAGATGTCGCCAAACGAAATGTTACATAAAACGAAGCCATCTGGTGGCGAAACGGAGTTCGCAAGGTTTGCTAGTTCTCTATAATAATAGTCTACATGACTTTTGCCCCAAAGTGCATAGTTTCCGAGATATCGGCCGGAAACGTTTTTTCAAGATGGCGATTGTGGCGTCACCTGGATCATTCAGAGTCAGCATTTTGTGATTTTATGCTCAGTAAGTGATCCTAAA
This sequence comes from Selenia dentaria, assembly GCA_917880725.1. Taxonomy (NCBI): domain Eukaryota; kingdom Metazoa; phylum Arthropoda; class Insecta; order Lepidoptera; family Geometridae; genus Selenia; species Selenia dentaria. The sequence goes on along the minus strand of OU862885.1, from coordinate 31,269,461 downwards.
CCTTATAAAAAATAAAATTTGGATCGAAAATTCTGAGCACAATTAAATTATATTTTTACTGGCCTATTATCAGTTATTCAACCGTGAAGCAGTAGTGTGCAAACATTTTTGTGAAACACATTCTATAGTATAGTGCTGCCATGCAATGTGAACTGTGGGCCGAGCACGAAAATCTGCTTAAGTGTAACGTTACCGTATCATTGACGTGTACAGTCAAAGTGTGAGTTATCTGTGCCACTATTGTACTAGATAAATACGTTAACGATGCGATTACGTTACACTTAAACAGAATTTCGTGCTCGGCCCACTGATGCTAAATGTAAGTCATTACACCCCTATAGGTATAAGGTAAGGTAGGTTGTACTGAATTTGATCTCTCACTTGAAAATTTCTGATAAATGTGTTTTATAAGATGTTAGGGCGCGCTCGTACCCTGATTAAAGAAAAAGCAGAATTTTTAAACACCTAGTGTAACGAAACAGATTGATAGTATATTATGAAAAAATAAACTTTCACGTCCAGACTCTCAGGATGTTCAGCGAACACTATATTTTTTTTAGGTAATACGTATAGTACTAAAGTAATAACCAGCAGTTTTTTCAATTGTGTTAGTATATATCGAAAAATATAAAGAAAACGTACAAAATTAACGCATTTTCGCATTACATCGTCCAATCTAACAAGCGATTTTCAACCTTACGTAAAGCATCGTAAATTATTTTGAAATTGGGGTTGGACCGCGTCTTAAATAGCTTCTCTTACAACTTCGCTGGAAACATTTCCCTACAACAAAACACAGTAATGTTTGCACACTACTGCTTCACGCTGAATAACTTGCAAAGGTGTGCTAGTTTCCCAAGACTCTGCAAGTCTTACAACAAAAAAATTATATTGTCTAGCAGGTGATTTGAAAAAAAAGGTACTGTATCGAAAATGTAAGTGAGGAGAAGGGGAGGAAGGTATATAGCAACAGTTCTACTACAAAAATGTTTATATCTACTCTTAGTACCTAACTCTTAAGAGGATTGCATAGCTAGTACTTTCCATACTAAAAGAAAAAACTCTTTTCTACCTCTTAACATTGTCCGATTTCAATGATATTTATAGCATAGTAAACAATGTAATGATTCCAGTAATCAAAACGCACGGGGCGTATTGATTTTTTCAGTATTTCAAAGTACTATAAATTCCTTTTTTAGAACTTAAAAAAAACTGAAAAAATCAAAACGTATGGGCATAGTAAACAATGTGATGATTCCGTGAAAAAAAACTCACTGAAATCGGACAATGTTAAGAGGTAGAAAAGAGTTTTTTCTTTTAGTATGGAAAGTACTAGCTATGCAATCCTCTTAATGATCATACATGAAATAACATCAAAAACGAGCTTATCAATAAATCCCTCAACGCCACGTATACATCCGTAGCTCATACCTACATCCCACCTGACAGGAAGCACCTGGCCATGCGCCACAGACTAGGTACCAGTTACTATCCAAAATACGGTATATTGATTTGGCCCGAGGTTCAGATCAGTACACCCTCGAACGCAGGTCATTCATCACGACCAAACCGGTACAAAATAACGCTATTATACGCCAATATGTGTCGAACACTGTAACAATACCAATTTATCTTCTTATTAGCACACGTATACGGAACCTTCTACCTTATTATGAACATATTAAGTATATTATTCCTTGAATAGTGTTTCAGGGGTACTGTCAAGATTGGATATTAAATGCGTTACCGGCGTCAGTTAGACGATGGAGACGAAATGTAGTTGTATACCTGTAACAAAAGAAATGTTTCGTTAGTAAATTATGTCAAAATGTAAATTAGATTGAGTCAAGGAGTGGACATTGGTGTCGAAAGTTGCCATACTTTTACTCTTATTCTGTTTAGGTTAAAATCCAAATTAGTTTAACCTTTAAGAATGACAGCACTAAAATTAGACATTTCTCTACAACTGTAGGTATATTTTAGACAGATTAGTCGTCACGTAACATGGTGCTCGCTAAACTAACGTAATACCTAAAATTGAATAGCAAGATCCTATTTTTAGAAATTACATTCTAAGTGTTATATGAATTTAGATTCTAGTGTTAACAGAATAAGGACAACAATAATTAAATTTTAGTTCGATAGTTTAGTTTTTAGTTTTTTGAACAAGTGAATCGCTACCATTAGCTGGCAAACATGGCGTCTTACCCTCTACAAATACAAGCTTGGTAACTGCCATGGACAAGCGTAGTGCTTACCATCAGACACAAGACTTGCACTTCTCGTCACTTTATTGTATAAAAAAACTTAGTCTGACACAATGATGGTATATTAACAAGTACAATTTGAAAAATTTAACACCGACTTCCATTCTATTCAGTTATTGGAGTGTATCTCAAAAACTACTAGACCGAATTTGATGAAATTTAAAAGGAACCACACGGGAAGCACCTTTCAAACAAAAAATAACAAAAATAATTTTGAGAATCGGTTCACCCAGTCGTAAGTTATGAGGTAACAAACATAAAAAATACAGTCGAATTGAGTACCTCCTCCTTTTTGGAAGTCGGTATAAAAGAGGAAGATTCGTTATGATAATGCTGACGCGAGCTCAATGTTGTCCCAGCTTTCGCGCATACAAGAACGTATTTTTCTTACTATGACGGATAGCATATTATATCGTTCAACGACAAATGGACCGTATTTATACGCGAGTACTATATCTACTCTTTTTAATATAAGATAATTGGTCTGAAATAATTACACCATACGCCAAACTAACTGAAATGTCTGGGAAAAGTACCGAACTATTATTATTTCATACTCAAAGAATAAGTAAGCTGAAGTGGCAATGGGCTGGCCATATTTCCCAAAGAACCGATAACCGCTGGAGTAGACGAGATCTTGAGTGGAGACCACGTTTAGGCAAACGGAGTGTAGGACGCCCTGCGGCCAGGTGGAGAGACGACCTGCGGAAGGCGGCTGGACTAACTAGATGCAGAGAGCTGAAGACCGAGCTCTGTGGCGTACTTTAGGAGAGGCATATGTCCAGCAGTTGACGTATGTGGGCTAATGATGATGATTAATATTTACTCTCCAATAATAAGTTACATACAAAACGTTTTCCAGTAAATAAAGCATAACACACGAATTGGAATAAGCATTCTTTAAAAATATACCAACAAATATGTTACAAACTGATCCAAAACAAATAGCGAGTGAGCAAAACAAACAACAGCGGAATACTATAAACGTAACAAAATAGCAAATAAAAGAGCGGAAACGAGTTCAGAAACGGTTGCAGTTTCTATAAAACCATGAGTGGATAGAATAATAATAACTTTGCAACGGGACAAACAATGGAACTGTGATTTCTAGTACATTGTACTGTTTTTTTAATGGAGCAACATCCACACACTCCAGTGGGCCTTGCACGAAAATGTTCTGGTGTTGAGAATAAGAGGTGAAATTTCCAAAAATATAAATATGATTATTATGTAAATGAATTATTCAGTTATTAAACTATTAGACGATTTAACATAGCAAAGTATATCTATTATTAACAAAAAACTGATGTTAGATAAGAAAAACATTACAGAACAAAATATTCAATCATAATTTGAAAATTAATAATTACGAAGCTACCTTCAAATGCCTAGTATAATAACCATGTTGTTAGATTGCTGTCACGCATTACATAATTGTACTATAATTGTCCCAAGTTTTGGGGAAAATAACAAATAATTACGGGCAATTACTGGAACCAGCCAGAAAGCCTAAATAACTTGTCCAGCTGTGATTGTATCTAGCTTCTAGATACAATATAATAATTACAGTCAATTGCCTTAAAAAAGAAATTGTTTTGATGGTCTGTCTCAAATGAGAAAAGGCAAAAAAATAAATGTTTTCACAGTATTAGACGAGGTAGTCTGTGAAGGCTATCAAGTGACGAAAAACAAAATCCAAGGCAATTTGAAGGCAGAAGAGAATTACAAGAGTTTTGAAAATAATTCAAAGTATTTTTAATACATAAATATTATTATACCTTGGACGATTTTTTAAAGGATGAATTATAATACAATGATATAAGATTATATTACATGATGTAGATGTGCTATTAAGACATATTGGTCCGCTACAACTCATATTGCCCTTCCCTTTCAGGACCTTAAGTGATGCTTTGTAATTTATAAGATCCTATATGATGATGCAATAAAATATTGCAGTGCTGCCAACTTAGCGCGTTCAGCGCCAGATCTAGCGCTTTTTTCGAGGCAAAGCGCGTTTTAGCGCCTAGCGCTAAATCTAGCGCTTTTTTTAATTATATTATTAGCTTAACACAGAATGCATCAGTAACTTTTTTAGCAACACTGAAATGCTAAATGTATTGTAGTCTATGAGTAAGATGATAAATGTTTTATTTTGTCATTAGCAGCTAACTTAGTTACCATAGTCTACGCTTCGTTTTATTTCATATTAGAAATATAAATTTATATTAAAAATCGTCCAAGTCCAAGATCAACCAACTACCTAATTCGACCGCAGAGAGTGTTGTATACGTTGAAGACCACGATTCGGATAAAGATTATGATTTAGACCTGATTATGAATAGTTCTTAAGTCCCTTTATTAAATAATATCATTATATTAGGCACCTACTATTTTATTGCTTTTAAGTTACCTTTTAAATGTTATTTCTTGAATAAAAGTTCCTACTTATGTTATTTTTTTAATTATGTTGTAATTGTATAACGTATACTTGCCTATTTAGTCTGATTTACCTAATCAGTGTACAATAATTTCGATAAATCTCTTACCTATTGAATCTGATCCGAGCATATTTTTTATTCGTTCGTGGCATTTAGCGCTTTCTAGCGCGTTTTTGACTTGCCGAAAGCGCGTTTTTGCAAAATCGAGTTATATATAGCAGCACTAAAATATTGAATATGACGAGACGGGCAATTCGTGCGCCAGATTACGCGTACCCATGACAGTTGCATTGCCACCCGAGTTTTGCTTACCAGTCTACCCGTAATATTGTTTTTGTGTCTTTTTCGCCTTATCTTACTTGGTAAGAATACCAGGCACTGCTGTGGTAGCAATCAATACAACCTCTTGCAGGAGATACATCCTGCCTAAGTCTGGATTCCTTGTCTCTAACGATTCGCTAAGGGAATATACTCTAACTCCGTCCTCACTCAAGAACTCAAGGATATTTGCGTAGGTATAGGTAGAGTATACATCTGTCATTATATGTACTGTGACTTTTAGATTGCAGCTACAAATTCTGACTGTCCCGAAATATATGAACCTTTTACAAACCTCATGATAGAAAATCGTATGGCAATGATACTCGTAGTTTAATGGTCAGTGCCAAGCAAACTGTGGCTAAACGCCACTTGCGTGTAGGAAGCATGTCTATCATAATAATAACCCATGTTGCATCTACAATGAAAGCCAAACCTGGCGCCCATTTATACTTGTTGAGTTTTAAAGCGTAATCGTCACGGTATATCGCAATTAGTCTTCACTTTTTATTTAAGTAGCTATAACGTGAACATTTGGAGCGATAGTCGGGGGGGTAACAAGGGTCGGCCGTCGATTAGACAGCCATGGGGTCGATTCCCACCTGAGGTTTCGGTTAAGGTAACATCGTGATGAAATCCACAGCATGTTGGCACTCCTGGTGCACGTCTGGCGAGCTACCGCCTTCAAAATTGAAAATCTGTCGCTAAGCACCTGACAGTGTGTTCTGGCAACTGTGCTTGAGAACCTATTTAGTTATTCCTATCTATTCTAGTTAGAGTGTGATACCACCGTCGACAGCATCACCACATCATCATTTGAGGACGTACGTTCACTGCTGAACATATGCCTCTCCATAATTTTCCAAAAGGACCGGTTGGAAGCGGCCTGCATCCAACGTCGTCCTGCGACTTTTATCAGGTCGTCTGTCCACCGTGTCGGTGGACGACTTACGCTGCGCTTGCCGGTCTGTGTTCTCCATTCCAGAATCTTCCGGCCCCATCGGCCATCTGTTCTGCGTTCTATGTGCCCTGCCGACTGCCACTTTAACTGGCTAATCTTCTGGGCTGTGTCAGTGACTTTCGTTCTGCTACGGATCTCCTCATTTCTGATTCGATCACGTACAGAAACCCCCAGCATAGCCCTCTCCATAGCTCGTTGTGCGACTTTGAGCATCACCACATCACTGACGATCAATTCGTAAGATAGTGGTTAAACACTAGCCTATCGACTGTCTGCGACGTTACAGTGGAGAAATTGGTTTACTCAGACTATAGTAGATCCAACCGTTTATCCTCTTTTTGACAGATCTAATTTGTCAGTTAAAGTGTTGTGACCAAGTGATTATAGTGGACACGATTTCGATTCATTTTTCTATCGAGTCTGTGCGGAAAGAGAATAGTCCTAGGAATGGCGCCATGACCATGGCTATTGGCCATCTAGAAATACGTCAGCCAATGGGGAATGTTGAAAGGGCGTGGACAGGCCGTCATGGCATGGCCATCTAGAAACGCATCAGCCAATGGGAAATGCTGACGCATTTCTAGATGGCCATGCCCAGATGGCGAGGCCACGCCGTCCGGTTACACCCGTGTAGTTTCCAAGGTAAGCTATCAAATTCTGAGTTATAAGTTTTCACTTCTATCGGCAATTCCTATGACTGCCAATTTTTTTGTCTATGGGTAAGCAGTAGTATTTTATCAAGGTAGTAAAACTCAATGGTCCACCGCCGTTTTGTATTTGTCACTGTCACTCGCAACAAGACGCCCGTGCTAGTAATTATTTGCTGAGTTTTATATTGGAACTATAAAATGCCGAAAGGATCAGTGCTGAAAGGACAGACGAGAGAAATGGTGATCAAGCTTCGTAATTACTTTGAAGCAGAGTATCAAAATGGCGGCCCGCTTTTACCATTGTCGCAAGTGAGAGAGCGCGTTGCGGCCGCGTTAGGTATTAGTGCATCTACGATTACAAAAATTACTACCGAAGCCTACGGAACAAGCGGCATGCAGGAGAATAAGCTTCGTACGCCGAAGAAAAAACGCCAACCACGTCGTGTGACTTCGGTTGACAACTTTGACGCAGACGCTATACGCCGTCATATATATAACTATTACTTACGTAAAGAAGTTCCAACACTTAAAAAACTTGTTGCTTCTTTGCGTGAATGTGATTTGTTCCGAGGTCAAAAATCGTCATTGGTAAAGGTCTTGAATGAAATTGGATTTACTTATAAAAAATCGGACAAACGCAAAATATTGATGGAGCGTCGCGACGTAGCTTTTGCTCGTTGCGAATTTTTGAGCGAAGCCAAAAAAATTACAGATTGGTCAAATGTTGTTTTCACTGACGAAACTTGGCTGAATGCGAACCACACAGTGTCTAAGAGCTGGACTGATGACACCGCTGCTTCCACTACCTCAGTACCGATGGGAAAAGGAGAACGTCTAATCATTTGCCATGCAGGGTCTGTGAAAGGATTCATGCCAGATGCTTTGTTGGCCTTTAAATCCAAAAAAACAGTTGAGTACCACGAAGAAATGAATTCTGAGGTTTACGAAAGTTGGTTTAAGGAAATGGTACAATCATTGGAAGAACCGTCAGTTATTATTATGGATAACGCATCCTATCACTCACGCCAAATTGATAAAATGCCGACCCAGGCCGACAAAAAACAAGTAATCATTGACTGGCTTCAACGACATGGTGAAAATGTTGATAACTCCTTACTAAAAGTACAATTACTAAATATATTACGAACAAAAAAACACTTCCCAAAACGATATGTGATCGACGAAATAGCTGCAGAACATGGTCATTGGGTTCTTAGACTTCCACCCTATCATTGTCAATACAATGCCATTGAATTAATATGGGCTCAAGTTAAAGGACACGCTGCTAGAAATAACACAAAACCCCCATTCACGGCAAACAAAATGGTAAATTTATTAAAAAATGCATGTGTGAAAGTAACTGCGGAAAGCTGGCAAAATGTAATTCAAAAAACACAAGAAACTATAATGGCAGATTGGGATAAACACGTGGCGATAGATTATATGAGTCAACAATTAATTATAAATGTCGGCAATAGCTCGAGTGACAGCAACGATGAATCTGATTTTGATTAATAAATAAATAAAAATAAAAGATTAGATTTCGTTTGCTTAAATTGGAATTGGGGTTGCTCAAACTTTACTATTTTCTGGTACCAAACGGCAGACTTTAATGTCTGCCATCCCCAGCGAGCAACACGGAAGGGAGTAGCCTTAGCTAAAAAATATTGTTCAAATCTTTCTGTCATTTCTTGCGGGAGGGGAAGTTGCACACTAGCGCAAAGCCGCACTATTACATACAAAACATACCTGTACCGATCCATTGCCGATCATACTCACACAACCAAATCACTAACACATAAAAAATAAAGCACCATTCACAAATCTAGCCCCGCCCTCACCCCACAGTATATTATCAAACTCCATGGTCCATGCGGACTTGTACTTTGACAGAGGGGAAACGCTGTGTATGCCTACTCCCTTCCGTGTTGCTCGCTGGCCATCCCAGATTTAACCGGTAACAGCTTCGTCAAGTATGACTTGTACTTGTAATCATCATAGTCATCATAACCTTGTTCTTTTTTGGATATACACCAGGAGATAAACACGTCTTCAAATAATGCTGTATGTTTTCCTGAGGCGCATCAATATAACGGTTTTACATAAAAATAAATCCGATATTATGTGCCGAGAACGGAAAACACCCGTGTAAAAATAGTTCATAAACAATATCGATATCTCAATCGTAACTTCGTAACATCACTATGTTGATAGCCATAGAACGTAATTTTTTAAAAACGTTTGTTATTTTATGGAATTTATAAAAAAACTACTGCACTTATGGACTCATTTTGTGAAAGATGATTATTATACGGGATCAAGGAGCAAATTTAAGCAGTTGTCATATTTTTAAAACCTCGCATTTATAAGTTAACTTTTGCGTAACATCGTCATGTTACGTTCTATTGGTGCTGTCAAAAAGAGGATAAACGGTTGGATCTACTATAGTATTAAGTTAGTACGTCTTTGACGTCTTCTCCATACGAACATGTATCTGCGCTATGTCACATAAGAGGAAACCGAGCAATTCCTTTGTATGGAGTACTACAACGAGTACTACATACGAGCTGTGTTACCTGATATTTCTGCAGTCTACTGCCGTTACATTATTGGCTCAGTGGAAGCCTACATAACTTTACCTACTTTACATAGATCACCATTTTTTTAATGTTATTTTGACGGTTTAACTTACGCGGTAGGTATAGTCGAATATCTCGACAGGTTTCGTGACCGTCCGGGCCACTTCTTCATGAAGTACTTGCGCACCCAGCTGCGTTCGCGCTAGTACCGTCCAAATAACATTAAAATGTGTAATACTTACGAAAGTTTCAATCAAGTTACACCATTTTCCTATCTACCCATTATGTGATTTATTGTGAAGTTTGTAATAATATAATTTGAAGCTGCATAATAATTTTGATGGCTCTATGACATTCAAGTATGATTTATTTCTTCTATAATATTGAAAACAAATTACATGAAGGGTTACGGGGCTGGCCACTAGATTTAAATTAACAATTTACAAACATTTTCAGATTTTCTTAATTATTGTCCATTATTTTTTGGTACTTTATTTTACTCATGTTCCTGGAAAATTATATGATAAATTATCTATTACGGTTTTAAAAATATGGTACTCTTCCAAAACTAACCGAATACCCTATTATTGTTCGGTATTATAACCAAGTATTTAGTAATAAGCATTATTTAGGCGGAAAATTAAGTAAATAAATAGGTTTTAATTGAGACCATTCCATTAATGAGCGCTTCCGTTGAACCAACAACGATGGAACGCAAACTAGATTGGCGACACCCCATTTAATTTGGGACAATTTTATGAAGGTGTTTGTTTATGAAAGCTAATAGTTTAAAAGATCGAGTCTGACTCGTGCTATGAAGGTTCTGTGTATTAATTCCGAATGATTCGTATTGAAGGACAAACTATACTTTTTTACTTAATAGTGAAAAAAAAACTCGTCGAACCGCATCCTGATACATTAAGTAGTTAAGTCTCATGTGCTTGTAATTTCACCGGCAACTCATACCCTTCAAACTGGAGAATAGTAATGCGAACATTTCTGCTTCGTGGTAGAAATATACAAAATTAATGCTACTAAAATGTGATGTATGATTTTGTATTCCCGTTGAAACGGATCAAAGAATTTTAATAAAACTTGGAAAGGAGCTAGGCTATACCCAGGATTACCCTCAGGTTACTTTTTACCCTGGAGAATCCTTCTGGATTATGATCTAGATATCACCAATGGGGGTAAGGATGTAAGTTTAAGACTTAAAACAAAAGCAAAGTAAACCAAAACAAAAGACCTTTAATGAGTATGAAAATCAAATGTAATAATTTCTTTCAGTTTGTATACGTAGTTCGTTCAGGAAGGCCACTGTTTGCGTGTTCTCTATGGTAACTGACGTCATTACATTTGATGCCCAGTAATAAAAACAAGTTTATCGTTCGACTCGCTGCGCCTTTTAATAATTGTCATGGGTTTAACTGTTATCCGTATAAGTATAGTATGTGTATTTTTAACAAAATAAAATGTAAAATGAAATTAAAAACCTGGCTTCTGACTCTAAATTTCAATCAAACAGAATCATTGCTTAAAAATAACTGCTAAATGAAAACATAGTTACAGAAATATTAATAAAATAAATATGAGAAAAATTAAATCATTTTATTATTCTCAAAAATATACATATTACAATTCATATTATGATACATATGCATACCTTGTAATACCTGTTGTAGCATCAAACTGTACAATTTCTAGGTGACTAAAAGTGACATGACAACCCTACAAGACTCATTTAATAATGCATTCGTGCACGCATTCTAACCTCTGTGTTTTATTCGTCTATTAGCTCCGCCTGCAGTTTTCCCGCGTAGTGATAATGAAGATGAGAATTACACTATTTGAACATGACAAAAAGTCCTTAGGTACACTGAAATCCATCCAGCCGCTTGAGCGCGAAGGAATAAAAAGCATGCACACTCACTAAATCACCCACAATCTTTGAATTTATTATATTAGTGTGTTACGTTTATACATAGGTACACTTATACCAACGTTATGTAAGTAATCAGTTCCAGCAGTAATAGAATTAAATTATTATTTTTTATACTTATACGTTATTAACTCACCTACACATTCGAACTCGCAGGAGGTCGATGACATTCGGGAATCAGATTTTCTTGTCCGAATGTCATCAAACCATAAATATAGTACCTACATGTGCTTCTATTTGTTTACTTATCTTAAATTATATTGTCTTAAGTACCTATAATAACTGTGAAATATGTTTATATTAGTGGATACGGTTGCTTGTAGGTAGGTACTTTTGTACGATGTCTAGATTTGGCCACTGGTGTACCGGCGCGTGTTTATAGGTTAATACGTGCAAGGTACCTACAAGCAACTGTGGTAATCCACAGAATGTTAAATAAGTAAGTAAATATTATTAATGTACAAATTGTTTTTTTTTTTAATTTGGTATATTTAGGGCGCAAGTTAGGAATTCCAAGTTGTTGAGATGCGTAGGTTATAAATTCAATCGGTCAAATGTATGTTGGAAAGCAACGGGACAATATTTTTAATTCTAAAACCAACAACATTTGTTATAACAACTTGTTTCAATTCGGACATTTTTTCCGTCCCCATACGACGGTTAAAATTATATAGAGTTAAAATTCGATGCGCGGACCTCGAGCCTCGGTGGACTAGTGGTCATGGCGTTTGACACGGGCTGTTTGAAGACGCGGATTCAAATCCCGTCCGAGAATGTGAATTTTACTCTCTAAAATTGTAATGTTTCTTGCAATTTTATTTTTTTCCAGCTCAAGAACTAAGAACATTTGATTCGATAACTTGTTTGAATACTAGAAATTAGCCTTATACAGGGTTATTGGTAAGTCGACCTATTCCCATTAAGGGCGTGCAGTTTACTTCGTTTCTGACTGATTTCACTATGAAACACTGTCAACCTAACAACCTAACCTAACAATCCTAAATCTAACCGTGTTCGAGATATTTGAATTTATTGTTTTATTATTTATTCGTTTTCATAAGTTTAAACCGTTTCCAACGACTTATTTATTAATTTTACATACAATTTTGGTTATTGAGGTCATAGAGCATCTTATTTTACATGTAAAAATCAAATCATAGTAGTAATAAGACTTAGACATTTCAATTAAAATTCAATTAAATATCTCGAAAACGGTTAGATTTAGGATAGGGTGTTACATAGTCATTAATTATAATAAATAAATAATATGAATTTAATTTGATAGTCAAATCAGTCGGAAATGATGTAAACTGCTCGCTCTTAACAGAATGGGTCGACTTAATCAATAACCCTGTATATTAAAAGGTTACTTTACTACGGCCAGAACTCACTATTAACAAATTTTGTTTATTTATTTATTATAGTGAGTTTCACATCTTATACCAATAAGTATTACCTACATAACCATAAAACCGCCACAAACAAGAGCCATTTTGAAACTTCATTATATAGACTTTGTGTAAACAAGTAAGTAGGTAGTCAAAGTTCCACAAACTAAATTAAAACGTAATAAAACCAGCCACATTATGTGTTGTAATGAAAAGTAATTGACATAACAAAATTGTATAGTAGTCACCCGAATAAACAAAGTTTGTAACGACTATTTAATATTATTCGTAGGTTTTTAACTTCAAAATACAGCTTCTACTAAATGAATTTTCTACCGACTTCCAAAAAGTTCACCCAGTCAAAAGTTATGAAGTAACAAACATAAAAAATATACAGTCAAATTGAATACCTTTACTTTTTTTGGAAGTCGACAATTATGCTTTATTGTCTGGTTGTTCCGATCAATCTGTAAAATGTCTGGAGCGAGAACTTGTTCTGAAATACTCGATTTTTTTTTCGCAATTCGTTAAGTAATTTCTAATGTACTTAACATAAAGTTTAGGGTTCCGTACTTCAAATAGAAAAAAAGTTGACCGTGCGTTCCTCTATCTGTCTTTAAAGACCCTTTTTCTCAGGAACGTGCTCACAAATGTTTGAACTGTCGCCTTTTTGTCTAACTTGAATGAGAATGAAATGTCACTTCATTCTCATTCCTTGGTTCCAGCCAATAGGCATGCAGGGTTTCGGCCAGAATGGGATTCAAATGTCAAAATGAAGCCCCATTCCCATTCTGCGTAGAGATGCACAATAAGGCCGATGTCCGGGTATCCACCTGGGACCAGCAGTTCAGAAGGCAGGGAACTGCCAACTGCGCCAACTGCCTAGTCAATACCATAATACAGTTCGGACTGTTTAAACAATAGCAAAGTGAAAGTGATTCGCTTTTATTATGCATCAATCAGCCGATCTAGAAAGGTGCCCATCTGTAGCGATTAGTTGTTCATTCCATGCTACGTTTGTTGCTGTTTCCCTTTCCAATTTGTTCTAATAAACAAGTACGTCGGCCTGATCCGAGAGCCAAGATGTACCGCTCTAGACGTTTTGGTTTAATTCATGCAGCATTGAGGTCAACCCCGAGTAATTAATATTCACATAAGGTTTTCGCTAAAAATATAATTATAATAATAAAGCCAATTTATTTCCAATACCATAACTAATTACATGCATGACTTAATTTATTAGAGTATGTATTTTTATTAATCACTATCCTTTTCTTTATCTTCCTGGATAGGAACCCCTTTTTGGGTGTAGGCCTTCTCCAGCTTGTTCCAATGTTCCCTGTCTTTTGCCTTTGTTCTCCATTCTATTCCCGCTATAGCCATGATGTCATCACTCTCTCTGTCATCTTTTCTTAGGTTATCCTTTTGCTCTTTTACCGCTTGGTCCGCTCCACTTCGTTGCCTCGATCGTCCATCTCTTATCATCATATCGGGCTAGGTGCCAGCCCAACGCCATATTAATCTAAGGCTGTGATGTAGAGCATCTATTAGCTTAGTCTTTCTCCTGATGTGATCGCTTTTTATTTTGTGTGTTTTTCTTATTTTGAGTATGCTTCTCTCCATCGCCCTTTGACAAGTGACCAATTTACTAGCTAAAAATATACAAGACCAAAAATAAAATAACAGATTTGGTATATAAATTAAACGAATGTAATCGCGTTAATTTATATTATTTTTAATCCGACGTTTCGTACACTTTTCAGTGATCACGGGATAAGTTGTTTGTTAAAGAGTTAAATATATATTTGTAAGCTCATGTATTTGCTTTGTAAGTCATATTTGGCCACCGTGTGACCAGTATGCTACCGCTGGCCTATCATCGTCTCCATAATGAAATGTAAAATAAGTAATAATCCTCTTTATCATACGATAAAAATAATACTGATGTCGGTATAAGCATGACATAGATATCGCTCAAAGAAGCAATGATTCTTAATGCCATTAAAATGTATAATTAAAGCGGCAGAAATAACTACACATAGCATAAAAAACATACCTGTAACTAATTACCAAATTTTAAAAAACAAGAAGATATGTTTATTCGTGTATTCTACGACTAATTTAAGTAAATAAGCAGCAAAGAAAATATAATTTGATTACATTAGCATATATTTATACTAGAGTTGTTATAATCCTGTGATTGCCGGAACATCCGGCTTATATTTCAATTTTGCCTCCGTCGTACAAATAAATAGAAGTAAGCCAGTTAGTTTATTTTTTTTAATTTTATCGATGTGCGATCCGAAGATCATCCACATAGTTCAGTAAAATTGCTTGGAAGTAAGCAATGATGTTAATTATATAAACTGAGGTAGATACGCCTTACTGCGCTCGGCTTGGCGACATTAACAAGCTAGTTGTCTTGAGTCAACTTAGTTCCAGCCTGTCTGGCAACGACGCAGCGCGTATCCAACATTCAGGAAAAAATGCCTTCTTATGTGTTTAGAAACTGCAGAAATATGTTCTGCAGTTTCTACTGGAACGAGTGTAAAAAACAAGAGTGATGTATCTTTTCATGTATGTTCAGTAATGGTTTTCTATTTTATCTATCAAAAATGGAAAATAAAAAATTGTACTTTAATTTAAATTAACTCCTGCGACGTTGCCGCTTCGATACCCGCGCGAATGTGACAAGTAGCGAGCGACAGAGAGAACGAGGCTGTCATTGGCGGTCGAATGATCGGCCAAAGGTTGGAAAGGAACGTTGTTGATATGAATAATATGTTGATCCCTTTCTGACAACTAGGATTTATATATCTTCGTGTTCTTTTAATATTGTCAGTGTAGTTAATTTCGCTGTGCGAGTTGTGAACTATAGCTATAGGTAGGTATAGCATAAAATTTGCCATGTTTAAAATTTATAAAACGTCTCTATAGTTAATCTCATTGGAAGTAAGAGGGTTCTCTTACGTGCTGTGGCCTGAGCACGAAAATCTGCTTAAGTGTAACGTTATCGTAACGTTTGCGTATTCAGTACAAACTATGAGTTATCTGTGCCACTATTGTACTAGATAAATGACATTTTGTACTAAATATGTTAACGATGCGATTACGTTACACCTAAACACATTTTCGTGCTCGGCCCACTGAATGATAGTATGAAATATTCAGGTATTAATGCCAGCAAAGGTCAACTAAACGTGTGCCATATTGCTCAACACCCCATTCTTAAAACGGGTATGTTGTGTAATCACATAACAGTGTTACTCACTAACCAAATAAATTTTTACTTTTTAAATAATTTCGCTCGAATTATACGATTTTTTTATTGGAACGAAGTTCCTTATCGCGCGTTGTGAAAGGGGGCTAGACGGAAAAAATTCTTACGAAAAGTTGTCACGACACTTTTTGCTATAGTAAGCTGTCTGTCTGTCTCTCTCTCTCTTATAGAAAGCAAGTGCGGCGTCGCATGTTTCTCTGTCTGTCTCTTTCTCTCTCTTATAGAAAGCAAGCCAGATGTTGTAATCGTAGCAAGTGGCGCCATTTAGTTCCGTAAATTTATACTATATGGCGACTCAGGTAAAGTTAGCTCGCGGAGGCATTTCATTCACTGGATGTAATATGTAATTTTGAGAAATATATTTGAACACTTCCCATACGCAGAAAGGAGTTTTATTGAAGTACGCGCGATTATCGGAACCTATTATTGGAATATTTACCATGGTTTTGTATTTTTAGCATTATTTTCTCTGGTGAGGAACTTCGTTCCATCCGGGTGTCCTTTGACACCTCTCAAGTTTTCTTATTAATATAGAGTCAGGGCATTATAATGGCTAGTGAAAAGCTACCAAATTACATGTCTGCGCAAGAATTGTTTGTTTACTATATAGCGCACAAGCTTACAGAATACACAACCATAGATAAAGTGTATAGCAACTCTCAGCAATAGCGCTGCCGTATATCGACAGTCGACACCATTTAAAACGTAACAATCAATTTCAAATTTCAAAACAAAAGTGATTGGTTTTTATCATTAAAATATCTATAAATTGTCCGGATGTGCCGGATGCCGAACCACACATCTACATCAAACCTAACTACTCGAATGAGAAGCATTAAGATATCAAAAAGCCCATCCAATATCTCAACCATGAAACTCCATAAGAATACATTAAAATATGAAACTCTTATCGCCAAAAGTAGGGCAAAGCGTAGCTCTTTATACAACAGTTGTAAATACAAAATGTTTACGAATCCAGGACAGTTTGGTCCTTCCAGCCTATAAGCAGAAAGTATAAACCATTTATATAATATTCGCAGATAACTCGAGCGATGACAGATATTTGCGTAACACGTAACAGAAATATAATAGAATTGGATATACCATGACTAATACGAGTTTGTTTCTAGAAGCACCTACTTCCTAGAAGTAAGGAGTAAGATAACCCAAGATGCCGGAAACAAAAGGTTTTTTTTAATGTGATAGTAATAATTGTTAAGTGTAGGCAAAATGTACAAGAACTCGTGAAACTTTGTTTTCCTCGTCTTAGAATGTTTTAATAATGCATCCGCCACATTGCTAGAAGGTGACTTTGACAGGGCAGTAACTTAATGACATTGAAATCGAAAATGAATTAAAATGTCACTTGATTCAATTATAAATATTTAACTAAATAACTTGAGTAAGAAATATATATATATAAAAGCGAAAGGTCTCTCACTCACTCACTCATCACGAAATCTCAGAAACTACAAGTGCTAGGAATTTGAAATTTTGCATGCGGGTTCTTTTTAAGACGTAGGTGCTCACGAAGACGGGATTTTATGAAATTTAACCCCTAAGGGTTTTTTTGGGGTTGATAGTTTGTATGAAACTTCGTTACTGCGAGTGTTAAAAGTTTAAAATTTTGCATGGGGGTTCTTTTTAGGACGTAGGTGCTCACGAAGACGGGATTTTATGAAATTTAACCCCTAAGGGTTTTTTTGGGGTTGATAGTTTGTATGAAACTTCGTTACTGCGAGTGTTAAAAGTTTAAAATTTTGCATGGGGGTTCTTTTTAGGACGTAGGTGCTCACTAAGACGGGATTTTATGAAATTAAATCCCTAATTGAAATCTGACCCATTGAAATCTGTAATTACCGTAACCCGCGAGGCCACGCGAGCGAAGCCGCTGGTGGGTCAGCTAGTCCACTTATAAATGGAAAGACCACTAGATATTAGAGAAGAGCCCAAATTATATTTAATGAAATATCAAAAAGAACCAGATAAACTCGTAATGATTCTTGTAGCACCAGTAGAAGTTTTTTTTTTCTTTTGTCCTCAACTCAACTCCGTTGAGGAATATGGCGTCGCACGTCAAGTGCATTTGCCAGCGTCATGTTTTCTTCCAAAATTCTTCCAAGTCTTCGGCATCGATTCATTACCAGTAGAAGTTCATTCCTTGTCCTAAAAGGTCTGCCACAGTGTCAGAGTCTAGAACTCGTTTAGTTGGGTCCTTCTCATGTCATATTGGCAATATCAAAGTAGCAAAATGATGTGGTCCGGTCGTCAAAACCTAGTACCTATATATGACAGGCCGGTTGGCGCCGTTGGTAGCACCTCTGCCTTCTGAGCCGCTGGTCCCGGGTTCGATCCCCGGACAGGTCAAACATTTGTGTGCATGAACGTGTCTGTTTGACCTGTGTCTGGGTGTGTATATATTTAAGTATGTATATCAGTCATCAGGTTACCATAGTACAGGCTCTGCCTAGTTTGGGACCTGAAGGCCTTTGTGTGGATGTTGTCCCATATTAAAAAAAAAATATATAACGTAAAACGCACTGCAATATACTTACACTGTAAAATGTTTCTGTAATGAAGAGATTGTTGAATTGAATTGCTTGTTCTCAGGTCTTGGCTGTGTTAATGTGTGATAGACACCCTAATTGTGCCCTAATCTTCATACTAACTAATATGGGATTTTTTAATTGGATTCGTTCACGCCTTGAAAAGTCCTAATCATTGATCCGCAGAGTTAGAACCATCAATATGAATGTCACATATCGGATAAGCGGATATCGATTTAGCTCTAATGGCCGTTTTATTAGTTGTCGTAAAAGGAGTATGAAAAGTCATAAATTGGCGTAACCACCTGAGGATGTATAACATATTATAAGCGCATTTATTACTCAGAGCGATGGTTTAGTACCGGTTAATGTATGTGTGCGGGGTTTATTATACTCGAAAACGTTTATTTAAGGCGAAATGAGTTCCAAATTTCATGATTCGACTTCGCGAAAACTTAGTTTTTCGACGTTTAAACCTAATAATCGAAGTTAAAAAAAAAACGTAGTACAAATTGAATATCCGTCCTGATGAAGTATGGGAGCCAATACACGATTGAGCAAACTTGGCTCTATAGAAAAAAATCGGCAATATTCCCTAAATTTTGCAATTTTTCTTACGTGCTTAGTGGGAAAAAGCATTTTTATTTAATTATGGGCAAATATATTTCGATGAATGTATCATATTCGAATTCCCAATGAAATTTATTAGTGAACTATGGACTCCTTTATCATTAAAATGTAATTAATCATTTGATTGTACGAAATAAATGTAAAAAGTATTAGCACGTATTCAATTGAATTTTCGCATTACGTCGTCCATTCTGTAAGAAATTCTCAACCTTATGTAAAGCATTTTTGTTGTTGAAAATTGTTTTAAAATTAGGATTGGACCGCGCCTTAAACTCGCGGAGGGATATACCGCCATGTTTATACTAAGCGTAATTTTGTCATCGTTAATTTTAGGCAATTATTCTGCACCCGACTATATTCCAATATTTGTAATTGTCTATCGTTTTTTATGGTGCCGTACCTCATAAGGAAAAAGGAATTCCTATAATATCACTTTGTTGTCCATTTGTTCGTCTATCTGTCTGTTTCTCTGACTGTCAAGACCGTGTTTCTCAGGAACGCGTAGAGATATCGAGTTCAAATTTATATCGAACACTCGGTTATTCGGTGCCTTTCAGCTGTGACAATCTGTAACTTGTGATTTAACGCGATCAAAAGATATAACTGTTTATGTCGCAGTTTATCGCATATTTTGCGATTTCACAAGGGAATCCAAACCTGGAATCATGAAATTTGACAAGAAGTAATGTCAAGTAATCATCATTACAGCCTAGGACGTCCATTGCTGAACATATGCCTCCCCATAATTTTCCAAATACACCGTTTGGAAGCGGCCTGCATCCAACGTCGTCCTGCGACGTTTATCGGGTCGTCTGTCCACAGTGTCGGTGGACGACCTACGCGCTTGCCGTTCCGTGGTCTCCACTCCAGAACCTTTCGGCCCCATCGGCCATCTGTTCTGCGTGCTATGTGCCCTGCCCACAGCCACACGGCTATGTCGGTGACTTTCGTTCTTCTACGGATCTCCTCATTTCTGATTCGATCACGTAGTGAAATCCCGAGCATAGCCCTCTCCATAGCTTGCTGTGCGACTTTGAGCTTGCTTATGAGGCCCATAGTAAGATACCACGTTTCAGTGCCATAAGTCATCACTGGTAACACACTGGTCAAGTAATAGTAGGTTGGTATACAAGTACTTCTGCGTCTAGGTGATGAGAGAAATTTCTGGACAAATGAGACTCCCATCCAATATTTGTAATTGTGTAGAGAAACCCATCAGTGTGTAGACAGAACTTTCGTGTAAGTAGGTAAGCTAATTATTTCTGGCAACTCTCTACGACCTACTCTCTACCTCCAGGGCTCAATCACTACCCGAGCAACAACACGTCACTCAACCTTCAATCATTCAATCCTACCATTACCTCGAAACAACAATTCGACTTCCTGTGATGCTAATTCTCTGCTTGTCATTCACAATTTACTTTTACAAACATTCTTTCACAGAATAATCAACTCTAGATTCTATAAATTTAGGTATACAATGCAGTGTTGAAAATTAGATGTTCTTCACGTTTAAATTTCACTAGTATCAATGCTTTTTCAACCGACTTCCAAAAGGAGGAGGTTCTCAATCGACGCGCATTTTTATGACCACGCATAATTTTAACAGAGTACGTAGTCCGATTTTAATAATTCTTTTTTGTTTGATAGATTATACTTTCGAGATGGTCCCAAATTTAATCAAATGAGATCTATCTAGCGGTTTTTAAGTTACGGTCCAAAAACTGAAAAGTGTTTCGCCAATCTTGATGATTTCCTTATTGACGGTGAGTAACAGGTTGATTCCGTAAGTAGCAAGTGTCACTAAAAAGAGCGAACATTTTTTTCTACCATAAAATGGAACCGACTTCAACATTAAAAAGTATGAAATAACTAGCCGAAGCCGGTAACATGCGCGCATTATTGTGATTATAGGTAGGTATTGGTAATACCTACCCCTATATCTACTAAGTTAAAATTCATAACACTTTGTGAAGAAGTGCTTGACGATCTGAAAACTTCCTATATACTAGATTTATGTCACATGAGTTTGCTAGTAACATGAATGTGTCGTCTACAAAAAGGGTTTTAACAATTAAGAGGATTGCATAGCTAGTACTATAAATGCTAAAAGAGAAAACTCTTTTCTACGTCTTAACATTGTCCGATTTCAGTGATTTTTTTTTCATGGAATCATGGCATTGTTTACTATGCCCGTACGTTTTGATTTTTTCAGTATTTCAAAGTACTATAAATTTCCTTTTTAGAAATTAAAAACATTGAAAAATATCATAACGTTCGGGCAT
Organism: Selenia dentaria; assembly: GCA_917880725.1. Lineage (NCBI taxonomy): Eukaryota > Metazoa > Arthropoda > Insecta > Lepidoptera > Geometridae > Selenia > Selenia dentaria. Next base: position 31,248,177 of record OU862885.1, on the reverse strand, counting down.
AGTAAACAATGTCATGATTCCATGAAAAAAAAATCACTGATATCGGATAATATTAACAGGTAGAAAAGAGTTTTCTCTTTTAGCATGGAAAGTACTAGCTATGCAATCCTCTTAAATTGCTGTAAAAGGCGAATGCATGATTACTTATATTACAAACAAATATCAACTCTATGAATGAAAATGTAAGGGTAATAATAGGGTGAGAATAAAGGCGAGTGCTGTTCCTAAAAACGTAAAGCAATCATCGGAACAAATCAGCGGCTTTCGTAAACATGAACAACGTCAACACGACGACCGATTGATTACCTACGTGTCAAAGATGAAGAGTGGGTAGATGTGACATTGCATTGATAATCATTACGCAAAGGGTTACTACGGTACTAACTGTACTGACATAAAAGTTGAGGGGTTTTTGTAAGAACTCGTCTTTGACGCTCTGATGCCGTCTAATTAGGAATTTTCAACCAATTTTTTTATTTTGTTAACCAATCCCCAGAAACTACTGAGGTTCTAATTAAATAAGGGAAAATCGACAATGCAGCGAGATTCGTTGCAATACCTAGTGAACACGGTACAAGACTTGACCGATGAACTTCGCATTTGTAAAGTATACCTAGTATCAAGGGCGTACCCAGGATTTCAGCTAGGAGGGGGCAGGGGGCTGCTTATACCTGTTTCGAAAAGATCGTCTGTCGGGTATATTGAAACAAAAAATCATGAAAATTGACTTTTATTCATTAATTTTGATGATGACACAAAACAAAATATTATACATAATTATACCATACATTATGTATAATATATATTATTATATTATGTATGTATATATTAATTTAACAGTAATCTTCTCGGATTTGCCGCAAATTTGTCTATGACAGTCTTTTCAATAAACTCACTGTTGTCTTTTAAATAGTTGCGATGTACGCTCATCAGACATAAACCCGTAAGCCTTTCTTCACCCATGGTGCTTCTAAGCCACGTTTTAACTCTTCGCAGCGTACTGAAGGACCGTTCTACGGTCGCCGTGGTGCATGGGATAGTGCTTAAAATAATTAATGCCTTTCTGACAGCAGGGTAAAAAATGTTGGCTTCGTTGAACAGATCAATTACTTCTATGTCCCTTAATTGATCATCTGATAAAGCCTTCGTCACCCATAAATTATGCCAAAGGTTCAGTTCTCCGGTGGTATCCAGGTTATAAAATTCTTGGAATGATTCTGCGTTTTTGTGTAGGTCTGTAATGCTGGTTTTTGTCATATACAAGGGATGTAGCCTGCTTAAAGCAAACGCCGGAGTATTTTCTTGGGAGAATCGAATATTCAGTGATGAAATGAGTGAATCAATGTATGGGATTATCAGGGAACGCCGCCAATATTCGTTATCATTGTCTGTTGGCGGATTACTTCTATGTGTTTGCTTATGAGCAAGACGTGGAACCGAAATTTCTATGTTCAAATCCATTGCAACAGCTCGTGCTTTTGAAGTATTTCATTACTTATTCTATCAGGAAACTCGCGGTCATTTCTGAGAATGTCCTTGATATTTTTGATGTGTTCCCCTACCGAGATCATGTCGATCGATTTAGCTTGCAGTGCGTTAACTACTGGTTCTAAAACTGCTGAATATTTGGCTATTGTTTGTAGAGTAACAATAAACACTGGTTTTGTAACGGCTGAATGCAACTGATATGCAGATTTCCTGGTGGCATAATTTCCTTCTACGGATAACGTTTCTAGAGATTTCACAAGCTCTGAAAAATGTTGAGAAAACTTTCTGATTGATTTATATTTTTCTGACCATCTCGTCTCACATAATCGTGGTAGGTTTGGAGCGTAGTTTCGACGTGTAGTCGATTCCCTGAAAAACGTTATAACATCCTTTACAGTGGCGACAGTATTTCTAATTTCTGGCACTGCGTTCGCATCATTCACAACAAGGTTGAGTTTGTGACTTGAGCAATGAAAATATAAAGCACGAGGATATTTTTTTCTCAAAATGGCTTGTACGCCACCCTCTTTCCCTGCCATTGTAGAACAGCCATCGAATCCAAAACCTACGCAATCTTCGGTTGAGAGGTTAGAACTAATTAAGAAATTGTCAATTGCTTCGGCAATTGCGGAAGCATTTTGTGCTTTTAGTTCATCGAACCCTACAAATTCTTCTCTGATTTTCCTTTTGCTTTCGTCGTAGAACCGCACGCCTATTGACAGCTGTTCTTTCCCAGATACGTCTGCTGTTTCATCAGCTAAGACTGCGTAAGCCATGGTCTTCTGAACCTCACTAATTATATTCTCCTTAATAACTTCGCCACATAAATTTATCAATTCGTTTTGTATTTTTGGTGATGTGTAAACTGCATTGCGACGGCACTTTTCCAGGTGACTCTTTAATCTGTCGTCCCCTGAATTGATTCTCAACTTCAATAAATCTAATAAAACACCCTCATCTGCTTGTTTGCCCCTAAGAGGCATATCATGTGTGCCGCAAAATACTATACAAGAAATAATTGATGACAATATTTGTCTGTTTTCATCGATTTCTTTTTGGTGTCCACTTTGCAGTTGGATGTCTACAGGAACATTTTCAAGAAAAAATTTTGCAGCATTTGTCGCCGTTTGGTGAAGGTTGGTCGTTGCATGCTTTCGGCAGTCTTCATGCATATTTTTGAACTTTATATATGGCCTGACCATAAACGATCCCAAAATTCCTCTCACAGTGCTAATGGGCGGAGGGAACAAAACACAATGCTTACAAAGAACACCTTTTAGTCGCTTGGAATATACTAGCCATGGTGAATATTGATCCAACCAAGCATGGTTAAATTTTCTTTTTAAATGGCTTGCATCACTTTCAAAATCGTAATTTCTGGGCGGGATCCAAGGATTTTGTAACAACTCCCTCTTCTTTTCCGTCGATAGCTGGGTAGCCAACCCAACATAACGTCCCAAATCATTTTCATGACAGCCATCGTCCACTATAATTTCAGGATCGACGTTGACGTCATAAGTTTGTTGGGATGTCGATGGATAAGAATAGTCGGCAACAGATATATTAACAGGTTCTACAGGAGAATTTGACGCTTGTCCAATGTTAGCATGCAATGATCTTGGCATTATATGAGTGGTTTTATCATGGTTGTCATTTTCATCGCTTCCACTGCTACTTTCCCGACCTTTTTTTCTTTTTTCGCGTGTCCTCCCTAAAAAATGGATACACAAAAATACTCTTACAGTGTTTAGGCGGGTTGTATAAGACGAAAATAAAGATCAAGTTTCACATTCTAATATATATGGTTTGAACGCCAAATAAGCATAACTAGGTAATTTGAAATAATACACTTGTTGTGACGTTAGAGAAAAGGGACTTTGTTGTCGGTATGGACTTATTAATAAATCCAAAATATTGCAAGGATCTTTCTTTTATGTTTTTTTTTTACTTTTTAATCACAAAATATTCACAAATGTTATTTTAGCTATTATAACAAAACCACGTCTTGTAATTAATAAATTTAAATATTGTAAGTAATGCTTAAGATATACACTTACAAGAGAGTCAAAGCCCCCCATTAAATCAAATAATCATATTAGGTACCTACTTAAGTGTTTTGTTTTGACTCACCTCTTTCAAAGAATTTCCTGATATCCATTTGACGGAGTAATATTTCCAGTTGTTGCACAGTAAACGTAAATCTCGTGTCGCCGCAACGAAACTATAAGACACTATGTCGTATGAAATATTCGCTCGTATTACACTCCGAACTGAATTGTATTCGAACTAAATTGACGTGCTCTGCCTCACGCTTCCGCTTATATATTGAAATATTCTTGCTCCCGAAATATGTCGAAAATACTCGACTCTATTTCCATCCTTGTCTTATACTTGCTATCACTGTCTTTTCTTTCCAGAATAGTCCATGCTAGAACGTTCTTCGCGGTATTGCTATTCAATACAAGATGTCGCTATTGACCGTATAAATTGATCCTATTTCTTTTTACTGGAAAAAGTACTGCCGTCCGAAACTAGATGGCGCTAGATGTTGTTTTCTCCCAATTATATTCGGCTTTAATCCTAGATGGCTCTCTGATTGTCTCGGCGGAACCGGAAACTACGAGATGCGACGGTTTTGCGGGAGATTTAAATTATATTGCATCGCTAACAGTATACTAGAATTACTAGAGTCTGTCTAGTGAGCCGCGGCACAGATAAAACCGCAGCAAAAATCTTTTAGTTGTAAACACTGAATATACTATGAAATTTGAATTTGATACTTTCACTATTTTATTTTATAAACACTAAGAATCTTAAACTAAATCTGTACAGATATATACTACTTAAAATAATATGCAACATATTGAATATTATTTTATTTTAGCATTGAAAACAAATTAATATAATAAATAAAACCAAACATGCATCAAAACCTTACTTAGTTTTTATTTATTCTGTCGCGTAATCAAAATCAGATTCCAGAAATTAAATTCTCGACTATGAATCGTTACTGTCACTTTCATTATCACTAAAAAATTATAAAAACGAAATAAAGAAATAAATAAAGTGTATCAAAACTTGATCAAAACATTTTGCGTTTCGTTTGACGGCGGCTGAAAGTCACTATATAAAATATTCTAATAAATACGTTGCGGCACGACCGACACGACTCACTATACATAGACTCTATATCGAATATTGTAGAATATTTAACTATAGAAAAAAAAATCTGGCTGAAAAGATATTTTGTTTCCAACACTTCATTTTGCGCAGAGTAGGTAATACGTTTTTAATTTCTATTTGCCAAAAAAAAATTACATTTATTTAATCTTCTAGGGGGGGGCAGCTGCCCCCCCCTGCCCCTACCTGGGTACGCCCTTGCCTAGTATTGTAAATATACCTACTCAACAAATTATTAAAAGTTTATTAAAGTTGGTGCAGTAATTGAGTCCAAAAATATTAAGATGTTTTTGTTACCGGGGAAAACGTGTTATTACTTTTCACCCCAATTTAATATCTGGTAATACTTATAGATATATTTTACTCCAAACATGCATACGCAACCGCAAATGCGCAAGTACGCCGTAATGGAGATTTTAATGATATTCTTGGAAAACTACGTGTGTAATTAGAAAATGTATACTAGGCTTAGAACTATATTCTGATGCTAATGATGAGAAAAGTCGAGGCCACTAAAAAGGATTGTACCATGGGAACTGTACAGGAAAATGAGATAGCACGAGTATGTGTTTTTCTAACGCCTTCCAAAAAAGGAGGAGGAACTCAATTCGACTGTATGTTTTTTTTATGTTTGTTAACTTTCGACTGGGTGAACCGATTCTCAAAATTCTTGTTTTGTTTGAAAGCTGGTGCTTCCCGTGTGGGGGATTATCATAAAATTGGGTCCAGTAGTTTTTGAGATAAACTTCAATAACTGAATAGAATGGAAGTCGGTATTAAATTTTTCAAATTGTACTTGTCTTGGGTCTAAATAGAATAGTACCTACTCCCGCAAACAACTGTCACATCTGTTTCATTTCATACTCTGTATCCGCTACAGTAATTAACGTGGTTGTTTGCGAACGGGCCTGTTGAAATAAAATTGGTGCATCCGGCGGCGATCTTTAGTGCCAATTTATTACGAGGACTATTAACCCATGATGGGTAAACCCGGGTCAAACATCAAGTAAGTCCATCGAGTTATCAGATCCGGAATTATCTGGAATAAATATAGACATTCATATTGCTGGGAGACTCGGCTTGCTGACGGTTCCTTTTTTAATTATTTCCTTAAGCAATTGTACCTTTATGAACACAGGGAATTGAAAAATATACGATATTATATAGTATATCGAAAAACTTGGTTTGGGATTGTAATTGATTTTGTATATTTTTTTCTAGATTTATGTTTCTTCGAGTTTGACGTCTAATTAAGGTGGATAATTAAATGTTTTTGACAAAACGCAATTGTAGGAAAAATGTGCAAAATATGAGGTATTTTGTAGTCTCTTGATAAATCGTCCAAATTAAGTTTTAGTAATACACCCGATACTTCACTAACTAGAATATGGCTTAGACAGGATAGTGACTACATCGACAGACTTACAATAAATTACGAAAATGGAAAAAATTATATCGAAATATATTATGACATATTATGTGTGAATTATACGTATATTATTAACCTCTCCTAAACGTCAAAAAAATCTGCATCTCAACTTATATAATATACACAAGGTCACTTTTACATTTACGAAAATATATCTAGTTTTGTTATAAAAACGAAATAATTCAAAATAACTAACATAGTCATGACTCGTAGACTACCTATTTATTCAATTCCTCGTCCTCACCTCGTTTGTCTGGATGATCCAAACATCCTGGCGCTCAGTTGCTCAGCCAGGATAATTATAAACGACATTGCATCGCCGCATTTAGAAAGCTACGGTCAAACTTACACAAGCTCCTAAACTGCAAAGAGTCAAGCGTCAGTCACGGGGACTGCCCTAAGCCGTGACTGACGCACACTCACCATAAGCGGTACTGCGACTACCATTACTGTGTAGTTCTTAATGTAATGTTGATGTTCCTCTCAAACAAAGTAGCATATTAGTAACGTTGGATGATTCCAAGCACGAAGTAATAACTGTTTGATTGGAGATGATGTTTTATTCGGCGCATTTCACTTAACTAAGTCCATAATGTGTACAGTACTCCTCGATCCTTCTATAGATCCGTATTAAATCTGTCTACTGGGGTTGGGATAAATTCACCGATCACCTTACTAATACATAAATTATGCAGAATAACATTGAAAAGTCACACAATAATTTAGGCGGGCTGAAATATGAACTCTCGGCACAAACGCAGTGGGTCAATTAAATGTACAAGGCAAGTTTACACAGTACATCAGTATTTTTTGTTTACGTACTACATGTGCGACTTTACCAACTGCCAACCCTAATATTTAAATTTATAGATTATCTCTCTATGAATTTCAATGTTTGAGATCGCTAAGCAGGCGTTAGTGCTTTAAAAAAAGTAGTACCATAAAAATTATAAAGGGTTGCGACGTCAATACGAAAGATAAAATATATTTAAAAATTCTTCTTTCGGTTGGATAGTTCTGTCAAAAGTGTTCAATAAATGTCGCCGTGTCCCCGTAAGACGGTTAAATCAGATAGAGAGTTAAAATTCGATGCTCGGACCTCGAGCCTCGGTGGCCTAGATGGTCGTCTGACACTTATTTATCAATTTTTTTACTAGAGTTTAAATAAGTTACCAATAGAACAGATATCCTTACTACCTGTTAGTTTTAAAATTAAATCAAACCAAAGAAAACTTATTCCCTGATTCGCCATATGCCTCACGTACAGCTGTATCTTAGCAGTCGCATGAATTGCACAGGAGTGTTCGCAAACATTAATGCATTTTGTATGTCGCGGGATGCAGACTTTACCGATTTGTGAAGGGATTTGTTTAACTTTCTCTTTTGTTTTCAGCTTCTTTGTTCAGAATGACGTACATTTAATTATAAGTCAGTGGCTGAATATTTCATATTTTATTTTTAATTTAACCGAAATATTATTTGTTTGGATTTTTTTTTTCTTAGTAAGTAGGTAAGTATGTATGTATTTAAGTTGATAGATACACAAGTAAATAATAGTAAGTATAATTTGAATTGTGTATACAACATACGAAAACACTCTATTACTCTTAAAAAGGCTTTTAACTCACAAAAGAAGAAGACAAGTTATAATTAACACTCACGGAATGTAGACAAAGATTTATTTGATTTTGAAGTTCCCGATATTTCGGCACAGTTACATGCATGTTCACGGGTAGACTGAAGATGCGAGTGGATGTGAAACAAGTACAATTTGAAAAATGTAATACTGAGTTCCATTCTATTCAGTTGTTGGAGTGTTACTTTACTCAAAAAGTACTGGACCGAAATATAATATAAATTTAAGACCTTCCTACACTTCCATATTACACGAGAAACAAAGCTGCATGTGTAGGTGTATCAAAAAATGAATTATCTATACACAACAGAGTTACTCAGTCATATACTATACTAGCTGACCCGCCTGCGGCTGCGCTCGCGTGGCCTCGCGGGATACGGTTAATTACAGTTTTTTACTATCCCACGGGAACTCATTAATTTCCCGGGATCAAAAGTATCAAAGTCAAAGTCAAAGTCAAAGTCAAATCATTTATTCAATTTAGGCATCAAAGACGCACTTATGAACGTCAACTTTAACTATCCTATATGTTGACCAGGGATATAATCTACCACCATACAAAATTTCATTTAAATCGGTCCAGTCGTTTCGGAGATTAGCCCGTACAAACAGACAAAGAAAGAAACAAAAAATTTTAAAACAAGTGCAATTTGAAATATTTTATACCGACTTCCATTCTATAACTTTGGTAAAAATCAGTTATTGAAGTGTAACTCAAAACTACTGGACCGAATTTGATGAAATTTAAATGGGAACACACTTGAAGCACCAGCTTTCAAACACGAGAATTTTGAGAATTGGTTCACCCTATCGAAAGGTAACAAACATGAGTATAAAATACAGCCAAATTATTATGAGTACCTCTTCCTTTTTGGAAGTCGGTAGAAAAGTTAAAAGATATTTAAGAGCAGACTAAACGGTCTACCTTAGAACAAGACAACCTTTACAATACATGCAAGTAGCCTTCTGGTTAGGTCGTTTTTGAAACTGAGTAACTTGTACTTACTTAACTTAACTTAGTACTTGTTCCAACTGATGAAATTTGAGTACGTAATACTTTCGTGAGGGCGACTACTGCGACTATGAACCTTGATCCTTTGGCTCGCAATGATATTGTTCAACCACGAAAAATCTGTTCACAACACTTTCAACAAAATAACCATATGCATACGTACCTACAGATAAACATATGTTGAAGTAAACTCGATCAAAATTACATGAAAACATAGACTGTAAAAGTTATAACAGACCAATATTGATTGGTAGCCGAATCAAACATAGAAAACATAAAAACTTCAAACATAAAATCTCGTCACGCACGACAAAACGACATATTTCAACTACCTATCATAAAATATTTACAGACACTTCATATACATCCGAAATATCTCCTGATCGGTGAACAGTTTGAGATTGAACAGTTAAGAGTGAACAAGTTTATGAAAGTGAACATATAAATCTCAAAGAGACTCGTAAAACCTGAACATGGAACGGTCATGAGGTTTTATTTCCTTTAATATTTCTCCCAATAACTCAAATCCTAATCTACAGTATTTAATTATAGAAAATCTTCAGGATGATAATTTTAACAAGACAAAATGGTTAAGTGCAAGTCGCTAGTGTCCCGAGGGTTCTGTACCTGGTTAACTTAAATAAAGTTGTGTTACTTTGTCATTAATAAAAATAAACTTAATTTTTTTTCAATTGATAAGCTCGACTCACACTTGGCTAGGTTTAATTATTTATTACCCAGTATGCGAGTTTGCACCATGCTCACACCAAGTTTGATGCATTCTATTACCGTTTTTGCTATAGGGCCAAAACAAAATGAGGGTGATAAAAAGCACATTTATTTGGATCCCCTTTAATTTATTGATGTGTTTTTATTTTATTGATTGGGGTATCCGCTATAAGAACAAATTATGTGAACATTTTAATCGTCTCCCTATACGTGGCATAAATGGCCGTATTATTAGATTGCTATAACCTACTTTGGGTACCTACTTCCAGTTGACGAAGAACACTGAAGTTTGGGAAGAAGCAATGTCTAACATAACATACAAAAGAAATAAAACTGAAAACCGTAAATATGGACTTTAATATAACAAAAAAGCGAATCTACCATTACAAACTTATTATAACTGTAGTTATTGCAAAAGTTGTTTCTAGGGATCAAATGTCAAAGTTATGTTTGCAATTTATCCTAGTTATTTGTTAAAGCTATGAATAATGTAGAATCTTCGTGTAAAATGTTTTATAATTTACGGAACTCTCGGTGCATTACAAACATACAAAAAACATAATTACACGCATTGAGGTACCATTACTACGTAGCAATGGTACCATTACTACGTAGTAATGGTACCTCAGTGCTTACACGCTGAATTAAGAACCTCCGCCTTTTTATAAAGTCTTTTCAAAATTTCTAAAAACATAACACAGTTCGCGAGGTTCCAAATGTAGGTACAAATTGAGTGTTTTAACTCACTTTCAGATCAAAGTTTTAACTCAAGGAATCATCATAAATCATGGTTTTACTACCGGAACTCGAGACGTCATTTGAAACTTCACATCTTTTATAACAGGAACATTGAGTTATTCCACATCTAAGAAACGGGAACGTTTTGAACTTTAACTATACGACATAAGAGTAAAAAATAAACGTTATTTTCTTTCTGATTTAATCAGTTTTACGATCGTTTAAAAAATGTTGAGTTGTTGATTGAAAACATTCTCCTTTGCTGCTTTATTACGTTTACCAATAGTACTATTTGGTTATAACGAAAAGGTTAGATAAAAGTTACTGCGGCAATAGAAAGCACTTAACTTCGCATTGCGAAGCAATAGTGAAGAGAACTCTAAGCAAGTGAAAATACTGGGCAGAGCGACTCACAAATCCAATGCCTGGTGGTGCCTAGCTAAGTGCAGCGATACGTAAAACTTCTAAGTTCAGGGACGGAAATCTCTACATAAGTTCAGCGACGGAAATCTCTACATGTAGCGAGTTAGTCAAGTCGCCACAGGTAAGTTATGTAGTACGAAAATTGCCGCAGCTAAGAGATATCTCCAGTCTGTGGTGACCTGCCGACCGTGTCGGTTGTAAAGCGACCGCTATATAGAGACCACCCTTGAATGACTCTGCAACTATCACGGGCTAGCGTAGGATTTACTATCATGCGCACGACTTGACCGTCTCCGTACTAGGTTGCATATAAATGTGCATATACAAAAATATTGATGCATACAATAAGTTCACTACTTAGTCTTTTATTTTAGCAAACTCATTACTGAAACTCTAACTTAGAAGTTCCTAAATAGTTTTCATAGGTATCTGCAGCACATTCGAATTTGACGCAACATGAACAATTAACATGCTAAGTATCTAGATAAAACATTATTGATATGTACAATATCTTTTGTGACTCATTGGGGATCCATGAAATATTTATAAGTATGTATATGTATATACTTGGCATGTGAATAAACAGAAAGTAGGGCGGACAATAATAAAAATAACAAAACTTACTTTACTGGCTAACATTTTATCTCCTTTTACTATGATTTTACGTAAACATAACCTAAGATGAATGAGGAATAGATACGGCACTTTTATCGATGTCAAGGGTGCCTGTTATTGAATTGAGTGAGACGTAAATCTAATTTTGAAGCACTTGCCCGCCGGTAATAAAACGCGAATGGCGTCGAACGCAATGTTATATACCAGCCAATGACCTGCTCGGTACAGGGTAAAAATAAATGTTGGTGCCGTGTTTGTGAACTGGATATGGCAAGTCATTCGTGTACTTGCTTGCACAGCCGCAATAGGAAGTAAAATAAAACTATGTTATTTACTGAGCAGTTAATTAGTTAGGTATACATCTAGCAGCTAAGTTTGATACGAGTAGGTCTATTCGGTTCTGCATTACAATTTTGGAATTACGTGTGATAAAGTTTCAGTTAATCATCAAAAGCTAATCTCAAATTTTGTATAGAATTGAAAAATCAGCTTATATGATATACATATATAGTATAGGTATATACAAATATAAATTACAGTGTTCTACTAAATGCATTTGCAAGCTACGGTAGATATTTAGAACGAAATACGCATTTTTTATCTGTTTTAGTCCCGGTTAATCTCTGAAACGCCTGGATCGATTCAGACATTTTGAAAATTGTTTTGTTGTTATAACTACCTATCGCAAATTATTTTATATACATTTTAATAATCGGTGATTTGTAAAACCCCACTTGTGTTTGACTGTCACTATATACATATAACACTATTAAATAACTTATCTAATCATAAACTAATACAACAAAATTAATAATCTAGATTTTATTGTTATTTCTGTATACATTCTGTTTTTATTGATAACTGAAAGAATGGTCTGTATAACACGTGGGGTTTTTAAAAATCAGAAGATCAACTGTTCATTTAGTAAACTTCAATAATATTTATTTGTATAAAAGATTAACACACGCATGCAATGAGTTAAGGTCTTTTCAGACCTGGGCGTTATTCGCTACCGCGAGCGATAGAGAAATCCGAGAGGTTATGCGTTAACTTCTCTGTTCACACCAAAGCGGATATCGCTACAGCGCGCGGTAACCATATCTGTTGTCCGTTGTCAACGGTTAGCGGGGCCAAACAAGAGAAAATACCGCCTCACCAGGCGGTACAAGTTTGCTGTTATGGAACACAGTTATGGAACTTCATACTATTTACCCATCGAGTTCCGCGTGGTATTTTTCGCTATCCATAGCGGTAGCGAAAAGCTCTGGTCTGAATAGGCCTTTAAGGAGTTCCAATACGGCCAAATATGTTTTGTCAACAGAAACACAGCACACCAAGTAGGACAAGCAAAACGGAGAGGAGACGCTGATTCTACATTATTACTAGCATATACGATCCCAATTTTCTACCGACTTCCAAAAAGGAGGAGCTACTCAATTCGACAGTTTTTTATTTATATATTTTTATTTTTGTTACCTCATAATTTTCGATAGGGTGGACCGATTCTCAAAATTCTTTTTTGTTTGAAAGCTGGTGCTTCCCGTGTGATCCCATTTATACTTTCCTCAACTTAGATCCCATACTTTCATCAAATTCGGTTAAGTAGTTTTTGAGTTACACTCCAATAACTGAATAGAATGGAAGTCGGTATTAAATTTTTCTAATTGTACTTGTATAAACTTAAATCATTATTATTGTATTATAGTCGATTACACTGTTAAGTTGTTCAAATTAAGATTTTTTGCAAAGTCCCAGTGGAGAACTTAATTCATGCGTCCTTTAATTGCTATCAATTTCAGTCGATAGTGAGCCTAATAACGTCATTAGCGGCGTGAGTTCATAAAGCTAAGAAACAAAACATATGATATGACGTCACACATAAATATCTCCCCGTCTATACGTCATAAGTACATCTGCGCCGGATATTCGTCGTTTTATTGGATTAGCTTCAGGCGAGTGTTCTGATTTCTTTATTTTTATATATGTAACGTTATACTGTAAACGTTGATTTACGTTCATTGCGTGAGAATGCTTTGTATTACACTGTGTCGCAAAACAGAACCGGCATGACATTGGTCGTGTTCCTGCATGAAGCACGTAATATAATATCCATATTATTAGAAAACTATTGAATTTATCTCTAAGAAACAAGTATTGTGAAAACATTACAATTTTAGAGAGATAAATTTACCTTCTCGAACGGGATTCGAATCTGCGTTTTCCGACAATCCGTTTCAGACGCTATGAGCCTTAAGCCACCGAGGTTCACCGACCGAGCATCGAATTTGAACTCTCTATTTGATTTTAACCGTTGTACTTTTCCTCTCTAAATTTGCAATGTTTGGTAGTCGCTAAGCAGGTGTTAGTGTTTTAAAAATCATATGATAATCGAGAAAACTTTCTATTGTAGGTTGATCGCGCCAAAGCGCGACGTCACTTCAAGGAATCCCCCCCGCGCACCCCGCCGCCGCTGGCCGGACAGCGGCAGCTGTCAAACTACGAGCAAGCGGCTAAACGGGCCAGCGCTCAACAGTCACCAATTCAACGCCGCCGCGAGCGATCGTATACCGCTCCGCCTCCGCGCCGCAACCGCATGGGAACCGCCGCCATTTTACCGGCACCCGTGATCAGCACAAACCTTCGCGTTACGCGTCAGCTCAGAGTGACTTTTAGGGTGTGTTCGGCACGGCCACACACCATCACCACAAATCAGCCCGAGTCACGAATCTAACTTCGCCGCGAGTGACTAATCAGCCCGTGTTTACGCGTGAACCAGTGCACAAACAATAAATCTAAAGACTTTATACAAGTGAACAACAACCCTTCAGCACGACGTCCACAGCAGGACGCCTACCCAGAGGACTCTTAAGGTCATCAGCCCCCATCAGATCCAGAGTCACCCGACATCCTGTAAGTGCATCCTAATCTTACCCAAACCCAATTCTCACCTTAAATATTACCTCTTAAATATTCCCTAACTATCGTATGGTTGCAGAACTTGCTTAACCAGTAGGTAGTAAAGCTCTTATTACCAGTAGAACTCGTGAAAGATTTCATCCAATAAAGTACTATATTATCATCATGTCTGCCGCAAAGCAGTCAATTTGTCGCATTGCTGAAGGCTTGAAGGGTACACAATACATAAATTCTTTATTGCACTTTAACCAAATATACAAAAATATTACTTACAAAGTATACTCTTAAATCATTAGATTTCTTCCAGACAACCTTTGTTTGGACATTATCATAAGAAACAGTAGACGGTGGTGCAAAATATGTTCCTTTAACTCTATGTTAACTTATTTAAAACTACAATACATAAACAATAATAATTATATACTAATACATACAAAAAATTACATGAAGGATAAAAATAATAACAGTGTTACAAACATAGTTCTAGTGATTCTTAACCATGTTTTTGAAAATTGCGCATTGCGAGTTTTAGCACTCCTGAGATCAAGGGTATCTATGTGTGTTGGTGAAATCTCCTACACATGTGACTTGGAATGGTCAATGCCTCAGGGTGACGGTTGCAATTGAGTGTCTCACGCCCCTAAGTGGCCGTGACCAGGGAATGCAGTTGTTATAGGCAGTAGTCTCCGTTTTCTACCGACATCCAAAAAGGAAGAGGTACTCAATTCGACTGTTTTTTTAATGTTTGTTACCTCATAACTTTCATAGGGTGAACCGATTCTCAAAATTCTTTTTTTTTATTAAAAGCTGGTGCTTCCCGTGTGGTCCCATTTAAATTTCATCAAATTCGGTCCAGTAGTATTTGAGTTAGACTCTAATAACTGAATAGATTGGAAGACGATATTAAATTTTTCAAATTGTACTTGTAACATCATGTGAGTATCTTGCTTGAGCCGTTACATTCTCATAAACAGATGTAACTCGTAAGTAATAAGGGTGGTATTTAACCACACCAAAATGTCTCTTTCATTTAAATATAATCATAATCAGCTCATTTTGTTCCCACTGCTGGGACTCGAGCCTTCCTCTCAGAGAGCGGAGTTCGGCCATAATCCACCACGCGGGCCCAGTGTGGCTTGGTGGATAGGTTAGTGGCCAACCCATGTCGGAGTTTTCAGGCCGCCCGAAGGCCTTCGTCATAGCCTAACGACTGTTGTCCTAAGACAAACAACCGGGACCGACGGCTTAACGTGCCCTCCGAAGCACGGAAGCGCTCAGTTGAATAATGCCACTATAGCGCCACCCATCCAAGTCCCGGGGCTCTACTCCCACCTCTTAAAGCATCAACTCATGTTACACTTTACCATTAAATTAGATTCCACTACGTCAATATAGCAAGCTTAAAATAATAATGGAATACGATAGACGTTTTGATGACGTCGTATCAAATACTTCAATTCGCGACGTGACTTTTGACACTAAGTTTCATTGTTCCATAGTCAAATTTTTGAAGATCCGTACTCCCATCTCTTGAAGTAGTCATATTGCAACCTTACCATTAAATTTGGTTGACCGTTTTGTGTCGGTGGGAGTACGATAGTAAGTATAATTATTCTAAGCTTATTACAAAACGCTCCTGATTTATGATAGTTTCGTAAATGGTAGGGCCCCCTGAACGCAGCAAGCGTTGCTTAACTTGTTGATCGGTTAAGAGCGCCAAGTTAAGCTCCGCTACGAGAGCTTCATTAGTATTAATTATAATAGTTAATACAAATTGCATCTCAAAGCGAGCACAACTGGGTTGTGATGTTTAATTTCTTTTAGCACTCATAAATAAATTATGCATCACAAATATTAAGTTGCGCTTCGCTCATCGTCGCTTAATATGATTACGCTCTGACTAGCTTGATATTACGCGTATAGCAGGTTAATTAAATACAATCAGTACATTTAATAGACAATAACTTTAGCAGTTTTAATGACGGATACATGTGCGTTATTTAACACTTCCGTCGCTATATACATTAGAAGTAGCATTATTTGTAAAAGGCAACCCGCAACTGTTCCCAGGTTTGTCCGACACTGTCCAAAGAAACAGACGCAAAAAGATTAAGACGCGGTCCAACCCCAATTTTAAAATAATTTACGATGCTTTACGTAAGGTTGAAAATCGCTTGTTAGATTCGACGATGTTATGCGAAAATGCGTTAATTTTGTACGTTTTCTTTATATTTTTCGATATATACTAAGACAATTGAAAAAACTGCTGGTTATTACTTTAGTACTATACTATACATTGGCTAAGTATTACCTAAAAAAATATAGTGTTATCGCTGAAAATTCTGAGAGTTTGGACCTGAAAGTTTATTTTTGTGGACCTATTCAGGATTTTTTTCTGCTGAAAGAGATTTATATTTATGAATTCTATTCGGTTATTACTCTTTTCCTTTTCTAACCTTTGTATTTTTTTCATAATATACTATCGATCTGTTTCGTTACACTAGGCGTTTAAAAACTCAGATTTTTCTTGAATCAGGGTACGAGCGCGCCTTAAGGTTGAACTCTGCGAAAAAAACAATATTTCGGAAGAGCATTTTTTGCATGGGATATTTATAACAAGCTCCCGCAGAGACCTCAGCTTTAGTCTATTTAAAGTTAAAATTAAAAACACATTATTGACTAAATGTTATTAATTTATTATAGTATAAATGATTTTTTAGATGTCAAGCAATTTGAAGTACTATAAGTTTAGTTATAAGTTATTTGACAAGCATGCATATTTAAATTTAATTTTAATTCTGATATAAATATTTCAATTATTATTTTTATATTATTTGCAAGTGACCGCCATCTCACTACTTATATTTGTACGCCTACGCGGGCAAAACATGTTGAAACTTATTTAAATTTAAGACCTACATGCACATCCCTGTATGACTACAAACATGTTGTGACAAATAAATAAATCTTTATCTTATCTTATTTATTTTGAAGTGCATTTAGAAAAACAAACATAAATATATCATCAAAGCGCGCACATTGTTATATTTGGATATATACACGAAGCGTTTCCGTCCCAATTAAGCAGCAATAATAAGTGACTAATAAATAACTACGCTTATTATTTTATTATCGAATAACTGGTTCTCTTTCCTTAATTACATCGTGTTGTTTCTATTTCGCGAAGGAATAACACTTTAGTGTCTATAATATTTTATACGACTCTTGCGTAAAATTGGCGCGCTGACCCAAATTAACTATCGACTTTGGCTTCGACATATTGAGTATATACCTAAAATATACGGAGACAAATCAGGTACAACAAAATAAATAATCATTCGATTTTCGACCTTAACATTAAATATGTGTATGATGATTATGAATTGGTTTCTTATTCCCGTTTATTATACTTACTAACAACGAAGTTAAATTAAAATAAAAATAAAACCCAAACACACATACTCGGAGACACAAAATAAAATAGTATGAAATATATTCATATTCAAGGTGTTATGAAAAAAAGTTATTCGGTATTTTGTGGTGGTGGCCATCTTGGATTTGAAAAAAAAAGCGTAGGTAGAATACTATACACTATGATTAAGCCTTTTCATTTGATACCCATATTGTGGGAGTTGTGAAAAAATATGTAAGGAGCCATTTTTGTGGCTTCGGCCATCTTGGACCGATTATAATCAAACATAGCTAAGAGCACTCCCGACTAATTCACCTTAAAAACAAAATCAAAATCGGTTCATCCGTTCAGGAGCTACGTTACCACACACAGAGACATGTTAAACTTATAAAGTGCCCCGGAGACGTTCATTAGAAATTTTATTGTCAATTTTTACGTCATTGGTGTACCAGATGATCGTCTATATAGGCAATTAAAGCCATTGTCATGCGCGACTACGTGATTGAAGGCGCATGATGGAAGTTTTGTTTGAAGCCCATTGACAATCGCGAATGACGTAAACAATTGAACGTCTCGTGCAATTGACAGATTTCGGTCATTCGCTCGCTAGTCTAGAAAAACTGCGGATATGAATTCGACATCATCGTTCGTCTACCTTTCATACTAGCCAGAAAGTAAATGTGGACGAGCAATTGACGCTTCGTATGAAGCTTCATCATTCGCACCTTCAAATGAAACGGTCAATGACGTAAAACCTTGATAATTACGAATGACCGTCTCGCGGGGCACTTAACACCCCATAATTTTTGACGTCGGAGGTTAAATAATATATGTATGAAAGCCATAATAGTCAAGATTCGTAGCTGAATCTATGAAAAGCTTAACTGTGATGAGATAGCGTACCTGTAGTGCCTGATAATCTACACGTACGCACTCATATAATCAACAGACTCGCTGCTAAACTACTATTTACTAGCCTAGCACCTAGCACTATTTTTATTTTCACTAGGCTTATATATATGTGACTAGCAAATGTTATACCTCTTCTAGTGAAGAACTGTCACAATAAACTCTTTCGCTAAACTAAAATGTTACGGCTAGACATCCTACTTAGCGAATATAACAACCAAAGACTTCCATCGAAACTGACGTTTACCTATATAGAAATGTTTGGTATAAACAAATCATAAGCGTTTATTAAAGGTGTACGAACTGTCGAATTTTGCAAGCACTATCTATAGGCAACACTACCACTTCCGGTGTGCGGCTGCTTCTTGCCACCGCATCTCCGAACCCATGTGGATGTTTTTGTTTGTATAACACATCATCTGTGTTAGATGATGGCGTGAGAGACGGGCGCTAGCGGGCGGTATATTACCAAGCTCTTTGAATTACTATTTAAAAAATAATTATTATTATAAACCTGATACCGGTACGTTGTCACCTAAGAAAGTTTCTTATATAGTTTCTTTAATTCTAAGTAATTATCGCGACATTTCAACACTGTGTCTATGACTGTCTTATCATATATAAATATAAACAGAACACAGCGCCGAATTACAATAAGAAAAACTATGTAAGTAGTTAAGTTCGATGACGAGTGAAATGATTCATGAACTTCAACAAAGATTTACAGTTCATAAGACGAACTTAGAAAAGTAGGCACAGTTCATAAGATGAACTTAGAAAAGGAGGCACAGTTCATAAGATGAACTTAAACAAGGAGGCACAGTTCATAAGACGAACTGAGACAAGGAGGCACAGTTCTTAAGACGAACTCAGACAAGGAGGCACAATTCATAAGACGAACTGAGACAAGGAGGCACAGCTCATTAGACGAACTTAGACAAGGAGGCACAGTTCATAAGAAGAACTTAAACATGGAGGCACAGTTCATAAGACGAACTTAGACAAGGAGGCACAGTTCATAAGAAGAACTTAAACATGGAGGCACAGTTCATAAGACGAACTTAGACAAGGAGACACAGTTAAATCGTTCCCGCTTCACTATACGTTAAGACATGCCAAATGTTATTTTATAGTTAAATCGGCAGTTACTGTTTCACAATACGAAACTTTCAATGCGCCATTTAGACAACTTTTTAGGATCCAATTGAGTGAACATATATTGTTTGATTGTAATATTTCGAATCTAAACGTTGCTGTGAAATAAGGCAAGTAAGCATTTGTTTCATGATGATGTTTTTGAAAATCTTACTACTTGAGAGCTATATCTATTCTATATCTATTAAGAGCTAAATCTATTTGATCACTTTTGAAGACATTCTGTTTGTCCACATTGATAAAAATATTAAGAACAGAAGACGAGATCAAAGATGCTTCCAATCTCATATTATGGTTGTCATGTAACGTTATTGGCGGATCGCATTGCTGCACCAATTATGGTTCAGTTATGCTCGCATATATTTGCAGTGTACATGAAGGTACATTTGAGTCTTAAACCCAAAAAAAGAATTACAATAAAACGGAACCAACTTCAACACTTAAAAGTATGAAATAACTTGTTGAACTCGGTACTATGAGAGTTAGAAAGTACCTATTATCACAATATTGTGCGCATGGTACAGGCTTTGACAAGTTATTTCATACTTTTTAGTGCTGAAGTCGGTACCGTTTTTTGGTATGGAATCTTTTTAACTTTTTTAGTGACCCTTGCTAATTACGGGGTTGATTGTCATTCACCATCAATGAAAATATCAAAATGGGTGAAACAGTTGTTCACTCCAATAACTTGGTGAACAGTTATTGGAGTCAAAAACGAGAGATTGCAACTCAAAAACGGCTTGATCGAATTTGATTTTTATGGGACTGTTTAAATGGGACAAATTTCATCAAATTCGGTCAAATAGTTTTTGAGATACACTCCAATAACTGAATAGAATGGAAGTCGGTAATAAATTGTAAAATAAATTGTACTTGTTTGAAGAAAAGGAAAGCACATTTTCTCCCATGACTTAGACCAAGGTTTGGTTCAGCTGCTCCCGGCAACCCTATCGTTTGTTGTTCATAAGGTAAACATTAAAAAAAACAGCTCACGTGTCAGTCATGTTTGTGTGAAACGACAGTTGTTATGGACAAAACTGGGTCGGTTTGTTTTCGTCGGGCGTATATCGTAAATGGTACTGATGTTTTTTTTTACATTTGACATGGTACGAGTAACCTTTGATCATTGTTTCCCTTGATGGTCAGTGGTGACGTGGTAGAAGATGTACATACAACAGGCTGCAGTGGATTTCCTCACGGTGTTACTTTCACCAGATATTATAGCATAAGGAAGGATTTGAACCAGTGGTTGCGAGGTTGAAGGCCGACTCTCACTAGGTATCCTTAAGCCATTATCCGCTCTCTTTAATATAATAAATGCTAGACATTTCCACCATAATCATTGTCCAATCACAATCCAAGATTTACGTTTATAAGAATGTATTTTCATATTTCCTATAGATCATAAAATACTTTGAAAATCTACGTTTTTTATGACGACTTATGTTGTTTTTACATATTTTTTTGTTGTGGCTGTCACTGAAACACATATTAACATAAACAGTAAACATTATATCATTAACATGGTGAAGATTTGAAGTAGGTATTTTCTTATTAAGATTCAATATATACAGCCAGGTAGGACAGACTGACATACATTAGTAATAGACTCCCGTAAAAACCATGTAATAGTAGAGATTTTTGGACCAATTAAAAAAGTGCTTCATAAAAATCGATCGACTATTCTTAAAACTGTCAACTGACGAGGCGTTCAAATAATTAATCATCATCATCTCAGCCGTAGATCGTCCGCTGTTGAACATAGGCCTCCCCCATAATTAATTTTATGGTGGATATATATTATGACTTGTCCTGTCTGATTCATCAAAGCAGAGCGCAATCCGCTGATACTCCAAATTTATTTTTTTGGCATTTCATGTTGTATAACCCGTGCGACTTAACTCAAAAAAATCAAAGACGTACACAGTTATAATCTGAGAAATAATAACAAATTGTTCAAACCTAAAATAAGACTAAAAAAAGTTCTAAAACAAGGAATATTGAATAAAATATGTATGATTAATAAGCTACCAGTAGCTATAACAAAATTACATACAGGTGATTTTGATAGGAAAATAAAACACTTCTTTCAATCTCATCCGCTTTATTCAGTTAATGAATTTATGGGCATGCGTCTTACAGAATCCTTATTTTTGTAAAATAGTATAGTTAGAATCAACTCCTTTGATTTACTGTTTATTTAATATATTATTAGATATTTAGTTTCTTTGACTGTACTGTGATGAATCCCGAGACATTTATATAAATAGTCCAATCTAATTTTAATCATAATAATCATAATTAATTATTTTTTAATCTCTGTAGTCTTGACATTTATTATATATAGCTTCTATTAATAAGTATGTAACACGTTAGATGTTTAATTGCATTGAGATTCTCAACACAATTAAATCAATTATTATTGAGAGTGGACGGTATAAATGTCATGGGTGAGATTCACATTCACATACATACTGATTTAAGATATCGTTTAAGAAATTTAATTGTAAATGACGTGCCTAGTATAACGAACACTTTTATAAGGTCAATAAATAATTCTAATTCTAATTCTAATATAATATCCATATTATTAGAAAATTATTGAATTTATCTCTAAGAAACAAGTATTGTGAAAACATTACAATTTTAGAGAGATAAATTTACATCCTCGAACGGGATTCGAATCTGCGTCTTCCGACAATCCGTTTCAGACGCTATGAGCCTTAAGCCACCGAGGTTCACCGACCGAGCATCGAATTTGAACTCTCTATTTGATTTTAACCGTTGTACTTTTCCTCTCTAAATTTGCAATGTTTGGTAGTCGCTAAGCAGGTGTTAGTGGTTTAAAAATCATATGATAATCGAGAAAACTTTCTATTGTAGGTTGATCGCGCCAAAGCGCGACGTCACTTCAAGGAATCCCCCCCGCGCACCCCGCCGCCGCTGGCCGGACAGCGGCAGCTGTCAAACTACGAGCAAGCGGCTAAACGGGCCAGCGCTCAACAGTCACCAATTCAACGCCGCCGCGAGCGATCGTATACCGCTCCGCCTCCGCGCCGCAACCGCATGGGAACCGCCGCCATTTTACCGGCACCCGTGATCAGCACCAACCTTCGCGTTACGCGTCAGCTCAGAGTGACCTTTAGGGTGTGTTCGGCACGGCCACACACCATCACCACAAATCAGCCCGAGTCACGAATCTAACTTCGCCGCGAGTGACCGCTAATCAGCCCGTGTTTACGCGTGAACCAGTGCACAAACAATAAATCTAAAGACTTTATACAAGTGAACAACAACCCTTAAGCACGACGTCCACAGCAGGACGCCTACCCAGAGGACTCTTAAGGTCATCAGCCCCCATCAGATCCAGAGTCACCCGACATCCTGTAAGTACATCCTAATCTTACCTAAACCCAATTCTCACCTTAAATATTACCTCATAAATATTCCCTAACTATCGTATGGTTGCAGAACTTGCTTAACCAGTAGGTAGTAAAGCTCTTATTACCAGTAGAACTCGTGAAAGATTTCATCCAAGAA
This sequence comes from Selenia dentaria, assembly GCA_917880725.1. Lineage (NCBI taxonomy): Eukaryota > Metazoa > Arthropoda > Insecta > Lepidoptera > Geometridae > Selenia > Selenia dentaria. The sequence goes on along the minus strand of OU862885.1, from coordinate 31,224,995 downwards.
AGTACTATATTATCATCATGTCTGCCGCAAAGCAGTCAATTTGGCGCATTGCTGTTCTGGCTTGAAGGGTACACAATACAAAAATTCTTTATTGCACTTTAACCAAATATACAAAAATATTACTTACAAAGTATACTCTTAAATCATTAGATTTCTTCCAGACAACCTTTGTTTGGACATTATCATAAGAAACAGTAGACGGTGGTGCAAAATATGTTCCTTTAACTCTATGTTAACTTATTTAAAACTACAATACATAAACAATAATAATTATATACTAATACATACAAAAAATTACATGATAAAAATAATAACAGTGTTACATAGTTCTAGTGATTTTGAAAATTGCGCATTTCGAGTTTTAGCACTTCTGAGATCAAGGGTATCTATGTGTGTTGGTGAAATCTCCTACACATGTGACTTGGAATGGTCAACTTTATGCCTCAGGGTGACGGTTGCAATTGAGTGTCTCACGCCCCTAAGTGGCCGTGACCAGGGAATGCAGTTGTTATAGGCAGTAGTCTCCGTTTTCTACCGACATCCAAAAAGGAGGAGGTACTCAATTCCACTGTTTTTTTAATGTTTGTTACCTCATAACTTTCATAGGGTGAACCGATTCTCAAAATTCTTTTTTTTTAAATTAAAAGCTGATGCTTCCCGTGTGGTCCCATTTAAATTTCATCAAATTCGGTCCAGTAGTATTTGAGTTAGACTCTAATAACTGAATAGATTGGAAGACGATATTAAATTTTTCAAATTGTACTTGTAACATCATGTGAGTATCTTGCTTGAGCCGTTACATTCTCATAAACAGATGTAACTCGTAAGTAATAAGGGTGGTATTTAACCACACCAAAATGTCTCTTTCATTTAAATATAATCATAATCAGCTCATTTTGTTCCCACTGCTGGGACTCGAGCCTTCCTCTCAGAGAGCGGAGTTCGGCCATAATCCACCACGCGGGCCCAGTGTGGCTTGGTGGATAGGTTAGTGGCCAACCCATGTCGGAGTTTTCAGGCCGCCCGAAGGCCTTCGTCATAGCCTAACGACTGTTGTCCTAAGACAAACAACCGGGACCGACGGCTTAACGTGCCCTCCGAAGCACGGAAGCGCTCAGTTGAATAATGCCACTATAGCGCCACCCATCCAAGTCCCGGGGCTCTACTCCCACCTCTTAAAGCATCAACTCATGTTACACTTTACCATTAAATTAGATTCCACTACGTCAATATAGCAAGCTTAAAATAATAATGGAATACGATAGACGTTTTGATGACGTCGTATCAAATACTTCAATTCGCGACGTGACTTTTGACACTAAGTTTCATTGTTCCATAGTCAAATTTTTGAAGATCCGTACTCCCATCTCTTGAAGTAGTCATATTGCAACCTTACCATTAAATTTGGTTGACCGTTTTGTGTCGGTGGGAGTACGATAGTAAGTATAATTATTCTAAGCTTATTACAAAACGCTCCTGATTTATGATAGTTTCGTAAATGGTAGGGCCCCCTGAACGCAGCAAGCGTTGCTTAACTTGTTGATCGGTTAAGAGCGCCAAGTTAAGCTCCGCTACGAGAGCTTCATTAGTATTAATTATAATAGTTAATACAAATTGCATCTCAAAGCGAGCACAACTGGGTTGTGATGTTTAATTTCTTTTAGCACTCATAAATAAATTATGCATCACAAATATTAAGTTGCGCTTCGCTCATCGTCGCTTAATATGATTACGCTCTGACTAGCTTGATATTACGCGTATAGCAGGTTAATTAAATACAATCAGTACATTTAATAGACAATAACTTTAGCAGTTTTAATGACGGATACATGTGCGTTATTTAACACTTCCGTCGCTATATACATTAGAAGTAGCATTATTTGTAAAAGGCAACCCGCAACTGTTCCCAGGTTTGTCCGACACTGTCCAAAGAAACAGACGCAAAAAGATTAAGACGCGGTCCAACCCCAATTTTAAAATAATTTACGATGCTTTACGTAAGGTTGAAAATCGCTTGTTAGATTCGACGATGTTATGCGAAAATGCGTTAATTTTGTACGTTTTCTTTATATTTTTCGATATATACTAAGACAATTGAAAAAACTGCTGGTTATTACTTTAGTACTATACTATACATTGGCTAAGTATTACCTAAAAAAATATAGTGTTATCGCTGAAAATTCTGAGAGTTTGGACCTGAAAGTTTATTTTTGTGGACCTATTCAGGATTTTTTTCTGCTGAAAGAGATTTATATTTATGAATTCTATTCGGTTATTACTCTTTTCCTTTTCTAACCTTTGTATTTTTTTCATAATATACTATCGATCTGTTTCGTTACACTAGGCGTTTAAAAACTCAGATTTTTCTTGAATCAGGGTACGAGCGCGCCTTAAGGTTGAACTCTGCGAAAAAAACAATATTTCGGAAGAGCATTTTTTGCATGGGATATTTATAAAAAGCTCCCGCAGAGACCTCAGCTTTAGTCTATTTAAAGTTAAAATTAAAAACACATTATTGACTAAATGTTATTAATTTATTATAGTATAAATGATTTTTTAGATGTCAAGCAATTTGAAGTACTATAAGTTTAGTTATAAGTTATTTGACAAGCATGCATATTTAAATTTAATTTTAATTCTGATATAAATATTTCAATTATTATTTTTATATTATTTGCAAGTGACCGCCATCTCACTACTTATATTTGTACGCCTACGCGGGCAAAACATGTTGAAACTTATTTAAATTTAAGACCTACATGCACATCCCTGTATGACTACAAACATGTTGTGACAAATAAATAAATCTTTATCTTATCTTATTTATTTTGAAGTGCATTTAGAAAAACAAACATAAATATATCATCAAAGCGCGCACATTGTTATATTTGGATATATACACGAAGCGTTTCCGTCCCAATTAAGCAGCAATAATAAGTGACTAATAAATAACTACGCTTATTATTTTATTATCGAATAACTGGTTCTCTTTCCTTAATTACATCGTGTTGTTTCTATTTCGCGAAGGAATAACACTTTAGTGTCTATAATATTTTATACGACTCTTGCGTAAAATTGGCGCGCTGACCCAAATTAACTATCGACTTTGGCTTCGACATATTGAGTATATACCTAAAATATACGGAGACAAATCAGGTACAACAAAATAAATAATCATTCGATTTTCGACCTTAACATTAAATATGTGTATGATGATTATGAATTGGTTTCTTATTCCCGTTTATTATACTTACTAACAACGAAGTTAAATTAAAATAAAAATAAAACCCAAACACACATACTCGGAGACACAAAATAAAATAGTATGAAATATATTCATATTCAAGGTGTTATGAAAAAAAGTTATTCGGTATTTTGTGGTGGTGGCCATCTTGGATTTGAAAAAAAAAGCGTAGGTAGAATACTATACACTATGATTAAGCCTTTTCATTTGATACCCATATTGTGGGAGTTGTGAAAAAATATGTAAGGAGCCATTTTTGTGGCTTCGGCCATCTTGGACCGATTATAATCAAACATAGCTAAGAGCACTCCCGACTAATTCACCTTAAAAACAAAATCAAAATCGGTTCATCCGTTCAGGAGCTACGTTACCACACACAGAGACATGTTAAACTTATAAAGTGCCCCGGAGACGTTCATTAGAAATTTTATTGTCAATTTTTACGTCATTGGTGTACCAGATGATCGTCTATATAGGCAATTAAAGCCATTGTCATGCGCGACTACGTGATTGAAGGCGCATGATGGAAGTTTTGTTTGAAGCCCATTGACAATCGCGAATGACGTAAACAATTGAACGTCTCGTGCAATTGACAGATTTCGGTCATTCGCTCGCTAGTCTAGAAAAACTGCGGATATGAATTCGACATCATCGTTCGTCTACCTTTCATACTAGCCAGAAAGTAAATGTGGACGAGCAATTGACGCTTCGTATGAAGCTTCATCATTCGCACCTTCAAATGAAACGGTCAATGACGTAAAACCTTGATAATTACGAATGACCGTCTCGCGGGGCACTTAACACCCCATAATTTTTGACGTCGGAGGTTAAATAATATATGTATGAAAGCCATAATAGTCAAGATTCGTAGCTGAATCTATGAAAAGCTTAACTGTGATGAGATAGCGTACCTGTAGTGCCTGATAATCTACACGTACGCACTCATATAATCAACAGACTCGCTGCTAAACTACTATTTACTAGCCTAGCACCTAGCACTATTTTTATTTTCACTAGGCTTATATATATGTGACTAGCAAATGTTATACCTCTTCTAGTGAAGAACTGTCACAATAAACTCTTTCGCTAAACTAAAATGTTACGGCTAGACATCCTACTTAGCGAATATAACAACCAAAGACTTCCATCGAAACTGACGTTTACCTATATAGAAATGTTTGGTATAAACAAATCATAAGCGTTTATTAAAGGTGTACGAACTGTCGAATTTTGCAAGCACTATCTATAGGCAACACTACCACTTCCGGTGTGCGGCTGCTTCTTGCCACCGCATCTCCGAACCCATGTGGATGTTTTTGTTTGTATAACACATCATCTGTGTTAGATGATGGCGTGAGAGACGGGCGCTAGCGGGCGGTATATTACCAAGCTCTTTGAATTACTATTTAAAAAATAATTATTATTATAAACCTGATACCGGTACGTTGTCACCTAAGAAAGTTTCTTATATAGTTTCTTTAATTCTAAGTAATTATCGCGACATTTCAACACTGTGTCTATGACTGTCTTATCATATATAAATATAAACAGAACACAGCGCCGAATTACAATAAGAAAAACTATGTAAGTAGTTAAGTTCGATGACGAGTGAAATGATTCATGAACTTCAACAAAGATTTACAGTTCATAAGACGAACTTAGAAAAGTAGGCACAGTTCATAAGATGAACTTAGAAAAGGAGGCACAGTTCATAAGATGAACTTAAACAAGGAGGCACAGTTCATAAGACGAACTGAGACAAGGAGGCACAGTTCTTAAGACGAACTCAGACAAGGAGGCACAATTCATAAGACGAACTGAGACAAGGAGGCACAGCTCATTAGACGAACTTAGACAAGGAGGCACAGTTCATAAGAAGAACTTAAACATGGAGGCACAGTTCATAAGACGAACTTAGACAAGGAGGCACAGTTCATAAGAAGAACTTAAACATGGAGGCACAGTTCATAAGACGAACTTAGACAAGGAGACACAGTTAAATCGTTCCCGCTTCACTATACGTTAAGACATGCCAAATGTTATTTTATAGTTAAATCGGCAGTTACTGTTTCACAATACGAAACTTTCAATGCGCCATTTAGACAACTTTTTAGGATCCAATTGAGTGAACATATATTGTTTGATTGTAATATTTCGAATCTAAACGTTGCTGTGAAATAAGGCAAGTAAGCATTTGTTTCATGATGATGTTTTTGAAAATCTTACTACTTGAGAGCTATATCTATTCTATATCTATTAAGAGCTAAATCTATTTGATCACTTTTGAAGACATTCTGTTTGTCCACATTGATAAAAATATTAAGAACAGAAGACGAGATCAAAGATGCTTCCAATCTCATATTATGGTTGTCATGTAACGTTATTGGCGGATCGCATTGCTGCACCAATTATGGTTCAGTTATGCTCGCATATATTTGCAGTGTACATGAAGGTACATTTGAGTCTTAAACCCAAAAAAAGAATTACAATAAAACGGAACCAACTTCAACACTTAAAAGTATGAAATAACTTGTTGAACTCGGTACTATGAGAGTTAGAAAGTACCTATTATCACAATATTGTGCGCATGGTACAGGCTTTGACAAGTTATTTCATACTTTTTAGTGCTGAAGTCGGTACCGTTTTTTGGTATGGAATCTTTTTAACTTTTTTAGTGACCCTTGCTAATTACGGGGTTGATTGTCATTCACCATCAATGAAAATATCAAAATGGGTGAAACAGTTGTTCACTCCAATAACTTGGTGAACAGTTATTGGAGTCAAAAACGAGAGATTGCAACTCAAAAACGGCTTGATCGAATTTGATTTTTATGGGACTGTTTAAATGGGACAAATTTCATCAAATTCGGTCAAATAGTTTTTGAGATACACTCCAATAACTGAATAGAATGGAAGTCGGTAATAAATTGTAAAATAAATTGTACTTGTTTGAAGAAAAGGAAAGCACATTTTCTCCCATGACTTAGACCAAGGTTTGGTTCAGCTGCTCCCGGCAACCCTATCGTTTGTTGTTCATAAGGTAAACATTAAAAAAAACAGCTCACGTGTCAGTCATGTTTGTGTGAAACGACAGTTGTTATGGACAAAACTGGGTCGGTTTGTTTTCGTCGGGCGTATATCGTAAATGGTACTGATGTTTTTTTTTACATTTGACATGGTACGAGTAACCTTTGATCATTGTTTCCCTTGATGGTCAGTGGTGACGTGGTAGAAGATGTACATACAACAGGCTGCAGTGGATTTCCTCACGGTGTTACTTTCACCAGATATTATAGCATAAGGAAGGATTTGAACCAGTGGTTGCGAGGTTGAAGGCCGACTCTCACTAGGTATCCTTAAGCCATTATCCGCTCTCTTTAATATAATAAATGCTAGACATTTCCACCATAATCATTGTCCAATCACAATCCAAGATTTACGTTTATAAGAATGTATTTTCATATTTCCTATAGATCATAAAATACTTTGAAAATCTACGTTTTTTATGACGACTTATGTTGTTTTTACATATTTTTTTGTTGTGGCTGTCACTGAAACACATATTAACATAAACAGTAAACATTATATCATTAACATGGTGAAGATTTGAAGTAGGTATTTTCTTATTAAGATTCAATATATACAGCCAGGTAGGACAGACTGACATACATTAGTAATAGACTCCCGTAAAAACCATGTAATAGTAGAGATTTTTGGACCAATTAAAAAAGTGCTTCATAAAAATCGATCGACTATTCTTAAAACTGTCAACTGACGAGGCGTTCAAATAATTAATCATCATCATCTCAGCCGTAGATCGTCCGCTGTTGAACATAGGCCTCCCCCATAATTAATTTTATGGTGGATATATATTATGACTTGTCCTGTCTGATTCATCAAAGCAGAGCGCAATCCGCTGATACTCCAAATTTATTTTTTTGGCATTTCATGTTGTATAACCCGTGCGACTTAACTGTGCACCTCCCTGGTATGTGGACCCCTCTTCCGCTTCCCCGCGCGGCACCCCGCGTTTGCCTCACGCGGTCAGTATATTACCGTCGCGCGTGAATTCCGCCATGGTGACGTCACAGTGCGATGTGCACAGTTAAGTCGGACGAGTTAACCCTTAGCTAAGAAACATTTTTTTGCAAATTCCAGCCCTAAGGAGGTGAACTCCATTTCCATGGCTTCGTATCCCATAGACCAAGCCAGCGAAGAGAAGCGAGAAAAACTCATAATGGTGGATTCAATTGTTACGCCTCTTCTCACCCAAAGCTCTTTTCTGCACTATTATATCAAAGATATTCACCTCATTAAATGAAATTACTTTAAATGTAATTTATAAAAACGGTACTTTACTAGTAACCTAGTAATTGAAGTGGTGGTTCATTTATAATTACAAAATATCTTAATTAAGGTTATGTTTGCTTTTATGGCCGCCCGCGGCTGTGGCCCGTACTTTATTAAATTCTTTTTGGTTTAATCCTAATTAGAATTTCTCTGCTTTTGAAACAGATGAGCGTATCTTTAACGTGTTATTCACAAAAATGTTCCCCAATTACTGTTTAAACATGCTTAATTATTTATTACAATAATAATGTGTTTGGGATTGTACAAAAGGGTTGAAAGCATCTCGGCTCCGTTACAATTATCGTAATCCTTTGTGCCTAGATTACCGATATTATCTGATGTTGTGGGATATGCACTGAACAAAGACATTACATTCAGGAGTGTGCTATGGAATACCACCCCTTATCACCATCCGGATTACATCGAGGCACGAGCAAAAGGCGTAAGGCGTAGTTATGTAGAGTCCTGAGTGAAGCGAGGGGTTAAAGCCGCCCAAGACGAAGGCAGGCTTTATCCTGGATGTGCACACTCTACTTTTCATAACTACTGCGAGACAATAAAAACTCAGAGGTTTAAAATAGCAGTTATTTAGTTAAAGGTAAAATACATTATATTTAATAAATTTAGACACCACAAACGTTTTTATGAACGTGACAGCATTAATAAATTACGTGTTTTAGTCTAGCGCAAAATACATAGTACTAATGAAAATAAACGGCAAATACTTTATTTTTAATTTATAAAAAAAGTCATACTAACAATTTTGTGATAAATTGGTGATTTTATAAAAATTCAGGATGTTTTAAACACCTACATTTTGCGTTTACATATGTTTTGACCCCATGTAATAGGGGGTAGTGTATACGGGGCAGTATTTCAGACTCCGGAGAGCTATTGAGAATATATTTGTCACAAAAACCCAATTTGTTATGGTTACGGTTCCTGGGTTCCAACTTCCAACCCAGGCTCTCGAATTCCAAAACGGCGCTTCCACCACTAAACCAAGACCAAGTGGTCGAAGCCATTAGCGGGTCAGCTTGTAATATATATAACAATATATTTGATGGAAATGCGTCTGGGCACAACTTGACTTGATGGTGAATGACTCGACACGACGACTGGCTCTCGAGAGAAAGGATCCATTGCGGTCGCTGCAACTATACTGTCAATACCTTCGTCAGAAGTAAACTCTTCCTTCCTAACCCCTGATGTCCCCATGGGCCTCCTAGAGCACCGTAAATTAATGGTAACCAGAACTGTTTAGTTATTATTTAATCTGGCTTTCCATGAGCGAATTAATTGTACCCAAGTTCCTAGCGACTCCTTTTTAACCCTTTATGTCCCAGAGACGTCAGTTTCATTCATTAATCTTTTGTTTTAATTATTACGGTATGAACGATTATTATTATTCAGCAGTGGACGTCCTACGGCTGAGATGATGATGATGATGATGATGAAACAGGATTAACCGACTTCAAAAAAGAAGGCGACTGTACCTGTTTTTTCTGCATGTTTATCGATTTCTCCCCTATTTGGTGGCCAATTTATTTTTTATTTAAATCAGTATACTTTCGAGGTGGTCCCATTTAAATTTTATCAAATTCGTGATAGCAGTTTTGAGTTACACAAATTCATTTGTTGAATTTGAGTATCTTGATGATATCATAATTAACGGTGAATGACAATCAATCCCGTAAGTAGCAAGAGGTTAAGTAAAACGGGTGAAACATTATTTTTACCAAAAAATGGTAAGTACCGACTTACTAAAAAGTGTGTAATAAGTCGGAACCACGCGCAAAATATTGTGTTAATACGTACTTTTGAACTATCATTTTTCCATTTTTTTTTATAGTTTACCAACACGCAAGTACATTAAAAAAAATCCTTTTAAAATATATCTTATTCAAACGCATTCTAGAATATACCTAAGTATTAAAAAAAGCTAATGAACCAAAACAAATGAATCCTGAAACGACTGATCCACGCAATACCTTCAACAGTAATGGGCTTCAATATATTTGACCTCGAGACTTGAGCATGCTCAATCTCTCAAACAATGGAATAAAAGTAAAATAATGACATAGCGGGTATCACGCGCGCGTATTTACTTTTTCATATGAGCCCTTTGTTAGAAATTTGGTTTGTGTTGGCGTTCATTTTGTTGATGGAAAGTACGATTTCATTCGGTTAATGGTGACCCATGCTTGTGTAACGTGTATGGAACACTCAATTTTATCATATCCCTCGCTGATCAATAACTAACTTTTGTTTGAAGTGGACTCGGACATAACCTCAGAGATACTGCTCTTCTGCGGTATCCATAAAGGATTTCCTCCTATCCAAAACTAAAAAAAAACCAAGGTGTGGAAAAAATACCAGAACAATGCAATTTGAAAAATTTAATACCGACTTCCATTCTATTACTTTGGTAAAAATCAGTTATTGGGGTGTAACTCAAAAACCACTGGACCGAATTTGATAAAATTAACATGGGACCACATGGGAAGCACTAGCTTTCAAAAAAGAATTTTGAGAACCGGTTCACCCAGTCGAAAGTTAACAAACATAAAACAAATACAGTCGAATTTAGTACCTCCTCCTTTTTTTGGAAGTCGGTAGAAAATTCCTTATATCGCGTACGTTGCTAAAACTTTTGACCATATAATATTAGTCTATGCTATTGATGACTCGACGTTTTTTACATTTGCTATTGATGACTCGACGTTTTTTACATTTGCTATTCCTAAACTTAATTACGTTTCATAATCATCATAAGCAGCCATATTCCCATTGCTGGGGATCGCCTCAGAGAGAGGAGCTGGGTATCCTGGTATGGTATGGTATGGTATGGTACAGATCCCTATAATACAAGCTTCCTAGCTTAGCTTAGGGTTCTGCGGCATAATGTTAACTTTGATAACCATCACGTTTTAATTATGTACAACAGTTGTCGTGCTACATATATTCATAGAATAAGTTTTGGTCATGAAATAAATTATTATTATTATTTATTATTATTATTATTTATTATTATTATTATTATTATTATTATCCAGTACGCGGGCGCGGTGGGGATTGGTGGATAGGCTAGTGTCCAACCCATGTCGAAGTTTTTAGGCCGCCCGTTGGTTTTCGACATAGCCTAAACGACTGTTGTCCTAAGACAAACAACGGAGACCGCGACGGTCTAACGTGCACTCCGATGCAAGGAAGCGCCCAGTTGAATAATGCCACTAGCACAAGTGTTGCTTAACTTGTTGATCGGTTCACCAAGCCAAGCGTCGCTACGAGCTCTTCAGTCATGCTCCGCTTCTAGCGTTTTAATTCAATTAGCTTTAATTACGTTTATATCAAGTGAAATTTACTTCAAGTAGTCAGTCAAGTCACAGTCATATAAAAAAGTCTGTCTCTAAGTCACGTTTTAGTATATCGGTGGCCGCATTACTAAAACTCTAACGCCTTTACTAATAAACGTTGCGTAAACATATAGTAGGTGTAACATCCTTTGTCTTGCTCTCACGCGTGACATTTACTGTAAGCGAAAAATTGACAGATGGATGATTTAACTATTCCGGGTATAGCCAAGTTTATTAGTTAGTCCGTAAGGCAAATGCTCCGCCCGCGCTCTTCATTGCACTGCATTGAAATTGTGACTTGTTAAGCAGTTAATACAGACTGCTTCAGCAGTTATCAATGGCAGTTTCAAGCTGTTGACTATGACTGCAAGAGCGGTCCGTATATGTTTATCTCTGGCTTACTGCTCAAGCAGTCTGTGTATAACATAAAAATACCCCATATTGAATAGAATAATCCTATTTTTAGAAATGTCATTCTTAGTTACATGAATTTGGATTTTAGTGTTTACATAATAAGAACTACCAGAATAAAATTTTAGTTCGCTTAGTTTAGTATTTTAAACAAGTGAATCGCTACCAATTGGCGTTTAGACACTATTTCACTTGATGGTGAATGACCGGCCGTGCGATTGTCTAAAAGCAAACATCGTTGCATCTTTGACAACATCCGTGAAACAAATGACGAGATGACAAGAAACGTAGGAAAACCTACCTTATGTACAAGGGCGATATCTCATAAAGTATTTGACATCGGTGAGCTCGTCGACAAATCATTACAGAATCGCACGGCTGTATTTATACACAGGTTTTAAACATCGATTGAATCTATACCAGTTATAAATCTGTAACAGTTTCATTGTTACCAAAAAAAATCTGTGACGCAGTGTGTCTCCGCTGCCTTAAGATAAGAAGTTTTTACTGTGTCCTTTATTCGACCAGTGTTACAGTGCCTTTCAAAAGAAAACCATCATCGAAAGAGTTGCTTTATGTAGGCTCTTGCAATTATAGAATGAAGTTAAAGATTGAAATAAAGCTCATACTCGCTTGCACTACAAAGTGGCTGTAACGCTAATTGCTAGACTTCTAAAACTAAGATCTATTAAAAGATATATACTTGTAGTTCTGAAAACAGTAGAAAGACCTCATGAATGCATAGTTTTATCAGCGGACATTTTTCGCAGTACTGCACGACCTCCTCGAAAACCATTTGAACAAGTATCCCCATATTCTAAATCCCTCTTTAAAGGCAGGTAGGTACCTAATGTGTGTACCAAATTTTATCTAAATCAGTCGGTAAATAGCGCTGCAGCAAACTTCCCCCCTTTTTAGGAAAAGTACACCCCCAATCAAAAATCACTGACGACAAAAAACTCAAATAGTAGAACATGCATACCAAGTTACGAGAAGGTTCGTTGAAAAATGCGACCTGTACAGGAAGACAACAAATTACATACAATCTAATAAACATACGGACAGATGAAAGTCAATTTGGCCAGTCAAAGCTTCGCTCGGTCAATTATTATTAAAATACATTTTGATTAAACAACTTTAAACGAACTGGATGACAACTGCTGTCTGTTAAGTATAAAGCTATGGAAATAGTTTTTATTTACCGCCTAACATATTTTATTCAAAACGTTCCCGATGCACGCAGTAGTCACTCACTGTATCCAGAAGTCTTGCAGTATTGTTCTGTCTTTGGAATTTTATTAGCATGATCACTGGAATCACGAAAGCCTAAGAAATCGTTACATTTTGATATTGTATAAGTTAAGGGCGTGGCTACATCAAGCTTACGACTATAGCAGGCTCTTCATTACATAAAGAACAAACTGAGTCGGCTTGTAATTATCCTCTTTAGCACTTATTAACATAAACCACTTCTTGTAAGTGTTATGAAGCAAGCCTCCTTAACCTGGTACCCCACTTGCAGCTATAATGTAAACTTTGTAAACGATGCCGAAAATAACCTCAGCTATTGTTTGCGAAATCCCATTAAAATTGATGGATCGAGGCCGACGGATGTTCCCGATGAGGCATTATGAATTTATTATCTGGTTACCCGAACATTTTTAAGATGGAATTAGTTCTTTGGAAATTGATGTCTGTAGGGAGATTTTAGTAATTACTTTGGTGACTTGACAGGTTTGCGCAAACTACAGGGCTCCGACAGTGACGACATGACGTCCTCGCTAATTTTTCCGGGTAATAAGGCTGCTATATCTGACGGCGCCGCTAGCCTAGTCCGTAGCTATGGCCATGGCTTCAAAGGTGGGGTCCCAGGTTAGATCCCTAGTTGAGGCAAGTTTATGTGTGAGCAGATATGTTCAGCAGTGTACTCGGCACAGATATACATGCAGATGACGTATCATGATTTATATTGCAACCAAGCGGGCCGACTTTGAATTGCGTAAATTTACGCATAATATAATTTATAATAAATACCTGTGATAGGCAATTGGGCTATTGCAGTTAATTATCACGTAATTTAGTTTAAGCGGCCGTCCGCCTGCGACAACATACGCGCACGGACTGTAAGCAGCGGCGGCCAACCCTGACGCTTGGTCGGGGTTCGGACACTGGAAGTACATGCATTTGCGTTATCTATTGTACATATATACCTCTGGTACAGGGATGTTTGTCGATGCGTCCCACGGCACATGGAATCCTAGTAAGGGAAATGAGTGTGTACATAATATCATATTTTGGGGAAAATGATAAATATTTCGAAAGTGAATTTAGGATTTTGTTCGTGAAACATCAGGCATAAATACTAATAAAAACGGACACTTCCCACAACAGCATAAAATACTCTGAAAACGCTGTACGAATACTAACGCTACTCGTACCAGCACTCGACCGTAAAAAAGTATTGAAATATAGTGTGAAACATTTTTAGCTGGATGGACAGAGCAAAAATAAATTAAAAGTTGAAAACTGGCAAAATAAAACTAAGGCTTTTGTATAAACATACAGTATTTTATTTAGACGAGCAGTAAGAAAGCAAATAATTATACAAGTATACACTTTTTGAGAATATAACAGTACAATTTGAAAAATGTAATACCGACTTCCATTCTATTTGAGTTAAGTTATTGGAGTATATCTCAAAAACTACTGGACCGAATTTGATGAAATTTAAATGGAAGCACACAGGAAACACTAGCTTTCAAACAAGAGTTTTGAGAATCGGTTTACCCAGTCGAATGATATGAGGTTGAACATTAAAAAAATACGAATTGAGTACCTCCTCCTTTTTTTGGAAGTCGGTAGAAAAGAGATATGTAGGTATAAAATTAAACATAACAACAAGACAAACTAAAATGACGTATCATTTATCAATATAAGTTGAGCCGTTGAGTAGTTACGAGCGGACACAGGAACGTACATACATACATAGTTATCATACACATAAGTCTTGGGTTTCGCCGCAGTCGGTAATAAGTTCACAACTAATATGTAAACAATTTCAAACTATTCAAATAAACGTGATGCAACCTATGAAAACTTGGAAGAGAAGAAAGCAAAGAAAATCGTTCGAAACAAACTTGAAGCAAACTTTTGATGCACAAAGCTATAACTCCCTGTATAGCAAGCATCAAGAAAAAAATAGAGCTATCACCAACGCTAATGCTACCCCAAAAGAAAACAAATATCGCCGTAATGTTGTGACCTCTATATTTTTATGGGCATTCATGCCCTTCGATTTGTCGCATTCACAAATCTTTTACCCCATAGCTATGGGAGACTGTGCGCCTTTATGGGCGCGATAGGGATCCTTTTTATTAAGAAACGCTCCAATAATTTATTATGACGTTGGCGGCAGCTAAAGTTCCGAAATGGGCAAATAAACATTTGTATTTAGATATGAGTGAAAATTTCAACGTATTTTTTACCAACAAAAATGGAAATGACTTCAACACGAAAAAGTGTAAAATAACTTGTTGAAGTGGGTACAATGATAGTTCAAAAGTACATATTATCACAATATTGTGCGCATGGTACCGACTTCGACAACTTATTTCATACATTTCAGCGATCAAATCAGTTCAATTTTCTAGTATTTTTCTCCGTTCGGTTTATTCAACTTTTAGGTAGATCAAAGATTTCAAAATTACTGCTGAAAATAGCGACATCCAATTTCAGTGTTCATACACATTTTACTAGAACTGTGACGTAGCATAGTGTAGTGCGCAAAGTTGAATTACGCAAGTGCCAATTACGTGTCGGAAAACTGCCGTGTGAATAGAACCCTATCCCGTTAACGATATGCCGAGGAGCTATATAAAGGTTGAACATTAGGCAGATTCTCTTTTGGCATATAAGTATGTACATAGGTCTGGTTTATCTGTGAGTTTTGCTTATAGATGATGTCAGAATTTCACAAAGCAGAGGTAAAGTATTCGTATAGTATATGCGTCAACATGTCACGCTTCGGCGTACTAACTTAGTTAGCCAAGTTCTAAGGCAACTGTGACACAGATAACTCATTTCTCTGTGTCACAATTACCTTAGAACTTAGATAAATGACAATTTGTACTGTTTCACGTGAACGACACGTTACCTTTCACATAGTTATTCGTGCTAAGCCCAGAGCACTTTCAATGTGTTTCGCTCAAACTTCTTTTATAGTTTCTTTTTTTTGTATGCCGTAACGTAAATTGTATTGACAACATATCAAGTAAGAAATCAAATTGTATTGTTTACACAATTACTAGATATTAGTATCCCTCTTATGCAAAAGTCCGTCGTGGTTGATACCATCGCAAATTTACTTCACGAGGGTGAAATTTTCATAAATACTACCTTAGCGAAAGCTTACAACATAAAAGGCATCAACTACCAAAATTTCTAGTTTGAAGAAATTCTAATTTAATTTAAATTTTAATTAATTAATTAATGAACTGCTTATTTGCCTCGAAAGGACTTTTCCACATGTAGGTCTAACCGGGCGACACTGGATTATTCCTCAAATAGGGGCGCTGACGCACCACACCTCGTTTACTCACAATTGCTTATTATTCCTCAATATTTCAATTAAATTTTTTATATGAGTGAATATCTTTTTTATTTAACTTTAATTCTAAATTCTAACCGAATTCTTCTCGCGACTTAGTCCTTGCGTTAGTGAATCAGTCACTTAGTCACTTATTTAGTTAGGACAATTATTACTAGTAGTTCTGCAGTAGACCCTGCGAGCACAATTATGGTCATATCTAGCGGCAATTTTACGCAGTACTTCACAACTTATTAGAAAGTACCTAATAATTTCAACCAATATATTAATAAACATAAGTCGGTATTAAAAATTAGATAAAAAATAATAATAGTAACTATCTAATCTATAAGCCCCATGGTGGGGGAAAAGTGGCCAAAACGCTGGCGCCATTGCCACGCTGGATGGCAATGCTAAGTTTTTGCCCAAAATAGGCGCCAGCATTTCGGTCACCCGTCGCCTCAACCAAACGTTTCGCCAGATCCCTAAACAAGTTGAGAGCGGACGGCCCCCATGGGCCTAAAGTTTCGACCCCAAACGGCACAAACATGTACATTCTGTCTAATTACACATATTTATGACGTTTGAGGTCTTCAGCTTTAGACGAAACTTTAAAACTTTTTTCTTTACTTATTAGAAACCACTTAATACCAATTACGCTCATATTCGAAATTCCTCTTTATAGTCCTAAACCTAAATGCGGACCAAACATTATCAAAATCGGTCGGTAAATAGCGCCGCAGCAAACTTCCCTCCTTTTTAGTAAAAGCAACCCCCACTCAAAATCGCCGACGACAAAAAATATAGTAAATAGGAGAACATGCACACCAAGTTTCGTCAAGATTGGTTGAAAAATACGACCTGTACAGGAAGCATACATACAACCGAACAAACATACGGACAGATGAGTAAATTTGGGCAGTTAAGGCGCGGCCCAACCGCAATTTTAAAATGATTTACGATGCTTTACGTGATATTAAAATAGCTTGTTAGATTAGACGATGTAATGCGAAAATGCATTAATTTTGTAGGTTTTCTTTATATTTTTCGATATATACTAACACAATTGAAAAAACTGCTGGTTACTACTTTAGTACTATAAGTTGGCTATGTACTACCTAAAAAAAATTGTGTTATCGCTGAAAATTCTGAGAGTTTGGACGTGAAAGTGTATTTCCTATTTAGGATTTTTTCTGCAGAAAGACAGTTATATTTATGAATTCTATTCGGTTATTACTCTTTTCCTATTCCTTTTCTAAACTAAGTATTTTTTTCATATTTTTTCATATTATCGATCTGTTTCGTTACACTAACGGCCTTATTAATAAACTTGGTGTACACCCGGAGTAGTTAAAAAAATTTTTCGCTTGCAGTAAAAGTCACGCATGAAAGCAAGACAAAGAAAGCATGTTACGCCTAATATAGGTTTACGCAACGTTTATTAATAAAGGCCTAAGTGTTTAAAGATTCTGGTTTTCTACCGACTTCTAAAAAGAGGAGGTACTCAACTCGACTGTTTTTTTTAAATGTTTGTTACCTCATAATTTTCGATAGGGTGAACCGATTCTCAATTTTTTTTTGTTTGAATGCCACCACCTTCCCGTGTGGTCCCATTTAAATTTCTTTTCAAATTGTACTTGTTACCATATCAGGATACGAGCGCGCCTTAAAGCAGAGACGCTTCGATCGCTCGTCCAATTATAACATAATACGAGTATATCGATTGTATACATAAGGCGAGTGTGTTTACAGATTGTATGAACTGTATAATTACATTTTATTATCAGATAGACAGGGAAAGCCCAAGTAATAATACATCGTACAAATTCCAAGGAAAAAGCGAGCTCTTAACGTCACTTTAATGAAATTGTTTCAGTCTATGTGTACGTCGAAGCGTAATAATTTAACAAAGTCTGCCTGTGACTCGCAGAAATAGAGAATTACATCAAATAGTAAAATGTGACAAACTTTTTATACGGACTTTACATATTTACTTAGGAGATTAATTGGTAGAGGCGGACTGTTAGGACAGTCTGTTTCTACGCCTCCTTAATTTATTGAATGAACTTTTAATTTTTTCTTCATTTTCACTCAGGTTGTACATTATACAAGTAAAATTTGAAGCGCTCGCAGCGGAGCAAAGACTTTGTGCTCTTAACCGATCAAAACTGTTAAGCAACGCTTGCTGCGGTCACGAGTAGGATGGGTGTGTGCTAGTGGCATACAACTGAGCGTTTCCGTGCTTCGGAGGGCACGTTAAGCCGTCGCCTTAGTACAACAGTCGTTAGGCTATGTCGAAGGCCTTCGGGCGGACTGAAAAATTTGACATGGTTTGGCCACTAGCTTGCGGCCTATCTACCAAGCCGCACTAGGCCGGCGTGGTGGATTAAGACTCAAGCCCCAACATCTCCACACTCCTCGTTGAGCGAGTCCAACTCGCATTTGTCCAGTTATTTAATATTCTTCAATTGAAGTATATATATATACTATTATTATGCAAAATTAAAAGCACTGGGAGCTATATACTCAAGAAGTTTACGGCCTGAGACACGGATGAACATAATTCTACTAATATTACAAACGCGACAGTTTGGATCTATGGATATATAGTTGTTTGTTACTCTTTCACGCTCTTAAACGGTGGGGCCAATTTTGATGAAATTTTGTATGGAGGTAGATGAGGCGCTGGATTAACATACCTATATAGGATACTTTTCATTATCATCATCATCATTTTAATATTCTTGGGCACAGCATAGACAAAATAACAAGATCTCCGCCTACATAATGATGGCAGTTCTGTCAAAGTCTGTGTCAGTTTCTTAAAAGCTTAGTCAAAATCAATGTAATGACTTGAGATGTTTTTTCCATGGTGATTAATTTTATATATGTATGTACATACAAATATAAAATTGTACTGTAGGTACTGTATTTTATTATTAGTGTTTACTGGTTGATTTACTAAGTATTTAAATTTACTTATATAAACCTATTATAGCGATTGCGTTTGACCATACATATTTTATGACATTTTGGTATAAAGATAGATATGGCCTTGGAGAAGATAATAAGTTACTCAAATTACTAATCCTGCGCAGACGAAGTCGCGGGCATCAGCTAGTGATCTTATAATTCCAGTAAGTGTTGGGAACACTAAAAATCAGGCGACCGTGACGTTTTATGGGCAGCACACATAATATTTTATTAGTTCGTATAACAAAGGACATGATATATTAAACCGGAACTCAAAGGAAAAGTCCACAGTATTTTAAATGAATCAAAGTAATCGTCGTATAGCTAAGTGCAAACATTTGTGTTTGCGCAGACAATTCATCAGACAAACAAGATAAGCTGGTACAAACGAACAAGACGTCGGCAAACAATAGGGACAATGTGTGGGATAAGTCATGAGATTCAAGCGATTTCATGCGAACCTACAAACAAATTTTCGTAACTTTCCGCTACTCTTTGCACTTTAATATATTTGTCAAGCTGGATTTATGACTACTCCATAGTTTTATCAAATCATTGTCTTGCCTTAAAACAGAGTTCAAACATTACCGGTTCGTTTTTGCCAGATAGAAATCAAACAAACATGCATAAACTAATTTTATATGACACGCCTTTTTTACTTTTCTAATTTTCGTTGTAATTCAATAACGTTGAAGTAATAAAGTGCCTTTTTTTCTTGTCAATCGGGTATGCTGGGTGTAGCAGCCACTGTGGAGCGTACGCGAATATAAACATATTTCCAATAAACTTTCACTCATAAACACAAATATTTCAATTCAAATAATAATATAACAATAATACATTTTAAAATTAATTAAATTTTTCTTCCTGTATATCTATTGAGTATTAAAGTTAAATATAATAGTTTATCACAAACGCTTGCTAATTAAAAATCTATATATTAATTTAATTGAAATTGGAGGGGGCACCTAACGGTAAGAATCCAGTCTGTTCCGATGAGGACTCTTCAAATCTTGACAAAGGCTGTTGATATTTTCTGTCAAATCAGAATAAGTATTTTATATATCACTAGCTGCTCCGCGGTTTCACCCGCGCGGTGTTGGATGATGATGAAACGTATATAGCCTATTTTACTCAGGGTGAATGTAGCTTTCTAATGGTGAAAGAATTTTTGAAATCGGTGCAGTACTTTTTGAGCCAATTCGTTACAAACATACGTACAAATCTTTCCTCTTTATAATATTAGTATAGATATTTTAAAATCTATTAAATCACTGTTTTAAAGTAAGATAAATACACATCCTCGGACGGAATTCCAACCCGCGTCTTCCGACAATTCGTGTCCGACGCATTTTAACTCTCTATTCCGTCTCGTAAGGGGTCGTCCGCTATCTCTCCCTACCTCTCCCTATATCATACAATAAAAATATGAAGAGTTACAATATCAATACGAAAATAAAGCGTTTGAAAATACTCTTCTTTCGGCTGGATAATGTTGTCAAAGCTATCGAATAGATGTCGCTCCGTTACCGGATGAAAACAAAAAGAGAGTTAAAATTCAATATCACATATTCAAAACATGTTTAGGGACAAAATCGCTCTGGCTTATACTTTAGAGCACACCAACCGAAAACATTTATCAGAGTGCGGCGAGGCGCGGGCGCTCTAAGTCTAATTACTTTGAGTGATTTACTCCCTGCACCCAAAAATACGACTTATACTCGTGTTACCCATCTATACGCTTCCCACAAACTAAAATAGTATGTGAGGAAAATTGTATCCATTGTCAATCTACCCGCATTAGCAAGAAACTGGTGCAAACTAGGGCGACGGCTATTTGTACATAACTAAAATTTTAATTATTACGGAAATAATTCGCCTGGTCGGTTGGCGCAGTTGGTAGATCCCTGCATTCTGAGCAGCTAGTCCTTAGTTCGATCCCCGGACAGGTCAAACATTTCTGTGCATAAACATGTTTGTTTGAGCTGTGTCTGGGAGTCTATATGTATATAAGTCATCAGGTTACAAGTACAATTTGAAAAATTTAATACCGACTTCCATTCTATTCAGTTATTGGAGTGTAAATCAAAAAGTTCTGGGCCAATTTGATGTAATAAAAGAGATCACATGTGAAGCACGAGCTTTCAAACAAAAAAAAATAATTTTGCGAATCGGTTCACCCTATGGAAAGTTATGAGGTAACAAACAGTCGAATTGAGTACCCCCTCCTTTTTAGAAGTCGGTAGAAAATAGTACGGCTCTGCCTAGTTTGGAACCTGAACTCCTTGTGAGGATGTTCTCAAATATTATAAATTCGCCCACACATTAAAGCGCAGTAAATCTGCTCTCTTGGGCTTCTCCGCAATCGGGTATTTATGTAGGCACCCCAGTGAAACACGCGCTATCAAGACGAATATAATAATGTACCATTTATCAAAATCGGTTCAGCCGTTGAGTAGTTACAAGCGGATATAAGAACGGACATACAAACAGGTCAAACATAAAACCCTCCTTTTGGGCTTCGTCGCAGTCGGGAAATAACATCCAATTCCTTAAAAACTTACGTTAGTACTATGTTTTACTTGCGCGCGGTTTACGTACGCTTGCCGATTTCTTCTTAACTGCAGATTAAGTAGGTAGCAATCCTTGCTGCAGTCACAACTTGGATGGGTGATCGCTAATGACATTTTTAACAGAGCCTTTCCGTGTTTCGGAAGGCACGATAAACAGTCGAGATTGATGACGTAGGACAATAGTTGTGACGCCATGTCGAACGCCTAATCTATACTATTAAGGCGAAATGAGTATTGATTACGACCAAATTTCATGATTCGACTTCGCGAAAACTTAGTTTTTCGACGCTTAAACCTAATAACCGAGGTTGAAAAAAAAACGTAGTGTACATTGAATATACGTTCTTATGAAGTATGGGAGCCAATACACGATTGTGAAAACTTGGCTCGATAGAAAAAAATCGTCAACGTTCCCTAAATTTTGCAATTTATCTTACATGCTTCGTGAGAAAAAGCATTTTTATTCGATTATGGGCAAATATATTTAAATGAATGTATCATATTCGAATTCCCAATGAAATTTACTAGTGAACTATGGACTCCTTATCATTAAATTTTTTGATTGTACGAAATAAATATAAAAAGTAATAGCACGTATTCAATTGAATCTTCGCATTACATCGTCCAATCTGGTAAGCAATTCTCAACCTTATGTAAAGCATCGTAAATTGTTTTAAAATTAGGATTTGACCGCGCCTTAAGCTGAACAATAGCCTACACTACACATATCCGTACTGGGCCCACGTGGTTAGAAAAATTGCGGTAAATTCTCCTCTATCTTCGGCAGGTTCGTGTCCCAGCAATGTGATGGGAACATAATGGCTGATAATGTACATGCTTACGCGCCACGCAACCGGTTTGGTGGGATTCCGAACCACTTCTTCAAGATCTACGCGATGGACACTTAAGATGCAAGCTGGTAGCCGGCTACACGTAGCAGCAGAAGACGACTTGTCGGCGCGTCATGTCGCTGCAGTCATGATTTCGAACACGACTGCAGACGGCAACTGTTACTGCAGATGGCATAAACCATTTAAAAATCGTTTATGAGGTTGAGTTTAAAAGCTTTTCAGTTGTTTTACTAGGTAGGTTTGTACCCGCGAGCGGCACTAATGATCTCCGGTCGGGCGACAGTGTCGTCTGCCGCTCGACGACGTGTCGCTAACTTCTAATGGTATTTCATAGAAATACACAGAAACCCGTAGTGTCGCTGCGACACGGCGTTTGCTGCGGCTTCATGCATCTTTAACAACAGTTTGCGAGCGCGTACATCACTAACTTTTATAAATAACCAATATGGATATCAACTTAAGATAACCCTTTATAGTTTCAGAGCTCTTTATAAATGTAGCAAATAATTTAGTACAGGATAACCTGGTGAAATATAATTATATTGAGTTAGACTTTGCATAAAATCATTTAGCTTAACCCGTTGAGTCGCGATTCGCCATTTTTGTGCCAATAATACAATAGATTTCGCAGAAATCAACCCACTTTTCTGGGAACCTGCAACGTGTATGGTTAAGATTGCTATAAATCATGAACAAGAATCTATACTTTTTAACTTTCGCGAACTGAATTCAATTTTATTTGACAGTAGCGCGTAATTCACGCACATACGACTACATCACAATAACAGTAATCTTGACAAACCTAGACATGGTCAAAATTACTAGTATTATAATGTTAAGTTGTAGTAAATAAATTAATCTATACCCCGCGCGTTTTTCGCGGCTTTTTCTTTAAACTGTATTTTCCTTAGTAAAATAAAGTTCGCGTTCGGGTAAAAAGGTGTCAATACGACATATGTTATTTATTGTTTACCTTAATCTATACATATAATAAAAATGTAACGGATCGCTGTCTGTAAATGGAAGATATACGAGAAAAACTATTATTGGGACTGTTATAAGCGAAAATAGAATGAAAAAAAATTTGTTAATGTTTGTCTGAGCCTCAGACAAAATAAAAAAGTATAGACAGAATGTTGTGAACAGAGAAGTGAAGCCGGTTTTCTAAACTACATGTGCGTGTATCGGTACTGAAATGATAATTCAAATTAAATTAAAATTATTAAAAACTAATAAGTAATTAATAAATTAACATTAAATCATAATTAAAACTTTACGTGTTGCTTCCACGCGCCGCGATAGTTCGACTGACGAGTCAAGGCGTAGTTTCGTTGTAGGTTTTGTATGTAAATATGTATGGACACGGCGAGGCGTAGTTTTACCCGGCCTCACTTCTCTGTTCGCAACATTCAGTCTTGACATTTTTATTTTGTCTGAGGTCTGAGCAAGCTAATCTCAGAAACGGCTTATCCGATTTAAATGTGGTTTTTATTTATATATTGTGGTAAGCTTCACTTTTACATTTAGTATTTGTTTCATTAAAAACAGTTCATAAATAAATAAGTTATTGAAATTAAATAAAAATAACTCTTCGCCACTACACGCCATTACAAGTCGAAGTAAGCGAAGCCGCTGGGAGGTCAACTAGTAGAGGTATAAATTTAACGTCATTGTGTAAACTTAGCGTCGATATGCCTTAGCACTTAGACATATATACCTACAAAACAAAACCTCAAGCAACAAAGCTGAAAACATCAAACCGAACACGATTAAAACCGGACAAAGAATATCGAATTACGCAACGAAGACACAAACCGGACACCTTTCTCCAATACAATAAAAGGAGTCAAATGGCGCAAAGGCGCCTTATATAGGTTAATGGAACAAAAAAGCGACAATACTCGAAGACACTTCAGTGTAGTGTCTCAAGTATCTGAGAGAGATGTCCCGATAAAAGACACTTCTTGAGAGCACTCGAAAGGGGCCGACAATTCATAATGTGGTGTGATGAAGTGGAGTAGACACCTTATGAGTGGGGTTCGAACTGGATGTACAACTCAAAAAATAAGTATACATATTCATATATTTTGTTAAAGGCCAGGGAGATTCATGACGCATTTAGGAGAGTGTTTAGAGTATGACAGACCAAACTATTGAGCGGGCTACCCAGAAATATTATTTCAGGGCAGTAAAACTCTTTGCGGATGAGCTCGTCGAGGGAAGTACTGCCACGAGTTTTGGAACGCGGCGGTAGTCTTTAAAGTACATTATAATGAAAAGTTGACGTTCATAAGTGCGTCTTTGATGCCTAAATTGAATAAATGATTTTGACTTTGACTTTGACCATACCTTTTTCTACCGTGAAGCAGTAATGTCCGCAATATTATGTTCCGGTTTGAAGGGCATGGGTGCCGGCGAAATCATAGGCACATGAGACTTAACAACTAAATGTCTGAGGGTTACGGGTGCAGTACAGTTCGTCACTTATGATGAAACGCATCTATTATATGCAGAGATGGGTCTCATGCCGGCTTCTAATAAAAAAAGTAAGAATTGGTGTGGTTACAGAAAGTCAGCTAATCCACATCTGTTGCAGTTAAAGGCCTATTCAGACCTGGGGGCCGATTCCACAAATTAAATTGCAATCGAACCGTAGCTGAACGGCGACTTTTATGCGTTTTCTTATTTTGCGATTGGAAAACAGTCCAGTTGCAGTTACGTTTCTATTGTCGCCAGCGATCAAAACTTTATGTTCTGCTAACTCGATAGATCATGAACGCGTTGTTAACTCATATTCGTATATAGTAGTGCAAATTATATATTTTTTTAAAAGTAGCGTTTATGTTATGTTTATTTGACGCTACAATGCAATTTGTCTACAGAAATAGTAGAATGGCTTTTTGCCAAAGTATCGAACGATAACCGGAGTTGAGCTGCAGTTGCAGAGGTATAGATTGTTGAACGTTGTCAAATAACAGAATTGGCATCCAGGGCGTTATTAGCTACCGCGAGCGATAGAGAAATCCGGAAGCATATGCGCTAATTTCTCTGTTTACACCAAAGCGGATGTAAACAGAGAACGCTACCGCGCGCGGTAGAGATATCCGTTGGCAACGGTAAGCGGGGTGAGGGCAGGAAGCATGTCGCTGCTGCTTGCTCCCGCGTCGCCCGGCGGAACTAGTTTCGCCAAATGTGAGAAAATACCGCCACACTAGGCGGTACAAGTTTCGCTGCAGTTATGAGCTTCATACTATTTACCCATCGAGTTCCACGTGGTACTATTCGCTACCCACAGCGGTAGCGAATAGCGCTCAGGTCTGAATAGGCCTTTAAAGTGTATATTCTTTAATTTGTGCTAAAAATAAGAACTCCAATGGATATTTTTAAACTTTTGCGATGTGAACACGTATTTATTTATATTATATTAACGGGGTTTAATCGTGTATATAAATGCGATAATAAACGCGATTAAATCCCGTTAATCTATATCTTTACGTCTATACTAATATTATAAAGAGGAAAGATTTGTATGTAAGTATGTTTGTAACGAATTGGCTCAAAAAGTACTGGTCCGATTTCAAAATATCTTTCACCATTGCAAAGCTATATTCACCCTGAGTAACATAGGCTATATAAGATTCATCATCATCATCATCATCCATCACCACGCTGGTGAAACCGCGGAGAGCAGCTAGTATAATATAAATATGAAATCCAATGGATAACAAAATATTTAAAAAGTATTGAACTTTTTACGAACGATTTGAAAGAAAAGCTCTTAGCTTTTTGGTACAATTAATTTCGAAATTTTTAAATTGTATGAACATTTAGTACCTCTATCATTAAAACGACTATACCTACTATGCATGGTATGTTTCATTAACTTATATATTTTATTTAAAAAAATAAGAAATATTTTTGTAATACTTTTTGCGTATTGGTCTTGTGTCAAAAGGCTCAACTATAATATCATTACATGAGAGCTCTTTAGTGTTGATTAAATCATATATTACGCCATATTAAAATACATTAAGGCGCCGTCAGCTCAGCGCTTGGCTACGTTCAATTTCCTTTATTTGAAATAAAGCAAGCGCATCTCGTAAAAACGTGCAACATTCATAAAATGTGCATTCTTAAATAAAGAAATAATTCGTCAATGTATTAAAAATTGCTATTTTATGATATGTGTTTCACGACAAATACAATAGTGAACAAAAAGAAAAACTGTTTTAAAGGTGAAATTAAGTGGTTTGTTCGAATATTTTTATGTACTTGTAGTATGTTAATATATGTTTTTAATTCCGTGAATGAGTACTTAGAAGTCTTAGAAATATTTTATTTTTGTAATTGTAATTAAAGCGCTGCTTGAGATTATCTGCTTTAAAAACTCTAATTTTTATCGACATCATGACAATTCATGAAAAATACAGTCATTTAAAATGCTGTCAATACCTACGAAGAAATAATAGTCTACAGCATTTTATATGTCTGTATTTTCAATAATGTATAATTGGAAGTGCGTTCATATTAATAAACAAAAAACCGATAACTAAGAAAATTCTACTAATGACTAAACTATTTTTCTGTTCGAGTGAGTGAATGCTTACCTAAAGGGAGCAAGATAACTGATCCCATTATTAGATATGTAGACCACGGCTTTGTTTTGTACATAATCCGTACTTAGTATTTTAAAATGTTTAGAGAAAATAATGAATGGCGGTACACGAACAAACGCTCGGTTCAGTGGCAGATCCGATCTGCGGTTCAGTCGCAGATCCGATCTGCGGTTCAGTCGACTCCTTGTCTTAAATTTCGTGACCTTTCGGAAACTACCGCGTGGGCGGCCTTTGTCTGTGAAAAGCGATAAATTTAAGACCTTCCTACACTTCCATATTACACGAGAAACAAAGCTGCATGTGTAGGTGTATCAAAAAATGAATTATCTATACACAACAGAGTTACTCAGTCATATACTATACTAGCTGACCCGCCTGCGGCTGCGCTCGCGTGGCCTCGCGGGGTACGGTTAATTACAGTTTTTTACTATCCCACGGGAACTCATTAATTTCCCGGGATCAAAAGTATCAAAGTCAAAGTCAAAGTCAAAGTCAAAATCACTTATTCAATTTAGGCATCAAAGACGCACTTATGAACGTCAACTTTAAGTATCCTATATGTTGACCAGGGATATAATCTACCACCATACAAAATTTCATTTAAATCAGTCCAGTCGTTTCGGAGATTAGCCGGTACAAACAGACAAAGAAAGAAACAAAAAATTTGAAAACAAGTGCAATTTGAAAAATTTTACACCGACTTCCATTCTATTACTTTGGTAAAAAACAGTTATTGAAGTGTAACTCATAAACTACTGGACCGAATTTGATGAAATTTAAATGGGAACACACCGGAAGCACCAGCTTTCAAACAAAAAAAATAGTTTTGAGAATCAGTTCAACCTATCGGAAGTTATGAGGTAACAAACATAAAAAACAGTCGTATTGAGTAACTCCTCCTTTTTTTTGGAAGTCGGTAAAAAAACTAAATTAGTTCGATTTCACTCCTTACATCCCCCTGACTCGGTTTTTAGCATTTTTTTCATTGTACAGAAATTTTACCTCTACAGTTTTATTATATGTACCTCTAAAGATTAATCTGTAAATTTGGATACTAACATTACTAACGCAGAGCGCAATAGATAAAAAAAACCTCGTCCAATTACGAGGAAAGTAACAGCTTATTATTTTATTGTTTAGTAGGAGTGGAATTCGCGAAAGCGACTCCGACGTCAGTGATGCAGCAACACTGCCACGAGAGTATCGCACCATAGAACTGTATGACATGTTCATTACTGGGCGGTAGTTTACTATTATCGGGCATACATTCATTTCCGGACTTTTCATGTTGGGCGAACACTTAAACACACTTACAGAAACATATTTTTCTACCTCTATCAGTAAGCTATCCAAAATCATAATTTGTGAGTTTTTTGGTGGCACCTCCGCCGTAAGTACCTAAAGTGCCGCGGCACTTGAAGGGTTAATAATCTAACTATCCTATACACCTAATTTGTATAATTACCAACAAAAAAAAACAGCACTATATCCTGCTGGTACTTAATACATACATGGGAAGAATAATTAAAATTACCTACTTTAAAAAAAAATCCCACATAATCATCAATATTTGGTCAAACGTCTAGATTGATTCACACCTACAAATTTTATTCTAGGCATTTCCACTATTCATTAAGATATACTACATGCGCGCGGTTTATGCATGAAACCTAACACCGCTACATAGAAATGTATCATTCATAATCATAACATTCGGCAAACTCGCGTCCTAGCTCGTTAGACCTGGCCACCGGACCAACCCCGCACCCTCCGCCCGGCCACCTCGCGGCCTTTGTTTCTTCCGAAAACGAACGAACGAAAGCCGAAAGTCGACAATCTCTTTCACACCGAACGCTCGGGTGGGGGGTAAGAAAGAGTAAGAGAGATATTTTTTCACTGACGCGAATTATGTGTTTTCATTAATAAGTTGTACATAGGCATGTAGTATTTTTGTTAAGATGGTGTCCATACTTTTAGATGGAATTTTCGAAATCTTTGACAATTAATAATTATTTCACTGTGAAGTAATAAAAAATTTTGACTACATATCTACAATGTATTAACACTTTTGTACCGCCCTTTTTTTTTGGTAATTATTCAAATAGGGAATATACGTTTTCTTTGTTAATATACTACATAAAATTTGACCTAACGTCCTTACATACAGCAAAGTACTATGAACGCGCGGCCCCGAGTAAGTAGAACGTTATCGTGATAAATAGGCGATACAAGTGGGAAGAGCGGTGGGTGGGGGCGGAAGACGCATGCCGGCAATTATTACGTGAGTGCCGGCAGAGCGGTCGGGGTTGGCAGTTTTTAAATTTCATTGTTTTCTGTTGCGTAGGTATGCTACCAACAAAACGTAGATGCGATGTGTACTTGTTTTGTGGCGATGTTGACATCCCTACACACGTCTCGCGCAAAATCTACGTGAATCAACGCTAGTACGGAAGACGTTCTACATATAGGTATTTACTTACTTTGTATAAAGCGTCAAATATCTATCTCTAGTTGGGTAACTTGTATACGATATTAACATAGTAAACGATAGATAGATAGTAACCGATAGATTAGTTATTAATACCGGCCGTTAAGGCGCGGACCAATCCTAATTTTAAAACAATTTACAATGCTTTACATAAGGTTGAGAATTGCTTACCAGAATGGACGATGTAATGCGAGAATTTAATTGAATACGTGCTAATACTTTTATATTTATTTATTAAAATCAAATGATTAAATTTTAATGATAAAGGAGCCCATAGTTCACTAATAAATTTCATTGGGAATTCGAATATGATACATTCATTGAAATATATTTGCCCATAATTGAATAAAAATGCTTTTTCCCACGAAGCACGTAAGAAAAATTGCAAAATTTAGGAAATGTAGCCGATTTTTTTCTATCGAGCCAGGTTTGGTCAATCGTGTATTGGCTCCCATACTTCATAAGGACGTATATTCAATTTACACTACGTTTTTTTTCGAACTTCGGTTATTAGGTTTAAGCTTCAAAAAACTATGTTTTCGCGAAGTCGAATCATTAAATTTGGAACTCGTTTCGCCTTAATGAGGCCATTCGAGCATAGTCTGGCAGTGGCGCTGCATGCTGCATCACTGACGCTCTGCAACCGTGGTTCGCTCACACGAAGAGAGTCGAGTAACTTTATTTTATACTAGCTACGCCCTTCGGTTTTGGATGACGATGATGATGTAAAAGTATCCTTTAAGTCATTCCACCGCCTCATCTATCTACATACCAAATTACATTTAAATCCATTCAGTAGTTTTTGCGTGAAAGAGTAACATACATCCGTACATACAAACTTTCGCGTTTATAATATTAGTAGGATGTGAGCATTGTTATGTTTAGTACAGATTAGTTTTTGTAGGTAAGTACTCACCGCAATCAATATAATATTTAAAATGTCTAATACCTACGAATGTTTCAAACAGGTTATCTAAAGTACAAAATAACATTAAATTGTAGGACTAGAATTATATCCACAATACCTTATTTCTTTCGGTTTATATATGCCTCCTTAAAGTAGTTCACATCTGAAACAAACATATAAAAAATGTTTTAAACAACATACTTAATGAGACTTCATCGAGTAATACCGAGGATTATATTTCATAGATACTACATTCTAATTAAATTAAATAAGAAAATATGTTTTATGATTATTTCATCGAAAAAAAAACACCGAAATCGATTCAGTTATTGTTGAGCAATAGACCCACACATCCCTACGTAATTAACGTATTGTACTATGCAGTCGTGAGGGGACCGAGTAGAATAATTTCCTCCGCTATTCGGTTGTGAATCTTAAGGTGCTCTCATATCATAATGTCGATAAAAATGAGGGTTTTTAAAACAGTTTATCTCATAAGCAGTGAGTTAATTAAAACTACAAAAAATAATACATATGACATTTCTAAGACTTCTAAGTACACATAGTCAATTAAAACATATTTTAACATACTAGAGTACATTAAAAAATTCAAACATAGCACTTAATTTCACCTTTAAAACAGTTTTTCTCTTTATCCACTATTGTATTTGTCATGTAACACATACCATAAAATAGTAGTTTTAATTTTAATACACACACATTGACGGATATTTTTTTTTATTTAAGAGTGTACATTATTTTTTGATGAATGTTGTACGTTTTTACGAGATGCGTTTGCTTGATTCCAAATAAAGGAAGTTGAACGTAACCAAGCGCTGAGACGACAGCGCCTTAAGGGGTGAGGAAACCGACTGTGTCACATTGGTTTTTAGCAACTAGATTGTAGGTCTCATAAACCAATGTCTCGTGCAGTGCCACGCAAAACTGCAGTTCCAGCCCTGGGGGCTCTTCAACTGGCATGGGCAGACGTAGCGCTTAACATTTCACGCACGGCTTGCCCGTCTTGTCACATAACTGCATTAAAAAAGGGAAACAATGATTAGGTAGTTACCTTTAATTAATTAAATATGATCTTCCCATGGAAAACGGCCCCTACATCATCGGCTCAAAACGACTTAATCCTCCGTTATCTGTAACCCTATCACCACTACACTTGTAAAGGGGTCAAACAGGCATGCCTTTTCATAAAAAATTCACAGCTGCCTACATCCTTCATATTATTATAGAACGGAATAGCGCCCGTGAGAATTGTAACGTAGCCAATAAAGCCCCATCGTTTACAGCTCACGACCCGATTGGTACGATTAATGGGATCGGATTAATGTCTATTGATGAACAACGTGGAGTTTGTGATAAACTGTCGGGCCATTTGCAATGACGGGCTTTGAGAGTGTTTTAAGTGAGATGGTGGTGAATAGACACTGCGGTCCCTGATTCTCTCTACGGCGAAATGCGACCCCTGTCGTGCGATTCTCTAAGAGCAAACATCGTTGCATCTTTGACAACATCCGTGAAACAAATGACGAGATGACTAGAAACGTTAGAAAAAGAACTTTGTGTACAAGGGCGATCTCTCATAAAGTATTTAACATCGGTGAGCTCGTCCACGAACGCAACGACAAATCATTAGAGAATCGCACGGCTGATCTCAGGCTCGATTTAAATGACGGTCTACTAGCTAGAGAATACGGTACTTAAATAAGTGTTAACTTAAGCTAAGTTAAAACTTAAGTTAAGTTAAACTTAGCTTAGTTAACTTACTTACAAAACTTAAAACTTAACTTACTTAAGTTAAAACTTATTTCCCGTTGTGTCACCATTTCAAATCGATATCGTTCTTCAAACACTATTGTGTGACGCAATTAACTTTTCAATACACTTGCTCGTGAAGCGAGCCGTATACCATCGCTTTTAGGGCAATAAACTGAGCTTTGCACAGCATGCATGAGCACGTGTGCATAATAAAATGATAACATAGCGCTTAATAGAATTATCCCTACTAAGTACCTTGTCTTACTGCAAGTTATAGGCGAGTAAACATAGCATTTTTTTTAGTAATTTCAAAGATATTTTATGCCGCTGAAAATCCACATACATTTTTGGTATAAATCAATATGAGGGACACATTAATTAGAGTAGATTAGATTTAATAAAACAAACAAACACGTATTATTATCAAATTATTGATATTTCACAATAAATTGTTATAAAATATTTGCATTTAATCACATAAACATTAATTATAATTTGAAGTACGTTATATGTTAAATCAACTATCAGTTGTCCTGTAGCAAATAAGTTGCGCACCATTACCTATAATTTTAATATTTTATTTTTATCGTATTTGTCGGTGTGTGGTAACAGCAAAATATGTTTGTTTTTCCTCGCAAATGTGTTGAAAAACGTCGTATGAAACGCATGAGCTCTGCATTTGTATCATAATATACTATTACATGAAAGTAGGTTTTAAGCAGTTCTTTGAACCCTATTCTAAACATATCATCCATTCTAAAAGACCTTCATAAACCTCCGTATCCTCCAGACGTACATAATTAATGCATCGGCATGCCCTGTAATTATAATACTGACTTACATTACCAGCCAATGGCGTGTGGGGATTTATCGATGGTGATACGACTAAATGTCTCGGATAGGTATTTGGTAAATTAATATGTTCAAATAGATTAATTAACTATTGTACTTGCGTCATCATTACGGTGTGGGAATACTTAATAGGTTGTTAAAGGGTTTTGTATTGCCTGAGGTGAGATTTCTTATGAGAACCAGAAGAACCAGAGTAAGTTAAGTAAGCAAAGTAGATAATAGAACATAGGGTAAGGTCTTGAATCGAGTCGCCTGAATTTAGAGGGGGAGGGGGAGGGGGGTGGGGGGAGGGAGGGGAACTCCCCCCCACCATTTTTCCCTGTCGGAATCGCGTAGTTTTTTTTTAATTTAATATCAAAGATCAATTTTTCTACTCTATTTAAACACTTTTACACTTAACTTTGGGGGAGGGGGAGTGGGTAGGAGGGAGGGTTGGGGGCAGGGAACCCCCCCCCCCCTACCATTTCCCCCTGCCGGAACCGCGTAGTTTTTTTTTAAATTTAATATCAAAGATAATTTTGTCTACTCTACTAACACTTTTACACCTAAATTTAGGGGGGGGGGGGAGAGGGGGGGGGTCTGAGTTGGATTTGTCACTAATTTCAACCTAACCGGTCTGACTTGGACTCCGGGTGGGCTCCCGCCAGAAGCTCTAGCGGTCGCCCCTGAACGTTGCTTCGCCACGCTCAGCCTTCAACGTTCAGGACCTCCCTTGAGCTTCTGGCTCCCGCATTATTTATAAACACTCTAGGGGTAGTAGCCACAAGAATAGGTGGAGTCGGGGTGCTCTGTGTCGGTTTTCTGACTACTTTCAACCTAACCGGTCTGAGTTGGTCTCTGGGTGGGTAAGGGAGGAAAGTAATTTTCACAAAACTATGTAGGAGTATTTATTTTATTTTTATGTTAACATAGTTAATTACATTGATTAACTCGACAAAGGGATCTTTTTTCTGCTTGAATAGATCTCGCCTCCACAAATAACGTTTCGTTTCACGAACATAAACATAGCAGACGTTCAAATTTATGCAATATTTCCTGATATTGCGTTCCGTTTCACGCATCCGCATGTTTTTCGTGTGAAATTACAGAAACTTTAAATATTAATTTAAAATACTTTCGCGTAACTCCGGCAGCCAAAATCGAATTGGGAGGGTCAAGACAAAGCCCCTTGACCATTCCACAGTAGCAGAATCCTCAAATTCAGGCGACTCGATTCAAGACCCGACCCAGAACATATTCTGAGGGATTTTTAATTTGCACATGTCTGTGTAAGCTCAAAGTCGCACAAAGAGCTATGGAGAGGCTATGGTCGGGGTTTCTCTACGTGATCGAATATGAAATGAGGAGGTCCGTAGAAGAACGAAAGTCACAGACATAACTCAGCCGTGCGATTCTCTAAGAGCAAACATCGTTACATCTGTGACAACATCCGTGAAACGAGATGACAAGAAACGTTGGAACTACAACTTTATGTACAAGGGCTATATCTCATAAAATATTTGAAATCGGTGAGCTCGTCGACGAGCACATTGATGAATCATTAGAGAATCGCACGGCAGAACATAAGCCAGTTGAAGTGGCAGGCACTGAAGTATTTTGCACGAGAAGACTTTGCGAAGACTTTTCCTGAACGCTGCCTCGCAGAGTTGCATTCGAATATAGTTTGTTTTCTGGAAATATAGCGGAAAAACTGACTATTTATTATAAGATATATGTATATACAATACTAGCTGCTCTCCGTGGTTTCACCCGCGTGGTGATGGATGATGATGATGATGAATCTTATACAGCCTATGTTACTCAGGGTGAATGTAGCTTTCCTGTAATTTTTGAGCCAATTCGTTACAAACATACTTAGTGCTTCGATTTTGAACGAATATATAAACCACGTTTGAACCGAACCATATATAGCCGAAGCGGACGATATAAGCAATTTCCCGTGTTATTTCAATTAAACTTCTAATTACATCGGCTGACAGGAACCCCGCGATAACAGAAATTGAAAACGTCTATTTTTCTCCAAACAACTCGCTATTTAATAATCACGCAGAGCAAAATTGAAACATTTTCGCATTCACAGAAGGACTTATCCAATTAAATTTATTCCACCATAAACAACATCGTTTGCAAGTAAAATTTTAACCCTATTACTTTCCAGCAAAAATAACCGAATAAATAAATACCGAAACAACAAAACGATGTTGCCGGCATTTGGAAATCAAAGGACTCAAAGGGCTGGCCTCATTAGTATAGGGAATATAGTACGTTGTAAAAAGGTAAGCTTGTTATCTGGGACCCTTGTTACCGCCGGACCCTTGATAGCCTCTTGTTCTACCGTATGAATTTCACATGAACTTGGCACCTAAACTTTGATGTCCACTGTTTGAGAAAACAATACGATTATAGGAATCAAAACAAGTCAATGAAGGGGAATAGAAAGAAACTGCTGTTTTATTTGCCAAAAAGAAAACAAGCCACGTTTAGGCACGGTACATTTCTCCCGTAGTTTGGCAGAGTGGAGTGACGAATTGACGAATGAAATAGCGAACGAATGGACTCGTTCTATTTGACAGACTGATTGTACCTTTGAGAATTTTTGTAGTGGAGTCAATTTACTAGATACGTTTCGACTTCTCACAGATTCGGTCTTTATAGCGTAACAGAAGGTTGAACGTGGCAGCGGTATAGGAAACAATAAGGGCGTTGTCGTACTTTTACTATTTTAAATACTAAAAGTGTATTCAGCTAAAACTATGTATATGAGTTTATCATATGCACTTGTAACACTAGTGACGTGTTCCATCCCAACGCAAATAAATAAGAATTTATTATGGATGTATGGATGATGTCAATTTGGAATTTTTGTTGCCAATATTGCAAATGTGTGAACATTCGATAACGAAATTGCAATAATGTAATTATTTTTTTCAATACGACGTGGGTCGACTCCCGAACTTAAAATGCTAAAGAAAAAGAAGAATTTAGTGTGTAGTACTTATACAAGTAGCACCAAAACGATGTTTTATAAAATGCGGTATATATTGACAAATTAATTCATAAGCACGATGATTTTTGGTCTGAGAAAATTTAAGCATAGTGATCAGTGATTTTCCACGGCTTAACCCGTTGAATGGCGATTCGCCATATTTGGCCAATAATACAATAGAATTCGCAGAAATCTACCTACTTTTCCAGGAACCGCAACGTGTGTGGTTAAGAGGATTGCATAGCTAGTGCTTTCCACACTAAAAGAAATAACTCTTTTCTACCTCTTTAAAATTGTCCCCGCGGTTTGCTGGATGATGGTGATGAAAGGTATCCTATGTCCCTCCCCGGGATATGATCAACCTCTTTGCCAAATTTCATAAAGATCCGTTCAGCCGTTTAGGCGTGAGCACACAAACAAACTCACTTTCGCATTTATATATTTAGTTAGGATGATTTATGAGTAAGATGTATCAAATTTTGAATTTTTGGGCCGGCTGCTCGTAATAGCTTCTTTGTACTGAACGAGTATGAAGGTTATTTCAATGCTTCCTTCGATATTTGCAAAGGCTTGCCTTAAGCAAATCACTCATGCTATTCCTAACGATGTAGAATAACATATTACTAAAGTGCTAAGCTTACATATTTTATCCGCACCGCAAAATCGAAAGTGTTGAAACTTGCAGATATTACTTACCCGAAACTTGTCTTTACTATCGCCATCGAACGCTTTATACGACCTTATACTACTAAAGCTATCGCCATAAACCTTCAGCTACAAATTGATGTCTTTCTCGAAACTTCTTCCAAAGTATAACCTCGAAACCTTCCTTCAAAATGGGCCACTACCTGGGCCTGTTTTTATAGATATCTTTCTAATAATTCGAACAGAAAATGTGGCTAAAATTAGGCCCAGACATGGGTTAGCTAAGCCTTTTGTAGTTTATTTTTATCTTATTGCATCTTTGCGAGCACACGGAGCACATAAAGGAGCAGGATGTTCTATATGTGTTGAGGATTTTGCACGCGTTAACACTGTTGTAAAGGAAACCAATATGCCTTTGGATAGAAACAGGTTGCTTTGATCTTGTAAATCTATAACATGAGGAAACACAACCGATCTGAGTCTGCTTATAGTTGACCGAGCGAAGTGTCTCAGTTTTGAGATTGGACCAAAAATGCTTTTGTCTGTCTGTTAGAAATTCTGTTCTCGTTTACAGGTCGCATTTACGAACCGATTTTAACATAAATTGGCAAACAAGTTGTTTTAGGCAAATTCGAGAGGCATCCTAAGGATTTCATTATACACCAGATGTTGCGAAAAAGAATCCAAAATCCTGTATATATGGATGAATTTCAATTTTTGTATTTTTTTTTTTGGTAAAATGTATACCTAACTATACCAATCAGACTACGCAGTCCTCTCCACTTGTACGAGACGAACTCGTAGACGCCAGATTCGACATCTTAACCACACACGTTGCAGTTCCTAGAAAAGTAATTCTGCGGTTGATTTCTGCAAAATCTTGTATTATTGGCCAAATATGGCGAATCGCGAGTCAACGGGTTGAGACTACCCCTATTTTGCTCAAAAGTCTACATATTTAAGCAAGCATTTAAGCCAATTGGACATTTAGGCACATGGGCATTGGGCAGGTTAGTTTCAAAAGTCTGAAATACCTTTGTTACGAGTAAGCTATAAGACATAAGAAAGTGTCGGTTATTGCATGGTCATAAATTAGGGGCTCGCGAGGTCTACTGTTCTCACAGGACCACTAGTATTTTGAATGTTAGTGGCTGGATGGCCAAGTTTTGCTCGATTTAAATACAAACAAAAATAGCAACACACATGTTCTGTTACAATCTTGTCACCGGGATTCAGTATTTTAAAATGCGACTGTTACGCCATCTAGTTTGCATACTAAATTTCATTAAAAACACTGGCGCGGTTACCGACATTATATATTTATAACAGATTATATTTTCAGATTCATATTCATTTATTGGTAGTTATGTACATCTATACACGTCAGTTATTCAGTACATAAACTATGTAGCAACCCAGAGGCTGGAATCCTAGCATCAGTAGTTCAATCCCACCGAACATACACATATGATAAAATAGCAGAAACAAACCTGTATTCGTGTAACAATCTTTCCGATCGGACCCTTCACCATTAGATCGATACTTTATTACCAAACACGATCGTCTCAGCGAGGTGAAACGTGACTGAGCCTCGTAACGGGATCAGATAATTCCACTCCAAGGACCATTAATAAAATCAAGACCGTATAAACTCTTGGGTTAAACTCACTGGAGGTTAACTGTCTTGAAGAATAGTGGCGATTTAGATTTAGAAGGATGTAGGTTGTATAATATTTACTGCGCTTGAGTTTTAAAGTTACTATGCAATTTAGTCTAGTTGCAAATGCGAAGACCCCGTGACTTTAATCCATTGGCTAGCTGTTTCAGGAATTTCTTTGTTTGGCTGTCCACGCAGGGTGGAGCTAGTCACTTAGTGCCTTGCTGTGTTTTGGAGTTTTTGGCCATCGTCATATATGTGACGCGAAAGCAAAACGGGGGCAGGTCGCGAATATTACTTTACATGCAATGGCACTTGACATGGATTGCAAATTGAAAAGCTTTGAATAAGACCACAACACCAATACAAATGGAGATAGTGGGATGTTATCAGTTTCATACTTCTCATACTCGTACTTGCCAAATACAGTGAAGTGGTCATCTATAAGGACTCAGAAAGACGGTACTCAGGCCTTGACTTGGTCACGATGAGTAATGAGTAAGAGCTGAATATCATGCGCCTCTACAAAATCAATCAAAGCAATGATTATAGTGAAGATATTAAAAAAATTACATGGTTCATGCCCAAGGAATAACAAAATCAGACCAAAGAAACAGGTTAATGGACACTTAAATGATCAGTCCGTAAGCGAAGGAAGTATGCAACCTACTTTGTCACTACACTGAAGAAGATCAATAAAACGTATGCTATAATAGAAAGTACTTCAAACAAGCAAAATCTTTATTTCAAAACTTGAATACTATAAATAATTAGTTAAAACTACGACAAGACCTACCCCTAGTTATAGGCCTCACGGGTCACGGGTCACTGCAACCTCAAATACACAAGACTGGATCAGAAGATAGTCCACAGCACGCACACACAGCTGAGTCTGTTCTTGAAAGGATTCCATTGTTCTATGGTCTGTTTAGAGACTGCCTACAAAACGAGACCGTGAGGCACATTCTAAGGTTGCCCGACCACCAGATTTAAGGGATATTAGAATTCGAAACACTGGACACAAGCTAGAAATACGGGAAAAGCACTTTTTTATGTTCAAAAAAATTTATATCAATATGAATAATATTGTGCATCTATGAAATAACATAAAACAGTCTTGTACATGACCATTATAACTACCATCATGGTAATGTTATCAATCTTACATTATCTGACCGTGGAGTCAGTCTCTCATTTTGATTGTATCTGTTCCGTATTAGTTTTACCGAAGTAAGGGACACTGCTAATATCTTGGCTGAAATACTGGACTGTGTCAGTGTACACATACAGCTGCATTGCACGGCTGAGAAAAATATACGGAATTCAACCAGACTGCTTGGGGACCACTCCCACTCAACAAGAGACATAATCTGTTACATTAACGAGGTGGGATGGGTTGGTTAGAGGCTGCGGCGGAGAAATGCACAATACACCCCAAGGGAGTATCAAGTGTAGAAGTTATTACCTTAACCTGCTTATCTTATCATCCCAGATAAGATAACTTATAGTATTGGGTTAACAACATTTGAAGTGAAAGATACACAAGCTACTGTTAAAATGATGCAGTAGATAAGAGTTACTTATGCTACTAGTGCGGAAATCATCTTCATACTTCATACTATGCATTGCACACACAATGCATAGAAATAAAATATGTACATATTGAAAAAGGCTTTTAAATACATATTAACTAAATATGTTTGGCTGTATATTTTGCTTGAGTTATTTTGTTATAAGACATGGGGACTGTTTGCACATGTGTAGTGGTAGATAGAAAATCTGTTATTGACTTATTACTAACACTTAAGTATTTAAAACTGTTTGATTAGGACTGATAACGGAGTAAAAATTAAACAAAACTGAAAAGTAAAAAATCACTGGTGGGGAAAAGTGGCACTTGCCGCAATTTTTTGCTTTATTGCGCAACAATATTCATATTCATATTCATTTATTGGTAAAAAATATTTACACGTCAATCACTTACTCACAACGTACATCACAGATGTAACAGCCAAAATATTATATCATATTAATGAATACATTGTCAAATATATTAATAATTATTTCATGCCGAAATATAACAAAAACATAAATTGTCAATAAAAAAGTGAAAAATAATTAAAATAGTATGTCAATAAAATATAGTAAAAAATAATTAAAATTAAAACAGTATGTCAATAAAAAAAAGTACAAATATTGAGCAACACTCGTTTTGAGCACATGCACTGTATAAATATTTTTCATAAGTGTATGTCAGACTTATAAGCAAGCTCAAAGTCGGACAACGAGCTATGGAGAGGGCTATGCTCGGGGTTTCTCTACGTGATCGAATCGGAAATGAGGAGATCTGTAGACGAACGAAAGCCACCGACATAGCCCAGAAGATTAGCCAGTTGAAGTGGCAGTGGGCAGGACACATAGCACGCAGAACTGATTGCCGATGGGGTCGGAAGGTCTAGAGTGGAGACCACGGACCGGCAAGCGCAGCGTAGGTCGTCCACCGACGAGGTGGACTGACGACCTGACAAAGGACGTTGGGTGCAGGCCGCTTCCAACCGGTCCTTTTGAAATTCGGGGGGAGGCGTATGTCCAGCAGTGGACGTCCTACGGCTGAGATGATGATGATGATGATGATGATGATTATGATGTCAGACAACTATCTTTTACCAAAAACACAGCTGCTTACCCATGTACTATGTTATGTATATACGTCAACCATGATAACTGAAACGTGTTAGAAACGTCAATCCGTTTAAAGATGTTTACAATGTGTTACAATGTTTGTTGTAGCCAAAAATCATAACGTACTTCGGTCAAACTCGCCAGCAAGTTCGCAATATCGTAAAACTAGCCAAAATAGGAAGACTGAGAGAAAAAGTAACAAAACGTCGCGTTTAACCCCATATCATAAAACCAATAACTCGAGCGGAACATAACATATCTCATTTTACCCCAGCACAACGAAAATGTAAATAATTCAATAGTATGTAACTGCCCCGCTGGTACTAGCACTGAACATAGATCTCAACTAATGGAACTAAATAATTCAGAGGTCAGTAGAAAGAGCCAATTGTGCGAAGTTATCTTAGAAACAAGTGTAAGAATCGCTTCGCAACTATATAACGAAATAAAGAATTGGCAACATTATCCACTTTATTATAATGAGTGGATTAATAAGTGCAATTTGAAATATTTTATACCGACTTTCATTCTATTACTTTGGTAAAAATCAGTTATTGGAGTGTAACTCAAAAACTACTGGACTGAATTTGATTGAAACGGGACCAGCACCAGCACCAGCTTTCAAAAAGAAAGCTGGTGCTTTCTTTTTGAAAGCTGGTGCTGGTGAAGGTGAGGCTGGTGAAGAAAGAAAATAAAAGAATTTTGAGAATCCGTCCACCCAATCAAAAGTTATGAGGTAACAAACATAAAAAAAGAAAAAAAAATACAGTCGAATTGAGTACCTCCTCCTTTTTGGAAGTCGGTAGAAAACAGTCTATAGTTTAAACCATGGTTTAAACTCCGAACTATCTTGAACGTTTTATAATACCGCGGTATACATTTACATCTTGCTCTTTCGGTTTTTGATTTTATTTTATCCTGGTGACTGGAAGAAAAAATTGTTCATGTGATGGTTAGTATAATTTGTTGGATATATAATATTACTAGCTGAAACCACGGGGTTTCACCCGCATTGTCATGGATGGTGATGAAAAGTATCCTATGTCTTATTCCAGCGCCTTATCTATCTATACCTATACAATAATTACATCCAAACCTGTTCAACCGTTTTGGCGTATTTGAATAATAAACATCCATACATCCAATCAATCAATCAAATTATTTATTGCATGAAATACATGTATACAAAGATGTCATAATAATAATAATAAACAGTTTCAATGTATTCTGCCTTAATAAGGCGTGCAATGTGATATTATTACAATTTTATTTCTCTCATTAGCAAAAAAAAATATAAATATAATTATGTAATGTTATGCCTATATACAACAATTTAAACAATTAATTAAAGCAAAGCGTGTCAATTATTATCATTTGTCAATGAATTAAAACAAAATATGTCACATAAAATAAATTAAATTAAAATGAATTTCATAATAAATAATAATAATAACTTATCAATTATATAAAATAAGGTCACCCAAATAACAAAATTATTCTTAGTATTAAAATGTCATGTTCTTGTCAATCAAGAATTATTTATTTGTGTAGTAGCATTTATTTATTAAAACAGTTTTTAATTTTCTTTGAAATTCTGTAACAGGTAATTTTCTTAATGATTTTGGCAGCTTATTGTATACAAAAGCAGACATACAGAAGACACTTGTGCGTAACAACTTTGTTCTAGAGCCGTGAACCCAGATCTTATGGTTGTCACGTCTTTTTCTAACAACTACATCTGCTGCTTGCTGATTGAATAAATCCGGATTATTTTTGACGAACATAGATGTTTCATAAATGTATAGTGATGGAATTGTCAATAAGTTGTACTTTTTGAAATAAGGTGCACATGTATCAGTCAAATATTCGCATTTGAAATATAATATAAGATTATTATGTTGTTTACTATTAAAACAAATATTACTGATATTACTTATGCTGAGTTTTAGCTGACATTTTCTATTATTACTAACTACATAGCTACTATTTTAACGGTAGCACATATCGTGCATAATAACTACTTGTAAACAATTTTTATGTCACTATTAGCTACGTACGGAAGATTTACTTTGAACTCTTCGCTAGGCCCTCCATTTCCCTACATGAACCTTTTCTGGTCCCTTTTAATTAAATATCATACCGTTTTATATTTTATTATCATACCTCACAATAACGACCCGCCCTTTTGACACTATTAATTTTAAGCCTTTCATTGTCTAAACTATAAAAAAAAATCCTACTACTTAATATTATAAATGTGAAAGTTTAGATGGATAGATGGATGGATGGATGCATGGATGTTTCTTGCTCTTTCACGCTCAAACGGCTAGGCCAGTTTTGATGAAAGTTAGTATGGAGGTAGATGAAGTTTTGGATTGACACATAGGATACTTTTCATCATCATCCAATACCATGCGGGTGAAACCGCAGATTGCAGCTAGTGATATTATTAAGAGAAAAGATTTGTTTATTTGAATTGAATGGACTCGAGAAACTACTGTTCGGCAAAAAATATATTTCACCATAAGATTCCGACATTATCCCTGATGAACATAGGCTATATATTTTGATTCATCATCATCATCCATCACCACGCGGGTGAAACCTCGGAACGCAGCTAGTCGTGTAATATTTTGTAGGCAATATTTTCATATGTCATTGTTTGTAATTTGTACTGGTATGTTTCAATAAAGAGTTAATCCATCTATCTGTTCGCGAGTCGGTCGAGTAAGTTATATGAACTAAAAAGAGATTGACATAGTTTAGTGATTCGCATTAGCTAAAT
The DNA here is from genome assembly GCA_917880725.1 of Selenia dentaria. Lineage (NCBI taxonomy): Eukaryota > Metazoa > Arthropoda > Insecta > Lepidoptera > Geometridae > Selenia > Selenia dentaria. The sequence continues at coordinate 31,181,261 of OU862885.1, read as the reverse complement.
GTCCCGCTGTACACAATATGATGAAGCCAATCTATCACGTCCCGAACTAGCGATTCCATTTAAGTTGGCACACATCGAAGAACATGTCTCCTAAGTTGTTATTGGACGACCGCGTATATTTTATAGCTAGGCCGTGTCACGTGTGTTTGTTCATAGGCTGGTGACACATTTATGAAAAAGTCTTACGACGTCTTGATAACTTAAGTAAAGGTTAAAAGACTACAAGAGTTTCTGTGCAAAATATGAACCATTTCCTGGCGCTTCAACCAAACGTTTGGCCAAGTCCCTGAATATTTCGTATTCGCCTGGACCCCACGGACCCAAAGTTACTACTCCAAACGGCCCAAATATGTAACCTCCATCGAGATTGGCATATTTGTGCCGTTTAAAGTTTTCTGCATTTGTCGCTTAGTAAAGGCTTTATTTTTCTTTTATTTTTCAGTAAACGTATTTTTACAAATAGGCCAGTGAAAGGTTGAAATGAAGACAGGATATTATACGGAATATCTTAAAAGTGAAGACGCAGAATACATTATGTTATAAAAAATACCGGCCAACTGGATTTTAGGCTTGCGCCTGTCCTTGCGATAAGAAAATACGTAACACAAATATTTTGTGAATTGATGGCGGTATGGAATCCTCGCTCAAATGTGAGATATATGTATATTCATAATGAGAACTGTGTGCGAAGGTTTTAAACCTGGACTGGATTTTAAGACTGGCCGCTTGGCGCAGTTAGTAGCACTAGCCCTTTTGACACCCTGGTATCCGTTCCCCGGACAGATTGATCATTTGTGTGCATAAACATATCCGTGCCTTGTTTAGGACTTGAAGACCTGTTTAGGACTTGAAGCATGTGGATGTTGTCAAAAAAACCAGTGCGAAGTCTAACATGACACAAAAACTTATGAAATAATATGGTAATAATAAATAATCTTTGCCCGAGTTTGCCGTTCGTAATATATAACTAAGTAACTTTGTAAGACGCAGGTCGCAGCCTAACTGTGCTTTGGAATGAGAATTGTTGCTCCCAATGCATACACTTTGGGGTCAATGAGTTTAACTCAAAAACCAGGTATTTGGTGAAAGGTTCGAAGATACCAGCGCAATAAAATAAAAAGCAGGACGCTGGAACCATAGGATATATCTGGACGTGTGAAACTATCTTTAAAACTGTTTTGACGTAGGTATCGGGGTCAATTAAAACGGTGAAAATATTTTGTTTACAAAATAATCGGAACAATCTTCAACAAGAAAAATTGGTAAACTTTTTTTTTATATATAATTGCAAAACCGGTAGGTTAGAATGCTTATACGGAAATCCATAGAAAACAAATCACTATTGGTGACAGTAACAGAATGTTACTAAATATACTCAACACCAAAATAAGATATAAATAGAAAACAATTACAATACACATTCTTAACACATACTAAATAATTCTATAGACCGTCGACTTCAGTCTCTAATACGTAATGATTAGCACTTAACCCGTTTTGAAATCAAGGCATAGTTCTACAATCGTCGCCCAGACGTTATGAATAATAAACAACTTACAAAGCTGACAAGGATGATCCATTTTACATCAGTAGAACATTTGAATGTTACATAGATAATCAAATACTAAACATAGCTAGGTGTAGCTTAGACATGTCACAAATAACTATATACTGGGCTACAAAGAAAGCGGGTACCACAAGCTGTTAACTTGTCAAACGGTATAATTGGTGCATTAAAAACTCTGTGACGAAATACTCTAATATATAATATGTAAAAATAGATATTTGATACCGCCGCAGCCTAAATATAGAAATCATATAACCGTATGTTTGTTGGTACTCCTGTTCAGGTCGCAATTTTTCATACATTCTAGACAAAACTTGTGTTATTACTGTTGAATATAATTGTCGACGGCAATTTTTGAGTGGGGTAGTACTTTAGCAAAATTGGTCAAAGTCTTAAGGAAATACATATTTGAAATCATAATCATAATCAGCCCATTTTGTTCTCATTGCGGGGACTCGCTTTCTCTCAGAGAGAGGAGTTGGGCCATAATCTACCATGCGGGCCTAGTGCGGATTGGTGGATAGGTTAGTGGCCAACCCATGTCGATATTTTCAGGCCGCCCGAAGGCTATAGCCTAACGACTGTTGTCCTAAGCGGGACCGACGGCTTAACGTGCCTTCCGAAGCATGAAAGCGCTCAGTTGAATAATGCTACTTGCGGTCACCCATCCAAGTCCTGACCGCAGCAAGTGTTGCTTAACTTATTGATCGGTTAAGATCGCTAAGTCGAGCACCGCTACGAGCGCTTCAATATTTGTAAAAAAAAAACTGAATTTCGATGACCTGCAGATAAATCAGACTGCGAAAAATTGCCGCTGATAAGACTGTGGTCGCGAGGTCAACTCTTCACAGAACTACTAGTTCTAAGAGATTGTTTAAATATATTAAAAGTTATGGCATTTTTTATAACCGGTCCGCTTTCTTTGGGGCCCAGTGTATAAACGCTGATCGATGAAACGATGAGCTATTGTCGATGATTTAAATTCAGATCGAATGATAAATGCAGCAGACGTGCAGCGAATCAGTTTCGCAATTCAACGGGACACTGCCTTAGTAAAATATCATAACTAGTCACGTCCTGAACAGACTGCCAATGCCAATTGATACAAAGTGAATAGAACCAGAAGAAATATAAATAGAAGATAAATAATCATCGGAAGCCTGATATGCCCATTTATTTCGTATTTACAATAAGTCGTGAACAAAGCCAATGCACGTGGTAACATGCAGAAGAAAGAGAGAGAAAACCGCGGCAACATTAGACTGACATCTGTCACTGTGACGTTTTAATCGAAATGTCATACGAATAGAGATGCAACAATAAAGGATCTAGTCAGTGCCTAGTCTATAGCATGACTAGCGAATAGAAAAAATAGTATTTCTTAGGCAACTGTGTGTGTTATTACAATATAAGCGCAAAATATATAACGGAGTTCAGAAAAACATTCAATAGACTGTACATCATCATCATCTCAGCAGTAGGACGTCCACTGCTGAACATATGTCTCCCCCATAAATTTCCAAAAGGACCGGTTGGAAGCGGCCTGCATCCACCGTCGTCCTGCGATCTTTATCAGGTCGTCAGTCCACCTTGTCAGTGGACGACCTACGCTGCGCTTGCCTGTCCGTGGTCTCCACTCCAGAACCTTACGACCCCATCGGCCATCTGTTCTGCGTGCTATGTGCCCTGCATACTGCCACGTTAACTGGCTAATCTTCTGTGCTATGTCGGTGACTTTCGTTCTTCTACGGATCTCCTCATTTCTGATTCGATCACGTAGAGAAACCCCGAGCATAGCCCTCTCCATAGCTCGTTGACAGACTGTAGAAAAGGTTATTAATAAAAAAAGCTTGTTATGTATTTAATCATTATTTAGTAGACAAATTACGTAGAGTAAGTACGTGGTAGGTACTCCACTTCTGCAAAGTCAAAATCTATCACCGATGTAACTATTTAAGATTGTTCTATTAATAAAACATACATAACATAAGTTTAAGGAACGCCTCCGACTTTTTGCCCGTTCTTCTTGTCGAGCTTGTGATCCATCTAAAGGCGCATCGTTCGATGGAAACCAAAACTTTAGATTACTTCGTGACCAGCTATCTCATTTACTCTACACTAAATTATAAAGAAATTACTAGGATTAATAATTTGATTTTCATTCAAGCCGTTCTATTGATGGTTTCTTGTGCAAAAGATCGTCTTGGATGGAACGGTACCCACTGCATTGCCAGATGATCGGCTGCGAGCAATAGTAAGTGTAATGCAAAAAAAAAGATTTGGTGAGCACTGCTCAAGTACGAACACGTAACGTGAGTTGTTGAGTGGAGACCACGTTTAGGCAAACGTAGTGTAGGACGCGTTGAGGCCAGGTGAAGAGACGACCTGCGGAAGGCGGCTGGCAGTAACTGGATGCAAATAGCTGAAGACCGACTCTGTGGCGTACTTTAGGAGAGTCATATGTCCAGTAGTGGACGAATGTGGGCTTATCATGATGATGATGGGTAGCACTGCATCTGTCATAGGCAGGGGCACAACTTTTGGCCTGTTCGTCACTTGATAGTAAGTATAAAAAAAACTACTAAAAATAGAGGCGACTTTAACACTAATAAATAAAATGCGATACATTACTTGTTGAAGTCGGTGCCATGATAGTTCAAAAGTACCTATTAAAATTACATTACAAGAAAAAAATGTTGTACCCTGTTTAGTATGTTTTTAGTTACGGGGTCGATTTGTCATTCACCGTCAATAAGGATATCATTAATATAGGCGAATCACTTATCATTTATTACAGTGTAACTCAAAAACCGCTTAACCGAATTTGATGAAAATTAAATGGGACCACCTCGGAAGTATACTATTTCAAATAAAAGAAGAATTTTGAAAACAGAAACTCCTTCTTTTTTAAAGTTGAGATAAATAAATTCTTGATTTACTACCGACTTCCAAAAAAAGGAGGAGGTACTCAATTCAAATGTTTTTTTTATGTTTGTTACGTCATAACTTTAGACTGGGTGAACCAATTCTTAAAATTCTTTTTTGTTTAATAGCTGGTACTTCCCGTGTGGTCCCATTCAAATTTTATGAAATTCGGTCCAGTAGTTTTTGAGTTACACTTCAATAACTGAATAGAATGGAAGTCGGTATTAAATTTTTCAAATTGTACAATTTGAAAAATTTAATACCGATTTCCATTCTATTGTAAAACCATTGATCCATTGATACCCATGACTTGAATGACGCAAGACTCAAGACGGCCCGGTACGTGTGGAACCCGCCTAACCGGTTGCTGTAGTTATGTCATAAAATCCAAGTTCGCTCCCGTTTTAGGGCTAACTTTCCCTTTTAGAGGTACACTTTGCCAATCGCTTCGGAACTATTATGGTTGGATTGCTCAGATATTAACCAGATGTGACCGTGCTGGATAGTTCAATTGTACGTTTATCAAATTGTTTTCTAAACGCAGTGCGGCTGTGGAGATTACCATTGTATAATATACCAATTCTGCCTAACTGCACGATTCTTCGTTATTTACCATATACGTATTGATATTTAATTTATTTTAATATGAGAAAACTCTGGGATTAGTTATATGTATCCGATCTTGTCAACTGAGGTTTCAAACGCAGATAGCTTTTCTTAAGAAACTCACAATGACCAAAATAAAAACGAATGCCTAAATGCCTAAGCCATTCGTTAGTTAGATAATAGAGAAATAGGATGTCGAAAATCAGTTTTAAATAAAAATGACCATTTTTTTATATCTACACTATTTTTTAAGGTTGAAGCGTTATTGGACCATAAAACAGATAATATTTTTTTGTACAAAATATAGATAATTTTTCTAACAGATAAACTGTTATGCATATGGAAAATCACCTGTGAAATTTAGGGCTCATTTAAACAAAATTATTTAAAGTTACAAAATCTTGGTTATCTACCGACTTCCAAAAACGAGGAGGTACTCAATTAGACTGTATTTTTTTATGTTCGTTACCTCATAACTTTCGCTAGGCTGAACTGATTCTCAAAATTATTTTTTGTTTGAGAGCTGGTGCTTCCCGTGTGGTCCATTTAATATTCATTAAATTCGGTCCAGTAGTTTTTGAGTTACACTCCAATAACTGAATAGAATGGATATATTTTTTTTCAAATTGTACATGTTTTGATCAGTGTTTTTTGGTTTTATCACATACAGGGCTGGTCGTGAGCCTATCCGCCAACACGCGTTGAATACAGGTGGCGACTTACGCTTATGGCCGACACTCTCGGCGAAGATTATGATACATATATATCATATCCCATATTAAGTCACACGCATATTGCAAAAAACATAAACTCTCACACGAGTGAACGCATAAACATCTCTGAGTGGTAGATCTTTTTATTCAAATTCCACCTGCCCTCTCATATCTGTTTTCCCCTAAACGTGCGTAAGTCCTTCGATATTTCATACACATTGTTCATGACGGGGCCTCGTGAAGAGAGGTTCCTTTTGCCCCGTTTTTAATGCGGCCTCCAAGGAGGATTTATTCCCTGGATAGGCCTGTACATGTCTGCTTGCAAAAGGCTTAGCCGTGAATAGAGTATTAAAGAAGGGTAGGCGAGGAACTACGGACAGAATTTATCACGAAGGACGTAGTGGCCAACTTTAACAAATTATTACACTACTAAAAGTGATGCGCATACCTTTATCTATAGTCTACAGTGAGAAATATACATAAACACACAAAAAGTTATATGTAATAACTTTCAGACGCACGTGTTTAGTTATGCATTATTTTTGAGCGGCAAATAAGTGTATTAAAATTAATATTTATTTAATAAATGTTGAATAGCCGTACCAAATAACATGACATTGAAATGTACAGTGAATGACAATAATATGAAGTATGAAAACGATATAAAGTAAGAGCCTTTTTAAAGGAACTATTATTTCATCTTCCTTCACAATCCAACAGATGAATGCAACCGATTATTACACATATCATCCCGTTAGTGACAATACCAGTGGCTCCCAAACTTAGGAGTGGGGAAAACTAGAGGGAATAGGGATTTGAAATTGACAGCATAGGCTGAACACAAGACCTTTGATATAGCTACGGCAAAGGTACAGCGTAATCCGAGCTTAGATTTAGATCAGCCAGTCTTGAGATCCGATACGTGCTAAGTAATTTATGGAGGTAGATTTTTCTGTAACAATATGGTGGTAAGTTTATTCGCAACTTGATCTTGACGTGCTACGGCATCATGTTTGCCTGAAGATACTATTTTTAATGCAATTAAGTGACGAACGCGAAGTCGTCCGCACTACGGTATAAGCTTTACGCTGACAGTTACAGTACCACCCAGAGTTTATGACTTTAGCACTGCACTGTCCTCATCACGCCGAGATATTGGTTTTTGAGTTTCTTTCGTCCTGTTATTTCAGTAGTTACAGTGTCTAGACACACCCTAACCAAATTAGTTAAATATCTATAAGTAGAACGTCTTCCCTACTAGCGTTGATTAACGGAGGTTTGTAGGAGAAAGCGTGTAGGGATGTCAACATCGCATCCACGACCAAACCTTCGATCGATCTTTTTTGGTAGACAACGTACACAACAGAAAACAACATTAAAAACTACTGGCACTCATGCAATGATCGCCGGCACGCGTCCACCGCACGGCCTCTTACCACTTTTGTCGCCTAATTATCGTGAAGACGATTAAGTAGAAACTTAATCGGGGCCGCGCGCTCCAACTACTTTGCCCTAACACAGTATGTTCGAGAGCACTATTCGCGGCAGCCTGGCACTATACTGTGGTACCGACCACGATGAACTCTTGCACAAGAATTCTACCCCCGTAACTCTAGGTTCCAGATCTGTTACGATTTGCAGTCTGACAGCGGAGAAAATATTTATGAACTCCGTACCACCACACCATAACGCCACGGAGTAATTTTACTGCCTGTATGTTTGCATAATTTAATATTTATTGCATAGGGAATGAGAATGCATCAAAACCATTTCATCACTGAAATGGTCTCATGCTCGGACGTGAAGTTTTCTGACAAAGAATCTCCAGAAAATGCGGTATTTCCTTTATACGTACAATACGTACGCTTTGAGACTCATCTAGTTCTCGCGTAATATTTACCGGAAACAGTCTCCAACCAGTTTCGATCTTATTTGAAGTTCTTCTTCTCACTTCTTGGAGTCACTCTTGTGCACAGCGGCGAGCGCGGGCCACAGCACATAACTGGCGCTGTGACGGTCACGCTGTGATGGGATTATACTCGTAACACTGACTTGTAATACTGTTACGAGCATGGTCGGTGTTTGGTAAAATATCCGCGATAATACGTAAATAGCTGATTTTATTTCACTGAACTTAAACATAAACAAAGCTAAAAGCTTAAGAAAGCTTAAGAAATTATAACTGACAAAGAGATGGTGCGGGCATTCAGAGCAGACATGCTCACGGAAATGTGTTGGCAAGCAGTGGCGTGTGTGGCGGGTCGCCATCTTTCCTCAGAAATGGTTGAGGAAGGCGATGGCTGGCACATGCGTCAACTCGTGAACGGGTGCTGTTTGCGGGCACTGGTCTGCTGTGAATGCTTGCACCAACTCAGAATAAAATGTATCAATAACTTTAAGTTTATTATGTTATATGTATGAGTTAATTTAAAAAAAATGATATGTTCCTCATGTATGTATTTTGTTGTATGTTATAAATTTATCGTAAGTTGTCAAAAACCTTAAGGTTAAAAAAAGGCACGGAACCCTGGAGTCTGTGGAGTGTAGGTATATTTATAAAAAAAAACATAAACAAAGCGTAAACAGCACTTTGTTTCACATTTTTATACGCAATTACCTGGTTAAATGCTCTGTGCATTTATAGTATCATTGTTGCTTATTACTCGCTTCTAGTACTAGAGTGCCTCCCTCATTTGAAAACAATGAGGCAATTAATGATTTTTGCTTCTACTTGAATTAATAGTGTCTTTCACCTTCTACAGTATCAAAATTTAAAAAAAAATTACTGTAAAAGGTGAAAAGCATCCTCGTGTAGCAGTTCTCGTTTTTGTAAGTACATAGGTGTATTATTTTATTAGATACCCTACTTACCGAGGTTACCTGCTTACTGTCAAAAGAAAGAAACTGCACAAAGGGTTTCCCCTTTATGTTGTTTAGATTTTATAAACAGTATATTACGCATGTTAATGCTCTTGAGCTTAGTTTTTGAATGCCTGTTATAGATACTGTTTCATTTAGTTGATTTATTATTTATTTTTCTAATAAAACAATAGTAGAGAAAGAAAACGAATATTACTTACACATAAGTAACACAAGTAGGTAGTATTATTAGTTAAATAAAAGTTTTTACGGCACAACTAGTTTTTTCCTTTTTTTACTTTAAAAATATCTTATTTTTAATTTATTGATTCAGGCGTTACTTTGCGGAAATCCATTATCAAAAACGATATTAAAAAATATTTAGTGCCACTTCCGCAAAAATTCAAATATTTAGTTTCACTGTCGGTTTAGCGCTCGACGAGTCAACATCTCCTGAGGATGCCTCGTGTAGACGCGAAACACGTGTCGAATCGGTTTTGGTTTATTTGGGGTTTCTTGTGTTTTTTATTTTGTATTCTTCCTATTAGCATTTTATGCGGGAGGGAGGGTGGTGCACGCCCCCAAATAGGCCAAAAATCATTGTTTTCTTTTCAGCGGAAGTGTCACTAAATATTTTTTTATATCGTTTTTGACCTTTTTTTTATATAGATAGGTACTATAAGTATTATTCGTCCAATAATAAAAAAAGTTAACGGCACATTTGCATTTTTTCCTTTTTATTTTAAAATATATCTAATTTTTACATAGATATACATACCTATAAGCTAAGTCACTGAAGTTCTGAAGGTCTGAGATAGATAAATCCGCACCATTATGCTGAACCCTTAGCTTAGACCCTTTCTGGCAGCACTGTACAATGCAGCGATTCTAGAATATCTAAACTGGTTCTAGTTGATTTATTGAGTGTATATGATTTATTTATAATAGGTACTAATTTATAAGTGATTTTGTGTATAGTGCATGTTTCAATAAACATCTTCTTTCTAGTAATAATACAAATAAGTCCTTATTTATGGAACTTTAAACAATGGCATAAATTGTTATGCAAAAACGATGATACCCGCGAGAGTTTTGGAGAAAAACTGTGTTGCGGATACCAACGCCCTCCTCCATAATTTCTATAGTACAGTAAGTTCCTAAAATTAATGTAACACATTTTAAAATAAAACATTACATTATAATTGTTTTTTACAAGATATTATTACCTTATGCAATCAAACTTTCCTAATTCACCCAAATCAAAAATGCACCCCTAAAACTAGTTTTAACTACATACTGCAGAGCGGGGAAAACCAGTAACAAGTACTCATAAATCCTAGTTAGGGTACATACGGTATGTTTGATTACGACGTAAATTATTTACGTTTACGTCTTAACGTTACTTATTCACAAAGGGACGGCAGGGGAGGTTACCATTTCTGCCCTTGGCTTATGAAACGTCTGCGAAGGTATACAGGTATATAAGTATAGAATCTAGCCAGTCGAGCTATATTTTAGTTATTAAGGTATTACTGTAATAATAATGCTAAAGATGTACCTAACTAAAATGACATGCTTTGAGAGATAACCACATTTAGGGGCCTGACAGGTTGATTATATTTCTGACCGTTACGTAAATTATAAGACCATTATTACAATGTTTTCAAACGTAATCCTTTTAGAACTATACAGAACTAGTTTCACCCACGTGATGGATAATGATGATGATGATGAAAAGTGTTTCTTGAAAATAAGGAAAGCTCAAAGTCGCACAACGGTCTATAAGACGATAGAATCAGAAATGAGGAGATCTGTAGACGAACTAAAGTCACCGACATAGCCCAGAAGATAAGCCAGTTGAAGTGGCAGTGGGCAGGGCACATAGCACGCAAAACAGATGGCCGATGGGGCCGGCAGGTTCTGGAGTGATGACCACGGACCGGCAAGCGCAGCGTAGGTCGTCCACCGACAAGGCAGACTGACGACCTGATAAAGATCGCAGGACGACGTTGGATGCAAGTCGCTCCCAACCGGTCCTATTGGAAAATTATGGGGGAGGCATTATGTTCAGCAGTAGAAGTCCTACGGCTTAGATGATGATGATTATACAGCATACCGAACTGCATCAAAATTGGTCCAACTGTTTGTGCGTGAATAAGTCACAAACTTATAAACAAACTAACAAACTTTTACCTGTATAATATATGAGTGATAATTCAACGGACTCTGGTAGGATTTGAACCTGCCGTGCGATTCTCTAATGATTCGTCGTTTTTTTCGTTAACGAGCTCACCGATGTCGAATACTTTATGAAATATCTCCCTTGGTACATAAGGTTCTTTTTCCAACGTTGCTTGTCATCTCTTCATTTGTTTCACGGATGTTGTCAAAGATACAACGATGTTTGAATTTTGAGAATTGAGAGGCATTCTATGGGTTTGACGGAGTAAATGCCCAGGACTCATATCACTCAAGCAAATCATATTAATATAATTCATTCAATTTAGGCATCTTATCAAAGTCTATGATTAATAAATGCACTTTAAAATACTTTGCTACCACCTTTCTATAATAGTGCATCTACCGAGAAGAACAGGCAAAAAACTCGGAGCTGAAGGTACGTACGTATGTTCTATTTATCCTAACAAGGCGACTATTATGAAAATGTTCTATGATTGAACCAATTACAATTGCCAAGTGCGTGTCGGTCTCGCGCTGAGGGTTCCGTACCAGCATACACAGTTACTTTGTGTTATGTTTTTGTCAAAAAATAATGGGTTTCTTTAATTATTTTTTATATATACGAGCCCTGACATGTTTTTTCCCGGTAATAATTTGTTATTTAAAATTTGCCTTATACATTTTTGTTGATATTTAGTTGATACCAACGTTTTTACGGTAGTGCATAAAATCCCCCTTTGCGTAATGAAGACACAATTTTTTTATTATATTTGTTATTTCATTTATTTTAATATTCGCTATACTTAATAACAAAAATTCTGTGCAAATTTCAAATGACTACGTATTACAATTCAAACAATACAGCGCTTTAAAAGTAGCTCTGAGACCGTAGCACAAACAATTTGCGAAAATGTATTCGTATCGCAAGCGTCAACACGTCATGCTCCGGCGTACAAACTATGAGTTATCTGTGTCACGGTTGCCCTAGATACATGACAGTTTGTACTGTTTCACGTGAACGACACGTTACATTACACATAAGTTATTCGTGCCAGGCCCATAGATATACAGACGGAGTAGGGCTTCGTAAAGCCTAACCTGCAGTGCAAGTACCGTAATAGTCGTTAAATTTGTCGAATCGCTAAGACCGATAATTTAACGAATCGTATCGCCCCTAGCAAGTATGGAAGGCATATCGACGACTTATACGATCGTCAAATTGTCGACAGTATATTGATAGGAATTGTTTGCATTCCACAATGCTTCCTATCATTTGAAGATATCTGCGAGCATTTCGCTCTTCTATATACGATTCGAGACGAAGAAGGTCGATGTCTATTTTTGCTTGAATACTAGCTGCGCCCCGCGGTTACACCCGCACGATGATAGATGATGATGATATTGCTGAAAATTGTTGACCTATGTGTTAATTCAGCGCCCCATCTACCTCCATGCCAAATTTCATCAAAATTCGGCCAACCGTTTCAGCGTAAGAGAATAACAAACATCCATAAATACAAACTTTCGCGTTTATAATATTAGTAAGATCAAACGAAACTACTCAATATCTCTATTCCCGTCGCCTATCGATAAGCTATATCGAGGTCATTTGCAAAGCAGCCAAACCAATCGTTAAAATCGATTAAATAGACGATCTCAATCGTAATTTCACAGTTCCATGCTAGAGTTATCGTTATGATCGTAAAAGCTTATCGAGTTTGTCTACCGATCGCTTAATTTTGTTTCTTACTTGCAATGATCGACGCAACATCGATATAGCCAGTTTTTTCGAAGTATGACGAGTTCAAGACTAAATTCCTTAGGATCCTAATAATACCATATATCACCAAGCCTTCCTGACAAGCATCATGGTGGTACCAAGAGCGTAGTGACGTCACAACACAGAAGTTTTAATTCACTTTTAAGGATGACAGTATAATTAAAAATTCCGGGCGCGCGGCGAAACGTAGCCAAATAGGAAAGGTTTCAGCGAAATTACATTTCAGTGATATATACATTCATCATGCGAGCAGGAGTATTAAGACGCACTCGTACCCTGATTAAAGAAAAAGCAGAATTTTTAAACGCCTAGTGTAACGAAACAGATCGATAGTATATTATGAAAAATAATACAAAGGTTAGAAAAGGAATAGGAAAAGAGTAATAACCGAATAGAATTCATAAATATAACTCTCTTTCAGCAGAAAAAAATCCTGAATAGGTCCACAAAAATAAACTTTCACGTCCAAACTCTCAGTTTTCAGCGATAACACTATATTTTTTTAGTAATAACCAGCAGTTTTTTCAATTGTGTTAGTATATATCGAAAAATATAAAGAAAACGTACAATATTAACGCATTTTCGCATGACATCGTCCAATCTAACAAGCGATTTTCAACCTTACGTAAAGCATCGTAAATTATTTTAAAATTAGGATTGGACCGCGCCTTAACGTTAGTTTAGCGAGCACTAAGTTACGTGACGACTAATATGTCTAAAATATACCCACAATTGGCCAGCAATATCTTATGTCAGTGCTGTCATCGGAAGTGTTATACTAATTTGGATTTTAGCCTAAACAGAATAAGAGCTGAATTTATATATATTTTGAATGCATATAGAATCGACACCATCTTCGCATTGGCTCTCGACCCGCCGTGTTGTCGGTATTTCGACAGATCAAAAGAAAAATACTCTCGCAATGTGGTTGACACTACAACTGCTATTAGGAGTTATGGGCGTACAATTGAAGCGAACGAATTGTCACGAAACATTAATTTTTAAACTAATACGTTTAGTTTTTATGGTAAATTAATAATGTAATTTATAGAGAGAAAAATTCACACCCTCGGACGAAATTCGAACCCGCATCTTCTGACTATCCGTGTCGGACGCTATGACCATTTAGGCCACGGAGGCTCGATAGTGCTGTCAAAGCTAACGGTTAAATCAGATAGAGTACTAAAAGTCGATGCTCGGACCTCGAGCCTCGGTGGCCTATAGTTCATATTTTTCTATTTTTATTTCTATAATAAAATTCCCAAAGTTATCCGAGATTTGCCTATTAATAAGTTCAAAATTACTATTAAAACTAAACTCTGTCAAATAGGTTATTACAAAATTTCGGATTACTTGGAGGATAAAACAGCTTGGGACTGATCACTCCAGGATCTATCTACTCGTGTACTAAGATGTCAAAGTGTAGCGTGTCTTGCCCTACTGATACCATTATTATGTTCTCTTTTGTAAGGCAACACACTGGAGCTAAAAATAAGCGAACATTTGTTTTATCATTTAAGAAATTGGCGATACAAAAAATTTAAAAAGACAAGCCCGCTGAGTTTTTGTGCCCGATCTTCTCAGTCGTGGTCGCGTTCGGATCCGGCTGTAGATTTAAGAAAAAATAAATGTAAAATGTCAATTTGTAAGTGGCCTATACAGGATAAATATTTTGAATTTGAGATTATTAAGGTTTTTTTCAATATACAAGTTAAACTAAACAATTACGTATTTGCAATATTCGGAAGTACTCTTAGCGGAGCTCGACTTAGCGATCTTAACCAATCAACAAGTTAAGCAACACTTGCTGCGGTCAGGACTTTTATGGGTGACCGCTAGTGGCATTATTCAACTGAGCGGTCCGTGCTTCGGAGGGCACGTTAAACCGGTCCCGGTTGTTTGTCTTATGTCAACAGTCGTTAGGCTATGTCGAGGGCCTTCGGGCGGCCTGGAAACTTCGACATGGGTTGGCCACTAACCTATCCGCACTGGGCCCGCGTGGTGGATTATGGCACAACTCCTCTCTCTGAGAAGAAGGCTCGAGTCCCAACAGTGGAAACGCAATGGGCTGATTATGATTATTATGAATATTTGGACAGTGTTCAACAACAATCCGTGCCAGTTACGATTATAAGACGTATAACATGATTATGACACATGATTAATGGTAAACAGGCAAACAAAGGGCCAGCTACTATATCTAATCTACCAGTGGCTAAGCCGATTATTGCGATTCCAGTGATCCCTAATCTGTGTCTAAGACCCTTTGACTGTATACAATTTTGGAGTTAATGTTAAGTTGTTGAATATTAAGTAGGCGATAATTTACATAATTTTAATGTGGACTTTCCTATTTAATTCCGAAGGTGCTTAGTCTTTACTAAATTATTATTTCCAAAGGGTGCTGTCGTATCATTGAAAATTTTAGAGCTTTTAGATTACTCTTAGGTAATGTGTAATGGCATGTGTGTAACAGCGTTCCGGAAGTTTCGCGAAGTCTTCTCGTCAAAAATACCTCAGTGCCTCAAGACAAGAGTCGTCGACCAATGTGTGTTACCAGTGATGACTTATGGCACTGAAACGTGGTCTCTTACTATGGGCCTCATAAGTAAGCTCAAAGTCACACAACGAGCTATGGAGAGGGCTATGCTCTAGGTTTATCTACGTAATCGAATCAGAAATGAAGAGATCCGTAGAAGAACAAAAGTCACCGACATAGCCCAGAAGATTAGCCAGTTAAAGTGGCAGTTGGCAGGGCACATAGCACGCAGAACAGATGGCCGATAGAGACCACGGACCAGGAAGCGCAGCGTAGTCGTCCACCGACACGGTGGACAGACGACCTGGTAAAGGTCGCAGGACGACGTTGGATGCAGGGCGCTTCCAACCGGTCCTTTTGGAAAATTATGGGGGAGGCATATGTTCAGCAGTGGACATCCTACGGCTGAGATGATGATGATGAAGATGAATGTGTAATACTTAAGTACCTCTTACCGATTCTTCTTGGTAAGGGCTCTATTTATCAAACGGGAAGATAGGGTCGTTCAATGTTCACACACTAGTACCCTCAGACTATGATTCCCTATATCGCAGAAGAGATGTACACAGAACACATCACAACATCCCAGGCCAACGCATTTCTGCTCATCAAACACATAATTGCCCTGGCAAGGGATTGATCCTGGGATCCCTCGCTTCGTATGCAGAGTGACTTTACTGGGCCTTTCAAGCGGGGCGTGAAAAAGCATCGGCTTAACTTTCCTTTAGCGTCCGCCGAGTTGGGGGTTGATATTTTTTTATAGAAAGGTTACATTATTATAAGCACACACGCCAAGTTTCAACAAGCAGAGACGCGAAGTTTTTAAGAAAAACATTATAGAAAATCAATTATTTTTGCAATATTTACGTCAATACCTACCACAAATCGTATAGAATTGTCGCCATTGAACGTTTCGTTTTACGTACGGTTAAGTTGTCATACGTTCGGTAGCATTTTATATGACATAAATTTACGTAAATAATTATATTTTGTAGTAATTTCAATAGTTGTCATGCACACATACAGGGCTATTGGTAATTAGACCGGATCCTTTTAAGGGGTGGTAGGGAATGCCATTTGCAACAATATGACTGTACATTGTGATATCCGGAAATTAATCATTTCTGTGATATTCTTTTTTTTTATTTTTTTTTGGAAAATCCAGTTTTACTACTTTAAAATTCAATAAAAAAAAGTAATCAACCGATTTCAATTCTGTTCGCAGTTTTAGAGAAACCTTGTTACAGCTCTTAATAATAAACAATAATATCATACTAATGTAGATCCATCCAAAAACTAGAGGCTTTTTCATAATTTTTATTTGATAATATTTGTAAGATGCTTTACAAAAACCTTTATTTTCTCTACAAAAACGATAGTAAATTAAGTCTGCATTTTATTTAAAAAACATCTACAAGTCTTTAGCTATCCAATGAGGTATTAAAAAATTAGCACTTTATTGCACAATTGCAGAAATAATGCGATAACAAAGACTCAGGTAGAGACATTCCGAGAAAGGGTTTTAGACAACAAGGGACTTAGACAAAGTCTCCCTCTCGCTTATGTTTGTTGAACGAGCAATGAGAACCCAGTTTGCTCAAGCGCATCGTACTGTTCAGACGCTCTTTGGCAACCCTTTATTACGATTAAATTTCGACCTTGATAACGTTATTGGACTTGTGTAACTTCTTTTTCTGTGATTCGGCTAGTGAACTGGACTTTTTGATTGATTGCTTACCCGACGACTTGGCTTGTACTAAAGGATCTGCTCGAGCTTCGAGAGTTCACAAACGAAGAGTATGCGGACATACTGTTTTGCTATGGTTTTGCCAACGGCGTCGCTACACATGCTCGAACGGAGTATCAGTCTCGATTTCCACAGCGCCGTTTACCCCATGTGAGTGTATTTGACGGAGTGTACCGGCGACTACGAGAAACTGGTCAAGTTCAAAGACGACAAAGTGATGCTGGACAATCTCGTATTTATCATTCGGATGAAGAGGAACAGATAATTCGCATGTTTGAGCAAGATCCTACGACTTCAACAAACATCATTGCACGACGTCTTGGCATGTCGCAATGGAAAGTATGGAACACAGTGCACCGCTCAAGACTCTACCCGTATCATTTGACTCCGATACAAGTTATCCAAGACGGAGATCCTGCACGTAGAGTCGAATTTTGCAGATTCATGTTGAACACCGATATGGAAGATGCCAATTTTTTATTAAAAATCTTATGGACCGACGAATCCAAATTTGATCAGGATGGAATATCAAATTATCATAATATTCATTATTGGGCCCCGAAAGATGACGGTAACCCAAACAAGAAAAGATTACAAGGATCACAAAGAAGGTTTTCCGTTAATGTGTGGATGGGCATTATTAAGAATGAATTGATCGGCCCTTTCTTTCTGCCCAACAACCTCAATGGTGAAGCGTATGAATTTTTTTTGAGAAACGAACTTTATGAGCTACTCAGTGAAGTACCCCTTGAAACCCGCAGGAACATGATTTACCAACATGATGGTTGCCCCGCACATTTTAGTTTGAGCGTCCGTGAGTGGCTCAATCGTCAGTATCCCAATAAGTGGATTGGCAGAGGAGGACCCATTCCGTGGCCGGCCAGAAGTCCCGACTTGACTCCCGTCGACTATTACGTATGGGGTCACATGAAAAGCTTGGTGTACGACGATACTCTTGGACCTGTGGCAACCATCGAAGAACTGAAACAGCGCATAATAAATGCAGCAGAAAAATGAAAATTAATTTAAATACAAGTGTTGTTAAAAGCAATTTACGCAGACGTATGCGTCTCTGCATTCAAAATTCTGGCTCACATTTTGAGAACGAACTGTAAAAATAATAAATACAGACTAATTACATCTACTCTTTTATTTCTTTAAAAGAAATTAAGTTACCTTAAGAAAGTATTTCTTCCATAGCTACTTCTCATGGACTATTCTCATTCCTTTCTCGGCCTTTTGTAATCGCATTATTTCTGCAACTGTGTAATAAAGTGCTAATTTTTTTACCTCGTTGGATAGCTAAAGACTTGTAGATGTTTTTTAAATAAAATGCAGACTTAATTTACGATCGTTTTTGTAGAGAAAATAAAGGTTTTTGTAAAGCATCTTACAAAAATTATCAAATAAAAATTATGAAAAAGCCTCTAGTTTTTGGATGGATCTACATTAGTACGATATTATTGTTTATTGTAACAAGGTTTCTCTAAAACTGCGAACAGAATTGAAATCGGTTCATTACTTCTTTTTTTTTTGAATTTTAAAGTAGTAAAACTGGATTTTCCAAAAAAAAATAAAAAAAAAGAATATCACAGAAATGATTCATTTCCTGATATCACAATGTACAGTCATATTGTTGCAAATGGCATTCCCTACCACCCCTTAAAAGGATCCGGTCTAATTACCAATAACCCTGTATATTTCACAGTAGCGGAGTATCTAGTCAGAGCAAAGTCACAATAGGTGCGACGACGAGCGAAGCGAGGAAGAGCGTTAGGTTGAATGGTGACCACGTGATAATCGTGCCTCGGTAGCGTCCGGCGAAGCTCCAGAATTAGGCTAACTTACATCTCAATAAGGACATATAACTTTCTCAGAATTATAAATTTAAAAACCTCGAAAATCTCCTCAGTTTTTCCTTTGAAGGGGGGCTAGTACCCCTCCCCCCTCACCCCTCTTAACTGGACGGACGTCAATGGAAAGTCGTACCAAAGCTTCTCTCAGGTCATCATAGGGGTGGCGATTGACGAAGCTTACGACTGTTAACGGTCATCACTTCTTGATTCCGTCTTCGCTTTCCATGAGGCGAGAGGTAGTCACTTTGCTGTCAAAAACAAAAAAACATAAGAACTACTGTTAACTACACACGTTGCAGTTCCTGGAAAACTAGGGTTGATTTCTGCGAAATCTATTGTATTATTCGACAAATATGGAGAATCGCGAGTCAACGGGTTAACGTGAACACCACAGGATTGCCGAATAAAGGCGAATTGGCTGTGTATCTTATTAAATCCTTTCGTTTATTACTCCACTGAGTAATCTCATATCAAATGCGTGTACATTCTCACGGAAGAAGTTGATGAGAATATCCGTGAAAATGTACTCTTTATTTATTTTTCATTACTCATACAACGTGCCGCTCGATTTCGGATTTGAGTGGCTGTCCGTTCTGTTCAACATAAACAGGAAAGTTTCGACCAATTTGGATTACTTACACATTTATATCACTACACACAATAAAACTGTAGAGGTCGAATTTCTGTACAGTAAAAAAATGCTAAAAACCGAGTCAAGAGGATGTAAGGAGTGGAATCAAACCAATTTTTTTTCAAAAATTTTTTGTTTCTCTTTTTTCTGTCTGTTTGTACCCACGGGCTAATCTCCGAAACGACTGGACCGATTTAAATGAAATGTTGTATGGTGGTAGCTTATATCCCTGGTCAACATATAGGATATTTTAGATCCCGGTAAATTTAAGAGTTTCCGTGGGATAGTTAAAAAACTGTAATTAACCGCGAGGCCGCGCGAGCGAAGCCGCTGGCGGGTCAGCTAGTCAGATATATAAATGTAATCTATGTTACCTGATACAGAAGTATTGGACTCGTGGGTGACATCTGGATTAGAACCCAAGAATGTTACGTGCAAGAATGCACGCGAGCGATGTTGCTGGCGGGTCAGCTAGTTGATTTATAACTTAATAACATTTAATACTCTCAACACTTTCTGGAAATCCCTGGCGTGCGGGATGTCATCGTCTAGATTCCATAGAGCAGATTATAAAAAAATACAATACAATAATAACCAGTAAAATTCCAGAAGTGGTGACGTCAAAGTTGTCAGATTTTTACTATACCTATTTGTTACTAAAAAAACGATATTAAAAAATATTTAGTGACACTTCCGCTGAAATGAAAACAATGATTTTGGCCTATTTGGGAGTGTGCACAATTACTGTCGGTCTAGCACTCGACGAGTCAACATCTCCTGAGGATGCTCGTGTAGAGGCGAAACACCTGTCGAATCGGTTTTGGTTTATTTGGGGTTTCTTGTGTCTTTTATTTTGTATTCTTCATATTAGCATTTTATGCGGGAGGGAGGGTGGTGCACACCCCCAAATAGGCCAAAATCATTGTTTTCTTTTCAGCGGAGTGTCACTTAATATTTTTTAATATCGTTTTTAGATACTGGATTTCCGCAAAGTAACGCCTGAATCAATAAATTAAATTTGTTACTTTCTTATTGAGGTAGGTAACTTTGACAGCTTCTCTTTCATTTTAGTGGTAATTGTGTTGTATTATTTAAGTACATTTAGTTAGATAACTACTCCCACAATATAGAGGTGTTGTATATATACTTAATGTATGTAAACAACATACATATATCTCTAAAAACACTTATTCACAATGTAGTTGCTAAACTGTGAAAATGTGTCCAGAATAAATACGTTTTTTTATCTTTCACGGGTATTTTGATGTGTTGTTGCAATTAGGTTAGTTACTACTAGTTTTAAATATAATTATATTGAACGGAATTCTAAAAGTGCGAGGCCAAACTAGAACTTTACCAGTATTTTCCCAAAAAAAAATCCCAATTCCAGAGTTAATCTCATTGTTAAAACGTATGTAACCTAACCCAATAGATACAATATACAAATCACAACAATACAATAGATAAACCACGAGCAAGTGAAAGATTGTAACGACTGAATCACGACCGCAGGGAGTGATTCGTGATGATTGAATCACGAGCGTAGCGAGATATTCAAGTGTTAAAATCCTGAGCGATGCGAGTGATTCATGGCCCTCGATATAAATCAGTTTTATTCAAGAGTTGCATACTATACTTTATACCATGACTACGAGAAAAAGAAATAACATAAGCGAAAATAGACATTGAAGGACGAAAAAAGGAAGGTTACATTAATTATAATGCACATTAAAATTGGAACTATTACTAAACATAAGAGTAATTTTCTTATTAATTAATTATTTTTTTCTGAAATAACGCAATACAGTTTTTATTCTAATGCTAAACTCCTTGTCGCTAATGTCGACCAATCAAATCTCGAGGAGTTATTTACACAAAGGCCTTTATTAATAAACGTTGCGTAAACATAGATTAGGCGTAACATACTTTGTCTTGCTTTCACGCGTGACATTTACTGCAAGCGAAAAATTTACAGATAGAAGTTTTAACTACTCCGGGTTTACTACAAGTTTATTAATAAGGCCGAAAGAGTTTGTATGTCGAGTATTTTTGCGCAAGGAAGTTGTATAAGCATAGAGATGGAGATCGAATATATTGGTGTGTTATAAATTCAATTACCAAAGAAGTAATTCAAAGGCCTTTTTATTCACTGTCTTCAGTGAATAAAATAAGCTTTTTAGAGGGGGAATAATACAAAGGCTATTTGTAAGCTTTGTCTTATAACTGTCCTAGGCTCGTATTTCCTTCCATAACAAAGAAAATACTTCATAAATCAGTTAAAACTTTTTCAATCTACCTTCATTGCTTTAGGATCCAATATATATCTCATATATTTCACTTCAAATTGTAACTTTTCCAATTTTGGTACATCACTCCACACAAATACGTATTTTTTAGATATATGACGTAATCTGAACCTCCAAAACTGATCACATTACTTTATGTCACCTCCCTCACGCCGATTTAGATTTTGGATATGAGAAAATCCAATTTTTTTCTATGGAATACTGAAATTGAATTCCTAAAGCGCTATGTTTATGCAAGAACATGTGAGGAGGACCTTCCACATACATCCGAGACAGCAATAGGTCCCGGAATTATGATAGGCTTTAAAACGCCATCCATACTATTATGAAGGGCACGGTAGAATATTAAAATTATAATGAAATTTATATATAAGTGTTTTTATGATTTATCCTTTGCGTGTTTTGTAACTGAAAGTATATTGTACCAGTGACATAAAGACAAAATACATTATTTTTCTGTGTGTGTATATCATTAGAATAAAAACTATAGTTTAGTTAACTCATTCAGCACTTATGAGGGCTATTTTAATGCCATCCAAAAGTATAATTCACGCAATTTAGTACAATCGTCGGCAGCAGTACAGAAACTGCCACAGGAACAATACCTGGCCTAGCAACCATGGCGTCTGATACAAATTGTCAGAAAACGCGGGTTTGAATCCCGTCTGAATATATGCAATTATTCTCCCTAAAATTGTAGAATTTGGTTTTGCTAAGTAAGCGTTAGTGCTTCTAAAATTATTATACATGCACTGTACCTACTCTGTAGCTACCATAAAGATGTTACATATAACATAGGCATACGGACAAAAAAACTGTAGGTACTTCTAATGTCAAAGATAAGACAAAAGAACAGACGCATCAAGCTCACTGATGAACACTTTCAACAAGTAAATCTCCCTTATTCCTACAAAAAAGAAATAGACTGCGTAAAGTGTTATTTTTATGCAAGATAGAGGCAGTTTCTTAAGCGCGGCGTGGCGTTACCATGGCGACCGCTCCCTTTATTTTAGCTTTTCATCCCTTACGTGCTACCCCCTGCGTAGATTCTACGACCGACTAAACGGTTGACTGTGACACAGATATAACAAGTCCGATTTGAAAAATTTATATACCGACTTCCATTCTTTTCAGTTATTGGAGTGTATCTCATAAACTACTGGACCGAATTTGATAAAAATTAAATGGGAGCACACGGGAAGCACCAGCTTTCACACAAATAATTTTAAGAATCGGTTCACCCAGTCGAAAGTTATTAGGTAACAAAAGAAAAAGATATACAGTCGAATTGAGTACCTCCTCTTTTTTTGGAAGTCGGTAGAAAATGACTTAGGTAATGTTATTCGTTATGTAATTAACGTTATAATCTTTTATTTTAGCTGTGTCCATGTGTGGTGTGTGTGTAGTATATTTGAAAATAGAAGTAGAAGTAGTGTGCAACTGAAAACTTCAGCTGCAGTGTTAGATAAGAATATCTGACGGTGGTACCCACCAAGACGGGCTCTTGCTTAGAAACATACTACGGTACGGTGAATGATTATTTCATAGATCAGAGAGACACCAGGGTGAAATAAGATGAACATTATTTGTAATTGTGATATACTCTGGGGGTCATCATCATTTCATCATCATCATTCCTCATCGGGGACATATCTCATCAGGTTCTAGAGTGTAAACCACGGAAGCGCAAGCGCAGCGTAGGTCGTCCACCGACAAGTTGGACTTACGACCTGATAACGGTAGCAGGACGACGTTGGATGCAGGCCGCTTCCAACAGGTCCTTTTGGAAATTTATGGTGGGAAAGGCGTATGTTCAGCAGTGGACGTCCTACGGCTGAGATGATGATGATGATGATGATGATTCATCATCGATCATTTTCTCTGTCTTTGGTATTCTGATAGAGCTTTGTCCGTGTTTAAATTAATATAAAATAAATATTAAAAAATACAAATCTATACTAATATAACATTATAAAGAGGAAAGATTTGTATGTAAGTATGTTTGTAACGAATTGGCTCAAAAAGTACTGGACCGATTTCAAAAATTCTTTCACCATTGGAAAGCTATGCTCACCCTGAGTATCATAGACTATATAAAATTCATCATCATCATCATCCATCACCGCGCGGGTGAAACCGCGAAGAGCAGCTAGTATATTATAAACTGCGCCCTGCGGTTACACCCGCGTGGTAATGGTTGATGATGATAATGAAAAGTCCCCTATGTGTTAATCCAGTGCCTAATCTACCTCCATACAAATTTTCATCAAAATTGGTCCAGCCGTTTGAGCGTGAAAGGGTAACAAACATCTATCCATCCATCCAAACTTTCGCGTTTATAATATTAGTTGAATAACATTCTTTTAAAAAAAAATAACCAGATACAATAACTGATATTTCGGTGTAAAAGCCCCCATATCAAGTTTGCACGAATTTGTGTATAGAATCCCGCCCTCGCTGTCAAACCCACCCCTGCGCGTCGAAAACTGCAGTTTTCACCCCCGACGGTATCTTTATACAGTTTACCACGCAATCCGAAACTATGTTACTGTTTTTATTCGATACATTTTATCTTTATGACTGAGTTTTGTTGTCGCGGTAACTATTCTCTTTTCTGTGTGGCAAATTGAAATTTAATCTTGAAAATTTTACTTTGAAAGTGGAGTTTAGAGTGCTTTTATGAAATTTAAGTTAACTAGAGGAATAATTTAGGCCAGATTTTACTGATCAAGCATTTGAATAATAATTATTATTATTTGTTTATATGAATGCCATTTGCACCAGTATAGTTTTTCTACCGACTTCCAAAAAGGAGGAGGTACTCAACTTGACTGTTTTCTTTATGTTTGTTACCTCATAACTTTCGATAGCGTGAACTGATTCACAAAATTCATTTTTTGTTTGAAAGCTGGTGTTTCCCCATTTAAATTTCATCAAATTCGGTCTAGTAGTTTTTGAGTTACATATAAATAACTGAATAGAATGGAAGTCGGTATTAAATTTATCAAATTGTACTTGTTTATATGTTTTGAGAGGTTATACACTTTCAAAATGTAATAAAACAAAAATATAATTTAAACAATGATAATGTGAATGTTATTGAGTTTATTTAAAAGGTTATTTATGCCATTATTGTTTAAATATGATTTCCGCCATATGATCGCCACGGCTAGGTCGAATGAAGCGCAATCGTGAAGTCTTTTCTACCGATTTCCAAAAAAGGAGGAGGTACCCAATTCGACTTTTTTTAATATTTGTTACCTCATAACTTTCGACTGGGTGAACCGATTTCCAAAACTCTTTGTCTATATTTTTGTTTTACAGATGGTGCTTCCCGAGTAATTTTTATTAAATTCGGTCCAGTAGTTTTTGATATACACTCCAATAACTAAATAAAATGGAAGTCGGTATTAAATTTTTCAAATTGTACTTGTCACAAAAATAATTCACATCCACGTACGGGATTCGAACCCGCGTTAATTCTAATACAGTGTCAAATAAAATAATGTCAAAGTAATTAACAAAAATGTCATCTTTGGCTGCGAACCCGTGTTAATTTAATATCTATTTATAACATGTCAAGCAAATGGAAAAAAAATAGCATTGGCTCCACAAATTGAAATTAAAATACTTACATACAGAGGAGTTATGTTAAGGATATGTATGAGAGACTTAATATGTATGACTTTATTATCTTTGTTATAACTAATGGCTCAACCAATGATGTTATATATAAACGGAGGTAGATACGCCTTACTGCGCTCGGCTTGGCGACATCAACACAAGCTAGTTGTCTTGAGTCAACTTAGTTCCAGCCTGTCTGGCAACGACGCAGCGCGTATTCAATATTTAGGAAAAAAAAAATGCCTTGTGGTTGTCTGGAAGAGATCGCTCTGAGCAATAAGACCGCCCATTATGACACTTAATTTTAATTTATTTTTTAATATTTTGTTGTATTTTATAATGTGGTGTTGCAATAAAGAGTTTATCTATCTTGTGTGTTCAGAAACTGCAGAACATATACTGGGACGAGTGTAAAAAAACAAGAATGATGTATCTTTTCATTTGTAAGTATTGTTTTTCTATTTTATCTATCAAAAATGGAATATCGAAAATTGTATATTAATTTAAATTAACTCCTGCGACGTTGCCGCTTCGCCACCCACGTGAAAGAGACAAGTAGCGAGCGACAGAGAGAACGAGGCTGTCATTGGCGCTCGAATGGTCGGCCACAGGCGAACGTTGTTAATAATATGTTGATCCCTTTCTGACAACTAGGATTCATATATCTTCGTGTTCTTTTAATCTTGTCAGTGTAGTTAAAGTCGTTGTGCTAGTTGTGTACTATAGCTATAGAAAGGTATAGCATAAAATGTGCCATGTTTAAACTTCATATTCAACGAGTAAAACGTATCTATAGTTAATCTCATTGGGCTCAACTGAGAATATGTGTGAGCTGTTAATTTGGTAACCAAACTTAGCAGAAATAGTAGTTACTATTTAAATGGTTACGGCATTTTGAATGCGCGGGCGGAAATGCAAGGCTCACCTTTTATATATTTAATTCTTTGTTTCAGAGACGATAATCAATTGTTGTTATTCTATGCAAACTAAAAACTCATTACCAAGCTTATCTATTTTCTTTAAAATGTTTCCACACTCTCAATAATCTTTCTATCAACAAGCTATTAGCATTTAGGTCAAACATTATCTTCCTTAAACATGAGACTAGTAATTATAATTCAATAAGTAACACGATCTGGAACATGGCTTATCTAGACAAAGTCCGTATGTACTTGCACCTCCTCTGTATCACCATCCAACTGAACTGAGCTTTTGTCAAAGTAAAATTTTCCATGCCTTTCTTTAGCACTTAAGAAAACATCTAGTTTCCTTATTGTGACCAAGTACATTAAAGTGTAAAAACATTGTAATTTTTTTCTACCACATCCAATAAACATACCTTTGTCGTTACAATTTTTCAGAATGTCTTTAGATTTTTTAAAGCAACGCCAAACAAACCTTATTGAGACAAAGTACTAAAACGTGACGCATATGTACAATCAGTGCGATGATTATTTATCTGAGTAACCGTTGAGGTGTTTGACTCCTGCACGTGCGAGGTTAACCCTGTAGTAGTTGGACGGGGTATGAATTGACCCGGAAGACTTTGTTGGATAGGGTGAAGATTATGTTTTCGACTGAATATAATAACAGTACCACAAAACAAATAAAAAAGAGACAGTTGCATACATTGTAATAATATTTGACACTGAGTGTTCAGTTTTTAACTATATTACAAGTGCCGAGACCTGTGGTCCTATCACGAAAATTTGCGTAGTCGTTTCGTTGATAATACAAACTATGAGTTATCTGTGCCACACTTGTACTAGATAAGTGATAGTTTGTACTGCACAATATTTTCGTTTTAGGCCCACTGGAGTGAAATTTAGTGGATAGCGAGTAACGTAATATTTGTCTTGTTGCGGTATTTACGCAAAAATGTTTTTTTTTATTAATTATTTGAAATGTAATGCCGTGGTCGCTTCGCCGCTACGTCCGTAGCATTTGACAAACAGTTTGAGCTACTATTGTATGCTTATGTGCAATATTTTCTTTTTGTTTGTGTCTCTAGCAATCAAGAGTGTGCTACGATTTCCAACTTGACCTCACAAAACCTACTTGTTTCGACCAACTCCCCTAGTATGTATTATAGGATGATCTCGAAACGTTTCGTGTAATTCTACGAGTATTCTAATTTCAGGGTGAGAATAGTGTTCTAGTCCTCGCGGAACATAAAACAAAATAACTTCTAGTAACAATGGCAAAGAAATAAAGCAAACCGCTCCGATGGGTTACTGTAGTGGACTAGTAGTAACATTTTCCATAGATCGCTAAACCATTTTACGGAGGCATACGTACGCCCCTCTCGCTTTCAATATGATTACATTTCAATACAAAAAGAAAAGAACACCTTAAACAATATACATATACAAACATGAACGCAATCTGATATGTGAAGCTGCGTTTAATATCAGAATTTTAAATAGCTTTTCATTTGCTTAATGTCTCGTGTTTAACGTGTTTTTTAATAATTTAATATTTTTAACGAGTCATTTTCATTACGTACGCAAAAGTTAGGATCGTATCTATATTAACTTTAATAACCTCCCAGTGACCATCGTCTCACCTTCGCAAGGTGTTTGTTGAGAAACTTTAGTAATTACTGTTAATAAAGAAAATAATAATAAAATTTTCATCTGAATAGTTTCATGCCAGTTCGTGTTGGTTTCAGATTAGGGTTTATAAAGATTAAGTGTTCATAAACCAGACACATATTTTTATTGTGTCTAGTACATAAACTGTCGAGACTGAAACAGAACTTACTGGCAATATGGAACACTTATACCCAGCAGAAGGATAAATGGAATCATGACATTGTTTACTATGCCCGTAAGTTTTGATTTTTTCCGTTTTTTGAAGTTCTAAAAAAGGAAATTTATAGTACTTTGTAATGCTGAAAAAATCAAAACGTACGGGCATAGTAAACAATGTCATGACTCCATAAAAAATATCACTGAAATCGATAATGTTAAGAGGTAGAAAAGTGTTTTCTCTTTTAGCATGGAAAGTACTAGCTATGCAATCCTCTTAAGCAACACGAAGCCAATGAGTGTTTGGTTTGAAGTTTTTATGGCAATCGGATTAGAATATTACTTAAGGTGTTTTTAATATCGCGCGGATTTCATCACGCACGTATGATAACCCCGTCCCGCGTGCGTATTCCACGCATTACAATAAATACTTGTATGAAAAGGACAGTTGCGGGTGTCACGCGTGCGGGGCAAACCCGCGTGTTTGATGAATTTCGCACCATATTAAAAATACCCTAACTGAGTAAGTACTAACCTCCCATGCAGATGCTCGTTCAATTGTGGCTTAATTTACATCAGCTTGAAAGCACAAATTTTTGCACCAAACATACACAAAATTTAACAGAAATGGCAAATTTAAGAACTGTCATTCACAATAGTTATACGAATTTAGACTTTAGCAAGAACAGAATAAGCAGTACCATAATATACTAAGAATAGATTTAGTTCGCCAATTTAGCTTGGTGCTAGCACAACAAGCGAAATGCTACCCATATCTAATCTCCTAGCATCCCTCAACCCATTTCCTACAAACGTGTTTTATCCCCATTTTGTATTAATATATATATATGTAAAGAAAATGAACATGACATTTCAAATAACCGAAATACCACTACCGTTACATTATATTTTTATAGTCTAACATGGTTTGGTACTAATTTGTGTTGTGGTGCCTTTGTTGTTTTAGTAACTCGGAGTGGGCTGCAATTACTGCCATTAGCAATTTTGTGGTAGTGCCACGCTGTCACCCCACAGCCGAATGGGCCGGCACGACCGGGGAAGTACCACACTCCCACATAACACCGACGTGAAGTAACATCGCTTGCTATTGCGTTTCAGTTGGTTAGTGGGTGTTTCCGAAGGCCCGATTCCCCCTTCCTCCGTCTCCCCCATCCTTCCCCCTCCCGTTATCTTCCTTCCTCAAAGGTCGGCAACGCATCCTCGAGTGCTCTGGTATTGCGGATGTCCGTGGGCGACGTTATCACTTACAATCAGATGAGCCGCTTGCCCGTTTGTCAACCTATCCCATAAAAAAAGAAAAAAAGCAAAGGTAACGCTTACCATCAGTCGCACAGCTTGCCCATCTTGTCACTTGTATTCATTAAAAAATATCTCAGAAACTAGGATTCTTTAAAATCGTCACATTTTTATTAATACAAAATACAAAGGTGACAACCCTGTCCGAAGTTTCACCTGTCAGTTGTTGTTTAGGGTTCCGCAAAACCCCACTCAAAGCGCTAATTGGTACAGATCTCAATCTCGGATTTCAGTGGAGAATTCCGCACCCGCTACCAATTATAACATCTTGTTAGTGGGACAAAGAATTTAACAATTGAAATTCCGATGAATAAGACTTACTCAAAGAAGGGATATTTAGCATTAGGTATATTATTTGAACAAAACTGAGGTTTTGAGCTAAAAGTTTGCTAGTATCTTATCTAAACTTTATGTTTAATATTTTTGAGTCCGCTGCAGTTAATTACACTTACGTTACCTAAGTTGAAAATTTAAGAACGAAATTCGCATGAAACAACTTTAACCATATTAAAGCGCGTACGTTTCATTTTACTTCAGTGAACATGGTCACAGGGTTGTCCGATAAATAGTTATAGAATTTATCCCTACAAAGTTAAATTAGCACCTTACTGCAAGTTATAGGCGAGTAAACAGAGCATTTTCAAACAAAGAGGTTTCATCTCGTATAAAATCCGTATACATTTTTGGGATTAATCAATGTGTACCTCCTTAGGTCAAACAAACATTTATTAGTATCAAATTATTGATAACTCACAATAATTTGTGATAAAATATAAAAATTTTGAATGTTATCACTTAAAATTTGAAATAGGCTGTATGTTCCCGCATCTTGCAATAGGCGCGTGAAAAAAAAACTTGCGCGCCATTACCTATAATTTTCATATTTTGTTTTTATCGTATTTGTCGGTTTGCGGTAAAAGCAATATGTGTTTGTTTTTTCCTCGCAAATGTGTTGAAAAACGTCGTATGAAACTCGTGAGCTCTGCATTTGTATCATAAATACTAAATAATAACGTAATACCATATTTTTTACAACGTTATAGCTAGAACAATTAAAGGTTACTTTAGCTTTATGAAGCATTACCTAATATGTCAATTAGAATGCGGCCCTAGCCGTAGAAATTAAATTATCGTCGGCTCGGTTTCCAGATCTAGGTCAATTTGTATTCGAGGATATCCCAATGGGTTTGTCCTTTATATCGAGACTCTGAGACTCTCTGGCTTCATAAATCTTACGATGATATACGATGCTTCCCAGACGAGCGACCTTATTGAAGTATACGATGAAGAAGAAGAATATACATGTCAAACATTTGAAAATAGTACGTAATAAAAAAAAACAAACCTTTAAAAATAAATGCACTTGTAATATTATGTAAAAGCATTAAGGTCTTAGCCTCATACACGACTCCGCTCCCACAAGGCAAAAATAATATTATTAAAATATGCGCTTTAAGGCGCGGTCGTATCCTGATAATAGTAAAAAGCAGAATCTTTAAACATCTAGTGTAACGAAACAGATAGATAATAATCTATGAAAAAAATACTTAGGTTAGAAAAGAAAAAGGCAAAGAGTAATAACCGAACAGAAATGATAAATATTACTCGCTCTTTGCAGAAAAAAAATCTAAATAGGTCCATAAAAATAAACTTTCACGTCCAAACTCTCAGAATTTTCAGCGATAACACTATATTATTTTTTAGGTAATACATAGCCAACATATAGTACTAAAGTAGTAACCAGCAGTTTTTTCAATTGTAATAGTATATATCGAAAAATATAAAGAAAACGTACAAAATTAATGCATATTCGCATTACATCGTCGAATCTAACACACGATTTTCAACCTTACGTAAAACATCGTAAATTATTTTAAAATTGGGGTTGGACCGCGTCTTAAATATTGCTCTTTATTAATACTCGTACTTTACATTGGCAACTTAAATTAGCTGACAGCTCGCTGTCAGCGAGCTTGCTGCCGTCAGACTACTTGGTAGTTGACACCTCACAGCCACGCGTTGCAAGCATGCGGTCAACGAGGTGGTATCCGCGCGCTGACTGCTACCAGTCGCCTTAGTTTTGGGCGGTGTTGGATGGGAGAGGTGTTGCAGCGGAGTCGTGTAAGTGGGCTAAGACCTTTATGCTAATCAATTAGCACAGTTGCTCTCTCTCGCTAAGGGCTTTTGTAAGTTTTAAAGGCACTAAAATAGATTTTTACCCGACTAAAGGATAGAATGGCAATAGGCTCGGCTTCTTTTAAGTCAGATACATCAAATAGTTTTACTCATCTGCTGTGATGAAAGCTCATGGCGTGCGAACTGTGGGTGTTTATTCACCTCTGCCAATTCCGGAATGTAAATATAAGTGTATAGGTATGTATTTATCATTAATACAATATATTATCGCGAGCTCGTGAGCATAAAGCTTCATGATAATATTTTTATTTGCATCAAAATGAAACAGATGTTACATCCCAGCGGCTCTCTGTGGTCAACCGCATTATAGTTCTGCAACTTTTAATTAGGCCAATTAAAATGTATGACGTTAACAAGGTCTGCAAGTCACATGTTTATTACATAATTAATTTAAATTGATACATAATGTAATGTAATAATCAATAATAAATCTAATACATAATACTGTTGGTGTCCAATTATGTAGCGTGTTTTAACGGAAGACGGAACTGATATCCTAACCACAGGAAAGCATGAGTGTTTTTATTGTTATATATTAAAAATAAATCAGACTAACATCTATCCATGTTATTAGTATAAATACACAAACCAGTTTCTAGAACGTTTATCAAAGCATTGATTAGTTGACCAACTAAATACTAAACGCTCATTGGTCAATGGTATTCTATGACGCGATATGTGACCAATCACCGGTCAGTGTTCCGTATGTTAGCTGATCAAACTTTGACAGATGGTCCAGAAACTGGAGGATAGTCTCACATCTAAGTTATTTAAAATAATTCGTTTAATTTATTTCAGATTAATATTAACATAATGAAACACATTAGGGTTTTTATATAAAACACTTAAATACATATTATTTCGTATCAGTTACTATGGCGGGTTTCAACGGTACTTTTAACTGTAGTTTATGTATTGGTTAAAGTTATTTGTCGTCTAATATTCCTGAAATATTTTTTCGAAACTTAAAGTATCTCAGAAATCCAACATTACTGCGTCCAATCAACTTCATATGATAATGATTTTATGAAGTTTTTAAGATTTTTCTTAAAATGTTAACTATATGAACTACTAAAACACATATCAACATAGCTTTGATAATATCTCTTCACTTGATAATAAAATTTTACGCGCGTGATGATGTTGAATCAAAACATGTACAGCCTATATTCAAATTATTAACGTAATCGGAAACTCATAGAAAATAAACACGGTAACTATACAGTTACCGTGTTTATTTACAGTTACCGAAATACCATAGAGTTTTCTATGAGTTTCCGATATTTCGGCACTGTTGCAAGCGCCATGATCACGGATGAATCATACATCCGTATAATAATTGGAATATTTCTAATCTTTCATCATCATCATCTCAGCCGTAGGACGTCCACTGCTGAACATACGCCTCCCCCATAATTTTCCAAAAGGACCGGTTTGATATGGTCTGCATCCAACGTCGTCCTGCGACCTTTATCAGGTCATCTGTCCACCGTCTCGGTGGACAACCTACGCTGCGCTTGCCGGTCCGTGGTCTCCATTCCAGAACCTTCCGGCCCCATCGGCCATCTGTCCTGCCCACTGCCACTTCAACTCTAATCTTTGTGACCATTAAAAACTTAAATATAGCCTATGTGCACGTTACTCAGAAATAATGTTGCATTATAATGATGAAATAATTTTTAAAATCAGTCTAGTAGTTTTTGAGTTTATTCATTACAAATACACAAATCTTTCCTCTTTATAGTATTTATAATATAAAAATAAAGGGCAGCGCGCAAAACGTCAAGAAGTTTGGTTTTCCATTGAATGGCTTTATTTTTACTTTTGTTTATTGTATTTTATTATACTTACACCGCAAATACAACTAGGTAAGTAATAACATGGCCACCAAACAGCATTACAACAGGCAATCATCGCAAGGCCGTATCGTTTGTCACGCCACAGACAATGCGCTAGTGTCTATGGGACGTTGCGTGACAAATGCAGCAATAACAACGTTATAATCGGTG
This sequence comes from Selenia dentaria, assembly GCA_917880725.1. Classification (NCBI taxonomy): domain Eukaryota; kingdom Metazoa; phylum Arthropoda; class Insecta; order Lepidoptera; family Geometridae; genus Selenia; species Selenia dentaria. Next base: position 31,147,655 of record OU862885.1, on the reverse strand, counting down.
GTTAGCTTTAACCAAGGTGAGTGAAGACGCCCTCTTAAGCGCACGTTTAATTGACAGTATGGACACTACAAATTATAAACTCAAACGTCTGTCTTATAGCACGTATGCGCGGGGTAATTACACTAGGCCAGTTTTTCAAGCAAGGATAGCAAGACAGTGTCAGTAAGCTAGCAAGCTAGTACTTCTGGCTTCGTGTAGACAGAACTAGCTTCATTTCTAAGTTATTAAGCCAGTAAGCTAGTTTACAAGCCAGGACAGTTTTTAATAGGATGGAGTTCTATTTTTAAGCCAGTGGCGCCCTCCACCACTGACTTTACTATCCTGGCTTGTGTACTAGCTTCATGTGGCCGGCGAATCTGTTTTCAGTTGGCTAGTAAGCAGGAACCATGCGTTTTATTAATTTTTCTAAGTTTTTTTTTGAGATTTGATGCCCACATTAAATACGGAGCTTAATTTAAAGTTTGTCCAACTGTACCAAGACCATTAATGTCTGTGGAACGCCATTCTTCCAAGTTATAAAGACAATTATGTGATCAGGTACAAAAATGTGTGGCGAATTAAAGAAAGTGGGTATTGTCCCGTACCGTTTTTGTAATTCATCTTCTACTTCGTCTAGTGCGCATTGGCACCGTTTCCAAGTTTTTTTCGCATGCGATTCATGTTGGACGCGTGGTCACCTCAGTCACTGCAATAGTAGTGGCTTAAAATAATAAAGCCTCATGTAAAACTGGCCTCGTATCACCCGGGCATTATAGTTGGTTTTTATACTAGTAGTTCTGCGAACAGTAGACTCGCGAGCACAGTCTTAGCAGCGGTAATTTTTCGCAGTCTAAGCTATCTGCAGAGGGTACCAAATGTTCTTGCCGTATATTACCAAAATCGTTCACTTTTGTTAACTTCAGAACATCTCAGCAAACACTTGACCAACTATGCTTATATTTGAAATTCCACTTTAAAGTCAGGTAACTAATGTGTTTACCAAAGTTATCAAAATACGTCTTCTCGGGGTCGTCTACGGGGTCTCTCTACGTGATCGAATCTGATGATCGAAATGAGGAGAAGAGAAAGAGAAGATAAGCGAGTTTAAGTGGCATAGCCTATGTGGCCTGCCACTTCAACTCAGCACACGCAGAACAGATGGGGCCGAAAGGTTCTAAAGTGGAGACCACGGACCAACAAGCGCAGCGTAGGTCGTCTACCGACAAGGTGGACTAACAACCTGATAAAGGTAGCAGGACGACGTTGGATGCAGGCCGCTTCCAACCGGTTTTTTCGGAAATTTGTGTGGATGCACATGTTCAGCAGTGGACGTCCTATGGCTGAGATGATGATGATGATGATAATGAAGTATTATTATTCCTTTTATTTGACATATTTCACGGGTTTCACCCGGTCCTTTACATAGGCATAAGTGGGGCTGTAGCCATCACTTAGAGGCCCGTTTGGTATAAAAATACAATGTAGTATAAAAACAGAAACATTTTGGATGGATGGTTACATGGTATATCTATTACAAAAATGGGTAAAATGACAAACCTATTGATATGTACTTATTAGTGGTACGGGAGATAGTGGGCTATGGACGAGACTACGGCACCTGTCAATTTCAGTCTCATCTTAAAATATTTAGGCAGGTGGTGACTTGCCACCCACTAAACGGGCCCCCCATAAGAGCCACCATCAATGGTGACAAAAGTCGTGTGTCGAGTCAAGTGTCGAGAGGTGTGCTGCGGTTTCACTAGATTATTATTATTCAAGTATTATTTATATGATTAAAAATAAAAAACTTGCTCTACGAAGCGTCTTACATGCGGAAGCCTGATGAAGCTGGATGATGGGCATCAGTACTGCCTGAACACCGGTCGGAGTAATAACGACTAGATGATTGATGATGATGACGGTTTACTATTTATTGCAGAAGCCTTGTCACTGAATAAATAATAGTAACTAGTAACTGTTTGGCTCACCGTCAACAAATAATGAAAAAATAGGAAAACGGTATTAGAGTACAATTTTTATTTTTCCTACCTGTTTGTACCTTAATTTATCTCAAACGCTGGATAGAGGGGCGCCACTACCGAGTTTCCGCCGGTTCGAAAATATCGTAGATCCGGGGCTTAAGGAGCTTAAGAGCTTGAATCAATTTCTTTCACTTGAAATCAAGCAAGCGCATCGTAAAAACGTACAAAAATTCATAAAAAAGTAATGTTCTATATTCAATCAAAACTGAATCCGTCAGTGTATGTGTATTGAGGATGTTTTTATATATTAATTATTATTATTATATTTATATTAATTAATCTAAAAAAGTCTAGGGGAGGTCTGCAAAAGTCTAGGGGAGGTGTGCAAAAGTCTAGGGGAGGTCTGCAAAAGACGGGGCACATGGTACCATGTCCAATAGTTACATACTACGTAACTATCTATTGTAGTAGTTAGTGACAGAGTAACAGAGTCATTTAGATCCCCAATTACAGCATGACCTACTCTTCGAAAGGTATTTGTCATTATTTTTAATACCTTCCATCTGCACCGTGGGAATTTTCAAAGCATTGTTGTACAATCCATAGATTTTCTTGTCAATTTTCGTTACTATGCAATTTGAGACATATTTTACACATAACTGCGTATATATATCTGTGAAATCTGGACTAATGCTTATTGAATTTTATACATAATTATATAGATACATACAGATAATGATTGATTTTTGGAGTTCCGTAAGAAACAGCGTATTACTACCCTATTACTAAGAATACGCTGACCAGCTATCTGTCCCTACCTTTGAAAGGCTGAAAAAACAGGTAGTTGAAACTTTTCACTGAATATGTGTGATTCTGGTGTATATATAAACATATAAAATAACCCAATAAAACAAGTAAATAAGGGGCTCCTATTCGTAATTCGAAGTAGAATACAGGGCTTGGATGGGTAATCGCTAGTTGGCATTATTCGACTGGGCGCTTCGGTGTGTTTGACTTAGGACAACAGTCGTTAGGATATGTCGAAGGCCTTCGGGCGGCCTGAAAACTTCGACATGGGTTGGTCACTAACCTATCCACCAATTCGAACTGGGCCCGCATGGTGGATTATGGCCCAACTCCTCTCTCTGAGAGGAAGGCTCGAGTCCCAGCAGTGGGAACAAAATGGGCTGATTATGATGATGATTGATTCCCTTTGGTCCTTCATGCACGTAACGCTGCGCACTAACATATCTTCAAAGAACTATAGTAACATTGTATTGAACTGATTATTCCTTGAAGATATCGTAATACAGCGCGTTACGTGATTGAATGGTTATAACGAATAAAGCCCAAGAGAGGACAAAAAACAACGTGTTCTTAACGATTTTGTTTTCGCTAAAATGTAAAAACATATATATATATATACTTCAAACTTCATTTGATTTATAGTAGATGCTCTAAGGTCAAACAAACAAATAGCAAAAAAATTCAACAACGTAGTTGTGGTACGAAGTGGTAATACGGAACCTTCATTGCGCGGGTCCAACTCACACTTGACCGTCTAATTATTGACAGGTACTAAATATTTTTCCCTCTAGGTAAATAAGTAATAAGTATACCTATTACTTTTTAGTGTTCCTTCCTGAAAAAAGGGATCCTTACAGGATCACTTGTCCGTCTGTTTGTCAAGACTTTTTTTCTTTGGAACGCGTAAAGTTACGAGTATCAAGTTGGAATGTATATGAAATCCGTGGTTTACGGTCTCATTCAGCTGTGAAAATATCAAACTTGTAAGTCAACGCTCTCAAAATCTATGACCGTTTATAGCGCATTTTTTCGCATATGTTTCGATTTCAAGGAAATTAGAAACTATTGTGTACTTCACGTTGACCTAGAATCATGTAGGTAATTGGGCAAGAAGCAATGTCTTAAATCACATATAAAGGTAAAAAATAAACCGTAAAACTTTAGCTAAATAAAAAAGAAATTTTCATTTCATCAATTCGAAAAGGACGACTTGGTTCGCCTCTAAGTGCACCCAAAGGTGTTTTCTCTAAGAATCTTTTTGCGAGCAGTAATGAGATTTTATTCCTCTTTATACGATCACCGCAATTATCTTTGTCGCGCACTTTTTGAATTTGGAACATGTTAGTGTTCAGCGCTAAAGAAATAGAATGCAAATATTGTTTGAATAAAGACTGACTGCTACGACGGCCCATAGTTACAGTTGGTCGCTATAACATACAACAGATAATATATTTCGTTATACATTGGTAATGTTACAACACATTATATTATTCAACCATTGGCTGTAATAATATTCATTACCGTTAGACAACGACATCTACCAAAAGTTATAAAAACTGACACGATGCGATTTGCCTATGCACTAGTTAGTCTATGGTCTAGCCGTCAGCCGATGCGCGGCGCATCTTTCTTAGTTTTCTACCTAATTTGAACTCTAAGTCAACACGATAGCTGATTTTACCAATAATAATTATAATAAAGGTATTCGAATGTTATTCGTTCGTTGTCTATTGTTGCTGTTTAAACTCATGTAATATACCTATTGTAATGTAGCGTTCAGTTACTATTGCTGTTTATCTGTTATGACACTGTTTGTGTACGTAGCGTAGTAACTTTGATAGCAAGTGCTTATTAAGTCACGATGTTTTGTAGTTTTTTAGTTTTTTTAAAGAAATTATAAATATTTAGATTAAAAAAGATGATGTGTGGCACTCGGAGACTGCCGTGGTAAAGCTTTTGCATAGCTGTTATTATCAACTTATGCAATTATAATTATTTAACCAATGCCATCTAGAGGCGAGTTGCTGAACTAAAGAGACAAGCGTGATATTTCAAAAAGTCATTAAAATTTCTGCTATTCATCGATAGATGGAGTCGGAGTGGGGGAGTGTTAGGTTATTTTCGTTACGGAATTTCTGGATTCGGTCTCCACGCTCAAGGCCGCTCCGTCCGCCCTCCGTCCTCCGTCTCCGCGCTTTTCAAACAATGCAATAGCTTAAAAATATTCTGTTAACATTAAATGCAAACAAAACGTATAAAGTATTTTTGTAGTCTCCTTTCAGTCCTTCATAGCATATTCTGTATAATATTATAACATCCCTCTGTTTAATCGTTACAACATGCAACGAAACTCTAATACAGCCAACAACTGAACTAACCGCGTGTACAATGTAATATTTGAAGCTGTTATAATATATTATAACAGTTTAAAACAACAGTCAGAAAAATATATTACAATGTCAAAACGCATTAGGAAATATAACGATTTCGCCCACCTCTACCCATAGTCGGGCCGCGGCCGCCGGCTGATTAAAAAAAAAGAAACCAAATAAAAAACGCGGGAACTAACAGCCCGCGTTTTTGTCAATGTTTACGCATTGTTAGAAATTCAAGGTTTTGTTTTGAAAAATGAGATCGTCAAGTGACCATAAAAGTATAGAATTACCTCCTGAAAGTATTAGAACTGACGCAAGAAATGTCATGGATAATATATTACCTGCAAACTCCCGGGATAAATATATGAGAGCCTATGTTAATTTTATTAAATGGAGAAATACAAGAGGCGTCAAGATTTTTTCAGACTCTGTGTTTTGGCCTACTTCCAATATTTAGCCAAAACTAAACAACCTTCCACTCTTCGGAGTACCTACTCGATCCTAAAATCAACAATCAGTTCTAATAACGTAAAACTGGACACATATTCGAAATTAATAGCGTATCTCAAGAGGATGTCTGATGGATTGAAACATAAAAAAATCTAAAGTGTTCTCCAGTAATCAGTAAAGTAATGAGTTACCCGACAGAGTCTTTTTCCTCCAATCCTTCGCTACGCTCGGGATTCAAAAGCGCCCTCACCGTAAAAATATTTTTTTAATTAGAAATACGTGATTACGTATTTAATGAAATACGTGATTACGTATTTAATGAAATACGTAATATTTAATTGGATAGGTCAAACTATAGTTTCGATTACATTCGATGGTCTTTTTGAAGGAGTGTTCGGGACGCCCGTGTCGATGACGTCTCGCTTAGCACTAAAAAAAATATTATTTTGCTCTCCCTCACGATACAATCTAATTGCACCGGCCGAAATGTTCATGGTATGAGCACTTAGAATACAATGTTGGTCTTGCCATACAAAAGAGCGAGTTGATTCGTTCTTTGAGTGAAACTCGTAAATCAATTTGTATTTGGGTAACAATCAAGTAATTCTAACATTTATAGACTTTATGTCTTGCACTATAAAGTACCTTATCCCTTTACAGAAAGTTTTCAAGGTCTGTCACGGGCGGCGGTACAAATCCATGTTACGTATGACGTTATGTTAACTTATTCACTTTTGTAGTTGTTGTGAGATATTTTGTTACATTACGGAGCTCTGACACGGTGAGAGAAAAGGATCACGGATTTATTTCAAATATATTAAGTTCTTTTTCCTTATTCGTAAAGTTCTGTTTTCGAATAGAATTGGAACCTCATACGTAACACCTTTTTTATTATTAAGCACTAGCTGGTGCCCGCGACTTCGTCTTCGCAGGATTAGTACTTCGAGTAGCTTATTATCTTCTCCAAGGCCATATCTACGTTTATACCAAACTGTCATAAAATATGTACATGGTCAAATGCAATTGCTATAATAGTATTATGTGAGTAAATTTAAATACTTAGTTATATCAATCAGTAAACAATAACAATAAAATACAGTACTTACGTACATACAAATATAAAAATAATCACCATGGACATACATTTACATTACATTTAATCACCCTTGACGGTCGCCGAGCACGTCTAGTGTATCGAGCTGTCAAAATTAAAGCCTGCTTTTGACTAACTGACTGAACTGACTTTTGACTAGGCCGAGATCTTGTTATTTTGCCTATGCTGTGCCCAAGAATATCACGGTCTTTCTCCCGCGTGGTGATAGATGATGATGATGATGATGATGATGATGAAAGTATCCTATGTTTAAATCGAGCGCCTCATTTACCTCCATACCAAATTTCATCTAAATTGGCCCCGCCGTTTGAACTTGGAAGAGTTACAAACATCCACACATCCATCCTCAGAAACTTTCGCGTTTATAATATTAAGTAGGATGTGTTAAGTTATTTTTTTCTTATTCGTAAAGTTCTGTTTTTGAAGTTTTTCTAATGGAATTGGAACCTCATACGGAACGCCTTTTTTATTATTGAGCATTACTTAGAAGATCTCAACTAATTATTTAAGGTAAAAATTAAAAGGAACCAACTTTAAGCCATACCAGTATTCTACACAAGATAATAATTATTAAAACGAATCAATCCACAATTGACGGAGAAGTCAGTTAACATTAATTCATACAAACATAAAATATGTACATACAATCGCTACATAGGCCCTCAAAGTCGATGAAATCAAAAATTGAAATCATTATCATTATTATTCAGGCTATCACTATGATCGTTAGCTTCAATAGTGTTTTTTTTATTCCTACTTTATGTCATGACATAAAGTAGGAATAAAAAAAAATGAGGACATTAATGACACTTAGAACCTTAAGTTTAGGTACCTAGTGTATGTCAAGGTATTATTTTTATAATCATTGGTAGTACATTCTAAGAACGAAATGTAAAGCAGTCATTATGAATCTATTGTGCAGTATCATTATTTAAGTTTTTTTAGATACGAGTACACGTCTTAAAAAATACAACAACATGTACAATTTAATATATCAAAAACGATATTAAAAAATATTTAGTGACACTTCCGCTGAAAAAAAACAATGATTTTGGCCTATTTGGGGGTGTGCACCACCCTCTCTCCCGCACACACTGCTTAATAGGAAGAATACCCAAATAAACCAAAAACGATTCGACACGTGTTTCGCCTCTACACGAGGCATCCTCAGGAGATGTTGACTCGTCGAGCGTTGTTCTCTCACTGTCGGTCTAGCGCTCGACGAGTCAACATCTCCTGAGGATGATCACTAAATATTTTTTAATATCGTTTTTTTTATAATGGATTTCCGCAAAGTAACGCCTTAATCAATAAATTAATTTAATATATATTTTTTGCGTACCTGAACTACATATATAGAACCGAAGAGATGATAGCCTAAACGTAACAAAGCTTGGCCGTCGATTAGACAGCCATGGGATCGATTCCCACCTCTGGCTTGAGGTTTCGGTGAACGTAACATCGGCATGATGGCACTTCTGTTGCCCGCCTGACTAGCTACCACCCTCAAGTTTGAAAGTCTGTCGCTGAGCACCTAACACTGTCTTCTAGCAGCTGTCCTTGAGAGACAGTCGCTATTCTTGTGTGATACCTTTGACAGCATCATCACTGACCATCAAAGTGAGATACTAGCCGATACAATACAACACCGAATGCTTCCCATATTTTTGCTAATATATTGGTTTGAAAAAAAATATAGATTTGGTCACAATGTTCAACTCTCGTCAGTAACCATTCACCTTCAGTGGCGACGTTACATTAGGGGGGGAGAGACCGACAATAACCTTCTATTACACCGCCTGATCTGTCGTCCTGATGAATCGCCCATCTCGGTCTGCCATCGATTCGCCGGTACTGATAAATTTTTCAATGATTAGAATCGATTATAGCCTTCAGAGGAAATTGTCTTCATCGATGGTTTAATTGAAGACATTGATCAATCATGCCGACTCAGAGAAATATCTTTGCTGTTTAGACTAATAACATCAAATCTTGGGACATAGCACTTTTTTATTATGTATACTTTTATGGTTACATAAGAATCTGGCCTGGATTGTAAAACGTCTGTGTAGGTCTAGATGGAAAAATATCCCTGTATACATGCCTAGGTGGTAAATGGTCTTATTCTAAAAAAATCTGCGGGTAAAACGCTTTGGTGAGAAATGGTAATTTTTGCTTATGGTCTAGATAGGAAAAAAAACGAAAAACATTTAAAAAATATTCTTCTTTGTAAAAAGTCATGTTTAAATTATGTTGGGATTCTGTGAATGATTTAATACTCTCTTGATACATACAAACTATAAGGCTCCCCACGGTTATGCAACACGGAGGGGAAATACTTTATATGTGAAAGATAGGATATTTTTCTGAAAGAGGCCTTAATTTCTTTCCTTAATGTAAGACTGTTTTACTGTTTTACTATTAAATATACCTTAAATTTTCAGACTATGTTGATTAATTAGAAATAACTACCGGTCAGATGTTAATTACATTTTAATAGGACCACATGAGACGCATAAGTTTTAAAAACAAGTGCAATTTGAACAAGTACAATTTGAAAAATTTAATACCGACTTCCATTTTGTTCAGTTATTGGAGTGTATCTCAAAAAGTACTGGACCGAATTTGATGAAATTTAAATGGGACCACACGGGAAGCATCAGCTTTAAAAAAAAATTTTGAAAATTCTGTTCACTCGAAAGTTATGAGGTAACAAACATAAAAAAATACATACAGTCGAATGGAGTACCTCCTCCTTTTTGGAAGTCGGCAGAAAATTAAACTTCACTGAGAAAAAAGTTTTGAGGTACACAGCCGAATTTCATTCAACCCGTTCGTTTTTGTCAATATACATCAAAACAAGATAATATTAATGAATATGATAATATTAAATATTGACACAGTTTATTTGTATTTTTATTTATAGTTACATAATAATTAATCTCATTTTTTAAATTAACATACATCTGATCGTGAGTTTAACAGCATGCGCTCTCTCCCTCCCTATTTTGGTAAAGTTAAACAAAGTAGTAGTATAATACGTAGTATCAACTAAGTTTTTTAAACATTTAGAAGTCAATTTTGAAAGAATAATCTATGGAATGAGTATGTGTCTCCCATACGCTTATCCTTTGTAATTCTGTGGTGTGCCGCGTGCGTTCCAACAATTTATATCACACCCGACAACGGAGGGTGCATGCAAATTACCGGTATTCTACTAGCTATAAAGATCTGAGCAGTAGCTTGGCGTTGGTAAACTCATTCTAAAGTGTATCATACCTACTGGTCAGTGAGCGATCTGACATCTTCCTTCCGTAAGTTTTTAAGGCACCCCCTTTCTTCGAAGAGACTTCATACTATCCCTACACCTAGGCCCTAGGTAGAGTCCATCCAGTTACTACCTAGATCGTATAATTAGTCTACATCCTCGGGGTTTCTCTACGTGATCGAATCCGAAATGAGGAGTAGACGAACTAAAGTCACCGACATAGCCCAGAAGTTAAGCCAGTTGAAGTGGCAGTGGGCAGGCCACATAGCACGCAGAACAGATGACCGATGGGTTGAGAAGGTTCTGAAGAGAAGACCACGGACCGGTAAGCGCAGCGCAGGTCGTCCACCGACACGGTGGACAGACGACCTGATAAAGGTCGCAGGACGACGTCGGATGCAAGCTGCTTCCAACCAATCCCTTTGGAATATTGTGGGCGAGGCCTACTTTGAAAGAAATGATGATGATGATAACTGAATCACACGCGTAGCGATTCCTTGGTGATGTTTAGCACGTTTACGAAAATTTTACAATAAGCGGGTATTTAAACCGTCTTTCTTTATGTTTGTTTGGGGTTTTTCCACATTGGAGACCACTCCAAGAAAACATTAATCACTGCACTAAAAGGTTGGGTCACCTATAAACATTTTCAAAGTTCCCGAGTCCATCCCGATTGGTCCCACACTGCACCTGCGCTCAATGCCACTAAAAACCGCCTTTGAGCAATCTTCCTCCTTCGATGGGGCGATATTTCGATCTTACTCGATCGAAGTACTTAGTTAGTTCAACAATCAGCCTTAATTAAGGCGATCCTGGCCAGAAAACGCCGAAGAAGAATCAACTTTTGTCTAAGATAAACTACAGTTTTCAATGTGAAAAAAATATGTGTTATACTTAAGCATATCTTTGAGTGGTATCATCAATCAGATACATATAAAGAATAACTTCACTCGATAGAAAAAAACACCAAAGTCAGCTCTATTTGGGATTTTAGAATCGATTTTATACTTAATTTTTACACATAATATTTTATTTTTAATTTTAATTTATTGCTTATTAACTGGAAAATGGGTATCATCAATAAAAATGCCAAAAGGTTTAAATAGTAATTTTATATGAATTTTTATCATGAATTCATGGTATCGAAACGGGCTTGCGCGACCGCCAGTCCGCTCACGCCGGACGTGTGCCAAAATTTCCGATCTGCGCAGCGCCGAACACAGCAACAATTAAAATGGGTAACAAACATAATAAAAGAAAAAGATGCTCAAGTCTGGCTTTTAGAAAATCTTACGAGTCCAGGAGCAAACGACGGTAAGTACTAGTGCTGTCAAATTATTATTTTACTCATCATCATAGACAATTTTTGGCCCGTTACGTGTATTCACGAACTAAATGCCCGGCTTAGTAGGTATACCTACCTACAGTACGTATGCGAGTTGAATGTCGAGCTGGCAAGCTGATATGGCTGTATTATCTAAGCGATACAGCCATATCGGCAGCTCGACAATCAACTCGCGCGGACTATACGTGTTTTCGAAATAACGCAAAACCTCTCGTAGGGTGTCATTGTACTTTTTTTATAATTTATAATATTTTTTACACATAGTTTTTTTTTTCAGAAGATTAGTAATAGAAGAAAATAATGTAACAAACTCCAAGGACATTGGAATTGACGATACGTAAGTATATACCTTTTTTGTAACGTGTGCACGGGCTGGGGGCTTTCTTTACTTTTGAATTAGTCAATCAGCATAATAATTATGTCACCGAGACATAAAAAGTTTGCTTTATAGTATATGTATAATACAGGGTGTTAGGTGAGATACGGGACGTCGGCTTCGTTCACTCTTTGATTTTTAACCAACTTCAAGGGAGGTTATCAATTCCACACGTAGGTATGTATACTAATGGAACTGCAATAATATTCACACGTCTTATTGTGATAATCTATTAGCATCAATAAACATACAAATAATATACACAAATATACCTATGTACTCATCATTATGAACAACTTTTACTATGGGAGCAACCCTTAAATTTTTTTTCGATTTCGGATTTGTCGCATAGTAAAAGTTGTTCATAATAACTAGTACATTCTTACCCCTCAATATTCTTCAACCCTTTTGTTACAGGATGAATAAAATGTTATAGGTGTTTGTATGCTTGTGTGTATGTTTGTCCACGTTTTCTATGGTGTTTTTACACTATCGCTTGTTTCTACAAAAATGATGCAGAAAAATCTTCAATTTTTTTTTTCAATCCGCAGAAAATCACCTTTCTTGTTTCAGGACGACTGAGCAATCTGACCTGCACGAGGATTGTCTGGTAGCGTTAGAGTTAGAGCCGGAAAATTTGAATACCCCTAGAACTGAGTGAGTACTGCAAGTCTGCAACGGAATTTTGTTTTTTTTTTTCCAAGAAAACTCGTAATTTTGTAAAATATTAGTTGTTTGTTAGAGTTTGGCATATTTCTTACATTGGTATAGTATATTCTTTATGGACATTACTAACATATTTATTTATATTTTGTTTTAGGCATGTGGATGAGGTTGACCCTTTTTCACTCACCATTGAAATCGAAAAGCTTGACGAATTCCAACCCATCAGCGGACGACGAATTATCGACATAAATTATCTAATGTCACAGCTTCAAGAAAAAGCGCAACATAATGATTTATTTGACTGTAAGCTTGATTTTTTCAAGTTGATAGGAGAAAAACGTACAGGCCTAAAATCAAAATTTAAGTTTGAATGCAATTTATGTCAAAAAGTAGTTGTAATTGACTCCGAAAAGTGTGAGAGCGAAGAAGATGTCGATTTAAATGTTGCTGCAACCACAGGAATCATAGCTGCTGGAATTGGATTTTCGCAATTCCAAGAAATTTTTTCTGCAATAGATGTACCGGTTTTCTCCAAAAAGTATTACATTAAATTACAAGATACCGTGTATGATAATTGGGAACAAACAGCTGCAGAAACAATGAAAGCTTCGGCGGAACGCGAAAAAAAAGCTGCTATTGCTGAAAGTCTTGTAAAAAATGGAATGGCTCTCGTAGATGTTTACGTTGATGGCGCTTGGGGCTCAAGATCATACGGAAATAATTATAAATCAATGTCAGGGACAGCAGCAATCATAGGAAAACGATTTGGAGAAGTGCTGTATATAGGAGTAAAAAACAAATATTGTCTGGTATGTGCCAGAGCTCTGAAACAAAACGTTCCTCCAAAAGACCATGCGTGCTATAAAAATTATGAAGGATCCTCGAGTGCCATGGAAGCTGAAATAATTTGCGAAGGATTCAAATCTTCAGTTGAAATGTATGGTATAATATACGCAAGAATGATTGGAGATGGGGACTCGTCGACATACAACAAGGTATTGGAAGCCAAACCGTATGATCATCTCAATCATATAGTTGAAAAAATAGAATGCCGCAATCATATACTGCGTAATTTTTGTAACAAATTACGAGCTCTTTTAAAGGAGACGAAATACCCCGTGAAATATAGAAAAACTCTTACCAATGAAAAAGTAATGAGTATGCGAAAAATGATAGTGACATCAATAAAATTTCACAAAGATTCAGGAAATGACAAAAGCACATCAATAAATTTGCTGCATAAAGACATCACCAATTCGGTGGCACATGCCTATGGGGACCATAGACTTTGTGAGGACTACAACTGCTCCAAAGATAAAAATCTCAGCAACAGTACGACAAAGGAAATAGCAAATTCGACATTCCTATTTCGGGTCAATGCGATAGTTGCCACTGCAGCAAGCAAATCACGAAGCCTCATAGAGGATGTGGACACAAATGTAGTGGAAAGATTTAATAGCGTGATTGCCAAATTCGTGGGCGGTAAGCGAGTGAATTTTTCACAGAGACGCGGCTATCGAGGAAGATGCTCTGCTGCAGTGGTCGCATTCAATCGTGAATCTGCGATTTCGTCTGTCCAGAAGTTTATTCTGGGGAAAAGTCCTAGGGGAAAGGTTAAAGAAATAGAGAAGAGAAGGTCACAAAAAAAGAGAATTAACAGAATGCATCCCACAAAGAAGAATAGAAAAACTGAAAGAAGTTCTGTGCAACATAGCTATGGACCTACAAGATCAGCTCCAGATTTAAGCCCAATGCAGTTGGAAATGGCGAAAGAAGATTTTCTGCGAAATTTGAAAGCTATGACAAATAACAAAGCACACATAGAAAGAAGCACTGTTCTTCAAAGAGATTCCAGTCAGTGGATGGAACTTAGAAAAAATTTGATAACTGCCTCAAATTTTGGCCCTGTTTGCAAAAGAAAGCTGTGTAAAAGTAGTGCAAGCATGGTAAAAAAATTGATTTACAAAAAAAATATAGGTCACATAACATCAGTGGCTCATGGAGTTGAACATGAAAAACAGGCTTTACAACAACTGGAGCGTCAAGAAAACATTAATATTGAGCCCTGTGGGCTTTTTATTGACGAGACCTACCCGTTTATTGGAGCTACACCCGACGGTCTTGTTGGAAATAACATGATCGTTGAAGTGAAGTGTCCAATAACAGCATTTAAAAGTGGAATAGTTTCTGCTATAGAAGCAAATAAAATTCAACTTTACAAATATGATAAAAAAAACAAAACTAGAGTAATAAACAAAAAAAGCAACTGGTATTACCAAGTGCAGGGGCAACTTCACGTCAAAAAAAAAATCTATGCATCTTTGGTATATGGTCAGGTGAAAATCATCCACTGATTGTTGAACGCATTTCTAAAGATGACGAACTTTGGAGGCAAGAAATGGAAAAAAGATTGGTAGAATTTTATATGAAATGTCTCCTACCAGAAATCGTGGACCCGCGTCAAATCCGTGGTATGCCCATTAGAGACATTATACTTGCAGACAGTAAAGAAAACAATAATTGCCAAGCCGTAAAGCCAGGTCCGAGTAAACCTGGTATCACCACTAATCACCCTACACCACTTACCCACGACTTATCTAACGACCACCGCAACTGCCCATCCCCCAAACCCATCTACCAACCTAGACAATTGCAGTTCCACGAATTTTAAGACAAATTATTGCATTTACACGCTAATTCCAAAGTTAATTCGCAAAATACCACTACATTTGTATATAATGTAATATTGTATTATGTTACGATATTTTTTCACGATTGCCCAAAAAATTAATGTTATGTATTTAGTTTACGAGTTAACTGTGGTCTATTTCAGTTTCGGCTAAATTGAACCCTTGCTTGACATCTCGTACTGCAATAGCCCTCAACTGTATTCCAGACTTATCACTATCGTCACTTGTATCGTGAATATCTAATACAGACGTGTGTTTTGTTTTTGATTATTACAAAATGGCGGGTACTTCGTATAGTGTATTGTTTCTTGTTATTATTAGTATTTTAATTGTGTTCTCAATCCTTGCATAATTATCAAAGAATTATTGTATAAAATATTGTTCTGAATCGTGTATTTTTTTAGCTTAGTTACATCTTACTAACCAAATTATATTATGTACCGAATGGTAGATTGAAATGATTACTATTGTTATTATAAGATACCCAGAAATAGTAATAAACTTTATTTGATTGTATCTCATTGTATTTGTTACTAATAGAATAACGGTAAGTACACAATCACCCTAACATCCTGTATATTAAACGTGCCTTCGAAATAACGTAAAACACCGTAAAAGGTCATTGTACTCTTTATTATGAACAACTTTTAGTACAATGCAAACACTGAAATTGCGAAAAATAACTGCTGTTTCATACAATTTCACTGAACTTGGACAAAAGGTATGAAACAGATGTTTTTTTTGCGATTTCAGGTTTTGTGTTATTTCGAAAACACGTTGTATATTCAAATATTACTGACTGCAGCCCGCTCTCCTAAAAGACCCGCTCATCTTTCTGGGATAAAAAGTAGCATAATTATGTGTCAATACATGATGTAACTCTAAGCTAACTCCTCTCTAAATGTCATACTGACTTGATCTCCATTACTGAGGTACATAACGTGGCTGACGGGCGAAAGAAGTGCGCGCGGCGCATCGCGCACAACTTCTGTGTCGCGTAAATCAAGACGTCGCGCTCCCAAAAAGTGCGGCCTGAAGTAGCGTAAAATACCTAAAGTTCTGGGAAAGCCTCGCCTTAAAAGTAGTATTTTTTATAGTTGCGGTACTGCCTACATTTATATATTTCCTTGTGCAGTGTCTACGCGTGTCGTGATATAAAATTGATATCTACATTTACATATTGTGTCGTATATTTGGAAAAAATGGAGGAAAGCAGGGTTTAATGATATATGGGGTTGAGATCTAGAGATAACCTAAATGATGTGACCCTTTTTTTTGCAAAAATTTTAATGCGAAAAGGAATGTTTGGTGCAAAAATCTTTTTCATACATGGTTTATTATGAATACGGTCGCTTTTTCTGAAGCATTTCGCGGTGTGTGAGATGACGCGTATTTATGATAAGCTGGCTTAGGTTTTTAGATATTCTATGTAAGGGACGTTGATGGTTAATCACAGATGCTTAAAATGGGCAAAATATACTCCTTAGAAACGGGTTTTACTTGTTTGTAAGTTTAATCACTTTTTTAAACTTTCACGGTTGTTTTCATTAAACAGTGTAGATATGTGACGTAGACATTAAACTTACATTAAACATAATGCTACTTACGGGATGAAAACCGTGGTAAATGACATTGTCGTTCCGCGATCATTTATCATGGCGCTTGCAACAGTGTCGAAATATCGGGAGCTCATTAAATAATTAACACGGTTTTCATCCCGTAAGTAGCAAGATGTTTAATGTAAGTTTAATGTCTACGGCACAAATCTATACTTAACAAGTGGTTTACGATTCGATACGATTAGAAAATACGCAACCTCCTTCACTGCTGCTGTGCTACTACGGGTGAAACTATAAATACCATCCTTCTTAATCCATTATCAACAGAACATCTTATTATATTATTGAAATCAGGAGTACGATTGTGAAGAAATTTAAATGGGACTAACTTGGAACCATAAAGTAAGAAAAACCATTATTCTACTAAAAATTAACATAGTTGGCTTTAATAACTATTGTATTTTACACTATAATGTAGAAGTCGTCTCTGCGGCGTAGGCTCTCAATCTCTGCTCTTCTCTTCTCTTTCTCTTCCATTCCTCATCCAGTCAGGTCTGATTATCTTCTTGAATATGTCCCTCCATCTTTTCATCTGCCCTCTTTGGTTTCTTTTTCCATCCAGAGGTATCCACTATGTAACACTTTTTGTCCATCTCTCTCAACTTAGAGCCATAGAACAAATAAAAATGGGTTCAAAATCAATCCACATTTGACGAAGAATCGGTAAACTTACAAAAAAATACATGTATCGAACACAGAACCTCCTCCTTCTTTGAAGGTTAAAAAGATCGTGCACGATAAAATATTGCTTTACTTAATTTCATTAAATGGTTGCCAATGCATTCGTGTTCAACCTTTTAAAATTAATTTAAACTGTCATTAATGCATCATATAAATATGATCTCTCTCGTACTAAACTTAAGATACATTTTATTTCACAAGGTTGTCATTGTCAAGGGTGGTTGAATGTTAAAATGCACGTTTTCGTGATCTATTTCTTATTCTGCAAGAGTGGTGAGGGGGCTGCAGTATTCAGTTTAGGGTAGCATTGGTACTGTTATGTAATCTGTGTTTAGGGTGCATTTGTGTGAAGCTCTCTATCCAATAGGCACTACAAATATTGGACGCATAAAATAAAGTAAAATCGACCATGAGGACTATACTATTAGGGATGTTTATGCTTTGATTAAATGATTATATTCTTGGCCGAATATGGCCAGGTGAGGACATTAATTCACGTTCAGCCCAACTGTTCCTTGCATGTTTTATATTAAATCTATTCAGAAATAGCGTGATATAAACTTTAAGCAATTTGTTTTCGGTGCTGAAAGTATATTTTGTGGAGTCAGAAGCACTGCTAGAACTTAGTGAATAATGTTTAATATTGGTTTTCTGTAAGATAAATTAGATAATATCCCGATCAATGTAGTTATTATAAGTATCATCATCATATCATAATCAGCCCATTTCCCACTGCAGGGACTCCAGCCTTCCTCTCAGAGAGAGGAGTTGGGCCATAATCCACCACGCGGGCCAAGTGCGACTTGTTGGATAGGTTAGTTGCCAACCCATGACGTAGTTTTCAGGCTGCCCGAAGGCCTTCGACATAGCCTAACAACTGTTGCTAAAGACAAACCAGGACCGACGGCTTAACGTACCCTCCAAAGCACGGAAGCGCTCAGTTGAATAATGCCACTAGCACACACCCATCCAAATCCTGACCGCAGCAAGTGTTGCTTAACTTGTTGATCGGTTAAGATCGCCAAGTCAAGCTCCGCTACGAGCGCTTCATTATGAGTTCGTAACGGGGCACGAGTGTAGGGAAAGTGTACAAAACTATGAACGTTGTTTTTGTGTTTGCCTCGTCAATCGCCCTAGAAAGCTTTAAAAGTATCCGCGCATTACTGGAACGTGAATCAAACACGACAGTGACCTAAAGTCAGACTTATTTATGTGACTTGACTCTGAGACTTTATGAAGACTCTCTGGCTATATAAGTACCCAAAATTATTCAAAATACGCTAAAATACCTACCTCTAGACACGTTTTACCTATTTATTTGCAATGCACACCACAAAGAACTAAAATAGCTTTAAATTCACCACAACTAAGCTTTGTTTTGTTTATCTTATTGCTCGTTGAAAACCAGTCCAACCCTATTTATTCCGGTGTTAAACTTAGCCTGTACGTACCCAAAGACAAAACAAGAAGACAGTTGGACTCAACTTAAAGTTAGGACTAACTCAGATCAACTTAGTCTAAAGCCAAACCTACATTCACATCTTTTACTTCTTGATTTACAATACCGCCTTTAGTTAATCATCGTCAGATTCTGTTGGGAAAATTTACACATCATTGGCTATTGTCCTTGAACCTGATATTTAATCCGTTCTCCACTGAATCCTAATCTCCGCTGCTTCCTGGCTTTAATCTATTGCACAGGATAATATAAACAACACTTTTGTGCGATTAAAGAAAGTTCTTTCGCATGCAGTGGATGACAACTGAGAGAAATCAGTTGTCACTTTGCCAGTTCGAGCTAGACTGTATTTTCCAAATCGCGGAACTGCAATTAACCCTTGGTCAACTGATCGATGTGATAAAATAATTTAATGCGCCGTACTTCGGACGACACAGGAAAGATCCAGGAAGCGCGACCTACTCGTCAAAGAAACACCTGCAGAAGCATGGGAATCGGGCCTCCGGAACCTCCCACGGACCGACTGAAACGCAATAGCAAGCTATATTACTTCACGTCGGTGTTATGTGGGAGTGTGGTACTTCTGCAACAGCGGATACTGACCTACTTTGGCCACATAGTTAAAAGAGGTAACGAGAGCCTTGAAAGACTTATCGTGGTGGAGAATACGGAGGGCAAAAGACCCCGCGGGCGATCCTCAACCTGATGGAGCGGCCAATTAAAACATCCTTCCACAATAGATTTTTGCTCAGTTGTCAGAGACGCAATGGATATGCACCGATGGAAGCAGATCATGAGATCTCGGTGTACACCATCCACATCCACCGATGACCACGATCCTCAGTCATGAGGAAACGACCACAGAGAGAGAGGTACTTCCGCAGTCGTAGCGGCCCATTCGGCTGTAACCCATAGGGTTATAGCGTGGCACTACCACCCATGACCTTATAGGAAGCCGTAGAATCTGGACAAGGAGTAACTTGTCGTCTATGTGTTAATCCTGCCTATAACCTATCTGTATCACAAATTTCATCCCTTTAGTACGAAACATACACACATATTAACAAACTTCTGAATTTATTACACTAGTTGACCCGCCAGCGGCTTCGCTCGCTTGGTCTTGGTGTAGTCGCGAGAGAGTTATTCTTTAAATTTCAATAACTTTTTATTTATGAACAGATTGACATGGAATATGCCCAAAACAGAACACATTGCTCGCGGCGGTTCGCAACCTTTGTATTATATGATTGGACGCCGGTCGCGATATTGCATGTAAACAGTTTACAATGCTTGCTCTGTACTTACGAATATTCAAACGTTAAGTTTTTATACAACAGTGGATAATAAAATTATTGAAGCTAACAGAATACGTTGAAGCGCGGAATACGGCCGCTGCTTGCGACACCAGGTTTTGTACTCATCGCACAAATTGGCATCTCTTTAGATCTCTATGGGTGGAGTTCTCAACATTTTTTTAGGTACTCTGATTATTCATCTGTAGAATGGCAGTTTTGCTGTTATATTCACATGCCAATGTTATAGGTCACATGCCAAGCGAAAAATTACAGTTATGCATGTAAATTATTGTATTCCAAAAGCGATTTAATATATTTTTTATTAAATTTGGCTTGATATGTGATCCGCAATTATCTTGTTCGTTTATGCGCTTTTTTGCGGCTCGAAAGAGGATTATGCTATGTATGTATGTAGGATACTTAGATTCGTTCCATCATATATTTGTTTTGTTTGTGATCCGGTTCGTGATTTTTTAAGCACATATCTGTCAAAGGTCTTTATCTGTATCTGTAAGTGTAAATTGCGACTATAATCATAAACACGACC
Organism: Selenia dentaria; assembly: GCA_917880725.1. NCBI lineage: Eukaryota > Metazoa > Arthropoda > Insecta > Lepidoptera > Geometridae > Selenia > Selenia dentaria. The sequence continues at coordinate 31,127,002 of OU862885.1, read as the reverse complement.
ATACTGTTCTTTGACAGTCGCTTTGTAGTCGGGTTCAAGGCCAGTTACCACAACACTGTGCCATACAATTTCAAGAAAAAAAGGTAATGTAATTATAAGTCTTCGCCGGTATGTCACGGTCTTAAAAGGGTCACGCAGACCCCAAACCAATTTCAACTGTAAGTGCGAGAAAATAAGGTCTAAAAGATGAGAATGATTTAGGCTGCTGTCACTTAACCTTAATTTCATTATTCGGTTTTTCGCGGGAAATTTAATTCGGCTGCTATAGTGCTTCCATTGGATTAGTGAAGCTATCTTTGTAATTTAAGACGATATTCACTAATTTTAGGGGCAGAATTTTGTCTCTATAAGGAGCGACTGCTGTTAAAGGTGCGTTCGAATTGCTTTGATGGACATTACTAGCATTAAAAAAAAACATATAATCATCGCTTTTATACACTGCGGATCTCAGGGGTCTCGCTCACGCGTCGCACATCACGCTCTTAGCGGCACCCCCCTTCCATAGGGGATTTATTGAATTGATACTGAGATTTACTGAAATTTGCAAAATCCGTCGCAATCCTACGAAGAGTCCAAAAACCCGGAAATCTCAGGACAAACTCTGAGATATGGTAACCCTACTAGCACTGCCAAAATGTGCATTCCTGTCAGTCGTTCGAAAAGCAAAATGTCGATAATTTTGCAACTTTTGCTTACACTGTTATAGTATCTCAACCTAGAATAGCATCTCATACCACGGATTAGAGTCGAAGATTGATTAGCGTTTTGGAGCTATTATATTATATTTTAGTTTAAACGAAAGAACCCATAACGACATTTTCAACTACACAGACACTCAATTGAAAGATATTTGTGGGAACCCTTATCGTGAACATTTTGAGCATTATTAGCTGTTATTTTTGCCAACTCCGGCCGTATCGAAAGCACATTAAATACATAATAAAAAACCAATGAAGCAAATTTAATATCAGAGCTTACTGCAATATGGCTGGTAGGCTCTCTGTTGTGATAGAGCGAAAACAGAGAAATTCTTAATCTGTATATATATGTATATATATAATATATATGAATAAATAATGAATAAATGAACCCCTATTTCTCTTGGTCACACTTGAGAATGGCTTTACCGATTTCTCTCTCTTTTTTTTTGTTGTGTTACTTATTGTCAGGAGAAGTTTCTTATGAAAGAAAAACCAAGAAAACATGGGAGGTTATGGCGAGGCCGAAGGCCGAGGCTACTACGCGAACAAAGTCGCGGGCAGTCACTAGTCAATCATAAAAATGTATTCGGCAAAATTTGTTTATGTAACGACTTTTTTAATATTCATACAATATTGAGGAAAAACAGCATTGTAAAATAACATTGTACAATGTAAGCGAAGTAAAGGGACCTTTATTTTCACAGCTTCCTTGAACCAAATAAGTGCGTTAATTTTTTCAGTACCTATACTAATTATGTAACTTATATTCTTTCATCATGTTAAACACATAGGTAGTGATTTAGCAGGATTGCGATCTGATTGTGCCCCTAATGGTAAGTGTGGACCTTAAGACGTTAGACAGTCAAATAAAAATCTAATGACATTAGCTGAAAGAACTCGCTTTATAACGCTTTCAATGTGCCTCCAAAGACATTTTTTTTCTTCTATAGGTATCTAGTACTAGATGAGAATAAATTTATTATCGAATTAATTTTTGCTATTACATTTAAATTAAGAAAGAATCATTTCTACTTAAGGTACTGTCATATCATGATGTCGATAAAACATATATTATTAACATAGATAGATAGAAAATTCTTTATTGCACAAAACTAAAGTACACAGGCGAACTTAATGCTAATTAGCATTTTCTTCCAGCTAACCTTTGTGTGATATGGAAGTGTGTTTGGTAGTGCTTTATTTAAAACTTGAGAGTTTCTATACAACAGATACTTTAGGTAGAATGTTAATAAAAAATATAAAATAATAAACTATTTATAAACTATAACTTTACATATACATATACACACATATAAATAGCATACATATATTTAAAATTAAAAATAGCTCAATTAGGTTTATTATTTTGCAAGGAAAGGTAATGGTGATAAACATACTAGAGTACATTAAAAAAATCAAACATACCACTTAATTTTACCTTTAAAATCGTTTTTTTCTCTTTATTCAATATGTAATTGTCATGAAACACATATCATAAAATAACAAAAAAATAATACAAGTCGGTACCTTGCGCACAATATTGTGATAATAGGTACTTATGAATTAACATCCTTTCACCCTTTTTAGTTACCCTTGCTACTTACGGCATCGATCATCATTCACTTTCAATTAAGTACTTACGCGACATAGTTTTTCGTACTATTATCTCGACCGTTCGAGTCACTTGTTCGGGCTGCGACCGAGCTTGCATGATATTTGAGTGTATATCGTAAGCAAAACCGCTCTGATGAGTATTGCATAGCTAGTACTTTCCATATTAAAAGAAAAAAACTCTTTTCGACCTCTTAACATTATCCGATTTCAGTGATATTTTTTATGTAACCAACACATTGTTTACTATGCCCGTACGTTTTGATTTTTTCAGTTTTTAAGTTATAAAATAGTAAATTTATAGTACTTTGAAATACTGAAAAAAACAAAACGTACGGGCAACAATGTGTTGGTTACATGAAAAATATATCACTGAAATCAGACAACGTTAAGAGGTCGAAAAGAGTTTTTTCTTTTAGTATGGAAAGTACTAGCTATACAATTCTCTTAATAAGTTTACAATGTCTAATACTAAAAATTTCATCAATGTTACCCTGTGAAATGTTAACTTAAAGTAAACATTTCACAGGTTGATACTTTTTTTTTTTAAACAAACTATGGTATAAACTCGAGACTATCTTTATATAGGGTGTTTGGTAGAGGGACCGACAAACCAAATGAGCGTGTTCGGGGGACCACTTGGAGAATACAAGTTGGCCAAAAAAAATCCCCGACCCCCGAAAATTCACAAAAAAAGCTAAAAAAATTGGGGTGTCGGGAACTTTTTTTGGCCAACTTGTATTCTCCAAGTGGGCCCCCGAACACGCTCATTTGGTTTGTCGGTCCCTCTACCAAACACCCTGTATATACCTATATATATCTTAATTGTCTCTATTATAGTCCACGTTATATATATTAAGGCAGTAATTGTTTTAAAATGTCAATCTAAATTCTGTTAAATTTTCTGCTTGACAATGCATGAGGTTTGGTTTGTTGTCGCAAGGCTATATTCGGTACACGCACGAAATAAGTATAAAGGTACCTATACAACATACAACAGTGGGTTCACCCACAAAACATTACTTTCGTAGTCAACCTGACGCAGCTTCAGAACTTGCTAACGAGGTATTCATAGGATTTATGTGGCCTTATTCCCTAACTTTGGCAAGAATAACTCCTATAAATAAGGCTAGTCTCTGTCTGCCAAGGCGGGAACACACCAGTTCAACTGATGCCGATTCTGTTATTTTGGCTATTGTAACTTTGAAATGGAAAAAATCTATGTGTAAAAATGTGCAAAATATATGCCTAGACTGGCTGATTCTTTAACGAGAGCTTTAACCGCTGGGGGTACAAAATTGAAATTTTAAAAGTACATACGTTTTATGTTCGAAGCAATTTTTGTAAATTACACTGCTAAACGTTAGTTTAGCCGTTTAGCAGTGTAATTTACAAAAAAATAAATTTAAATTAAATTTTAATATATAATTAATTTAAATTTACAAAAACAAAAAACCAGCTTTCAAACAAACAAAAGAATTTTGAGAATCGGTTCACCCTATGGAAAGTTATGAGGTAACAAACATAAAAAAAATTGAGCACCTCCTCTTTTTTGGAAGTCGGTAGAAAAGGAAATTCAACTTATTTCTCAGTCTTCATTTGACTAGCGAACGAAACCGCTGGCGAATCACCTAGTCTATATATATAAAAAATGCACTCCTATTTCTCCTGGTCACGCTTTAACTTGAGAACGGATGGAACAATCTCGCTAATTCTTTGTTTTGTTGTGTTAATTATTGTCAGGAGAAGGTTCCTATGAAAGAACAACCAAGAAAAGATGGGAGGTTATGGCGAGGCCGAAGGCCGAGCCTACTACGCGAACGAAATTGCTGGCAGTCGCTAGTAAGAAATAAAACTGAAGTGAAAGAAATGTGTAGTGAGCACACTAGCGTAGGAGCTTTGCTGATTACTTCGAAACGATGTATCTAGTTCTGTGTGATGGCTATATGGATCACTTTACTATACGTGTCTGGACCTAATATTGTGGAATAAACATACTCTAACATATTATATACAACACTGTCAAAGAATATATACTTTATCATGGCATATTATACATAAAACATAACCAGCCCATTATGTTCCCACTGCTGGGACTCGAGCCGTCCTCTCAGAGAGACCACCACGCCACCACATCCACTACTGCTCACCACGAGGGCTCAGTGCGGCCTGGTGGGTAGGCTAATGGCCAACCCATGCCGAAGTTATCAGGCAGTCTGAAGGCCTTCCCCATAGCCTAACGACTGTTCTCCTAAGACAAACAAACGGCCCGGGGCTGAAGACTTAACGTGCCTTCCGAAGCACGGAATCGCTCAGGGGGCCGAGCACGAAAATCTGCTTAAGTGTAATGTTATCGTATCGTTTACGTATTCAGTACAAACTATGAGTTATCTGTGCCACTGTTGTACTAGATAACTGACAGTTTGTATTAAATACGTTAACGATGCGATTACGTTACACTTAAACAGATTTTCGTGCTCGGCCCACTGTTGAATAATGCCACTAGTGGTCACCCATCCAACTCCTGACCGCGTCAAGCGTTGCTTTTAACATAGTTGATCGGCTAAGATCGCCCAGTAAAGTGGTGCGAGCGCTTCTAAACACATGATTAACATTAAATGGCGTAGTGGCAGTATTTCGGTTTTTTTTACATGCAGAAGTTCATATTCGTTACTTTCATAAAAAAGGCAAACTATCAAAGCTAACAGAAGGAAGATATTGCCATATCGCAGAATATTATAGACTTACCCGAACCTATTATTCCTTTTTGCAATGAAACATTTCCAATTAATTATTAAGTCGCCATACTAATATGGCTGATATTTAAATAGCAGAATTATTCTCCCTCCCAAATGTTACGCTGAAGAAAGCTCTAGTTAATGTCTTCATGTTTTCGGATTACATTGATCTATACTTACTCGTATATTTGTCATGATATGAATTGTGATTCTGGAATTATTGTTGCCGGCTAAATATATGGTAAGTAAGTATAATTCGGAGCCAAAAGAACCCACGTCCGTAAAAGGGTTCTTTGCTAATTTCTAAACTTGGTCTTTCAATTAAAGGAAATTAAAGCTACTATTGTACTACTAGCGTGCGGAAGTTAGTTTTGAAACTACGCAGCTGCAGATTATACCGATAGTAATTTAAACAAGCATTACTACTACTGCAAGCAGTAGTGTTACACATTTGTTCAGTTTAAATTAAAAATAAATCCAAGAGAGACAATGAAATAAGGAAATAAAAGTAATGGTACGAATCACTAAAAATATATTCAGTTCAGTATTTCGTCCCACCGTCACAACAGCGTCGCGGGACGAAATCTACATATATGCTATCTAGCTGACCCGCCAGCGGCTTCACTCGCGTGGCCTCACGGGATTCGGTGAATTACAGTTTTTTAACTATCCCACGGGAACTCTTTAATTTACCGGGATCAAAAGAATGTCAAAAGTATCCTATATGTTAACCAGGGAAATAAGCTACCGCCACACAACATTTCATTTAAATTGGTCCTGTCGTTTCGGAGATTAACACGTACAAACAGAGAAACAAACAATTTGGAAAAATAATTAATTAGTTCGATTTCACTCTTTACATCGCCCTGACTCGGTTTTTAGCATTTTTTTGTCATTGTACAGAAATTGGACCTCTATGGTTTTATTATATGTAGTGATAGTGATAAAAAAGAAGAAATATAGGATTGTTTGTAATAACAACTCAAAAACTACTTAACGCATTCATTCGTAACAAAGTCATTAACCGGTTAAAAAAAAAATCAGTAATAATCAGAACGCTAAAGGATTCCTGAGAACATAGGCACTATTTGATTCACCATCCATCACCACGCGGGTGAAACCGCGGGGCGCAGCTAGTACTGAACAAACCATTTCTAGTGTAGCGTGTAACCGTTTTGATGACCCATTTTTTCTATTTCACGATCAAAAAGCTATAAAAATTATTAATAATTTTAATGTTTTTTTTTAATTATTATAAATTATCAAAAGTTAACGATAATTACGATATATCGATAACGGATGGACGTCCCTAAAGATCTCCTGTTTCACCTCGTTGTAAAATTAATAATGTAAAATGTCATATTATATTATTTACTTTTTATATTACTTATTCTGTGTCATTGCCTTTATATTAATACAGTAACTCATCTTTTGGTATTATTATGTGCATTGTATTTGACAGCTTTACATTTTAATTTAAATCAATACCTATATAATTTATGACACAATGAACGACTTTATGTAGGTATTTGGTTTTGGACGACCATGTAAGTACATCAGCAGGGGATGCTAACAAATATTGAATGAAATCGAAAAAAATGGCGGTTCTATGTTACTTTTGTCAGCTCCAGTCATCAACTTGCTAACATTTATGCGTCCTGGATTTGTCAAAACTGAAATAGAGTTAAAATTCGATGATCGGACCTCGAGCCTCGGTGGCCTAGATGGTCACGGCGTCTGACACGGATAGTCAGAAGACACGGGTTCAAATCCCGTCCGAGGATGTGAATTTTTCTCTCTATAAATTTCAATGTGTTCATTAATGTTTACAATTATGGTTTTTACTTTATTATTATTGTAATTTGCATACTCTATAATGTAAGCAGAAAGCGGTACCTTTTTGTGGGTTTATACCATACAAAAATATAAAGTCATGGAGGTGTATTTGTCTATAGCTTACGTAAAACATGCACGATAAACAGTCTGTCCAAAAAAATCCTAGGAATAGAGGTCGCGCGTGTGCTAATTTACTGTTTTAAGCTGCTGTCATATCATGACGTCGATAAAAATGAGGGTTTTTAAAGCAGTTAATCTCATAAGCAGCGATTTAAGTAACCCCTCACCAATCGATTGTCAATATAACAATGAAATTTCTATTGTGTCTGGGTCGTTCAACTGATGAAGTAAAATAACGTAAAATAATTTGACATTTCTTAGACTTCTAAGTACATATTGACGGAATTAAAAACATATTTTACCATATAAAACGAGTACATTAAAAATGTATCTCACATACCACTAAATTTCACAAAGGTGAAGAGAAGAAAACAGTTTTTTTTCTTTACCTATTCACTATTGTATTTGTCATGAAACATATATCATAAAAAAGCAATATTTGATACACATGCATTGACGGATTATTTTTCTACCGACTTCCAAAAAGGAGGTATTCAATTCAACTGTATTTTTTTATGTTTGTTATCTCAAAACTTTCGACTGGGCGAACCAATTCTCAAAATTCTTTGTTTGAAAGCTGGTGTTTCTCGTGTGGTTCCATTTAAATTTTATCAAACTCGGTCCAGTAGTTTTTGAGTTATACTCCAATAACTGAATGGAGTATGGAAGTCGGTATTACATTTTTCAAATTGTACTTCTTTATTTAAAAGTGCACATTATTTTGTACGCTTGATGTCAAGTAAAGGAAATTAAAAGTAGCCAAGTGATAAGCTGACAGCTGACAGCGCCTTAATGATAGTCAATAAAAAGCTGAATAAAATTGCTGCTAATTTACTGTTTGATATATTTATCGAGTCGCAGTTTACACTTGACAGTTGCGTGACGGACAGATAATAGCAGCCGTGCGAATCGTGCGATTCTCTAATGATTCGTCGATGCGCTCGTCGACGAGCTCACCGATGTCAAATACTTTATGAGATTCGCTCTTGTACATAAGGTTGCTTTTCCAACGTTTCTTGTCATATCGTCATTTGTTTCACGGATGTTGTCAAAGATGCAACGATGTTTGCTTTTAGATAATCGCACGGCTTGATTGGGCTGCCATATAAAAATGTAAATGGTAGACCGCCGTAACGCCACGACGGTTCTCTTTTTGGTACATAAAATACATCGATTATATGGCAACATCGTTATTAATTTATCAATATGCCACTGAATATCGATTACTGACGCAAACGAATAACCTGGGTGTGTGGTTAATTTGTAACCTTTAAAAGTCAATTGTGTAGTTGAACTTACGTAATGTCACCATTTCTCAAGTACGAAAGATACCCGAAGCGTAGGTAGAGAGTCATACCTGAAATAAAAAAAGAGTTTCATTAGTAACAAGAAAATAAACAAAAAATATAATAACTTAACTATCTACGGAAACAATGGTGTCGATTCTGTAAGCATACTCTTAACTAAAAATCTCTAAATTTTGGCAGTACTTATTTTGTTTAGGCTTAAATCCAAATTAGTATAACACTTTCGAATGACAGCACTAAAATTAGATATTACTCTTCAATTGTGGGCATATTTTAGACAGTTTAGTCGTCACGTAACTTGGTGCTCGCTTAACTAATCTAAAATAACCCAAAATTTAATAGAATAACCCTATTTTTAGAAGTGTAATTCTAAGTGTTAAATGTTTTTGGATTTTATTGTTAACAGAATAAGGACCACCATAATACATTTTTAGTTCAGTAGTTTAGTTTTTGAACAAGTGAATCGCTACCATTAACCCCACATATTATTAAAGCGTATAAAACCCGCCCTCCTTTTGGGCTTTGCCGAAGTCGGATAATTATGTACCCAGTGAAACATACGCCATGTAAATGAATCTCATGACGTAACTTTTATCAAAAACGGTTTAGCCGTTGAGTAGTTACGAGCGGACATAAGAACGAACATACATATAAGTTAAACACAGCCCTCTTTTTGGGCTTCGTCGCCTATAAACTAAACTAATAAAACCCGGAACTACGATAAGGAACCTGCAGAGTATGCATAGCTTTAGAAATAAACTTAAGAGATATATTCACGAACATCAAAAAAGCGAAGAACCTTTTAAAAATTATACCAGTGCAAAATAAGTTAATGGTTTACACCCATATACGTATGTACTTAGCATTTAATTTTCAGATTATAGTTGAGATTCGTTTCTTTTTCAAATTGTTTATGTTGTTAGTTGTAAATTTTTCCGCAACCCTTTTCTTTTGTTCTAAATGTATATGTTTGCCGTTTCCAACACTTTAAAAATGTGTGTAATTCGTGTACTTGTGTTGTCAGTCGTGTGTGACGTCACTTGCCGGTCTATACGGAAGGCCAGCGCTGGTTGGTAACAACCAGCATTATGCTGAGTATAGGTCGGTTTGTGTCTGAAAACTTCTTAATATAATTTATTATCTGTTTGTTAGTTAAATGTATGTATGTATTTAGTTTTCAGTCCCAAATAAAAACTATTCTATTCTATACTATAACTATCTATAAGTTCGGTTTCCAAAATAATTCCGAAACAAAATTTTAATGTGCTAACTATAGACTTTTTTATGAGTTAAACCATAGTAGCTTCTAACTCTACTTAAGGCTTAAGCGCCGAAAAATATGGGTAGCTTTTATAACCGCCTTCGAAAAAAGGACGAGGTTTCTCAATTCGTTTCTCAATTTTTTTTTCATTTTTATGTGTGTTCGCGGATAACTTTGTCATTTATCAACCGATTTTAATAATATATTTGTTTGATAAGAGTATACTTCCGTGGTGGTCCCATATACATTTCATCAAATTCGGTCAAGCTTGTTTTTGAGTACGTTAGATATCATCATTGACGGTGTATCCCGTAAGTAGCAAGGTCAGTAAAAGGGGTGAAGTATTTTTTTTACAAAAAAAATAGAACCGCCTTCTAGGTCTAGAAGTCGGTACCATGCACTCAACATTGTGATAATAGGTTCTTTAAAACTATCATGGTACCGACTTAAACTTATTTCACACTTTTTAGTGTAGAAGTCGGTGATATTTTTTATAATTTTTTTAACTGTCTCCCTCTCGCCTGATGGAAAGCGGAGATGGAATCAAAAAGCGATGTAGCCGTAAGCTACGCTAATCGCCACCCGTATGATGACCTGACAGATGCTTTTCACATCCCGCTTGAAAGACCCAGGGTCATAGCTGCAAGGAAATTCGTACTCCGGCAAAACATTCCATAATTTACTCGTAGTTACACGGTAGAAACTGTCAAACTTTTTGGTTCGTGGTAAAAATATTGTATTATTGTAAACAGTGGGATCGCCATGTCAATCTGAAACACCTTCGACTTGTCATACCTACTAAATTGTTCGCTACCTAACCATCGAAGAAAAAAACCTTCATCTAACTTTTTTTTATAGGATAGGTTGGCAAATGAGCAAGCGGCTCACCTGATGGTAAGTGATACCGTCGCCCACTGACATACATCCCTAATACCAGAGGTCTCGAGGATGCGTTGCCGACCTTTGAGGAAGGATGATAGAAAGGTAGAGATAGGGGTGAAGATGTTGGGGGAGGGGCAGGAGAGGAAGAACGGGGAAGGGGAGAATCGGGCCTCTGGAAACTCCCACAAACCGACGAAACGCAATAGCAAGCTATGTTACTTCACGTCGTTGTTATGTGGGAGTGTGGTACTTCCCCGATCGTGCCGTCCCATTCAGCTGTGGGTGTGGGGTTGCAGCGTGGCACTACCACAAAAAAACAACCTAACTACTAAGAATCATACTCATAGTCATAATTTTCGCTGGCAACTCAACAACTAATCAAAATATAGACAACACTGCTGTACCGACGTGTACCAATGTACAGTCATGCACATCATTGAGTTGTGGTTTATCTATAGTATATTTATGAATCACATCTGAGCCGCAGGAAACGTCTCATTTACATACAAACATACACACAAATGAGAATTCCTTAGTCAGACAGTCAAGGTCTGTGGTTTTGTGAATGAAATGTGTTCATTGAGGTGCCTCGTGTGAAATAGGCTTGTAATATGTTAATAAGTATTATGTCTGCTTGGTGTAAGTAGATAATTGTTTTTACATATATGTATACAGAATGTCACGAAACTCAACGATTACCTGGTACCGGGCGAGAGGCCACGGTATATCAGATATGAAAAGATTCTATGTCTATATACATATTATATAACTATATTTTAGTTTAGTACTGGTGTGTGTCAAAGTATATTCTATCCGTGGGAAGAGACCTGGAGACCTGGAGAAAAAACACAGGTTTTTATTTTAAAAAACCTACTTCGGGCACCAGCCCCCTCATAGTTAGGTTTTATTTGGTCATTCTTTGCTAATTATGTTAAATTGTTTTTTACCAATCTTTTGTAAGAAGGTAATAAATATATTTTCTTGTTTGATAAGAAAAAAATTCATGTCACGTAGCCAAGCAATAATGAAATTTTTTCGAAAAAGTTGAAAATTTTCTGCATTGATTTTTTTATTAATTCAATATTCAAATAACAGTGCTATAAATCGCAACCACAAAATTAAAGTAATAAACATCGTTAACTAAACAAGTGCAATTTGAACAATACCGACTTCCATTGTATTGCTTTGGTAAAAATCAGTTATTGGAGTGTACCTAACTCAAAAACTACTGGACCGAGTTTGATAAAATTTACACGGGAACACACGCGAAGCACCAGCTTTCAAACAAAAAAATAGACAGAGTTTTGGAAATCGGTTCACCCAGTCGAAAGTTATGAGATAACAAATATTTAAAAAAAGAAGTTGAATTGAGTACCTCCTCCTTTTTGGAAGTCTGTAAAAAATAAACTAAGTTTTGAGAGCTATGGTTTACAAAATTATTATCAGTTAACTCACTTATCATTACTTTGACACTCCAAGTTGAAAAAAAAATGATGGTTATTCTTATTTTTTTCCATAACTGGTAGGTATACCATCGCCTTTCGCTCGGTACCAGGTTATCGTTGAGTTTCGGGAACCCTGTACATATATAACCCGCAAGTTGTCAAGACGCTGTACACCTTGGTAAGAAGTAAACTTGAGTCGGGTGCATGTATATGGAATCCTTATCACATCACCTACACGCGAATGCTCGAGAAGGTCCAAAAGGCTTTCTTGAGATCGCTCTACAAGAAGATTTATGGATTCTATCCATACATGTACCCGAGCAAGTTCTTGCTCGGCCAGCTTGGCTTTAACTCACTGGAGGTGAGGAGATTGGTCGACCAGCTCACTATCTGCTGTAAGGTGCTGCGGGGGGCAGTCGATTCGATAGACCTGCATAACCTCCTGTTTACGTTATTTGTGCCAGACGAACCCGGAGTCCCGGCAAACAGGCGCGGTAAGCCGCATCCTGTATTTTATATCGACAGCGGTCGTACGGTGGCGCGATCTCAACGCCGACGCTCTCTCGACGCCACCTCAATGCACTCCTTGCTGCCAACACTGAACTTGACATTGTTTTTGACAATTGGCAGACTCTCATTGTATCGTTCCAAACATATTGTGAAAGTTTAACAGATCAATGAGATCGATGCAATAAGACTTCTGACGACTTTTCGGACTCGTAGTGAATTTTGATCTAATAATCCTTTGACATATTTTGTAATAATATTGAAATTTTTATTTTATTCAGTAAGTAATTGTAATTTTTTTTGGTGAGTTCTTCTATTTGTTAATGTTTTTCCTTTTTATTTTATTTTCTAGTAATCTCTTTGTGTATAATTTTTATTCTTACGTTTTAATGTTTTTGTTGTGAGTTTTTAATTGTAATTGGCCTGACCGTGTTAAAGCTGAATAAATATAATTTAGGTTAAACTATAGTCGCCCGGTACCCGCGGGGAGGGGGGAGGGGGGGCGGAGGGGGGGGAGGGGGAGGGGGTGAAGCCCCCCCTGCATCCCCCCCCGCCGGAGGCCTTTAGTTTTTGAGTAATAATTTTTTTAGTACTTAACCTCACTTTCGGCTATATCAGTATTTTTTACCTATTTTTTGTTTCACACCTAATCTATTAAGGCGGTTCGCTTCTGGCACTTCGCCGGCCGCTGCCGCGGCACGCTCGCTTCGCTCGCTCGGCTCGTGCGTTGTTTGTCATGTTCTAACCTAACCTAACCTATTTTTTGTTTCACACCTAACTTATTAAGGCGGTTCGCTTCTGGCACTTCGCCGGCCGCTGCCGCGGCACGCTCGCTTCGCTCCCTCGGCTCGTGCGTTGTTTGTCATGTTCTAACCTAACCTAACCTATTTTTTGTTTCACACCTAATCTATCAAGGCGGTTCACTTAACATTGTATTATATAACAACAATAACATATCCAGTCCGTCTCAGAGTTATGTTGATAGATGAGAAAAACTTAATGTTAAAGGGCTAGGAGAGACACAATTAAACAAACATTTTAATACATTACTTGTTTATTTCATAAACATGTTTAATTGCTTTCATTAAATGTACAAAAGAGTCTCTTTTATATTTATACACGTCTCTTCGCCACAAATATTCAACAATTATATCACTAAAGTTTTCTGGGTTGTTATAATTTTGTTTTTTGAAAAACCTCTTCACTGCTCGCCACTGGGATTCTATTCTTTGGGTGTGGATTCCATCTTTACCCACAAATGGGTTCTCTGGGTCTGAATGATTCACTTTTTTGTGTATGTATCCATATTTAAAAAATTAAACTAAGTTCTCACAAAACTAGAAAATACGCATTCCACATTGGTTCTAACTTTAACATAGCATCATGGGGCTTAGCACAAATATTATTGGCTCTTAATTAAATTACTTATTTACTAATTTTTTTCCTTATCAAAATTTAAAAAGAAAACGTGTGAATTTGTAGTTACCTCAGCCTCTCTTGGCACAAAAACTGTGAATTACAGAACCTTTTAAATAAATTTGTTTGTCGTTAAATGAAATAAGGCGAAAATGTGGGTAGGTGGCATATACCATATACAAGCATTCGTAAGGACGCGCCATTCGATAGCTAAAGCTTTCAAAGTAACTATTGGTTCCAATTCTCCGAGTTGGTGACTAATCAGATTTAAGTCGAATTGGACTAACTAAAGGTATATCCTAGATTAAATCATAAAATAAAAACGTATAGAATAATCGGAAATGCGGAAATGTTATAAAGTTATATTTTTATATCCTGGCAGGCCTGTTGGTCTAGTGGTTAGTGACCCTGACTGCTATGCCGGAGGTCGTGGGTTCGATTCCCACCCAGGACCAATGTTTGTGTAATGAGCACGATCATTTGTTCTGTGTCTGGGTGTAATTTATCTATAATATGTATGTATTTAGAAATATATAAGTATGTTTATCAGTTGTCTAGTACCCATAACACAAGCTCTGCTTAACTTGGGACTAGATGGCGTTGTGTGTTAGTTGTGGAATATTTATTATTATTATTATTATATTATTCAGACAGACAATCGTATGCCCGCCAACAATCGGTGTGGATTGTTGTTCCAGGTAAAACATGCTTTTGAATTAAAGGTATGAGAGTATCAGCATCTCTTTTATTGTCCGGGCATACTTCCAATCTTAAGTCTTCAGACCCATCTTCTATTAATCCCAGCACCCAGTGGCCTTCAATGTGACGTCCTTTGTTATATTTCCTTTTTCCAAATTTACTTTCGTCTATTTGCACTATTTTCCCACAGCCTCCAATTTTACCGCTGTTAAGATTTTGTTTTTCCAAATAAAATATCACAACTACTTCTCTGCAGTAATTAAACCAATCGGCTATAGTATTTGGGCTTAAACATTGCTTCCTTTCTTTTTTATAAGGGTCTTCGTGAATTGTTTGGTCGTAGGTCCATCCTTGTGAGTATGCATATATAAGATAGTAAACATGCATTATGTCGATAGCAATATTTTCGAAAAATGTGCCAATTCTGCGAGAGATCTTGGCACCGCTGCCCGATTTAGATTTGCATGATCTTTTTGAGCACACAAATGTACCAAAACTTGTGCATCCGCATGAGTATGACACTTTCATGGATGTCCTGTGGGTTCGACACCGTTTCTCAGTTGGTATGAGACCTTGGTCTTCACTATATTTGATGCATTGGTCTTTAGTGCCCAATTTTCGCACAACGTCAGTTAAATTCCAATGATCAATCACTTCAGTGACGCAAAGTTTTCGTTTGGTTATAAGCTCGTTGTCGTCGTCGTCATTACTCGAAGAAGGTCCGGCGACAGGTTCAACGGGCAGATCAGGAGCCGAAGAAGGTCCGGCTACAGGCTCGACGGGCAGATCAGGAGCCGAAGAAGGTCCGGCAACAGGTTCGACGGGCAGATCAGGAGCCGAAACCGCGTCCGCTTCGGGTATTGTACTGTAATACTCCATTACAGCCAAGTGCAGTCCAGTTTTCAAGCCAAGTTCAAGTCGTAGAGCAATCCAAACAAATCCGGTAAGCAAGCCAAGTTTCAAGTCGTCGCGCAATCGAAGGAAGTCCAGGGAAAAAGCCAAAGTCGTAATAAAAATCGAAAAACAAGAGAGCACACATTCACGAAACTACGAGAGAAACGGAATGAATGGATGACAGTCCATCTGTCAGTAAGACAAAATGGCGCCTTTTTTTTTCTTACGTTTAACGATAACGATACGTTTCGTTTAACTCAGTTTGACAACTTAATTTGACAACTTAATATTGTACCATTTTCTCAACATTGCGTTCCATTTCACTTTTTTTTATCAAATTTTAATTTAATCATAATTAATTTAAACTACGTTTCCGGCAAAAAAAAATTGCTGGAAGGGCTTCAGGTGGACCCCAATGATACCCCTAAACTCGCACCTTCATCAAAATCAGGTACCGGACGGCTATAGCCAACCCATAGTTTAATTTAATATATATGTTTTACACACTCATACCGCATTACAGTTTCCTGTGTCGCGAGAGCACGGACTGCACACCCAATCACAACATCCAAGCCCCGAGAACAAACATTTCAGTTCAGCACACAAATAAATACCCCGGGTGGAGATCGATCCTTGGACCGCGCGCTTCGAAGACAGACTCACTACTAATGTAGCTAACGAAGCCGTCAATATACTTTTAAAAATAAAAAAAAAATCAAATTTCATCACTTTTTATGCAAAATCAGTTTTATACGATTACTGAAATTACTGAATTATTAGAGAGAGAAATATAATCAAAACCAATGTCTAGGGTTGTAAAAGAGCATGCAGTGCCATACAAAACTAGATCTTTAAGCCTTGGATGCAGGAGTTGAGTGCAACTGGAATGGGGTAAGTGTATTACTTAAATTCACGAAACCGGTCGAGATATTCGACTATACCTACCGCGGCAGTTAAACCGTCAAAATAACATTAAAATGTTGTTACTTTTGGTGTCGAGCAAAATGCTTGCACTCAACATAAATTTCACATGTTTTTAATAAGTTTCTAAATTAAACACCATACCCTAAATAAACATTTCTCAATCCTGCTTTCCTCAAGTCTTCACACGGTTACCCAAAATTTATTCACCACATGGATGTGATAGACATTTAAATCCATTACAGACAAAATTACAGCACTATACACACGCAATATCCTTTTTATCTCCTATTTCGCGAATCCTCGAACATAGAATCCAGCGTCTACAACCCCCTTACCGTATTTTCACAACCATCATAGTAAAACGGCAAACAGTAAGGAAAGTACTGAGAAATAGTGTGCCTCGCGCTGATCACACACACATGTTTACCTACATGTGTATAAGGAATAGGAGCAACAGTTTTTTAATCGCAGAGTTTTTTGACACAATGTCTTAAGCTAGTTGAACGCCCGTGTCGCGCAGGCATGGCCACACATTGACGCATTACAAAAATCCTTGGAAACAAATATTTCTGCGCATCACATACATAATTTCTTCAACCGAGGATCGAACCCGGGAGCTGTCGCATTGAAGGCATCCAAAGGCCTAATGGAGCCGGTATAAACCTAAAAGTATTTGCAGTACACAGGGCTATATTCATGATATTTAATTAAATTTCAACCAAGTAAAGGTTGTAATGTTAAAGACGACTTTGGAACCAGAATTCTCAGTCCTACAAGCTATAAGAGGGTAGATTCGAATTCATGTAATACTCAACGCGCTATTAGTTATTACTGATTAAATTCAACTAAAATCGCAGGAATGGGTTAATCCTCTCTTCTATACATAGGTACTTCTTATGTCAAAAAGTTTTAAACGCAAGCCTTCCCATTAAAGTCCCATGGGCTTACTTTATCTATTGCCAGCCTTTAACAGGGCTCAAATCGCCAAAAATATTAGCTACAAATGTTAAAAAACATTTACAAGTTTGAATTGGGAATTTGTGGTCGCAATTATCTTTATGGACACTATCCTTCATTATCTAAAAGCTTGGAAATAGTTCATTTTCGACCAACATCCGAGACTTTATTTACATGCTATTTAACGCACAAATGCAATTTGAGTATCGGTAAAAGTTGCCAAATGAATAATTTGTTTAAGAACAGTTTAAAAAATAATATATAGAGAACGCTAACAATGCTTATCAAGCAGTTCGAACGCAATTTAGAAGTCATTATCTATACTAGGATCTAAAAACATCAACTTGTCGTAAATATTTGTATCTGGCGACAGAAGATTCTACTTAATAATAATTTTCAAAAACTTGTGATTATAAATCCTCGCGCTAGCGTATTTTAATAATAAGAATATATCCAAACGAAACGTTATCAATCGATGAAACAGAGTAGGTTCTCTGCTGCGTACATCCTAGACCCGTACAAAACTTGCGTTTCGCTCCAGATTCAGCCGACCGTACTCGTATAATAAAACGCCCTTACTATAAACAGAACGTATGTTGCATTATTTCTCTTTTACCCATAAAGTTTTATGTTGGCGTTACAAGAATAAGTCCAAATTCCTGAGATACGCGTACGCCAAGTGAGATTTGTTTCGACATCGTTTTACATAATTAAGTAGAATATATGCTGCTAGATATATGGGGAATGTATGGGGATATTTGAGGATTTGGATGTAGCGAACATAATGCAGTGAGTTATTTATAGCCGTTTAAATAAACGTCAACACATCTTCTATCGCAATATGACACACATGTCGACTTATTCCATTATTCTTATATATTGACGTCAATTGTACTTGCGGAAGTATCTGTCATGACAAAGGTATACATAATACCTATTATAAAAGTACAACAGCGTTTATCGCTAATAGTTTTGTATGCAGCATTGTTGTTTTGAAATTATAATTAAGAGTATTTAAGCAAATATAATAATAAATAGCGGCGCTCGTAGCGGAGCTTCACTTGGCGATCTTAACCGATCAACAAATTAAACAACACTTGCTGCGGTCAGGAGTTGGATGGGTGACCGCTGGTGGCATTATGCAACTGAGCGCTTCCGTGCTTAGGAGTCTTCGGATAGCATGTTAAGCCATCGGTCGCCGGTTGTTTGTCTTAGGACAACAGTCGTTAGGCTATGCCGAAGGCCTTCGGGCGGCCTGAACACTTCGATTGCGGCCACTAGCCTATCCACCAAGCTGTACTGGGGCCAATTCTATTATTTCACATCGTTCATCAATATATCCCGCTATAACTGCAGTCGACTTCGGTTGTCGTTCGATAATTACTCTGTAGACAAATTCGAACGTAACGACCTCTTAAACGCTACTATAATATATATATACGATATACGAGTATGAGTTAGTGTTGCGTTCATGATCAATCGAGATAGCATTTAGCACTTTATTAAGTTTTGATCGATCGCTGGCGTCAACAGAAACGTAACTGCAGTTGGACTGCTTTTCAATAGCAGAATAAGATAACGTATCAAAATTCAACAAAGTTAGTGGAATCATGTTCCTGGGCCCGCGTGGTGGATTATGGTCCAACTCCTCTCTCTGACAGAGACTCGAGTCCCAGCATAATGTGCTGATTATGTTATGTAATAAAATACAATATTATTTTTCTATTGAAAGTAAATTCACTGCTCATTATTTTCCTATGACACTAATCTGGAGGCACCCTTCTACAACAACAAAGCCAAGACGTGCCCTTAACTTTGACTCCAGAAATATTATACCGGCTTTAGGGATTAAACAGGCTCAACTTGTATGCAAATTAATTACGACATGGTACTAATGTGTTGGGTTTGTTAGTAATTGGTATTTATAAAGGTTGACATTATAGTTTGGATCAGATAAATAAGAATAGTACATTAAACTATTTATTTAATAAGAGACGCTTAACAGTCGGAGCCAATGAGAGCAGATATTAGAAGTCGAGGATAAAATGTGTTTTATGTACGAGTTATACAGTCGGTTTTTCAATTTAATTGCTAAGTATCATTGTCATACGTTTTAAGATAAATTTGCTTTAATTTTAGCTGAACAACCTTCTTTGTGTTTCTTTTTAAAATATATTTGCTTCTATTTTTGCGGAACAATCTTTTGCGTATCTTTTTAAGACATATTTGCTTCGATTTTTGCACTAAGCAATCATCTCTGCGTTTGTTTCCATTAATATGTAAGGATTAAGTATCATCTTATCTAAACGCGATAACATATTTCAGCATGAATTAATTGGAATTGGAAAAAAACAATGTTGATACTGCTTTAAAAAAAATAACTTATTCCCTCCATTGTATTTTTATTAAGTCGACTTTTACGGTTTCAGCGCGCATTTTTCATATTTAACCACCCAATGTTATGTAACATTCTAAATTTGAAAAAAAATATGGCATTAATAATAATATACATTACAAACTGATCCTCGTTGAAGAATTTAATTTTATGCAGCATAAGACATGAGACTTTTATGCATTAGAGCATAAAACGTAGATTGAGTTCGCTTACACCAAGCATAAACTAGAACTTTACGAGCATTATGTGAAAATACTATTTTATCTACGAACTTAAAGGTTTTAGCTGTGTTTTTAACTCACTCTTAAAAATGGAGCAATTTTGCGTGTCTAGTTACTTATTCTTTGTATGTATGACCACGTTTTCATTTACTGATCCTATTTTGACGATTATTTTATTAAAGAGCAGCTGAGTCTCGCGGTTTCAGCTGCGTGAAGATGGGTGATGATGATTATTTTGTCATTCCTTAAACACCTATGCATTGAAACAAACAAATTAAAACAGAGTTAGTTATTGAAGTCGGTAATGTCGTTCTCAAGTTAGGCGTAGTCAAGGGAGTAGAGATTCATTTTTATATGTTTTTTTATAAGTAGTCTGCTAAAATTTCATACTTTTGTGCAGGATGTCGGGATTAAAAGTGACATATTGTTTTATACGAGAAACAAATAGCTGAAAACCCTGCATATGAATAGTTTCATTACAATATGTAAATTAAAAACACGGATACTGGTTATTTATTATTGATAAATATAATATTTAAATACAGTCTGCTATATTCAAATAAAACATAGTCGTGCAGTGAAGTGACATGCATAAGTATATAGCATCACGCCTTAGCATAGTCGAAAACTCGTCTGTTTACTACTTAACTGGCTACGCCCGCGGTTTCATCCGCGTGGTAATTGACGATGATGATGACAAGTATCGTATGTGCTTCCCTGGGTTATAATATAACCTTACCGAATTTGATTACGATAGCTTTTTTTTAATATTAAATATAGCCTAAGTTACTCGTACTACTAGTTATATAATATAAGGAGTAACTTAGTCTACATATCCCTTTAAAATCGATACTGCCTTTTTAGAGAATGGGCGTTTTGACATTGGGCGATAACTGTAACTACACGATAACTGCACGATATCGTCGGACTGGTAGTTTGATACAACCACTACTAAATGCGTTCACATTGTGTCGTTGTAGTTAACCTTATCGTCGCCGACAGATTATCGTGCCGATATCGGATCACGACACAGTGCAGGGGGTGGAGGGCTTAGGTAGGCATCAGCATAACTAAGTTGGTTATATCGTGTCACATACCTACCGATATCATTGTCGTCCGAGCTGACGAGTGTCGGTGTCGTATTAGTCGGAACAAACAGACAGACTGAAATTTAAGAAAAATATTTTTTTATTTAAAAACCGTATATTTCGTATGCATTAAGTGAAAAGCTGTTAATTTGGAATTACAAACGGACACTTAAGTTTTATTCATCTGTATAGATAATATAATATAATATACATTTATAGGTTTAAAGTTATGTATGCCACTGCATTACACTTATCACCCTCGTCTATGTTTATTTGAAGCAAGCAGACGGTATCTGAATGAAATTACTCAAGAGCGCAAAGATCTCGATGCATCTCATTAAAAAAAGATTATTCTGCAGCTGGTATGCACGATAACTCGGAGACGTCGCATCCCTTGTTCTTAACTGCTTCTTGACTTTGCATAATTTAACTAACAATGGACTGTGTAGACGGAACACTTTGGAGCGATTAAAAAACAAGTACAATTTAAAAAATAATACCGACTTCCATTCTATTCAGTTATTGGAGTGTATCTCAAAAACTACTGGACCGAATTTGCACCAGCACCAACTTTCAACAAAAAAAAATTTTGAGAATCGGTTCACCCAGTCGAAAGTTAGGAGGTAACCAACATAAAAAAACAGTCGAATTGAGTACCTGCTCCTTAGGCTGTAGGTATGCAAGAAAAATTGGAAAATTCACTATTCCATCTTGTGCTTAATGGGTTTATCATTGCAAAATTAAACTTGCAATGGACGAATGTAGAAATGTAGTTAGAAGACTTTTTAGCTCTGAAAAATTTTTTTGTGCAGACGGTTTGCTTAACATCATACGACCGGTAGCTAATAATCTATCTATCGCCTGTTTACCTTACTAGAGATAGATGTTTGACACTACATTGTAGGGACGTTATGTCAAATTTCTATCGGTAGAACGGAAAACTGTGGATGGATAGATTGGGATCCCCCTTAGAGAGGTTTTTACCCTAACTTGCCCTTGCACAACTGATGTCTGAATTTGGACCAAACATACGATGAAGTCAGGAAGCATAACTCAGAACAAATTTCACACAAAAAGAAGTCCTTCAAATATACATGTTCGGTGATTGGTTTAAATTTCGCAGAAGGAAAGCAGGGATTGGTCCACGCGCGTGCTGCAACGTCTACTATGACAGCTGAGTCGTAGCGGCGTGAACGATGTTATTGATTTAGCACGACTTGGGTCATTTTTTTAAGGCAGTTACTCTTCCTGATATTATTTCTTTATAGGACCAAACTATACAGACGGAAGACTTTCATGCGATTAAATAAAGTAGAACATAGAACAGCCGGTGTACATGACAACTTAAGGAGGTAGTCGTCCCTATTCTGCAATCTGCAGCCAATGGATGAGAGAATTTGCGAACGACACTATACTAATTGGTGATTTATTGTATTGTAATAATAAAACAATTGTACCTCGTCCAGAAGCCGAAACAATTCTCACGCTAATCCCGTTTTATTATTATACAAAAGTATATTAAACGTGACTTCCAAAAAAAGGAGGAGGTACTCAATTCGACTGTATTTTTTTCTTTTTTTTCTGTATGTTACCTCATAACTTTCGACTGGGTGAACCGATTCTCAAATTCTTTGCTTGAAAGCTGGTGCTTCCCGTGTGGTCCCATTTAAATTTCATCTAATTCGGTCCAGTAGTTTTCGAGTTACGCTCCGATAACTGATTTTTACCAAAGTAATAGAATGGAAGTCGGTACTAAATTTTTCATATTGCACTTGTTTGTTGTTTTATTTAGCACGTATATATAAGCGTACCTATATAAAAGTGTGGTATAATAGGCAACCTACTAAACTCTAACACCTATAATAATATTACTGTATTAAAGTCGGTTTTATTTAAATGGCGACGGTTTTATTTAAATGTGCAACTAAATGTATCTCGTCTGCATCGCTACGCTACACTAAACCCAAACTGCTCAGTTATGCTCGCAGCGCAGCTGCAGTTCGCTAGTCATTCCCTGAGGAATTCCAATCCTCACTCGTTAAGGGGAGAATGAGGGTTAACTGATGCTGTGTGGAGTTTCCACTTGGATGATTTATTTCTTAAATGTTTTGTTGAGAAGAAATAAAAGTAAGACTCGTGTGTACACAAGTCGAACATTTTGTATTTAAGTCCGTCCCATTACGAAGTTTAAAATCAACTTGAGAGTTAAAATAGCAATCGCCTCGGTGGCCTAGCGGTCATGGCGTCTGACACTGATTATCCAGAGACGCGGGTTTGAATCCCGTCCAAAGATGTGGGATTTTACTCTCTATAATAGAGGAGTTATGTGTACATACTGAATTGTGGCAGTACTCACAATTCAGTTTTTATATTTTATTGTTCAATTGCGACCTACCGACACATCGCTGTTATTAAGAAAAGTGTTATATAGTGTATCAACGCTTTAATTTATAAGCGAAAGTTTTTGAGAGAGTGAATGTGTTTGTTTGCCACTCCTTCACACTGAAACGGCTTAACAGATTTGGGTGAAATTTGAAACAAAGAAAGCGTATTCCTACCTAGGATCTATCCTGATTCCTGGTTCCCCGAGGATAGCGAAATATCACATCAGTATAAATGCGAAGTGTTTTTGTCGGTTTATTTTTGTTTGACGATTCAGTTACTGAAACTATTTTAATGGAACTGATCATAGAAGTAGCCTGTAAAAGGACATAGGGTACTTTTTTTTTCGGAAACATTTTCCTGTTCGATAGTCTTTATACGCGGGCGAAGCCACGGGCGGCAGTCTAGTAATATTATAATTGAGCAAGTAACCCTCAATTTATCTCTGTCTTTCTGTCTGTTTGTTACCTTCTCAAAACTAAATGCCTGAACGGATATACCTACCTATTCATTCATTTTTTATTAGAAATACGGAATTACTCACGTAATATTTATCGGATAGGTCCGACTACAGTTTCGACCACATTCGGTGGTTCAAGGAGTGTTCGGGACGCCCGCGTCGATGACGTCTCGCTTAGCACTGCGGGCGGCAGTCTATTCATTAATATTTGGTACCTTCATGTCGTGGAATTAGTTTAGGTCATGGAAGACAAAATAAAATAACATCATCATCATCATAATTTAACCTAACGCGAATGTAACCGCGTGACACAACTAGTAAACACATAAGTAATATCTAAAAGCCAGTCAACAATGAAACTAGATTCCATTTTAGTCATACTAAACAATCACGGTAACATTGACTCACTAGCACACAAATAGGTATGTGTACTATGTATGTATGTATGTATGAATAGCAACTAGGCTTGAGTATTTATATGAATATACTAGTATCTGTCCGCGACTGCTCCCGCGTAGAATAAGGTTATCACGGGAAATACACGATCATACGGCTGGTCTTCAGTACAAGTTTAAATATTTAATCAGTTAAAACGTTTCAGCGTGAAAAAGTAACAAGCATACGTTCTTTAAATTCATAAACATTTTATATATATTATATATTTATTTTATATTATTAGTGTGTTTCTAATGTCACTTGGGGAGTCAATTAAAAATAAATTATGTAAAAGTAAAATCAAATAATGTACATATTTAATTTAAGCTTCAAGGGCACACTAAATAAATCTGAATATCAGTATACTGGTATATATATATATATATATACCTGGCTACCTGGATGAGCGAGGTTTGCCCGTAAGTAAACCATTGATTTTGTTGGTCTACTAACAACGACATCTATTGTAAAGTAGCGTTAGTCTAGCTGTCGGTAAAACAGTTTAGTTGTTGTTAAGCTGATGATCCTAGTTGTCTGATACTGTAGCAGGTTTTCATTGTCTGAAAACACGCACAAAACGCAGTTTTCTACAAATTAAACCTGGCTATATCCGATTTATCGCCCCCGAAACCCCCTGCATACTAAATTTCATGAAAATCGTTGCAGCTATTTTCGAGATTCGGATTATATATATATATATATATATATATATATACATATATATATATATATATATATATAATCCGTAATCATCATCATCATCTCAGGCGTAGGACGTCCACTGCTGAACATAGGCCTCCCCCATAATTTTCCAAAAGGACCGTTTGGAAGCGGCCTGCACCCAACGTCGTCCTGCGACCTTTCTCAGGTCGTCTGTCCACCGTGACGATGGACGACACGGTGGACGTATGCTGCACTTGTATTCTTAAAGGTATTACTAATATAAATTAGTAAAACCCACTAGTAGTAATATATCACTGTGCCTCTTATTCTTAAAAATATGAATGTGCCCCTTGAAATATATTGTATGTATGCCCCTCAGTCGTCTGTGAAAAAAGCAAAACAAAAAAATCCCACTGTTTTATTTACGCTTGGTACATATCAGTGATTTTCTAAATGTATCACTTTTCACAAACAAACCTACTAACATTTCCTCTATTCTGTGTAGATAACATTAGTAGGCAGGGTAACAACTTAGTCTCGTGTTGGTCACGAAAAAGGAGAAATGATTTGTTGAGTAACAAATTGATGAAGTCCATTGTTCGTGAATCCAGACCTGGCTCTGTTTGTTTGAGATATGAACAGCTAATTGTTTTGTTCCTTAAATGGGACAATATGATGTCACTTTGATTTATTTACTTGTAACAATCTTGTTGATATGACACTACTATTTTAAAAAGTCTGTGAGTGAGGATATGAGTGAGTGAGTGAATGAGAATTCATGTCACTACTTCAAAACTGCTCATTCACTAACTCACTAATTTTGACAGCTTATATTTCAGCAAATATATATTCTACCGACTTCCAAAAAGGAGGAGGAACTCAATTCGACTGTTTGTTACCTCATAACTTTCGATAGGGTGAACCGATTCTCAAAACTACTTTTTTGTTTGAAAGCTGGTGCTTCCCGTGTGGTCCTGTTTAAATATCATCAAATTCAGTCCAGTAGTTTTTGAGTAACACTCCAATAACTGAATAGAATGGAAGTCAGTATTAAATTATTCAAGTCGTACTTGTCAAATCACATCATATCTCATTTCATTAAATCCTTATTGTATTTAAAATTAAAAACTGTTTCGATACAGACTAGCAATATAGGAAATTTAAAAAAATTAAAATAAAATGATACACGGAAGAGAACGAGAAAAGAATAGATTTTTTGACAGAGAGAGATTCCGACCCATAAAAAAGGATACGATATTACGTGGCTCACCAATATAGAAGGATCGAAGTTTCGGAGAATGGATTTGGAGTGGCCCAAGATAATAAAGAACCGGCAAACACTCGCGTCTATCATCTAGTAGTTATACTCCGACCGGTGTTCGGGCGCGACTAGCGGCCCTCGCTGCTAGACCACGTTCTCCATGAGGATGGGCATCAGTACTTCCCGAACACAGGTCGGAGTAATTAATAACGACTACTTAATAACGAGTGTTTGCCGGTTTTACCATTTAATTACGAGTTCTCACGGATGTTTTTATGACAATGAGAATGGGCTTCATTTTGATATTTGAACCCCATTCTGGGCAAAACCCAAGCCTATTGGCTGGAACCATCAATGGGAATGAGAATGAAGTGACATTTCATTCTCATTGAAGTTAGACAATAAGGCGGCGGATTTGGATGAAATTTAGTATGTAGATATAGGAGGCGCTGGAATAACACATGATATTTTTCATCATCATCATCCATCACCACGCATGTGTCGAAGCAGGGCGCAACTAGTATACCCAGTATAAACTACTAATCATTTTGTTTTTTAACTCATAATATTACTAGATATACTTAAATGAAAAGTGTTGAGGTAGACCTCGCGAGCACAGTCTTATCAGCGGCAATTTTGCGCACTGCTTCACGGTAGAAAAGGGTTGGTGGCAGTACTTCTCCCGACGAATTCATTCACAATGAGTTCTGCTGCACTAAAGCTATTAGCTGGCTGCGCAGGATTAGTACTTCGAGTAGCTTATTATCTTCTTCAAGACCATAACTATCTTTACACCAAAATGTCATGAATTACTTACATGGTCTAACGCAATTGCTATAATAGTATTAGTAAATTTAAATACTTAGTAAATCAATCAGTAAACACTAATAATAAAATACTGTACCTACGTACATACAATTATAAATTCAATCACAATGGATAAAAACTGTCATTGCATTTCATCACCCTTGACGGTCATCGAGCACGTCTAGTGTATCGAGCTGTCAAAATGATAGCGTGCTTTTGACTAAACTATCAGAAACTGACACAAACTTTGACAGAACTGTCATCATTACGATCTTGTCGTAGGCGGATATCTTGTTATTTTGTCTATGCTGTGCCCAAGAATACGCTTTTTCACCCGCGTGGTGATGGATGATGGTGCTGATGAAAAGTAGCCTATGTGCTATTCCAGACTATAATCTATCTCTGTGCCAAATTTCATTCAGATCCGTTCAGCCGTTCTGCCGTTTTTGAGTAACAAACATCCATTTATCCATTCATCCATCCAAACTCTTTCACATTTATAATATTAGTAGGATTATTCACTAAGGATTTCTGGACATGTCGTCGTTAAGTTACAATTTATTTATGTAGCGTCGTTTTCCATAGGCCATGCGAGCGAAGCCGCTGGCGGGTTAGCTAGTAAACAAAGTACATTCGGCAAGTTTGCAAATCTCCCTTCGACGACGGAAAGTTGTGGAGGAAAGCGACATGTATCCATTACAATTGTGATATTCTTTATTCGAGGGGTTTCAGCTGAAACTGGGACCGCCCCGCGGGTTGTACAATATGTCACCAGTATGAGTAACTCGTACTAAGATACATTTGAAACAAGAGCTCTTGAAACTTCTGAATTCATGTACACTGAGCCTCAAAGAATGCAGGTCGGTTAAAAAAATGCTTTTAATAAAAATTGAGCAATAATTTATTTCACAAGTTATGAGTCTAGGAGTCTAATGAGAATTTTTACTAGATTTGGAAAAATGTGCTACAGAGTTTTTACACATTCTAGCATTATGAAATGAAAAATGCGATAATTTGCAATACTATTAAAATAAAACTAAATTAATGTATATATCATTAAAGTAAACCTTTTATTGCTTTTTCTACTGACTTCCTAATAATATATATATAATAAGGAGGAGGTACTCAATTCGACTGTATTTGTTTTTTTTTATGTTTGTTAACTCAAACTTTCGATAGAGTGAACCGATTCATAAAATTCTTTTTTTATTTGAAAGTTGGTGTTTCCCGTGGTCTCATTTAAATTTCATCAAACTGGTCCAGAAATTTTTGAGTTACACTTCAATAACTGAAATGGAAGTCGCTATTAAATTTTCCAAATTGTTTTTGTTAAAATAATTTTTTTTCACTACATTTGGAATAGTGTACGCAATATAATACATGCATTTTTAAAACTTTAAACTTCTATATACATATTATAATAAAAAACAATGATTTGTTTGTTTGTTTGTTGTTGAATTAAATAGGCTCCGAAACTACTGGAACGATTTGAAAACTTTTTTCACCAAAACAATCGTAGAATTGTACGTAGATTTATTATATTATTGATAATGTAGATTATCCCTGATGAACATAAGCTATATATTTGGATCATCCGTCACCACGCGGGTGACGGATGATCACCAAGAGCGCAACACAAACAATCGACTGTCCATACTGCTACAAATGTGAAAGGACTGGATAAATTAGATTTATTATGAAACAACATTAAAAGAAATGGGCGTCCATGAAAGGACTTTTTACTTTAAATAATTGGTGGAAAATCGTGATTCAATTGTAGTAGAAGGAGCGAATAAATGAAAATATATTTGTCGAGGGAAAACCTTTTGTTGTGAGCACAAAAGCTTGAAAAGTTTTGTAATTGTCTGAAGGGGGACGATTATAAAATAAGAAGTACATTGGTCTTATATTGCAGATTTTTATGGGAACCAACCTTTTTTGCTAACAGCAGCTACGAGTATATGTACTCGCATAACACAAGCCCACCCGGTAGTCATTTTAAACGTACTCTGGTGGTTTCCAAATTCGACGAGTTAGTAAAAAGAAAAGATTTATATCCTGACTACGGAAGTAATGATTTATTTATTTTAGTTATTTATGACATATATTCTTTATTTTTTATTACTCCCAACAATAAATACATTTAATCTAAGTACAAAGTTACTGATATCAAATAATTACAACCTATTACAATAAAACTAATTCACTAAAATATTTCTAAATTATAGATAAAAACAGCATTTAAGTCCCTGTCCACGGGTAGAGTGCCCAAAAACCTGGCAACGTTACCTCTTTGAATAGCCAGGCTGATACGTTGTCCGAGGTAAGTACCAGCTCTTTGATCACCTGTAATTTCTTTGAGGCGT
Organism: Selenia dentaria; assembly: GCA_917880725.1. Taxonomy (NCBI): domain Eukaryota; kingdom Metazoa; phylum Arthropoda; class Insecta; order Lepidoptera; family Geometridae; genus Selenia; species Selenia dentaria. Next base: position 31,097,626 of record OU862885.1, on the reverse strand, counting down.
CTGGACAGCTCCAACTAAACGTCGTGCATCTGACCCCAAGAACCCATAGTTTCAACCCCAAACTCCAAGACAAGCATATTTTCTCCGTTTGAGGTTTTTTGCAGATTCTGCAGCAGCACCTGCCGTCCGTGAAGTCTGCTCGAGGTGAGAAGGCGCCAGTGTGTCAGCACAAGTTGCGTCCCACACCAGCGGCTTCGCATGACTCCACGGAATCAACGTTAACCCCTCAGGCCTTTTGCCATCTAGGTATCACCTGCGTCCCTTCACGGAGTGAAAGTTGTTTTGAATTTCGAACAAAATAAAATACAAAACGCTAGGTTCCAGACATACAGCGCAGCACGCCCGAATCTCGAGAGCGATAGTCAAACGTGCGATACAGAGCGTGTCTATACATATTAAGTCGACGAGTCTCTATTATATTGAAACATAATAAACATCGTACGTCTTCCTCGTTATCGTTTTCGATGGGCCGGTAAATAAATAATGAGTACGACATGTTCATTCCCATCGAACATCGAATACAAGGTAAAACAATCCAATAAACATTTTCCCCGATGTATTTATTTTCTCAGCCATTTAATCTTTTTCGGGTGTTTTTGTTTTTATATAAAACACTAGCTGATCCGGCGAACTCTGTTCCGCCTTAAAGGCAATAAATAAGCCGATTTTCGGATTTATTTATTAAATTTTTTTATTACATAAAAAAATGAAGTACGTTAGGTAATCCTTTATTACTGTTTCTGCATTTCAGTACATAGGTTGCTCTTCACTTAAGTACCTTGTGATACACGACATTTTTTGTTTTCTTATCAGGCGCAAAAACAAACAACGCAGATGGTCTTCATCATCATCATCATCATCATCATCATCTCAGCCGTAGGACGTCCACTGCTGAACATATGCTTCCCCCATGATTTTCCAAAAGGACCGGTTGGAAGCGGCCTGCATCCAACGTCGTCCTGCGACCTTCATCAGGTCGTCTGTCCACCGTGTCGGTGGACGACCTACGCTGCGCTTGCCGGTCCGTGGTCTCCACTCCAGAACCTTTCGGCCCCATCGGCCATCTGTTCTGCGTGCTATGTGCCCTGCCCACTGCCACTTCAACTGGCTAATCTTCTGGGCTATGTCGGTGACTTTCGTTCTTCTACGGATCTCCTCATTTCTGATTCGATCACGTAGAGAAACCCCGAGCATAGCCCTCTCCATAGCTCGTTGTGCGACTTTGATGAGTCTTAGATGTGTTTAATTTTAATTTAATTTAATCGATGTGATGCAGATATTTTTTGCAGTTGCCCAGTATCGCGACGTGTAAGCACAATATCGCTTGTTTCCAATTGTTCACCAACAATCATGATCGCAACTTCATCTATTGTTGGAGCGTTATATGCGCGTTCATGTGTTCCAGATGGTCGTTTATCTGCTTTGATGACAACTTTATAGTCATCATTTGGCATGCGCTCTAAAGCACTCTTAAACAACCTGACAAACGTATGATGTTCATTAAGCAATTGCTGAAAGTCTTGAAGAATTGCTCGCTTCATTCCTGCATTGATCTCTCCACGTCGATCAAGTTGTTCTTCCATGTTGCCCATGAAATATATTTGTAAAAATGCTGTGCATCTTCGAGTGGTAGTAATGATCCAATTCGATGATGAATCTATCCTTGTATCTACACAATAAAAACCAGTCAGTATTAACTGAGTTATATACACTTTTTTCGGTGTGAGAGTAGAGTTCAGAATTAGCAAATATATTATTTCTGTATATTGGTGAAAATCATGCTCAAAGATTCCATTACATACATACATACATACAACCCAGGCTTATAAACGCGTATTAATAAATACCTTAAATGTCGGATTAAATCCTTTATATACTATCTTTAAAAAAAACTTAAAAAACATCCTCACTCTCCTCACTTTTCACGAAGTCGAGCAAAAAAACGGAATAAATAGTATCCTATGTCCGTCTCCTGGCTCTTAGCTACCTCCTCACCAATTTTCAGCCATATAGGTAAAGCCGTTCTTGAGTTATAAATAGTGTAACTAACACGACTTTCTTTTAGCCTACTTCCAATGTCGCTGTGGCGTGTTCTTTTTGGGACATCCTGTATATACAGGATTCGTTGTTATAACTGGCAAGCTTGTTCATCTATATATATATATAGCTAGCCCTAGGTCTATTACACAAAATAATGTCGGAAGAAAAGTCTCATGGATTTTTAGATTTAAAAATTTTCGATTTTATGGAACAAATTACCCGATATTTTCTTTAAATTGTACTATACACCAATGACCGACCAATGATTAGTTTACTTTAGTCAAACAACTATTAGTAATGAGTTCAGAATAAAAAATAATAAAAGTTAAGTAGGTATTTGTGACAATTTTATAACATTAATTCACTCAAGACCGCTAGACCGATGTTACCGCCCCTCGGTTTCACCTTCGAGGTGATGAATGGTGATGATGAGGAAAAGTATTATATTAAAATATTCCCCTGCTTATCCCTTTAATGATAAGTAGGCGAAAGTATTTGTTATGTTGTGTTTAACAATAACACGTAGGTAAATATTGCGGGTGATTCACTCAAGACCGCGAGACTAATGTGTCACCTCCGTGGTGAGGGCGCTATCGCCGAGCACATCTAGTGTATCGAGCTGTCAAAATCATTCCATGCTTTTGACTAAGGTATCCTATGATACTTATGATATGATATGATATGATATGATACTTATACTTTTTCGCAAATTGTTCGTGCTACGGCCTCAGTTGAGCACTAAAAACTGCCCTAGATTTGCAAAACGAGAACCATCGTGGCGTTACAGTGATCTAACATTCAGATTTTTATACGGCAGCGTAATTCAGCTATTATCTGTCCGTCACGCAACTGACAAGTGTGAATTAACAGTTTCTCGTTTTATTTTGCCAGCAGCAGTTAACAGTAAATTACTCATAGCATACGTGTGACCTCAATTACTAGGGCTCTTCTCGTTTTGCACAAAGATGGTATAGACCATGCGGAGGATTGCCGCACGTTACCATTACAGAAAGCTCAAGCCCTAGGTTCAGAACTGGTGACATCTAGATTGGCAGCCAACACATACTAACGCGGACTTTCATAGAACACAACGAAAGTTCTAAAACCAATTACTAAACAACATTGCCAACATTATACACACAAATGATATTGTAAAAGAAAGATAGCAATAAAAATAATATGCCGATAACAAGAGTAACAAAGATGTCACATGATACTTTCTTTTTATGTATCCAGAAAACATGACGTAAAAGTCTGCCAGCGGTAATCAGCTTCGTTTCGGCAATTCGAATTGTGTAGTAGTGTGTAGAGCGGGTCTACCAACCTTAGTTTATATACAAGTCTTTTCTTACAAAAGTACATTTAAATGTACCTATTTTCCAGGTTTGACATGTCTCGGGTCATCTTTTTGTTTGTTTTTGGAAAGTGATGAGCTGAGCAGTAAAAGCAGGTTGATTCAGTTTCTGAGATACTGCACCCACTGTGTGGTTGTGCACATCAATAACAACGGGGCTGAGAACGGCACTGGGTCTTAATGTGTCAAAATCGACAACAGTTCATGCACTGTATAGTCCGGAATTGGTAGTTTTCGACAAGTAGCGATGAGTAATATGAAAGTACCCGAGTAGGGAGCTCTTGACCCTTGAAAGTGAGAACCACAGTCTGGGATGGTTCCATGTCAACGTATTGGACGTCTAACAAATTGGGTTTACACCTTATTGGACGCTTCACGAATAGGGCGTTTTACGACTAAACTTTTTGCTACTTCTAGTTAACTCGCTAATTGGACAGTTGCGCCTAAACAGCTCGGAGATCTAGCCGTTGTATTCAGAGTACAGGTCCATCTTGTTTAATTCTCTATTAATCAATACAAGCTTAAATCTAAATCCATAATATTGATCAAAATGACAGCAAAATCATACTGTCACGGTGAAAGGACTTACCAGTGAAACCCTCCGTAAGTCCGTAGTTACATCACTAACGAACGGAAACACGCGCCTTTCCTAATTGGACTCCTCCAATTTTATATCTCCAATTATTGCCAAACCAAAACATACAACTTACTCAAGTTAATTGTACTTAACAAACAAGGTAAACAGACTTGTCAAACAAGCTAATCGTAAGTGCAAATTGTATAACTTACACCCGAGTGTAAAACCGGGTGTTAGCACATAATTAAATAGCAATTCACTAATGCCGTTAATTATGCGATGTAATTCTAATTAATAGCCTTTTAAACGATGATGGTATACAGTGACAGATTATTAACAGTTAGACATCTTTGGACAAAGTTTCGTTGTGAACATCTGTTTTATTATTGATTCAGGCGTTACTTTGCTGAAATCCATTTTAAAACGATTTTAAAAGAAATATTTAAGGACATTTCTGTTGGTAAAATGCTTATGGCAGAGATGCAGAGACTGTCGGTCTAGCGCTTGACTAGTCAACATCTCCTGAGGATGCCTCGTGTAGAGGCGAAACACGTGTCGAATCGTTTTTGTTGCTTGGGTTGTTTTGTGTGTTGCTTATTCTGTATACATACTTCTTATTTGGCATTTTATGAGGGAGGAGGGTGCACACTGCATCTCTACCATAAGCATCAGGGGAAGTGTCACTAAATATTCCTTTAAATATCGTTTTTGAACATCTGTTGCTTGCTTGCTTCGCATTCTATTTGGGTTGATACAAGGTTTTTTTAACACGCGTTGCAGTATGCAGTGTGCAACCGAAAGCTTTCCGCATTCTGTGATAGCCAAGTGAGATTATTGGAAGGACGGGTATTCCTCGACTTTATGCGTCCTATATGACTGCCACAATAATTGCTCACCCTTTATAACGTGTCTAATAACGAATTATGACGTTGAAGTAGGGTGTTTATTTAGGTCTACTGACTCTATGTAATAGCAAGTCGGTGTGTTCATATGCTTCAAGTGATAGGTCAATGAAACAGGTGATTAATCAAGAGAGAGGGAGAAAGGAAGCGAGAACTTAACAGCTCTATGAGCTCTGGGTGACACTACAACAGTCTTGGAAATAGTAGCATACAAATTAAGCCCTTGGAATTCGAAAACAGATATGTGAGCCGATGAAATATTTTTTTGATGCTACATATTCAACAGGCTTGGGGAGACCTATGTTCAGCAGTGGACGTCCTACGGCTGAGATGATGATGATGATAACGATTCAACAGGCTTTGCATGCAGGCATCTTGAAGATTGTACTGAGTTTTATGATGATTTAGATGCCTATTTCATGGTGATAAGTGCTGTTGGTGAAGCTCACGGCAATCGTGAGAAGAAAAGAAATGATACTCTGCTTTTTAACAAACTCATGACATTCAAAGGGTGATAGATAAGTTACCATACTGACTCTTAATTGTATTGCGACGTGCGCTTAATTAAGAAGGTGGATTTCAGAAGACATTTTCGGAATTCGGGCATAAAAGGGATTGTGGGGTAATCGCTGTAGGTATTCCCGGCTAGTGATTGGTATTATTGGGATTAGACCGGATTAAAGGGATTAAGATGGCCCACCGAGAGGCTTTGTGTCTTTTTAGATGAAGTTTCAGATAACAGCGGTCTCTTGTAACTTTCATTCAGAAGGCGATTTAGTACAGAGTGAGCCATGCGATTCTTTACCGATTCGTCGATGAGCTCACCAATGTCAAATACTTTATGAGATATCGCCTTTGCACACAGGGTTGATTTTCCAACGTTTCTTGTCATCTCATCATTTGTTTCACGAATGTTGTCAAAGATGCAACGATGCTCTTTGACAACCGCACTGCATGCAGTACACAAAATAATATCGCAAATACGTGTAATGGATTTCCGTTTATTTACTCATGTGCAGCAACGAAAAGGTTTTCTATAATAATAATCTCATATAACCATAAATAGAGTTAAGTCCCATTCAATTAAACAAAGGAATGTTTCGTCGAAACGAAAGATCGTTGCATCATTGACAACATCCGTGAAACAAATGACGAGATGACAAGAAACGTTGGAAAAACCACCTTATGTACAAGGGCGATATCTCATAAAGTATTTGATATCGGTGAGCTCGTCGACGAGCGCATCGACGAATCATTAGAGAATCGCACGGCAGAATTAGAGCTGGTGATATGCTGCAGTTTTTAGGACTGACACAGATATTATATGCCTATATAACTATCTCTGTTTGTTGCCTACTTACCATATGTTCTGGTGTAGGACATAAGATAATAATTTTCGTCGTTACCTTTAATAACCAATTACTTTCATAGTATACGAATAAAACCGCAAGGCGGTAAGGTAATTATAAGTAAGCGGTAAGTAACACAATAAAACTTATCGTAATTAACGGTATGATATATTGTATTAATAAGTTAGAGCTTACTCTAAACCCTACTTAATTAAGTATCAGTTTTTATGCGTGTTTTTCTTTCAATTGAATTTCCTTTTTTTTTAAGTTTATTGTCTTTTATGAAGCGTCTTTTTAAGAAGCTATTCAATGAGTTTGAAACATTTTATTTACGATTCCTGTTAAGGTCTTATTCTTGTACCGCCCACCATTTTTAATTGTATTAATTATTATTTTCCTCTTTAAGGCGTCCTTGCTGAAAAACTTCAGAAACTTTTTATATATTGTAAAATATATTTTTTGTTCACCCTCTTTTTATTGGTAACAAAACTAAGACACACATCTACGTCACAGGAACGCGTTCCTCGGATCCCTGGAGCAAATAAATCAGATCCGAGTACAAATCTATTCCCGAAACGCGGCGATATCTGTAACGGTAACGGCCGTTACCTAACGCGCGGAGGGACTCCACAAAGGAACTATAAAGCCCTGCGATACGGATCTGAAGAAAATAAATATAACAGTATGGGTATAACAGCTATGATTAGCTATCTATTGAAGTGATAACTTCTTATGGGAGGCTGAACCGATTCGTTACGTAACGCGTTACGGCGCCAGTCTATCTGGCGTCTCTTTCTCTCACGCACCCTCTCTCACTCTACGCCCCAGTCGCACACCTTTTTTATTTTTATATAAGCTCTTGTTTAACATAAACATTTAAATAAATAATACATAATAGAACTCGTTTTTAAAAGGGGCTCTACCGGCATGTTTCCAACGTCAGCGTACGTGATTAAAACTTGACAAATAAAATTTGTTGGTAAAATTTTGCGCGTCCTTGTCATTTTGTATCTGAAAGAAATACATAAATGTTTAAGTCCTACTTTTTACTTTTTTAAACATTTATGACAGTGGATCATTGATTTTTACATCAATGCAGTGGATATTAAAAATATACCTTGATAGGTATTTAGAATATGGCCTAACTGGTAGGAATACATTGAAGTATATTTATAAAACATATAATAATTCCTATACACATATATATATATATATATACAGTGCAACCTTAATATAACGTACCTCAATATAACGACTTCCTCGATTTAACAAATTCTTCGTAATCCCCTTGAATTGTCCATAAGAGTCAATATAAAATATACCTTTACATTGCGAACATTCTTTGCGTACAACCTCTTTATAACGAATTTTCAACTATCAAAAAAAGTATTCATACCTCTAATTAACGAATTTTGCCAACCCAAAACCTTTATATAAAGTTTCCACCAATAATATAACTCTTAATCTTATAATGTGATTCACGTCTCGACATGTTTCGACACGCTTTTGTTTGTACAGTAATCATTGTTGTTTTGATGGAAAGTAATGTAAACACCTCTGCTCGTCACTATTGTTAAAGATTTAAGCTAAAATGGCTCAGAAACGTAAAAGGTGTTCCTTTATAACGAATTTTAGACCAATCTAACCTCAACATAACAAACCTCAGTTCAACGAATTACTTGATATTACGAATATTTTCTTGTTCCCTCCGATTTGTTATATCGAGGTTGCACTGTATATATATGTCGTTGTGACTTGTATCTGCTACTGCTACAGTAAAGTCTCTAATGCGTACTGATAATACCCATACTGTCCAGCCTTGTATAGCATTCCCTTCGATAGATATCTGTAGGGAGCCCTTTTGAAGCCGTGTGAACCGAATGCAATGTTTCTTTCAGTTCCTTTTTTAGGGAAAAAGGGAATATTTCGAAATGAATGGATTGCATGGCCCTGTGGTTTTGTATCGATAGGAAATGGGGAGCGACGACCATAGAAATACGATAAAGAAAAAGTATAATGATATTGCACTTTGCCGGTTTTGGTTTCGATAAAAGATACTTTTTGTAAAGGATATAATATTGTATATGGTACTTTGGAACATTGGTTGTATTTCCTTTACAAAAGAACCCGTGGATAACCCAAAATATCATGTAGGTATTTTGAATGTCCGCGGTTTGTTATGATTCTAGGTCATTGCATATATCTTTAGTTATCGTGTCTTAACTTTTAGGTATAGCCTTAGGTTTAAGGAAGAATATCCAATTATAATTACGAATTCTGCGAGACGCTGGTGAGTTCGTATGAATCCATCTAAGAAAGAAATAAAAAGCATTTTACTTTTACATCCTTCATTCATTCTTTGAATGAGTGTTGCTCAAATATATACAACCCTGAAGTTTTTAAATTGGCTGGCTGGTTGACGCACTTCGTGGAACACCTGCGTTCTGAGCCGCTGGTCCCGGGTTCGATCCCCGGACACGTCAACCCTGGGGACCTATATCTGGGTGTGTGTATATAAGTATATATATCAGTCATCAGGTTACTATAATACAGGCTCTGTCTAGTTTGGGACCTTCCCAAAGAGTTTGTGTGGATGTTCATATTATTAATATAAATTCCGAGTGAAAAGGTATTTTATAGACTGGCAAGCTACAAGAGGTTAATGAGAACACGAATATATATTAGTCTTTATATCTCTCTTAATTTAAAAGCCTTTTGGCGCAAAACGTACCACCGTCGACATATCAATTAAAAATCTTATGTACCTTCCGGTTATTAAATTTTAGTGTTATATGTTAACTCTTGAACAAATTAATTACTAAGGTTTGTAAGTGTCGCAGAACAGAAAGCATCATTGAATAAACGTCCACAATCGCGTGTGCTACAAAAATACTGCAGTACGGCAAATCGTTTGCTCAGCGTAATGACGGGTATACGATTTACGACCGACAATGCAAAGTCAGGCACATTTTAATAAATCTATTGATCTATAGTATAAATAAAAAATACAATGTAACCTTACACACAATAACGCATCACTACATCGAGACCACAAAACATAAATTTTAAATAATCACACTAATAATTGCCCCAGCCAGGGATTGAACTTAGGACCTGTCGCTTCGAAGGAATGGGCGCTAACAGCTGACTTAAGAGAGCTATCTAGTCCAGTGATGGAGATATAGAAAGTAGGAGGACTTCTGACTTTGACTTCTTCATAGTATGTGTCCTTACATAGTACAATACACCTTACTTATTATTAGATAAGCAACTACTGAAATATGATAATAAAACCCTACAATATTATATTCTAAAACGCAATTACTCAATAATCCCTCATCGATCCAGAAAATGCCATGGGGTAACAACCCTCTTTGCTAAGAACTTGACTTATTGTGAGGCGCCCTAAGCGAGGGATGTTGTGCAACACTGAGGGTAGTCGCGAATTTATCGCCGATGCGCGCGTATTTATGTTGCACTTAAGTGTTTGGAGTAGGGATACCATACCATCATAGGGCTAGAGGTTGATTGGCTTTACCTAGAGGCTATATTAGGGTTGGCATGTTTTGTTTAAAATCAGCAATTTAGGAAAAAATATAAAATAAGTACAAAATACCTTTATTACGAACTACGCATGCATAAGGCGATCTCCGAGGGTAAACACTCCCGTCGTCGTCGGAGTTAAACCGTCATAATACCAAGTAAGTGGTACCTTTAAGTTATAATGTGTGATACTCACGATAGTTTTCAAACTATAATTACTTTTATTGATTTATAAAAATGATAACTAAGGTTTAATGAATCCATGTATGGCTCGTAGATCAACAAGTTAAGCAACGCTTGCGGTCAGGACTTGGATGGGTGTGTGCTAATGGAATTATTCAACTGAGCGCTTCCGTGCTTCGGAGGGCACGTTAAGCCGTCGGGCCCGGTTGTTTGTCTTAGGACAACGTTAGGCTATGTCGAAGGCCTTCGGGCGACCTGAAAACTTCGAGATGGGTTAGCCACTAGGTAATCTATCAAGCCGCACTGGGACCGAGTGGTGGATTATGGCTCAACTCCTCTCTCTGAGAGGAAGGCTCGAGTCCCAGCAGTGGGAACAAAATGGGCTGATTATGACTTATGAATGAATCCATGGGCTGCCGAACTAGTGTCACTGTGTTTCTGGAGCCAATGTTCCAAAGGCATATTCTATGATGTTTGTCTATATTAAACATATCCCCGATTTTCTCTCTAAATCTAATGCCAATATTTTTATGACAGATATTGACCGCTGGCATGCCCATACTTTTTACTTATTTGATTACTTATTTATAATAAATTGGCATACAAAAATTATGAAGAGTTGCGACATCAACAAGAAGGTTAAGTTACTGAAAAAAAATGGTTTAATAATGCTGTCAAGCTCTCCAATAGATGTCGCTCCGTCCCCATACGACGGTTAAAATCATGTAGAGTTAAATTTCGAAACTCGGACGGTGAGCCTCGGTCATGGCGTCTGACACGGATTGTAGGAAGACGCGACTTCGAATCCCGTCGGAAGATGTGAATTTTTCTCTCAAATTGCATTCATTAGTATGGTACTTATAGAAGAATAGTAGAACTGATTTATTTTTTATTTACCTATTTATTTTTAGAAACACCAACAGTATAACATATTAAATAAAAACTATGATTCACTTACATTTATATAACTGTTCTGATATGTACACCTTTAAGAGGCGTATCCAGCATTCACAATTTAACAGGAGATAAAAAAGTTACATTAAAGTTAACTAAAATTAATACATTTCACATGAAAATTAAATTTCATTGCAATTAGCGTTGTAATTATTTTGTTATTTTCTACCGACTTCCAAAAAGGAGGAGGTACTCAATTCGACTGTATTATTTTTATGTTTGATACCTCATAACTTTCGATAGGGTGAACCGATTCTCAAAATACTTTTTTTTTGTTTGAAATCTAGTGCTTCCCGTGTGGTCCCATTTAATTTCATCAAATTCAGTTTAGTAGTTTTTGAGTTACACTCCAATAAATGAATAGAATGGGAGTCGGTATTAAATTTTTCAAATTGTACTTGTATTTTTAAATGTGTTTAAAGGGTCATGAAAGATATCAAAATCATTTACGACATATTCTTATTAGAGGTATAACTGATATAAGGCTATCTAAAGAGTATAATATGTTAGCACGTATATGATGAATGCTGATTACTTAGTATAACTTAACGTTGGCTGCCCTAGTTACACTACACAGCCGATTGGAACCAGAATTGATTTAGTATTGTTAGTCTTAGGCGGTAACTTTCAGTTGGCCGACAAACTTTGTATAACCCAACTAACTTATACGTACAGTTTTGACACAGAGTTTATATATGGCACAACGGAACAGAACAGACACTCCCCACCCCGCGCAACCCTCGTCCTCCACCTGTAGGATTGCATCACGATCACGTTGAGTCATGATTGAGGTTGTATTGCCTTAAAAAATAGTACCTGGATGAGCGAGGTTTGCCCGTAAGTAAACAATTGATTTTCGTGGTCTAACCTCAAATCAAACACTCATTGGCTTAGTGTTGCTAAACAACGCCATCTATTGTCAAGTTGCTGTGTCAGTAAAACAGTTTAGTGTAGCAATTTTTCATTGACTGCAAAGACGGATAAAACGACGTTTTCTAAAAGTGAAACCTAGCTAGATCGATTTATCGCCCCCGAAACCACCTGCATACCAAATGTCATGAAAATCGTTTCAGAGATTCAGATTATATATATATAATATCTATACTTTGTATACAAGAATTGCTCGTTTAAAATTATTTGAGTCTTGGGTTCTTCTTTTATTTCCGCCTATAAGTGGACTCGGCGATTGTACATTTGCCATTCTTCTAGTGATACGTATATGGAAACATTTATATTTATAGTTTCATCAAGCGAGGCTTTTATTCAAGTACTTAAATTCATGTCACAGTCACTTAAACAACTCTGTAATTCATTAAGCCACATGTTATGCTAGAGTTAATGTAATATAAATATGTGTTCACGTCGCGAAAGCTTAAAAATTACTATGCTAGAGTGTTCTGCGTGATCGAATCAGAAATAAGGAGATCCGTAGACGAACTAAAGTCACCGACATAGCCCAGAAGATAAGCCAGTTGAAGTGGCAGTAGGCAGGCACATAGCAAGCAGAACAGATAGCCGATGGGCTGGAAGGTTCTGAAATAGAGACTATGGACCGGCAAGCGCAGCGTATAGGTCGTCCACCGACAAGGTGGACTGAGGACCTGATAAAGGTCGCAGGACGACGTTGGATTCAAGCCGCTTCAAAACGGTTTATTCGAAAATTTGTGGTGAGGCATATGTTCAGCAGTGGACGTCCTACGGTTGATATGATGATGATTAAGCCACTGTCCTGTTTTGACACGTTTTAATTAAGCGGTGAATTCATTACTAGGACTTTCTAAAATGATTGACGAGGGAAACACAAAAACAACGTTTCATGAGTTTGTACACTTTCCATACACTCGTGCACCGTTATAATCCACCACGATAACACGTCAAAATTCGAAGAAACACAAATCTAAGACAATTAAACAAAATTAACAATATCCATAGATGGATTTCTACCGCTCTCAATCCTTAGCTTCATCTCTGAAATTACATAGAACCATAGATTTCCGTGATCTGTGCATAGAACAAACAAATATATTTGAAATTTAACATTGTGAGGATGATTTTGTAAAGGAGAGCGACCCTATCCATAAGGGAGAATATTAGTGAGTTAGGCCCGAGTTGACGTAAGTTAGAGTGAGAGCACTTACACGCGCTTGTTAGGGATTCTACACACTGAGGAGTTGAGAACCACCGCTGGCAAAACGTGAACATCAGTAGCTATATCTACATCTCATTATGTATAGGTTTATAGGTTTTTATTATAGCGTGGACTCTTACGTTTTCTAAATTACATAAAAGATGAAGGTTCCCAATTCGTCATTTTTACTTCTTAACTTTTTTCTAAGGAAATCGATTTTTGATGCATGATGAATGATCAAGACTCAACAGTAGTTTCTTTCGATACTAATTTGTCATCGACATATCAAGGGAACCTATAATAGAACAGTGAGTCGGTTTCAACTTTTGTTAAAAAAGTTATTACAATTGCCATACCTGAAGTTATTAAGGTGGGTGCATACTTATAGTTGCATCAAGTGAGTTTTATATTCAAGTAGACAGAGTCAAGTAACAGTTACATAAATAAATATGTCATTAAGTCACTGTCCTGTCCAAGTCACGTTTTAGTAATGCGGTGGATCCATTACTAAAAAGTTTTAAGCGATTGGCGAGGAAAGCACAACAACAAATTTCATGTATTTACACTTTGTCTACACTCGTGCATTATTAGGAATACTTAACGTTTAATAGTTTATTACTATTACGTATAAACTCTATTTTCTTCATTAGAACATTCGTCTTTTCAATTTTCCTTTATGGCTCGGAAGCTTGGACTCTTAAAAGGATTGCATAGCTATTAGATTTCCATCCTAAAAGAGAAAACTCTTTTCTACCTCTAAACATTATCCGATGTCAGTGATTTTTTTTTCATGGAATTATGACATTGTTTACTGTGCCATGATTAAGTTTAATTAAGTTTCAAAAGTTTATTAAGTTCTAAAAAAGGAAGTTTATAGTACTTTGAAATACTGAAAAAATCAAAACGTACGGGCATAGTAAACAATGCCTTGATTCCATGAAAAAAAATCACTGAAATCGGACAATGTAAAGAGGCAGAAAAGAGTTTTCTCTTTTAGCATGGAAAGTACTAGCTATGCAATCCTCTTAAACTTTAAGAGGATTCTGGCCTGGATGTCAGTGACTTTAAGACTTAAAGCCACTGACAGGCAGAAAATAGACGCTTTTGAGATATGGTGTTGGCGCTGAATGTTGAGAATCCCCTGGAGAGCGTTTCGAACCAACGAATCGATCCTAAAAGAGCTTGAGATCGAAAACAACAGAAGCGAAAAGAACCCGTCTTCAACGGGTCCTGCAGTATTTCGGTCATGTAGCTCGCAGAAGCCCTGACAACCTGGAAAGATTAATTGTCACAGGAAAAATAGAGGGCAAAAGACCAAGAGGCAGAAGCCCAAAACGGTGGACTGACCAGGTTTCGCAGCAGCTTGATATGCCGGTTAACGTAGCTCTCCATGAAGCCACAGACCGGAAAAGGTGGAAGGAAGCAGTTAGGAGACTTCAGAAGAGTCACGATCCTCAACAAAGAGAACGACCGAGAAGGAGGATGTATAAATCAAAGACATTCGATCACTAAATGTAATTTCTACTAATCCTCGGAAATACTTGAAGTTTTAGGTCATTTCGAAGTCCCAGAAAATGTTACATTTACTGTAACTGTTGAAGTTTGACGTCGTTCAAGAGAAACTCATCTATTCGAAAGCCCTGATCTCAATTTAAAGCCTAACAATTTAACTCTTTCAAATGGCTCCCAATCGTCATAAGCCGACCGTCTCGAAGCTTCATGTTGTCATTCGGGCCTAACGTAACTACAGTCGCTGCGTAAGACTTTAAACCTTGTTTTGTTACCGAAATGCTAACGTTTCAAGTCATATTATGTTGACAATGAATATTTGCTCGGGCTTTATAATAAGCCGAGATTTCGATATAGCAAAGAGAAAATTAAAAGCTTCAGAATGTTAACTTAAGGGTATGTAATAAAATATGGAATTTAATAGAAACATTGGGCCTAGCACAAGAATTTGCCTAAGCGTTACCTGATTGTATCATTGACGTACATACAGATTATGAGTATTCAGAGGCCGTAGCACAAACAATTTTGCGAAAAAGTATTCGTACCGTAAGCGTCAACGCGTTACGCTTCGGCGTACAAACTGTGACTTATCTGTGTCACAGTTGCCCTAAATAAATGAGGTATCAAAAGTATCCTATATGTTGACCAGGAATATAAGCTACCACCGTACAAAATTTCATTTAATTCGATCCAGTCGTTTCGGAGATTAGGCCGTAAAAACACGCAGACAAACAGACAAACAGAGAAACAAAAAATCTGAAAAAATAATTAAATTAGTTCGATTCCACTCCATCTCACTGACGCGGTTTTTAGCACATTTTTATTGTACAGGAATTGGACCTCTACTGGAGTTTTATTATATGTACTTAGTAATTCTGCGAACAGTGACCCGAGCACGAACATTTGCTAATGTGTAACGTTATCGTATTGTTGACGTATACAGTACAAACTGTAAGTTATCTGTGCCACAGTTGTACTAGATAAATGACAGTTTGTACTGAATACGTCAACGATACGATTACGTTACACTTTAGCAAATATTCGTGCTCGGGCTACTGTAGACCTTCGCGAGCACATAGTCTTATCAACGGCAATTTTTTGCATTACTTCACAGCCTATTTTCGCGGGAGCCACTAGACCAATTATGCTTATATCTAAATCGTGCGGTGAATAGCGCCGCAGTAAACTTCCCCCCTTTTTTTTTTGAAAAGTACACCGGCACTCAAAATCACCGACAACAAAAAAAAAAAATAGTTGAAGATGCATACCAAGTTTCGTCAAGTTTGGTTGACAAATGCCACCTGTACAGGGAGACCATCGACCAACCTAACAAATATACGGATTACGGACAGATGAAAGTCAATTTGCCCAATTAAAGCAGAGAGGCTTCGCTCGCTCGGTCAATTAAAAACGCGAAAGTGAGTTTGTTTGTTACGCTTTCACGCCTAAACGGCTAAACGGATCGTAATGAAATTTGGCAAGGAGGTTATATCCCGGAGAAGGACATAAGATACTTTACATCATCCACCATCATGCGGATGAAACCGCGGGGCGCAGCTAGTATAAAACAAAAATAGCGCTTTTAGAAAGCTGTGGAATCATTGGCTTTCAGTGCCTCTTTTGTGATTAAGTCAATACAGACTTTGCCCCGACAAATGGGTCGCCATTTTGTTCTTGTTTGATTTTACCCTCATCTTTGTGGTCGACGTACGCCCCCCACACAAGGTAGGGTAAGTTTTGTAAAGACCTTTTTAAACTTTTTCAAATACAAGGTTACATTGTTTTGACCGCTTTGTATACCTATTCATAGGTACCTGTGTTTGGGGAAAATCGGTCGCAAACTAAATTCTTTTGTCGTATAAATTTTCAGTAAGCTGTAACGTTCTCTAATTTTTTTATAATGGTTCATCAAAGTGACTCCCTCTCGCCTAATGGAAAGCGAAGATGGAATCAAGAAGCAATGACCATTAGTACAGCCGTAAGCTGTACTAATCGCCACCTCTATGATGACCTGTTACCTAAGTTGGCTTGCCTTATAGGGTTGTAGGTTCGATCCCTGTCGAGGCATATATTTCTGTGATGAACACAAATGTTTGCCCTTGGGTTATAGATGTTGTTATGTGCTATTTTGTGTTATTGCTTCTCGCAACAATACAAACATTTTTCCTACACAAAATCTATTTCTTTGACACATGGCGCTTTAGTTTCCATTTGCTCAGTCTAGACCATCTCATCATGTCCTACCATTTATATCGTGGCCGACCAGAAGTATTATTTCTCGGAATGTCGCCCTCAGGAGTAATACCTTGGAAAGTGATAATGGAATATTCTCCGTAAATAGACGAAATCTACCTTTCTTCTCATATTAGTGATCAAAAATTCCTGTACACGCTTTGCCTTTTTGAGTACTTTGACGCTTGATGTGATGTACGTCAGAGGTAATTCAAAGATTTTCATCAGTGTCTCGAAATACGCTACCAAACGACACAAAAATATAGCAAACACCTGAATATAATCCTTGCACTTCCAATAGAGAAACTAAACATGTCTCTTACACTCGTAATGTTTTTCAATAAGTACAATTTGAAAAATTCAATACCATTCTATTCAGTTATTGGAGTGTATCTCAAAAAATTCTGGACCGAATTTGATTAAATTAATATATATTATAAAGACATGGGCACACGGGAAGCACCAGCTTTCAAACAAAAAAGAATGTTGAAATCGATTCATAAAAAAAAAATCCTCCTACCTGTACCCTAAGTCTGTAGAAAAGTCAATGTCCCAGGACATTGACTTTTCTACAACACATTTTATGACTTTCCACTCACAAATTTTCGTTTTATTTTGTCAGCGCGGCATTTTCCGCATGGTAACTGAGGTCTCTAACGCAGTCTCACTTTTTGTATTACTGCGCTACTTTCTCCACGGCATTTTCCGACGCTGCCCAGCATTACAGGATACAGGCTTCATATCGTGCTTGCGTTTCATTAAGGCGGCCAGAGTAGGTGCCTCTTAAAGGCCCAACTTTGACAGAGAAGACCAGACCAGACGAAGGACTACAGTATAAATTCATAGAATGCGGTTCAAAGAGAATCTACAGTGTGTGACCACTTGAATGTCAGTAAATGATGTAGTCGAAGGTTCATACTAAATCTCGAATGGCAACGTGGTCTCAAGGACAGATGATGTAACAGTTGAGTGCGGCTTTCAATCTTGAGGAGGGTAGCTAGCCAAGCGGGCACAAGACACTGGCGCTGTGGTTCATCACGATCTTACCTTAACGAAAGTTAAAGGCCAAGGACCGATCCAGAGAACGACCGGTTGGCGGTAACCCTCATTACTTCAGGGTATCATCGCTTAAAAACTAACCCAAGTTACTTTACTGTCTTTTGTATTCTACTCCACCTTACTCAACGGGGTAAATAGCTGTGGTCCCGAGGATTTGCTCAAGTTTTTCGGCCTAAATGTTTTAAGTGTCTCATTAAGACAAAGGCTTTGAGGACAGAAAATGGCGCGGTTTAATATTCCCCCAAAAGTCGGGTTGCTGATGGAATTACAGAAATATTCTGCAAAAACTGGATGTAAGACTGCGTTTACGTTTACACGGTTTTCCTGGGTATTTTGTATAATTTATCTTTTATTACATTTTCATCCGTTTTATTTCTAGTTCTCGCTGTTGAATAGATGATGTTGTAGTTGAAATAAAAATGATATAAGTACTTTCGTAGAGTATTCAGCCCATTGTTCCGCTGATGCGTTACAAGACTCATCTCAGAGACAACCAATACGCGGATGCAGTGAGGGTTGGCGGATAAGCTATCATATCAATTTGTAATGGATTTTTAGACTGACCAATACCCAGCGGCCTTACGTTTGTTATCCAGAGCTGAGACAACGGCTTCATGTGTGTATCCATGCCTCCCGCGACACAGGGATGCCTATTGCGGGGGTATAGTGTGGACTAGTATATTGTGCCTTACGAAACGCGGATTGCGCTCAATTGAACATGCAACTGCAGTCACTCATCCATGTAGTAACCGCGCAAAGTTTATAAAACTAGTTGAACAGTTACGAATGACTAGGCAAGCTATAGAACGAGCGGGAAAGGAAATAAAAATGCGATAGTGTTTCCGTTTCATTCCAATTCTCCTTCTTCATTTTGAAATTTTGAAGAAAAATCCGTTTTTTTACCGTCGGGTGCATACATTTTATACTAAAGTACTTTTTTATTGCAGAGTCATCGAGTACCACCGGGAGCGCAACTTACTACATCAATGTTGAAGCTCAGGGCAGAACTCGGAAAATCATACGCTTGGAAGTACTGAATTTACCGGCTATGAAGACTTGTAAAGGAAGATTTAACTAATTAATTTATTTTCAGGTTATAAGAAATTAAATAGATAATCGCTTCCAGAGTAAAGAAAGATTTTTGAAAATCTGAGAAGATCCATTACCTACTCTGCGAAGGTCGGAGTATTAGAAATGTTCTCTCCGCCCTTTCTGGGGCCTTACTATGAGCACTTAAAGCAGGACTTCTAGACAACTGCCCGGTTTATTCGTACCATGACCACTTTAAAGCAGGCCTGCCCAGGCCTACTATTCAAGAACCGCAGAAAAACCGTTCACCTGATTTTTTTGTACGGACCCTCGATAACATGTCGCTCTAAATCCACTCAGTTTATCAGCTTACAAACGTCTAGGCGTCTGCAGTGTTGGTTATAGTTAATTGTTAGAGTGCTAGAGGCAATATTATCCGTTCACGTTTGAGAAAACAATATTCAAACAGTTCACCTAAATGAGCGTCATGGTATGATTTTATCCAAAACTGTTTCTGTCAGGTTTAAGAACTGCACGGAACTTGCACGGTTTTTACGAAGCTGATAGTAAGGCCCCAGGTCTTTTGTGCGAGGTACCGTCTTGGTTGTTACCATTGCAATGCCACACATCCTGCCGCGAAGCATGGTGTACAGGCAACAACAATGTTGGAACAATGAGCCATTGAGGAATATAATATGCAATTGTGAATACGTGGCAACATATGCCTTCTGATAAATCCGGTAACCCACAATGCGAGTATTGCTTGTCCGGTGTTGAAAAAGTCCTTTCGAGACAATAAGCAATTTAAGTTAGGTGTGAAGGGTGCTGTAGCAAGTAAAGTTTAAGACCGGTATTTCAGAAAAACGCTATACTAGTATTATAAAGAGGAAAGATTTGTATGTAACGAATTGGCTCAAAAAGTACTGGACCGACTTCAAAAACTTTTTATCATTTTTATCATTCACACTAAATAACAGACTATATAAGATTCATCATCATCATCCATCACCGCGCGGGTGAAACCGCGGAGAGCAGCTTGTAGTTAATATACGGTTGGGTACAGATCTGAGTAAATGTTGTATGGTGTCTACTGACAAATCGTAGCTCAGTGGGCCGAGCACGAAAATCTGTTTAAGTGTAACGTAATCGCATCGTTAACGTATTTAGTACAAACTGTCATTTATCTAGTACAATAGTGGCACAGATAACTCATAGTTTGTACTGAATAATTGAACGATACGATAACGTTACACTTATGCAGATTTTCGGCCCACAGGACGATATTAACGCGCGAATTGTCTCTGAATTCACCACCAATCTTGTTTGTTTTTGTTTTCTTGACTGTATTTTTGACTGTAATCATAATAATTATATGTGTTTCTTAATATTATGTATCTTTATTTATTTTCTATTGTTTATTTGTTTCTGTTGTGTCACTAGTTACGTTCGTGATGTCAGTGAGGAGCGACGACTGAAAATCAGTGCTTGGGTTTACCCTAGCGTATGCTGAGTCGGGGCTCTTTCATGGCATTACGCAACATTATTATTATGATGGTTGTCCTATTTTGTCAGTATTTTTGTATGTTATGTTGTGTGATGTCCTGAATAAATCTATTTTTTTCTTTTCTTTCTTTCTTTCTATATTCACAACAAAGCGTCTTTCTGGAATACCGACTAATGGGGATCCCAATAATTTATCTATCCACAGTTTTCCTTACTACAGATAGAAATGTGACGTAACGTCCGTACAAATAGTGTCAAATATCTATCTCTAGTAAGGTAAACTGACGATAGCTAGGTTATTGGCGCCGGCCGTTAAATGTTTATTGTTAATTGGGGAATTGTATTAAAGTTTCAACCTGCGAATATGATAGTCTACGTTTGTTCTGTAACCCCACTAATACTCGTATTATAAATGTGAAAGTTTGGTTGCATGGATGATTTTAATGGATGTTTGTTACTCAATAACGGCAGAACGGCTGAGCGGATCTGGTTCAAATTTGGCACAGAGATAGATTATAGTCAGTCATTATCATCCATCACCACACGGGTGAAAAAGAGTAATATTCTTGGGCACAGTATGGACAAAATAACAAGATCTCGGCCTACGTTAAAATCGTAATGATGACAGTTCTGTCAAAGTTTGTGTCAATTTCTGATAGATAAGTCAAAAGCACGTTATCATTTTGACAGCTCGATACACTAGACGTGCTCGGCGACCGTCAAGGGTGATGAAATGTAATGACAGTTTTTTCCATGATCATTAATTACTGGTACTGTATTTTATTATTAGAGTTTATCGATTGATAATAAGTACTTAATATACTTAAATGTACTCATATAACTATGTAAATGTTTTATGACATTTTGGTATAAAATAGGCTTTGGTGAAGATAAGATACGCGAAGTACTAATCCTGCGCAGACGTAGTCGCGGGCAGCAGCTAGTATTAATATAAACATATATAGATATAGTTTCGACAGTATTATTGTTTTTATTAACACGACAACGACAATCGTGTTCACAAGCATATTATACAATAACACCACAAATCACGACCCGGGGCCGGCCGGCCCGAACACTCCGCAAGTATCACGAGCGCGAGACGTTGTGTGCATATGGAGAACATATTAATGTCGAAAACGGAACACGTATCCAAGGACCAGGGAATCCTGAGCTTTGTATCGCTCTAGAAGCTTTAAAGCTCAGAAAATTTGCAATAAATCTTAAAATATGGCGGAAGAAACATAAATATAGGAAGAATAAAAAAAACAAAGATTGATGGGTTCGAATCCTGTCCGAGGATGTGAATTTTTCTCTCTAAAATTACAATGTTCAACGATTGAGTGGTTTAGTTTAAGTTTTTATTTAACAACTTACCTCCGGTTTCTGGAACGTTTGTCTAAGTTTGATCAGCTAGCAGACGGAATACTGACCGCTGATTGGTCACATATCGCGTCATAGAATACCAGTGACCAATGAGCGTTTAGTATTCGTATGGTCAACTAATCAAGGGTTTGACAAACATTCTAAAAACTGTGGGTGAATCATTGATTTTTTTAATTGTTCCTAGATTTGGGTTTCTTCTAGTTTTGAAAGCGCGATGGCGCGCGAGTGTAGGCTAAGCGTACAAAGTCTTAGAAGTTTTTGGATTTTCCTCTTCAATGACTTAGAAAGTTTATTAATGTATATACCGCTTTAGTAAAATTTTACTTAAACAGGACAGTGACATTATCAGATTTATTTATGCGACTGTGACTTGGCACTGACTACTTGAATACAAATATCACTATGCAACTATAAATATTTACCCAAATAACTTGATGAATGGCAAATGTACAAACGTACGGGTAAATTGATAAAAAGAGGAAAAAAGTTCTCAACCTCTCCCAGAAGGAAGCTATATCTAATCATCGCAAGGAGAAATTACATCACTCAAAACATATTCAGCATGCTTGGGATAATACGCAAACTCCTGTTTAATAAAAACCAATCCAAAGAGGTACGTAACGTACTATAGAGTCTGTAGAGTATAGGTAACTTAAGAAAAACTTCGTAAAGCGAAGAATGCACAATAGGTAGTACAATAAATGTGCTTAAATTGGATAAGGACGCTTTTTTAGTATTTCTGCCCCGGTCCTATGACAGTAGCAGAGCTGAACTTTTTGGTACCACAACCTATTTATTTTGAGCCTTGTTAAATCCATGAACAAATTTGCTACAGAAAGTAGTATTTGGCACTTCGGTGATACCAACCAAGACGAGCCTTCCGTCGTAATATAAATTGTGTAAAAAATAAACATGTATTTTTGGGGACCCGAATTGCCGGACGAATTTCAAATTCAATGTTGATGTCATTTTGAAGTAAATCCGATCTTTGCATCAGTGTATATAATGTTCGTTTTATACACGCTCAAGTATCAAGTTATATCGGTCAGATGCATCGTACAGCAGACCTTCAGTATCAAAACACAGGGTACCGTTTCTAAGATCATATCTAAGTGGATTTATTCAAGTTCCGAGTACCGTTCTGCAGTTTAACTTGTGGAATTCACGCTTTGACTAAACTGTAAATTGGATTATTCTTGGAGCAAAATCGGTTTATTTCCTTTTTGTTGGCCGTTATTTTAGGAAGTTTTGGGAGGTCAGGACATCGGATAGTTTCTTACTTATTTTAAGTTTAGCAGTACGCTATAATTTACATGATTATTTATATGAGCACTTTGAATTTGAAACGATCATGAAATCAACCAGAAGTAACAAGGGTCGGTCAGCAGGCGGTAATGGGATCAATCCCCACCTCAGGTTTGTGCATTCGGTGAAGTTAACATCGTGATGAAGTCCACAGCATGGTGGTAAGGCACTTCTGGTGCCCGCCTGACTACTACTAGCTACCATCCTCAAGTTTGAAAATCTGTTGCTAAACACCTAACAGTGTGTTCTAGCAGCTGTAATTGAGAGCCACTCACTATTCTAGGTCTAGTGTAGTGATACCGCTACCGACAGCATCATCACTGACCACCAAGTGAGGTAGTGGTCAAACACTAGCTAGCTAAACTGAAAACTCTACAAAATTAAACTTCATCTCCGAGCATCTCCTCAGACCTGGTCTAGCGGCTGTTCTATGACAAACGCCAGAGATCGATTGCTTGAGGTGTCTTTCGTAGCACGGAGGTACTCAATTGAAACGCTAGCAGTCACCACCCATCCCAGCAGACTGCAGTATGGTTTCACGACAAGTCAAGCTTAGCTACAGGCGCTGCCAAGATGCTATTTTTACAGCACAGAATATGAACTTCCTGCAAACCTTTCAGTATACAGTAAGTAGGTGTATTACATATTCCGTAACTACTTATACTTGCCGTTTTGGCAGTTGTAGATGACAACGTTGGCAGCCGAGTTGCCAACTATTTCCGAGCTGAATATAGTAATTTCGAATTTATTTCAGATTGATAGTTTAATGTATTTGTTCAAATTTTTCAAATAATAAATTGTTCAAATGTGGAGTTAATGTATTTTTTATCGTGAACAAAACTAGCGCTTTTTGTGAAACTTTACCAATATCAATTACATGTTATATAATGATCTGGATAAATAAATTAATAAGCAAAATCGAATAATGTTAATTATAATGGAAGATTATATTTATTCAATGTTCATAATTGGCCTAAATTTTAATTAGTGTTATTTGATTATAATCCCTAACCACATAATAAATATATTTTTCAAAAATAGAGTAGTCAGGCTACCATATAATATGATACTTATATTATAGAAGGGTTGGCAACCCTACGCTGTCAAAGGTTTTCAGGCAGTTTTAAACCGCACTAGACCCGCGTGGTGAATGTCCCAACATTACAACGATTATTAGCATCATGTAATAGTTTCTCATTCACATCTTCACTTACAAACTTTCGCATTTATAATACTATAAGTGTTATAAAACTGGTTAACCCGTATATAGAACGACGCCAGATAAGCGATAGTAAGGTCGACAGCGAAATTTCAACGCGGACCACCCGTAGTGCCCACCAGCAGCAAACATGCTCGCTTTAGGTAGAATATTAATGAACGTTTGAACTAAAGTAATGTAAAAGTATAATTGTTTTAAGTAACCATAGAGTTTATATACCAAATTTACTATTCTTCTGTTTTCAAAATAACCCCGTATAATTGTTATTACAAGTCCATTTTCCCTAATTAGTTTCCGAAATTTTAATTAATGACCACAACAAATGCTGTATATTGTTAGGAAGAAAATAATAAAAATGAATAGGAGAGCTTTGTTGATTTTTTCCCTAAAGCAAAACATTTTCTTTGAAAGGATCCAGGACGCTATTCAAAAAAACAAAATTAGATTTTCTCTTCCCACACCTCGTTTTCATTTGCTTATGTAATTATATTCGTGTTGTAAAAATAACATGATTTCTTTGTCGACGAGGAAGTATACGAGTATACACTATTTGAGTAGTGCAGTATAGTGTTGTCAGCATATATAATGTAGGTATCTCTGGTTATTAATTCGAGACCAAAGTAAGGGATAACCTTACAAAAAATAAAAAAAAACGATATTAAAAAATATTTAGTGACACTTCCGCTGAAAAGGAAAACAATGATTTTGGCCTATTTGGGGGTGTGCACAATTACTGTCGGTCTAGCGCTCGACGAGTCAACATCTCCTGAGGATGCCTCGTGCAGAGGCGAAACACCAGTCGAATCGGTTTTGATTTATTTGGGGTTTCTTGTGTATTTTTTTTATTTTGTATTCTTCCTATTAGCATTTTATGCGGGAGGGAGGGTGGTGCACACCCCCAAATAGGCCAAAATCATTGTTTTCTTTACAAAAAATACCTAGTACTTAGTAATGTTATTAATTTTGGAAGCAGATGAAGCATTACTTAAGAAAATATGTTTAGCTATAATTTATTACTTTATAGTATTAACTAAGAAACAGTTTTCAATGGGCGTACATATTTACTCAAAAAAATTACAATTTCAAAAATTTAATACCGACTTTCATTCTATTTAGATATTGGAGTGTATCTCAAAAACTATCGGTTCACTCTATCGAAAGTTATGAGGTAACAAACAGAAAAAAAAAACTGTCGAAAAAATTGGTAATATTTTTTGTGTTTGAATAGCCACACTGGCGGGATCGTCGACATTTTCCAGCTGACGAAGTTTTTGCTTAATCATGTTTTTTTAATTTTTGAATTAGAAGGTGCTTCTCGTCGTCGATTTTGAATGTGTTCAAAATGTGTTTTAAAAGTCCGGAAATGACGTCACTTATGACTTCATATTCGCCTACTATTTACCCGCTCACACAATGTCGAGACAATTTTGAGAGCGCTAAAAGTTATGGCGTGATTCGGACCGCGATAATAGCATGCATGATAAGTACATAAGTAAGTAAGTATACTTAAGTGGAATATGGGCACGTATCATTCCCAAGTACGGAGCGCAAAGTAGGCTAGGATAGGAACATGATATACGTATATAAATACAGTCATTGTTAACAAAGCAATTCGTCATATAATAACCTATTAATGTGCAAACGGAACCGGGTCACGACCCCAAACCCTTAATGTATTGTTTAATTTGTTATGATTACTTATGATACAATTCATTAACGATATCATAGCAAATGCAATAATAATTACTGAGTATATCAGTGTAGCCGACATCGCAACTAATGGGCGACACACTTGATAAGAGTACCGCCGATTTATTTCTGAAATTAAGCTCGTAGTTATGTCTGGGTTTCTTGTCGCATGTTTGGCGACAATGTCTCACTAGATCTAATAGGCGCTTTGCAGACGACGGGGCGGGGCGGTCTTTTTGACCGCGAAGCAATAAAGACCGCGCCTGCCCGTTGATGCCCGCGGCTGCCGCTGCTACGTAGCTACGGATATGCCACGGCGCGGCGCGGTGTTTTTGCCCTTTGTGTGCATTGGTAGTATAGGATTCCCTTTGCGCTATCGTTCGCGGCAAAATTGACCGCCCGCCTCGTCGTCTGCAAAGCGCCTATGGATCAGATGATTTAGTCTGACTATTCCGAGTTTGTTTCTCGGTTTAACGTGACTGTCGAAATGCGGATAACGCATAGTTTTGTTTGGTGCCACGAGACGATCCCCTGGCAAATGATTTGTGAATTTGTAACGCCATAGAAAATTATGACTATTCGTATTTCGATAGCCATGGAAAGTCGTGAAACAAACTTAGACTAGACCTAGTTACTCGTCAGTGATTATTATCAAAACTTACAACTCTGACGGCCCATTCATTTATTTTTAATAATAAAAATAGATAAACTGTATTACACTTAAAATAGAGTTTACCTAGTTAAAGAGCTCTAGACGACCATTTTCTACCGACTTCCAAAAACAGGAGGAGGTACTCAATTCGACTGTATTTTTTTATGTTTGTTACCTCATAACTTTTGATAGGGTAAACAGATTCTCAAAATAATTTTTTTGTTTGAAAGCTGGTACTTTAAATTTCATCAAATTCGGTTAAGAAGTTTTTGAGATACCTACACTCCAATAACTGAATAGAATGGAAGTCGGTATTAAATTTTTCAAATTGTACTTGTTAATGATATAAAATAGATAAACTGTATTACACTTTAATTAGAGCTTACCTAGTTAAAGAGCTCCAGACGACCATTTTTTGATTTTGAATTTCATGATCAGTAAAAACACCAATACGCATACCGAAAGTACACAGTATTTTGCCAATTTCACAGTGTACTTTCATTGCAAATTTTCTTTTAGAACGTATTTTCGCGTAGAAAAGTACACCGGAAGCCAGTTGAGTCACACATTCAGTAATCCAATCAACCCTACCACCATGCCATCGGCAGTGGCGCTCATCACGCGGCCGAGTACTAATTAGTTTCAATTACGGCCATCTGCCCGGTTTGAAGCCAGTTTGCATTTAGACGACTCCCTTTAGACGCAGTATAAAACAGGAGCAGTAGCCAACACTACAACAAAAGCATGCTCGGATCCAGCCCACAAAAAAGTTGTGGTCACAACCACAACCCGAAAATCGGGCAAGTGCGAGTCGGAGTCTCTCTCTCTCTCATGATCGATACCTATAGTATCAAGTCCCACATTACATAATTAACACAAGAAGTATTTTTATTGATGTGATTCCTTAAATTATAAATGCAAGCTTACGTTTGTTTTTCGCGAAAATGTTAATAATTTCATCGATATCCAGCTTTTGTATATTTTATTAAGGCATCGGATATAAAAGGTCATATCAACAGCCTGTCGGAAGTGAAGAAAGTGTGACGTCTGATGTCACAAGTCTTTTAGGGTTGTGGGCAAGCCCATCGTGCCCACAACGGTGGATCCGCGCTTGAACAAAAGTCTAATTATTCTGAATTGCGCGAGGCAGCACAGGCAGTTCGTCATGATAAAGATCAATACTTCATTGAACGAACAACAAACGCGACTTTAAATCGGTACTTAACATTGTAATTCACAACCATTACGTCTGCAAAGATGCAATCGAACAATGTTATTCAACGTGAACTCTCACGCTGACGTGATTGCGTAGGGTAAAAAGAGACCGCTCTCATATTAGTTCTCTTAGTACCTTAATACAAATGATTTTCTTGGTCTAACCTCACACCAGACACTCATTGGCTACCAACGCCATCTACCGTCAAGTAGCTTTATTGTTCAAAACGTGCGCAAAACGACTTGTTACCCATTCATCCAATACAATATCGACAAGGCTGCACTGGAGGCAAGGTGTGTTGTGTTGTACTGCAAATAAATCTTATATAGCGATACTTGTGTCTGCATGTTTACGAAGTACCTGCAAGAAATCACGGTGGTTTTACGACAATCATTTTTATTTTTACTGTTAAACCTACAAAAAATTGCAGTATGGACAAAATGTGGGGGCTTACGATCAGGGAAATCACTTGCCCATCTTCTTACTTGATTGTAAAATAAATGTTTGTTATAAATTAGGCAGTTATGAAACTGAGTTACTGTTGTTTTCTGTAATGTGTTTTAGATGCATGCTCTTTGTAAGGTTACTGTTAATCAGGGATACGAATAGTTACTGATTTGGAACTTAGCCAGTCATGTTAGAGATTAAAATAGAATAGCAACAAAAGGTAAAGCGGGCAGATGTTTCTCAGATCAGGTTTTATCTTGTGCCTAACCGCTTCCGAAAACTGATGAAAATTGGATAAATTTGCATTATATATAAGTTCCAAGGCATAGAATACAGATTTAAATTCAAAGAGAATTTGTTATTTACATAGATTACCTCTCGCTACTAGTAAAATGGCTAAGACAGTGCCGAGCATGTACAATTGGGTTCCATAGAAAATTTCTATTAATTAGGAGATACTCTTGAATTACTTAAAGGTAGTATCATCCTTGCTTTAAAGTCAGTATGTTTTCGATAAATTAAAATAATACAGAAACTTGAGCTCTGCAGCAGGATAAAGTTCTGTGAAAAAAAGATATGATTTTTTTATTTATGTACTTACATACTTGTTTTATTAGTAACAGTGTAATACCTGCATTTTAATTTATAAGATTGACGCAACAGTGTTAGCAACGATTGTACGTTGACTGATATAAGACCTTTTCAAAATATACTGTTCTTTATGCCTTCTACAGTCTATCATGCAAGATACAATAGAAACTCTGTTATGACGCGGGGGACCGCGGAAGGGAAATCTTTAATGTTAACACATAGTGAACTTTTAAAGGTATTTCGAAAGAAATAAACTAGAAAGAAGCCTAAACGGATTTATATGAAATTTGGTAGGTAGATAGATGAGGCGCTGGATTGCCAAATAGGATAATTTTCATCATTCTTCAATATAAAGGCTTATCAGACCTGGCGTTATTCGCTACCGCTAGGAAAATAGGGTAGCGGAAAATAACACGCGGAACTCAATGGGTAAATAGTATGAAGTTCCATAACTGCAGCGAAACTTGTACCGCTTAGTGAGGCGGTATTTTCTTTTGTTTGGCGAAACTAGTTTCGCCGGGCCACGCGGGACTTGCGCTTTGGTGTGAACAGTGAAATTTACGCATAACCACTCTAGATTTCTCTATCGCTCGCGGTAGCGAATAACTCCCAGGTCTAAATAGACCTTTAGAACGGGAGTCGGTTTGAAAATGTTCATATTGTATTATATTCGATAATTCCGATTATTGATAAAATTCAAATAAAATAAAATTCCGGAATGTAAACGTTGAAACAATAGTATAAGTTTTATTAACACGTCCCAAATATCAAACTAACATTACACACATTGTAGTTCTAAAGAGAAAAAATCACATCCTCGGACGGGATTCGAACCCGCGTCTTCCGTCCGACAATCCATGTCAGACGCCATGACTACTAGCCCATCGAGGCTTATCGTCCGAGCATCAAATTTTAACTCTGTTTGATTTTAACTGTCATACGGGGTTATTGCTGTAAAATTGCAATGAATGCTATCGCTAAGCAGGCATTAGTGCTTTAAAAATCATATTACAGCAAACTAAATTAGAATTAGTACTTTATTTTATGTAAGTACTTAAATGAGTTTTTTCTCAAACGCGTGTTTTTTTAGAAAATCGTATGTAGTTATGAGACAATATTTTCACTTGGCTATGCGATTATTATTAATATACCTATCGTATATGTGAACTAAAATACTGTGTATACTTATTTACTAAAATATTGTCGTATATGTGAACTAAAATACTGTGTATACTTATTTACTAAAATATTGTCGTATATGTGAACTAAAATACTGTGTATACTTATTTACTAAAATATTGTCGTATATGTGAACTAAAATACTGTGTATACTTATTTACTAAAATATTGTCGTATATGTGAACTAAAATACTGTGTATACTTATTTACTAAAATATTGCTATTATCACTTGAAACAAGATACTAGAAGACTAACAACTCATTAAAAATCACACAATTATAGAAAATTTACTACGCCGCTATGATTCTTATGATAATCTTATCAATGTGTGGACAATGACTGATAATTAAAAAATAATTATTATTATTAGGAATGTTAAATCGACATTATCATTATTACTAGCAGCGTATGGTTCTTTTTCGTCATTCTATTTATCCCCAAAATATACTTTAAAATACATGAAAAGCTTTCATTAGCTAACTGGGTTTAAATAAGCAAAAATTCCAAAGTTTGTGTTGAATCAGGGACTATAAAAATATGCAGAGCAACATTTTATCAAGCGAAGTTGAGGCCTTTTTAAAGCTTAAATGTTTCAGGAGCGGCAACTGGCAACATCGCATTTTTGCATAAAATTTAGAGACTGGTCCGGTTAGAGGAATTTATCCTTTACCTAGATAAAATAAAGACAGCATCTGTGTTCACAAACGCGTTTTCATATTGTTTTTTATATATATAAGAAATTAACAAAAAAATGCTCATACCATAGAATAAGTACATATAGAAACTAAGTACAGTGCTAAAATGTAAGCAGTTTTAAGGTGCTGTCATATCATGATGTCGATAAAAATAAGGGTTATTTTAAGCAGTTTATCTCATAAGTAGCGTATAATTAATAATTTAAAAAATATGTGACATATCTAAGACTTCTAAGTAGACATTAACGGAATTAAAAACATATTTTAACATACTAGAGTATATTGAAAAAAAATCAAACATACCACTTAATTTCACCTTTAAAACAGTTTTTCTCTTTAATCACTATTGCATTTGTCATGAAACACGTATCATTAAATAGCAATTTTTAATACACTTACATTGACGGATAATTTTTTTATTTAAGAGAGCACATTATTTTTTTATGAATTTTGTACGTTTTTACGAGATGCTATTATTAAATCACTGCCTCATCTAAGTCACGTTCTAGTAAAGTTTAAGGCGCGCTCGTATCCTGATAATAGTAATAAGCAGATTCTTTAAACATCTAGTGTAACGAAACAGATCGATAATATTGTATGAAACATACTTAGGTTAAAAAAGGAACAGGCAAAGAGTAATAATTGGGTCACCATTTAAATTTCATCAAATTCGGTCAAGTAGTTTTTGCGTTACACTCCAATAACTGAATAGAATAGAAGTCGGTTTCAAATTTTTCTTTTGTTGTTATATAAATATAAAAAGTAAATTCTAAACTTAATCTCGCCAAGGAAGAATATCTTCGTAGTTATGTACCTATAAGGCTACGTTCCGGAAAGCGCCGAAATCACTCGCGGCGTTCGCACACCCTTACAAGCCCACAATCATCGTGGGCGACTGTGCCAACTCGATACGTCATCGATGACGTCACCGAAAACGCTCACAACGCGACCACAACACTCGCGGATCGAAGGTGGGTTAACGTGGTCTTTGCGAGCTGCCACTGCCAAAGGGAAATGCAAACCGGGAAGCGACAGTTGTGAGCGTTGACGGTGCTTACCGGAACCGACCCTAAATGTTACTGTATGTCATTCCAAAGCGATATAAAAACATATCAGGATTATTCATAACATTACATCTGTCTCTTTCTCCCACGACAGATGGTAACTATACACACCTGGTGCCCACAGAACACACTAATAGTTTCTAATGAATACAACCAACACTGGAGTCTGTGGGCCTAACTGCGTAAGTGTAACGTAACGTCGTTCACGTGAAACAGTACAAACATGACATGGATCTAGGGCATCTGTGACACAAACAACTCATAGTTCTTCCGCCGAAGCGTGTTGGCGCATTCGATACGAATACTTTTTCGCAAATTGTTTGTGCTACGGTCTCTGGACTTAAGACGCGGTCCAACCCCAATTTTAAAATAATTTACGATGCTCTACGTAAGGTTGAAAATCGCTTGTTAGATTGGATGATGTAATGCCAAAATGCGTTAATTTGTACGTTTCCTTTTTATTTTTCGATATATACTAACACAATTGAAAAAACTGTTGGTTATTACTTTAGTACTATACGTTGGCTATAAGTATAACCTAAAAAAATATAGTGTTATCGCTGAAAATTCTAAGAGTTTGGACGTGAAAGTTTATTTTTGTGGACCTATTCAGGATTTTTTTCTGCTGAAGGGGAGTTATATTTATGAATTCTATTCGGTTATTACTCTTTTTCTATTCCTTTTCTAACCTTTGTATTTTTTTCATAATATACTATCGATCTGTTTCGTTACACTAGATGTTTAAAAATTCTGCTTTTTCTTTAATCAGGGTACGAGCGCGCCTTAAGTATGATCTGATGGAAATGGAGGTTTGACTATGGTGGAAAAGGTTTTTTCTTTTTTATCTCTAGAGGACGTGCTTACGTCGATAACAAAGATTAATTAAGAGGATTGCATACCTCGAAAATCACTGAAATCGGACAATGTAAAGAGATAGAAAAGAGTTTTCTCTTTTAGTCAGAAAGTACTAGCTATGCAATCCTCTTAATGCAACGGTGTTTCACGAGATAGACAACTTATTCGCATGATGTTAAGCGCTATGCCTGCCCTGCCCATAACATTTCCTATTAGCGAGCTTATAAAATCCCTCTCGGCACAAATCTGTGCTCGTGATAATGAGACATTAGCTAAATAACTAAACTCACCAACTCGTATTTTAAAAGCAGAACAGATCCATTCTCAAAAGACTGTTTTTCATAATAGAACTCTTTATCACGAACTAAGTTATTGTTCCTAGGCGTTAATCGAACCTGCTACGTCCACGCTCCATAAATCGATTGCAAAACACTACTACAGCCACTACAGCTATAATGGCTCATTTAGCGACATAATAGCGTCTTATATTACCGTAACATAAACAAGTTGACATGAGACATGACTTCAATAACACCGTAATGGCACCCGTGTCTCCTATCGGTGAGTGTGCGTAATACAACAGCATGTTTATGATATAACGTGATATGGCGATTAAAATAAACAGGTATTTCTGAAGAGCGTTCGGATAGGCTTGAGTTGGGAAGAATTAGTAATAATGCTAAAACGTGCATCAGATCCGTCCGAATTCGGAATCTAATGGTATTGTGTGTTTAAGATTTTCATTGCTACTATAAGTAGTAAAACCTCAAATAATGTTAATCAATTTTCAAGACACGCCCGAGACTTGAGGTGCTATTTTAGGCAGAAGTGGGATAAGGGTTGTAGGTAAGAGTTCAGAAATTAATAATTACCTACTAGAAATACCTCTCCATCTCAAAGTGAAAGTTTTTGAACAGTGTTTGGTGTCCATGTCAACAACCATGTCATGGTTTCTGTACCATATGTGAGCACGGGCACTCATTAAGAAATTAGCTGAGAAGTTCAGGGTCGCGCAGAGAGGAATGGAGAGAGCTATGCTCGGTATCTGCGCGACCGGAAACAAAATGAATGGGTAAGAAGCGAGACTAGAGTGGGTGACATAATGGTCGCAATAGCGAAGAAAAATTGGACATGGGCAGGAACCATTGCGAGAATGGATGCGAGTCGATGGGTGAGGCGAGTTCTTGAGTGGAGAACCAGGGCCGCCCACTGCAGCGCTGGGTAGACGACATCAGGTTACACGCAGGCCAGGACCGCACCGGGCACAAGATCGTCAGAACGAATGAAAAAGAAGGGAAGAGGCCTACATCCAAGTATGGATTACAACGAGGCCTCCATGATGATGATGATGAAAATGCACATTTTTGGAACTATGACATCACAGCAATACGAGTACGAAACGAACGCACAACTAGAAGACGATTATGTTTTCACTTGAACGTATCTTCACATTTTATCTGTCTAAGGTACTGTAGGGTCGGAAGGTTCTGAAGCAGAGCCCACGGACCGGCAAACGCAGCGTAGGTCCTCCGACCGACACGGTGGACAGTTGATGTGAAGGTCACAGAATGACCTTGGATGCAACTCGCTTCCAACCGTTCCAACAATTTATGTCTCAGGGTTACGGGCGCAGTTCGTTACTTGTGAGGAACTGCATCTGTTAATCAGGTGGGCCTCGTGCTTCTTCCGTTTAAAAAAGATGCTTATGTAGTAAAGTAAAGCAGGTTTATAGTTTCGCTATATATTGTGAATAAGTTTTCATTGGCTACTTTCCTTAATAACAAAAGATGATAAGTACGGTCTAAGAAGAGAACTGACTGACAAAGTCTATAAAAAGAATGAAAAGATTCTATAAAAATACCTTAAAAACTATGCAATTTTCGAAACGATAATACACATCCTCAGACTGGATTCGATCCCGAGTCTTCCGATAATCCATGTCAGACGCTGCTGGTTCTGTTAGCTCAGTTAGTAGTGACCCTGCCAACGAAGCCTGGTGTGCAAGGTTCGATCCCTTGCCCAGGCAAATGTTGTGTTTGTCCATGCCTCCCGCGACACAGAGAACCATAGTGTGAGGGTATGGGAATGAGTGTGTAAACGTGTTAATGTCCCTGGGTGACGAACGCATTGCTATTGAAAAACATCCAGCTCACGGCATCTGCAGCTACCAGTTCCTTCACACTAACACACAGAATATTTCATTAGATTCTCACCGCCGCAATTTTCTTAATAACTTTTAACTGCTCAGCCTGAAGTCATCAGTCTTGATTAACAATACCTGTAACAAAGGAATTAATGGTGAATGACAAGATAACATCAGTGGCTCGTTTTTACAAGGTTTTTATATCCATAGCAGATCCCGGTCATTAATCAATGGCAAGGATTTTTCTATGGTTTCCATGTCATACACCCGGGTATGGTAAAGGAGGCGCCTGGCGATTTGGTTAAGGTGTTACTAAGAAGTTGTTGACGAAGAGGTTACTTACTATGTAAGTATACATATCTATCTAGTATATTTCATTCGTCGCTTACTACTTAATTGGTACTTATTTTAACTACTATTGATTAAGTACTTATTATAATGTGTCGTACCTATATCAATTTTAAATTTTGTACTCAAAATCTTATACTTACAAAAAACTTTACTGTAAAATTCTACAAAATTGTTTATTGGTGATTAATTGATCTTCCCACGGAAGCAAAAAAATAAAAATAATGGTCACTAGCCGAAGAAGAAGAAGAAGAAGAAGAAGAATGCAATTGATCGCAGTTTTTATTACTCGTTTTACTTTAAGAGTTTGCACTATTCCCACACCGAGTTTGATGCATTTATGTATTTTACGATAGACCTAAACATAATATATACTACAAATTATCAACTATCAGATTATTTATTTTACTGCTTTTAACTTTTTGCTATGAGACCTTGCTTGCCAATTTTTTTTATCTAGTTTAATGGACAGTACCCTATATAGGTTTTGATTTACTAGAGAGTGTCAAACTATGCGGCATAATGTCATTTTTTTATATTTCATTAATTTTATTGTTTTTACATCTACAATATCCTTATTAAACAGGTGCTAATTTGATAATAATTTCAAACCCCTTTTTGACTATGTCGCCCCAAAACGGAACTTTACAGTACCTAACTCAGATAGTCAGATAGAGGGACAACGAAGTGATGTTATACAGGATTCCTTT
Source organism: Selenia dentaria (assembly GCA_917880725.1). Lineage (NCBI taxonomy): Eukaryota > Metazoa > Arthropoda > Insecta > Lepidoptera > Geometridae > Selenia > Selenia dentaria. Next base: position 31,061,764 of record OU862885.1, on the reverse strand, counting down.
TTCCATTTGAAGAACGGTTCTCTAAAAGAAGATATAAATAAGTAGGTACATGTTTCTATCATATTATCGGTTAATATAAAACCCTAAACATATAAGCCGTTAGCTCTCGTCAACCTTTCAGCGGGGTTTGGCAGAGGCTTACTACATAAATTCGATATGTCGGCCTCGATGCTCCGTTATAAATATGAAGGTTTTTCACTGACCGATATTTGTGATACATTGAGGGTAGTCGTAAAATATATCACATTACTTATATCCGATGGAGGAGTCAAAAATAGAAGTCTTATTTTTCGTGACATAATAGACGCACTTTGGAAGTGAAGAGGACATTATTCATATGAAGGGGATATGGTTTCGCTAAACAGGCGTGCTTTAAGAACTCTTATACTAAGTATATATGTTTTTTATTAAGTCTTAGTAAAAAACATGACGGCTTGGGACATCAATACAAAATTTTGTGTTTGTGAAAAAAAAGTGTTTGTAAAATCGCTTCTTTCGGTCGGATAGAGCTTTTTGAACATTTCGATAGATGGCGTTTAAAATTAGAGATACATTCGATGCTCGGATAGGCTCCTTGGTGAGCTAACGATAATGATCTATGACTATACGGATAGTCAGCAGTTCGAATACCGTCAGAAGCTGTAATTATTCAGCTTCGACCGTCTACGTAACCGAAGTGCCGTAATCAGTTACGAATGAGTAAAAAAATATTTTTTGACATAACCAGTTTCGTACGAAGAATTATATTTCTGTACGAAACCTACGAGTTACGGAAGATATAGTTACAAAGGCGGAATTATTTTTCTTTATACGAAACCGTTATTAGACATTAAAAATTCCTTTTTAAAGTCAGGTAGGTACTTAATGTGTGTACCAAATCATAACGTACGTAAACGGCCGAAGCAAACGATTCTCTCTAAAATTGTAAAATATGGAATTATGTTAAGCCATAACCTTGTAAGGGAAATTCTATTTACGTACATAGTAAACTGTAATTTAAATATAGGACCTACTAAGTATAATAATCTATATAGATACATAAATGAACCCCTATTTCTCCTGGTCACGCTATATGTGACCATCTCGCTCTTTTTTGTTGTGTTAATTATTATCAGGAAAAGTTTTTATGAAAGAAAAACCAAGAAACGATGGGAGGTCATGGCAAGGCCGAAGGCCGAGCCTACCACGCGAACAAAGTCGCGGGCAGTTGCTAGTTGTAAATCGCAATAAGATGATTGTGAACTTATGGGTGTGACATAGTCAATTTATGTAAAGACCACTTTACAAAATTAGATTATAAAAAAAAACAGTCATTAGTAAGCATTACTTACTAAAAAATTTTTAGAACCGCCAGATCGTTGTAACTATATTGAACGCCGCATGTACAACAAACGTGTTGATATGTTGAGCACGCACGAGTCGTAAAGTTTGATCGCGAGTGTAATATATTAAATAAATTACACCTTTGTACGAAGTGACACTAATTGATAATTACTACCTACTATATTTAATAAGGTGTTGCAGTGACGCCAGAGTCTAGACTAAGGCATCCGACGGAAAAAGAACCCATTGATTCCTGCATAATTTCATCAATCAGGCATGTGGATTTGAGACTGATAGTATTTTAATTACTTAGTTCTTTATTTATTACAACCCTTTTAAAATTTATTAACGTATATATTTAAAATTTTAAAGTAGTAGGCAAGCGAATTTTTATACCATTGTATTATCATAGCAGTTTGAATTAGAAAAAAAATTTACGTTTTGAATCTGTGTATCTTTTTTAGTTTTAATCGCAGCTAGTCATGTCAAACATTGTTTTTATTCAGCGCATTAACTAGCCGTTTTCGAATAGATGTGATAGTTATTTTTATTTTTTTTCTTCTGAGGTGATGTGGTATCAACAGCCACTTCGTATCGCGCGCGATTATGAACTTTATATTAACCTGTCCGCATCAGGTTTACTCTATAACAAAAGATTTATGAATGGATCGGAGGCTTGCTGATTCGGACGGATTAAACATCCTTCGATATCTGCATTACCCACATTCGGTTGGTAATGCCATTCGACTTAATCGCAAATATCTAAACGCATTCAACGCTGATCTAGATCAGTTTTAGTTTGCTTACTAAACTAACATAGACTGGATGTAACCCAAAATAAATATGGGATAAAATTAGTAACCAAAGACAGGAAATCCCTCAGAGGGAGCTTTAGGAGAACAAACACTTTCGTCACTTATAGCAATATAACATTAGAAGGCTACAGTTTAGGTTACAGTCCGTACACAGAATACTAAATTCTAATAAAATATAAAGGTATAAAATTGTGTGTTTTTTCCTAATTTTCTCCCAGGACAAGGTCTATAAACTGAGTATTGCAAAATTCTATTTCAATTACATAAAGGTCTGTAGGAGTACTTTTAATTACTTTTATATTGGAAAAGAAACGTTCGCCTCCGAGTAGTATTTCAAAGCCAATGAATAGGTATTGGTACAGTTTTGTTGACATTAAGGGTAGGTTCCAGTAACCGCTGTCAATGCTCACGTCTGTCGCATCCCGGTATACCGTTCCCTTTGGTTCCAATGCTTTCAATGCCCAACGCGAATGGAACGCTAACGCGGTCGCGAAATGAGCGCTAAATTTTATAGCAAAAGAAATCTTCGATATTAAATAATTTAAAACTACGAACTCCTTCCGAACTACTCGTTCCAGCGCTATGCTACCCATCGATATACTGTACAAAATTTCTTACCACAAACCAAAAGTTTGGCAGTTCCTACCTCTGTCGTGTATGTTTATGGAATGTTCTGCCGGTGTACGTATTCCCTTGCAACTATGACCCTGGGTCTTTCAAGCGGGGCGAAAAATGCATCTCTCAGTTCATCATAGGGGTGGCGATTAACTCAGTTTACAGCTGTATTAAAGATCATCGCTTCATGATTCCATCTCCGCTTTCCATCAGGCGAAATGGTATCACATTGATGAACCAATATAAAAAATGCTATTTATATTTGATATTTTGACAGTGACAGCTTGCAACGACCTCAAATTCCCAACTTCCATCCGCAAGCGTTGCAGCCGCGGCGTGAGCGTTATCAGTGACGTCATCGATGACGTATCGAGCTCGCTTACGATTATTGTGGGCTTGTAAGGGAACGGCTGTGCCAACGACGCGATTGATTTCGGCTCATAAAGGAATACGACCTTTATACAACAAAAAATAAATTTGAACAAACATAAAACCAATGTTTGCGTGAAAGTTTAATAGATTGTGTAAAGAACTAGACAAAATGTTATGTGAGTTCGTAGCCAATTTTCTCAGTACTTTTTGCTTTTAAAATGTAATTTTATATGGCAGACAGAGTAAACTCGTATATCGAGTTTACTCTGTCTTTATACCTAATAAATTTATGGTAAAAAGCCCATTTGAAAACAATATTATCTTAAAGTAAGTGACCATTTCAGTTTAAAAAACTAATCTTCTTACGGCCGGTGCCAATAACCTATCTATCGTCGGTTTACCTTACTTGAGATATATATTTGACACTATTTGTATGGACGTTATGTCATATTTCTATCCGTAGTAAGGAAAACTGTGGAGTTTTTGGGAGAGTGTGTAGGTAGATAGATTTTTGGCATTTATTAGCCGTTTACACTCTTGTCAGAGTGGTCGTGGTCATCAGCTCGGGTGGTGGCTTGCTTTACAATCTGTTGGAGTTCAGGAATTGCCGTCTTCCTTGTGACACTCTTGCCAGAGTGGTTGTGGTCATTAGCTGTGCGATTCTTTAACGATTCGTCGATGCGGTCGTCGAGGAGCTCACCGATGTCAAATACTTTATGAGACACAAGGTCGTTTTTCCAACGTTTCTTGTCATCTCGTCATTTGTTTCACGGATGTTGTCAAAGATGCAACAATGTTTGCTCTTAGAGAATCGCACGGCAGCTCGGGTGGTGGCTTGCTTGCCAACCCGTTGTTGATTCCTCACGAATTGTCATCTTCCTTGCGCACATGTACATGGGATCATTTAGTACTGCTTTTGTTTGATCGGTTCAATTTAATGGTGATCTGCCGCGTGGTTTGAGCCCTTAGATCTTGCCTTGAACCACAAGTCAATAGATAAGAATTATTTAAAAAAAATGTACAGCCTGTATAATATTACAGACTAGCTGCGCCCCACGGATTCACTCGCGTGGTGATGGATGATGATGAAAAGTATCATATGTTATCACTTTTCCAGAATATAATCTATAACGTTGCCAAATTTGATAACGATCCGTTCAGCAGTTAAGGCGTGATAAGGTAACAAACATACAGATAAAGAAATAGGGTTTTAAATATTTTTTTCTATAATAAATGTAGCCTAAGCTCCTTATGAAATTCTTCTCAAAATCGGTCCAGCTTTTCCAGAGATTAGCCAGAAAAAACAGGCGTACAAAAATTCTAAAAATTTATTTCTTATGTAAGTACTATGTACCATATACATAATATGCATTTATGGAAAAGCTGTTAATTTGGAATCACAAACAGGCACTTCAATTTTATTTATCTGTACAGTATGTATATATATATATATATATATATATATATTATATAAATTTCCAAAAAATCTTCCTGCTTGTTGCTTACAAAATAACATTTCAAGTTTTTAACCTCATCACTTTATACTGCGCGTTGATAATCAGACAGTAAGTCAAGACAAGTAATTAAATTGACCCGCCAGTGGCTTCGCTCGCTTGGTCTTGGTGTAGTCGCGAGAGAGTTATTCTTTTAATTTCAATAACTTTTTTATTTATGAACCGACTGACCTGAAATAAACACTAAGTGTTAAGTGAAACTTACTACTTACACAATATATTTGCGAAAACCACATCTATATCGGACAAGACGAGATTATCGTGCACAAACGCACAGACAAGCAAATAAACAGACAAAGAGACAAGAATTCTAACAATATTGTTTTTATTCTATTTTCGTTTAAGCCCCGATAATATTTTTTCTCATATATCTTCCACGTACGAGTACTTCTATATTTATTACTTATTTACTTATATAATATAATAAAGAGGAAAAATTTGAATGTAAGTATGTTTGTAACGAATTGCCTTAAAAAAGTACTGAATCGATTTCAAAATTTTTTTCATCATTGAAAAGCTGCATTCCCCCAGAGTAACATAGGCTATATAAGATTCATCATTATCATCATCATTTATCACTGCGAGCGTGAAACCGCGGAGAGCAGTTTGTTTTTAATATGTGTATAGATAGAACTGAAGTTCCAGAAATCCTTTTGGAATGTGTCGAAGTTTGGTCTGTCTGTACATGAAGGAGCTGTATTAGTACCATAGTACTTAAGTAAATAAGTAAGTACCAAAATAAGTTCCCAATGTTATCCAAGATTTGCCTATTAATAAGTTTAAAATTAATTTTAAAACTAAACTGTGTCAAAAAGGTTATTACAAAATTTTGGATTACTTGGAGGATTAAACAGCTTGGGACTGATCACTCCAGGATCTATCTACTCGTGTACTAAGATGTCAAAGTGTAGCGTGTCTTGCCCTACTGATACCATTATTATGTTCTCTTTTGTAAGGCAACACACTGGAGCTAATATTTGTAGTACCTAAGTAAAAACATTGTAAAAACATCTATATTAAAAGAATGGCCCCGAGTTTCTTGCCGCTTCTTCTCGGTAGGCTCTTTATATTTTGGAACGCGGCGGTAGTCTGTAAAGTACATTATAATGAAAAATTTACGTTCATAAGTGCGTCTTTGATGCCTAAATTGAATAAATGATTTTGACTTTGACTTAGACCATATAAAATCATTGAGTTATAGTAACATAATGCACCATTATTGATGTATTATTTAGTTTGTACCGGAGACATAAGAAACAAATATAGCATCGCTACACGCAATATTGGCTACTATGTACGGTATCTGGCAATGATGAGGCAGTTTGAATTCAATAAGAACTTGTCGAGGTTAGGCACTACAGTACAATATATGGATAGAACGCTGTATCCAATTGTCTATGATGTAGGTACTGTTGAGGAGACAAGTGCTCAGGATATATTATAATATTATACCGTCTATGAAAAATACGCGGTTGGAATTATTCAGTCTTCTTTTATGTATATGTTGCAGTCAAAACTCTTAAGTAGTCAAAAGTAATTTTGACACAAGGCCTTCGACAAATTACTTTAGACTGAAAACCTTCGGTTATAACTAAGTTTAGCCTTTTTCTGACGCTTCGCCCGCCGCTGCCGCAACACTTAAGGTATTTTGATTTAGAATTAAGGACATAATCTATTCAAATTAACTTTCGTAATCACCTGCATACACCGGGAATACAACTGAGGCCGTAGCACAAACAATTTTCGAAAAAGTATTCGTATCGTAATCGTCAACGCGTCACGCTTCGGCGTACAAACTATTAGTTATCTGTGTCACAGTTGCCCAAGATACATGACAGTTTGTACTGTTTCACGTGAACAACACGTTACGTTACACTTGCACAGTGATTCGTGCTGAGCCCACAGGACAAATGTGAAAAATTGCATATTTATTTTTGTAAAGACCTAGTTGCCTATCTACTCTTATCTAACTAATAGGATTACCTAAAAAACCTCCATATGTACTAAATCAATTCGGAATGATTAAAGCCATCATGTAGATCGGTAGAGCACATTTTTTTACATATTTTCGCTTCATATTTCTTATCTGGACAAATTAAAAATACTTCTGTATTTTTCTAAAGACCTTGTTGTCTGTCTAACTAATAGGTTTACCTAAAAAAAAACTGCTATATGTACGAAATCAATTCTGAATGACTAAACCCATCATGTAGAGCGCTAGAGCAAGATTTTTTGTATATTTTCTTTTCATATTTCATATCTCCGCGTAAAATTATGAAAACAATGAGAGTGAATAATGAAATCCAATCGCGGCATAAAACTTTTCTCCTGAACTATACCCAATTGTTTAGCATATACGTATATTATTCTGTTATATATTATTATCATCTCTACCACGCCACAATAAAAAGTAGAAGCACACCAGCTCTGGAATAAACAGCTTTTGTAACCAAATGAGATTCTACCCCTGATGACTCCGTACACATAACGTACAGTCTGGTTATATACAATTTTCGTATTTAGATAAATAAATATATGTAGTCTTATGTTTTTTTTTGTTATTACCACGGCTTCGCTCGGCGGAAAACGATGCTCAGAACTACATTGCTATAAATAACTTCAAATTCGATTCTAGTCTTATACCATGGGTTTAATTTTGTAAGATTTATTTCTTGGTACTCTTATTCTACTATAAATATAAGTACTTATATTATTAAAGTATAGTAACAGTATTGCATTAAAGAGAAGCTTATTTATACTAGTATTATAAAGAGGTAAGATTTGTTTGTTTCTTTGTTTGAATTGAATAGGCTCCGAAGCAACTGGACCGATTTGAAAAAATCTTTCACCATTAGAATCTTACATTATCTCTGATGTACAGTCGCCTGCAATAAGATTTACACAAATCAAAATTTTCAAAACTGCCTCATCATTCATTTTCATAAAAAATGAAGTCAAAAGTAATCTAAAATTAAGTTATTTATGTTATTTGACAGCTTAAAATAATCCTTATCTACATAAGTATAAATGTGCTGTATCATGGATTTGAAAATTACGGAATGTATACATCTTATTGCAGGCGACTGTACATAGGCTGTATATTTTGATTCGTCATCATCACCCATCACCACGCGGATGAAACAGCGGAGCGCAACTTGTTTAAGATATTAGGAGATCTGTGGATTTTATAATAAACTAGAAAGTATATTAACAAAAACCCTTGAATTACTTAAAACATCAGCTGCCATTCTGCGAGGGAAAGTCTCGTCAAAATCAATCTAGCCGTTTCGGAGATATATATATTATATATAGCTGGCACAAACAGACAGTTAAAAAGATAATTGTTTTATTTTTGAAGTCCGGTACACTTTTATTTGCATTAGGTAAAAAGCTCTTAGCTCTCATTAGGTACATGTAGTCATTTTAATTTTATTGATTTGTATACATCAGAATTGTGTATACATAATCATGTGTATTACTAGTGATGACATATTATTGAAACGTGGTCTCTTACTATGGGCCTCAGAGATAAGCTCAAAGTCGCACAACGAGCTATGGAGAGGGCTATGCTCGGGGGTTCTCTACGTGATCGAACATAGCCCAGAAAATTAGCCAGTTGAAGTGGCAGTGGGCAGGTCAAATTAAGTGGTTTGTTTAAAATTTTTTTATGTACTCTAGTATGTTAAAATAAGTTTTAATTCCGTCAATGTGTTAGAAGTTTTAAAAATGTAATTTGTTTTTTTTTAGTTTAATAAAATCGCTGCTGAAGATATAAACTGCTTTAAAAACCTTCATTTCTTCATTCAAAACAAAACCAACGATATCTATTGTAGGGCTTCTTTCCCGCCATCTCCAAAAATAATAGTCGGTAGGTATTATTCGTTGCATTGAGCTCAGTTCGAATTTAATTGTTGCGCTACACAAGTACCGACATCAGCCAAGCGCGGATCCACCGTTGTGGGCACGATGGACACGCCCACAACCCTAAAAGACTTGTGACATCAGACGTCACACTTTCATATTAGACAGCCCGATGATATGACGTTTTATAAAATATACAAAACCTGGATACCGATGAAATTATTAACATTTTCGCGAAAAAGAAACGTAAGCTTCATTTATATTTAATTTGACATCATTTGATATCCTTTGTAGCTGTTTCCAGCGAAATTACAGAGCAAAAACATCTTATATATCCTAGTAAAAAGCGCAGTGCTTTGTCATCCACTGTTTGAAGTGATGTACCTGGTTCTAAATTCTGAATGGCACTGGAATGTTATGGGCAAGCGTGATGCTTAACATCAGGCGAGCGACTTGATACTATATCGTTCATGAGAGAGTTCGATTTTCGGCTGATTTTCGGGTGGCTGTGCTACAACCTTTTTTGTGAGCTGGATCCGCGCTTGAAATCAGCTAATCCAACCAAAATGTATAAACATAATTTTATCTCAAAGAGGTTACTATCTAGTTTCCTGCCACAGTTATTTTTTGATTCGCAGAGCAACATCCTGTTTACATCTACAATTGTATATGTGTACATTTTATCAGTATAATTATTTGGTAGTTTTAATAAACAGTACTAAGTAGGTACTAGTTGATAATACTTGCTTTTGTTACTAACCAACAGCTTTATGCGGGTGCAAATATGGACGGTAACTTCAGTTAAAATAACGTTCACATTTGCTTTTAAGAATAGGCGTATACGCTGAGGATTTCGGTCGTACATACAAAAATATGTATACACATCATTATTATTACTTCCTAGAAGTGCTTAATTAAGAATTAACGTTAGAAACGGGATATTTACCATGTATTGTATTTATTGTGAACTCTCGATATTTCGGCACAGTTGTAGGCCTGATGTAGAGCTGTGCTGAAAGGTATCTCCGGCTGTTCGGATACCTGACCCGTTCATCGCTTAGGGCTTCGTCCTCTTGGTCTTTTACCCTGAATTATGCCAGTTACTATTAGACGCTCGAGGTTGAGCTTCTACGCACAATATGACCGAAGTATTGTAATACTCAATATCCCTTCAAGAGTCGTTGAAATTATAACAATTAAATTTCTATTGTGTCTGGCCCTATGATGACCAACGACCTTGATGGAATAATAATATAATAAAATAATGATTAAGAGTCTTTGGGAACGTTCTAAATTCTAATTTAGAGTCTTAGAGGTATTAAGTTAAGTTAAGGTAAGGTATAAGTATCGAAGGAAGGAAAAGACTTACTTATGCAATATCTAAGATTAACCAGTCTAGTTTATCTTCGAACTGCTATTTCGAAGAACAGACTTCCAACATTCAAACCACGCACAAAGTAAGGGTCTAAGTACTTTACCACGCACAACAAAAAAGAGATTACATTATTAAGCACACACATTGCAGTTCCTGAAAAAGTAGGTTGATTTCTGTGAAGTCTTACTGTATTATTGGCCAAATATGGCGAGTCCACGGGTTAAAGGATTATAAGTTTTTAATTTAGAGCATTAGAACTTTTTGTGAATGTTTTCGTCGGAGAAGTATACTGCCAGGATATCTTTTTCTACCGTGAAGCAGTAAAGTTCGCAGTAGTGTGTTCTGGTTGCCGTCGAGATTACAGGCACAAGAGCTTTAACAACTTAATGTCTCAACCTTACGAGCGTCTCCTGCTCGTACCATTCCCTAACAAAAAAATAAAAGCGCGAAATATTAGATTACTAAATTATGGATGTTATCATTAATTATTTACCGTGTTATTGCAAAACAGAGAAAAGATAAAAGTCTCGTTCGTTACCTATGAAGAAATCATGTCAGGAAGCATAACTCCGAACAAATTCCACACAAAAAGTGGTCCTTCAAACCAAAACGACGTATGATTCCAAATACGAATTACTTACGAGGTTACGAATAGATATGTTTGGTGATTGGTTTAAATTTCAGAAGGAAAGCAGGGATTGGTCCACGCGCGTGCTGCAACGTCTACTCTGACAGTTGATTCATAGCGGCGTGAACGATGTTATTGATTTAGCACGACTTTTATTGGGTCATTTTTTAAGGCAGTTACTCTTCCTGATATTATTTCTTCGTAGTTCGTTACCCTTATTTACGACGTACAATTCACAAAAAACTGGACTTTTCTCGTTCCATTCACCGACTTATCAATTCCCACATCCCGAGTTCCGATACGCAAATGGGTTCCTTCATTTAATGAAGTACTTAGATACCTACAACAAAACGCCTACACCTAATGTGGGCGCATACTCTACCCACCAATAAACAAGGTATCTTATTTATGGATAGGATAGGATAGGTCAGTACATTGCGTGCATCACCAGTGCGAGGCAAGACGCAACCGCGAGCGCTCTGAGAGCCTAGCACGAATAACTGCGTAAGTCTAACGTGTGTCCTTCACATTAAACAGTACAGACTGTCATTTGTCTACGGCAACTGTGACACAGATAACACATAGTGTGTGCGCGGAATCGTGACGGTGCGAATACTTTTTCGCGAATTGTTTGTGCTACGGCCTCTGCACTCTCCTTGAAAAAAACCACCGGATGTGGTTGAAACTATATTTGGTAAGATCTGAATTATTTACGTGACTGATTCCCGTTTTTCATATCAAAAACATTCATACCAAATTATCATTTCATTACCAAATTATCATTTCATTAGGAAGTTATGTTATCCGACGTATACGCTTCAAAATAGTAGTAGGTCCTTAACTAAGAATACGCGTATGTACTGATTTAATACATAATTGAAATTTTAACACATGACTACCAATCTGACAATTATATTATACATATCCGATCAACAGGGGCCTTACTATGAGCTCTTAAAGCAGGACTTCTAGAAAACTGCCGGGCTTATTCGTACCATGACAACGTTAAAGCAGGCCTGCCCTGGGCGTACTATTCAAGAACCGCAGAAAAACTGTTCACCTGTTTTTTTTTGTATGCACTCTCGTCAACATGCGAGCTCTAAATCCACTCAGTTTATCAGCTTACAAACGTCTATGCGTCTGCAATTTTGGATATAGTAAATTGTTAGAATGCCAGAGACAATTATCCGTTCACCTTTGAGAAAACATTATTCAAACAGTTCACCTTAATGAGCGTCATGGTATGATTTAATTCAAAACTGTTTATGTCAGGTTTAAGAACTGCACGGAACTTGCATAGTTTTTACGGAGCTGATAATAAGGCTCCAGTTCGATTATCGTCTTAAAATTTATAAACAAATCATACAAACGCCAATACACCGTTGCCACAAAGACATATATCGCGGTCGATAAGTTAAGTTGAAAAACATAAGTTAGATGCACATAATATGGATAAAAAATATATAACAAGAAGGATAATACTGATATAATACGATATAAATAAGTTATAAATAAATAAATATTCCACAACTATCACACAACGCCATCTAGTCCCAAGCTAAGCAGAACTTGTGTTATAGGTACTAGACAACTGATAAACATATTTATATATTTCTAAATACATAAATATTATAGATAAATTACACCCAGACACAGAACAAATGATCGTGCTCATTACACAAACATTTGTCCTGGGTGGGAATCGAACCCACGACCTCCGGCATAGCAGTCAGGGTCACTAACCACTAGACCAACAGGCCTGCCAGGATATAAAAATATAACTTTATAACATTTCCGCATTTCCGATTATTCTATACGTTTTTATTTTATGATTTAATCTAGGATTAAAATACCTTTAGTTAGTCCAATTCGACTTAAATCTGATTAGTCACCAACTCGGAGAATTGGAACTAATAGTTACTTTGAAAGCTTTAGCTATCGAATGGCGCGTCCTTACGAATGCTTGTATATGGTATATGCCACCTACCCACATTTTCGCCTTATTTCGTTTAACGACAAACAAATTTATTTAAAAGGTTCTGTAATTCACAGTTTTTGTGCCAAGAGAGGCTGAGGTAACTACAAATTCACACGTTTTCTTTTTAAATTTTGATAAGGAAAAAAATGTGTAAATAAGTAATTTAATTAAGAGCCAATAATATTTGTGCTAAGCCCCATGATGCTATGTTAAAGTTAGAACCAATGTGGAATGCGTATTTTCTAGTTTTGTGAGAACTGAGTTTATTTTTTTATATATTGATACGTAGTGGCATTAAGACGAGATAAGTCGATGTACGGAGAAAGACGAAAAAATTTTCGAAACCGACTTCTGTTTTTCGTTGCAGGTCCTTTGTGCACTAATGCTGCATGCGACGGTGGTTGAGGAACTAATGAAGCTGAGAGAAAATACTCTGAAAGATCGCACTTATCGCAAATTTGTGCAAAAAAACAGTCTTGTAGAGTGTACGGTTTAACACTGCTTCATTTTTTCATTTTGAAGTTGTTCCGGCGCTTTTATGTGACGAACACCCAACGCCCGTACGCCGACCAATGCGTGTAAATAAAACCACGAAACATGATTATAGAAAACTATAATCACATCGATATACGAAATAAAATCACATTTCCAGTTTATTGCTATTGCTTGGCTAAATTTCCTACTAATTTTATTTTATTGCATTGCATACGAACCAAAAACGTGTCAAAAACAAAATGTTTTCTTTTTTAAATTGTTTAAATTGTGAGCAAGAATTACCTACACACATTAAAATCCACGTGAAAATTGCCACGTTAACCTTTACCTACCTAAAATTCTAGAATTCCGCCCCAGATATTTCACTTTATGCCTTCAATTATTCCTCGCTCCGAAATGGTCCATAAAACTTTTAATAACTAACTCTGGGTAGCAAACTGCATGGAAGCGCTTGCAGCCGCTTTTTGTCGGAGGTAGTTTGGTAATATTTTATATTGTGAAGCGCTTTTACGCTTTATTGCAGTCCTTTGTACAGGAAATCCCGTGGAGAAGAGGAGATTATCGCAAAGTGCTTATGGATATAAAATATATCTGCTGAAAGCGGTGGATGCTTTAACTTTTGATGGAAACTGAAGATACTTCTTATATTAAAGCAGTATTTAAGTTGTATTGCGATTGCTTTTATAAATAGAAAGTTTAAACTTTCTTCATGAATAACGAAGAACCGTCCGTTATTTCTAGTATCAAAATGTATGTTTCTTATTCGTTAGTTGGTCGTAAACTCTTTACATAATGTTGAATTTGGTATAGATGTCGTTCCAAAAGCAGTTTAAGATTAAATCTAATGAAATTAAATTATTTTTGTGAATGGTTTTTCAAACTTAAGGAACTTTTACACTTTATTTAATGTTTCAGCTAAAACACAGTGTAAATAACTAAGTTAGAGTGTTCAGTGATTGAAAAGTGAATCCTAGGAAGAACACAGGTACTCAAAGTAGGATAACCTGTGGTGTGGTGTAGCAACACCCTCTTCCAAAAACCGAATCTCAACACCCATAGACCCGCTAATCCCGCTATAGTCTGACCGCAACCGCTGTACCGCGCGACGAGGCGCGAGGGTTCGCCCGCGTATTCGTTCGCCGCGCACATGTGCGTTTACCATTTACCGCGCCTTAGGTATGTATACCTAAGGCGCAGTACAGCGGTTGCGGTCAGACTATAGTTTTCTGATTCTATGTACACCTGAAATTCGTGATAACAATTTGAGACCCACCGTCTTCGAGATCGATTTAATGTCGAAAGTTTTCGTACTGTTTCTTGATCTTTTTACTGTGACTACAGTCTTTTAAAGTACACTAATAAATAATTAACGTTCATAAGACTTGCCTTTGAAGTCTAAATCGAAGAAAAAAATATTTAGTATTTTAATCTCACCGGAATGCTTCAAACGCTATATAAAGTCAGGCGAGAGAGCTTGACAAAAAGGTCAAAATTCAGTCTATCAAATAAATCTTATTTTAGTAGGTAGTATTTCATTTCCAAAGTAACAAAGTGCGAAATATACCAGCTTCCAGAGCGGTACCAACCCCCAATGTCAATATAAAGTTACTCAACTTTAATCTATCTCCGTAACTCGAATCCTTCTAATTTTGAACTCGACTCCGATCAAGTTGGCAAACTCCTAAAACTTGCATAAATAATGCACATTTCTTGGTGGAACGAAACAGTAAAGCTTATATTAAATTCTTTGGCAATATCACCTTGGGAAAGCCTGTTGCTTTCGTATAGGGATGGCATTATTCCGTCGATATTTTCAGGACCCATGTGTAACATTGCTTGCAATTTCGATATTGGCTATTCAGCTAATATTAAGATGTTGATAGGCGAGGAAAAGTCCGACAATTGCTGTCATTGATTTTCTACCGACTTCCAAAAAGGAGGAGGAGCTACTCAATTTGACTGTATTTCTACCGACTTCCAAAAAAAGGAGAAGGTACTCAATTCGACTGTTTTTTTATATTTGTTACCTCATAACTTTTGACTGTGTGAACCATTCCCAAAATTCTTTTGTTGGAAAGCTGGTGTTTCCCGTGTTGTCCCATTTAAATTTCATCAATTTCGGTCAAGTAGTTTTTGAGTTACATTCAAATAACTAAACAAAATGGAAGTCAGTATAAAAATTTTCAAATTGCTTCTTCTTGCTGTACTTGTTCTACATTCATGTTGCCCTGAGTTTTGGCGCGCGGTGGATTAACTGGTGTTCGTGACAGTATACGCAAAGTGTACAAAATTAACGATATTTTTCTGTTGCCCTCGTTAATCTCCTTAAACGTTTTAGTATTATCGTTCACCGTATTTCTAGACCGTGACTCAGGCAGGTAATTAATTACAGACATTGCGACTGTGACTTGACTTAAACTTATGAATAAAAATGTCACTTTATGTAATTTATAAATATTTATATTATTAACTTGTAACTTGGCAAATGTACAGTCAGCCATTCCACTAATAAAGGAAAAAAATAGGAGTTACTCGGTGCTTCCATTATTGGTAGCAAGTTGTAAAAATTTATGTCTAGTAGTTAAAATGAAGAGTTTTATAGTAGCTTTGTTGATGATTATTACAGTATTTTGAAGCAAACGTGAAAAAAACTGAGCAAAATGTTATTAGCAGAGCGTGGTTTCGATCCACGGACCTCTGGGTTATGGGCCCAGCACGCTTCCACTGCGCCACTCTGCTTTAGTCAGAACCTTCGAATTTTGACTAGACTTCGAACAAGCCGTAAAAAGAAGGTATTCTAATAATTTTATTTCTATCCAAAACTAATATTGAGTCTGCTAGAAATTTTCCAAAGTACTACGCTCCACAAAAACTAAAAACGTTTGATTATTTCAAAGAATTGATAAGAAACATTGCTTTATCAATAACTCTCTTCTTAGTACTTATTTCAGAAACAATACCCCAACCCTGTTTCCTGAGACGTAAGCCCTCAATGGTTCGAGCTTCGCCATTTGTCTCCGAGATGGACAAAGTTTTAAAATAAAACAATGTGGCCGCAGCATCCCGGCGCCAGTTCTTAAGTTTTAATATGCGTACGTTTAAATTGAATTCTCAGGTAAAGTTGGGAAAGATTCATTTAATGGTTTTTTATGGTCTTTTCAGGTTCAGACGTCAGAGTATGCAGACTATTAGTTTTAACTGTTGATGATGAAGGAAACCCTTTAAGATGTTCCCAATACCATTGGACCAATTGAAGCAGAGGTTCTAATACAAGACCCTGAGGCACTCCAAATTTCTATGGAACGGAATTCGGCACTGGATTAATTTTCACTGGAAGACGTCTCGCTGGCAGAGAGTTTCGTACCCCTGCAGTGGGAAGGTAATGTCTGATTAATGCACAAGAACAGTACATACGTAGTTCTTCTTATATATTAGTATCTTTATCAACCCAGTTTTTTTCTGACCTTACCATTTTTGTTAATTTTATCCTACTTAACCACAGCCCATAGTTTTTCTTTGATTCTTCTTTCTGTACATGTGTGTAATAACAACTCATTATTCTACTATTAAATAATAATAAAAATATAAATTGAGTAAGCGACTGTTTGTTCCTTATAAATAACTAACAGATCAATTGTGTGCTTTATACGCCTCTGCAGATTCCTTCGAGGATTTTTAGCTATATGAGGATTGTTATGTATGACTATTTACTAAATGGTAATTAGCACTTTTAATTATTTTAGTATTTACTTTTACACACACTTTACCAATATAGCGTCAGTTTTGCCAACCACATGTTTATTAATTTCCTATAATTTCCAGTGATATTAAATTAAGCGAGTACTTTCAATTCAAGTATAATGAATGTAAATTGCATAATATTTCAAAGGCTGTCTAAAAACATCAGCTCTTTCATCTGTTAAAAGTAAATTATTCAAAATTCTTGTTTATGCCCCATTTCAGAGTCCGCTAAACTTTTATGGAAACTCAAGGCTTGTAGTGAAATTTCTTAAGACGATGTTAGATGTAGTATTTATTTTTTGGCCGGACAGCAAGTGATCGTGTATGGCTTGTAAATAAGAGGAGTGACTATTTGACCTGGTTGCTGGAATTGGACAACCAGCGTAAGGCAACTGGCGGTAAGTGGATGTAGAGAACTTCGCGAGGTATTGGATGCGCCAATATTAATCTGTCCGCATCAGGACAAAAAAATAGATTTATGAATGAAACTTGCCTCGAATGAGGCTTGCTGATTCGGACAGATTAAGGGGGGGGGTGTATTGTTTGGCCTGAAAACTAACATGTTAGATATAATCTCTTCTTACTCCACACAAGTACAAACACAATATATGACAATGAGTTTTCCAACTGTGCAAATTGTATTCATTCTATTTGGCCTCCTAAGACGAAGGTGCGCGGCCGAAGTTCGGCATGATTACGCCTGTACAACCCGGTCAGAATATCTGTGCACCTCGCTGGAATGCGGCGCCTCTCCCGCTTCCCCTGTCACCTCTCCGCGCACTCCCCGGTGCGACAGTACGGTTAGCATCTTCGTTGCCGATACACGTCCCGATAATTTTGATATTTTCGCTTTGTTGTTGTTTTGTTTTTTAATATTTATTGTTAAGTTCAGACTGTTTACTGTTAAGTTTGGACTGGTTTGGTTGTTATTAAAATTGTTGTAGCTGTTAAACTGAAGTCATGGGAAAAACTATACACAGCGAATCAAGAAATTTAATCTTGTTCAAGTTTTTTGAATCGGAGAAAGCAAATAAACAGTACACCATACCTGTAGACCAAGTGGTGAAACGAACCCTATCGAATATATATGGAACTTGGTAAAGCAAAGGGTGGCAGATAAAAACATTGACCAATCGGAAAAGAAAATAGAACAACTTACAAAAGATGCGATTAAGTCAATTACGCCAGCTGACTGGAAAAAAGAAGTGAATCACGTGGAGAGACTACAGCGAGAATACTGGGAAAAGGATCATCTAGCAGATTACAACATCACACAACTTTTAATATCACTAGGGGAAGATAGTTCGGAGAGTTCAGGAAGTGAGAGTGAGGAAGATACAATGTCAGGCATAGAGTCAATAATTTATAGTGACTGAGTTTAATAATAAATGTTTTTGTAATCAAAATTATTGTTTTTTAATAACAAACCCTTTATCAATAATAAATTGATTTGAAAAGGTTAGTAATTTTTTTTACCTCCACATTTCTCGAAAAAACTTTTTTTCACACCGTACCCAGACCGCCGATATGACGTCACGAGGTCAGGTGCACAGATATTGTGACCGGGTTGTAATGCTATTTGAATTACTGACACACTATGCCAAAATTACGTTGCGTTATAGCGTACAGCGTAACTTCGGTCGGGCGTAAGTTCAACGGCAACTTATTCTGTAGAGAGCACACATTATATGCGAATTATACCGAAGTTCGGTTCGCCGTTCGATTGCCGACGAAGAGCGGAAGCGGAGAGCAGCGTGGAGCCAGTAATGTCCGCCCGTCCGTAGTGTTTAGTTTTGCCTCATTCTGCGCCGCGACGCACTTTCTTTTTTGTGTCATTAAAAACCTAAAATAAGTACCTACTCCATGTTTACGCTCCAGACACTGAACATACACACAAAGTTGCGCAACTTTATTTCTGTCGCGTAAGTAAGTAAACTAATGCTGTGTCATATCGGCCGAATACGTTGGAACGGGAAATCAGCCGCGGAACTTCGGTCGCGTACCGTCGGCATAGTGTGCTTAGACACTTAAAGGATGCGATGGGTTATTCCATCCTTAGAACTGAAGTTTTGATTGACTATTAAACCTTTCGCCCAGTTATCGCACATACTACAGTGTCATTTACACCCTAACACATTGCGCATTGCTTCGCGGCAGAATATCTGGCACTAACCAAGACGAACTCTGGTATAAGATATTATATATTACGCATCCCGACTAAGGAGATTCTTTAAATCCGTCTCGTCACGGTGGAAATGATGCATTTGCGAGGATTTCAATTCCGTTCTAAGTTTTGACTATCTACGCTTAGGCATCTTAATGGTCGGAATATTCCTGTCTGCTTTTGTCTGTTTACTGTCGGTTTTCACGAAGTAGGTTGTTTTCAAATAACAATGCAGTTGTAACCGTAAAGTACTTTTATGAGTTTATTATTTACTCTATAGCGTTATGCTTGCATAATATACTTTTACGTTAAACTTATTCAATGAATATTACAACAACACGGCCGGCTGAGTAAGAACAATGGCGACGATAAAGCGGCAGGAATTCAAAACGAATGTTGAAAATTCAAGATTAAATGTGCAATACAAGGAGGACATGAGAGTTTTATTTATATTTCACTAGTGACTGCCCTCGACTTCGTTCGCGTAGTAGGCTCAGTCTTCGGCCTCGCCATAACCTCCTATATTTTCTTGGTTTCATTTTCATAAGAACCTTCTCCTGACAATAATTATCACAACAAAAAAATTTAGCCGGATTGTTCCATACGTTCTCAAGTTATTGAGTGACCAGAAAAAATAGGGGTCAATGTTTATACACATAGATGTAATTTTATTTGCTGTTACAGGTCAAAACTGCTGAGATGCCAAGAGATGCAATGTGTGTGAAGTTAGCATGAACTTTTTTAATTGTTTTTTAATAGATTTTGTCTCAGAACTATTGCTGCACAGTCGGAAGGCGATAGTACTTCGTATTTTCCAACATATATGTGGTCTAATAATTGAAAATTGTTAAGATGCTGGGAGGTAGTAAGCGAAGTCTGCATTCTATTAGAAATGTACTAGAAAGGTAACTAAAAAAATAATTGCGATTCTAGAAATCGTTATGCTAGATTAACAGACACCGTTAGACAACTATAGTTTTAACTTGATTGAAACTTTCGTAAGTATTACACATTTTAATGTTATTTAACGGTTTAACTTACGCGGTAGGTATAGTGGAATATCTGGACCGGTTTCGTGACCGTTCGGGCCACTTCTTCATGGAGTACTTGCGCACCCGGCTGCGTTCGCGCTAGTATTGTTAGTAACTATAGTTTTGAAAAGAGCGTTCCAGGAACCCTCCGCCAATTTCGACAGTGTCCGGATGCGGTCACATCTCTAATCGTTATTACTTGAAAACTGTTTATCCGTCCGAGTTGGCGGAAACAAATATATTTTTAATTTAACCAGCAATGTCTTTTTTGATCAAACATTGCTGTTCAGTTTTCACTTAAACTGGTGTACAGTAGCTGATAAGTATTTACGTAATAGGGCCGTTTTCTTAGTAGCTTCAGTATTTAATAGGTTAATTAAAGTAAATATTACTTATGTAAAAAAATGTTAACTTGAGGCTTTCTGGTTTAGATTATATCTATTTCATTATCCGACTGCGGCGACGCCAAAAGGTACCCCTAACTCTAAGGTTACGTGTATGACCTGTGTGTATGTATGTAAGTATGTATGCAAGTATGCATGTAAGTAAGAATATATGTAAGTATGTATGCATGCATGTAAGTATATAATGTAAATATGTATATATGTCCTTTCCTATGTCCGCTACTACTAAACGGCTCAACCGATTTCGATAAATGATACGTGGTTAGATTGTGGTGTGAAAAATTACTCTACTGCGGCAAATCCCAAAAGAGGGGTGAGTTTTATGCGCTTTTATGTGCAGGCTGATTATTTTCGTAGTCGGATTATTAAACTTTGAGTTTGTTTTCCTGTTTGAAATATTATCTTTTAAAGCATGGTGGGCATTACCTGTGGCATTACCTTACTGGTGGAAGCCTGTCTAGCGAACACGCTCATATGCCAGGATTGAGTATTCTAATATTATTAGTTTAGTTACCTAAATACTAATTTAGCTTGGCCGAGATAAGCCAAACTTAGTTTTATCTAACTCTTACTTACGATTACATTTAATTTGCGTTACAGAGCTTCTTTGTAACCTACGTCTTGTCTTATCAGTTTAAAGCTGGAGGCCAGCTTGAGTTTTCCTCGCCGCCGCATAAAAAAATCCCCGGGCAAAAGGAGTGATTGTAGCATTATATCCTTAGTTATTTCCCTTTTTTTATTCTCACCTTCAGATTCGGCAAAAAGCCATTCCATACGAATCCGTACTGTACTAAAGATAAAAGTATATATTACAGACGGTCATTGTCAATGGTCCGCATCAGTGCATCCAGACAAATCGATCTAAAAATCTATATATGTTCGATTACCTTCAGCCTGTTATTTTTGTATATCACGGATTCGATAGTTAAGGCGCTGTCAGCTCAGCGCTTGGCTACGTTCGATTTCCTTTATTTGAAATCAAGCAAGCGCATCTCGTAAAACGTACAAAATTAAAAAAACATAATGTGCACTAATAAATAAAAAAATAATTCGTCAATGTATGTGTATTAAAAATTGCTATTTTATGATATGTGTTTCATGACAAATACAATACTGAACAAAAAGAAAAACTGTTTTAAAGGTGAAATTAAGTGGTTTGTTCGTATATTTTATGTACTTCTAGCACGTTAAAATATGTTTTTAATTCCGTCAATGTCAAAGTCTTAGAAATATCATAGTATTTTTTGTAATTTTTAATTACATTGCTGTTTAATTAATATTAGAGATAAACTGCTTTAAAAAGCCTCATTTTAATCGACACCATGAATTGACAGCACCTTAAGCGACGTTCACGTAAAGAATGAAATCGAATATATGTATGTAGCATATGGGCTACTTTTAAACCTGAAAACTATTCCTGCGGGATCACCGACCAGCAGTGTACGACGAAATTTTCCGAAACCACGAATCAAAGCTAACGTATTATAAGTCCAAAGCCAATGAACATCAAATGAGTTGAACAAGTACTTATATATAAAGACGCTTTATTTTCATACTTCAACAGACTTCTAAACGTATTAAAGTCAATGAACAGATGAAAAGGAACCATCTTGTCAACGGCAGCCGGAAATTTAATTCTGGTTCAGAAACTGACCCAAGGTACAGAATACCTAAAAGTAGATGAGGTCTGACCATTGCAAGGCAAATCCTTGCTGGTTAATGGATCCAGTAAGGTTAAATTTTAAAACCATGATATGTAGGCTCATTAACCCTTTGCATACCAGAGACGTAAATTTACGTGCGTTTATTCATAAATATTTTGTTTTAATTATCATGATACACAAAGGATTAAGAGGACGCATAGATAGACTTGTCCATACTATAAGAAATAACTGTTTTCTACCTCCTAATATTATCCGATTTCAGTGGTTTATTTTTTCATATAATCAACACATTGTTTACTAGGCTCATGCGTTTTGATTTTTCCAGTTTTTTAATGTCCTATAAAGGAACAGCGGGCAGCGTTCCGGAAACTTCGCGAAGTCTTCTCGTCAAAAATACCCCAAGTGCCTCAAGACAAGATTCTTCGACCAATGTGTGTTGCCAGTGATGACATATGGCACTGAAACGTGGTTCCTTACTTAGGGCCTCATAAGCAAGCTCAAAGTAGCACAGCGAGCTATGGAGAGGTCTATTCTTGGGGTTTCTCTACGTGATCGAATCAGAAATGAGGAGATCCGTAGAAGAACGAAAGTCACCGACATAGCCCAGAAGATTAGGCAGTTAAAGTGGCAGTGGGCAGGGCACATAGCACGCAGAACAGATGGCCGATGGAGCCGAAAGGTTCTAGAGTGGAGACCATATACCGGCAAGCGCAGCGTAGGTCGCCCACCAAAAAGGTGGACTGACGACCTGATTAAGGTAGCATGACGTCGTTGGATGCAGGCCGCTTCCAACCGGTTCTTTTGGAAATTTCGGGGAGAGGTGCTATGTTACACTTATATGTATAATAATATTGCACAATATTTATCTGACACCTCGAAGAAAAAATATCGCAAATAAAACGACAGAAAAAATCATTCGTTTCGAATTTCTTAATATTTTGAGCGAAAACTACTATATTTTCTATAATCAGAAACCAGGTAAATTATTAAATTAAAGAGATATCTAGTTATTTTACCCTTGAGCGAATAAGTGATAATGTTTACAGACGCACCCTTGTTCCTGTCATGGCAGGTGCTTTACCCGCTCAAATACCTAAAAGCTTGCGCTTGCAGCCCTCCACCATATCTGAGAATGGCAAGTGCAGCACAGTGCAGTTTGAAGCTTAAATATTGGATGCACTGCAATTTTACACGGGCTGACGTGAAGCTTAACATTATACGAACGACTTGCTCGCCGCATAAGTAAGCTACCAATTGTAACAAGAAATAACAAGCCTTTGTTGGATCTGGTTTCGAAATTCCTAGCGGTACATTTAAGTTGAACAGCATCGAAGTCACGACTCGTGTCGGGGCCTAATCTGGAGAAAAATAGATAATATAGTAAGATTCGACAGCTCCGTTAGCTCAGTTGGTAGTGCCCTGCAGTCGAAGCGCGGAGTTACAGGTTTGATCCCTAGCCGAGGCAAATATCTGTGTGATGTGTAGAAGTGTGTTGTAAATAACAGACTTATTTCTACCGCAAAGCAGTTATGTTCGCATTACCGTGTTCCAGTTTCAAAGGTTGTGTTGCCGGCGACATTACAGTCACATGAGACTTAACAACTAAATGTCTCAGGGTTACGGGCGCAGTGCACTTCGTCACTTGTGAGAAACTGCATAATTGTAGGCAGAGGTTACCTTAAACACCAAGTGGGGCATTATGCTTGTTTCGTTTCCGGACCACATAAAAAATAGTTTATCTAATGATTTGACAATAAAATGTCTAAAAGTACTTTTTATTTTCTGGTTTATTATTTCTAAAATATTGATAAATAGATTTTTTATTGATAAATGAATAAAAAGTCTAACCACTTTATTTTCCATTTTATTATTTATAAAAAAATAAAAATAGCTTTTTTTGTGATTTTGGCAATAATAAAAAGATTAATTGTAATTTTTCTACCGACTTCCAAAAGGAGGAGGTACACAATTCAACTGTTTTTTTATGTTTGTTACCTCATAGCTTTGACTGGATGAACCGATTCTCAAAATTATTTTTTGTTTGAAAGCTGGTGCTTCCTGTGTGGTCCCATTTAAATTTCATCAAATTCGGTTCAGTATTTTTTGAGTTACACTCCAATGACTGAATAGAATGGAAGTCAGTACTCAAATTTTTCAAATAGTACTTGTATTCTAGTTCATTCTTTAAAAAGACGTAGTTTCTTTTGTGATTTTGGCAATTATTATATAGAGTACGCTTTAAGGTCTTTACACATGATATATGATTGCCACGTGGCTATTTAAATCATAGTACAATATGACAGGAGACATGTCTCATCGTTAGCGTTTGTATGTGTTGCACGTATCTTCTTCAAGCGTCGGACATTTGGGAGGTCGTGTCCCTTATAATCTTTGGTACTCGGAGAAAATCTTATATTTGGGGTAAATTGTTGGTAACATATTCTCAAGGGGCACATTGGCCATGTCTGCCGCATACAAAGTCTTAAGGAGCGAGACCTCGTCGTTTCAGCACTAGTTGTCGATGAATAAAATTTTAAAGTAATTATCGATAAACAAGTACAATTTGAAAAAATTGTACCGACTTCCATTCTATTCAATTATTGGAGTGTAAATTAAAAAAAACAGACCGAATTTGATAAATGGAACCACACGAGAAGCACCAGCTTTCAAACAAAAAAGAATTTTGAGAATCGGTTCACCCAGTCGAAAGTTATGAGGTATCTAACATTAAAAAAATACAGTCGAATAGAGTATGTCCAACTTTTTGGAAGTCGGTAGAAAATAGAACCGACTTCTACACTGAATAGTGTGAAATAACTTGTTGAAGTCGGTACCATGATAGTTCAAAAGTACCTATTATCATAATATTGTGCGCAAGGTACCGACTTCGACAAGTAATTTCACACTTTTTAGTGTTGTAGTCGGTCAAAATGTTGAGTAACATTTTTTCATTCTTTTTAGTGATCTAGTTATTTACGGGATCATTCACCGTCAATAAGGATATCATCAAGATGAGCGAAACACTTTTCAGTTATTGGAGTATAATCCAAAAACCGCTTGACCGAATTTGATGAAATGGAACCCCTTCGGAAGTAAACTATACCTTCCAAACAAAAAAGGAATTATCAAAATTACTCTGTAAAAATGTATATGCATGGTATACATGCAAATGTATACATAAAAAAATATCACGTCTACTCGCTTTTGGAAGTCGGTTGATAAAAAAAAAACAACCCGCGCTATCTCTGTCGCAGCTAGATCCAAGCTGGAGACAAGGTAAGATAGATAAATTCGACTTGTTTATAGTGTATCGACGTGACAAGTTTATCAACGATATTAGCTCGCACTAGTGTTGAAAAGCAGGTCGCTTACCGATTATAGTTTTATTTCCATTTACTCCTTTACATAGATTTAATGAAGGTTTATTATACTTTGTGATATATTACTAATTATTATCTATAATATTATAAATGCGAATGTTCGGATGGATGGTGGTTCGTTACTCAATCAGATAACGGATGAACGAATGACAATTATTTGGTATGCAAACTTCAACGTCTTGCTGTCCGTATTATTGGAGACATTGAAGTCACTCAACACCTAGAAGTCCTTTAACGCAGCTTGCGGTTGCATTAATGGTAACCGCTTCTTGATTCCATCTCCGCTTCCCATGAGGCGAGAGGCAGTCACTTTGGTTTAAACCATTATAGAAAAAGATAGGTGAGGCGTTGGAATAACACATATAGGATACTTTTACATATATACACTACTCTGGTGAAACCACGGGGCGCAGTTAGTAAGAATATATTGTTTATTAATACCATTTTTAGTAGTATTTATAATAATGATAAAACTAACTAACTAACCCGACAGACGTTCTGTCACGGGTAAAAACGTAATGGCATAAAAATATACGTAAATAAAAATATATGTATTTTATATGTACGATCGCGCGGCGAGAGTTTGGCTTTGACCGTTATTGCGCAGAAGTCAAAAATTGGGTATCACAGGGTGGCTAGAGGGACGAAGGACTCTTGTCTCTCTCTGTCACATCGAAGACGAGGGACTCTTGTCTCTCTCTGTCACATGGCGCGACAGTACCCATGCGCAGTAATCCCCTCCACCCGAAGGTCAAAGCCAAACTCTCGCCGCGCGATCTGTAATGAGCTTTCCAATCCACAGACACACAATCATACAACAGACAACACGTTGAAACACTCAACAAGTGAATAATATTCAAAGCAATAGCAATTGGCTAGAGACGAATGCAAGTAAAGCAATCTTTCAAATATTTACCGAAAACCTACCCGTAATAACTTGGCACGGAAACCTACCACCAACTTTAAAACGTCTAAATTCGCACATGAAAGTCCAATTTCAACCCGTACCTGAACGATTTTAGGAACAAAAAGCCAGCTGATTTTCCACGACCACGTAATAGAAAACAAAAGGTCCGTAATTTGCAAACTACACATCGGGTTTTGCTGCGAACTCGAAATAGATGTCCATGCCACAGCGAGAAAGGCCTGCGGACAGCAATCACCATCCTACAGACGGTAAGGTTCCATCTTCACTGCGAAACCACCCTTATACCTTCAACCTTACATCCTATAATTCCAACATCAGAAACCGATCCCGTTCTTTTCAAAACGTTTCACTAGATACAGCTCTAGTTCCAATAACCCAAGATCGGTTTTTGAATGCAGTTTTGAAGGTTTAAAGTCTTTTTGTGTGAACGTCACGAAACCGGTACAACCAGTGTCTGCCCGGTCAGTTGAGCAGTTGCTCTGTATAGCAAAAAATAACCACAATGCTTGGGTATCAGGATAATGGTGAGTTTTGATTTTATAGGTTGAGCTTTGTTTAAGAGAAAATTTTAGAGACCCCAGATTAAGTACATAGCAAGTGCGTCTTTGTCGTCTTCTCCATACAAACGTAATTCCAGACCTTTGGGATCTTGACTTCGGCATTTTTTTAGAATAGAATAGAATATTATTTATTTGCTTCAAATGTGATACATGACGTTTTTTACATGAAATATGTATTAGTCTACTACTACTAGTGATATATGTCGCTGTGTTTAGTCATACTTAGTATATCCTTTACATTCTGACACGAATTGTTGGAAAACGCGGGTTCACATTCCGTCCGAGGAAGTATTTTTTCAATCTAAAATTGCAATCTCGCTAAGGAAGAAGGCGTTAGTGATTTAAAAATCACATAATAAAAAGTTACTCAAGAGCCTGTCTTGGGCACTATTGCATCAGCAAATATCCTGTCTTGGAGCAGGAGCAAGTAAATTTCTGAATGAGGCTGAAGAAATAAGTCTCAGAATGACGAGCAGAGTCCAGTGCTCAGATCAGATCTACGCAGACTGGGTAACAATACGGATAAGCAAAGTGCGTAACACCAGGGCAATGAGTCGCCCGTTTCGTCCTTTGTCTACCGACTTCAAAAAAAAAAGGAGGAGGTACTCAATCCGACTGTATATATTTTTTTAATGTTTGTTACCTCATAACTTTTGACTGAGTGAACCGATTCTCAAAATTCTTTGTTCGAAAGCTGGTGCTTCCCGTGTGATCCCATTTAAATTTCATCAAATTCGGTCCAGTAGTTTTTGAGATACACTCCAATAACTGAATAGCATGGAAGTCGGTATGAATATTTTCAAATTGTACTTGTTACCAAACAAAATGAGTAAACTTTATAATTATCAGTTTTGTTTTTTTTTTTGCACTGGACGCACTATAGGTACCTTTTAATAATAACTTAAGAAAAATAAAACGATCACATCCACACACCTTCGCAGTAGGATTACCCTAGTTGCGGGTAGGGTTACCAGGACTTTAAATAAAACACCGGTTGTAAGTGTTAAATCCTGAATTCTGGAATAAAATTCCGGTCTTTGGCCGAAAACAAAACTAAGTATATTAGAAATACGTTTTATTAACCTTTATTATAATATTATTTATACTTATATTTCTGTCCACTAGCAACAACAAAAAATCCTTTTTGGTAGAAATTTCACTGGTAAATTCTTCACACGTCAGATGTTTTAAGTTATATTGTGTGAGTAGTATTGCTATTATTGACTCAACAGACAATCTGTTCCTATCCTTTGTCCACTGTGAAGTCATAAATGAGAAAACCCTTTCAACGTTTACGTTATGTGCCTACTAAAAAGTACCCACAAAACGGCATAACGAAAAATCCGGTATCAAATTAAATCCGGGCGGAGTCCGGTCTGTACTTAAAATCCGGCTTAGACCAGATCTAGACCGGAACCCTGGTCGCGGTAGGCGTGTATACATTACAAACATCCAAAACCTGAATACATCTCATCACACGAATATTTCAGCTGGGGATCGAACATAGTGATCACTTACCATCAGGTGAGCTGCCTTCTAGTTTGCCAACCTATCTCATAAAAAAATAATTAAACTCTTGTGACTATTACACATATTTATTTAATATCATAACCGACTTCACCATGAATGAACCGGTGTTATCGACCTAGTTTTATGCCTGCACGATGCCTATCTTCAGGGAGTTTATGCTGCAAGATCGTGTTTTAAACTATTTTTGCCGACCGCTTTTTTCAAAGAGGTAATAATTCAAAAGTTATTAAGGTTCCTGGAAACTTAGAAAGCAAATTGATAAGTCCCAAAGACCTTGAATGGTTCCCTAAAGTTTACAAAACATACTTTAACGTGCTCGAAATTGGCTGCCATTATTCAACTTCATTGTTTAACAGACAATGCCTCATAGTTTTGAAGATTTCTATGGAACCATAAGGATACCTGCACATAGGTGGTTCTAAACGTGCAGCTTTTCAATAAACTGTTATCAGCTTACAACTTACTAGAAATAAGTAACCATTATTTAACAATATTTGAAACTGTGAATGAAATTTAAATGGAACAACACGGAAAGCACCACCTTTCGAACAAAAAAATGATTTTGAGAATCGGTTCACCCAGTCGAAAGTTATGAGGAAACAAACATAAAAAAATACAGTCGAAATGAGCACCTCCTTCTTTTTGGAAGTCTGTAGAAAACTACTGGCCAGATCTTGATTAAATTTAAATTAAACGACATGCGAAGCACCAGCTATTAAATAAAAACAGAATCATCATAATCGGTGCATATGGTAAAAAGTCATGAGGTAACTCAAAAAAAAAAATACAGACCCATTGAAATCTCATGCTTTTTCGGAAGCCATTTGAAAATATACATTGTATCAAGACGTATGATAAGCCACGATGACCTTATTCAAATTAAAGATATTCTGATAAAGTTAAGTATAAGTTACAGCTAAGAGATTACAGGTTATTAAAACTTTGACGTTAAGTAGAAACTGCTTTCAAATTAATAAAGCTATAAATGTTACTGATATAAACAGTAAACTGCTAAGAATTATCAACTTATTAAAACGAAGAATATTTCTGGCATACGTGTTGTAATTTCAGGTTAATTAAGTTTTCTTATACTATCTGTAAGCGTCATAACTGCCCATGGCAGTTGCATTACCAACCAGAGTTTTAAACTGAAGTTTCAGTTTGCGTCAGGCTCGCTACTCCGAGAATTACGGATTTGTAGTATACATAAGTCTTATTTGTCTAGTAATTTAATTTAGCTATATTGCCCTTCTAACCATAACTATCCCACTTCGAAATAGGTTCACAAGCAATTCAATGGTACCAATAAATTAATGTCAATTAAAACATACCAATTATAAGTACCTTGCAATATGCCTGATTTTCTACCGACTTCCAAAAAAAGGAGGTACTCAATTCGGCTGTTCTTTTTTGTTTGTTACCTCATAACTTTCGAATGGGTGGACCGATTCTCAAAATTCTTTTTTGTTTGAATGCTGGTGCTTCCCGTGTGGTTCCAATTAAATTTCATCAAAATCGGTCTAGTAGTTTTTGAGTTACACTCCAATAACTGATGTTTACCAAAGTAATGGAATGGAAGTCGGTTTTAAATTTTTCAAATTGCACTTGTTCACGTCTCGATTTTTAACACGCTTCAATTTCTGCAGCCAGACGTTTTGTTAACCCGTTGAATTGCGATTCACCATATTTGGCTATACAATAGATTTCGCAGAAATCAACCTACTTTTCCAGGAACTGTAGCGTGTGTGGTTAAACCGTCAAAATAATATTAAAATGTGTAATATTTACGAAAGTTTCAATCAAGTTATAGCCACAAATTGCTCAAAATTTTTTATAAAATATTGAATTCTACCAAAAGTAAGCGCTGCAATTAACTACCATTACCTTTAATCATTACCCGTTATCATAATTAGTTGAAAGAAAAGCAACTATATACTACATTCGAAGCACGCCTATCTAAAATTTAGAAAAAACGCAGCCAACAAATCCCTTATGAAAACGCCTCTGTAAGTAAACTTCGAAAATAAACGCAGCCCGGGTATGTGAGCCAATTAACTCCTCAATGGTATTGGAGATAAAATATTTGGAACGTGAGATAGGGCGAGCTTTATTGGTGGGGCACCTACCCTACTCTTAACAACGGGGAGATTATTGAATCTTGTTTGGTAATTTCACGTATATGAAGTTATGTGTTTCTGAAAATGGTCCTGAACTGTAATTGAAATCTAGAAAGATATATTGGTTTATTATACGTCCTGGGAAGATTATTCTGTAGGTTCTACAAAAAGAGTAGATCGTCTGTGTAGACGATCCACTCTTTTCGTACCTTTAAAGTCCTGCCAATGAATAGAATTCGTTTATCGAAAATAATCACTTAGATATGATATAAATAAAATGCGACTAACTACGGTGCTGTCAGCGTAATTAAACTAAACTACGGATAAAATACAGGATTTTGTCTAATTTCTGGGTTGAACAATTTCAACTTCGATTTACAATTTACTTAAATACAAATTTTATTAGGCGGCTAGCTATTCATTTTTAAAAGTGTATCCGTTAAGTCTCATTTTTTATTCTGTCAATCACGATTGTTCAGATACTATATGAGTACTATATGTACATACCACACATGTACATGTACTTTATCGTAAATATATAGTAACCGTCACAAAGATGTGTAAACTCACTGAGGAGATATAAGTTTTTTTGAACCGTGAGTATATCGTTCGGGATATCTATCCTATACTTGGAGTATTATAAGAACTTACATTAATTTGTGAATTAAATAATTCACTTAAACCTAAATAGGTTAGTGAATAGTTCTTTGAGTATTTATAATAATAAAAAACTTAAAATTATTAGTTATAAACTATCGTTTCGTCGTATCTATTAGTTTCGTCGTGTCGTTCGTATCTTTTAGTTTCGGCCATAATTGTTATTTAAGAATGAAAAGTCCTAGGACTCGCGTTATATTTACCGGATATTTTCTCCGGCCAGACCAAACTTACAGTAAAGATATATTTTTTAATTTGATAATAAAATTAACAGCCGCGAGCCGGAGTCAAACCGGCACCCTTTTCGTTGCTAGCCCAGATGTTCAACCAACTAACAAAGAACGCCGATTCTCGAATTCTCTCTATAGTGATAATTTTTAGTTTCTTATTTGAAGGCTTAGTATGCGTTACATAAAAAACAATGGAATTTAGGAAAAACATTGTAATTAAATATAAATTAATATTACTGTTACCTTATAAAATTAAGATGATCTTTCCTTACAAGGGAAATATTTCATGAAATATGCGCCATAATTATTACCTGTAACAAAAATGAAATTCATAAGTCAAACTCATCAAATCTCTTAATATAATTTGCAAGATGTATATTTTTTCGATAACGAAACGATAAAATTAAAAAAGTGTAAAACGGGAACACTTTTTACGAATATGGGACAAACATCCTCTTACCAATAGCAAAGACAAATCAATAAACAAACACAAACTTTCAGCCTCCTACCTGTCGAACTCGCTTGGGGCTTTAACCGAACCCCTCTATGCAATGGACAATAACTCGCTTCAGGATAGCAAATGGACTGTTCCCCTACTGACTGTAAAATTGCAGTCGGAATGTATACTTAGCAGGCTGCAGAGCAGTTGTGTACCATTCCGATCTCTTTTCACCGAACAATCCTCCTTCATTTGATGGTCTACTATAGTACTACGTGACAGTGGCGAAATCGTGGGGGCACCCTTAAAAAAGCCATAGTTATATAAGGAAGAGTTGTAGCTGAGCAATTGTGAAGCAGTATTTTGGTGTAAGTACGTTTTCTTTAGTATTCGCACTATCGCGGCACGCAGCGGTCTACCACCAAATCGCTACCCATATTGAGACAGCGATCAAATAGCTGCATTGACCAAGTCGTAAAAAAACAACAGTATTCCTTCTCAGCAGTCTATGCAACCTTCCAAACACTACGAATTTCAATTTAAGAAATCAACTCCCTGCCCCATAAAAGAAAATTTCATATCAGGGAACAATGAATTTTATTAAAATTCTGACCCTAATAAAATAAGATTCGTATGTAGAAATAAGAAACCACACCTGCGAGTAAGTGTGGAAATAAGCGCTTCCGCGAAATAAGTTGTTCTGAAAAGGGTGAGGTTTTCGCACCTGATACACGTGGGGTGAATGCCGAGGAGGCATAAAAAAACATGACAATGATCTGCCCCGAAGGTAGGACGATATACATACCTATTAGGTGCGCAATTCAACCTCTTTTTGCGGACAATGGGCTAGTTTTCCGGTCAAAAGGAAGGTCAAAAAATTCAAAGGCATTTGAATAGAAATTTTTCAACATACTTGCTCGTAGTGGTATTGCATGGCTTTTTTGTTCGTAAAGAAGTTATAAATCATGCTTGCTTTTTGCTTTACATGACCGCGGAAATGATTTTGACTTTACCTTTTTTTAAACTCGCCAAGAGTTTTTACTCGCATGACTATTTGGTTTTTTTTTTGTATAATTGGTCTACGGTCCCAAAACCCCCCTACGAATAGACGTTCTAACTTATTAGTCATTTGAAAATAAGATTTAACTTTTCTAAAATATGGCGACTCTACGTTCAACTTCCTTTGGGCATGTAGAGTCGGAAATTTAGTGTGCGGGTAGTTTGAAACTTGTAAAGTTTTCGGGCTCAGGAACCAGACTTGAGAACTGTTTAGACGTAAAACTTACGTAATTAGATTATTCATGACGCGAAAGTGTCGTGAGTTTTACAATACAATTAGAACGAAGGTTGGCTTGCCCTTACACTAAATGTACCTTAGTTTGCTGGTCTCCTAGTACACTAACAATATGATACCATATATTGTCTTTTTTGTTAGTTTATTTTTTCTTACTTGAGAATCCGACATACATAAATCATCATAGTAATCTATAGTAAAGATTTAAGAATCAAAGTAAAGAGACAATACAATTGGCAAATCTTATTATACATATATGGCCACATTAACAGAACCTGGAATTGGCATAAAATGCTGATTTTCTTAGCATTCAGGACAATCGAATCTCAGAAATTGTGGTTCATTAATCTTAATGAATCTCAAGACAGAACAATAGTGGTCACTACAAAGGCATAAAGGCCTCAACCTTTGCCTTATTTAGGTAGCTTTACTTCAGCTTAGTACTTTTATCTTGTTATCTCCAGACTACGCGTTCCCCTTTAGCTATAACTAACCGAGCCATAAAAAACTCCAAGCAGGTGTTACGAGGGTAGATTTCAAAATGTCTAAGACAAATATGCCAACTTATTTATGTTGTCAAGTAAAGGGCAGGCTTTCTTCTTATTTATGTCCATTCTGAGAATGAGATATCCAGATAAAAATATTTAAGGAAAAGCAACGTCGCAATTTTATTAGACTTCAATTAAAAACCAATATAATTATTGTTTTAATTTTATTTTATTTAAACACACTTTGTCCATAACGGTCGCGTAAATTGCATAGTAATAAAAGGTTCCTCAAGCACTAAGTGCCTTAAATAAAATCCATATCAAAACGGTTTCCGCATATAATATGTTTTTAGAGTTCCGCATCTCAAAAGAAAAAAGGAACCCTCATAAGAACAATTTGTAGTCCGTCTGTCAAGGCCATTTTTCTCAGGAACGCGTAGAGGTATCAAGTTTATACCAATTTATACCAAATTATTCGGATCTACGGTCTTTTTCAGTGATGAAAAAATTAACTTGTAAGTCACACAACAAGTCAGCACAACCAAAAGATATGACCGTTGCATATTTTCACATAATATAATCAAAATAATAATAATAATTTTATCACCAAAGAATACACCAAGAAAATACATATTTTGGGATTTCAGAAAGGAATTAAAACCTATAATTGGGTACTTCCCGTTGACCTGGAATCATAAAGTTGATAGAAGCAATGTCTTACAGCACATAGTAAAGGAAAAAATCTTAAAACTGTAAAAAGGCAGTTTAATAACAAAAAAGCGAATTTACTATTACAAACTTATTATTAGCGGTTGGTGCAATAAGCATTGTTTAACCCCCGTTTTTCAAAGTTGGTAATATATCTTCTAAAAACAGAAAAAAAACTGAGAAACCATATGCTTTTTACTTTTTTTTCGTGTCAATGGTACCACTTTCATTAAAGCTTGATTTAAAGCTGCAGAGCAGCAGAAATCTACAACTTTAAAGCAAGCTTAAATAGAATTTGGCCACTTTAATTCCGTCGTCTGTGGCATTAAAGAGGTTATCACTTGTGCAGGTGGTAGGGCATAAGGGACAAACGAGTAAATGTGACATCGTTTGAGTGACGAAACCGCAATCGCAAACAGTTTCAGTGTTTTCACGGTAGCCCCATTTGATATGTGCAAATCTTTTCACTAAACCCTTTAGTTATTTACCGTATATTTTACGTACCGTATAACAGTAAAATCTACCTAAAACAAAATATGCTATAGCCGCCGCGTTTCGCTGCCGAGGTGATATCTTTGCATAGAAATATCTCTCGGAGTCAGATTACTGAGATCCCGCCTTAAATTCAGCGAAAAGTAAATTCTGAGAAACGATACTGCAAAAGAATTTGAATAGGTAAATAAAAGATCTAAAGTCGGCATAATAGAGAGTTGAACTTAAAAGCTAGCAAGATAAAACATTTTTTAGACTTTCGCGGTTGTTAACTACATTATAATTAGTACTCACGGGATGTACACCACGATTAGGCAGGTTTTGGAGTTCCCGATATTTCGACGCAGTTACTTTTGACATACACCCCACATTTAGTCTACCCGTGAACATGGTGCATGTAACTGCGCCGAAATATCGGGAACTCCAAAACCTGCCTAATCGTGGTGTACATCCCGTGAGTACTTACTAATTATAATTAAAAAATATTTTTACCAAATATGGAACAGACTTCAATACTAAAAAGTGTGAAATAACACAATATTGTGCGCATGTTACCGACTTCGACAAGTTATTTCATACTTTTTAGTGTTGAAGTCGGTTTAATTTTTTTTGTAAACAATCACCCTTTTTAGTGATCTTGCTAGTTACGGGATACACCGTCAGTGATGATATCAAGATAGGCTAAACACTTTTCAGTTATTGGAGTGCAACTCAATAACTGCTTGACCGAATAAGATGATATTTAAATAGGACGACCTCGAAAGTATACTTTATCAAACAAAATAGGTTATAATAAAATCGATTCATATACGACGAAGTTATCTCAAGCGAACACACATACAAAATATATACGACCAAATTGAGAAATCTCCTGTTTTAAAGTCAGTTAAAATGAACTTAAGTATTACTCGGGAAAAAATTTGTGGTAAGAGTTCAGGATCTTTCTCAACTAAGCCCAGTCATCAGCCTTCGACTGGGCGCCATGGGAATTAATCAGTTTTTAGCAATCTCTAGTTTTTATGAAGGATATCTATATTCTTTTATTATATTCTCTATTAAGACGGGTACAGCCGGTCCATTCACGGAATTGCCTAAGACTCGCTAAATCAATATTAAGGCGCTGTCAGATCAGCGCTTCAGTTTCCTTTACTTGAAATCAAGCAAACGCATCTCTTAAAAACGTAAAAATCCATAAAAAATAATGTGCACTCTTAAATAAAAAAACCGTCAATGTATGTGTATTAAAAATTGCTATTTTATGATATGTTTTTCATAAGAAATATAATAGTGAATAAAAAGAAAAAATGTTTTAAAGGTGAAATAAATGTTATGTTTGAATTTTTTTAAATGTGTACTTAGAAGTTTTATAAATGTCACATTATTTTTTGTAGTTTTAAATTAATCGCTGCTTATGAGATAAACTGCTTTAAAAGCCCTCATTTTTATCGACATCGTGATATGACAGCACCTTAAAGATCGTATCGTATAATGATCGTATCATACATATCATATATACCAGAAGGAACGCTCTGTGGACTTAGCACGAAAATTTGCGTAGGTGTAACGTAATCGCATCGTAACATATTTAGTACAAACTGTCATTTATCTAGTACAATAAAGGCACATATTACTCATAGTTTGTACTGAATACGTCAAATATACGATAACGTTACACTTAAGCAGATATTCGTGCTCGGCCTACAGTACAGACTATGAGTAATCTATACCAAAAAAACTGGATGTACACAAAAACATTATGTATAAAATATCAATGTTTCATTTTTGCGAACCTTACAACGCCTTAGGACCCCATAGATCTCCGTTATCAGCGTTTACCACAAAATACTACATATAGCATGTCATCTTAAATCTCTAACCAAAAAGGGACCAGACGTAACGCGTGTACAATCACGATACAAGTCTTAAACAAAACAACTAAGTGCGAGTCGGACTCGAGCGTTGAGGGTTCCGTAACACAACATATTCGTATTATGTATTTTGTAAAATAATGTTTTCTTTTTAGTTTCCGTTATATTTCCCGTTTGATACTAGGCCGTATATAATGATTTTTTTTCATTTTAGTGTTTGTACAAAAAGTTTCACGCTTGAATATTATTACTGTTAATAATTTATTAAAACGCAAACAAAAGAGTGAAATATTAACACGTTTTACAAATTGTTATTTGTTAGTATATGATTATGATTATTCTTTATTATATGAGTATTCGTCTCTGTGCATAAAGTGACTTTCAGACGAAGAACTTTAAATAAGTCCAAAACCGATAGGAGATATTTTCCCGTAAGTATCCGGTATTATCAATAACCTAAATAATAATTATAGACAAAACTTGTATTCTTATGTACATTTTTATTATTGGCAGACTACTGGAAATACGTATACATTCTTACAGAGTATAAACTTTAACAATAATATCAAACGATTACATATTTCCTTATCAAAATGGACCTAGCATGCACATTACATAATAATATAATACACATAACATATGTAAGAATAAAATAAAATGTGATTTTCTTATCTTCACAACATAAAACTTATGCAACTTAGCATGCAATATAATATAACGCTCTAAGTTAAAATTACCTTAACTAAGTTTGAAATATAGACCATAACAGCCATAGAGATATAGAGATGCCGATCCGTGCGCTGAGTACAAAACCTGGTGTCGCAAGCAGCGGCCGTATTCCGCGATTTAACGTATTGTCAGCTTCAATAAGTTCATTTTCCACTGCGGTATTAAAACTTAACGTTTGCATATTCGTAAGTGCAGAGCAAGCATTGTAAATTGTTCACATGCAATATCGCGACCGGCGGCGTTCAGTCACATAATACAAATGTCGTGAACCGCCGCAAGCATCGTGTTCTGTTTTTGGGCATATTGCTGCGACACCGGCCCTGCCTCTTCCTGTGATTTGTGGTAACAGCACATTTTCTGTCAAAATGTTAACTTCCTACATATTACAGTCAAAATGTTAACTACTGTACTAGATAAATGATACTTTGTACTGTTTGTTGTTTGTGTGTTTTCACACACTTTCGTACAAGGCTTACAGGCAGACATATGGCGACGTAGGCTTGGTGGATCCTTTAGTTTCGTACGGAACCATAAAAACCATAAAAAGTGAAAAGTTCTACTATTTATTATTCTGTGAAAAAGGTCATCTAAGCGTTTGCGTTCGAGATTATATCTACAAGAGAAGCTTTCAATTTTATTATTTGAAATTATAAACTTGTAGCGTAACTGTATATAACTATTTTTCTTTTGGTTAAACTTAACTAAGTAAAAAATGAAAGAATGACGTGTATTGGTTTAGTGAAACTTCAGAACACAGCTCACAAATTATTAAAAAAAAATACTGAAGAATTTTGTATAGGCATGGAACCGGAGCGTCTCACAATTGGAGACTAAGTCTCATCGTTATGATCGCTTCAATAAAACTCATATAAATGTATATCACAATAAAATAAGCGAACACATACTGGAAACACACATAAAACAATACAAACATCCAAAACCCGAGTAAAAACATTTTAAGAATAAGAATAACGTTTATTAACTTAACTAGCTGCTATCCGCAGTTTCACCCGCGCGGTGATGGATGATGATGGTGATGATGAATCTTATATAGCCTATTTTACTCAGGGTGAATGTAGCTTTCCAATGGGGAAAGAATTTTTGAAATCGGTCGAGTACTTTTTGAGCCAATTCGTTACAAACATACATACACATATACAAATCTTTCCTCTTTATAATATTAGTATAGATAATATATATAAGTAGGTACAGAAGTAGGTAGGAGGTAGGTCTCCAAATTGAAATAACTATATATCAATACCCCCGTAGATTGAGTTTTCAGAGTTTGCAGGTTAAATTTACCTACATATTATTTTATTTAGGTACAAAAATGACCTATTGTGTTTTTTTTTTTATTAATAAAACTACGCTCCACAGACTCCAGGGTCCGTGCCTTTTTTAACTTACAGATTTTTGACAACTTACTTATAAATTTATAACATACAACAAATTACATACATGAGGAACATATCATTTTTTTTTTTTTAATCATACAACATACATATAACATAATACACTTAAAGTTATTGATTCATTTTATTCTGAGTTGGTGCAAGCATTCACAGCAGACCAGTGCCCGCAAACAGCACCCGTTCACGAGTTGACCCATGTGCCAGCCATCGCCTTCCTCAACCATTTCTGAGGGAAGATGGCGACCCGCCACACACGCCACCGCTTGCCAACACATTTCCGTGAGCATGTCTGCTCTGGATGCCCGCACCATCTCTTTGTCAGTTATAATTTCTTAACGCTAGCTTACATACAATTCGAAAAACTACATATATTACAGCAAATGGATTATAGTACATTTATTGTGAGCCCACGTTGCCCACTTTGCGCTGAAGAAGGGCCTCCATCACCACGCTGTTTCGATCCCTGATTGCCATCTTCAGGTTATAGCTGTAGATGGTTTGCTCGCTCGCAACCGTCGCTTGCCTCACAAACCGTCCGATGGCATCATGCTCGTCGTCGGCGTAGTAGACAAAGGTCCTAGTGTGCCGGGAAACCGCAACGACTGCGTGCGGGACGCTCTCGTGCAGCTTCATTTTGCATTTAGTTTTAATCACCGCGACTGACTCGTACGTCAGTCCCTGCGCCTCGTGAATGGTAAGGGTGCGTGATCCTTCGCCCTTACCACAGCCCTGGCTGGTCAGGGTCTCCTTTTCCTCCTGAGTGTGGACCAGAAAGAGGGTGTTTGGAAGGGATGTGGGGATTTTCGCTCCCGTGTAGCTCTCGAGGCGCAGGGACCTTATACTGGGAGCCGAGGAATATATACCGGAGTATATTTCCCTCAGCGCATACGCAACATCCATTGGGTTCCGGTGCGTGCACAACAACTCCTGGCTGATGTTCGTAACCAGGTTAGGGCGGTTATACCTTAGATCGGACAGGGACCTATTGTGGTTCACAATTTTGAGTCAATTTCTTTAATTTTTCAATTCTACAATAGTTTTACTAAGAGGTATTGTAAATGGTCAATGATTATGCAAGAGTACTTTGTGAGACCTTCACATTTTATTCGTAGTGCCACCAGGTCATCTATTTACCTACCTAAATAATAAATACTTTTTGTAGCCCGCCCTGGCGTACCTCACTTCGAATGGAACTCAGTTAAATGATATATATATATATATATAATTGTATTGATACACTAGCTGCGCCGCGCGATTTCACCCACATCGTGATGCATGATGACACGAAGAGTGTACAATTTAAATTTGAAGCCTCTGGTCCTCGATGTAGCGTTACACTGTGATTCGAAGACCAGCGCCTTCTCCCATTTTTGATTCCACTTAACTAAAATTATGTCAAAACAGATATATAAAAGAGAAAGAGAAATGAAACTATCAAAGGTTGTGCTTGCCAATGCATACTAAGTACATATAATGAATTTGTGTTAATAATTGTATGCTTTACACATGTGCGTGCGTTTAGGTTCCACAGGTTATACAAAATACTGTCTACGTCGTCATATTCCGATAGGCTCAGCCATGCAAGTATATAATTTTTTAGTTTATTATTGGAGTACTATTTTATGTTACATTCACGATCTAATTTATTAAGCTTATTGTACAATTGAGGAGCTGCATAATCAAAATGTCTTTTAGCGAATTTGCTGCGAGTACTTATCACTGGACAAAGGTTTGTTTGATTGATGTGGGTAAATGTGAAACTATATTTTTGTGATACCTTCTTAGAGCCTGGTATATAAAAATGATGATGAAAAGTATCACATGTGCTTCCCCGGAATATATTCTACGAGTACAACCTTGCCCAACTTAATCACGATCCGTTCAGCCGTTTGGGCGTGACAAAGTAACAAACAAACAGAGATAGAGTTTCATGTATTATTTTTTAAATGTAGCCTAGTAATAGCCTAATTTTAAAGTTATTCCTTATAATATCATATATTTGCCAGTGACAGTTCGTTTAAAATCGGTCCAGACGTTTCAGAGATTAGCCAGAACCAGAACAGACATTTTTTTTTTGTGCAAGTACCGTCTATACTTTCATATGCATTTGCAGTGAAAATTTTCCATCCGGTGACGCTGTAAATGCAAACCGGTAAAGGCAAACAGCATTTAATCTGATCAAAAAAAAGAACTTAAAAGCTGTTAATTTGGTATTACAAACAGACACTTCAATTTTATTTATCTGTATCAAATTTATAGAAAAGATAGTAGTAGACATACATAGACCAAAATAATTGTTCACTTTGTAATTCAAATGACTGGTGCGCAAAGTCATACGTGAGCCATAGAGCTGTACATAGAGGTGCCATAAAAATAATAAGTCCACAAAGCCCGACATAGCCACAATAAGCGCACTACAAGTCCAACGTTCCCAACAATGTGACCAGTTTTTCCCCAACTCCCCACTATTTATTATCCATTGTGCTCAGAATAAGCACAGTGTAATTGGGTGACAGCGCATAAGCTGGCCACAATAGGCTCAGTTTGACATATTGCTCCTCTACGTAGTCTTGAAAATAGAATTCTAGAAAATAAATCTTTAGCGAGAAAATTGCTTAGGCATTGACATTCTCTTCACCATGCAAATATGGCTCCAGGAATCGAACTTGGGACCTCGGTCCCCGATTCTTGGGGTTACGAAGCCACTTCGAAGGCAGGGTAAACAGCTGAGCTATCGGAGACGAGATATAATATATGACGGAAAGTCGGCCCCAGGGTAACTTTTAGAAGTCGTGACGTCAAGGTAGTCCATGTTAAATGCCTACGCAGACTGGGACGGCATGGCAAGTGATTTAATTTTTTAACAATGGACATTCAAAAAACGCTGTGAAGCTCTTACCCGGCAAGCGCGAGCAAGGTTTGACAACCTTCTGTACCAACCCCCAGCACGGAAGGATTTGTACAGAAGGAATGTTTATAATATGTGCATAGTAATATACAATAAAATACCAAATGACATTAAAATATTAAATGGCAATAACTTTAGACGAAAATTGACTAGTTATTTGCTGGAATAGAGTTTTCATAGTGTTAAGGAGTTTAGAGACTCAAAAATGTACCTAATGATTTGTTAATAATTTGATTTTAAGTAATGCTATTTATTTCCTTATTTTGACATTTATCTATTTTAATTATAATACCATTTTTTTTTCTAACTTGATATTTACTTTAATATTATATACAATCTTAATTTTTGAAGTTCAAGAATTCGCACGTCTGCTTGCAGATTGAGTACAATTTGCCACATTTATATTATTTAAGACCTTTATGACTGTATTCTGGCGAATAAATGATTTGATTGATTGATTGATTGATTGATTGAACGTATTGTTATAAAAATACGACATAAATTGCTATGCTTCAAAATGATACCGTGGCATCGAAAGGGATTTCATTGCACGGCGTTGAAAGAAGCGCCACGGGCTCCCGCGGCGGGATGCCGTGGCGTGCTGCGGTAGGCAACTGCACGGCATGCCGAGGACTCTGCCGGCACTTGTTGTGACATACCGCGGAGTGAGGCGCATTTAAAATAATTAATATTAATAGCATGTGCACCTTCTTCGTCTGCAATAATCGACATTAACACTAAATCCCAATCTACCATTTTAAAACTGAGGCAAACTTTGTCATGCCGCGGCGTGCAGTGGCAAAGCGCTGGAATGTCTCGGTACCTAAGCGGCTAGTGTGCGCTGACTGACGGCAAAATCCTTTGCCATCCCGTACTGGTCTGCGTTGGCTTTTAGGATACACAAAGTTCGCAGGAGTAATGCTATGGACGAGCAATAAAAAATAGTTTTGAATGCTTAAGCTCGATTTTTTATGGAGACAGTATTCGCTTAATAGGTTACATTTAATTTGCAGTTGAAGCTTGATGGTACATCTTCGCCACGACATAACATTATCATCATCTCAGCCATATGACGTCTACTGCTGAACATACGCCTTGCATCCAACATCGTCCTACGACTTTTGTCAGGTCGTCAGTCCACCTTTTCGGTGGACGACCTACATCACCACTCCAGAACCTTCCGGCCCTCTCGACTATTTTTTCTGCAAGGTATTTGCCCTGCCCACTGCCATTTTAAGTGCCTTATCTTATTTATGACATAATATAATATGGTTTAATGATATCCACTAGAAATACCTACTACTCGTAGATATGTAATAATATGTATTCCGATTCTTACACCGAGTGCTGATATCTAAATTTGACTGAATGACCTATAACTGTCCGTTTATCTACGAACAGATAATTCTAGTGTGAAACTGGTATATACCTACTCATATTGGGGGTCCACAGAGGTAAAAAGTAAAAACATAGATAGTTCTATAATTTAATAAATTACCTTTTTCTGATTATAAATTATATACCTAGAGTAGCTGTGGCTCAAGATATTGAGAAATGCGATAGGAAAGTTTTTTGTGTCGTTTTATTCGCGATTTTTTCTTCAAGGTGCCAGATATATGTATTAATAAGTCTTTTTTTAAACTCTTAACTATGTACAGAACTTTTGTTCATGTTTGTATCAGTAACTAGTATGTCTGAACTGTGCGACGAAAAACATAGCGTTTTACGATTTTTTTGTCATTGGGCAGCGCTTTAAAGCTTCTTGTGTAAGCTTATGTACTGGGCAGTACGTAAGTACAGTGCGCTCAGCATTACTATATGGTCACTGTGGCGGTTCTTTTGTTGTTGATATTGGACTAATAATTCAGTTTCTCGGTTAATATCTTTTGTCTAGTACGCAAATGGATAGTGAGTGCGTCGCTGATATTTAATCTGGGGAAAAGGGAGCCAGCGTGGCACTTAGTGTGAAAATATTTAGGAGAATCCCTATATGTACTCGTTTATATTTGAAATTTGGATGGTCGAGGCCTTTTTATATTAATATATTTTAAATTATTATAGGTTTTTTTTATGTCACTGTTACGCTGCAAGCACGAGGGTCGAGGACCAAGGTGACCGGTAACCTCTGCCTATAACAGCTGCATTTCGCCACAAGTGACGAACTGCACTGCACCCGTTATTGCCCCTTTTGTAGACGGGCAAGACGTGCACCTGATGGTAATCGTTACACTTTCCCATGTCAGTTGCAGTGCCACCCGGAGTTTGGAACTGTGGCTTTGCTTACCACTTTACTGGGGTTGGCTTTAGAATCGTGACCCCTGAATTTGGTGAAACAAAAACTGTGGG
The DNA here is from genome assembly GCA_917880725.1 of Selenia dentaria. Taxonomy (NCBI): domain Eukaryota; kingdom Metazoa; phylum Arthropoda; class Insecta; order Lepidoptera; family Geometridae; genus Selenia; species Selenia dentaria. The sequence continues at coordinate 31,017,698 of OU862885.1, read as the reverse complement.
TGGGTTGAAGGGGTTTGTATAAAGCGTATTTACAACATTTTAGCTGCCGGAGACACGCCAAAATAGTCTAAATAGTTAATTAAAGTTTCAATAAAACACCGTAATTTTGATAGTGACAGGTGACATAAATGACATTAATGCGTAAAACGAAACGTGCCGCGGCAGCGGCCGGCGAGCGCTTCATCAAACTACTTTTGTTCCAAATTTGTGCACAATAGTATATCAGTAGCTATCTAATGAATTGGCAAAGTCACTTGTCTGTGACATACCTATAGGTTAGTTATAGTTAGTTAGAATAGGTCGAAGTCAGTGACAGAACCGACTCATAGCACCCCGATTTCAAGCAGTCTTGTCGGATTGCAGAGCCGACGCGGGGGTGGTAGTAGATCGAAATGCAGTACTTAACCTCAAAATATTTAAACAAACATAACTCGAAAACTAATGGTCTCCGGCGGGTGGGGTTTGCGGGGGGGCACTACCCGAACCCCCCCCCCCGCCTCCCCCCCCCCCCCGAATTCAGGCGCCACGATTCTAAATGTTTACCCTGTACTGTGCTCGTCTTCACTACTACTTACTGACTATGCTTACTTGTCACTTAAATGCATAAAAAAGATAACTCTAAAACCTTCAGACACATCTTGATTTTTAAATACCAACTGGTTAATTGTGAAATGGTAGGTATATAATAAACGGCTATTATTCGTAGAATAAATAGCAATGAATATGACCGTGCGCATTATAAAAATGGAAGCAAAGGGCTTTGTGCGTAACGGTGGTATGGTACGAGTATGTATGGCATATATCGATGGCACATTTCTACATATCTGGTATTTTGTAATTAAATAATGGTGGAAGGGAAACCAGCTGTTCGGAGCCGGCTCCAGCTCAGTAGGTAAGAGACCCTGCCTTCGTAGCGTTGAGTCCCATTTCCGATCCCTGATAGAGGTTAATATTTGTGTGGCGAGCAGAAATGTTTGTACTCGGACTTTGGATGTTGCGATGTGTTATTGTGTGTGTCCATGCCTCATACGACACGAGTATGTGTGTGTAACGATATTATAGTCACTTTCCGCGCGGACAAACAAGAAAAAGTTTAAAGTGAAAACAGATCCGCATGAGAAAGCATTATCTCAAAGTTCACATCTAAGGGAACAGGATAAAAAAAGGTGCAAGAGTATAAGGGGCACCAGGAAAACGAAACTTGCGTAAATAAGTTCACAATTGGACTAGAAACACCAATTAATTTGAAACCGCGCCAATCAAGAAAAACAAACAAGGCTAAAAGAAAAGGTAAAAAGGAGAGCAAAAGTAAATTGAAATACGGCCATGGTGAATTAAGAAAAGACGAGTTTTTTTATGTAATTAAGAAGAACAAGGTGACAATACATCAGAATTTTGCCAGTCGGTGACTTTTATATTATAAGCATCCAATAAGGACATTTGGAACTTCCACCCGTAAGGGGTGAAGCGAGCGAAGCCGCTGGCTGGTCAGCTATTTCCTCACAAACTCACATGAAGTCCCCTGAGAAATCAATTCATCAAGAACCTTTTGTGTTTCGCTTTAATTGTTATTGTTCAGGATTCTTTTGTTAGTTGATGGATCACGGTATAAACGAAAGTTTTCGATGAGATTGAGTTTTATTACCCTTAGGTATAATAGTTAATAATAGACAAAAGTATATGCTCGTATTAAATTTAATACTTGATAGAATAGTTTTTGAGTACAAGTGAGGTACACTTGATGGTTAGTGATGAACTGTCACACAATACAGGGTGAATTTTTAAGACGGGACAGTAAGAGCAGCTACCTTAACCGTTATATTTAAAGGAAAACGTTACTAAGAGACATTCCATAACTTTTAGAGATATTATGAATTGCATTCAGAGATTTTAGGAAAAATTTAGCGTCACCAAAAAAAGAGCCTGTATAGATCTAAAATGGCGACTTGCTATCAAGGGCAGGTGCTGGGACACGTGACATGACTGACCTGTGAGTGTCGACTGCACCTGCCATCATGCTGTGAAATTCATCACGTTACTTTCATCGAAAGCTCAAGCCCGAGGTGGGGATTGATTAATCGGCTGTGAAATTGTCGAAGGCATTTTATATGAGTGACGCATTTCCTTTCATCTTCGCTCAAACGCTAGTTGACCCCCAGACCAATAAATCTCACTTGGTCAGTGATACGGTCGAAAATGGAATAGCACATTAGACTCACACAATGGTGACTAGATCTCAAAGACAGAGTCGTCACCCCAAGACAATGGTTTTATAGGCTCAATCGCTCAGTATTTCACTTGCTGTCGAATAGATGTGAGAAAAAACATATTTTGACTCGTGAGTGGTTATATTAAAAAAAATACCTACCGACCAGGTACGCCTAAAAGGTACGATGTTCAATTGTCGTCTGGGCAAACGTAGGTATTGTAAAAAAATACAAATTACAATTTTCCCCGTTGGGATTTGAACCTGCGAGGTCCAGAGCACCTCAACTGATTTAACTTAGTAATAGGAACAGTTTAAAATGTGCTTGGAAGTGGTTTAGAAGTCATTTCAGAGTTTCTAAGTTAAGAGACAAATTTTGAAGTTGTTTTAGGGGAAACTCCAACCATGAAAGGTACCCGTGGGACGGTACGGTTTTTAATGGTTTCAAGTAAAATGAAAAACATTGATTTATTTGTAGTATGATAAAAAAAATAAAGAACTTATCATCTAAATACAGAGCGTCTGAACCAAATCAAAATGTCAAAGCTACCGAAGGCAGTATATTCTTTGAGGAAACCCCGTAATTTATTCCGTATTATCTTAGGGATATGCGAAGTTTCGAAAAAAAGCCTTTAAACTTTGTAAAGAAAAAGCTCTGTCCTTAAAATTGAATAACTTATGGCAGGTAGATGTTGGAATAAATAATGGCGCGCTAGAACTTGCCATTATAAATGGAAGGAAATAAATAATGACTCCTCGTTATTATTGACGTAATTAATGTCAAATACGAAGCTTTTTATAATTATATGAACTTATCATTTTAACAAATAGTATAAAAGGTTCTTACAAAGATTAAAATATACTTATAAATGTATTAAACCTTTGTTGAAGGAAAAGTGCCCAGAATGCTGGCTGCATTTCCACGTTGAACAGCTATGCTAACTTTGGTGCAGTTTAGTTAGATTAGTTCGTATGATGTATATATATTTATATACTTTCGAGGTGGTCAAATAATAAACAATATTATGAGATATGAATACTTTTTACAAAGTATTAGAAAACATTAAAAAAGATACTTTTTTTTACGAAGTATTACACATTATTAGACACTAGCTGCTCTCCGCGGTTTCACCCGCGCGGTGATGAATGATGATGATGATGAATCTTATATAGCCTATGTTACTCAGGGTGAATGTAGCTTTCCAATGGTGAAAGAATTTTTGAAATAAGAAGAATGAAATCGGTAAAGCCATTCTCAAGTTAAAGCGTGACCGGTGAAATAAGGGTTCATTATTATTTGATTATATGATGTTTAAAGCACTAACGCCTGCTTAGCAAGACAGTGCTCTGCAATTTTAGTGAGAAAAACACATCCTCGGACGGGATTCGAAACCGCGTCTTACGACAATCAGCGGCTCGCCGTCTTATAGCATCGAATGTCAACTCTTGATTTCATTATAACCGTCGTAAAGGGACGGAGCCTAGATAATATTGCAATTTGAAACAATATAAAAAAAATATTATGTAACTTTTGAATTATATTAACTTATGAAAATCGTTGAATAAGTACCTGGTCATAATCTTGGAGCAAATTGAACGCTGGGCCACACTAAGTAGTTCAGTTAATGCGGGTATATTTAAACTTACGAAAGTTCAAGAAATTTAACAAGTTATAGTGGGGGAATCGAGCTGATTGGCTTAGTTTTCGTAAAATACTTGGATATAGAGTTTCAAAATATTTAAATTTTAATTAAAATTTTGTAAGTGTTTTCTTATAGGTTATGATATATTTTATACCGAAATCAGCTTAATGTTATTTTGCCAGTAAGAGACAACAAATGCAAATACAAATATATACACACATTAACATGGTCTAGGGATATATAAAACTTTTTTAAATAACTTAACAAGTACTGGCCTAACAAAAAAAATTGAGGACAGATTTAAAAAAAAACATTAAGTTCCTTTTTTAAATTCAAATTTGTATTGTATTTGTATTATATTTGTTATTATATTTATTATTATATTTGTCCCTGCCCAAAGCTCGTGCTTCTCAGAGGCAGTGGGACGGGCCGCTCTGTGAGTTAGAACTTGAAAACCTGATCAATTCAACTAGTTCTTCCGCAGAGCGTGCTCGCCTGTTAGCTGTTACTCGATGGGAGTCGGGGCTTTGGCTACATGCTTTGCCGTCTAAAAATGTTGGAAATCTTTTGGACAACAATACTTACCGAATAGCCGTACCCCTACGAGTAGGTGCCCCTTGCCAGGTCCCTCACCGTTGTTTCTGCGGTGAAATGGTGGATCGGTTCGGCCACCACGCACTCTCATGCGTAAAGGTTCACCATTGTAATTTTAAATAAATAAATAAATAAATAAATAAATAAGAGCGCGGGGCGCATACCGCGGCACGCCAGCTTGAATGATATCATTCGTCGGGCATTTGTCAGTGCTGGAGTCCCGTCAGTTTTGGAACCGAGCGGTTTGATGCGGGATGACGGCAAGAGACCAGATGGGATGACTATCGTCCCGTGGAAGATGGAACAGCATCTGGTTTGGGATGCTACATGTGTAGACACACTGGCGCCGTCTCATCTCCCTGGGACGATTGATCGGGCTGGCGCTGCCGCGTCTAAAGCGGAAGACCCCAAACGTCATAAATATGTGTATTTAGACAGAATGTACATGTTTGTGCCGTTTGGGGTCGAAACTTTAGGCCCATGGGGGCCGTCCGCTCTCAACTTGTTTAGGGATCTGGCGAAACGTTTGGTTGAGGCGTCGGGTGACCGAAATGCTGGCGCCTACTTTGGGCAAAAACTTAGCATTGCCATCCAGCGTGGCAATGCCGCCAGCGTTTTGGCCACTTTTCCCCTCACCATGGGGCTTATAGATTAGATAGTTATTATTATTATTATTTTATTTTATTTTTAATTACTAACAATGTAATGTTTAAATTTGTATATAAAAGGTTTTGTTTTAAGATAAAATTAGCATTCATTGAATTTCTTCCAAAGTAAATCTTCACGAACTTCTTACTTAATTAAAAGTCCATAAATTTCTATAAATCTTTGTCAAACGCATCTCCGGTGTTCATTTAATCATGCCACGAAGACACTTGACCAGGAACGAAATGTTAAGAGCAGTGGGCATGATTCAAGCTGGCGCTACCCAAATTGCGGTTTCTGAAGGCATGAGGACCAGTCAGAGCGTTATATCCAGGCTTTGGTCACGTTATCGTGTCACGGGGGAATGACACAGGTTTATTTTAATGTGTAGGTGTCTTAACAAAAAGTTAATAGAATTTTAGTTATTTAGGTTCAATTGAAATATCCCTAGAGCATGTTGATGTGTGTAGTTTCTATTGACATATAAGGTGGATATTTGTAGACTACATTGATTGGAAATAACTGAGTAAGAGTAGTCAACGCTTTATGATTCAGTCAAGGAAGTTGGAACAGTGTTCATAGAAGAAAAAGGTCAATTTTATAATGACATTTTTAGATACATGTTAGTTCTCTAATCCTACTAATATTATAAACGCGTAAGTTTGTGAGTATGGATATATGGGTGTGTGGATCTTTGTTACTCTTTGACGCTCAAACAGCGGTGGCAATTTTAATTAAATCTGGTACGGAGGTAGATGAGGCGCTGGATCTAATGAAATGAAATGTAATGGCAGTTTTTTCCATGGTGATTAAATTTTGTATTTGTATGTACGTAAGTCCTGTATTTTATTGTTATTGTTTACTGATTGATATAACTAAGTATTAAAATTTACACACATATGATACTATTCACCATAATCATCATTCATCACCAAGCGGGGGGAAAAGCGTAATATGCTTGGGCACAGTATAATACCTCCGCCTACGTCAAGATCGTAATGATGACAGTTCTGTCAAATTTAGTGTCAGTTTCTGATAGCTTAATCAAAATCCAAGTCAATCTGACAGCTCGATACACTAGACGTACTCGGCCACCGTCAAGAGTAATGAAATGTAATGGTAGTTATTTTTTTGGTGATTAATTTTATATTTGTATATACGTAAGTCCTGTATTTTATTATTAGAGTTTATTGATTGATATACTAAGTATTAAAATTTACTCACATAATACTATTATAGCAATTGCGTTTGACCATGTGCATATTTTTTGACATTTTACTTTTATTATTTTGCTACAGTGCCCTTTATTCTTTACAACTGTACTGGTGGTAGCGCCACGCTGTAACCCCACAGCCGAATGGACCGACACGACCGAGGAAGTACCACACTCCCACATAACACCGACGTGAAGTAACATAGCTATTGCGTTTCAATCGGTTCGTGGAAGTTTCCGGAGGCCCAATCCCCCTTCACCTGTCTTTCTCTCTCCCCCCCCCCCCTCTCACTCCTAATCCTTTTATAGGCCGGCAGCGCGTTGGCAACACCGTTGGTGTTTCGCTTTCACGCTACCGCTGCGATGAAGAATTGTAGGCACCAAAGTGTCCCCATCACCTAGTCAAGCTGTTATTTATGACCCACATAAGACGTACGGCTAGGTGTTACCGCCAATTACCTACATTAAGTTATCTATCTGACATTAATCAATGATGTTATTTACAGCTGGACACGCCCTGATAAAACAGCGTAACGCATTTCATAACCACTATCACAACTCGTGACTCCACGAAAAGACAGTTTCAAACCTTTTTATGAGCAGAACATGTAGCATATCGGTTTGCACCAAAGATAAGTAACCCAGCACTAGAATTAGAAATGATAAGACGTTTTAAACGGGTCAAGATTAAAAACAGTGGCCTAGCACGAAGTTTTGAGTAAGTCATGTATCTAGTACAATAGTGGCACTGATAACTCATAGTTTGTACTGTATACGTCAACGATACCATTATGCTGCACTTACGCATATTTACTTGCTAAGTCCAAGGGTCAGTTTCCTGACAAGCTAAGTTTGTACATTAATTAGCTTTCATAAGTATCACCAGCCTATGGTAATCCGCTGCGACTGGTCATAGCCTCTACAATTGCATAAATCCACAACAAACGTACCCAGTGGACCCTGCACGCAAAATTTGCGTAAGAGCAAAGGTGCAAGTTGGTAGCCGGCTACACGTAGCAGCAGCAGACGACATGTCGTCGTTTCATGTCGTCGCGTCATGTCGCGGCAGTGATGATTTCGAACCCGACTGCAGACGGCAACTGCAGATGTCATCAATCATTTGATAAGCGATACGAATGGTTTCGTTTAATAGCTTTTCAGTTGTTTTACTGGGTAGATTGGTAACCGCGAGCGGCACTACTGATCTGCGGTCGGGCGACAGTGTCGTCTGTCCGACAACGCGTCGCTAGCTTCGTGTCGCTAACTACGACTGGTATTACATAGAAATACATAGAAACCAGTAGTGTCGCTGCGACACGCCGCGTCGTCTGCTACGACTTCATGTAGCCGGCTACCAACTCGCACCTTAACGTGATCAGATAGTATTGTTGATATAATAAAAATTAATTTAGTACATATTATCTACTACAAAATAATAAAGTATGATAAACTATACTTAGTATTATATCATGCCGTGTAAAACCGTAAAACCTAACTCGATCAAGTACTTAATATTTAACAAACTCTTCTTTGACATTTGTAAAATACATGTAGAACTTCTAATTGTAATAATACCTACATTTAATTAACGTAATAACTCTTCCTTGATTAAATAAACCGTGCTAACTTAACAATCCAAAAAAGTATTGGATTAATCAGTAGGTTTCAAACAGTACGAAAACTTGTAGATTGTTTTAAGATTGATAGAAAGGCAGTATGGTAAATTTGTGAAAATTAAAACAAAATATATTTTAGGAAAGCATTTTCAAAATACGTACACAATTGCAGCTTATCTGAACGTTACATCAATCTATTGTTTAGTCACTGATAAGTTCCGTTCTCCATAAAAGCAATATCCAATTTTGAGCAGGCAAGACATAGACACGGAGGAATCAAATTAAACAAAAGCTAAAAACAATATCATTCGTAGAATGTTATCTCGGCACTTTTAAACAAAATCCAATCAAATCGAACCAAACCCAGCTTAGTCCTAACGGTCAATGTATTCGTAACCACTTCCCATTGTATCCAACACAGGATTATCAGTTAAGTCAACTGCAGCATTGCAATTCCAACAGTTTTGCAATAAGCTGATAACCGCACCCATAGTTATCTAGAGCAAATATAGCTATCATGTAGGTAGATAGAGTTATCAGTGGATACGTAGTTGACAAGAGCAGATTGGAAAAATACGTTGGAAAATGTTTCGTCGATATTTTCAGTTGCTTGGATTAATGCTAGATTTTGAACTTGAATTTTGCAGATTTCACAAACGCAAATGTTGCAGCTTCGTCCAGCATTCCCGCAGATATCTACAATTACCGTTAATTCAAAATGCTAGAATTTTATTTGAAAATAGGATAGTGTTGCAATTGAGAAAGATATGACCAAGCCCGTCTACCGCAAGGCTTTGCTTACTATTACTACATTATTTTTAATTCGTAAACAACACAGCATACCTAACAACTACTCAGTAATCAGCCGTAAGTTGATTTAGGTAATTACGTAAATAAATACAATTGGCATGCTCCATCCACAAATGAGCAAACCTGAAAGATATGTCAAACACAGCCGACCTACACAATGTTCAGGTTACATAATCGGCTGTCCCAAATCCGGTCATCTCCAGGCGTACAAGTTAGTAATTAGAGCCATGACATCTTTCATTACGTCCATTTGAACCTGAATGAACGAAAATGTGAACTACTGGGGTCTATATTTATTTATTATCTAACAACTATTCATTCAATATATAAAACTTGATTGACTAATTGCCATGTAGCCCATTTTTACAGAAATTTGTTATTAAATCTATTTAATCAGTATCCAGTTACCAAACGACAAGTAGTCGTTGATGTTTCTTCTGTATACAAACGTATTCCCAGATTTGCTCTCCGGATCTTAAATTGTAAATATTATTTATGTGATGATATTGGTTTTGTTTAGTTACTTCGTAGAGAATACCAGGCAGTTTAACCTTTTATACCGTGATAATTAAAACAAAAGATTTATGAATGAGACGCAAGTAAATGGTACGCAAAGGGTTAAGGGATTTTCAGAGGGTCATATACATACTATAAGAACTATCTAATGAAAAACTTTAAAATATTGGTGCTGGGGATGAAGATCCAGAGAGGAAATGGTATACGTATGAAGATTTCGGACTCTCATGTTTACTTAATACAAATTTTTGGTCTCTGATATTTCCTCTAAGATGGTTTATACTATACACGTATATTTAGTAGAGATGCCCCGACTAGTCGGCGACTAGTCGGCAAAGCCGATTATCCGGCCACTATTGTAGTCGGCGATTAGTCGGCGACTAATCGGCAAAGAGCGCCGACTATCCGGCTTCTTACGTTGTATGTATTTCTGAATAATATGCATGCGGGGGAACTACAAGAAATAAAAACCTTGATTATATATTATTTTTTTTTATTTTATAATCAGTCTTATACATTAAAGCAATCCTGCCTTTGGTAATCAGTTTTTAAAATTACTTGCTTGTAAAGAAAACATAATTATGACAATTATTGAACAAAATTAGTACCTCTCCTAATTAACATAAAAAACAACATAATATAATCTTCTTATCTTCAATGAACATTTATAAGTAATTCTAAACAAGAACAGTTTGATAAAAACAAAAAAAATGGAAAAAAAACATATTTCTTATAACCATACCTACATAATCTAATCAGATCAAAGTCACAATTGTGACAACCAAAAATATTATAATCTCCTTACATTTTTTATAACTTACTTATATTTTTTAATTAAGGGTAAATTATGATGTAAGAAGACTAAAGCTTCTGCCCTTTCTGGTAGCAATCGATTTCTTTTTGTTTCATATATGTTTCCAGCCTCTGAGAACAGCCTCTCACTGTAAACAGAACTTGCGGGACAGCAGAGGTATACTTTGGCCATGCGCGACATTTCAGGGTACCTAGAACTATTGCGGCTCCACCACTGAAATGGATCATCATTACGCTTTATCACCGGTAACGCACAGTAGGACTGCAGTTCATGAGCTGCGCTTGATCTGTCATCTTGAAATTCTTGTATTTTTCTTGATGCAAAATTTTGGTAGTGTTAAGAAGCACAGCAACATTTACCTATTTATATTTTAGACTAGGCTAGATAGAAAATAGTTGATTAAGTCTTAAATAAAAGTAATGTAAAATCATTGTAAGTAACGTAAAGTAAGCAAAATTGTAAGAGATAGCAATATCCTCCTTCTCGGATGACCTTGAATATGACGTAGACAGGGACCGAGCATATCGCTATCTCCCTCATATAGCCGTAGTCGCGGTCAAAGTAAGGCGCTAGTTGCGCGACCTAATGCGGCTCTTAAGCAGGCTAATTTATATGAAAATCGAAGTTTTGTGAAGTGCGATCGGATACGTTAACTGAAACCAAATACAACTGTGCAACTGTGATCTTCTTCTTTTATTCGCCCTGCGCCGGAATTATCAACATTGGTCCTTCGTTGCCGGATCTGAAAAAGAAGAAGAAAATGAGTATTCGGAGTTCTGTGACGACTCGTGGTCAGTTAAGAAGGCTGGCCGATCGCCGCGAAATGGAAACGGGGACGGACTCCGGTTTGCCTTCCGAACGGGCGCCGGGTTCGCCTTCAGTCGCGAACACTACTTCAGTGTCTACCCCGCTCATCCCGACAGTGAAAGGAGGAACATTCGATCACGGCATGATCGATCCTTTGCCGGGACTGGAAGCGGCACAAGACAAGACAAAGACAGCACGACATAGGACATCTCGCTCTAGCCGCGCGTCGTCCAAAGGCAGCCGCAGAAGCGCGGACTACCTAAAGAAGCGCGCCGAGTACGAAGCTGAGCGGGAAATAGGGAAAATAAGGGAAAGTTTGGTAAAGAAGAAATTGGAAGTGGAACTCGCCGAAATTGAAGCCGCAGCGGACGACGACATTAGCAGTGACGGGGAAGGCACGGCAAGACGTGTAGAAGAGTGGATTAATACCACACCGCAAAACGCACGAGAAGACACGACGCTCCGTGACACTGCCGCACCACTGGCTACGTCAACGTTACGTGCGCCCGCGCTGAACACTCTTGCTGCGGTTCAAGATTCTCCGGCGTCGCCTACGCCCCCCGCGCCCCGCGCGGCGCCCGTCGCGCACCGCACACTGTCGCCCGTGCGACCCGCGCGTCGCGCCCCGCCGCCGCCGGCAGCCCCCGCGCCCCGCGAGGCGCGCGAACCCCGCATGCCACCCGTGTCGGCATCGCGCCGTGTGTACTACGACACAGAAGTGCGTCAGAACCAGGAAGTGCATAACGGCCGGCGGAGTGATTGGTTCGAACAACGAAGGGATTTCTCTAGTGACAGAAGAGACCGGCGAATCGACAAACTCGCGGAAGCCATAACACATTTGGCTCGACCAAGGCCGGTCCCGCGCCAGGCGTACGAACTACCTTACTTTAATGGGAACCCAGCTGAATGGATCTCCTACAAAAACATGTACGAAGAGACGACGAGGATATACGACTTCAAGTCACATGAAAATATGGCCCGGCTCAAGACCTCACTACAAGGCGAAGCCAAAACCGCGGTGGAAGATTTGCTGTGCTCATCAGTAAACCCTAATGAGATTATGAGGGCGCTAGAAAGGAACTATGGGCACCCTAACATGGTCCTCGAGTGTGCGCTAAACAAAATCAAGAATTTACCAAAAGTCTCTCAAAGTGGACGGGAGTTGCGTCAGTGTGCCACAGCAGTGCGCAATTGCGTATCCCTATTGAAGAACATCCGAGCTGATGGATATTTGAACAATCCGCAATTAGTCAGCGAGTTACTCAACAAGCTGACGCAGAGTCAGCGAGAAAAGTATGGCGACTTCGCGATGGGGTTGGACCATAGACAGGGCGTGGACCTAAGAGTGTCCCCGAACCTCGAAATATTTGCGGAATTTTTGGAGCACCTCTCGCACGCTGCGTCATACTACGTGCAAATAGACTTGTCGTCAGGAACAACCGGACAAGCTGCGTCATTTATGAAAAATCAAAGAGGCATACCGCCGCGACAAGCTCAGCGCGTCCATGTTCAAAGTGAGACAACTAAAGAGGATTCACAGCAAGCAGAAACAAAAACCAAGTGCTCAATGTGTGAAGGTGATCATAACATCACAAAGTGCACCAAGTTTATTGAACTGAGTGTCAACGATCGATGGGAGGCGGTGAAGAAACAAAGACTGTGCTTCAAGTGTCTGATAAAGAAACACTCAAGGAATATGTGCCGCGCCAAACGATGCGAGAAGTGTAATTTCTCCCACCATGTGATGCTACACACTGACAAGTCAAGACAAACTGAAAGTGTAACGAATGTGGGGGAGCGGGAAGCGAAAGCCTTGTTAAAAGTGATACCGGTAACAATCACGGACGTTAGTGGTGTGAAACAGGACACACAGTGTTACGCGCTCCTGGATGACGGAGCTACAGTGTCGTTGTTGGACAGTTCATTAGCTGGGGACGCTAAAGGACCATTAGTGCCACTAATAATTAAAAGTGCGCGTGGACACGAAGTGTCGGACAAATCATCACGCATAGTGACAGTGACTTTACATGGACCAAACGGGCGAGATCACAAAGTGAAGTGCAGAACGCTCGCCAACATGAACCTGCCGTCACAGTCGTTGTCGGCGACCACTATTGAGGATAACGCTCATCTCTGCGGTCTGGGTTGCGAAGAAATGCAGGGAGCCAAGCCGATGCTGCTGCTGGGTCAGGACAATTGGGAGCTTCTCGTCGGCCAGGACGTCCGCCGTGGAAAATCCGGTAAGCCAGTTGCCTCTCTCACTGATTTAGGGTGGGTTATCCACGGTCCAGTCGGTAACGCGCAGGGTGGTGATCACACGGTAAATTGCTTGGCGGTTTCTCTACCCGATCTACACGATGTAGTTAAGGCCCAGTTCGAGTTGGAGGCGATAGGTATCTCCGAGGAACCACGACGACATCGTGATCTCGATCGAGCCATAGCCATTTTAGATCGCACGAGCCGACGTACAGCTGATGGCACGCAATGGGAGGTAGGTTTATTGTGGAAGAGCGATGATGTTGAGATGCCGGACAACTACCGTCTTGCTCGTCAACGCTTGCAGGGGATCGAGCGGAAAATGGACCGGAACGCTGAGTTCGCAGAGGCCTATACAAAGCAAGTGGAGCGGCTCGTAAGCCAAGGCTACGCGAGGAAAGTGGACGGCGGCATCAATGCTAACCGGGTTTGGTATTTACCACATTTCGGTGTGGTAAATGTTAACAAGCCCGGAAAACTAAGGTTGGTATTTGACGCTGCAGCTACATTTCAAGGCACTTGTCTTAACGACAATTTGCTCACGGGCCCGGACCTGCTTAACTCACTGCTGAGCGTATTGTTTAAGTTTAGGGTGGGGCCTATAGCGTACTCAGGGGACATAGCCGATATGTTCCTGCGGATAAAGGTCAGGCCGGAAGACCAAGGGGCTCAACTCTTTTTGTGGCGAGGGTCAGATCGACAGAAAGACCCTGAGGTATTCGCTATGAGCTCCATGATCTTCGGCGCCGCATCTTCACCCATAACGGCGATCTACGTGCTCAACAAAAATGCAGGTGAGTACGAAAAGTCACACAGTGATGCGGTCAAAGCCATAAAAGCTAAACACTACATGGACGACTACCTGGACAGCACGTGGTCCGTGGAGAAAGCTGGCCAACTGATCGAGGAGGTGACCAAGATCCACGCAGCAGGTGGTTTCGAAATACGAGGATGGGTCACCAACTCAGCAGAGTTGCGACACAAGTTGAACGTGCAGATGCCGGAGCGAGTTGCGCTTCATAAAGGTGAGTGCGATAAGGAGCGGACATTGGGTATGATGTGGACGCCAGGCACAGACCGATTGACGTACGATCTCTCCTTCAAACGGCTGCCTAACGAAATCACCGAGGGAAAGGTGGTACCGTCGAAGAGAGAGTTTTTGAGTTTCATAATGTCCGTGTTCGACCCACTTGGACTGGTATACCCGTGCATTATACAGTCTCGTATGCTAATGCAGAAGATCTGGAAATCAGGTATAAATTGGGACGACAAACTGAAGGAACCAGAAGCTGAACTCTGGTTCAAATGGCTTGACAGTCTGCGAACTCTGCGTGATATCGAGATCCCACGATGGTACGGGCTCGAAACTGATGACCTTGAATTGCATGTCTTCGGAGATGCCAGCGAGCTGGCTTACGCCGCGGTAGCCTATCTGGTAGGTAAAGGTGCAGATGGGAGCAGAAAAACCGCCATCATAATGGGTAAAGCCAGGGTAGCTCCACAAAAGGTCGTATCGATCCCACGGTTAGAATTGCAAGCAGCTGTATTGGCTAGCCGTTTAGCCTGTACAGTTGAGAAAGAGTTGGGGTTGCCTATAAAGGCAAAATATCTATGGACGGATAGTAGAACCGTCATGAAATGGATAAATTCAGACGCGCACGAATTTCAGAAATTCGTGTCCCATAGGTTAGCGGAAATAGATAGGAAGTCAGTGAGAGGTAACTGGCGCTGGGTTCCATCGGCGGAAAACCCGGCTGACGAGGCAACCCGATGGAACTGGCCCGGTAATTGCAGTAAATGGCTTTCTGGTCCCTCTTTTCTTGTCAATCCGCAGGACTTATGGCCGACGTGTGACGACAACGAGGCACGTGAAGAGGACTTGGAACGAGCGCAACGGGTGCATGTTGTGTCGATGCCCACCCCGTCGCTGCTGGACAGCACGCGCCACTCTACCTGGGTGCGTGCTCAGCGCGTCATGGCGCGCATACTCGCCTTCGTTGACCGGTGCCGGAAGCGCCGCTTGACTACGGAACTGAACATGGCTGACATGCAGGAGGCCGAGTCCCGCCTGCTGAGATGCATCCAAGTGGAGAGCTTCCCCGAGGAGATGAGAACATTGACAAAAGGACAACACTTACCTGCGACGAGTAAGTTGCGATCCCTTGACCCAATGCTGTACAATGATGGCCTGCTTCGAGTACGAGGACGACTCAACGCCAGCACTACCCTGACGTTCGACGAGAAGCATCCGATAATATTGGATGGTCATCACCCACTGGCGAGGAAACTGGTGTATCAATACCATCAGGCTGCGCTACACGCCAACCAAGAGACCGTGGTGAATAATGTACGGGAAAGGTTCTGGGTGACCAACCTGAGAGCGACGGTGAAAGCGGTGGTAGCGAAGTGTCAAATCTGCCGCATACGGAAAGCTAAACCGATCGCACCAAAGATGGGAGACTTGCCATCGGCAAGATTGGAGACAGGCAGACGCGCCTTCATCCACACGGGCGTGGACTACTTCGGCCCCATGGAGGTCACTATCGGACGGCGCCGAGAGAAGAGATGGGGCGTATTATTCACCTGCCTCGCAACACGTGCCGTACATTTGGAGTTGGCGGCCTCACTAAGCGCTGACTCTGCAATCCTGGCTCTGCGGCGTCTCATAGCGCGAAGAGGACAGCCAACGCATTTATACTCCGACAGAGGCACTAATTTCGTCGGAGCCAATACCGAACTTCGGGCGGCGTTGAGAGAGCTGAAACACGATCAAGTGAAGGATGAGGCCACTGCTAAGGGCATCACCTGGATTTTTAATCCACCAGCAGCACCTCACATGGGAGGAAGTTGGGAGAGACTGGTGCGCTCCGTGAAGAACGCCTTGAAATACACACTAAAGGAACGAGCGCCGCGCGAGGAGGTACTATACACCCTCCTGACTGAAGCCGAGCTGGTCATAAACAGCCGGCCGTTGACATACGTAGCGAATGACAGCGACCAGCCGGTCGTCTTAACACCGAACCATTTACTGCTGGGTACCGCCTCGGGAAGCGCCCCAATTGCTCGCTTGGATGCCACCGACGTTGATGCTCGCCGGCAATGGATAAAGGCTAATGCGCTGGCGGAATCATTTTGGAAGCGTTGGTTGCGAGAATATTTACCAACCCTGCAGCGGCGTCAAAAGTGGACTCAATGTGGACCTAACATGAAAGTAGGAGACGTGGTAGTGATCGCGGATGACAATAGACCGCGAAATCAGTGGCCAAAAGGCATTGTGAAAGCTTTACATCACGGTAAAGACTCTGTAGTGCGGGTTGTAGATATAACCACGTCAAATGGGGTCCTGCGACGACCTGTAGTAAAGGTTGTTGTGCTTCCAACAGATAATGTGCTCGATTGAACTCTCACACAGGGGGTGGGAAATGTTAAGAAGCACAGCAACATTTACCTATTTATATTTTAGACTAGGCTAGATAGAAAATAGTTGATTAAGTCTTAAATAAAAGTAATGTAAAATCATTGTAAGTAACGTAAAGTAAGCAAAATTGTAAGAGATAGCAATATCCTCCTTCTCGGATGACCTTGAATATGACGTAGACAGGGACCGAGCATATCGCTATCTCCCTCATATAGCCGTAGTCGCGGTCAAAGTAAGGCGCTAGTTGCGCGACCTAATGCGGCTCTTAAGCAGGCTAATTTATATGAAAATCGAAGTTTTGTGAAGTGCGATCGGATACGTTAACTGAAACCAAATACAACTGTGCAACTGTGATCTTCTTCTTTTATTCGCCCTGCGCCGGAATTATCAACAGGTAGCATTGCCAAAAATGTCTATGTGTTGCTGTTTCTATATTATTTTGATCAGTGCAGGTGCTCTGTAAATCATCTTTGCCACTGTCGCTGTCGTTATCACTCATGCTATTCTTCAGAGATTCTAATAAAAATTGGGACCTAATGGTAATGAGATCCTCTGTCTCGAAAAACTGTTGCTTGTATCTTGGATCCAACAATGTAGCCAAGGTGAAGATTTTGTTATGGTCCATGTCGAACCTAATATTCAAATAATTTTCCAGTAAGGCTTTCATTTCCATGATTTCTTTGTTTTCATCATAATACATTTCTAAATATTTTTGTAGGGTTTTCAGATGAGGTATTACTTCAGATACTGATGAGCAACTTGAATTTATTATCTTGGTAATCTCTTCAAACGGCTTTAGCAATTTAATGCTTTTTTCTAGTATTTGCTACTCTTTATTAGACAAATTTACGAAATTTACTGATGTTTCAGCAAGGTACAACGAAACAGCTCGTTTTTGTTCGAATAGGCGAGATATCATATAGTATGTTGAATTCCACCTGGTACATACATCTTGAAGAAGCTGGTGATATGATAAATTTAGTTCTTGCTGCAAATCTCGAAGTTTTGACTGAGCTTGATTAGAATGATTAAAGTGTGTCACTATTCGTCTCGATTTTACTAGTATTTGTGCCATGCCATTAATAAAGCTTTGAAACATGATAATGTTTCAAAGCTTTATTAATAGCCAGTTGAAGAGTATCTATGAAACATGGTACTCCCTTAAAAACTGAATCGTCAATTGCTTTCGTCACATTTCTACCGTTGTCTCGTACGACGGCGTGAATTTTGATCGTATCTATATCCCATAAAGTTGGAATTTCTTCTAAACAATCTTTTATATTATTGGCGGTGTGTGCTTCAGGGAAATGTTTCATTTGCAATACTGCGTGGTGATATTTGAAACTATCGTCGAACCAGTGAGCTGTAAAACTCAAAAAACTTTCTTTATTTAAATGGTTAAACCGGCAAACACTCACGTTTATCATCTAGTCGTTATATTCCGACCGGTGTTCGGGCAGTACTGATGCCCATCCTCATGGAGAGCGTGGTCTAGCAGCGAAGGCCGCTAGTCGCGCACTGCGGGCTGCCGCACGCAACGCTCTCTGTGAAACTTGCGGTGCGGGTGCGGGGGACGTAGGCGGTGGCGGTGCCGGCACACTGGGAGCGCGTGAGTCATCATCACTGTGTATTACCGTAGGGTCGTCGCACACTACTCCAACCGTATCCATCTCGCGAACAAATGGTCGTACCTCACTGGTCGGAGCAACATTAAGAACGGGTTTCCATGCAGATGGTAGATTCCAACCCCCGTCCCTGTTAAAGTTCGGGTGACGATTAATTTCAATGGCTTCACGTACTTTTCGTGGCACAAAAACCTCTCTCTCGCAAGTACGGCTACTTTGTCAAACCGAATGAAATGTTTCGTCCCTTCAATCAGGGCGTGCTCGGCAATGGCGGATTTTTCTTTTTCGAGGTTCTTAATGCACCGAATATGCTCCTTCAGTCTCGTAGCAATGTTTCTTTATTATTTATGTTTGTCCACATGTCAGTAGTAACAGAAATTGCAGTTGCACTCATCACTCCTCTTCGTATTTCAGATTTAGTCTCTTCGTAAAGTTGAGGAATGATATTTTCTGTGAAATACTTTCTGCCCGGTATGTTATATTTAGGTTTAACTTTCCTCATCAGGTTTCTAAAGCCTGTATTTTCAACAATTGACAACGGCTGGTTGTCAAGTGCAATCATTTCACCTATCGCAATATTGATTTCTCTTGATCTTGAGTCTTCACATGACCAGTGTATAGTTAAACTGTCTTCAATATTTTGTTGGCTTTTCTGACTTAAACTGACCTCTGATGACACTGAAGTTGACGAAGTAGGCACTGCTTTAGGTATTTCTACTGCTGAGATTTGAGACTTGGTGGAATCGTCTGTGCTTGAACATTTGATAGCAGAACCTAACTGAGGTATCAGGGATGGATGTTTGTATTTAATATGGTTGTTCATGCTTGTAGTGTTAGCTGTTTTTCCTTGCCCACCACGAGAAATTATCACTTGGCATTGGTTACACTTAACTTTACGGGAATCATTGTCCAATTGTTCAAAAAACATCCATACACGAGATTTTCTTTTTGACATGATTAAATTTTAATTCTACTTGTTCACTTCAATTAATAATAACAGTATTATCTTTAATTATGCACAAAAAAATATTTTTTTACACTAAAACACCGCTCTTGACCATTACACAAGCAAAAATGAAGTAACAATGCGAAGTAAACAAAACATGTTCCGACACGCTCGCAGGCGGCGTATGCGATTGCGCGCGAATCAGCCGTAAACGAAGCGTTACGGAAATCCCCGCAACCGTAATCGGCTTAGCAGACTAGTCGGCCGACTAGTCGGTCTTATTACAACCGACTAATCGGCTAATCGGCTAGTCGGCGAAAGTCATAATCGGCACATCTATAATATTTAGTCACTTTTGCATACTTTTACTTTAGCATAGTAAGACATAAACTCGAATAAAAGCCTCAGGGAAGCGTTCCACGTCAACCTCAGTACCCGTATACACCCGATTCTCATATCCTAACCTAGCACTGACGATTATGTAGACACCTATCTCCATTTTTCGGCGAACAACCGCGTATAAAACTAATTATTTCCAAACTTGTAGCGTGACTCGCATACAAATAAACAAGTATCTAAAAGTACAATTCGAAAACAATCAAACCAACTTCTATTCTATTCAGTTATTGGAGTGTAACTCAAAAACTACTAGACAGAATTTCATGAAATTTAAATGAGACCACACGAGAAGCACAAGCTTTCAAACAAAAAAGTATTTTTAGAAAAAATATTTCGGTTCATCCAGTCGAAAGTTATGAGGTAACAAACATAAAAAAACAGTCGAATTGTATACATCCTCCTTTTTGGATGTCGGTAGAAAAATAAAGTTACTTTCATGGACACAAGATCCCTCAAATGTCCAATCTAACATTCTAAGATCGTTTCGCTAATCCCAAATCCGACTATATCCAGCCTCCGGCATACAACAGCGTTGCTAATTAGAGCCAAAGAACATCCTCAATTACTTTGGAAATAGACCACGACTTCTCATCTCGCTCAGTTTTATCACAACGCATTGTATTGTGTGGGTAGAGTAGAGGAGTTCACATACAATGTGAAGCACATTGGTCTGGACAATTTAACTCGCGCAAAAATTCGTATTCAAATTTACTCATAAATATAAGCCATAGGTAAATTATTATAACACTCAAAAACGGCTTCACCGCATAAATATTTTTTATTGCTTAGGAATAAAAAACTCATCATCATCACCCCCTACGCAGATTAAACCACGGGGCGCAAATTGTATCACGCTTCACACTAATATTATAAAGGCGAAAGTTTGAGAGTGTGTTTGAATGTTAGTTACTTCTTCACGCTCAAACGGCTATGATGAAATTTGTTATGGAGGTAGATGAGGCAATGGATTAACATATAGCCTACGTTTCATCATCATCCACCACCATGAGGATGTAACCACGGGGCGCAGCTAATATAACATAATATTCAATAAATCAATATGAATTGCATATCGTCTTGGAGGTTGGGTCGAAAGGCATCATCTTTTCAGACTTTCATTGTACTCATAGTAGTGCATCAATTAATGAATCTGATTTTATTTGACAATGTGTTCTAATTTAATTACTCTTTAATAGTAACATTATAACGAATGTAAATTGTATGTCCGCTTTGAATTTTCAGTAGAAGTGCTCGACGTAACAATAATACTGTAATTAGTAGACTTTATTATAATATATCCGACTATGATAACACTTACACATTTGTGAAAATGTTAATCTGGATAACCAATATAGGTACAATATACTAATTTCAGATTAAGTTATTAAAAAATGTATGATATAGTGTATGAATAAACGCAGGGTTAGTTATAGAATTTCGTAGTATCGTAACCTAAAATCATAATAGGCTAAATCACTCCAGAAGGAGGCAGGAGGCAAATTGCACAATAATATCTTTTATTAAATTTCTCCGACTCTTGAACTTAATACAGTTTACAATGTTCAAGTGATTTCAAAACAAAATAAGCTAAGTGAGTACACAGCTGAAGTTAAATAATCGCTGAAAATTAATACCGAGCAATTAAACGTCTGAAACATCAGTAATGGGTCAGAGTAAAGTAAAATTTGAACGTTTGACTTACGAACAAGATTATAAGTTATAAATGTAATTAATCCATTGGATCTAACGTTGGAAAGTTCAGATTAAATTAACAGGGTCTATCTTTTTCGAAAATGTGTAACGGGAAAGATCTCGGCGGGCAGCTAGAGGTAAACAAACTTTATAATTTAAATACAGCGTGTACCAAAATGGTGTAGTAATACTAACCTATGTGGCTTGCATACAATTGGGACCTACATACTGCGTACCAGGAAATAAATATTCCGAGTTATGAGTAACCAAAGTTTTTCTAATTCTCAAGCAGGTTCGTACCTGAAGAATTAGGCCAAAGACGGCAATGTCCTCCACAACGAATTAGGTAAACAAGGGGCCTGGACTGGGGTGGGGGCGGGGGGAAGGCGCATGCAGGTTAGGGGGAAGGAAGCTAATGAATAGGTGGCGTGGGGTTTGCAGAGCGCATTGACCCCAACGACCTTTAAGAATACGCTCGTCATGTAGGGCTGTCCAAAAAAAATTTCATAATATTTTTTAACGTTGTATGAAAATAATTATATTACCTACTTACCTAAGCCACAGATTACTGAATAAGAACAGATACTTCACTCAGTAGAAAATTTCCAATACCTATTACGATAATTGCCTACTCCCTCGCGTCAACAACCACTGTATGCTAAAATGCGCCTAAATGCTCAAGCGTACAGCAGTGATTGCTTCGCACCGCGCGATTCCACAGTAATCGCAGGGCTGCCTCTTCGATAAAATTAAATTAACATAACTTTTTATGTATGTTATTGAGAACTGTGAATATGTTCTGACTTTTATGTGGCAGTTAAAAATTTTATCATTTATAAAATATTTAACCAACTTAAAAAAAAGGAGGTGATCAGACATACAGGCCAAACTGAGATGTTTGACTTGTATGGTTTGTAGGTATGTATGTTTGTGCGCGATAATCTCGCTTTTGGCTAAACCGATATAGATGCGGTTTTCAGAAAAGGATTTGTTACATTTAGGAGAACGTTTTAAATAAGTATAATACTTCTTAGTTTGAAGATGATCTTCGGAGATGTTCACTAGAAATGAAAAAAAAGCCTTAAAAAAAGAGAACCGACTTCAAATAAAGCACTAAGCCGTAAGTTATTTTATTAACGAGTGTAACACTCTCACACAAAAATACATAAACACTGCAGTTTTCGAAAGTTTTCACGCGAAAAGTCGATCCCCTTCAAAATAAAAAAATATATCTAGTTCCTAGTTGTACATATCTAGGTGTATTGTACTACTACCAATTATCACGAATCAAATTTATTAAGATTAATAAATTTGATTCGTTTTCTCGCAACAAGTAACCTTACAACAGACGCGGCTTGTTCAAAGGTTTTCATCGGGCGTAAGAAAAAGAACTCTCGCTACACAGACTTAAAGCGCATTTTGATTCGTTACGAGCGCGTCAAGGACTTGTAGGCACATTTTTTGAAGGTCACGTCCGTGCTTTGCAATGTTTTATGAACATTATTGCAGTTGTTAGTTTAGCAGTTTATATTCGAATGTTTTCTTTCGAAGAGTGCATTTTCTGTACTTTGTACTATTAATTATTCTGTGGTATAACGTTTCTATGTAACAAAATTATGTAAATCTGTGTCTGAAAGGCAAGCTAATGCTTAGTATATACCTATTAAACTGTCAAATTCTAAGTGGATACCGGTGTCCGCACACCTATAACTGTCTTTTAATTATGTCTCTAATGACGCTATGTGAATGGAAAAAAATGTAAACGACAAAAACTAGTAATAATTTATCACTTACCTTTCTTCATTGACAGGTAAATGGAAAAATGTTAGGTGTTTATCCCTTCTTTACAGCACATAAGGCACCACACGGCATCGTAATACGCGTACGAACGAACAGCACTATTAAAATTGAACGGCGTGCGCGCGCTTCGCTTGCGAAAACCGCACTGAATTTGATCCGCCGGCGGACCGAGACCGCTCGGCTGGGCGGTAGGCACTTATAGCGCGCAAGTACATGGAGTGACGGAGGCCTGCCTAAGCGATAAAAATATTGACACATTGCCATGTGAATCCTGACTAGTTACATATGCAAGCCTTTAAATTTGATTTAATTACTTTTTGTTATACACTGTATATTAGTAAGTATTTCAATACTTTACTAGTTGACCCGCCAACGGCTTTGCTCACTTGGTCTATATGAGCCTGAGTTATTGGTCAGTCAGTCAGTCAAGAGTAAAGACTTTATTAAAGCCTAAATCACTGGGACAACAGCCATGCAATTTTAGCAGTAAGATGTTATTTTTATGTATAGCATCTACTAAGGGAGGACTTCTGAAAATTCTTGAATTTTGGTTTCATATCCTACAGAGCAGTGGTTCTTAACCGGTGGTCCGCGGACCACTGGTGGTTCCTGGAGGCACGCGAAGTGGTCCGCGAAGTCATCCAAACGGCAACCACTTTCGCAAAGATTCGAGAAATACTCATACTGAGAACTGAACCAAGAATTCATAAGTTAGTAAAGTGGATTCAGTCACAGAAATCGCATTAAATGCCATACCACACACATACATAGATACCTATGGACTTATCTCTGTAATATAAAACTTAAGTCATCAATTTAAATCATCATTCACCATTATCAGCCGGAAGACGTCCACTGCTGAACATAGGCCTCCCCCATAACGCCACTTGGAACTGCCTGAACTGAATCACTAGTTATTGATTTTCAATGCCCAATCGTGTTAGAAACCAACAAAATGGCTTATAATTTTAGAAAATCGATCCTATAATTCCGCAGGTAAGTAACCTATGTATAGAATATAATTTCATTTAAATAGGTACTGTTAAATACGGCTTAACAATTTGATATTTTTCTGCACTTTTATGCATAATAAAGATCTATTCAAACCTGGGCGTAATTCGCTACCGCGAGCGATAAAGAAATCCGAAAGGGTATGCGTTAATTTCACTGTTCACACCAAAGCGAATATCTCTACCGCACGCGGTAGAGATATTCGTTGGCAACAGTTAGCGGGGCGGCGGAACTAGTTTCGCCAAAAAAGAGAAAAAGTTTCGCTGCAGTTATGGAACTTCATACTATTTACCCATCGAGTTCCGCGTGGTATTTTTCACTACCCACAGCGGTAGCGAATAACGCTTCTTTAAAACAATTCTTTGTTCATTTACGCTTACTGTACAATACTTTCTAACGGGTGGTGGTCCACGGCAAGACAGAAGTTTTGTGAAATGGTCCGTCATCACTAAAAGGTTAAGAACCACTGCTATAGAGAATAGAGCAAGCGAGCGAAGCGATTTGTTACACATTATAGAAAAAATTAAGACAATTCTATAAAAAATGTTTTAGTATGGGTGCCTCCAATCTTCAAGAAGAATGGCACAAGATAGAACTATTTTTTCATATCATATTACATGGGTGTTCCATAAAACTCAGGCAAATCTATATCCGCAGCACTTTTAATTTGAGTAAATTGACGTTATTTTATTATTAATATATTCCAGTTGATAAAACAAAGTTTTCTTTTTTATAAGCCTCACTTTGTTTGAAATAGTAAAAAATATTTTCTATTGAAACCAAATGTCTCTAGCGGTGTCCGCGCATCAAAATTTTATATTTGCGGATCTAATTTCAAACATTTTTTATTAAAGATTCGTTTAATTTATATACTTAAGTTATTGAGTTTAAAATTAACGTATTTATTTAAGTATGTATGTATGTCTAAGCTAAGCCGCACCAGTGGGCCTAGCACGAATAACGGCGTGAGTGTAACGTAACGTGTCGTTCACTTCTCTAATGATTGGTCGTTGCGTTCGTCGACGAGCTCACCGATATCAAATACTTTATAAAGATATCGCCCTTGTACACAAGGTTTTATTTCGAACGTTTCTTGTCATCTCGTCATTTGTTTCACGGATGTTATCAAAGATGCAACGATGTTTGCTAGAGAATCGCACGGACAAACTGACAAACTGTCATGTATCTAGGGCAACTGTGACACAGATAACTCATAGTTTGTACGATACGATACGAATACTTTTTCGCAAATTGTTTGCGCTACGGCCTCAGGTTCGCGTGGTAGATCATGACCACACTCCTCTCCCTGAGAGGAACGCCAGCGGTACATACAGTACTTGGTGTACAGCCGTGCGATTTTCTAATGATTCGTCGTTGCGCTCGCCGACGAGCTCACCAATGTCAAATACTTTATAAGATATCGCCAAAGGCCTTTTACTTACTAAGGTCTTTGGATATCGCCTTGTACACAAGGTTGTTTTTCCAACGTCCTTGTCATCTCGTCATTTGTTTCACGGATGTAGTCAAAGATGCAACGATGTTTGCTCTTATAGTAGATCCAACCGTTTATCCTCTTTTTGACAGCACCAATAGAACGTAACATGACGATGTTACGCAAAAGTTAACTTATAAATGCGAGGTTTTAAAAATATGACAACTGCTTAAATTTGCTCCTTGATCCCGTATAATAATCATCTTTCACAAAATGAGTCCATAAGTGCAGTAGTTTTTTTATAAATTCCATAAAATAACAAACGTTTTTAAAAAATTACGTTCTATGGCTATCAACATAGTGATGTTACGAAGTTACGATTGAGATATCGATATTGTTTATGAACTATTTTTACACGGGTGTTTTCCGTTCTCGGCACATAATATCGGATTTATTTTTATGTAAAACCGTTATATTGATGCGCCTCAGGAAAACATACAGCATTATTTGAAGACGTGTTTATCTCCTGGTGTATATCCAAAAAAGAACAAGGTTATGATGACTATGATGATTACAAGTACAAGTCATACTTGACGAAGCTGTTACCGGTTAAATCTGGGATGGCCAGCGAGCAACACGGAAGGGAGTAGGCATACACAGCGTTTCCCCTCTGTCAAAGTACAAGTCCGCATGGACCATGGAGTTTGATAATATACTGTGGGGTGAGGGCGGGGCTAGATTTGTGAATGGTGCTTTATTTTTTATGTGTTAGTGATTTGGTTGTGTGAGTATGATCGGCAATGGATCGGTACAGGTATGTTTTGTATGTAATAGTGCGGCTTTGCGCTAGTGTGCAACTTCCCCTCCCGCAAGAAATGACAGAAAGATTTGAACAATATTTTTTAGCTAAGGCTACTCCCTTCCGTGTTGCTCGCTGGGGATGGCAGACATTAAAGTCTGCCGTTTGGTACCAGAAAATAGTAAAGTTTGAGCAACCCCAATTCCAATTTAAGCAAACGAAATCTAATCTTTTATTTTTATTTATTTATTAATCAAAATCAGATTCATCGTTGCTGTCACTCGAGCTATTGCCGACATTTATAATTAATTGTTGACTCATATAATCTATCGCCACGTGTTTATCCCAATCTGCCATTATAGTTTCTTGTGTTTTTTGAATTACATTTTGCCAGCTTTCCGCAGTTACTTTCACACATGCATTTTTTAATAAATTTACCATTTTGTTTGCCGTGAATGGGGGTTTTGTGTTATTTCTAGCAGCGTGTCCTTTAACTTGAGCCCATATTAATTCAATGGCATTGTATTGACAATGATAGGGTGGAAGTCTAAGAACCCAATGACCATGTTCTGCAGCTATTTCGTCGATCACATATCGTTTTGGGAAGTGTTTTTTTGTTCGTAATATATTTAGTAATTGTACTTTTAGTAAGGAGTTATCAACATTTTCACCATGTCGTTGAAGCCAGTCAATGATTACTTGTTTTTTGTCGGCCTGGGTCGGCATTTTATCAATTTGGCGTGAGTGATAGGATGCGTTATCCATAATAATAACTGACGGTTCTTCCAATGATTGTACCATTTCCTTAAACCAACTTTCGTAAACCTCAGAATTCATTTCTTCGTGGTACTCAACTGTTTTTTTGGATTTAAAGGCCAACAAAGCATCTGGCATGAATCCTTTCACAGACCCTGCATGGCAAATGATTAGACGTTCTCCTTTTCCCATCGGTACTGAGGTAGTGGAAGCAGCGGTGTCATCAGTCCAGCTCTTAGACACTGTGTGGTTCGCATTCAGCCAAGTTTCGTCAGTGAAAACAACATTTGACCAATCTGTAATTTTTTTGGCTTCGCTCAAAAATTCGCAACGAGCAAAAGCTACGTCGCGACGCTCCATCAATATTTTGCGTTTGTCCGATTTTTTATAAGTAAATCCAATTTCATTCAAGACCTTTACCAATGACGATTTTTGACCTCGGAACAAATCACATTCACGCAAAGAAGCAACAAGTTTTTTAAGTGTTGGAACTTCTTTACGTAAGTAATAGTTATATATATGACGGCGTATAGCGTCTGCGTCAAAGTTGTCAACCGAAGTCACACGACGTGGTTGGCGTTTTTTCTTCGGCGTACGAAGCTTATTCTCCTGCATGCCGCTTGTTCCGTAGGCTTCGGTAGTAATTTTTGTAATCGTAGATGCACTAATACCTAACGCGGCCGCAACGCGCTCTCTCACTTGCGACAATGGTAAAAGCGGGCCGCCATTTTGATACTCTGCTTCAAAGTAATTACGAAGCTTGATCACCATTTCTCTCGTCTGTCCTTTCAGCACTGATCCTTTCGGCATTTTATAGTTCCAATATAAAACTCAGCAAATAATTACTAGCACGGGCGTCTTGTTGCGAGTGACAGTGACAAATACAAAACGGCGGTGGACCATTGAGTTTTACTACCTTGATAAAATACTACTGCTTACCCATAGACAAAAAAATTGGCAGTCATAGGAATTGCCGATAGAAGTGAAAACTTATAACTCAGAATTTGATAGCTTACCTTGGAAACTACACGGGTGTAACCGGACGGCGTGGCCTCGCCATCTGGGCATGGCCATCTAGAAATGCGTCAGCATTTCCCATTGGCTGATGCGTTTCTAGATGGCCATGCCATGACGGCCTGTCCACGCCCTTTCAACATTCCCCATTGGCTGACGTATTTCTAGATGGCCAATAGCCATGGTCATGGCGCCATTCCTAGGACTATTCTCTTTCCGCACAGACTCGATAGAAAAATGAATCGAAATCGTGTCCACTATAATCACTTGGTCACAACACTTTAACTGACAAATTAGATCTGTCAAAAAGAGGATAAACGGTTGGATCTACTATAGAGAATCGCACAGCTGTATGTGTCATGTGTCTAGGGCAGCTGTGACACAGATAACTCACAGTTTGTACGCCGAAGCGTAACGCGTTGACGCTTACGATACGAATACATTTTCGCAAATTGCGCTACGGCCTCAGGTTCGCGTGGTAGATCATGACCCACACTCCTCTCCCTGAGAGTAACGCCAGTGGTACATGCAGTACCCAGTGTACTTACTGTATATATATATTTAATGTATGTATGTATGTATGTATGTGTACCTATGTACAACATAAGAAGGTATATTACCAGATACTAAGACTCCAGCTTATCTGTTGGCACGTTGCCTATTCAAAACGTGACATTGTTGGCAACATTTATCTGTTGCCAGCGCAAAATATTAAATGCCTTGTGCATTTTGGAGATTGTATCTCATATAAAATTAGCCTATAGTTATAAGCATATATAAACAAATACAAATAGTAGCACTATCTCAGTTAGTTCAGTACTGAAAAGGATTGATTGATTTTAATAATCAAGTGATTTTCTACCGACTTTCAAAAAAAGGAGGAGGTACTCAATTCGACTGTTTTTTAATGTTTGTTACCTCATAACTTTCGACTGGGTGAACCGATTCTTTTTTGTTTAAAAGCTGGTGCTTTCCGTGTGGTCCCATTCAAATTTCATCAATTACACTTCAATAACTGAATAGATTGGAAGTCTGTATTAAATTTTTCAAATTGTACTTGTATAATTTTTTTTAATTTATGGAAATGTACTTAGAACTAATTTAAACATTTGATTTACAACTAAGGTACAAGTGTTGCTTAGTAATCATATTATAGGAGGTAAAAACTAAAAAAAAAATACCAAAAAAAGGAACCGACTTCAACACTAAGTGTGAATTACCTAGTTGAAGTCGTTACCATGATAGATTAAAAGTACCTCACAATATTGTGCGCATGGTACCGACTGAGACTGAGAACCAAACTCAGAATTTCTCATTTTCTGATTCTATTCGAATTTGACAAAGCTTCCAAGTGAAGACATGGGATAATTGGGTCAACTATTCTCGGTACTGAGTCTACTCCAGAATTAGGGACATCGTTTTCTGTCATGGATTCTAAGGATTAAGATGGCGGAACGTGGATTAAACACTCTTGTCCTTGTTTCTTTGTATTTTTTCCCTTAGACAAATAAAGATCAGTAAAAAGGTGTTTTTTTCACTTTGAGCAGGATATACAAAATTAAAACGGTTTTCTAGGTATTCGGACAATTATTGTATGGTACATGTTTACAAAATCATTGAGTGTTCTATTACCTGTTTAAATACTTAAACACATTTTTTAAACAATATTTATTTAAGGGTATCTGCACAATGGTATGCCATCTTATTCGGACCCTAAACATAAACGACTACAGTTGAGTAATTATTACTTCTGACGTCGCAGCACACGCAAGTGAACTGAAAATATTATTAATGAACATTATATTGATGATTATATTAAAATTATTTAAAAATCTTCTCTTTCTCGGTCATTCCTCAGACGTTGTATGACAAGGTGGTAAACATCTCCAGGGGTGTCACACAGTTTACAATTTGTTGAAATACATTAGAAAAGCTTTTTGGCATGAATAAGTGCCAGGGCCTACTCCCACCTCTTAAAGTAGTCATGTTTAAACCTTACCATTAAATTTGGTACCACCACGTCAATATAGCAAGCTTCAAATAATAATGGATAACGATAGACGTTTTGATGGCGTTTTATCAAATAGTTAGTTCACTCAATTCGCGTACTTTCCAAATGCGTTAGTGTTCTATTCGGGTTGGGCATTATAGGTATTGATCCTGGAACGCACCATTAGGATCGATTTCGGATAAGAAAGGATCACGCCGTAAATAGAATTGAAGTAATATGTTTGACCGTTTTGTGTTGGTGGGAGTGCGATAGTAAACAAGTATGATTATTTAAGCTTATTACAAAACGCTCCTGATTTATGATAGTTTTGTAAAAGGTGGGAGTACGCCCCCAGGCTGTATTCTATGAGCAACAACACTATGCTAAAGAAATTACGTACCTATACAAATTGCAAGTACAATCGAAAAAATCTGCAAACGACGTACTGCGTTAACTCGGTATAAACATAAGAAAATCAGAACGCCAATGACCGTGAAGTATGTCCATAATATTTACATGTGTTGCTTTATTTCAAAGTAAATTTAATTTTAGACACATTCCGTCTTATTATAAAACATAGATTAAAGATAGTCCCGGGTTCAAATCATGGTTTAAAGGAATTTCATTTAGAAAATTTGCTTAAACTATGGTTTAAACTCGGGACTCGGGATATAAGACGGTTAGTACTCTCATTCGTCCAGTCGTATCGTAACTTTTGCGTCCTCAATTCAAACGTGTATAGACCGACTATAACTATGTAATCAACGTCTACTCGTATTATAGACGTTGATTATGTAGTAGATTGATACTGGCTAAGGATAAAGAGACGGGGTCGAAAATGGCCTGAACCTTGCTGCTTTCTTTTTCGACTCGGCAGTGCCCCCGGGCACTGCCGTGGCCCAAGATAAAACAATTCGATAATTTCGGAATTTTCAAATATTGAACAAACATCAACCCGACTCTCCGACATTTAAAAGACTTTTTCGTTTGAACCGTAACATATTAAACGGTTTCCATTTTACAGAATATCGTGTTATTATGGCATGTCCCATAAATACTAAAAACCGGCCAAGTGCGACCCACGGACCTTAAAACTTCACGGTAAGTACCCTCAAACCATCTGCAACGTTATTACGGTTTCTTATTATAAGGACATGCTAACTGACTCCAAAGTTAATGGTGTCTGACGCTTGCGAGTCCAGGATACGATTATCAGAAAAATTACGAAACCTGTAAAATAGACTTTGTAAAAGTTCATCAAACTCCAGAAAGACGCAGCGAAATATAGGACTAATGTACCGCTCAGGAATCGAACCTGAAACCCGTACTTCGAAGAGTCACTAAGACAAAACTAACGGGGCCGTCAAATAATTGTACACTTCTACTTAGCGGCAGAACCTCTGATAACCTGATAGTTCCAAGACTTACAATAGTTAGGTATATGGAGTTAACAAGCACAAGTATACGACTTATGTATTCACTAGCTGCTCTCCGCGGTTTCACCCGCGCGTTGATGGATGATGATGTTGAATCTTATATAGCCTATGTTACTCAGGGTGAATGTAGCTTTCCAATGGAGAAAGAATTTTTGAAATCGGTCCAGTACTTTTTGAGCCAATTCGTAATAAACATACTTACATACAAATCTTTCCTCTTTATAATATTATAGTATAGATGAACCCCGAATTTGATTGACGCAGCCCCCGAAATATTATACCTTTTTTCAATGCAATTACTTTTTTTTTTTTGTATTTTTCATTTTTTTTTTGTATTTTTCACACTTATAATTGAATATTGGTATCAGATAGTTAACCAAAAAGTCCCTAGTGAGACGAAAAATATTTCCCTACCTCTCGATCACCGACCTACGCGTTCGCTAGGTGACTTTCTTTGATGTCGCTAGGGTTGGCCTACACGACATTAATATTCCATCCTTAGCTTCAGTATTGAACATAACACACAACAAAAAAACAAACTAATGCAAACTTTATCTGCGTTTCGTTCCCTCCAACCTGTGCTTGACCCTTAGAGCCGTGCCATAAATGAAAAGTACCCTTTCAGATAAAACGCCTCCACTTAAGTGATAATCCATTGACATGACATACTCGTAATCATGTCACCATTACGAGAACTGCCTCTTATCTGAATCCTTTAAGTGCTCTTCTTAATAAACATATCATTCAACAATGAGTTATCGAGGGCATGTAACGATATCAATATTATGATCGGATACTCGGAAGTAATCGCGACATCGATGACCGAAGTACAATACGATATCACGGGACCCACCCACGGTAACCAACCCACTTTTTATTATCCCTGACAACCCTGACTTTAATCTAAAATAGGGGTGGCGCCACCCCGTCTACGATACGCCTATCTGAGGCCCAAGTGTCCTCAAAAGTAGACGTGCTCAAGCACCGATACGGACTTACTTCCTCGCTCCTTGACAACCTCTGTGCCCGAAACTTCAAATTTGCATGCTTGAGCTCCCTAATATTTTTAGCGGACTCAGCGCTGGCATAGTAACTGGGTACTCTAATCCGCAGAGATACAAAACTTCGTGTTCGCGTTCAACTATGGCATACTCTATGGGGTAGATCTTAGGGATCAGAATCGTATGTATCTCACCTCAGGGTAAAATTATTAATAAAGCTAGTAGTTCTACGAACAGTAAACCTCGCGAGCACATAGTCTTATCAGCGGCAATTGTTCGCAATACTATTGTCTCGGAAACCACTTGACCTGATCCTCATATTAGAAATTCCTCTTTAAAGTCACGTGCCTAATGTGTCTAAATTAAATTTTATTAAAATCAGTCGATAAATAGCATTGCAACAAACTTCCTCCTTTTTTAGGAAATTTACCCCCCTACACAAAAATCTGCGACAACATAAAGATTAAACACGTATTGAATAGTAGTACTTTGCATGCATATGCAAAGTTTCGTCAAGATTGGGTGAAAAATGTGACCTGTACAGGAAGACGTAGGTACATACAACCTAACAAACATACGAACAAGATGAAAGTCAAAATTTGGCCAGTAAAAGCAGAGACGCTTCGCTAGCTCGCTCAATTATAGGAACAAAACAGTCCGCGTTATACCTATCGCAGCTAAATCCATAATAGAGACAAGTTTATGTAGCTAATAAAAGTCAGTTTATCGACGTGACAAGTTTATCGAAAGATTCATGCTCGTAAGCTAATGCAATGGATCATAATCGTTGTACGCAGTAAAGAACTATTAATCTGGTACTTGTTACCTTCTGTAGAGCACCCATCGGAAAAACATTTAATTATCTATACTTTTTACTTTTTCTTTTTTATACTAATATTATAAAGAGGAAAGATTTGTAGTATGTTTATAAAAATATGGCTCAAAAAGTACTGGGCCGATATCAAAGATTCTTTCACCATTGGAAAGCTACATTCACCCTGAGTAACATAAGCTATATAAGATTCATCGTCATCATCATCATCCATCACCACGCGAGTGAAACCGCGGAGAGCAGCTAGGTACTAGATAAAGAAGATAGGCAGAGAAGTCGCCCACTTAATGGTGTCACGCCTGCCCTTAACAGCTGCAGTGTGACCCACGTAGATTTTGCAAAGATGTGGTGACCCAGGTATTTAAGACCCAAAAATGCCAAAAACCCAAAGGTCCTAAAAATCCTATGACTGTGGATGACTAGACTCCCCATTGCGAACAATCGATCGTACGCGCCATGTTAGTTAAGAGCATTGCTTTTTCTAAATGTAAACCTTGTTTCTCTACTAAAGTTTAATATGTAGATAGTACTCGTATAATATAAGGATAATCCTAATAGAATGTGGGCACAGCGCAGCGGTTGCCTTGCCTAGTATTACGAAAGGTTTTTGATTAAAATCAAACCTATTGGGATTCGCGAGGCGTCAGATAATTGGAATTCAATTTAATGAAGTTGAAATAAGGCTCCATTTTTACAGATTTCATATTTTTTGCACTTCTTCTTTCGTTATTAATGCTCAGAAAGGTCGTAATGGAAATTGAAGAGATTTTTTATAAAGATTAAGTTGGTGGATTTCATTGAGTTCGTAGGTGATTTGCTTTTGAATTTGAGTTTCATTATAATATACTCCGTAAGCATACATTTTTCAATTTACTGAATTGTCTCTATCCAAAATAAAATCATAAATAACTGAGCTCACAGAGGGAAATTTCAAGAAGACTGTAAACAACGTTTAATAAAAAAAAGTGTATATTATAAAGTTCGTTTTTTATTAATTATATAGAAGACAAAGATGCTTGGAATACTCCACTTCTGGCAAGATGTCATCTCCCACAACAGTAGTAACTATTATTACATTATTACTATAGATAAATTTATTATTACACAGCCATATTAAGTAGGTACATATGCAGTACTACTTATTATATACTTAGTATATTTTTTTATACCGCCATCTGTCGATTGGCCAGAGCCCCGTTCGCTATTTGGCAGGACGTACCACGGGCAGGAGGTGTTGGCTTGGAGCAGAAAGGTGTAATTTTGCTCCCATACGTCCCTGTATGCCTGTATTAGGGATGCAGAAAGCTGAAGGGATGCAGAGAGCTGAAGACCGACCCTGTGGCGTACTTTAGGAGAGGCCTAAGTCCAGCAGTGGATGAATGTGGGCTGATGACGATGATGATATTACATATTGCACATAGATACAAGTAGAAACATTGTAAAATATTATATGAAAAGAATGGCCCCGACTTTTTTTGCCGCTTCTTCTCGGTATGCTCTATATATTTCGAAAGGCGGCGGTAGCCTTTAAAATACATAAATACATTAGAAATAATGAATAATTGACGTTCATAAGCGCGTCTTTGATGCCTAAATTGAACAAATGATTTTTACTTTCGACTTTATAGGCAACAAGATGGAATACATTTCAAACGCATGAATGTAGATATGCAAAATTAATTTTCACGTTGTAGTTAACATTTTGGTTCACGAAAGTTGCGAAACAGAAACAGGGATAACAACTGTATTAGGAACTTCCGAAACTCGTATCTGTAAACCAGAAAGGCCACAAGTAAACTTATTCGGTCTAACTTAGACGTAACTTATACATTATATTTTCCATTCCATTGGCAATACCTTCTTCTAAATAAATACAGGTTCTTTTAAGAACTCTGTTCACTAATAAAAACTCTACCTACTTATTTCTTTAAAATATCACCTTCGTACCAGGAACACTACTTTACACATTAATACTACGCGTATCTCTACGAAGAAATAATATAAGGAAGAGTAACTAACTCAAAAAAATAACCCAATAAGAGTCGTGCTAGTAAGAATAACATCGTTCAGGCCGCCATGACTCAGCTGTCATAGTAGACGTTGGACCACGCGCGTGGACCAATCCCTGCTTTCCTTCTGAAATTTAAACCAATCACCGAACATGTCTATTTGTAACCTCGGAAGTAATTCGTATTTGGAATCATACGTCGTTTTGGTTTGAAGGACCACTTTTTGTGTGGAATTTGTTCTGACTTATGCTTCCTGACATTATTTCTTCGTAGGCTTATCCCCTTCTACACCAAAGTCAAAAACTTTCAAGAAATTAGGTACACATGGCATGTGTTTAGTGTCATTGTTTTACGTGAAATCGTAACTAAGGATATAATAATGATAAAAATATTTGACCGAGCGGTACGAAGCGTCCCTGCAATAGCTTGGGCACAAATGCTTTTGCATTACGTTTGTCTGGAAGTCCGGTTGTTTTCCTCTAGAAGTTGCATTTCTCAACCGCTTGTCGTGAAATTTAGTGAGCAGGTTTGATAATTATGTATTTTTTTTGTCGACTCAGTTTTTGGAATCATTTCCCTTTGGTTGACAGTGACAGCTCGCAATGATCACGTATGTTACCCACCTTCGAACCGCTAGCGTTGTGGTCGCGTCGTGAGCGTTTTGGCGACATACCGAACGCCTCGAGTGATTTCGGCGCTTTCCGGAACGTAGCCTAGGCTTGAGCACAGATTTGAGTAAATTTTCTACCGACTTCCAAAAAGGAGGAGGTACTCAATTGGATTGTATTTTTTTAATGTTTTTTACCTCATAACTTTCGACTGGGTGAACCGATTCTCTAAATTATTTTTTTGTTTGAAAGCTAGTGCTTTTTATTAAAATTGCCCTTTAATTAAAAATTCATCAAATTCGGTCCATTATTTTTGAGTTACACTCCAATAACTGAATAGAATGGAAGTCGGTGTTAAATTTATCAAATTGTATTTGTGTATGATATTGACTGTCATAACTCCACACAACTATGCGTCTACCTAGAATATTGACCTTAAAATGACACGCCACTTCGCTAATAAACATCTAAAAACTAGCAAGTATTAAGCTCAGTTCATGTTTTCAACGGCAAGTAAGCAAAGTTATATGTTACAAGTTTCTAGTTCGGAAGACTTTGTTCTAAATCTTAGGAGCTTCAAGACTTACGAGATAGGTCTTGCCAAGTTTTCACCTGGTCCGGAAGTGAAGGAGTCAATTTCAAGAGGATTGGAAACTTTTGCAATAATAGTAATACTCTGTAGCATATCAACAGGGAAGGTTACCAAATCGTATGAATTGCTCCTTCAATTTTGTTTTTTAAAAAATGAATCTGTACTATCAATAAAATCATATTGACTTCATTAAATAAATAACTTTGATTTCAACTCAATTCATGCATTCGAGTTGAAGATGAGCATTGGAATAACCCCGGGTCGAAGTAATCAATCTTTAACTTGAGTGTCATATAATGTTAGAGTAGAGTGTTAATAAGTGTCAAATTCACGAGAATTTCAATACAAATAATAATAATAAGGGACAAGATCCACACAAGGTCCCCAGTACCTCTACCATGAGTTGGCAACATAAAAGTCATCTATAGTCGATACTCGATGTCGGCTCCCTATTATGATTGGCACTCTCTGTCAAGTTTAGTTCTACAATTGACCGCGAGGTAGCACTGTTCTTCTTTCATAATTTTTTTTCGCGGCAGTCGATTTCGAGCATCGATTGGTTTCAATGTTGTAAATTCATGGTAGACCCACCGATCCCAAACTAGGAAGGTACTATGGTAACCTGATGACTGATATATATATATATATATATATATATATATATATATATATATATATATATATATATATATATATATATCAGCCTATAATATAAGCCAATAATATAACCTATATTATAAAATTTTCACAATTTTACGGAGACTTGAAACAGATCAAACACAAATATATTTGGGCCGTTGTTATGTACAAGATAAAACATTATTATAAGAAAACTATATGCATCTAGTTAGGGCTGCATCTCATTTTAATCTTTTAATATAACACAAAATATAATCGATTAAAAATACATGTT
Organism: Selenia dentaria; assembly: GCA_917880725.1. NCBI lineage: Eukaryota > Metazoa > Arthropoda > Insecta > Lepidoptera > Geometridae > Selenia > Selenia dentaria. The sequence goes on along the minus strand of OU862885.1, from coordinate 30,980,305 downwards.
GCAGGATGCAGTGTAAGTATGTATTTCGTGTATTTTATAGTTTTAAGTGTTCATTTGTAAAACTAGTACTATTAAAGTGTACCTAGATCGCAAAATATTTTCGACATGCAACTAATTTATTTAATATTGTCACAGAATAATGAAGTGGACAGAAGCGTCACTGTCGAACAAAATTCAAGTTTAGGTATAAAAATTAGCTTACTCTTACGACCATTACCTGCTTACACGCTAAATTGAATTTTATCGTGATATACGAGCATTCATATTCCGCTGGAGACCATCGATTCGTAACCTCGAGCCGAGAGCAAAGCGGCAATCTACAACCAAAAAAGCGCCCGGGCGGTGCGACGGCTGAAAGTACCTAAACTGCGGAGTGAAACCTTTCTGATATTGGTCATGGATACTCATCCCTGATACCGACCAATGGAGCTCGACTTTTTCACTCTAAAATATTTTCCGTAACAAAAATTAACCAGGACATACCCCTGAATAAAAAGGGTCGTATCGCAACCCTAGTTGTTGCAACTTTGAAATACCAACCCCGCTGTAGCTTTGGCGTTTTAGAAGCATAACATAAATTTTGTGAACGCCTGAAGGTAGTTGTTTTAGGGTACTCACAATTTCTGAGTTTAATCGGAAAAACCAAACTTTTTAGCAACTTATTATCAGGTTTATCAGATTTCGGAGAAAGGGAACGCGGATTTGTGAATTTCGGAAAAGTTTAGTTATCAAAATAACGAAACGAGGAGAAAACATGATGATTAAACAACTTAATTGTGTTAACATTTTGTCACGAAATTCTAATAATATTAAATTTAAATAGTTAGTTCGTCCCGGAATTATTTCATGTCATGATGCAAGTAGCGCGTAGATAATTCAGGTCTAGCTATATATAATATATGCATGCTTTTGCACTCAAATCTGTTAAGTCGTTTCGACGTGAAATAAAAAAAAATACCAAGGGCGAGGCGGAATCGCGCACAGAAGGTTCCTTACATCAAGAAATCATCTAATATTCATTGCTCAAACTTAAAAATAAATTAGGTATAACCCTTCATATACCGTGATAATTAAAATATTTCTGAATGAAACGCACGTAATATTACGTCAATGGTACTCAATAGGTTAAGGACAAACAACTTTACCATTCGATCCTAGGGATACGGTTATTGCACCAATCGCAAATAAAAAAAACTCTATTAAATTACATATTTAGGGGGCAGATTTTTCTCATTTTAAGTGCTGTAAGATATTGCTCTTGCCAAATTTCATGATTCGACATCGATGAGGTGAACGAGAAGTATTCCCTTGTGAAATCGAAAAGTATACAACATAAACACATTTTTTTTATCACGTTGACTAACAAGTTTGTATTTTTCACAGCGGAAATGGTCTGTAGTGTCCAACTGAAAATGGGTCTTTATAGACAGACGGACAACAATGTCATCTTATAAGGGTTCCTTTTTTACTTTTTAGGAACAGAATCCTAAAACATAATTCACAAACTTATATTAAACGACATCAAAAATGTAGGAGGTTCTATGTTCGAGTGCATGTATTTTTATAATGTATGTAAGTACACCGTTTTCTACCCCATTTGTGGACGGATTCTCTAAATTCTTTTGCTTTTCTTTTTATGATTAGAAAGAGTATTCCTTCCGAGATGGTTCCATTAAAATTTCATCAAACATCAAATTTAGTCAAACAGTCGTTGAGTTTTCACTCCAATAACTGACATGTGTTTCGCTTATCTTGATATCCTTATTGACGGTGAAAAGGGTGAAAAAATAATTTCACCAAAAAATGTAACCGACTTCAACACTAAAAGTGTGAAATAACTTGTCGAAGCCGGTACCATGCGCACGATATTGTGATAATAGGTACTTTTGAACTGTCATGGTACCGACTTCACCATGTAAGTTATTTACACTGTTTAGTGTTGGTGTCGATTCCGTTTTTTGGTAAATATATAATTAGTATGATACAAGTATTTATGTCATTATTATCGTTATGGGCCAGCGAGGCAAACGTACTGGTATGAACATACTTAATATGTAAGTAATCGCTATGTAAGCAATATTTACGTTATATAAAACTGGTTTTTCATAATTATTCAGGCAGTCCAACTCCAACTTTTGTCCAGTACTCACACACCTATTGTTTCTCTAATTATTTTATGTAAATATCAAGATGTGCAGTGAAATTATAATTTAGTTTTCAATCAATAAAATTGTGTTTTTTTAATAAGGACCCACAGCGCGCCATTATAACAGTACGAAGTTCACTCACTCACTCATCCAATTATCATAAACCATCAGGCAGTGCGTCAACTGACCCATAATTGCATTTTTAACGAAACCAAGCCCACACAACACGAATTCGTCCCCAATTTTAATTGAACACCTCTGTTTTCAGACACAACATAATTTCGAATTTCTGTCGTTGTTTACATTCCCGGAAAGTGACCGTGAAAAGGTACTGTTGGAATTACAACAGGTACCTTTTTGCCCTGCGGCAGGTAGGTATTGTACCCACCCAAGTCTTTTAGCTATTGAATCGAGTTATCGCAACTCAATAGCATGAAAATTTTAGTTTTTGATAGTTTTCGTAGTCTGCTCGCTGTTTTGGTTCGATCGCGGTCCAGCGGCTTGCTATCGATATTTTTTGACATAATTTGTATGCTGTAAACTATTGTGTTGCGATCGCGTTGCTATAGTGGCATACATCGATATCGGATCTTTAAAATGATTTTCCGTGATATTTTGATTTTTGAAGAAAAATTATGAAAAATGTATTTATTTATTGTGTTTTAGCTCGAAAACCGCTGTGTTGATATTTTGATTGATATTGGTAGCAATTCACTTGTTCCATAAAACTAAACTAAAGAACTAAAAATTATTATGGTGGTCTTTATTCTGTTAACAATTAAATCCAAAATCATTTAACACTTAGAATGACACTTCTAAAAATAGGATTTATCCTATTCAATTTTGGGTTATTTTACTTAGGTTAGTTTAGCGTTTAACTGTCTAAAATATTCCCACAATTGAAGAAGGATATCTAATTTTAGTGCTGTCATTCGGAAGTGTTATACTAGTTTGGATTTTAGCCTAAACAAAGTACTGCCATAATTTAGAGATTTTTGGTTAAGAATGCTTACAGAATCGACACCAGAAGCTTGAAATTGTGTGAGTGGCAACATTCGCAAACCTTAGCGCAGCCATACGACAGCGATGCAATTGCTATGTACAAGCATAACTGCGATTGAGAACTAGATCTAACGGATTACCGAATTCGACATGAAATGCAGCTCCATAGCAGAAGCGTCGCAGTAGTAGACTTGGGCCCTGCCCTGGCTGTACAGTCGCCTACAATAAGATGTATAAACTCTAAAATTTTCAAAAAAATCTCATTATCTAATTTCATAAAAATATAATACAATATTAGTTTAAAATAATGCCATTTATATTATCTTACTGCTTAAGAAATTTTTTGCATTTGTGGCAAAATTACCTGGCGTAGAACTCAAGTTATATATGTGGCTTCGTATCCCATAGACCAAGCGAGCGAAGCCGCTATGGCTGGTCAGCCAGTGCAATTATAATAGAACTAGCCGCGCCCCGCGGTTATACCCGCGTGGTAATGGATGATGATGATGATGATGATGATGAAAAGTATTATATGTCCTTCCCCGGGGTATAATATATCTCATTCCCAAATTGCATTACGATCCGTTCAAGACGTGAAAGTGTAACAAACAAGCTAAGTAACTCACTTTTGCATTTTACTAGTTAGGATAGTCATTTAGGACTTTCACAATTCTTAAGACATTTTTAGCGTTAAGCAAAATTTCATCATTGTCATTTATCTCTGTTTTTTTGTAAGCTGATAGAGACAAAAATTTTTCACTGCCTAAGTGCCTACCTATTATACGCTACTCCACCGATTTAATTAAATAGCCTTTGCTTTTAATTAAAACGATATTTAATTATAATCGAGTGATTAAATCAGCGTCGAATTTAATGTTTGTGCATTTTGTTGCGAAACTGCTAAAGTGTTTTGTTCATCACGTTACATTCTATATTAAGGGCACCCTACTATTTGACGCCAATAATATTGCCATTCGAGGAATTGTGGGCCTAGCACGTAAATTTACCGTACTTACGTACCGTAATTGTATCGTTGACACAGAGTTATTTGTAACACAGCTGTACTAGATAAACTATACTGTGTATTTTTAAATATTTTGTATATATTATTATTAACTACGTCAAACATAAGATCACGTTACACTTATGCAAGTTTTCTTGCTAAGCCTACTGTAGTACCGGTCCTTATGCACAGCGTAAAACTTGGCGATCTTATTTCATCAACAAGTTAAGCAAAGTTGTAAATTTGTTGGGAGCCGTAGGACGTCTACTGCTGAACAAAGGTCATGTTCAGCAGTGGATGTCTTACGGCTGAGATGATGATGATGAAGATTATTTAAATGCAATAAAGCATTTGGAATGACAATGTGTTTTTAAAACATATGTAATATAGGTAGGTAAATATAGTTAAATAATAATGCGTTTATTATATGTAGATGATGAGTCTAATGGCCTGTTTGATTGTTGTTATGGGCGTAAGAAACAGTTCCAAGTACACGCTAATGTAAACGTTAATATCAGTGATATAATTCATTCAATATTTTCGAGTAGGTAGGTACAAATAAGTAAGTACCTATATATTTTTATTTAATATACTTGTATAAAATCAATTTCTATTCAGTCTCCAGTCAGTACTCAGTTCAGTGCTGGTCTGATCATCTATGAGCATCAAGTGAGATAATATTAAAAAAAAAACTTTCACCGATAGAAATTTATTATTAAAAAGAACGGTTGACAGACCTCGGCGGTCGGAAACTCATAAATCCTTTATAACGAACATAACAATGGTTTAAAAAACAACCTTGAACACAGCAACTACAATTTTCCTACAGTTTATTACTTTTGTTGGACAGTAAAATGTTTGGTTGATATATTTAAGTCCCTCTTTAGAAAATCCTGGGGGACTATTAAAGTTTGACCTCGGACCTACCCTAGTTCACAGACTACATTTATTAATATTACCTCTTAGGTACCACAAACAGGGACAAAACGAAGTTACAAAATCTAATTAGTCACAAAGGCAGACTAAATGGAATACTCTAATATTAAGCACTATACTTGTATTTGTCCAAAAATATTATTCGTTTGTAGCACCGTATAATGTATATTCAAGAACAAACAAAATAACTATGTGATGTTTTCAATAGCACGAGATTTATGTGCACCCGGAAAATAATTAAACCGACTCTTCACTAGGTACATAAAGTAAAAACAGAAAAATTTATGTCCATTCAAACTTATCTACACGATTATTATAAAGAGGAAAGTTTTATTTGTTTGTTTATTTGTAATGGATAAACTTAAAAAATTGTAAGTGCCGCCGTAGGCCTACACATAATAAATGCTTTGATTTGAGCTACTTAACCAAACAAACAATTACTTCACCAGTAAAGCTACATTATTCCTGAGTAATATAGGCTATATTTGATTACATATAATCATCATCATCCATCACGACGCGGGTGAGACCGCGGATTGCAGCTAGTTTATTTATATATATATATTGGGCCAGACAGGAACCTGTCTGACCTAATATATAAATAAACGTCAAAATTCTACCGAAAAAAATTGGAACCGACTTCTATTATTATTATATTATGTTATTGGAGTGTAACTGAAAAACTACTAGATAACGAATTTTATTAAATTTAAATAACAACAAAAATTTAATTTAAATTAACACGGGAAGCACCAGCTTTCAAACAAAAATTTGAAAATCGGTTCACCCAGTCGAAAGTTATGAGGTAACAAAACAAAAAAAAATACAGTCGAATTGAGAACCTCCTCCTTTTATGGAAGTCGGTAGAAAAGGTGTCCGATTTGTAGTTTTTCTATCTATAAAATTGCAAAGTCTCGCCAAACAGGTTAGTGCTATAAAAATCATCTAATTTAAAATCATTATTACATTTAAGAAACCTAATTTAGTATATTTCTTTATAATAACATCTTATAAAAGCAATATATTAAAAGTTTCATCGCACAAACGGCTTTTTCCCTATTTAAATACATAAGCACTTTACGCGCAAGCTCTCTTCATAAACCAATGGAATTATGCAGCTGCATTCGTGAATCTCGTATGATTTACAGGTGAATCTCATCTACAGGATCATCCACATATCGGGAGATGTGGATGAGTTCCGTGAATGCATTCCTTCATTCATACGCCTGTACCCGGGGGCCAAGTCTATTAGCTATTGAACCGCGTTATCGGAACTCAATTGCATGAAAATTGTCGTTTTTGACAGTTTTCGTAGTCTGCCCGCTATTTAGGTTCAATACAGCAGGCCAGCGCAGGACTTTTATAATTGGTATGCTGTAAAGTAGAAAACTTTTAAGTTGCGATTCTGATGCTATAGTGACATACACCAGTAGTTCGTGACGCTTGTGCTATTGAGGCAAAGACAACTTTTGCGTTTCAACTCAGTTTTTTTATATATAGAAGATATTTGGAGAATTGATAAAAATGTTGTTATTGTGTTTTTGCCAGAAAACCACTGATGTTTAGACTGATGCTTGATGGGTAGAAGTTTTCAACATTATTTCAGTGGCAACATTTGCAAGCCGTAGCACAGCCATACGACAGTGATACGATTGCTATACAAGTGCGATTGAGCGCTAGATCTGACAGACTACCGAATTTAACATTAAAGTCAGCTCAATCGCAGAAGCATCACAGTAGTGTGGCGATTGCTCAATAGCTAAGGGAATGGCCCTGGTCCCTGGGACAGTTCTCAAACTGTAATCTTTAGGGTTGTGATAACCAAGCCAGCAGTGCCTAGACCTAAAATGTATTTGTGTCGGGGGTTTTTACATCTCAAACACAAACACAAGTAATCAATACCCAGCTTTTATTGATATTACCCTGTATTGTGCTCGCAAAAACACTCGCATTCATTGAACGCGTTCGACGACCTCGTCTAGAATAATGCTATCTACTTATTATTTCTTCGTAAAAAACCCGACAAGTACCAAGAATATTAATCTGACAACGTCGCTCGTCGAGTAGAGACGGAAAATACCTATCTGGTTGATTCGAGTCATCACAGAGATAATAGTAGTTTCACCGTATATATCTAAAAATAAATTTTAGATTGGAAGTCACTGGTCATTTCTGTTACGATTAATTCCTAAAAAATCTATGTGAGGTTACCTACAGCTTGGCATAAATGAGTTGAATGCGGATAAAAGCAGAACTAAACATCTCTCTCTACTCGATCCCTCATTAGTGAGGATCGTGGTCATTGGATTTATTCGAGCGGATAATCTGTACATCGCCAATTGGTTTCGGTTCATAGTCACTTACACTATCCGATGGAACCATATACATTCTGTGTACTAAATATCGGGAACTTGTCAATAAAACAAAAAATACAAATTATTCATCTAAATTTATTTTATCGCTTTCAAAGTAGGCCCCATCGCTTGCAATACAACATCTCCAACGCTTCACCCAGTCTTCCAAACATTTTTCATAGGCTATTTGCGGTATGGCCTTTAGCTCATTCAGCGAATTTTCTTTTATGGCTTCTATCGACTCAAAACGTTTTCCTCGAAGTGGTAATTTTAACTTGGGAAATAAAAAAAAGTCAGACGGAGCCATATCAGGTGAATACGGTGCTTGGTCGAGAACTTTTGTTGAATTTTTCGCTAAAAACTCTTTCACTATAATGGCTGTGTGTGATGGTGCATTATCATGGTGCAGCATCCATGAGTTGTGTTGCCAAAAAAAATCTGGACGTTTTCGGCGGATACTCTTACGCAAACGCTTCATGACGCCTAAATAATATTCTTTATTCACTGTTTATCCCTTTGGAAGGAATTCGGAGTGAACCACACCACGGTAGTCAAAAAAAACTGTCAGCATCACCTTGATTTTGGACCGACTTTGCCGCGGTTTTTTGGGTTTCGGCTCGTGTTCGAGACGCCATTCTGAAGACTGTTGGCTTGTTTGCATGTCGTACTCATAAACCCATGTCTCGTCGCCACTTATTATACGTTTCATAAAGGTCGGAGCATGTCTTCAGCGACATGCTTTCGCTGCGCTTTTTGAACAAAATTGAGCTCTTTTGGAACTAGTCGAGCGGCGACGCGTTTCATGCCTAAAATGTCAATGAGAATGTTGTGGACGGACTTAAAAGATATGTTCACCTCACTAGCCAACTCTCTCAGACTCATACGTCGATTTTCGAGCACCAGCTTCTTGATTCTGTCGATGTTTCCTTTGGTCGTAGCGGTTGAAGGTCTACCAGAACGAGGCAAGTCTACTACTACTTCTCGGCCTTCTTTAAAAGCCTTATACCATTCATAAGCCCTTGTTTTCGATATACACGATTCGCCGTGATATATACATGAATATCATTCGAAACACAAAATTTAAGGCACACTCTTTGTTCAACAATATTTTCCATTGTAAAAATCGCCGAGAACTCAAAACTATGACCAACAAAAAGTGTAGTTTAAAACAAATTAAATGACAGATCCCGCTCAAACTTTGCGCGCTAAATCAGTACAGTGCTACCAACATGCAGTAAACAAATTAGAACGACCTCTTTTACACGGGTCTTTTTATTGACATATTCCCGATACTTTTTACATAGAGTAGTATATTATATACCTATATATAGTATTACCAAGCTGTAAGTACATTAGTATTACGTACGAAATTTTGTAAAAATATGGAGAGGCAGATGGAGTGCTTTTCAAGCCATTGACGCCACCACAAATAGGGTAATAGTATTAATAGGGTATACAGTCATAATTTAAACAAAAGATTTATGAATGAAACGCACGTAAATTTACGTCTCTGGTATGCAAAGGGTTAAAGAAAAAAAAAATTTGATAGCTAATTTTAAGCATCAAATACGCCCCTTTCAGGTTCAGACTGATAAAGTTTCTAATCAATTTTACTTACTCACATAGAAGTTGCGATCAACATGTCAATTATACCTTATGACAATGTTAGTACATCACGACGACAACGCTACCATTACCTGAGTTAATGACGTTTACGTCAGAATCATATGTTCTCATTTATTGATTAGATTAATCGGTCCGAATCAGCAAGCCTCCAGTTCATTCATAAATCTTTTGTTATAGCGTAAACCTGATGCGGACAGATTAAAGAACTTTATTACCATCAGAGACAAATTGTCACTTACGAGGTAACATAATTTAAGTACTTATACAATTTATGTTCGTCGTCGCAAAATATGGACATAATTAGAAAACAAATAGTGTCCCTATGTTGCCCAATACAACAAAGATTCACAAACAATACATCGTATAAGGTACTCATTTCACGCATTAGATTTACCTCAAGATTTATCTGCGATAGTATGTTGAGCCAATATATTTTTAAAAGCGTGAAGTGAGTAAACATTTTTTATTGAGGGACTATTATCGGCAAACTAGATGATACCATATATTGTCAAGGCGAAAGTTTGTGAGTATTTGTTACTTCTCTACGCTCAAACGGCAGGAACAATTTTGATGAAACTTGGTATGGAGGTAGTTGAAGCGCTGGGTTAACATGTAGGAGACTTTTCATCATCAAGAATCATCCATCATCACGCAGGTGAAACAGCGGGGCACAGCTAGTATAGATATTAAGCCTGTTTCAGAATGAGTGAGTGTGTGTTTGTTACTTCTTCATGCTCTACGAATCAAAAGACTATGTTGGAGGAAATGTAGAGGAGGAGTTCCGGAGGATTAGAAATCACTAGCGAGTCTCGTTAATAAAATCACCATTAGATCCTAACCTATAGCTAGAGTACGATTGGGAAGTCAAGTTTAACTCGACACTGAGCTCGGAGTCGATTTCCATGTATAGAAAGTTGCATTATACCTATCTAGATGTAACAAGAAATGAGTTATCTTCCACGTGACTTCACTTGATGAGTCTGCACTGAGAAAAATGAAAAAATTAAAATGAAATCGTTTATTCTGTATAGGCCTACGGGGGTACTTACAAATTGTCATATTACATTTATGATTTCTTAAATCGACAACCGGATCGAAACGCGACCACGACTGAGAAGATCCGGCGAGAAACTCAGCGGGTTTGTCTTTTTACATTTTTTGTATCGCCAAATTGTTAATGTATATAACAAATGTTCGTTTATTTTTAGTGTTGCCTTACAAAAGAGACCATAATAATGGTATCAGTATCAGTAGGGCAAGACACGCTACACTTTGTCATCTTAGTACACGAGTAAATAGATCCTGGAGTGATCAGTCCCAAGCTGTTTTATCCTCCAAGTAATCCGAAATATTGTAATAACCTTTTTGACAGAGTTTAGTTTTAATAGTAATTTGAAGCTTATTAAACTTATTAATAGGCATGAGGTAGGTAACTGGTCGTAATACAAAAAGTATCGTAGCAGGTAATTCTTCACTTTTAGCATTTCGTGCACTATGATCATTATCATCAGCCGGAAAACATCTACTGCTGAACGTAAACTTCCTCGTAATGGATGGCTGCCTATTATCCAATTGCTTGAATGTGGGGTTTTGTTAGGTATTTTGTTTCAACATACAGCTTTAGGTATACCAGAATTGAACTGTTCTGCGACATTATATATACATACTTAAGTGTGAAGCAGTCAAAGTTATTAGTATATCATTTTTTTTCTGAGATATCTAGATATAATTATGTAATACTAGCTGACCCGCCAGCGGCTTCGCTCGCTTGGCCTCGCGGGATACGGTAATTACAGATTTCAATGGGTCAGATTTCAATTAGGGGTCGAATTTCACAAAATCCCGTTAGTGAGTACATAGTTCCAAAAAAGAACCCCCATGCAATTTAAACTTTTAGCACTCGCAGTAACGAAGTTTTATACAAACTATCAACCCTAAAAAAAACCCTTAGGGGTAGAATTTCATAAAATCCCGTCTTAGTGAGCACCTACGTCCTAAAAAGAACCCGCATGCAAAATTTGAAACTCCTAGCACTTGTAGCACAGATTACTGAATAAGCTTGTAGTTTCTGAGATTTTGTGATGAGTGAGTGACCTTTCGCTTTTATATATATAGATAGACAATAAGATAGGGTTGACACAAGTCAACCGTGACGTAAAGGTACAAATTTCAGTAATAGCACCACTATTTTTTATCCGTCCAAATGATTTATGTTACCTTTTATTTAAGGGTTTTGTGTATCTTAACTGACTTCTATATCTTCATAACCGTGTTTTTTTTGTTGGGGTGAGATATTAGGGGGTTCTACTTAAATAACTACCACCGCACAACAATTATGAAACAATAATAAATTAATAACATATATAATGCCATACACACTACTAAACTATGACAATGAAAAAATGCGTAGTGTTGCATAAAAATTAAAACCGGTTAAAACAGACTGTATGAATAAACCGGTAATAGCTGTCAACCGAAACCGGTATTCTAAATGACGTAACCCTACTGCATAATAATGAGTTTAACATTAGTTTATTTAGGTGGCAAACTAGTATTTTGTGATTTGTCACATACCGTACACGCTTAGATGCTTAACTTTTGGAGAAAATTATATTATATCAGTCAGATCTCTTGTAATCACATATTTTTACATATTTATTTATTATTACTACTATTTACATTATCTCATATGGTAACATAAAATATATAAAGTCACTCTTATAAAATCATTCAGAGTAGAGGCAAATAAATTATATTTGCTCCCCTCCGCTATTTAAATTCAATGTGCGAAACGTACGCGTCAGAGGCGCCTCCTTCAGGAGTTTAGTTCTACTGCCTATTTATATATATATATACTTCAAGTGCAAGTAGTTCATTACTGTATGATAAATGTAGGTGTTCCGCAGATTTCTTTCGAAAAGTTAATTTTGGCCTCACATTTAGCATTTAGGTATATTGGACCAGTATTAAAGTCAATATTATTACAATTACCAGTATTATTTTAAAACTGTTGAAACACTTGGTCAACGTGATACATGATCACAAATAAACATAGAGCTGCTGAGAAAATTGGCATACAATACCATATACTGCATAACAAGCTCCTACATAATAGTTTTTATGTAATGTATTGTTATATTAGCAATTTTAGATAACCTTAAGTCTGTATTTAAAATACACTGTATTTATTAATTGTTATTTTGACTAGCGCGGTACCTACTTCTTACTGGGTTGGCTCACCGACCAATCAGAGACTCTAATGGCGAAGGTAGCAAATAGAGGGGGTATTTGTCTCTGTCGGTGTCGGTGAAGCCAACCTCTCGCTGGCAGTTCGGCTCCGACGTTCTAGTCGAGCGGTTCACTATGCTGACTGTTATTTGGAATGGTAATAAACCGATGAACTGTGAGTATTGACATTATCTTTAATTTTAAAACTTAATACATGTCCTGAATATATCCCAATAATTGGGTTTTTGGTGCAATAACTATTACTTATCTAGAAACTTGTTAAAATTAAATAAATTCTTCAATTTATTCGAAGATGACAGTTTACGTGATTATGTACCAAATGAACAGTGAAGCACGTTTTACTCCACAATGTGTTTGTTATCGGCCGCCCGCTCAATAGTCTAACCTCTCCACGGTAAACAATAACAAACTCCAGTCCGACAGCACATGCCACTGACGTTGATTGAACAACATATCCAGCCACGTGAAACTGTTACCTATGGGGTATTAGCAAAATATACACAACTAGCTGCTCTCCGCGGTTTCACCCGCGCGGTGATGGATGATGACGATGAATCTTATATAGTCTATGTTACTCAGGGTGAATGTAGCTTTCCAATGGTGAAAATTTTTTTGAAATAGGTCCAGTAATTTTTGAGCCAATTCGTTACAAACATACATACAAATCTTTCCTCGTTATAAAATTAGTATAGATAAATTAGATAAAGCCCGAGAAAATAATAAAGACTTTCATAATTTATACTACTCGCATAAGTATTATTTAAGGCTCAAAATGCATTTGTTTTAAAATATGAATGTAATTGTGGACGGAGCGACATCTATTGAAATGGCGGTTACATTCAGATTAATTAATTAAATAATAGATAAATTAATAGAGTTAAAATTCGATGTTCGGACCTCGAGCCTCAGTGGCCTACTTGGTCATGGCGTCAGACAGGGATTATGGGCAGACGCGGGTTCGAATCTCGTCCGAGGTTATGAATTTTTCCCTCTAAATATAACAATGTTTGGTATCGCTAAGCAGGCGTTAGTGCTTTAAAAAAGTAATACTATAAAAATTAACGTAGTTGCCTTCTCGTATCATCCTCATAGTGATATTTATAAGCGGTTCTTTTTACAAAACACATTTATATATAAGCTAATTAGGTAATTTTAATATTAGTTACAACGCATATTACCTACTGTAATAGAAGATAAAAAGCGTTAGTAGAAATAAAAGTAGGTGCCTACGAAGAAATAATACCAGGAAGAGTAACTGCCTTGAAAATGACCCAATAAAAGTCGTGCTAAATCAATAACATCGTTCACGCCGCTATGACTCAGCTGTCATAGTAGACGTTGCAGCACGCGCTTGGACCAATCCCTGCTTTCCTTCTGAAATTTAAACCAATCACCGAACATGTCTATTTGTAACCTCTGAAGTAATTCGTATTTGGAATCATACGTCGTTTTGGTTTGAAGGACCACTTTTTGTGTGGAATTTGTTCTGAGTTATGCTTCCTGACATTATTTCTTCGTAGGTAGGAGTAAAGAAAAAAAGGAACGAAATAGGATACGAAAGTTTTCTCGAAGGTGATAGATGTCAAGATATTACTTTGGGGTGAGGTTGTACGCAAAATATGTTGAAATTTCTGTTATAAAAGTGGCAATATCTCACAATTTAAATAACTGTTACCTCCTTAACACTTATAAATAATTGGTTGTTACGCGAAAAGGGTAGCGGTGTAATATCTACAAAGGATTATTTTGTTTACAATGATCCACAAAACAGTTTCCGGGAGCGAGCAAACAATTAAAATTGTAAGACCCCAAAGTCTCGCTCTCTTTGTAATGCAGAAATTTAAATTGCGTGGACTTTGATAAATAACTTTTGATTTACTTTGGACTTTAGTCAAAATCTTCGTCGACACGTTTCGTTTTTAATTGAAGTATGCAAACTCACGGACAATGAATGCATTTCAAAATCAATTGTTTGAATACAGGGACAGTTTAATATGTTAAATGCAATGTTTAGCATAAGTAGGTACCTATACTTATTTGATATATTGCAAAATATGACATACCAAGCATAAGTTGCCAACTCGAGTTACAGTACATGCTGTAACTGCAGTTCAACTGCAATTGTAGTTCTAGCAAATTCTAATTAGTATTGAAACTGTGTTTTGCTATGTACAGCAAAAATATCAAGATATTGAGGTGCATTGTGAAATTAGACTTTTTATTAGCTCTCATTGCTGAGTTACTGGCGATGTATTAATTTTTTACCGACTTCTAAAAAAGGAGGAGGTACTCAATTCGCCCGCTTTTTTTTATTTTTGTTACCTCATAACTCGACTGGGTGAACCGATTCTCAAAATTATTTTTTTGTTTGAAAGCTGGTGTTTCCGGTGTGGTCCCATTTAATATTTCATAATTCGGTTCAGTAGTTTTTGAGATACGCTCCAATTACTGAATAGAATGGAAGTCAGTATATTTTTTTTATTCTATTATATTTCTTACGTTTGAATGAAATTCAAACCGTTTGGAAGTCGCCTGGCAAAAGCATGTTGAGTCGAAATGTCATCGTCGGGTCTCTAAATGTCAATTCGTTTAATGGAAGGAAGAGGTCCCAACTTTCCATTACTTGGCAAAAGCTACGTGTTCGAAAAGATTCCAGCACTTCTTGAGATCCGACCGGAAATAAGGGTCGACAGTAACACGTTCACTTCTGTACCAGATTGGACCATCTCCTAGACAATTCTGGCAAATACAAGACGCTTTGCCTTCTACTGGGAAACTTTCCAATTATTTTGAATGGCCAATTTTGTGAAATTCGGCGCGTAATTTTAACTAGCTCATTATAATGAATTTCAGGGCTCTTGCGTCGGTCATGATGTGGTTTGAAATATGCGCTGTGGGCCATAATAAGCGAAATCATTATTCATGTTTTTACTGAAATAGGGCCAATTATTTAATTTTAATGATGCGCAGAGAAAACATGTAAAATCTTTATTATTTAGGTATACACATCATAGTAAGCGAGTCGGTACATTAATTTTCCTTTTCCAGTTTTTTACATTTATCGATGCCAATACGTTTTTTTAGAATATGTAACTGTAGTTCTATTTATGTATCTCAGTTGCTATCAATAATTAAATGATATCGAAAAAATGGCGGCTTTATGTCACTTTTGTCAGCTCCAGTCATCAACTTACTAACATTTTTGTTTACTGGAGATGTCAAAACTGACATAGACCCGCCATTTTACAAGATTTCAATAAACATTTGTTAGCAACTGAGATACATAATAACCCTAGATCATACATGTTACGTCATTTTAATTAAGATCATTCTATTGTGAATTTAGCACTTAGACCTGTGAGTAAACTCCTTTGTCGTAGTTTTTACACTGGACTTCCCGTTTGTACTATTAGTAATTTGATTTTTAATTACATATTTTCGTCATAAGCTACGAATGTTTATCATATTCTTAATCACTACATAGTATAGAACACAGACCATAATGGTCTGTGGTATAAAACAAAGTCGCTGTCGCTGTCTGTCCGTCCCTATGTATGCTTAAATCTTAAAAACTACGCAACGGATTTTAAAGCGCTTTTTTTAATAGATGATTGATGAGTGATTCAAGAGGAAGGTTTATATGTATGATACATGCATAATATTGTAGAGAAACACTTATGAATTTACAGGTTTCTAATGTGATGTCGTAAATAAACACATCTTTGAGCTTACATTGCAAACGCTGCTGATTAAACCCCACGACATAATGTACTACGGTATCGTACACCTTAAAAAGGTCAACAAAAAAGTCCGCGATGGTATATGTCTATCTCTTAAGGATAACCCACAATAACCATTTTTTTTAAGTGATTTTCTTTTACTTTTACGTGAAAAAATGGCGTATTTAGGAAGTTATTTTAAGCAATACAGCATTAATCCTTATCCAATTAAGTACCTTAAATACATTGTCCATTCAATATAGATCAATATGGCCCTTTACAGCATATTGAATATTTCCGAAGATATTACAGATTTAAAATGCAGGGACATAGCGGTGCGGCGCGGCGGTTAGATTTGAGCGTTGAGTGTTTTTCTCATAGTCAATTATATGTCGCTCTTTCAAGAGTAACTTCTAAACAAAACATAAGAACATTCTGTAGTAGGTAGGTATATTATTTAGTATCATCATTGCACCCGTGCGAAGCCGGGGCGGGTCGCTAGTAGTATATATTTCAAAGATCACTACGTCATTACTTTACAAATATCTATCTTTTAGACTGGCTACATTTGCAAGTAACGACCAGAAATGCAGACTTTGAGGAATGTGGGATATACGTCTGCTAACAAGGATAGAGTACTGCGGTATTCCCTATATCTCTGAGCGTTCAGTCAAATGTGAATGTACGTCTCGGAATGTAATTCCCAATTCCATTTTGTCTACAATAAGACTTTACAATTTCCATGTTCATTACTCGTACATGCTACACACGTCATCGTCTGTTTATGCGACTTGTGAAATTGTATTAGGCTATTACTACGACAAAAAAAAGGAAGATGAAAGATAACGGAAATTACTATATACTTCAAAAGTTAAATTTGTTACCCGTTATCATCTAAAAACCTTTCTGCCTTGTACTAGTTCCATACCTAGATTATGAGTTTTATTAAGACCACATAGTGTTAGGGTCTCAAGTAGGTACTTATATGAATTTACTTATATTAAAATTGCAATGTTTGATATCGCTAAGCAGGCGTCATTAAAAATCATATCATTAAAATTATGAAGGAATTCCGATATCAATACGAAAGTTAAGTATTTGAAAAAAAATTCGGTTGGATAATGCTGTCAAGCTGTCCAATAGATGTCGCTCCGTCCCCATATGACGGTTAAAATCAGATCTAAAATTCGATGCTAGGCCTTCGTGCCTTGGTGGCCTAGTGGGTCATGGCGGATTGTCGGTAGACGTAGGTTTGAATCCCGTCCGAGGATGGAATTTCGCTCTCTAAAATTCGACGTTAGTGCTTTAAAAATCATGTTATAAAAGTACTTAATATGTATGCGTAATTATGCTTTCATATGTACTAATATAACATGATTTCAAATTAACCATTGTAAATTTACGATGGTTAATTCAAAAGCGTAACTAAATCAAGGTTTCTAAAAGCGATCTAAGTTTAACGCCATTAAGATTTCCTGACCTTTTCTAATGGATATTTTAATAGTGTTCTGGTCTCTGAAAATAGTTTCTAATCCGATAGTTTATCCTCAAGCGTGTGCCGTAACTTAGTTATCGGACAGATACCCTTATTACATTACGTCGGGGAGCTATTTAAAGAAGAGGGTGTTGGAACCAGACACCGAGCAGGGGTTACAGCCGGGCTACTTACAGAAGGTAAGATTGTGTGGTTACTCGTTACCTTGAAATGTTAATAATATATCCTAGGACACGCTAAGCAGTCGTGGTTTTAAGTAGCCACCAGAGATCACTCTCCTACTTAGACTAGATACGAGAAACTTAGAATCAAAAAGATTAGTTTGTAAGATTGTCCGACATCATAATGAAACTAGTGATAAAATGCTAGCGCCTATGAGTGTTTTTGTAATGGTTGATCTCGCTGATAAATGTGTGGTTGATTTCCTTGATTAGGTTTTCTTCGCTTCGTCGCATTAAGTAATAAAAGGTTTGCAATTCCAGGATTAAGAACGAAGGAATTCCCGGAAATGGTAGACAAAGAATTATGAAGTACGTAAGTACCTGACCACCCACATAAGAATCGCACAGGTATTCTTTAGCTATAGGGTTATTGTTTTTCTTTTTTTAGTATATGCTAGGTCCACAGACACAAGGCCCGTGCCTTTGGTAATACAAGATTTATATAATTTTCATAACACATTAAATTTTAATTGTTCTTAATTTTTTTAAACTTTTTATATTTATTCTAAAGTTTTCAAGTGATTTTATTTTCATGAATGGACGACTCCGCCAACGCCAATTTTTTAAATCTACCTTGAGAGATTTATTATTATACACCTCTACCCCCCACCCCTACCTAGTAATACACGCACCGATGTCTTGGTTTCATGTGTTGTAGCGTAGGTTTTAGCTGTACCACAGAAGTTCATGCGCGCCGACCAGTCAATCGAGATCCCAGTTTTATACGAGACCGTGTAGCATAGAAAGGTCAAGCTGCCATTTATGTGACGAATCAACATAAAAAATGTTATAGTTGAGAGCTCCGGGCTCTATTCTATCTATATGCCAAATTTCATTGAAATCTGTGCGGATTTTTTTTAAATTATGCTAGCACATGCATACAAATTGACCGACTGACAGACAGAAATTTTTTTCAAAAACATCATATTGGTTTTTGTTAAGACGGTAATTTTACGTCTTCTGACCTATTTTTTCAGTTTTCTTCCAAGTACAGACCTTATGGCCTCTACTACTATATTAATAAGTATCGATTATTGCGTGAGTGAATATAATCGCAATGGAAAACTATAATTTTAGAAAGTACATGGGGCGGCGGAAAAAAAGTGGTCTACACTCATAAAAAAATTAAATCCGGCACTGAACTAGGGTTATTGTGTATATAGATGGATAGTAGTTTCGAAGAAGTCATTGTGATAAGAGTAATATTTGTATCAACGTAGATTCACGATTTTCGCTTCGTACGAAACAAGCGAAAATTTAATATTTCATTTATGCCAATGTTTAAACAGGCACGTTAAAATATTAGACATCGCTTGTAATTAAGATCAAATAGTATGTCAAGTTTCATGATAATTTAAAGAATTCCAGTTTCTAGCTGTTTAACGGTTAACTTTACTTTTTTTCCTGTCGAGGAAAGTGATGTTTGATTTCACCGCTTAGAATATTTATAATGAATGCTACAGCATTGTTGGTGACACGGAATAATCATCAAAGTCAAAGTAATTTATTAAATTTAGGCATTAAACACGCACTTATGAACGTCGATTATTCAGTATATTGTACTCTTTAAAGACTCTACAGCTGCGTTCCAAAATATATAGAGCCCACCGAGAAGAAGCGGCAAGAAACTCGGGGCCATTCTTTTTATATAGATGTTTTACAATGTTTCTACTTAAGTACTACTATTATTCAGGCGCGGATCCAACCCACAAAAATGATCGATATAGTATCAAGTTGCTCGCCTGATGTTAAGCGTCACGCTTGCCCACAACAGTCTAGTGCCATTCAGAATTTTGAACTGGGTACAACACTTCAAAACCGTGCATGACAAAGCACTGCGCTTTTTATTCAGAGATATAAGATGTTCTTGCGCTGTAATTTCGCTAAAAACAACTACAAAGGATATCAAATGATGTCAAATTAAATTTAAATGAAGCTTACGTTTCTTTTTCGCGAAAACGTTAATAATTTCATCGGTATCCAGGTTTTGTACATTTTATAAAACGTCATATCATCGGCCTGTCGAATATGAAAGTGTGACGTCTGATGTCACAAGTCTTTTAGGGTTGTGGGCATGCCCATCGTGCCCACAACGGTGGATCCGCGCTTGCTATTATTACATTTTACGGGTGGCAGATTACAACTTGCCAGAAGTATTCCAGCTTTCTCTGATGCAGATAGGTGAATTGCCCTTAAGGCGCGGTCCAATCCTAATTTTAAAACAATTTACGGTGCTTTACATAAGGTTGAGAATTGCTTACCAGAATGGACGATTTAATGCGAAAATTCAATTGAATACGTGCTAACACTTTTGATATTTATTTCGTGCAATCAAATGATTAATATTTAATGATAAAGAAGTCCATAGTTCACTTGTAAATTTCATTGGGAATTCGAATATGATACATTCATTGAAATCTATTTGCCCATAATTGAATATAAATGCTTTTTCCCACGAAGCACGTAAAAAAAATTGCAAAATTTAGGGAATTTTGCCGATTTTTTTGTATCGAGCCAAGTTTGCTCAATCGTGTATTGGCTCCCATACTTCATAAGGACGTATATTCAATTTACACTACGTTTTTTTGAACTTCCGTTATTAGGTTTAAGCGCCGAAAAACTAATTTTTCGCGAAGTCGAATTACGAAATTTGGAACTCATTTCGCCTTAACAAAGATATATCGAGTATTGAGATGTTATTGCAAGAGACGAATAAATACTGTCTAACTCTATACTACATGTACTACATTCCAGTTAGGGTTACCAGATGAAAAAAAAACAAAAGTCCTGAGAAAAGGCCTGATTTCCATTGAAAACTCCTGAGATTTTGTTGCAGTTTGAAAACTTTTTTTCAAACGTACTTAACAATTTAAAAAGAATATATTATTTATTATCGTTTTCATACACTGCGGGTTTCGGTCTCGCGTCTCGCTCACGCGTCACACACTCGCACTCATAACGGGGGTGGTATTGCCACCCACCCTCTTCCACGCACCGTTCCTCGCCTTTTTAGTTTAACATTTTATTAGAGAGAGATCTTTAAAATGTACTGTATTCTATTGAAAACTCCAAAAATCCTGAGATCTCAGGATTTGTCCTGCGTGTCATTCTCTAAAGATTCGTTGATGCGCTCGTCGACGAGCTCACCGATGTCAGATACTTTATTAGATACCGCCCTTGTACATGAGGTTACTTTCCAACGTTTCTTGTCATCGCTTCATTTGTTTCACGGATGTTGTCAAAGATGCAACGAGGTTTCCTCTTAGAGTATCGCACGGCAGACCAGCCGTGTGATTGTGAAATGATTGTCGACGAGCTCACCGATGTCAAATACTTCGCCCTTGTACATAAGGTTACTTTTCCATCGTTTCTTGTCATATCGTCATTTGTTTCACGGATGTTGTCAAAGATGCAACGATGTTTGCTCTTAGAGAATCGCACGGCTGGGTCTGGTAACCCTAACTACAGTGAGCATGTTGTAACCAGTACGGTAGGAAAGGAACAATTGAGCCAAACTGGCTAAATATGCCGACAGAGACATTGTTTCGCATTAAATATGTACGCGACGCTACGCTGAAGGCGTCAGGCAATACTTAGCAACAGGTTTCATTTTGAATACGCAGCTTAACCTTTACTTTTATAACCTACATCATACTATGGGGAAACAGCGTAGATGCCAAAGACCTTTTTATTGCACAGAAAAAATGTATCCGTATCCTCGCCAATGTTAAACTTCCCGACATTAAAATATTACATTTCCACAAACCATACTTTATTAAATTTAAAATATTAACGATCACATCTATATATATATTAGAAAACTGTAAACTCGTCATAAATCACCCTGAATACTTTACAAAACTAACTGACAAACGGGACTACCAATTAAGATCTAAATATAAACATAAATT
The DNA here is from genome assembly GCA_917880725.1 of Selenia dentaria. Taxonomy (NCBI): domain Eukaryota; kingdom Metazoa; phylum Arthropoda; class Insecta; order Lepidoptera; family Geometridae; genus Selenia; species Selenia dentaria. Next base: position 30,958,642 of record OU862885.1, on the reverse strand, counting down.
ACTTCTACCTCAATCAAAATTAGTTATGCACAGTACCGGTCCAAACCCAATGGCTACAAAAATATATAACAAACTACCAATACAATTAAAAGACATAGAGAAAAAATGTAAATTTATTAAGGCTGTTAAAGACATACTTATACAAAAATGTTATTATACACTGGACGAATTCTTTCTCGATGAAACAATACTTACAAAATAAATCGTTCCGCTCTGCACAGTGTTGCTATACCCAACCAGGGTCATTATGTAATGCCTACTAAAAATATGTTCACTAAGATCTGCATGTACAACTCATAATGTTTGCAATAAATGATTGAGTATGAATTGAGTATGAGTATCCAACAAAGATGTGCTAAACAATCAGTTAGTAACAATAAAATTGTCAAGCTTAGTAACAGGTTATACACATAATTTTAACAAGGAATATACCTAGTTTAAAGGTTTACTCTAACAGCCGTATTTATAAACAAGTAATTACTTTTTGCCAAGCAATTTCTCATGAAATGAGCTGTTGACGAAATACTTCAACATAAAATCTTATTCTATAGTCGAGCAATGAACGTTACTTACTAAAGTAAATGCTTGACGTAACCTTATTAAAAATGGGTGTATCTTTTCACACCTTGTATTAGGTTTGATGGGATTTTAATTTTTACAGCGTAATAGATCCTTCACAGTTCAGACTTGTGTGCGAATGTCATTTTGATACAACTTCAGCCGTGCGATTCTCTAATGATTCTTCGATGCGATCGTCGACGAACTCGCCGATGTCAAATACTTTATGAGTTATCGTCCTTGTATTAAGGTTGTTTTTCCAACGTTTCTTGTCATCTCGTCATTTGTTTCACGGATGTTGTCAAAGATGCAACGATGTTTGCTCTTGTTTTCCAACGTTTCTTGTCATCTCGTCATTTGTTTCACGGATGTTGTCAAAGATGCAACGATGTTTGCTCTTAGAGAATCGCACGGCAGTATTGCAAAAAAAAGCGAAAAATTGACGTATTTCCATTGCTTAAGCAAAGGAAATGGTGACTATTTCTAGCCTTTGATAGTTCTAACTTAAGGCAAACTCTAGTATAGGTGTATAGAATTAAAATCGTTGCTTAAGTAATTACTTTTCCTTCAGTAATTACTTTTGCTTGTTTATAAATACGGCTGTAAGAAAGGAGTAAACCTTAAATAAGTACATAGGTGGCTAATGTCGATTTTACAGAAATGGAACTAAAATATTTTCAATGTTTTTTTTTATTTCTTGAATTTTGTTTCCGCGAGCTCTTACGATAATTAATAATTTACGATTATGCTGTAAAAACGCAGTTACGTAACTTTAGACGTTATTATTTGCTTTTGAACTGAAGTAATAATAATCAATTATCAAATATAATGTAATATAAAAATTTACATAAATATAAGTTAAATAGTTATCACCACCCTTTTAATACTAGAAATACAAATAGGATAGCTGTACCTAGTTTTAGACTTGCGAAGACTAATAAATAATTCCTAGGAAATTGTGTGCGTTTTTACAATAAAATCCCAAAACACATAACTGAGCTCACAGAGGGAAAATTCAAGTTGACTGTAAAAAACGTTTTAATAAGAAAAGCATATTATAAAGTCCAACATTATATAGAAGACAAAGATGCTTGGAATACTCCACTTCTGGCAATTTGTCATCTGCCACCCATTACATGTAATAATAGTAGTAACTAAGTAGAAACATTGTATAAATCGATATAAAAAGAATGGCCCCGAGATTCTTGCCGCTTCTTCTCGGTAGGTATTTTGGAACGCGGCGGTCGTCTTTAAAGTACATTACAATGAATAATTGATTGTTTTGATTACTACTTACTACTTGTCTACAAATCTATGGACTGTACTAAACTCGCCCGTCTACATGCCGGCCAGTTAAGTTGGCGGGGTGCGGGAGAAGGGAGAGATTCGCACTACTTCGCACTGGACTAGCCAAAAAATAGGATTGCGATCTATCCCAACTTAATCAACAACTTACTACTTAACTCGCGTTTGTCGTTCAAACGACAACAACTTAACTTGCTGATGTCGCAAGTTAACTCGCTACTGTACTTATTGAAGTGTAAATCGGGCTTTAGGCACAGTACAGGCCAACAGCTAGTGGTCAGCCGTAACCCCGCTGTGAATGTATGACGAGTATTGTCCTAATATAACAACCAAGACTTTAGCCTATTCCGTATTTCTCATTAGAAATGAGTGAAAATCACGTTCGTTCTTATAACAAAAAACTTAAACCTGATCTCCTAGTCAAAGTACTGAAGCGCTCCGTTAAAATGGACTCGCGGTCATCCGTCCTAGTAGTGACTGCATTACCTAATTGAACAGACATAGACTAGGTAACCTCGGCTACGAGTGGTTGAACCTATAGGTAATTCTGTTTGTTTGTGTTCTGTTCTAAGTCTGATGACAAAAAGCAAGATGAAGCTGCACGAGAGCGTCCCGCACGCAGTCGTTGCGGTTTCCCGGCACCCGAGGACCTTTATCTACTACGCCGACGACGAGGATGATGCCATCGGACGGTTTGTGAGGCAAGCGATGGTTGCAAACGAACAAACCATTCATAGTTACAACCTGAAGAGTGCGATCAGGGATCGTAACGATGTGGTGATGGAGGCCCTGCTTCAGCACAAAGGGGGTTGACTTCCTTAGTTTTAGTTTTATTTTGTGTAATTTTTGTTTTTCTTTTAAAGTTGTTTTGTTTATAATTGCATTTGTTAAGTGTAAGAAGTGTTCTAGGCATTCAGAGCAGTCATGCTCACGAAAATGTGTCGGTAGGCGGTGGCGTGTGTGGCGATCGCCATCTTCCCTCAAGTATGGCTGAGGCAGGTGATGGCTGCCACATGCGTCAACTCGTGAACGGGTGCTGCGGAGACCGGTCTGCTCTTAATACTTGCACCAATTCAGAAGAAACACACTAGCATAAGGTCTATTTTGTATATGTATATATGTTCCCTACATATGTGTACTTTGTTGAACGTGATCATTTTAGTATAATCGTTATAAATTGTAGCAAGTTAAAAAAAGGCATGTACCCTGGAGTCTGTGGAGAGTAGTTTTAGAAAAAAGTCTGATGACAGTGATTTCTTTAAGTTATTAAAATAAGGAAAAACTGATGTATCGATACTACTAGGTGAGTACTGAATTCTGCGCACTAATGCTTGTAAACGACTTATGTAAACTCCAGTATTTGTGGTCTGGTAAGTATGTAAACAAGCTGAATACACGGTAGCATTATCAAACAAAGCTCCAATCAGTGTTCATTGATTGGTAGGTATTCAACAAGGTATTTGGTTGACTTTACTACCGATATACCTGAATAAGACTGACTATATATACCTATAAATGGTTATTCATTATATTATACAAAATTAAAATGTAGTATACATACGTATCTTACCTAGAGGAAAAATAATACTGCATATAAATAGCTGGTAAATAATGCAACCCCAGAATAAAGAATAGTAGAATGGATTTAACCTCGGCGTTCGTAGGTTCGTAACTATGCACAATTTTTTTATATTCTGGATCTGGGCGCTTGGATACTGTTCAGCTACTACAAGTTTTTCTATATAAAAATGTATCGCAACGCAACATGATATTATTTAGAGTATTACTTTTCAAAGCACTAACGCCTGCTTTAGCGATCTCAAACATTGAAATTTATTTCTCTCTATAAATTTCAATGATATTATTTATCATGATATATATTTATTGTCTACACTATACCTACATTATAATATATATACATATCATCATCATCACAGCCGTAGGACGTCCACTGCTGAACATATGCCTCCACCACAAATTTCCAAATAAACCGGTTGGAAGCGGCCCGCATCCAACTTTGTCCTGCGACCTTTGTCAGGTAGTCTGTCCACCGTGTTGGTGGACGACCTACGCTGCTATTGCCAATCCGTGGTCTCCACTCTAGAACCTTTCGACCCCATCGGCAATCTGTTCAGTGGGCCGAGCACGAAAATCTGCGCAAGTGTTATCGTATCGTTTACGTATTCAATACAAACTACGGGTTAACTGTGCCACTATTGTACTAGATAAATGACAGTTTGTACTAAATACTTTAAGGAAGCAATTACGTTACACTTAAACAGATTTTCGTGCTCGGCCCACTGCGTGCTATTTGCCCTGCCCATTGCCACTTCAACTGGCTAATCTTCTGGGCTATGTCGGTGACTTTAGTTCCTCTACGGATCTCCTCATTTCTGATTCGATCACGTAGAGAAACCCCGAGCATAGCCCTTTCCAAAGCTCGTTGTGCGACTTTGAGCTTGCTTATGAGGCCCATATGTATATGTAAAGATAATACTTATAATATGCCCTTAGTAAAAAAAATAGGCTAGCACAGGATAGAAATAGTCGAAGGGCGTGGTCAAGTTTGGCTTTAACACATTAAGGACAAAATGCCATATTTTATCTTGACCCGCCTCAAGTTTCCGGGCATAGCTAACCAAATGACCGGGGCTTTCGGCTCGTCCTAGCTCCCTAAATTATGTTAACCCTGACCCTCAGATTTCCTAACCAGACCCGATAAAACAAAATTACTCTAGCCTCTTTCTGTCGTATTCGTTCCCACAAGATTTATGCGCTAGTTATTATGTGTTCAGTTATTTTAGATAGGTATGTAAATGTTAGTAATTATCTATTTTTAAACATATTATCTTTTTGGTATAATGGTTCATCAAAGTGACTCGCCTGATGGAAAGCGAAGATGAAATCAAGAAGCAATGTCCATTAGTGCAGCCGTAAGCTGCACAAATCGCCACCCGTATGATGACCTGACAGATGCTTTTTCCCGACCCGCTTGAAAGACCCAGGGTCATAGCTACAAGGAAATACGTACGCCGGCAAAGCATTGCACAATTTACTTACACGACAGAGGTAGGAACTGTCAAACTTTTTGGTTCGTGGTAAGAAGTTTTGAACAGTATATGGATGCAATGCTAGGCCGGAACGAGTATTTCGGGATCGGAATGGTGAGGAAGGAATAACATTAAAAAGCTTTTCAGAACATTCGCCATGAAATAAATAACCGGTAAAAAACAGTGAAGCTATAGTTCTACGCATTTGTAGGGGTTCTAGGTGTTGACATATAATAAGCACTAACTAGAGGTATCATGGGTGAGGCCTATGTTCAGCAGTGGACGTCCTACGGCTGAGATGATAGGTATCATGGAAATAAACTAATAGGTACTAATTTTTATGATACAATTTTTGTAGCATTAACTCATGCTTAGCGATACCTATTGCAATTTCACAGAGAAAAAATCACATCCTCAGACAGGTTCAAACTCGCGTCTTCCGATAATCTGTGTCAGAAGTCATGACCACTAGGCCACCGAAGACAGCGGGACGCGGGTTCGAATCCCGTCCGAGGATGTGAATTTTTCTCTGTTGCAATAATAGGTTCCTAATTACACAACGCGAAGGCTGCAACTATGAACAATCTATAAGTTATTCTGAGGAAAAACCTAAAGTAACGAATACTTATGTATAAAGTAGTTGAACAATATAAGCTACATAATATGGGGTACCACTAAACATTACAGTTGTGGACATTTGCAGAATTTGTGGAAGTGCCACATTGCCATATATTCTACCTTGAAGCAGTAGTGCGCAAGCATTGCCGTGTTCCGTTAAGGGCAAGAGATTTAACATCTTATATCTCAGGCGAGCGCAGTACATTGCCATGCAGGGTATTGAACTCATGCAGTAAACTCTGAATGGCACTGAACTGTTATGGGCAAGCGTGACGCTTAACATCAGGCGAGCGACATACTCGTCTTGTCACCAATTGACATAAAAATACATATTTTATGGTAATCTGTCCTTTTATAATTCAATGTTAAATGCATGATGTTTACACGGGTCCAGACTTCTAATAGCCAACCCTAGTTTCCAGAACCCTAGGTAGGTACCCGAAGTTCATTATGGGTTCCAGTATTATCGTAAAGAGCAACCTAAAGCGTTTACGTGTTCTTCGACGTCTTATTTTTTTACGACAGTTAGTTCAAAATGCTACAAGCTATCTTCGATCCACGTAGTGCCTCCAGTCCAGCCATGGTATCATTAACGTGCTCCATAATTTCACCGCATCGTAATAATTATCAAGATATTCTATTACTGCGTTCGAACTTCGAATAGCCCCAAGTTGGCGAAAATAACGCTAAAAACGCTCACAAGGGGCGTTCGAATTGGGAATCTGTGGGTGAAAATGTCGTAGGTATATCTTTTTGATCAGCGTTCGGAAAGCTATAAAAGAGTTATTTATGCCACCAATGCAATTTTTGACCCACGTCCAGAGCATGGTTGTTTGTGATCGTTTTGACAACTATACATTTGACAGCATAGTCATGCGGCCTTAATAGGTTCGGTTTAGCGTTCGTGTAGGGTGTGGGCAAAAGTGGCAAAAATAACGTTTTTGAGCTTTACGAACGCTTTAACAAGAACCAACAATGACAACGCAACGAATGCCCTTATTGCTAAACGAACGCACCATATGTAGAATCACAGCATACATAGACAGTGGTAGTATAGTAGGTATGGGTAGGTACTATATTATTCTTGCAAGAAAGATCTGTTCCTTTCCTTTAGAGTTTTTATACATCTACTTATATAAAATGCGTTCCATTTGAGCATTGCCACAGCATAATGCATAGTGATAAGTTATTCCTCTAATGATAAACATCTATGTAGTTCTATGAACGGCCAATGTAACTACACAAGCAAGTACAAATACCGGTTTTCTATATTCACATCACTATTTTACATGGTCCAAAACCGGTATTGGATACACGATTCTCCGTTTTGATAAGAATAAAATTGTGTAGTGTACCTTGCTTGGACCATACTCCTCTCTCTGATAGGAAGGCCTGGGTCCTAATAGCGGGAAGGTTGGTATCTGATTTTATGCTACGTAAAAACATAGGTAGACTTAGGTACATAATAATAAAATAAATTTAACCTTTATCATTATTCTATTTCATAACATCCGCTTATTTGTATTTAGACATTTATTTCATGCACTGAAGGTTATTTAAAAAATTTTGCAATTCGTAAATTTATTATGGTCCTATCCAATTTCCAGGACAAAGGTTTAGCCTACAGAAAGTTGCACCAAGGCCAGGTGTTTCAGAAGCAGGCAAAAAAGAGGCTTTACGTACCTTTGTCTAAAACGGCCCGTTATCGCTCCCCATTCTCAAGAATCCAAAAAAATTACACAGTACACTACTGATACCACATTATTTTATGACCAATACAACATACACTGAGCGATACTACAATTTCTTGTTCAACGGAACGAGATGAATCACCAAAGAATGCACATTAAACACACACAGTAATCAAAGCCAAAACACTACAACACACAGGAACAACACTATTTCGAGTTAATTTCGTTTTTCGAATCGATTTCGCGGCTTTTATCCGTAATTTTCGATTTACTTCAAAAGTTTTCGAGGAGTTTACACCGAGCGACACGGGAGTACGCTATACAACCCTGCGTATGACTGGCCGCTTGAAGTATAGATATAAGCCTGGGAAATTTGAAGAAACCCACGCTCGGCAAGGCGCTACGCAAACTGTTGCGCTCTCGTACTTAGCAAGGTTATCGCGCCAATTTATAAACAAAAACTTGTAAACTTTTCTTGTACACTTCTAATGCTACATTACGTTTGTTTGGGGTTGTGTAGACTAAATTACGGGGCTGTGCGTGTTTTAAAGTTTGTTTGAAATGTCAATAAAGGTTTCTGTTTAATTTTAAGTCACGCGCACCTTGCATAAATCTCTAACAAGGCTGAAGTTGCCGCTGATACACAGATTAATATACTAGTAACTAGCTCCAACCAAACAAATCAGTTTGTACAGTCCCACCATCTTATCTGTTCAGGTGACAGCGTCGCTAGTGTAGAATTTTGGTATTGCAACCTAAGAAATTCACCAAGAAAAAAGAGAAACAAAACATAGGGCAGTCTTTCAAGCCACTCATTAATTTGCAAATTCTACAAAGAATCCTACTAATATTATAAACGCCAAAGTTAGTTGGTATGTACACTGTAGTTCTAATTTTGCCCACCTGAACAGATAAGTTGGTGGCACTATACGTCTACTGTACAGTGCAGTGACAGAAAGTGTGGCTAGTTTCATTCTCTTCGCGAAGAAAAGGGGCACTACCTGCGGTACTTGTTTTTTGTGAATCGTTTTTTGTCGAGATATTTTGTACAATAATAAACTCCGACAACTGATATGTTCATATTGCAGTGTACGTATTAGAAAGTTATGATATTATATTTCATTATATTGTAATGATTTAGCTACAATGTAGATAGCTAACTAGTTACCTACTTAGGTTACGATACGTGGTATATGGAATGCATATTGACTAGGTAAGTTAGGTAGGTAGGTATCTACTTATACTTAAATATATACCTACCTAGCACAGAATAGTAATACCGCAGTCTATGTAAAAGATTTTTATGCTGTGGTAATACTGCCACTACTAGACTATCTGAGATAGAATAGATTAAATAGATATCTACGAGGTCTGGAGTTAAGGACCTATTAATCTACCTAGTGTCTCTACCTAGTACAGTGACTTGGATATTCAAAAAATATTTGATTACTTAAAAGTAAAAATCATAGAAAACCACCAGTAATTTTCAAAATTGATAAAAAGGAAGTACCTACCTACCTAGGTACAATTATTAATCTCGGTACGTACTAAAGTGTTAGACAAGTAGGTAGGTATTGGTATCTAAACTACCAAATAATTTAAAATTATAATAAGTAAGTACCTAGTAGGTACCTATACCTACTGTATTACATGGGGGCCACAGTCTATTTATTTACGCTGTGGTAGGACGATAGTAAAATAAGAAATGACCTCAAAGTGATTTTCTTCCTTTCCTATGTCTAAAAATCTAACGACACAGAATAAAACATACCTACTTCCTTATTGCCTGCGGTGGACATAAGAGAATGTATATAAGTATTATCATACATCGATATTGCAAAACAAACTTTACATAAGTATGCCTTAGTTCCAAAAAAGTAATTGTATTTTGACATGTACTCATAAAAGGTTAGGTATTACAAAGGCTGCCAATTTTTTTATTGTATAAGGAAACGGTAAAAGCACGAGATCCACATGATGTTAAGTGGTAACCTCTGCCTAGACAGATTGGATCTAATTTCTCCTAATTAAGCATAAGTGTCTTCTAATTAAGCGACATCCTAATGCGTTAGCGATTCGATTTTTTTAAACAATCGACTTTATATTATACATGGTGCCTCGAAACGTAAAAACGTCAAAGTTAACTGACAATAAATTTGTTTGAAAATACTTTCAGATTTCATAGTTTTCCTTTCATTTAATTAATCAAGTTTGTTAGAGGGATTACATCCATATATATAATAGTAAGATATAACGATCGATGCAATAAAAGTAGAGGGTGTAATTTTACAGATTTTAGTAGGGCCGTTTTTCGGGTGTGGCAAGCGAATTTTCGAAAAACTTTGAATGCAGTTTTCTTTCTTTATAATAATAAAATATTTTTTGAGTAAAATTTTCTATAAGTCTTCATCACACACGACTAAGATAATATATATTATAGCTTCGAATGTAAAAGTTATGTTAACTTAACCCACCACACACGGCGCAGATACTATAATATATAGCAAGCGTACATTCTATCGGAGTCCGTCTCGGGAGCCGCACGTCTCGATTAGAAGACACTAGGAGACATTAGCATCACTAAATAATCTCTTATCACTAAGTAAATATAGACTACTCTTTATCAGAATTAAGCTGAAGTGTAAGAGCAGTAAACTTTTTTGTGAACGAGTTGTCCGGGCTTATACTGCCGCCATACCTTTTTGGACCGTTAAATGAGACTTATAACAACTTAATGTCTCAGGGGTACGTGCGCAGTGCAGTTCGTCACTTGTGACGAAATGCATCTGTAGAGGCAGATCCAATCTGTCTAGGCAGAGGTTACCACTTAACATCATGTGGGTCTCGTGCTTTTACCGTTTCCTTACACAATAAAAAAATTGGCAGCCTGGTTGTAATACCTAACCATTTATGTGTACATGTCAAAATACAATTACTTTTATGGAATTAAGGCATAAGTATGTAAAGTTTGTTTTGTAATATCGATGTATGATAGTACCTACTTATATACATTCTCTTATGTCCATGGCAGGCAATAATTCCTCTGTCGCTGAAGCTTTGCAGTATGATAAAGTACTGTCTATAGATTATCAAGAAAAAAAAATATCTTGAAGGTAGGCATTTGTACCTAAACATGAAAATCGCTTCTAGTTCCCGGTGGGAAAATCCTCTCTCCGAAATTCCTTTGGTATAATGTTAGTTTATATAAATATGTATAGGTATGCAACGGAATCCAAAAATATTTGGTTGTCGAAGAAGCATAAACTAAAAAAAAACCATGATATCTTGTTCAGGAAAATTCCTCTGTTTTTTTTTTTTTTTTATACTTGTTTATTTCTGTAAATGTATAGCTTTGCACAGTTATCTTATAAAAATACATAACATAGTTATTACCAAAGATTATTTATATATATTTCGGAGATTGAAACGGATTTTCTTCGAAATCGGGGCAGCCATGATCAGCCATATTGACAAAGGAAAAGAATCAGTGTGCACGTCCGGCACGGTCGGTCGTCTGTTTCAAAAGTGAAGACAGATCGATCCGAACTACTGACTCAGTGACAGCCACAGAGAATATACTTCGTTCAGGTGACAGCAATTCCACAGACTCAGCAAGATTCAAACTTACAAAGAGTATAAAGGCTAGTAATCCATTACCGGTTATTGAACAAGCTCAATAGATGGCGTTGAAAACAGTCATTATTTCATATTCTCTCACACGGCCATTCTGACGAGTCACGCGTTCTCGCGCGACGTATGACAGTTGCTACAACACAGGGCTTTTACTGGCTAGTACGTGGTATAGGAAGCGACACATAAGCTTTTATACTTGAATAGGTTAATTCATGTTGCACAAAGCGCAAAGCTTTAAAAACAGAGCGGCGTCTGCAAGAAATGATGAGCCAAACTGTTAGTACACGAAGCGCAAAGCTTCCAAAACCAAACCATGATTACACGAAGCGCAGAGATTCCAATGTCGAACCGTAATTGTACAAATCGCGGAGCTTCCAATGGTGAACCGTAATCTCACGTAGCACTGAACTTCGAATGTAATTTCACGAAGCTCAGAGCTTCCAAAGTCAAACCTTAATTGCATGAAGCGTGGAGCTTCCAATGTTGTACCATAATTTCACGTAGCGTGGAGCTTCCAACGCTAAACCGAAATCGTACGAAGCGCGGAGCTTCCAATGCTGAACCGTAATCGCATGAAGCAAGGAGCTTCCAATGCTGAACCATAATTGCACGAAGCACGGAGCTTCCAATGCTGAACCATAATTGCACGAAGCGCAGAGCTTCCAATGTTATTTCACGAAGCATAGAGCTTCCAATGCCGAACCATAATTGCATGAAGCGCGGAGCTTCCAATGTTATTTCACGAAGCATAAAGCGTCCAATGCCGAACCATAATTGCATGAAGCGCGGAGCTTCCAATGCTGAAACATAATAGAACGAAGCGCAGAGCTTCCAATGTTATTTCACGAAGCAAAGAACTTCCAATGTCGAACTTTAATTGCATGAAGCAAGGGGCTTCCAATGTTGAACTATAATTTCACGAAGCGCGGAGCTTCCGTAGTTTCGAGGTCTTAAAATTTAGTGAAAACAACTTTGTGTAATCACCTATAGTTTATTGAACCTCCTAAAACTTGCTACAATAAGCCGATAAAAATAAAATAACAGATGATCTTAGACGAATTTGTGAAATGTTAACAAACCATTAATAAGGCGAGAAAGCAAAAACAAATTAAACAAAAATAGATTGCGAAAATAAGCTTGGTATTCAACCTAGGATTTTTCTTTATTATGACAAAACCGCCAAAATTGAAAGGTCGAACTTTAGCCTTGCCTCTATTAAAGCGGGCTTTGTTAACACATGCCTGCTCGTCCATTCTGACTTTCGCTTCAAGTCTGATTTCAAAATGATCAATATTCCTGAACTAACGCATTAATCCGCGGTGGGCTTTTATTACATCCCATAGCATTTAATTTTGCAGCGGAATTCTACCAAAATTTTTGACATCGCGTAATTGAAGGCTAATTGGTTTTCACCGAACCCAGATTTCTACGAGCTGTGCTCATGGTTTTCAGCGATCGTGAAACAGTTCATAATAACAGACAAAAATCTTTCCACCTGTCCGTTCACACGGCTGACGACGCCACTGGCAATTTCGTGGACGAAACAAATCCTGAAACTCTTTCCCGTGAACGATGTTACCTGGTCCGATGGTTTTTTTAAATTAAAATTGTCAATAATAGTTCTCAAGCGAATAATGTCATCGCTATCCGTTAAGTCGGTATTAATCTTGTCAATATCAGCACAGCAGGGTAGGGTGAAGATATCTCGATCGATAATACGAGTTACACGAGCCAGAACCTGAGACTATTAACGATAAAACTCACTTCTACGTGCATGTTATAGTTTGCAATGGTTATCCAAGGAAATGCGCGAAAAATAATAAGTTGTAGCAGAGCAACTCCTGTAAGGCGACAACATGTCGAGAACGGGTTAATTGATTAGAAATCTGCTTACGAATAAGCGAACAATCTGAACCGATATTGACACGCACTTGCAACTTAAAATCAACAACATTAATTTTGATAAGCGCATGCAAGCACACATCGACCGATTTTGTAGTACCCGCATTATTAATAAAAAAAACATTACATTCCTTTGTTTATAAAAACAGACCTGTTCTGTGTGTCCTAACTTGTGACAATATGAGTACTGAATATTTTTATTTGCCTTAGGCTGAGACGTTTCACCACTAACTCTGTCTACAACAGTTACGTTTATAATGGCCTGTATTGCCACAAATGTAACACGCAATGCTTTCGTTTAAATCTAACTTGCGACGTTTAGGCTCATTTAAAATATGGCGGGAAGCGTGTAGACGCTTCTTTACTTCAAGATTTGGATACGTACCAAGATGTCTATCGCGTGCTACAAAATTATTGGACGTTTTTTTAATAAATCAGACTGTACCTGTGTGTTGAAGATACCCGAGATGATTACTTCAATTTCGTTCGCCTCACTTCAACCCGTTTCCAGTTGGTCAATCAAAGCGAGCTTGTTGGTAGAATCTTCCACATATGTTGCGGCGCGACCACTCGTGTACTGCACCGCGTCCTGGAAAAGGTCGTGAAACCTCCTCGTAGCCGCGAACTGTGATATGCGCTCTTTTGCTTCTTTCCAGGTCTTGCACAAGGGGTAAGACTTGGAGCACAGGCACCTACGGGCATGGCCTCGTAAGTGTGTGAAGGCAGCATTTCTCGTTTCGTAGTTTATCCACGAGTTTTTTTTGCCCGGTGATGGTTCATTTCGTCGCACCACTGTACCGCCGTAAATTCGCAGTCATCTGTGTCGAATGTAGGAATATAAACGTCACTAGGCTTCATTTTCTTCATTGATGCTTTCGGCGTTGCCATTTTGGTCTCATTGCTATGAAAAGTATCCGCCATGCCTCTTGAAAATGATGTCCACGTCGCAGGAGACATGTTTGAGAAGCCGCTAGCAGGTGACGGCATGTTTCAGTTTTCTCGTAATGTTGACTGCTCCTCGTGGTTCAAGAACGTATCGCCATCATTATTTCTTGATTGGGAGTTTGAATCACGGAAATATGTTTCACTTGCGGTAGCAGGAGGTTGGATAACCCCACTGAAGGTGTGATGTTCCGATCCCACCGCTGCTTTCGGAGATTGAAACGGATTTTCTTCGAAATCGGGGCAGCCATGATCAGCCATATTGACAAAGGAAAAGAATCAGTGTGCACGTCCGGCACGGTCGGTCGTCTGTTTCAAAAGTGAAGACAGATCGATCCGAACTACTGACTCAGTGACAGCCACAGAGAATATACTTCGTTCAGGTGACAGCAATTCCACAGACTCAGCAAGATTCAAACTTACAAAGAGTATAAAGGCTAGTAATCCATTACCGGTTATTGAACAAGCTCAATAGATGGCGTTGAAAACAGTCATTATTTCATATTCTCTCACATATATATAATATCATTGGTTATTACACAGTTCTTCAAGGCCGTTCTTTTAGGTATTGTCACAGAATAAATAATAGTACTGATTTATTGCACTGTGCCGTAGGGTCGGAATCTGTAACCTTGTCAATTCCATATCTAAACATAACGTTTAAAAAGCCAAAGAGACTTTAAACATAGATATATAGTCTCAAATAGGGCGAATTCTGTGACTTTAAACATGGCTTACCTACCCTACCTCTTTGAATTTAGAGATGATAACGAAGAACCATTACATCGGCACATTATCACTATAACATATCAGTTGTAATCTGTCAAAACCATTATACAACGAAGGGTATCTCAATGACTCCGTTATCTGTCACCCCTGTAGCCATCTCTGATATTTTTAATACTTATCCGCGATAAGAGCATTGTTTTTTAGTACAACTTTAGTTAAGTAGATGAACAGTTTCTATAGGTTTTATTGTTGTATACTGATTTTTCTGTAGATATAGATAACATGTTCATGCTGCAAATGAATATAGATTTAAATACACATATAGTTCTCGTGATAGCTACTATTAAATGTCGCCAATGTTCGCAACTTCATATTATGTCCTAGGTGCGTTGGTTGGCGCACTAAAAACGCCTGACTAAAATAGAATAGCAATACGTTGACGCGGTATTTGGTTACGAAAATAGCAGGCGCTCCATCAGTCACGCGCGGTGATCGCATACGGAAATTCGGCATTTCGGCACGTGAGGACGTATCACCGAGGCAATATCAAAATGGGTTGATGACATTTTTTTTATTACATTGCCGCCGAAAGATGAATGCGTTCTAATTTTCATTCGGGACGCGTGACAGATATATCAAACTCGTTGTATGACAATTTGTTATAATATGCAAAAATCGTGATGTATCAATAAATACTGTGTGTGGGCTACATTTAATTTTTTTACACATGAAAAGTTATTTTTTTTTATTGCCATTAGTAGGCAGATAGGCACGCGGCCCACCTGATGGAAAGTGGTCACCGTCGCCTATGCAACACTAAGGGCGTTGCCAACGCGCTGCCGACTTCTAAAAGGAATAGAAAGGGTAGAGGAGGGGCAGAGAGAGGATCCGGGAGGTAGAGTCAGGAGAGGGGAAAGGGAGGGGAGAGGAAGAGGAGAGGAGAAAGGGGTTTGGGCCTTCGAAACCTCCCACAGACCGACGAAACGCAGCTATATTACTTCACGTCGGTGTTATGTGGGAGTGTGGTACTTCCCCGGTCGTGCCAGCCCATTTGGCTGTAACCCAAACAGCGTACAGCGTGGTACTACCACGAGTAACCACCACCTGTGGTGTTTATTGATCCAAGTCCATGATTAAAGTTATGCCATAGTCTCAGTGTTCAACATGTAATAATTTCCTATAGTGACGGAAGAGTCAACAGGCAGTATGTTCCAAGAGGGATTCGTTACCTTGTATAGGAAGTGTGGCATGGTTGATTGAAGTGGTTTTACAATGTTTCCAGACAAAGGCTTTCCCGAAATACCTACACGCTGCCTCGGAATTCGTAAGGTGTTACGCTGACCGAAATTATGTTGTTGGTTTGGTTGAGCCAAATAGATATAGATAGATGATCTTCCAGGACTTCCAGGAATTGATTTAGGCGGTATTAGAGACTGGTATTTCTCGCTAGAACCTTTATTACTCTATTGCTAACAATGCGACCGTGTCCGAGCTATTGTTTCCTTACTACAAGGCTCCGTAGCGTGAAACGAAACTGATGAAATCTGATACAGTCGTAGAACATACTTGAAATAAACACGAGGAAGAGGAAGGTTAGACGTGTTTTAGGGTGTATGTAAATATCTGTTCTATAGAAAGTCTCAAGTTTTAAATAAAGTACTACCAAACACACTTCCATATCACACAAAGGTTAGCTGGAAGAAAATTCTATCTATCTATGTAAGATTCTTGTCAGCATCTTAATATAGCCTAGCCTATACATACAGGGATACTTATGAGCCTCATATATGTCCCTGTATAGGCATTTTCATACCTCATATTATGAGGTATGAAAATGAAGGTTACACACAATTGTCTTATACCCTCACTGTTAATAAATAAAAAATAACATATTTTATATTATTTAATAAATATATTTTTATAATATTGTATCATTATAGTATTAATCTTAATTAAAAACAGTTGTAAATACTTAATAGTTCTATTTTAGGGTTCCGTACCTCAAAAAGAAAATGTAAAGGATCACTTTGTTGTCCGTCTGTCTGTTTCTCCCTTTTTCTCAGGAATGCATAGAGGTATCAAGTTGGAATTTGTTTCAAATGCTCTTGTCTACGGTCTCTTGCAGCTGTGGAAAAATGAAATAAGTCAATAGAAATTTCATTGTTATAATGACATCATACCTCGAAAAGCTAATATATCGCTTATTTACACAAACCATAGTATATGGTCTGTGCTTATTTAGCATATTTATAGATTTTACAAACGAATCAAATTCTTATAGGGTACTTCCCGTTGACCTAGAATCATGTAATTGGTCAAAAAGCAATGTTTTAATTACAGCATAATATAAGGAGAAAATCTGAAAACCTTAAATATATATGTAGTTTAAAAAAAAAAAAAAAAATTTACAAAAAAAGCGGATTTACTATTACAAACTTAAGATTTGCGGCCCGTGCAATAATCGTCTCTAGACATTGAACTGCAAAGTTATGTTTGTAATTTAACCTTATTTGTCTTTGATGAAATGTACCCTATCGAAGTAGTTCAAATCAAACCAATTTATTTAATTTTCAAAGATACAAAAAAGAAATAGATCTGTTAGAAAATGTTTTAAATCGTAATTTGAAACTAGACTTAGTTAGCCTTCCTTTCAGCATAACTGTACGGAAAATCAACGTTAAGGCTAACTAAAAATTAATAAGATAATAATGCCCGTTTTCACCAACATTTTAGGTAACACCTAAGCCAAGTTAGGTGACATTTTTGTACTGCTAAGTGTTACGGCACGTAAACGGGCATAATTTCAAATTTTAAATAATTTTTCTTTCAATACCAAGTTTGTCTTTAGTTAGAGCAATAATGTTAGGACGCTTTCTTAACGTACAGAACCCTCGGTGCGTAAGACCGACTTGCACTTGGCCGGTTTAAGTTTTAGTTTCATTAGGTTACGGAACAAGCACGAGGCAAATCTGGTGTTAAGCTGTAATCTCTGCTTATATAACAGATGCATTTCCTCACAAGCGACAATCTGCACTGTAACCCTGAGACATTAAGTTTTTAAGTCTCATGTACCTGTAATTTTACCGGCTCTCATACCCTTCAAACCGGAACGCAGTATTACGAGCATTACCGTCGCGGTAGAAATAGGGTTTGGTGGCAGTATCTCCCCGGGCGACTCTCTCACAAAGATATTTACAGCTACTAAAATATTTTTTTACTGTTAATTGTGCTGGAAAGCATGAATATTTATACAAGACCATCTGCTGCTGAACTAGTGTTATCGTTCTGAGCATACAGAGCAGACACGCTCACGACAAGGAGTCGGCAGGCGCTGGCGTCGTGTGTCGGGTCATCTTCCTCAAGTATGGTTGAGGAAGGCGATGGCTGCCACATCAGAAGGAGGTGGCGGAAAAAGAGCGGGAATTGCTATCGGAGCTCCCGATCCACAGTAAAAGACCGGGGCGTCGGAGGTTAATCTTTCACGCCCTTCTCCGACCTCCATGATTGGGGACTGGGGCGGCGTATGCCGGGGCGTTCGTCATCCAAACATCAGTGTCCTCGAGGCGGCGCGCGCGGTGTTTCCGTGCGCCCCTCAAGAAGACGGGGATAGAGCTTAGTCCACTCTAACCCCATCGGGTTGGGATCCTCTGCTGGGGGATCAGCGTCGCCGGGACCGCAGACGATTGCCAAATTTTTTCTGTAGTCTCGACATAAAGGCGCTTGGAGGAACACTCCGGGTTTTAACTGGGTATATGGACTCCAACATAACCACCGTGCTCCCCCCAGGGGCGGTGGTATCTATAAAAGTTTTCCCGGGAAAAAAAGACGATGGTCGCCACATGCGTGAACGGGTGCTCTCTGCGGAGACCAGTCTGCTCTGAATGCTGATGCAAACTCAGAAACGATATAGCCCTCAAGTAATTTAAGCTATAAATCCTATGTCCCCTAATAAAGTATGTATTGTTGTCTCTTTTTAATTATATTTTTAGATGTAAGTAATAAACGGCACGTACCGTGGAGGCTAGTTATATTATTAAATAAAAAGACGTGTGGCACTCGGAGACTGCCGCGGTAAAGCTATTGCATTGCTGTTTTTACCAACTTATGCAATTATAATTATTTAACCAATGCCATCTAGAGGCGAGTTGCTGAACTAAAGAGACAAACGTGATATTTCAAAAAGTCATTAAAAGTTCTGCTATTCATCGATAGATGCCAAATCAACTTATGCAATTATAATTATTTAACCAATGTCATCTAGAGGCGAGTTGCTGAACTAAAAACACAAGCGTGATATTTCAAAAAGTCGTTAAAAGTTCTGCTATTCATCGATAGATGGAGTCGGAGTGGGGGGTGTTAGGTTGTTTTCGTTACGGAATTTCTGAATTCGGTCTCTACGCTCAAGGCCAGCGATAGAAGCTATGCAATAGCTTAAAAATTGAAAAATGAACTAGTCATATCACCCTTTGATAAGACTAGTTTCTCGTAACCTTTATACGCTGTTCCCTGAGTGTTATTTATACTAATAAAGTATACTTACTTGAACTAATGTTGCATTACAAAAGTCGTTAACCTCGGGCCCTAATGATGAGATCTGCTATTTAACTCAAAGGCATGTAGAAGACACCAGTGGCCCCATCACGAAAATTTGCGTGAACATAACATAATCGTATCGTTGATGTATACAGTACAAACTATGAGTTATCTGTGCCACAGTTGTACTTGATACATGTTAGTTTGTACTGTCAACGATACGATGATACACTTAAGCAAATCGAGCTAGGTCCTATGTTCACTTTGTGGTTGAATCTGTTTGAAAACTTACTTAGGTCTATAAGAAGTTTTCAGGAGTTCCACTCACGGAGGGGACCTTTTACGTAATTATGCGAGTTTCAGCAAAACAAGCTTTGTGCGTACCTAATAGCGCCTTTTGGACTGGACCTCTACAATACAAGGCTGCAAGCTTATTTATTTCCAGAGACTGTGGACTCTGTGATTGATCTTGATCCTTTGCTGAGCGCTCAGGTTATGTTGGAAAACTCAGCGTTATAACTCGTATAAAACCAAAAACTAGCTAATAGTAGAATAAGTAACATAAATAAACATATCTTTTTTCGAACGGACTAATGCTGTTTGCCTGTATCGGCATTTACAGCGCCACCGGACGGGTGGCGAGCGCAGACGGCACTCAGCCAGATGCGGGCGCAGAGGGCGCACCGCCTAAGGCAAGCGTTGAAGACGCTTCGCCGCAAGGAGAGGACTTGCTCTAGGGCACCACTAAGGTACTAACTAGGTCACTAAGGTACACTAAGGAATCGTCCGGGTACATGAGTGTACCGTTGAAAGTGGGCCCTATGAATTTTCACTCTATGACTATTTGGAGAGAATCTAACCAAGATATAATTTTTGCCTCGAACTCGCAGGCGAGCTCGGTGTCTGATTGATAAATAAACATATTAGGTTTACAAATTTTTGGCCGTATGTACAAAGAAATGTATCTACAGTCCCCCCATCTTATCAGACGGCAGCGTGGCTAATGGAGAATTTGGTATTGCCAGCTAAGAAATTCACCAAGAAAAATGGGAATCAAGTATAGGGCCATGTTTCAAGGCATTCTTTGTTCCACAAATTCTGCAGTTATAATCCTACTAATTCTATAACAAGTACAATTTGAAAAATTTAATACCGACTTCCATTCTATTCAGTTATTGGAGTGTATCTCAAAAACTACTAGACCAAATTTGATGAAATTTAAACAAAATAGAAAAAGAATTTTAAGAATCGGTTCACCAATTCGAAAGTTATGATGTAACAAAGATAAAAAATACAGTCGAATTGAGTACCTCTTCCTTTTTTGGAAGTCGGTAGATAAACGCGAAAGATTGTATATATGGAATGGATGTTTGTTACACTTTCACGCTTAAACGGCTGTGAAATTTGGTACTCGTATGTACCTCGTATGTATAACACCAGGCGTTGAAGTAACACACAGGAGACTTTTTCATAATCATCACAATCCATTACCATGCGGGTGTAACCGCGGGACGCAGCTAGTATATAATATAATCAATACACTTTTAGATCAATTTGAAAATAAATAAATAGAATAGTGCAGAATAAAATGTTTTTTTTTTTTTTTTTTTTTTGTTGAAAAAAGAAAAAAAAATTATATGTTCCTCATGTATGTATTTGTTGTATGTTATAAATTTATAAGTAAGTTGTCAAAAATCTGTAAGTTAAAAAAAGGCACGGACCCTGGAGTCTGTGGAGCGTAGTTTTATTAATAGAAAAAAAAAACGATTTATTTATATTGTATAAAAATAATTGTGGTCTTTTAGCTCAAGTGAATCTCTTCCCTATTTTTTCCCTTTTTGCCAGAGGTTTACATTTGGATTTGGTTTGTCTGCTTCTTTTCATTGATAAGTTTGCAAATAGTTCGGACACACCTATCACAAAACGGATAAATAAATATTGTATAGTTTTACTCGTTATGAATACAGCTTTATATAAAACTAGCGTCTACGAGAACACAGTTATCCGCGGACTAACATTTTCAGTAATAATAAAATACAGCTCATGTTTCTTCGGAATAAAGTAGCTAAGCGAAATAATTGTATTAATCGGTTAAGTATATAGATTTAATTTTGAATTTATCAATTACAAATAATCAAATCTATCCTCTTTATAATCACTATCACTCACTACATAGTATAAAACAAAGTCGCTGTCGCTATCTGTCCGTCCGTCATCATCATCATCATCTCAGCCGTAGGACGTCCACTGCTGAACATAGGCCTCCCCCATGATTTTCCAAAAGGACCGTTTGGAAGCGGCCTGCATCCAACGTCGTCCTGCGACCTTTATCAGGTCCTCTGTCCACCGTGTCAGTGGACGACCTAAGCTGCGCTTGCCGGTCCGTGGTCTCCACTCCAGAACCTTTCGGCCCCATCGGCCAACTGTTCTGCGTGCTATGTGCCCTGCCCACTGCCACTTCAACTGGCTAATCTTCTGAGCTATGTCGGTGACTTTCATTCTTCTACGGATCTCCTCATTTCTGATTCGATCACGTAGAGAAACCCCGAGCATAGCCCTCTCCATAGCTCGTTGTGCGATTTTGAGCTTATCTATGAGGCCCATAGTAAGAGACCACGTTTCAGTGCCATAAGTCATCACTTGTAACACACATTGGTCGAAGACTCTTGTCTTGAGGCACTGAGGTATTTTTGACGAGAAGACTTCGCGAAGTTTCCGGAACGCTGCCCAGCCGAGTTGGATTCGACGACTGACCTCTTTCTCGAAGTTGGACCTGCCTAGTTTGACTGTCTGTCCCAGGTAGATGTACTCGTCAACAACTTCGAGAACTGAGTTCCCAACTGATATTGGGGTAGGTACAACATGGGCATTAGACATAATTTTCGTCTTATCCATGTTCATCTTAAGACCTACCCGTTGGGAAACTCGATGGAGGACTTCGAGCATTGTACTGAGGTCTTCCATGGATTTTGCCATGACTACAATATCGTCGGCAAATCGAAGGTGAGTGATGTATTCGCCGTTATTATTGATGCCAAGTCCTTGCCATTCCAGAAGCTTGAAGGCGTCTTCCAATGTAGCGGTAAACAGTTTCGGAGATATAACGTCTCCCTGTCTCACGCCTCTTTGCAATGGAATTGCCTTCGAACTCTGCTCCTGTACTCGGACTGACATGTAGGCGTTTTTGTACAAACACTTCAGCACTTCAATATACCGATAGTCAATACAGCACCGCTGGAGGGACTCAAGCACTGCCCACGTCTCGATCGAATCAAAGGCTTTCTCATAGTCCACAAACGCTAAACAAAGAGGCAAGTTATACTCTTCGGTCTTCTGTATAACTTGCCGTAGCGTGTGGATGTGGTCTATGGTACTATAGCCTTTTCGGAAACCGGCTTGTTCCGGAGGCTGGAATTCATCAATCCTGCGACTGAGACGGTTCGTTATGACCTTCGAAAACAGCTTATAAACATGGCTCAAAAGCGAGATGGGTCTGTAATTTTTAAGTAAAGTGTTGTCACCTTTCTTGAAGAACAGCACCACCACGCTTTTGTTCCATGCTTCTGGCGAGTAAGACGGTATTTAAGAGCTTCTGAAGGACTTTAAGTACCGGTGTTCCACCCGCTTTCAGAAGCTCAGATGTGATACCGTCGTCACCAGGCGCCTTGTTGTTCTTAAGCTGTTTCAAGGCCATTCTAATCTCGTACAGGCTGATGTCCGGGATATCTTCGGTATAATGTCGGGTCAGCTTGGCTCTTGGGCCTTTGACCGAGCTGCTAACAGGTTTAGCGACCGAGGTGTATAGCTGTCCGTAGAAACTCTCTACCCATCCTAGCACTTCTGCTTTGGTAGACGCTACACTGCCGTCTTCTCTCTTCAGCTTCGTCAACTGGCTTTGCCCAATAGACATGTAAACTCTTGCAAACACTTTGGAGCCTTTTTTCCGCTCTATCGTCCGTCCCTATGTATGCTTAAATCTTCAAAACTACGTAACGGATTTTGAAGCGCTTTTTTAATAGATAGAGTGATTCAAGAGGAAGGTTTATATGTATAATACATGCATAATATTGTAGCAAAACACTGATGAATTTACAGGTTTCTAATGTGATGTCGTAAATAAGCACATTTTTTTGCGCTTACATTGCAAACGCTGACTGAACCCCACGAGATAAATCAAAATAATGTACTACGGTATTGTACACCTTAAAAAGGTCAGTAAAAAAGTCCGCGGTGGTATATCTCTATCTCTTAAGGATAACCCACAATAACAATTTTTTATCCTTTACATTATACGGGAAAAAATGGCATATTTAGGAAGTTATTTTAAGCAATACAGCGTTAATCCTTATCCAATTAAGTACCTTAAATACATTGTCCATTCAATATAGATCGATATAGCTCTTTACAGCATGTAATTTAAATGAATATTTCCGAAGATATTACAGATTTAAAATGCAGGGACATAGCGGTGCGGAGGTTAGATTTGAGCGTTGTGTTTTTCTCATGGTCAATTATATGTCGCTCTTTCAAGAGTAACTTTTAAACAATGTTTGTATTGTCTAATGACAAAAAAGCTGTAAACGTTGTTTATAAGGACATTCCGCAGTAGGTAGGTATATTATTTAGTATCTGCATTGCACCCGTGCGAAGCCGGGGCGGGTCGCTAGTATTGTTATAAATTTATGTTAGTTTAGTTATGTTACTAAAATAAATAATCGCTTCCACAACTACTATAATTGCCGCTCCGCCTATGAACAGAACCTCGGTTTCCTCAGGCCTGCTCCAGGGACTCGTCAGCCCGTAATTTAAGCGCTCCCAAAATGTACATTTTTCTTGTAATTTATACCTTCATCTCACCGAATGGAAGCTTCTAAATATCAAAGGGTGGATGTTGTTTCATGGATTGAAGCACTGGGATTGTTTTACTTCAATGTTGGAGGTGGTGGGAAGGCCTTGTTTTGCCTATTTCTGTTTGCTACGAGAGATGCTTTCGGTAGAGAAGTATATTTTTGGTGAACCCCAGTTACGGCTCACAACGTAAAGACGTGGCTTACCAACGTGTAGCCCTTTGGCTAGCCACGTCAACGGCTCAAACAATTCTGCTATAAGTGGGTAGGCGGCCACTACTTTACTATTGCTTACTTGCTTTGGTAAAGCTATTATATGACTATATACTCTTATATTAGATTGAAGTCATAACGCGTAATAAGCCCAGAGTCGTACACCGTCGTTTCATGCAAGTAGTAAAAACACAGGTGAAAAACTCAACTATCCGTGCTGCATATATAGTAACTATTGTTTTCGACACGCTTGCTCGTAAAGTGAGCCTTATTACATCGCTTTTATGGCCATAAACCGAGCTATAACATATTTGTGCACTATAAAACCTAATGCATAATAGAATCATATAAAGTTAATAGTAGATTAGTAGCCAAGGGCTGTAGGTATCAACTGCAGCCCGAGATATTTAGGCGTACGAGCGCAGCGAGGGCGCCTATAGTTCGAGGGTGCAACTAACTACTCTGCTTTACATCTTGATTGTGAGGTAAGTATAAAAAAACCGGCATTACAAAAATAAAATTGATGACTATTATACTCATATGAAGACAAGGCTGAATAGCGAAGCGACCTCTTTTGTCATTGGGCTGAATGCATGATGTCTATTGCCAGTATGATGGTTAGATGTACGCGAACTTTTTGAAAGAGAATTGTGTTTTTTTTTTTAAATAACTTACCGCCCTACGTAATCGCATCGTTAACGTATATAATACAAACTGTCATTTATCTAGTACAATAGTGGCACAGATAACTCATAGTTTGTGCTGAATACGTAAACGATACGATAACATTACCTACACTTAACAGATTTTCGTGCTCGGCCCACAGAGCATTTTTAATTCAGCCGGGTAGTACAGTTATTTTTTAAGTAACTTCGAAGAGTTTTTTACCTTTAAAACTCCATATACATTATTGGAAAATTAATTTCGTATATTGTATTTTTATTTTTAAACTTTAATTAAGCTATGGCATGTAAATAATAAATTTGACTAATGCATTTTGCAAATGTATATTTATTGGAATAAATAAATGTTTATGTCTTTATTTAAGTCAAACAAACATTTATAACATTTATGCCAATTGTTGGGGTGTTTTCCCGCCATCCCACACAGAGCCTATTTTATAGTATATTATAGTCTTATAGTCTTATAGTATAGAATTATAGTCATTTTTTCCAAAAGAAATAAGCAATAATTATCAGTAGGTATGTATGTGAAGTCAAAATTTGTAGAATAATTGATGGAAGTCTATGAAATGAAATGAAATGAATGAAATGAAATGAAATGAAATAATTTTATTTGTTAGAATTTTGGGTAATAAATTATTGCTTAGATGTAACAGCATTGTTAAGCTCCAACAAAATTCTGCCCGATTAGGCGTACAAATACTTGTTATAATTTAGGTTATTAAATTTCTATTTTATTTTAGAAACAATGTGCTTGCTACATTGCCATTGTATTTACATAAATTGGAAACTAAAACATTCATTATAATTGTGTATAGTAAAATCATTAATAATATGTCAAAAGAGAAAAAAAAAATATATTATTTGTCACTTAGGTAGTCCTGTATAGAATAATAAGCTTTGTCCAAAAGGTAGTTAAATACTTTCTTTTTAAATTCATTATCATTAAATTGTTTATAAATGTCAGGTAACTTATTAAATATTCGTATTGCCATACAGTTGGCATTTTGACTGTTTAATCGAAGTCTCTGTGGGGGAACGTATAATTTATTTAAATTTCTACAACTTCTCGTTATTACATCTTTATGTATTTTGAACAGAGCTGGATGTTTCTTGACAAATAAACAGATTTCATATATATAAAGCGAAGGAAAAGGTAATATTTTCAGATGCTTGAAAAGTGGTCTACAGCTGTCTAGAAAGCCTGCTCCAGAGATCGAACGTATACATTTTTTTTGAACAAGGAACACTTTTTCTGCATCTACCGAAAATCCCCACAGAATGACTCCATACCTAAGACAGGATGAAACATATCCGTGATAAGCCGATAGAGCGGCTTCTTTCGAAGCTAGTTGGGCAGTCCTTAATAGATTAGAGACGGTAGATGGAACATATGTACGTAATCTTTGTCCTGAATGAACACTTTGTACAAATGCCAAAACGATAGAAACAAACAGACATATTGATTTGGTTTGTCAAAATATATGTGTATGTGCATTTCGTGCGGCTCTTCGATACAAAATGAATAGTAAAAGCAAGTCTTTCTTCTCTTTCTCTTTCTCTTTCTCTTTCTCTTTCTAACGTACCTCAAAAAGTTTCATTAAGTAAGTCATTTAGGTTAGGATCCTTTGTGAAGAGGAGACAACGTATAAGTATATTGTGTATATTGACAGTCAGTTTCACAAAGTTTATTATTCTACGAGCGGGTTAAACAGAAATAACAAAACGTCTATTTAAATGGTCTGCGAGATGAATTTTCTTATTTGGTCAGGCCTTGAGACGAAATACGCCTCAAATTTAAAATAAACTAGACAAAAACTAGACCTTCGAAAACGGTTAATTGGCATTATTTTGTATGTATCACTAATGTTCTTTTAGGTATATGTGTATAATAATAAAAAAGTATTTTAATTATATTCACCTATACACGATACAATAAATTCGGTTCTATAGAAAAATGACGTAACGTAAAAATAATAACTTTCCCAAAAGCTACCCTTGAGGATGTTTCCGTCGATGGAATGAAACAACTCCATTCGGTTTTATGAAAGATATTTCTCCAAAAAATTAAGTGTGTGCAATCCGAACAAACATACATTAGTGAACTCAGTTTTTTGTAAAAGTATTTCATAGCTTATTTTGAAAAAAAAAAAACTACTACTGAAAATATAAGGAAGCGCGCACGCGTGAGTTATTTATTAGAACGTACAAAATACGCCTGTCTTATTTCGCGCTCCATTCCATCCAGATTCCGTGCCTTTTTTTAATTTTTTTAGTATGACATAGAGCTTTTTGCCACTACGGGCATTAAAAATTAAAAGCGACACAGGGCTGTTGGTGAGCTTCCGTGCCAGCTCCGGTTTGCTTTATATAGAGCATAAAGACCTCTTACCCCCTGCTGAGACTCTGTTACATTGGACTCCATTGGTCAAAATCCATCCAGTCGTTTTGGAGATTAGCTAAAGCAAACAAACAGACAGACATACAAAACTTTTTAATATTTTTGGTTTTATGTACCGTGTATACTTTCTTACTGCATTTAGAAATATCATTAGAAACAGCGAAAAATACATATCGGTAAAAACCTACTTCAATTTTATTTATTTTGACGCATACATGATGACACGAACAGAACTGCACCCGTAGCTCTGAGAAGTTAATTTGTTAAGACGCATGTGCCTGCAAATTCATCGACACCCATGCCCTTCAAACCAGCCGCGCGATTCTCCAACGATTCAACTCACCGTTATTTTATTGCTCGACCGACCGTCGTCCGTGCGTACCATCGGTCCTGACGATACGCACAACCGATCGTACGGTATACGCGTGCGTACGGTCGGTCGAGCACTGAAACCACTTGTGAGTTTTCATACAATGACAAGTGCGACCGACGTACGCACTGACGGTCGGTCGAGCACTGAAACCGGCCTTGCATTGACGTCTCGTCAGTCACTGTATTATAGTAAGGTGCTCGATTACTAACATTTTTCTACGAATACCAGTACTTGCTAATACTGAAGCTCCAGATGTAACAATACATCATTTCCATAAACCACATTTTATCAAATATCAAATGCGGACCCTCACATCTATTTACATCTTGGAATTGTGCATGTTTATCAGAAAATATCTACAATACTTTATAAAAGCATGTGAAATATATTCAGAATGATAATATATTATGACAATAATGATATTAACAACAATGTGTATTATTATTAACAATAATATTATATTAAATTTATTTCAATATATTATTGTCAATAATAATAATAATAACAATACAGCAGGGGCGGCTTTGTGGTGAGCCGTCGGTGAGTGGCGACACCGTGGACCCTGATTCTCCCTGGGGCTAAATGAGACCCCTGACCTCCGGCTTGCCCGACTGGGGGTGGAGACGCAAGAGCGCGTAACAAAAAGCTCCATGGGTGGAAGTGTTAAAGGGCATAACGCCGGTAGTAGCGCTCTAGTGAAACCGCAGCACACCTCTCAACAGCCATCCACACCAACGTTGCCCCTTTTGTCACCATTGATGGTGGCTCTTATGGGGGGGCCGTTTAGTGGGTGGCAGTCACCACCTGCTTAAATATTTTAAAATGAGACTGGAAATCGCAGGTGCCGTAGTCTCATCCATAGCCATCTATTTTCCTTACATGTATAAGTAAATTATAACCATTGCGACATGTATACATTTTGTTACCTGCATTTGACATTTGTTACTTAATATTCTAAATAATTAAATTTAATATTGTAATGTTGTTTTTTTTCTTTTTTCCTTTTTATGTATGGATTTTACGTAGATAATGTATTTTATGTAGGAGATATTGTTTGGTAAGGTTATTGTAAATGTAAATATATGTAGTTTTTTTTGTGATGAGTTTTGAACGTTGCACACCTCTATAGGGGTAAGTTGTAAGGAACATTTATAATTATACCTACTTGTAATACCTTTACCTACCTACAACTGGCAATAAATAATTTTCAATTTGAATTTGAATAAGTTCATATCAGTAACCTTGTTATTTAACCCATTTTTGTAATAGATAATCCATGTCACCCTCATCCCAAATTCTGTTTTTTATACAACTTTTTATTTTTTTTATACCAAACAGGCCTCTAAATGATGGCTACAGCCCCACTTATGCTTTTGTAAAGGACCGGAAAAAATCCGTGATAAAAATTAAGTAATTAAAACAATATATTCATTCACTGGCATACACACAAACACACATTTCTAATACCTGGTAAGATATTTTAGTGAACGCACTCTAATCTTTGTAAACGCACTCCCTTACAGCTCCACTAGGACGACTTTATTGGTACTAAGATAATAGCTGACGAAAGTCTGTGAATGTCGTGGTAAAGTTTTATTAAAGTAAAACCTGTAATTATGGTGTTTACACTAAGCTCCTGAACTTTAACAGCTGTTAATTACAAACTTCATCAATACCCAATACCAGATTGAAAATGCACAGTTCCGGTACCAAAGGAACGACAGTTAAAATATAATATTAAAATATACACTACCGACATAAAAGATGAAAATAAAATCAACTAATTCAAAAATAAACTTTGTTTCTGGGAGTGTATGGTATTGACGATTTTTTCAATTATAACACACTAGCTGCGCTCCACGGTTTCACACGCACGGTGATGGATGATGAATCAACATTATATAGCCTATGGTACACAAGGATAATGCAGCATTAAATGGTGAAAGAACTTATGAAATCGGTCCAGTAGTTTCGGAGCCTATTTAATAATAAAAAAAAACAAATCCTTCTTCTGCATGTCATATAATATTAAAGTATAGATTAATATAGAAAACATTAAAATGGACAGGGGCCCGCCCTACTCGCACCTCTTAAAGTAGTCATTCCAACCTTACCGCAAAATTTGGTACCACCACGTCAATATACGATGATACGATACTCTACTACTACGATAGTCGTTTTGATGACGTATTATCAAATAGTTCACTCAATTCGCGTACTTTGACGTGACTTTTGACACTAAGTTTAACTGTTCCAATGTTAAAGTTTTGAAGGGAGAGGAGGCCTTGCCTTTTGAAGGGAGAGGAGGCCGCATAGACTAATAGGGAGGCCGTGCCCTCAACTAAAAAAAAAACACTTTAATAAAAAAACTTGTTTTAATCGTCTGCGACTGATGTGGTAGTCTGACAGACACCGCAAAACTAAAAAGGATTCTCTGCGTCTTTATTTTTTAAGTTATAACGCTCGCGTTCTCAGTACCTTCGTATCGTGAGCCCGGGCATCGATCAGAAAGCCACGAGCGGTCACGGCATGCTCTCGTGCCATTATATGCCAGTGGGTGTTCACCAATCAACCACGTCAGTGTTAAGGTATGGTGTCTGATAGACAATCACCACAGTAGGAATGTTATATTTTCATAGTGTTTCCTGGACAACACATCAGTAAAATTATTTCGCACCTTTCATATTGATGTTAGATCTTTCAGATGGCTCATACAAATAAAGATTTTCCCGGCGGTTCTAAAAGAACCTCAAAAGGAGCGTACATAAGTCATGACATGCATAGAAGAACGGTTGGATGGTGAAAGCGAGCATGAGTCTAGCGATCTTGATGATAAAGGTGTTGACCCTAGTGGTACTACAACCACACTAAAGGAGGAGTTGATGGGGTTGACAAGAAGTGCTCAATTTATTCTTGCATTGACTCAACATTGGCGTATGGCAATTTTTCAATAATTGTTAGACAGGGCAGGTAGAAGTAAATTTATATTATATCATATGTGTGGAGACAGTTTTTTTTTTTAAATTTTTTAATGTATTTATTTCTTTTCTATTTTTATAAACCGCATACTGTTTTAACATTAATAATAAATGACATGTATTTACGTATGCAGACAAATATTTTCATTGTAATTATGAAGTGAAATATAACCTCACATAAACTACTCTCGAACTTCTTGAAATTAAATTGAAAAATATATTGCACTGGGGTAGGAATGTTTCCTGCCTTATTTGAAGAAGTTTGAATAAGCAGTTAAATACTTCAGTTTACTCCGAGCCGTGGAGTTGGTAATGGCATGCACATGCTATGCAAGATGATGCACCGTTACTTGTGCGTGTTCTGGCGGAATTTATGGTGACGCATTCTCTTACAAGATTACTCGTTGTTTTCTAAATAAATTAAGCACAACTTTGCAACAAGACAAGGCATAAGCAACATTTTGAAATGTAGACTATAGACAAAGAGTGATCTTGTTGAGTTACAGTTGTAAAGTGTGATAAGATATAGAAATAATGCTTCATCGGTATAGCAGAGTGCTGTTTGTAGGCAAGGTCGTTAGGTTAGATCAACAATGACATTTTGCTTTATCAGTCTATAATAATAATAATAAATCTTTATTCATTATCTTAGAGCTAAGATGGACATCATGTACCTAATTCTAATCCAATCTAGTTATAAATTACATTATGCCCGAACTAGGTAAACCTGTGTCTCAGGCGTAAAATGCTTACACATGTTTTGAACTAATAAACAAATTAACATAATAATATACAAACGATGAGTGAACAGATTACAACTTATTATATAAATAAATGTAATACTAATTTAAATAAATTATGGCTACGTGGTATTTTAAATATATCATACATGAGTCTTTTATCTAGGCCACTAAACACACAGCTTATAACTATTACATAGGTACCATTAATAACTCCTCAGTTTCCTCGTAAGTCATGTTGGCTAGGGCACTCAAAATGGTTTTCTTACAGTTTATGAGATTCATTTCGTATATATATAAATTGCGATTAAGTTTATTGTATAGATATGGCCCTAAGAACATAAAAAACCTAGTTGCGAAAGCATGCTTATTACTTGCTGTGTTGGTACAGACAATGTCTTTGCGTCTTTTGTTAGTAACTTCAGTACTATAGGAAAGTGCTCTGTGTTGTTTTAAGACTGTGTATAGTATAAATAGCTGTCGAACTGTTAAAACTTACAGGACTATACTTATGGACTTATGGACTATACTTATAGACAGTAAAGACAAGATGAGGAGAGGAACTTTATAATTGAATATTTGGTTTTTATTGATTGGGTAGGTGCTTAAAAGTAGGCCACATGAAATCCCGTGTATACCTACAATGATAGATTGCCCACAGAACTGCGAACGGTGATCAGTAGAGTTTTGGGCAAAGTTCTAGCCCCTCCTCCTCGAAGAACTCAGTCTATTCCAACAAGTGGAAGAAAGCCATGTCACATTTGTCCAACAAAATATATGAGCCGTAGCTGTTTGATACCAACGTGCCTCCAACGTTCCAAACCAATTTATAAAGATTGGCAAAAAATTGTAATATTTTATGGCCCTGTAAATAGTGATTGAACCAATGAATGTTCCTGAAACTGGTTTTTATCATCACAGATTATATCAAAAAGTATAAATATTGATTGTTTTTTCAATTTTTGTTTAGATGCGCCTTTTGGAGGGCTGATTTATGCTTACAAAATATACATAGGAAAACTATACATTATATTTTTATTTCCATCTCATTATTAATTTAAAATATTAAAACATGAAACAACAATAATGAATCATGTTAACACGTACTTTGAAACTAAATAATAATTTATATCGATTTGAAGTGGTGTCTAGTATACTACCACATCAGTAGAATAGTGAAAATTAGGGCACGTCAGTCGCAGAAGGTTAGGCGCATTTTGTAATGTAAATTTTGAGGTATAAACAGGTTTTATTATTATTAATAATTTTCAACCATTTTGTGTCGGAGGGAGTACGATAATATGTATGATTATTCTAAGCTTATTACAAAACGCTCCTGAGTTATGATAGTTTCGTAAAAGGTGGGAGTAGCCCCCTTGGTCCTCTCTGCACAATTGCAACACCCCCATTGGCATTATATTATGTAACATGTGCCTATTGTAAACCTTAGGTAACAAGACATTATACGGTATTAGATAGGTGGGACATAAAATAGCGTTTCTTTAAGCTTGTGCTATTTTTTTCCCTTTGCCTACTATACTCATGCATCGTTACTCATAAAACGCTACTTAAAAATCAACTATTATATTATATTTTATTATATACGATATTTTCAATGAGATATGTTCTGATTCACGCACCAATCTTACATAATACGAAATAAACGACCGCCATTTTTTAAAATTACCCTCCATTCGTTAATTATTTTCCCCGACCAGAGTCTTCAATAAAATGATTAAAATTGAAGAATCTGAAATATCTTCGTGGGAATCTCTATCAGAGTATACCTTCGTATACTTATGTAGAAAGTCCCTGATCTGAGATCTTTGTTAATTATTGCGTAATATTGAGCTGGGTGGCTTGGAATCGATAACTGGTCATCAAAGTGGAAAAAAAACATACTGTTTATGAATTATTATGAACCCATATTCACAGATACGCGAAAGAGCCATAATGCGACTGAACGCACGGCGGCGCCGCTGCATCACAGAATACATAACAGTAAACTGTAAAACAAAAACACTAGCGATACATACAACGCGGTCACATTAACTAGACGCTTGACCATGCGACGTCATTTTGGCGCTCTAGTACGGTGTGCAAAAAAACCGGCCAAGTGGCATTTATTAAGATCGAGTAAAAACTGATTAAAATTAAGTTTATTAAATAAATAAAAAATATTTATTTATTTTGAAAGGTAATATACAACTACATATTCTGTGAAAAGAGTATTTATTTTATTTACAGAGTAAGAGTACTTTTTGATATTCCAGTTGCGGCACAGGTACGTTTTTCAACCTGATCCACCGGTTTGGAAAAACGTTTATTTTTCTTCTCATTCTCGAAGAACTGTAGCACCTTTAACACGAGATTTCTCCCTTCACTGTGTATAACTTTCCCCATGTTATTCTGGTTTGAACACAGTACAACAGTTAATATTCAACAATCAACAGTATCAAAAAACTTAACAAAACAATAATCAAAACAAAAACTATAAAACAAAAACAGAAAACAAGCCAAATTTAGCAAGAAAATTAGCCAAATTATCGACGCGTGTATCGGTAACAAAGATGCTGACCGTACTGACACTTGCCGGGCGAGAAAAGGGAATGCGGGGGGAAGCGGGTGGGGACCCGCATTCCAGCGATGCGTCGAGTTAATGTGACCGCGTTGTACCTACCCACTCGATTCCAAACCACTCTATTCAATATTGTGCACTACCTAACAAAGACATTATATACGTATAGTAAGTATATAGAGACAAACTCACAGCGTACCTTCGTATACTTTACGCTCAGGGTTCACAAGGGTCAGCATCAATTATACGGCCACGGGTTCGACCCCCCCTTGGGTTTGAGCTTTTAGTGAAGATAACACCGTGATGTAATGTAATGTGAATAGACGGTGTGTCGTTGCTGAGCTTTCCGGGGTGCTTGACAGCATCTTGACAGCATCTCTAGTTGGGGTACGGACAATTTGGTTGAGTTCAACGCCAGGAAGACTCAAGTGTGCGCGTTCTCGGCAAAAACATCTCCATTTCTTCCTCTTCCTTATCTTCAGAACCTTACCTGTACAGCGTAATCTTGACATCCTTGACATGGACATCCGTAGTGACCTGAACCAGCGTGACTACATCGAGAGTATTATCAAGTTAGCTTCCCGCAAACTCGGAGTCCTGAACAGCGCGAGGCGTTTCTTTACTCCGGATCAGCGGTCCCTTCTTTATAAAACTCAGGTGCGCCCATGTATTGAATATTATTGCCACCTCTGAGATGGATCCGCTAAGTACCTTATGGATAATATGGACAGCGCGACGTTGCAGTCTATCTGCAACGTCGCGCTGTCCGTATTATTGGAGACACTGAAGTTACTCAACACCTAGAACCCCTACAAATACGTAGAACTATAGCTTCTCTAAGCGTTTTTACCGGTTGTTTCATAACGAGTTGTGAAGAGCTTTTTAATCTTATTCCTTCCTCACCATTCCGATCCCGAACTACTCGTTCCGGCCTAGTATTGCATCCATATACTGTTGAAAACTTCTTACCACGAAACAAAAAGTTTAGCAGTTCTTACCTTTGTCGTGTAAGTAAATTGTGGAATGCTTTGCCGGCGTACGTATTTCCTTGCAGCTATGACCCTGGGTCTTACGTGAAAAAGCATTTGTCAGATCATCATGGGGGGGAGGGGGCGCTTTCCATCAGGCGAGAGGGAGTCACTTTGATGAACCATTATGCTAAAAAAAAAGTTGAGCATGGTGGTAGGACAATTCTGGTGTCCGCCTGGCTAGACCTCACTAGGGTAGGCTGACCCGCAAGTTAGAAAATTTGTCAGCTGTCCTTGAGAGCCACTCACTATTCTAGGTCTAGTGAGATACCACCTTCGACCGCGTCATCACTAACCATCAAGTAAAATAGTGGTTTTGAAATTTTCTTTTGTTTATAATCTGGTTCGTTATAAAGCAATACGGAAGGAGAGATTTTCCGCCATTATCAATAACTTTTGCCAATGGAAAAATACCAGGTTTATCGCATTGAGTTATCGGAAAACAATATCCACGTTTTATCGAGTAGCTCTTTCGTATCCATAAACTTTTAAAGGCATTTTTTATGAAGTTTTTATTGTCATTAAAAGGGAAAAATCTTAAAAATTATAAGGGGCCGACTTTTTGATATAAAAAGCTTATTTGTAGCTTTTACATTATTTGTAAACATTTATATTGAATCGTTTTGTTTTTATATTATAAGCTAAGATTGAAACATATAAATAACCTGTCCCACTTACTTTTAAATACTTTCAAACCGACTTCAAAAAAGGCGGAGGATCCATGTTTAAGGTGCTGTCAGCTCCTGACTTCGACACAAAATAGGATTTAAAAGCAGTTTATCAAATAAACGGTGGTTTACTTAAAATTACAAAAATAATATGACATTTCCAAGACTTCTAAGTACACATTGATGGAATTAAAAACATATTTTAACATATTAGAGCACATTAAAAAAATCAAACATAGCACTTAATTTCACCTTTAAAACAGTATTCATATTCTCTTTATTTACTATTGTATTTGTCATAAAACCATATAATAAAATGCCAATTTTTTTATACATATACGAGTACATTGACGTATTCGTTTTTTTTTTATTTAAGAATGCACATTATTTTTTATGAATTTTGTAAGATTTTACAAGATGCGCTTGCTTGATTTCAAGTAATGAAAATTGAACGTAGCCAAGCGCTGAGCTGACAGCGCCTTAACAGTATATATTTTTAAAACGTATGGTTACCGATTACTCCGCTACTGTTGAACGAGAAATGTTTCTTATGTTCGGTAGGGTATACTTCCAGTTTGATCCCACTGGTACCACGTCGGGATCTGATGATGGAATCCCAGGGAAATCTCCCCAAATCCCAACTCTCTAATTTTATAGACACTTATTACGTATTTTCTGAAAACTGTTCAAGTATTTAATATGTAATATAACTCCTTAACTAGAAGGGGTTAGTGGATAATCAATAATATAATGGAAGTCGGTTGTTGTAATTTTTCAAATTGTACTTGTTTATATGCACAATGGGCCATAAATAGTGAAGGGTAAGTTTTACAAAAAAGTTTACAGGCAATAAAATATGAAAAATTGTATTCTCTAATATCAATAATAATGGTCTTATTAATTTATGCCATAAAGTGCATAGTTTTCTAAGATATCGGTCAAAAATCATTTTTCAAGATGGCGCTTGATAATCCACCTGGATCTGTCAGCATTTTGTGATTGCTCAGTAAGTGACCCTAAACCTTATGACCCTAAACCTTATAAAAAATTTGGTGCAACTTTGACCAAAAAACGGTTATTTTTACTAGCTGTATTTATGTTGTATTTACTGATTTTGACATGTTACCTTCCACGCGTTATTTGTAACTCCTCTGCGAATGGGTTGTCTGTAAGAGATCGCTCTGAGTGATATGACCGTCTGTTACACCTATTTTTTAATTCTTCTTTTAAAAAGTTATGAGCGTGGTGTCTCAATGAAGTGTTATCTATATATCTATGCTTTACGCTTACCCATTTGCAGTGTCCTAAGATTGGAGTTTTCCCTAGCACTGCACGGTGCGCGCCACACCGAGAGTTTGTTTTTGAGTCTCGTTTGCCTAGTAATTTCCCTTGCTACAGTTCCCTTCAAATTTTACACAGTAATGCTTTCACACTATGGTTTGAGAAATAATATCTCGCGCTGTGTATGCGGTGGTACCTACCAAGGCAGGCAGTAGCAGAAGTGTCGTACCACCTAGTAAACCACCTAATAGGCTATGTTGAGAACATATAAAAAACCTGGATTGCAATTTTAGAGAGAACATAACGCATCGGACGGGATTCGAACCCGCGTCCGACAATACGTGTCAGATTTCATGACCGCTAGGCCAGCGAAGCGATCCGTCCATCGTATTTAACTTTCTTTTTTTTGTCTAGTGTATTTTAACAGTCGTATGGAGACATTGAGGACGTCCAAGTATGGGTAATTTTTCGCTCTAAAATAAGTCGGTCTCGCTAAGGTATAGTCTATATAAATAAAAATGAATCCCTATTTCCGTTGACCACGCCATAACTTAAGAACGACTTTACCAATTTCGATGAAATTTGGCAAGGACATAGATTACATTCCGAGGAAGGACATAAACTACTATCATCATCCATCACAACGCGGGCGGAACCGCAGGTCTGACCGCTGTCATAATAATTCTTAAATCTAGTCAAATAAGGTTTATCTAAATGCTAAAAGATAATGTGTAACACGGGCACTGAAATAATAAGACCTAATTTCGGCACGTTGTGCCCAGAACTTTGATAAGGGTTTGCGGGGCGTGCGCGCTCGTATTATGGTTGCCAGTTGTGAAATGTGAAAGATTTGCCCAACTTATTTTTGTTGATCTAATGGTCAATGCCAACACTGAAACATTTTGAATTATTTTCTAACTTCCACCAAAAATTCTCTTCGGCTTGTAGATTCGCGAGATTTGAAGAATATTCTTAACATTTTGTAACACTGATTTTTTCACATTTCTAGTTACATTTACAGCAACACCAAGGCATGAAACTAAGAGTACAATTGTTACATAGTGCTATAAAATTCAAAAGTCTCATTGAGATTTATTATTTTTTAATATGTGAAACGGTAATCACTCACGTAAATAAGTGAGTGGTTCCCGTTTTTCATATTAAAAATGCGTCATAAAGTTATCGTAATAAGATTTATGAAAACTAACGTGGTTTTTTCAATGATTTTATCTCTCTATGTCCTAGAGAGTTGAATTCAATGCTTGGACGGATCTTTTTGGTGGCCTCTCGGTCATGGCGTCTGAAAGGAACGATGCGGGTTAGAATCCCGTCCGAGGATGTGTATTTTCTCTCTCTCTCTCTAAGGTCACGGTTGAGTTATAAAATTCAAATTGTCTAATGGTTGTTTTTGACACTGAGGACTTTTTTCACATTCATGAGTGTGTAGTGTATA
This sequence comes from Selenia dentaria, assembly GCA_917880725.1. Lineage (NCBI taxonomy): Eukaryota > Metazoa > Arthropoda > Insecta > Lepidoptera > Geometridae > Selenia > Selenia dentaria. Next base: position 30,920,438 of record OU862885.1, on the reverse strand, counting down.
TGGGCTACTGGTAGAAAATAAGGCCAAGGTGATGAAAGATAGCACTTTTTAGGCATCTTAAGAGGATTGCATAGCTAGTACTTTCCATGTTAAAAGAGAAAACTCTTTTCTACCTCTTAACATTGTCTAATTTCAGTGATTTTTTAATTTCAGTGAGTTATTTCAAGGCACTATAAATTTCCTTTTTTAGAACTTAAAAAAACTGAAAAAATCAAAACGTACGGGCATAGTAAACAATGCCATGATTCCAAGAAAAAAAACCACTGATATCGGACAATGTTAAGAGGTAGAAAAGAGTTTTCTCTTTTAGCATGGAAAGTACTAGCTATGCAATCCTCTTAAGACGCGGTCCAACCCCAATTTTAAAATAATTTACGATGCTTTACGTAAGGTGGAAAATCGCTTGTTAGATTGGACGATGTAATGCGAAAATGCGTTAATTTTGTACATTTTCTTTATATCTTTCGATATATATTAACACAATTGAAAAAACTGCTGGTTACTACTTTAGTACTCTATGTTGGCTATGTATTACCTAAAAAATAATATAGTATTATTGCTGAAAATTCTGAGAGTTTGGACGTGAAAGTTTATTTTTATGCACCTATTTAGGATTTTTTTCTGCAGAGAGCGAGTAATATTTATGAATTCTGTTTGGTTATTACTTTTTGCCTGTTCCTTTTCTAACCTAAGTTTTTTTTTCATATATTATTATCGAACTGTTTCGTTACACTCGATGTATAAAGATTCTGCTTTTTACTATTATCAGGGTACGACCGCGCCTTAATCGAGCCGACTTTAGAGGAAGACAGTGATAGCGTCATGTGAGGTCATGTGATAAGGATTTCATATTTATGATTGTACGACTGTTTTCATTTAAAATTGGCTCAAACCCAATCTAATCTTAAGGTTGAACTAAATATCACTTTTTATATGATTTTTTAAAGCACTAACGCCTACTCAGAGAGGACAAATATTAATTGGTTCAAACGACAAGAACTTAGAGGTAAGAGGATGAGTGTTACCAGTTGATGAGCGCAGTGCAGTGCCACGCCAATTTTAGCTTAAACCTTTGCAATATACCTAATAAGTATATACAATATATAACGGATTTAATAAAGAGAATTATGTTCATCCTAATTAAATATCTGTAAGCCTTCTGGCAAAGGGCTACATTGTTTAAAAGAACCTATCAAAGCTATCTGAAAACAAATAAAAAAGAAAATACTTTTACATGCTACATAAAATGACAACCCTATGAAATGCTCTTTTAACAAAATAAGACATATAATCTGACACACCCTCGTCAGAACTCGGTTAAATAAATACATGCTTAATATGTATTTTGGACATATATATATGTAAAAATGAGGAATTAAAAAGGCAATTTTCTCTTTTTTATTTTAATTGGAAAACTCTGTTGAATTTTCTGCATTCCGTCTTCCGTAAAAAGCCGATCTTAGAAACCTAGGTTTATTTTGTAGTCTAATAGTAGTAAATTCTTATCATGAACAATTATACAGGGTGTTTGGTAGAGGGACCGACAAACCAAATTAGCGTGTTCGAGGGAACGGGAGAAAACGGGAAAATTCACAAAAAAAAGTTTAAAAAAATTGGGGGGTCGGGGATTTTTTTGGCCAACTTGTATTCTCCAAGTGGTCCCCCGAACACGCTCATTTGGTTTGTCGGTCCCTCTACCAAACACCCTGTATACGAGAATAAAAAACATCTATTGAAAATGCTCGGGTATATGTTCTTGTTTTTATCTTTTCTATGATGCTAAACTAAAAAAGCTAAAAAGCTTCTGTTAATGTTTATGAAATGGAGGGGCAGGCAGACAGACAGACAGGGCAGACGGACAGGTGGACAGGCAGACACGCTAGCTATATCTTCAGTTATATCGCAAACTGGCAGCAAACTCGTATCAGACATTTAGTTAGTTAGTTACCACGGTTAACGGCCTTAAGTGAAACTTGACACCGGGAGTTTTTATCGTCGATCAAGCTAAACACGACATGCTCGTTGCCAGCCAATTTTCGCAACAAAAAGATACATTCTCTACAACGCTTGTTATCAGACAAATGTATATGATAGAACTAAGAAGTTCGAACTACGTCTGCCCGAATTTGATGAAATATTTAAGATTGCCAAATGTTTCTGTTTGCGTACAATTTATAGGAAAATTGTAGGTGGGAGAAAACAGCGAAGAAGAAGAAACGAAATTAACCTTGAAACATTTGCCTACAAAACAAGATCCGATTTTGTCGAGCGTACAAGTCGCAGTTCAAACTAAGTAGGCAGACGCCGCTGCACGTTTCGATTGCTAATACTCGAGTCATAAGGACTAAAATTTAAAAACTGGTGGTGTGGATGGCAGAACGTACGAAGCATCGTATATTCCAGAACCTATCTTGTCACCTCTCAAAACGTACTACAAACATAAGTACTGAAAAGAGGAAGTTTGCTTTCATCACTTTACAGAGGAAGTTTGCTTTACATATATTTTACCAAATATGAAATTATTTGTATTAAAAAAACATTTAATATAGTAATATAGATCTTATTTTACTAATCTTTTTCCTTATTTTTTGAGAACTTACCTATTTGGGGACGTTGGTGAAAAACAACAATAATAGTATAATTAATCATAGATTTATTTTAAAGTACAACATATTTATTTTCTTTAAATTCGATTGAATATATCACAGACAAGCTTATGTATATATTGCATTTTATTAAAAGAGCATAAGTGCTACATGTCCCTTGGAGATTTATCAACAGCAAATTTTCAATATGTTTTCATTCAAACTATTTTCAAACTCATTTTCAAATAATCCTATGACGTAGTAAGTACATATAAAGTATAATTATTAAAAAATTAACGCAAGCTCGTATCTTTAAATCACTCCCATCTACTTCTTGAGATACAAGTAAGTATATATTTATAATTCCATAAAGTGTAATTTTTATCTATTATTAATAATATTCTTACTTACACAAACAAATTTATTACGAAAAATTTTATGCAATTCATGCAGTAGGTGCTTAGTAATGACATTGCAGTACTTAGGTATGCATAAATTTTTTAGAAACCATTTTATAATGTTGTGAACAGAGATGTGCGGCCGGTTTGAGGTCGGTTTTCTAAACATGTAGTGCGTGCATCGGTGCTGCCATCATAATTCAATTTTTTTTTTTTAATTCAATGAATATTCAAATTTTACGTGTTGCTTCCACGCGCCGCGATAGTTCGACTAACGAGCCAAGGCGTAGTTTCGTTGTACGGGTTATTATGTAATTATGTACGGACACGTCGAGGTGTAGTTTTACCGGCGTCACTTCTCTGTTCACAACATTCTGTCTTTTTTTTATTTTTTTATCGGCCTTATTAATAAACTTGGCTTACACCCGGAGTAGTTATAACATCTATCTGTCAATTTTTCGCTTGCAGTAAATGTCACGCGTGAAAGCAAGACAAAGCATGTTACGCCTTATAGGTTTACGCAACGTTCATTAATAAAGGCATCTGGGTTTAGTAAGTACTGATTTCGTTACGGTTACGTTACGGTCTTGAGATGTACATCTCGAGATACGTCGTAGACTATTTGAGAGCGATTTATTGATACGAGCCTTAAAACTTGTGCCTGATTAGATCAATGATTTATTATTATATTTATTTGCTTGTTCTTGGAACGTGGGACAGTTTTTGCCTGATGTTAAACACCATGCAGTGAAAGTCAAAGTAAAATGTCATAAAGTTATTAACTTATGTTATGTTTTATTTTATTTATGTTATTGTCAAAGTAGAACTTCGCTTGGACCACCTGGAAAAATGGTTCCCGTTGATTTTGTCTTTGCACCAATCGTTTAACTTTGTTATATTTTATACTATCTACTTAAAACCTCTTCCAAGGCATTGTTTGTAAATCTAGGTTTGCAGTTTAACGGCCTATAATACTAGGTACATCACAGCTCAGTTCTTATATTACAGATGTTGTAGAACTCCTTCTCAGGGAGACGGTTTTCATTCACCAGCTCCCGAAATTTGGTGTAGTCACAATAAGCGTTGTTCTCGCAGGTCGTGATGCGGAGCTGTTTGGCGGAAGAGTCGCCGGCTGCCGGGAGGTAGATGGGCTGAGAGAGAAAGAAAAACAGATAAGTTTACATACTAAACATTATAAAAATAAATAATCAGTCAAGTAAACTATCCAGACTGCTCCGATGTAATTATTTATAAGTAACATTATATTTGACTGGCGCAGCCCCCAAATTGTGCCTCTATGTTTTACGTGTACAATTTTTTTAATTAATTTATGATTAAATGTACAATCAACTATTAAGGCTGTATTCCAGAAGTACGCTCAGTGCAGTGAGTCCAGGCCTAAGTACAGATCTGATTAAATTTTGTACAGGATTTACTATCAAATTCCATTGACAACGAGATTCACAGCAGCACTAAGCATCTTTCTGGAACATCGGCCTGGTAAAGTTATGAAATGAAAGTTTTATTTGCTTGAATACAGGTACGTTAGGTCTTAGGCTATTATGTCTTGAATCACTGTACTCGACTAATTTGTCGTGCAAATGTTTATTTAGGCTACCTAACTGATTAATTATGTATTACCTAGTATTATCATGCATGAAAATAAAAATGTATAAAGAAACAAGTCAAATTAACATGAGATTATAGAAATTAGAAAACGTCAAATCCAATAAGTACTTGGCAGAGTAAGTAATTGGCAAATAATTTAACAACATAATTTAAGACATGAATTTGTATTTACAATATTCATCTATGGAATAAAAAATGTCGCAGAGCCATGTATATGTTTTCTTTTTAAGTTCATTTTTTTTTAGCATTCTAAATTCATAGGGTATGAGTGGTAAACTAGGTTTAATGAGGCACCAGCGAATTATATATTTTATAATACTATATCCTACTATTTTCCTATTAGAATGTGATTACTTAATTATTCTTTGATTTTTTATAGAATTACTTTTCAAAGCACTAACGCCTGCTTTAGCGATCTCAAACATTTAAATTTATAGAGAGAAATATTCACATTCTCGGACGGGATTTGAACCCGCGTCTTCTGACTCTCTGTGTCAGACGCCATTGACCAACTAGGCCACCGATAATCTGGTCCGAGCATCGAATTTTAACTCTCTATTTGACTAACCGACTAATTTGACGGAGCGACATCCCCGCAAGACGGTTATTCTCTTTATTGTCTATAAAAGCACTTAAACTATTTTGAGGATTAGAATCAATGCCACTATTCTACAAAAATACACTGACCATAGTAATGGTACCTCAATGCAAAAATACAAGTTATTCACTTCTGCACCAAATTTCAGATCAACTTTTTGGGACTCTTGCAAAGAGGTCCGGTGTGTGTTGAATTTTGTCGTGGCACCGGGTTTTCGCTCAACAATCGAATGCATTTGTGCGGTCTCAAAACCCTTACACTGAAACTGGTTCTGGTCTATATCCACCAAACCGCAATGTGGGCCATTTGGCGCGGCGGGGTAGTAAATTGTAGCCTACCCTACTCCTCTCTCACAAAGGGAGCCCGTGTTCCGGCAGTGCATGTGATCGAATGTGCTGCTTATGCTATAGAGCTCATCTAAAGCATCACGGGGATGAAGAAAAGCCGAACCAATAACCATAGTCGGAGCACCACAGGCATACTAACTGTTCGCGCCAACGCGACGTCACTTCAAGGAATTCCCCCCGCGCGCCCCGCCGCCGCTGTCCGGCAGCTGTCAAACTACGAGCAAGCGGCTAGACGGGCCAGCGCCAACAGTCACCAATTTACAGTCGCTGCGAGCGACCGCTTACCGCTCCGCGCCCCCCGCGCCGGCATATCGGCACCCGTGATCAGCTCAAACCTTCGCGTTATGCGTCAGCTCAAAGTGACCTTTAGGGTGTGTCGGCACGGCCACACACCATCAGCTCAAATCAGCCACCAGTAACCCGAACGAAATCAGCTCGCGCGCACGCAAAAGTCCTCGACCCGCTCCGCGCCGCCGCGTTACGCTACTACCGGATCCGCCCCCAACTTATACCGACGTAGAAATACGCGTACGCGAGTGCGTGAACCAGTGCATTTATTGCCAATACAACAACCCTTCAGCACGACGTCCACAGCAGGACGCCTACCCAGAGGAAGCCACGGACCAGCCCGCATCCCTGTAAGTACCTACATATCCTTCCTTAACTATTCTCGCCTAACACATCACTGTTGGCTCACGAGCGTATGGTGGCAGATTGCTTAACCACTAACAGTTAAAGAGAGAAACTCACCAGAACACTGTACTCTCCACTAGTCTTCGATCGGTACAGCTCCAAAGCGAAAACAGATCCATAATCCGGGATTCCCTGGGCTCCCGTTACCCTGGCCATCTCCATTAAGGCTCCAAGGTTGAAATCATGCGCTGAGAACAATTTCAAACGCTGAGTGACTATGTCCCCAGCGATTAAATTGTCTGCAGCTTGCATGAATATATCCAGAAGTACGCCTGAAATAATTGAGATAATTATGTCAGTAACTTTGTATAGAATTTTCATAGGCGCTTTAATAAATACAATTTATAAATCGTCAGCAAGATCAGTTAGATGCATTGAAGCGATATATCTCAAGGGTAGAAAGGCTGACTGTCAATCAGGCGTTCGTCGGTTCAAACCCTCGGGTTTTAGCTTTCGGTGAAGGGGACATGGTGTTGGAATATTGATGGAAGTAAACACTCAAATCGATTTTCAGATATGAAAGAAATATTTTCTTAGGTGATAAACGGGATTAACGTGCGTGAGTTACGCGTTGTCGATATCATGATAGACAATAGTTTCGGCTTCGTCCGGAGGTCTTCTTCAGGACCTTGAGTGTGGTCACAGAATAACTAACAGACAACACGTAAGTCTCACAGCAATCCTGATTTATTATTACACCATCATCAAAAGTCAAGTCAAAACCATTTATTCAATTAAGGCATCAAAGACGCACTTATGAACGTCAACTTTTCATTATAATGTACTTTAAGGACTCTACCACCGCATTCCAAAATATATAGAGCCCACCGAGAAGAAGCGGCAAGAAACTCGGGGCCATTCTTTTTAAATAGATGTTTACAATGTTTCTACTTAGGTACTACAAATATTACATTTTATGGGTGGCAGAGAGACAGCTTGCCAGAAGTGGAGTATTCCAAGCATCTTTATCTTCTATATAATGTCGACCTTTATACGAGTAGTAAGCTTTGTTACAACGTTTTTTACAGTCAACTTGAATTTGCCCTCTGTGAGCTCAGTTATGTGTTTTGGGATTTTATTGTAAATCATCATCATCTCAGCCGTAGGACGTCCACTGCTTAACATACTCCTCTGCCATGATTTTCCAAAAGGACCGGTTGGAAGCGGCCTGCATCCAACGTCGTCCTGCGACCTTTATCAGTTATTTATTTTTATTTATTACAATAATAATTTAATATACAATGTGATACATTTTGAAACCGATGATTATTTGAGATACCGAACACTTAATTACCGACTTGATGTTGAAGATAATACTCCTTTTATCCAATAAAAATATGTTTGTAATCGGTTCACAACCGACGAAATTGAGAAACATAAATATACTGTTTTTTTACATTAATCGCTAAATCATATATAATTAAAATTATATAGAACCACCTCGGAAGTATGAACCTTCCTAACAAAAAAAGAGTAGTCCCAATAAATTCGTATTTGGCGGAGTTCTTTTGTAACAAACATACAAAGAAACATACTCGTCGAATTGGCAACCTCCTTCTTTAAGTTGGTTAAGATATATTAAATTTGAGTTTTAATAACACTATTTAATTTTGTAAGTTCTACGGGAAAAAATATTGATATATTCTATATAAGGCTCTCCGAAGTCCTAAGGGTTAATTCAGGTGCTGTGATATGAGATCTGGAATGCCAACGCGACCCCATCTGGCCTCACCTTGTTGAAGGACCTCTCATGAGGTTTTGTTAGCGATGTCGTGCTCCAAACAACCCTGCCGTCATCTCCGTGGCCGAGGAGCAGAGCCTCATTTTTCCTCGCGAATAAAGTACCTACTGTACAAGCTCTATGCAGTTCATTGCAATTTTATTATAGCTCAAAATTTTCTGATTATGAATTCTTACCTCCGCCAAGTTTCTTCATCTCCTCATTTCTAAAATAAAGCCTATAGGCCAGTCTCGCAGCTTCTCCCAGTCTCGCTAGAATTGGTTTAGACCACTCGGGAATATCTAGACCTAAATTAACCTGCAGAAAATAAAAAATAAATGATTAAATACGCAATGAAATCAGCCTATATGAAATGGGTAACTCCCATCGGGTAAGTTACATACTTCGAATTCATAAATCTCAATTCGATTTTTTCTCGAATTTCTTCAAATTCAACTTCAATCAAATTTCAAAAATAAAAAATGAGAACAATTTTTTTATTAACTATTTCCGAACATTCTGTGTGTCAAGTGGTTATGACAATGATGGTGTGGCCATACTCAAAAAAGATCCAACAAAAAAATACTTTGTACCGAATAAAAATACTCCTGTATGCATATATTTATGCATTCTAGTATTTATTATTTCTATAATTTATTATATATCTATATTGTGTATGTATATAAAATAATATAAGACGAACCATGGACTCATTAGTTTTTACGTTCTGTTTGTCCGTGGCAGGACAAGTCATTCACCTGCTGTTAATCATTATAATGCACTCACACTCACAATGTCACCCAGACAGATTCATGTCCAATGCACTGCGCTCGTCACTCAGAGTCTCAACTTTTTAGTCCATACCGTTAGTAATTTCACATGCTGCAGTGCCCTTCAGACCTACATGTAGCATGACAGTGACGTACGCACAGTATAATAGTGGTATACTACATATGTACATATACAGGATGTCCCGAAGATCAACGATAACCTGGTACCGGGCGAGAGGCCTAGGTGTACCAGTTATGGAAAAAATAAGAAAATAAACTTTTTTTTTGCTTCATGGAGAGTCAAAGTTAACTGACAATATTTTTTTAAACCACAACTCGTCAAAACTGAACATATTCTACTTAGGTAACTATGCTTATTACTATGATTTGGGGTAACAATTAATAGTATTGTTATTTGAGATTGCATTATTAAAAAAATATTGAAATATTTTCAACTTTTTCGAAATATTTCTTTTATCGCTTGGCTTGGAAATGGATGTTTTTCTTATTTTTTACATATTTGGTATACTTTAGCCACTACTTTGGCCACTTGCCCGGTACCAGGTTATCGATGAGCTTCAGGACACCGGATATACGTGATAACACTAATCAATATAACACTATTCGTAGCTACTTAGGTTTAGACATGGAATTTTGACAAATTGCATAAAATAATAATACATTTCTATCCCTTATAGGTAAATTATCGATAGATTATAACGGACCCGTTTCTATAATCTATTACGTAGGTAATCTTGACTTATGCTAGGTTTTTATAAAAATAAAACGTATAGTTTTGAACTACTTTTGCAATTAAAGTCCTCTCTAAAATCGCCACTGATTCGGGGTTCCGTGCCATTTTTTTTATTTTTCTTGATTTTATGTTGTAGAACTTTATATATATATCGTACGGCTAAGATGGTGGACCTGTAGAATTGTACTCGGAGACTCGAAGTCTTCTGGTTCAATCTCAAGTCCACGTAAATGACAACCATCTCTTCCAATGGTAACAGTTTTTGGCCATCACTCGACGTAAGATAAGGCGAAACACTTATCTCATAATTCAAATCAAGCTGACGAGTTTTGGTGTTTCATGGTTCATCATCTAAGTAAAAGGGCAGCCACTGCTGAACATAGACATAATGTCCTTTCCCAAAAGGAATTGTTAGAAGCTGCCAACACCAAAGTTGTCTTGCAACCTTTGTCAGGTCATCTTGTTGGTTGACTTATACGCTTCACTTGTTCGTTGTCTTCACTCGAGAACCTGCCGCCCTGTTAGCCATCAGTCCTGCGTGTTACGTGCACTGCATACTGCCACTTCAACTGACACAATTACTCGTGGGCTAGTGTGTGACTTTCGTTCATCTACGGCTCTTCTCTTTATGATTCGATCTTATTGAGAGACTCCGAGCACAGTCCTTATCACATCTCCTTGTGCAGCAAGTGGTTGGCCTTGTAAAAGCAAGATTAGACTTTTTGAGGTCTTGCAGCAATATATTTACTTATAACTGAAAGTAAGTGAGATTATCCTCAGAACCTCTACAATTGTCTGACCTGGTAATTGTAATTTGACAACGGCACGAATACAATTGTACCAACTGATATCTGCGGCATACTTTTACACTCGTAATCCAAAGTTAAATGAACCCTGGACAATGTATATGTCTTAGAAACATACTATCTTTATAACACGGCTAAAAACATTCTCCTTGACTGTTTCACTTTCAAAAATGAATCGTATGCAACAAGGTGACCCACCTTTTAAAAGTCGTAAAAGATCATGACTGCATTATAATTAGCAAAAGCTATTAGGATTCTAATAATAATTTTATCTCAGCCAATATTTTTATGTACCTATTGTAATAATTTGAAGTCAAATCTATCTTGGGGTTTTTGAACGGGTATTATATAATAAATAGCAAATTTGACTTAAATTTGATGGTTTTTTTTAGCTCTGTGTATGTAGATATCAATGTATTAGTATTCTGAATTGTTATGGTGTATATTATGTTGGTGATTAATAGATAAATAGATTTCGTGTAGCGGCTGTTATTAATTTGTTTTGATTCTGTATTTTTTTAATCTTCACTTTTCTAACCGTATCATTCGACAAAGTAAGTTACGAGTAAGTGAAGGTAAGTCCCACATCGGATCGTTTTATTTTTAATTCATTACTTATTATTTTTTTTATTTTGAAAACAATACTGGTTCCTCACGGGACGAGGCTCCACGTAAACTAAGTTGTGTGAAGCTGGTACAAAAATACTGGACGACACTCACCGTACTGCGGAACAAATCGAATAAAGATTGAAACATCAGCGGCTCTTCGGTGAAGTTCCTCCCAGTTTTTTCCTTCAGCAAAGGAATGAGGTCCATAAAAGGCAGGAACTCCTGCTGAACGGCCTCCCGCTGGGCTTCCTCCATGAGGGTCATGTATCTGTCACAGTTGGAGTAGTAGCGGAGCTGGAATAGGACAAAGGAAATAAATAATCAAAAGACCACATGCTTTTTTAAAATTTCACAAAATACAGGGATTTCAATCGTGAAATGGCTTTAGATGTCAAGCGCGTGGAACCCAGTATTGATCTTATAGTAGTTTATGCAACTGTCTTATGATGGAGGGTATTAAAACATGAGTGGTATTTTTTGAAACTCGCCTGCGGCTTGTTTCATAATAAGATTACACGAGTGTTTTAATAGCTAATTATATGCAGTTGCATACACTACTTTATTTAATCTCATGACATTTTTACTAAAGTTTTATCCAACAAAATATTACTCCAATTCGTATGTACGAAGTAGCGCCAAAATGGAAAAAGTTTTCTTCTTCTTCTTGTTTGTATGGCTTGTGCGGCGTAACAACAATTTTGCCATTATATTGCCATATTGGCTCGAAACCAGCGCGTTGTGCGCACAGCGCGCTCACCACAGATAATGTGTACTTAAATTGAATTGAAACCTGCTTGGTCGGGACACATATTATTGTACTTTAATAATTAAAAATTGTTTTAAAGCATTGTTTTGTTAGGAGAATAATGCTTATATTTAATTTTTAATTTTCTTATAGAAGTTTTTAAATAAAATATGCCAATAAAAGTCTGTATTTCATTTCATAATTAGAATATTACCGAATGAGATTATATAAATAAAATTAAATGACAATAAACAGCTTAATTGACTCGGACAAACGTGGTGAACAGTGTGTTCTGTCGTGAATTGCGATCGAGTTCGACATCGGGTAGACAGATATGTCTGCTCTTAATGTTAATAATTTTTTCGCCTACATTATCCAGTTGTCCCGCAATTATAGCGCTTGCAACAGTGTCCAAATATCGAGAGCTAATTATAAATAAATACCACGTTTTTCTTTCCTTAATTAACAGTATCCACATGCATACAGCCCCAAATGAGAATCTGGGTGTCTTGGGAATCAGAATCGACCTAACTGGGTGGTATGCATCTTGTGCCAAATACCATCTTGCTTGGCATCGTCGCAGTGCGCGACATTCTACCGCAAAGCAATACCTTTTTTTAGGGTGTGCAAGGCACTGTAGCAAATGAAGATACTGGGCGAATGACACTTAAAATACCTCGGGTTGATGAAAGAACCCTGCTTTCCGATTGAAGTCAGAACCGATTTTGGCGTTGTGATTATTCTATCTCAACGAAAGCGCGACAACCTCAGATCATACCAGGCAACGTACTCATATGACGTCATGGATTACTTCATCAAGGACGCCATTTTGCGATTTCAATGACCACGCTACGAACTGAAATCACCCTGAGCAGTTCTGTCCCAAACTACAAGAGCCTTGGTGTGTGCGTGTGTTTACTCTTTTTCGTTCTGGTAAAAAACAAGAAGAAAATTATACCAACTTCCAATCCATTACTTTGGTAAAACTTAGTTATTGGAGTGTAACTCAAAAACTACTAAATCGAATTTGATGAAATTTAAATTCACTGTCAGCTGCACTGTCAGCCGTGAGCAATGTGAGCGTGATTTCAACCCATACCGAATGACTGACACCTATCAAAAGCACGATATGGAATCGGAATGAAAAGCAGTGATAATGTCGCCAAAATAGATGTTGACTCCAACCAAGTGTCAAGATGAAGTGTCAAGCAAAATTACCGTTCTAGCTATGGGTGACACGGCAACTGCCTTGGGCAACCGTTGTGCTTAATCAGACGCACAACTTACCATTTTCGTCACAAGTTAGTATATAAAACATACACGCACTACTACGCTGTTCATTTTATTCTCAGTTAAATGTTTTGATAAAATGTCTATCTCGGTTCAAGTTCAAATCACGATAGGAATAAGATCGTAATTATTAATAATGAGATGCCCACTTATTATCAAATGTAGATTATTAATAAAACGTGAATGTAAAAATAAATCATAAATAATCTATTCTCTTCCCGTATCACTTCTAATTATGCAAGTAGTTTGTCAACTAGTTCGAATGTTTGACCTTTAAAATGTAATCAAAGACTACAAAACATTTGAACATATCTCAGATTATATAACATATTAATATCTAAATCGGCAAGTAACTTGCAGAAATCCGATAATAACTGTATAATAATCATTATCATAACCAGCCCATTTTGTTCCCACTGCTGGGACTCCAGCCTTCCTCTCAGAGAGAGGAGTTGGGCCATAATCCATCACGCGGTCCCAGTGCGGATTGATAGATAGGGCCACTAGGCCAACACATGTCGAAGTTTTCAGGCCGCCCGAAGGCCTTCGACATAGCCTAACGACTGTTGTCCTAAGACAAACTACCGGGACCGACGGCTTAACGTGCCCTCCGAAGCACGGAAGCGCTCAGTTGAATAATGCCACTAGCGGTCACCCATCCAAGATCGCCAAGTCGAGCTCCGCTACGAGCGTTTCTCGACCGAATTCTTCGAATAACTCTATGATATTACCTAAATAATAAACAAAGATTTTTTACCTTTAGGTACCTCAAGTGGTTACTAAAGATAGAAGACTACATATAAAACTGAAGAGGTCGAATTTCTGTACCATGAAAAAATCTGCAAGGAGTGAAATCGAACTAATTTAGATTTTTTTTGTTTCTCTGTTTCTCTGTTCGTCTGTCTGTTTGTATGGGTGAAACTCCGAAACGCCTGGACCAAAAAAAAAACTGGAAATTTTGCATGGTGGTAGCTTATATCCCTGGTCAACATATATGATACTTTTGATCTCGGTATTTACCGACGGGATCCCACGGGAACTCTTTAATAATGGACGCGGGTCCTAACCACTGGATTGAATTCCATAACCCTAAAATCTTGTCCACCGAACGCCATTACATACCAAGGCTAGTAAAGGAAACTATTGAGATCTCGAAATGCCAGAATTTCAATCGAGGTGATGGTTTTCAACTCGCCAGTGCGTGGAATCCAGTATTAGGTTGTTTTAAAAATAAAAGTCCGCGTTCAAAATGTGTTCAAAATACTATACGCAGTGATACAGTGAGTGTGTTTTGTTGGGACTTAGGATCGAGTTCGAGTTCCAGTGATAACCGTAGCAAAAGACTAAGAAAGAGGGTAGATCGTTATGTCTGCACCTAACTTTTAAACTTTTTGACCAACCACCCGCATTCTTCAGTCTTCCCGTGAACATGGTGCATGTAACTGCGCCGAAATATCGGGAGCTCATTCCACAACCTTACCACGGTAAATATCCCGTTAATAATCATATAACTTTAGAGAACAACCGTGATAGTTTAAAACAGTGTAATATGATTAATGTTCAAATAAATAAAAATTATACTTAAGTAATTCTCGTGAAGGCTAAGAATGACCTAACATTGAAGGTAAAATGTAAAAGAAAAAAATGTTTTGGTTTCCGAGTTCTGATCGACGCGACGCTGCTGGGTGCTAATTTAGACTCAGCTCTCATCAAATATAAAAAAATATACGTAGTTACCTATGTTTGCATTTACTCGTATAGTTTTAATGAATTATTGGTTCTTTGAACTTTTTTTTGACCAAATTTTTTGCTTAATTAGTTTAAATACATTACGTTTGGTGTGTAATTTCATTAGGCCTCAATTATTCGTTATTTGATTTATTATTTTAATGTAATTCTTTTAATGTACGTCCGCCATCGACTTACTCAGGTTCCTATCAAGCACTAAGTGCCTTTATTAAGGCCCATTTCAAAACGGTGTCCGTAATAAGTACTTATAATAACGCTTCATTTCATATGAAACACCGATATTTCCCAATATTTCTATATTCTTCGTTAATAGCTCTTGTTCTTATATTAGTACATGTTATATAAATAGTATTGTTACGGACAATGATCCATTTTTTAGTTTAAAGTTTTAAATAGAGCGAACGACAGAGCGAGATAGGCGTACAGTATATCGCTCTCTCTTTCCCGCACTAATTCATACACGCTAGGTGAGCGGCACGCTAGTTGCCAAACATTGTAAATCCTATATATAGTAGCTAAGTTAGAAAAATTCTTGCCCACCATATACACTTGTACCTAAGTCTAATTTTAAGAAGAAAAACTGTATTTGAAGAAATAAAACGCATGGAAAGTGAAGTTTAAGAAAACCTTTATTGAAGAAACCTTCATGAACCTCATAAACCTCACATTTTAATGGTCCTTCGAAAGAGCCGGATGTCTGCAGCCAGTATTTGAAGACGAGAAACGAACAAGGATATACCGAACACGCTCATGTAATCCAAGTTCATGCTGAGCTACACTTCGGGAAATAACGAGAAAATCTCTACAGCGGCGTGTGTGGAACGGAAAACGGCAGATCAGAACGAGGGACTACCGAACGCGTCCCCACGATCTGCCAATATCACCCGCATATAGAGGACTACAACGTACGGCGGACCAGATCACGGGTTTTCATTATAACCCGGGGGATCGTGGTCGTCATCTGAGTTTGTGAAGATCACCCAACGGTGCTACTGCAACGGGTTCTTCGAGGTAGAAGAAAGAAGATCACCGAACGGTGCGCCGTGTGATCGAGTGTGAAGATCACCCAACGGTGCTACTGCAACGGGTTCTTCGAGGTAGAAGAAAGAAGATCACCGAACGGTGCGCCGTGTGATCGAGTGAGAAGATCACCCAAAGGTGCCACGTGTCGACGACAGGTGGAGGGTAAGACTTGGTAGGGCAGTTAGGGTTGTTAGGGCTGTTAGGGTGCTAGGGGGTTAGGGACCATAGGGGCAGTCAAGAGCCGAAGATGCCGACGACAAGAAGCCAAGCCGCGGAAGAAAGGGCACCAATCCTGGTGCATGAAGACTCTCCCGCGTCGCCGTCCGCGAACAGCGTCCCAGTGGACCCGCAGTCCACCGCGACTACACGCGTCGGTACAACCGCGAACGAGGTAGGGATGACGCGAACGGTACCGCGTCTCACCGAGCACGTTGTAGGCGCGACAAGTAGGGCAACGCGGGCACCGTCGGTACGGTCTCATAAATCCACAGCGAGCGCAGCGGGTCGCATTCGTCAAGCCGAGCTGGAAGCCGAAGAAAAACTCGCGGAAATTAGACGCCAAGAATTACAATTACAAGCGACTCTTATAAGAAAACGACTTGCATTGGACGTCGCAACCATACGCGAAGAGACAGACAGAGATAGCATATGTCCCGAGGAAGCAGCCGAAACGGAACAACGCGTCAAAGAGTGGTTGCATCACAATCAGCCACGGGGGGAGCAACCCGAGGACACGGAACAAGAAACGAGTGCAGGAAGATACCCATCACTTCCACCGACTACGAGGGAAGGAGTTACGGGAAGGCCAACGGTATCAACACACAACCGTGTTACGTTCGAAGAGGCGCGGAGGCCCAGGTCGCCTACGCCCAACAGACCGCGAGACAGAGACATAGAACATCTAGCGGAAGCCTTAGAGCGAATGGCCCGAACGCGAATACCATCTAGGCAGACTCAGGACTTACCAGCGTTCAGTGGAGCCACGGGTGAATGGTTACCTTTCAAGGCGGCCATGCGAGAGTCAACCGGCATGCACAAGTTTTCACCGGCGGAAAATCTCGCACGGCTTAGAGCGTGCCTACGAGGCGAAGCACGCGAATGCGTATCGGCGCTGTTGTATACAGCAGCCGAGCCGTCTATCATAATGCAAACATTGGAACAATGTTTCGGTCGACCGGAAGCAATAATCGACAAAGCGTTAGACGACATTAAGAAACTACCACGTTTAGGTACGTCAGCGACCGAGTTAAACGGTTTCGCGATTAAACTGCAGAACATAACGACGACTATTATGTGCATCGACGAAAGGGGTTATCTACAGAACCCGATGCTAGCTCGACAGGTCACGGATAAATTAACGCCGCATATTAAGTCAAGGTGGTGTGATTACGCGTCCGAATACGGAAACCGATCGGAGCCCGAGATCGTCACCCTGTCACGATTCCTAATGCGCGAGGCGGACCGAGCAATTAGATATACCTACTCGTCGACCACAGCCACTACGACGGCCACGAGAGGTGCCGTATATAAGCACACGGAACAACGACGAAGTAACGAGCGAAGCAAGGGCGCGAACGTGTATGCTACAACAGACGATACCAAGAAAAGGGTATGTTTCTGCTGCGGAGCCGAACACGATACGAACAAGTGCCCGAAGATCGCCGCAATGCCTACATCCCAACGCTGGGAGTGGGCGAAGGAAAGTCGCACATGTTTCAAGTGCATGAATAGTAAACATAGAAGATTTCACTGTAAAAGTAAACACTGCGGGG
The DNA here is from genome assembly GCA_917880725.1 of Selenia dentaria. Taxonomy (NCBI): domain Eukaryota; kingdom Metazoa; phylum Arthropoda; class Insecta; order Lepidoptera; family Geometridae; genus Selenia; species Selenia dentaria. The sequence goes on along the minus strand of OU862885.1, from coordinate 30,902,950 downwards.
TGGGAGAGTGTCGTCAACCGCACCACGCACTGTTACATATGAAAAGCAGCGAGTCCGTCAACGCAGCGTCAGACGATGACGTCATCGCAGCGACGGCGCGATCAGCTAAGGATAACAAGGTGTTATTGAAGGTCTGTCCAGTCATGATCAGAGGACCCGACGGAAAAGAAACACATACATACGCGCTACTAGACGAGGGATCGACTATCACCCTTCTGGACCGAGAGATCGCCGAAATGGTCGGAGCACGGGGCCCGACACGAGCGCTCAACATCCACGGGGTAGCGACCAGCCAAAGGGAGCCCGACAGTCAGTGCATAAAAATCGAGATAAGAGGCCAGAGCGAGAAAGAATACCACCCAATAAACGCTCGCACCGTGAATAGCATAGCCCTAGGTTCGCAGTCGGTTAAATCCGAGTGGTTACAGCACTCGCACTTACGCGACGTAAATATCGAACCTATGTGCTACGATGAAGCCAAACCACGGATACTTATCGGGGCGGATAACTGGCACTTGATAGTAACTCGAAAGCTGTTGACGGGAAAGATGAATCACCCGGCTGCATCGCTCACTAAGTTGGGGTGGATCGTACACGGGTCGGTACCTAGGAGTCTTATAAAGCTAGATAGCGAAGCGGTACTACATATCAGGACGAGTCAATACGACGAAAAACTCGACGACCTCGTAAAAACTCACTTTGAGCTAGATGCCCTAGGCGTGTCTATGAAGAGACGAACGTTAGAGCGAGAGGAACGTGCGAAAGAGATATTCGAACACACCGCTAAGAAGGTAGGCGATCACTACGAAGTAGGTCTACCGTGGAAAACCGATGACGTTACTATGCCACCGAACTACGACATGGCATTAAGTCGACTACGAAGTATCGAACGAAAAATGGATAAGTCACCGCAGTTTAAGGCCGCTTACACCGCGCAAATGGAAGGTTTAATACAGAAGGGGTACGCAGAGCGATGCGACGAGGATCACGAGGGCGATCAGCGATTATGGTACCTACCGCATTTCGCCGTAACGAACCCACACAAACCTAACAAAGTCAGGCTAGTACACGACGCAGCCGCACACAGCGGGGGTGTTTGTCTGAACGACGCCTTGCTCGACGGACCAGACTTATTACAATCCTTACACGGCGTGCTATTCCGTTTTAGGGAAAAACCGATAGCAGTCACCGCCGACATACGGGAAATGTTTATGCGAATAAAAATTCGTAAATGCGACCGAGTCGCACAGCACTTTTTGTGGCGCGGAGACGAGCGTAGTCAGCCACCCGAGAAGTACGTGATGACTTCAATGATATTCGGAGCACGAAGCTCGCCGTTTCTCGCGCACAGCGTAAGAGATAGAAACGCCGACGATCATAAAACGACTCACCCACTCGCCCATACCGCGATCACGCACAGTCATTATATGGACGACTGGGTTGATAGTTTCGACTCAGAGGAAATAGCCGCGCGAACGATACGAGAGGTGCAAGAAGTGCACGCGGGGGCGTCGTTCGAGCTAGCAGGTTGGAATTCGAATCGAGAACATCTGCTATCTCACATTCCCGACGTCAACAAAGCGAGCGCGCCTAAACAGCTGGGGGCGAGCGCATATCCGCACGAGAAAACGCTCGGCATAATATGGGCGCCTAATACGGACGAACTAGCATTCAATACAAAAATGCCGCGTGTACCGGACGACGTGAAAAACGGGAATCGAACCCCCACCAAGCGCGAAGCGCTAGGCGCCGTGATGTCAATATTCGACCCTCTAGGTCTACTCAGTCCGTATACTATCACGGCAAAAATAATGTTACAAGGACTCTGGAAGAAAAAGGTCGAATGGGACGACCCGCTACCATACGAAGAAGCGACCGTATTTCGCGAATGGTACGAGGACTTGAAATTTATAGCTAACTTACATATACCGCGGTGTTACGATGTAAGTACGGAAATAATGCGCGTGCAGTTACATGTCATGAACGATGCCAGCGCACAGGCTGTAGTAACGGCGGCGTATTATCGCTTCAGCAGAAGAGATGGGAGTGTGCACGTCATGTTGGTGGCCGGCAAAGCCAAAGTCGCTCCTATGAAAGCACAAAGTATCCCTAGGTTGGAACTACAGGCGGCACTTATGGGTGCACGGTTAGCGCGTGACGTCATCGAGGGACATCGGCGTAAGCCTGACGAAGTCATAATGTGGAGTGACTCCAAAACGGTGCTACAGTGGATACGGAACGATACGACTCGATACGCGCCATACGTCGATCACCGGTTGAGCGAGATTACCGACTTAACTCGCGCCGAGCAGTGGCGATGGTGCGACACCGCGAGTAACTGTGCGGACGACGCCAGCCGACCCGGCAACAATCAATTACGCGCCACAGACCGGTGGTTCACAGGGCCCGCGTTCTTGTACGGACACGAGGATGACTGGCCGCAGGAGAAAATCGCACACGAAGAGCACGCCGAGGTATTCACTACACACGCGAGCGAGTTCACACCGTTGTTAGATATAAAACGTTTTTCGAGTTACGAACGCGCGGTACGAGCAATGGCGTACGTTTTAGTGTTCATCGAAAAATGTCAAAAGCGAAAGTCTTTTCTCGCGCTCGAACATATCGACCGCGCCGAAAAAACATTAATAAAAGAAGCTCAACGCGAAAGCTTCCCGGAGGAAATAAAGAAAGTCGCGGCCGGAAGGAACGTAGAAAGACAAAGCCGGCTATACAGGTTGGACCCGACGTGTAACAAGGACGGCCTACTATGTCTACATGGGAGGATAAACGCGGCTACAGTACCGGAGGAGATGAAATCTCCCCCTATACTCGACGGTGCGCACCCGCTGACTCGTTTACTAATAAAACGTGAACACATACGTAATAGTCACGTAGGTCGCGAACAAATAGTCAACAACTTGAGGCAACGTTATTGGATATTGCGCCTACGACCGTCGGTACGGTCAGTAGTAGGAAAATGCGCGTTATGTAAACTACGTAGGGCGGCGCCGGCGGTACCGGTCAAAGGCGACTTACCTAAGGCTAGGTTGACCGCATACAGCAGGCCGTTTTCCCGGTGCGGTATCGACTGCTTCGGCCCTATGTGGGTGACGATAGGCAGACGAAAGGAAAAACGTTGGGGCATGCTATTTACCTGCATGATCACTCGCGCGGTACACATCGAACTCGTCGCGAGCCTGAGTACGGATTCGGCAGTGTTAGCCATGCGCCGAATGGCGTCCCGACGCGGATGGCCGGAGTTAATATTTTCCGATAACGGTACGAATTTCAAGGGGGCCCAAGTCGAGTTAGACAAAGCTTTCGAGGAGTGGTTACCCGCGCTACGAGACTACGCGTTAAGTCGAAGAGTACGGTAGTCATACTCGAACCCGGGTGGACCTAATGAAGGGGGGTGTTGGGAAAGGCTTATTTCCTCAGTGAAACGCGCCTTAAAAGTCGTGTTGAGCGAACGGTCACCGAAGGAGGAGGTACTAGCTACCGCGCTTACGGAAATCGAACATACTATAAACGCGCGACCTTTGACGCACGTAGCCGTTAGTCACGACGACGCGGAAGCTCTGACGCCGAACCACTTTTTACTGGGGACCGCGGTCGGGTTACCGCATGTAGGTACTTGCGACGTAGCGGATAGGCGACTATGGCGCGCCTCGCAGGCGTTAGCGAATATGTTCTGGGCTAGGTGGATAGACGAGTACTTACCTACCTTAACTCCCCGAGGAGACGTACGTAAAGATTTTAACAACATAAAGATAGGCGATGTAGTCCTAATAGTCGACGGTTTACTACCACGTAACGTTTGGCCACGGGGCCAAGTAAACAAGGTTTATACGGGACCGGACGGTATAGTAAGAAGTGCGGATGTACGGACGAGAGGGGGAGTCTTCAAGCGACCGGTGAGGAGGCTCATCGTCCTCCCGACTGAAGAGGGGCTTCGCAGTGCTGCGCCGGGGGGAGAATGTTACGGACAATGATCCATTTTTTAGTTTAAAGTTTTAAATAGAGCGAACGACAGAGCGAGATAGGCGTACAGTATATCGCTCTCTCTTTCCCGCACTAATTCATACACGCTAGGTGAGCGGCACGCTAGTTGCCAAACATTGTAAATCCTATATATAGTAGCTAAGTTAGAAAAATTCTTGCCCACCATATACACTTGTACCTAAGTCTAATTTTAAGAAGAAAAACTGTATTTGAAGAAATAAAACGCATGGAAAGTGAAGTTTAAGAAAACCTTTATTGAAGAAACCTTCATGAACCTCATAAACCTCACAAGTATACTATTATTTATTCTGTGGCACTATTCTAATCTCTCTAATCCCAGTTAGTGTAGCTACTTATTAGGTCCCATAACATATATACTTGTTATATGAGTTTAAGTTTTGTGGTATGTGGATACAAAAAACTTTAGAAACAAACCCACTATAACGCAAGTTTACGCGAGCTAAGCCGCGGGCGTGTCAACTAGCTAGAAATAAATATTCATATCGTCAAAGACATTAATAATAAAAGGCACGCGCTGTCGTACAAACACGAAAAGTCACTTATCTATGTCATATTTCTACAAGTTAATAATTGATAGTATTTTATTTAATTGTATTATCTTAAAACAAAGACTGTGTTTTACAATAACAATATGCACGCGAAAGTGTTTCGTGGTTCTGTTAGTCGTCAGAAAATACGTCGGCGTACAAACTTGCGTCATTCTGTCATTTCGGTGATCCTACGGATTATTCATTCAAACCTTTTTCTGGTTAATGTATTCCGTATGATTGCAACTGAAAGGAATTTAAACTGAATTGATTGAAATGGCTTTAACACTGCAATTCGTTATGACATCGGAATCGGTACAAAATAAATAATTGACCGAGCGTTCCAAGGTTGCCCAGTCTCCTGGGACAAATCCGTACTTCTATGTTACTTTGTTTGTTCGAAGATAAATTGAGAAGGGTGTAGCCCATTATTTTCATTAGGTATTTATGTTAATAGAAATACTGGGACTGATTCTCCCACTTTTTCCATTGCTACAAAACTAACTACTCTAACACTCTTCTTCCAGCGCATCGTTGACCGCTGCCGCGGCACGCTCGTTCGCTCGCTCGGCTCGCGCGTTTTGGTCAAAGTAACCTAATACTTCTCGCTTCGCTCGTCGTCGTACCTATATTTGACTTTGCCTTTTGCTGCAATGGAAATAATGGGATATAATTACAAAAAAAAACGCTAGTACAACCCGGTCAGAATATCTGTGCACCTCGCTGGAATGCGGCGCCTCTCCCGCTTCCCCTGTCACCTCTCCGCGCACTCCCCGGTGCGACAGTACGGTTAGCATCTTCGTTGCCAATAAACGTCCCGATAATTTTGATATTTTCGCTTTGTTGTTGTTGAGGGGATACACCCATTTATAACTGTTGATTGGATCTTCGTGAAATTCTCCAGATGAGTAAGAAATTTTAAGATGTGTGGCTTTACAGAGGTCTTCCAGGGTTTAACCTGTTCCAGTGCGCTGATATGATGGTGACCTCAGTGACAGTATAATGATACTTATACCAGTCTACGCCTATCAGGAAAAACGGACTAGCATAAATTAATAAATAGATCATTGATACTCACATAATCTTCACTTAAAGGCACTGCAGTGTACGGAACAGGCTGCCAGATCTTCCCCAAACTCTCATCCCACTGCTGTTCAGGTACCGGAGGATACATGGCTGCCATCGCCACCTGGATAGTCATCTTCGTTCTCTCCTTATCAGTGCTCCTTATGGAGATCTCGTCCCGAAGGTACAGGTCAGAGACGAGCTTGAGATCGTCATTTCCATAGCGTTGCTTGTAGAATTTGCCTAATTGATAAGACCTTCTTTTGCCCATCTGTGATAAGTTTGAAAAATAATTAATTAGTAAAGTATATAAGAGACAGGCAAAGAGTAAGATTGCAACTGTTGATTTAATACACCTCATATTGTTATTTATTTGCCTTAACCTTGTTTGTCTTATAATTTTGTTTACAAATTGAAACAAATGTCCCCTTTTTTTAATATTGATTAGCTACTGTCCGCTACTTAGTCTTTGTTATATAGAATAAGGTTATTGTGATCCGTCGGAATTTTTTTTATACTTGATAGACTAGCCTTTGACCATGCATCTCACTTGATCAGTGATGATGAGATTGAAGGTGGTATCACACTATACCAAGTTAAGCAAATAGTTCTCAAGGACAGCAGCCGGAACTCACTGTGAGGAGCTCAGTGATAGATTTCAAACTAAAGGATGGTAGTTAGCCAGGCAGACACCACAACTGACCTACCATCATGCTGTGGACTTCATCATGATGGTACCTTAACCGTAAGATCAAGCCCAACGGAAGGGATTTATCCCAGCGGCTGTCAATATGGTGGACCTTATTATCCTGGGCTAACATGGCTTACAAACATAGATGTATCTGTTAGTGTATTAATTGGGATAAGACAGCTTAGCATAAGACATCTCCAAATTTCATACAAATCAATCCAGTCCTGAGTGATAACAAACATACACACAAGCTTTTACATCTCTAATATTACCAGGAGTAAGATATCACCTTCTCTGAGAGTTACATCTTATATTACCTTATCTGATACGGATCTGAGGCTCAACACATAACCGCCACATGACCTATTATTTATATTTTTGCTTCTGCTTTTTGCCGCTAGTTCTCAGAGGCCATTGATCCGGATCTATCTAGTATTATTGCTTTTTAGGTAGTTGGTAGCCGCCAAAAACGCCGAGTTGTAAATGTACCGTTTGTTCTCCACGACGTTAATGACCTGCTGAAATACTGCGGCTTCTATAGAATCTAAAGGTTTCTCACTACACCTACATAGGTCATGTTCTAACGGTGGTGTCTCCCGAGTGTTTGCCACCCTGATGCTCAAGATTACCACGATGGGATATATCATCGTTACCCCGTCAGACGTAGTTTTAAGGAACAAAAAGGCTTACTAACTACATAGTTAAGTCACACATTACCGTGGCTTAGTGATTTTTTAGACTTCCTTACGAGAATAACTATCGCTAAGCCTACTGTGTCCATCCGTCTGTCTGCCTGCCTGTTTGTTGGCTCTACCTTTACAAGGATATGATTAGTAAAACTTAGGCAGTTAATTTTTTTACAGAATATGGGGTATTATGGCGGATAGCTCAACAAATTATAAGTATACATAATAAAACAAATTATTAATAATGAGGGATATGATATGCAAGAAACTTGTTTATTGATGTATTTGTTTTCGGTCTATCGTAAAAACAGTAGATGGAAAATGGAATGCTATAGAAAGGTTCGAGGTTCGTCTACGTGATCGAATATGAAATGAGGAGATAGTAGCGTGGAGGATCGAAAGTCACTAACATAGGCTACAGGATAAGCCAGTTAGTGACAGTGGGCAGGCCACATATTATTTACATATTATGCACACGCAAACTGATAGCCGATGGGGCAGAAGGTTCTGAAGTGGAGACCACAGACCGAGAAGCGCAGCGTACGCGTAGGTCGCCCGACAACGTAGACAAGTTCGGTAGACTACGCAGATGCAGGTCACTTCCAACCTGTTCTTTTGAAAATAAATGCAGGAGGAAACAAACGACAAACTTGTTACAATTACAGTAGAAACTCTAAAGTAGAACAATAAATAGCAAAGAGTTATTAAATATTGTGTGATAGTACAAAAGTACGGAATCGATGAGCAATTTCGCTTTGGATGGTTATTATTGTATCCTTAACTTAAAGCAATACAGATTGATCTTTCACAAGATAAACTAAAAGAGAGGGTTTCATCTAAGTATTTATATTCTGGCTAATCCATCAGCTGAGCAATTCAGACGTGACTGTATTACGGCAAGACGTGACCTTTGCGTTACGTCGCTTCCAATCATTGTGACGTCAAGGTTAAGGGCTAAAGGAAATACTTTGGTAAATTCTAGTTACTTAGTTGGTAAATGGAACGTGACGGAACTTTTTATGGTAAAATGTTCAATAATGGAATAATTGTCTAATGAACTTTGTTTTTATATAGAACTGGGGTATTCTTTTGAATCACACTTCAGTCGATATGTTGCATGAATCCTGAAATCAGTATATTCTATATTTTTGTTTTTTTCTCTTTCTTTTCATTTTTCTTTGTTCTTCCAAACACCTATGTAAATACAGCACAGCAATGTTGCGGCAGAAAGGAAATGCAAATAAAATATTATTAATATTGAAATGATGACTGGGACGTTGTTAAATATATGTTTCATTTTAATTGAATACCAATGATTTCAAGGATTCAATGGACGATTCGTCGAATTCTGTGATAATTATATCTAAACATTGCAATTTCGTGAATGATTGAATTAGATTTGAAATCATTACTTTACGCGAGTCGAATTCACAAATTCCTGATTTTTCTTATTTTCTAGTTACAATGTAGGCTCGGCATTCAGCCTCGCCATAACCTCCCATCTTTTTTTTTACAATTTTTTAATGTAAGAACCTTCTACGAAGTATTAGAAAAAATTTAAAAAGATGAATGAAATCGGTAAAATCGTTCTCAAGTTATACCGTGACCAGGAGAAATAGGGATTCATTTATATATATAGGTTTTACTTTAGAGTTTGCACTAAATCTACTAACCCTATCAAGTATGAACTTTGATTTTCTTACCACTAAAGAGAAAAACTTTTAACATTGAAAAAACACGTTTCTTTTACGATAAGTGTTCTGAATTGATATAGTTTAGTATTTATTTCATATCATAGTGATGAATTACAGAAATAGAGATGTCGTAGAATCATAAAGGTCATTCGCAAGCTTTATGAGAATATTGATTTTAGTACGAACAGAGTAAAAACTACCATAATTTACAAAAAATAAATTTCAGTTCACATCAAAGTTTCAGTTAGTGCACAAGTTAATTGCTATTTATAAAATATACATTAACATTTGTTTGCCGAGAAAGAATACAGAATTTACAGCAAGAATAATCATGCTCATGTACGAGTATACCACCCAGGAGAAGCAGCCTTGGCGTTCAAGCTGTGGCAAAAGAGAAGTCCCGAGGCCACTCCTCATCACAACTTACAGAAGGAAGGTGGATGAGCTCACGGCTAGTTTGGGGTTCACTGGTCACCTAACTGTTACTGTAACGAAGCATGTCCTATTTGTAATAGATGAGTTATTCTGGTAATAATAAAGCATATTATTGTGTAACTTACATTCGTAAGACCTTCCGGTCCCTCGATATAAGTCAAGTTCTTGATCTTCTCTTGCTGATCAGACAGGGAGAGCTCGTCGGCATCTGGGGATCTTTCACCATGCCTGTTCACCTGAAACGTAGCATCGAAAATGGTAAAAGCCACTATAGTTTAGAAGTTGTATATGTTTTTAAAATAACATGGTCTAAGGGTCTGATCAGACAGAGCGCGGTCACGCGTTCACGCATTCATGCGGTCAGTTTTTCGTTCTTTGTATTGTATTGGGATGCACGCCCATGCGCATGCGACATGCCCACGCCCCACACACCGTTCGGCGGCGGAGGCGTTCTGACCGCGGCGGTCCACTAGAACGCGCGCGTTCGCGCGTCTTCTATAGTTACGGTGACCAAATTACAAGTAAGATGCGAGACTGAAAATCTAAGTTACCTACTTTATTTCTTAAACGAATACATTCATGCGTTTATAATTATTATTAATAACTAGTGACTGCCTGCGACTTCGTTCGCGTGGTAGGCTCGGCCTTTAGCCTCGCCATAACCTCACGACTTTTCTTGGTTTTTCTTTCATAGGAATCTTCTCCTGACAATAATTATCACAGCTAAAAAGAATTTGCGAGATTGTTAGATCCGTTTTCAAGTTATAGCGTGACCAGGAGAAATAGGGGTTCATTTATATATATATATATATATATATAGATTTCTACAGCTTTTCTACCGACTTCCAAAAATGAGGAGGTACTCAACTCAACTGTATTTTTTAATGATGGTTACTTCATAATTTTCGACTGGGTGAACCGATTCTCAAAATTCTTTTTTTGTTTGAAAGCTGGTGCTTCCCGTGTGGTCCGATTTAGAACGGTACACTTTAGAACGGTAATGTTATATTACCGTGGATTTGGTCTTGATTTGCTTCATTGAACATGACATGTAGCGCATCATGTAATCATTCATCATTTTTTAATGCAAATAATGTTTTATACTCGTATCTGTACTACAACTAGATATAGTAACATTATTTACTGTTACTATAACTCGATATAGTAACATTATTTACTGTTACTATAACTCGATATAGTAACATTATTTACTGTTACTATAACTCGATATAGTAACATTATTTGCAAAATACTAAATATAAAACTCCAGTCAATTGAATTAATCAATAACGATTCATTTATGTATAGTCGTATGTATAAGGAATACATTAATTTACCTCAAACATACCACCAATCTTTCTTTTGCTAAAATGGCTTTCCTCCAGGGAGTATCTTGTTTAATTAAGTCATGTTTGATTTTCTTATACAGTTTATTTAATTATTCATTTGTCATCCGATTCTTCATCTTTACAGTAAAGAAAAAGTCTATGAAATTCCCCAACTTCTCCTTATCCGTCTTAATGCTGATAATGACCACAAAATCAATAATTTGCCTTCCGATAAAAAACTATCGTCAAAAACATGGTGACAGTAGTGGTATCGCGTGGAACGCCCAACAGCGGAATTCTTGAGCAACTGCACGCAAAACTGACCGCGTGAACGCTTGACCGCGTGACCGCTCTCTCTCTGAACAGACCCTAAACATTAGAATTGTTCACAATATTTACGAGGTAGTCAAAATTCCTTTTAGGATGAAAGGTTTTTTAAAATGTAAAAATTAAAGAAATTAAAATACGTCCAGCCGATTTAGAGGATAAATATAATGATCAAATTATGAACTATAGAAAACCCATCTGCGTGGGTAACATATCGTAAGTACTAACCAGCTAATATAAGCATAATACTAACGTATGACAATGCCAAGTCAGCTGGAATGCTGCATACTAATCTAATACCATGTTTCGGGCGGATGCATAATTAGGTAGTTACCATTTACGTTTGGTTGGAGTTTATTTGTGGAGCAAACCTGAAAGTCCCGTCATAATCGGTCCAGCCGTTTTGGAGTTTAGCCAGAACATACAGACAGACATAAACAAATATTAAAAAAATGCTTTATTGTTAAATGTAACGTATATACGTACTTTCAAACATTTAGACCAAAACTGTTATTATTAACTTTACAGATATCTAAGGCTACGTTCTGGAAAGCGCCGAAATCACTTGCGGCGTCCGAACACCCATTCCCTTATAATATAAGTCTACGATCATCGTGAGCGAGCACGTACATCATCGATGACGTCACCGAAAACGCTGGGTGTGGGTTTTCGCGGTCGTTGCGAGCTGTCACTGACAAAGCATCAAATATGTTTATGATTCGTTCAATTTTTGACAGAAAAGGCGCGCATTTCGCGACCGCGTAACCGTTCCATTTGGGTTGAACATTGCAAGCAATTGGTCGATAGCGTAACGCTAAACCGGGGCGCGACAGTCGTAAGCGTTTGCCGGAACGTACTTCTAAATGTTATTTGTATGAATAGATGGGCCGTTTAGATGGGTTATATGGTATGGGCAAGTCCGAAGTTGTGACATACAAAGATCTCTCAGGAATCATGTCATCGATTTTATTGCCAAGTAAAATTAATGGATTAAAAAATAGACTTTGACTGAGTTAGGGAATCAAACACAGTAGTATTGAACAAAAAACTTATACTATTCCTATTTTAATATTGATAGTGTAGGCCTACTACACAAGCAGAAAATGTTGCTATGAAACACGATAATATACATTGTATGTCATATCCTTGAAATAAATTAAGTAGTGGTTCGAAATGACGACCTTTTTTCCACGCAACATTCAACTAGTTTAGATAACGGTTTTACCTAAACGAGTTTAAATAACATGTTTTATTGCGTTGTGTGTTTTCAGGTAGTCAATTTTCATTTAAATTGTCTCTTAGGCTGCTTTTAGGTATTCCATGGTGCCGTAACTTGATTTATACACTCATCAAAAATGAATCTAAAATAGAGTTATATATGTTATAAACATTAACACAATTATTTATTGTTTCTGCAAACAAAGAAAGATAATACCTACTATCATAGATAACAAAACTTTCGGATAAGTGAACAAGTACAATTTGAAAAATTTAATACTGACTTCCATTCTATTTAGTTCTTGGAGTGTAACTCAACAACTACTGGACCGAATTAGATGAAATGGGATTAAAAAATTTTGAGATTCGGTTCACCCTATCGAAAGTTATGAGGTAACAAACACTAAAAAATACAGTCGAATTGAGAACCTCCTCCTTTTTGGAAGTCGGTAGAAAAGTGTATGCATCAAGCTGCAATACTACTGAATACGTACAAGCAAACATACCGACAATTTTTAAAGGATATGAAATACAACGCATTTAATTAATTTTCGATATCATGTTTCATACTAGCAACATTTACTGTTTATAAGATACACGATCTAAATGGAAATAGAAATATTGAAATTTATAGAGAGAAAAATTCATATCCTCGGACGGGATACGAACCCGCATCTTCTGACTATCCGTGTCAGACGCCATGACCATCTAGGCCAGACATCTTCAACGTTTTACAAATCAAGGGCCAAAAATATTTTTTTTCTGCACCGCGGGCCGCACCATAAGTATTTTTATAAGAATTTTTTTATTGGCAATGGTCAGGATGAACAAGTAGATAAGTAGAAAATATTTATTTATTGAGCCAACATCAACAAAAGGGGCAAATAAAAATCAATACAATGCAATTGGTCAATGAGATGTCTGACACTGCTTATTTTTAACGTTTAGTTAATATAGTTTATCAATATCTAGTTTAATTTTGCTGGTTGCAATCCTCAAACTGTTCTCAAGGTGAACTCGTTTTGGATTTCACGTTTTTCATGCGTGAAAATAACTGCTCACATGTATATGTGGATCCAAAAAGTGATATTGTTTTCAGTGCATGATCTCTGATTTTGGGGAAATCTGTAATCGAGACGTATTTCGAATAGAAATCAAGCAAATCAACATCATTTATTTTTTAAGGTTGAATAGCTCTATCAATTCCATCTGAAATTCTTCCGGAACTTCTTCAACCGAAACGCTGAATGGATGAGCAAATAAATCAGGTACTTTTGGTCACTCCAAAAATCAAGGAATCGCGAATTAATTCTGTTTTCAGATCCTGAAGTGCTGAAATATATTTGTCCATATTTGAAATCTGGAATAATGACAAATGAGGAAAATGCGTGGTAATGTTTTTTTGAAACTGGCTGATCCATAGTTCGAGTTTTAATTCAAACGCTTTTAAAAAAATCAAGTAATTCGTGAACCAAATTATTTTTCCTTGTAATTTCTGATTCAAGTCATCATTGAGTTGTGATGTGATATCGGTAAGAAAACCCAAATCGGCCAGCCATTCTTCATCTCGAAATGCGGCACAGCTTTATCTTTACTTTGCATAAAATCGGCAATTTCTTTTCGCAAGTCAAAAACTCGTTTTACCACTTTACCTCGTCTCAGCCAACGAACATCGCAGAAATAAGTTATGTCACCGTATTCAGCATTGATCTCCTTTGAAAATTCCTGAAACTGCCTGTGATTCAAGGCTCGAGATTTAATGAAATTCACAGTTTTTACTACAATACTCATAACATCTTTGATATTAACAGACTTTGCACACAAGTTTTCTTGCTGAAGATGCAATGGTACTGTACAAAAGAAACATCAGGATTATTTCTCTTTACTAAAGCAACAAGTTCTTCATTTTTTCCAACCATTGCCGGAGCGCCGTCCGTAGTAATCCCAGCTAAATTTGACATATTTAGCTTATATTTATTTACGACAGCATTGAATGGTTTATACAAATCACTACCTTTTGTGCTGCCTTTCATTGGAACTAAAGCAGCCATTTCTTCAGTGACAACAAAATTGCTGTCAATACCGCGAATAAACACAGCCAACTGCGCGGTATCAGTTAAGTCTGTACTCTCGTCGAGCGCAACGGAGTAATAAACGAATTGTGACGCACGTTCCGACAACATTCTTTCTATATCCCCTGCCAGATCTTCTATCCTCCGAGCTACAGTAACACCAGACAAAGTTATTTTGGAGTAAAATGGTTTCTTTAAGGGAGATAACAATTCTGCTGCATCCTCCAAACATTCTTTTATGAATTCACCGTCAGTAAATTGTTTTGATTTACCCTTACTGCAATTTTTTCTGAAATAATATAGCAAACTTTTACTACTGCCTCACTGTCTTCATTATGTTTGCGGAATGAATGCTGCTGTCGTTCAAGTTGTTTCTTCAGGGACTCCTCCTTATCAATACGAAGTTGTCCTTGAAGGTGAGCAAACTTACTTGAATGTTTCAAATCGTAATGACGTTTGATATTATATTCTTTGGTTACAGCGACCGATTCATTGCATACGAGGCAAATTGGCTTTTCTCCAACACAAACAATCAAATATAAGTTCGTCCATTTTTCTTGAAATTTCCGTAACATTGCGTTTTCGACTGCTGGCTGCCATCACACAACACATGCCGTTCAATGCTCGGCACTGACTGACTAGCTAGCGAACTACGCAATGCGTTCCAGCCGCGCGCGCTGCCACCCCCGCCCCCGCAGCCCGCTATTACCGCTTCCACCTCTGCGTTACTATCGCTCTCATGGTGCCGACAGTGGAAACTTTATTTTGAACAATGGTCATGGTCAACAACAGTCTACATGAGCAAGCAATCCCAATTTGTAAACAAAAGAACGAATTTCTTAGAAAGTTTGGTATGCATGATGCCGACAGTCGAGTTAATTACAGGCTAGCGGCTAGGATAAAGAAGACAAAAGAACGTACACAACTATCTCTTCAGCTATGAATAGTAGAAGCTTCACCGAACAATACATTGTTTTAGTATGAGACATACTAGTCTTGTCTAGAAAAATATATCTCTCCGTTTAAGAAAAGTAGGAGCTTCACTTAAGAATACATTGTTTTAGTATAAGATATATACGTGTCTTGTCTAGAAACAAATATCTCTTCAGCTATGAATAGTAGAAGCTTCACCGAACAATACATTGTTTTAGTATGAGACATACTAGTCTTGTCTAGAAAAATATATCTCTCCGTTTAAGAAAAGTAGGAGCTTCACTTAAGAATACATTGTTTTAGTATAAGATATATACGTGTCTTGTCTAGAAACAAATATCTCTTCAGCTATGAATAGTAGAAGCTTCACCGAACAATACATTGTTTTAGTATGAGACATACTAGTCTTGTCTAGAAACAAATATCTCTTCAGCTATGAATAGCTTCACCGAACAATACATTGTTTTAGTATGAGACATACTAGTCTTGTCTAGAAAAATATATCTCTCCGTTTAAGAAAAGTAGGAGCTTCACTTAAGAATACATTGTTTTAGTATAAGATATATACGTGTCTTGTTTAGAAACAAATATCTCTTCAGCTATGAATAGCTTCACCGAACAATACATTGTTTTAGTATGAGACATACTAGTCTTGTCTAGAAAAATATATCTCTCCGTTTAAGAAAAGTAGGAGCTTCACTTAAGAATACATTGTTTTAGTATAAGATATATACGTGTCTTGTCTAGAAACAAATATCTCTTCAGCTATGAATAGTAGAAGCTTCACCGAACAATACATTGTTTTAGTATGAGACATACTAGTCTTGTCTAGAAAAATATATCTCTCCGTTTAAGAAAAGTAGGAGCTTCACTTAAGAATACATTGTTTTAGTATAAGATATATACGTGTCTTGTCTAGAAACAAACATCTCTTCAGCTAAGAGTAGTAGAGGTTTCAACTAAGAAAATATTTTCTCAGTTTGAAACATATGAGTCTTGTTTTTAAGATAAACATTGTTTAAAAATAATAGATGAATTGTTGTCTTGGCTGTTTATTCTCTGAATAAGACAATACACATTCTTAAGACAAACTTTCAAATTTCTTGTTCCAAGAACGAATGTCTTGTAAGAAGACAATAAATATGAAACATCATTTTACTTATTTCAAGAATATATTGTTTCCGCCCATATATGAAACTACATTTGTCTTGACCAAGTAGATATTGTCTTGATTTAAGATATCTTTTTTTCCGGATACAAGCGGTGCCTCCGAGGTTTCACCCGCGTGGTGATGGATGATGATGAAAGTATAATTTGTGCTTCCTCGGGATATAATCTATAACCTTGCCGAATTTGATAACGATCCGTTCAGCCGTAGGCGTGATAAAGTAACAAACAGCCACAGAGACAGAGTTATACATAAAGTTTAACTGACTTCAAAAAAGGAGGTGCTGTGTTCGACTCCTCTATTTGTGGACCTATTTTCAAAATAATTGTTTATGAAAGAATATACTCCGGGAGGTGGTCCCATTTAAATATCATCCAATTCGGTCAAGTGGTTTTTGAGTTACACTCCAATAACTGAAAAGTGTTTCGCCTATTTTGCTGATCCGGAATCCGGAAGTATCAAGGGTCACAAAGGTGAACGAAATTATTTTTTTACTAAAAAATAGAACCGGCTTCAACACTAAAAAGTGTGTATTATTTTATACATACGGTTCGTAACTCAACCCAAATATACATAGTAAGTAACTATCTCGTACATAAAATACACATTTCTAATGTTTGTGGCCATGATAGATTAAAACTTGCACTTTAATTTCGATTTGTTACTGTCGAGTAACCATTTAAATGGAGTATCTTACCGCTATACTGAGTAAAAGTTCTTGATCCCCTGAAATTTCGTTAGTGATGGGATTTCCATTCGACGATTGTACTTTGGTTAATAGAGATAGAAGGCAGACTGACGCTATGTACCGGAACATTCTGAAACAATATAATAATATATATGTAAGTATAATTATTTAATCATTGACATAATATTTGTTGCTAGGACTTCATTCGTCAACAACGAGTAATCAGTCAGTCACTTAGAACGAATAATTATAACATGTACCTAGTTAGGATTCGTATGGCAAAGTACGAGTATCAAAATTAAATCGTTAACATTTTTCTGACGACAAAAATAAAAAAAAAAATATCAAAAATGTTTTTGGACAGTCCTATTATCTATTCTTGAAGTTCGTTGGGGTCAATGCGCTCTGCAATCCCCACACCGCCTATGGATTCAGCTCCGTCCCACTACCATTCTCGTGCCTGTGCATGTGCCCTCTCCCCGAACCGCTCCCCAGCCCCCAGCCCAGGTCCCGCTTAGGCCCCTAGTCTATGTACTACAGGTCATTGTCGTATTCGGTAAACTTTTTCAAGAATTAACCTTGTGTATTACAAGTACAATTTGAAAAATTTAATACCGACTTCCATTCTATTCAGATATTGGAGTGTAACTCAAAAAGTACTGAAGCAAATTTGATGAAATTTAAATGGACCACACGGGTCAAACAAAAAAATAATTTTGAGAATCTTCACCCAGTCGAAAGTTATGAGGTAACAAACATAAAAAAAATACAGTCGAATTGAGTACCTCCTCCTTTTTTTGGAAGGTGGTAGAAAATTAGTTACTGACATCCTCCTGTTATAGTCCGTATAACCTCTTGATGTTCAAATCCTCAAAAATAACTTCCTTCTTCTTCTTCTCGGGGCGCTATCTTCTAATGAAGATCGGCGATCATAAATGCAATTTGAACCCTCGACACAGCAGCTCTGAACAATGAACGGATGCTTTTATTATACCACTGGCGTAAGTTCTTCAGCCAGGATGTTCTTCTCCTACCAGCACAGAGTTTGCCTTGTTGAAATTGTTTGAAAGGTGAATTAGTCGGGAGTGCTCTAGCTATGTTTGGTGAAAATCGGTCCAAGATGGCCGCCGCCACAAAATGGCGGATAACATATTTTTTCACAACTCTCTCAACATGGGTATCAAATTAAAGGGCTTCGCTATTAGAACACTATGACAAATTTCATTATTATTTTGGATTGGAGGTTTTTAAATTTTAATTTTAATTTTACTTGTTATCATTTTCGTCATATTTATAACGATAAATTCAAAGTGTACCTACTCTGTTACTATTATCAAACAGTTGATAACTTGACCGCCCACTAACAATCATCTAATCTGTGCCTTGTGTATAAACAGGAGTACTAGAGATCGGCCACGTGCGAGTCTCGTGCTTGTCTTGATTACAAGACCTATTATGTATTCTGTGACATAGAGTCGAGGAAGCGACCTCCTTTCCGTATCTTGCGAACTTTAGACTTGGTATCTATTTGTACAGTTTCACAATTTTTGAGCAAAAAAGCTATCGCTCGTGGTTCCGCATCACAAAACCTTGCACTTACCTAATGTCATTGGGAATATTTAGAAGTCAAAAAGTCAGTACTTGTCAAAATCTAATACTTTAAACGAACCATTCTTGTATGTATAACATATAATCTGGATCTCGGAAATGGCTTTGGATTTTCGTGAAATTTAGTTTGCGGAGGGTTTCGGGGGTTATTATCATTAATATTTATTATTATTCCTTTTATTCAAAATAAATCACGGATTTCATCCGGTCCTTTACAAAGGCATAAGTGGGGCTGTAGCCAACACTTAGAGGCCTGTTTGGTATACTAGACTACTAGACTAATACTAGACTATAACTAGATGGCGAAACAGTCGCATTACAAAATCCTGAATCGCGGTGACAAGATAATCACGGAAAATGTGTTGCGATTTTGTATTCATATCAAAATACAGCAAAGCTTGGACTTCCACTATTATGAACGCCTGTGGGTAAGGTAATACATAAAATTATGTAGAGAATAAGGTACTAAATAAACCAAAGTCGCGTGTTCGCCGTTTTTTTGGAGACTGTCGAGTTTCAGGAGCAGAGGACAGAAGCCACATTTCCGTAATATGAGCAGATCAGCACGTGGCAGTACGTAGTACCATAATTTATTCTGTGGTGTACAAATTCAGAAATAATTTTTCATATCAGCTGTAACGTGTTGGTTACGTGATCCGCTCCGAACGTAAAGCGCGATAAGTTGGGTTATGATATTTTCTACCGACTTACAAAAAGGAGGAGGTACTTAATTCGACTGTATTTTTTTATGTTTGTTACCTCCTAACTTTCGATAGGGTAAACCGAGTCTAAAAATATTTTTTTGTTTGAAAGCTAGTGCTTCCCGAGTGGTCCCATTTAATTTTCATCTAATTCGGTGTATGGAAGTCAGTATAATTTTTTTCAAATTGTACTTATTTATATACCTACTATTCATCATTCATCATTATAGCAAATAATTTATAAATTGTATCTAAACTTAAAATAATTAGGACTTCTATTTAATAAGTAAATTTGATTATATAAATATATTATTATATTTTGGTGACCTCTCTGGCCAAAATATTTGAATTATCACCCATCGAGGCAAAGCGCACATAGCACCAGTACTTTGGCCACTTTTTCCCTTCATCATGGGGCTTATAGATTTGTTTAGTTAAATTGTATATTTTAGCGGTTATACATAAACTTAAATAAAGTTTTCATACAACGCTGGAAATGTTCATTTATTAAATATCACGCAATCTCGACATTAAACAAGGCATACGTCTCTAGGGAAGTAATGTATTCAACTCCCAAGCAATTAAAGTGATATGGATTTGGAACGTTAAAAGTACGAAAACTGTAGTGTCCAGTTTGATTTTCGAATAAACCCTCTTTACTTTTTACACGGGGTAAAGAGGGTTTATTCAAAAACGAGATGGTCAACAGCTGTAGAACACAAAAAAAGAGGCGCAATTGTAGAGAATGTGACTACACAGTAGCGGAGGGCTACATTGAAAATTCAATGCAGAATAAGAATAAAATAGGATACCGTATTAATGAAAACATTCATCTAAATGCAATGTCGAATATTGTTGATTTTTGAACGCACCTTTGCTTCTACAGCCATCGTACACACATAATGTCTGTCGACATTATTGATTGTGAACGTTGGTGACGCTGGTTGAGGAACCAGCGTCACTAACGGTCACAATCAATAACGAGAGCCTGACACAAGTTTCAGGATCTTCAAGAACTGCTCAGTTAATTATATTTCAATTTAAGTTATAATCATTTAACTCTAGAGTCCCTCATTACGCTCAGGGTCCAATATACCGCCCGTGATGTAAGACACTGCTTCACTCCCTCGGTGCGTAACGTACTATATAATACATTAATGAGATCCATATTATAAGGACCGCAATATGCTTAAATTACATTTGAATGGAAACTTTGGATTGGAAGCGCTCGTAGCGGAGCTCGACTTGGCGATCTTAACCGATCAACAAGTTAAGCAATACTTGCTGCGGCCAGGACTTGGATGGGTGACCGTTAGTGGCATTATTCAACTGAGCGCTTCCGTGATTCGTAGGGCACGTTACGCCGTCGGTTCCGTTTGCTTGTCTTAGGAAAACAGTCGTTAGGCTATGTCGAAGGCCTTCGGGCGGCCTGAAAACTTCAACAGGGGTTGGCCACTAACCTATCCACCAATCCGCGCTGGGCCCGCGTGGTGGATTATGGCCCAAACTCCTCTCTCTGAGAGGAAGGCTCGAGTCCCAGCAGTGGGAACAAAATGGGCTGATTATGATGACTTTTGAATGACTAGAATGTAACTTCATCACGCTGGAACGGTTGATCCGATTTGGATGGGATTTGAATGAATATAACTTATATTGTAGTTACCTTGGGAATTGCGATAACCTTATTATAGACGGACGACGTTGTATAATTGTATACATTCGTTACTTCAGTTATGTAAGTAATAAAACGTGAGTTTTATCTGTATTGAAGTGATAATGAAACTTTTTATATACCTACACAATTAACCTCTTACATAATTTAGGGATATCTGTTTATTATGATAATGAGGCCTACAGTTTTTACATTCTAATACCAGCGAAGACAACAAGCTCTTGGAGGTGACAATGATTAACTGTAAATAATTATTATAAATTTTATAGTATTACTTTTTAAAGCACTAACGCCTGCTTTAGCGATCTCAAATATCTGACACGGAGAGTCAGAAGTCGCGGGTTCGAATCCTGTACGAGGATGTGAATTTTTCTCTCCATAAATTTCAATGTTTGAGATCGCTAAAGCAGGCGTTAGTGCTTAACAAAGTAATACCATAAAAATTACAAGGGTTGCGATGTCAATACGAAAGTTTAAGTATTTCTAAATAATGCTTCTTTCGGTTGGATAGTACTGTCAAAAGCTGTTCAATAGATGTCGCTCCGTTCCCGTAAGACAATTAAGTCAGATAGAAAGTTAAAATTCGATGCTCGGACCCGAACCTCGGTGGCCTAGTTGGTCAATGGCGTCTGACACGGAGAGTCAGAAGACGCGGGTGCGAATCCCGTCCGACGATGTGAATGATTCTCTCTATAAATTTCAAAATTATTATAATATTCATTTCGTCTGGAATATCTTAAACATATTGTCCTGATATGCTAAATAAATCTTTGTCGAAATGTAGCATAGCTACATATAAATTATTTGCATAAATAACTTAATTGATTCAGAAAAATAGGGTAGTTACTAGATAAGTTCTTATTATGTAATACCTTTATTTGCTTTTTAGTATTTGTTATAATTTATACGTACTTAATTGAATTGTTGCGAAATAAGAGTGATGAAAAAATTACTCGACGAATGCAGAATTTGACGAACAGATGATTATAAAAACCTAATTTGACCTATTTTGCGGCTATCCAGGTTAAATCGCAGGAGTAACAATATAAAATAAAGATTTGAGCACTTTTTATGAAACTCCTATAATAGTCCTATAATAATACTCCTATAATAGTGACAGTCCAGGCGTCAGTGCTTTAAAATAATATAATAGAAATGAATGGATGCGACATCAATACGAAAGTAAAGTGTTTGTAAAAAATCTTCCTCCGGTTGGCTAAAGCTTAGCAAGCTATTCGAAAGATGTTGCTCCGTACGTTCAAATCATCTTGCTCGGATGGGTGCCTCGATGACCTAGTGGTCATGACGTCCGACACGGATTGTCGCGCGTTGACGACGCGGCTTCAGTTTTTAATCTGTGGCCCTGGTTCGAATCCCGTGCGAGGGTGTCATTGTTCTCTTTTAAATTTCAAAATTTGGTCTCGCTAAGTGCTCTTACACACGAGCGGCATGTTGCCAACGGCAGAGGTAACTGCTGCCGTCGACCTATAGCGACACTTGCAGTTGTAGCGTGCTAAAGAAGGCCACCGCTGATCTTCAAAGTTAGAAATACGACGGCTGCCGCCGAAGCGTCAAAACAACTGCCGTCGACACGTGTCGCCAGCTGCAGTTACCTCTGCCTCTTCTTATGTTTGTAAATTGCTGACGGGAGCTGACAAAAGTGACTTAAAGCCGCCATTTGTTACATTTTCATCAATATTTGATTGCAACAGAGATATGTAATAGCCCTTCTGGTCTTAGTGCTTTAAAATCATATAATAATAAAAACACCCACCATACTAGTTTTTTCTAGTTCCTTATTTTTTATACGCCGTTTGTCACACATTGACTATGTACAATTATGACAAAAATAAGTAACAACTAAACAGTACTTACATAAAACTTTATATGCCATTTAATTTTATTTGAGCCCAGTAGTTCGAGTTCTACATATATTGATTGTACCAAATTGAGACGGTAATTAAAAAGAGCTTAACGACAACTTATACGATTTTACCAAATAACGAACTAAACGACATTTTAATTAAAATTTTAAACAATTGCAAGAAGTATATACGAATCGTAATTAATTATTAAGTAGTTCTCGAGGGCTCGCGTTAACCTTGTTGCACGCTCAATAGATTAGAAAAACTAGAAGTTATTATAAGTCTAGACCGTATTTATGAAATGTACATAGGTACACAATTACATAAAAAAAAATTCTTACCACCTACACGACAATGTCCAATTACATATCACGCAATCTCGACGTAAAGCAAGGCATTACATCCCAAGGGGGTAATGTTGTATGAAAGTCCCAAGGGATGAAAGTGATTTAGAACGTTATACTTTATAGGAAAACCTTACTATAGATACGGGCATTGTAAAGAGAGTTTATTAGAAAATCGAACTAGCCACGACAGGAGGATAAATGAAAAGAAAAGAATAAGGCGCGAATGTAATTTATGTGAAATATAAGACGGGGTTTGGTTTTATTTTAACAGTTCTTCATTCTTCTCTGTTTGCTATTTTATCATTTACACGTTAACTCAATAATATCACTTTGTCTCTCCATAACTGGACAAATAATTCCAATTATTGACATTTATAGAGAGAAAAATTCCATCCTCGGACCAGAACCCCGGTGGCCTAGTTGGTCAATGGCGTCTGACACGGAGAGTCAGAAGACGCGGGTTCGAATCCCGTCCGAGGATGGAATTTTTCTCTCTATAAATTTCAATGTTTGAGATCGCTAAAGCAGGCGTTAGTGCTTTAAAAAGTAATACTATAAAAAAATATTTACAATGTCGATATGAAATTAACTTTCAATTAAATAAATGTTTTATTTATGTAGCCATGAGTTTTTTTGTCTCGCAGTAGGTATGAACAGTAGAGCAGCAAAGTTAAGCACCTCGAGGATAAAGGCTGTCTTCGTCTTGGGCGGTTTGAATTGAACCCCTCGCTTTACTCAGGGCCGTAGCACAAGCAATTTGCGAAAAAGTATTCGAATCGAATCGTGTCAACGCGTCACGCTTCGGCATTACCAACTATGAGTTATCTGTGTCAATGTTGCCCTAGATAAGTGACAGTGTATATTGTTTTATGTAAACGACACTTACGCAGTTATTCGTGCTAGGCACTCTTACGAGGTAAAGTTCTAAAGTCAAAGTCAAAATCATTTATTCAATTTAGACATTAAAGACGCACTTATGAACGTAACTTTTCATTATAATGTACTTTAAAGACTACCGCCGCGTTCCAAAATATATAGAGCCTACCGAGAAGAAGCGGCCAGAAACTCGGGGCCATTATTTTTATATACATGTTTTTACAATGTTTTTACTTAGGTACTACAAATATTAGCTCCAGTGTGTTGCCTTACAAAAGAGAACATAATAATGGTATCAGTAGGGCAAGACACGCTACACTTTGACACCTTAGTACACGAGTAGATAGATCCTGGAGTGATCAGTCCCAAGCTGTTTTATCCTCCAAGTAATCCGAAATTTTGTAATAACCTTTTCGACAGAGTTTAGTTTTAATAGTAATTTTAAACTTATTAATAGGCAAATCTCGGATAACATTGGGAACTTTATTATAGAATCGTATACATTGTCCCATAAAAGAATGACTTATTCTGTGGAGACGCGTTTCATGTACGGATAGCTTGTGCTTATTTCGCGTGTTGATGGAATGAGCATCACTCCTTTTATCAAAACTGCTAATGTTTTTCTTTACATACATTAGATTTTCATAGATAAACTGAGAGACAACAGTTAGAATGTTTATGTCTTTAAACTTCTGTCTAAGGGAAACTGTAGATCGCTCGTATAGCCCTTTTTTGCAGTATAAAAACGGAATTAATATCTGCAGAACATCCCCAGAGCAGTATGCCATAAGTCATCACGCTATGGAAATAACTAAAATAAACTATTCTAGCTGTGTCTACATCAGTCTCTTTAAAAATACCCGTATAGCTCTGACAACAATACGACCTGAACGCGTATAACGGGGAATTACATAACTAAGGCTGGGTAAGCGCGTCATACCACTAAAAACATAGATGCCGGTTCTATGCAAATTTATAGGAATTCACTCGATAATTAAGTGAACAAATTGTAAGCAACTGTAATTGGTGTCGCAGATACGAATCGAAGGTCGTAAAATGCTATCATTGCATGCCATAAACCTGTTAGTTATTATACCTACAACTCCTACAAGACAAATTTAGTCTCTAGTTTCTTGTTGTTTTGTTTTGTCTTTAAGCATTATCTTTATTTGTTACTATTTTGTAGAGTAAGTAAAAGCATGTACTGGATGTAAGTAGTCTGTGACTCTTAACCATATGTACAGCATTTAATTTTTTTGTTGAATCCATTGATTCTTCTGTCCTCTAAAAATCAAGTCTCTTAGTCTAAATATAGCAATAATTTATGTTCTTTGGAAAAAAGTGACGGAGAATTAGACGAATTTAGAGACACGGTGGTGGCACTAAATAAAAGTAGTAGTAGGAGCAGTAGTAGTAGTAGTAAAGTACTCCTTATAAAATCAGCTATGTGCCTGTGAAAGTCCCATCAAATTCGTCGTCATTTAGGATACTAGCCGGAAAAAACAGAAATAATAATATAATAAGATTGTTTTTGGTTATAAGTATCGTATAATATGTCACATGCATTACGTAAAAAAAGCTGTTGTTTTGCATTACGAACAGACACTTCAACCTTATTTACTTCAATAGAAGATGTATCGGTTATTTCACCAATTTAAGGGTCCTAGCACACTTAAACGACTCGCCTACCGCTCGACAACAAGAGTATTATTCAAATATGAACCTTAATAGTTGCTCGTTAGATATATTTCAGATTTTATACAAATTTTAGATAATATACAAATATTTCATTGGCAACATAAAATTAGCGACAGCTCGCTGTCAGTGAGCTTGCTAGCTTGTTTCCAATGTAAAGTATACCTAAAGAGCAATAATCAAAGCTCATATTTGAATGATATTATTTTTGCCGGGTGGGAGGCGAGACGTTTAAGTGTACTAAGACCCTAAGTCTATTACAGTCTAGTCTAGTACCGCGCGCCGTGGCGTTTGTATTCTGGACCCCACAATAATCCGCTTTGCAGTACAATAAATTCTCCGGGTTCTTTACTCTTATCTCAAAAATACGCTAGCATCAGTGTCAATCAAATATTAACCTGTCTCTTCGTAAGTACTCACCGAGATACACTTATACAAGAGTTCACCTCCTAATGTAACCTATACATCACCGTCTAAAGAACAAATGCGCTTATAGACGTCAGGTAAAAGTAGCAGCTTTCAATCTTCAATATGTACGTGATACTGATTAACGAACGTTCTTTTATATCACCAATAGAGTTTACAGCAGACTAGACAGTGTCGAATAACCACTGTTGCCAAACATCTTCAAAATGTTGTGCACATTCACCTCCTTGTTTTGTAGTTGCGTAAAATTGTTATGATTCTTCTGAGTTCAATACACATAGACGTTCAGGGGGCCGATTCCACTAATTAAATTGCAATCGGACCGTAGCTGAACGGCGACTTTTATGCGTTTTCTTATTCTGCTATTGGAAAACAGTCCAGATGCAATTACGGTTGCGTTGACGCCAGCGATCGATCAAAACTTGATATTCTGCTAACTCGATAGATCATGAACGCGTTGTTAACTCATATTCGTATATAGTAGTTTCAATTATATATTTATTAAAAAGTCTTATAAAAATATAATTTTAATAAGTTTTTAAACCATCATGGTCACAAACATAAGAGGCATTCAAATAATCAACGGGATAATTACCATGTAAGTATATGTTCATCCGTGATCATGGCGCTTGCAACAGTGCCGAAATATTGGAAACTCATAGAAAATAAACATGGTAATTATTTGAGTAGCGTTTACGTTATGTTCATGTGACGCTACAATCCAATTTGTCTACAGAAATAGTAGAATGGCTTTTTGCCAAAGTATCGAACGACAACCGAAGTTGAACTGCAGTTGCAGTGGGATAGATTGTTGAACGTTGTCAAATAACAGAATTGGCCTCCAGGGGCCGATTCCGTTAACTATATTGCAATCAAACCGTAGTTAAACGATGACTTGTAAAACGTTTTATTATCCTGCTATTGAAAAGCAGTCCAGCTGCAGTTACTTTTCTGTTGACGCCAGCGATCGATGAAACTTTATATTCTGATTATAGCTTGATAGATCATAAACGATATAGAAAACCTAGCTTACTATTCGTATAGAGTATCGTATTAAGGCGCGCTCATATCCTGATAATAGTAAAAAGTAGAATTATTAAACACCTAGTGTAACGAAACACATCGATAATATTTTATGAAAAGAATACAAAGGTTAGAAAAGGAATAGCAAAAGATTAATAACCGAATAGAATTCATAAATATTACTCTCTTTCAGCAGAAAAAAAATCCTGAACATTTCCACAAAAATTAACTTTCATGTCCAAACTCTCAGAATTTTCAGCGATAACAGTATATTTTTTTTAGGTAATACATAGCCAACGTATAGTACTAAAGTAATAACCAGCAGTTTTTTCAATTGTGTTAGTATATATCGAGAAATATACAGAAAACGTAAAAAATTAACGCATTTTCGCATCACATCGTCCAATCTAACAAGCGATTTTCAACCTTACATAAAGCATCGTAAATTATTTTAAAATTGGGGTTGGACCGCGCCTTAAATATAATAAATAGTACTGTTTAAGATGACGTATATAACGTTCCAATTTCTATAATAGAAATAGTAGCATGGCTTTTTGTTTTTTTATCGAACGACAAGCGTATACTACGAGTATTAGTAGGATTATATTACTTAATACTTTATTCGGCCGAGGTTCTGTCACTACAATATTTAAATGAGTCTTCCTTGCATTAAAATGTATGCATTGACCTACACATGTACACGACGCGTTAGCAATGCTAAAAAGCGATCTTAAAATCATGCTTTTGGTACCTATAGTCAAAGTCAAAGACAAAGTCAAAATAATTTATTCAATTTATGCATCAAAGACGCACTTATGAACGTCAATTTTTCATTATAACGTACCTTAAAGACTACCGCCGCGTTCCAAATTATATAGAGCCTACCGAGAAGAAGCGGCAAGAAACTCGAGGCCATTCTTTTTATATAGATGTTTTACAATGTTTTTACTTAGGTACTACAAATATTAGCTCCAGTGTGTTGCCTTACAAAAGAGAACATAATAATGGTATCAGTAGGGCAAGACACGCTACACTTTGACATCTTAGTACACGAGTAGATAGATCCTGGAGTGATCAGTCCCAAGCTGTTTTATCCTCCAAGTAATCCGAAATTTTGTAATAACCTTTTTGACAGAGTTTAGTTTTAATAGTAATTTTAAACTTATTAATAGGCAAATCTCGGATAACAATGGGAACTTTATTATAGAATCGTATACATTGTCCCATAAAAGAATGACTTATTCTGTGGAGACGTGTTGCATGTACGGATAGCTTGTGCTTCTTTCGCGTGTTGATGGAATGAGCATCACTCCTTTTATTTTTACATTAAAACTGCTAATGTTTTTCTTTACATACATTAGATTTTCATAGATAAACTGAGAGACAACAGTTAGAATGTTTATGTCTTTAAACTTCTGTCTAAGGGAAACTCTGGGAGATAAACTGTAGATCGCTCGTATAGCCCGTTTTTGCAGTATAAAAATTGAATTAATATCTGCAGAACATCCCCAGAGCAGTATGCCATAAGGCATAACGCTATGGAAATAACTAAAATAAACTATTCTAGCTGTGTCTACATCAGTTAATAGTCTAATTTTTTTAACAGCATAAGCCGCTGAACTGAGCCTACTAGACATTTTTTTTATGTGGGGACCTCATTGCAATTTAGCGTCTATAGTAGTTCCTAAAAAGACTGTTGACTCCACAAGGTCCAACCCTGTTCCATTCAATTGTATATTGGATTCTACTTGTCTCACATTTGGTGTCGAGAACTTTATACAATTAGTTTTCTTCTCATTGAGGAGAAGATTATTTGTATTGAACCAATTCACAACTTTAGCTAATGCATTGTTAACATCGTCATAGTTTAATAACTGCCTTTTAATTTTAAATAACAGTGAAGTGTCATCTGCAAACAATACAATCTCGTGATTCTTCTCTACATAATAAGATAAGTCATTAATATAGATTAAAAACAAGAATGGCCCTAGTATTGAACCTTGTGGAACGCCCATTGAGATTATAGAGCCGGGCGATTTTTTACCATTTATGTCAACCCTTTGAATTCTATCATTTAAATATGAAGTCAAAAGTTTGAAAGCCATGTTCCTAATACCGTAGTGTTGTAATTTCCTGACAAGTATATCATGTCGGACGCAGTCAAATGCCTTAGATAAGTCACAAAAAACACCTAAGGCATCTTGAGAGTTCTCCCAGGCATCAAACACATCTTTTATAAGTTCTATACCTGCGTCTATAGTAGAGCGATTCCTTGTGAACCCAAATTGATTCTTATGGAAAATTTTGTTTGCACTAAAATGAGTTTCTAATTGATGTAATATAATTTTTTCGAAAATCTTACTTAGCGTAGGTAGTACAGAAATAGAATATATACAGAAATAGCGTAAGTAGTATACATTCAAACATTATCTTATGTAATGTACAGTAAGTTATATCAAAGAAATTTGTATTAAGAACTTTTTAAAAGATATCAATTTTTATTAATTTTATAGTATTACATTATAAAAGATATCATTTTATCGCGAAAATTTCATTAAAATTTGCATTTGACTGAACACTTTGTAAGTTGGGACCTTGTTAGAGGTCCCAAACTGGTAATTGGCTGCGAACGTGATCCACTATGACAGTGATATCGTGAAAACTTAACAGATGTTGTTATCAGATGTCTGAGCTAACAGGGCCCATTCTGTTGTCTTGAATTGGACACTTGTGTGGTGATTTTCCAATTGTGTTTATTGAAATTTTGTATTCTTATTGACAAATAACGTGGTCAATTTTATGAGCTTTTTAAGCCATAAACGTTGTTCGAAACATAATACTAACATGTTTATTTGTCAGTAAGCAGTTTGTAAATCTTATCAATGCATGTTTAAGTAGCATCAAACTACTGACTTACACCTACATAATTAGGCTACCAGGGGGCCTACTCCCACCTTTTACGAAACTATCATAAATCAGGAGCGTTTAGTAATAAGCTTAGAAAAATCATATTTAGTATCGTATAAGTGGTATGCAATATGACTACTTTAAGAGATGAGAGTACGGATCTTTGAAACTTTGACATTGGAACAATGAAACTTAGTGTCAAAAGTCAAGTCAAAGTACGCGTAGGAACGCGAATTGAGTGAACTATTTGATACTACGTCATCGAAACGTCTATCGCAATCCATTATTATTTTAAGCTTGCTATATTGACGTGGTGGTACCAAATTTAATGGTAAGGTTAGAACATGATTACTTTAAGAGTTGGGAGTATAGGCAGTTAAACGGTCATGCATATAAAATATCTTCATTATGATAAAGTTTACATCATATTACATCGACACGAAGAGTGGCATACTGCTGATTCTTTGCAGTACCCCCATAAGTCACCGTTCACGATCACAGACCATGGTTCACGATCATCCAATTAGAGGAAAATTTAACAATGCAGTTTTTTTTTTTTTGTATACATATATATGTATTCTATACATGTACAAACAATATTAATACTGACAATGTTAAGTTGTTAAATGCGTAAAATTACATTGTTAATCACGCTTATTTATTTACTTTGAAAACTATCACCGCGTTTAAAAATTAATAAAACCATCAGGATTCTACGATGACAGAATTGTCCCCCACTATCATTAGTTATCTTTCAGATCACTGGTTTGCATTTAATATAAAAAACACTATTTTACGGTTAAATTTATTTTTAGATTTCATTTCTTGATTACTAGTGCAATTCTGATGTCTGAAGTATTTACGAAAAGCACAAATAGCTTTCAAATTAATTTTGTCATGAAAAGTTAACTTCATAATGTATTTCTGTATAAGACTTTATGAAAATGAACAGGGCTTTGTAACGGATTCTTTGTAAATAACTTAATATTTGTTGGCATTTTTATATCAGGATATTAGATTTAACATGGTTTTGATAAAGATTCAATTCTGTCGTTTTGGGAAATGTACTCGAGTTTTTTACTCTAACAGTTTGAACTGAGGTTCTTTAGAATTCAAAAAAGGGGTTTGCTTTTGTAATATTTCTTAAAATTTTATTTACCAAAAATGGAATCGGCTTTACAACTAATAAGTGTGAAATAACTTGTTGAAGTCGGTATCATGATAGTTCAAAAGTACCTATTATCACTTCGACAAGTTATTTCACACTTTTTAGTTGTGAAGCCGATTCCAATTTTAGGTAAAAAAAATATTATTCATCTAAGCTTTGACGTAGTGCACGAAACTGAATTACCTCGAGGGTACGTTCCGGCAAGTGCCGTCAACGCTCACAACTGTCGCGCCCCAGTTTGCCGTTCCCTTTGGTTGACAGTGACAGCTCGCTACGACTTTTTTTTTTTTTTGACGCAGAGTAATCCTTTATGGATACCACCGGACCCGGGGTTTAGCACGGTGGTTATGTGGGAGTCTCTGCCAGAAGGGCAGCATACCCACCAAACCTCTGCGGTGTTCCGTCACTGCCGCTTTTGGCGGGAACGCGGGACAGATTTCGCACATGACCGCGAACCCGCCGCGGCTGTCCGTTGCCGGACCCTTCTCTCTTGCAGCACGCCAGAACACTTGGCGTGCCGAAACCGCCACGGGGGACCAAGCCCGCAAATGGCGCCCAGACTCCCCCGAGTCTGGGCGCCCTAAGTCCCCCTACGATGGGTCAGGGGAGTAGCCCCACCGCCTGCTACTTCGGCCGCAGAGGATAGGGACAGCGGCGCCTCTCAATACCGACAGTCCTCTTCCCCTGCGACCCCACCGCGTCCGCCATCTAACGGTGGCGGCCCCGTCAAGACCGCGGAAGGCAGGGAGAGCGGCTCACCGTAACACCGGCACTCCTCTCCCGCCGCGGCCTCTAACTCTCAGCCGCGGTGCCGCCCATACGACACCGCAGCCCCTCCTCAGTTGCAGTGGCGCCCATACACCACCGCTACCTACAGTGACCGCTCCCGTGTGGACTTGGAGGGCAAAGCCCATAGGAGCGGTCCCACCTCGGGCCCGCCAGCTATCGGCTATCACTGGCAGGCCCATTGGTTCCTCTTAGCTTCACCGTGGTGACCCAAGCCACGGCTACTGAGCCCCCCCGCCACGGCAAGGCGGGAACTCTCGGGGGTGAGCTCGCTACGACTACGTTAACCCACCTTCGAACCACGTTGTGGTCGCGGCGTGAGCGTTTCCGGTGACGCCTAATTGATGACGTATCGAACACCGCGAGTGATTTGGCGCTTACCGGAACGTAGCCCGAGACGTTAGTTCGATTAAATTTGAATAGAGTGTAAAAAGGAATGCTTATCAAATATGCACGTAAGCAATCCTTTTCCCAGAAATAGAAAAAATACTAAATAATCATAGATGCCGTTCGCATG
This sequence comes from Selenia dentaria, assembly GCA_917880725.1. NCBI lineage: Eukaryota > Metazoa > Arthropoda > Insecta > Lepidoptera > Geometridae > Selenia > Selenia dentaria. The sequence goes on along the minus strand of OU862885.1, from coordinate 30,870,504 downwards.
TAAATGAAATGAAATTAAAATTAAATGAAATGAAACAATAAATTACAGTACACTTATTTGTAGCTGCTCTGAAATGATTTCTCCGTTTTATTATTAGTTTAGTTGTGAAGTAATAAAACTTTAGTAAAGGGTGTAACTTTCAAAGCAAGAAGTTTTCCCTATCTGGTTGCTTTTTTAATATAAACATTTCCTACACGAACGCTTCTTTATCTTCTATGTAGTTTAATAAACGCATTTTATAACTACATACAAAAGTAGATAAATAATTCCTTTATGAACTTCGTAACTTGCTGCGAAGTTTAGCTATGAATATATACTTATTACATATGCAATATTATTCTTGGTTGATAACTAGTTATAACTAGATAAATAAAGTCTTTTCCTTGTTCTTTAGGAGGTTACGTAGACGGTTATAAAATGGATTAAACTTCCTTATTTGATAACTACTAATGAAAAGAGGAATCTAAAACGTGGAGTTGTTTATAATAAATAGTAACGATAGTGTACAAGGGCATGTAAATAAAAATCTCTACAATAGCTATTAGATAAGCGAGATTTTCTACCGACTTCCAAAAAAGGAGAAGTTCTCAACTCAACTGTAACTCTATTCGAGTGTTTTTTTTTATGTTTGTTAGCTCATAACTTTTGATTGGATGAACCGATTCTCAAAATTCGTTTTTGTTTGAAAGCTGGCTCTTCCCGTGTAGTCCCATTTAAATTTCATCAAATCCGGTCCAGTAGTGTTTGAGTTACACTCCAATAACTGAATAGAACAGAAGTCGGTATACAATTTTTCAAATTGTACTTTAACGACAGACAATCGTGATAATACTAAAGTTAAGTTTCAGATAAATTTCTATAAGCAATGATTTAATTTATTGAATGATAGATTACCCGTACTTAGATATCCTACGTGAAATAAAATCTCCATACTTTTTCTTAAGAGCCTGTCTTCAGTTTATACTCCTTTATTATTATTGTTTATCTATGAGTGAATACCTTTAAATAACCTTCTATATACAGAATACTCGGTGCATGGACCGACAGGATTTTTGGGGAATTGGGGGGTTAATGCGCTAGTTTTCCCCGATAGATCCTGTGTCCTAAGTGTCGCGGTAGTTTAGATAAGTTATTTTTTAGTTATTTTTTAAATCACCCGGAATCTTGCCTTTAACCGTCACAACTTTTTTTGTGTGTTGTGTAATACCACAAAATAACTTATGCTTGTATTCTTCAACGTTCAATCCTTATTTTAAATAAATTATTACTTGTAATTGTATCAAATTACTATCAAAAAAAAACTTCTGAGCTTTCAAAGTGGTAAATCTGTGTACGAAAAATGTTACGAAAAGTGACAACTTTTAAATTCATTACAAAAGAAAACTAAAAGCCATTTACAATTTAGCTTTCTTTTAAAAAGTTCTTTAGTTATTACCCTTTCCAACGAACCAAATCCAAAATTAAATAACAAATTATATTTATTTATAGTAAGCATTTAAATATTATATCACAGAGAACATGTACTTTGTTAATTTTTCATTTATGTTTAAAACGCTTTGCAAATCAAAACTGTATATAGTATATTTAGTATACGCAGTTTGGATTAATTTAGTTAAAATTGATTACTATTCTCAAAAGAAAAATAGAATTTTAATTATTACTTCAATTGCTTCTTGTTAACAGAAAACCTTAATAAAATAAAAATAAATAAACTTGATTTTTAGATAGTCCTTGATTACTGATAACCCGATTGCATTTGGCGATAACAATAACAAATAAATAAAATTAAACAGTACAAAATACTCACATGCTAATAAACCGAAGAAACTAATTAAAAATATTACAAGAAGTAGAACGAATGCAAAAAATGATAAATAAAACAGAACTAAAATAAAACTCACATAACTAAACTTAATATCACAAAACTAAATACTAAATAAAAATAAATATATATATGTGCGGTCGTGACGAGCACCTAACGCGAACTGATCGCGCAGTCGGCAATTGGCGAATCTTAATTACAATACCTACTGCTATATCTAGCGTCTGTGACGTCATAGTTATAATCATGTATGAGCAGTTATGATTAGCAGGAGACGTTAAAACTGAGCTGGTAAGAAGCGCCCGCAGGCGCCGACCCAGCCTACAAAAAAGGTTGTGGTCACAGCCTCCCGAAAATCTGTGAAAGTGCGAGTCAGAGCATGAACTCTCTCATGATCGATACAGTATCAGGTTGCCCCCCTGATGTTAGACGTCATGCTTGCCTATAACAGTCCCGTGCCATTTGGAATTTTGAACTAGGTACAACACTTGAAAACCCTACATGACAATGGCAATTACAAAGGATATCAAATGATGTCAAATTAAACTCTTGTACATACTTATAATTTTTTTAAGAGATTACTCAAATTACTAATGCAAACTTACGTTTCTTTATTGCGAAAACGTTAATAATTTCATCGATATCCAGGTTTTGTATATTTTACTAAGGCATTGGAAATTAAAGGTCATATCATCAGCCTGTCGACATGAAAGTGATGTCTGATGTTACAAGCCTTTTAGGGTTGTGGGCATGCCCACCGTGCCCACAACGGTGGATCCGCGCTTGAGCGCCCGTTTAGGAGAGCTAGCTTTGTCGTTGACAGATAATACTTACATGGCTACAGCTAGGATTGGTTGATTCATCATCATCATCATTATCAGCCGGAAGACGTCCACTGCTGAACATAGGCCTCCCCCATAGAACGCCACTTGGACCGGCTACTCGCTTCCTGCATCCAGCGATTCCCCGCGGTTTTTATGAGGTGGTCGGTCCACCTAGCGGGGGGCCGGCCTACACTACGCCTTCCGGTGCGTGGTCGCCACTCGAGAACCTTTCTCCCCATCGGTTATCAGTTCTGTGAGCGATGTGGCCTGCCCATTGCCACTTCAACTTGCTAATTTTGAGAGCTATGTCGGTGACCTTAGTTATCCTACGGATCTCCTCATTTCGGATCTTATCACGCAGGGAAATCCCAAGCATAGCCCTCTCCGTTGCTCGTTGAGCGACTTCAAGCTTGTTAATGAGGCCCACAGTAAAGGACCACGTCTCAGTGCCATAAGTCATCACTGGCAACACACACTGGTTGAAAACCTTGGTTTTCAGGCTCTGAGGTATTGGGGACGAAAAGATGGATCGAAGCTTCCCGAACGCTGCCCATCCGAGCTGGATTCTTCGTGCGACCTCCTTGTCGAAGTTGGACCTACATTAACCTACATCAATGTACAGAAACCCAGATTCCTAGTGTCGTGGTAGGCATAGAGACACACATCACAAACACAAAGATTGTTGCTTTCAACGCACAAATATTTGTAGCGGTTTGGGATCGAACCGGAAAGGTAGGTTCACTAGCGACTAGACTAATGGGGGTAGCAGGTTTAGTGCTCCGTGTAGATTGGTGACAGCAGTCCCGGATCTACTAATTTTTCGAACAGGGGTAGAAACTTGATAGTGGCGCCCACAGATCACAAAAACAAGGATCGCTATCTTACATCTCTATGGTGGCGCCCCTCTCTTCAGCGTTTGGGATTACTTACTTAAAAAACTTAGCATTTGTACTCTTTATTATCGATTACTTACTTAATTAAAAATACTTCTCACAATTTATGCACATTTTCTATACAGCATAAATCTTGTTGTCATGTTAATTCGGTAGTGTCTTTTTATATTTTTATATTTGGCATACTATTTTCATTTGTCCTATACTAATCTGTGCGTCACTTAGGCCTTGCCAAGGCCGCCTTGGCTGAAAATCAGCGGTGTAGGTTTGTCCGCAGCATTATGTTGAGCCAGGTCCTTTTTTGGACTGCACACGACAGCAATGTTTCTACTACCTTATAAAATATTGTCTTTCATTAAGTTTTTTCTTATTAATAGTGTGTATATATAAATAGTACTTTTTCTTTCTTTCTTTCTTTCTAATTTTTCTTACAAGTGGACGGTGAGACAACTAGGCTTCTGTATGCTAGACGCAAAGCAAGTTTTCTATTTTCAATCATTCTTTAATTTTTATTATATTTTGGCACCCCCTGAAACTACCGCCCGGGGCGGGTTTCCCGGTTTGCCCACTCTACTTAGATCCGGGGCTGTGGTGGCCACTACTAGCATTTAACTGAGCTATTCCGTGCTTTGCAGCACCACTGTCGTTAATCATTGTCAATAGCCTTTAGACTGTTAGGCCCCGAAACTAAGGCTGGGAAATAGAATAATAATTGGTAATCATTTTTGGTAATATTTTCACAATAAAAATCACTTATATCTACTTATATCCAAGTAGGTAATAAATCAGATTTATCATATTTAGTGCGTGAAGGTACCTTTTTAAGTAAAGTGAAGTTTGAAAGAAAATTCTCAAATTGCAACAAAATCTCAGAATTTTTCAATGAAAATCAGGCCTTTACTCCGGACTTTTGATTTTTTCTCTGGTGACCCTAAATAACGCTCATGTCAAAACATGGAAACTGATACCAATACTGCGTGAACAGCCGTGCGATTCTCTAATGATTCGTTGTTGCGATCGTTGACGAACTCACCGATGTCAAATACTTGAGATATCGCCCTTGTACACAAGGTTGTTTTTCCAACGTTTCTTGTCATGTCGTCATTTGTTTCACGGATGTTGTCAAAGATGCAACGATGTTTGCTCTTAGAGAATCGCATGGCTGGGCCATCGTTTCAGATTGACACTATTAAGTATGCACTACTAGACAATCTCTGTGAGAAACTTAGTAATAATTTGATATCACTTCCAAGAACTATAGTTATGTTAGTTTTTTATATTTTCGTGTTTGTATATGTTGCTTTGTAAGATACACAACAGTGTAACATCTGGCAAAGGTTCGAGTAATTCTACCGCCGTTACTAGTATATTTTAACATGAAAAAGTAGTTATTGACACATAATTGTAATAGTTAGACATAATATATCTAACTATAACATATATTATGTTATCGTCAACTCCTTTGTATAGATATTGTCCCTTATAAAACTGTAGTAAGTACATCACTTTGCTCTATTGTCAATAGTTTCCGCAGCGTCCGCGATATAAGGATTTTTAAGGCATATTTTAGCATGGAAAAGTAATAGTTGTTGTGACATAACTATAATAGATAGACATATTGTATTGTGGACTTTCATTTACGAACAATATCTTTTTCGTAGGATATCGTCTATAATAAACTGTAGTACGTAGGTACATCACTTTGCTCTATTGCCAGTGTTTTCCGCAGCGTACGCGATATAAGGATTCTTTTGGTATTTATTTCACACCTTGGGTTACATTATCGAAGTTTTCATACGGATCCCTATCTTTTTGAAAATACTCTATCGCCGCTATTCATGCGCTGCTGTTCATGAGGGATAATGTAGGATTCTAAAAGTGAACAATTTTTTCAATACGGTCCAGTTGTTTCAGAGGTCGTTGATGCAAAGAAACAAACTAATCGGTCCTCTTTACTATAATATATATATGTATATATACAGGTTGTTTTTTGAGAACCACGAGATATTTAGAGAAAAATCGTGAAAGGAGACATGCCCTCGATTTATATGAAAACAATATCTGCATTTAGTTTTTTATAAATCTTATATTATATATATTAAAATATTATATGCATATATATATGTATAAATATATATATGCTTCGGATGTTAGGCGTCGGATGTGCTAATCCAACCAAAAGACTCCGATAATAATGTCGACACATGCATTATAATTATATAATTTGCGCAAGTGTGTCGCTTTTTTTAACAATATTTTCCTTAATCAAACGAACGATGGGAAATCCAAACACAGGTTATGGAGTAGGACTACGGGGCCCTCATCATGAGGGATTAACCCACCCAGTTTGTGTTTGGAAAGTGGGCTTTCCACTGTCCAAAAGCATCCGCCCTCGTTCACTCTCTACCTCAGTCTGGTCTAGGACCAGTCAGATGCTCGTGAGACCGCGAAGACCAATTCATTGTACAATGAAGATCTAGTTCTTTTTTTCTTCTAATATTTACTGCTGTCAGAGACCCTCTGCCGCTGTCCTACAGTGAAACAAAGAGCATTCGGATAGTAAGCGACCACAACAGCAGTGTGCCTAGCACGAATAACTGCGAAAGTGTAACATAACGTGTCGTTCACGTGAAACGGTACCTACAAACTGTCATTTATCTAGAGCAACTGTGACACAGATAACTCATAGTTTGTACGCCGAAGCGAGACATGTTGACGCTTTGATACGAATACTTTTTCGCGAATTGTTTGTGCTACGGCCTCAGAAAAGGTCGTGAATAGCAGCCAGCTGTCGTATTTTTGTGGATTTGGATATCAAGAGGTTATACGGACTATAACAGGAGGATGTCAGTAACCAATTAACTACCGAAATTTAAAAAAAAAGAGGAGGTACTCAATTCGACTGTATGTTTTTTTATGTTTGTTACCTCATAACTTTCGACTGGGTGAACTGATTCTCAAAACTCTTTTTATGTTTGAAAGCAGGTACTTCCCGTGTGGTCCCATTTAAATTTCATCATATTCGGTCTAGTAGTTTTGGAGATACACTCCAATAACTGTAATAGAATGGAAGTCGGTATTACATTTTTCAAATTGTACTTGTAATTAATACTAGTTTAACCCGCCAGCGGCTTCGCTCGCTTGATCTTAGTGTAGTGGCGAGAGTTATTCTTAAAATTTTAATAACATTTTTATTTATAAACCAATTGACATGAAACAAAATGTTAAGTGCAGCTTACCACAATATATTAGTGAAAATACATCTAAATCGGATGAGCCGTTTCTAAGATTTGCGTACACACGCGTGCAGACAAACAGATAAACTTCGTTTATAAAAGCCCCGATAAATGTTTTTCTCATATATCTTCCATGTGCAGACAGCGATCCGTTACATTTTTATTATATGTATAGATTCATCCTTATGATCACTAAACGAAGCCTCTTTGAGACTTGTGCATGCAGCGTGGAGCGTGTCAGCGTTAAAGTATTATTATATTAAAATAAATTTTATTAAATTCATTAAAATAAATGATTATTATAATAAAATAAATTATTTTAAGCGGAGCGCATTAAAATACAATTTCGCATTTCTATTATTGTTGTAACGTACCACTTAAGGTCATGTGTACTTATTCAGAGACTAGCAGCGCCCCGCGGATTCACCCACGTGATGTTTGTATAGTCGTTAAGATTTCTAATTCTCTGCAGTCTGCGCAACTTACATAAAAAAAACAGTAAAAACTTTATTAATATTAAAGATATTAGAAAACTTATAAGAAAAGGTATATGCAATTATAGTGGCCTCGGCCGGTATAATAAATATATACATATGATATATACCGGCCGAGGCTACCACAACAGTATACAGGGTTATTGGTAATTAGACCGGATCCTTTTAAGGGGTGGTAGGGAATGCCATTTGCAACAATATGACTGTACATTGTGATATCCGGAAATGAATCATTTCTGTGATATTCTATTTTTTTATTTTTTTTTGGAAAATCCAGTTTTACTACTTTAAAATTCAATAAAAAAAAAAGTAATCAACCGATTTCAATTCTGTTCGCAGTTTTAGAGAAACCTTGTTACAGCTCTTAATAATAAACAATAATATCGTACTAATGTAGATCCATCCAAAAACTAGAGGCTTTTTGATAATTTTTATTTGATAATTTTTGTAAGATGCTTTACAAAAACCTTTATTTTCTCTTCAAAAACGATAGTAAATTAAGTCTGTATTTTATTTAAAAAACATCTACAAGTCTTTAGCTATCCAACGAGGTAAAAAAATTAGCACTAATTAGAACCTTAAAAGGATCCGGTCTAATTACCAATAACCCTGTATATATATATATCAGTATCACTTGTATCATAATAGTAGTTAATGCAACTGTCATATAATAGAGGGTATTAAAACATGAGTGTAGTTTTCTGAAACGAGCCGCAGGCGAGTTTCAAAATAAGATTACACGAGTGTTTTAATACCTAATTATATGCAGTCGCATACACTACTTTATTTAATCTTATGATATTTTTGCTACTAAAGTTTATCCAACAAAATGTTATTCAAATTCGTATGTACGAAGTCGCGCCTTCTTCTTCTTCTTGTTTGTATGGCTTGTGCGGCGTACCACAATTTTGCCAATATCAGTGGAACAAGACTTAGTCTGTTATTGGTCTATTGGCTCGGAACCAGCGCGCTAACCACAGATAATGTGTACTTAAATTGAATTGAAACCTCCTTGGTCGGGACACAGTGTACTTTAATAATTAAAAAAATGTTTTAAAGTATTATTTTGTTAGGAGAATAATGCTTTAATTTTTTTTTTTTTAATTTCTTAAGGAGGCATGTATGTAAAAAAAATATGCCAATAAAAGTTTGTACTTCATTTCCTAATTAGAATATTACCGAATGAGATATATATATATATTAATATTATGATTAGGAATTTTATACATTTTTCAACACATTTGCGCGGAAAGAACAAACATATATGATTCTTTAACCACACAGTTACCTATAGGACATGGTGTGCACATACACCCTACTTTAAATTATTAATTGAAGTGACAAAATGCAAATATTTTATAACAAACTAGCGACTGCCCACGACCAAGTTCGCGTAGGAGGCTCGGCCTTCGGCCTCGCCATAACCTCCCATCTTTTTTTAATTTGTAATGTAAGAACAAACTGCGACGTAAAAGAAAACATTAAAAAAATACTTAGATGAATTACATTTGTAAAGTCATTCTCAGGTTACAGCGTGACCAGGGGAAATAGGGGTTTATTTTTCTACCGACTTCCAAAAAGGAGGAGGTACTCAATTCGACTGTATTTTTTAATACTAGTTACCTCATAACTTTCGATAGGGTGAACCGATTCTAGAAATTACTTTTTTGTTTAAAAGCTGGTGCTTCCCGTGTGGTACCATTTATATACTTATATATATTTCATCAAATTCAGTCCAGTAGATTTTGAGTTACACTCCATTAACTGAATAGAATGGAAGTCGGTATTATTTTTTTCAAATTGTACTTGTTTAAATTAAACTTGTAATATTTTATAACTAACTAGCGACTGCCCGCGACTTCATTCGCGTAGGCTCAGCGTTCGGCCTCGCCATAACCTCCCATCTTTTTTTATTTTTTTAATGTAGAAACTTTCTGCGACATATTAGAAAACATTAAAAAATAGATGAATTACATATATGTAAAGTCATTCTCAGGTTACAACGTGACCAGGAAAATAGGGGTTAATTTTATACATATACTAGCTGCTCTCCGCGGTTTCACCCGCGTGGTGATGGATGATGATGATGATGAATCAAAATACATAGCCTATGTTACTCAGGGTGAATGTATCTTTCCAATGGTGAAAGAATTTTTGTAATCGGCCCAGTAGTTTTTAAGTTTATTCATTACAAACATATACACAAACAAAAATACAAATTTTTCTTCTTTTTATTATTAGTGTAGATAGAATATAGATAGCCATAGATTATTGTAAAACATCAATAATTTGTTAATAATAAATGTTTATGGGACTTAAGGGCGAACATTGATTTATTCCAATTATGTTCATGGATTTTTAGCGGCATAAAACTCTTTAGTGCTAATAAAAAAACTGTATTACCCGGATTGAAAATGCTCTGTTTACTCGCCTATAACTTGCAGTAAGGTGCTAATTTAACTTTGTAGAGATAATTCTATCAAGCATAAGGCTACAATTGCTTGTTATTATGCACGTGTGCATTATAGCTCGGTTTATGGCCCTAAAAGATAAAGGCTCACTTTACGAGCAAGTGTGTTGAAAATTACATTATTGTATACGGAAGCGAAATAACGTTAGCAACCGTGAAATCAAATTATAAAGACTGTGCAAACTGTGACGTCAGAAAATGGCGGTATTTGACATTTGGGATAAAAAACTTCTTTGATTTTTATAGTTTTTTTGCCGTTGTCCGTTTAAATTAGTCTTAGAACATTAAAAGGCACGTGTTAGAAAACGTGTTACCGCTCATTAACACTATTATTTATTCTGTGACTCGACGTGGGACCACAGATGATGATGTAGTTAGTTAGTATTTAGAGTCTTCTTCCTCGAAGACAATTTAGATGGACTGCGTTTTGGTTTGATGGTATGGGTGCCGGTGTAAGGCACATGTGACTTAACAACTTAATGGCTCAGGGTTACGGGCGCAGTGCAGTTTGTCACTTGTAAGGAAATGCATCTGTTCTAGGCAGAAGTTACCACTTAACATCAGGTGGGCCTTTGCTTCTACCGATTCCTTACAATACAAAAATTCAATGTTTTGCGCAGTATCTACTAATTACATGGTTTAAATTGAAAACATTTTTGTAGTGCGCTGTACCACAGAATAAATAATAGCTCTAAGATGACGTTATTTAAATTTAAATATTGTTTTATAAGTAAGCCCGTACATGTCGTAGTAATGTACTAGATTAGGATTGAGTATACATGATCTTAATTTATGGTCGGTTATTGCTGTTTACCTCAAGCATTTACAGTGTAGCGACCTCTACCGGATCCTACGCACAACTCATCGCTACATACGTAACCAAGCGCAGAAGCTTATCTAGCGAACACTGATAACAATCAACATCCATACTACGACACGAAAGCTAGCAGATAACAGATGGCGCCAATATCAATCCCACAATAAATTACTCGAACGCAAAAAGTGACAAGATCTTGAATCGCAATGGCGAAATTTACACGGCATAGCAACCTCAAACCCATACAAACTCTAAAGATGGACTATTTAGACAGCTGTCCCTGAACCAACAACACCTGGGAAGATCTTCTCTGAACCAGGTGAGATGAGTTGTGTGTGAAGATGAGACGAGACGAGAGAGAACTCAGGACAAATCCTGCGATCTGGTAACCCTATAGGGTGATAAACATATAACTAGAAGAATATTGAATATGAATGTGGACGGATATAGGGGGCAGAGGAAGGCCGAACAACGTGACAATATTAGTAATAGACTAGATGAAAAAAATGTTTATATTCAACATTTTTTTCATATAGTCTATTACTATAGGTACGTACGTAGTATCGTCCCCACCCGACCCCACTTAGCTTCGGATAAGGACAGGAAGAAGACGACTTATGGTTTAACACCATATCGCATGCGTAAGTAAAATAAAGCTAGTATTTCTTCATTATCACATCACATATTATTAAAAATTAAAACTAATCAGTAGTTTTAATTTTTAAATTGGTTTGTTGTTTGGGGGCTTAGTCACACACGTCCACCGCAGTGGTCTATATTATTCCTAAACTGCAACTATAGAAAAAAATACAACTGTAGCAATTACAAATTAATAGGACTAAGTAAATAACTGAGTGAACTAAGCTAAAGTCTCGGAGTGACGAGCACAGCGCAGTGCTACGCTGAACAACAATTTTAGGGGTGGCACAGATGGCACTTCAATTGTCAAACGTAATACTTACCATCAGGCGCACGACATGTCAGTCCAGAGATATCTAATTGCATTAAAAACATTCCTCGTCATCACGCACAAATATTTGCCCCAAACAGGAATGGAACCTGGGACCGCCGTTTCGATATACCAACTGAGATAACGAATGTCTCCAACATTTTACGAGTACTTATTTATCTAATATTGTCGCCAAGAACTCATATAATGTACCATATTCCCCAGGTACGTGTATATACATACGTTTTTTTATTGAAAGAAAAACTAAGTACTTACCTATTAATTTATTGATTCAGGCATTACTTTGCTGAAGCCCTATTTATAAACCGACTTCAATAAAGGAGGCGGTTATATATTCGTGTGTATCGATTTTTTTTATTTGTATGATAATCGATATCTCCTTAAATGGGACCATTGAAATTTCATCAAATTCGGTCAAGCAATTTTTGAGTTACACTCCAAAAATTGTAAATTGCTATCTTGATGATATTATCATTGACGGTGAATGACAATCGATTTCGTAAGTAGCAACTAAAAACGGTGAAATAAATTTTACCAAAAAATGGAACCGGCTTCACTACCGAAGAGTGTGAAATAACTTGTCGAAGTCGGTACCATACGCACAATATTGTGATAAAAGGTCCTACTTTTGAACTATCATGGTAACGGCTTTAACAAGTTCTTTCACACTTTTTGGTTTTGAAGTCAGTTCCATTTTTTGGTAAAAAAAATTGATCAACATCTACATCTCCTGAGGGTGGCTCATGTAGGGGCGAAACAGTCAAATCGTTTTTGGTTGATTGGGTTGTTCTGTGTGTTGCTTATTCTGTATACTTCACATTTGCATTTTATGGGGGAGGGACGGTGCACACTGCATCTCTGCTATAAGTTTTTTTCAGCGAAAGTGTCACTAAATACTTCTTTTAATACAGTTTAGAAAAATATAAGATACAGTTATCAGCAATTCAGCATGACGGTGTACAGATTAACAATGTGGGGTTCCGAATCGTTGATTGATACAGACAGTTGGTGGTTACGGTTGCCGTCCGTATGTTCACGGTTGAATAATTCACGAGAAGCTCCCGGTGCTGTGCCAGGATCTAGGATGCTGCGAGGAGGTGCCAAAACATTACTACCATTTAGCTACCACCACTCGTACCATTAACTCCGTGAGAGGACGGAGTTGAAGAATATTTCCTTTGGCGTGGGGATGCAAATTTTAAGGGACGAAGAAACCCGACTTAGTTGGTGGTAGGAAGTTAAATTACAGGGCGAAAGAGCCTCAAAACCCTCTCGGGGTGACGAGCACATTACAGTGCTACGCAAAACTACAATTATACGCTGGTGACACTGCAACTTTCATGGGCAAGCGTAGTGCTTACAATGGTTAGCATTACGGGCACGACTTGCCCGTGAAAAAACCAATTTTTACAATGTGAATTTTTGAGACAGGACAGTAAGGGCACCTTACCTTACCTAAGGCAGTACCTTAACCGTTATAGTTATTAGGAGACTATCCATTATTTTTTAAGGTTTTCTGAACTGCATTTACAATTTTGGAAAAAATGTACCGTCAGCAAGAAAATGGTAATTTTACACAAAAACTTTTTTGATGCCATCCGATCCTGTTTCTTTAAGTATCAAAAGTCTCTACTGGACCGACGGAGGTTTGAGTATTAGAAATGTCAGAAATCGCGGAAAAACTGTCCCGTCTCAAAATATCATTCTGTATTAAATATTACCAATGAAATATTTTACTCAAAAAAAGAATCTTGAAAACTGTAGAACTAATTTATGAGTCCTTACAAAACGAATACATTGCTTTATTAACCAACTATAGACGAGGTGAAGGTTCTCATTTAAAAAATATTCACCGTCGGCTGAGAACTTTTCGAGCTATGCTCGCTTAATAATAGAAAAAAGGTGTTCGCGTATGTGGATGATATCGTAGGTCGGAAGTCGGTTTCGTTCGTGTTTTTCAAATAACTACCTGTATTTCTTCCCTATCTTCATAGGACTTATTAAAGAGAATATAACGCTACGCTACACTTGCATTATAACAAGGTATGGTTACTGGTGGTCACTTATAAAATACACAAATACACGAAAATAATATCAATGAGCGTTTATCACCATTTATATTATTTCTTAAATCATGTAGTGTAGTTCCATACATGATTTGAAGTATTAGTTAAAAGGGGTTTAAAAATCCTAACCACTCAGAAAGCGACAGTGCCCCACTCTCCCCCGTGAAGGGGAGCGAACGATCATCGAAGGCTGATGATGGAACACCGCCGCCCGTCTCACGCTCAGGACACCGCGCCACGTCTCATCAACGTGGTTAGGCGCGACTCACGTATAGTGTTAGTCTTGGGGAGAACTTACTATAGAAATGATCCTTTGAAGTAAGGTCTTAGCGAATTTGAACATCGCGCGCGGCGTCGTTGTTTGCCGGAGAATCTTGTCACCGCGATGTAGGGTTCGGGCGCTCGCTGCGGTCCGCCATCTAGTTTTCTTTGAAGGAACTATCGTTCACGTGCGCAGCTGATGTCACCATGACGTCCACATATCACCAGTAATATTCATTCGTCTTTGGTTTTAAATCCCGAATGACGTCATACTTGTGTTACTTTATAATACCTTTTGTTTCAGTAGACACTTTTAGTAGATCATTTGACAGACACTATCAAAACCTATTATTGGAACACCGTGCAAGGCACGACATGAGATGAGACTGTGTTTAGAAACAAATGACACGGATGAAGAAAATTATAGCTAGAACGGACAATATTAATCCTCTGGCCTCTGTTTCACGGAATTATTATATTTTCTAAGCCTGCTCGACCCTAGTAACAATTAAGTTCCCGGAAGAACAAGCCTATAATGGGAATATAACCGGAAAACAGTAGAGTAAAGTGTAGTAAGTGGATTACAAAGAAATAATTAAATAACAAATGTTTATTGTGGAGTAATTACAATAATAATTACGTCTATTATCATGTGTTTGATTTTTCTTTACAAGATTCTTATTAACTATGTAAATACTAATTAATGTTTTAATCCAGTTTAGAGAGAGTTCAGATACTTGAAGTAGGCTTATTAGTTCTTCACTCCGCGGGTTTAGCATTATTCGGCAGCTTTAAAGTTCAATGTTTAAAATTAAACATATACATATACTTATTTAAAACAAAGCAGTTAGTTATCGTGCACAAAATATGCAAGACCTTACTACAGGTAGGTAAGTACCTGGGATAAGTAAGAACATTTAGTAAGTACCTAGTTAGTTAGGTATTGAATATTAATACATAGGTAGGTACCAGTGCCGGATTTAGATTTTTTATGAGTGTAGGCCACTTTTTTCCGCCGCCCCATGTAGGTACTTTTCTAAAATTATAGTTTTCTATTGCGATTACATTCACTCACGCAGTAATCGATACTTATTAATATAGTAGTAGAGGCCATAAGGTCTGTACTTAGAAGAAAAATGAAAAAGTGGGTCAGAAGACGTAAAATTACCATCTGAACAAAAACAAATATGACGTTTTTGAAAAAAAAAATGTCTGTCTGTCGGTCGGTCAATTTGTATGTATGAGCAAGATTTCGATGAAATTTAGTATATAGATAGAATAGAGCCCGGACCTCTCAACTATAACATTTTTATGTTGATTCGTCACATAAATGGCAGCTTGATATCTCTATGCTACACGGTCTCATATAAAACTGGGATCTCGATTGACTGGATGGCGCGCATGAACTTCTGTGGTACAGCTAAAAACATACGCTACAACACATGAAACCAAGACATCGGTGCGTGTATTACTAGGTAGGGGTGGTGGGTAGAGGTGTATTAATAAATTTCTCCCGGTAGATTTAAAAAATTCGGCGTTGTTTTAGATTTAAGAAAATAGTATTCAAATACAACAAAACAAGTCGTAACGTCTATATATCCTCGATGGGGTAGGCAGCGGTACTTTAAGTACCTACATTTCGCCAGAGGGATGTTTTTACTCCTATGTAATAGGGTGTGAGCGTATTAACCGTCTACGTTGTACTGTTCCACACTACGGACAGCTATTAATAATTTCTTTGTCAGAAAACTTCATAACTGTCCGACATGGGTATCGAACCCAGGACTTCAATATTCCAAATTTGAGCTTCCTCCCCTACACAAAGACCGAGCGAGCGAAGCCGCTGGCGGGTCAGCTAGTATAGATAATAGTTAAAAATAGGTACAATAACAGTAGGTACCTACTTGGATTATTAATTTTCGATAGGAATGATTTTCTATAGAGATTTAACGTATTAGTATAAAAACCATGAGAAAACCAGTGAACTTGTTTGACTTTTATCGCATTTGAATTAGCTCAAAAAGGGGCAAACCCGGAAAAAAATTTAAGTAGCAATTTTCCTTCGGTATTGGTTGGTCGTAAAATTGAAAATAAACGAGTGATTCCGTAAACAAAAATTAACGCTTAAAATCAAGATGGTGGATGAAGCATAGGCGCGACTACCACGCAAAACAAAATGTAGACTGCCAGTGACCTTTTCCAAGGAATTCTGAAGAAAAATTGCTACTTTTATTTTTTTCCAGGCAAATCCTTATTTAACTGGGCTATTTATCCTCTGAAATCGAGAGATCGAGCGTCCTCTAAAATTTGCCGCCCCTAGGACGCCGCCGCCCCTAGGCCGCGGCCTATACGACCTATTGACAAATCCAGGACTGGTAGGTACCTACTTAATTAACCATAAAGTAATGCTGTTTCCAACATTATATCCAGCTTTGTTATCCCCGTATCATCGGCATAATTATAGGGGTTAGTACTTACTCACAGTCAACCATCCACGGGTATAACTCTAAAAAAGTATTTTTTTAACGCAGATACACTTCCTGACTTATTATGTCTTCTTAGGATATCATTTATAAAACTGTAGTACGTCATCACTTTGCTCTATTGCCAGTAGTTTCCGCAGCGTACGCGATATAAGGATTCTTTTGGTATTTATTTCACACCTTGGGTGTGACATAAAACACATATCGAAGTTTTCATACGGATTCTTATCTTTTTGAAAATATTCCATCGCCGCTATTCATGCGCTGCTGTTCATCAGGGATACTGTAGGATTCTATAAGTGTAATATTTGTTTCAACACAAAGGGGACTCTTATTGAACGGTAATTAGAATCTAAATGCAGCGTATTTCGAATGCGTGCTTTTTACTTTTCATTCCCGCACGAGTGCAAAAATTAGACAGATTTTGAGACAGAAAAGAGTGACAGATTTTTTCAAAACTATCAAAAAGGTAAACGTACAAGTCAATGCATTGGAATAAATAAATTTGGTGCCATGCCGAAAGAAATCGCAAAATTTCTAGTTTTACCAGATGCAGAATCTAATACAGGACATAGCTTTAGGCGAACGTCAGCCACATTATTGGCTGATTCAGGAGATGATTTGCTTACATTAAAGCGCCATGGTGGGTGGCGCTCCGATGCAGACGCAGAATCGTATGTAGAAGATAAAGCAGAAATAAAGACAACATAAGTGCCAGGATAACCAAGGATATCAATCTTCGCGCACTTGTTGCATAATGTACTATTCAAATCGGTCCAGTTGTTTCGGGGGCCGTTTAATGTAAAGAAACAAACTAACCTTTCCTCTTTACAATAATATATAGTAGTGTAATATAGTGAAGACAAATATATTAACTTCTTGGAGTGCGGAGCACAACACGCTGCCTTACGACGCTAACCGCTGTCGTCGGATGTGCTAATCCAACCAAAAGCCTCCGATAATAATATCGACACATGCATTATAATTTGCGCAAGTGCCTCGTTTTTCTTACAATATTTTCCTTAATCAAACGAACAATAGGAAATCCACACACAGGTTATGGAGTAAGGCTACGGGGCCCTCATCATGGGGGATTAACCCACCCAATGTAGCCTATGGAAAACTTGAAAATCACCACAACTCTATCTGCTTTTTTTTACGGGTATGGGCGTTTGTGTCGTAATGTCGTATGGGATATTGCTATGGGGTTCAGCGGTTGATATAGAGACCATCTTTATCCTACAGAAACGTGCTATTCGAGCTATATACGAAATGGGTCCCCGTCAATCTTTGTTGGATTTATTTAAAGAAATAATAATATAATAATAATTTATTTCCAAGTAGAAAATTTCAAATAAAAACAGATTTGGCGTCGAGCCTCAAACTAGGCGAGAGCCTGTATCTTGAGACTCTGAGTGCGGTTTACTAGGAAGTTAGCCAGTTTTAACAGGGTATGAAGTTATACAATATTAAACAGTTAGCAATTTATAACAAATACATATAATAGGTATGTTCCTACCTTAGTAAAAATACAATTATGGTAATAGGTAAGAGCTAGTTAATAAATTTATACATACACAATTTATATTTATATATATGTATCATAATATAATAATTAATTACATAATATCAAAGCTAAATAGTGAAGTATTTTAATTGGACATTTTGAACAAAACTATGCAGGTTGTGTGTGTGAAAGGGGTGGGTTGAGGGTGTGTGTGTGTGTGTGGGTGCGTGTGTGTGTTGCTTTTTTAACTTTGATTTGGAGATTGTTGCAGTTCGCAAGTGCGTCTAAAAGTATGGAGCCTAAATTTAGTTTTAGATTAAACTTTCTGTGTCCTCATAAGAAAGCTTTAACAGAAATTCCCTGACTATCTTTTTACATGTGAAAACTGAACAGTCGTTAATATTACACAGTTTGGACACTTTATTATAAGTGTTGATATGAGCGAAGTCAGGACTACGTCGTGCAAGCAAAGAAGTGGCAGGTGGAAGGGGGATACGAAAAACACGCCTAGTCATAAGGTCACTATAGTCAGATCTGTTCAAAAGAGACTTATGTGCTATTGCTGTACCATTAAGGATAAACAGTTGGCGAACACGTAGCACTTTGAATTCCTCATAGAGACTATCGGTAGGGTGCCGGAAAGTCTTCTTTAAAATTACTTTAATTAGTGCTCGTTGAGCTCGTTCTATGATTATAAAATTCGTTTTTCCAGCACTACCCCAGATTGAGATACAGTATTGCAACACAGATTGACATAAAGCCAGATATACTTGCCGAATAATATCGAATGAGGTACAATCTCTGAGTTTCTTCATTATGAAGATGAGTTTTCTCACACGTCCTGCCAAGTCTGTTATATGATCCTTGTAGTTTAGGTTTTCAACATCAACATATTAACTTTGCCTTCCTGATTTGTATTTTATAATATAATGAATGTTCGTAAAAATTACATAAATATAAGTTAAATAGTGATCACCACACTTTTAATACCAGAAATACTTACAAATAGAATAGCTGTACCTATAGTTTTAGACTTGCGAAGACTAATAAGTCATTCCTAGGAAGTTGTGTGCGTTTTTACAATAAAATCCCAAAGCACATAACTGAGCTCACAGAGGGCAAATTCATTTCACACGTTTTAATAATAAAAATTTATTATAAACTCCGACATTATATAGAAGAGAAAGATTCTTGGAATACTCCACTTCTGGTAAGCTGTCACCCATAAAATGTAGTACCTAAGTAGAAACATTGTAAACATCTATATAAAAAAGAATGGCCCTGAGTTTCTTGCCGCTTCTTCTCGGTAAGCTCTATATATTTTGGAACGCGGCGGTAGAGTCTTTAAAGTACATTATAATGAAAAATTGACGTTCCTAAGTGCGTCTTTGATGCCTAAATTGAATAAATGATTTTGACTTTGTGTTTGGAAAGTGAGCTTTCCACTGTCCAAAAGCAACCGCCCTCGTTCCACCTCTACCTCAGTCTAGTCTAGGGGCATTCAGACGCTCGTGAGACCGCGAAGACCAATTCATTGTACTCAAAACTCTTTTTATGTTTGAAAGCTAGTACTTCCCGTGTGGTCCCATTTAAATTTCATCAAATTCGGTCTAGTAGTTTAGGAGATACACTCAAATAACTGAATAGAATGGAAGTCGGTATTACATTTTTCAAATTGTACTTGTAATTAATACTAGTTTATCCCGCCAGCGGCTTCACTCGCTTGATCTTAGTGTAGTGGCGAGAGTTATTCTTAAAATTTTAATACCTTTTTTATTTATAAACCAATTGACATGAAACAAAATGTTAAGTGCAGCTTACCACAATATATTACTGAAAACACATCTAAATCGGATGAGCCGTTTCTGAGATTTACGTACACACGCGACAAACACAGACAAACAGATAAACTGAGTCAAATTATAATGATCATTTGTTTTCATCCTATTTTCGTTTATAAAAGCCCCGATAATATTTTTTCTCATAAATCTTCCATGTGCAGACAGCGATCCGTTACATTTTTTTTTATGTATAGATTCATCCTTATGATCACTAAACGAAGCCTTTTGAGACTTGTGCATGCAGCGTGGAGTGTGTCTTGTGACCATACTTCTGTAGTGGTAGGGCGAAGCTCCCGTGTCAGCGTCACATTGTCGTCTACTGCGGAAAGTTTTTTTGCAGCAAATTAACGACAAATATAAAACAATCCAAATGTTAACAAAATACTACAGTGAAACATGAAATTTGCATTTAAATTGATATCATGGCATTGTAAATGGCCAGTTGAGTTGTAAACACCTTCTAGAGATATGCAAAAATGATATTACGAAGGATGTCTTCGTCACACCTCGGCTGACATGATGTATGAAAAAGAATTAAACCGAGTTCCATCACTGAATAGTAAGGAATTTCAACAATGATAACCGTTTATTGTATATGAACACACTTGCCATGTTAATGACGTCATTATTATTTCCATAAGAATACGTTTATTTGATATTTTAATTTTAGAGAGACGGGATTCGAAACCGTGTCTTCCGATATACCGTGTACACAATATTCGTTTCACTTCTCTGCCGTACATACTTGAGTATTTAATATTTCATAGAAAAGAGTTTTCCAATAATATTCGCTTGCGTCCGTTCTTGACAAATGTGCAGTGGTCAGTGCCCACTGAAGGACGGCGGCGGCGGCGGTGCGGGACGATTCGGGCGCATGTAGGAAATCGCATCGCAATGGCGTTCACTTTGAATCGCCCACGTAGGACATCGCCTTAGCGTTTGTGCCACAGAACACTTTACTACTATGAAAAGTGTTAATCCCTATCCTATACCCCCTTTACGGGCTACAAGCTATCAAGCTATCACTGAGTCAAGATTTGGCAATTTTGACTTAATACATTCGAATTAGAATAACTTCTTAGCCTTTCGCGATTCCTAAAGAAATTTTATTTTTATCCTAAAGTTACGAACACTTTTCAGTGAACATGGCCACTCTACTCTACACGTAAAATATAAGCGAAGAAATCGTCGAATCCCACACGTTGCAGTTCCTGGAAAAGTAGGTTGATCTATTGTATTATTGGCCAAATATGGCGAATCGCAATTCACCGGGTTAAAGTATTATTATATTAATTTTTTTTATTAATTTCATTAAAATAAATGGAAAATGTAATAAAATAAATTATTTTAAGCGGAGCACATTCAAATACAGTTTCCCATTTTTATTATTGTTGTAATGTAACACTTAAAGTCATGTGTACTTATTCAGAGACTAGCTGCGCCCCGCGGATTCACCCACGTGATGTTTGTATATTCGTTAAGATTTCTAATTCTATGCAGTCTGCGCAACTTACTTAAAAAAACCTTATTATTATTATAGATATTAGAAAACTTATAAAAAAATGTATTTGCAATCGTAGTAGGCTCGGCCGGTATATAATGTATATATATATATACAGGCTGACTGGTTGAACACTTTACATATTGATATATAGTGCTCAGTACTCGATTCTCGTTCTAATTAAGAAAAAAAAATAGGTGCCTAATATTTACCTAATTTAACTTTAATTGTCTACTCAAAACAATAAACATGGTCACTCGCGGCGCGCGTGTAGTAATAAAATTTGCCTTAGCGCGGCAAGTTAAGTACTTGTTTGTTTACACCGGCGCGGCGCGGCCGGGCGGGCGGCCGACGATCGCGGCATCCTTTGATTCCTGTGAACGCGGCGCGGGCGGCGCGGCCCTTTGGGTCATTAACCCCGTTCGGACGCAGCTTGATTCCTTTGAACGTGGCGCGGCGCTTTGGGTCATTAACCCCGTTCGGACGGTGTCCATAATTTTCGAGTTATAGCACATTCATAGAATGAAGGTTTCCTCTGTAGTTTAACGGTATTTTTTTAATTTTATTTTTTTAAACGTTTCATGTGACCATGAATTATCATGTCCTTGTTTATGTAAAGTGTTCAACCAGTCAGTCTGTATATATATATATATATATATATATATATATATATATATATATATATATATATACAACAACAAATGAGCGTGTTCGGGGGACCACTTGGAGAATACAAGTTGGCCAAAAAAAAATCCCCGACCCCCCAATATGTTTATTTTTTTTGTGATTTTACCTTTTTTCTCCCAAATTGTACCTATTTACCACCATAACATTTGTAAAATCTGTTTTAGACCGGATGTTTTTAGTTGAATTTGGTCTCTAATACACCTCCAGGCCACGCAAAGCAAAATTGGTACAATATTGGAGAAAACGAGAAAATTCACAAAATAAGTTAAAAAAAATTGGGGTGTCGGGGATTTTTTTTGGCCAACTTGTATTCTCCAAGTGGTCCCCCGAACACGCTCATTTGGTTTGTCGGTCCCTCTACCAAACACCCTGTATATCATAGTATCACTTGTATCATAATATATATATATATATATTTATTTATATATATATAATATATATATACCGCCATTTTCTGACGTCGCAGCCTCCACAGTCTTTATTATTTGATTTCACGGTTGCTAAGGAAGCTGGAATGATTCACCTAATGGAAGACTTAACGTTATTTCGTTTCCGTATACAATAATTTTCAACACATTAGCGCGGAAAGAACAAACATATAATGATTCTTTAACCACACAGCGACAAATACTATAAAAATAATATATGAAAGTTACAGGAAATGGTGTGCACATACACCCTACTGTAAATTATTAATTGAAGTGACAAATGCAAATATTTTAATATTTTATAACAAACTAGCGACAGCCCGCGACTTCGTTCGCGTAGTAGGCTCGGCCTTCGGCCTCGCCATAGCCTCCCATCTTTTTTTAATTTTTTAATGTAAGAACATTACTTATATGAATTACATTTGTAAAGTCATTCTCAAGTTACCAAGTTACAGCGTGACCAGGGGAAATAGGGATTTATTTTTCTACCGACTTCCAAAAAGGAGGAGGTACTCAATTCGACTGTATTTTTTAATACTAGTTACCTCATAGCTTTCGATAGGGTGAACCGATTCTAGAAATTACTTTTTTGTTTAAAAGCTGGTGCTTCCTGTGTGGTACCATTTATATACTTATATATATTTCATCAAATTCAGTCCAGTAGATTTTGAGATACACTCCATTAACTGAATAGAATGGAAGTCGGTATTAATTTTTTCAAATTGTAGTTGTTTAAATTAAACTTGTAATATTTTATAACTAACTAGCGACTGCCCGCGACTTCATTCGCGTAGGCTCAGCGTTCGGCCTCGCCATAACCTCCCATCTTTTTTTGTTTTTTTAATGTAGAAACTTTCTGCGACGTATTAGAAAACATTAAAAAATAGATGAATTACATATATGTAAAGTCATTCTCAGGTTACAACGTGACCAGGAAAATAGGGATTAATTTTATACATATACTAGCTGCTCTCCGCGGTTTCACCCGCGTGGTGATGGATGATGATGATGATGAATCAAAATACATAGCTTATGTTACTCAGGGTGAATGTATCTTTCCAATGGTGAAAGAATTTTTGTAATCGGCCCAGTAGTTTTTAAGTTTATTCATTACAAACATATACACAAACAAAAATACAAATTTTTCCTCTTTTTATTATTAGTGTAGATATAATATAGATAGACATAGATTATAGTGAAACATCAATAATTTGTTAATAATAAATGTTTGTTGGACTTAAGGGCGAACATTGATTTATTCCAATTATGTTCATGGATTTTTAGCGGCATAAAACTCTTTAGTGCTAATAAAATAACTGTATTACCCGGATTGAAAATGCTCTGTTTACTCGCCTATAACTTGCAGTAAGGTGCTAATTTAACTTTGTAGAGATAATTCTATCAAGCATAAGGCTACAATTGCTTGTTATTATGCACGTGTGCATTATAGCTCGGTTTATGGCCCTAAAAGATAAAGGCTCACTTTACGAGCAAGTGTGTTGAAAATTACATTATTGTATACGGAAGCGAAATAACGTTAGCAACCGTGAAATCAAATAATAAAGACTGTGGAAACTGTGACGTCAGAAAATGGCGGTATTTGACATTTGGGATAAAAACTTCTTTGATTTTTATAGTTTTTTAGCCGTTGTCCGTTTAAATTAGTCTTAGAGCATAGATAAAAGGCACGTGTTAGAAAACGTGTTACCGCTCATTAATACTATTCTTTATTCTGTAACTCGACGTGGGACCACAGATGATGATGTAGTTAGTTAGTATTTAGAGTCTTCTTCCTCGAAGACAATTTAGATGGACTGCGTTTTGGTTTGATGGTATGGGTGCCGGCGTAAGGCACATGTGACTTAACAACTTAATGGCTCAGGGTTACGGGCGCAGTGCAGTTTGTCACTTGTAAGGAAATGCATCTGTTCTAGGCAGAAGTTACCACTTAACATCAGGTGGGCCTTTGCTTCCTTACAATACAAAAATTCAATGTTTTGCGCAGTATCTACTAATTACATGGTTTAAATTGAAAACATTTTTGTAGTGCGCTGTACCACAGAATAAATAATAGCTCTAAGATGACGTTATTTAAATTTAAATAACGTTTTATAAGTAAGCCAGTACATGTCGTAGTAATGTACTAGATTAGGATTGAGTATAAATGATCTTAATTTATGGTCGGTTATTGCTGTTTACCTCAAGCATTTACAGTGTAGCGACCTCTACCGGATCCTACGCACAACTCATCGCTACATACGTGCGCAGAAGCTTATCTAGCGAACACTGATAACAATCAACATCCATACTACGACACGAAAGCTAGCAGATAACAGATGGCGCTAATATCAATCCCACAATAAATTACTCGAACGCAAAAAGTGACAAGATCTTGAATCGCAATGGCGAAATTTACGCGGCACAGCAACCTCAAACCCATACAAACTCTAAAGATGGACTATTTAGGCAGCTGTCCCTGAACCAACAACACCTGGGAAGATCTTCTCTGAACCAGGTGAGATGAGTTGTGTGTGAAGATGAGACGAGACGAGAGAGAACTCAGGACAAATCCTGTGATCTGGTAACCCTATAGGGTGATAAACATATAACTAGAAGAATATTGAATATGAATGTGGACGGATATAGGGGGCAGAGGAAGGCCGAACAACGTGACAATATTGGTAATAGACTGGATGAAAATAATGATGAACATAATATAGGTACGTAGGTAGTATCGTCCCCACCCGACCCCACTTAGCTTCGGATAAGGACAGGAAGAAGACGACTTATGGTTTAACACCATATCGTAAGCGTAAGTAAAATAAAGCTGGTATTTCTTCATTATCACATCACATATTATTAAAAATTAAAACTAATCAGTAGTTTTAATTTTTAAATTGGTTTGTTGTTTGGGGGCTTAGTCACACACGTCCACCGCAGTGGTCTATATTATTCCTAAACTGAAACTATAGAAAAAAATACAACAGTAGCAATTACAAGTTAATAGGATTATGTAAATAACTGAGTGAACTAAGCTAAAGTCTCGGAGTGACGAGCACAGCGCAGTGCTACGCTGAACAACAATTTTAGGGGTGGCACAGATGGCACTTCAATTGTCAAACGTAATACTTACTATCAGGCGCACGACATGTCAGTCCAGAGATATCTAATTGCATTAAAAACATTCCTCGTCATCACGCACAAATATTTTCCCCAAACAGGAATGGAACCTGGGTGGGGCCTCCGTTTCGTTTTACCAACTGAGCTATCGGGAGGTCTCCAAGTATTCATATAATGTACCTTATAACATTCCCTAGGTACGTATATACATTCGATTTTTTTTAATTAAAATATAAACTGAGTATTATTTATTGATTCAGGCATTACTTTGCTGAAATTCTATTTTTTACCGACTTAAAAAAGGAGGCGGTTATATGTTCGTGTGTATGTATTTTTGTATGTGTATGTTAATCGATATCTCTTCCCCATTTGTAGACCGATTCTTAAAATTATTTTTGTTTGGTAAAGTATACTTCCGAGGTGGTCCCATTTAAATTTCATCAAATTCGATCAAGCTATTTTTGAGTTACACTCCAAAAATTGTAAATTGCTACGCCTATCTTGATGATATTATCATTGACGGTGAATGACAATCGATTCCGTAAATAGCAAGGGTCACTAAAAACGATGAAAAAATTGGAACCGACTTCAACACCAAAAATTGTGAAATAACTTATCGAAGTCGGTGCCATGCGCACAATATTGTCATAAAAGGTTTGAACTATCTTATAACTAGTAAAACTTTTGAACTATCATGGTAACGGCTTCAACAAGTTCTTTCACACTTTTTGGTTTTGAAGTCAGTTCCATTTTTTGGTAATTTTTTTTTTATCAACATCTACATCTCCTGAGAGTGGCTCATGTAGAGGCGAAACAGTCAAATCGTTTATGGTTGATTGGGTTGTTCTGTGTGTTGCTTATTCTGTATACATTCACATTTGCATTTTATGGGGGAGGGAGGGTGCACACTGCATTTCTGCTATAAGTTTTTTCCAGCGAAAGTGTCACTTAATACTTCTTTACATCTCTCATATTCGGTAAGTAGGTCCTTATTACTCCCAAATGGGGCTTGTAGGTGACCAATTAGCGTTCTAAGGTAATAATGAAGCTAGAAAAGCCCTAGGGCGGTTTACAACCCTCATATTCGGTAAGTAGGTCCTTATTACCCCCAAATGGGGCTTGTAGGTGACCAATTAGTGCTTTAGGGTAATAATGTAGCTAGAAAAGCCCTAGGGCGGTAAGTAATTTAAAAAAACACTTTACTCTTTCAAAAAGTTTGCGTACATATAACCATCATACTGGCAATAGACATCATGCATTCAGCCCAATGACAAAAGAGATCGCTTCGCTATTCAGCCTTGTCTTCGTTTAAGTATCAATTCAATTTTTTTCTATATAGTCATATATTTCTATTTAGTTATCAATTTTATTTTTGTAATGCCGGTTTTTTTCTACTTACCTCACAATAAAGATGTAAAGCAGAGTAGTTAGCTCGGGTGTAAGCATCAATTGCACCCTCGAACTATAGGCGCCCTCGCTGCGCTCGTGCTCCTTAACATCTGGGGCTGCAATTGATGCCTTACAGCCCTTGGCTACTAATCTACTATTTAATACAGTTTAGAAAAATATAAGATACAGTTATCAGCAATTCAGCATGATGGTGTACAGATTAACAATGTGGGGTTCCGAATCGTTGATTGATACAGACAGTTGGTGGTTACGGTTGCCGTCCGTATATTCACGGTTGAATAATTCACGAGAAGCTCCCGTTGCTGTGCCAGGATCTAGGATGCTGCGAGGAGGTGCCAAAACATTACTACCATTTAGAATCATACTCGTGCCATTTACTCCGTGAGAGGACGGAGTTGAAGAATATTTCCTTTGGCGTTGGGATGCAAATTTTAAGGGACGAATAAACCCGACTTAGTTGGTGGTAGAAGTTAAATTACAGGGCGAAAGAGCCTAAAAACCCTCTCGGGGTGACGAGCACAGTGCAGTGCTACGCAAAACTACAATTATACGCTGGTGACACTGCAACTTTCATGGGCAAGCGTAGTGCTTACAATGGTTAGCATTACGGGCACGACTTGCCCGTGAAAAAACCAATTTTTACAATGTGAATTTTTGAGACAGGACAGTAAGGGCACCTTACCTTACCTAAGGCAGTACCTTAACCGTTATAGTTATTAGGAGACGTTTTTAGGAGACTATCCATTATTTTTTAAGGTTTTCTGAACTGCATTTACAATTTTGGAAAAAATGTACCGTCAGCAAGAAAATGGTAATTTTACACAAAAACTTTTTTGATGCCATCCGATCCTGTTTCTTTAAGTATCAAAAGTCTCTACTGGACCGACGGAGGTTTGAGTATTAGAAATGTCAGAAATCGCGGAAAAACTGTCCCGTCTCAAAATATCATTCTGTATTAAATATTACCAATGAAATATTTTACTCAAAAAAAGAATCTTGAAAACTGTAGAACTAATTTATGAGTCCTTACAAAACGAATACATTGCTTTATTAACCAACTATAGACGAGGTGAAGGTTCTCATTTAAAAAATATTCACCGTCGGCTGAGAACTTTTCGAGCTATGCTCGCTTAATAATAGAAAAAAGGTGTTCGCTTATGTGGATGATATCGTAGGTCGGAAGTCGGTTTCGTTCGTGTTTTTCAAATAACTACCTGTATTTCTTCCCTATCTTCATAGGACTTATTAAAGAGAATATAACGCTACGCTACACTTGCATTATAACAAGGTATGGTTACTGGTGGTCACTTATAAAATACACAAATGCACGAAAATAATATCAATGAGCGTTTATCACCATTTATATTATTTCTTAAATCATGTAGTGTAGTTCCATACATGATTTGAAGTATTAGTTAAAAGGGGTTTAAAAATCCTAACCACTCAGAAAGCGACAGTGCCCCACTCTCCCCCGTGAAGGGGAGCGAACGATCATCGAAGGCTGATGATGGAACACCGCCGCCCGTCTCACGCTCAGGACACCGCGCCACGTCTCATCAACGTGGTTAGGCGCGACTCACGTATAGTGTTAGTCTTGGGGAGAACTTACTATAGAAATGATCCTATGAAGTAAGGTCTTAGCGAATTTGAACATCGCGCGCGGCGTCGTTGTTTGCCGGAGAATCTTGTCACCGCGATGTAGGGTTCGGGCGCTCGCTGCGGTCCGCCATCTAGTTTTCTTTGAAGGAACTATCGTTCACGTGCGCAGCTGATGTCACCATGACGTCCACATATCACCAGTAATATTCATTCGTCTTTGGTTTTAAATCCCGAATGACGTCATACTTGTGTTACTTTATAATTCCTTTTGTTTTAGTAGACACTTATAGTAGATCATTTGACAGGCACTATCAAAACCTATTATTGGAACACTGTGCAAGGCACGACATGAGATG
Source organism: Selenia dentaria (assembly GCA_917880725.1). Classification (NCBI taxonomy): domain Eukaryota; kingdom Metazoa; phylum Arthropoda; class Insecta; order Lepidoptera; family Geometridae; genus Selenia; species Selenia dentaria. The sequence goes on along the minus strand of OU862885.1, from coordinate 30,841,719 downwards.
AGACTGTGTTTAGAAACAAATGACACGGATGAAGAAAATTATAGCTAGAACGGACAATATTAATCCTCTGGCCTCTGTTTCACGGAATTATTATATTTTCTAAGCCTGCTCGACCCTAGTAACAATTAAGTTCCCGGAAGAACAAGCCTATAATGGGAATATAACCGGAAAACAGTAGAGTAAAGTGTAGTAAGTGGATTACAAAGAAATAATTAAATAACAAATGTTTATTGTGGAGTAATTACAATAATAATTACGTCTATTATCATGTGTTTGATTTTTCTTTACAAGATTCTTATTAACTATGTAAATACTAATTAATGTTTTAATCCAGTTTAGAGAGAGTTCAGATACTTGAAGTAGGCTTATTAGTTCTTCACTCCGCGGGTTTAGCATTATTCGGCAGCTTTAAAGTTCAATGTTTAAAATTAAACATATACATATACTTATTTAAAACAAAGCAGTTAGTTATCGTGCACAAAATATGCAAGACCTTACTACAGGTAGGTAAGTACCTGGGATAAGTAAGAACATTTAGTAAGTACCTAGTTAGTTAGGTATTGAATATTAATACATAGGTAGGTACCAGTGCCGGATTTAGATTTTTTATGAGTGTAGGCCACTTTTTTCCGCCGCCCCATGTAGGTACTTTTCTAAAATTATAGTTTTCTATTGCGATTACATTCACTCACGCAGTAATCGATACTTATTAATATAGTAGTAGAGGCCATAAGGTCTGTACTTAGAAGAAAAATGAAAAAGTGGGTCAGAAGACGTAAAATTACCATCTGAACAAAAACAAATATGACGTTTTTGAAAAAAAAAATGTCTGTCTGTCGGTCGGTCAATTTGTATGTATGAGCAAGATTTCGATGAAATTTAGTATATAGATAGAATAGAGCCCGGACCTCTCAACTATAACATTTTTATGTTGATTCGTCACATAAATGGCAGCTTGATATCTCTATGCTACACGGTCTCATATAAAACTGGGATCTCGATTGACTGGATGGCGCGCATGAACTTCTGTGGTACAGCTAAAACATACGCTACAACACATGAAACCAAGACATCGGTGCGTGTATTACTAGGTAGGGGTGGGGGGTAGAGGTGTATTAATAAATTTCTCAAGGTAGATTTAAAAAATTCCGCGTTGTTTTAGATTTAAGAAAATAGTATTCAAATACAACAAAACAAGTCGTAACGTCTATATATCCTCGATGGGGTAGGCAGCGGTACTTTAAGTACCTACATTTCGCCATAGGGATGTTTTTACTCCTATGTAATAGGGTGTGAGCGTATTAACCGTCTACGTTGTACTGTTCCACACTACGGACAGCTATTAATAATTTATTTGTCAGAAAACCTCATAACTGTCCGACACGGGTATCGAACCCAGGACTTCAATATTCCAAATTTGAGCTTCCTCCCCTACACAAAGACCGAGCGAGCGAAGCCGCTGGCGGGTCAGCTAGTATAGATAATAGTTAAAAATAGGTACAATAACAGTAGGTACCTACTTGGATTATTAATTTTCGATAGGAATGATTTTCTATAGAGATTTAACGTATTAGTATAAAAACCATGAGAAAACCAGTGAACTTGTTTGACTTTTATCGCATTTGAATTAGCTCAAAAAGGGGCAAACCCGGAAAAAAATTTAAGTAGCAATTTTCCTTCGGTATTGGTTGGTCGTAAAATTGAAAATAAACGAGTGATTCCGTAAACAAAAATTTACGCTTAAAATCAAGATGGTGGATGAAGCATAGGCGCGACTACCACGCAAAACAAAATGTAGACTGCCAGTGACCTTTTCCAAGGAATTCTGAAGAAAAATTGCTACTTTTATTTTTTTCCAGGCAAATCCTTATTTAACTGGGCTATTTATCCTCTGAAATCGAGAGATCGAGCGTCCTCTAAAATTTGCCGCCCCTAGGACGCCGCCGCCCCTAGGCCGCGGCCTATACGACCTATTGACAAATCCAGGACTGGTAGGTACCTACTTAATTAACCATAAAGTAATGCTGTTTCCAACATTATATCCAGCTTTGTTATCCCCGTATCATCGGCATAATTATAGGGGTTAGTACTTACTCACAGTCAACCATCCACGGGTATAACTCTAAAAAAGTATTTTTTTAACGCAGATACACTTCCTGACTTATTATGTCTTCTTAGGATATCATTTATAAAACTGTAGTACGTCATCACTTTGCTCTATTGCCAGTAGTTTCCGCAGCGTACGCGATATAAGGATTCTTTTGGTATTTATTTCACACCTTGGGTGTGACATAAAACACATATCGAAGTTTTCATACGGATTCTTATCTTTTTGAAAATATTCCATCGCCGCTATTCATGCGCTGCTGTTCATCAGGGATACTGTAGGATTCTATAAGTGTAATATTTGTTTCAACACAAAGGGGACTCTTATTGAACGGTAATTAGAATCTAAATGCAGCGTATTTCGAATGCGTGCTTTTTACTTTTCATTCCCGCACGAGTGCAAAAATTAGACAGATTTTGAGACAGAAAAGAGTGACAGATTTTTTCAAAACTATCAAAAAGGTAAACGTACAAGTCAATGCATTGGAATAAATAAATTTGGTGCCATGCCGAAAGAAATCGCAAAATTTCTAGTTTTACCAGATGCAGAATCTAATACAGGACATAGCTTTAGGCGAACGTCAGCCACATTATTGGCTGATTCAGGAGATGATTTGCTTACATTAAAGCGCCATGGTGGGTGGCGCTCCGATGCAGACGCAGAATCGTATGTAGAAGATAAAGCAGAAATAAAGACAACATAAGTGCCAGGATAACCAAGGATATCAATCTTCGCGCACTTGTTGCATAATGTACTATTCAAATCGGTCCAGTTGTTTCGGGGGCCGTTTAATGTAAAGAAACAAACTAACCTTTCCTCTTTACAATAATATATAGTAGTGTAATATAGTGAAGACAAATATATTAACTTCTTGGAGTGCGGAGCACAACACGCTGCCTTACGACGCTAACCGCTGTCGTCGGATGTGCTAATCCAACCAAAAGCCTCCGATAATAATATCGACACATGCATTATAATTTGCGCAAGTGCCTCGTTTTTCTTACAATATTTTCCTTAATCAAACGAACAATAGGAAACCCACACACAGGTTATGGAGTAAGGCTACGGGGCCCTCATCATGGGGGATTAACCCACCCAATGTAGCCTATGGAAAACTTGAAAATCACCACAACTCTATCTGCTTTTTTTTACGGGTATGGGCGTTTGTGTCGTAATGTCGTATGGGATATTGCTATGGGGTTCAGCGGTTGATATAGAGACCATCTTTATCCTACAGAAACGTGCTATTCGAGCTATATACGAAATGGGTCCCCGTCAATCTTTGTTGGATTTATTTAAAGAAATAATAATATAATAATAATTTAATAATAATTTATTTCCAAGTAGAAAATTTCAAATAAAAACAGATTTGGCGTCGAGCCTCAAACTAGGCGAGAGCCTGTATCTTGAGACTCTGAGTGCGGTTTACTAGGAAGATAGCCAGTTTTAACAGGGTATGAAGTTATACAATATTAAACAGTTAGCAATTTATAACAAATACATATAATAGGTATGTTCCTACCTTAGTAAAAATACAATTAAGGTAATAGGTAAGAGCTAGTTAATAAATTTATACATACACAATTTATATTTATATATATGTATCATAATATAATAATTAATTACATAATATCAAAGCTAAATAGTGAAGTATTTTAATTGGACATTTTGAACAAAACTATGCAGGTTGTGTGTGTGAAAGGGGTGGGTTGAGGGTGTGTGTGTGTGTGTGTGTGTGTGTGTGTGTGTGTGTGTGGGTGCGTGTGTGTGTTGCTTTTTTAACTTTGATTTGGAGATTGTTGCAGTTCGCAAGTGCGTCTAAAAGTATGGAGCCTAAATTTAGTTTTAGATTAAACTTTCTGTGTCCTCATAAGAAAGCTTTAACAGAAATTCCCTGACTATCTTATTACATGTGAAAACTGTATATAGAATACAATGTATATAGAAGAGAAAGATTATTGGAATACTCCACTTCTGGTAAGCTGTCACCCATAAAATGTAGTACCTAAGTAGAAACATTGTAAACATCTATATAAAAAAGAATGGCCCCGAGTTTCTTGCCGCTTCTTCTCGGTAAGCTCTATATATTTTGGAACGCGGCGGTAGAGTCTTTAAAGTACATTATAATGAAAAATTGACGTTCCTAAGTGCGTCTTTGATGCCTAAATTGAATAAATGATTTTGACTTTGTGTTTGGAAAGTGAGCTTTCCACTGTCCAAAAGCAACCGCCCTCGTTCCACCTCTACCTCAGTCTAGTCTAGGGGCATTCAGACGCTCGTGAGACCGCGAAGACCAATTCATTGTACTCAAAACTCTTTTTATGTTTGAAAGCTAGTACTTCCCGTGTGGTCCCATTTAAATTTCATCAAATTCGGTCTAGTAGTTTAGGAGATACACTCAAATAACTGAATAGAATGGAAGTCGGTATTACATTTTTCAAATTGTACTTGTAATTAATACTAGTTTATCCCGCCAGCGGCTTCGCTCGCTTGATCTTAGTGTAGTGGCGAGAGTTATTCTTAAAATTTAAATACCTTTTTTATTTATAAACCAATTGACATGAAACAAAATGTTAAGTGCAGCTTACCACAATATATTACTGAAAACACATCTAAATCGGATGAGCCGTTTCTGAGATTTACGTACACACGCGACAAACACAGACAAACAGATAAACTGAGTCAAATTATAATGATCATTTGTTTTCATCCTATTTTCGTTTATAAAAGCCCCGATAATATTTTTTCTCATAAATCTTCCATGTGCAGACAGCGATCCGTTACATTTTTTTTTATGTATAGATTCATCCTTATGATCACTAAACGAAGCCTTTTGAGACTTGTGCATGCAGCGTGGAGTGTGTCTTGTGACCATACTTCTGTAGTGGTAGGGCGAAGCTCCCGTGTCAGCGTCACATTGTCGTCTACTGCGGAAAGTTTTTTTACAGCAAATTAACGACAAATATAAAACAATCCAAATGTTAACAAAATACTACAGTGAAACATGAAATTTGCATTTAAATTGATATCATGGCATTGTAAATGGCCAGTTGAGTTGTAAACACCTTCTAGAGATATGCAAAAATGATATTACGAAGGATGTCTTCGTCACACCTCGGCTGACATGATGTATGAAAAAGAATTAAACCGAGTTCCATCACTGAATAGTAAGGAATTTCAACAATGATAACCGTTTATTGTATATGAACACACTTGCCATGTTAATGACGTCATTATTATTTCCATAAGAATACGTTTATTTGATATTTTAATTTTAGAGAGACGGGATTCGAAACCGTGTCTTCCGATATACCGTGTACACCATATTCGTTTCACTTCTCTGCCGTACATACTTGAGTATTTAATATTTCATAGAAAAGAGTTTTCCAATAATATTCGCTTGCGTCCGTTCTTGACAAATGTGCAGTGGTCAGTGCCCACTGAAGGACGGCGGCGGCGGCGGTGCGGGACGATTCGGGCGCATGTAGGAAATCGCATCGCAATGGCGTTCACTTTGAATCGCCCACGTAGGACATCGCCTTAGCGTTTGTGCCACAGAACACTTTACTACTATGAAAAGTGTTAATCCCTATCCTATACCCCCTTTACGGGCTACAAGCTATCAAGCTATCACTGAGTCAAGATTTGGCTATTTTTACTTAATACATTCGAATTAGAATAACTTCTTAGCCTTTCGCGATTCCTAAAGAAATTTTATTTTTATCCTAAAGTTACGAACACTTTTCAGTGAACATGGCCACTCTACTCTACACGTAAAATATAAGCGAAGAAATCGTCGAATCCCACACGTTGCAGTTCCTGGAAAAGTAGGTTGATCTATTGTATTATTGGCCAAATATGGCGAATCGCAATTCACCGGGTTAAAGTATTATTATATTATTTTTTTTTATTAATTTCATTAAAATAAATGGAAAATGTAATAAAATAAATTATTTTAAGCGGAGCACATTCAAATACAGTTTCCCATTTTTATTATTGTTGTAATGTAACACTTAAAGTCATGTGTACTTATTCAGAGACTAGCTGCGCCCCGCGGATTCACCCACGTGATGTTTGTATATTCGTTAAGATTTCTAATTCTATGCAGTCTGCGCAACTTACTTAAAAAAACCTTATTATTATTATAGATATTAGAAAACTTATAAAAAAATGTATTTGCAATCGTAGTAGGCTCGGCCGGTATATAATGTATATATATATATACAGGCTGACTGGTTGAACACTTTACATATTGATATATAGTGCTCAGTACTCGATTCTCGTTCTAATTAAGAAAAAAAAATAGGTGCCTAATATTTACCTAATTTAACTTTAATTGTCTACTCAAAACAATAAACATGGTCACTCGCGGCGCGCGTGTAGTAATAAAATTTGCCTTAGCGCGGCAAGTTAAGTACTTGTTTGTTTACACCGGCGCGGCGCGGCCGGGCGGGCGGCCGACGATCGCGGCATCCTTTGATTCCTGTGAACGCGGCGCGGGCGGCGCGGCCCTTTGGGTCATTAACCCCGTTCGGACGCAGCTTGATTCCTTTGAACGTGGCGCGGCGCTTTGGGTCATTAACCCCGTTCGGACGGTGTCCATAATTTTCGAGTTATAGCACATTCATAGAATGAAGGTTTCCTCTGTAGTTTAACGGTATTTTTTTAATTTTATTTTTTTAAACGTTTCATGTGACCATGAATTATCATGTCCTTGTTTATGTAAAGTGTTCAACCAGTCAGTCTGTATATATATATATATATATACAACAACAAATGAGCGTGTTCGGGGGACCACTTGGAGAATACAAGTTGGCCAAAAAAAAATCCCCGACCCCCCAATATGTTTATTTTTTTTGTGATTTTACCTTTTTTCTCCCAAATTGTACCTATTTACCACCATAACATTTGTAAAATCTGTCTTAGACCGGATGTTTTTAGTTGAATTTGGTCTCTAATACACCTCCAGGCCACGCAAAGCAAAATTGGTACAATATTGGAGAAAACGAGAAAATTCACAAAAAAAAGTTAAAAAAAATTGGGGTGTCGGGGATTTTTTTTGGCCAACTTGTATTCTCCAAGTGGTCCCCCGAACACGCTCATTTGGTTTGTCGGTCCCTCTACCAAACACCCTGTATATCATAGTATCACTTGTATTATAATATATATATATATATATTTATTTATATATATATAATATATATATACCGCCATTTTCTGACGTCGCAGCTTCCACAGTCTTTATTATTTGATTTCACGGTTGCTAAGGAAGCTGGAATGATTCACCTAATGGAAGACTTAACGTTATTTCGTTTCCGTATACAATAATGTAATTTTCAACACATTAGCGCGGAAAGAACAAACATATAATGATTCTTTAACCACACAGCGACAAATACTATAAAAATAATATATGAAAGTTACAGGAAATGGTGTGCACATACACCCTACTGTAAATTATTAATTGAAGTGACAAATGCAATTATTTTAATATTTTATAACAAACTAGCGACAGCCCGCGACTTCGTTCGCGTAGTAGGCTCGGCCTTCGGCCTCGCCATAGCCTCCCATCTTTTTTTAATTTTTTAATGTAAGAACATTACTTATATGAATTACATTTGTAAAGTCATTCTCAAGTTACCAAGTTACAGCGTGACCAGGGGAAATAGGGATTTATTTTTCTACCGACTTCCAAAAAGGAGGAGGTACTCAATTCGACTGTATTTTTTAATACTAGTTACCTCATAGCTTTCGATAGGGTGAACCGATTCTAGAAATTACTTTTTGTTTAAAAGCTGGTGCTTCCCGTGTGGTACCATTTATATACTTATATATATTTCATCAAATTCAGTCCAGTAGATTTTGAGTTACACTCCATTAACTGAATAGAATGGAAGTCGGTATTATTTTTTTCAAATTGTAGTTGTTTAAATTAAACTTGTAATATTTTATAACTAACTAGCGACTGCCCGCGACTTCATTCGCGTAGGCTCAGCCTTCGCCCTCGCCATAACCTCTCATCTTTTTTTATTTTTTTAATGTAGGAACATTCTGCGACATTTTAGAAAACATTAAAAAATAGATGAATTACATATATGTAAAGTCATTCTCAGGTTACAACGTGACCAGGAAAATAGGGGTTAATTTTATACATATACTAACTGCTCTCCGCGGTTTCACGCGCGTGGTGATGGATGATGATGATGATGAATCAAAATACATAGCTTATGTTACTCAGGGTGAATGTAGCTTTCCAATGGTGAAAGAATTTTTGAAATCGGCACGGTAGTTTTTAAGTTTATTCATTACAAACATATACACAAACAAAAATACAAATTTTTCCTCTTTTCATTATTAGTGTAGATAGAATATAGATAGCCATAGATTATTGTGAAGCATCAATAATTTGTTAATAATAAATGTTTGTGGGACTTAAGGACGAACATTGATTTATTCCAAATATGTTCATGGATTTTAAGCGGCATAAAACTCTTTAGTGCTAATAAAATAACTGTATTACACGGTTAAATTGAAAATGCTCTGTTTACTCGCCTATAACTTGCAGTAAGGTGCTAATTTAACTTTGTAGGGATACATTCTATCAAGCATAAGGTTACAATTGTATTATGCACGTGTGCATTATAGCTCGGTTTATGGCCCTAAAAGATAAAGGCTTACTTTACGAGCAGGTGTGTTGAAAATTACATTATTGTATACGGAAGCGAAATAACGTTAAGTCTTCCATTAAGACTGTGGAAGCTGAGACGTCAGAAAATGGCGGTATTTGACATTTGGGATAAAAAACTTCTTTGATTTTTATAGTTTTTTTGCCGTTGTCCGTTTAAATTAGTCTTAGAGCATAGATAAAAGGCACGTGTTAGAAAACGTGTTACCGCTCATTAATACTATTCTTTATTCTGTGACTCGACGTGGGACCACAGATGATGATGTAGTTAGTTAGTAGGTATTTAGAGTCTTCTTCCTCGAAGACAATTTAGATGGACTGCGTTTTGGTTTGATGGTATGGGTGCCGGTGTAAGGCACATGTGACTTAACAACTTAATGGCTCAGGGTTACGGGCGCAGTGCAGTTTGTCACTTGTAAGGAAATGCATCTGTTCTAGGCAGAAGTTACCACTTAACATCAGGTGGGCCTTTGCTTCTACCGATTCCTTACAGTACAAAAATTCAATGTTTTGCGCAGTATCTACTAATTACATGGTTTAAATTGAAAACATTTTTGTAGTGCGCTGTACCACAGAATAAATAATAGCTCTAAGATGACGTTATTTAAATTTAAATAACGTTTTATAAGTAAGCCAGTACATGTCGTAGTAATGTACTAGATTAGGATTGAGTATACATGATCTTAATTTATGGTCGGTTATTGCTGTTTACCTCAAGCATTTACAGTGTAGCGACCTCTACCGGATCCTACGCACAACTCATCGCTACATACGTAACCAAGCGCAGAAGCTTATCTAGCGAACACTGATAACAATCAACATCCATACTACGACACGAAAGCTAGCAGATAACAGATGGCGCTAATATCAATCCCACAATAAATTACTCGAACGCAAAAAGTGACAAGATCTTGAATCGCAATGGCGAAATTTACACGGCACAGCAACCTCAAACCCATACAAACTCTAAAGATGGACTATTTAGACAGCTGTCCCTGGGCCAACAACACCTGGGAAGATCTTCTCTGAACCAGGTGAGATGAGTTGTGTGTGAAGATGAGACGAGACGAGAGAGAACTCAGGACAAATCCTGCGATCTGGTAACCCTATAGGGTGATAAACATATAACTAGAAGAATATTGAATATGAATGTGGACGGATATAGGGGGCAGAGGAAGGCCGAACAACGTGACAATATTGGTAATAGACTAGATGAAAAAAATGTTGAATATAATATAGGTACGTACGTAGTATCGTCCCCACCCGACCCCACTTAGCTTCGGATAAGGACAGGAAGAAGACGACTTATGGTTTAACACCATATCGCATGCGTAAGTAAAATAAAGCTAGTATTTCTTCATTATCACATCACATATTATTAAAAATTAAAACTAATCAGTAGTTTTAATTTTTAAATTGGTTTGTTGTTTGGGGGCTTAGTCACACACGTCCACCGCAGTGGTCAATATTATTCCTAAACTGCAACTATAGAAAAAAATACAACTGTAGCAATTACAAGTTAATAGGATTAAGTAAATAACTGAGTGAACTAAGCTAAAGTCTCGGAGTGACGAGCACAGCGCAGTGCTACGCTGAACAACAATTTTAGGGGTGGCACAGATGGCACTTCAATTGTCAAACGTAATACTTACCATCAGGCGCACGACATGTCAGTCCAGAGATATCTAATTGCATTAAAAACATTCCTCGTCATCACGCACAAATATTTGCCCCAAACAGGAATGGAACCTGGGACCGCCGTTTCGATATACCAACTGAGATAACGAATGTCTCCAACATTTTACGAGTACTTATTTATCTAATATTGTCGCCAAGAACTCATATAATGTACCATATTCCCCAGGTACGTGTATATACATACGTTTTTTTATTGAAAGAAAAACTAAGTACTTACCTATTAATTTATTGATTCAGGCATTACTTTGCTGAAGCCCTATTTATAAACCGACTTCAATAAAGGAGGCGGTTATATATTCGTGTGTATCGATTTTTTTTATTTGTATGATAATCGATATCTCCTTAAATGGGACCATTGAAATTTCATCAAATTCGGTCAAGCAATTTTTGAGTTACACTCCAAAAATTGTAAATTGCTACGCCTATCTTGATGATATTATCATTGACGGTGAATGACAATCGATTCCGTAAATAGCAAGGGTCACTAAAAACGATGAAAAAAATGTTTACCAAAAAATGGAAGCGACTTTAAAACCAAAAAGTGTGAAATAACTTGTCGAAGTCGGTACCATGCGCACGATATTGTGATAATAGGTACCTACTTTTGAACTATCATGGTAACGGCTTCAACAAGTTCTTTCACACTTTTTGGTTTTGAAGTCGGTTCCATTTTTTGGTAATTTTTTTTTTATCAACATCTACATCTCCTGAGGGTGGCTCATGTAGAGGCGAAACAGTCAAATCGTTTATGGTTGATTGGGTTGTTCTGTGTGTTGCTTATTCTGTATACATTCACATTTGCATTTTATGGGGGAGGGAGGGTGCACACTGCATTTCTGCTATAAGTTTTTTCCAGCGAAAGTGTCACTCAATACTTCTTTACATCTCTCATATTCGGTAAGTAGGTCCTTATTACTCCCAAATGGGGCTTGTAGGTGACCAATTAGCGTTCTAAGGTAATAATGAAGCTAGAAAAGCCCTAGGGCGGTTTACAACCCTCATATTCGGTAAGTAGGTCCTTATTACCCCCAAATGGGGCTTGTAGGTGACCAATTAGTGCTTTAGGGTAATAATGTAGCTAGAAAAGCCCTAGGGCGGTAAATAATTAAAAAAAAACACTTCACTCTTTCAAAAAGTTTGCGTACATATAACCGTCATACTGGCAATAGACATCATGCATTCAGCCCAATGACAAAAGAGGTCGCTTCGCTATTCAGCCTTGTCTTCGTTTAAGTATCAATTCAATTTTTTTCTATATAGTCATATATTTCTATTTAGTCATAAATTTTATTTTTGTAATGCCGGTTTTTTTCTACTTACCTCACAATAAAGATGTAAAGCAGAGTAGTTAGTTCGGGTGTAAGCATCAATTGCACCCTCGAACTATAGGCGCCCTCGCTGCGCTCGTGCTCCTTAACATCTCGGGCTGCAATTGATGCCTTACAGCCCTTGGCTACTAATCCACTATTTAATACAGTTTAGAAAAATATAAGATACAGTTATCAGCAATTCAGCATGATGGTGTACAGATTAACAATGTGGGGTTCCGAATCGTTGATTGATACAGACAGTTGGTGGTTACGGTTGCCGTCCGTATATTCACGGTTGAATAATTCACGAGAAGCTCCCGTTGCTATGCCAGGATCTAGGATGCTGCGAGGAGGTGCCAAAACATGACTACCATTTAGCTACCACCACTCGTGCCATTTACTCCGTGAGAGGACGGAGTTGAAGAATATTTCCTTTGGCGTTGGGATGCAAATTTTAAGGGACGAACAAACCCGACTTACTTGGTGGTAGGAAGTTAAATTACAGGGCGAAAGAGCCTCAAAACCCTCTCGGGGTGACGAGCTCGGTGCAGTGCTACGCAAAACTACAGTTATACGCTGGTGACACTGCAACTTTCATAGGCAAGCGTAGTGCTTACAATGGTAAGCATTACGGAACTCGACTTGCCCGTGAAAAAACCTCCAAGTAATTCGTGAACAAGCATGTGAGGGATTTGAAGGGAAGCTAGTGAAACTGGGTTAATCAAACTCAAATGTCTCAGGGTGACGACCGCTGTGCAGTGCCAAGCAAAACTTCAGCTATAAGTTTTGAGTGTCACTGCAACATTTACATAGGGCACATTTCTATACCCACTTGCCTTCATGCGCACGTCTTGCCCGAGGAATGAGGAGCAGTAAGTACTTACAGCGCAAATCAGTCTAATATATATAAAACCTTTTTTATAAATTTTATAGCCAACAAAGTCATTTCTGTATATAGAGCCTATAACTTTCTAAGCCACTTAGAAAATATAAAATCCCTATTTTGGATAACAAGTTGTCACTGTGATAACAGTATGGACAGATCAGTAAGTAATTTTGTTCCTGTTTTTAATTTTTACATAATCTTTTCGTAAGCTTTATTTAGATAAGTAAACTAGCTGGTGTCCGCGACTACGCCTGCTCAGGATTAGTACTTCGAGTAGCGTATTATTTCTCCAAGGGCATGTCTATCTAAATACCAAAATATCAAAAAATATGTACATAGTCAAACGCAATTGCTATAATAGTATTATTCGAGTCCATTTAAATACTTAGTATATCAATCAGTAAACAATAATTATAATATAAAATGAATCACCATGCAAAAACCGGCCATTACATTTCATCACCCTTGACTGTCGCCGAACACATCGAGCTGTCAAATTGACTTGGCTTTTGACTAAGCTATCAGAAACTGGCACAAACTTTGTCAGAACTGTCATCATTACGATCTTTACGTAGGCGGAGATATTATTATTTTGTATATGGTGTGCCCAAGCATATTTTGCTTTTTCAATTTTTACAATGTGAATTTTTGAGACAGGATAGTAAGGGCACCTTACCTTACCTAAGGCAGTACCTTAACCGTTATAGTTATCAGGAGACGTTTTTAGGAGACTATCCATACATTTTTAAGGTTTTCTGAACGGCATTTACAATTTTGGAAAAAATTGTACAGTCAGCAAGAAAATGGTAATTTTACACAAAAACTTTTTTGATGCAAACCGATCCTGTTTCTTTAAGGATCAAAAGTCTCTACTGGACCGACGGAGGTTTGAGTATTAGAAATGTCAGAAATCGCGAAAAACTGTCCCGTCTCAAAATATCATTCTGTATTAACCAATGAAAAATTTTACTCAAAAAAGGAATCTTGAAAACTGTAGAACTAATTTATGAGTCCTTACAAAACGAATACATTGCTTTATTAACCAACTATAGACGAGGTGAAAATTCTCATTTAAAAAATTCACCGTCGGCTGAGAACTTTTCGAGCTTTGCTCGCTTAATAATAGAAAAAAGGTGTTCGCGTATGTGGATGATATCGTAGGTCCGAAGTCGGTTTCGTTCGTGTTTTTCAAATAACTACCTGTATTTCTTTCCTATCCTCAAGGGACTTATTAAAGAGAATATAACGCTACGCTACACTTGCATTATAACAAGGTATGGTTACTGGTGGTCGCTTATAAAATACACAAATACACGAAAATAATATCAATGAGCGTTTATCACCATTTATATTATTTTCAAAATCATGTATTACCATTTATATTGTTCCATTCATGCTTTGAATTAATATTTAAAAGGGGTTTAAAAATCCTAACCACTCAGAAAGCGACAGTGCCCCACTCTCCCCCGTGAAGGGGAGCGAACGATCATCGAAGGCTGGTGATGGAACACCACCGCCCGTCTCACGCTCAGGACACCGCGCCACGTCTCATCAACGTGGTTAGGCGCGACTCACGTATAGTGTTAGTCTTGGGGAGAACTTACTATAGAAATGATCCTATGAAGTAAGGTCTTGTCGAATTTGAACTTCGCGCGCGGCCTCGTTGTTTGCCGGAGAATCTTGTCATCGCGATGTAGGATTCGGGCGCTCGCTGCGGTCCGCCATCTAGTTTTCTTTGAAGGAACTATCGTTCACGTGCGCAGCTGGTGTCACCATGACGTCCACATATCACCAGTAATATGCATTCGTCTTTGGTTTTAAATACCGGATGACGTCATACTTGTGTTACTTTATAATTCCTTTTGTTTTAGTAGACACTTTTAGTAGATCATTTGACAGACACTATCAAAACCTATTATTGGAACACCGTGCAAGGCACGACATGAGATGAGACTGTGTTTAGAAACAAACGACAAGGATGAAGAAAATTATAGCTAGAACGGACAATATTAATCCTCTGGCCTCTGTTTCACGGAATTATTATATTTTCTAAGCCTGCTCGACCCCAGTAACAATTAAGTTCCCGGAAGAACAAGCCTATAATGGGAATATAAACGGAAAACAGTAGAGTAAAGTGTAGTAAGTGGATTACAAAGAAATTATTAAATAACAAATGTTTATTGTTAATTAATTACAATAATAATTACGTCTATTATCATGAGTTTGATTTTTCTCTACAAGATTCTTATCAACTATGTAAATACTAATTAACTACCTAGCTAATCCAGTTGAGAGAGAGTTTAGATACTTGAAGTAGGCTTATTAGTTTCGGCAAATTATTCGGCAGCTTTAGAGTTCAATGTTTAAAATTAAACATATACATATACTTACTTAAAACAAAGCAGTTAGTTATCGTGCACAAGTTCTTTATTTGTAAACACAGTCCTAGTACCAAGTTCAGATTAGTTATATAGATTGTTTACAGTTTTAGATCAACAACCCAATGTAGGTTTGCATTTAGTTTGTATTAAATTAGAGTCACCTATTTAAGTTTTTAAGTTTATCAATTATTGTTTAGCATTACATTTAATCAATTGAGTTATAAGTTTAATTAGAATTAGGGTAATTTAAGTTGTACATTGAATACCAAATACAAGAATTGTATTTATATAGAATGTCAGAGTTTAAGAACTAAGTAGGTATTCAGTGTATCATAATAAAAGTATTTGATATACAAGGAGTCTGAGTTTGTCCTTGTATATCCTCAGTTTAGCTTTTTGTAGATACGAAAAGTTACTAGTAAGTGCCATTGAGTGTGAAACAAATGGCTAGTTTTACAAAAGAACAAGTAAAAATTTTCAGCGAAAAAAAATATATGTAGGTAGGTTATTTTTCTGTGGGTGAAAATCAATTTGGTATATACTCGTAGTTAGTTTAAATTAAGTACTTTGATAGAATAGTAAATTAGATTTTATAGGTAATGTAATTAAGGTAATGCAAGAACAAGTAAGTAAGTATATAACAAAAAATATGTAAAATTTTCGAAAAATAATATAAAAAATGAGTTTATCGATTTCTGCGTTAAAGACGCTTGTTTGTGGATGGATCTATGCCTCCGAGGTGTTACCTCTGTGCTTTTAGGGGACTTCTACACCATGCAGCACATACAGCCGGCAAATTCTGAACAAGAACCCCAAGCCGACACAGGGAATTACCAATTTGATTCTCAACGCACACACAGAACACAAGAAATTGCATAATACACAATACACACAGTAATATGGCGATTTGTCACACCAGGAAGGATATTGCTATCTGTCTGCTTAGAAGGGCGCCAATGAAACCTCTTTCCCTGCCTACCTAGAGTAGGAGTCAGTTAAACTACTTCACATTGGATCCATGGTTTATGCAATACATTTATTTATCTTTATCTTGAATGTTAAAAAAACTTAATGCAAGTAAATACCGCTTCCGCCGGCGGCCCTGCCCGCACGCATAGTGTTTTGTGCCACAGATACATTTTTCTGCTAGAAAAAGTTTTTCTCCCTATCTTATACCCCTTTCAAGTTACAGGCTATCACTGAGCCAAGTTTTGTCAATTTTGACTATTTAATAAATTAGAATTACAATAATTTCTTAGGCTTTCGCGATACCTAAAGAAACTTTATTTTTATCCCAAAGTTACGAACACTTGTCAGTGAATATGGTCACTCTACTCTACCTGTAAAATATAAGCGATGAAATCCGTTATAAAAATTAATATAATAATAATATAATAAATTAAAGTATAAATTTAAGCGGAACACATTCAAATACAATTTCACATTTTTATTATTGTTATATTGTAACACCATGTGTACTTATTCAGAGACTAGCTGCGCCCCGCGGCTTCACCCACGTGGAGATGTTTGTAGAGTCGTTAAGATTTCTGATTCTCTGCAGTCTGCGAAACTTACCTAAAAAAACCGTAAAAACCTTCTTATTATTATTATAGATAAAAGATAAATAAAGGCCGTTATAGGAAACTTATAACGGTCGGTATATATATAATTTCTTATATATATACATATATATATATATATATATATATATGGAAATGAACAGAACTCAGAAAATTTTGTACATTTTTCAACACATTTGCGAGGAAAGAACAAAAATATAATGCTTTAACCACACAACGACATATACGATAAAAATAATATATGAAAGTTATAGGAAATGGTGTGCACATACAGCCTACTGTAAATTATAATTTTGAAGTGACCAAATGCAATTATTTTATAACAAACTAGCGACTGTGGTGGAAGAAGTTTTGAAATCGGCTCAGTAGTTTTTTGAGTTTATTTATTACAGACATACACACACAAATGTACAATGTTTTCTTCTTTTTATTCATCATCATCATCATCATCATCAGCCTGTAGCAGTCCACTGCTGGACATAGGCCTCTCCAATTGCACGCCACTTAGGTCTATCTTGGGCTTCTCGCATCCAGTTTTTGCCAGCCGTCTTGCGCAGATCGTCACTCCACCGTGCCTCAGGACGTCCTACACTACGTTTGCCGAGACGCGGTCTCCACTCTAGAACTCGTTTACCCCAACGGTTGTCGGTTCTACGGCTAATATGGCCAGCCCACTGCCACTTCAGCTTGCTGATCCGGTGGGCTATGTTGATGACCTTGGTTATCTGACGGATCACTTCATTTCTGATGCGATCCCTCAGAGAAACACCGAGCATAGCCCTTTCCATAGCCCGCTGAGCGACCTTGAGCTTGTGGACCATTCGAGCCTTCAGTGTCCACGTTTCGGCTCCGTATGTAATGACGGGTGGGACGCACTGATTGAAGACTTTCGTCTTCAGGCACTGTGGAATCGGCGAAGTAAGGACTCGACGTAGCTTCCCAAACGCTGCCCAACCTAGCCGAATTCTTCTATTCACCTCGTTCTCAAAGTTGTTTTTTCCCAACTGCAATGTCTGCCCGAGGTACACATATTTTTGAACAACTTCGAGAACGGCGCCGTGTATCGCAATCGGTTCCGGTAGAACATGTTCGTTGAACATGACCTTGGTTTTGTCCAAGTTCATCCGTAGGCCGATGCGTATAGAAGAGTCACGTCACTTCTTATTATTATTAGTGTATAACTATGTAGTAGATATAATATAGATAGATATTGATTATTGTGAAACTTCAACAATTTGTTAATTGTAAATGTTTTTTTGACTTACTTAAGGTCATCACATTGATTTATTCCAAAAATGTACATGGACTTTAGCGGCACAAAACTCTTATGTGCTAATTAATTGAAAATGCCCTGTTTCCTCGCCAATAACTTGCAGTAAGGTGCTAATTTAACTTTGTAGAGATAATTATGTCAAGCATAGGTTACAAATTGTATTATGCACGTGTGCATTATAGCTCGGTTTATGGCCCTAAAAGATAAAGGCTCACTTTACGAGCAAGTGTGTTGAAAATTACAACGAAATAACGTTAAGTCTTCCATTAGGTGAATCACTCCAGCTTTCTTAGCAACCGTGAAATCAAATAATAAAGACTGTGGAAGCTGAGACGTCAGAAAATGGAGGTATTTGACATTTGGGTAAAAAAAACTACTGTGACAAGGGATTGTGTATAGTTTTTTTGCCGTTGTGCGTTTAGTGAAGCGATAGTCAAAGGCCAAAAAGTGTATTAGATCTGTCTGCCATTTGCACACTACTGATTCATGTAAGCCGTATTTTAGACAGTTAAAAATATTGACATTTCCTTGTTTATATATTTATGAAAGTGGTATTATTTACAAGAATATCTTTTTAACAACCTCAGAAGCGAACAACACAAAAAGAAAATCTTGACACTTACCCACATAACTACTTTTTTATGGCAACAGCGAGTTTGGTATGGCGCCTTGGTTAAATAATCACCTACCTAAATCGATAATAGAATCAGAGTGTGTTATAACGTTTAAGAGAGAATTGATCAAATTATTAGTAACCAAATGTTATTACACGATTAAACAATATTTAAATAACAATTTAGTGTAAGTTAAATGAAATGTACAATTATCTATAGTACTAATATTATAAAGAGGAAAGATTTGTAAGTATGTTTGTAACGAATTGGCTCAAAAAGGAACGGACCGATTTCAAAAATTCTTTCACCATTGGAAAGCTACATTCACCCTGAGTAACATAGGCTATATAAGATTCATCATCATCATCCGCGCGGGTGAAACCGCGGAGAGCAGCTAGTAGGTAATAAATGTATAATGTATGTAATTAGATCAAATGTGGGAACAAGAACAATGTAGCATCACTCTAACATACCGTTACTTACATGTTTGACATACAGTGTGATTGTAAATTAATTATAATTGGTTTAATTACTTTGTTATTCTAATCCAGTAATTAAAGTTTATCAGTTTATCTAATCCAGTATTAAGTAATTAAATTTAGGAATAATATTTGTACATAAAATAATATCAATTTGTATGTCGACGCATAATAAAAGTCAACCTAATTTTTGCATGTCGTTATGATGGAATCTGGAGCGCTACCTAACTATTTTTATGTAACATCTTATACATACTCATGTTCTAGCAAATAAATAACTTTGAATTTGAATTAGTCTTAGACCATAGATAAAAGACACGTGTTAGAAAACGTGTTACCGCACAGTACTATTCTTTATTCTGTGATTCGACGTGGGACCACAGATCATTAAGTCATACGTGTTTAGAGTCTTCTTCCTCGAAGACAATGTCACGCCGTGTGACCACTAATTTTACTATGTCTAGTTTTATTTTGATTTGGTATATACTTAGATAGATAAACTCTTTATTGCAATACCACATTATAAAATACAACAAACAAATAAAAAACTTAAAATTAAGTGTCACAATGGGCGGTCTTATCGCTCAGAGCGATCTCTTCCAGACAACCATGAGTCTACATACATTGTTGTATTAATTTACGGCCTTACTTATAAAAGCTGCTTAACATTAAATGTCGCTAATTAGTACTGCGCACAGCAGATTTTAGAGCAGTAGAATTAAGAAGTCTTTGTGAATGAGTTCGTCCGGGGCAGTACTGCCACTACACCTTTATCTATCGTGAAGCAGTAATGTTCGCATTACTGTGTTCTGGTTTGCAAGATATGCTTGCCGGCGAAATTACAGGCACATGAGACTTAACAACTTAATGTCTCAGGGTTACGGGCGCAGTGCACTTCGTTACTTGTAACGAACTGCATCTGTTCTAGGCAGAGGTTACCACTTAACTCTATCAATAAAAAAATTTAATGTTGTTCGCAGTAGTTACTAATCACATGGTTTTAATTAAAAACATTTTTGTAGTGCACAGTACTACATAATAAATAATAGCTCTAAAAAGACGTTTATATTTAAATATCGTTTTATAAGTAAGCCCGTACCTACATGTCGTAGTAATGTACTAGATTAGGATTGAGTAGATTGATCTTTATTTATGGTCGGTTATTGCTGTTTACCTCAAGCATTTACAATGTAGCGACCTCTACCGGATCCTACGCACAACTCATCGCTACATACGTAACCAAGCGCAGAAGCTTATCTAGCAGCAAAAACACTGATAACAATCATTGTCAGTACTACGTCACGAAAGCTAACAGATGGCGCTAATATCAATCCCATAATAAATTACTCGTTCGCAAAACAAGTTCTTGAATCGCGATGACGAAATTTACACGGCAGAGCAACACAATATCTTATCAGTAATCTGTGACAATATACAAACAAGCTCCAATGACGGACTGTTTAGACAGCTGCCTTTAGGCCAACAGCACCTGACATTTTATGACCACATTTCAGCCAGGTGAGATGAGTTGTAACAGCTATCACCGGATGGGTGGAGATAAGACACTCAGTAAGATGTGGAAGAAGGTCCATTGGTGAGCGTACAATACGCTTCGTCGCAAGGAGACCAGCAGAGCTTGCATGCTGAGTGCTAACAAATATTGATTAAATCCTTGAAAAATGGCGGCTCTATGTCAATTTTGACAACTCCAGTAAGCAAAAAAGTAAGTTGATGACTGGAGCTGACAAAATTGTGACAGAGCCGCCATTTTTTCGATTTCAATCAACATTTGTTAGCAACGGACCAACCATAGCTGAATTATGCGTTTTCTTATTCTGCTATTGAAAAACCGTCCAGCAGCAGTTACGTTTTTATTGACGTCAGCGATCGAATAAAAATTAATATTCTTTTAACTCGATAGGTGATGTACGCGACGCTAACTCATGTTCCTATTAGTAGTATCTGTTGGGATCAGCAACCCTCTTTAGAGGCAAGGTTCATTCATAAATCCATTGTTATTTTTTGTCCTGATGCGGACGAGTTAATACAATATACAATATTTATTTTAAATTAGAGTTTACGTTACGTTCCAATTTGTATATAAATAGTAAAATGGCTTTTTGGGTAATTAACGAACGGCAACCGGCGTCTAACTGCAGTAGAAGCGGGACAGTTTGTTGAACCTTGTGGAATAGTAGAACTAAACCCCCAGTAGAGACGACTTGCGCTAAGGTACGGACCTCGGCTTGGCCCGTCGCGGCCAGGGAGAGAAGAACAGAGACAAGGGGAATCGGAGAGACGATTTCTGACAAGAGGAAGATTGAAATAGCACCACCACCACCAAGAGAATAGATTAGCGTCGTTTGGGTTCGTAGTACCTACTGTTATTTTTCTGTGTTATGGGCGTGTCATGCGGAGGGATGATAACATATAACTAGAAGAATATTGAGTATGAACGTGAACGGATATAGGGGGCAGAGGAAGGCTGAACAAGGTAAGGTGGGATCGCATAAATAATGATGTATGAAATGAGTCGTATGAGCCTGCGATGACGGGTGATAGAGAATGGATAAGGAATACATGTTGTTCCGACCCCACTTTGTTTTCTTGTAACTTTAGAAACATTTATGAATGAACAAGAAATAATATTATTGTTTTAAACTTTCATGGTCACTATTGCAAACACGAAAACTTTCAAAAATTCAGCTAGAGTAGCTTGTACAGAAGTGACAAGTGTCGTGGCTGAAAATCAGCGCTGTAGGTTCGCCTGCAGCATTATGCTGAGCCAGGACCTTTTTTGGGCCGCACACGACAGCAATTTCTTTTCTTTTTCATGTATTGTTTACATAATATATTTTAAAAATAACCTATAATATTAAACAATGTTAATAAATATACTTATTGTAATGTAGTAACTAAGGTTATTTGTATTTTACCTACTTGTCTTTGCTGTATTATTCTACATTGCTTGCTGTGGTGTGGTTTGATGTCCAAAATAAACATTTTCTTTCTTTCTTTCTTTCTTTCTTTCTTTCAAACAGTGTATCCAAGTATCCTCAACTTAATTACATTATTATTTTCATACTTCGGATACGGACAGCAAGAATTAGACTTATGGTTTAGAACCTACGAATAAAGACTTTGATTGATTTGATTGATCGTATGCGTAGGTAAAATAAAGCTGGAATTTCTTCATTATTACACTGATTAGTTTTAAATGTGTTTGAAATTGTATCTCTCAGGTCATCATAGGGGTGACGATTAGTGACGTCTATATGAGGGTATTATCCCTTATGTGAACCCCCACTCGTAATCCCTGAGGGGTGGATATCAGGTGACATATTAGGTGGTATACATGACACTTCTACAAACGTCCGTCTTGGTAGGTACCACCGCTGTGGTCAATATTATTCCTAAATTGCAACTAGAAGCAAAACAACTGTAACAATTTCATTTAACTGAGCGAACTAAGCTAAAGTTTCGGAGTGACGAGCACAGCGCAGTGCACTATAATTGTCATCGACAAACGTAATACTTACTATCAGGCGCACGACATGTCAGTCCAGAAATATCTAATTGCATTAAAAAAACATTCCTCGTCGTCGCGCAACAATATTTGCCCCAAATAGGAATGGAACCTGGGACCGCCGCGCCGTTTCGATATACCAACTGAGATAACGACTTCTATTTAATATTGTCGCCAAGAACTCATATACAATGTACCTCACTCCTCAGGTACGTGTACATACATACGTTTTTTTATTGAAAGAAAAACTAAGTACCTACCTATTAATTTATTGATTCAGGCATTACTTTGCTGAAATCCTATTTTGTTAACTGACTTAAAAAAGGAGATTATACGATTATATATTCGTGTGAAAGTATTTTTTTTAATTGTTTGATAATCGATATCTCCCCCATTTGTGGGCAGATTCCTAAAAATTTTTTTAATGGTAAAGTATACTTCCGAGGTGGTCCCATTTAAATTTCAGTCAAGCAATTTTTTAGTTACACTCAAAAATTGAGATTTGCTGCCTATCTTGATGATATGACAATCGATTTCGTAAGTAGCAAAGGCCAATAAAAACCATGAGGGCACAATATTGTGGTAAAAAGTACCTACTTTTGAACTATCATAGTAACGGCTTCAATAAGTTCTTTCACACTTTTTGGTGTAGAAGTCGGTTCCATTATTTGGTAATTTTTTTTTTATCAACATCTACATCTCCTGAGGGTGGCTCATGTAGAGGCGAAACAGTCAAATCGTTTTTGGTTGATTGGGTTCTTCTGTGTGTTGCTTATTCTGTATACTTCACATTTGCATTTTATGGGGGGGGGAGGGTGCACACTGCATCTCTGCTATAAGTTTTTTCCAGCGAAAGTGTCACTAAATACTTCTTTTAATACAGTTTAGATAATATAAGATACAGTTATCAGCAATTCAGCATGAATAATTCACGAGAAGCTCCCGTTGCTATGCCAGGATCTAGGATGCTGCGAGGAGGTGCCAAAACATTACTACCATTTAGAATCATACTTTACCATTTACTCCGTGAGGAGGACGGAGTTGAAGAATATTTCCTTTGGCGTTGGGATGCAAATTTTAAGGGACGAAGAAACCCGACTTACTTGGTAGTAGAAGTTAAATTACAGGGCGAAAGAGCCTCAAAACCCTCTCGGGGTGACGAGCACAGTGCAGTACTACGCAAAACTACAGCTATACGCTGGTGACACTGCAACTGTCATAGGCAAGCGTAGTGCTTACAATGGTAAGCATTACTGAGCACGACTTGCCCGTGACAAAAAAAAATCCAAGTAATTCGTGAACAAGCATGTGAGGGATTTGAAGATTTCAAGTGTCTCAGGGTGACGACCGCTGTGCAGTGCCAAGCAAAACTTTAGCTATAAGCCTTGAGTGACACTGCAACACTTACATAGAGCACATTTCTATACCCACTCGCCTTCAAGCGCACCTCTTGCTCGAGGAATGAGGAGCAGTAAGTACTTACAGCGCAAATCAGTCTAATATACATAAAAGCATTTTTATAAATTTTATAGCCAACAAAGTCGATTCTGTATATTAAAGCCTACAACTTTCTTAGCCACTTAGAAAATATAAAATCCCTATTTTGGATAACAAGATGTCACTGTTATAACAGTATGGACAGATCAGTAAGTAATCGCTAATATATTTTTTCGCTGTTTTTAATTTTTAAATAATCTTTTCGTAAGCTTTATAAGTAAACTAGCTGGTGTTCGCGACTACGTCTGTACAGGATTATTACTTCGAGCAGCGTATTATTTATCCAAGGGCATGTCTATCTGAATACCAAAAGCGTCAAAAAATAATATATGTACATGGTCAAACGCAATTGCTATAATAGTATTATTCGAGTACATTTAAATACTCAGTATATCAATCAGTAAACAATAATAATAAGATAAAATTAATCGCCATGCAAAAAAACTGTCATTACATTTCATCACCCTTGACTGTCGCCGAACACGTCTAGTGTATCGAGCTGTCAAATTGACTTGGCTTTTGACTAAGCTATCAGAAACTGACACAAACTTTGTCAGAACTGTCATCATTACGATCTCGACGTAGGCGAAGATATTATTATTTTGTATATGCTGTGCCCAAGCATTTTACGATTTTTCACCCGCTTGGTGATGGATGATGACGATGATGAAAATTATCCTATGTGTTAAACCAGTGCCTCATCTACTTCCATACCAAATTTCATCAAAATTTCCCCAGCCGTTTGTGCGTTAATAAGTAACAAAGATCCACACATCCATACATCCATACTCACAAACTTTAGCGTTTTAATATTAGTAAGATGTGTTTTTTACGCCATTATAAGTGGATTCGTACATTAGTACATTTGCTATTCCCCAAGTTATTTATGGTGCAGTAGTATCCGAGTAAGTATTCAGAGACAAGTCACAGTCTGATATAATAAGTCAGTAATTATATCACTTCTAATAAAGCATTGGATATATTGCTATAGCTTGCCAGAAGTGGAGTATTCCAAGCATCTTTGTCTTCTATATAATGTCGGACTGTATCGTCAAATTCTTAAATGATATAACAAATTTCGCTTAGTTTTAGCTCCAGTGTGTTGCGTTACAAAAGAGAACATAATAATGGTATCAGTAGGTAGGTAGTGGCAGTAGGGCAAGACACGCTACACTTTGACATCTTAGTACACGAGTAGATAGATCTTGGAGTGATCAGTCCCAAGCTGTTTTATCCTCCAAGTAATCCGAAATTTTGTAATAACTTTTTTGACAGAGTTTAGTTTTAATAGTAATTTTAAACTTATTAATAGGCAAATCTCGGATAACATTGGGAAGTTTATTATAGAATCCTATACATCGTCCCATAAAAGAATGACTTATTCTGTGTCATCTCAACGGTTCGGAACTGAAAGGTTCCAATTCTTTATCCATCAAAATCGATCAGTAAACGGATGCAAACGCATTTGACATAACTTTGACGTTGTCATGTGACAGCATTTTAGGCGGCAGTGAACCACAAACATCTTTTAAAACATTCATCTTCCTTTTATCAAAGAAAATGAGGTAAGACTCATTTGACTTGTCAAAGTCTGTTTAAGGTTAGGAAACAGCCGTAGTAGTTCGGACCCTAAATACGAGTGAGAAACCGTCTAAAAAACCGCATTCTTAGGTTCCGAACGCGCTTTAATGTTCAAAGTCAGCATTCCATGTGCTAGCTACGGAAGTTATCATACTGTTTGTATATAACCAAGATATTCAAGCTAAATTATCAACAAAACGCTTTACTCTTTTACCGCAACGAATGTTTGGCCTACATAACCTTCCACGGCAAAATAGACCATATTTCCTACGGTGCTAGATATTGAATGGCGTGAAAAGGTAGGTGTTATTTAAACCCTGATAGGTATTCCGCTATAAATGTTTGCTTAAAACTTTGTCCTGTAAGTCAGTTACGTTTTCGAAACAAATTGAAAAACAAAGTAGTTGGTGTGTACTGAATAAGGGCACGACTATGATAGGAGCACGAGCGAACGCGTTTTTTTACTTTTAGTTAAATTGTTAATACATTAGGTAGCTAGTACATCAAGTAAGATATTACTCGTAATTTAACTGTCACAGTCAAGTCAAAGACATAAATAGGCCCGTTTAGGAACAACAAGTTGAATTCACATAATGTTGAAATCTCAAAATGTATAATTTCCCAGTATGTTGACTTATTTACGTTTCACAAAACAAAATATTGAATTCTTAGAATGTTAAATTGTTTAAAAGTTTAAAATTATAGATAAATAGTACGGATCAAAGTCAAAGTCAAAATCATTTATTCAATTTAGGCATCAAAGACGCACTTATGAACGTCAACTTTTCATTATAATGTACTTTAAAGACTCTACCGCCGCGTTTCAAAATATATAGAACCCATTCTTTTTATATAGATGTTTACAATGTTTCTACTTAGGTACTACAAATATTAAATAATTGCCAGAAGTGGAGTATTCCAAGCATCTTTATCTTCTATATAATGTCGAACTTTATAGTAAGCTTTTATATCATTCTGTATTAAATATTACCAATGAAAAATTTTACTCAAGAAAGGAATCTTGAAAACTGTAGAACTAATTTATGAGCCCTTACAAAACGAATACATTGCTTTATTAACCAACTATAGACGAGGTGAAAATTCTCATTTAAAAAAATTCACCGTCGGCTGAGAACTTTTCGAGCTATGCTCGCGTAGTAATAGAAAAAAGGTGTTATGTGGATGATATCGTAGGTCGGAAGTCGGTTTCGTTCGTGTTTTTCAAATAACTACCTGTATTTCTTTCGGATCTTCAAGGGACTTATTAAAGAGATTATGAGGCTACGCTACACTTGCATTATAACAAGGTATGGTTACTGGTGGTCACTTATAAAACACATCTATACACAAATATAATATTAATGAGCGTTAATCACCATTTATATTATTTTTAAAATCATGTAGTGTAGTTCCATACATGATTTGAAATTTTATTTAAAAGGGGTTTAAAAATCCTAACCACTCAGAAAGCGACAGTGCCCCACTCTCCCCCGTGAAGGGGAGCGAACGATCATCGAAGGCTGGTGATGGAACACCACCGCCCGTCTCACGCTCAGGACACCGCGCCACGTCTCATCAACGTGGTTAGGCGCGACTCACGTATAGTGTTAGTCTTGGGGAGAACTTACTATAGAAATGATCCTATGAAGTAAGGTCTTGTCAAATTCGAACTTCGCGCGCGGCCTCGTTGTTCGCCGGAGAATCTTGTCACCGCGATGCAGGATTCAGGCGCTCGCTGCGGTCCGCCATCTAGTTTTCTTTGAAGGAACTATGTTCACGTGCGCAGCTGATGTCTCTATGACGTCGTGTTATCACATATCACCAGTGACATTCATTCGTCTTTGGTTATAAATACCGGATGACGTAATAATTGCGTTACATTATAATTCCTTTGTTTTTAGTAGATACTATCATTTAAAAACTATTTTTGGGACTACCATGCAAGGCACGACATAAGTCTGTATTGAGAAACAAAGGACACGGATGAAAAAATAGCTAGAACTGACACTATTGATTCTCTGTTTCACGGAATTATTATATTTTCTAAGCGTGCTCGACCCCAGTAAAAATTAAGTTCCCGGAAGAACAAGCCTGTAATGGGAATATCACCAGAAAATAGTGCAGTAAAGTGTAATAAGTGATTACAAAGAAATAACTAACTAACAAATGTTAATTGTTAATTAATTACAATAATAATAATAAGTCTATTATCATGTGTTTAATTTTTTCTCTACAAGATTCTTATCAACTATGTAAATACTAAGTAATTAATGTTTTAGCCTAGCTAATCCAGTTTAGAGAGAGTTTAGATACCTGAAGTAGGCTTATTAGGTCTTCAATTCGCGGATTTAGCATTATTCGGCAGCTTTAGAGTTCAATGTTTAAAATTAAACATATACATATACTTATTTAAAACAAAGCAGTTAGTTATCGTTCACAAAATATGCAAGACCTTACTACAGGTAGGTACCTGGGATAAGTAAGAACATTTAGTAAGTACCTAGTTAGTTAGGTATTGAATATTAATACATAGGTAGGTACCTACTTAATTAACCATAAAGTAATGCTGTTTCCTACATTATATCCAGTTTTGTTATCCCCGTATCATCGGCATAATTATAGGGGTTCAAGTAAATGTTCAAGGCCTTTTCCATCAATTAGTTCACCTTGACCTTTACTTACTCACAGCAAACCATCTACGGGTATAACTCTAAAAAACTCACATCTCTGGCTTTTCCTTCACTTGACCAGTTGACTTACCACCTTGATTTGACGCTTACCATTAGATAAATTTATTGCTCACACCGCCACCATATTATTATAAGAATGAGAAGACGTATGCTCATAGCATGGACCACATAATATATCTCGTTGTGAACAACCCTTCTCTAATCTTAACAAGTTAGAATACGCTATTCTTGCCATAACCTCCTTGTAATCTTTTTATGAGAGTCCTTGTTATAAAAGACAATTTAAAAACTATCCAGAAAGTGCTATTGATCTTCAAAGCAGTGTAGACTTATTGCAGAAAAACTACCAGTAAATCACTTCACGCATTAGATGGCTAAAACCTATGCCTCTACCTAGTATCCCTTTATCTTCGAGGAATTCGAGCAGTCTTAAAATTCTGACATTAACCACTAGCCTATACCTGCCAGCCCGCAAGGCCCGGGTGGTAGTTTATGTCCCATGGATCTGAGAGGAAAATTCATGTGTGTCGTAACAGTTGAACCAAATTTAACCTGATTGGCTAATCCTGGTCATCAGACCGGCACCACAAATCACAGAGGCTTTACTGTAGGTTTCGGGCCCCATGCGATTTGTTTTCACTAACTCGCGCTCGCATCGCTTATGAACATAGTATCAACCCAATGTAATTGAAGTTCTGTATGAGCTGGGAGCAGGTTCAACAAACATACTGAACCCTGCGAGGCTCCTTAACATTCTGCAACTGTAATATTTGGACTCTACTTTATGTGCACGGAACTCTAAACTCTAAAGTGTCTGACCTACTTTTTATAGGAAGAAGCTATTTACGGGTCTTAAAATGTATGTAGAAATTCACTATAATATAAATTCTACTAACATAAACGCAATAGTTTGTATATTTGGATTTACGGACGTTTGTTAGTCTTTCACACAAAAACTACTGAATAGATTTTAATGAAATTTGGTATGTAGATAGATGAGTCGCTGAAATAGCATATTAGATACTTTTTCATCATCATTGACATCCATCACCACGCGGGCAAAACTGTGGGGCACAGCTAGATATAATATTACAGATTTAAGGAAATAGTACTATATTTATAAGTTTTTAATCTAACATGATCGCAAACGTTAGAAATATTCGTATTATTAATGGGATAGCTACCGTAAATTTGTTTGAGTTTCCGATATTTCCACACTGTTGCAAACTTGGATTGGAACATATGAGAGATTTATAAAAAATAATATATTAGGGTATAGTCAACTGTTTAGCACACTTCTTAATAAAGCAAGGAGGAAGTGAATTAGGTCCAGCCCCCTTGTTGATGTCTAACAGTTTTAATTTTGAAAATATCTCCTCTTCCGTGATTACTATGGTTGATAGCGAGCTATTCTTAAATTATTATAATAAAGTAAATATGCATCAAATTTAGCTACAGAGAAACTTTCATTACTTTGGAAAACTGCACCAAAGTACTGAGCGAAAAGTTCGCATATATCCTGACCAGAAGACGATGAAACGCTACCAAATTTCATAATATTGGGTATGGATACATGCCTCCTCCGTTATTTACAAACCTCCAGAAAAGTTTTATATTTTTATCAATAGAGTCTTCAGTTGATGACAAATACTTATGGTAACATTCATCTGCC
The DNA here is from genome assembly GCA_917880725.1 of Selenia dentaria. NCBI lineage: Eukaryota > Metazoa > Arthropoda > Insecta > Lepidoptera > Geometridae > Selenia > Selenia dentaria. Next base: position 30,811,740 of record OU862885.1, on the reverse strand, counting down.
AACTTTTCAAACTTATCCCGAAGTAATGAAAATGAATCATAATCTCTAGGTTTTTTATATTTTTTGAATGATTTATGAAATTTATTTTTTTGCTTCGTTACATTTAATTGTAGCTTTACTGTACCAAACCGGATAAGTGGATGGATTAATAATCAAGATCGGTGTATGCCTCTTTATAATTTCAAACAGTTTTTTATAGAAAATGTCAGCACACATATCTGTGTCACTGTTGGACACAAACAAAATTTACATGACAATCATTCCGATAATACCTCAAAGTCAAAGTCAAAATCATTTATTCAATTTAGGCATCAAAGACGCACTTATGAACGTCAACTTTTCATTATATTGTACTTTAAAGACTACCGCCGCGTTCCAAAATATATAGAACCCACCGAGAAGAAGCGGCAAGAAACTCGGGGCCATTCTTTTTATATGGATGTTTACAATGTTTCTACTTAGGTACTACAAATATTACATTTTATGGGTGGCAGAGAGACAGCTTGCCAGAAGTGGAGTATTCCAAGCATCTTTATCTTCTATATAATGTCGAACTTTATAGTAAGCTTTTTTTATTAAAACGTTTTTTACAGTCAACTTGAATTTGCCCTCTGTGAGCTCAGTTATGTGCTTTGGGATTTTATTGTAAAAACGCACACAATTTCCTAGGAATGACTTATTAGTCTTCGCAAGTCTAAAACTAGGTACAGCTATCCTATTTGTATTTCTGGTATTAAAAGTGTGGTGATCACTATTTAACTTATATTTATGTAATTTTTTACGAACATACATTATATTTTCAAATACATATACATATACCTAATATGAATATTCCGAAAGTAATATATTTTTGTATGCGGATTAATAGAGTCTCATTGGCCAAAACGTTCCCCTGGATCTTGTACTAGTCTGGCAAGAAAGTTCGGGGAAAGATCATTAATAAACAAAATGTTAGTCATTCATCCAAATTATTTTTATCGCCTTCTAAGTATGCTCCTTGAGAAACGATACATTTACGCCAACGAAAAATCCAGTCATCAAAACATTTTTTAAACGCTTTTTCCGGAATTTAGTTCAGTTCTCGCCGCGAATTCTCCTTTATGTTTGCTACCGAATGAAAACGGGTGCACCGAAGTGGTAATTTGAGCGTAGGAAAAAGAAAGAAGTCGGCTGGAGCCATATTTGGTGAATAAGGTAGTCGCTCGATGTTATTTGTTGAGTTATTTGCCACAAATTCGTTCACAGTTATAGTTGAACCTTGTGCGAAGAATTTTCTTTCGTCGTTCATGTTGGTTTTTCGGTTTCGGTTTAGTTAGAAAGCGCCATTCTGAAGCTTGTTGATTAGGTAGCACGTGAAACTCGTAAACCCACGTCTCGTCACTCGGTAAGAAATTACACAACAACAGTAACAATTACAAGATTTTACTACTAACTTTTTACTGCGCTAATTCTGAGCCTGATAGGGCCCCATAACAGTTAATGTTCCCAGAGATCCAAGCAGAAATGGCACGTGGCACTGCAGTCAATTAGAGACACAGGTTGTTGATTTAGATTCGTCTAACAATTATATTGACGGCAGTGATCTTAAGCATATGGTCAAGACTGCTGCTTGCAGGAATTATATTCTACCACTGCGATAGTTAAAATCAACTTGGACTTAAACATACAGGTTGCAGACCTACCACTTAGTTATTCAGGTTTCAGACTTGCAAGATATATTTATATTTTAATATTAAAAGAACTGAAAATAAAAAGACTTGTTTATGCTGAAAGAGAAATATTAACTTATATAAATATTAACTTATTGAGTCTACTAAAGGTTTCATGGAGATGAAACAAAAGGCGTTTTATTCTTATAGTATATTAAAAATACACAGTATTTCATCATGACAAAGCTGTGTTTTCCCTTATAATTAAAAAGGACCTTCCTACGTTATCAGCTGCTACAGATTTTTCCGCAACATTGTCTATGTTGTTTAATTGAAAAATTAAATGCGTAAAGTAAATTTTTTGTGAAAGTTCCATTCTAGTGTAACTGGAACCATTGGAGTGTAACTCAAAAACTACTGGACTGAATTTGATGAAATTTAAATTGACCACACGGGAAGCACCAGCTTTCAAACAAGAGGAATTTTGAAAATCGCTTTGCAAGTCGAAAGTTATGATGTAAGAATCATAAAAAATACAGTCGGATTGAGTTAAAATAACACAAACCGACTTTTAAATTATACATACGTCTAGACAATATGTCCAAACTTAATTTTTTTTGTTCGTCATCAAAACTTTTGCTGGGAACCACAAACCAAAACGTCACCTTTATCAGAATTCGCCCTATTTAGATTTTTACGGTCTTACTTATAAACACTGCTTTTTAAATAACGCCATTTAGTGTACGGCGCAGAAACATTTTACTGTGCGCACTACTAAATAACGTAAATAACGTTTATAAGTAATGCCCTTAGAGACTGTATAAGTGTCCGAAGCGTATGCACCTGAACAAATTCTTTGCATTTGTTGATTTTTTCAAGAATGAAAATCACTTATACGGGTCATTATACTAATATAAATACGGTATAAGTATACGGGTCATCTCTGAAGTATGATCTCCTATCCAAAAAGGATTCAATAAAATCAATCGTATGTAGCGGTGTATGCGATTTAGCGATCAAGCGACGAATCAAACTAGTCGTGAGGTTGAAGGCAGTACAACTGTCCATGTAAGTTGCAGTTAAACTCCAGTGTCTTGTAATTGTGTATTGGCTGGAGGATGAACAACTAGCACTGTTTTGGTATACCAATTTACTTACTTATTAATTTATTACCAATTTTTTTAAACTTTTTTTTGTGAATTTTCTTATTTTCTCCAATATTGTACCTATTTACCACCATAACATTTGTAAAGTATGTTTTAGACCGGATGTTTTTAGTTTTTACAAATTTTACAAATGTTATGGTGGTAAATAGGTACAATTTCGGAGAAAAAGGAAAAAATCACAATAATTAAACATATTGGGGGGTCGGGGATGTTTTTTGGCCAACTTGTATTCTCCAAGTGGTCCCCCGAACACGCTCATTTGGTTTGTCGGTCCCTCTACCAAACATCCTGTATAATCAACTAAGACGATCTTATTATCGATAAGTTTTCTCGCATTATACTATTCGTATCCTGACAGTAGACGATACATACTTTAACCCCATCTCCCTTTAGAGTAAATATTCATCATCATTATCAGCCGGAAGAAGTCCACTGCTGCCTCCCTGCTTGTCGAAATAAACGGTTATTTGCCATTTGGATCATAAATTCAGTAAAGTCAAAAAGTAAGAATTTATTTATTGTTTTTAAATTATACAGGTTGAAATGAAACTAATCACCCTATAAGACAAGAATAAGAAACTATAGACACATGAGTAAAAAACTATAGGTTTATAGGTTAGTAGTGAAAGTAGTAGAAGTAAAAACACAGTGAAATAGTGCTCATCCTTCCGACATTCCCCCAACTTTCCCTTTTTCAGTGAATCCATCGAAACTTATAAAAACAATCACCATTTTTACCGACAATTGGTTGCCGTTCGCCGACATTGCTTTCCACTTTCTGGAAGCATTTGGGAAGGTTCGTAATCAGGGCAGAACGGGGTGGGCCTTTTGCCCCTTACATAGCATTCATAGCAATTAAATTCAAGAAACATTTCAAAGTCAGTTGCTCTTTCGAATACACAATCAGGATAAAGACTGGCTATATACTAAGGCCCCAGACCCAGAGACACGAGCAACTTGAAGCAGTTAGCATGGACTGCCTCAAGCTGCGGCTGCACAGTGCACTACACTTTTCTACGTAGACAGAAACACGAAACCGCTCGAGCAGTTGCAAATGCTTCGGGCGGTTGGCTATCAAGCAGTCGCCAGATTTGAGCAGTTAATACCAGCTGCTCGAGCAGTTATCAATGTCAGCTTCAAGCTGTTGACTATGACTGCAATAGCGGTCCGTGTATGTCGTCTCTAATTGGAAAAAAAATCTAAATTGGTAAAAAACACAAAATTTCTTTTAAACTAAATATCAACTCAGGACTCACTCAACGGGTGTGATTTATACTACCTTTTCCAAGGGTGACTAATTAGCTGAAAGTTGGTGAAACAGTTGAGAACTTTCTCAGTACTTGTTGATGATGTGCGATCAGTATTGCTGTAAAAGGTTTTTGTAGATGGTAAGCAAAGGGATACACATAAATCGTCAAATTCGTGTCTGTCTCCGTTTCAAGAACGTCATTTAATATACCCCCCAAAAAATCCTTCCAGCGCCCCCTGTCAGTAAACGTCAAATCGTTCTAGAAAAGTCTGAAAAAGCGGTCGACTTCGTGCAAAAGTTTGATTGCTCCTCTGTTTGAACGTTAAAAGACTTCAAGGTGTCTCTTCGATTGAATTTACCCATTTCTCGTGCATATTGAACACTTGGAGTTACATACAGTTTGCGCAGTCACCTACGCGTAAAATGTGATTGTTTCTACTATTTCGATTGTTCTGAATGTTCCAAAAGGGGAACGTGGCGCATTTTGTAGAAATAACACGCGAGCGCTGAGGGTTTTGAAGAGAATACCGTTTGTAGAAAATGTTTTTTGTCATAAATTTCGATCGTTTGAATAGTTGTATGTAATGTCGTACTAGTTTGTTCTATAAATATAACTATATACAGGGTTATTGGTAATTAGACCGGATCCTTTTAAGGGGTGGTAGGGAATGCCATTTGCAACAATATGACTGGACATAGTGATATCCGGAAATGAATCATTTCTGTGATATTCTTTTTTTTTATTTTTTTTTGGAAAATCCAGTTTTACTACTTTAAAATTCAATATAAAAAAAAGTAATCAACCGATTTCAATTCTGTTCGCAGTTTTAGAGAAACCTTGTTACAGCTCTTAATAATAAACAATAATATCGTACTAATGTAGATCCATCCAAAAACTAGAGGCTTTTTCATAATTTTTATTTGATAATTTTTGTAAGATGCTTTACAAAAACCTTTATTTTCTCTACAAAAACGATAGTAAATTAAGTCTGCATTTTATTTAAAAAACATCTACAAGTCTTTAGCTATCCAACGAGGTAAAAAAATTAGCACTTTATTGCACAATTGCAGAAATAATGCGATAACAAAGACTCAGGTAGAGACATTCCGAGAAAGGGTTTTAGACAACGGTATCCATGTTGAATGCGCCGTCTCCCTCTCGCTTATGTTTGTTGAACGAGCAATGAGAACCCAGTTTGCTCAAGCGCATCGTACTGTTCAGACGCTCTTTGGCAACCCTTTATTACGATTAAATTTCGACCTTGATAACGTTATTGGACTTGTGTAACTTCTTTTTCTGTGATTCGGCTAGTGAACTGGACTTTTTGATTGATTGCTTACCCGACGACTTGGCTTGTACTAAAGGATCTGATCATGACTGCGGAATCCCACGACCATCTACCTCGGCTTCGAGAGTTCACAAACGAAGAGTATGCGGACATACTGTTTTGCTATGGTTTTGCCAACGGCGTCGCTACACATGCTCGAACGGAGTATCAGTCTCGATTTCCACAGCGCCGTTTACCCCATGTGAGTGTATTTGACGGAGTGTACCGGCGACTACGAGAAACTGGTCAAGTTCAAAGACGACAAAGTGATGCTGGACGATCTCGTATTTATCATTCGGATGAAGAGGAACAGATAATTCGCATGTTTGAGCAAGATCCTACGACTTCAACAAACATCATTGCACGACGTCTTGGCATGTCGCAATGGAAAGTATGGAACACAGTGCACCGCTCAAGACTCTACACGTATCATTTGACTCCGGTACAAGTTATCCAAGACGGAGATCCTGCACGTAGAGTCGAATTTTGCAGATTCATGTTGAACACCGATATGGAAGATGCCAATTTTTTATTAAAAATCTTATGGACCGACGAATCCAAATTTGATCAGGATGGAATATCAAATTATCATAATATTCATTATTGGGCCCCGAAAGATGACGGTAACCCAAACAAGAAAAGATTACAAGGATCACAAAGAAGGTTTTCCGTTAATGTGTGGGTGGGCATTATTAAGAATGAATTGATCGGCCCTTTCTTTCTGCCCAACAACCTCAATGGTGAAGCGTATGAATTTTTTTTGAGAAACGAACTTTATGAGCTACTCAGTGAAGTACCCCTTGAAACCCGCAGAAACGTGATTTACCAACATGATGGTTGCCCCGCACATTTTAGTTTGAGCGTCCGTGAGTGGCTCAATCGTCAGTATCCCAATAAGTGGATTGGCAGAGGAGGACCCATTCCGTGGCCGGCCAGAAGTCCCGACTTGACTCCCGTCGACTATTACGTATGGGGTTACATGAAAAGCTTGGTGTACGACGATACTCTTGGACCTGTGGCAACCATCGAAGAACTGAAACAGCGCATAATAAATGCAGCAGAAAAAATGAAAATTAATTTAAATACAAGTGTTGTTAAAAGCAATTTACGCAGACGTATGCGTCTCTGCATTCAAAATTCTGGCTCACATTTTGAGAACGAACTGTAAAAATAAGAAATACAGACTAATTACATCTACTGTTTTATTTCTTTAAAAGAAATTAAGTTACCTTAAGAAAGTATTTCTTCCATAGCTACTTCTCATGGACTATTCTCATTCCTTTCTCGGCCTTTTGTAATCGCATTATTTCTGCAACTGTGTAATAAAGTGCTAATTTTTTTACCTCGTTGGATAGCCAAAGACTTGTAGATGTTTTTTAAATAAAATGCAGACTTAATTTACTATCGTTTTTGTAGAGAAAATAAAGGTTTTTGTAAAGCATCTTACAAAAATTATCAAATAAAAATTATGAAAAAGCCTCTAGTTTTTGGATGGATCTACATTAGTACGATATTATTGTTTATTATTAATAGCTGTAACAAGGTTTCTCTAAAACTGCGAACAGAATTGAAATCGGTTGATTACTTTTTTTTTTATTGAAATTTAAAGTAGTAAAACTGGATTTTCCAAAAAAAATAAAAAAAAAGAATATCACAGAAATGATTCATTTCCGGATATCACAATGTAAAGTCATATTGTCGCAAATGGCATTCCCTACCACCCCTTAAAAGGATCCGGTCTAATTACCAATAACCCTGTATAAATAACTGTATTGAATTTTTATATTTTGGTAAGTTTGTCTTCAATTGTAGATATATATATTATTGTACTTATAGATTTGTTTTGCTTTAATGAGGCATTCGGATACATGAGGTTATTTCTTCAACACATGACAAATTATAAAGTAGCTTGCCAAAGCATTAGCTTAACCCGACCATGCGATGACTACAATGGCGTATGGATTCGCTTTCCGATCAGCTTTATGTGGGCCGATGCGAAGCGTTAATTAAATAAGGCGCACGCGTTCAACGTGTCTGTTACGTCTGTTTATATTACTTTATTTTTTCTTTATTATTTAGGTATTGTTATATATTTTTAGTTATTAATTTTACACATATTACGACACTTTGGTGAAAATGCTGCTAAATTAGTCAAATTTCTGATAACTAATCTAGGTAATGAGTAAGTCACGCACATAGTTTCAAAATAAATTAACGTACTCGTAGTCTCGTTTCTTTCATATTGTTTTGTATGAATATTGATTTAGCAAATAAATTGTTATACCGATAAAATTTAGGCTGCTTTTGAATAAATTTCAAGATTATTTCTCTAATATTATATCTAGAAGATCAGTAGACATTTGTAAAAAAAATATACGCATCGACTTGAGGACCTCATCCTTTTGGAAGTCGGTAAAAATGCAAATATTATCAAAAAAATATTCTGAATTATAAATAGTTTCATAGTAATAAAATGTTTGTTATACTTAATTAAGAACTAAACTAAGAAAATAATTAATTACCATGTTAAATTGAAAATACTCTGTTAACTCGTATATATCGTGATATGTGGTGTTTTGGAATAATTATGTTAGCCACATAGATTGACTTGAATAAATAAATAAATAAAAATAAATAAATAACTTGCAGTAAGGTACAAATTTACCTTTGTAGGGTTAATTCTAATATAAACTAGGTTATAATTTTTTACGCACATGCTCGGTTTATGGCTTAACCCTTTGCGTCCCAGAGACGTAAATTAACGTGCGTTTCTTTCATAAATCTTTTGTTTTAATTCTCGCAGTATAAAAAGGGTTAAACTGGTGTTATAAAGCTCTCTTTACAAGCGAGTGTGTTTAAATAGTATATTACGATACTTTTCATATATAATATATATGAAAATTATAGTCGCCAACTGCAATGTGAGTACAGCCTACTTCATATCATAATTTAAGTGATAAAATAAAAATATTTTAACATTTAATAACAAATAACTGTGAAATATCAATAATTCGATAATAATAAATGTTTGTCTGACTTAATTAAGTTTTTCATACATGGCATAAAATGCGACATAAAACCTCTTTGTTGCTACTAAAAAAATACCTAACTGTATTATCCGGTTTAATTGAAAATGCTCTGTTTAATGCTACAGCCTACTTCAAATTATATATATGTAAATTGTAAGTGATAAAATGCAAATATATAATATATAATAAACTTTAGTGAAATATCAATAACTTGATAATAATAAATGTTTGTTTGACATATGGACGTGCACATTGATTTATTTCAATAATGTATACTTGTATTGATTTTCAGCGGCATAAAAACCTTTTTATTGCTACTAACAGAAATCACTGTATTACCCGGTAAAATTTAAAATTCTCTGTTTACTCGACTATAACTTGCATTAAGGTAATAATTTAATTTTGTAGGGATAAGTATATAATGCACGAGTGTGTTGAAGCTCGGTTTATGGCCAGAAAAGCGTTGTAATAAGGCTCACTATAAGAACAAGTGTACAACAAATAAAATAAAGATTTCAATTACGTACGAGATACTTTTACCCTAATAGGAAGTTATCGTTATTTTTCGTTTAGGCACATCACACACAGTTCAGTAACGCTTTCAACAGCTTTCGGTGTGAAAACTAAGCACTTGAAGTAATTTTAGACACCTTTCGGCAGGTTTTCTTTCCCCTTCAGACAGCACCTTCGTTTTCACCCAAGTGGTTCACTACTGAACTACGTGTGGATTTAGTTCCGAACGTTTTCCATAGATGGCGTTAGTAGGCGTACTTAATGCAAATTTATAGGTGCATTCCTAGTTACCTTTTTAAGGTAAAGAGTTTCAGTATAATAATACAAAAGCACTTTGTGGTAACGACTAATTAATAAAGAATATTTACCAAATATAATCATTATTTATGATATTTAAGTATCTTAATATAACATCAACTACTTAAATAGGGCGAATCCTGTGCATCACATCAACCAATCAAAGTGTGATAGCAGCTGATCTAAAACTAGGCAGAGCCTGTATTTTGGGTGCCCATGCAGACTGTGGTAGCTAACTGACCTAAAGCGCTGATCAGTGAGAATCATTCATACCTACAACAAAATATTTAATTTCTAAATGGGGACGTGACATTCTGATCGCATTTTGGTTTTTTAACCGACTTCCAAAAAAGACGATACCACAGTTTTATAGAAGATGTCAATATCTACAAAGAAGTCCACATTACCATAATGTGTTAACTTAACTATTACAGTTATGTCAAAATAAATACTTTTCATTTTGAAATATGCAATCGCCTCCGGTACAAACCAGGACACATAATTCGTACCTTGGTATTAATCATTATCTATACTAATAATAAAGAGAAAAGATATATGATTGTGTGTTTCTTTGTAATCATAATCAGCCCATTTTGTTCCCACTGCTGGGACTCGAGCCATCCTCTTAGAGAGAGGAGTTGGGCCACCGTGCCTTGGTGGATAGGTTAGTGGCCAAGCCATGTCGAAGTTTTCAGGCCGCCCGAACCTTCGACATAGCCTAACGACTGTTGTCCTAAGAAAAACCACTGGGACCAACGGCTTAACGTGCCCTCCGAAGTACGGAAGCGCTCAGTTGAATAATGCCACTAGCACACACCCATTCAAGTGTTGCTTAACTAGTTGATCGCTTAAGATCGCCAAGTCGAGCTCCGCTACGAGCGCTTCCTCTTTGTAATGGATACACGTAAACCTACTTAACCAATTAAGACAATTCTTTCACGAGTAGTAAGCTGCATTATGTCTAAGTACTCGTAACATACGCTATGTTTGATTTATCCTCATCATCATCCATCACCACGCGGGTGAAACTGCAAAGCGCAGCTAGTAGTATTGTAAAAGCGTCAAAATTTCATTTAGTTCACCAATATAGATCTAGCTAATGCTCTTAGATGCCTCTAAAGCCTCTCGCTGGCTTTACACGAAGATATATTTTCCTTCAATATACTTGCATTACCTTACCCGGATTCCCTGAAGTTGAAATAGTGATGGACTTAAAGTCTTCGATAGGATTTATCGATAGTCGATAAAAGTTTTCAGGGTCTGTAGGCGACTTCAGGACTCTATCACTAAGCCTAAGCCGTCCATCCTTATCTGTCAGTCCTACCTATAAAACGATGTAAATTTTCTGTCTTCCGGTTTGTGGTTGCCACTTGATAGCCCTTCAACTCCATCGGTTATTGGTCGATCGAGCAATGTTGCTTGCCCAGTGCCACCAGTTTCTCATTCTGAGTGCTATATCGAAGACTTAGTTCTTTGTTATTATAGTGGCCCTGAGTTATATAAAAGAACCACAGTTAAATACTACTTCTCATAAAAAATATTTCTTTAAGTCATCACTGGCATCATGCATTGATTGAAGACTTTTGTCTTCAGAACTTGCGCATTGTCGGGCGAGAAATTATCACGTAATTTTCCGTAGACGGCTCAAGCCAGTAGGATTCTTCGAGTTGAACCACCTAATTGGATGGTATATGCAAAGTAGACATTATTGTCAACAATTTCGGGAGCCCCATGTAGAATCTAGGTACACACCAAATAGTTTTAAGAGTATTTAGATGGTCATATCTCTTAATACAACTATCCAATGAAAAATAAACCAAATATAGGAACATATTAGTGGCCAACGGTAACCACTCGCTTGTGCAGAACACCAAACAAAACCAAGGAACTGAAATCTATTATTTAGTAAAATAAGGTAGCTATTTATTCTGTTCATACTAAAGTCGAAATTAGTATAACGCTTCCGTATGACAATCCTTATATTTTGTATTTCTGTTCAAATGTAGGTACTTTAGCGCAAATTCAGTAGTCATGTAAGTTCGCGCTCTCTAAACTGATCTTAACCTAGTGAGCTCCCGACTATCATCAAATTTGCAAACCAGAGTTGCAAAAACTCCGCAAAAAAACAAGTGACTGTCGCTTTTTCGTTGATATTACCGACCCTGTATCTTTCAAATGATAATTTGTTATGTAATAAAGATTTCCAGGTCCTTTACAGCATCAAAAAAACAAAACATTATCTGAAATCTATTGTATATTTGAACAGATAACATTTTTAATTGAATCCTTATTTGATTTGGCCTTGGCAGGTTGACGGGTTTAATTACCCACAATTTGATAGTATAACCATATTTTTAGCATTGAAGGCTGTAATCAGCAGATAATTTCATTTTTGACAGTACTACGATATGACTCAAAATTAGCTAGATAAGTTACAATATATAACTGAAGACCTGTGGTGGCTTGAGTCACGTTACTTAGATTTAAACTAACTGTTTGTGATATATGTCGCCATAACAAGTCTAATAACTAGTAACAAAATGAATTTATAAAACAAACAATTTTTAAATGCGTTTTCACCACATACACACGTACCATATTATATGCGCTATGGGCACGGTAAATGCAACTACATGTTTAAACAATTAATCTATACTGTGTATGAAAATATCGATAAACTAAGACATAACATTACCCATCACTATTACGCTATTTACGAGCATGCATTGAAGTAACTCGATTAACTACTCGATGTCGCTTGAGCTATTATCGATAATCCGTAAATCACTAGTTCATCATAGCCCTTTTGTTATCATGTGTGCTGGAGATGAAACAACAGTAAGATTGTGCAAAATAAATTCATTATTTATATTAACTGCATAATATTGTTTTGATCACTATACAAACACACAATATAATATAGTACTAATGCTTAGTAGACACTTAGTGTGTATTGTCGAGACTTACAATCGAGTTCGAGGGCCAGTGGTATCCGTAGTAAAAGAGTGAGAAAGAGAGTAGCTCTTAATAACTTCGAACATCTGCCCGCATTTTCAGTCTACCCGTGAACATGGTGCATATACGAGTAACTGCGCCGAAATATCGGGAACTCCAAAACCTGCCTAATCGTGAAAATATTAAAATATTAAATAAATGTGTGTCAAACTCACGAGGATTTTCAAACTAAAACATATATATAACGGTAACGATAACGGATTCGTTAGCGGAATGGCGAAATGGAAAAATGTTTGTTAAAACGTTTTGCTCCTTTCTAAAACATCTTATTGTATAAGTTTATATAATATTTATAACATTTTTATTTTTATTGCTGTTCACACAGTCACGTTGCATTACTTTTCTTAATAGAACTTATAACTGACATCATAAAACGACACTATAAAGTCCCCCTTTTGGTACTATCAGATATTGTACAAAAACATTGTTACTACATTAAAAAAACTTGTAAATGCCACCCCTATAGAGGTTATTCGCTCTGGTCTCAGCTATAGATATAGGGGTGCATGTAAATTATCGCTCTCATCGGGATTGGGTCAAATGGCAGACAGTTTTTCACAATGAAGTGAGGAGACAGTTACTATCGATATTTTTTATCGTGATGAGACGAGCAAGTCATTCGGCATTGAGGTCACGTCAGTTTATATTATTTGCAGTGCCACACACAGCCTCTGCTGCTCGGCTTTGGACTGCGTTTGTCATCCAGAGAAATTGTTATTTAGCCTATAGGTTTTTAACTTTTTTATGCTATTGTTCTTAAAAACTTTAGGACTCATTCCAGGCCATACGCCTCTTCCCTTTTGCCTGCCCTATGCCAATAATGGCCAGGTCTTTTCAATTTTTTGTTCGTCCGTGGCCACCATTCTGAGACCTACTTAAACTTCCATCATCACGTCTTGCCGAATGCCTTTTATAACATCATTTGAGTTTATTAATACGAGACCCAATGTATCCTTTTTTACAATCGTGTATTAAAACATAAGAAATAACATCGATAATTTTTACTCCATCACTACCACACCCAAAGTTCATAGATCACTGCATTTCCACTTATTTTGTAATTTCTCCGCTTCTTAGCAAAATGATTTTTAAATGTGCAAATAATATTTGTTTTTAAAATGGGTAGTTGTGTATAAATTTCTGCTTCGGGCTGGACCTGAGTTAGAATTCCAATGTACTGGGAGTTGGGACATGAGTATTTGAACACTGTTTCTTTTGTGAGAAATTAATCATCATCATCATCTCAGCCGTAGGACGTCCACTGCTGAACATACGCCTCCCCCACTAAATTACAAAAAGACTGGTTGGCTGCATCCAACGTCGTCCTGCTACCTTTATCAGATCGTCTGTCTACCTTGTCGATGGACAACCTACGCTACGCTTGCCGGTTCGTGGTCTCCACTCCAGAACCTGCCGACCCCATCGGCCATCGTGTTCTGCGTGCCCTGTCCACTCATTCCCAATGATAAATTGAGAAGGGTTGATTTTATCTATATGAAGCCAGACATAATTATATATCAATAGATATTCTGAAGTATATGTGTTGAATCATGGGTAGGGGAGGTTTTTAATGATAGGGTAAATATATTTTCAAGTGGGGTACCAAATGGTTTTACTTCTACATTACAAAACAGTTTTTAGTTGAAAGTCACTACTGATTGGATCTTGTTAACAGCATAGCCCTTATAACGCATTTATCATCATACATAATCATCATAACTAAGTACGCAAATTGATAGTTATTTCTGTTATCTATGTTTACAAATAACATACGAGCGATTTCAAATACCAAGGATGCATTTTAGGAATTTTATGTTTAAATAAAAACAAATTAAAATTTACAGGTGTTTGTACATGTATAAATTTGTTAATATAAAATAAAGCATTAAAATAGTTATTTTATCCTTAGTTAAACCTTGTTAAATTGTATACGGGCTTATTGGGGATCGGGATTCAGCCGTGGTGAGAATGGTAAGAGAGAACAAGGGTAAAAAAAGTAACTGCAACCACGGTGTTACTATTTACCCGACTGAAAAGAAGTCCAAAACAGGGTTATGTGTTTGATCTGTATATATGTATGTCCTTTCATATATCGTATCGTTACTGCATAACCCTTCAACCGATCTGATATATATGACAAGATGCTATGAAATTAAAAGAATATTTTTTTGATAAATGAAAAGATGCGTACCTAAACATTTTTTAAAACAAGGTAATATTTTGTTTTATATTATATATCATAGCTTCATGGTTATTTATTACTGATGTTATCTGCCGAGGTGCTGGTCAAAACAGTTGTTTCAATGATGCCTCCTTCGATGACTGCATAGGTAACCTCGGGTAAAGCTTCTCGGTTGGCGAGTGTGTGCGCATTAACATCAAGACGCCTGTTTAACTATTATTATATATCCTTTTATGACTAAGTACGTGTATGTAATTTTCTTTCTAAGTACGCCGAATGGAATGAAATGGAGATACCTTTTTGATTAATTGTTCTCTTTATCTACCAGGTCACTTAGGTACTAATTAACGTACTAATTATTGTAAGTTATTAAATTCAATATTGTACACCATGCCTTAAGCCACGTGTAAGAAACATATAAAAGTAGCGATCACAATATAAAAACAATTAAATTCAACATGTTTTCCGTTCTGTTACTGTCTTTGCTTCCCCACGCGTGGGCTTCATACGTGATATCCGTGTATGGAGACGTATACAGGGATAAAGAATTTTTCACTGGAACACTACCCTGGATCGTTGATAACATAGGTATTAGAATGAATCAAATTTTTTTTTATTATGAAGTAAAATATGTTTGTCTCGCTTTGGCCATCTACAAACCTCTGTGTTATTATTTCTTTGCAAATAGGTTTGTGGAAAGCAATTTTATTCTTAAGGAACCAACTAAATAGATGCTGTTTAAAAAGTATCGTAGTAACTATTCAGTTTTATAGTCCGATTTTTAACCGACTTCCAAAAGGAGGAGTTTCTCAATTCGACGCGTTTACAGAGTAGCCCGATTTAAATAACTATTTTTTGTTTGGTAGATTATATTTTCGAGGCTAATTTTTTGGTAAAAAAATTTAATTATCCATCTTTACGCATTCAAGAGTAAATATGTCAGTGGCTCGCTTTACTTAGAGCGGGAAATTTATAATTTATTGAGTTGGTAGTTATTTAAATTTGTGTTTTTGTGAACGTGGACTACGTACTACGCATGGTAGTTTAATTTTCTACAGTCAAAAGTAGGTATTATTTACTTATAGACGTTTTTACTTATATATTTAGAAAAAATATTTACAAAATATTATAGCCTATGGTGCCCTATGGTGGGGGAAAAGGAGCCAAACAAAACGTTGGCAGCATTGTGCAATGGCAATACTAACTTTTTACCCAAAGTGTAGGCGCTACTAGCATTTCAGGCCAAACGGCAATTCTTAACTTTATTTTTGTTAATAGAATAGACCCATGAAAGGCTGTCATTGATTTTGTATATTTTTGTTGATTGGTGTTTCCTCAAATTTCGAAATGTATCTAATATTGATGGATTATTAACCGATAAGTGTTCATAGTATGAACTTCATTAACGGCGCAATAACGTGACTTGATAAGACCCTAAATTTGTAAAAGACTAATAAGGGACCGGGGCTTGACTTTGACGATTTTCGCTGGAAAATCTTACTGGATGTAGCTTTACTTACCCTGAGTTATGACAAATGTACAAGTTCATTTACAAAGGAAAAATAATACACGTTTGTACAACGCGGTCACATTAACTCGACGCATCGCTGGAATGCGGGTCCCCGCCCGCTTCCCCCTGCATTCCCTTTTCTCGCCGGCAAGTGTCAGTACGGTTAGCATCTTTGTTACCGATACACGCGTCGATAATTTGGCTAATTTTCTTGCTAAATTTGGCTTCTTTTCTGTTTTTGTTATATAGTTTTTGTTTTGATTATTGTTTTGTTAAGTTTTTTGTTACTGTTTCTTGTTGAATATTAACTGTTGAACTATGTTCAAACCAGGATAACATGGGGAAAGTTAAACACAGTAAAGGGAGAAATCTCGTGTTAAAAGTGCTACAGCTCTTATATATTATATATATAATAAATAATAAATATTAATTGGGTAGCCATACAATAAATGTGTGTTTTTTCTATTTTTATACTCAATATTAATAACGTTAACAGGTAGACACCTTAAATTTTCACAGAATATGTAGTTGTATTACCTTTCAAAATAAATAAATATTTTTTATTCATTTAACAAACTTAATTTTTAATCAATTTTACTCGATCTTAATAAAGGCCACTAGGCCGTTTTTTTGCACACCGTAGGTACTTGAGCGCCAAAATGACGTCACATGGTCAAGCGTCTAGTTAATGTGACCGCGTTGTATATGTTCAATTTCTGTAGGTGGGGAGATAATGGTGGACTTCTATATGCTGGGAAGTGGAAGATATACAGTCCCTCAGATGTGTGCTTTAAAGGAGATGAGATCGAATACGTTTTTGCAAGTGCAGTACCTAAAGTGTGAAGCAGAAGGTACGTAAAACTACTTTTATTTAGTCTAAAACCTTATAGAACAATGCTTACTCTAGCTTTGAAGTATGACTAAATTTTAAGGTATTTTCAAGTCTAATATAGGAACTCAAAAGATTTTTAATCATTATTTATTACTTAAATTATTTATTAAATACAACAACACTAATTGCGGAAGCTTCGCAGAAGTCTTCTCGTCCAAAATACCTCAGTGTCTCAAGACTAAAGTCTTTGACTAGTGTGTGTTACCATGTGATGACTTATGGCAACTGTAACGTAGTCTTTTACCCTGGGCCTCATAAGTTAGCTCAAATAATTAAAAAAGGCTTTGTGCTGCGTCAAGCAGAAGGCTTCACAAACATAAAGGCCATATCAGCCCTGTACGATGCCCTTATCCGAAGCCAGCTAGAATGCAATGCTGTAGTGTGGGCTCCGCATGAAACTAAATACAGAATCATGTTGGAGCGCATACAAAATAAATTTATGAGGTACCTATACCTAAGACGATACGGAGTTTACCCTTTCTATCCATTGATTTATCCCACATTGTTCGTTTTGGGCATGGTGGGATACAACAAGTTGGAGACGAGAAGGGATTTGGCACTCGCATATTATATGATTAGAGTGTTTCGGGGCATTGTCTCAAACCCGGACATATTGATAATGATGAGTCTATGTATGCCGGACAAATATGTAACGCGGCGGCGGCGGCCACTACTGTTTGCTGTGCCCGTCGCACGAACTAACCTGTTAGCCAAGACTCCGTTGATCCGTACGTTGCACATACTAAATCGAGTTGCCAATAAAATTGACCTATTTATATGCTCAGTTGCAGAATTTAAGACATGCACTCTAACTCATGTTATGACACAAATGAATAATTCATATTTCCGCTGATACTTTTTATTATATACCAGACATTTTTAATTTGTATTAATTTGTATTGTCATTTGATTGGTGTAATTGACATTAATACCTATTAATTAGTTTACATTAATGATTAACAGTATTTATTATTAAAAATTATATTTATCTTATTGACTTTTGTAATTATTGACATGAATTTTTGAGTTTGTAATTATTGACAGGAAATTTAAATTGTAATTATTGACATGGATTTTAATTTGTAATTATTGACATGGAGTTTAACTTGTAATAATGGATGTTGACTTATTTATCATAATGCATAGTAGTTGAATTTGATTTAATTGGTAATATTTTAGATTAGACTGTAATTTTTAATTATTGCTTTTCGTTTGTATTGTTTGGTGAAGGTATTTAGTCATTTCTTTAATCATATTATGTTACATACACGATTGAATTAGGACACTCCTGTAATAATTTGTGTATATGAATTTGCAATAAATAAATAAAATTAATAAATTTGCTCAACGACCTATGGAGAGGGCTACCTAGGCTCGAAGTTTATCTACGTTATCGTATCAGAAATGAGGAGATGTAAACGAACGAAAGTTAAAGTAGCAGTGGGAAGGGCACATAGCACGCAGAACAGATGGGCAATTGGACCGAAAGATTCTGGAGTAGAGGTCACTAACCGGCAACCACAGCTTAGGTCGTCCCTTGACAACGTGGAAAGACGACCTGATATAGGTCTCAGGACTACATTGGCTGCAGGCCGCTAACAACCGGTTCTTTTGGAAAATCATAGGGATGCCTATGTTCAGCAGTGAATGTCTACGGTTGAGATGATGATGATGAGAAATACTAATTACTGTGAAACCTCCACTCAAACCAAGATTAGCAATTAAGAGTCTTTTTGGAATACACTGAGATTTCACTTCAAGGTACATTTGAGATGGCTTCATCGAACTGTAACCAAAGATTGTAAAGAAAACTGACAGACCAACAATGACGTATCGTTGTTCATAACTTCAAGGAGAGAGTCGCTGTTAATGATCCTCTAAGCTTATTCCTAGATCAGTAATTATCATTATATTTCCAGGAAATCCAAGCGAGTATTGCCTTTGTGAAACTGGGATTGATCCTCAAACGTTCAAACAGTGCGTCAACGGCCAAGGCTCTTTGGCTGCAGTTGCCTCTGCCCATTTCGTCCAAGTAGGCATAGACGTCACCCCTCTCGTAGAACTGGGTCCACGAAGCACTGTGTTTATGGTAAGTCCTGTTCAGTAAATCTGTCAAAATAAGATTTGAAAATAGAGTTTAAAGCGAAAGCTTTTGAAAGCCTCTACTAAGGGTGCTATCGGACAGAGAGCGGTCACGCGTTCAAGCTTTTACGCGGTCAGTTTTGCGTTCTCTCTGTCTGATACAACCCTTAGTTATATCAGCGGTCTCTTACTCATTCCTTCTCACTCAAACACTTACCATTACAAAGATATTTAATTAGGTAGCGCTTCGCAGTTTCGCTATATGCCTCTATCAATGCCTGTTTTGGGATAAGTATACCTAATTCGTGACTCCAGGGCATTATACAGAAACAATTTTTCTAATACTTTGAACATAGCATCTCCCTAATAATTGTTTCTGTAGTTTTGCGTGAAAAAGTAAGAAACACCTATATATCCACAAACAAATATGTTACGTACTTTTTAGGGTACAAGGGTAAAACGGGACTCTATTATTCCGACAGATTCCGCTGTCCGTCCATCTGTCTGTCTGCCCGTCTGTCACTAGGCTGTATCTCATGAACTATGATAGTAAAACAGTGAAAATTTTACAGATGATGTATTTCTGTTGCCGCTATAACAACAAATACTAACAACCCGGCCAAGTGCGATCCGGACTCACGTGGGAAGGGTTCCGTACCATTACCTATAATAACGGCAAAAATCATGTATGTCGTATGGAAGATTTATAAGTAATGGTACGGAATCCTTCGTGCGCGAGTCCGACTCGCAGTTGACCAGTATTATTATGAACACTTTGATTATTTTTCCCAGGTAGATGACACTTGGTACTTGAAGAAGATCTGCACCATCTTTGGAGACAACCTGCCGAGAGGATGCGTGAAACCTTTCGATTGCAACGGCACTGAAGCTCTTAACGATCAGAAGGCTTTGGCTCAATTTGACAGATGTTGTGGGAAAGCTTGTGGGACCCAGAACCTTAGATATACTTCTACAGTGTCTCCATCTTTAATATTTTAGCATTTTCTAAAGGTCTCACTTATAGAAGCTGCTTAAAGTTAAATAACGTTACAGCACGGCGCAGAGCAATTTTGTGGTGCTCACTACTAAATATCGTCATTTAAAGAGTAAAGGCCCTAAATGTCTAGTTTGCTTTGTTACAATATAAATCCAATGCTAAACCTAATGACATCATAATCAAATTAAATAAAGTACCGTCATCTCTAAAAATATTTTTTGACCACTGTTTTATTTTATGCATGTAGTCCATGCACGGTAGGTCTTCAGGTCTTAAACTAGACAGAGCCTGCACTATGGTAACCTGATGACTAATATACATTATTACTTATATACATATGCAAACCTAGCCAGACACAAAACAAACAGACTTTTTACGTTCATGCACACGTTTCAATGTTTGACATGTCCGGGGATCGAACCCGGGACCAGCGGCTCGGAAAGCAGGTTTGCTAACAACTGTTATATGGGTAATGATGGAGTTGAAGGTGGTAGCACACTAGATTTAGGATGACGATGGCTCTCCAGCACAGCTGCCGAAAGACATCTTTGCTTTCGGCGATACGTTTTCTTGCTTCAAGCTGCTGTAACTACTTCAGACACTGAAATATGACTTACCGCTATTAGTCATTATTAACCAATACACAGAATATTTTTTGTAATTATACAAAAGGCGCATTCACTCACACGGTGCACTCTTAATATCAAAAATGTATCTACAAGGTTGTATGTCATAATTATTTATATTATTTATGTGTTTTTACCATTGTACTGTGTGCAGTAAATGTGGAGAGCAAAATATTTTTTGATGATTAATTTTGGTTGATGTTACATCAATCTGTCGGCTTCAACCATGAAGTAAGTAGGCAGAAACAACAAAAGCCCACACAGTTTGCACGACCATTGCCCACGAAATTGCATTCCGCAAGTCCACATCCGCACTAACACAATTTGCGTCCACAACTGCCTCTGGCGGTCGTGTGGATTTCACAGAGCTGCTGAAACCATATTTAAAGCCCAGATTTAAAAAAGTAGCTTTCGCTGTAGGTACTATTTCAACACACGACTATTGAAGTACCGTTCAGCCGTGCGATTCGTCGATGCGCTCGTCGACGAGCTCACCGATGTCAAATATGAGATAACGCCCTAGTACACAAGGTTGTTTTTCCAACGATTCTTATCATCTCTTCATTTTTTTCACGGATGTTATCAAGGATGCAACGATGTTTGCTTTTAGAGAATCGCACGGCTGTAGCGTTAGTAACTAAGCTGTAGAAGCACAGTGCGATATTACTTGTCAAAGGGTTAAAATACTAGTAATAACGAAAATATTGCAGCTTAGAACTTTAAATAAGGTAAATGCTTTTTAAATGTACAGCCAGTTATGTTACTCATTATACTGATTCTTCTCTTTCGATATTCCATTTGTATAAACAAGTCACGTAATTCAGTATTTCAAACGTAAGATTATCATTTTACTTCAACAATAAGCTAGGTTTGAGAAGATAGCAAATAAATGTAGAAAGATGATTCGAGTATAACACTTAAATAGGAAAAAGAAGATATATCAGACCAGTTAAACAAGATAGTAGGTAGTGAAATGATAGAACACTTATTTACACAAATGTATTTTAAACAAGATAGTGACCTGACCTGATAGAACACTTATTTACACAAATGTATTTTAAACAAGATAGTGACCTGACCTGATAGAACACTTATTTACACAAATGTATTTTAAATAAGATAGTGACCTGACCTGATTGAACACTTATTTACACAAATGTATTTTAAACAAGATAGTGACCTGACCTGATAGAACACTTATTTACACAAATGTATTTTAAATAAGATAGTGACCTGACCTGTTAGAACACTTATTTACACAAATGTATTTTAAATAAGATAGTGACCTGACCTGATAGAACACTTATTTACACAAATGTATTTTAAACAACATAGTGACCTGACCTGATAGAACACTTATTTACACAAATGTATTTTAAATAAGATAGTGACCTGACCTGATAGAACACTTATTTACACAATTGTATTTTAAATAAGATAGTGACCTGACCTGATAGAACACTTATTTACACAAATGTATTTTAAACAAGATAGTGATCTGACCTGATAGAACACATATTTACACAAATGTATTTTAAACAAGATAGTGACCTGACCTGATAGAACATTTATCTGCCTGAATGTATTTTTTTAACCAATCTCTGAACGCAGCATCAAACGATCAGATACAGAAGAATAGAATAAGAATACAGAATATCGAAGGAAGTTGCAATGAAATAACGTTCATAACGCAAAAATAGGCAAATTAGTGTTGTATACCCATTCAATTATATTGTTATGAGTGAAATTTGTCATAAAAAAACATTAAAACCTGATATATGCGTATACTTCCATGGTCTACTCGAGACACTGAGTTTTGGATCTCATTTGTCCAGTAAATTTACTTCCTACAGTACTACCTAGTATACTACCTACTGTACACCTTAACATAGTGACACTTGTGCACTACTTTATCTTTTTTTTTTACTACTATATCTTTTTTTTTATTTTTTTTTTATTTATTTTTTTAAATTGTTTTGCCCCAGAATATCTCGTACCGCAGTATATACGACCACAGGAGGCTGACAGTGGATTATATAGCTCTTACGATTCGCAACCTAATAAAAAGAAGCTGTTATAAAGTAACCTTAAAATAGTAATGGAAAAGGTATATTATTTTACAAAATGGGAATAATAGTAAAGAAATGAATTCATTTCTTTATTAATTATTTGGAACTACAAACAGTACTAACACTAAAATTTTAATATAATAAGTGAATACACAAAACATGTTTATGCCTCGAGTAATAAATGTTAGACCCACACCGTAGTTCACGAGTTAACAAATTGCGGTTCGTGTGTGCATAGATCGCCATGTAAATCTACGAAACTGAAAAACATCAATTCTACGTAGGTACATATTAGTTCTTTATACAACCGTTATCATTCTTTATAAATTAATTTAAAATAAATACTAGGTAGGTACATACATTGTATAAATATAGTATAGTTATAGTAAGCATGGAAAATTAGTAGATAATTATTACAATTTACTTTTAAGGACGTCAAAACATTTTGTTTGAAAACAGTAGGAGTTGCAGAAAATATATCTAAATCGACAAAGTATGAAATAATACCAATCAACTGCTCGGCGTATGGGCGCGCGCACACCAGCGTTCGTTCTAGATGTTTAAGTATAGAAAACTCGATGCGTCTCGACTTGTCGCATGAAATATGTTCTTAGAACAATGTAGCATAATTTATTACAGAGTTCGATACAATCAAATTTATTATTACATATGTTGTACAAGAAAGTTGTAACAAGTAATACACGTCGAGATTCCAGACTCAACATATTATACAAGTTTAAAAGTTCTAATACGTCAGGCTGGCTTGACAACACCTGAAATGAAGGCAGAAACTTACGTTCTAGCGTTTCAAGAGAATCGGTATATTTTTTGTAAAATGGGTTCCAGGCAGATACAGCGTATTCTAGTTGTGATCGCACTAGCGTGATGTACAATAGTAAGTAGCTAGATTTACTTTTTAATTCTTTGGATGATCTCATGACAAAACCATATATACGAAAAGATTTATTTACAGTAGAATCTATGTGTGGATCAAAATGCAATTTTGAGTCTAACAAAACTCCGAGATCTCGAATTACAAATACTTCAGTTATCGGTATGAAATATAATTTATGACACACACTTTACTATCGTGAGCAAGTCTTCTGACCACGGATTAGGAAGTATATATTTATATACTTCTGACACACAACAAAAAAAACAACCTCTTATTTTAAAATGAAGAAGAAAAAAACAGGTTATTATTAGACCGTCTGCATATTTCGGTTGGTCGGTCTTTAACGATATATTACCATATATGTACGCTACTTCATAACGGTTATTTTTTATATTAATAGTAGAACTAATTAATATAGTCGTACTATCAGCTCTAGGCAGTTCCATAGATTATGCAGTGCTGACAATTCTGACATGTACAGCTGTAGTCCTACACACGTACCCGCAGTTCAACTGCACTCGCAGCCACACACCTTGGGCCTAAACTTATAGGTAGTAAGTATTTTGAAAGTTCCGCAGTACTACAACGAGGATCCCAGATGAAATTGTGCTTTCTGTCTGTCCATTGCTAAGACATTAGAAATAGAAAACAATCGGTGGCGAGACGAGCAATGATCTGATGTTCAGCGTCACGCTTTTTTGGTTGGTAAACGAGCATACGGCTCACCTGTTGGTATATTGTGATAGCCGTCGCCTACAGACACCCGTTAAAGAGAGATCTCGAGGATGCCGTTGTTGGCCTTTGAGGAAGGAATAGGCTTGTCCATAACAATTCAGTCCTATTCAGTATTTTAAAGTTCAACGTCTTCAGTGGTAGTGCCACGCTGTAACCCCACATCCGAATGGGCCGGCACGACCGGGGAAGTACCACACTCCCACATAACACCGACGTGAAGTAACATAGCTTGCTATTGCGTTTCGTCCGTTTGGGGGAGGTTCCGGAGGCCCGAGTACCCCCTTTCCCGTTCTTCCTCTCTTTCCCCCTCCACCCTCACCCCTTCTATCTCCTTCTATATCCTTCCTATCATCTTTCCTCAAAGGTCGGCAACGTATCTGACGACGGCGACGGTATCACTTACCATCAGGTGAGCCGCTTGCTCGTTTGCCAACCTATCCCATAAAAAAGGGATAGGTTTTATCCCATTAAAAGAATAAAAAAGCAGTTCAATACTCTACATGGTAATGCAATAAGCTCATCACCCTGAGATATGCAATGTTAAATCTCTTGACCTGTAATTTCGCTGGAAACATTGTGTTTCAAACCGAAACATAGTAATGTTTGCACACTACTAGTTCGCGATTGAATAACTGTGAAAGGTACGAGGTACCTGCCAAGGCTGACTCCCAAAAAGTCCTACCAAGTAGTCTTCGAGATATCTAAGAATGAATTCCCGGCATTTATCATATTTTGAATAACTCAAGTACAAAGGGTACGCCAAGAAATATCACACCTCAATTTTTCAAGTCTCTCAATTAAGATAAACAAATGATCGGGAGCCCCGTTATAATTAAGTAGAAATTAAGTCAAAATAAGCAAATTCTGCTTCCCTAAAACAAAGCAGGGGAGTGCTATTGGCACTGATCATTAATTTGATAGATGACGTCTCTGGCGAAATGCTTCTTCTTTGACGCTGCGAGCTTTGGAATAGTCCAGTGCACAGTGCCAGTGGAGCTTTCCAGTGATAACTTCGGAACGTTGTATAATGCCTTACGAGTCCACGTGTCTAGTGTTGCACCTGATATAAAGCATTGTTCCACACTGTAGCATATTTTCTACAGTGCCCTTCACTTCGCACACTAATACGGTAATACTAACGGACTATTGCTTCGGGGCATAGTATTATGTCATTGTGGTGTTCTTATTCTTATTCTGATTGGGGGCGTTAAGTCCTGCACTGACGTCTCACTTGGGGTGTATTGTGAATTTCCCCCGCCAGCCTCTACCCGAGCCATCCCAACTCCTTTATATAACGGAGTATGACCCTTATGGGTCACTGGCACAACTGCTCCAGTGATATTTGAGGTGTTAAAACTGATGATGATTTAGAATTATAGTGATCCTCTAGTAGACCGGTAGTGTTCCGTATATTTTCCGTAGCCGTGCACTCCAACAGCACGTGCTTCACGGTCTCGTTCTCCTGCAAACATCCTCAGCACAGTGGACTATATGTTGCACCAGTTTTATACAGATGGTAGTTGAGATTGCAGTGACCTGTGATAATGCCTACCATTAGGCGGAGGTCCTGTCGTTGAAGTTTCGTCAAATTATTAGTTGTGTATCTGTTCAAGGTTGGAAACATAGATTTTGCTTGTTTGCAGTCCTTTTTGTTATCCCAAATGTGTTTTTCTTTTTCAGTATAGCGACGGAGTAGATTACATATTTCCATCGCTGAAGGTTTGCAGAGATCATTTACATAGTGGTGTTTCCAATCAAGACGTTCTCTTGCACAGAAACCTACTAACAAATAAGGTCGGTTTCCTACGAATCGTATCCCGACGGCAATTTACTGGCAAATAAGCTCAATACACAAACACTATTGAACTGATTTTAAATAATCTTTTCATCATCAGCAGCGCTAATATGTGTCTCAGTTGCAATCAAATATAATGTAGAATTTAATCTAAAAATGACGGTTTTATGTCACTTTTGTTAGCTCAAGTCATTAACTTACTATAAAATTAAATTTTGCTTACTGGTTGTCAAATCTGACATAGGGCCGCCATTTTTATCTGATTTCAAAAATAGAGGACGTTATATTATGTTCGACTGTATGTTTTTTGTGTACGTTTACCGATTTCTCCCCCATTTGTGGATTGATTCTCAAAATATTTTTTTTGTTTGGTAGATTATACTTCTGAGGTGGTCCCATTTAAATTACAATATATTTAGTCCAGCAGTTGGAAGTCGGTAGAAAATTTACCGACTTCAACACCAAAAAGTGTGAAATAACTTGTCGAAGTTGCATGCGCATAATATAATAGGTACTTTTCAACTGTCGTGGTACTGACTTCAACTAGTTATTTCACACTATTTAGTGTTGAACTCGGTTAAAAGCTGGTGCTTCCCGTGTGGCCCGTTTTAATTTCATCAAATTCGGTCCAGTAGTTTTTGAGATACACTCCAATAACTGAATAGAATGAAAGTCGGTAAACTTTTCAAATTGTACTTGTCCAGTTACTGGATCAATTTAATCACTCCGCAGTTACAAATCGCGACCATCCACGATTGGGAGATAAGTCAACCAGAAACATTGTTTTAGTAAATTAAGCCAATTGGAAATCTCTTGGTGTTTTGAAGTAGTACAATGGGCTATAGGTAATGTTAAGATTACTCACGCTAATTATAAAGTTGTCATCATAATAATAATAGAAGATCAATAATCATTGCCAATCTTGCATTTTTTAGAGAGAAAAATTCACATCCTCAGACGGGATTCTAACCCGCGTCTTCTGACATTCCGTGTCAGACGCCATGACCACTAGGCCACCGAGGCTCGAGGTCCGAGCATCAAATTTTAACTCTCTATCTGATTTAACCGTCTACGGACGGAGCGACATCTAACGAACAGCTTTGATAGCACTATTCAACCAAAAAAGATTTAGAAATACTTGAACTTTCGTATTGACGTCACAACCCTTTATAATTTTTATAGTATTACTTTAATAATATACTCCGTCCGAAAAGACGGTTAAATCATATAGAGAGTTAATGCTCGGACCTTGAGCCACGGTGGCCTAGATGGCCATGGCGTCTGACACGGATTGTCAGAAGATGCGTGTTCAAATCCCATCCAAGTATGTGAATTTCTCCCCAAAACTTGCAATAATTGTAATTGCTAGCAGGCGTTAGTGCTTTAAAAAGTAATACTTGAAATAAGTAGGTCTTGATGAAAATTTATGTTCAAATGTGAAACAGTTATAGATTGTGATATCGGCAAATCTCATGTCAATCTCGTTTGTTTTTTTTTATATAACAAGTAGATAATAATACGCTAGTTGCTAGTCCAACGCTAGGTCCAAGTGGCGTTCTATGGGAGAGGCATATGTTCAGCAGTGGACGTCTTCCGGTTAATAATGATGATGATGATGATGAATAATATGGGACAACATGCACACGAGGTCTTCAAGTCAACTAGGCAGAGCTTGTGCTATAAGTAACCTGATAACTGATATATTATATAGATACTTATTACACGCCATGGCACAAACCATGGATTTAGAAAGGGAGTAAATCCGTGGGTCAAGCAGATATGATTATGTACTTACACAAATTTGACCTCTCTGGGGATCGAACCCGGGACCAGCGGCTCAGAAGACAGGTGTGCTACCAACTGCGCCAACCGGCCAGTCGCATCGTGATATCGACAACGCGTACTGTTAATCTTAATACAAATGGGCCGGTATTTCTTGGAAGCATATAATAGGGAATGAGGTGCAAGAGTTAACGTTAGAATCGGGATATTTACCATGTATTGTATTTGTTGTGAGCTCTCGATATTTCGGCACAGTTGCATGCGCCATGTTCCGCCGTCGTTTAGTCATAGACATCAGCTGCGTAAACATTCGAGTAGGTACGAGGTTGTAGGTTTGTACGTCGTTGTACCTATTCTAAGTGGGTAGGTATTTCTCGCGTAGTCACTGT
Organism: Selenia dentaria; assembly: GCA_917880725.1. Lineage (NCBI taxonomy): Eukaryota > Metazoa > Arthropoda > Insecta > Lepidoptera > Geometridae > Selenia > Selenia dentaria. The sequence continues at coordinate 30,783,540 of OU862885.1, read as the reverse complement.
TGTCTATTCTGTGATGTAGTGGCGTGCGTTCAGTCGCGCAATTATTAGCTACGAAGTTGGGTTCATTATACTAAAAACATGTATTTTATTCCTTCACTGTAGTAACCAGTTATCGATTCCAAGAATTGTGCATTTACAGTATTAGATGTAGAGATCTAGGCCCAAAGTAATGTATTATGTTATTCTCCGTCGAATTCTGAGCTTTAACGGTTCGTTACGCTTCTGGCTGTGAAAAAATGTAAGCCCCCAGAGTCTATGACGCTGCTCATAGATAGATAAATCAAAAATTATTTACACCTACCCTCCGTTTTCCATTAAGACGTAAGCGGTGCCCATTAACACGTAATACAAGTTATAGGGTACTCTGATATATTTTTACCTCCTCAACGTTTTGCCTTTGATTTATATCTCACATTAAATCCAAAATTGCGTGACATACAGAACGATTGCAGTAAGGACAACTATGTATTTAATTCTTCGAGTTCAAGAATGGAGAACGTCTATTTTTTGCATTTTAAAGTAGATAGGTAGTAATTGCGCTAACTGATGCGTCGATACTAATTTATTAAAAAAAAAACACATTCAAAATTCATTTATTATCAGGTAACAAAGACCCATATACACTCAGATTTACACATACACAAAACATAAACTAAAAGTTAAATAAAACACAAAAAAATATCTAAAACCTATTCGACATTGCCGTGACATGTCTGTCGCAGCAATGCCGAATGAAGGGGCAGTCCAACCTCCCCGCAATCATCGCTAGGACGGAGTTAGAGCTGGTCCGCACTCTGCGCACCAAGGACGCTGCTCGCTTGCGCATGCTCGCATTAAAACAACTGGTGCGTGCATCCGCGAACATGCCCGAAGCGCTGCAAAAGCGCGGCATCCCCAGCACCGCCCTGAACGCATTATTGTACTGGATACGGAATGCGTTGTAGGCTTTTATGGTATAGTTTAGCCACAAGTTGCACGTGTACAGCGACGAGCAATACGCACTAAAAAGCGTTACTTTCACCTTCGCCGTACATCGATTAGATTCCGATATTTATTTAACATTAATTACTAACGGCCCTTTTCAGGGCCACAATCCTAACTACATACTATGTTTCTATCTCATTTTATTCTTATCGATATGCGCCTATAACTATCTTACGCACATCACTATGCGGCGCCATAAGACCCACAAGTGCCAGCGAGATAGACATAGTGAAATGATTTATGGCCACACGACTCAGTTGGTAACGCGGTGATTATAGCACATATTTTTGTGTCAACTAGCGATTGCCCACGACTTTCTTCGCGTGGTAGGCTCGGTTTTTGGCCTCGCCATAACCTCCCATCTTTTTATGGTTATTCTTTCATAAGAACCTTCTCCTGACAATAATTAACACAACAAAAAATGAATGAGCGAGATTGTTCTATCCGTTCTCAAGTTATGTAAGAAAGGGAGAAATAGGGGTTATTTTTTATATAATATATAGATTTCAGTGCCAGCACACTAACAGCAAATAATGTCCGTTCAGTACTTATTCACTAATACTTATTTGCTAAGACTTACAGTTAATTAAATACTGTGTATTCTCTGTAAGTGAATATCATTATTTTTTTAAGAAATAAATGTCTTTAACCGTAAAATTATAAAGTTATATCGTAATTAAATTAATTGCCCGCTTGGTTTCAATACAAACTATTGTGCATAATGCATATATACATGTGTCGATTATAATAATGAACGGGTTCTAATGAATAATAAAAACAAATCTTTAAATACCCTACAAATGACAACAAATTAATCGTAATTATCAACAATAAGTTTGTCTTTGAATTTGAGCATCTACTTAAACTCTCAATTCTCAAATTTATATTCTCAATAGGACCTCCAAAATCTTTGATACAAGAGTATAAAACTAATTAAAAGTTGCAAGTTCGATGTTTAAGCGGTGTTACGTAGAAATGTTTGTACAGTAAAAAAACGAGCAGTATATCAAGTCATGCATGTAATGTAAAACTAGTTATTAGAATTTACACATAATTATTAATTTACCTCGGAACGGATTTAAAAATAGTTCGGTATTTGTCCATTCAGGGATTGAACGTGAAAGCCCACGCTTCGAAAGCACGATAACGATCAACTAGGCCATCGGGGCTGCAGTATATAGACTAATTATGATCTGGAATATGACAAATTTTCCCCAAGGAGCTGAGGAGACTGATAGGGCTAGCGACCCAGGGCCATACTCCGTTATATAAAGGAGTTGGGATGGCTCGGGTAGAGGCTGGCGGAGGAAATGCACAATACACCCCAAGCGGCACGTCAGTGCAGGACTTATCGCCCCCACTTTGAACAAGAACAAGAACAAGGTGCCGCGTGTTCTCTAAAGATTTCACTGAAAATATAAAGTTAAACTTAGCGTTGAACAGGAAAGTACGGAGAACAACGATAGATATTAGATCATTCAAATATTTTTCCTACAATGCTTACGTTATCAATTTAAATTATGCAAAGCTCTTAAAGTGAGACTATGTATCGGATAGATCGGCTTCCATTAATAATGCCACTAATGGGTGCTCAGCGAAATAATATTTAACAATTTAGACGGCGTCTTATACTAATTGCCCATTATGTCTTTGGGCATTCAGTATAAGACGCCATAAGCGCTAGACCATCAAGGAACTCATCTCAGAAAAAAAAAAACTCTATATTTGATTTAATCCGTCGTATGGAGACAAAGCACCATCTATCAAATGACTTAAGTAGCTTTGCTCGACCTATAGATGAACTTGTACAAAACTTAATTTTAAGTTAATTTATAATAAACTTAATGAATTTACAATTTTAGAGTTAAGGAATTATGCAATTTTATCTCTAAAATTGCATAATTCCTTAAATTTGCAGTATTGCGTAATAGTGGGGATACTGATAAGTCAAGGACGCATTAAAACTTTTAGAAATAATCCAATTATTTTATAAAACAAAAGCAGCAACGATGATACTAGAGGAGTGACTAACCTAAAGGAGTATCAAAATCAATTCAGCAGTTTTTACGTGACACACAAACACTGACAAACATGCATAAAGACAAACAAGGCAAGACTTGTAAACTAATTGTTTTTAGTTCTAAATTCTAACACCTCCCTATATCCTGTATATACCAACAAAAATGTTTTTACTACTCATATGTACAGATACTACCTTGGTTACTTTTATTATAAGTATAGATGTCAGAAGTAAGGCTACTGTTAACTTTTATATAATGACTTTGTTCTTTGAATCATTAATGTAATTTACTAGCTTTTCCGCCTTTTGTTGATGCATGGTGGATTTAGGGGAAATATCGCATAGTTTAGCTGGTTTATGTGTTTACTGAATGTTTGGAATGTGTGTGTACTTGTTATAGGAATGGAAGAAAAAAAAATTGGTCCATTGAGTTTGATGGTCTCGATTTTGCTACACAACCATGGTGCCAAGGGCACAAGTAAACCGTGGTACTTAAATTGCAAACGGAACTCTGTAAATAAAAAGGAAGAAGTGCTTTAAGTTCTTGTAGCAGAGTTTGCATTTTTTAAGTCGTTATTCTATAGGAAGATGGTAAGCATCACACCTGACAGTTGCAGTAACACCAGGATCTTTACGAGTTATCGCATGCCATTGCACAGCGCTCATCACCCCGTGACAAAATAATGTATTTATAATCGACTAGTAATTTCCTTTGCTGGAGTTCAGTTCAATCAAGCCCAAACACATATGCTCAGACTATACACCGCAACACATTATTTTATTATTAGCTGTCTAGAAGCTGTAGTACTTTGAGGCAGAGTATATAGTACTGCGGCGGTACTCAGTAAGACAGAGACTTGCACAAACCCCTACCACCTAGTATGCCCACTTAATTGTCATTAGCATTGGATCACGTGTAAGAATTTGGTGAAGATTAGACTTGGGTGACTTAATAATTGTAAAACATAAGATTATAAGTACACATTATTCCTCCACTTTATGTATAGCAGCTTTAAAATATTTCAAAAACACATTCACTTGTAAACAAAATTGAAAAGAGAAACACCAAATGTCGGCTCGAGGATATATCCAATACCGTCGGCGGAGGAAGTGGCGTGATTGAAATAAAATCACATTGTTATTGCGAAACGATTTTTGTATTGGTTTACGTTAGGATCAATTTACACTGACGCAGAACTGAAGTGCATCGAAGCGACGACGTCTAGTTACTTTTACAAAGAATAATGACCTCTACGTCCACAAACTAATGTACGAATTCATATCGAAACAAGAACGAAACAATAACTATGGTACTGTAACCATCTAATTTCGCTATCAATATATCACTGAACAAATACATGGATTCTAAAATAAAATGCTGCGTCCTTCTGGCTATACATCGTCTACCAAGCAAACTGCACCTTTTGGTCCTTCAAGCCGGATATAAATCTACATCCATAAGTTGCTTGGCGTGCGAGACTGACTCTTTGCACTTATTAAATCCCTTTCCACCCTGACTTTCAGAGATGGAGCACCCATATCCTCTGTAATATTTTAGAGGGTATAGTCGTTGCGTTGGCTATAGTCATATTCTATGACTGAGGTTGAGTATCGACTAGTGTGAATTGAGGCTTACTTTTTCAAAACGGGTGCCAGGTTCATATTATACTGGTTACATTTCTATAATCCAGCGACCAGCTTAAATTGACCTGATTAGTTATTGATGCCAATGGCATGTGTGACTTTTTTATAATATACGTTTGTGTGATATCCCTAAAATCTGGTTACGAATGAAATTTAGATTTATCTGTTATTTTTATTTAATCACTATTATTTTTTGCATGTTTAACGTGTGGTGCCTTTCCGTGTATTATCGGAAGAAGTGAGTAGGTAAAAGTCGATGATAATTCTGTTCTGAAGGTGAAGTGTGCAGTTACAAAGGCAAACCGGCGAGAAAAGTACGAAACGAATAAACACTATATTATAAAATTCGTCATATCACTGTGGAGCAATTTTTCGATAAACAGTATTTTTTTCAAAAGGAATTAAGTACACGGTCATTGCGTTAGCTATGTAAGTGTATAGGGCAATAAAGTATACGCTGATACCAATTCGAAAACTATTAAAAAAAAACTTGAGATAATTTGCAATTAGCAATCCCGTACTTTATTGGTGGTGACATAGTGAAGGGATGTTGATTGCGTCACCTTAGCCACAGACTAAATATATAAAAATCGAAACTGTTTGACATGATTACTTAATTCACAAACATCTAAATTAATTCATGTATATTAACATATTATTCTTCTTGTTTCATCATCATCATCATCTCAGCCGTAGGACGTCCACTGCTGAACATAGGCGTCCCCCAGAAATTTCCAAAAGGACCGGTTGGAGGCGGCCTGCTACCAACGTCGTCCTGCTACCTTTGTAATTGGTTAATTTGGTCGTCAGTCCACCTTGTCAATGGACGACCTACGCTGCGCTTGCCTGTCCGTGGTCTCCACTCCAGAACCAACCAGCCCCATCGGCCATCTGTTCTGCGTGGCCTGCCCACTGCCACTTTAACTGGCTAATCTTCTGGGCTATGTCGTCGACTTTAGTTTGTCTACGAATCTCCTCATTTCTGATTCGATCACGTAGAGAAACCCCGATCATAGCCCTTTCCATAGCTCGTTGTGTGACTTTGAGCTTGCGTATGAGGCCCATAGTAAGAGACCACGCGTTTCAGTGCCATATGTCATCACTGGTAACACATTGATCAAAGACTCTTGTCTTGAAGCACTGAGGTATTTTTGACGAGAAGAGCCAGCCCAGCCGAGTCGGATTTGACGATTGACCTCTTTCTCTAAGCTGGACCTGCCTAGTTTGACTGTCTGTCCCAGGTACCTACTCGTCAACAACTTCGAGAACTGAGTTCCCAACTGATACTGGGGTAGGCACAATTATTCTTGTTTATTTCTTGTCTTGTTTATTATTTCTGCTTGTTTATATCAATATAATCTTTACTATCATGTTACATGAGATCGATAATTTGTATCATCAAATAAAGTTAATTCACAAACTATCGTTTTAAGTGAGTAGTGAATTGTTTGATGCAAGTCGTTCGCGTGTTGGTAAGTTCTACACTTGCCCATGGCAGTTGCAGAAGTCGCAGAGCTTCGAACTGTAGATTTGCTAATACTGCACCTGTCACCTCGTGACGTTGGGTTTTGAGTCTGTCTCGCCCAGTAATTTCACTCGCTACAGTGCCCTTCACAGCCTTACACAGTTAATTTAGGATTCGCGCCAGAGTATCCGGCACTACGGTGGTACCAACCAAGACGACTTCTTGCACAAGTGAAGTTGTCAAAAGCCTTTGTAAAAACTAAATTACCCTAAACGATGTTCTTGAACGAACTTTAGGTATATTTAAGACATTTTCAGCTAGCTACAAAAGTGCCCTGCCGTGCGATTCTCTAAGAGCAAACATCGTTGCATCTTTGACAACATCCGTGAAACAAATGAAGAGATGACAAGAATTATAGAGATACAAGATTTTCTTGTCATCTCTTCATTTGTTTCACGGAAAAGAATAATAAGATGATGGAAAGACAATCTTATGTACAAGCGTTATCTCATTATCAGTATTTGACATCGGTGAGCTCGTCGACGAATTATTACAGAATCGCACGGCTTTATTCATCTAGAAATGTCAAAATATAGCACGAATGTCATCATACAACAGTATCGGTTCCCGTAATTATCGCAGCCCGCGTCGAGACTTTGATGAATTGCGTTTCGATACGCCCTGTATACATACATTATTATACGAATCGCACAACCTATATACTACACAACATCCTGAATTGTTCTCATTCATAAATACAGTATGGATAGATACTGCCAATCGTAAGATGGAAAACATTACTTTTGTCACTGTTTTAATATCACCACCGCGAATGATTCCCGGGTTCCTATATCGGATAACAAATCGTTTTAGTTACAACTCTTAACTTTTTGACAGTTTTATCCAATGAGATTGACTAATAGAGGCGTTTTACTCCTTGAATATGAAGTATAAACATGGCAAATTTTATGCTATACCTACCGATAGCTAAAGTACACAACCCGCACAACGACATTAACTACATTGACAAGATTAAATGAGCACGAAGATATATGAATCCTAGTTGTCAGAAAGGGATCAATATTAATATATTAACAACGTTCGCCTGCGACCGACCATTCGACCGCCAATGACAGACTCGTTCTCTCTGTCGCTCGCTACTTGTCTCGTTCTCGTGGGTGGCGAAGCGGCAACGTCGCAGGAGTTATTTTAAATTAAAATACAATTTTAGATTTTCCGTTTTTGATAAATAACATTCTTGTTTTTTACACTTGTTCCAGTATATGTTTTGCAGTTTTTAACACATCAGAAGGCATTTTTTCCTAAATGTAGTACACGCGCTGCGTCGTTGCCAGACAGGCTGGAACTAAGTTGGCTCAAGACAACTAGCTTGTGTTGATGTTGCCAAGCCGAGCGCAGTAAGGCGTATCTACCTCAGTTTATATTAACATCATTGGTTTTATCGTACAAAAAGTGTCAATAGGTTACGAGTCGTAAGCACAACAATCCGTTTCTTTTTATAGGAATCCAGCATAAAGGCCTATTCAGACCTGAGCGTTATTCGCTACCGCTGTGGATAGCGAAACATACCACGCGGAATTCGATGGGTAAATAGTATGAAGATCCATAACTGCAGCGAAACTTGTACCGCTTAGTGAGGAGGTATTTTCTCTTGTTTGGCGAAACTAGTTCCGCCGCCCCGCTAACCGTTGCCAAGGAAATATCTCTACCGCGCGCGGTAAAGATATCCGCTTTGGTGTGAACAGTGAAATTAACGCATACCCTTTCGGATTTCTCTATCGCTCGCGGTAGCGAATAACGCCCAGGTTTGAATAGGCCTTTAGTCATTCCATTTTTTTTTCACCACAAGTCCGTTCGAGTTCAACACTTCCAGAGTAAGTAGTTCATGAAACAGGTGGATATTTGTTTTACTCTCTTGCTTGTAAGTTTTGTTTGTTAGCCGCTCACCTGAAGGAAGACTTCAACGTAAAGCTTGAACCAATTAATTACAGCTAAAAATAGCTAAAAAGTACAGAATGTTCATGTCATTGTTAACCATTTGTCGACTAGGGATCAATAAACCCTAAGCCGTTAAAGAATTTCTACAAGAATTCTTTCTCAATTGTCCATACTATGCGTAAAGTGTTGTGTTGACAGGAGATGGGAAAATTTGACGAGAATAAATTGGCACAAGGAGGCGCTAATCTCTTCTTGTTATGGGGAAAAACGTCAACGCTTCGGGACCATCCATCTTTTGTTTAAGATGTGTCCAGGGGCCGATTCCACTGTAGGAAAATTTTGGTTCAACTGCAACTGAATTGGTAAACGGCGATTTTATACGTTTTCTTATTCTGCTATTGAAAACAGTACAACCGCAGTTACGTTTCTATTGACACCAGAAACAGTCAAATCAAAACTTTATATTTAATTTTTTTTATTTTGTTTATTGAGATAAAACGAGAAAATCAATACATTTATCTCACAATATACATTTATTGATCACGAATGCGACGCTAATTCATATACGTCGTATTCGTTAGCGTAAACATTTGTCTAATATTATATATATATATATATATATAACGCTACTATAGATATCGCTTCCCGGCAAAAAAAGTGTCATAACACATAATAGGTACGTTATGACATTCCTACAGCAATAAATAGCCAATCTTGCATTTGGTCGGCTGTAAAATCGACGTTATTATGATGCGCATAACGACCACTAGATGGCACAAAGTACTCTTTTTCACTGAGCCATTTTGCTCACTTCATTGGCATGAAAAGTGTCACATGTGTGTTGATACAGAGTGGACGTGTGTTAAGTTGCCTGAAAAGTGTATTAACGTGTGATGTGACTTTTTAAAGGAAAGTATTCATGTGAATATTTAGAATTATTACAAATAAAGTGTCGCAAATTGTGTTATGACTGTTTTTAAGAACAAAAATCATCGTAAAATATTCACTATAATACGCAAAATAGACATAACCTGTGTAAAGACACTTTATTTTTATTTTTATGATTTAAAGTCCACTTTAAACGAATGTAATAATGACATAACACATTTAATGGCAATTTAGGTGAAAAATAATATACTTATCATGAGTTTTATATTGTATTGAGTCTTTTTTTCTGCATGAAATCGAACTCGTTTATTTTATTGCACGTGGCATTTTTATTTGTTGTTGACTGTTTTATGAAATAATATTATTTGTTTTGTTTATAGCTTTAGCCGAAATATTAATTTTTAATAAAGTACCTAGGTACTAGTGTTGTAATGATCTTGTTGTAACGGTGTATGTTTATGTTTTTTCAAGGACAAGATGAATCATAACAGTCGGGCGGCGTTTTTGATACAATTGGCTAACAATAAACTTAACCAAAACGAGGTTTCGAATCAGAATACCTTTCAAACTATAACCTCAGATAATGACGTGTCAGAGACAGGTTTGTGTCCTTTCTAACTAACTTCGTTGTTCAAATTGTTTATACCTACATAGTTACTGTGTTGCTATATTCACCTTCGTTATGTTATGCATATATTATTTTTTATTAGGTTACAATAAGTCTACAAATCGTCTATATTGTACACAAAACGAAACTATAGACAAGAACTTCATTGATACTCAATGTGAATGTCCAGGCACCTTCGTCGATATTCTACAACTTTCGTGTAAAGGTAATTCATTTAAGCTGATAATTATTTAAACGTGTAGCTACTTTTAGCTCCTAAAGATACAGTTTTTTATTTTTTTAGGTGCAAGTCAAACGTCAGAAGAAAATTATAATTTTGAATACAGCGATGACAGCGTTAAAGACCCTGATTACAAAACTCCGACTGCCAGAAAGCGTGTCAGACGGGCTTCTCAATTGTTATTGGAAAAGAAGAAACATACAGCTTACGTCAATACTGACACTCCTGACAGACCTGGGCAATCCGGTTGTATTCCAGAAAACTTTGCTCAGACTCCTTCAACATCTAAATATTTTCCGCAGCGCAATCTGTCCACATCATCTAATACATCTCGTAATATCTCTAATACATCGCTAAGAAAAAAGGCAATCCCTACACTGTTATAGAAATGTCATTTAATGATTTATATTCGTTGAAGCGTCTATCATACCAAACATATACCAAATAAGCGTCTATCTATATTGGACACCACATGACCCCAAAATCATAAAAAAAATCTGAATTGAGGGTTTTCAAATTATTGCAAAACGATCCTACCAAATCCCTAAAAAGATCCTACTATTCAAAACTTCCTATAAAGATGATCAATTCTCCGAAACAATTATAACACGAAAAAAAACCTAAACCAAATCACACTCAAGCGCGCGTATCGATCCAAACCGAAACTTAAAATGAAGGATCACCTGGATTTATTACAAAATAATCATATTCCAAATTTTTATGAATTTTTTTTCAAGTCTCTTAAATAAATATTCTTGTAAAAGTAGTGTTGATTGTTTGGTAAGATTATTTACAGGTTTTGTACTTTGATACTAATTATATCTCGTTTAAAAAGTTCTTTTAAGTGATTATTAAGGTGTTATAAGTAATTTCTAAATATTCGAATAAAACTATAATATAAAACATATACAACTATGTATATATGCATATACTACATTACAACTATAATATAATATAACATAAAACTAGAAATAATGGTATTTAAGCAAGAAGTTCCGTACTGCTTTAATATTGACCAAACAAGCTGATTGTGATTGTAGATAAAAAATATTTTGGTAAGGAGTTTATGTGTACGGTTTTGTTATTTTTTTCTTATTTTAAAAGTAAGTTTCTCAGTGAAGTTCCTAATTTTGTTATTTTTGTTGTTTTTTGAATAAAACTAATGATGATAATTCGATTGAAAAGTTTATTATTCCCCAAACTATATATATTTTGCCAAAACAAGAGTCATAATATATGCCTAATTTAGAGTTTCTTAAAAGTTACTTAAAAAAATATATGATTTTCTGAAAAATATTAAACTATATGAAAAACACATAAATAAGCTATATATGAATAAATTTTTAGCAATGCAACTCTTATAGTTTTTAAATAATTAGGATAGAAAATAATTAAAAATCATAAAACCTGTATTTTCTCAAAATAGCTGTTTTTTTGTTATGACACTTTTTTTGCCGGGAAGCGATATATATCTATAGTAGCGTTAAAAAGATGACCTTACGTTCCAATTTGTCTATAATAATAGTTTAATGGCTTGGCTTAAAATTTTTACTGAAATCTAAAAAAATGGCGGCTTTATATTATTTTTTGACAGCTCTAGTAAGCAAAAATATAAGTAATTTGATGATTGGAGGTGACAAAAGTGACATACAGCCACCATTTTGTTCAATCAATATTTGTTAGCAACTGAGATACAGTAGCCCTACTGTTTACTGAATCTGTCAATATTAACATAAAGCCGCCAGTTTTATTAGATTTCAATCAAAATTCGATTGTAAATAAGACATATAACTGTCCTGCAGGAGTCGAACTGCAATTGCAACAGGATAGATTGTTAATCGTTGTGAAATAGTAGAATTGGCCCTTCAGGTCCGGTTGGCAACAGTATTTGTATTACACAAGCCAGACTTCACTTCTATATTTGACAGCCCCGCTGGGCTACTTGACTACTTGTGATGGTACAAAACATACAAACCCTGGAGTTTGGAGTTAGGGATTGAAATGTGAACGGGGAGGGTTCCCATTTCAATCCCTCACGCTCGTTTCGGCGCGTCAGTACGGTTAGCAGTTTCGTTGCCCGATACACGTGTTAATATGAACAGCTAATAATAAGAACAGCTTTGTGTGCTGCTGATCTTAGAAAGGATTCAAGATCTAGGCGTTATCCCACATGGCAAACTGCAACATTTAGCACTGCTATAGGAAAAAGATGCTCTAGTTTTATGGGATGTTATATATACAAAAAAATTAATAAGAAACTCGATATTATACAGGACACTACATTTAAATGCAAAAAGAAATTAAAGGAATATTTGTATACATTAGGTTATCAAAGCACAGAGGACTTGCTACGCGTAATAAAATGAGAAAATCCTTAAGTTATTAAAATCAACATTCAGTTTTATACATCAGTTTTCAAAATCGTTTGTTGCATTTTATTTTTAAATTTTATTTCAGCATTTGCCAACAATAGGTCGGTCAATGAACAATTTAATTTATGTATAATTTTATTGTAATAAATTTATTATTTTATAGAAGAGTGTGTCAAGTTTACATTTGAATATTTATTTGAATTAATCACAATAACTGCATCTGTAACGTTTATGTATCCCGGAGGAGACCTAGATATTGTAAACACAGGGGATCCTACCGCAATATCTAGTGCTGCAAATGTAACAAAATTAATTAAGTACTTATGTAAATTTGTACATAATATGTCTAAGCATATTACTGTTGAACTAATAAAAATTATTATTATTATTATTAATATTTTCGTGCTGTCACTGTTTCATTTAAAACTACCGACTGCCCGTGACAATAATTAACACAACATAAGAGAATTAGCGAGATTGTTCCATCTTTTCTTAAGTTATAGCGTAACCAGGAGAAATAAGGGTTCATATGAACCCTTATTTCTATATATAATATATATATGTATATATATATATATTATATATAGATTATAATTTATTTTTTGCTATCGACGCCAGTTCCAGAGATACTGTAACCGGGTTGTACTAATATTATAGTTTTGTTACTCAATCGCACCAGAACACCTGCTGGGTAATTACCTATCTCAGTAGCAATCAGATTGTCAATTAAAATCAAAGGTTTAATTATACCTAAAAAAATGGCGATTTACTAACACTTCTGCGTGTAATGTCAAAAGTCAAATTTTATTGCAACTGAGATGGCCCCGGTAAACATATTTGGTTGAAATTTGGTATGTTGATAGCAAAGGCGCTGGAATAACACATAGGATCATTTACATCATCCATCATCATCATCAGAATTATAATCAGCCTATTTTGTTCCCACTACTGCGACTCCAGCCGTCCTCTCAGAGAAGGATTGGCCATAATCAACGCAGGCCCAGTGCGGATTGGTGGATAGGTTAGTGGCCAACCCATGTCGACGTTTTCAGACCGCCCGAAGGGCCTCGACATAGCCTGACGACTGTTGTCCTAAGACAAACAACCGGGACCGACGGCTTAACTTGCCCTCCGAAGCACGGAAGCGCTCAGTCTACGCCACTAGCGGTCATCAATCCAAGTCCAGACCGCAGCAAGTATTGCTTAACTTGTTGATCGGTTAAGATCGCCAAGTCGAGCCCCGCTATGAGCGCTTCTTCATCATTCATCAGTAACGTTATAATAATAAGTATACAACTGTAATATAAAAAATAGGCAGTGCAGTGCCGACAGAAGAATGACAATCTTTGTCACTTGAACGAACTTGAAATTTGACGCAACCATAAGTATCTAAAAATATAACTTCTTTTTTTTTTGTCAAAAAAAAGTAGGCTGTCAGGCAGACGGCCCACCTGATGGAAAGTGGTCGCCGTCGCCTAAAGACGTTTGCAACACCAAGGACGTTACCAACGCGCTGCCGACCTCTAAGAAATTTAATGACGCCCTTTTAAACAATCCCATATCGTAGCGCAGAGGGAAACCTCGGCGGGAAGTTTCATGCAGATTTTGTAGTCCGCGGAATAAATGTTCTTGAGAACCGTTGCGTTTAAATAGATATAATGCATACATAGATTGAAGTAATATCTATCTTGAGGAATAGCATATGCACAAAAGCAAGAGTCCACATACTTATAAAGGGAAAAAAATAAGTTCTTACTTCAAAGCGCTCTAATTCAGAATAGAAACAAGTATTCAGGATGAATATCAAAATACAGACAAACTAACAAACAAAGCGCGTCGTCGGTTGAGCTTTGACGAGCCAAGCCACCGAGCACACTTAAGTCGAGCCGCCTCGAGAAACCAACGTATCCTTTATACTGCTCTTTGATCTCAGCATCTCGTCTTTGTAGTATTGTTAACAATACAATGAAAACTTCACAAGAAAAAACTAGTCTATTAGCTTTGTTTTGTTGTGTATACTTAGTATTCTTCTAATCTTCCCTTATATATATAAATATATATAGTAGGTTACCTTTAAAACTACTAATGTTATCATAAATTTATGGGTTCCGTACCTCAAAAGAAAAAAAAAGTGACCCTTGTAGTGACACTTTGATGTCCGTCTCTCTGTCTGTCAGACAGACGGACATGACAACTCTTTTTTTTTATGATACTTACGCTGAGTGTGACTGCGTCTTGACTCTGACTACTTCAATATAATAACTCTCTTTAGAGCTTACTGTACTTCATTTTACACGACGTGCAGCCTGTGGAATTACTATACTCGAAAATCTTACGGGGCCCTCCGTATCCAGTTCTTGGTGGGGCTCCCTCGCTTTTGCAGCGCATCAGCAATGTTCGCAGAAGCGCGCGTAAATTGTTTTTACACCACAATGCGCAAGAGAGGTATGTCAGTGGTGCGGTGAGTGCGGGGGAGTGCTAACAGCATGCTAGCAGTGCTCGCAGAAAGGCTCGACTGTAGCTACATGAACCATTGCTGTAGGCTGCATGTTATATATAATTCATATATATTTAAAAAAACGCTGAAACAATATTTTGAATGCAATCCTTTTTATAATATTAATGAATTCATGTCCAAAAAATTAATGACGGTCATTTCTGTAAACAATAAATATTGACATTTAACTACTTATATTAATTTTACATTTAAATACTTTTATGTATGACGATGACACTTTTATTTTAATTTTAATTTAATATGTACCTATACATGTATGACATAATAACATCTTAAAATGGTATGAACAAAGTTGGAATCGAATGAATGTGGGATTCAGTTATGTATGGATGTATACAAGTTATGTTGCATGGGGGACGAGAGGGGACGAGTGAATGAATGAAGATTGACTGACATTGTGACTGAGTTGTTAATGAAAGTGTTTTCAACGTAACATAATTAATATAATAAAATAAATAACATACTAAATAGATTAATAGTAAAAACAAAACGAAGATATATATAAGAAATTACTATTGTTTTATGAATGACTTGCCTTATATAACGTTCATTGTTATAATATGGCCAATAAATGATTTCAATTTGAATTTTAATTTGAATTCATGACGATTAATAGCTCATGATTTTGTAATTATATGTAATTAAATTGTTGACTTTAATTGAATTAATGTACCTATGTAAGTAATTATTTAAATTGTATATAAGAAATGTGACTAAGGATAGTTAGTATATTTTAATGAGTCGGTGTTGCTTTTAAATAAAGATTTGAAATTGCAATCGAAAATCTCACTGTTGCAACTTAACTTGAAGAATGGACTCATTTATTTGTGTCTTTGCCATAAAGTGAAAAAGGTTTACAATAGGTAGGTAATTTTGTGTCAAACTTGTTAAACATCCGCGTAGCAGCGACCTCTGTCTTAATTAAGGTAAAGACAAGGTGGTTTATCTCCATCCTTAAACTTCCAAAATTGGAATTCCGAATACTCCTGAAACCGGAAGCGCACTATCATGAACATCAAGGCGCCGCCGCCCGCCGGAAGCATGCCCATTTTTCCTCCACTCGCACTTCCTGTCGCTCGCTCGGTTTGCCGACGAATGGAAGTTTAATAGTATGGTACAAGTGTCTGGGAATTTTTCATTCAACGCTGCAATTTTATAGAGCAAAATTCCGTCCTCGAACGGGATTCGAACTTGCGTCTTCCGGCAAAACGAGTCAGATGCCATGACCACTAGGCCACCGAGGCACGAGGTCCTAGTAACGAATTTTAGCTCTCTATCTGATTTTAACCGTCATGGGGACGGAGCGACATCTATTAGACAGCTTGACAGCACTAACCAACAGAAAGAAGTTTTTTTCAAATATGTACTTGACTTTCGTATTGATGTCAAAACCCTTCATAATTTTTATATGATTTTACAGCACTAACGCCTGCTTAGCGATACCAAATTTATCAATATTAAAGAGAGAAAAAAATCTCTAAAATTGCAATGTTTGGTATCGCTAAGCAGGCGTTAGTGCTGTAAAAACCTTATTATAAAAATAATGTATCATCCTTATTCCTACGATCCTACTATCCTACTAATATTATAAACGCGAAAGTTTGTGAGTATGGATGTGTGGATGTGTGGATCTTTGTTACTTATTAACGCACTAACGGCTAAGACAATTTGAATGAAATTTGGTATGGAGGTAGATGAGGCACTGGTTTAACACATAGGATCACCATCAACATTAGGACTTTTCATCATCATCCAACACAGCGCGGGTGAAACCGCGGAGAGCAGCTAGTAGCATATAATAAATACTAGTAGTTCTGCGAACAGTAGACTTCGCAAGCACAGTCATAATACTGTGCTAAGGTCTACTGTTCAGATCTATCTGAATATCTCAATCTGAACTATCTGCAATTCAAAGAAAAAAATAATTTCAACAAGACCTTGAAAATTTTTGCAAAAAATTTATATATTATCGAATATTACCAAAAACCTCCAGTTTTTAAACTTTACAACCTATCTCGGCTTTATGCTCATATTCGAAATTCCTCTTTAAAGTCACACACCTAATGCGTGTAAAAAAAATATTTTATCAGTCTGAAAACAGCTCCGCGGCAAACATCCCCGATTTTAGGAAAATACCCCAATCAAAAATCGCCGACAGTAAAAAAACTGAGTAGACATTAAACTACTCACCAAATTTCGTCACGGTTGGTTAAAAAATGCGACCTGTACAGGACCAACATACAACCTAACAAACATACAGACGGATGAAAGTAAATTTGGCTAGTTAAAGCAATAATTTTTATGAGTAATAATGTTTAAGCTTCGCTATCTCGGTCAAAAAGTACTGCTGGTTATAATTGACTCTGTTTTATAGTTTAAAGCGTCGGTCGGCAACAGGCGGACCGCGAACTTGAACCGCCAAATATAGGATTATTATTTATATTGTTATATAGGTGTCTGTCACGTAAAAACTTGATTAATATAATACTTCGTAATATTTTATTAATTATATAATATTACAGCTGCGCTCCGCGGTTTCACCCGCGCGGTGATGGATGATGATGAATCAAATATAGCGTATGTTACTCAGTCATAATATAGCTTTCTACTCGCAAAATAATATTGTTTGAACCGGTTATGTAGTTTTTTCGTTTATCCCTTACAAACAAACTATCAAATCTTTCCTTTTTATTATTAGAGTAGATAAGGGTTTAACACCAAGGTACGAATAATGTGGCCTAGTTCGTACCGGCGTTAATATTGCATATTTTAACACGGAAAGTATTTATTGTGACACAACTGTAACAGTTAGGCATATGGTTTTGCTTACCTTTTTTGGAGACATTGATGTCCTCTATAAAACTATAGTAAGTACTTACATCACTTTGCTATATTGTCAATAGTTGTCCGCAGTGTACGCGATATAAGAATTTTCGGCGTTACTATTGCATATTTTAAAATGATAAAGTAGTTATTGTAACATAACTGCAATAGTAAGACATATGGCACTGCATATTTTTGTAGACATTAAGAATTATTGTAATCGGTCCAGTAGCTTTTAAGTTATTCGTTTTACATTCAAAAATACAAAAATCTACAAATCCAAAATACATATCTGTCCTCTTCATAATTATACATGGTATAGATTAACCAAAATACAATTGCTGGGGTAGTATTGATATTAGTTACTTATAAATACATATTATGAGTTTTTTTTCTGGACCTCGATAAAAACTTTCAATACAACGAACGCTATTCGCCTGAGCGAATAAGCTCTTTAATTAAGATTAAAAAAAAAAAAAAATACAATCCTGGTCCCCATTTAAAATTACTAGCCGACCCCTGGTTTAGGGGATGACATGCACAGTGCTGTTTTCCCCTACTACATATTACCTTTGGATAAAGTTTAATAATGCCAATAGAATGTGTTCTGAATCTTCGACACTAGAGTCTTGCATTTTTTTACAAACGCTTACTGCCACAAATTACGCCATCTATCTTAGAAAGGGTTCAAGATTTCCTCAGTTAATAACAAACGTTGCTTTCGAGAGTGCCAAAAAGCAAAGTTTTAGGGTTATGTAACAGAAACGAACACAGTTATAATGTTTTACGCAAAACCTAAGAAAACTCTGATAATTTTAGCTGATATGGAAACTATGCGAACAATCGCTTCTTCTGCGCGGAAAATGACTTCGAGTGGGTAACCCATTTTACCGGGATCAAACTTATGTATTAATTCAACAATCAACATCTACTTATGTTGAAAACCTCAGCTAATTTGGCTCAGGAGTTTTGACATAAGGGTAGCGAACATCTACACTTCATCCATCCATACATCCAAACAATTCGTATGTTTACTATCAGTGACGATAATGTACCGTTTTTTTATTATATACATTACACTCCACAGACTTCAGGGTCCATGCTTTTTAATAACTATTTGCAATTTATTATTAAAAAAACGATTATTTTTAAAGTTATACATGCTAATTTAGAAGACATAGGGGAACTACTTATTTTATATAGACTATAGATACTTTATTTCTGGGTTGGTATAGGGTATAGGCGTTCAAAGCAGACCAGGGGGTCGATTCCACTAATTGAATTGCAAACGAACCGTAGCTGAACGGCGACTTTTATGCGTTTTCTTATTCTGCTATCGAAAAACAGTCCAACTGCAGTTACGTTTCTATTGACGCCAGCGATCGATCAAAACTTAATCAGCTAACTCGATAGATCATGAACGCGTTGTTAACTCATATTCGTATATATTAGTATCAATTATATATTTATTATAAAGTAGCGTTTATGTTATGTTTATGTGACGCTACAATCCAATTTGTCTACAGAAATAGTAGAATGGCTTTTTGCCAAAGTATCGAACGACAACCGGAGTTGAGCTGCAGTTGCAGCGGGATAGATTGTTGAACGTTGTGGAATAACAGAATTGGCCTCCAGTATCCGCGGGCAGCACCTGGTCACGAGTTGACACATGTGGCAGCCATCGCCTTCCAATACCACATTTGAGGGAAGATGGCGACCCGCCACACACGCCACCGCCTGCCAACACCTTTTTGTTAGCATGACTGCTCTGAATGATTAGAACCACTCTTAGTCAATTACTTTACAACTTATTGCACTTGCTGAGAACCCTCTTTGCACTGAAGCAGGGCTTCCATTACCGCTACGTTCCGATCCCTGATTGAGGTTGTAGTCACGGATGGTATTGATGTTTTTATTGCAACCATCGTTTGCCTCACGAATCGTCCAATGGCATCATCTTCATAATAATGTCCGTTAAAACAGTAATCGATTTAATAATTCGCTATTTATTAGATACATATTCAAACTTTGGCTAAACTATTGGAAATAATTTAAAACGAATCGCGATGTTTGACGATATTCCCGCCAATCATTCATTATTTTCTGTTATTGCTATTGGCTACTCTCATATAGCCAACTTGACTGTCTTCCACTTGCTTGAAGAGACTTCTGATATATTTTGGTCACATCGCTAGAAAGGAAGGAGAAAACCTCGAGAAACTTGCGGTGACTGGAAAAGTCGATGGTAGAAGATCTCTTGGCCGCAGTCCAATGCGTTGGTCCGACCAGATCCGCATCACTCTTGATACATCCGTTTACGATGCTCTACAAATAGCTGGTGACCGAACACACTGGCGTAATATCTTAAAAGAAAGGACAATGGGTGGGGGAGGTCATGACCCTCAGACATGAGGATTACAACTCAAGGAAGAAGGCTCTCAAATAACTTCACCTACTCATGTAATTGAAAAATAGCATATACAAAATAGCGTTCATGGAAATAGTTCAAACTTACAGATACCACAAGTTTTACTGCATAAAAAAAAGTTACACCGAAATGAAACGAATAATGATAAGCCATAAACTGTGATTTTTACACGATATACTCTCCTCAGTACATACATATAACATAACTCTAACTGAGCTAAATATTTATAGAAAATTATAATCCAGATATTATTACTATCATTATTCCATTTATATAACTTCATTCGCGTTTTTTCATCCGGTACTTTACAAAGGCATAACTGGGGCTGTAGCCAACACTTAGAGGCGTGTTTTTATTATATTTGTCAATATAATTAGCATTATATTGACAAATATAATGTTGTCAATTCCCAAATTCGGCTAGTTGATAATAATAACACAGCATTAATGTGTACAAATTGGTTACCCTCACAATATTCTACATTGCACGCCATCTTGTGGACCTTGGTCGAGTTTCAATTGTGACGTCATTTCTGCTTACCAATGTGAAAACTAGATGTCACTGTCGCCCCTTAACACACGCAAGCGTTTCATTCGCAACGCCCGGCTTATAAATGAAGGTTTGTCAGCATGAGTGACTTATATACATACTAATATATAATTGTTTTTGAATAGACAAACATTAGGACTCGCCTGGGTCAATTCTAATGTTAGTGTCTGATATACGAACTGAAAATTAAGTTACCTAAATATTATACAACGCGACCGTGGCGTGGCGACCGACATATCATTATAGAAATTAAAATGGGACCATATCTGCTCTACTCGGCAATCGGCATTATTATACCTAGGGACGCGATATCGTAACCAAAAGTATCGATACCTTCTTAGTATCGGTATCGAAACTGAAGTATCGAATAAACACTGACTTCCCCTACTACTCACAATCGCAGCGAGGGCGAGGACTATGACTGATATGTTAATGAACCCCAATAAAAACATAAATTAGGTACATACAAAGGTTTTATTTTAGACAAACATATTGAGATCAATCAACAACATAAGCAAGAGCATTTTAATGTTCCACTCTTCTGTCTGTTTCACCTGTTCTGTCTCACCTGTTTGGATGCTGTTTCACATGTGTTTTCATGTTAGATGTGTTACCACTTGTTTTTATTATTTTGAAACATGTCTTACAAGACGCTTGACCGTTGTTAATTTTCTTAAATGATTTCCATATATTGCGTTGGGGAGGCGCTATGCTTGTAGCTTGTACCTAGACAGTCAACACTTACTGTTCAATCTACTGCATTCTTCTCTTCACATGCAACATGTAAATGAATTACGCGTGCACTAAGCTCCCCAAATAACAAAAAAATAACATCCATATAGGTACAATGAACAAACAAAAGCAAAGCTCGTTATGATATGATAGTCGTTATCGTTTAACTAAACAAAATGGCTATTGTGTTGTGCTCGCTCGTTCGCGCGGTTTCGCTGTTCATCGAATAATCCGAACAAAACAAAACCTCACTTTATCCTATGCGTACACTATTGCGATTTGATCTTCTGTAACAAGTACGTTTATAGGTTATATTATGCGACAACGTCATATTTCCCGTACAACGTCAGATCTCTCTTTCTATCTTAAAAAGTTAGAGCGAAAGATAAAGTGCGCATTTACAATTTTGATAGAGGTATAATTTATACCTCTAGGATACATTATCTCTAAGTAGTCGTACTCAGTACTGACTGAGTACTCACTCAGTACTCTCTATACTCTACCAAGTACCTACTAACTAAACAAAAAGTAAGAATTAAATTATTCAAATTGGACCAATCTGTAGGTAAACAGTAATACGTGATGGATGAGTGATCAAATCACAAATAAAAATAAAATATGTAGTACATAATTGTAAAGGCTGCGAAACGGGCAATTGCAGGTTTCAAGTCGAGTATGAGCTTGAAGGTCAAGCCGTAAGCTTCAATAATACGAGACAGGCAAATGCTATTTCCGTCGAGGCCTAAATAATGCTTTTCTCACAAGAATGCAAAAATGAAAGATACTTTTAAAATTTAATTTATATTAAAAGTTACATTAGTCATATATTTTTTTTTATTATTCTATCACACTACAGAGACTCTTTGGTCTGTACCTTTTTTAGATTTGTTTTTTTTTAAATATTACATTTTCATGGAGATTCGTTCTCCAAACATCACAATAAACATTCTTAAGCTGTGGTGGAAATTGCTTAAAAACTAAAGTGAGTCCATTTAAAAAAAATATAAATACATAAATCTTATTGCTAGTGATATTTCTTAATTTTATACTTGTGTGTACGCTATTGGCCAGAAGTACTGGCCTCAGGTTCGCGCCTTTGCCGTATCCTTTTTAACATAGCCTTCACGATCTCTTCATTTCGGTCTTTTTTCGCCATTTTGAACGTCAAGATTAGTCATATTGGGGCAATTACAAAAAGAAAATGTTATTGATTGCCCCGGCACATTTATGTTTGTTTGTTGAATATTATTAAAATACGCCAAAAATACTGTTTCGGAGAAAATAATCGTCAATAAAAGTCGTGCTAAATCAATAAAATCGTTTACGCCGCTATGATTCAGCTGGTCATAGTAGACGTTGCAGCACACGCGTGGACCAATCCCTGCTTTCCTTTTGAAATTTAAACCAATCACCGTACATGTCTATTTGTAACCTCTCAAGTAATTCGTATTTGGAATCATACGTCGTTTTGGTTTGAAGGACCACTTTGTGTGGAATTTGTTCTGAGTTATGCTTCCTGACATTATTTCTTCGTAGGTATATTTAGTTATTTTTACTTCCACAAGCTCCTATAGTACTCTATCAAATCAAATCCAATTTATCTATTTCTGAAAAGTTCTCTTTCATATACATTATACACCATACCAGGATCTTTAAAATACATTTTTAACCACATGGCTTTGGATATGTTTAATTTTTTTGTATTGAATAAGTTGTCAGTTATTTATATCATTTGTTCTAATCTAAACTCAATATAAAAACTGGGTATAGCTCGATGATGGGCGCCGACTTGCAGAAGTTGCAGAGTCTTTAATTCCTAGTTCGGACTACTTTATTAATTTAGTATAGTGTATAAGTAATTTAGTAGCTAAACTACTCACTACTGCCCAGAAATCGTTTGCATTACGGTCGAGTACAGTACACAAGTGAGTGGTGTTTTGAAAAATGAAAGGCTACAACGCAATACAGTCAATAAACTGATAGCTGATCTTAATGGTTATTTTACAAGTGTTGGAGGAGGAAATGTGTGTGATTAATAAGGCACGAAAATGGATCGATATGTGAATTACTTGGTCAAATATATACAATATTTTGAAACAGAGGATGAAAAAAAAGATAGGGAGAGTACAAGAAGAGCAGATCTCGTGACTAAAATAATTACAAATCTCAACATATTTAAACATGCACCCAAATACCAGGCAGTAAACATATTCAACAAATTGCCTCAACACATAAAGATAGAACTCTAACGACCCAATGCATTTAAAATTAAACTAAAGGCATTTCTTTTGGATAATAATTTTTATACCGTTGACGAATTTATGACATCACTTTAATTACTTGCCAATTTAATTTCAAGCAATGACATTTAAATGTATATACGTCTCAATAGGAATATATTTTTAATTATTGTAAGAATAATAATTGTTTTACTAATATAGTTATAATTGAGTGTAAGGTCTTGATAAATTGTTAGTTATAAGTAGATATAGTTACCCTAAATTCAATGCAATGTACTTTGTTTAGGAATCAATCAATGAATAAATAAATAATAGAAGAGATAAACTAGGAGCTACTAAATGTCTTCTGAAGGAATCAGCATTGGAAGTTCCCGAAGAATACTGCTCTCCAACAAAACGACATGTTTGCGGCAACTAATGAGCTCGACTAATTGAACCGAACGATTGACCAAAGCTGGTTGGAGATGTGCGAGCTATCATTGTGTTCAATTCTTCACATTACATATCTGCCGTAATGCTCATCATCATCATCATCCTGTTTGGTAAGAAGCTGTGATGAAAAACACCGGCGCTAGACCACTAAACAGACCACTGACCATTATTTTTAGGGGTCAGTTTTCGTTTTGGGCTTTGTTTAGGTGCTGAGCCAGGATCCAACCAACTTGCTGAGTGCATGCGATTGTCGAACAGAATTCAGTTTTCATCGCAAGTAACAATGCGATTCAATATGCCTTCGTTTGTGTGCCTGTTGAGCAGTACAAGGCTCGACTCGACGCGTGCTTCATGCTCCCGAACATTTAATTCGTGGGGAGGAAAAAGTTTAATTGTTACATTTAAGTTTTCATATTGTTATGTTTTTGTGAACAATAAAGTATTATCTATCTATATAGAAGACAAAGATGCTTGGAATACTCCACTTCTGGGAAGCTGTCACTCTGCCACCCATAAAATGTAGAAAGTTGTAAACATGTAGAAACGTTGTAAACATCTATATAAAAATAATGGCCCCGAGTTTCTTGTCGCTTCTTCTCGGTAGGCTCTATATATTTTTGAACGCGGCGGTCGGTAGTCTTTAATGTACATTATAATGAAAAATTGACGTTCATAAGTGCGTCTTTGATGCCTAAATTGAATAAATGATTTTGACTTTGACTTTTTTTACCTTACCAATACGACGCTAATGGACCAATATTGTTTTGATGTTAATATCGAAAGCTGCTGCTAATTCAGCTGTAGATTGAATATCATTAGCTTCCACAATCGTCTTTAATTCGTCATTGTCGACTAAAGTTTTAGGTCGACCACGGGGTTCATTTCATAGGTCGAAATTTCCAAAACGGAAGGTGGCAAACCAATAGCGGGTGGTGCGTTCGCTCCGTATACGTCGTTGATGTTGCGTGCCCCTTCTGCCGCTTTGCTGCCACGACGGCGCTCATACTCCATAATCACTCGAATTTTTAACGAAAAACGTACAAATACGATGAAAACAGAATGCTAACGATTAAACAAATGAATTTTCAAAACAAAATTCCATATTTTTAAAATAAAAATTATTCGAACTTATCATTCTTCGCGAAAAAGTGAAAATTGGACTTGAAAGAGCCAGAACGGCAGAACGGAAATTTCATAGATAAAAACCTATTAGTTTGATTTAGTACAAACTATCATTCAGATTCAGATTCAGATTTTTTATTGCAACCAAGTACAGTACAAGGTCTTAAAATGATAATATGTACATAAGTTCGTATGGACCCCGTCGGGCACAGCAAACTAGAAGAGAGGGGGGTGATTTAGGAGGTTAAATGATATTACGCAAATTTTACTACAGATTATTTAGCTAGATCTATTTTGATAAATAGGTCTTGTTCATAATTAATTAATGTAAATTAGAAGTATTCAATTTATGTAAATTAATAATGTAATGTAAATTATAGTGGAAGTTCGATATTGAAATTTAATTTTAGTATGTCATGTATGTCATAGTATTATTATTATATACATTGACAGGCCTGTTGGCGCAGTTGGTAGCACCCCTCCCTTCTGAGCCGCTGGTCCCGAGTTCAATCCCCGGACAGGTCAAGCATTTGTGTGCATGAACATGTCTGTTTGATCTGTGTCTGGGTGTGTATATGTATGTAAGTATGTATATCAGTCATCAGGTTACCATAGTACAGGCTCTGCCTTGTTTGGGACCTGAAGATCTTCGTGTGGATGTTAAAAAAAAAAAAATTTTTTTTTCATTTAAGTGCTCGTCAATTGAATAATAGGCCTTGTCAACAAGAAAATGTTTTAATTTTGGCGAAAAACGAATATCGTTGTATATTTTTTAAAAAGTCTGTCAGCTTGTTGTAAATATGAACACTCATAAATAGGGTACTGGACGAGTACATCTTTAATCGAGATGTTGGTACTTGGGTTTCGTGTTTAGGTGCATTTTCTATTTGAAACAGTTGCGGGTTATTACGCACAAATTTACAAATTTTCATTTGTCTTGTACAGTTCTGTGGCAGTCATGTACAATACTACCATTATTACGCATCAAAACTAGAAGAAACACAAACCTAGGAAAATAAAATAAATAATATTAGGATAATAAAGAAAATAGAAAGCCATTGTTTGGCGATTTCCCACCATAAACAAACCATCAATTTCAAGGTTTATTTACGAGATGCAATATAACAAGTCGCGAACTCTACACAATGGCGTCATATTGCATCGCCCGACGGAAACTAGCCGAAGTTTAGTGATAAATTTAAATAATTACATGCAGCGACAAAATGGGCCTTGTGTTCCTGGAGGTGATGTGATACTATATATTTACTTATAGTATAATGATGCTATAGACCATTAATAACTGAGGATAATGCATAAGGCCCACTTGCACGTTTGCTCGGGTTGAATAAATAAGTTTACGAGTTTGTAAATTTGCGTTAGTCATATCAATTTTTAACTCTCATTTTGCCTTGTACGACAAAAAAAGATCACCGGTTTTGCTAAACTGACATTTCTAATCTTCAATGGGAACATTGAATTGTCTATGCGCTTATATTGTAACCAGACCAATAATGAATGAATCGAAAAAAAAGTGAAACTTATATCTATCTCTTTGGCACTACAGTGCAATGTATATAGACTTTCTTGTTTATCCTTTGTTGTATGACATTTGACGACTTTTTACTCTATACGTATTGTCTCGTGTCATTTCGTCCAAAGAGTACATTATACAGCAGAATATAACCTCAATTTCTTTTGGCACAAAACTTCACTAACCCTAGTTAAAGACTTAACCCTCCTACATTGTTGGGTCAAATATTTTACACACATTTTAGCAGTTGACTCTGAGTTATTGAAGCTAACTCTGGAATGTGCAAGTGGGCCTTAGTATATTAAAAGTATAAATAACAAGTACAATTTAAAAAGTTGATACCTACTTTCATTCTATTCAGTTATTGGATAACTCGAAAACTACTGGACCAAATTTGATGAAATTTAAATGGGACCACATGAGAAGCACCAGCATTTTGAGAATCAGTTCACCCAGTCAAAAGTTATGAGGTAACTAAAAACTTATATATAACTTAAAAAAATCAGTCAAATTGAGTACCCATACGACATACAAAATCATATAGACTTAAAAGATTATTATAATAGAGAATTAAAATTCGATGTTCAGTAAGCGCTCGGTGGGCTAGTGGTCATGGCGTCTGACACGGATTGTCGGAAGACGGATTCGAATCCCGTCCGAGGATGTGAATTTTTTCTCTCAAAAATTGTTTTTTTTTTTGGTTTTGCAAATTCATTCTCGATCAAGCGATGTGATTTTTAAAGCAATACTCCTTTAAAACCCCTACTAATATTATAAACGCGAAATTTTGCATGTATGGATGGATGTTATGTTTGTTACTCTTTTACACAAAAACTACTGAATGGATTTAAATAAAATTTGGTAGGTATGTAGATAGCTAAGGCGCTGAAATAACACAAAGGATACTTTTTCATCATCATCATCATCATCATCCATCACCACGCGGGTGTTACGGCAGGGCGCAGCTAGTCATAAAATTATAAACATTTCATTCAATGGAATAGAGTTTTTCAAGCAATTCGATAGATGGCGCTTTTTTTAAGATTTCCAGCCAAGTTGAGAGAAACATTCCTGGCACCAGACTTTTGGCCTGAAGGGATTGTTTTCCGTTGGTATAGGGAGCCGAGACTTAACATAAATCCCTAACTGTATGATACAGTTTTGTAATATTATTCAACCCTTTAAAATGTATATGTTAGTCTGTAAGGTATGTGTTTCGATATGGGCCGCTGGTATTTTTACAATGTGTTACTGTGCTATTGCCTGAAATAAAGATTATTATTATTATTATTCCTTTTATTCAAAATAAATCACGGATTTCATCCGGTCTTTTACAAAGGCATAAGTGGAGCTGTAGCTAACACTTAGAGGCCTGTTTGGTATAAAAAATACAAAGTAGTATAAAAAAAACCAGAAACTTTTGGATGGATGGTGACATGGTATATCTATTATAAAAATGGGTAAAATGACAAGGCTATTGAAATGATTTTATTAGTGATAAAAAGATAGTGGGCTATGGAAGAGACTACGGCACCTGCCAAATTCAGTCTCATTTTAATTTTTTTTTATTATTATTATTAACTTCATACGACGATTTAACGAACTAGGTAGATATACATTCAATCTACAAACTGGTGACTCGACGGCCAGTCGGTCATGGCATCCGACACGGTTAGTTAGAATACACGGGATTAAGTCTCGTTTGAGACTCTAAATTTGTTTTATTATACTTGCAAAGCTTGTTTTGCAATTGCCAAAATTCCGTAGACATCTTACAACAGTACAGAAGCCGTCAACTGTTCTATTCTTCGTTGATGATACAGTAAGCAGGTCGTGTTATTAAATGTAACGAGACATACTTATGTGTTATTTTACATATATATGCAATAATTAATATGGCACTACCTTCATAAACACCTGTTAAACAAAAAAATCACTTAATTTTCATCCATGATTCAATTCATGAGCAGGGACGTTTATTGTCTTGGCTTGGATGATATGTTGTGTGCTAGTATGTGTGTGTGTGCGTGTGTGTGTGTGTGTGTGTGTGTGTGTGTGTGTGTGTGTGTGTGTGTGTGTGTGTGTGTGTGTGTGTGTGTGTGTGTGTGTGTGTGTGTATGTGTGTGTGTTCCCATGTCATCCGCAACACAAGGAATCCTAGGTAGAGATATGTATATTTGAACGTCATTTATTATTCACCAGCTGTATTATCTTGGGAATAAACACGGGATGTAGGTCACGCTGTACATGATTTTAAAGTTCCTTATTCATGTATTCATATGAGCCACGTGGAAGGAACACGAAGTCGTGGAAGATCTCCCACCAGGTGGACTGACGTTGTCAAAGAGACAATCAGCGCAAATGTATCAACTGTTGAGACAAGAAGAGTGCCGCAATACTTGGAGAAACATAGTACAGAAGACATGGTCACGACCCTCAGTCTTGAGGGTCGTGACTGATCGATTGATCAAGAAGAAGACATATATTCGGCATATTTACTGGTAGACTGAAAATTTTTCTGAACTGAAGAACTGATGATTTAGAATTCTTCAGTCTGCCCGTGAACATGGTGCATATAACTGTGCCAAAATATCGGGAACTTTTAAATCTGTGTCTACATTGACATATTATCGCTCTTCATTCCGTGAGAATGTATTAGAGAGAAAGAAAGAAAGAAAAAATATTTATATGTGACTGTAACATTGAACTAAAACTAATTTACAGAACAATAGTTAAATAATGGACAGGACATGTTACATGTCACAAAGCGGTCCCAACTCAGCATAATACTGGTTGTTAACCAGCGCTGGCCTTCCGCTGGGGCCGGTTTGGGACGCCACGGAGTGTTTACTATACCTATACAACAGCGTGACTTACTACAAATAATATACACTAAAAAAATGAAAATGAATGAATGAAAACAACGTGGAAATTATAAGAGAAAAATCAAGAACTAAGCAATAAAACAAATCAATGAAAGTATTAGATAAAATGAAAAATAATGTAGTTAGACATTACACCAACACTTCGATACACTCGGCAAAAAATATTATATATATATATATATATAAAAAATGAAAATGAATGAATGAAAACAACGTGGAAATTATAAGAGAAAAATCAAGAACTAAGCAATAAAACAAATCAATGAAAGTATTAGATAAAATGAAAAATAATGTAGTTAGACATTACACCAACACTTCGATACACTCGGCAAAAAATATTATATATATATATATATATATATATATACGTATAACTTATTTTCTACCGACTTCCAAAAAGGAGGAGGTACTCAATTCGACTGTATTTTTTGTTATGTTAACCTCATAACTTTTGACTGGGTGAACCGATTCTCAAAATTCGTTTTTGTTTAAAAGCTGGTGTTTCCCGTGTGATCTCATTAAAATTTTATCAAATTCGGTCCAGTAGTTTTTGAGTTACACTTTAATAACTGAATAAATTGGAAGTCGGTTTAAATTTTTTCAAATTGTACTTGTTATTATTGTTTTATTATAACATGTACTTATATACGTAATTCAAATATTAATTTACGTTGCATAATCATTAATAGCACTAACCTGCAAGTATTTTTTATTTTGCTGTTGAGTTATTTTATAGCATATAATATTTTTTGTAAAAAATAAGTATAGTAATAATAATAAATACCTAGGTAGATATATTTTATTTTATTTGCTGCAACTGTTATGGGCAAGAGCTTACGGGAGCTCTTTAATTTACCGAGATCAAAAATATCCTATATGTTGACCAGGGATATAAGCTACCACCATACGAAATTTCATTTATATCGGTCCAGTCGTTTCGGAGATTAGCCCGTACAAACAGACATACAAACATACAGAGAAACAAACAATTTGAACTTATTTTTCACTCCTTACATCCCCTGACTCGGTTTTTAGCATAGTTTTCATTGTATAGAAATTTGACCTCTACCGTTTATAATATGTAGTAGTTTTTACATCCCTCGTTTTACCCCCTTAAGTCATACCTGACAAAAATATTGCAAGCATCACTATTTATTTTGATTTACCTATTCAGTTATCAATTTTCATCACTGTAGCACCAAAAACAAAGAACTTTTGAAAAAAAATATACCCCGTTTCACCCCTTAAGTCATCCCCGTCAATAAATATTGAAATCATCACTTTAAACTGTCCAAATGCAAATTTTCACCACTAGGTATATGTTCGAAAACACAAAACTTTCCATACAAACTTTCACCCCTCCATTTCACCCTCTTAAAACACCAATTTCAAAAAAAAAAATAGGCCAACATTTTTTATTTTCAATGGCCTATCCAAATACAAATTTTCACAACTATAAGTTCAAAAACAAAGGAGTTTCATACAAACGTTTTCACCCCTTTTGACCCTCTTAGGGGTTGAATTTTAATAAAATCCCGTCTTAGTGAGTACCTTCGTCCTGAAAAGAACCCGCGTGCAAATATTGAAACTCCTAGCACTTGTCGTTTCTGAGATTTCGTGATGAGTGAGTGAGTGACCTTTCGCTTTTATATAGGTATATACTCGTAGAAAAGGTAGATAGAAGATAGATATATATATATTACACGAATAAGTGAAAACGTACAGAAGCACCCGAACTTATTCTACAGAACTTTCATGAATAATTACTTTAATGAAACTACAAGCCCATCTAAAAATAAACTACAGTAAGTATTTTGGTAATTCAAGCATTTTAATGGAAGTATCTATTTAATGTATCTGACAACTTCATATAACCAATTTGCTCTTGTAGCGGTAGAGACATCAGGTCACTGAACAATACGTCGCTAACTTTTAAAATGTTTTTCCATAAAATTTATTCTACATTATCGAATAAGGTACACCTACTTTCTTAAATAAAAATAAAACGTGGTATTGTAGAGTCATTTGTTTATCATCTACATTGTCAGACTTTAAACTTCTAACCTCATTGTAGCGTTGTGGACGTAGTAAGTAGTTAAGTCTTATTCCTACCGTGTTTCGAGTTTCTCACTTGAATAATAATAAATAAACTATGTAAAGGTACGTCACACTAAATATAAATGGTAGTAAAGTGAGGGATAAGCAGAAATAATAATAGAAAGCTGACTGGCGCGCCCTCTTGTTTGCACGGTGCTAACTTGGATTGTGACGTCATTTCTGATTACAAAAGTGTAAACTAGATGGCACTGTATACCCTTAACACACGCAAGTGTTTCATTCGTGACGCGCGGGAACCGAGTGCAGATTTGAATCTTCCGTTAACAGACATACATACATACTATTTTTTGGGCAGACGAACATTTTAGCTAAAAGCTGAAATGGGAGTCTTCAGTCAGATCGGAATAAATATAAATAACTTGGATTCATGGTTTAATGATCTTGGTTATTGGCTACATAGCTAATTAAGTAATAAACTAGAGCTAAAGTTAACGCTCTCTAGTAGAGCTAGATGAATCGTAAATCATTTATTGGTAATAAATATTACACGTCATTGTTTCACATATGAATAACAAATACATTTATATACATAATACTTTTCGTATAGATGAGATTATACAATAGTTATTTTAGGTTTACGTTCAGTCATATATACTTATATATGTACTGAAATTGTTAATATATATGAAAGAAAAAGTCAAAAATAATAATAATTCATATACTGATCACAGTAACTGAAAAGGTCAATCGGTCTTTTTTAACAGTTATATCATAATAATATAATTATTTTGAATTCAAACATTGAATATATTTACAAATACGAGTATAAATGAAAATATGGTCTACTAACTTCGTCATTAATTTATGGCTTTTTAACCAAGGATTATTTATTTGCGATTATAATAGTCCTTTCTATCACTAAACTCATCGAAGCTATAGAACGTCTGCTCGATAAGCCAGCGTTTCAAGCGAGTTTTAAAAAATTTAAAAAAAAAAAAAAAAAAACATGTATGTAGACATGTACAGTAGAGATGTAAAAGTAACAAAAAAACGTGTAGGCGTACCCGTATCCGTATTTATTCGTTACTTAAAACAATTAGGTCAATTAGTACTCGTTAGCGTTACTATCGTATCGTTACGTTACTCGTTACTTCTGATACCTCGTTTATGTTAGAGCAACGAATCGTACGCGTACGTGGCGACGCTACATTCGGAATTTGTAGAAAGTATACTTATACGCGTACATTACATATCAAACTTCGTAAGGTGCATTTTCCCACTTTTCAACAGTAAAAAACTTGCTTTACAAATTGTACTTTACCAAACAAAACAAACGTCGTTCTTTGAGTTTGTAACGCCCGTTTTCACCGAATAAGCTCGCATGCGTAAAACATACGATCAACAAACGTTTCAATACACGCATCAACTGCGCTTGCGTGAACCGAAACAGTGTGGTACACAGAATACGAAAAATGCGAGTAACGAAATGCATCCGTAAGTAACATTTCGTTACTCGGTACTAGATGGAGTACCCGTTATTCAGTACCGAATACATACGGTTTGCATATTGCTATTACAGCTCTATTAGCTTAGAATATTAGCTTAGAATAGCTATTAGCTTTTTGCGAGTTAGCTGTAGAAGCTTTCTACAGTTAACTCGCAAAAAATCACAATATCAAATTCATATTATCAATAGAACTAAACTCAAGAACTGGCTTGGCTTATAATAAACTATAGTACAAAAAGAAATTCACAGCAAAACTTAATATAGAAAAA
The DNA here is from genome assembly GCA_917880725.1 of Selenia dentaria. Classification (NCBI taxonomy): domain Eukaryota; kingdom Metazoa; phylum Arthropoda; class Insecta; order Lepidoptera; family Geometridae; genus Selenia; species Selenia dentaria. The sequence continues at coordinate 30,750,266 of OU862885.1, read as the reverse complement.
ATATATTATGTTAGGAAGTATTTTCGATAATAACAGTAAAATAAAGTTGGCAGTAAAAGTAAAATAAAGCAGTTACATGCACCATGTTCACGGGAACCTTACCACGGTAAATATCCCGTTAATAATCATGTAACTTTATGCCGTGGTCCGTTTTGCGATAATTTTGCTCACAGTGCTATCGTCTACCAAAGCTGGTCCGAGACAAATATCGCGATTTTGACAGCTCGTGGCACTGTAAGCGTGTTGTTGATTCGGACCAGAGTTGTAGCAATAACGAACCATTTGCGCGCGAAAAACAAATTCATAAAAATATCGTGCATAGTGTGAAGGTTAACTATGTAGTGTGTGGATTAAAAAGAAATAATGGAATGGATGGACCGACTTTTACAACTTTTACATCAAAAAGAAGGGACACCAGTAAAGACGTTGTAGAAATAAACAAACACCTGTCACTTTTGACAGAACGCTTACGACGATAATGGTGTAGAGCATGGTTCATGTAATCGTCAATATGGCGGCAGTTAAGACGTCATCGATTACGTAGCGTGGGCCATCGTAATCACGCTCACGGTGAAAGGGACCGACTGTTATCGCGCTAATAGCGATTATGGCTCAATTGGGACCGTACTGTTAGTGAACAACCTTGATAGTTTAAAACAGTGTTTAACAGTAAAATGTTATATTTATAAGTCTACTATTAGTTATTCTGTATTATTAACCAGTTTCACATAGAATTTATCTATGTAGGAGTATCATTTCGTTGAACTTTTCATACGCAGTCTTAGATATTCTGAAACCTCTAAGTACGTAGTATACAATATAAATAATGTTTTTAGTCTTTGAATTAGATTTACATTTTATAATTATTTTTTTCTATCGCTCTTTCGCTTTTTTTATCGAGTTTCTTGCGATTTTCGCTTCTTCTCGGTAAGCTCTGTATATTTTGGAAAGCGGCGGTAGAGTCTTTAAAGTACATTTTATTGAAAATTTGACGTTCATAAGTGCGTCTTTGACGCCTAAATTGAATAAATTATTTTGATTTTGATTTTGACTTTATTATATTAGCTGTGCCCCGCGATCTCATCCGCGTGGTGATGCTTACATAGTCGTTAAGTTTTCTAATTATCTGTGCTATTTTCTTTTTTTTTCGTAAGAACCATTTACATACAAAGTATAAGAAAGTTTTAAAGAAATATGTATGCTATCACTAATGTCGGTTAAGACGTAGACCAAGGGAAATAGAGATTTACATAAGATTTACAAAATAACACATTACATTTACATATTTAAAGATATTGATGTTTATATTTAGTATAAAATATAGCTCTATTGCTCTATAGTTAGCATTGTTACTTATGTAGCGTTTTTGGGCACGTTTAATTTTGCAAAATGTATCTTATTGATTTGGCTTACTGTTGTGATTTATAAACTACTAGGGACTGCCCGCGACTTCGTTCGCGTAGTAGGCTCCGCCTTCGGCCTATATAACCTCCCATCTTTTCTTGTTTTTTCTTTCTTGAAAACCTTCTCCTGACAAAAATTAACACAACAAAATAAGAAAAGCGAGATGGTTCCAAGATATTATATCAAGGTTTGTTTTTTTAATAGCTACGACTTAACGCTGCCTCTAAGCCGGAGTCGGTGGCTCGGTGTGCGAACCCCACGTCTGCGTGTGCGGTGCGATTGTAGACAGGAATGGCTACCACAGTCTCAGTTGTACCCGGTGTGCAGGGCGAAGACCACGGCATCATGCCATCAACGAGGTGATCAGGAGAGCGCTCGTTTTAGCAGAAGTCCCTTGTGTGCTCGAGCCCCTCTGCCTGTCACGTTTGGATGGCAAACGGCCAGATGGACTCACGCTGATTCCGTAGCGGAGTGGTCGCAGCCTCATCTGGGATGCTACTTGCGTCAGCATATTTGCTTCTTATCACCTCAAAGCTACTCAGCGGGAGACTGGCGCGGGTGCGGAAGCGGCAGCCAGAGGAAAGCACCTTAAGTAGTTTGCTGTGGAGACGGCTGGGACGTGGGACCTGGAGGCCAAGAGATTTGTTAAAGAACTCGGGCGGCGCCTGAGGGAGAGAACGCGTGATCCTCAGTCGGGCCATTATCTTGTGCAGAACATTTCCCTGGCCATACAACGCGGGAATGCCGCTAGCCTGATGGGCACGTTTGGGCGAGAGGGCATTGATCGTGAGGGACTTTGACAAAATCATATGTGTTTTTATGACGTGTGATGTTAATTTTTATTAATTTCAAATAATGTTTAATTTATAGTGACCTGTAATTATATTAAACTGTTTATTGTAATTAATAAAGTTACAACAATACGACTTTATTTATTTTTACATCAGTGGTGTTCACTATTTATATGATCTCTATTTTAAGAACTATTAAGTATACAATACACAAAGATCGTTGAAAATAAATTAGTACTTACACATTATTTCGCTTAAGAATTAACTACCTCAAAACATAGTTAGACGAGCCGAGAAAATCGCTCGTGTGATGTTAAGCGTCGCGCTTGCCCATAAAACAGTTTAGTGCCTTTCAGAATTTTAAACTACATAAGTTCAAATCCCTGCACTGCACTCGTCACCTTAAGATATAAGATGTTAAATCTCTGGACCTGTAATTTCGTTGGAAACATCACCCTCCAACAAAATACAGTATCGTATGCACACTACTGCTTCACGTTTGAATAACTGACAAAGTGTGGTTAATCCCCGGGCGAACTCTTCGAAGTCCTACCACTACAGCCATCTTCAATGTGTATTGCGAACCTTACAGCCGTATTTTTAAACAAGTAATTACTTGTTGCTAAGTAATTTCTCAATGAAATAATTATACTTAACGATAGAATACTTCAACATAAAATCTTATTCTATAGTCGAGCAATGAACGTTACTTAATAAAGTAAATGCTTTGATATAATCCTATCAAAATTGGGTGTATCTTTTTACACCTGTATTAGGTTGTTGTCACGGGATTTTACTTTTTACAGCATTGATCCTTCACAGTTCAGTGGCTCTACCATGATTTGACAACGCGTACATGTCATCTATAGTCGATACTCGATCTCGCCTACCTACGCTTGTGATTGACTTATGGGTATCCCAATAATCTATCTATCGCCGGTTTACTACTAACTTCCATACAAATAGTGTCAAAAATCTAACTCTAGTAAGGTAAACCGGCTATAGATAGATTATTGGGACCGGCTGTTACTCGCTATCAAATTCTAGTTCTACAATTGACCGCGAGGTGGCACTGTTCGTTTTTTCATAACTTTTTTTTTGCGGCAGCGAGCGATAGCTAGCATCGATCGGTGTTCAATGTTGTAAACTCATCGTAAGCCTACATACTTGTATGCGAATGTCATTTTTATACAACTTCACTTTTGCAATAAAAACGGTAAATTGACGTGTTCTCATGTGACTTGGCTAAGAATTCTAGCCTTTGATAGTTCTTAAAACTTCAGGCAAATTCTAGTATATAGAATAAAAATCGTTGCTTAAGTAATAACTTTTTCTTAAGTAATTACTTTCCCTTAAGTAATTACTTTTGCTTGTTTATAAATACGGCTGTTAGTGTCACAACCACAATCAATTCCTATTTAATTTATTTTCATTCCATATATTTGTGATTCTTTATTTTGTAACGATTCTACTGACTCTAATCAATTTTTTTTAGTAATTTTTGCCTAGTTGGTATCACGATCGACGCATGATTCGGCTTCCTCCAGAAGTCTTCTGGCTCTCGAATGAGGTAAGTACGCTCGTCGTTGCTTCCCATCTCGAACTACCAGAGTTTTATTAATAGTAATATATACTTAATATAATAAAGAGGAAAGATTTGTACCGATTTCAAAAATTCTTTCACCATTGGAAAGCTACATTCACCTTGAGTAACATAGGCTATGTGAGATTCATCATCATCATCATCATCGCGGGTGTAACCGCGGAGAGCCGCTAGTAATAGAATATATACCATTTGCGAAATTGGTCTTTTGCGAAGTGGTTTGGACCATTTGTGAATTCCTTACAAGTCAGTTGAGTGGACTTTTTGCTAAGTTGACCGATCGAGAACAAACTATATACACTTACACACACATACACTTTATTTCTTGTTTGCTTAAAAGTACTCTATCTATGATGATAATAATAACTTCTAACTGAAGTGTGTGTTATAATTGGCTATAGAAAGTTAACTACATATAAAGAAAGTTAACAACTTATGAATTTTATGATGATTGTATCAATACCCATTTTTAAAAGTAACCTTGTTGATTTAAAAAAATAATTAAATCTTGTATGTTGTGTCTTTTATCTTGTGTGTGTATGGAATGTATGTATGTATTTAACTATAAGTACATTAAGAATAAAATTATATAGAACTAGTGTAAATTCTTCATATTGTATTGACCGCGTATTGAATTTGATAATCACGTTAACAGACTGTTGAATTAAAAGACATTAGTCAGATGTAGAAATTATCTTTAATTTTTAAAGACGTCATTAAACCTTAATCGGACATTAAATCTTTCCACTAATTTTTAAAGACGTCATTAAACCTTAATCGGACATTAAATCTTTCCACAAAGGAAAATTCTGTCAAATTTTAAAGTTCCTTTTAATTTATGTAAAGAAACGTCAAATTGTACTTTATTGTGTATATTGAGTTGCACATCACTCCACAGAGCCCGTTAGTGCTTAAAAGAACTTTAAATTGACAGATCAGAGATTAAAAATAGTATTTTTAAAGTTTTTCCCATATTACAAGTTTTGTTTTTGTCGAATCCACATACAATGATAAAAAAACATTCGTTATTTGTCACCTGCTTGATAATGACAAGTCAAGCATGTAGTTTGCGTTTTGTCAAGGCAACATTCGTAGTATCTTATAGTCTGTGACTGCAACGATATTTAAAAAATTTAATACATAGTTTGTAAAATAGCTAAATCAAAACGCTAATGTTCACTCCCAAGAAGGTTCTATCTGTTCGTTGTTTATACCTTTTTAAAATATTGTTGGCAACATTGTTTAAAGCCGACTTTAGCTAAAGGATCATTAAAATGTCAACTTTGTCTTTTGTGCAACTCTATTAAAATAATAGTTTCATTAGCACTAAAGCTGGATTAACTAATTGAATGTTAATGAAGAGCTTTCTGCAATTGGCTGATAATATTTTAATGATAAAGTAAGAAATGCTAAAAACTCAGCATTAAATCTGAAGTGGCCATTATCATTAAATATGTACCTAGTCGTATATTACCAAAATCACTTTATAAGACTATCGAAATTGTTGACCGATTGCGAACACTGTTATTTCTCTGGTACCCATATCCTTCAAACCGGAATAGTTATGCGAACATCACTGCTTCACGGTAGAAAAGATTGCTTCATCCACATTTTTTATGGGAAAACAAAGTTTTTTTTTCTACCAACTAATATCGAAGTTAATCGATCGCGAACAAACGTCCACGTTGAATAGCTGTGCTAATTTTTAGTGCAAATTAAGAGACGGCATTCTGGTAACCTGGCGCTTCAACCAAACGTTTCGACAAGTCCCCCAATATTTCGTATGCGCCTAGACCCCACGGTTCTACCCTAAGGGCACAAACACAACACAAAGCTAAGAATATAATAATATATATTAAAACTAGCAAACCCTGCGAACTCAGTTTCGCCACCAGATGGCTTCGTTTTATGTAACATTTCGTTTGGCGCCATCTACTTAAAATATTGGTTTGTAGTACATGCTATGTATCAGAGATGGCGCTGTATGTGAAAAAAGATTTTCCCGCTTTTCTTTTTAAATTTTTCCTGAATTTTCCTATAAACCTCACGGAGCCCGAGACCTTTCCAACGAATGCAAAACAATGGAAATCGGTTCGTGATTTCTGGAGTTATAGCGTCAGGAAGGAAAACCCGACTTATTTTTATAATAGTAGATTATTAACTTGTGAGACATAGTATGTATACAAAAGCATACAGAATTATATACTTAAAAAATATCAGTACAACGCGTGCCCTTGCCTTATACACTTGTACAAATGTTAGGTCAGAATCTATGTAATGAGTAGCTGCGATGGATGATGATGAAGGTATTCTATGTATTATTCCAGCGCTTCATCTACCGTCATACCAAATTTCATCAAAATTGGTCGCTAAATCGTTTCCAGCGAATAACAAACATACTCACAGATTTTTGCCTTTATATTACAAGTGTTATATACTAGCAACGAGCTATGGAGAGGGCTATGCTCGGGGTTTCTCTACTTGATCGAGTCAGAAATGAGGAGATCCGTAGAAGAACAAAAGTCACCGACATAGCCTAGAAAATTAGCCAGTTGAAGTGGCAGTGGGCAGGGCACATAGCACGCAGAACAGATGGCCGATGGGGCCGAAAGGTTCTGGAGTGGAGACCACGGACTGGCAAGCGCAGCGTAGGTCGTCCACCGATACGGTGGACAGACGACCTGATGAAGGTCGCAGGACGACGTTGGATGCAGGCCGCTTCCAACCGTTTCTTTTGGAAAATCATGGGGGAGGCCTATGTTCAGCAGTGGACGTCTTACGGCTGAGATGATGATACTAGCTGCGCCTCACGGTGTCACCCGCGCGGATGGATAATGATGATGATTATGAAATGTCCTTCCCGGATATAATCTATCTCCTTGCCAAATTTCATCACGATTAGTTAAGCCGTTTAGGCGTGAAATTCAAATAATTTCGGAATTCTAAATTATCAATACTATGGGACAACATCCACACAAATTTTCAGGTTCCAAACTAAGCAGAAATTTTACCTGTAAACGCTTGGTTACCTAAATAAATAAATAAAATAGTAGGCGATTCTAAGAATCATACATACATAGAGGTTTTTGCCAGTACGGGCATTAAAGCGACACAGGACTGTTAGTGAGTGCACGCAGCACTCAACCGGGGGACAACAAGGGCGCATAAACCGCTAGACAAACACAAAGGCGAACCCTTGCCTAGCAGGGAATAGAGGTGCCGTTTTCCGCCAGCACTGTCTGAAAGAAAACAAAACACAGGTTAATGAAATAAAACACAGGTTAATATTGATGATACTTATAAACTTTCAATCGAAAATCGATATGTTACCTTTACCTTAATACACATTACCAAAATATAATACAGATTACCTTGTATCTGATTTAGGATTATTTCGAGGTCGCTTACGTCGACCTCGATGTCTAACAAACTCGTTCTTGCACCCTCGTTTATAGATAGCTCTGGTTACTATAAACACACAGACAGAGTTTACAGGAAAGTATTTCTATAACACAACAAACTTGAAGGCATCACAACATCAAGTTAATTAATAACTGCGTATGGCAACACGCTATGACCTGTTTAACTTGCCGCAGTATTACGAAGGGTAGCATAAAACTTAATAACGCTAAAGTAACGTATTACTGGCAACTCCATAAAGAAAATGAAATGCAACTGTACTGCTGAAATTCTTGCCACTACAATATGTAACTTGATTGAAACTTTCGTAAGTATTACACATTTTAATGTTATTTTGACGAATTATTTTGGTTTAAATTACGCGGTAGGTACAGGTGTAGTACTACTAGTACTAGTACTAGCGCGAACGCAGCCGGGTGCGCACGTACTCCATGAAGAAGTGGCCGGGACGGTCACGAAACCGGTCGTGATATTCGACTATACCTACCGCGTAAGTTAAACCGTCAAAATAACATTAAAACTACAATATTTACTCGTATACTAAATTTGTAACTTATGATCAACATATGTAAGTATATTTAAGTATAAAAATAAATTAGTAGTAGATTAGTAGCCAAGGGCTGTAAGGCATCAATTGCAGCCGGAGATTAGTTCGAGGGTGCAATTGATGCTTACACCCGAGCTAACTACTCTGCTTTACATCTCGATTGTGAGGTAAGTAGAAAAAAACCAGCATTACAAAAATACAATTGATAACTATTATACTCATACGAAGACAAGGCTGAATAGCGAAGCGACCTCTTTTGTCATTGGGCTGAATGCATTATTATTGCAATTACTTACCGCCCTAGGGCTTTTCTAGCTACATTATTACCCTAGAGCGCTAATTGGTCACCTACAAGCCACATTTGTGTTTTTTAAATTACTTACTACCCTAGGGCTTTCTAGCTACATTATTACCCTAGAGCGCTAATTGGTCACCTACAAGCCGCATTTGGGGGTAATAAGACCTACTCGTACTTACCGAATATGAGAGATGTACATTATTTTTTACTTATATTAAAATACTAACTATTAAGTAAAAGTTTATGAAAGTATCCTCCTTCACCATTCTCTCATCACTGAGGATCGAGACTCCTCTGTTGCAGTTTGTTTACTGTTTCTCTCCACCGAGTTCTGTTGCTGGCCTGATGTAGAGCTGTGCTGAAAGGCATCTCCAGATGATCCGTCCATCGCTTAGGGCGTCGTCCTCTTGGTCTATATGAAAGTATACAGGATGGTTTTTTGAGAAGGGCGGTCATGGCCATGTCCGGAACCACGAGCTGAACTTGCTAGCTTTGCAAAGGCTAACCCTGAATTCTTCAAAATGGCTTCTGATATACGAGTATATACCAGAAATACGCGGAATCCGAACAGACTGGTCAATGGTATAATTCCTAGGACTGTACTTTACCAAAGCAATGCCATGCAATGAGTATTAAAGATTTTAATGCTATCCCAAAGAGCATTAAAGAGCTTAGTTTTAAACCTTTCAGAAAGGAATTGTTATGTTGGTTACATAATAAAAACTATTACCCCGTACGTGATTAGTTAAATAAAATGTTACTTTAATTATTCGTTTCTTGTGACTTAATTTGTATTTGATTTTTTTATACATTAAAATTGTATTTTGGTTATTAGTAAATGGTAGGTAATAATTTTGACTCAATGACTAAGACTATTTGTATTGTATGCATGCTCAATATACCATTTAACTCGTCCGCATCAGGACAAAAAATAACAATAGATTTATGAATGAAACTTGCCTGGAATGAGAGTTGCTGATTCGGACGGGTTAATCTATGTTACACGCCCTAGATGGGGTAGATTGTACAGAAAACCATGTGAATATTTTGTAACACCCTTATAACCTACGATCTGTGACAATAAACATTTCAATTTCAAGTAAAAAGGTAAATCTGTAATCTCTGAAATTTTAAAGGGCAAGAGATTTTATATCTTAGGGTAGACGAGCGCGGAACATCGCCATGCAGAGTTTTGAACGGTTGTAATGCTAATTCTGAATGGTACTGACTGTTGTAACGCCATACAACAAAACCATAAAACCCGATTATGCACATGTATTCCTTGACTTAAAACTCAACTCTATAACAATTACTTTCAATTGAATTTACAGTATGCTAACATTAGTTAAGTAGCAATTGCATTAAAGCCTACATAAACACCACATCAGTAACATTGGAAAGTTCTATTCGAACGTAGACAAATTTCACATAAGTAACGTTACGGTGAGCAGACAACACAGAAATATACTTAGCTATAATTATCAGCCTTAATACACATTTCTAAGTACTTTGCCATCTGGCTGACTCTGACAAAATCACAGGAGTGAAAATCTTAGCGATGTCTTCTGGTAGGATCTCCGCCGCCATGTCCTTGGCTGGAAAATGCCATGTTCTTCAATGGCTATCGCAGGCTACGTCAGACCACGTGATGCCCTCCATCTTGAACTCGCGGGAGTACTTCAGTTCACGTGGATACCACCATGTTTGACTAGCAGAAGCGGTGGTGTTTCACACTGTTATGGGCAAGCGTGGCGCTTAACATCAAGCGAGCGACTTGCTCGTCTCGCATCGAACTACATAAAAAGGTGTAAATAATTTATGTGGAATCATTTTGTGACGGTGTATAAATTAAAAGTACAGAATAAGTAATAGTGTTACGTAAATCGTTGGCCAAAGCCAAACTGACCCTGCAGACAGACATTATAACCTATATACTTAATTAAACATATATGTATATCTGTGTAGGTATCATTCGCTATTAGTATTATCACCATATCAAATTCGATCTATCATTATTAAGTCTAGTTCAATTCCAGATACGCTAGATTGTATTCCCCAATTAACAGTAGGTATTTTTAGGTATATTAGGTTTCTAACCTAAACTATCAGTATATAGGAAGACCATGCAATCCCACAAGATCGATCCTAAGGACGTAATTTAATCTATTTTCTCTTTCGTAAAGTATTTCTTAATATTTATTCTTTTAGAATGAATCTCGTTATTTTGGAGATCCATGTTCGTATGTTTAAATGTAAATTGTAATTATGTTGAATTATGTAATGGACCGACAGGCCAAATTGGCTTTCATCTGTCCGTATGTTTGTTAGGTTGTATATTGGTCCTCCTGTACAGGTCGCATTCTCAACCAGTCTTGACTAAACTTTGTATGCATGTTCTTCTATCCAATATTTTTAATCAGTGATTTTAGAGTGGGGGTTTTCCTAAAATCTTTTCCTTCATGAAAAGGGTGGAAATCTAAAGGAGGGAAATTTGTTTCGGCGCTATTTACCGACCGATTTTGATGAAGTTTGGTACATACATACATTAGGTACCTAATTTAAAATAGTAATTTCTAATATGAGCATAATTGGTCAAGTGGTTGTCGGGATAATAGGTTGTGAAGTTTAAAAACTGGACGTGGAGTATCTTCTAGTTTTTATTCCAGAAATATTATCTCATTAAGTTGGCGTAAACGCCAATTAAAAAAAAAGCTGTCTTAAAAATATTAAAATACGTTGAACACTCATATAAATGCCGCACATTTAATTTGGTGGTTAGCGAGATGCCATTTGTTTCACTCGTCCTGTTTATGTTTTTACCCGATTTATGTTTCTTGTCATTGGGGGGGTTGGCCATAATGCACCACGGTTGGCAGGAGTCTTGGTGATCGCAGTGGATGTTGACGCAGACTGCGGGAAATGCTGCTGCTCATTCCCCGGATATTCCCTTAGCCGCCTCTTACGGCGCCACGGGAAGAGTTGGGGGGTACAATTCGAAGCCGGTACCCCACAACGGTTGTGTGCGATAAATTATTATGAAAGGAAGAAAGCCAATATGTTGGTTGAGTATATAGTGAAGGTGAAGTGGACTCAAATTATTATCATCATGTGTAATTAGCCTTACATTATCTGTCTAGTCTGCCGATGACAATGCATTCATTCATTCACTCGTAATTAGCTTCTTTAGATATCCATAGCAGAGTTTTAAAATACCAGATTACAAAAAAATCCAGTGATTAAGTATATAATAGGTATACATTTATAACAGTTTTTTTTAACTTATTACAAAATATAGCAAATTAACATCAAATAAATACTTTCCAGAAAGTACCAAAAGTAGCAAATGATCAAGAAAATATAAACACCAATTCAATGTGATATTCAACTAATCACGAAATATAGCAAAATTAACCTAACCTAAATTGATAATCATTTACCTACAGCATTTGGTCTTCAAATACATTTTGAAGTACAAAGTCTTAGTTAAAGCATATAGTACCATCGTAATTTTAGGTTTTCGTATTTTGACAGACGTTTCGTTTTTTGATGTTAAGTTTTTTTGTAAGAAAGCTTATGGTGTCGAAATATTTTTCGTGTGTCATTATATTTAACCCCTTTCAAAGCTTTTAGGTTGCCAAGTCTATTTACGTGTAATTTGTTTTTATTGTGCTTTACAATCCGATATTATGTTCCATACAAAACGTAGCACCCAGATACAAAAACCACTTACATTACTCGTGTTTATTATTATTCCAATGAAGGCTGCATTTGAGTACTCACTCAACATTAGTATTTTTAAAACTGTTCAACTAACATTGCCTGGTACTACGATGGATGACCAACCGCTGAAATTCAACTGAGCGTTTCTGTATGTCGGAGGGCACGTTAAAACACCGATATCCGTTTTTTGTCTTGGACCGACATACTTAGGCCATGTCAGAGGCATTTGAGAAATCGGGAAATTTCGAAAAAGGCAGTCCGCTAGTACATGCCGCCCGTATGCTAGATGAATTACGGCCCACCATACTCCTCTTCCTGAAAAGAAGACAATGGAGTCTCAACGATGGAAACATAATGGACAGATTATACGTTATATATACGATTATACGATTAATCTAATTTGAAGTTGATACATAAAGTGCTACACAATCTCATGCCATCATGAAATCCTAACTAATTATAATGATGGATCGACTTTGATAAGAACATAATCATAGAGAATTATACTTTGGTATTTAATTAAGTTAATATTGTAATGTCTATCGGTGCAGACATGCGTGCTATTGTCTGTCTGGTAGCTCTGATCGGTTTGGCTTTGGCCAAACATGAGGTTTATGATGGGTAAGTTTGTACTATTAATAGTAAAAGAGTAGACGTGCCTTTTCTTGTCAATATGTTTTCTTGCAACTCTGTTTTGTAGATAAATTAAATTGACATTAAATGCGAATTATTTACCATTTTGTCTGAGTTCCTCATGATCATGCTCTTCTTCTGAAGCACCATGATCACGAGGAAGTCTTGTGAAACTGAACGTAATAGTTTAAACTATGATTGTGTTACTTATGAAATATTCATCCAGATATTCAGTATACCAAGTATTTGTCAAGAGCACCGAACAAGTGAATGTTGTACAACAGCTAGAAACGAGCTTAAACTTGGACATCTGGATTCACGCCCATCCAGGAAGACCTGGACAGGTGCTAGTGGCGGGGGAAAAGAAGCAGCTGTTCGAAGATGGCTTGAAAGCTCTTGGAGTAGAGTACATGATCGAAACTGAGAACGTTAAAGAGTATGTGATTAAGAAAAGTTACAATCTTTGAATCTTTGATGTTGTTGCTAGCACTATATGAGATTATGTTTCTAAACTCTATTTCAGATCTCTAGACTTGGAAGATTCATTGCTAGCTGAAGCTTCTAAAAAGCCTCTTGACGCATCTCGAGTTGACTCTATATCGTTCGACAGAATTCACACGTACGAGGAGGTACGTTTTGTATTCATTCCAGTTAACCATTGTTTTCACTACCAGAGAAGTACTATGTGAGAAATCACAGGTGAACTTCCTGACGTGAAATTTTACTCATTTCTATCCTTCTTTTAAATATTATCCAGAGAACCTTGAAAAAATCTATAACATTTTCATATACAGGTGGACACTTTTCTAGAAGCTCTAGCGGTCGCGTATCCAGAAACGGTAACGCTTGTCAACGCCGGAAAGAGCTTCGAAGGCAGAGATATCAAGTATATAAAGATATCTACAAGTAACTTTCAGGTAAATAAATAACAAAATTTCCATGATGATACTGTCGATCATTTCCGGTTTGTAGTTTCAAATCTTGGTTGAATCTTTTTACAAACTATATTAAAGTGTTATATTAACTGTTTTAAACATTTTGTTTTGTTTAGAATGTCATTTTTACTGCAGTGATACAGCTTAATTTATCAACGGATTTTGAATCTACTAGCGCTTCATCAATTCATATTTTTGCAGAATGCATCCAAACCCATTGTGTTCATGGAGTCACTTCTCCATGCCCGTGAGTGGGTGACTCTCCCAGCGACTCTATATGCCATCCAAAAATTGGTTATTGACGTGACGGAACAGGACCTTCTTCAGGACATTGATTGGATCATCCTGCCCGTTGCAAACCCTGATGGATATGTCTTCACTCATGAGGAGGTAATTAAAAAAACAAATTTAAAGATTTTTTCTATCTCTGTCACAAGAATTTGTTTCAACATATCTGTCTGCCTATCGCTAGGTTTTAGTCTGTATATAACATAAATATAAGGTACAGGCTAAATTTTGGATGCTTTGTGACTGGTATCTATAGATTAGAAACAGACGATGATCATAAAAAGAAAAAATATGTAAACGATTTATGTTCTCTTTGTGAGGGATGTACATAGGTATTTAAAATCAGTAATACACGTAAAATATTTTCAAAACGATACATTTGACTTCAAAGTGACGGTCATTAAGATTTGCAAGTTACTCCTAACTTCTACCTATGTAGTGTCGTCGTACTACGAAATTGCAAGAAAATATCACAATTATCTAGACACTAACTACAAGAGTTACAGTCGACCAAGGTATCGCGTTTAAGTCGAATTAACGCATTTGATTTCAATGACAAAACGCTCATTGCCAATTAAATAAAGCCAATATTTTTTCTTTAGTTTAGATGACTTTTCTTTAAAATATAGATTTGTTGTTATCACAGCTACAAAACTCTCAACCTTCATAACATGCATGCTTTTTTTTTTGATACTTTGTAGCTCACTGCGACTGAATACCTTCAAACCTGCGAAGATATAATAAGGTAGTACCAACTTTTTTTAATCAGGTAAAATAGTAGATAGATTATTGTTTTACCACTATGTCACCATCCATTGTAGCATCCCAAACCATCAAATGGTCAGTTACGGTCGATGGCGGTTTCACATTTGACCTAGAATGGCGGCTGCCTCTTGAAGACAGCTGCCAGAAAACACAATTAGGTGCTACAAGATTTGTATTTTGACCATAATCGAGCAAAGGTGTGGTAGATAAAACTCTCTAGAAACGCAAGTGTCATTTAAAGTGTTTTTCTCTCTTTTATTTAGAATCGTTTTTGGAGAAAGAACCGTGCCACTGGCTACACGATCAATGACACCTGCCTTGGAGTAGATCTGAATCGAAACTTCGACATATTATGGTCCACGGCTTCTAGCAACAACGTGTGCTCTGAAACTTTCCACGGGCGCTCAGCCTTCTCTGAACCTGAAACCGCCATCGTGAGAGACTTTTTAGAAGAACATAGAGACCGTACTGAGCTGTTCTTGGATATCCACAGTTTTGGAAGCATGATTTTGTTTGGATTTGGAACAGGCCAGTTGCCACCAAATGGATTGTTCGTTAATCTTGTAGGAGTTCTGATGGCCCAAGCTATTGATGCTGTTAAATTAAGTTTTAAACCTAATTACGTCGTCGGCAATAGTGCTCTCGTCCTTTATCAGTCTTCTGGTAGTGCACAGGACTACGCTCAGGCCGAAGGAGCTACATACTCTTATACATTTGAGCTTCCTGCTTATAGATATGGCAGTGGACTTAGTGGTTTCCTAGTTGATCCGGATTTCATCGAGCAGGCTGGTTTTGAAACCTGGGAAGGTATAAAGGCTGGTGCTAGATATGCCCGTAATAATTTCAGAGCTAAGGTTAATGCTAAATAAACGTGTAAGATTTGTTTAATATATATTATCCAAATACATGTATTAATTGGAATATAAATAATATATACAATTTATAAGTACGAGTAAATACATACATGGTATCGCTTTGTAGTTTTATTTATTTATCTCTATTATATTTTTTTATATCAATTGTTGGAGTTCTGTATCTTTTCTGCTCATCATGGGTCTGGTTTCAGTTTTGGTTCTATGAATCTCAGTAATGGCCTAATGGTCTATATTTTCACATACATATGGGTCTATAAAGCAATGGTTACCTACATACTCTTGAGTTTAGTCGCCCAAGAAGAGATTACCCTTCAAAGAACCCTACATGTGGTCTCCTGGTGATGACTTTCAGGTACGTATTAGGTAGAACTTTTCTGCAAAGGTCCGGCTTTAGTATGGGAATGGTGGTGGTACGGTGTTATTATGTATGAAGGTAAACATCCAGCAACAGATAATATTCTTCCACAAAACTGTAGTCTGACAGGGCTACTACGTTAAGGGTGAAGGGTACTGTATCGAGTGTAACCAGCAGGGCTATTATGTATCTCGGTTGCTAACAAATGTTGATTGAAATCTTGAAAAATGGCGGCTCTATTTCAGTTTGGACAACTCCAGTAAGCAAAAATGTTAGTAAGTTGATGACTGAAGCTGACAAAAGTGACATAGAGCGGCCATTTTTCAAGATTTCAATCAACATTTGTTAGCAACTGAGATACATAATAGCCCTACAGGTGTACCAAGGACAAAAAAAAGACGCGTGGCACTCGGAGACTGCCGCGGTAAAGCTATTGCATAGCTGTTTTTATCAACTTATGCAATTATAATTATTTAACCAATGCCATCTAGAGGCGAGTTGCTGAACTAAAGAGACAAGCGTGATATTTCAAAAAGTCATTAGATGTTCTGCTATTCATCGATAGATGCCAAATCAACTTATGCAATTATAATTATTTAACCAATGCCATCTAGAGGCGAGTTGCTGCACTAAAGAGACAAGCGTGATATTTCAAAAAGTCATTAAAAGTTTTGCTATTCATCGATAGATGGAGTCGGAGTGGGGGTGTTAGGTTACTTTCGTTACGGAATTTCTCGATTCGATCTCCACGCTCAAGGCCCGCGATAGAAGCTATGCAATAGCTTAAAAATACAATAAAACCACATTATGCACATGTTTTCCTTAATTTGAAACTCAAATCTATACCAATTACATTCAACTGAATTAAAGCATCCGTAAACTAAACACCACATCAGTAACATTGGTAAGTTCCATTCGAACGTAGACAAATATCACAAAGTTAACGTTACAGTAAGCAAACTACACAGAAATATTCTTTGCATAAAATTACCAGCCACAATATACATTTCTAAGTATTTTGCCATCTGGCTGACTCTGACGAAATCACAAAAGTAACTGACTAAAAATCCTAGTGATTCTTCATATAGAATCTACGACGCCATCTTTTTAGTGGGAGAATGCCATGCTCTTCATTGGCTGTCGGAGGCTACGTCAGATGGCCATCATCACGTGATGGCATCCATCTTGGACTCGTGGACGTACTTCAGTTCACGTAGTTGCCTTATATGTTTGACTAGCGGAAGTAGTAGTGTTTTCTTTTATTTGTCACACTATCTGTCTTGTCGTGATGATTTGATAGGTTTTGGTTGCAAGATGATATAGTATTGGATATATACTATCGGGATGCTAATGTTGTACAATTATGAAACCAGTATTGTGTGACCATTTGGCATTACTGTGTAAAAGAAAAGTATAAACCAGAATTTTAGGTTTGAAGACTGTGTGTCTAGTACTTTTGGGACCTGAAGGGCCGTGACTGCTTCAACACAACACATATAGGGTTTTGTAACAAGAACTTTGTTTTCCAATTGAGCCCACACCAACAACATGACAGTTTTGTCTTTTAGTTTTTTGACGTATTCGTAGTAGACGCTTTGGCAATTGTTACAATGAATTCAATTTTGCTTGAAAATCGCATTGAAATAGTTAAAATCCACTATGAAAATGGTGTTTCTGTTAAAGTTACGTTTCAAAAATTCGTGATATTACATCGCGAGATGTTAACAACAAATTTTTGGCCTATTATAGATAACGTGCACTGACATGTGGTTTCAAAAGGACGGTGCCACATGTTACACAGTCAATGAAAATATCAATTTATTGCAAACCAAATTTCCCGATCGCATTATTTCACAAAATTCGATCTAACACCACTGGATTATTTTTGGTGGGCCTATGTTAAGGACAGAGTCTATACGGAGCCAATCGAATCGATTGCACCCTTAAAACTCAAAATCCGTGATGTGATTAACGAAATAGACCCGCCTTTGATGAAAGAAATCGACATCTGTCAGCGTGGTCTGGTTCCATGGTTCAACATTTTCCAGATATCATTTTTCATTCATAATTGCCGAACTTTTCTCTTCGTAATACAATATAAAATTGAAGCATCTTCATTTAAATTCTTTGTTTTATTTTGTTTTAGAAAACAAAGTTCTTGTTGAAAAACCCTTTACAAGATATGTGTAAAAAAGATTTACCTGAATATCACTCGGCCGGCTTTACATTCAACATTTTGAATACAAGAGCCGTCCAAATCACTATACCACACTTTTTACTACCACGAATCACATTGGAGCAGATATTCAAGAAAAAAACTGTGAATATGCTTAAGTTGCGTATATTGGCGTTCAAAGTCACCCTACAACTAAATTACAAACAGATGTCGTTTTATATGACTAAGACAGAAATGTTCTGAAATTGGGAATGGGTTGATTAGATAAGATGATGACTGATAAGAATTTGCATCTCGGTGAGAGGAACCTTCGGCAGGATTCATTATCATCATTATCAGCTGGAAGACGTCCTCTGCTGAACATATGCCTCCCCCATTGAACGCCACTTGGACCGGTTTGGGAATTCCCGACAATTTCAAAGTCCCGAGACACGAGACAGTCTTTGAGATTGTAGACTTATTATGTATACTTCGAGACTTAAGAAAAAAGTTGATTTACTGATTTTTTACGAGGGTTAAGCCTTTTTGAACAAATTTAATTGAGTTAATTTGTAGTGAAACGTATTAAAAAAGGCATTTTCTGTATAAATCAACAGTTATTAAACAGAAAATTTAATCCTATTAACTTTCAACATTAATTTAAGTCTTAACCCGTCCGCATCAGCGCAAAAAATAACAATAGATTTATGAATGAAACTTAACTCGAATGAGGCTTGCTGATTCGGACAGATTAAACTGGCTTATGGTTTTGTTTATTTCCTTTTATCACTCACAAATTCCCTTTTAAGCAGTTAAATCTTATCATTACAAAACGTAAACAACGTAAAACGTGTACAGGTGTAAAAAGGCAACTTAACACGAATCATACTAGGATTCTAATAGGAATCATAATAGAAATGGCAAAATGGCCACTTAAAGAAAATTCATATTATAATTCGCTTTCAGATTCTTATTCGCAATTCATCTATATGACAGTTTTTCATCGAGACTCGTAAATTGCTCACTTATTAGGAATTGTTGTCTTGGCGTCACCCTACAACCGGGGTAAACAGTAACTCTGGATATCAGTGATGCCAAGAGTATAGATTTATAATTATATATATATTGGATGCAACCCAATCTATTACGTATAATAGGTTAGGTTGGAAAGTGAGTCATCCGCATTGACAGTGATTCTGATACAGTGGCAAACGCTCCATGACACCCAAGCATTGCCGTAAGGGTCAACACGCCTGGGATAGGAAACCAGGTACGCATACCTGATCACCAGCCGCATGGGTTAGTAAGGCCCGTCCTCACCTCTCCCACCGGCTTACACGTTAGCGAGACTCCCCGAAGGAAGCCCGCATATTTTGGGGTTTTCCCCCACAGGCCTCTACACACCCCTTACAGCCTGCCCTTCCTCCAAAGACACACGTTCCCAACTAGTTGAGGTTTCCCTGCGCCTCTGCGCTGGGCACTACTGGAACTACTGATCTCAGGGCTTAACCCTAGATCCTGGTGGAACCACACCACCCACAGAGCAAAGCCAAGGACGTCTCCGGGCTGCATATTGAAACGTGCGCTTAGATGCCATCAATGGCCACAACGTGCATTATACTACTTCACAATGCCGGTCAACAGCTATTACTACAAATGGTCGCGATCTTACCACTGCCTCAGATCACTCAATGTTAAATACAGGTCAGATGCAATAGAGAATAATGAACAATTGGGTTGACTCACCGACTACGATCTCTGTACCGTATCCTTCATCATTCATCAGTGCGCACATCATATCATGTGCGCCACCAGTCCTCATCTCGCATCCATACACTCGAGAGCACATGCAATCGCCTCGCATCGCGCTGATACCTGTACACCCTTAAAAAAAGGTTAATATTGCACAACCGCACGCCGAAGGCGCCAAAACGTTGTATCTCAAATGTCAAACAGATTTTAGAAATTGCCAGTATAAAATAAATATTAGTAATCTTTCAACTCACCAAAAGATGGAGCTAGTCGGAACTCGCGATACGTCGCGACAATTGCTGTTTATTCATAATTTAAATTTACTACAATAATAATCTCGATACCTGTTTCCCTAAAGTGCATAGTTTCCGATCTCTATATCGGCTAAAAACTTTTAAGAAGATGGCGCTTGAAGCTCCACATGGATCTGTTAGAATTTTGTGATTTTGTGATCGGTAAGTGACCTTAATCGTTTTCTAAAAAAGTTGCTTCGGAAGTTTTGAACAAAAACGGAATTTTTTTACTGGCCTAGACAATCTTGTCTCGTCTCGAGTCTCGAGCCGAAAGTCCCGGGACTCGAGACAGCTAAATTTATGAAAAGTCCCGGGACTTCGAGACACGAGACGTCCCGGGACCCAAACCCTAGGTTACTAGCTTCCTGCATCCAGCGATTCCCCGCGGTTTTGACGAGGTCCACCGAGCGGGGGGCCGGCCTACACATCGTCTTCCGGTGCGTGATCGCCACTTGAGAACCTTTCGCCCCATCAGTTATCAGTTCTGCGAGCAATGTGGCCTGCCCATTGCCACTTCAACTTGGTAATTTTGAGAGCTATGTCGGTGACCTTAGTTCTCCTACGGATCTCGGCAGGAATGCAATGAATTAATTGAAGATAAAAAATGGTTGAGAGCCACCGGCACTAGCGGTTCCGCAATTAAGGTGTATAAGTATCTTTGAGACATCCACGTTCACTGACGCGGCCAGAGTCGGCGTGCGGCTCGTTGAAATGCTTTCATAGATCGTGTCAGCCGACACTTCTCTCATTGATCTTTCGTCTCTCTCTACCCGGTGCATTTGTAAGTGGGACGAGGAGATATACATTTACGTCAATGTGGTGCCTATTCTTGGTTTCACAAATTAATCAATCAATTTTGATTACAATAAAATAGCTTGAAAGAGCGCGTTTTTCTTAGTTTAAGTAGTTAAATAATATCAAGAAAGATTTAAAGTCACTTATATTTAGAGAAAATAGCTTCCACAATTTTACAATTTGTTGATATGAAATTAACTTAAACTAAGTTATATGCTAGGTACTTGAGCTAACTGGCATCTATAGTATATACAATTATTCTCATCGCCTCTACTTGTTTAATATACAAGTAGAGGCGATGAGAATAATTGTATATACTATAGATGACCAGCTAGCCATCCCAACTCCTTTACATAACGGAGTATGACCCTGGGTCGCTGGCACAACTGCTCCAGTGATATTTGAGGTGTTAAAACTGATGTTGATTTAGAACTATAGTGATCCTCTAGTAGACCGGTAGTGTTCCGTATATTTTCCGTAGCCGTGCACTCCAAAAGCACGTGCTTCACGGTCTCGTTCTCCTGCAAACATCCTCTGCACAGTGGACTATCTGTTGCACCAGTCGTGCCACGAGGCAACCTCGTGTAGAGGCGAAACACGTGTCGAATCGTTTTTGTTGCTTGGGTTGTTATGTGTGTTGTATACTTCCTGTTTGCAGTTTGTGCGGGAGGGAGGGTGGTGCACACCGCAACTCGGCCATAAGCATTGTTTTCAGCGGAAACGTCACTAAATGTTTCTTCTAATATCGTTTTTGATAATGGATTTCCACAAAGTAACGCCTGAATCTATACATTATCTATATAATATGCTTTGTAAAACCAAAATGATTACAGTTTTATATATATTGAAATTGGCGTATTCCTATACATTATGCATATTATGTATAGACTAATGTATGTGTGTGTTGGTGAAGCAAATACTTTATCTATCTTTATTTATTCTTCTACATCTAATGATCCTCTCTTATCTCCTCTCTCTCTTCTACATCCCCCGATGAGGATGGGGCTTTCTTATTAGTTATTATTACATTTTCTTTCATTTTTGGATTTGTATATAGTTGTAATAACATATTTGGCTGGAAGGTTCTGGAGTGGAGCGCACGGACCCGCAAGCGCAGCGTAGGTCGTCCACCGACAAGGTGGACTGACGACCTGATAAAGGGCGCAGGACGACGTCGGAGACAGGCCGCATCTAACCGGTCCATTTGGAAATTTGCGAGGAAGGCGTATGTTCAGCAGTGAACGTCCTATGACTTCATCATCATCATCATCAGCCTGTAGCAGTCCACTGCTGGACATAAGCCTCTCCAATTGCACGCCACTTAGGTCTATCTTGGGCTTCTCGCATCCAGTTTTTGCCAGCCGTCTTGCGCAGATCGTCACTCCACCGTGCCTCAGGACGTCCTACACTACGTTTGCCGAGACGCGGTCTCCACTCTAGAACTCGTTTACCCCAACGGTTGTCGGTTCTACGGCTAATATGGCCAGCCCACTGCCACTTCAGCTTGCTGATCCGGTGGGCTATGTCGATGACCTTGGTTCTCTGACGGATCACTTCATTTCTGATGCGATCCCTCAGAGAAACACCGAGCATAGCCCTTTCCATAGCCCGCTGAGCGACCTTGAGCTTGTGGACCATTCGAGCCGTCAGTGTCCACGTTTCGGCTCCGTATGTCATGACGGGTAGGACGCACTGATTGAAGACTTTCGTCTTCAGGCACTGTGGAATCGGCGAAGTAAGGACTTGACGTAGCTTCCCAAACGCTGCCCAGCCCAGCCGAATTCTCCTATTCACCTCGTTCTCAAAATTGTTTTTTCCCAACTGCAATGTCTGCCCGAGGTACACATATTTTTGAACAACTTCGAGAACGGCGCCGTGTATCGCAATCGGTTCCGGTAGAACATGTTCGTTGAACATGACCTTGGTTTTGTCCAAGTTCATCCGTAGGCCGATGCGTATAGAAGAGTCAGCCAGGTCATTCAGCATCTGTTGCAGGTCCTGCAGCGTCTCTGCCACGATGACGATATCGTCAGCAAATCGCAAGTGAGAGATGCATTCGCCGTTGATATTAATGCCACGTCCTTTCCAGTTCAGCGTCTTGAACATATCCTCCATTGCATTTGAAAACAATTTCGGGGAAATAACGTCCCCTTGTCTCACTCCTCGATGCAACGGTATGGGACTTGTTTGCTGATTCTGTACTTGGACGGACATGGTGGCGGTTTCGTAAAGACATCTCATTACTTGGATGTATCGCCAATCTATCTGGCAACGCTGCAGGGACTCCAGAACAGACCAGATTTCAACCGAGTCAAAGGCCTTCTCATAGTCCACGAATGCTAGACACAGGGGCTGATTATACTCTTCGGTCTTCTGTATAATCTGCCGCACTGTGTTAATGTGGTCTATGGTGCCGTACCCGCTCCGAAACCCAGCCTGTTCCGGTGGTTGGAATTCGTCGAGTCTACGCGCAAGACGGTTCGTGATCACTCTTGAAAACAGCTTATAGACGTGGCTTAGAAGGGATATGGGTCGATAGTTCTTCAGCAGGGTCTTATCTCCCTTTTTGAAGAACAGGACGACCACACTCCTACTCCACGCCTCTGGAGTTCTCCCTTCGAACAGGACAGCGTTAAAAAGCTTCTGGAGCTCCCTCAGTACGGGTTTACCTCCTGCTTTTAGTAGCTCTGTTGTAACGCCATCCTCTCCAGGGGCTTTTCCATTTTTAAGCTGTCCAAGAGCGATCTCGATTTCGCCAATACTGACTTCTCGCAAGTCTTCGGTGAAATGGCGTGTTAACGTGGCTCTAGGATCATTTTCGGGATCAGGTGGAGATGCATGCGATGCGTATAATCGGCCATAAAAGTCCTCCACTTCCGAAAGGACTGCCGACTTCGAAGCAACGACTTCTCCACTAGCTGTGGTCAACTTCGTCAGGTGGCTTCTTCCAAGAGATTGTACGAACACCTTTGACCCCCGATTCTGCTCGATCGCTCTTTCGATCGAAAGAGTATTGAAGCACCGGAGGTCGTGTCGTACGTTCTTGTTGATCTCTCGGTTTAGAGTCCGTTTTTCTGACGAAGTGATGGGTGGGTTTTCACGTCGTTCCTTCATTAGCCCCAAAGTCTTTTCTGAAAGCTTGGACTTCTTGCCCTTACGCTGCATGTAACAAAATCTCGTACCTTCTTCCCTGAGGACCCGAGTCACATTTTCGAGGTTCTGGTTTACGTCTATGGTGGTTTCCACGGCAGCGAATTGGTTCTCCAGGTCCTATGACTGAGGTGATGATATTTGAATATCATATAATTAAATATTTGTTTACGATAATTTTCCAAATTTTTGGTTTCCGCCCATATATATTAAGGTTAAATACTTTAACAAAAAATCTTTTTTTCTTGTTGCTTGCTGTAGTTAAAGCAAATTTTAAAAAGATATGTCCAATCATTATTAACATATATAATAATGATTTCTACCCCGTAGATCAAACGAGCGAAGCCGCGGTCAGGACAGTTTATAGGTACTTAATAATAATGATAACAATTAATAAGCACGTGAAGTGAAAATCGCAATCGTACGTATCACAAATTCAATCGAATTAATTATATGATGGATCGATTATGATAAGCGTGTGCCTTATCAGGGTAAAAGATACCATACTTTATGGTTAAGTTTATTTTGTGGTGTCCATTGGTACAGGCAGACATGCGTGCGATTGTTTGCCTGTTTGTTTGGGTCGGTTTGGCGCTGGCTAAACATGAAGCATATGAAGGGTGAGTTCAGATGATTTTAAGAATTTCGTTTTCGTTCTATTGGAATTATTTTATTTTCCAGAAAAGAAAGAAAGAAAGAAAGAAAAATATTTATTGTGCACAAACTTCAATATGTAGGAACATGAGATACACGTAATTGAATATTGTCAAAGCTTACACAATGTTTATTTTTAAATAGTGTCTAAAAGTTAGATTGTGCACAAAAGGAGTAAGTTCAGCATTAAGCTACGAGTAGGTATAACTGCCTAATACGTAGCGCTGGTTTTCAACACACTCCTTTAGAATCACATAAAACACACACATAAAAAATACATTAATTTTGGGGTAACTAGTTTCCCCATACACATCCTTTGTTATGCGACGCTGCGTGTGTAGACACCCTTATAGCGTCACATCTTTCAAGAACTCTAAATGAAGTCGGTGTACCTACTGCATCAGCAGAGGTTCACAAAAGACGCAAATAATTAACAATTGATTGCGGTAACTTTTCTACCGACTTACAAAAATGAGGAGGTACTCAATTCGACTGCTTTTTAAATGTTTGTTGCCTCATAACTTTCGACTGAGTGCACCGATTCTCAAAATACTTATTGTTTGAAAGCTGGTGTTTCTCCCATTTAAATTTCATCAAATTCGGTCCATTAAGTTTTGAGTTACACTCAAATAACTGAAGAGAATGGCAGTCGGTATTAAATTTTTCAAATTGTACTTGTTGAAACTATATTGGCCTGCTTTTATTCGGCGGCCTGGTCCCCCCGCTAGAGCCGTGAGGACCAGGCACATAACATTTATACATAGATTCTTAAGATCGTCTAGTCAAGGCATTGTATGCTCAAAATGCTGGCTCGACCTTATACAATTTAACGAACAGTTTTTTGTACTAATATACCTAATATTCAAATAAGCAACAACTTATTTATTTTCCCCTCATAAAAGGCTGGAAAAATTAGTAACACCCCTAGAAAAAGGATTTGATGAAGTCCATAACAATATTCCAATAGTAGGTTTCGATGATCGCGCGTAACTTTATTGCGTATGGGAAATGTTCAAAAATATATATTTCTCAAAATTACATATTACATCCAGTGAATGAAATGCCTCCGCGAGCTAACTTTACCTGAGTCACCATCTAGTATAATTTTACGGAACTAAATGGCGCCACTTGCTACGATTACAACCTTATACATGTTTTGATTGACCAGTCAGTATTCCGGTATATTAGTTACTCCATACTAAAATTAGTTTACAGATTTGGATGATATTTGGAAAGGAGATATCTTAAGTATAAGACTCCTCCTCTAGCTTCTTAGTAGAGGAGGACAAAGGTTAATTTGTATCCTATATTATCGCGACACCGCCTGAGCTTCAAATAAATTACTTACCTATTTAACCCTGTCATACGAATGGTTTTCAGATACTCCGTATATCAAGTATTCGTGGGAAGCCCAAATCAAGCACAGCTTGTGCATGATCTAGAGAAGAGCTTAGACCTTGACGTCTGGTCTCACGCCATTCCAGACAGACCTGGACAGGTGTTGGTAGCAGGTGAAAAGAAAAAACTGTTCGAAGATGGATTAAAAGATCTTGGAGTGCAGTATAAAATCGAAGCTGAGAATATAAAAGAGTAAGTAACAGCGCTCAATCAAAGAATGAAAGAAATCAAGAAGTCTTTTACTTTGTAACAGGCTGTAATGCCTACTGTGGTCTTAGCGTAAAAAAATTAAGTGAATCGTAATTCGTGTATGCGGATCCTGCCGCATAGTTATTTACATAATTAAGTACACTTATTGTTAGGATAAACGTTAAAAATACACGTTCAAACACTAGCATTCCCTGTGTTGCGAAAGGCATGAACGCACATAAATTAATGCAACACAAACATTCAAAATCCAGGAACAAACAATTCTGCTAATCATACAAATATTTGTAACCATCAGGGATCGCACTTATTACCTGTCGCTTCGAAGAAAGGGTCGCTATCAACTAGGCTCACCGGGGCATTGTTAAGATATTCGTCATAACCGATTTGAGAAGAGCACGTCAGGAGACGAGGTCGTGCGGTATATACGCGACAAATGTGATGAAGGAAGAATCCCGGTTCAGGCCCTACCGGAAGTAAAAATAACGCGACTGGAATCAAAACGCGAGACGTACTTCAAGTCATATGTTTTCAGATTTCCAGCCAAGTTGAGAGAAACATTCCTGGCACCAGACTTTTGGCCTGAAGGGATTGTTTTCCGTCGGTACAGGGAGCCGAGACTGAACATGAATCCCTAACTGTATGATATAGTTTTGTAATATTATTCAACCCTTTAAAATATATATGTTATTCTGTAAGGTATGTGTTTTCTATATGGGCCGCTGGTATTTTTACAATGTGTAACTGTGCTATTGCCTGAAATAAAGATTATTATTAATACATAGTACTCTAAAAATGCTTATCAGCTATCTACTACGGTTCGACAGATATGGCCCTTAAAAGTTAGATCGGCCACCTATTATGGTTCGATAGATACAGCCTGTAACAGTTAAATCGGCCACCTAATACGGTTCGATAGATACACCCTGTGAAAGTTAGATTCGCGCCCAATAACAGTATGATAGATACACCCTGTAAAAGTTAGGTCTCCTCATAAATTACATTCGATAGGCTTAGTATTATATTCCCGTGATAGGGCTTCGTATAGAAATCTAACAAATTAACAATACTGTGAAGCAGAATTGATAAATTATCTTTTTAATGCTCTGGAGGACAAATACTACTAATAAAATAGTTCATTCACATAGGACATTATATAGGACATTCAAACTTAAATCATTGTATTAAAATGTATTTCTAAATTCAATTTCAGATACCTTGACTTGGAAGACAAATTGCTTGCTGAAGTTGCCAAAAAGCCACTTGACACTTCACGGGTCGACTCTCTCACATTTGACAGAATTTTAACTTATGAAGAGGTACGAGTAATGTAATATTCGTCAACAATCATCGTATTATATGAGGTCTGACATACAAGGATCAATCTTGCGAGATTTCATGAAGATCAAGTTTTCTCCGAGAGAAAAAAAATAACTAGATTGTTAGAACTTCGAAATCTAAATCAACTTACTAGGTATCGGGGCTTTTGTGCTAGACCGTCTTGATTGGTACTGTCGTATTATGAATCTTTATAGCCGCAATATCTCAGCTAACGGATTGAAACTTCGAAGATAACTGTAGCACGTTAACAGAATTGAAAACACACTAATACACCTTATGACATAGGTTTAACTACAACTAGACGAAAACAAGACCTACGCATAAAAACTAAACAATATCGAACAAATTTTATTCACACCCAATTTTGTTTCCTTGCACCATTTTTGTACAAAAAACTAAACAAAGAACTTAATATTTACACATTAAACAAAATCAAGTGCAAAATGAAAGTTAAAGCCTGGCTACTAACATTGAATTATACACAAACTGAATCGTTACTAAGAACACTTTTTTAAAATATCTTAGTTTTATTTTATCTTGTTGACAACCAGTATTGTATTATTATTGTTCTTATTTTTTTAAATACACCCTTTTAAACCGTGTTTAAAGTGGGTAGGTACCAACTCATATAACGGCTTAGAAGAAAAAAAAATAGCAACGTTTCTATAAAAATTATTTAAACTTTCTTCGATCTAGACTAGACATTTCGCCCACCAATTCGTGAACCAATATGGCTTTCTACTACTTAAAACGCGGTCCAACCCCAATTTTAAAATAATTTACGATGCTTTACGTAAGGTTGAAAATAGCTTGTTAGATTGGACGATGTAATGCGAAAATGCGTTAATTTTGTACGTTTTCTTTATATTTTTCGATATATACTAACACAATTGAAAAAACTGCTGGTTATAACTTTAGTACTATACGTTGGCTAAGTATTACCTAAAAAAAAAATATAGTGTTATCGCTGAAAATTCTGAGAGTTTGGACGTGAAAGTTTATTTTTGTGGACCTATTCAGGATTTTTTTCTACTGAAAGAGAGTTATATTTATGAATTCTATTCGGTTATTACTCTTTTCCTATTCCTTTTCTGACCTTTGTATTTTTTTCATAATATACTATCGATCTGTTTCGTTACACTAGGTGTTTAAAAATTCTGCTTTATCTTTAATCAGGGTACGAGCGCGCCTTAACAAAATAAATATAATTTCTTCGAGTACATAGCATTTATTATATACCTGCACAAGGATCACTTTTACTACACGATTACCTTATTTGTATCCACGATTTGCTGAAATGACTACATACTTACTTAGATTGTGCATTATATAACTAAAGTTTTAGAAGGATCTTGAACAGGGCTGCTTCAGGCTGTTTGTAATAAGTATTAGGTACTAGTTTTTACATACCTACTTTAAAGAAGATACAAGAGCAAACAACAGCTTACTCATATATTATTAAGCTTACGTTATAAAATAATGTTCTACTATAGTGGTACCTGATTAACAGCTTCCTACACATCGATCTGAAGATTCGATGTTCCGAAGTAGGTACCTATAGTTTTTTACCATAGTAGGTACCATTCACTATTTAATGTTTTTGTTTTTTATTACCACCCTATATAATTACTCAACCTATGACTTAACTTACCATAAAATTTATGTTAGATCTCTCTTCTTTTATATTAATTTAAAAACAAAGCAGGCAAATACTTAATTGCACATCCTGTATGATCTCGAAGGGGTAAAGAAATAATATAAACACCTACAACATAAACATACAAAAACAATAAGAAGTAGGTACACTGAAATAAGTCTATTATAAGAATAATATAAACTGATTTGGTCCATGCATAGTTGTGTTCTCGTATTACTACTCTCTGAACACAGCTAGATATACCTACCTACATCTACCTACGTCTCGCGTTATCTCTGATGCGCCTAGCTCGTACGCTCCACCATAATTAGGTATCTGCAACAAGTGCACAACTGCACAGTTTGGTGACTACAACGGCACAGATTACAGAATAAGAAACAACGGTTACACTACACACACAGCGCAGTAGTAGGTACCTATTTGTATACTAGTTGATAAAATATTGTAGGCACCTACATATTACTTACCTACTATTAAATGTTGTATTGGTACCTACCCTTTATTTGCAAGAGGGTGCTGAAACTCGGGAAACAGAATTTCTTGTCCGAGTGTCATAACACTGCATTTTAAACTAATATAATTAATGTATAATTGTTACGTAGGATGTTACGTACGTTACGTAGAATTGTAGAATTGATGTAGCACGATATTATTTATGCCACTGGTTCAAGCTCAATCAAGAGGGTATATCCCTCTGAGTACTTCACCACTGTGCTCAACCACAGCTGACTAAACAGTTGCAGTGGGCACAGACCCACTGAGTACCACTATACGGTACGAGCCTCATCATTGCCTGTGCGGAGAGATGGAGACGTCAAGAAACAAAAACGGTGGCAACCCTGGTGTCTCAGACAGGCCCTGTTCTGGGATGAAACTTCTGTGAACACTTTAGTACCGCGTTTAAACTTAAAATACAATGCAAGAATTAACGTTAGTAACGGGATATTTACCATTTAATAGTGAGCTCTCGATATTTCGGCACAGTTGCATGCGCCATTTTCACGAGTAAACTGAAGTATTTGCGGGTAGGTGTCGTTATGAGCAGACGAAACGGTCTACCCTCTTCCTTTCACGTTTCTTGCGTTCCGGCCATTTATTACCAATGACACAACAGTCACTTGAAACTCAATCTGGGTCTCGACACGGTATCTGCTCGCGAGCTTGTTTTGGTAAGGCACTAAGGTACTAATTTGTCAATATATATATATATATAATTTGCGCATATTTTTAGACTTTTACTGAGAATGCACCTGTATAAACCTGAATGAACCTGTAAAATGTTTATTATATATTTTACTGTTTGTAAAACAATTATCAAACTGGAGGAATTAACGGTAATTTTATTATATTAGTTAAAGAAGTATTGAACGCCGTTCCAGAGGAATAATGCTATCGAAATCTCTCAGGAACTGACCGTTCCATCGAGTTAGATAACAGTTACTATGTATTAATCTTGGGGATAAGCTATGTCCAATATAATTTTTATCCTTACCAGTCCAGCGTAAAAAGAACGTCGGCACAGTTTTGCCTTTATATTACTAGCCTCACCCACGAAGGAATTAGGCACAGGACATAAAACCATAGTCAAAAAATATAAAATTTATTAGTACAGTAGAGGGTAAAATTTCAATTTGAAGCATCTGATCCTTGACGTAGCTTTACACGTGTTTCAAAGACCACTTTCTTCGCATATTTTTGGTAATATATCAAAGCAAAGGAAAAAAAGAAAATTATCGGTATATAAAGTAGCTTATTTTTTACATCATGTCGTAGTTATTTTACAATTTACTATATTTGATATTTATCGGTCATCTGCACTATTGTCGTGAACATCTGAACGATTAAGTATATTTTGTAATATTAGCAATTGTTTTAAATATTACTCGTACAAAGCATTCAAAAACATGTCGTTAATCCTACGTAATGATTTACGTTATTATATACGTTTCCTATGAAACGAAATATAATTTATTAATGTTAATTAATAATTATATTTAATTAATTAATCAATTAACCGAAATGCTGGCGCCTATTTTGGGCAAAAACTTAGCATTGCCATACAGCGTGGCAATGCCGCCAGTGTTTTGGCCACTTTTCCCCCCACCATGGGGCTTATAGATTAGAATGTTATTATTATTATTATTTTATTTAATTTTTAATTACTAATAAAGATCACGAAAATTAATGTTAATATTATTTGTATTATAATTTACATAACATAATTTCAGGTGGACGCTTTTCTTGAAACTCTTGCCGCTGCTTACCCCGAAACGGTCACGCTTGTCAACGCTGGAAAGAGTTTCGAAGGCAGAGATATCAAATATGTGAAGATCTCTACCACTAACTTTCAGGTAATAAGTAAAACGAAAGATGAGATTATTAAATAATTGTATTATTTTATTATACTAATATTAAGTAACTACGTATAGGTTTCATATTCGAGGACCCAATCACCTACGTACTTGGAGGTTCAAGAATCCCAAGTCGTCCCCAGATATTGAAATGAAAATTAATGTATTTAGTCATTAATTTATATTTAAGTTTTAGGAATACTATCAATTGTAAATATTATGTTAGATAAATAGAAAATACTCATTTACAATTGTCCACATATAGAGGCAATATGACAAGTGAAATGTAATCAAAGTTAAATATGGCGAAATGAAATTATTAAGAACGTAATGAAGAAGAATGACAATTTACTGCTGTTATAAATTGGTCCCCAAATCACATCACGCATACTGCTTCATGGCTTATGGTCAATATTTTGAAAAGGGTAACTAAACCTAAAACTAGAAACAGCGTTTAAACCACTGGTTTTGCACCAACATCTACATTAAGAATATATTCTTTGCCTATACATATAAATGTCTAAGCGGCTAAATGACTTGGATCAGACCCTGTATATCAATGAACGGATTTGTGACGAGAATGTAAATATTTATATTCTACAGGATGCATCCAAACCCATCGTGTTCATGGAGTCACTTCTCCATGCCCGTGAGTGGGTGACTCTCCCAGCGACTCTATATGCCATCCAAAAACTGGTTATTGACGTGACGGAACAGGACCTTCTTCAGGACATTGATTGGATCATCCTGCCTATCGCAAACCCTGATGGATACGTCTTCAGTCATGTGGAGGTAATTATACAAAATTAACTTACTAATTACTGCCCCAATAATTTTAACAAAATAAAGAATAAAGACTAGGCCATGTCTGTATATTCACTTTTTTATATATATTTGCATTAAGGATGGCTTTAACTAATAATGGTTACTATTAAATTTATGGTTAATATCTAAAATAAATGACAGAGTTATGAATTTCATGAAAAGTCAATTCTGAAAACTAAAGTCGATCCTATGAATTAAATGGAAAATAAGTGCTCAGTTGTCATTGATGCCAAGAGTTTAACCACACACGTTGCAGCTCCTGCAAAAGTAGGTTGATATCTGCGAAATATATTGTACTTATTATTGGCCAAATATGGCGAATCGCGAGTCATCGGGTTAAAAACCCTCATTTAAACCGAATTGTCATGACTCGAGTATAATTTGTAACTAACTTTTTTATCTTGTTTCTGTAGAATCGCTTCTGGAGAAAGAACCGCGCGACCGGCTACATGGTCAACGATATTTGCGCTGGAGTAGACCTGAACCGCAACTTTGACGTCTTCTGGTCACAGGCTTCCAGCAATATCGTCTGCATGGACACCTTCCATGGTCGCGAAGGCTTCTCTGAACCCGAAACTGCCATCGTGAGAGACATTTTCGAAGAACATAAAGACCGCATTGAGCTATTCTTAGACATTCACAGTTTTGGAAGCATGATCTTGTATGGTTATGGAACAGGTGTGTTACCTCCTAATGCACTGTTCCTTCATCTTAACGGGGTACAGATGGCACAAGCCATTGATGCGGTCAAGTTGAGCCATAACCCTAATTACATCGTGGGCAACGTGGCTTTAGTACTTTATCAAGCATCTGGTAGTGCGCAGGACTACGCCAAATCTGTTAACGTTCCATTCTCGTATACCTATGAGCTACCGGGCCATAGGTATGGACTTGGAACTGCACTTGGTTTCCTGGTCGATCCTGATTTCATTGAACAGGCTGGCTTTGAGACCTGGGAAGGAATCAAGGCTGGCGCTAGGTACGCCCGTAATAGTTATAATGCTAGGTATAATCCTTAATAAATGTGTATATGTGATGTTTCAATCTTAACCATTAATAAATATTTTAAAGTTTACATTATAGTACTGATTTACCTTTTATTAAATAGGTAAGGTTTTAATGTTAAAGATATTTATTTCTCAAAACAGTATGTAATTAACTTACATAGAGAAATACAAGATATTTAATTAACTGTAAGTTTTAGCAATACGTATTAGCCAAAAAGTACTGAACGGACAATATTTGTATGCTAGTCTATTCAAGCTATAGTTGGTATCTATGTATATCTATCTTTATACTCTAATTAAGTAATGCTTGCGTACTACTGCTTCGTGGCAGAATATTTGGCACTACGACAGACGGTGGTACCCAACTAAGCTAGCGGCAAAAGAGGCCAACCACCAAATTCGAATTCAAATTAAAATGTATTTAAAGTTATATGATTATTAACGGGATATTTACCGTGGTAAGGTTGTGGAATGAGCTCCCGATATTTCGGCGCAGTTACATGCACCATGTTCACGGGAAGACTGAAGAATGCGGGTGGTTGGTCGAAAAGTTAAAAGTTAGGTGCAGACATAACGATCTACCCTCTTTCTTAGTCTTTTGCTACGGTTATCACTGGAACTCGAACTCGATCCTAAGTCCCGACAAAACACACTCACTGTATCACTGCGTATAGTATTTTGAACACATTTTGAACGTAAATGAAAAAAAAAATATGTTTAAAAATTTTGGGTGAGTATAAACAGTAGTAGCTAAATTCTTAATGCTAAGGTTCCATCAAAATTCTACCTTAAAAGAGGTACAAATATTAGTATAATGAAGGTACCACATTATTGACAATAGAAAGAAAAAAACAATTGCATACATAATTAACACATTTAAATAATGGCCATTTCTTATTCAATTAATATAATAATTAATTAGTGTCAAAATAATTGCCATGTCACAAAAATGTCAATAAAGCTACAGATATATCAGTCGTCGCTCTCAATCCTACTATCCTACTAATATTATGAACGCGAAAGTTTGTGAGTATGGATGTATGGATGTGTGGATGTGTGGATCTTTGTTACTTAATAACGCACAAACGGCTGGGGCAATTTTGATGAAATTTAGTATGAAGGTAGATGAGGCACTGGTTTAACATATAGGATACTTTACATCATCATCATCATCCATCACTAAGCGGGTGAAAAAGCGTAATATGCTTGGGCACAAACAAAATAATAAGATCTCAGCCTATGTCAAGATCGTAATGATGACAGTTTTGTCAAAGTTTGTGTCAGTTTCTTATAGCTTAGTCAAAAGCTAAGTCAATTTGACAGGTCGATACACTAGACGTGTTCGGCGACCGTCAAGGGTGATGAAATGTTATGACAGTTTTTTCCATGGTGATTAATTTTATTTTATTATTATTGTTTACTTATTGATATACTTAGTATTTAAATGTACTCAAATAATACTATTATAGCAATTGCGTTGGACCATGCACATATTTTTTGACATTTTGGTTTAAAGATAGATATGCCCTTGGAGAAATATAAGCTACTCGAAGTGCTAAGCACCAGCACTAAGCAGTGCAGCAGCAGTGCTAAGCAGGCACCAGCTAGTTACATATATTTCTATCATTTAAGAAGTCTATGACCGAATAATAACATTTATCGTTTAAGAAATTGAAAATTATCCTTTTAAATAAATTTAGGCCTTCCGTTTTGGATTTGTCTGGTAAATGATTGTATAGGTACGCGTATTGCCATACAGAAAACATTTTGGCTATTAACCTTAAGTCGTTGTGGAGGAACATACAATCTTTCGTATAGGTAAATAAAATCATTATGCTTTAGGAATAAATTGGAATTTTGCTTTACATATACGCAAATGTCATGAATGTACAATGATGGTAGTGGTAATATATTCAGTTTCTTAAATAGGGGCACACAAATATCTAAGTAACCTGCCCCAGAGAAAGAGCGTATGTATTTCTTTTGGAGAAGGAATGCTCTATCGAACTCCACAGAATCCCGATTGTATAATCCCGTATCTGATACATGAGGAAACATAGCCATGGCTGACAGAGCAGCTTGCAGGGTTGTTTTTTGTCTAATGGGGGATCCCTATAATCTATCTATTTAGTTTTCCTTACTACCGATAGAAATTTGACATAACGTCCATACAAATAGTGTCAAATATCTAACTCTAGTTAGGTAAACCGGCGATAGATAGATTATTGGGACGGGCCGTTAGACAATTAAGGGCATACACAAATCGGTCTAATAATGAACATGTGATTTCCAGTTACAAAATTGATCAATAGTTATACCTAAAAGTATGGTCTCTTACATACATATAAGTCGGGTTTCTTTACCTTGTATGATTCACGACCTAATGGGGTATAATTATTTGACTGTTCTCCCACGAATGTGTATAACGTAAAATTTAAACTAAAAAATCCAATATCACCTACACCAATATTTCATAATTATTCAATTTCATTTCTTGTTTATATTATTTTTAAATTGAATAACACGTTTAATATTACTTCAATTTCAGTGTAAAAACACTATTCACTTCAAATGTGTTTTTAATATCGCTAATTATGTATAAATCAAGCATCTAAATGTGTAGGTCACCTCATCGGTGTAGACCTCCCGCAGATTAGAACAAACTTTTTGGTTGCTTGCTAATATCATTCACTCATGTCTTTGTGTGATCTTGCATCTTGCCATCGTCTGTCCGGCGTTCCTCTTTTTCATTGAGTTTCTCTCGGTATCCATTCTATAACATTCTCTTGTTCATCTATCGTTTTCTCTTCTGCATATAGGTCCCGCCCAATAACATTTTAATTTTAGTTCTAGTCTAATTTTAGTCTTACATATGTATCTCACTTTGGTTTTTTCTTTAACGGTTTTGTCACTTATAATATTTGGTTACATAGTTTAGCTGCTAACATACTTCTTTCCATCTGTCTCTAACTCACGGCTAGTTTGTTTGTTGCTTTTTAGTTGTATATACTCCATGTTGGTCATACGTATATAGATAGATAGATAGATAATTCTTTATTGTTACACCACTTAATATACAAAAATAACATAAAAGTGAAAGAAAGCTTAAAATAAAGTGTTACAATGGGCGGCCTTATCACTAATAGTGATCTCTTCCAGGCAACCTTAGGATGGAGAGGAAATACAGGAATAACAAGACGGGGCGTAATATAAAGATAAAGGTACAATCGAATCAAGACAATAATACATTACTAAATCAAATTAATAATAAATTATAAACAAGAAAAGAAAAATATCTACTAATACATAAAAATACACTAATACATATTGAAATATATATAAACATATAATTAATTCATTGATATACTTACATAATATATATATATATATACACTACAATACAATATACTTCCATACATATATTTATACATTAATTCTTTGATGTATTATAATCAAAACCCAAGTTCACACACGGGTTAAACTAATTGGCGAGATAGAAACTTTTTACTTGGCTTTTGAAGGTCGACAAGGATTGTGCACGCCTGATAGTAACTGGTAATAAGTTCCATAAGCGAACAGCTTTCACTGAAAAA
Source organism: Selenia dentaria (assembly GCA_917880725.1). NCBI lineage: Eukaryota > Metazoa > Arthropoda > Insecta > Lepidoptera > Geometridae > Selenia > Selenia dentaria. The sequence goes on along the minus strand of OU862885.1, from coordinate 30,713,454 downwards.
GAGTGATCATAAAATACTGTGCCATGCTGAGGCATACTGAGGGCAAGATTTTCTGATGACCTAAGATTGAGAACGTTGGCATTGTGAAGGAAATTGAAACGTTCCTTAAGATATAAGCGATGATAGAATGATAACTTTATATATACTTTTCTCTTGATTGTTATATTAATCTTATTCTTCTTAATTATTTCTTTAATCACCAATACTTCTACCAAGCTATCCCAATTTTTGTGTATGTTTATTTTACAGTGTACTCTTTAAAAGCTTTGAATTGACTCATAAAATTATATATTGTACAATTACCGCTGTGTCTTCCCCATTTGTCATAATGTTATTATTTGAGTCGTTGCGTTAGTGCAAGTTACACTTTTTTGCCCTCTGTCTCAATTCGACTGTATTTTTTTGTTTTATATTTGTTACCTCATAACTTTTGACTGAGTAAACCGATTCCCAAAATTATTTTTTGTTTGAAAGATGGTGCTTCCCGTGTAGTCCGATGTAATACAATACAAATAGTCAAATAATAGTAATAGTAGTAGTAAAGTGTAACTCAAAACTACTGGACCGAATTTGACTATTAGTCAAATTCGATCCAGTAGTTTTGAGTTACACTCTACGAAGAACTATTATTTCTTCGTAGGTTACACTCCAATAACTGATTTTTACCAAAGTAATAGAATGGAAGTCTGTTTACATTTTTTTAATTGTACTTGTTTTGGTCCCTTTGTTTTGCCAGTCTAGTTTTTTTAAGATTTCATTGAAAACATACAAGAGTATGTTTTATGTATGTTATTTGTGGCACGTTTTTTAGAAAGGCGCGCTCGTACCCTGATTAAAGAAAAAGCAGAATTTTTAAACGCCTAGTGTAACGTATCGGATCGATAGTATATTAGGAAAAAAATACAAAGTTTAGAAAAAGAATAGGAAAAGAGTAATAACCGAATAGAATTCATAAATATAACTCTCTTTCAGCAGAAAAAAATACTGAATAGGTCCACAAAAATAAACTTTCACGTCTAAACTCTCAGAATTTTCAGCGATAACACTATATTTTTTTTTAGGTAATACTTAGCCAATGTATAGTTTTAAAGTAATAACCAGCAGTTTTTTCAAGTGTGTTAGTATATATCGAAAATATAAAGAAAACGTAAAAAAATAACGCATTTTCGCATTACATCGTCCAATCTAACAAGTGATTTTCAACCTTACGTAAAGTATCGTAAATTATTTTAAAATTGGGGTTGGACCGCGCCTTAATATTGATTCTTCCGAGTGCGATATGTTGTTTTTCTTAGATGGGGATTTAAAATTTGTGACGGTTCCAATCCGTATAATAATTAACTAATTTAATCAGGAGTTAATTCAAATTATCTGATTAATACGTCACATAGTTAAGCTTACGTTTTAAGGTCTTAATCAACACTGAAGTTATAGATAACAAGGATTTGATAAAAATGATTCTAGCCCTCCACATGGGTACAGATTATGCAAATTCTGATAATATCGTCATCGGAATAATACTCTACGATTAGATTAAAGGAGTACATCCATATGTTTATTAATTTACTAATTAGACACAACAAAGTCGGAAAACAAATAAAATGGTAATTTTAGTAATTATTAGTGTATTATTGTTTTCGAATATTGTAGCAAAAAATGAAGAATACATCGGGTAAGTCATACATGCATATTATTTTTCATATTAATACAAGTTGAGCCGTTAGTGGTCTCAATCGCTTTACCTCATTAGGGGTAAAACTTCTAAAGATCCTACTTTAGTGGGTTCCTGCAGCTGAACACATAAAATGCCAAAATTTCTTGGCTGTAGTACCAGCTCTATGTTAAGTCAGTCAGTTACTCAGAATAAGCCTTACCTCATTATGTATACACTTATATATTAAATAGTGTTAAATTCAGTAGGCGTGTATAATTTTATATTTATTTTGTGCTTAGTAAATCACTTTTATATTCTAAGTTGTACTATACTTGTTACAAATAGGGGATCAAAGTTTAACTTGATTATCAACTACGCTGAAAAATATGAAGACATATAATCCAAAGTATATGTAATACTAGCAGCGCTCCGCCGTTTTCACCCGCATTATGATGGATGATGTTGAATCAAAATGCCTGTGTTGCGCAGTGATAATGTAGCTTTCTAACGGCAATACAGTTTTTGAAATGGGTTCAGTATTTATGAAGATAATTCGTTACATACAAAAATAATTTTTTTTCTCTTTTATAATATTAGTAAATTATAATAACGTTTGTTACTTTGTTACTCTGTCTTTCTGTCTGTTTGTTACCTTATAAAACTCTTAAATTATACAGGTACTACCTATATTCCTTGTGTAGATGTTGTACCAAAATAAAAAAATAACAATTGAAACGCAGCAGCCGTGCGATTCTGTAATGGAGGGTCCCAATAATCTATCTATCCACGGTTTTCCTTACTACCAATTGAAATTTGACATTACGTTCATACAAAAAGTGTCAAATATCTATCTCTAGTAAGGTAAACCGGCGATAGACAGATTATTGACCGGCCGTAAGAGGAAACATCGTTGCATCTTTGACAACATCCGTGAAATAAATGACGAGATGACAAGAAACGTTGGATAAACAACCTTATGTACAAGGGCGATATCTTATATTTGACACCGAAGAGCTCGTCGACGAACGCAACGATGAATCATTAAAGAACCGCACGGCATTAGAGTTCTAAAGTAAATTAAAAAATGACGTCCTGCGTGAAGTGCGCCTTTGAGATCTACTTTGTTTTTGTCATTTCAGATACAAAGTATATAATATCAAATTCGACAGTCAATATCAACAGGATAATTTTGATTTATTAAAGAGTGATGTAATAGATTACTGGAAGAAGCCATGTGTCAAATACAACACCGTTGGTAAGGCAATGGTACCTCCTTCCCATTTTGATTGGTTTGAAGAAAGGCTCGCTGAAATAGATGTTGAGAGACATGTCATCATTGAAGATGTTCACGAGTAAGATTCGTTTTTCATACATCGCTAACGTAATAATTTAAATATATATTTAAATTTTTGTGAGGAATATTTCACATCCTCAGAAGGAATATGTATTAACGTCAACCACAGTCTTCTGACAATCTTTAATCATACATTTGGTTTATTTAGGCAAGTAGCAGTTGAATCCTTTGTGAACAAATTCGTCCGCGGGAGTATTGTCACCATACTTATACTTTCTTCAAGCAGCAATGTTGCGCTTTCAAAGGTACGGTTGCCAAAATTACAGGCGCATTGTTCAGAACCGAATAGCCAATTGCATACTATTCGAGTCCAAGGAAAAGAAAGGTCTCAGGCAGACAGGTTGACAGATACATTGACACTCTGTGCCACCTTGTATAACCTAAAATTTTATCTTCGCCTCTTAACCCCTTCAATTTTGGAACTTGAAAGTGAATGACGTGTAACCCTCTTGGAATTGAATTCTTAATGTCTTGAAGACTCTGCAAATTTTATGCGCACTAAGGCGAGGTCTCGGTCTCTAGCACACATGAAACCTAACAACTTAATACCTCCGGATGATGGGCGCGGTGCAGTTCCTTACTTGTGACGAAATGCATTGTTATCATCATCATTATTTCAGCCGTAGGACGTCCACTGCTGAACATATGCCTCCCCCATGATTTTCCAAAAGGACCGGTTGGAAGCGGCCTGCATCCAACGTCGTCCTGCGACCTTTATCAGGTTGTCTGTCCACCGTGTCGATGGACAGCCTACGCTGCGCTTGCCGGTCCAAAACCTTTCAGCCCCATCGGCAATCTGTTCTGCGTGCTATGTGCCCTGCCCACTGCCACTTCAACTGGCTAATCTTCTGGGCTATGTCGGTGACTTTCGTTCTTCTACGGATCTCCTCGTTTCAGATTCGATCACGTAGAGAAACCCCGAGCATAGCCCTCTCCATGAGCTTAGTTATGAGGCTCATAATAAGAGACCACGTTACAGTGCCATAAGTCATCACTGGTAAATCACATATCCAGCATCTGTTATAGGCAGAGGTTACCAGTAGGTCTCCTGTTTGTTCCGTAACCTAATCAAATAAAAAAGGAAGTGTTAGGACTTAAAAAACCCACATTATAGAAAAAGCAAAGAGGAATAAGCAGTAGACAGGTGATTATAGTAAAATTACAATTTTTGCTATTCATAGCTTATGACTATTTAAACACAATGGTTGACGAAAACGAACTTTTATTAGGAGTAAGTAACTACAAATCAAATTTAATATCTAAGAATTTAAAGTTTCATAATAAATACAAAGATACAAATGTTTACAATTTCAAGGTTAGTCTTACCACCCAGGGTATCGAGAGATTTCTGATAGTGTAAGCCAAGATAGTATTTTAATGACGTACATATAATTTATATTAATAATCTTAAGATAAATAATGTACTTAGGTTATGAATATTATGTTATATGTATAAGATATAGGTGTACCGAAAATGTAAGCTGTGTATTTCATGATTTTAGGTATTTACAAGAAAAAGAACAGAATTTATCTAGAAACAATACAGATGAAGATAGTATTTTTGATTTTGATGCCTTTTATAGATATGACGTGGTAAGTAACAAAAAAGTAATGAATTAAATTAAAATACAATAAGTACAATTTGAAAAATTTAATACCGACTTCCATTCTATTCACTTATTGGAGTGTATCTCAAAAACTACTGGACCGAATTTGATGAAATTTGATGAAATGGGACCACACAGGAAGCACTAGCTTTCAAACAAAAAATAATTTTGAGTCACAAAGTCGAAAGTTATGAGGTAACAAACATAAAAAAATACAGTCGAATTGAGTACCTCCTATAAATTTCAACCTCCTCCTTTTTTTGGAAGTCAGTAAAAAAAACATGAAAAAAAAAATGAATAACTGAACCCTTCATCAAATTCGGTCAATTAGTTTCTGAGATACACTCCAATATTTACATATTACAGATTCCTACTTATGTACGACAATCTGGCATAACGTTTTTGCATTATAGACATATATGTCTTTATGTAAAAAACCAATATTACTCTGAATAATTCTTCAGAATATCTCCAATTGGTCTGTCTTCCACATTCAAGTGTTTCTAGCTATCGTCTTTAAAGCTCTATTCAAGCAGCACTCATTTCAATCACATCTAACAATACCGTTCATATTGCCTATATATTTTGACTGCATTTTTGATCATCCTACTTTGATGTTCCGCCTGCAAAACCCAACGTTCACTACCATGCATGCCTTACTTATATACATGCTAGCTAACCATATGAGTGTAAAATGTTCTGTTAGCTATTTTTCCACCATTAATATCTTCCTCGTCTTATCTATCGGTAGTAATATCCTCATATATACAAATCGTTTCCCTAGTTTCATATTTAATCTCTACTTGTAAAATCTTTACTTTCGTCTTACATGTATGTAAATGTCACTTTGTAAATTTGTTACACATTTTTTCATATCGCTTAAATACTCTACGCTTAACTGATACCATTTAGACAAATTCTTCACAGTGAAGGCATATATGACAAGAATTTCTTTTACTCCTAACCGATATAATCTTTATCTCTATCTATTGCAAAAAATAGATTAAATCAAGTCACAAAGAGAGTACACATCCCTTGTAAAGCCATTATAAACCATCCATTATGGGACCTATACATGTATATATGGGATATATGCTTAGCAAGCACTGGCATTGTCATATAATACTTTTATAGACAAATAAATCGTTTTCTTTCATTGAGGAAGATGAGAACTTGTTTCCTCTATGCAGTAATGTTATTTTTATCGCTAAGAGCATGGTAATGTTTAATTGTTCTCTTAGGGTCGTTTTATTATCAAATTGATATACAGGAAAATAAACGAGGACGAAGTCATCCTGTGCAAAACTTAATTTATGTAAATAGACATTTTCAATAGTACAAAGGAGTATTTGTCAACATGATCCTGTAAGAAAAGACTTTATTACATCAAGTGTTATATATTAATAAGACAATTTATATCCAACAGTTAATACGTTAACTGGTCAATTTCAGATTCTCAATCACCTATATGCATTACAAACCGCCAACGAGAATTCTACGTCGTCTTTAGAACTGGTTCAATATGGAGTGACAGAAGAAAATAGACCGTTGGTTTATATCAAACTTACCAACGGTAATGAGACTAACAAGCCAGTTGTAGTCATAGAAGCTGCTATCAACCCTAGAGAATGGATCACAATACCGTCAGCGTTGAATGTTGTCAATAAACTTCTAGAAGTAAATCAGACCAGGCTCTTAGATGAAATGACTTGGATCGTCATTCCAGTTGTGAATCCTGATGGTTATGAATATACACATACCAATGTAAGTACTGAATGTATCTGCATTGCAAAATCATTAGGCAAAAACTTCTACATCAATATAATTGTAATATCGTTCGAACTTGTAAATCAAACATGTTTTGTGTCAGCAGGACCTTCGGTTGTTAATGATTTATTACTTTTTATATATAACCTATCTGGGAATTTATTTAGCCCAATTTTATCTACATAAGAGTCTGATCTGTGGTTATAACATGTAAATTAATTATGAAATAAAAAAGTTATAGTGATAAGAGAAAGACGTATTTTGGGAATTTCTAAGTTGCTTAGAATTTTAGAAGTATAAGTTCATATAGCTTACGTAGGTTATCCAGTTGCAACTGATGCAGATTTTTTTATAATATTTTGTATAATATCGTTTATAATATGTTGTTAATCATAAAGATAACTACGGTAATTTAATGTAGAATTAATTCTAATTTTTTCATGATATTTATTACGGTTTGTTTCTTCTACCAATTTTAGCTCCGCCTATGGACAAAGTCCAGAAGCCTCAACAGCAACCTTGGTTTCATCTGTCCTGGAGTAAACCTCAATCGAAACTTCGACATCGACTGGTTAATCTCTGACTCCAGCTCAAGCCCTTGCAGCCATCTCTACGCTGGGACTGAACCCTTCTCAGAAATCGAAACCAGATTAATAAGAGATATCCTTAAAGAATATAGACCCACGCTTTACATTTCACTTCGAAACAATGGAAAATTTGTAACGTATCCTTGGAGATACGAGAAGGCAGCAAGTGGCTTATTTAGAAGACACTACCTTCTAGGTCTTGAAGTAATTAAAGATTTACAAGACTACAGGCTTGATTCAGGTGCTATAGCGTTTGGAGATAGACAGTCTGGGACAAGCACGGACTATGCAAGAATGGACAGAATTTTCTATACGTATAATGTTGGTGTGGAAGGTGGTGGGGATGATGGAGTTATAGTTCCTGATGGAAATATAAAGACGATAGTCGACAATGTTTGGCAAGCTGTCGCTGCCGCTGCTAGTGGTGTCAAATTAAATTCACAACAAATATAAAGCACTTATGTTAATTTATTAAATAGCATATTAGTTCATTTATTAAAATATACATAATTTACATATAAAATAATTTAAAACTTTTGTAAGTATTAGACGTTTTTATATTATTTTGACGGCTTAACTTACGCGGTAGGTGTTTTCGAGTATTCCGATAGCTAGTTCACACTGTGCCAGGTGCGCAAGGCTCTATAAAGAAGTGGCCCGGATGGACACGAAACCGGTCGTGACCCGACTTAATAATCTATCTATATAAAAATGAACCCCTATTTCTCCTGGTCACGCTATAACTTGAGAACGGATGGAACAATCTCGCTAATTATTTTTTGTTGTGTAAATTATTATTAGGTTCTCCGTCAGGATAGATGGAGAAGGTTCTTAAGCCGCCTAGAATTGTTAAGAAATAATATATCCCGGAAAGTGCCAGAGTTGCCCAGTCACAATGACCCAAATATATCATATAACTCACTGTTCCATCTTATCAGTGACGAATTTGGCAAAGTGTTTGTACCAAACAATATCTGTTGTAATCGTGCTAGGTTTAGTGAATGGGCAATTCCAGGAATTTATAAAAGTAAGCAAAAGTTATAAGAATTGTACCATGAAAAATCGTATATTCATAATCCTGTATTTCTGGAATATGTCAAACGTTATTCTAAGTTATTTAAACGAGCCTGTTCCTCAGCTAAATCTATTTATTTAAGAAATAAGATCAAAAATTCTGTTAATAAAATAAAAATGACGTGGAACATTATAAACAGTGAAACTGGTAGGAATACAGTGCGTAATCGAGACTTTCATTTAAAAATTAATAATAAAGATGTAAAAGCAGATTTGGAGGTAGCGGCCGAGTTTGAGAATTTCTTCACTAATATTCCTTCTTTAACAACCAAAACTCTAAAATCTTCCTCCATCTCTGCTGAGATCTTACTTAAACAAAGTGTAACTGAATGTGACACAACTTTTAAATTTTCAATAGTTAATTGCAAAGATATTGTAAGCAGTTTCAAAAGTCTAGATGCAAAAAGAACGGCAGACCTATGGGGTCTTTCTGTGAAGACCGTTTCTTCAATTATAGATGTCATTGCACCCAATCTAGCAGCTGTGTTTAATAGTTGTGTTGCAAGTGGTGTATTTCCTGACCTAATGAAGCACAGTAAAGTGGTTCCTTTATTCAAATCTGGTAGTACTACTGATCCAACAAATTTTCGGCCTATTTCTGTACTACCTACGCTAAGTAAGATTTTCGAAAAAATTATATTACATCAATTAGATAGAAACTCATTTTAGTGCAAACAAAATTTTCCATAAGAATCTATTTGGGTTCACAAGGAATCGCTCTACTATAGACGCAGGTATAGAACTTATAAAAGATGTGTTTGATGCCAGGGAGAACTCTCAAGATGCCTTAGGTGTTTTTTGTGACTTATCTAAGGCATTTTACTGCGTCCGACATGATATACTTGTCAGGAAATTGCAACACTACGGTATTAGGAACATGGCTCTCAACCTTTTGACTTCATATTTAAATGATAGAATTCAAAGGGTTGACATAAATGGTAAAAAATCGCCCGGCTCTATAATCTCACTGGGCGTTCCACAAGGTTCAATACTAGGGCCGTTCTTGTTTTTAATCTATATTAATGACTTACCTTATTATGTAGAGAAGAATCACGAGATTGTATTGTTTGCAGATGACACTTCACTGTTATTTAAAATTAAAAGGCAGTTATTAAACTATGACGATGTTAACAATGCATTAGCTAAAGTTGTGAATTGGTTCAATACAAATAATCTTCTTCTCAATGAGAAGAAAACTAATTGTATAAAGTTCTCGACACCAAATGTGAGACAAGTAGAATCCAATATACAATTGAATGGAACAGGTTTGGACCTTGTGGAGTCAACGGTCTTTTTAGGAATTACTATAGACGCTAAATTGCAATGGGGTCCCCACATAAAAAATTGTCTAGTAGGCTCAGTTCAGCGGCTTATGCTGTTAAAAAAATAAGACTATTAACTGATGTAGACACAGCTAGAATAGTTTATTTTAGTTATTTCCATAGCGTTATGACCTATGGCATACTGCTCTGGGGATGTTCTGCAGATATTAATTCCATTTATATACTGCAAAAAAGGGCTATACGAGCGATCTACAGTTTAGCTCCCAGAGTTTCACTTAGACAGAAGTTTAAAGACATAAACATTCTAACTGTTGTCTCTCAGTTTATCTATGAAAATCTAATGTATGTAAAGAAAAACATTAGCAGTTTTGATAAAAGGAGTGATGCTCATTCCATCAACACGCGAAATAAGCACAACCTATCCGTACATGTAACGCGTCTCCACAGAATAAGTCATTCTTTTATGGGACAATGTATACGATTCTAAACTAAAGTTCCCAATGTTAACCGAGATTTGCCTATTAATAAGTTTAAAATTACTATTAAAACTAAACTCTGTCAAAAAGGTTATTACAAAATTTCGGATTACTTGGAGGATAAAACAGCTTGGGACTGATTACTCCAGGATCTATCTACTCCCCCCGAGTGTTCCCGCCTTGCCGTGGCGGGGGGCTCAGTAGCCGTGGCTTGGGTCACCACGGTGAAGCTAAGAGGAACCAATGGGCCTGCCAGTTATAGCCGATAGCTGGCGGGCCCGAGGTGGGACCGCTCCTATGGGCTTTGCCCTCCAAGTCCACACGGGAGCGGTCATTGTAGGTAGCGGTGGTGTATGGGCGCCACTGCAACTGAGGCGGGCTGCGGTGTCGTATGGGCGGCACCGCGGCTGAGAGTTAGGGGCCGCGGCGGGAGAGGAGTGCCGGTGTTACGGTAAGCCGCTCTCCCTGCCTTCCGCGGCCTTGATGGGGCCGTCACCGTTAGATGGCGGACGGGGTGGGGTCGCAGGGGAAGAGGACTGTCGGTATTGAGAGGCGCCGCTGTCCCTATCCTCTGCGGCCGAAGTAGCAGGCGGTGGGGCTACTCACTTGACCCATCGTAGGGGGACTTAGGGCGCCCAGACTCGGGGGAGTCTGGGGTCCATTTGCGGGCTAGGTCCCCCGTGGCGGTTGCGGCACGCCAAGTGTTCTGGCGTGCTGCAAGAGAGAAGGTTCCGGCAACAGACAGCCGCGGCGGGTTCGCGGTCGTGTGCGAAATCTGTCCCGCGTTCCCGCCAAAAGCGGCAGTGACGGAACACCGCAGAGGTTTGGTGGGTATGCTGCCCTTCTGGCAGAGACTCCCACATAACCACCGTGCTCCCCCCGGGGCCGGTGGTATCCATAAAGGATTACTCTGCGTAAAAAAAAAAAAAGGGTCTATACTCGTGTACTAAGATGTCAAAGTGTATCGTGTCTTGCCCTACTGATACCATTATTATGTTCTCTTTTGTAAGGCAACACACTGGAGCTAATATTTGTAGTACCTAAGTAAAAACATTGTAAAAACATCTATATAAAAAGAATGGCCCCGAGTTTCTTGCCGCTTCTTCTCGCTGAACGCGGCGGTAGAGTCTTTAAAGTACATTATAATGAAAAATTGACGTTCATAAGTGCGTCTTTGATGCCTAAATTGAATAAATGATATTGACTTTGACTTTGACTATGAAAGAAAAACCAAGAAAAAAAGAAAACAAGTAAAATTTGAAAAAATTTATACCGACTTCCATTCTATTCAGTTAGTGTAACTCAAAAAGTACTGGACCTAATGTGAAGAAATTTAAATGGGACCACACGGGAAGCACCAGCTTCCAAACAAAAAAATAATTGTTGGAAGTCGGTAGAAAAGAGGTTATAGCGAGGCCGAAGGCGAAGCCTACTACGCGAACGAAGTCGCGGGCAGTCGCTAGTATTCAATAATGTAAACAAGAAAAAAACTAAAAGCTTAATAACCCGATTGCCGTAATAACTTTCCCTTGAGTAGTTACATTACAAGTAGACAAAGGAAGAGACATTCATACAGGTCAACCCTCTTTTTGGGTTTCGCCGCGATCGGGTAAATAGCCACAGACATAAAATATTTGAATTCGAACATTAAATTTATTATAGGTAAGGTATTTGATAACCTTGTGAAATAATTGAACGCTTTCTTGTTATTTGTTTTCGTAAATTACTAGAACTATTTAATTTAAACTTCATGAAAAGCTCATATCGCTTTAATAAGAACAACTTTAAAAATAATTGGTCTGGATTTGCCAAGTGTAAGCCAAGAAATTATTTTTCAAACGAACTCCGAATGATCTTCTGAATTGAAAATGGATCCGACACCCGAATATTGTAATAGAAGATTTAATTTTGAAATCCTCGCTCTGAGACGGCTGAGAATTTATTCACAGATAATATTGGATTATGTTATCCTTAGAAAATTGGTGGCCACAATATTTTCAGAAATATTCTCCCGAAACTTTAATTAATAGCTATAGAAATACAAAATGATTTTGATCTCTAAACGAATGACGTAGCGGATCATAGAAATTAGTGTCTAAAACATAATCAGTCAGTGTAACTTATTGATATACTAAATACTGCTGTTTGGTGGAACTATGCAGGGATTTTCTGAGCCGATCACGGGCGCGATAATATTATCATTTTAAACCATATATGCCACAGCTAAAAGTGTCATGTTTTTTAAATTAATATTATAAGTTTGAGGCGAAACACGTGGAATCGGTTTTGGTTTATTTGGGGTTTCTTGTGTTTTTTATTTTGTATTCTTCCTATTAGCATTTTATGCGGGAGGGAGGGTATTGCACGCCCCCAAATAGGCCTAAATCATTGTTTTCTTTTCAGCGGAAGTGTCACTAAATATTTTTTAATATCGTTTTTTTTTGGCAAAAGATGTGAAAACGTTTGTATGAAACTCCTTTGTTTTTGAACTTATAGTTGTGAAAAGTTGTATTTGGATAGGTCATTCAAAATAAAAAAGACACTTTTTTTTTGGATAGTAATTGTTTAAGAGGGTGAAATGGAGGGGTGAAAGTTTTTTGTTTTCGAACATACAGTGGTGAAAATTAGCATTTGGACAGTTTAAAGTGATAGTTTCAATATTTTTGTCAGGGATGACTTAAAGAGGTAAAACGGCAGATTTTTTTTTTAAATTCTTGGTTTTTGGAGCTACAGTGATGAAAATTGATAACTGGGAAGGTAATTTAAAATAAATAAAGATACTTTCAATATTTTTGTCAGAGATGACTTAAGTGGGTGAAACGAGGGATGTAAAAACTACTACATATTATAAACTGTAGAGGTCAAATTTCTGTACAATGAATAATATGCTAAAAACCGAGTCAGGGGATGTAATGAGTGAAAAATAAGTTCAAATTGTTTGTTTCTCTGTCTGTTTGTACAGGCTAATCTCCGAAACGACTGGACCTATTTAAATGAAATTTCGTATGGTGGTAGGTTATATCCCTGATCAATATATAGAATACTTTGATACCGGTAAATAAAAGATTTCCCGGGGGATAATTAAAAATCTCTAATTACCGTCTCCCGCGACGCCACGCGAGCGACGCCGCTGGCGGGTCAACTAGTTTCTTATAAATCTATAACGTTTATAAATCTATAACGTCCTACCATCGCACCTTAACACCATGAAGAGAATGGTAGTTTTGTACAAATTATGTCACAAAACGTTGCAGTGTCAACCTCCTCCGATATGTTGGTTTTACATAGAATACGGTCTCGGGGCCTTCTCATCATCATCATCTCAGCCATAGGACGTCCACCGCTAAACATATGCCTCCCCCAGAAATTTCCAAAAGAACCGGTTGGAAGCGGCCTGCATCCAACGTCGTCCTGCTACTTCAGGTCAGGTCGTCGGTCCACCTTGTCAGTGGACGACCTACGCTGCGCTTGCCTGTCCGTGGTCTTCACTCCAGAACCTTCCGGCCCTATCGGCCGTCTGTTCTGCGTGCTATGTGGCCTGCCCACTGCCATTTTAACTGGCTAATCTTCTGGGCTATGTCGGTGACTTGAGTTCGTCTACGGATCTCCTCATTTCTGATTCGATCACATAGAGAAACCCCGAGGTTAGCCCTCTCTATAACTCATTGTGCGACTTAGAGCTTGCTTATGAGGCCTATAGGAAGAGACCACGTTTCAGTGCCATATGTCATCACTGGTAACACACATTGATCAAAGACTCTTGTCTTGAGGCACTGAGGTATTTTTGACGTGAAGACTTCTTAAAGTTGCCGGAATGCTGCCCAGCCGAGTTGGATTCGACGATTGACCTCTTTCTCTAAGCTGGACCTGCCTAGTTTGACTGTCTGTCCTAGGTAGATGTACTCGTCAACAACTTCGAGAACTGAGTTCCCAACTGATACTGGGGTAGGCACAACATGGGCATTATTTTCGTCTTGTCCATGTTCATCTGCCTACCCGTTCGGAAACTCGATGGAGGCCTTCGAGCATTGTACTGAGGTCTTCCATGGATTCTGCCATGACTACTTACAATGTCGTCGGCAAATCGAAGGTGAGTGATGGATTCGCCGTTAATGTTGATGCGGAGTCCTTGCCATTCCAGAAGCTTGAAGGCGTCTTCCAATGCAGTGGTGAACAGTTTCGGTGATATAACATCTCCCTGTCTCACGCCTCTTTGCAATGGAATTGCCTAGTGGCCTACTCCCACCTTTTACGAAACTATCATAAATCTGGAGCGTTTTGTAACAAGCTTAAAATAATCATACTTACTATCGTACTGCCACCGACACAAAATGGTCGAACAATATTATTACTGATGGATAAAGATAATTATGAAAAGTATCCCATATCGGTATATAATTACGGGATATACCTAATCTATCACCTTGCCAAATTTCATCTAAATCGGTAAAGCCGTTCTTGAGTTATACATGGTGTAACTAGCACGACTCCCTTTACTCAGATGTCATGTTGTTATTTCATGACAAAATATGCACGAGTATTTACATGCTCAAACACGATTGTAACACAAATATAAGTAAATACAAATATGAAAAATATAATTTTCATTAGAGTAGTAAACCAGTAAATCGATCAGTAAACACTTATAATAAAATACAGTACCTACGTACAAACAAATATAAATTTAATCACTAATGAAAAAAAAACTTTTCATCATCCTTGACTGGAATTGTGCTTTTGGACTTTCGTAGAAAACCATACTTCGACAAAGCAAACCTCGTATAGATCATTTTTGGAAGTAAGCCTTCAGTGTACTTCTCTGTCGGTGGGGTTGGAATCGCTCGACTACAGTCAGCTGAACAACAAAGATGGATGACATGTCAACTTTATCGCCGAGCGCGTGTAGTGTACCGAGCTGTCAAAATGCGTGCTTTTGACTAAGCTATCGGAACCTGACACATCTTTGACAGAACTCTATTGATAGAAGATAAGTCATCGTTACAATCTTGACCGTTTGAGCGTGAAAGAGTAACATACATAACAGTATCCATCCAAACAAACTTAACAAATGTATCCATCAAAACTTTCACATCTATAATATTATATATAGTGGGATTATTCGAATAGGTCTCCCGAAACTAAACAAAACAAGTCCAATTGGAAAATTTTTAAACCGATCTCCATTCTATTACTTTGGTAAAATTTACTTTTGCACTCGTTTTAGTTATCCTTGCTAGTTACGGCCACGATTTCATTCACCGTCATCAACCGATATCATCAAATCATCATAATAGTCGAAACGCTTTTCAGTTAATGGAGCGTAACTCAAGAACTACTGGATCGAATTTGATGAAATTTATAAATAAATGGAATTACATGGAAAGCACTAGCTTTAAAACAAAAAAATAATTTTGAGAATCGGTTCACCCATTCGAAAGTTATGCGGTAACAAACATAAAAAAATTACAGTCGAATTGAGTACCTCCTCCTTTTTGGAAGTCTGTAGAAAATAACGATGTTACGTTAATACTACAAGCGAGCTCTTGATGCTGTTTTCTTGACATCTATACAAATATCCACATACAATTATTGAAGTGTCGGTTTGTCAAAATAAAAATAAAAAATTCTAAATGAATATGAATAATAAAGTATAAGTAATATAGTAAGTATAAGTATACGATACTCATATAACAAAAATATACGAGTATTTAGTATTTTTGTCTGTCTGTTTGTTCCGGCTTCCGGCTAATCTCCAAAACGGCTTCACCGATTTTGAAGGGACTTCCAAATAAAATATAACTATAATATGCATTTGCATTTACAATAAGCATTTACAAATTATAATGAGTAACTTGTGCTCTTTTATTTTTAAAATGAAATAGAAAATGTACATAATATCCGCTACTAGTCTCTGAATAAATCTCCACAAAGCATTAGCATAAAATATTCCTGAATAGTTCTATATATTTACAGGAAATAGTCTTCGAATACTAGAAAGACTTTGTTTTTCGATGCAGGTAAGCAATAATGGGGGAGGAATGCCTCCACTATTGTCTTGCCTGATCTAGTCTCCCTTGCCCCCAGTAGGAGGGCGGTGAGAAAAGAAGGGGGAATATTGCCCCGAGCAAAGACGTGACACGGCGCGGAAAGGTCCATTAGAGTTGAGACATCTGCGAGTAAAAAGCATATCGATAGTTTAAAACGTAGGTAATTTCTGTCCTTCCATGAAATGTCGTACTATTGTCTCTTGTTATACGCAATCACAAGAAACGACTTATTATTGAATTACGCTTAAGTCACGTCATGCCTAATATGAACTCTAGTAGGGGACTAGTCCAGCAATGCAAGGCGCATGGAAAGCACTACAACGGAAGGTATACATAATTATTATGTATATATATATAACAGTCGTTATGCCAAAAATTATTGAGCGTTCTGGGTGTTGCTCCACCGTGTCTCTCCATTTACTCATGTAGGTACGACTAGTAATTTTGGAAGAATAGACCAAATAATGTTTTCTAGTCATATTTTATTGTCATTTATAACATCCAAGTAAGCTTGCGTTTGATTGTTGTCACATTTGATGTTAAAAAATACGGTATAAGACCAAGCTACATTAGAAAACTTCAAGGCTGAATCTATCGGCAGCAAATGCCAGGAGAACTTCAAACCTTGGCAGCGCACTTGAAATCATACCGGCGTGAATAATTATATGGGGTACTAATATAATAGGGTGTAATAATATGTTTATTTTACTAGTAGTATTAGTACTGTCATTGGATAGAATTTGATAGAACTATATCTTTATAGATATAGTTCTATCAAGAAGAGTATATATTGTTTATACTCTAGATAAATAGTCACGTTCCGCAACAGTTTTCTCACGGACGCGTACAATATATAAAGAATACAGTATAAGTGATCATATTATTGCATGTAGAACTTTGAAGTACTCAGAATTAACCGATATATTCTCCTCAAAACACGCCTACCATTTTCCAGTTAAAACCTGAAGTTATTTCCAGTTGTATTTATTTAGTAATAGGTTTCAACAGCGTGATGATGATAAAAAGTATCGCATGTGTTAATCCAGGGCCTCATCTAATCCACGAATCAAATTTCATTATTAAGTACGTACCGTAATAATTAGGTACAATATATAACCAATTTTATTTTGAGAATATATGTAATAATAAAAAATTCGCTGAAGGCGTATAGAATTTATCATTGAAAAATATGGATGTGAGCGCTCCTATAAAGTGGTATTCTCACCAAAATCTCTAGTAAATTATAAAAAAAAATAAAGTTCGGGCGCTTGGAGCGACCTCACACAAAGATTATATATATCATATATATATATATATATATATCCACAGCATAATGTCATATGGTATCCTGCTGTGGGGGTCAGCGGCGGACATAGAGACAGTTTTTATATTGCAAAAGCGGGCAGTTCGAGCCATCTACGAAATGGGTCCCCGCGAATCCTTAAGACAAATGTTCAAAGAAATTAACATATTAACTCTTCCACCTTTGTATATCCTAGAAAATATAATGTACGTTCGTAAAAATATAAAGAAGTTTAGAATAAATAGTGATATGCATAATATTAATACTAGAAATAAGGATAGGATAGCTGTATCTAAATTTAGACTCACGAAAACTAAAAATAAGTCCTTCTTAGGCAATTGTGTACGTTTCTATAATAAAATCCCGAAAGACATTACTGAGCTCACTGAAGGGAAATTCAAGTTACGTGTCAAAAAAGATACTAATGAAAAAAGCCTATTATAAATTGAGTCACTACTTAGAAGACAAAGATGCCTGGAAGCTTTCCACTTCTGCCTAGTAGCCAACTATTGAATAAATTTGTTATTTTAATACTACTCATATGTAACCTCAATGTACAAAGACTTGAAAAAATAATGGCCCACGAGTTTCTTGCTGCTTCTTCTCGGCGGTGGTTCTTTTCCGAAGACAGCGGTAGAATCATTTAAAAATTTTGACGTTCATAAGAGTGTCTATGATGCCTAAACTGAATAAATAATTTTTGAATTTTGAATTTGAATTTGAATATATATATATTTATTTAACTCACCTGGAATAACTTTTGATAGAGCCTTGGTTCTTTTGATCTTTAAGCGGGGGCAGATAAATAACCAAAAAAAAATCATTCAGTTTCGTTTATCTTTATTGTCGGGAAGCACAAGCGTTACAATAGTTTAAAGATTTATTTTATTTGGTATTTTCGTCGCTGAAGGCGTACACCATTATTAGCTGTCGTTATTGTTAAACTATCGTTATTGCACCTTGATTTAAAAGAAGTTAATTATTTGTATGATTTTACACTGCACATGCTCAAGGCATAGGTCGTATAAGATTATTAATGCGTTACCTTTCTCCAAGGAATTGGAACCTGAGCAAATATCATTACGTGGATGGGATTCCCTTCCTTATGATGGACGATGTGACACGCGGAAAAAGAATCTCGCCTCCTGCGCAGATGAAACTTCAAGATGGCGGTCCGCTACAAGTAAATAATTTCCACGGGAATCTCATGGGGGAAAATTACGTAGAAATATACTCGTAAGAAAAAATGCTTGTAAGAAAAAATACTGCAAAAAAAAGTTATGAAGAAAAATTATGAAGAAAAACGCCAGTGGCTGAAACAATAAAAAGCTAGTATTAAAATAAGGTCCGTACGTTCAAGTATCACGCCATTTTGACTAAAACAAAAACACATTTACCGTTTTTCTTAGGTTTCTTGCAGACACTCCAAAATCCATTATTTTGATAAAATCAAATCAAAAATGTAAAGACCTTGACTTGCGGCTTCTGAATTTCGCCTCTACATTTTGGGAAATCTACTCGAAACTTAGATTCGAACGGATATAAAAATTAAAAAAATATCATGACTTCACTTGACGGCTGTTGGTTAGGAAGTGAACGGAAGCTCGAAGAAGGCCGAAAATATGCAATGCAATCAGTGTGGGCAACCATCCAAGCAAAAAAATGTAGAACTTCCGTACAGGGGTTGCAAAAGGTGTTACCCTTGTAATAAAAAGTTTACCAGAATAACTTTCTCTAAGGATTGGCAAATTTTAAAATCGAAAATATGTATCTAGAATGGACAACGTGTAACGGAGCGAAAAACGAACGTTACAATAGTTATACACATTTTTGTTAAATAAAAAGAATTCAAGGGCGTACCCAGGATTTCAGCTAGGAGGGGGCAGGGGGCTGCTTATACCTGTTTCGAAAAGATCGTCTGTCGGGTATATTGAAACAAAAAATCATGAAAATTGACTTTTATTCATTAATTTTGATGATGACACAAAACAAAATATTATACATAATTATACCATACATTATGTATAATATATATTATTATATTATGTATGTATATATTAATTTAACAGTAATCTTCTCGGATTTGCCGCAAATTTGTCTATGACATTCTTTTCAATAAACTCAATGTTGTCTTTTAAATAGTTGCGATGTACGCTCATCAGACATAAACCCGTAAGCCTTTCTTCACCCATGGTGCTTCTAAGCCACGTTTTAACTCTTCGCAGCGTACTGAAGGACCGTTCTACGGTCGCCGTGGTGCATGGGATAGTGCTTAAAATAATTAATGCCTTTCTGACAGCAGGGTAAAAAATGTTGGCTTCGTTGAACAGATCAATTACTTCTATGTCCCTTAATTGATCATCTGATAAAGCCTTCGTCACCCATAAATTATGCCAAAGGTTCAGTTCTCCGGTGATATCCAGGTTATAAAATTCTTGGAATGATTCTGCGTTTTTGTGTAGGTCTGTAATGCTGGTTTTTGTCATATACAAAGGATGTAGCCTGCTTAAAGCAAACGCCGGAGTATTTTCTTGGGAGAATCGAATATTCAGTGATGAAATGAGTGAATCAATGTATGGGATTATCAGGGAACGCCGCCAATATTCGTTATCATTGTCTGATGGCGGATTACTTCTATGTGTTTGCTTATGAGCAAGACGTGGAACCGAAATTTCTATGTTCAAATCCATTGCAACAGCTCGTGCTTTTTGAAGTATTTCATTACTTATTCTATCAGGAAACTCGCGGTCATTTCTGAGAATGTCCTTGATATTTTTGATGTGTTCCCCTACCGAGATCATGTCGATCGATTTAGCTTGCAGTGCGTTAACTACTGGTTCTAAAACTGCTGAATATTTGGCTATTGTTTGTAGAGTAACAATAAACACTGGTTTTGTAACGGCTGAATGCAACTGATATGCAGATTTTCTGGTGGCATAATTTCCTTCTACGGATAACGTTTCTAGAGATTTCACAAGCTCTGAAAAATGTTGAGAAAACTTTCTGATTGATTTATATTTTTCTGACCATCTCGTCTCACATAATCGTGATAGGTTTGGAGCGTAGTTTCGACGTGTAGTCGATTCCCTGAAAAACGTTATAACATCCTTTACAGTGGCGACAGTATTTCTAATTTCTGGCACTGCGTTCGCATCATTCACAACAAGGTTGAGTTTGTGACTTGAGCCATGAAAATATAAAGCACGAGGATATTTTTTTCTCAAAATGGCTTGTACGCCACCCTCTTTCCCTGCCATTGTAGAACAGCCATCGAATCCAAAACCTACGCAATCTTCGGTTGAGAGGTTAGAACTAATTAAGAAATTGTCAATTGCTTCGTCAATTGCGGAAGCATTTTGTGCTTTTAGTTCAACGAACCCTACAAATTCTTCTCTGATTTTCCTTTTGCTTTCGTCGTAGAACCGCACGCCTATTGACAGCTGTTCTTTCCCAGATACGTCTGCTGTTTCATCAGCTAAGACTGCGTAAGCCATGGTCTTCTGAACTTTCCTTTCCGATTCTCCTTAATAACTTCGCCACATAAATTTATCAATTCGTTTTGTATTTTTGGTGATGTGTAAACTGCATTGCGACGGCACTTTTCCAGGTGACTCTTTAATCTGTCGTCCCCTGAATTGATTCTCAACTTCAATAAATCTAATAAAACACCCTCATCTGCTTGTTTGCCCCTAAGAGGCATATCATGTGTGCCGCAAAATACTATACAAGAAATAATTGATGACAATATTTGTCTGTTTTCATCGATTTCTTTTTGGTGTCCACTTTGCAGTTGGATGTCTACAGGAACATTTTCAAGAAAATTTTTTGCAGCATTTGTCGCCGTTTGGTGAAGGTTGGTCGTTGCATGCTTTCGGCAGTCTTCATGCATATTTTTGAACTTTATATATGGCCTGACCATAAACGATCCCAAAATTCCTCTCACAGTGCTAATGGGCGGAGGGAACAAAACACAATGCTTACAAAGAGCACCTTTTAGTCGCTTGGAATATACTAGCCATGGTGAATATTGATCCAACCAAGCATGGTTAAATTTTTAAATGGCTTGCATCACTTTCAAAATCGTAATTTCTGGGCGGGATCCAAGGATTTTGTAACAACTCCCTCTTCTTTTCCGTCGATAGCTGGGTAGCCAACCCAACATAACGTCCCAGATCATTTTCATGACAGCCATCGTCCACTATAATTTCAGGATCGACGTTGACGTCATAAGTTTGTTGGGATGTCGATGGAGAAGAATAGTCGGCAACAGATATATTAACAGGTTCTACAGGAGAATTTGACGCTTGTCCAATGTTAGCATGCAATGATCTTGGCATTACATGAG
Organism: Selenia dentaria; assembly: GCA_917880725.1. Classification (NCBI taxonomy): domain Eukaryota; kingdom Metazoa; phylum Arthropoda; class Insecta; order Lepidoptera; family Geometridae; genus Selenia; species Selenia dentaria. The sequence continues at coordinate 30,691,957 of OU862885.1, read as the reverse complement.
TGGTTTTATCATGGTTGTCATTTTCATCGCTTCCACTGCTACTTTCCCGACCTTTTTTTCTTTTTTCGCGTGTCCTCCCTAAAAAATGGATACACAAAAATACTCTTACAGTGTTTAGGCGGGTTGTATAAGACGAAAATAAAGATCAAGTTTCACATTCTAATATATATGGTTTGAACGCCAAATAAGCATAACTAGGTAATTTGAAATAATACACTTGTTGTGACGTTAGAGAAAAGGGACTTTGCTGTCGGTATGGACTTATTAATAAATCCAAAATATTGCAAGGATCTTTCTTTTATGTTTTTTTTTACTTTTTAATCACAAAATGTTATTTTAGCTATTATAACAAAACCACGTCTTGTAATTAATAAATTTAAATATTGTAAGTAATGCTTAAGATATACACTTACAAGCCCCCCATTAAATCAAATAATCATATTAGGTACATAAGTGTTTTGTTTTGACTCACCTCTTGCAAAGAATTTCCTGATATCCATTTGACGGAGTAACATTTCCAGTTGTTGCACAGTAAACGTAAATCTCGTGTCGCCGCAACGAAACTATAAGACCCTATGTCGTATGAAATATTCGCTCGTATTACACTCCGAACTGAATTGTATTCGAACTAAATTGACGTGCTCTGCCTCACGCTTCCGCTTATATATTGAAATATTCTTGCTCCCGAAATATGTAGAAAATACTCGACTCTATTTCCATCCTTGTCTTATACTTGCTATCACTGTCTTTTCTTTCCAGAATAGTCCATGCTAGAACGTTCTTCGCGGTATTGCTATTTTCAAGTTCAAGTTCAAGTCATTTATTTCGCTTTAAATTGTGGTTACAATGAAAGATCTTAAAGCTATAATGTTTAGTACAACACAACTTTTACCTATTTGGCATGCGAAAATTTAAATCTTAATCTAAAATTATATTAAATTTAAGGTAATATACATTAAAATCCTAAGTTAACTAGGAAAAACCTAACCTATTATAAACATATTGACACTGTAGGTACCATACTCTATATTACTATTTTAATGATAAACTAAAATTATACTATATGTTTGATATTAGGATGGGCTATATTTATGGTCATTATGTGAAAAGAAATGATTAATTTGATAAAAGCTACAATCAATTAACCATCTGAAAAGTTTGACTTTGAATTTTGGGAGTGGAAGGGATTTTAATGATTCTGGGATTTTATTAAACACTCTTAACGCCATAATATAACAATTTCTGCGGTAAAGCTCATTATTACACTGCGGAAACACTAATCTGTTCGGAAATCTTGTGCAGTAGCTACGGTTATCGCACAAGTTTTTGAAAATTTCAGGGTGTTTTTTTACAAACATACAAATTTCAAATAGATACATACAAGGAAGTGGAAGCACCTTTAATTCCTTAAAAAGAGGCTTGCAGGATTCTAGAGGATCAATACAAGATGTCGCTATTGACCGTATAAATTAATCCTATTTCTTTTTACTGGAAAAAGTACTGCCGTACGAAACTAGATGGCGCTAGATGTTGTTTTCTCCCAATTATATTCAGCTTTAATCCTAGATGGCTCTCTGATTGTCTCGGCGGAACCGGAAACTACGAGATGCGACGGTTTTGCGGGAGATTTAAATTATATTGCATCGCTAACAGTATACTAGAATTACAAGAGTCTGTCTAGTGAGCCGCGGCACAGATAAAACCGCAGCAAAAATCTTTTAGTTGTAAACACTGAATATACTATGAAATTTGAATTTGATACTTTCACTATTTTATTTTATAAACACAAAGAATCTTAAACTAAATCTGTACAGATATATACTACTTAAAATAATATGCAACATATTGAATATTATTTTATTTTAGCATTGAAAACAAATTAATATAATAAATAAAACCAAACTTGCATCAAAACCTTACTTAGTTTTTATTTATTCTGTCGCGTAATCAAAATCAGATTCCAGAAATTAAATTCTCGACTATGAATCGTTACTGTCACTTTCATTATCACAAAAAAATAATAAAAACGAAATAAAGAAATAAATAAAGTGTATCAAAACTTGATCAAAACATTTTGCGTTTCGTTTGACGGCGGCTGAAAGTCACTATATAAAATATTCTAATAAATACGTTGCGGCACGACCGACACGACTCACTATACATAGACTCTATATCGAATATTGTAGAATATTTAACTATAGAAAAAAAAATCTGGCTGAAAAGATATTTTGTTTCCAACACTTCATTTTGCGCAGAGTAGGTAATACGTTTTTAATTTCTATTTGGCAAAAAAATTACATTTATATAATCTTCTAGGGGGGGGGGGGGCAGCTGCCCCCCCCTGCCCCTACCTGGGTACGCCCTTTCTTTTAAAGAATTGACAATCAGATAAATAACCGTACAAAGTACAACATTAATAAATACATCGATATCGATGAAAAATTACCACAACAATACTTAATCGAGGAATGTGTCAACCGGACACGTTCGTGTACTATTGTAAAATATGTCACACGTAAGAAAACTAGAAAGCTTCGCGTTTATCATTCAAGCTCACCGGAACCAAAATCCAAATGAAAATATCAAATGTAGACGTGGTATATTTTGTATCGGTGTTTTTAAGCATTACATATTCCTATAAAACACTGTTATATTATTTACTAATAAATGAATTATAATTTATAGTATTTGAATATCATATATTATACTACCTGTCCAGTCCGCGGCTCTCGTGGCCTTTCGGGATACTTTGCGCGCAACCCATATTTTTACATAAAATAAAAGTAGAAACCGAAGTTACTCGTTATAATGTAAGATTAACAACAATGAATGAACTGTTACTTTGACATTGGTTGGCGCGGATGGTAGCAACCCTCCCCCCGAGGGTTTCCGCCTTGTCGTGGCGGGGGGCTCAGTATATAGCCGTGGCTTGGGTCACTGCGGTAAAGCTAAGAGGAACCAATGGGCCTGCCAGTGATAGCCGATAGCTGGCGGGCCCGAGGTGGGACCGCTCCTATGGGCTTTGCCCTCCAAGTCAACATGGGAGCGTTCACTGTAGGTTACGGTGGTGTATGGGCGCCACTGCAACTGAGGTGGGCTGCGGTGTCGTATGGGCGGCACCGCGACTGAGAGTTAGAGGCCGCGGCGGGAGAGGAGTGCCGGTATTACGGTGAGCCGCTCTCCCTGCCTTTCGCGGCCTTGACGGGGCCGCTACCGTTAACGGCGGACGCGGTGGGGCCGCAGGGTAAGAGGACTGTCGGCATTGAGAAGCGTAGCTGTCCCTATCCTCTGCGGCCGAAGTAGCAGGCGGTGGGGCTACTCACCTGACCCATCGTTTGTGTCTGGGTATGTATATGTATATTAGTCATCAGGTTACCACAGTACGGCTTTGCCTTATATACTCGTATATACTCATATTGTTATTTTATACCAAAGAATTGATCTGAGGTGTTTATTATAAATATATAGTTAATTTTTTATTTAATGATTTGTATGTATTGATATTTGATTAATTCAAAATATTAAACATGTATTACGTTTGTTGCATTTTTCTATCATGCATATCATGCATACTGGAATAAGATTTTATTAAATATTAAAATCAGTTGAATAAATACCCGTAATGCTCCTAAAATATTTCTTCCGCTAATTAGAATAAAATATGGTAACACGACTATTTTAAATGAAAGAATGTTTAAACATACGGAAACAATTAAAGAAAATTACTCATTAAATACATTCAAAATTCTTTTGAGATTCTACTTTTTGTAGCGACCATAATATCCCATCTGTAACATTGCATATTCTTTATCTATCAGAATAACCAAAGAATAACTGATAGCCGCAACGCATACAGTAACAATATACCCACTTAAGACTACAGCCCGCGGCACGTGACTCTAGCGCTGACCGTTATTGCGCAGAAGTCAAAAATTGGGTCTCACAGGGAGGCTAGAGGGACGAAGGACTCTTGTCTCTCTCTGTCACATCGAAGACGAGGGACTCTTGTCTCTCCCTGTCACATGTGCGCGACTGTACCCATGCGCAGCTATCCCCTTCAAATTTTGCTCAGCGCTAGAGTTACGTGCCGCGGGTTATAAAATGCTACTACTTTGGTTATAAACTTCTCATTTGAAGTGAACTTTCTTCTACTAGTAGTTCTGCGAACAATAGCCCTCGCGAGCACAGTCTTAGCAGTGGCATTTTTTCGCTGTCTGAGCTATCTGCAGTCATCAAAATACACAAATATTATAAATATTTAATCGATATAAGACCTTGACCAATTTTACTAAAATTGTAGGTATATGTAGTCGGTACTGAATGTTCTTGCCGAATATTACCAAGATTGTCCAGGTTTCATAATTTCAATGCTCATATTCAAAATTTATATTTATAGTCAGGTACCTAATGTGTGTATTAAATTTTATCAAAATCGGTTGGTAAATAGCACCGCAGCAAACCTTTTTAGAAAAAGGCCATACGAAAAAATACAATAGTCGACCATGAACATCAAGTTTCGACAAGATTGCTCGAAAAATGCGACCTGTACAGCATACGACCTAAAGTGCCCTGAGACGATCATTCGCAATTGTCAATTTTTACGTCATTGATCGTTTCAATTGAAGGTGCGAATGATGGAGCTTCATACGATGCGTCAATTGCTCCCCACATTTCCTTTCTGGCCAGTACAAAAGGTAGACGAACGATGATGTCAAATTTCTTATTTGGCTTTTTTTTTTGTTTTGGACAGTCACGGTATAAAGATACGAGTATAAGAAGCAAAACAAACTCTCGTTCCGCGATCGGAACGGAATCAGCTGGACTCGGGTCGGAAGCGTGACGCGACATGTCGGCCATGTTTCTCGACTGGCGAGCGAATGACCGAAATCTGTCAATTGCACAGCAAGACGTTCAATTGATTACGTCATTCGTGATTGTCAATGGACTTCAATCAAAACTTCCATCATTCGCCTTCAATCACGTAGTCGCGAATGACAATGGCTTCAATTGCCTTTTTAAACAACCATTTGCGACATCAATGACGTAAAAATTGACAATTGCGAATGATCGTCTCCGGGGCACTTCGGATAGATGAAAGTCAATTTGGTCAGTTAAAGCAGAGACTCTTCGCTCGCTCAGTCAATAATGTAGTATCGAAGTTACAAACTTTTTCTATTCGGCTAAGTATTCCGAGTTACAGTTTGCAATGCTAATTCTTCACATACTACTCGAATAAATTGCGTGGGGTATCATCATGGAATACTCACAATAAAAATTTGCAACTAGAAGTGATTTTTGGCACTAGGACAGGATGCTTCTAGCTTTCTAGACTACTGCGGATAAGGAATAAATAAATACCTAGGAACCTAGTCCTGGGTATTCTAAATTCATTGAAAAGTTTCGCAGTTTGGATTACATCGCATTACCATTCGGCGATGGTGAAAACTTTAGCCTAGGAATTTTAGAGATGGAAGAGTATCGATCAAACATATCGATAGTTTTGTCTGAAACCCAGCATTGAATGTTTTCTGTTTTTTTTTGTACATCTGGGTGTTTCACTAACACGAATAATTCCCTGCAATGAAGTTTCTTCTTCTCTTTTTTATGGCTTTTGCGAGATTGTCGCAATTCCGCGATGTCACATGAATAAAAAAAAAGATTAAAAAAGTTTGTCAATTACATTTATTTTATTTACTTATCTTAATTTTTCTCATTTTATTAAATTCTTGACTTACGAAGTAATATCCGAAGCTCATTTTGTTAAATGGCAGAAGTCAATATCATAAAAATTTAAGTAAGCATTGGTAGGCAGTCTATTAAATACCAAGATGTTTATTAATTTCCTTGAATGTTATTCAATAAGTCGCCGCACCGAAATACGGCTCCGTGCTGTTTTCGCACATAGGTCCGCGAGCCGTATAATGGCTCCTTATGCACCGGTTTTAATGTTGGAAACCGTTTTAAAAAAAACTGGTATTGTTGGCCTATATATAATAATATAACCTGATATCATTTATGTTTGATATTTTGCAACTTTTAGAAACAATTTAAAGGCTACTGTAAAAAATACTTTTTAAACTATTGTATCACAGAGAAGAGAAATATTTTGGCGCGCTGTCATATAAAAAAATTAAAATAGATTTTCGGGGTTTTAAGTGTTTTAGTATTTTGTTGTTAATGTTTGCTTCTTGTGATTTAGACATATTTTGTGCAAAAATAACAGTACATAGTTGATACATCTGTGATTTATGGATCGAAAATTACATCATCGGTTGAAGTTGCAGAAGTTTCTGGCTGGTAAACAACGGAAACTTACTTATCATACCGATGCCTTTCATGTATTTTTCAGGTATTATAAAATCAGAGATATGGAGGGTTGAATCCGTGACAGCGCTCCGGGCTTAACTGTCGGCGGCGGGCCACGAGCTCAAGACGTTCTGCGCCTCGTTGTAGGAAAAACATCTACCATAGACAAAATATATGGGGTAAGTTTATGTTTTTACTTTATAGTAAAAACATAAACTTACCCCAATTTACACTTACTTAATATTATTAAAATAAGATTTTTAGCATTTTGATAAAAATATTATTTTAATAAGTCCGTTAGTTACTTCAGAATAACTAAAAAAGTACGAAATTTCGGGGATAAATTCACTTCCGGCATTTTCATCGATACTATACACTTTCTTGATACTACGTATATTCTGCCAAAAAAGTGGAAATGACATGACAAAGTAACAGCAATAGTTATTTCCTTTGTTGTTGGATTCGTACGTTTTGTACATTTGCCATTTCTCAAGTTAGTTTTATCATGCTATCACATAAAAATATAAGTAGTTGCATCCATATCTACGATAACGATACCGATTGCCAAGCTCCTGTTTTTCTATTACGATATTTAAAAAAAAAACCCCAGGCAGCTATTTTAAGCTAACGAACTCCACCTATCTAACCTAACCTAGAAAAAAATATCAATGCTGATAACTTTTAAACCCCAACTTAAAAAATATGGTACAATTTGATAATATCTTAGCCTTACTAACGACTACTGGTTTTGCATGGTTTCCTTTCTCGTGAGTCCGTCTAAGTAGGGTACCCAAAACACACAGAGGTTTGCCAGGAGACAGATTAATCTATCTCCTTGGCCGCACTTGGCTCTGCTTGTATCCTTAATATCCTTCATCGGGATTCATATTCCGTACATAGGCTTCTTTTCAACTTCAACATCCATCACCACGTGGGTTTAACGCAGTCAAAATTTTATATGTTAAAGAACTAGGTATATAAATAAAAACAAAGTTGGATTAGTTACACCATTTATAACTCAAGAACGCCTGAACAGATTTGGATGAAATTGGTAGGTAGATAGTTGAGACTTTTATTAAAGTATTTCCATCATCATTATCGTTCATCACCAAGTGGGTGATGAAATCGCGTGGCGCAGCTAGTTATGAATACAAGTGATGAGAACGTCTAATTACACGTAAAGTTGAATGTGTGTTTGTTTGTTACTCATTGACGTGTCACAGTGAGTACTTTGGCAACTCGAAATACTAAACTAAATCAATTAATAATTAACTTGTATATATCAATTAATAATTACTTCTGGTAAATTTTAGTGTTTCAGGACAAAATAGCACACGCATGTAAAATATAGTATTAATATTTTATTGTATTGTGTTATATAACGACTAAAACTACCAAATGATCTTGGTTTATTGTATAGTCATCATCATCATCATCATCTCAGCCGTAGGACGTCCACTGCTGAACATATGCCTCTCTCACACATTTTCAAAGGACCGGTTGGAAGCTGCCTGCATCCAACATCGTCCTGCTACCTTTATCTGGTCGTCCAGTACGGCCCTACGCTTGCCGGTCCGTGGTCTCCATTCTAGAACCTTCCGGCCCCATCGGTCATCTGTTCTGCGTGCTATGTGGCCTGCCTACCGCTTAGCGGCTCGGGTCTCATAAGAGCCGAGGACGGTAATCATCAATAGACACGTGTATCATCATACAACGTTTTTCAATACACTTGTGAAGAAAATAATACTAAAAATAATTTTCTTCATAATTAGTACTTGTTGACATTTTATTTAATAAGTAACTGTAATTTCAACAGTGAAAACAAGTTGTGAAAATGTTTCGCAATGGCGGTAAAAATTAATCAGTTTTCTTGCGCGCATCTAAGAATGGTGGTGATCGGCCATAGATTAAAAGAATAAGGTTTCTTTTTTTTTTCTTTTCGCGGATAGCGTTTTAGCCACGAACAACATTTCAAGTTTTCTTTATTACAGAGAAATCAAAAGTTATATTTGAGAGAAAATTTTATTTAATTAACAGGTACGAGTTGAAATTGTCTATTTAAATACGAAGTTGCATGAAATGAGCAAGCAATTTTATACTATTGAACACGATGTTTTTTACGTCGAAAATTTTTTAAGAACAAACTAACTCAACCCATAAAATAAAATAAAAATCTCTATAACTCACTTGTGAATAATAGCAATGAAAAATTCAGAGTTTGATTACAGGTCATTATGTGCCTAATTGAGAGAGCCACTTGATGAGTAAATGTGTTGAAAAAAGAATTTGTTATATTAATGATATTTAATTTTAAGAAAAATAACCCTTGTTGTTTATATACGCCGAGATTTTATACAGCCACAACAAATAAAAAAAAATCGTTATTTAACATTTTTTATTCACCAAATATCAATAACATGTATGTTACTATAAACTTCAAATATGATTATTCGGTATGTCAAATTAATTAATATCCCGAATTGCGCTTCCTCTTCAAACTCTGAGCAACAAATCTAGCTGCCACCTTGATGCCCTCCCATGTCTCATATCCAGCCTGTTCAATAAACTCAGGATCTACCAAGAAACCATTCAAAGAAGCACCGGAGTTTCTCCAAGCCGGCAGTTCATAGGTGTAAGAGAACTGAGTGCCCACAGCCATAGCGTAGTCACTGGAACCACCTGATGCTGCGTAAAGAACCAGCATTACGTTACCAACAATATAATTCGGATTCGATGGCCACTTGACTCTGTCAATTGCCTGAGCCATGTTGACGCCCAAGACATGAACTCCTAAAGCATTGGGAGGGAGCTGGCCATTGCCGTAACCATAGAGGATCAAACTTCCAAAACTGTGGATATCCAAGTAAAGTTCAATTCTGTTTCCATACTCTCTGAAAATGTCACGGATGATAGCGGTTTCTGGTTCGGAGAAGGGACCTCTACCGTGGAAGGTATCACTACAGACGCTAGTGCTGGAAGCTGTTCCCCAGAAGATGTCAAAGTTGCGGTTTAAATCAACGCCCATGCAGAAGTCTCCGACCATGAAACCACGCGCACGGTTCTTTCTCCAGAAACGGGCCTGAAATCAGAAGTTATGATATTTAAAATTCAACAGTAAGATAATTTACTCAGATCAAGAAATACAAGATATATTATACCTAAATATATCTTGGATTTTTATCGTATCTAACGTACTAAGTCATGAATTTCTGACATGGTTTTTTTCACATTACTTCCTATTCCTTGATCAAACCATTGGATTTGATAGTGAGATTGACTGCGATGCGCTGAGTGGAAGATTATAGTCAACACAAAACAATCATGACAGTAAGAGATTTGGAATAATTTTGGAATGGATTTCTAAGATACATCCACAATGCTGATGACAGCAAATAACATAGGAACCAATATCAGTCTAAAATACACACACAAAAACATTTTCTTTAAAATTTTCTGGTAGTGACGAAAAACATGTTTGAATCGATGATAGCTTAAGGGTAGAGACGGTTGGTCGTTGATCAGGTGCACCCAAATTCAAGTGCTGCCTCAGACCTGAGCTTTCGGTGAACGTAAAACAGTGAAGAAATCTGCTTCATGGTGGTAAGGTGCTTCTTTATGCCCTCCTTACTATGGAGTATAAACTAGATTTATAAACCTATGGCTCAGCACCAAACCAGCTCAGTGACCACTCTTGGTTTAATATTAACCACCTTCGACATCAACCCTCATCGTCAAGTGAAATTGTATCAAACGCTAGTCTACTTGTAAAAAAATACTTACGTTTTCATGACTCCAGACATAACCATCAGGGTTGGCGACAGGAAGAATGATCCAGTCGATATTCTGTAGCAGATCCGGGTCTTGGACATCAAGGACCAATTTCTCAATAGCGTAGAGAGTAGCTGGCAGGGTTACCCATTCACGAGCGTGGAGAAGTGACTGCAGCATCACTACGGGTTTGCTTAGGTCCTGGAGATCAAAATTAATATAAGTCGAGTAAGAAGAATAGTCTATATGTATATGTAATATATCCAAGTCAGCTATATATTTCCAACCGGTGAAAAAGAGGAGATGAAGTACTGGACCTCGTCGCACTAAACTGTAATTTATTCTCAATAAAAAAACACGTATAGCCTGCTCGAATTTATACTTGTTTGCTTTTCTTTTTATACTTTGCAGTTGCATAAAGTTGTTTCCCTTGTTTTCCGGATAGATATGTAGATATCATGAAATTCCACTAGCTACCACACAATCCAGAGAAACTTCTTCTATTTTCATCACGTTGAAATGGAACGTGATGAAATGGAATTGGCGGGCCAATGATAATATTAAATAAACTTGCATCAGCACCTAGGCCGTAAATGTAAAATTAAGCATATTATTATTAAATACTATTACACCAAATTTTTCGTAATAAAAAGTAAGCCAGCCTTCACATTTTCTACTAAGATATATCGTGGTCTCTGATATCAGCGGTTTGAAGTCATCACTCTATCTCTCAAAGACTACATACTCTCTAATCATAGTCATATAATCAAGTCAATTGGCATATAATGTGTTCATACTTGGCACTTTGGTTTAAGCCCTTGAACTAAACACCTATAGCAAAAGACGCATGTTAAAAGATGAGTTTACCTGGAAGTTAGTGCTGGAGATCTTCAAGTACTTGACAGGCCTTCCTTCGATGCTGTTGCCAGCGCGCACCACCGTCACGGTTTGAGGGTAGTTGCGAGCCAGCTCTTCAAGGTAGTCGTCGACCTGAAAATGTTTTACGAGTATTAACTTACAAAATATGTTTTTAATAATGACATCAATAAATGAAATCTTGGTTGATGACACAATTCAGTTGGCAAAATTTTAATGCAAGGTATTGGGTATTTGTGCTGTCATAAGGTCAACTGTCAAGTTATTCAACCAATGTTAAGCGCCACGACTGATCGTTACAATTTAATCTCTATTGTTCTGCATATTGCATGGCGCTCATCAGTAATTCGATCTGTTAACACGTTTATACGATTGAACTTGCTTGTAGGCAGAATATCTGACACTGTGGAGGACTGGCAATGCTGATTTCTACAGCAGAACCCTGCCACCTGGATATAACACCTGGCGACACGGACCAAAGTTCTTAACATTCGTATGGTTCATCATTAAAGTTACATCAACATAAAATAGTACTACTATATTACTTTATAAAACCTCCCTGAGGGGACGAAGTAGGATGTTCCCTCCACCATCAGGATATGAATAGTAAGAGGCGAGCAAAACGGTGCCAGATATTCTGCGGCGAAGCGAATGTTTTAGAGTGTGACGGCACTGTAGCTACTGAAATTACTGGGCGAAAGAGACTCAAGATTCAATGTATCGGGATGACGAGCACAGTGCAGTGAACGAAAAAGTACAGGCCTAAGCTGCAGTGTCAGTACTGCAACTGTCATGGGAAAACGTAGTGTTTCATCAGTGGGCCGAGCACGAAAATCTGCTTAAGTGTAACGTAATCGCATCGTTAACGTATTTATTACAAACTGTCATTTATCTAGTACAATAGTGGCACAGATACACTCATAGTTTGTACTGCACACGTCAACGATACGATAACGTTACACTTAGGCAGATTTTCGTGCTCGGCCCACAGGCGCACTTGCTCGTCTCGTCAGTTAATTGCATGAAAATTGTTCAGTTTCAGTATTCATAAGAACAACTATAAAAAAATACACAAACATATTTTACATGTAACGTTGAGAATGCACGTACATAATCAGCCCATTATGTTCCCACTGCTGGGATTCGACCCTTCCTCTCAGAGAGAGGAGATGGGCCATAATCCAGCACGCGGGTCCTTTGTGGATATGGTAGTGGCCAACCCATGTCGAAGTTGTCTGGTCGCCCGAAGGCCTTCGACTAGCCTAATGATTGAGTCCTAAGACAAAAAACCGGGACCGACGGCTTTCAAGCGCCATCCGAAGCTCGGAAGCGCTCAGTTGAATAATGTCACTAGCACACACCTATCAAATTCCTGACAGCAACAAGCAATGATTAACTTGTTGGCTAAGATCGCCAAGTCAAGCTACGCTGCGAGCGCTTCAACACGTAAATGGGATTAATGATTAAAATGTATTATCTTAATGAGAATATAATCCAGTTGGTAATTTATCACGATTAACGGTTGACAATTTAAAAAGAGGCATGGGCAAAGATATGTAGAAAATATATTAATATATCTCAGGCAGATGAAATATATAGCAGGTATTCAGGTGGCCTATTCTACTCAGTTTTTTCGCCGCGTTTTTTTTATTTTGCTGTTGAAACACAGCCCAGCTGCAGTTACGTTTCTATTGATGCCCGCTATTGATCAAAACTTTATATTCTGCTAACTCGATAGGTCATGGACGGAACGTGACGCTAGTATAAGTACATATTCGTCAATATGTACTCGCGTTTATTATAAATATATATTGTGTACCCAGTAGTGTATGAGATGACGTTACGATCCAATTTGTCTAAAGAAATATCTAGTATAATTGCGAATATGTAGGAGAATATATTGTTTTAATATAGTGATATATATATAGTATAGTATGTAGTGTCTGATATATATATATATATATATATATACACGTTGCTACGTTGGTTTCAAGCATAATTATATCGAACGAAAGACAAAGTCAGCTTTTCTGCAGTTTCTATTAAACTATAATAATTGTATATAATGGAATCATAATATGGACTATAACATACTATGGACCTCTTATAAAAGCTCAAAGTCTCACAACGAGCTATGGAGAAGGTTATGGGGTTTTTCTACGTGATCGAATCAGAAAAGATCCGTAGAAGGAGAGTCACGACATAGCCTATAGCACGCAGAACGGATGGCCGATGGGGTCTGAAGGTTCTGGAGTGGAGACCACGGATCGACAAACGCAGTGTAGGTCGTCCACAGACAAGGTGGACAGACGACATGGTAAAGGTAGCAGGACGACGTTGGATGCAGGCCGCTTCCAACCGGTCCTTTTGGGAATTTGTGGGGAAGGCGTATGTGCAGCAGTGGATGATGAAAAAAAAACATAATATAAAAAGGACCACAGGCTGTCGGTAACAATTTGTTCCCAAACGAAAATCACAAGTCGCAAGAGAAGCATGCCGTACGCCTGATGGTAATCAGTTAAGTGCAAGTAAAATGTAATATTACAAATATATATATATATATAAATACGTAAGTAAACACATTGTAAACATCGATATGAAAAGAATGGCCCCGAGTTTCTTGCCGCTTCTTCTCGGTATATGGGCGAGTACGCTCGCCCATACCAGTTGCGGTCAAGATATAAAAAAAACTGAGCCAAAACTGAGAAAACCAAAACCAATATGTTTAATATTCGGTTTTTATGCCTAATGTGATATTAACCACACATAATTATATTTAGTTAGTAGTCTCTTATCAACTGTACATAAGTGGGATGAGGGTAAGGATGATATAGTGACACTGATATAATTATGCTGAGCTGATCAGCAGTGCATGTACCGAACTTACCGATCGATAAGTTTGAGTCTTCAATTCGTCATACTTCGAAATACTGGCTCTATCGATCTTTTGTCGCTCATTGCAAGTAAGAAACAAAATTAAACGATCGGTAGACAAATTTGATTAACTTTTACGATTATAACGATAACCCTAGACCCATGGAACCGTTAAATTACGTTAGAGATCGTCTATTTAATTGATTTTAACGATTGTTTTCTCAGCTTTGAAAATGACCTCGATATAGCTTATCGACAAGCGACGGGAATGGGGATATTGTTTGATCCTACGAATATTATAAGCGCGATAGTTTGTATTTATGAATGAATGGATGTTTGTTATTCTCTTACGCTCATGCGGTTGGACCAATTTTGATGAAATTTGGCATGGAGGTAGATGCGGCGCTGAATTAACACATAGGATAATTTTTATCAACATCGTCATCATCCACCACCATGCGGGTGTAACCGCGGGGCGCAGCTAGTATTCAATAAAAAATAGACTTCGGCCTTCTTTTGATCGTAGAAGAGCCAAATGATAGAAGGACGCATTGTGGAATGCAAACAATTCGTAATAATCGATATATTGTCGACAATTTGACTTCCATACTTACTAGGGGCGATACGATTCGTTAAATTATCGATCTTAGCGACTCGACAAGTTTAACGACTATTACGGTACTTGTACTGCAGATCCTTTATATAGATATAGTGTATAGTACCTGATCAGCTCCTTTTAGTGTTTAAAAAATACATAGGTATTTAATTAACTTTAAAAGGATTTCAAGTAAACAATATAGGTATCGAATCAAGAAAGTAAATAAGAATGATTAACCAAAAGGTCGTATTTGACTGGAACTCGGTCAACATTGTGTGTATAAAGCGTTTTTTCATCAGAACAGGTGTTAACCATTTCATAATCTTTCTTTATGATATCTACTATCCTAATCATCGATTTACATGTTTACAATAATACAATACGGCAATAAATATCATAATGATATAACTTTCTACCCAATAATAAAAAAAGGAGGTACTATTTTTTTCCAAGTCACATTTAGTCATCAATAACACTCGTATTTATAATAAAGTAATTACTTGTTGCTAAGTAATTTCTCAATGAAGTAATTAATTGACAGAATAATTTTACGTAAAATCTTATTCTATAGTCGAGCAATTAACGTTACTTACTGAAGTAAATGTTTCAGTAAGTAAAGTAAGTAAGAAATGGTGACTATTACCAAGGATTCATTAGTAATCATCCTTGCTATTACTCGTCTAAGAATTCTAGCCTTTGATAGTTCTAACTTCAGGCAAATACTACTCGTAGTATAGGTATATAATTCAAATCGATTTTAATTAATTACTTTTACTTGTTTATAAATACGGCAGTAAAATTGTTGATATTTTACAGGGCAATGAAATAAAAGTGATAAAAAATATAATAAAACCATAAATCACTGGTATTATTGTGTGTCATAAAGAAGTTTTAAATCTTTTTTTCTACACACTCATACCCACGAACTGGAATATCTTGAGTCGTAGGAATCATGGACTTAAACAACACATCACAAACATCAAAAACTCGACGACAAACATTCCTGCTCATCGCACAAATATTTGCCTCGGCCAGGGATCGAACCCTTCACTTCGAAAGCAGAGTCACCACCAGTTTTTTTATTTAGTAGCTGCTATGCCCACATACATAAGGTCCGTGCCCTTGATAATACAGGTTAAAGAAATGTTTTAACATAATTTACTATTAAATATTAAGTTAAATAAAAATCCTAGTTTACAAAAAATATCAAAATTTATAAACAAAAAGAAATGGACGACTCCCTATTCAATAGTTGTTAAAAGTACTTATTATGTACAGTTGTTATATATAAATCTTAAAATTAAAAGGATCTCTTTTCTTTATTTTTCATCTTTTTATATATGTCTCTGTTTCCCTCCTCTTTTTCAATTCTCTCTTAAATGTAATATAATAAATTTACAAATTAATCTAATAACGAGTCGTCCACCAACTTTTCTATCTTAGCACAAATCAGCCTTACATGTTCCTCTCCGCTGCTATTCTGGCAGCCTTGCACGCCAGTTATTAATTACCAGTTAGGGCCAAACTGGTAATGAAAGTGACCCTAGCCTAACTGTTAGGCCAATGTCCCCGAGTTTCTTGCCGATTCTTCTCGGTAGGCTCTATATATTTTGGAACGAGGCGGTAGAGTCTTTAAAGTACATTATAATGAATAATTGCCGTTCATAAGTGCGTCTTTGATGCCTAAACTGAATAAACGATTTTGACTTTGAATGTCTGTATGTATTAACAATAATATAGCCTCATTCTTACCACTTCGAAGGTGTGGATTTCGTCAAAAGACAGGCCACCTGATCTAGTTCTGTTGCTTTTAGTCTTGGCTGCCGCGAGAAGTGCATCCTCCAAATCTAACTTTCTGAAAAAAAACATGTTTCTAAGCAAACTCCATCTATAAAACCTGTTATTGGTGTTATTTCAAAGGGAAACAATTGTGGAAACCTAAATGTCTATTACGATTGTTCTTTTCTACAGTCTAGCATTTATTAATATACTTTTTGCACGTTTAAATTACACATCCTCGGACAGGATTCGAACTCGCATCTTCTGATAATTCATGTCAGACGCCATGACCACCACGCCACCGAGGCATCGAATCTATGCTCGGACGGATCTCTTATCTATATTTCTTTAACTCTACTAAGCCCATAGAAAAAGATATCGTTAGCGCAACAGGCGATTCCCAGTATGTAGTCCCTAAACTTGGACCTCGATGGTATAATTTGTATACTCTCGGCAAATTTCAAGGTTACTGCTGGACATGGATGGACAAGTGTGGTGCATGCTAGATATTTAGACAGCTAGATATTCCGGAGAAGTACTGCTACAACATCCTATTTATATTGAGAAACTGTAATGTTCTGGTTTCCAACCAGAACCAGGGTATGGATGCCGGTGAAATTACAGGCACATGAGAATGTCTCAGGGCGCAGTGCGATTCGAGACTTGAGACGAAATGCATCTGTTATAGGCAGAAGTTACCACTTAATATCAGGTGGGTCACGCGCTTGTACCGTCTTCTAATAGTAGGTACGTACTATGCACCCAGATTTCAAACTAATGTACGAGTAAATACTTACTCTTTGATGTTCTCAACTTCAATTTTGTAGTCGATGCCGGCCTCCTGTAGAGTATTCTGGAATAGGTCTTTTTGGTCTTTGGAGACAAGGATCTTGCCTGATCGTCCTGGAACCGCCTCGGACCAGACGTCCAAGTTCATGTTGTTCCGGAGCCGATACAGCAGCTCCACCTGGTCCATGAATTTCACATCTACATCGTAGAGCGCGTGGCTGGAACCAGAAAGAACGAATTTATAATAAATAATAATGATTTCTTCGTGTTAAGCATACATGTTTTCGTATTGATCTGGATAAAAACTGTCTTAAAACATGAATTGGCTAACTAAGAAATAAGAATCTACATGACCTTAAAATAAACTTAGTTTTTCTTAAGCTTATTTTTGAAAACATGTAAAGTTTTATATTATTAGAACGAGAAGTTTAATAATCATTACGGCAAGATAAAGAAAACAAATTCTTGTTCGTAACTTACCCGTCATAAAGCTCATGTTTTGCCGCCACAAAACATGTAGACAGACAAAAGAACAACACGAGTTTTAACATTTTGGCCAACACACCTGTGATGTGGCTAACGACTAAAATGTTACCAAACACAATCAAAATGTTGTTATAATCCTCGTTTTATCTCTTGCTTATATTAATCTGGTAGATTATAGAACTACATTGAATTAACAATACGAATCAATGAAAATGCTAACAATAAAAAAAATGCCAAAACCAAAAAGAAAATGTTTACTCGACGATGGTTCCGTATAACATTATTATAGAAAATAAAATTAAGTACATGTGATAAATGGTATAAACCATTTATCACATTGTAGACATTAAATACAACTCAGTAAAAGCAATCACTGTATCCTCCTGTAAAAGCTTTTCAATATTTTAATTCCTTGAAATAAGTAATTACACAAACTACACAATTATAATTTGGAGAAGAACTTTAACTTCAATTTGAGTAAATAAAATTCTAAAAAGAACTAACCTAAAAATAAGTTTAAAAATAAAATTGTCACAAAAATATGATTATCTACTATTAGCTACCAACTTCCAAAAAGGTGGAGGTACTCAATTCGACTGTTTTTTTTTATCTTTGTTACCTCATAACTTTCGACTGGGTAAACCGATTCTCAAAATTCATATTTTGTTTGAAAGCTGGTTCTTCCCATGTGGTCCCAATAAAATTTCCAGTTTTGGTCCAGTAGTTTTTGAGTTACACTCTAATAACTGAATAGAATGGAAGGCGGTACTAAATTTTTCAAATTGTACCTGTTTGTTTGAAAGCTGGTGCTTCCCATGTGGTCCCATTTAAATTTCATAAAATTCGGTCCAGTAGTTTTTGAGATATACACCAATAACTGAATAGAATGGAAGTCAGTAGTACATTTTTCAAGTTTGTTTGAAAGCTGGTGCTTCCCATTTAAATTTCATAAAATTCGATCCAGTAGTTTTTGAGTTACAGTCTAATAACTGAATAGAATGGACCACACGGGAAGTACCAGCTAAAAGCTTTTGAAGTTCTAAAAAAGGAAATTTATAGTACTTTGAAATACTGAAAAAATCAAAACGTACGGGCACAGTAAACAATGTCATGATTCCATGAAAATAAAAATCACTGAAATCGGACATTGTTAAGAGGTAGAAAAGAGTTTCCTCTTTTAGCATGGAAAGTACTAGCTATGCAATCCTCTTAAGCGCGGGAATCCCATCTTTGATAAAGAAATATCGATATTATCAGTTAATCCAACATAAGGTTTAAAATTTGTGATTAACACAAAGATAATTTACGTAATTAAGTATATCTCACATTTAATTATCTGGTTATTAGTTATATTAGCAAATTACCATGTGCGTTATCTTTAATTATTACAAGAATGACTGACACTGAAATAAACCACTTTACACCGATCTAAACGAATTTTAGTTACGGTGTTAATTATATCTAATATCTATCTATATAAAAAATGAACCTCTATTTCTCCTGGTCACGCTATAACTTGAGAACGGATGGAACTAGCTCGCTAATTATTTTTTGTTGTGTTAATTATTGTCAGGAGAAGGTTCTTATGTAGGAAAACCAAGAAAAGATGGGAGGTTATGGCGAGACCGTAGGCCGAGCCTACCACGCGAACGAAGTCGCGGGCAGTCGCTAGTAATACATAATAATGAACCCCTATTTCTGCTGGTCACGCTATAACTTGAGAACGGATGGAACAATCTCGCTAATTCTTTTTTGTTGTGTTAATTATTGTCAGGAGAAGGTTCTTATGTAGGAAAACCAAGAAAAGATGGGAGGTTATGGCGAGACCGTAGGCCGAGCCTACCACGCGAACGAAGTCGCGGGCAGTCGCTAGTAAAATAACAAAATTCCCAACGGCAGGAGGAGGAGATCCTATTTTATATCAACATTTATTTTGATTTTTTGGGCATACAGAAGTCTACATTTTAGTTTTACTGTACAGTGATACAAGAAAATCAAACAATTTAAAAAAATATAAGGTGCCTACACAAAAACATGAAGCAATGTATGTATGAAGCGTTTATTTTTAATACGAGTAGGTTCTATTGTTTTTTTATTTAATTTAGCAAGCTGTTGTTTTTTTATGTAATTAGCTGCGTTCTGCAGTTTCACCTGCGTTGTGATGGATGATGATGATGAATATAGCGTACGTTACTCAGGGATAATGTAGCTTTATACTGTAAAATATTTTGTTGAATCGGCTAAATTGTGCGTTTATCCATTACAAATAAACAATGAAATCTTTCATCTTTATTATTAGAGTAGAAAAGAATGAATACCAAGGTACGAATAATGTTGTACCGGCGTTACTGTAGCGTATTAAAATATGAAAACTATATTTAGTTTTTTTAATTATTTTAATCTACTATGTATAACACTATAATAACTCGCAACTTATGTATTATTAATAGTCCTATTCTTAGCTTTAAATTCTATAATAATTATTATTATTTTTGTAATTTTGTCCGGAGAATGTTTTCATTCCGCACCAAGTAAAATTATTATTGATAGTGGTTTGTTTTTATAAGTAGGTAATCCCGTATCTTTATATATGTTTAAATTTTTTAAGTTACCTATGCCATCAACTCAATAAAAATCAAATCGACCGTTGTCACGCCTAGTTTGGTTGTGTATTATCTTCTTGTTTTTTGTGTCATGTATTTGTTTTCTTTACTACTTGTGGGAATATTTTTATATCTGTTGTATTTTTGTGTTTTCTTGATGTAAATGTACAGTGTAGACTGTGGCGTGAATGACGTCACCTGCCGGTCCCAACGGAAGATCAGCGCTGGTTGATTACAATCAGCATTATGCTGAGTTGGAACCGGTTTGTGACAGAAAACTTATTAATTATGTAGGTATTTAATGTATAATAAGATTATTATGTACCGTAATATTTTTTCTGTGACAAATAGATTGTATTCTATTCTATTCTAAAAAGTAGGTAGTTATTTGTGACATAACTGTAATAGTTAGACATAATGATATCGCAGACATTACGCTTCAAAATTCTATGCAGTATTTCACTGTGTTCCACGGTTCGGGACCACGGAGATCTACGACGGATGTTAGAATGTCACCAATTGGAAAACATAAACTAAATTCAAAAAAAGTCGTTGGTGAGTGGGTCTCAACTGGAACGAACCGAATCAAACAGTCGAATCATTTGAACGTGGACATATGGCCGGCAGTCAACACTCAACTATCCAAGAGTGTCTCATTCGATTTAAAACCACACGGTGACTGTTGTGGCACTGGTATTTCATCCAAATTAAGTAATTAAATAAATAACATATAATTACAGCATAAAATATCTTCACAAAGTTTTACTGTTTTAATACAAGAGCTTCAGATTTGTCAGATTGATCAGTTGATATAGCGTATTAATTTAAGCGCCATCTAGTTGATTTATTTGCCCCTAATCTCATGTATAGAGATAAAATACACAACTATTGACATATTACAACTTCAAACGCACCCTCACACATGTGTTAGTCATCAGTGAAATCATCGTCGAGATATTTTAATCGCAACATACATAAACCAAAACACATACAACTCCATCTTCTGATGCCCACGCAAAAAGCGCCTCAAATTTACCACTATAACAGTTCCACTAATGTACGATAGATGCCACTGCCAGCTCACTACTCATAATAAATCTGTTATTGAAAGTATTGCGATATATTGGATAACTAATTAGATAACAATTATCTTTTATTTTTAACAAGTTTCACTCGTGGCTCCTTCTGTGCATAATAAATGACTTTCCGATAGCAACATTTATTCCAGGATAAAAATAGGCAACGCTTACGATATTTTAGGCCATCATCGGCTTATTTCTAAATTTTCAGTGAATATCCTTAGGTATGGTGGGATTATATAAGCCCGCAGTGAAAAATGTGCTATCCCATAGAAACATAATCTTTTATAGTGGGAAACTATAAAAAGAAGCTGAATACATATTTTTCAAGGCAAGAGTGAATAGATTGTTTCTAAATTAACGTGCTCCATCCACGCCCACACCATCGCTTACTATCAGGCGAGGTCGTCGCGAAATATAGATCTTTTAAAGTTAATTAAAGTCTATTAAAATAGCTATCAACCAATTTTTAAAATTCTGAAAATTCTCCCGTTACCTTGCATGTACTCATTAAAGAAGTTTGCATATTTGTAAAATAATACCCCGAATATTGACAAGCAATCGTATATTGTAAAATCAACAAACAAAATATAGACAAACTTTATTTGCCAATGTGTAATTTAGATATATTCAAAAAAATATTTTTATAATGGCTATAAAAAAATATAATAAACTACCCTTAGATATAAAGACATTGTGTAAAAATAAATTCAAATAAAAGTTAAGCTCATGGTTACTGGAAAAATGTTTTTATAGTATTAATGAATATTAGAAGTTTAATTAATTGTATGACTTTTAATTAATTTTGACAAACTATTTTAATTTATAATTGACATTTTATTAAGTAGTGACTTCAGTAGGGAATATTATATTATTGTAATGTTGATAACGAAGTCGATAGATAATGTATGCACACCTCTAAAGCGGCAAGTTGTAAGGACCATTTGAATGTTTCATAATTATTATACCTTTACCTACCAACAATTTGCAATAAATAAATTTGAATTTGAAATAAAAAATACGTGTTTTAAAAATGTCAGCTAAATTGGTTTTTCAATCTTTTTACTATGATAAATACGAGCGTGAAAGTGTAACAAGCATTCAGACATACCTTCGTATTTATAAACTAGGTGTGAAACGAAATATATAGATAACCTTAATTAGCCCCTATTAAAATGATTGATTGTGCCCTTATCTAAGAGTATTGGAGTATGATGCAGCAAGATTTTAACCGACAACTGTTATCAACAGATACTTTATCAGCCATGAAATGTTATAAAACTTACGAAGTGGCCGCAGTTTTGGATAAACTCTCGAGATGAAGGTTTTGGTTCTGGCTCTACTGTTTACCTTGGCTTATGCCAAGCACGAACAATACCAAGGGTAAGAATGTATTTTATTTTTATTGAAGTTAATTAAGTAATAAGAAATAATTCGAGGAAGTCGGAATTTCTAAAAATATGCCCCATTTGTTCGTATTATTTTAGGCCAAGGTTAATCAAACTCGAGATTCTTTATTCTCATTGTTTTACCGATAATATCGCCCACAAGTAGCTTGTTCAAGATTTTATTGGGTATCATATAATTAATTCAAAATATAAACTCGTTGATCTCGTCTACTCGATATATCCAACTATTTTCATATTTTATATTGGTTCACTTATTTATGTTAGTGCATCAGGAAATCACAGGCACAGACTGACGAAAATTAAAAAGAAACAGCACTGTTTTTGTAAATCATGTAAAAGAAGCATCGAAGAAATTCAAAACATTGTAGAGATATAAGGACATTAGCAGTAATAACATGAAATAAAATGTTAAACAAAGAAAGACAAAAGGAAAGATGATTGAAAACAACAAAGATATAAAAATGTAAACAAGCAGGATAAAACCAAAACAATGTTACCTGGATTTGAGGTTGAAGAATACGAGACTCAATATAGACAGGAGCTCACAGACATGTCAGTCATATAACAGAGAATCCAAGGGAAATACTACAAAAGATTGGGTTCTATTACCATGCATAAGAAAACGTCAGCGTGGGCAGTCCCGACGAAGACGGCTTTACGAAAAGGAATCAAAAGAAACAGATTGACCCGAGAATGCAAAAGATGGATGCATAACTGATGATAACTGGTGATGCTGTAGACCTTTGCTTTATGTGTGAAGATACCTAGACTAAAATTATAAAATAAATATACGATTTTAAAGAGCTTATTTCAGCTGTTTACCTATACAGGGTGTTTGGTAGAGGGACCGACAAACCAAATGAGCGTGTTCGGGGGACCACTTGGAGAATACAAGTCGGCCAAAAAAAATCCCCGACCCCCCAATATGTTTAACATTTTTTGTGATTTTTCCCTTTTTCTCCGAAATTGTACCTATTTACCACCATAACATTTGTTAAATTTGTAAAAACTAAAAACATCCGCTCTAAAACATACTTTACAAATGTTATGGTGGTAAATAGGTACAATATTGGTGAAAACGAGAAAATTCACAAAAAAAGTTTAAAAAAATTGGGGTGTCGGGGTTTTTTTTTTGGCCAACTTGTATCCTCCAAGTGGGCCCCCGAGCACGCTCATTTGGTTTGTCGGTACCTCTACCAAACACCCTGTTTGTACAGGGTGTTTGGTAGAGGTTTACCTTATGGTAGAAACGATGTTGTTTAGCTGAGTAGCTCCTTTTAATTTCAAATTCTTTGATTGCCTCAGGCTGTCTGAACTGAAGTGTAGATTATGTTGTATATCCAAGGATGCCAAGAGAAATGTGGGTATCTATTGCATAAAATATAAACACTAACGTACCTATCCATTGCTCCAAAGAGAAATTATTACGTCAAATATCGTGCATTGCTGCGTAAAGGAGAACAGCGCTTCTGCATGATGGGGTCGACTCTTTGGGAAATTTCTAACTATACGCTGTACACTGAACTTCTGCGTAAACAACACATATGTGGACACACACATACAACATATGTGTTTACCAATAGTTTATATCTCAGTGAATCTAGGTATGTAAGTAGAAACTTTTACAAAACCTTAACCAATGTTTGTTTACAGATGGCAATCCTTCTACATAAGACCATACAGTATGGAACAAATGAAAGCATTTGGTGCCATCGCTGAAGCTTACGAAGTAGACGTCTTGAGCCACCCTATCATCGAGAGGGAAGGAGTGGTCCTAGTTAGCCCTAAGCACCAGGCTGACTTTCTCAAGACCTTGGATGACCAGGATATTTCGTATAGAATCCACGCTAATGACGTCAAAACGTAAGTATTCACGATAAAAATCCTATCGATAAGTTTCTGAGAACAACTGTTACAGTGGGCCTAGCACGTATATTAAGTAAGTGTCACTTAGTCGTATCGTTGCAGTATCCAGTACAAACTGTGAGTTATCTGTGTCAGAGTTGTACTAGATAAGTGATTGCTGAACTATATACGTCAACGATGCGAGTACTTCGTGCTAGGCCCATTGAATGTAGGGCATATTATATATTAGTATGTTTTGCTTGTGCATGTTTAAGGGTATAAAAACACTATTAATAAGACCCTTGGATCGATGGAAGGCAAGAAATGTTTATTACCAACTTAGTAAAAAAAAATTACCTTTGCAATTTATGTTAAGAAAAAATATTTTAAGCTTGTGATTAGTGTCATGCTCTGTATCCAATCGTTTTAGTTTCATAAAGTACTGAGGAAAATAAAGCCCCGAACTTGCTGGCGATGTGAGCTCAGCGCTTGACTACGTTCAATTTCCTTTACTTGAAATCAAGCAAGAGCATCTCGTAAAATCGTACAAAATTCATAAAAAAATAATGTGCACTCTTAAATAAAAAAAATCCGTCAATGTATGTGTATTAAAAATTGCTGTTTTATGATATGCGATTCATGACAAATACAATAGTGAATAAAGTGATACACTGTTTAAAGGTGAAATTAAGTGGTAAGTATGTTTGATTATTTTTAATGTACTCTAGTATATTAAAATATGTTTTTAATTCCGTCCATGTGTACTTAGAAGTCTTAGAAATGTCTTATTATTTTTGTATTTTTATTTAAATCGCTGCTTGTGACATAAACTGCTTTACAAACCCTCATTTTTACGGACGCCATGATATGACAGCATCTTAAATATTCCATTCAAAGTTTTCAAGTAAAGTTATAGTCAAAATCATTTATTCAATTTAGACATCATAGAAGCCCTAACCCTTTGCGTACCAGTGACGTTCATTTACGTCCGTTTCAGTCATAAATCTTTTGTTTTAATTATCACGATATATGAAGGATTAATATGCACGCCAGTTGTTCATTATAATGTACTTTAAAGACTCTAGCGCTGCGTTCTAAAATATATACAGCCTACCGAGAAAAAGCGGCAAGAAACTCGAGAAACTCATGCTTTTGATACCTGAAGCCATTCTGTCATATACCTGAAGCCATTCTGTCATATTTGTGCCTGGATTAGTATTTGTGTCAGATTTATTAATAGTAAGATCTAAAGTGTTTTATAGAAACATATAACCTTGTCAAAGTGCTTGAAGAAGGTGCTTCATTTTATCTGCTATGCGTATCATTTTATACTACAAGTATCTGATATATTTTATGATATTATTTTAGATGCCATCTGTTACAAATGACTAACATAGTATTTTGTCATCACCACAGATATTATCAGTACGATAGTGTGTTTGTTAGTATGTTGGTATGCACTTTCATCCACTGAATGCCTTTTTTGCATAGAGTTTATTAGCGGTAGTTTAATGGCTGGAGAGTGACGGATGATTTTCATTCCGATCAAACATTTAGGCAAACATTTCACTTTTTTTAAATTAAGACAATTATTTAAGTGGGAATAAATTCAACACCCGAGAGTCGACAGACTTCTACAGCTAAGGGATAAACAAACTACCATTAAAATCAACAATGTTAACTAACATAATTAATGTAGTTTTAATAATAATAAGTTAATGTAGAAACTAAAGTTATTGGTGTTGTACCTACTTGTTTCTGCTGTATGTATCATTTTACATTATTTGCTGTTGTGTGGTTAATGTCAAAATTGTATAGATAATTTG
This sequence comes from Selenia dentaria, assembly GCA_917880725.1. Classification (NCBI taxonomy): domain Eukaryota; kingdom Metazoa; phylum Arthropoda; class Insecta; order Lepidoptera; family Geometridae; genus Selenia; species Selenia dentaria. The sequence goes on along the minus strand of OU862885.1, from coordinate 30,665,719 downwards.
GGCCAGTACTTTGATTAGCTACAATAGAAAAATACCAAAAATATAATTTAAACTTATCATACAGATCTCCAATTTTATTGAGAAAGACAGAATATTATATCTATACATCTATATATATAATAAAACTGTAGCCAAGGTGAAATCTGTACATGAAAGATAATTTAGAAAAAACATTTCATAATCACGCAAAACATTAATCTTAATTACACTATCGTATTATGACATTCCTGTAAAGATGGTTGTAATTGAACTATGAATAAATGATTTTTTTTATATGAGTAAATGAATGTTTTAGTTTGTCTGTCTGTCCCTATGTGACTTCATCACGTATGTATGTGTGTGATGGTGTATTTTGTTGTCTTTGGAGTCCTAAGCAGGTTTTTATCGTTGCTTCTCCAAAATCGGCTCATTCAAATAGAAGTTACAGGATTTTCTACCGACTTTCAAAAAGGCGGAGGTACTCAATTCGACGGTTCTTTTATGTTTGTTACCTCATAACTTTCAACTGGGAAACCGATTTACAAAATTATTTTTTTGTTTGATAGCTGGTGCTTTGCGTATCAAATCCGGTCCGGTAGTTTTTGATTTACACTGCAATAACTGAATAGAATGGAAGTCAGTTTCAAATTTTTCATATTATACTTGTTTTATTCCTTTTTTATATACAGGGTGGCACGAAACTCAACGATAACCTGGTACCGGGCGAGAGGCCTAGGTATACCAGTTATGAAAAAATATGAAAAAAAAAATTTTTTTTTCTACATGCCGTCTTAAAGTTAACTGACAATAATATTGTAAATAATTCGTCAAAACTTAATTTATCTTACTTACTATATTGATTTATTGGAGCACATAACGAGGATTAGGTAGGTATGGTCATACCGAACTCGCTGTACCGCGCCAAGTCCAGTGTTTACTATCGGCCTCAACCTACAAAGAAATAATATCAGGAACTGTAACTGCCTTAAAAAATTACCCAATAAAAGTCGTGCTTAATCAATAACATCGTTCACGCCGCTATGACTCAGCTGTCATAGTAGACGTTGCAGCACGCGCGTGGGCCAATCCCTGCTTTCCTTCTGAAATTTTAACCAATCACCGAACATGTCTATTTGTATTTGAAATCATACGTCGTTTTGGTTTGAAGGACCACTTTTTGTGTGGAATTTGTTCTGAGGTATGCTTCCTGACATTATTTCTTCGTAGGCCTCAACACATATTACACGAGAGTTACTACGGTTCTCATAGCTGTCACACTTAAATTACAGCGCAGTGCAGCGTTTTCGTCTAAACTTTAATTACTACGTACTATAATGACAGCCGTGAAATTGAAAAGTTACAGTATCCACAATAATTTCAATAGATGGCGTTAAGAAGGTTATGAAATTCCCGAACTTTTCCGTTTCCGTCTTAATGCTGATAATGACCACAAAATCAATAATTAGTCTTCCGATAAAAGACTATCGTCAAAAACATGGTGATAGTAGTGGTATCGCGTGGAACGCCCAACAGCGGAATTCGTGAGCAACTGAACGCTCGAACGCAAAACTGACCGCGTGACCACTCTCTGTCTGAACAGGAAACTCAAGAACAGAAATATAACTTTCTCCCGAGTGATACACATGGTGCTTTATACTACACCTACAAGGAAAACAAAATAGTTACATTCATTAGCAAATAATTGTTGTCTGGAGCATTTTGTAAGAAATCAAAGACATCTTCAGCTGCATTTATTAATTTCTGGTCACTTTCACTATCAACTGTTAAATCATCAATTTATATAGTAAAAAACAACATTTAACAATACAAAACAAATTGCCGCCATGTTTTTTTCGTAGTCCAGAAAAAGGTTGCTAGCCTCCTTTCATTGAAAATCGCACAAAAAAACCCACCTCTTTTTCTAATTATCGGACATGAAACCTTTTTGAGATTTGACGTTTTTATTTTTTATGTTCGCTGCTAAAAAACAAAAAATCACTAGCAGGGCAGAAATGGATTTATAACATTTCTGCGCTGCTCCGGAGAGCATAAATGAATCCATATACTCACTGATTTTCAGTCATAAAATATAATTCATATTTTTTGTTATTATTTTTTTTCTTCAATAAATGATTTTTTTGTTCCAGTGCTCTTGATATGGACGATTTGCTCATAGAAACCAGACGAAATGCTACTAGAGCCAGAAATGGTAGACAACTTCCGTATGACAACTATCAGACGTTGGATGTGGTACGTACCATTTTATACAAAGCCCTATAATATTAACATTTCCGTCCATTCGGTTTCGGTACTTCGGTACTTCGATGTGAATTTTTCTCTCTATAAATTTCAATGTTTGAGATCGCTAAAGCAGACGTTAGTGCTTTAACAAGTAATACAATTAAAATTACAAGGGCCGCGATGTCAATACGAAAGTTTAAGTATTTCTAAATAATGCTTCTTTCGGTTGGATAAATACTATCAAAGCTGTTCAACAGATGTCGCTCCGTCCCCGTAAGACGGTTAAATTCAGATAGAGAGTTAAAATTCGATGCTCGGACCCGAACCTCGGTGGCCTAGTTGGTCAATGGCGTCTGACACGGAGAGTCAGAAGACGCGGGTTCGAATCCCGTACGAGGATGTGAATTTTTCTCTCTATAAATTTCAATGTTTGAGATCGCTAAAGCAGGCGTTAGTGGTTTAAAAAGTAATACTATAAAAATAAATAAATATTACATGGTCAAATGGCGCTGCAGTGTAAAACCCATATATATGGATATATAACATGTGGTATTATTACCATGATCTTATCCACTCATATAGTATTACTTTCGCATTATTGCCCTATCGCCGTGTTATCTGGGAAATAACACAACGAATTGCTCAAGACTTTCTGCAGTTGATGCTAAGTACCTTTAATAAACCCTTTTATTTCATTCCAAATATCATTTTGATAGCTGTCGTAATCATTAATTATTCATATCGATAGCAATAATCCGATTTGTTGAATTAATTCCAATATATAATCAATTTAATAATTCACAGCGTCGATATTATCATTGCAAATCTTATCAATAAAGTAAAAAACAGTAACAGAAATACCTACCAAATTATAGCCAAACAATTGAAATACAATACTAAGTGTTTAATTATATTGCCTGGGTCAACATAACGGATGTTTATTTAAGAATGTGCAGAACTGGGCAAGACATGCCTCAGATGGCTAAAACCATGCTTGTCCAAGACCGTTACCACCTAGCTAAAGCATTAAGCCAGTCTTTTCATGTCGCTCATTACTTCAACATTGAACTGGTTCTGAACCTCATTTGCCCTATCCTTCCCTCTTTAAACCTTAAGAAGAAATTTCAGGGACTACACATTAGTAACTAAACATAGGGACATCATCATCACCTTCATAATTTCAATGGTAGGACGTTCACTGCTGAATACAAACCTCCCTCATATATTTCTAAAAAGGCTGATTGGAACCGGCATGCATCCAGCGTTATCTTGCGACCTATATTTTCATATATATCAAGTTTTTTCTCCACCTTTTCGGACATAGGGATATGCTAATCATTAATATTTGTGTAACATATAAAATATTGGCAATTATTAATATCCAAAGAGGATATCGGGAAGTAATGTGGGAGATGAACCAAATACCCATTAACTAGATACTAAAGCAAAGTCACTGATCATTCTTCTTTTCGCAGTAATGCTTCACACTGCTAAGAAGCAGAATATCTGGCACTGAGCTGATGACACTGAGGCTCTGTCAAGTGACACGAGACCTAAAACTAAATTAAGTATTTTTTGTTATATGTTGACATCGATAAAAAAGTTTTTGCATTTCTCTATTTACGGCATACAAACAAGAAAGTCATGAAGATAATTAAGTTTATATCTAATTTTTGCCTCGTTTTATTAGATCGATGCTTACCTTGACGACATCGCAGCCCGCTATCCCAATCTAGTCACCCTCGTGAGTCCCGCAAGATCTTTCGAAGGACGTCCTATCAAGTACCTGAAGATTTCCACCACTAACTTCCAAGATACCAGGAAACCTGTCATCTTCATCGACGGTGGTATTCACTCCAGGGAATGGATCTCCCCTCCTACTGTCACTTGGGCAATCAAGAAGTTGGTTGAAGATGTGACTGAACCCGATCTTCTGGAGAGGTTCGACTGGATTCTGCTGCCTATGGTCAACCCTGATGGATATGTCCATACGTTTTCTGTACGTAACAATTTTAATAATTTAGGGCTGTTGGTTATGTGACATACCAAAATTCAGTAAATACAATGTTTTTTCCAAATAGTCAATTTATAGTTTTGTAATTTGACACTATACATGTTAATTTAACGAAATTTGGTACGAGATTTAACAAACGGACATTTACAAAACACGTAATGTTCTATTCCTTAATTCTAATCTCTAATTCTATCTTCTTTTTAGTTCTAACAAACTGATAGTCTTGAAGTGTGTAATCCACCATTGATAGCAGAGTTTTGAAACTACGGCAAAATAATTTACCAAATAATATCCATCAAATAGGCTTTACTGTGAAATTCCACGCTTTTTATGTGCAGTTCGGTTTGCTCGTATATTATGATTACAGCGACTTTTTCCGTCTGGATTAAAGTTTTCTCGAGCTCTCGGGCTAGTGCCCGAGTCCTATTGAATCCTAATAAAAGTAGTCTATTAATCCTGAGTAGAAGCTATAGTCTTATTTTTTTAATTTATGCAAATCCGTTTCTACTTGAAGTGTAACAAACATGAACACTCTTATCACACACACTTCTGCATTTTAAATAGTAGTAATGTTTTAATAATTGTATCTATTAACTGAAACAGTAGAGTTCTGTTGTAAAAATGAGAATATCTAGCAGCTAGACATTCTAATTTTTGTTAGACTCTAGCATAAAGCAATATAAATAGAAAATCCTTTCTTATTGTTGTATATTGTTCCAGAGTCGCTTCTGGCGCAAGACCCGTTCTACCAACACCCACTCCTTGAGCAACCTCTGCCCAGGAGTTGATGGCAACCGTAACTATGACTTCGTCTGGAACACTGTTGGCACAAGTGCGAGCCCTTGCTCCGACACCTTTTCCGGAAACCGTGCCTTCTCGGAAGTCGAGACTCAAGTTGTCCGCGATATCTTAAACGAGAACCTCTCAAGAATGGCCTTGTACTTGACCATGCATAGTTATGGAAGTATGATCTTATACCCATGGGGTCATGACGGTTCCTTACCGAATAATGCCTTTGCCTTACACACTGTCGGTATAGCTATGGCCGACGCCATCCACGCCAGGGCCATCAGCTACTTCCCACGCTACGTCGTTGGTAACTCTGTTTTAGTTATCGGCTATCCAGCTGCTGGTGCCGCTGAGGACTATGCTCATTCTATTGGAGTCCCTCTAGCGTACACGTATGAGTTGCCTGGTCTGTCAGGTGGTTTCCAAGGCTTCCACTTAAACCCGAGGTATATCGAGCAGGTCTGCATTGAAACCTGGGACGGTATCGTCGTGGGAGCGAGAAGAGCTGGAGATTTATTTGTGCCTCTACCCTAAGTTACCATTAATAAGACTGTGATAATTTGTAAGTGTTGAATACAGTTAAGTTTTTTATATTATAAGTATTCGTTACTAATCTTGACTTTTAATATTTTTTTCGCACTGCTCTTTGATGTATGTTCTTGACAATACAGTTAGCGCCAAAACTAGCTGGACACAAGTAGAAACGCCAAAATATCCTAAAATATAATATCTTATTATATAATATTATATTATATAATATCTTAAACTACTTCAGTAGAAATTTATCGAATATAATCCATCAATCCATCAAAGAAATCAAAAATATAATCCATCAAAGTTAAAAAACGAAATTACATTTTGAATGATAAAAAAGTATAGCTTTGATTATTATCTATTTACATCGAAAAATAATTATTTTCCATAAACTTTTCATCATGAAGTTACTTTTGTAGCTTAGTGAATAATTAGGCGTATAACTTCTGGCCCCACCAACACTTCTACATGACGATCACGACCGTTCTGTCAAGAGCGCAACGAAGAAGAAGAATAATTAGGCCAAAATAAGGCATTGCTCAACCGGCCGTATTATAAAAGGGAAACCATAATTGTCCCATGTTACACTGCCAGAGTCTAGCACGAAAATTTGTGTAAGTGCAACGTAATCGCAGTACAAACTATAACTTGTCTGTATGTATACTATTTAAATTTAATAGTTTTCACTCATTATGTTTAGTGATATGCCCACTGTACATATTGGAAAGCGGTGTCAGATCGGAACTCTAAGAAACAATATTGAAAAAAGCTTGTAAATAAATACAAACCACTTCACGTGTCCAACTTTGGAGGTCATGTCTATTAGTAATTCCGTGCCCATGTCTCAGGGCGACGAGCGCGATATGCAGTCCCTGAATAACTGATAGGTGCATCTATCATGTCGCACTAAGTTTCACGGTTCATGATCCGGGTCGTAATGTACTCGTATCACAGATCAACTATCACAGGGAGCTGACGATTATCTTCAGAAACATGCCATCCTTGACAAAATGAAGGTATTGAATCTTTGCTGTTCTTATCTATTCAAACTTAGATTAATACCATTATTAAATTTCAATATATTAGCCAACCATTTATTTGAAAGGCCGTGTTTTCGTTTCAGCCCGATACAGGATTTAGGGACTCACGTAAAGCGGTCAAGAACCAGACTTGTGTGAATGACAAGCAACAGCAGCTGCTCTTAAATTTCCTGTTTCGAATGAGCTACGATAGTCTTGGCAATGATCGAACTCTGCTATCTACGTATTTTTATACGAAACTATTACTTTCATACCAGTTTTTATATTGTGCAAAAATAAATTACAATGTGCATTGACATGTCAGTCAATACCTACTTAAAAATCTAATTATAAACATAATTAATTTTCTAAAGGCACCATTAGCTAACGAGCATCAGTAATATTTACACATTAGATCGCTTAGTGGCGCCACTGCAGCTCTCTTCTTCTTCTTCTTCTTCTTCTTCTTCTTCTTCTTCTTTGTAACCTTGGTAGGTGTCACTCTGCCAGTATCAAGTTCTAGGATACTAACAAAGTTGAATCCTAAAACAAGAAGGCTTGCCCCACTGCTGTTTTGAGACTGGATGAGATATAGTGAAAATAATCGCGTTAAGTTATTGTCTAGTTCCTAACGTCTCTGAACATAATACTCGTATAAAAGCATAGGTAAGTTTACACTAAAACTCTTCTATGAATGGCTCGGACTAATCTCCCCTGTACTGAAAATACGAGGGCGCCAGTTTGATAATCCATTGATCGATCAACGATGACGATTGGTTAATTAGTAGATATTTCACCAATATTATTAGAGATATCAATGCGGTGGGATTAAGTGGATTTAGTTGATAATCGTTATTTCATATGCGTATTTACTCAATACAACCGTGATATGTATAAAATACGTCTACAGTGGCACGTAGCACTTCACCTTCATAGTTTGCAATACTGATAAATACGAAGAAATAATATTAGGGGCTTTCTCCCACCATTTACGAAACTATCATAAATCAGGAGCATTTTATAACAAGCTTACAATAATCATACTTACTATCGTACTGCCACCGACACAAAACGGTCAAATATAGTTATTACTTAAATACTATTTACGGCGTCTTCCTTTTTTAGCCGAATTCGACCTGGACCATTAGGATGGTCCAGGATCAATACCTATAATGCCCAACCCGAATAGAACACTAACGCAGTTGCAAAGTACGCGAATTTTGTATCTACACTATTCGATAATACGTCACCAAAACGTCTATAACCCATTATTATTTTAAGCTTGCTATATTGACGTGGTGGTACTAAATTTAAATGTAAGGTTTAATATTGACTACTTTACGAGGTGGGAGTAGGGCTACCTAGGGCCACTGGAAGAGTAACTACCTTAAAAGAATCAGTTCACTCAGTCAAAAGTTATGAGGTAACAAACATAAAAAAAAACATACAGTTGAATTGAGTACCTCCTCCTTTTTTTGGAAGTCGGTACAAAATAGTAACTAATACAATTATAGATACTTTGATAAAAAATGAAATTCGATATAATTCTATCGATAGTCTCAAGAAATCCTAGCACATCACTTCCTGGCAGAATCTTGAACGCGAATAGAATACCCTGAATTGGAAATTGATCCACGTTCTAAAAGTTCCAGGCGAAGGGAAAATTTCAATTAAAATTTAAAGTTTACATGCACGTTTGAGAGGAAAATGCACGCGGAAATGCTGCTGTCTCTAAATGGTACAATATTTGAAGAAAGTTTATTAACTGACTTCTAGAAGGAGATTCTCAATTCAACGGGTATGTTTGTTTTTGTAAAAGCCAATCCCATCTCCGCTCCAATGACTTCGATGATAATTGTTTGGTAGGTAAAACGTCTGAGTTTGTATAATACAATAATAGCAAGGATTGTCGATAGTATAAAATTATCAGTAAAAGACAGCTCGCTATATAGCTATCGCAGCTGGATACTTCATTTATACTAGAGACAAGGTAAGCTAGCTGATAAAAAACAGTTTACCGACTCGACAAGTTTATCGAGAGATCTATGCTCGCACGGTTGATCGCTTATTGAAAAAAAACAGATGTTAACCAATTTGTCAGTTGTGAACTGATTTACAAAATATATATTTGTTTGTAGTCCAGTCAAATTAGGATCAAGTATGGAAATAATTCTGACAGTAGTAGATTCTTCTAGAATCGTTAGGAAACACAGCTGGGAGTATCTCCCCGGTTTGCACCGTTTCTCTACGGAACCATGTTAAATATTTTAGATATATAAACTTTAACAGGCCGTTAATTAGAAAACATCAAAGAAGTTGGAATAGTTTATTGTATATGACGGAGAAGAGACCTCCATGATGTTTTTTTAAAAAACTTATATTCTGTTCCAAATAAAACTCCACAAATCGCTGATAGGTTTCGTATATTCGACCGGTAGCGTAACGAAGTCCCAGAGAGGTCCGTACTGTGCGGCGGCTCGAACAAGAATGCCATCCAGTTTTTTTTTTTTTTAGAACGGACTAATGCTGTTTGCCTCTACCGGCATTTACAGCGTCACCGGACGGGTGGTGAGCGCAGTTGGCACTCAGCCAGATGCGGGCGCAGAGGGCGCACCGCCTAAGGCGAGCGTTGAAGACGCTTCGCCGCAAGGAGAGGAGTAGGCGACTTGCTCAAGGGCACCACTAAAGTACGGACCTCGGCTTGGGCCGTCGCCAGGAGAGAGAGGAGTCGGAGAGAATCGCCCCGGTACATAAGTGTACTGTTAAAGTGGGCCCTATGAATTTTTACTCTATGACTATTTGGAGAGAATCTAACCAAGACATAATTTTTGCCTCGAGTTCGCCGACGAGCTCGGTGTCTAAATGTTTTTACCTGGGAATCGTTATCATGACCTTGAGTACCTCGCCCACAGTCATTACCTCGGCCGGAGGCTACACCGTGATCGGAATCACTACCTTGACTGGGGCTACAAACTGAATTACCTCGCCTCCCCCCATTTCCGCGACATGAGTCCACACCGCGACCAGGATCGTCGCGTTGTACACTCATGCCTGTACTTTGGGTGGGGCTACAAATAGAGAGTGGAGTACATCGCCCACAGCCGTTACCTGGGCCGGAGTCTACATCGAGGCCGGGGCCGCGGTGTAGACTCCTGCCCGCACTGTGGCTGGGGCTACATAATGAAACAGAATTACCTTGTCCACAGCCATTATCTGGGCCGGAGGATACATCGCGACCGGGGCCGCGGTGTATACTCCTGCCCGCTCCGTGGTTGGGACTACTATCGTGTGTGTGCGGATTACCTCGACACCGACTGGGGCTGCGAAGAAGATCTCGGCCGTAGCCTACAATGCGATCGAGATCACAGCCCTGGTCGGGTCTACAACCATTACCGGGGTTTCCTTGGGACAACGCTAAAGCTGCCGAAGTAACGGCTGCGATGGGGTCGTCCGGGTCACCCAAAATATGCCTTGGACGGCGACGGGGGGGAAGGAAGTGAGGATCGGTTATGTCAGTGGAGTATTTCGCCGCTTCGACCACGAGGGAATTCGAGTGGTGGGGAGCTTTGTCGAAGTGGCGGCGGGAGCAGTCTTTGATAAACTGTGTTATAGAGGGGAGGGTAAAATCGCAGTGCAGTTCGGCGTTCCGTAAGTACCACGGAGCGCCCACTGCCCTGCGCATAAAGTGATTCTGAATCACTTGAAGTTTATGGAGGTCGTGTCTCTGAGCATGGGCGAACGCTACAGATGCGTAAGTCATGACTGGGCGGATGCAAAGTTTGTAAAGAGTCGTCTTATTTCTAAGAGACATTTTACTGTCTTTGCCTATGAGGGGACTAAGACGACCCATAATGAAGGCCGCCCTATTGCGAACAATCTGGATGTGTTTCGCGAAAGTGAGTTGGCGATCAAGGGTGACGCCCAGGTATTTAGCAGATTTGGCCCAAGGGATGGGTTCGCCGAATAGGACTATGGGTGAAGGCATGAGAGTCCGCCGGGTCTCAGTGAAGTATACTGCTGCACTTTTGCTAGGATTTACTGCAATCCGCCATTTACGAAACCATGCACCGATTACGGTGATGGCTCGTTGGATGGCACATCTCTGCCTGACCTTGAACCAGCCAGTAGAGTAGAATGCAGTATCATCCGCAAACTGAGCGATCTGAACATTAGGTTCAGATCGTGGGATGTCGCTGGTGTACAGCGAGAGAGAATGGGTGAGAGTACAGAGCCCTGAGGGACACCTGCGTGAATGGGATGCGGGGAGGAAAGCGTTCCCTCGGTACGATAGCTAAACGTTCGATCCCTGAGGAAGTCTTGTAAGATGAGTACAAGACGGTCTGGCACACCCAGTTGATACAGCTTGAATATCAAGCCGTTGTGCCAGACTTTGTCGAACGCTTTCGCTACGTCGAGGAAGACAGCTATGGTCCCTTGGGGCTTTGGTTTCTTATTGAAACCGCCTAGGATGTGCTCCGTTACGCGGTGCACTTGTTGGACGCAAGAGTGTTTGGCTCTAAAACCAAATTGCTCATCGGGAAGGAGGTTATTGGACCTAACGTGGGACCAGAGTCGGTTCACAATGAGTCGCTCGTAAATCTTCCCCAGAGAGCTGAGGAGACTTATGGGACGGTAGCTGGAAGGCTCGCCTGCCGGTTTGCCTGTTTTGTGAATACCAATGACGATGGCATGCTTCCAAGTGTCTGGAAAGGAGCAGTTGCTCATAGCCGCATTGAAGATGCTAACTAAGAGATGGACTAGCGGGTTGTTTGTTCACCTTGTTACTGATATCCCGTCGCCAGTGCGACCGCTTTTATAGGTTACGGCGTACTTGCACGTGGTCGTTTTAAACGTTAAGATTGCAATACAAAGTGATGGCTGGCGGTTTATAATTAATTGTACATCGTAATAGACTTAAATCATTTTGAGAATAATTAAATTATTAATTTTAATTGGAATAATTTACTGTAAACAATTTCAAAAGTATGTATCTATGTTTTACAAATCAATTCAAATAATCAATTTAACAAATTTAATTGTTATAGACTAATTATTATTTGCTAATTATTGTATCCGCGCCGATATATATATGAATATAGGCTTTGTTTATATAAAGTGACTTAGAGTGAAAAATTCGTGCGACATACAGAATATTTGTCATTAGTTTTTTTTTATTTGCGGCTCTAGGAAAATTCCGACATAGGTGCAAACTTAAGATTAGGTAATTTATTGATTCAGGCGTTACTTTGCAGAACCCATTATAAAAAACGATATTAGAATAAATATTTAGTGACGCTTCCGCTGAAAACAATGCTTATGGCCGAGTTGCGATGTGCACCACCCTCCCTCCCGCATAAACTGCAAATAGGAAGTATACAGAATAAACAATCAAAACAACCAATCAAACCGTCTTTAATTTAATATTATGCTACATAATTATATTTTATTTACTGTCAGATAAAGTCACCGGAGTCTCGAGGCTTGAAAATGACACTAGGGCTGGTCACTAGCTGATCCACAAGGCCCGCGTGATAAATCTATTTCCTAAAAATACGTCAGTAAGCTCGTAAACTCTGTGCGGCACTACACAGAGCTCTTCACCCGAGACGCACTGGAAGCAGAAGTATTTACCCTCCGTTTGGGTCAAACCCAATATTATATAATCGCAAACGAACAACGCAATGGCTGACCCCAGGCGCCTTACTATGAGCTTTAAAAGCAGGACTTCTAGACAACTGCCCGGTTTATTCGTACCAGGGTCCCTTTAAAGCAGGCCTGCTCAGGCCACATTCAAGAACCACAGAAAAAACTGTTCACCTGTTGTTTTTGTAAGGTCTCACCGTAACATGTCGCTCTAAATCCACTCAGTTTACCTAGACAAACGTGCAATAATGGTTATAGTAAATTGTTAGAATGCCAGAGACAATATTATCGTTCACATTTGAGAAAACAATATTGAAACAGTTCACCTAAATGAGCGTCATGGTATGATTTCATTCATAACTGTTTGTCAGGAACTTTAAGAACTGCACGGAACTTGCATGGTTTTTACAAAGCTGATAGTAAGGCCCCAGGTCAAACGCCACAACACTGCCCAAAAGCTCAGCTTACCCATAGAAAGGTGATGGTAACGGTTTCAAGTCAAGTCAAGTCAAAATCATTTATTCAATTTAGGCACCAAAGACGCACTTATGAACGTCAACTTTTCATTATAATGTACTTTAAAGACTCTACCGCCGCGTTCCAAAATATATATAGAGCCCACCGAGAAGAAGCGGCAAGAAACTCGGGGCCATTCTTTTTATATTACAATGTTACCATTGTTTACAATGTTTCTACTTAGGTACTACAAATATTACATTTTATAAGTGGCAGAGAGACAGCTTGCCAGAAGTGGAGTATTCCACGCATCTTTATCTTCTATATAATGTCGAACTTTATAGTAAGCTTTTTTTATTAAAACGATTTTACAGTCAACTTGAATTTGCCCTCTGTGAGCTCAACTATGTGCTTTGGGATTTTATTGTAAAAACGCACACAATTTCCTAGTAATGACTTATTAGTCTTTGCAAGTCTAAAACTAGGTACAGCTATTCTATTTGTATTTCTGGTATTAAAAGTGTGGTGATCACTATTTAACTTATATTTATGTAAATTTTTACGAACATACATTATATTTTCAAATACATATAAGGAAAGCAACGTTAATATATATATTTCTTAAAATAAATCTCGCAAAGATTCACGGGGACCCATTTCGTATATAGCTCTAATAGCACGTTTCTGAAGGATAAATATGGTCTCTATATCAGCTGCTGAACCCCATAGCAATATCCCATATGACACTACGCTGTGGAAATATGCAAAATACACTAACCGCGCCGTTTTTTGATCACTTCATGTGATGTAAATCGCTATAGTTTCCTCAGATCCACTCAGGCAGTAACAGCTGATGTCTACTGTGCAGAACTCCGAACAATGAAGAAGAAACTTGCAATAAAACAACTCCAACTTGTCAATAGATTTTTTCTGTTATTGGTTCATTATAACGCAAGACCTCACACTGCTAGACAATCAGTTTTACACTACAAAACCTGCAGTTAGAATCCATCTGTCATCCATACTCGCCGGGTCAGTTTGTGGAGTCCAGGTCCCCAGTGTTCTATCGCAAAACTTTAAACGATCTTCCGATTAGATGGCAGAAATGTATAGATAGCAAGGGTAAATACTTTTATTAAATGAATATATTTTATCCTACAGCAAAAATTGTTTAATGTTTTCAGTACCCCAATATAACTCTTTGATGTCAGTAACTCTTATATAAACTGCTACACTAGCTCAAATAGCAAAGACTAGAATTCTGAAAGCCTTTGATGCAGGAAAACTAAGACACAGATTAACTAATCATCTAATGGAAGTCAGAGTACCTGTACGTATGCTCTTTTTATGTTAGCATATATACCTTGGCTCTAGAGGATATCTAATACATATCGAAAATTCTGCAAAGAGTTATATTGGTATAAGTTATTCGGAACACATTCTACAGACCGGGACGCTTCAAGATATATAAATCTGGATAGATAAATGTCTCTTATTGCAACGAAAAATTAACAAAAAAAAAAGATAAACGATAACTTTATCAACAAAAACTAAGCAAAATTGAAAAACTTATATTTTAAAGTATCACAATGGGCGGTCTTATCTCTCAGAGCGATCTCTTTCAGAAAACTAAGTCGCAAGTGAAACTACAAGTACTTACTATCTATGGGGTGTGATCGTGTCGAAATTAAACTCATAGCCGTATTCCATTAGTGGCTCAGTTATAAGTCTAGGCATGCGTACATAATCAGCCCATTGCGCTCCCACTGCTGGGACTCGAGCCTTCCTGACAGAGAGATGAGTTGAACCATAATCCACCACGCGGGCCCAGTGCGGCTTGATAGATAGGCTAGTGGCCAACCCATGTCGAAGATTTCAGACCGCCCGAAGGCCTTCGACATAGCCATGACTGTTGTTATAAGGCACACAACCGGGACCGACCGCTTAACTTACCCTCCGAAGCACGGAAGCGCTCAGTTGAATAATGCCACTAGCTCACACCCATCCAACTCCAGACCGCAGCAAGCGTTGCTAAACTTATTGATCGGTTAAGATCGCCAACCCACAGAACAGTCGGTGTATAAATTTTGTGTTATTACACAAAATTTCTGTGAAATCTTTTTTAAAGTCCGAGTATTACAACTGACAGTGCGTATAAATGCGAGTCGATGGGTGAGGCGAGTTCATGAGTGGACACAAGAGGGCGAGGTTACCCAACGCAGCGCTGGATTGACGACATCAGGCGACACGCAGGCCGGGACTGGATGCACCGGGCACAAGATCGACAGGAATGGAAAAAAAGGGAAGAGGCCTTCATCCAAGAATGGAACCCAACGGGGCCTCCATGATGATGATGATGATGATGATTACAAGTGAGCGTCTTTTTGGAATACCGTCCCTTGTTAATCGGTAAACAGAAATGTTGAGGCATTTCTGTTTACCGATTCAATTCGAGAACTACCCAAAGTCCCTAAATACTCCCAAGACATGTTCTCCGAAGCATCGGCACAAGATATTTATTATTTTATTGAGGTTACCTGTTCTAGAAACCTATGGGTAGTTGATGCATTGAAATTCTTGCTGTTTTTGGTTTTGAGCATATAAGCAGGTCGCCGTATTCGATCCCTAACGTGAGTGTTTTGCCATTTAATCAATGTGTCAATCAAGACATACAAAACGTAGAAGTGACATATGGAGATGTATATACATCTGTATATAATATATACATCTGTAGTCACTCAACATGACGCCATTTATCAATAACAATTAGGGAACGGTGAGGTAAGACGGGGTGACGGGCAAGATGGGGTGCCTAGTTTTTTAAGCTGTTACAGTTGACTAATCACAACCATTTTCTTTTCTAAGACGCGCCACCATGTTTCTATTCATTTAGTTGTTTGACTTCAACAACATTCCTCGTTATTTCATTTCTCTCTTCTCATTTTCTCTTTTTTTATCCTTTTTTTATAAGGGGTTTTGTCACACAGTGACCATTTCACCCCCGTACACACATAATACACATAAATACACCAAACAACGAAGTAGATCTAACCTTATTAAAAAAGCATTAAAAAAGCTTAATAAAAAAGCAGTTTTATCGCTATAAGACCAGGTAGAACAACTGAGCTAAATTGACAAAACATTTTTTGATGCAGAGTTCGTCACTTCCTTAAGTAGGTGGTTAGGTACTTTCCACACAAATCGCTTAATAAACCTATTAATTACTATGACAAAACGTAATATACCATACCTTAACTACTTAACTACCCGTAAATATAGTTTACAAGCATCTCCGCTTCCTCGGAAAGAGGGGAAGCCAAGATGCTGTTGCAAATCCCTACACTATAATCATAGATAAAGCTCATGTCCCGTCGTTGCGCCTCATTCAGAACACACTCCGTCAACACATGATGCACGTCATTTTCTCTTACTATTATGTATATCAGTATATATACCTATATCAGCGTGTATTATGTATATCAGTCCCAGGTTACCATAGTACAGGCTCCGCCTAGAGTGGGATCTAAAGAAGGAATTACTTTGACTATCCGTAAACGAATAATTAGATTTTATTTGACAGTTGTTTTAGTTGTTGTTCAGTTTTAGTTTTAGCGGTACATTTTCTGTTTTAATAAACAATTTAATCATCGCGCCATCACATCATACCTTCATTACAATGTAACAAGATGATTACAAAAACAATTTTACCCCAAGTGAACAATATTGGTGGAGAAAATCTAAAGTTTACATTTTATCTAACGCGAGCAGTTGGAGCTAATAATAATTTTCATTAAATCCTTCTCACTTAATTACCTGCTCTACGGGAAGTTCACAAAAGTATACAGTATGCTGTGCTAGATGTGGCTTTAATTTAGAATACCAAAAATACGCATTAAACAGCATCAAACATATTTGCAATCGCGCAAATATATTCTGTGGCTCAGCATTCAACTCCAATGTCCAAATGACACAGAGGGCTCAGAATGGCTGAACTTTATCAAATGCTCCATGGTTCTTAAAAACCACTGAGTTGCATAGTGAACTAAGAGTCAACCCGATTAATGCCGAAATAAAAATAATATTCGACAAAGTACAAGAAACGGCTTAGTAAACACCCCAACCATCTGGCGTCACAATTGACCATTATAAGTTATCCTAAGATGCTAAAAAGACGTCACATCATACCTATCTTGAAATTGACGAAAAGGGGAGACACTCGATGGAGACGCCATCATAATATTGCCTGGAAGAAAATGTGTTTAGTGATAAAGTCTCCTACTGATCTTTGTATTTCCTATATTGAAGTTTATCCATGTAAAGTTTTTGTAACAATAAAGTATATATTTATAGTAACGGATGCTATCTACCAACTCGGCTGGGCAGCGTTCCGGAAACTTAACCTGTGACTTAACGAAGTCTTCTCGTCAAAAATACCCCAGTGCCTCAAGACAAGAGTCTTCAACCAATGTGTGTTACCAGTCATTACTTATGGCACTGAAAGGTGGTCAACCAAAGAGGCCTCATAAATAAGCTCATAATCGCACAACGAGCTATGGAGAGGGCTATACGCTCGGGGTTTCTCTACGTGATCGAATCAGAAATGAGGAGATTCGTAGACGAACTAAAGTCACTGACATAGCCCAAAAGATAAGCCAGTTGAAGAGGCAGGGCACATAGCACGCAGAAAAGATGGCCGATGGGGCCGGAAGGTTCTGGAGTGGAGATCACGGACCGGCAAGCGCAGCGCAGACAATCCGGGGCCCAAGTTTTTTAATTGAACAGCGTTCGAAAATTGACGTTTTTGACGTGGTCTGCTCGCTATTGTATTCTGCACGGCCATTAGAGTGGCCATTTTTTCGATTTCAATCAACACTTGTTAGCAGCTGTGATACATAATAGCCCTGCTGGTTGTGTTGCTATAGTGGTATACATCGTGACGTTTGTTTTTTTAAGGCAAAGATTATTCTTGCGTATCCGATTGTTTTTCATTAAAGTATTAAACACTCAGTTTCTGTGACATTTTGAAGGTTATTAGATAGCAAAATGATTAAAAATGTATACTAATTGCGTTTTCGCTAGCAAACCACTGTATTGATGTATTGATTGATGCTTGATTGATAGAAGTTGCCAATGTTGCCACCTAATTAAGAGTTTTCACTCTTAATTAGGTGGCAACATTCGCTAGCCGCAGCACAGCCATACGCCGCGATTTGAATTGGTTATAAAACTGTGAGAATAAGATCTAACATACTACCGAATCTGAATCGCAGTAGCATCGCAGTAGCGTGGCGTTTGGTCAATAGCAAAGAGACTTGGGCCCCTAATATAAGCCGCAGGACGACGTTGGATGCAAGTCGCTTCCAACCGGTCCTTTTGAAAATTTATAGGCATATATTCAGCAGTGAACGTCCTATGTATCGGGGGACATAACGTTGAAGTTCAAAGATTTAGGTCGCACTGGAACTATTATGAGCAGGTGTGACGTTTAGCATCAGTCCAACGACTTACCTCGTCACTAATTACTTAGTATTAAAAAAAACATGCAAAAGGGAAGATCGTACAGTGAAACAAGCGTACTTAGCTTCTCAGCACCCGGTAAGCCATCCTACTGGAACTCCTGAAACGATAAGATGGAGGACTTGCGCAAACTACACATCAATTTTAAAGGTTGCGCAAATAAAGAAAAGCGGTAGCTGATATTGTCGGAGGCCAAGATTTTAGGTCTCTACGCCAATTACGTTAGTAGAAAAGTATTGTGTTACTGCGATAATCCTATCACGTCGATACCTTATCAAATTGTATAAAATAATACTTTACTGACGTCATACAATCGTAACGTAACTTTATCCTGACTCACAATCCATGAAGCCGAGATATACCGTATCGTATATTCTCGTACGTGTGTAAATATGCGATAGGTGGGGTATTGTGATTTCACATTAAATACTTCATAGAGCAGCTCATCGATACTCTTAGGCTGGCCTCAGACAGCAGGAATGGCTTTCTGGATTCATAATCTTAATTCATATTATTAATTCAGAAAGCCCGGAATACCATACAAAATCAGTATACTCCGCACGCATTCTGATTTTTTCAGATTATGTTTTTTTCAGATCGATGAATCCAGTATTTGCGTATACATTTTTTTTTATTATGTAGAGCCAAAAGTAATGCGATTAGTATTAATTTTCTTTCATAGAGTCGTGTGCATGTGCCGGGAATCACGAGACTACTGATCAATCTGATTGTTTAAGATATGTGTGAGACAAGGTGCCGGAATTAAGATTATGAATTCCAGATTATGAATCCAGAGAGCCATTCCGGCTGTCTGAGGCCAGCTTTATATCGCAGACTTTAGAATTATCATACGCAGTTCGCGCACCTGCACTGAAAGTCTATATAGATAGCGATCGCTTTACAACCAACAGCGGTCGGTAAATCGACAGACTACTAATTTACCTTAGCTGCGGTCATCTTCGCGAAGACTCCTTGTAACAGGCCGCGCTAACGTCCAATCATAGGCTGTAGTGCTAGTGATTTACTGATCTATGAAGCCCTGCCCGGTACCAGAATAGCCACACTAAGTGACTAAATGTCTAGTGTGTGGCGACTTACCGACCGATGTCAGTTGTAAAGCGATCCCTGTCTATGTAGAGACTACCGCTTCTGGCATCTTACAATACTAAGAAACGTGGTCACTGTAACTCTTCCACTTACTAGAGTAGACGAGTTAGAGTTTTAGACCACCGTTTCTGTGGAAAATTTGGACTAGAATCGCTTTTTCAACGTGTTAATGATGCTATGTCGACTGCTTTTATTGTTTCTTACAATACTAAGAAACGTGGTCACTGTAACTCTTCCACTTACTAGAGTAGACGAGTTAGAGTTTTAGACCACCGTTTCTGTGGAAAATTTGGACTAGAATCGCTTTTTCAACGTGTTAATGATGCTATGTCGACTGCTTTTATTGTTTCTATGTCGATTATTTCATTTTGTGTTTTGTCCTTGATATTATCTCCAAAAATTATTGATTTAGTGCCCGGCTGGCTCAGCTTAGAGGTTTCAATAGAATACCACACACATACACAGTTACTAAGTTTATTTACAATAGTTTTACTTTGTTACAACATAATCACACGTAATAATACCGAAATTACAGAACAATAATACGAGCCGCCTCGCTGCAGTCGCGGTATCGCGCCGGTAGTCTCGCGTCCCTCGTGAGGGCGCTGCCTGCACCGCAAGCGCGAGTCGTGGCGGCGCTGCATTGGTATTGGCTTTCCCTGAGCCCGCGAATATTCAAATCGGGTGAGCTACCACCGCGTGCTATATTGTTCATTATTTCTCCCTTGTCTCCGTAGAATAACCCTTTATAATTAATTCCCTTTTGTCAACCCCTTAGGTCATTAGACACGATTTTTAATCCATCCTTACTAATAAAAACACTCTGTCTCTATTTGTTTCCTCATCATGTCTAAACGACTGAACGGAACGTACTTAATTAAATTTGGGAAGAAGATTTATTTATTTATTATTTATTTATTTCAACTAGAACGGTTATGTACACCACTTACACTAATGATAAAACAAAACTAACTTAATACTCATTACAAAAATGTCAAAATACAAAACAAATGTCAATTAAAATATCAATGTCAGAATAATACAATAATTATACATTACCAAGATAGATTACATCCCGAGGATGGACATAGGATACTTGTCATCATCATCATCACTATCATCCATCACCACACATATCAAACTTCGAGGCGCAGTTAGTATCATATACTTACCTACCTACAATTGAGTTGTTGTCGTATACAAATTTATACAGACAGTGACTTTGTGCCACACGGTACACACTTACTTAAAGTACCTACCTACTTAATATGTTTACGCATAAGTAAACATAGTATTACCTACATAATCTTATAATGCGTACTTAAAATAGATAAAAACATAATCACACCTACCTATATTACACAGCTCAAAACTATACACACCTACAATTTTACGTAAAGACAATAAACTTCGTAATCAAAGTCAGCTACCTACCTACGGGATGGCGGGAAAAAGTCAAACAATGGATATCGTTGATCTTGTTTCGTTTATCTCGATGATAGATTTTTATCGGCTATTTTCCCAACTAATGTAAAGGCTAACAACGGCATTACTTATAAACGCTGCTTTAGTTTATAAAGCGTCATTTTGTACGGCGCATAACAATTTTGCTGTGCGCACTACTTAATAATGTCATTTAAAGATAAGTTAAAGCAGCGTTTATAAGTAAGGCCCTAATTTATTACGAATTAAGGCTTCAATAAATCTGAGTTTAAGATCAACACCTCGCCATATCATTTTAGTGCCACCCTAATTTTAACAATTAAATTTCAGCTGCTATTATGCCAGCATTGCACTAGTCAGCACGAGATTATGTTCAACATTCATATTACAATTCATAAAGTATTTTTAGCCGGGGCATTTGTTTTAGGTTTTTTTACTCTTGTTTAGTGCCATCATTTGTAATAACTAGTTTGTTTTCGCACAATTAAAAAAAAAATAGCCCCATCACCACCTGGCAAGTACCTTCATTGCAATTTAAATTAGTATCAGATAGATTGGTACCTACCCTTTGTCATAAGAGTGAACCTTCTGTGACTATTTGAGTATGTACTATTTGAATCAGCGCCATCTACCAGCTTTATCTTGAACAACTGGTAATAATTGGTAACAAAATATAGTAAACAAATTTGTGACAATTAATTCTTCACTGGCAAGCGCGCCACCTATTCGAAATGTATCGAACTATTACGAATCAATGTATGGTAGTCAAGTTGATGTGCCTAAATATAATAATACCACAGCGTAAATAATACTAAAATACAAAATTTTATCGTGTTGATAAATTTAGAATGTTGTTGTCATGAATATATCCAAGGTTGAGCTTTGAAAACTGTATTTGTGTAGCTTTCTTGTTCACATTCGTTAAGTAAAAATTATTCTTAGGGCAGTAGAACTCTTTGTGCATGAGTGTGTTTAGCAAGTATGCCACCATACCTTTTTCTACCGTGAAGCACTAATGTTCGTATTACTGTGTTCTGGCTGGAATGGTATTGTTGCCGGCAAAATTACAGCGTCGCAGGCGCAATGCTTTTCGTCTTATGACGATGCATTGGTAGGCAGAAGTTAGCACTTAAGTCCAGGTCTCGTGCTTGTAGAAGATTACATAAAACAAGTAATAAAAGCAAAACCTAGGTATAGTATTATAGTATAGTATATATAATCAGTAGTAATCAGTCATCACAACATATACGTAATTACGTAGGTTATAGGACTCTGCGATGATTCTTTAGGTCACAGAATAACTAGATAATAATAAAAAAATAAAATCCTCCTTTTTTTAGAAATCGGTTGAAAATCAAGCTATATTACATTGTCGCTTCCAGTAAATTATACCATTCAAGACGGCAAGAATTCATTAAAATTTCCCATTCTCCGTCGCCGCAGTGAGTCTGGCAGATGCATTTTCCACTTGAAACGTTTTATTCCCGCAAAATATCCTCCGTTGTTTGACGACATTGTCTGCGTTGTTTGACGACATTGCCTGCGTTGTTTGACGTCATTTCTTAGTTGTTTGACGACATTCTTTGAAAGTAGTTAACATTGTAAATGACATTTCTTGGAAGTGACTACTTATAGTGGAATATCATCATCATAATCTTACTTCTATTATTCTCCCTTTGATGAGGGAACGGCTCAATAGATCTTTCGTTAATCACATATGGCTGGAACTGACACCTTCATTAATCTTCACTGGAAGTCCTCGTGGATAGTAACAGATACAGCTGTTTTTTTTCGGGTGATAAGGTAAAGTTGAATGTTGCTTTGCTTGTTATTCTTTAGTCGCAAATGAACATTTTACTATCTATATAAACTGAAACGGCGCAGTCGCTCTTAGTTATCCCTAACCGTACGAGGACTAATATAACACATTCACCATTGGGGACAGAAGGCTACATTTAAAATGTTAGTCTACCTAGGGGGTCTAAATTACGCTCGAAAAGTAATTCTAGCTAGAATTACAGTAGCTGTCTAAACAAGTATATACATGTAGGTACAATATCTGCCAGGGCTCACCTGGACTCATCCACAATCTGCTCTCTTCATAAGGAATGTGTTTTACTGGTACTTGAAATGACGTATGTTGTAAAAGAAAGCAGCAAACTAAAAATGGCGATTTTGTGCGTATAAGTAACAAGGAACATTTGTAAAAGTTGTACTCCAAATTAGTCCAAATACATTTTTAAGACTATCACAATTCAGAAATGTGATCCATATACTTAATTAACTGAAGATATGAGACATTGTCCTATAATTATGTAGGGTTCCGATGGTGCCTTCAATAATAGTATCTAACCCTTTAGTAGCATTCAACAGAACAACGGGGCGCAATCTTCATAGAAATAGGAATACTGAGGGAAATAAAAACTTGTAATACAAGATATTTTTAATACAAACTTATACTCCTGCACTAGGTTTCCGCATGGACCATGGTCCAACAATGGTGCAGGAAACTATTATATGCATATGTATGTTTGGAAAATGAAATTTGTAGATATGATGACTACCAAGTCACTAACGCTGCTGTCGCAGCCAAGGTCGCAATTGAATCTTTAAGAATATCACTAATAGGTACATCCTTCAGACAAACTTGTATGTAGACAATCAGAATAATGGCATCTGATAAACAGCCTGTTTATATTCTCTGAGCAAATCGTGCGCGATCCTCTAAGTATCGCATTGATACGCATTGCTAAACATGGACGAACCAAGGGCTTTTACACTTGGGGGAGCAATATCCTCACGGATAATGCATAATTCCCTCCAAGTCCCTAGATCCGCTCCGAACTATATGACGAATTCGTACTCGTATATAGTGTGAGCGAGTAGTACCTTTTATAATTTCAGTAGTTTATACGACGTTGACAATTTTTTAAGTATTGTTGCCAAGGTATGAATAGTTTTTTGACATCTAGAATTAATTTATAGATAATAAGCAACATTTATACTGTCATTGCTTTTATATATAATTTTAGTATTATCCTTTGTTGTAACATTGTTTCTCGCAATCAAATGTTGTTGCATACAGTTAGGTGTGCTTGATCAGTGCATTGGCATGAGTGTTCACATTTATAATATATAATTATATTGTAAGTCTATCCGTGTAGACCTACAATTAGCTTTCTGTATCTAATTAAGTAATTTTTTTTCATTATGTTTGTTTTCTGCTGGTTTTCCACATAAATAAATAAATAAATAAATAGTTTGCACGAAATAAAAATCTATCACGATCGATGATAGAAAAGATTGACTATCTAAAGGACATGTTATTTATATTTGGTGGTCATAGCGTATATTTAAATATACCCTCTATGCTTCTTTGTCCATTTTACCTCCTGACGAGAGGCGGCCAGTCACCTACTGGCTACTATTATATATTCTGTGGCTACGGTTTGTTCATAGTGTATATGATACAATTTTGTTAGTCCTGATGTCCTTTTTATGTGGATATTATAAACAGAATAAGTATATTGTAATTCTGTATTTTAGGGATGACATTGGAAAAATACTTAATACACATTTCATATGTTTGGTCGTCTCCCTCTCCCCACTACATTTCTAAGCGATGTGACGTAGAAACTTGTAATCTTCCTTTATAGGTCTTGATAAAAACTGTCTTCAAAAATTATATCGATCGTAGTTCGACAATAAAAGAGTGATAGAGATAAATATGCAAAATACGATAAATACGATGTCCCAGTGCAAAGGCCTTAAAAACAAGTCCCATAGTAGGCTTCTATTTGATTGTACCATAAAAAAGTATGTGCTATCCTATTTTTAGTATGACCTGATATACCTCTCAACAAGTTATTTTTAAAGAATATAAGTAAGAAATAAATACTAATTTGTAGGTAATAAAACAAGATAAACCTGATATTATTATTTATTTATTGTTAGCTACGCACCGAGGTTTTACCCGCGTGGTGATGGATGATGATATTGACTATCATATGTGCTTTCCCAGGATATAATCTAAAACCTTGTCAATTTTTATAACGATCCGTTCAGCCGTTTAGGCGTGACAAGGTAACATACAGACAGAGAGA
Organism: Selenia dentaria; assembly: GCA_917880725.1. NCBI lineage: Eukaryota > Metazoa > Arthropoda > Insecta > Lepidoptera > Geometridae > Selenia > Selenia dentaria. The sequence continues at coordinate 30,640,874 of OU862885.1, read as the reverse complement.
TACAGTTTTAATTTTTTTTCGCAAATACATCAGCTATCTTCCAGTGAAAATCTCATTATAATCGGTCCAGCCATTTCAACAATTATAAGCATATACCTATGTTCTACTTAGTTTTTTCGTGAATCACTTTCATTATGTTATGCCCCCGTTTGTGGACCTAAATAAAATCCTTGGGACACTCCCGAGTTAGGGATTTAGTAGCGTTGTCTTACAAGGCGTATGTAAATCCTACAACTTGGCTGGCTTAGCAATTCGTTTGGATCAAGAAATAATCTTGCCAAGGTCTTATTTTAAATGGAATTCAGCGCTTTTTTATTGAAGATAGAAAAAGAGAAATCGAACAAATCTTGCAGAGTTGTCTTGTAAAAGAAATTTGATAGTAAACATAATATATTTTTTTGTAAATAATCTTATCTATGTGCAAAACTTCGACAATAAGTGCACTGGCTATGGGGTTTGCAAATTAAGTATGCCTTGAAAATGTGGCTTGCCTCAAAGAGTTGTCGAATGTAAAACAATTTAATATCATTTATTATGTCGCATAGTAATATCATAATGACGTGTTTCAAACCTATTAAATAAATAAAACCAAAATATCTTTACAGTACTTTCTCAATCTTTATTAACTTACGGCAGAGGAACAAAAAGATCACCAGCCCTCCTTGCACCAACGACAATACCTTCCCAAGTTTCCAAGCAAACCTGCTCGATATATCTCGGGTCAAGATGGAATCCTTCAAAACCACCTGCCAGACCTGGCAGCTCATAAGTGTAAGCTAGAGGAACTCCTATGTAATGAGCATAGTCTTCAGCAGCGCCAGCAACACCGTACCCTATCACCAGGAGTGAATTGCCCACGATATACCTAGGAAAGTAGCTAAGAGCTTTATCATGGATTGCATCAGCCATGGCGATACCAACGGTATGCAATGCCAGAGCATTGTTCGAGAGAGAACCGTCATGCCCCCAAGGGTACAACATCATGCTGCCGTAACTATGCATAGTTAGATACAGCGCCATTCTATGCAAATTCTCATTAATGATGTCACGCACGACTCGAGTCTCGATTTCGGAGAAGGCTCGGTTGCCAGCATAAGTATCACTGCAGGGGTTGTTACTGGTGCCGACGGTGTTCCAGACAAAGTCGTAGTTCCTGTTGCCGTCAACTCCAGGGCAGAGGTAGCTGATAGAGTTGGTGTCTGTAGAACGTGTCTTGCGCCAGAAACGGTTCTGAAAGAAAAAAAAAAGTTCGTCAATCTTTTAAATTTAGCCTGAAATACGCCTGATTAGAATCTCGTATGATTAAGCAAGATTTGCCGAAAGCTACTTGTAACCATTTAGGATTTAAATAGAGTTGCTATAGAGAGAGAGAGATCGATTAAAAATGTTAGCTTTACAGGAGTGGTGGAAGTCGTGCTTAAACCAATTTGATGGCAGATTATAATAATTTTATTACTTATTTATTTGTGCTTATTACCCCTTTAGATACGTTACCGTATGACAGTACTTCAGAACATTAAACCTTAGGGTCTTTATTAATAAACGTTGCGTAAACCTATATTAGGTGTAACATGCTTTGTCTTGCTTTCACGTGTGACATTTACTGCAAGCGAAAAATTGACAGATAGGTAGATGTTTTAACTACTCCGGGTGTACGCCAAGTTTATAAATAAGGCCGCGAAAGTCTCATTTCTTATTTCACATTAAATGACTACTGGATATTACGAATTCGAATTTTTGTTCTAAGCTATTTTTAATAACCACAAATTTGTTGTATTCACAATTTAAGTGCGCATATGATATTAAGTAGGGTTTTTAGGTTTTGATCTTTGGTAATCCTTTATTTTTGTATGTAAATCATTTATCTATGGCTTTTTAAATTCCTAATGCCTGTATAGCTAATTTAAAACCTCTTTAATTAGACATGCCCTATTGACCATTAAATGGACTCTGACAAGGTTTGAACTTGCATCTTCCGGATTCGCCGGACTTTCGTTAACATTAAGAATTGGCGGTTTAGATCACATAGTAAGAATAATTAGACCGTTTTTAAACTATCATGGTCACAAACATAAGAGACATATCAACGGGATAATTTGAATATCTCTTATAATTAGACTGGTTAGATTAGACCTACATGTGGAAAAGTTCTTTAGAGGCAATTAAGCAGTTTAATTAAGCAGTTCATTAATTAAGTTAATAACATTTACTGTGGAATTTGCCCAAAGCGTCTGCTTCTACACATTTCAATTTTTAAAATTTACTTTGAATACCATATTAATACCATTAGTACTGTTACCTACTTCGAAGAGTAATATTCTTCCGGCATCATTTTCAAAATGTTTAATTCTAAAACTTTTATGAACGTCTATTGTACTTACCGTAGTAAAAGTGAATTTATATCCATCAGGATTGACCATGGGCAGTAGGATCCAGTCGAATCTCTCCAGAAGATCAGGTTCGGTCACATCTTCAACCAGCTTCTTGATTGCCCAAGTGACAGTAGGAGGGGAGATCCATTCCCTGGAGTGGATACCACCGTCGATGAAGATGACAGGTTTGCTCTCATCTTCAAAGTTTGTGGTGGAAATCTTCAGGTACTTTATGGGGCGACCTTCGAAAGAGTTTGCCGGAGTGACAAGAGTGACCAGATCAGGGTAGCTGGCGGCAATCTCGTCGAGGTAAGCATCGATCTATAAAAATCAATCTATTTTTAAATATATATTACCTTTTATTGAATTGTTATATATTACCTAAGTATTTTATAATGATTTGATATTTTTACCATTCATTTTGAAAGTCGTGTTATATCGTTAGAAGAAATTAAATAGTTTTTAAAATTATTACATTTAATAAATATGGCCAAAACACATTTAAGTTCGTTCGTAAGCCAAGATCGTTAATATAAGATAAGATTATCTAGAGCCACTAAGAGTTAAGTACTTTAGTAGTAAACCAGCTGCGCCCCGCGGTTTCACCCGCGTGATTATGGGTGATGATCATGATGATGAAAAGTCATTCTCCAGGATATAACCTATCTCCTTGAAAAACTTCATTACAACCCGTTCAGCCGTTTAGGCGTGATAAAGTAACAAGCAGATAGAGATACAGAGTTGTAAACGTTTTTATAATATTAATATGGATATATATATATACTCCTATATCCATATAAATGTTAATAATATACGTATAGACTACACACATAAGTATGAAAATATACGAAAGAACTCAGAATTAACTATACTATGAATGACGAACACGTGTTCAATATCAACGGCACATAAAAAGTATTGGCACGGCTTTGGTTACCTATTTAAAATAATCATTAGTGTTTTATATAAAAACAGTTGGACAAGATGCCAATGACGGCTTTACACTATATCTACTCTACATTTTATCTAATACGTAAATATCTAGACATAGTACCGATATTTTTTGTTCTTACGTAACTTATGACCCTAGTATAATATAGTAAAGTAGTAAAACTACTCCGGGAGTATGACGTCATCTGGCAGCTGACAACAGCTGTGAGCGGTGCGTCTGCGCACGTCACGTGCACCATAGTTCCTTCTGAGAAAACTAGATGGCGGACCTCAGCGAGCGCCCGAATCCTGCATCGCGGTGACGAGATTCTCCGGCGAACAACAAGCGCGCGCGCGAAGTTCAAATTTGACAAGACCTTACTTCATAGGATCATTTCTATAGTAAGTTCTCCCCAAGACTAACACTATACGTGAGTCGCGCCTAACCACGTTGATGAGACGTGGCGCGGTGTCCTGAGCGTGAGACGGGCGGTGGTGTTCCATCACCAGCCTTCGATGATCGTTCGCTCCCTTTCACGGGGGAGAGTGGGGCACTGTCGCTTTCTGAGTGGTTAGGATTTTTAAACCCCTTTTAAACAATTTAAAATCACGTAAGGAACTACATGATTGTATAAATGATTGTGAAAATTAAATAAATGGCTTCATCCGCGTGGTGATAAACGCTCATTATTGATATTATTTTCGTGTATTTGTGTATAGATGTGTTTTATGAGTGACCACCAGTAACCATACCTTGTTATAATGCAAGTGTAGCGTAACGTTATATTCTCTTTAATAAGTCCTATGAAGATAGGAAAGAAATACAGGTAGTTATTTGAAAAACACGAAGGAAACCGACCTACGATATCATCCACATACGCGAACACCTTTTTTCTATTATTAAGCGAGCATAGCTCGAAAAGTTCAAATGATCTACTAAAACAAAAGGAATTATAAAGTAACACAAGTATGACGTCATCCGGTATTTATATCCAAAAGACGAATGAATGTAACTGGTGATATGTGATAACACGACGTCATAGTGACATCAGCTACGCACGTGAACGTTAGTTCCTTCAAAGAAAACTAGATGGCGGATCGCAGCGAACGCCTGAATCCTGCATCGCGGTGACAAGATTCTCCGGCGAACAACAAGCGCGCGCGCGAAGTTCGAATTCGGCAAGACCTTACTTCATAGGATCATTTCTATAGTAAGTTGTCCCCAAGACCAACACTATACGTGAGTCGCGCCTAACCACGTTGATGCGACGTGGCGCGGTGTCCTGAGCGTGAGACGGGCGGTGGTGTTCCATCACCAGCCTTCGATGATCGTTCGCTCCCCTTCACGGGGGAGAGTGGGGCACTGTCGCTTTCTGAGTGGTTAGGAGTTTTAAAACCCTTATTATTTATACATATATAGAATAGTGAGCGATAACGCAGTTCCTGAAATTATCATTGGCGTTCGTTCAGCGCCACAGTGGTAGTTTATTTACCTAAATTCCTAAATAAATACCAGCGTTGCCATTTACACGGCAGTATATTCATTGCCGTGTTCTGAAACACGGCAATTCAGTTAAAACTACTTTTTCTGATAATTTGATAGTTGACCAGTCATTACAACACACACCACTATACTACACTACACTAGACATAGTCATTTCTCCTACTTATACATTTGTTTCCGACATCTTATTACCTTTATTAAAAAATGTAATGCCAGAAGAAGCAATCAGTGAGCAAATCCGGGAAACATTACCCACATTAATACCTATAGTCAAAAAGCTGCCTATATACAGGAGATGAAGATCGATGAAATAATCAGAAAATCGATTACAAGTGGCGAATGATGAAGATATATGGAAGAGAAAAATACCTAAATATAAACTGAACAAAGATGAATAATTTTTTTTATAAATTTGTATGATGACTGGGAAGAATAATGTTATTGTCATATTTAATCTTACGTGCTAATTTAAAAAAAAAATATGTACACGGCAAATTTTCTAGTTTTTACACCAAAACACGGCAATCCAGATCCCAAAACACGGCAACTTAAAATTTTGAAATGGCAACCCTGATAAATACACTAAACTTTTCCTAATTTATTATGCAATATTTGTTACTCACTTGACTCACAGAGGTTCATTGATTTATTAGGTAAGCGTGGTTGTTGGTGGTAGTTTAATGAAAGTTCTCAACGAAATCTTTCGATGCTTGGAACGCGTATCCACATGCAACTGATGCATTACAAAAGTTAAATCTCGAGAAAGCTGATGAAAGTAACGCTGCCCTTCTTCAAGAGTATGTTTGTTACCTCATTACTTTCAACTGGGTGAACCGATTCTCAAAATTCTATTGTTTGAAAGCTGCAGGTGCTTCCCGTGTGGTGTCATTTAAATTTCATCAAATTCGGTGCAGTAGTTTTTGAGATACACTCCAATAACTGAATAGAATGGAAGTCGGTATTATTTTTTTCAAATTGTACTTGTTCCTACCGACTTCCAAAAAGGAGGAGGTACTCAATTTGACTGTTTTTTTTTGGTTCTTTTATGTATTTAAGGTACTTCAATTGGATAAGGATTAATTTAAAGTTAAAAAAAAAGTGTTTCATTTAAAGTTTTAAAAATCGCTAAAAGCAATTAATACCTGTTTATACTGTAATAACATTTGAATTGAATGTATATGAATGTATATATTTTCACATTTATAAATAATAATAAACTTTATTTAGATAATCAAGCCTTACAAACTAAGAGACATATAAAAAAACAATTTTTAAACAATACGGCAGCAGCTGGATACAGTTAAGTGTTGGAATTGTTGTTCCCGAAACTAAACATAATAGTTTGTATTTTCGAGAACAGCGTGATTCCTCCATGCATTGAAACATAAACATTGTAGGGGTTATTTAAGTAGACAATTAAAAGTTGTTTACATATTTCATAGTACTTGAATAACAAATATGATCAATATAAAGTGATGCAATAAATAATAATAAAATATATAAATATAGGTAGTACCAATTCGTATACTGTTTGAGTTTAACAATAATCAGTGATTGTTCGAGTAGGACAGTTAGTAACATTAATATCAGATTTTAATAATCATGCAGATGGTGTGTATCAAGCAATAAAGCATGGTCGTGTATAGTATGAAAAGTGTGTGAAAATATGAAGTATGTACGTGACGTCAATCTAGTATATATATATATATATATATATATATATATATATATATATATATATATATATATATATATAGTATATGTTTGTTACTTCATAACTTTTGATAGGGGGAACCAATTCTCAAAATTCTATTTTTGTTTGAAAGCTGGTGCTTCCCGTGTGGTCCAATCTGGTCAAATTTGGTCCAGTAGTTTTGAGTTACACTCCAATTATTGTATAGAATGGAAGTCGGTATAAAATTAAATTGTAATTGTTATTGACGCCGATCGGAGCGAAACTTTAACGAAAACGGGGGTCTGCCGTGGGCTACTGATCGAAATCGCCTTAAGTCGATCCCAGCAACAACCTCCCGGGCTTATATGTCTACTACCTCATATATAGTTGATTTTTAACGCGTCGTATGGGGTTTAAAAAGTTTGTAAAAACTCTTTTGACTGCTTGAAAAGCTTGTCAAGCTCTTCAATAGACGTCCCTCGGTCCCCATAACGGTTAAATTAATTGGAGAGTAAAATTCGATACTTGGATGGATTGCATCGATAACCTAGCGGTCATAGGTAACCTAGCAGTCATAGGTAACCCAGCGTTCATAGCGTCGAGTTATTACACTGGCACGGATTGTCGGAAGACGCAGGTTTGAATCCCGTCTGAAGTGGTATATACGACATGGGTCCCCGTGAATCTTTGAGAGATTTATTTAAAGAAATCAATATATTAACGTTGCCTTCCTTATATGTATTTGAAAATATAATGTATGTTCGTGAAAATTTACATAAATATAAGTTAAATAGTGATCACCACACTTTTAATACCAGAAATACAAATGGGATAGCTGTACGTAGTTTTAGACTTGCGAAGACTAATAAGTCATTCCTAGCAAATTGTGTGCGTTTTTACAATAAAATCCCAAAGCACGTAACTGAGCTCACAGAGGGCAAATTCAAGTTGACTGTAAAAAACGTTTTAATAAAAAAAGCTTACTATAAAGTTCGACATTATATAGAAGATAAAGATGCTTGGAATACTCCACTTCTGGCAAGCTGTCTCTCTGCCACCCATAAAATGTAATATTTGTAGTACCTAAGTAGAAACATTGTAAACATCCATATAAAAAGAATGGCCCCGAGTTTCTTGCCGCTTCTTCTCGGTGGGTTCTATATATTTTGGAACGCGGCGGTAGACTCTTTAAAGTGCATTATAATGAAAAGTTGACGTTCATAAGTGCGTCTTTGATGCCTAAATTGAATAAATGATTTTGACTTTGACTTTGACTTTGAAGATGTGTAACTTTTTCTCTCCAATATTGCAATGTTTGGTGTCGCTAAGCGCTTTAAAAATCATATAAGAAATATGACTACATACCACTTCTAACTCCTGGTAGTTATCGTAAGGCAGCTGTCTTCCATTCCTGGCTTTGGTTGAGTTTTTCTTGGCTTCAATAAGCATGTCGTCATACTCGAGTGCACTAGAAAAAAAAGTCTTTTATATGTTACAATGGGCAAATCTAGTGTTTCAGTAGCTTAATAACAGGGTACGAAGCTTTGACAAACAGCGGGCTTGGCGGTGTGCGACGTTGGCGCGACGTGTTCTTGCCACGCTTACACACCACACTAGCGCCGAGCCGAGCGCGTAAGCGTAGCGTGTTCTGTATGATGACACGCCTTCCATAATAAGCGCTCCAAGAACACGTCGCGACCACATCGCGCCCCGCCAAGAGAGCTGAGGACCAAGGTCTGTGGCGTACTTTTCAAGAGACCTGCAGTGTATGAATGTGGTGATGATGATGATGACAGCATATGCCACACAAAATTATAATAAGCGCAATTTAAACAGTAGAGTTTCTTTCTAGAAACCGGCCTAAGTAGTTGAAAAGCTCAGAGCGTACCTCGCCTTTTCATTCTCAACTTAACCAGAAAATCAAACAATCCATCATGTGATAACGACTTGAAGGATCACCAGTGGCATTTGCAACTGAACATCTCCATCGAAAGGTATACATCGAGCCGTTTGTCCCGGTTGTTTGTTTTTAGAAAGCAATTTTTAGGCTTTGTCGTAAGCATTCGGGCTGAATAAAACCTTTCACACTGTACTTACGTATTTTCATCTTTACATTTATTTGACTACAGGTAGCTATTACCAGCCCTTACCGGTACTAAGGATTATAAGATAAGATATATTAATAATAACAATTTTACCAATCACTGATTATTAATATGGCTTAGTAATCTTATAATCCTTCAAAAATAATGAGGTAAATTCCAATAATTTGCGCACGTAGCTGAGTAAAACTTTTGTTTTCATTAAAATGTATAATGCGCAATCTTAATATAAAATGTCATGAAGTTGAATCGAAACGAATTGTATTATTAATAATTATATTTTGAGAACTCTTACAAGAATTAAATACCTAATAATAGTAATATGGGACAACATCCACAAAAGGTGGATCCCAAAAAAAACCCCAAAGGATCTTCAGGTCCCAAACTAGGCACAGCCTATACTATGGTAACCTAATGCCTGTTATAAATACTAAGAAAGTCAAACAAATATTCATGCACACAAAAGTTTGATCTGTCGGGGGATTGAACCCTGGACCAGCGGCTCAGAAGGAGTTGCTGTTCGCCAACAGTACCAATCTTGTAAAGATTAGACTAGAGAGTAGATTATCCTATAAATATTATTGATTATGTAAGTTTTCATACGTTTCCCCGAATTTGTGCAAATCCTATATCCTATGCTCATCAGGGATAGCGTAGGAATCTAATGGTGAAAGAATTTTCCAAATTGGTTAAGTAGTTTTGGAGCCTATTCAATACAAACAAAAAATTTTTTTCTCTTTATAATATTAGTGAAGGAGACATGGAGACCGCGTCTCGTCAAACGTAGTGTAGGCACGGTGGAGTGACAATATGCGCAAGACGGCTGGCAAAAACTGGATGCGAGTAGCCCAAGATAGACCTAAGTGGCGTGCAATTCGAGAGGCCTATGTCCAGCAGTGGACTGCTACAGGCTGATGATGATGATGATGAAAGAGACATTATCAATTTTACGAGTATATTGACATTTCAGGGCTAACGGTAATAAGTACTAATTTTTCCATGTGACCAGTGACCAGTGAGTCTGTGACCAGACTGAAATGCAGAAATCTGAGCCTCTGCAAGTACCTATCATGCCATCACAGGCAAAACATTTATTTATATAATAAAATAAAAATTCGCTAGATAAAATCAAAATAATGTAAGTAAAATAAATAACCTACTAGGTATAGTAATTTATACTAGGTAAGAATTAACTTTAGAAACGGGATATTTTCAATGTATTCTATTTATCCGGCACAGTTGCATGCGCCATGTTCACGATTAAACTTAAGTATCTGCGGGTAGATTTCATGCGCCGACGAAACGGCCTTTTACCGTTTCTTGCGTTCCGTTATATTACCACTGACACAAAAGTCACTTGGAACTCTAGGACCGAGCAGATACCGTAGTCACAAGGTAGTTCTTGAAGAAGAACAGTATACTTACACTTTTACATCAGCAGCATGCACTCTATACATAATATCCTGGTCTTCTAGCATTCGGGTGAAGCCATCTTGATGCTGAGGTTTGACCAGCACCACTCCTTCTCTTTGAATGGTGGGATGGCTGAGTACATCCACCTCGTAAGCATCAGCAATAGGTCTAAATGCTTGCAGCTGAGCTTGGCTTGAAGGTTTTATGTAGAATGATTTCCATCTGAAAAAATAAGGCAGCATTAAATAAAAGATTTGTAACAAAACGTGTGAGCAATAAGTTAGTTGCACCTTAGAACTGTTAGTTTGAAAAGCTAATATTGGTAACGTAGCAATCAACAATAAGTTTCATTATTTTTTTTACATTAGTTAATATTGATTTTTTACATTGAAAAAATTAAATTAAATTAAATTGAATTTTTTTGCATTAGTTTTTTACATTAGCTAATCGACCAGTCATTGAAATTAGGAGAAGGATTTATATATAGGAATATGTAGAACAAATTTTAGTTTCGTTTAGTTAAACTCTGAGATAAGCAGCGATTGATATTACAGGCCTTAGGCAACTTCTCATCTAGTCATTTAATTACATACTCAGACAAAATAAAAAAGTCAAGACAGAATGTTGTGAACAGAGAAGTGAGGCCGGGTGAAATTACGCCTCGGCGTGTCCATACATATTTACATTCAAAAGCTACAACGAAACTACGCCTTGGCTCGTCAGTCGAACTATCGCGGCGCGTGGAAGCAACACGTAAAGTTTTAATTATCATTTAATTTACATTTATTAATTATTGATATTATTTTAACAATTTTAAATTTAATTTTCATTAATATGACAGTACCTAGTCACACACATGTAGTTTAGAAAACCGGCCTCATATTTCTGTTCACAACATTCTGTCTTAACTTTTTTATTTTGTCTGAGATTACATACAGTAAAAAAACGTCCTTCGAGTTTTGAGCCCACGAGGAAATAGATGCCTTTCATGGCGAGGTCGATGTGAAAGGTTCGACGATGAGAAAAGTGAGATGGAGCGTTATGATACTGTTGTATGGTTACAATTTAGCATTGAAAATAGCAATCGTGATTGCGTTCGAGTTACATCGGTTCGGATCAGACTGTATGGAGGTTCTATTGAAATAACATGTTTACGTTATAAACTGACAAGCGCTTACCCTTGATATAGATCATGTTTGGCATAAGCCGCAGCCAAGAGAACCAGCACAAACAAAACCTTCATTTTGAAGGTCTCTATAGAAACTGGACATGTAATTTTTTTATATTATCCAAAAGATTATTCTAATCTCATTGATACTAACAATCTAAGACTTAATCGGATCGATAGGATTAGTGTAGCTATAATTTATATACGTAGTCACTTAAGATGTTTAGTGACTGATAAAACAAGAATCCGGTTACTACTAGGCCACATCAGCACAATAAAAACTTGCCACAAATACGTACCACTTAGGATGTATTTCAATTATTATAGTATTACTTTTTTAAAGCACTAACGCCTGCTTATGGATCTCAAACATTGAAATTTATACCGAGACTCGGACATCGAGCCTCGACCTCGGTGGCCTAGATGGTCATGGCGTCTGACACGAATAGTCAGAAGACGCGGGTTCGAATCCCGTCCGAGGATGTAAGTTTTCTCTGTATAAATTTCAATGTATTTCAGTTAGTTTGCTAGTATCCTAGTAGCCCACATTACATATAGAAACAACATAGAGTTTTTATTGTTACTGTGGTTTTTTTCTATCTGGATGCCAAAAACAACTGCAGGGTACACGAAAAGAAGGGGTTCCTCGACATTTTTGCATAAATCAAACTAACTTTACCATTCGATTCGTTGTAAATGGAGCTTTTCGTAGGATGTATTCTAAACAGTATAGAAGGAGGTCGTTTTAAAGATAATCCACATTAATAAAAATCTGTCCATGACTAAAAAGAGCCCATTGCAGCTCAAACCTGAATAAGAGGTGCACATTGCATGCGAAACTGGTAAAGAAGGTTCTCATTCTTCATGCTCAATACAAAAACGCGTCGTAAGCGCGTAGGAGTTACATTGGTGAAATTAGTATAAGTTCATGGTTATTGATTCATAACTTATATTTTCAGTCACACAGGATATGTAAGATATTAAACATACAATTCATTGGTATTAACCATGTCTTGTTAAGTAGTCATTTAAATTTCAAAGTTTAATTGGCAATCATCTCTGGTTGTTAGTTTTGTTGATGAGCCCGTTCTTTTCGGGTACCCTTCTACTGTTAACATACAGAAAACGATAAATTAACACGACTCACACCCAAATTTGAATCAATCAACCTACAATGAACTATGGACGTCGCATGTCTATTCATCAGTCTCTGAGTTTTAGACAAAAATATGTGAATGGTTTCACTCTTATATCTTTTTAGTATAGTTTTTTATCAAAGTCAAAGTCAAAATTATGAACGTCAACTTTTCATTATAATGTACTTTAAAGACTCTACCGCCGCGTTCAAATATATAGAACCCAACGAGAACAAGCGGCAAGAAACTCGGGGCCATTCTTTTTATATAGATGTTTACAATGTTTCTATAACAAATATATAAATACTCGTATTCTATAATTCTACTTAGGTACTACAAATATTACATTTTATGGGTGGCAGAGTGACAGCTTGCCAGAAGTGGAGTATTCCGAGCATCTTTATCTTCTATATAATGTCGAACTTTATAAGTAAGCTTTTTTTTATTAAAACGTTTTTCACAATCAACTTGAATTTGCCCTGTGTGAGCTCAGTTATGTGTTTTGGGATTTTATTGTAAAAACGCACACAATTTCCTAGGAATTACTTATTAGTCGTCGCAAGTCTAAAATAGGTACAGCTATCCTATTTGTATTTCTAGAATTAAAAGTGTGGTGATTACTATCTTATCATATCCTATTAGTTTTCGATATCCAGCAATCACCCATTGTATAAGTTATTGAATCCCATTCCCTTTACACATAAACACAATCATTCTTGCACACTACTGCCTTCGTGGTGAAATAGCTGTCACAGCGTTGGACGGATGACTGTGTAAAACTTTTTTATTTTTGATATAGGCACCATTCAGTCATCCTACAATAAAAAATTCCGTTCTAATTGGAAATACTTTAAAAATAATATAATCGTATTGGAAAATAAATCCAATTTTCCAATAGAGTCCAGTATTGAGTTCAACAGCCGATCCGCGAGTTATGAACCAGAGGGAAAAACTTAATAACAATCGGGAACCTTCCTCTTTAAGTATCGGGATTTTGTGGAGCTGGTAACACCCCCTCGATTGTGATAAGCATTTTGTTATTTATAACTACATCAGTCTAATTTCTTGTATTTTAGGTACATTTTAATTAATCGAAACGTCTAGTATATGGGGATATTGTTTAACAAACTTTTTAGACACAATAGGGTAAATAAAGTATATAAACATATTATACAATATTTTTTTAGGATTTCGCGTTTATTATACATTGAAATTAAACAACTTTGAATTGATGAAATCGCTATATAAAGGGTCCTTTTTTAAATTTTTTTTTCTATGGCCATGACGCGAATAAAGGTTCTTTCAAATAGAGCGGGTCGATGTTGACAGTTAGTGGCGGCCAGGTTGTTTTGGCGACATCTGTCAAACGCGTTGTTATTTCTTCAGTTACTGATGCCACCATGGCAAGTTACATAATTGAGCAGCACGTCCAAATGATAAAACTTCACTATATATTTATATTATAGTACTTATATATCGCTATATAAATAATATATTTTAAGGGATTTATAACCTAACTTATAACTAGATGGTAAAAGTAACATTGTTTACGCGCGAAAGCGAGGCCCCATATGTACGAGTAGATCCACCCTACTTCTTTCTTTTTTCAAGATAGGGTGTAAAATATAGGATATAAAGTGATATGTGGAAAATAATTGCCATCGTCATGGTTACAATTATATCAAACAGTTTAGTGGCCGCGGTACAATTAATAGCTGCGCAATATAATAATAATAATCGAATAGACACCAGGGAAAATACAATTTCTAAAATTTTTACCCAGTTTCCATTCAATTAATTACCTACCTAATCGAAATGTTAAAATCCGATGTTGATAATTAATTATTATTGAAAAGACTAACGTAGTCATTTCGATCACCAGCTTTCAAATAAAAAGAAAATCATCAAAATTAAAAAAAAAACTATATTTAAATTTTAACAATACCTATTTAATTAATTAAAGTACTATAATTATTATATTTAACTAATAATTAGTTAATTTTGTTGGCGTTCGCTAACCGTTCATACCAGCATTTTGCGTATTTATTACTAGTTTTCTACCGACTTCCAAATAGGAGGAGGTACTCAATTCGACTGTTTTTTTTTATGTTTGTTACCTCATTACTTTCGATTGGATTGACCGATTCTTAAAATTTTTTTTTTGTTTGAAAGCTGGTGCTTCCCGTGTGGTCCCATTTATATTTCATCAAAATCGATCTAGTATATTTTCAGTTACACTATAATAACTAATTTTTACCATAGTAATAGAATGGAAGTCGGTATTAAATTTTTCAAATTGCACTTGTTTATCTCACTAGATGCATGTATGGGATTTTGGAACGCGCACTCTTCATATTTTTATTATTGTTGAAGACTAAGTTGGATGCGTTGCGTCACTAAGACAATGAATATGAGGAGTGGAACTCCTTGGTAGTGAGCTGTGAGCAATATGAAAGTGGAAATAAATGACAGAATCTATCTACAGCGGCCTATTTATATCCTGAACGTAGGCCTCCTTCAATCTCCTCCAATCTCTACGGTCTTCAGCTTTTAACATCCAACCAGCCAACGGCATTTAAATGCCGTTTTTAACCTATAATGTATCTATAGTTTTGAGATATTTTAGCAAATTAGTATTATTTTAATAAGTATCTAGACAAATATTTTTAACTAGATTTATTTTATATTAGGAGTTGTAGGTACTTACCTATTGAAGTGAGGGTATTGGAGCGGGTACCTTCCTATGGGAGGGTGAACCGATTCGTTACGTAACGCGTTACGGCGCCAGTCTATCTGGCTTCCCTTTCTCTCACGCATCCTCTCTTACTCTTACCCAGAGCGCTAGACTAGTTTAAGTTATCACTTCTGTCGGGTGTCCCGAGACGCACAACTTTTTTTAATTATATTACTCGTATATTGATTAACCAACCATGACCTGCGTGACGTCTGTTCTCATGTTTCCATGCTTTTGGTGGTCTTCAGTGCTCATCAGGAAGAAATAGCAGAATAACTAATAGAAAATGATCTGTGCACAATGGTAGCAAATCTACTATAGAGCGATGAAACAGAAATTATGTATATTCAAAAATTTAGTTTATAGATATTAGGTAAAAAACCACTCAAATTGTGCTGTCTTATATGGAACAGAACATCGTTTGTCAGGTAAGCTAGTATAGGATATATAAATGTGAATTTAGGATAAAAGAACTATTGAAACAACGTGTAATGGTTCGCAACAGACAGACTTTTTTTTTTTATAGACAAATCACAGTCTACATATATAGGTGTTGCCACTAGGCTTCAGTTATCTATATTTTGATACAGACTAAAATCTAACACCCCCACTTATCAAAATAAACTTTATACCTACATATATGTATTTATACACTGAAACATTACAAAGAAACAATTCCCAGTAAATTGATAAACTTGTAATGTTTAACGTGACAGAGACCTTTAGTCAGTACATCAGCAGGCATTTCCTCACTCGGGATATATTTTACTTTTACATATTTGTTCTTTACAACATCTCGAATATAATGGCACTGAACATCTATATGTTTAGATCTATTGTGGCTATGATTACTTAAAGCTAACTTCAATGCACTTTGATTATCACAATACAGATCAATGACATAAAGTGTATCAGTAATTTCTTGCATTAAATTTCTTAAATAGATAGCTTCTCTAGAAGCTTCAGACAGAGCAGTGTATTCTGCCTCAGTACTTGATAATGATACTGTTTTCTGTTTTCTACTTTGCCATGACACAGCTGACCCAGACAACATGAAACAGAAACCAGTATATGATTTCCTATCTATGGCATCACTTGCCCAATCACTGTCTACAAATCCTTGTAAATGACTATGATTATTACTATATTTTAAACAATAATTCTTAGTATGTTGTAAATATCTTAATACACGTTTTACATAGTTCCAATGTATTTGACTATAACAATTATTAAATTGACTGAGATAACTTACAGAGTAAGAAATATCTGGCCTAGTTAACACTGCCAAGTACATTAAGCTTCCAATTAATGTCTGATACGGAACATTAGGTAAATATTTGTCAGGTGACTTAGCTAAATTCAATTTAGGTTCAATTGGAGTACTTTGTGTTTTACAATCAGACATCTGAAACTTAGCAACCAACCGTTCAATATATTGCTCTTGATCTACAGTTATAACATTTTTATTATTGTCTACATTTATTCTCATGCCTAAATATTGTCTGACAGGTCCTAGATCTTTTAGTTTAAATTCAGAACCTAATATGTTTTTTAATTTATTAGTTTCAGTATCATTGTTTGAGAAAATTAAAAAATCATCGACATACAATGCAACTACAATCTTAATTTTTTCTTTGGTTTTTGTAAACAAACATGGTTCATATTGACTATTTTTAAAATCCAATTTATTTAGGACATCTTTTACTCTTTCATACCATGCTAAGGATGATTGTTTCAGTCCGTAAATAGCCTTTTTCAATTTTAATACTTTCCCCCCACTTTTGTTTACAAAACCATCAGGTATTGACATATATATATCTTCTTTCAAGAAGCCATTCAAAAAAGCAGTGGTGACATCTAAATGAGTAATACTCATTTGCAATTTAACACTAAGAGCAAACAATAATCTTAGGCTAGAATGACGCACTACCGGTGAAAAAGTATCAGTATAGTCAACACCATGTTTCTGAGAGAAACCTTTTGCTACAAGCCGAGCTCTAAACCGCACATTTTTGTCAAAATCCAACTTTTTTGTGAACACCCACCTGCACTTCACTATTGTTGAATCACCTGGATTATCAACAAGTTCCCACGCATCACTGTCTTCAAACGACTGCAACTCCTCGGCCATTGCTCGCTTCCACTGCTCCTTCTCTGGCCCATCGAGAGCCTCTGAGAATGTCATCTCTTCAGATGCTGGTACAGTACTGGAAACACATATGTTAGTAATGCCAAATCGCTTAGGTGGCTTTCTCTGTCGCTTGCTAGACACATCTTGTTGTTCTGGAACATCTGGTGCAGGAATTTCAATCACTGTTTCATTGCCATCAGCATACACTGATGAACCTGAAGAGCAATCAAGATCATCCTCAGTTTCTGGAATATACTCACATTTCCCCCCCACTGAATCTCTAATCTCTTCTACATAATCATGATGATTCAATGAAGAATCTATAGAGCAATCAAGATAAACTTCAGTCTCTGAAATATTCTGGGATTTTTCCTCCGCTGAATCTCTACTCTCTTCCAGACTCTCTGCTGGTATTTCTTCATTATGAAACCAGATGGCTGACTCTTGGCTGGTATCCCTGACCTCTGTCAACTCCTCCATCATTATAACATCTCTGCTGTAGTCAACAATGTTATTGGAAGGATTATAGACCCGGTAACCTTTCACATCATCACCATATTCAACTAAAATCTGTTGTGTGGCTTTCTTGTCCCATTTTAAACGTTTCTGTTTGGGAATATGTACCATGACTTTGCTGCCAAACAAACGTAGGTGACTCAAATTTGGTTTAGTACCATACCACAATTCATATGGAGTTTTATTCAATCCTGATGCAATGGACCTATTTTTCAAATATACAGCAGTATTGGCAGCCTCTGCCCAAAATCTCTTGTTTAACTTTGCATCATACAATAAGCATTTAGCTTTCTCAACAATTGTGCGATTAGCTCTTTCACAAAATCCGTTTTGTTCTGGAGTATAACAATTAGATTTTTGATGTATTATACCCGCCTGTTTTAAGTAGCTCTCGAAGTCTTTATTACAGAATTCCAGTCCATTGTCTGATCTCAATATCCTTATTTTCTTACTAAGTTGATTTTCAACAACTGATTTAAATTCTTTAAATCTGCTGAAAGCTTCACTCTTATTCTTCAGAAAATATATGAAAGTCATTCGACTATAATCATCCATAAACAGCAGGAAATATCGAGCTCCGTTCAGAGAACATGTTTCCATCGGGCCACATATATCGGTGTGAATTCTGTGAAGCGTTTCTGTACTTCTCTCACCTACATGAGTAAAAGGTAGTCTTGTTTGTTTCCCCTCACAACATATGGTACATTGAGACTTGGTTATGTCATAAGTACTATCATAAGACAAACCATCCACAACACCATTTCTCATTTTGTGCATATCTTGGCAGTTTATGTGTGCTAGCCTTCTGTGCCATAACATATGACTATCTGCTCGAGCAGCCAATGAACAGCTCGGTGATTGTAATCTCAACTTATACACACCTTCAGATAAATCCGCAGTCGCAACCAAAATATTGTTCTTGTTCCGAATATAATAATGGTTATGTTCAAAGATCACATGATTTCCATTTTTAATTAGCTCACTTACTGATAATAGATTGGTTGATAAACTAGGTACACATAGCACATTTGTAACTGTTATGTGACATTTTAATTCTGAAACAATGTCTACGTCTCCGGAACAAACTACTGGCACTTTTGATTCATTGGCGATTACAATTTCTGGTAAACACGGCGATTCATTCATGTTCTTTACCCAAGCTTTATTCGGAGTCATATGTGTACTTGCACCGGAGTCTACATACCATTCGTTCTTGTTAAACTTTCCATTCAGGAAAACAACATTAAATGCGCATTTACATGAACTTTTTCTCAACATTGGGCACTGATTTCGATAATGTCCTTCTTTCTTTGCATTTGTAACAAGTGATTGTTTTTTTGTTATCTGTCACAGTCTTTCTGGTTGAAATTGACGGCCCGCCATTTTTCTTTGTAGAGGAATATTTATTTCTGGCTAGGAACGCTGCGCCACCTTCAAAATCACTTCTAACTTCCATGTCAAGCAACTTTGATTTTATGACATCGGCAGTTATCGAAATCCCCGAATGTTCAATTGCCATTATCATTGGCGAATAACGATCTGACAAACCTGCTAATAATAACGAGCCAATCCACTCATCTGTAATTGTAAATCCTGTGCCATTTAATCGTTGAGCTGTTTCGACCATTTGTGTGACATAATAAGACATTGAGTCACAATTTTCAAGCCTTATTGATATCAAATGTCGAAGCAACGTTATCTTTCTTGAGAAACCAGAGTCATCAAACATGGCTTTTAGCTTAGTCCATAATTCTGCAGAGCTCTTGGTATTCTTTATATGCACATACAAAGCTGGATCAATCGTTAATATTAACTTTGCCTTCGTTTTAGCGTCGTCTACTGGCTTTATTTCACAATCTGCTGTTGGCTTGATATACTTTTCCATGCCTTCAAGCACCAACAAGTTTTCAGCCGCGTAAAACCATTCATCGTAATTATCTCTGCCTTTAAGCTTTGGCACACTAGAAATATAGTTCGTAGTCATGTTTCTGCGAAACAACGTACACAATTTATCTATTTTACACTAAGATTGTACTCTGAAAATAACTGATAAATTTGGATGGCCCATAACCTATTGAAACAACGTGTAATGGTTCGCAACAGACAGACTTTATTTTTTTTTTATAGACAAAACACAGTCTACATATATAGGTGTTGCCACTAGGCTTCAATTATCTATATTTTGATACAGACTAAAATCTAACAAGAACCTACTATCCCATATGTTTGGTAATAACATCTCCTTATGACTTCCACTACAACAGATGTCATAATTTTACATTAAAAGTTTAAGTGAAAATTTTATTTTTTATTAATCTCGGTCTCCTGGAAGTAAATTCAACCTCTCAGATAATTCCGAGTTCAGAAGGAAAAAAATGTATTGGACCGATATTAATAAAACTTTTCGTAGAGCACCTACTTCGGTGTGTTTTGTTGGAACTAAAAACTACTTTGAAGTCTTATTGAAAATTATTTTTGAAATCGATATTCCGGACTTTATAGATGTCTCGTTTTTGTATGGAGAAACTTGAGTTGCATAAGGAAAAAGTTTTGTTATCAAGTAGTGGTGAGGTGGTTACAAGTAAAAAGACTTAAGAGTTAAAAAGTAGTATTCCTTTATAATATATTTTTTATGGATGTTTCCCAACGGGTAGGTCTTAAGATGAACATGGATAAGACGAAAATTATGTCTAATGCCCATGTTGTACCTACCCCAATATCAGTTGGGAACTCAGTTCTCGAAGTTGTTGACGAGTACATCTACCTGGGACAGACAGTCAAACTAGGCAGGTCCAACTTCGAGAAAGAGGTCAATCGTCGAATCCAACTCGGCTGGGCAGCGTTCCGGAAACTTCGCGAAGTCTTCTCGTCAAAATACCTCAGTGCCTCAAGACAAGAGTCTTCGACCAATGTGTGTTACCAGTGATGACTTATGGCACTGAAACGTGGTCTCTTACTATGGGCCTCATAGACAAGCTCAAAGTCGCACAACGAGCTATGGAGAGGGCTATGCTCGGGGTTTCTCTACGTGATCGAATCAGAAATGAGGAGATCCGTAGAAGAACGAAAGTCACCGACATAGCCCAGAAGATTAGCCAGTTGAAGTGGCAGTGGGCAGGGCACATAGCACGCAAAACAGATGGCCGATGGGGCCGAAAGGTTCTGGAGTGGAGACCACGGACCGGCAAGCGCAGCGTAGGTCGTCCACCGACGCGGTGGACAGACGACCTGATGAAGGTCGCAGGACGACGTTGGATGCAGGCCGCTTCCAACCGGTCCTTTTGGTAAATCATGGGGAGGCATATGTTCAGCAATGGACGTCCTACGGCCGAGATGATGATGATGATGATGATTCCTTTATAAGCCGAAATTAATCGCGTCGTTCGCACACCCGTTCCCTTACAAGCCCACGATCATCGTGAGCGAGCTCATTACTTCATCAATTACGACGCGCACTAACGTCGTGGCCACATCGCTCGCAGACGGAAGGTGGGTGGCTTTGAGGTCATTGCGAGCTGTCACTATCAAAATTTCAAATAAGTAAGCATGGAATTCTTTCGATATTTGACTGAAAATTTGGCGCGCATTTCTCGAGTTTCTGAGCGTTACATTCGGGTTAGGTTTAGGTTTCAAGAACTTTATTTCTCATAAAAACTATTGTCCACTTACAATGATATTAACTTGAATATATCTTAATTACACTGAATCTTCTGGCGTGGTTAGCTTTTAAACCGGACTATTTACGTATTGCTTAAGTTTACTCCGATATTCTTTCACTTCATTTGGTAGCTGATTGTATAATTCAAATTCAAATTCAAATTCAAAAATTATTTATTCAGTTTAGGCATCATAGACACTCTTATGAACGTCAAAAATTTTTAAATGATTCTACCGCTGTCTTCGGAAAAGAACCACCGCCGAGAAGAAGCAGCAAGAAACTCGTGGGCCATTATTTTTTCAAGTCTTTGTACATTGAGGTTACATATGAGTAGTATTAAAATAACAAATTTATTCAATAGTTGGCTATTAGGCAGAAGTGGAAAGCTTCCAGGCATCTTTGTCTTCTAAGTAGTGACTCAATTTATAATAGGCTTTTTTCATTAGTATATTTTTGACACATAACTTGAATTTCCCTTCAGTGAGCTCAGTAATGTCTTTCGGGATTTTATTATAGAAACGTACACAATTGCCTAAGAAGGACTTATTTTTAGTTTTCGTGAGTCTAAATTTAGATACAGCTATCCTATCCTTATTTCTAGTATTAATATTATGCATATCACTATTTATTCTAAACTTCTTTATATTTTTACGAACGTACATTATATTTTCTAGGATATACAAAGATGGAAGAGTTAATATATTAATTTCTTTGAACATTTGTCTTAAGGATTCGCGGGGACCCATTTCGTAGATGGCTCGAACTGCCCGCTTTTGCAATATAAAAACTGTCTCTATGTCCGCCGCTGACCCCCACAGCAGGATACCATATGACATTATGCTGTGGAAGTAAGCAAAGTAGACCAGTCGAGCAGTAGCTATATCTGTCAATTGCCTAATTTTATGAACCGCATATGCAGCTGAGCTCAGTCTTCCAGATAGTGCATCAATATGAGGACCCCATTGTAATTTAGAGTCTATGCTAATACCTAGAAAGACTATTGCCTTGTCAATTTTCAATTTATTTCCGTCGAGTAATACGTTTGGCTCTATATGTCTTACATTAGGCATGGAAAATTTTAAACATTTCGTTTTCTTTGCGTTGAGAAGCAGGTTGTTTGCGACGAACCAATTTGAAACAATAGTTAACGCGTTGTTGACTTGAACTAGTTCTCTATCTTTCCTATCTACTTTAAAAATCAGAGAAGTATCATCCGCAAAAAGAACTATGTCAGCAAGGCCCTCAACCATATGTGGTAAGTCATTGATATATGCTAAGAATAAGAACGGACCCAAGATCGACCCCTGTGGAACCCCCATTCTAACCAAAGATCCAGAAGATGTCACGCCATTAATGCCAACTTTTTGCTGCCTATCAGATAAGTATGATTCTACAAGATTCAGAGCAGCTCCACGAATTCCATAGTGGTGTAGCTTATAAATTAGAGTGCGGTGCTCTACACAGTCGAAAGCTTTGGAGAGATCACAAAATACGCCAATGGCATCCTGTGAGCTCTCCCAAGCCTCCAGCACATGCTTGACTAACTGGACTCCTGCATCTGTTGTTGATCTGCTTTTCGTGAAACCGAACTGATTTTCGTGTAAAATCCTATGTTCATTAAAATGAGACAAGAGTTGTTGAAGCATTATCTTTTCGAATATTTTGCTCAAAGCCGGAACAGAGACCGGTCTATAATTTGAGGGGTCGGCCTTACTACCTGATTTGAAAATAGGGGTGATTTTACTCATTTTCATTAGGTCAGGAAATGTACCTCTATCAATACATAAATTAAATATGATCATCAAATGTGGCGCTATAACTTCTATTATTGACTCTAGCATTTTTACGGATAATCCCCATAAATCCTCTGTTGCTTTAACGTTTAAACTTTTAAATGTTTTTATTATTTCAAAAGTAGATATATGTCGGAACCTAAACTCAGGAATTTGGAGCGGGAAGTTGTCTTTCAGAAAGCCCACTGCAACACAAGGGCAAGAATCAAGAGATTTGGTGACTTCTAGTGGTATATTGGAAAAGAAATTTTCAAATGAATTCGCAACATGACTTGGGTCTGAAACTTTTTGGTTATCTATTTCTAGCACATATTCTGAATTAAAAGATTTACTTTTGCCGGTCTCTGTATTAATAGTTTTCCAAACTGTTTTAATTTTGTCATTAGATTTTCGAATTTTATCCCTTATAAACAAAGCTTTTGCGCGTTTGCATACTGATTTAAAAACTTTTGAGTAATTTCTTACATAATCATGAAAATCTTTACTAGAAGTTAAAGATTTTTTGTGATATAACTCAAACATTATGTCTCTACTTTTTCGAATACCTCTAGTTGACCAGTCACCAAATTGTAACCTACCGTTGAGCTGCAGTTTTTTCTTCGGACAGATTTCATTAAATTCTGTACTTACTAATGAAAATAATGTACTATAAATGTCATGTGGATCTTCAGAAGTGAATTCACCACCTAAGACCACCAGACTAAGTTTCAACTCTATATTTTGTTTGAGCTTTTCTAGTTTACCTTTTGTTAGCGGCCTATGTTCGATAATGGTATTTTTCTTAGTTCTCCCGATTTCGAATTTGATAGCGAGGCCATTGTGGTCTGATCTAACTCCCACCATTACTGATTTTTCTGTAGTCTTACAGTTTGAAAAAATATTATCAATGCAGGTGGATGAAGAGTCGGTTACTCTAGTTGGCTCACTGAACAAAAAATTCAAATTAAAAGATTTAAACAAAGAGATAAGATTAGTTTTATCAGTTGAATCTACCAAAATATCAATATTGAAGTCACCGCATACAATGATTGATTTATTGCTTTTAGTTAGTCTCTTGAGTACACATTCCATTATGGACATAAAATTACAGAAATTAGATGCTGGTGGCCGATATACACACAATAATATATGACTTTCCAGTTCTGCACAAGCAATTTCGCAGACACGTTCAACAGAAAAACCTACTATGTCAGACCGTTCCTTAAATTTTATGTTTCTTTTACAAAGAATAATACACCCTCCCCCTTCAGCAGATATTCTGTTGAACGCACTGGCTACCTCAAAATGTGTAACATTAAATAACATTTTATCTGGTTTTAGCCACGTTTCTGTAAAGCCTAATACATCAAATCTATGTTTATCTAATAAAAGTTCAATGTCTAATATTTTGCCAGAGAAGCGGTTAATATTTTGGTAAAATAGCGATAAGATGTCAGCACACTTCTCTGTTGTCTTGTTTAAAAGTTTAAACAATTAATAACTACATTATTACTATTATTAGTACATGTACTAAAAACTACAACATTGTCAATACTCTTTGTTATATTTCCTATAACTGCCTCAATATTGAAAGCTACCAAAGTAGCAATTAGCTGTCTGGATTTTTTAGGACAGTACATGCTGTCCCATGTCAACTTACAATTACAAATAAACTTATTGCAATCAAAAAATAAAAGTTTGTCACTATGACGACATGTCAAGTTATACATTAATGTGTTGAGTGAGTATATGTGCAAGTTCTCTTTTTCAGACAATAAATCTGAATAAGGGAAGGCACATAACATTATTTTACATGCCTTAAGTTCTAACAAAGTGGTTATTCTAGTAATAACCTCTTTTCTATCAATACCTAAACTATGACCTAAGAAGACAACAACTATTGATTTATTATCTATTTTTGAGTTTAATATTGTTTTTTCAATCTGAGCATAGGTTGCTCCCGGCATACAATAGTTCTCCACAGCACACTGCACTGAGTTACTTAATAATGAACCAAAGCCTACACCTATTTTGTCTGAAAATACCATGATTTTATGCGGTTGAACTGGATTAGAGCTGACATACTGCTCTCCGCCTGGGACCGTGTCTGTGATCAATGTTGGTCTGTTTTGATTTGACAGAGATGTTAAGAGGGCGCTAGTACAGTCTGGTTGTGGTTGAATGTGGCAGCTCGAGTGACTATTCTCAAGAGCCTCCACACACTCTACGTTCAAAGCCACCAGGTCCGTTAGTTCAATTGCAGTCTTGTAATGCTCACTTAGTTGAACTTGAGCTGTCTTGTAGCTAGTAAATATGTCCTGCAAGATCTTTTCTTTATGGAGCAGCTCAGAGCGGAGTTCCAGTGTGTCATTATCATATAACTGTCGAGTTATTTCCAATTCTTCCAAACAATTCTGAATTCTTTCCTCTAGTAACAACTTTTCTTTAATTAATTGAACATTTTTGACAAAATAGCTTTGTTTTTTTAATAACTTTTGACATCTTTTGATAGTTTTCTTAACTTTAATATATTTCTTTATTTTATTTCGGCTTTTAAAAAGTGGGCTTTTACAAACAGATTTATCTCCGGTAAGATCAATGGTTACAATATCTGAAGAGCACTCCAACTTGTTTCCGGCTAGCTCATCAAAAAGGTTCAAGGTGCTGGTGGTCTGTTCATTACACTTATCTGTGTGTAGCTGTGATATTACTTTATGGGCCTTATTTAATTCAAATTCTAGGTTGATTATACGACTTAAGGCTTGTTCATGAGTCTCACCACACTCCTTGAAGGATATTACAAAATTTTGGAGTTGTTCGCATTGATCTTGTGAGTCCAAGTATTTAGAATGTAGTTCAGCCAGTTCACCTTTTAGTTCAGTGTTTTTTGTGATGATCTTTTGCACTTCGATTTCACTGTCTTCTCTTTCTTGTAGTAGTTGTTCACTAAGGTCTTTATAGACTTTTAGTTGTTTTAGGGCAGCACTCAGTTTTTCCTCCATTTCCCTCGCTGATGTCTTGCGGGTCATAATAGGCATTTTGGTGTCAACTGATCAGTCAGCTCCTGAAACCACAAGTGAAACCGCTAAACAACTATTCAAATAAAGTTTGTATTACAGGTTTTCATACACAAGTCAGTCTCATAGCCAAGTCAAACAACAAAAAGAATGCCCACCAAAGCTTTAAATAAAACAATTAAAAAGTATTACTGTTTATACATTGGTTAATACTGTGGAACAGGTTAAAATAGAAAATTAAAAATAGGAAATTACAAGTAAAAGTGAGACAGGTTTTAGAATACCAGACTTAAAAGGGAAATAGCATAGACAAAAGTAAAAGTAAAATAAAAAAAGTAGATAAAAATAATTGGAAATATAGTTGTACCTGTTACCTACTGACTACCTACAGACTGCAGTAATTATAAAGATTTGCAGTTTGTAAAAATCAAAATAATACTATCATAAGTTACATACAAACTTAGGCTTCACTTCAGTTTAATTCTGGTAGTTACACAATTTAGCAATATACTATGATAGTACAATTACAGTTTTTTCTATCTTTATATCAGATTATAGTGAGCACAATTTGAGATCTGACACAGCAATATAAGCTGCTTGTACCTAATTGTATGATGTGTAGTGCGATGTGTAGTTGTTAAAAGCATGTCTGAGGCAAGAGTTTTATCGTCAATTTTGCTTCCACAGTTATGTCAAGCAAAAAGAGAAGCAACGGTGCCAGAATGTGGATTGGACGATGCTCACCGGAGTGAGGCGTGTATAGGGCTAGAATGAGTGTTGAGTAGGTGCATTAAGAATGTTAATTGAACACAATACTCCCCGGGATTTGTGATGAACATCCGATCCAAGTCGTCAGTTTTGAATCCACCCGTTGCTTAGCCGTCAGTTGACAGCACAACTTTGTGCTCGACGAAAAACTTCTCGTAGTATGTTTCCCACACTCGTACACCTCATATAAGCACTAATAAGATGTTTACACTGATTTTAATTGGCACTGAATACTAGAAAATAATAATTTAATAATTTCTAAATACGGAGAAATATTTTGACACCTTAACCTAAGTGTTGCCACACGGCGAAACAATAGCTTTGCTCCTTCAAATTGAATAGTTGTTTTTCCATAGTTAGTACGCGGCGTTATCAAATCTTATTTATTTTTATTTCTTAAATTGTGGGTATATACTTTTTGTGTAAGCTGTACATTTGAATGAATTGATTGCGAGATGATATTTTTATCGAGAATGCAGGTGTTGTATGTGTAAAGTTGTATAATATTATATAGTTAAGTATTTTCATATAATACTTTTGTAGGAGTGAGATAATGGTAATGGAATAGTAGTTTAATGATTTTATTTTGTACAATAAGTGAGTTTTTGATTTATAAGACGTTATCACGTCAAAATAAATCACATGCGTTTTAAAGGTAAATTGGCAGTTTCTCTGAATAATCATTTCAACTATGACTTTCGAACTTTCGAAACTATTATAAAAATCAAAGTCTATTATGTTATAAATCAGAGGCACCTAAACTGTTTCAAACTCTGAAATTACGATGTTGCGTATTATATATAATAACTCTCCAATTGTCGTTCTCTCTTCAAAGACCAATTAAAAGAGATCAAAATACAGAGAGCTATAAAATAAGTATAGCTCTCAATAATGACAAAGTACCTTTCTGGTAAGGAGTATGATGATAGGCCGCAAGTTAGTAAGGTAATAGATGCTGGTCTAAAACCAGCGCTGCTCTTCCGTGGAACCGGCAAGTGATCCCGTACGGGTTTCCAATAAGTGAAATTTTGTCGTTGATCAGTCACTATGCGTGGTCTTTGTTTTATTACAAGATGGTGGCGTACCTATTCACCGGAGACACAACCAACGACGAAGTTGTAAGTGTCAATGGATTAGCAGTTCTATCCACACAGACTTGCACCCTGTTGCTTTGTACTAGTATTTCAAATCACGTCTTCTCCGGGTGCCTTACCCTGAAGACCAATCACATTCATAGTACCAGGAATATTAAGTCCAGGGGAGAACTAATTGGTGCCGCAAGCCCCTAATAATGGAAATGCAGACACCACACAATCGCGAGGGGAAATAAGGTTTAAGGAAAGGGACTCATTGATGATGAATTCGCTGTTGCTAGGTGCTTGTGTATACACGGGTGACGGTATGGTCCTGTAGGTCGTGTAGGTATATATAATTTATAGTTTATTTCATGCACTGTGTTATTACGATTTCTATACTCACGGTACTCGCTATAGTAAGGCTGATTCACCAAGGTACTGGATGTTGGCGGTAAATAAGGTGTTCAGTTTTACGTGCACACGCTATGAGGGTCAGGCTGTCACTCTTTTCGGCGCGCTTCGGATGTGATCATAAAAGGCGGATCCATTCCGAAGTATTTTTTTTTTAGAATTAACGGAATCTCCCCAATAAATTTTCATCACGCTTATGTTGTGAACACATCTTTTATTATTTACTGCCAGGGCAATCGCTGGTGATGGATGCAGACAGTTTTACTGGCTTTTTACGGGATCGGAAGGAGTTGAGCAACCCCCACGCAAAACACCACCAAGGGACCACGACGCATTACATAAACATATAGGCAATTATTGTATGGATTAAATAATTGTCTTCTCATAGAAATATCGAAAGATGAATCTCAAACAAAATATGGCGGGGAAGCAACCGAATATTGGAACTTTGATTGGTTGTAAAATTTTCCTAAATTTAAACACGAGTTTTGACGTGTAATAGTCGTGGATTATTCATCGTTAAGTGTTTCGTAATTAGCAAAGTGTACAAAATTGTCACACGTTTTTGTGTTCTCCTCGTCAATTGTCCTAGAAAGTTTTAGTAATGTATCTACAGCTTTACGAGATGGTGACTCAGGAGTGTGAATTAATGACAGACTTATGTATATAAGTCTGTCATTAAGTCTGGGTATGGGTTGTCTGGAAGAGATCGCTCTGAGCGATAAGACCGCCCATTGTTGCACCTAGTTTTAAGCATTGTTTTTTTTTTATTGTCTAATATTAAGTCATAAATGTGGTGTCTCAATAAAGTGTTATCTATCTATCTATCTATATATCTATCTATAACTGTGAATTGACTTTGAATACTTTTTTTTTCGACCCCGGAAAATCCTTTATAGATACCACTGGCCCTCGGGGAGCACGGTGGTTATGTGGGAGTCCGAATAACCACTAAAAACTCGAGGGGTTCCATCTTTAAGACCGGTCCTACCTCGGGCCCGCCAGCTATCGGCTATCACTTGGCAGGCCCATTGTTTCCTCTTAGCTTCACCGTGGTAACCCAAGCCACGGCTACTGAGCCCCCAAGCCACGGCAAGGCGGAAACCCTCGTCTACTTCAATACTAACCTTACTTGAGGCAACATAAATATTAACCTAAATAATGTACTAGCCCACATATTAATACGAAAAAAATATGTTTATAATACTTTATTTTTTAAGTTAGGTTACATATTAGCATATTCAATAAAATTCAAAAGAAGAGAAGAGGTAAATACTCGTAAAACGTCCGTTCAAATTGTATTGCCCTTTCAAATAAAGTCGTAAAAACTTGAGGAGATAAAAATCTGCTCTAAAATGAAACAATTTAATTAGATTGAGAATTTCGGAGTGATACCTACTTTATGGAGTCGTTTTATTTCCTTCTAAGATAGAACTCCAAACAGTATAACTGTTGGACATTGGTTATCTGAAATCACAGGGGCTGCCACATAATTATCTTCACTGAGATATGGAACACATCAGAAGATGCTTAATTATATCTATATAAATAATATTATTATTTAATTAATATAATACTTAATTATATATTTCCAAACTATGCCCATATCTACCGATTATGACCAGTTATCGATTCCAAACCACCTTGTTCAATACCGTAATGAAAATGGAAATCACTACCTATGAGTTTATATAAATAAACAAGCACTAAATATTGGAGGAATTTACAAACCAGGAGATCTGAAAATGAAAAATCTTGGTCAATGGATAGATGACAAGCTCACTTGGACAGCTCATATTGAACATGTCAGATCGAAGCTGATATCAGTCTTATGAGCACTACAGAAAGTTGCTAACTGCATTCCGAATAAAGTACGATCGACGATATATAACTCTCTAGTAAAATCACACTTTGAATATCTTTTAGAAATTTGGGGATCTGCCTCAAAGACTAATTTAAATCCGTTGCAAAGAACACAAAATAAAATCATTAAACTACTATTCCATTACCATTATCTCACTCCGACAAAAGTATTATATGAAAATACTTAAGACAAAATTTCACTTATTGGAAACCCGTACGGGATCACTTGCCGGTTCCACGGAAGAGCAGCGCTGGTTTTAGACCAGCATCTATTACCTTACTAACTTGCGGCCTATCATCATACTCCTTACCAGAAAGGTACTTTGTCATTATTGAGAGCTATACTTATTTTATAGCTCTCTGTATTTTGATCTCTTTTAATTGGTCTTTGAAGAGAGAACGACAATTGGAGAGTTATTATATATAATACGCAACATCGTAATTTCAGAGTTTGAAACAGTTTAGGTGCCTCTGATTTATAACATAATAGACTTTGATTTTTATAATAGTTTCGAAAGTTCGAAAGTCATAGTTGAAATGATTATTCAAAGAAACTGCCAATTTACCTTTAAAACGCATGTGATATATTTTGACGTGATAACGTCTTATAAATCGTTGAACGCCAGCTGCAAGCACGAAAAAGTATGACTCATTGTCACGTTCCTTGTCACGTGCCAAGCGTACAAGCGCGAGCGTCCATACAAGGTATTTAGGTCCCGAACTAGACATAGCCTGTACAAAGGCAAGCTGATGACTGATATACGAGTATACACCCAGGTACAAGCCAGATACACACAAATGTTTAACATGTCCAGGGATCAAAGCCGGGACCAGCGGCTCTGAGGGCAGGCTATCAACTGCGCCAACCGGTCAGACTATGTGAAGTGATTTTTAGTGATTAGAAATCTAAACATTTTTAACGGGTTAATTATCGTGTATATTTTGTTTCAGGTTCTGATATTTCATCACTGTTGCAAGTGCCGCGGAAGAGGGTAGACCGTTTCATTTGCTCGTAAACACTTACCCAGTCGCAATTTCTACGTATATTCGCAATCACAACGCAACAGTGCCGAAATATCAGAAACTTAAACTGAAAAAAAATGTTTTATGTGGCAACTGTCCCGTTAGTAGTTTGAATATTTTTGTTTGTGAGCATACATATGATAGTTTAAAAACTTACATATTTTTATAAATGATTTTTGGAGCACCTAATTCCTGCTTTGCTAAATCAAAATATATTGCAATTTTAGAGAAAACAAATACATATCCTGATTCAATCCTGAGCGGGATACAAACCCAATTCTGATAACTACTCTGTCACGCATTGTAGGAAATCGCCGGTATATTTTTCTGTCTAAAACTGCGATATTTAAAATTCGTCATTGTTTTACTCGGTACAAAAAATAATTATGTTTTGGAATACATTTGTATAAGTTTAATGGCATGGTATTTATTAATATTAAAACAACATTTGAGTAAAGGGCGTAGAAATGGACTGAGATACAAATAACATTAAATTAGACGTCAAGTCAGACGTACCCGTGACTGTAAAGCGTGAAATGCGCTTTCACGATGTTTACATTACACACAGGTTTCAATAGTATAAAACTACATATTTTGCTTTTTCTCGTATTGCCCGCAACCAGCGCTTTTTTTATAAATATGGGACAACTGCCACAAAAGGCCGTCAGTCAAGTCCCAAATTAACCAGCGCCTGTACTTTAGTCACCTGATACATACCCAGACACAGTTCAAACTGACATGTTAATGCACACAGACGTTTGACCTGTCTGGGGATCGAATCTGCGACCAGCGGCTCCGAAGGCAGGGTTGCTAACAACTGCTCCTATCGACTGGCCGGTTGCCGACTATTGTTATACTCGTATATATACTATTAATATATAATAATGTTTAATTTAAAGCAGAGCTTGACTTGGTGATCTTAACCGAAGTTGAGAAAAGTTAAGCAACACTTGCTGCGGTCAGGATTTGGATGGGTGACCGCTAGTAGCATTATACAACTGAGCGCTTCCGTGCTTCGGAGGGCACGTTAAGCCGTCGGTCCCGGTTGTTCGTCTTAGAACAGTCGTTAGGCTATGTTGAAGGCCTTCGGGCGGCCTGAAAACATCGGTTGGCCACTAACCTATCCACCAATCCGCACTGGGCCCGCGTGGTGGATTATGGCCCAACTCCTCTGTTTGAAAACGAAGTAGAACTAGACTCTAGTTGATAGTTTCCCGTCGAAGCGCGGGGTCCTAGGCTCGATCCCTGGTCGGAGCATAATATATGCGACGAGCAGTTTTTTTTTCATCCTGGATATTTGTGATGTGTTAATGTGTATGTGCATATTGTGCATGTATCCCACAACACGCAGGGAATCTTAGTACAGGGCCATGAGTGTGTGTACGTTTCATTATACAATTGTATAGTTTACACCTACCAAACCCTGCACTATGAACATGTATCTTCGATCCGATAAAGCTATCGCGTCGATAAAAAAATGATCTATTCTATTTAAAAGTACTTGGAGCGCGCCCAGTATTACTTACTTTGCAAATTTTACCTTAACCATTTTTGATTTTGGGTTTGAACATTATGCTCATAAACTATAGTACCTACCTAATGTTTGAACCAAATTTTATCACAATCATTCCGTAAATAGCGCTACCGCAAACTTCCCCCCTAATTTAGGAAAGGTCCCCACTCAAAATCACTGAAGACTAAAAAAATATATATAATAGTAGAACATTCATACCAAGTTTCATGAAGATTGTTTGAAAACTGCCTGTACAGAAGGCCAAACAAACAACCTAACAAATATACGGATACATGAGTCAATTTGGCCAGTTAAAGCAGACGCTTCGCTCGCTTCACTTGCTCGGTCAATAAAATACTTCACGTATTTTTATTATTACTGTAATATCCTTGTTATATTCCTCAACTCCCAATTCTCTCAAAAATGCATTAAGAACTTACTTTTCTAGCATCACGACGACGATTTTATAATGCATATTCTCCAATGAGATTGACTATAGAGACGTTTTACTCTTTCAATATGAAGTTTAAAACATGGCAAATTTTATGCTATACCTACCTACCTATAGCTATAGTACCTACATAACTCGCACGACATTAACTACACTGACAAGATTAAAAGAACACGAAGATATATGAATCCTAGTTGTCAGAAAGGGATCAACATATTATTAACAACGTTCGCCTGTGGCCGACCATACGTGGATGGCGATGCGGCAACATCGCAGGAGTTAATTTAGAATTTTTGTTTTCCATTTTTGATAGATAATATAGTAAAGTTAACTTACTAATTAAAATATTCATCATTCTTGTTTTTTTACACACGTCCCAGTATAATATGTTCTGCAGTTTCTGAACACACAAGGCATATTTTTCCTAAATGTTGAACACGCGCTGCGTCGTTGCCAGACAGGTTGGAACTAAGTTGACTCAAGACAGTTAGCTTGTGTAGATGTCGCCAAGCCGACCGCAGTAAGGCGTATAACATCATTGATATTCTCCGTATTCCACAAACACTCGTACACACAACACCTACTATTCCCGCAGTACCAAAATTGAATGATTTTTGTCTTAGATTAATGATTAGTCTCCGCGCGCGCGCGCTTCGATTAGATACCGCCGGCGTACTTGCAAAATGCGGCAACTAATACTACGCCGAATTCGGCGTACTCGAGCCCGCTCGAGCCAGTCACGTCCCAAGCAGCGTGGTGTCAACGTACCGAGTGTTTTTTCGTAATTTTGGTCGTAAACCAAAGTAAAATGCCTGTTTGCAATGTGAAAATGTGTAAAAATACTACTTCAAGAAATAAGAAATACACTAGGATCATATACCATTAGTAAATACCATATAATTTCAAAATTTCAACATAAAATACCATCAACCATTAAACACCATTCAGTGTTGCCGTATAATATAATGCCTCATTTACATTCAGCTGTAGTGAGCAGGGAAGTGGGCAGGACGAGTATGTAAACGTATACTTCTCTTGCCACTGCTTAATGCCACTCGCGCTGCCCAGCGCTCCCCAAAAGAGCGGTTTTTAGTGCGGACTTCAAAGGACCGGCAGCGCGAGCGGTAGGGCGTGCTTACATTCTGCTCAAGCGCTCAGTTGACGCCGGGCGCCCGGAGTGGTTAAACGTGTATCTGCTGTGCGTTGCAAACACAAAGTACATTACTTGAATTTAGTTGTAACTACCTACATAAAAATGCCGTACGATTGGAGCAACGACATTGTAATTAAGTTTTTAGAATTATTAGAAACTGAACGAGTTATTTGGGATGTAAACGACAACAATCATAAACAAAAACACAAGGTCCACGATGCCTGGAAGCGATTGAGTGACGCCTTGGTCATTCCGATCGAAGAACTCAAATCGAAAAGAAAATCCCTAATGGCTACATTCAGGCCCCTTTTGAAAAAGAAAAATAATTCGATGAGATCGGGTGCAGGTGTAGAGGATATATTCAAACCAATATGGTTTGCATTTGATACCATGGAAAGGTTTTTGGGGCCCACTTTTACTGTAGATGATACAGTAAATACGGAAGGAGAGGTAAGCTGATTGTAAACACTTTATTTTATATTATGTCACTATACTCGATCGGTTTAGGTAGTTAACTAAAGGTAAACAATCTTAGTAGAACTTTTTATACAAATACACATGAAACAAATAAACTACTGCTTAAAATAATGGTTCAATTGATTATTTAGTTGTTATATTTACATTACTTTTTAGCTGCATTTTATTACTAAACTGCGTTTTTAAATAAAAAGTCATACCTACCAAGATTGTTTACCTTTTGTTAAATTTATACAGAAACCATTACAAATTCAAATTTAAACATTTTTAGTATTTATGATACAACAAGGCATTAACCGGTTATTTAATTTTTGCATGATAGCTAATAAACCGAGCCACCAGAAAATGCGGTCTATTTGCTGTACCTACAGTGTAGTTTTTTAACTGATGATGTTATGAAAATAATTTCCAAATTCTGATGGGATTTCTGTAATGTTTCTTGGAGCACGTCTACCAATGAGTGGTAGTGACCTTATAGCTGATGTTGAAATATCTGTAACGTTTTGTCTCCAACTGCCTACAACATATTGCCCATTTCTGATGGAATCTAAAGTTCCTGGAGGTGTGTAAATGTTCTGAGAAGATTTGCTTTTTCTTAAAAAATTGTGTAACAAAAGACATGTCATAGCAATATGTGGTACCGTTTCTACTTTGAGTTCTATTGGTTTCTTAAAAAGTCTAAATACAGACGATAACACACCAAAAGCATTTTCAACGTTTACACGAGTGCTAGAAAGTTTATAATTAAATGTGCGCTCTACAGTGCCAATATCGTGACAACCAGGAAAAGGCTTCAATATATTTTTATGTAAAGCAAAAGCTCCATCACCGACAAACACATATGGAACATTTATTTCTCTTCCTGGTAGTGGAGAATCTGGTGGCAAGTTAAGAGTGTCATTTTCTATTTT
This sequence comes from Selenia dentaria, assembly GCA_917880725.1. Lineage (NCBI taxonomy): Eukaryota > Metazoa > Arthropoda > Insecta > Lepidoptera > Geometridae > Selenia > Selenia dentaria. The sequence goes on along the minus strand of OU862885.1, from coordinate 30,605,100 downwards.
TTGCCAAAGAAAGCTATGTTGAAAAATTCCTCCATCGCTTATACGTCCTTGTCCACCGATATCGGCAAAAACAAAATTATAATTACTATCTACTAAAGCCATTAGTACAATACTATATGCACTTTTGTAGTTATAATACTTCGATCCGCTATGTGATGGACATTTTATTACGATATGTTTACCGTCGAGTGCTCCAACACATCGTGGGAATTTTCTTCTAAATCCCTCTTCAATAGCTAACCATTCCTCCGGTGTTTGTGGTAACTGCAAATAATATAACATATTCAATTAGTATTTCTTGTTTCAGGATAATATTTCAAAGAATGAAGTAACACAAAATGATACTACACAAACAACACCAGATTACAATGAGGAGGAAGCCATAACCTCCAATCCACCACAAAAGAAAAAAACCAAGAAAATAAACATGGATCATATTATCAGTGAAGCTGATAAAAAATTAATGACAGTTTTGCAACTTTAAGCAACGTACTGCAGCAAAAAAAAGTAGAGGCAGACGAGTGTGATTTATATGCTTCATTGTTAGCGAAAAAGTTAAGGAAATATCCAGAAAGAATGCGGAACAGTATCATGTACAAAATTGACGGTCTTCTTCTGGATAACCCTTATCCTGATGAGCGACCATCAAGTGCCTCTACATTCTATTCAGTGCCATATCAATATACCCCAACTCCATCTCGGCAATATACCCCAACTCCATCTCCGCAATACGCTCCAACTCCATCTCCGCAATACGCCCCTAATCAAAATACTACTGTTACATCTGAGCCTCCGATTTATATACGTATCCCAGAAGAAAATATAAGAGTACAAGAAGATCCTGGAAACCAAATACATATTTTATCAGAAGAAGTTATCATGCCTGCTAAAATTAGCAATATAATTACAAACGCATACAATGATTCATGAATGTCTTTTTTTATTTCTATAGTAATAAATGTGTGTCAATAAAACATTTATTATTTATTATTATTATTAGCTTAGCATATACCTATATATAGCTTTCTCTGCTTAATTGAACTTAATAAATATTATTCTTACTTAAAACATAATATTTTTCTTACCTTTATTTCGTTTTTTAAAACTGTGTTAAATGGCCGGGGTTGAAACCTTGAATAAATAGTGTAGACTGCGATAACTATCTCCAGTCGCTAGATATCTAAGGGTTATTGCTAGCCGTATTTGTGGTGAAATAGGTATTCTTAGTCTTGTCTGTTTCTTTATCAGAGGTTCAATTCTGTTCAACAGAAAATTAAAATCTGTACGAGACATTCTGCAAAAGTTAGTAAATTCCCCAGATTCTTCACTATTCATCTCATTGAAAAATTTTATCATTACGTCTCTGAAAAAAAAAAGACAAATATAATGCCTCGTAGAATTCTTCTGCATTATAAAATATTATCTAGGTACTTACAAAGTTCTATTACGATGAATAGCTACCATCCACCATCTTCTACGACGTCTTTTCTTTTTTTTCATTTGATTTATTTTTAACTGACGCACATAATTATGTATCGCTAAAAGACACAGCGCGGACGCTGCAAAAATTTCAACGTCTGCCATTGCCGGAACTTGAAAGCGAAGTGAGAGGAAGGGCAGTATGTAAAAACACATATCCCTCGATCCTGCCACAGCAGTATTAAGGGAATTATTGCCGGCAGCGCGAGGAGCAGCGATAAGGGCTGAATGTAAATGAGGCATAAGAATCGAGTACCTATGGTTGAGATATTTATAATGTGAATTTATTGTTATTATAATTTACTACTATATATACGAAACCGAAATATTATACTGACGAACTCAAGAAATTCTGTTCTAAACTTTTACTCTCTATCTGCATATAATTACGTGAGGAGTAAATAACGGTGCTATATATAAAATTAAATGATTCGGCTAACCAAGTATTCACTTCTCAACCACTAGCTGAATCAAATTCTCTTTTCGATATTCTTCTCGTATATACTATTATAATAGAGTTAGAAATATAGATAGATAGAGAGAATAGAGAAAATTTGCAGAAATGTGTAAATTCTAAAAGGCAAATGTTTCGTAAACTAGTACAAGTTAGTTGAATGTGATATTTCATTAATAATAATGATTTTTAGACGCTCCATTGTACATAATAAGTACCTGTGCATAATAGTAGGTTTAACTATGCTTATAAGATAATTGTTTTATTTCATTTTTTTGATTCTACGCAGTTATTAATTGTAAATTAACCTAAGACGTTACGTACAAAAGGTAGAACCAAATTACTGACTGGTAGAATGGAAATAGAAAGCATTGTAGGTACGAGTATTACTAAATACTTGTTATTTGTCTTCTCACATAAATATAGTAATGCATAGTTAATTAATAGTATACTATGATATAAGTGAGCTAAGTTTCTCATTATACACGAGGCTAATGCATTTTTCTGAACTACATTTATAACCAGTAACATACATACTTAACCACAACATACAATATTTTTTCCTATTAATTGAGTGACAGTTTAGTAGCTAGCAACACAATTCTTCACGCACACTAGCATCCTCCCAATTTGCATTACACACACTACAATATTGAGTTACCGCATTCACGGAGCCGTTGTTTTTAAATAGCGCGGTATCTAGTCGAAGCGAGAGCGAGACCAATGATTAATCTAAGGATTTTTGTATAATTTTGAGAACAATTCCGTAGTAATCTCTAAACTCGAAAGGCAAATATCGCACTCAAAACGGTTCAAACCGATTTTTACGATACTCGTATGAACATGAAAATATGTCATACGAGATCGTGTTTAGACAAGTCGAGAATTCGTAAGCAAGAATCTTCTTATAACCCGCGGCACGTAACTCTAGCGCTGAGCGAAATGTGGAGGGGATAGCTGCGCATGGGTACAGTCGCGCACATGTGACAGAGAGAGACAAGAGTCCTTCGTCACTCTAGCCCCCCTGTGATACCCAATTTTTGACTTCTGCGCAATAACGGTCAGCGCTAGAGTTACGTGCCGCGGGTTATACTATATACGAGTATTTTGCCGTGTAAACAGTCGAAGGAAATTATCGCCTAGACATAATTGCTTGAGAATCTCGTATGACATAATCATAGGCAAGAATTTAGTTCTTGCCTGCTTGCAGGCTGCTTGCCTTAAACAATATGATACGATAATCTTATGGCGATTATTGCTTGAAAAAGTTGCCTACGATTTCTTGCCTAGAAACGTACAAGAAACTCTCTCCATCTAAATGGCCCTTTATTAGAAGTAAGATCACCTTTGTGCTCAGCGAGTTAACCTGACGCTCTAGCAATAGGATCATCACCTACGAACGTTTTGCTAGTAAGTCCGTACCGAAAGGTAAGGCTTACGTGAGATTATAGGTCAACCTAGCATGATAAGTAAGCAAATTTACTGGAACGTCACATCACAATAGCTCAATAAAGTTTATACCGATACAGCAAATATATAAACTGTATATAGAAGTCAGTAGTACAAAATCAATAAAGAGACGTGTTCTTTGCTCACCTGACGCGTCACGCTTGTACAAACCAGGTTAGTGATCTATTCAGAATTTTAAACTACAACAGTTCAAAACCCTGCATGGCAGTGCAATGCACTCGTCACCATGAGATGTAACATCTCTTGTAATTTTCCAGAAACATTGCGCTTCAACGAAACATTGTAATGTTTGCACACAACTGCTTCACCGTTGAATAACTGGCAAAGGTGGTACTTCCCCAGGCGGACTTAGCATAAGTCCTACCATTACAAAAATGGATTTGGACAACATTTTAGAAGGCGGAGAAAATATCCTTACGGTCCATTTTCGCGTGCGCAGTTCTGCAAACTGAAACTAGTTTTTCATAAAGCTTAACACTAGTTCTATAACTATGGTGAAATCGTACCTATTCTCGTATAGTTTGGTTAGCTGGCAAGACGTTAGACATGAGTTAAGCAGTTAATCCGTTCAGCCGGCTCGCCGCACGCAACATCTGTGTGTCACGCTCAAATCCCGGAGTAATCATGGATTAGACGACTCACTGGCCACTGCGTAACTACTGCCTAATCTTTGCCATTGCACAACAGTGCACTGTGTAACTTCCAAGTATAACATGGAACGCTATAATATAAATATAAGTTCGTATATTAATTTATGAAGCATCTTTTAACATTGGTATCTCAATGATACGATATGACGCACGAGCAGCGCAGAGGAATAAGCCTGGTGAGTCCTCCTTCCTATGTTCCTCACTTTCACCTACGACTGTGGTATCTCATCAGTGTGATCATTCATCATCATCATCAGCCCACATTCGTCCACTGCTTGCCATAGGCCTCTCATAAGTACGCCACAGAGCTGGTCTTCAGCTCTCTGCATCAAGTTACTGCCAGCCGCCTTCCGCAGGTCGTCTCTCTACCTGGCCGTAGGGCGTCCTACACTCCGTATGTCTAAACGTGGTCTCCACTCAAGAACTCGTCTACTCCAGCGGTTATCGGTTCTTCGTAAAATGTGACCAGCCCATTGCCACTTCAGCTTGCTTATTCTTTGAGCTATGTCGACTACTTTGGTTCTCTGTCAGATAACTTCATTAAGAATCTTATCCTTCAGAGAAACCCCGCTCTCTCCATAGCTCGCTGAGCGACCTTAAATTTGTGGACTAGTCCCACAGTGAGTGTCCAAGTTTCAGCTTCATAGGTCATGACGGGTAGGACACTCAGTCTCAGTGTGATACCATAACTGTTTTTTTTGTTTTTATTTTTTAATGTAAAGATTTATTAAAGGCCGACTCTTGGGCAATGGACCGTATTACAGGCGAAGAATTTAGGCTCAAAAGACGAGCTCGAAGGAGTTATGTTATCAACGGGTTTTACTAAATACGGCTAGATTTTGCCCGGGATAAAATTAAACGCCTTTACCTAGATCCCGCTGGATTTTTAGCATGTGTTTTAAACACGAGGATAAGGCTGGAATAAGGTTCAAAAGAATGTTGTACGAAGTTTTTAATAAAGAATGAAACAATTTGACACAAAGTAAGGAGTCAGGAAGAAGTAATTGTTAATGCTTGCAAGGAGGGTACAAACAGGAGTTTGGTTTGTGTTATTTTTTGTTGTGTTGTATGATGTGACATCCGTTTCTTACAGTCTGCCGTGCGATTCTGATTGCGATTCTTATTGCGATTTAAACATCGTTGCATCTGTGACAACATCCGTGAAACAAATGATGAGATGACAAGAAACGTTGTAAAAGCAACCTTTTATGTTATGTACAAGGGCGATATCTCAAAGTATTTAACATCGGTGAGCTCGTCGACGAATATTTACAGATTCGCACGGCTGTTCATACCCACGCCACGATCTCGCCCTGGATCACACTGCAGCTCTCATTGTCAGGCTTGACGTTTTGGCGTACGAGTTGTTCGACTCATAAATAACAACACAAAACAAGTTCCCGAAAAGCAATAATATACAAGTGGGTAACACACAACCGAATAACGTTAAATATTCGAGTTTAATTAAACAGGATAAATATATTCATCATCATACAAATACATGTTATGGCTGATGAAATTTCCTATTTACCATAACATCTTTTTCATATTATTGCATCATTTTATCTTTCATGATATTCAGTACTATAAAACGGCAAGGCGCTAGATATAAATTTATAACTAAATCAACTACCATTACAACCACATAGTTTCTTCTTGCTTAAAAAAAATATCATCTTCTTTATGTCGAGAACTTATCATATAAATTACCAAAATAAATAAATAAATATTTAAAGTTAAGTGCCACTAAAAGTCAATCTACGTCTAAATAATTTTGCTGCCTCAAAAGCAAATCACAAAGCTACAATTTCTTTTCACGCTACTGGCAGACCAGCAAGCACTATGGGTTTCTTCAACTGGGGATCATCGAGCCAAGAGCAATACGAAAGGTTTAGCAACGGTCGTAACAGACACCATGCGGCTACTGGACCCCCGTGGTTCCATAGCTCGCGTCACTACTCTCCAGAATCAACAAATCATGGCCCATCTGGACCTCCAAACACTCGCTGGTTCGGACCTCACCAAGGAAACAGCTCAGACAGATGCAGCAGGGCAGAAGATAGAACTGGATATAGACCACATTTCTTCGGACATCATCATCACCATAAACATCGTGAGGAACACAGACCCCCACACTTCGCTCATCATCACTATCGTCATTGCCAACGATCGCAGCCTGAGAGGAGTTGTAATTACCAAAACCAAATGCCAAGGTTTGCTGGATGTCCTTTCAGATCAAAGCAAGCAGGGGACCACAACCCAATGTTTAACAAGAGACCTTGGGAATGATTGAAAAATGTACCATTAACCCGAAAGAAATTTAAAAGGTTGAAAAATTATGGCATAACAAGTTATTGTTTTAAGAAGTTTGTGATTTACCACTTTTTACAGATTGATTACTTATATCTAGTCTTTGTGTAGATAGATTCGTTTATTAGTTAGTTTAGTTCGTTTATTTAGTAGTTTAATAAATTATTAGTGGTTTGTTTAATTGTACTTGCTAAGTAAGAAGAACAGTCATAATTTAAAATGAAGTACGTAGTTTATGTCGACATACATTAATTTATTTTTAACCATTTGTTGTTGTAGTACGAACTGTGATTAATTATGCAATTAAATTTAGTACGAACATTATGTTGCTCTAAATTTATTAAATGGTTTATCCCAGCTATATTTTATATAATTCTGATAAACATCGATTGCGTAAAACCGACTAAGGGTTAGGAAAGCAAACTTATTGCCCTAGAGAAAATTATATTAAAAGTCACGAATGACGTGACTTTATTCGTGATAATTTTCTCTTGTGTTGAGACCAAGAAGAAGATTAGCGAAAAGTGGGTAGGTATATAAACAAACGCATGTGTGTATCCAAAAACAATATATAATTAAACTATCACACGTTCACACAATCACTCACTCGCACTATAACTTATATTAGGTATCCTGGGTATATTTTGTAGTTCCAGGCTTTCGCAGAGTCAGCCTGGGTAAGAACCACACCTTTGCCAGTAATTCAACCGTGCAGAAGTAGTGTGCAAGCATTACTATATTTCATTGAAGGGCAATGTTTCCAGTGAAATTACAGGGTCAGAAATGTATGTATCTTGCATCTCAGGGCGAGTAGCGCAGGGCATTGCCCTGCCGGGCTTTGATCTCATATTACAAAATGTGGACAAAAGATGGTCCTGAGTTTAAACCATGGTTATTTTATGACATATGAAATTTGCATTGGAAGGTGCGTTGGAGAGATATACCTATAGACACAGTACAAACCTATTCTCGTACGTCCAGTGGAAAATTAACCACTTATTTGTATTCTACGAAGAGGTCCACTAGGTTAGTTATAGAATCTGCTAACAAAATTTCTCGAGAATCGGTTGAGAAATGAGAAGAACAGCCGGACATCCGGATATACAGACAGACGAAAGCATTTTTGCCCAAGCTAGAGACGCTGCGCACTCGCTCGGTCAAAATTGGTTTCCCAAAACCCATACACATAACATTGTTGACCTTGAATCCAAAATTGGATACAAAGCAAAGTCACAGCACAAATAAAGGAAAATAATATGGCATTTATTTGTTGTTACATCTAAATTAAATAAATGCGACTTACATACGAGTATGTAGTTAGAGTCTGGCTAACGAAAGTAGATACTGGATTTTTTTGCAAACTTTTTATATGACAACACTAAAGTGTTCCTACTATCGGATATTTACCCTACAAATTGGGGTATTTTAAGCAGAAAGTACTTAGGAACAATGAATTCCAAAAAGGCATTTTTAAAACAAACTTATTTTAAACATTTTATAAAATGAGTTTTAAAAATTCGTACGTGTGCTAAAATTGTATTCATCGAAAATAAGTATCGTATGTACGTGTTGGATCATTTCAAGAGCAACACTAAGCCTTAAGTTGGTCTAGTAAATAGCTTAATTAATTAGATACACTATTTACTAGAGAAAAACTTGGCAATTTTATTTTAAAGAAATTAATTTTCGGCTGTTTTCCGAAAGATTTGGTAAAATCAGAATCAGTGTATGGTATCCCTATCTCTGACGCAACAAGATGGCGTGTTGTTGATGTTTCGTTGTGGTTGACTTGCGTATAGTTTTGTTGTGATATATCCGTGTTAATGCTATAAAAATGAATAAAACTATAAAGAGTGAAGTGCGAAAACTATTGTTGTGTATGATTTCGAAATATGAAGAGAAAAAGCTTGTGAAACAAGCCGTATTGCGAGAAAAACAGGATTGTTTACGTACGTGACTGATTTTTTAGGTTAGTACGGTCAAAATTTCTTGATATTTTTTTTATTTTAAATAAGTACATATTAGTTTTAGTTACTTTAGATAATGTTATTGTTCTTTTACAGATAGTCTTGAGGATAATGCACGACCTGCTGAAGTAAAACAAGCAATTGAAAATGTCACAGATTTAGATCAAAAAGATATGATGAAATCGCAGAACCAGTACTTAGAAGAACTATTTTCACTCACCGGTAAGTTTTCACTCAACGTTAATCTTTAAGGTAAGTTTTGTAATACTTGTGTATTTTCTATTATTTCTTAGTTATGAGACTCACGATAATTGACATTTTATTTTATTCTTTTTACAGATGTAAGTGTTATTACATTGAAGAGAATTAAAAAAGAAGGTGCGGTGAACGAAGGGGTCTGGAGGACTCCAGGTAAAAAACGACCTCACCCTTCAAAAGTGTCGAACTTAGATAGTTTCGATATGGATGTTATTCGTAATAAAGTAAACGAATTTTACTGTGTGAGGAAACAAGTACCAACATTAAGATCTTTGTTGGTAGAGTTAAAAGAAAGTATAGGATTTGGTGGATGTCGTGAAACTCTCCGTCGCATATTATTAGCCAACGGTTATGAATTTAAGAAAAACAAAAATGAACGTTCATTATTAATTGAACGATATGATATAGCTGCATGGGGACATCGCTTTTTGCGTACCATTGCATCGAAACGTGCAGAAGGCAAGCCAATAATCTACTTAGATGAAACTTATGTCCACAAAACCTATAAGCCTAAAAAATGTTGGCAAGGTCCATCAACAAGTGGAATAATTGAAAATATATCGTCAGGAAAACGATACATTATTGTGCATGCAGGATCAGATCCAAACTCATTGTTAGTATTTAGCACCAAATCGAAAATAACTACCACCATGACATGAATTCCACAAACTTCAACAAATGGCTTCAAGAAAAGCTTATTCCCAATTTGAATGAACCAAGAGTAATTGTAATGGACAATGCGTCATACCATTCTGTCATAATAAATAAAGCGCCCACATCTCAAAATCGAAAGTTAGAGATACAGAATTGGCTAACATTGAATGGTATTTCATTTGAAACATACAATTCAAAAGCAGAGTTGCTCTGCTTAGTAAAACAGAACACACCAGAACCTATTTATGAAGCTGATGAACTTTTAAGCCAAAACGGACATGAAGTGCTAAGACTTCTTCCATATCATTGTGACCTAAATGCTATAGAATTCATGAGTGTATTATAGCAGATGATTGAAAAAAAATGACAGACCATGTCATTCATGTGGAAGAGAAGTACAAAAGAAGAGACCATATAACTGAAAATAATTTAGAAAGCTTCATCATCAATTTAAGAGACAGCAGCGGCTCCAGTGATTCTGACGATTCACTCCATGTTGAATTTTTAGATTCAGATTTTGATTATAGTGATTAAAAAACAGTATAAAAATATATGTTGTTGTTTTCTTTGATACATACTCTCATAGATTTACAAAAATTTTAACTCATGATAGTGTTTGATAGCCTGTTTGTTCTTTTAATACGCCACAATGGAGTGACGTATCCGTGTGATGTTTGGTATGGAGTTAATAAAGAGTTAACAAGTGATATAAGCTACTTTTAATCTCGTCATAACGCGAACAAAATTGCAAGCATCCACTAGTAAAATAAAAATGAATGTCAAAGTATCAAAGTGAGTTGTTCCAACTTTCCTTTTTACTTTAGGGCTGCCATGCTGATATTTTTTAAATTTGCCGCGCTTTTTCAGTATCAACTTTCATTAGCCAGACTCTACGAATTGACCATGACGTATATCTAGAATGGGAGATTTGTTTTTCATCTGCAAAGCAAGTTTGCCACTCAATCATCATTTCGTTACAGCAAGCTATCTCGGTGCGCGTGTTAGATACTTGCTTATCTGTGTTTTCAAAAAAGGTTGAGTACTTAATATCACGGTAACTGTGAACTAGAAGATTTTACAATTTATGAAAATGTCATCTATCTCAACATTTCAGACTCCGAAACACCAATCTGTATCTTAGCTAACATATTTAAATTTATTCACCGAAGCAATATTCGTAAACTACCAGGTAAATCTGAAGAGACACCGCAACTCCGGTAAACGGAAATTAGACCTCCTGCTAAAATGTGGTTTCTATACACCTCCCGTTTAGATAAGCTAGTCTCAAACAGGAAACACTATAGCTTCAGATACCAAAGAAAAAAGACTTAAGGCAGAAACCAGGCATTTTGAATCATATTCAAAGAAACGTCTCATTAGATCTGACTTATCAAAAAAAGTTCAACAGAATAGAGACCGGTGGTCAATATAAAGGAAACAACTTCCTTGGTCAATATGACTACTATATATAGATCTTTGTTAGTTAGTGTTAGATAGTCTTAGTTAGTCTTAGTTTAGATGTGTCAAAAACTAAAGAGTGTGAGTATCCAAAAAGGATATCGAGGGTCAGGTGGAAAAAGTACGTTGTGTATCGATTATTTAGTTGAGTTATTTAATTGCGATAAAATTTAAACGGATTATAAGGATTTGTGTTTTACATAAAACGAGACGTAGGTACTGAGAAAAACTGTTTAATCATTTTAGGCATCAAAGACACATTTGGGAGCGTCTACTACAATTTAATTTTAAAATATATATCGGCGCAACTACAACAGTTCGTCGAGAATAATTAAGTTTAATCATTTGATTGCCCTAAAAATAGTTTATAAATCATCAGTTGATTATTTTTGAGTTGATTACGATGTAAAATTAATGTTATGATTGTAATTTCAATACTTTACCAACAAACTTGTAAACTCGTGCACGTGCGCCGAGTCCTATAAATACGGCCGCACTGTAGGCGCTCGGCTGTGGGACGGACGTGCGCTCAAGTGCTCCCCGAGAATATTCCGATCGGCCTAAAAGTGCTTGCGCTTTTAGTGCCGGTTACCTGTATCGTTTCGATTGAAGAGGATTCAGTGTTGGACTTCGCTAATAGTGGATTTTCTGTGTGCAGATTCGACGTCAAGCCACCGCTTCGTGTACCGTTCGGCGCACGGAGGCGTTCGGCTCGGCTCGGCTCGCGTCGCGGAAGAAGCGCGCTCTTGTAAGAGCGCTTCGACACATCAATCACCTATTGTTCATTGTCTAATCAAAACCGCTCTTCTCAGAGCGAACTCTAGTTTCGATTTTTAATTTTTCAATTTTCAATTTTCAAAGTCGAGTCAAACAAATCCACGCTTCACGTGGTCTTCTGGACGATCCTTGCGGTGTTAACGCCACCCAGTTGGGCGCGGACCCGGTGCGTCAAGCCTTTCCCTCCTGAGCGTGGGAGGGAACGGCTAAAACCGGACGGGCCTGCCTTCACCGGCCTTGGGGTCTCCCCTCGCCGACGGCAGGTATCTCCTTCCCACCCTACCCTATCCTACTCTCCTATTCTCTGGGCAAGTGTTTGGTTGGAAGCCGGGTTTTACTCGGTCTTCTCTCCTCGCCCCCGGAGCAGCTAGGGCCTCGCGTTTAGGCACACATCCCTCTGCACAATAAGACTGGCAGAGGGCACACAGTAGGGACACCTAGGCACTCACTCTCCCGCCTGTACCCGGCGGGAGTGGCATTCACCCCTCACTCGCATCTCGAGTATTCCCCTCGAGATGTCTTTACTCTCTCCCTCCCCCGCTATGAGCCTCCCGCAAGGCGTTTCGCCTCAGGCGTTCGCCTCGTGGGTCTCAAACTGCTACCCGGACATGCTGTCCGAGTATCTCCAGTCCAATAGGGACTTTAAAGAGAGACCCCGCTTCACGGACTCTCAAATTCCCTCCTCCGGCTTCCTCCCTCCGAGGGCGCCCTTCGGTTCTTCGGCGTTCAAGCCGTTAGATAGCCCTCTCTCCCCCGACCCTGCGCCCTATGCGCCCCGCGCTCCCCGAGCACCTCTACCACCCCGCGATCGTTCTCCAGTCCTTCGGACTGAGTACGAACGCGCCTACGACTCGGCATCCAACTCGGAGAATGAGATGGATGTAGAGTTCTCCCGCTCCCGCGCTAACTCTGTTGGCAACATCTCCAACGACGGGTTCACTACCGTCGGAAAGAGAAAGCGCGTCCCCAAAGCCGCCTCAGAGGCTCCCTCCCCGCCACCCAAAGCGGCCTGCACCGCCCCGGGAGCGAAGCCATCAGGCTCTCTCGCTCCCACCTCCCGCGACCCTCTCGCTCACTCCGATGCTCCCGCAAGCATCGCCGCGTCTCAACGCGACGTCTCCTCTCAAGGAGCGTCAGTTAGACGCGAGAAACCGCCGCCGCCGCTGTTCCTTCAGGACAAGGCGAAGTGGGACATGGTCTCACGACTTTTGACGGATCGTAAGATCCAATATACCAGCGCCCGCTCAACCCAACTGGGTATTAAAGTCCAGGTGCCTACCCCAAGCGACCATAGGGCGCTTACTCGACTTCTCAAAAACGAGAGCATAAGCTTTCATACTTATGCTCTCGAGGAAGAGAAGGTTCTACGCGTTGTCATACGCGGAGTACCAAAAGAGGTGCAAACCGACAGTGTCCTCGCCGACTTAAAGGCGCAAGGCTACCCCGTCCGCGAATGCCACCGCATGTACAGTGGCAAAGATCGCAAACCCTACGACCTACTATTGGTCATCCTCAATCGCACGCCAGAGGGCAAAGCGATTTTCAATATTAAAACGGTTGTGAACCTCTCGGGGATCACCGTTCAACCCCCATTCCGAAACCGAGCACCTGGCCAGTGTCATAACTGCCAATTGTACGGGCATGCCGCCCGATTCTGTTTCGCCCGCCCGAGGTGCGTCAAGTGCCTAGGGGATCACGGGACAGCCCAGTGTTCTCGCACTAGGGACTCATCAGACCCGCCTAGTTGTGTCCTCTGCGGCACACAGGGACATACCGCCAACTACCGCGGTTGCCCTAAGGCACCCCGCGCACCCAGTGGGCCGGCTAGGAGGCCTATTCCCCCTCCTCGCCCGGTCACTACCCGCTCACAAGGGAACGGCCCTAAGCCTAACCTTACACCCGCACCGCAGGCAACACCTGTTGTTCCCGCGCCCGCGCCCGCGCGCAACGCTTGGTCCAAGCCCTTGAGCATGGTACAAGCAAGCGCCCCCCTCACCCCCGCCCGCCCGCCGGCCTCTGCCAGCGCGCCGGCTCCTAAGCCCAAACCGCCGCTCTCTAGGCCTCCAATGGCTGGGCTCATGGACGCCCCAGGTCAATCTGACCTGGCGGCCGACATAGCCCTTGTCATGGACTACGCGATGGTCATAGACGTGGACGAAGTACGTGCATTCGCGCACAAACTTCGTACTGCCACAAACGACCAAGACCGCTTGCGAGCCACGCTCACACACGCGGGTCTAATCAGCGCAGTGAGGCGCTACGCCCTCCCCAGCGTTTCTTAGGTATCATCCAATATGGATAGTACACCGAAACGAATTAAGCCCCACTCAGTCACCGTAGCGACTTTCAACGCTGACGGCCTCTCTAGTCAAAAGGACGAAGTTCACGAATTTTGTAAGACCCATCAGGTCGATATCCTATGCGTGCAGGAGACCTTTCTGAAACCAGGTACAGCGAACCCTAGGTTTGCAAATTACCGTTTGGTTCGTAATGATAGAGTGGCCACCCCAAAAGGTGGCACTCTCATCTATTTATCTCTCATCTATTTTTTTCGTTCGCGTCCCCCCGCACGACGCATAGTGCACTCCCGTACTATTGGTTATAAAATTAAAATTATGGCTCAGAAAGCTATTGAAAGTGCTGTACGAGAATTACAAAAGTCCATAAATGATGTGACAAGTGAAGTTCGCAGTTTAAAGTGCATAATAACTGACCAAAGCGATAAAATCGACATGCAGAATCGTAAACTTGAAAACCAAAGTGCCATTATCGCTAGTCAAAATCAGCTGATCTTAGACTTGAAGGCTACTATTGAGGGTAGATGTATAATTACAACGGCTCCGAGGGCAACGACCGTGAGTACACAAGTAACGTCAGCGCCGCAGTCGGACCGCCCGATTCGCCAGTCGCGCTTAGCTAGGCAGGCAGCGACCAATCAGATCGCACTCACAAAGAATACAGCTAATCAATGCAAGTCTTCGTCGAAAGCCACCGGCTCATCTCCGACAATACCCGAACCCGCAAAAACGAACTCCCCCGCTGCATCAATAAAATCAAGAGAGGTTACTATGAAAGACCCAAAACAAATAATGATAGACGACGGTGATATTCAAGACGAATATTTGCCTGAAAGTGAAAAACCGTGGAATAAGGTGACGTACAAACGTCATTCCAAACGCAAAGTTGTAACTGGGTCAGGTAAATACGACGAAGAACTCCAGACAGTGGGACGTATAAAATATCTGCAGGCGTGGTCATTTAAGCCTGAGACTAGTGTACAGAATGTACGGAACTATTTAAATAATATCGCTAAGAGTGACGACTACATTGTAGAAAAGCGTGTTATTAACACAACTAGACATGCTGCGTTTGTAATCGGTTGTCCAGAAAATCTATACGATCAAATATTCACGCCGACAGCCTGGCCTGCGCGAGTAATGATGTCAGAGTGGTTTCGCAGTAGGCCCCGCCTTGAACGGGGCTTGCAAGTTCCCGAATGCACCGCTGCGCACGAGCCGCGCGCCCCCACCACTACACCACGATCAGTCTGACTCTGACAGTAAGCGAGCTCACCACCGCGCGTCTCCGCACACGAATGAACGGCTAACTGTATGTCAACAGAATATTAGATCGATTGATTGCAAGACACAAAAGTTGGAAGTATTGCTAAATAGTAGTTTAAACTGTGATGTGCTTGCTATAACCGAGCATTGGTTGAGCGAGTTAAAATTAAAGTGTATTCACCTAAACAGTTACAAACTTGTGTCCAGTTTTTGTAGAAAACTAGCCGCTCATGGCGGATCGTGTATTTATGTTAAAGAAGGGATAAAGGCGATTGAAAATTTAGAAATAGTTAAGCTCTCCGCTGAATTATATTGTGAGATATCTGCTATAGATCTTATTGACTACCACATTTCGGTAATTTGTGTATATAGGACGAATCAAATTTCTGCAAACGAATTTCTCCCATACTTGGAACGTTTGCTTGATAAGATGAGTGACCTTGACCTACAGTACGTCATCGTCGGAGACTTCAACATAAACTGTGTTGGGGATTCCACATCCGAGACAAAACGGTTGATCGATATACTGTCGCCCCATGACTTGGTCAACCTGGTAGACTTTCCTACCCGCATTACATCACATAGCGCTACTTGTCTTGACCATTTCTATAGTAATATTAAATCGCACTCAATTACTGTGGTGCCAGTGACCACAGAACTCAGTGATCACTTGGCAGTTCGTGGAGAGATAGCTCAAATGGTCAACCCCTCAAAACCGTCTACTGTGGTTAGTAGGAATTTTTCTCAAATGAATAGAATAAACTTTGTAAATTCCATAGAAAGTGTAGACTGGTTTGAAATAAATAAACGCAGGTTATCAACTAATTCTCAGGCAATGTCGGTAATTAATGTACTGAGTAATAAACTTGAGACGTGTTTCCCATTGAAATATATGAGTTGCAAATATCAGAATTCTTCATGGGTTACAGATAACATTAAATATTTTAGGTTACTTTTATTAGACATGATTGAATTGAGCAATAAATATCCTAATCTAGATTTTTTAAAACAGTTTATATGTGAACTAAATACAAAATATGAGAACATGTTAACGACCACAAGGTCAAATTATTATGCTTGTATGTTACAAAATAGCAAGAATCCCGCAAAATCTATGTGGGAGGTAGTTAACGTAGAAAGAGGGAAGAAAAATAAATGTAGCGTGGATTTCACAGACATTGTTAAAAAATCAGATGGCGAAAACTTTAAAACGAAAAAAGATGCCGTAAACGCCATGAATGCGAAATTTATAGGAGCTGCAGTTGCATGCGCGGCGCCGCGCGCTGACGTCAAGCAGATGGAGCGCATGCTGATAAGTGCGTGTGCCCCTGCTGATCGATCGCTCAGACTGCGCAGATTCACCGCGGAAGAAATATATTGTATCATCACCAAAAGAATTCCACCCAAAAAGTCAAAGGACATTTATGGAATTTCTATGGAATTGCTACATATAGCCGCCAGGCCTCTTGCTCCGGTCTTGGCTAATTTGTTTAATAAGTTAATTCACGAGGGTGTATATCCTGAGTGTCTCAAATTAAGCAAAGTCTCGCCTATATTTAAGGGCAAAGGTAAACCACAGAACATAGACGAATACAGACCTATCTCGATTATACCTGCCATAGCAAAGGTGCTGGAAAACGGCATAAGCTGCCGCTTAGTGACGTATTTATCCTTAACACGAGTATTGTCTAACCGGCAATATGCTTATCGTGAAGGTCGATCGACAACATCCATGACGCGTGAAATTGTACGCCGGGTGGTGGAGGCACGCGAGGGGAAGTTGCAGGTGGCAGTACTGTGCTGCGACCTCTCAAAAGCTTTTGATTTAGCGGATCACAAAGTTCTTGCTATTAAAATGCGCCACTACGGCATTAATGACAGAGCATTGTCTCTCGTAAACGACCTGATGCACCAGAGGTCACAAATTGTAGTAGGAGCAGGCGGTAGTGAAAGGTCCGACCCCCTGACTAACACTATGGGAGTAGCACAAGGATCAGCAGTGTCGAATATCTTGTTTACGCTGCTTCTTAACGACCTTCCTTGTGCTATAAGAGACGCTGAAGTATTGATGTACGCTGACGACGTGGCTGCAGTAGTGAAGGCACCGTCATCTGAGCTGCTAGAGCAGAGATTAAATGATACTGCACACCAACTAGCTATGTGGTTTAGCGCAAATGGGCTCGTACTCAACCTCAAAAAAACCCATTTTATTCATTTTAACCTCTCAGGCCGCCTTCGTGACAACCTTAGTGTTCTAGCAAATGGCATACAAATAGAACAAGTAACCAATACTACTTTCTTGGGTTTTGAATTGGACAGCGGCCTCACCTGGGCATCCCACATACATAAAGTATGTGGGAAACTGAGTGCAGCCTGTTTTGCGCTCTGCCGGTTGTCCAGATTCCTGCCGACAGGAGTGGTACGGACTTGCTACTTCGCCACCGTGCACTCTCTGCTTCAGTACGGAGCAGAGCTCTGGGGACGCGGTGCTGATTTAGAACGCGCCTTTCGACTCCAGAAACGAGCTGTCCGTGCTGTAGCACGAGTGTCACAAGAGTCTTCCGCGAGACCGTATTTTAAATCGCTACGGATACTAACACTACCTGCTATAGTTATTTTACAAGTGGCTATCTATACGCGTACTAACCTGGAATCGTATAGAAAAGTCGGTGAATCTCACCAATACCCAACCCGACGAAAAGGGAAGCTTGCTGTGGTGGAGCGATCAATGGCCAAGTCTAACAGGTTGGCACATGTCATGGGTCCAGCGGTCTACAATAAGTTATCCGAAGATATAACCGCAGCTAAAAGTTTGTGTTCGTTCAAATCTAGGTTAAAACGTTGGCTTATCAATCAGGCGTTTTATAGTTATGAAGAGTTTATAAGTATGAAATAAATAGGCACTCGCATATAATGTACATTGCTATTTTTGTCTGCGAGTGTGTAAGTAGAAAATTGATCACATTTAAATTCTTAATTTACATATGTATAACTATTTTTTGACATTTCATTATTATTTTATTATTTTAATTTTTGACGTGTATGGATAAATATGAATAAATGAATATGAATATGAATATGAATATTACAAAAGAGCTCTGCACTGTATCCCAATTGTTACTCCACCACTTAGAATACTAGAAGCCTCTGTTTGCTTTCTAGCGATGTCAGGTCATCAACCTGTCATCATAGCCTCATGTTACCTCCCCTCTGGTAAAGAACTATTACAGACAGACTTGGAAGCCCTCTTCTCTCTAGGAAGCTCCGTCCTTCTGATCGGTGACTTCAACAGTAAACATGTCATATGGAACTGTACTAGTAACAATAGTAATGGTAAAATCCTTGAAGGCTTGGTCAGCCACTTAAACTTTGATATTCTCTCCCCTCTGGAGCCCACAAGATACCCCTATGTTGACAACCAACGACCAGACATACTTGACATAGCACTTCTCAAGAACGTCACCCTCCGGTTGCGCTCTATAGAAGTGTTACACGAACTGACTTCAGACCACCGCCCTGTATTGTTGAAATTAGGCCCCGACCCGACGGACATAACCCCTATCACTAGAACGGTAGTGAACTGGAAGCAACTGGGGGAATCCCTCCAAGCTATCAGTTCACCCGCTCTCGATAGAATCCCCGATGACATACAGACAGTAGAAGACGTGTCAATTGCGATCGAGGCTCTCAGTGACCACCTCCGCACCGCAGTAGGTGAATCCTCAAAGCAGGTCCAAGTGGCGGATGGTCGCCGCTTTGAACTGCCCGAGGGTGCGAGGAGGTTACTGACAGCTAAGAACGCCGCCACTAGGGCGTATGACTCGATGCCAACCCCAGAGAACAAAGCCACCATGCGCTATTTACAGCGTGCTGTAAGGAAACGCATGAGTGAGCTGCGTGATCAAAGGTGGGACGACAAACTGTCAGAGATTGAGCCAACTCACCAGGCATACTGGCAGTTGGCTCGAACTCTGAAATCTGACGGACAACAGACAATGCCTCCACTCATTAGGCCACCTCCCCTCTCCATAGCGTTCCTTGACGAAGACAAAGCCGAGTGTTTAGCTGATAGCCTTGAGGCTCAGTGTACTCTAAATATAGATCACGTCGACCAGAAACACCTCGATTCGGTGGAATCTGAAGTCGAACGTAAAAGCTCTATGTCCATCTCTGACCTCCCACTCCTCCCACCGGTAAAATCATCCGAGGTTGTGTCTCTGATCAAGAGCCTCAAGACCCGTAAATCCCCTGGTGCTGATGGTATCAGCAACAAGGTGATTAAACACTTCTCAGTCCCACTAGTCCATCTCTTAGTTAGCATCTTCAATGCGGCTATGAGCAACTGCTCCTTCCCAGACACTTGGAAGCATGCCATTGTCATTGGTATTCACAAACCAGGCAAACCGGCAGCCGAGCCCTCCAGCTACCGTCCCATAAGTCTCCTCAGCTCTCTGGGGAAGATTTACGAGCGGCTCATTGTGAACCGACTCTGGTCCCACGTTAGGTCCAATAACCTCCTTCCCGATGAGCAATTTGGTTTTAGAGCCAAACACTCTTGCGTCCAACAAGTGCACCGCGTAACGGAGCACATCCTAGGCGGTTTCAATAAGAAACCAAAGCCCCAAGGGACCATAGCTGTCTTCCTCGACGTAGCGAAAGCGTTCGACAAAGTCTGGCACAACGGCTTGATATTCAAGCTGTACCAACTGGGTGTGCCAGACCGTCTTGTACTCATCTTACAAGACTTTCTCAGGGATCGAACGTTTAGCTATCGCACCGAGGGAACGCTCTCCTCCCCGCATCCCATTCACGCAGGTGTCCCTCAGGGCTCTGTACTCTCACCCATTCTCTTCTCGCTGTACACCAGCGACATCCCACGATCTGAACCTAATGTTCAGATCGCTCAGTTTGCGGATGATACTGCAATCTACTCTACTGGCTGGTTCAAGGTCAGGCAGAGATGCGCCATCCAACGAGCCATCACCGTAATCGGTGCATGGTTTCGTAAATGGCGGATTGCAGTAAATCCTAGCAAAAGTGCAGCAGTGTACTTCACTGAGACCCGGCGAAATCTCATGCCGTCACCCATAGTCCTATTCGGCGAACCCATCCCTTGGGCTAAATCTGCCAAATACCTGGGCGTCACCCTTGATTGCCAACTCACTTTCGCGAAACACATCCAGATTGTTCGCAATAGGGCGGCCTTCATTATGGGTCGTCTTAATCCCCTCATAGGCAAAAACAGTAAAATGTCTCTTAGAAATAAGACGACTCTTTACAAACTTTGCATCCGCCCAATCATGACTTACGCATCTGTAGCGTTCGCCCATGCTCAGAAACACGACCTCCACAAACTTCAAGTGATTCAGAATCGCTTTATGCGCAGGGCAGTGGGCGCTCCGTGGTACTTGCGGAACGCCGAACTGCACTGCGATTTCACCCTCCCCTCTATTACGCAGTATATGAAAGACTGCTCCCGCCGCCACTTCGACAAAGCTCCCCACCACTCGAATCCCCTCGTGGTCGAAGCGGCGAACTACTCCACTGACATAACCGATCCCCACTTCCTTCCCCCCCGTCGCCGTCCAAGGCATATTTTGGGTGACCCGGACGACCCCATCGCAGCCGTTACTTCGGCAGCTTTAGCGTCGTCCCAAGGGAACCCCGGTAATGGTTGTAGACCCGACCAGGGCTGTGATCCCGATCGCATTGTAGGCTCCGGCCGAGATCTTCTTCGCAGCCCCAGTCGCAGTCGAGGTAATTCACACTCACACGATTGTAGTCCCAGCCACGGTGCGGGTGGGAGTATACACCGCGGCCCCGGTCGCGATGTATCCTCCGGCCCAGCAAATGGCTGCGGACGAGGTAACACTGGTTTTCTAAGTAGTCCCAGCCACCATGGCTGTGGGCGAGGTATTACACTTTCTTATTGTAGCCCCAGCCAAAGTACAGTCATGAGTGCACAACGCGACGATCCTGGTCGCGGTGTGGACCCATGTCGCGGAAATGGGAGGAGGCGAGGTACACAAGGTTATGATTTAGTGGTAAACACAGTCAAACACCGAGCTCGCCGGCGAGCTCGAGGCAAAAGTTATGTCTTGGTTAGATTCTCTCCAAATAGTCGTAGAGTTAAAATTCATAGGGCCCACTTTCAACGGTACACTTATGTACCGGGGCGATTCTCTCCTACTCCCCTCTCTCCTGGCGACGGCCCAAGCCGAGGTCCGTACCCTAGTGGTGCCCTTGAGCAAGTCGCCTACTCCTCTCCTTGCGGCGAAGCGTCTTCAACGCTCGCCTTAGGCGGTGCGCCCTCTGCGCCCGCATCTGGCTGAGTGCCATCTGCGCTCGCCAACCGTCCGGTGACGCTGTAAATGCCGGTAGAGGCAAACAGCATTAGTCCGTTCTAAAAAAAAAAAAAAAAAAAAAAAAAAAAAAAAAAAAAAAAAAAAAAAAAAAAGGCGCTCGGCTCAGTCGCTCTCGAGTCGCCGTACAGTACGGACCTCTTTGTGACGTTGTTACGCTGCTCGTTGAATATACGAAGCTTATAAAAGTACTTGTGAAGTTTTACTTCGAGGACCCAAAAATGAGTGATCATCATGAAAACAACAATTGTGACGTCAGCAATGCTGACGTCACACTTTTTAAAAACACTCCGGAGGTTCTTTCTCCGTCATATACTATACGGTTCCATCGACCTTAATGTCTTATGGGAGACTTGGGAGATTTAACAATTTAATACAATATTAATAAAATGATATTATTTTAGTGCTCGCTGTGGAAGTTGCCTAGTCGTTAGTATCTGTCCACTATTTTGACGGGTGATAGTAGTTACGCTAATGACTATAATACTAATGGAAGACCGACCGCACTGAGTCCAAGTGGTGGATCATAGGGTCATGATCCAAGATATCCTCTCTAAGATGCGTTCCTATAGAACCCCGATCTGCAATGCAATTCACCCTCCCCTTTATAACGCAGTATATCAAAGACTGCTGCTACTTCGACCCCATCACTCGAATCCACTTTTGTCGAAGCGGCAAACTACTCCACTGACATAACTGATGCACCACTGACCAGGGCTGTGATCACGATCGCATTGTACTCCAACGCTCGCCTTAGGCGGTGCGCCTTTTGCGCCCGCATCTGGCTGAGTGTCATAGCTTATTCTGTAATCTGTGGTCATAGTGCGTTCGCCACCCGTCCGATCACGCTGTTAATGCCGGTAGAGGCAAACAGCTATTAGCCCGTTTGAAGCTGCGTCAGCCCTTTCACCAGTAGAAGGCTATGTTATGCCTGAATACGCTATATTTGATTCATCGTCCATCACCGCGCGGGTGAAACCGCGGAGCGCTGCTACTCTTAAATATATTTATTTAAAAAAATATTACGCCTAAAACCAACGTAAACCAGTTCAAGGCAATTTTACTTAAGTTACAACGCAAACAGGTTTAACTAAATACAGCTAGACTTTGTCTGGGATAAAATTTAACGCCTTTATCTAGATTCCGCTGGCTTTTTAGAACGTGTTTTAAACAGTAGGATTAGGCAGGAAAAAGGTAGGAAAGAACATTGTAGAAAGTTTTTATTAAACGGTGAAAACATATTTAACACGAACTTAATATTAGAAGGACGGTAATTGTTAATGCTTGCAAGGAGGGTAAAAATAAGAATTTGCGCTGCTTTCATTTAACTTGTTTATAGTTAGCACTAGCGACTGCCGCGACTTTGTTCGCGTAGTAGACTCGGCCTTCGGCCTCGCCATAACCTCCGATCTTTTCTTGGTTTTTCTTTCATAAGAACCTTCTCCTGACAATAATTAACGCAATAAAAAAGGAATTGACAGGCCAGTTGGTGCAGTAGGTAGCTCCCCTGCCTTCTGAGCCGCTGGTCCCGGGTTCGATCCCCGGACAGGTCAAACATTTGTGTGCATGAACATGTCTGTTTGACCTGTGTCTGGGTGTTTATATGTATATAAGTATTTAATATCGTATATAAGTATGTAATATCAGTCATCAGGTTACCATAGTAGAGGCTCTGCCTAGTTTGGGACCTGAAGACCTTTGTGTGGTTATTGTCTCATATTATTATTATTCACATTATATATTTCTTATTCTTAAAATTACATTTTTACATTATTTCTATATAAAATAAAAACATAAAAAACATAATCCTAGATTGCCATCGGCAGCGGGGCATGACCCAAACTAGCGGTGGTTAGGGCTGCAGACTGAGGAACCTATTATTATTATTATAATTAGCAAGTTTGGTCCATCCGTCCTCAAGTTATAGCGTGACCAGGAGAAATAGGGAAAGTTCTTGTATGTATGGAATATTGCAGCCATCTCTGGGATGGTTTGGCTAAATACCAACTGAAAGCCTTGGACTCCATAGGTAACCGAGCAAGGAAACTCATTGGTGACGATGCTTTAGTGGAGGCTAGACTTCAAAGCCTTGAACATAGACGCAAAGTTGCCAGCTTATCGGTGTTTTACATGATTCACTTCGGAGAGTGTGCGATCGATCTTCACAATCTTATTCCCTCATCTCTTTTCTTTCATCGAACAACAAGACGCACAGGAACGCGTCATCCGTACATGGTCGAAATTCCATAAATACGCACGAAGCGCTTCAAATCTAGCTTCATAATGCGTATGGCTGAAGTATGGAACAACCTGCCAGCGTCTATATTTCCTGACATATACAATCTGGGAGTCTTCAAATACAGAGTGAATAGGTACCTTTTAGGCAAGCATGTACCCCCGTAGACCGCGTCATCACTTTCCATCAGGTGAGACTGTGGTCAAATGCTTGTTTATCAAATGTAAAAAAGGGGTTTATTTTATATATATAAAGACTTTATATAATATAAAGATTTGGTTGTAAAAAGCTACGGTTAATTATACTATCTCGTTAGATACGTACTGTGGTTAATATTCTATATCACATATACGAAACCCGTTTATTTTGGTACATTTATTTATTACATATTATTGTAAAAGACTTTCAAAAAAGTACATCGCGCATTTTTAGGCTTCCGTACCCCAAAAGGAAAAAGAAACCCGTTAGTGGATCACTTTGTTGTCTATCTGTCCACATGTCCGTCTGTCAAGACAATTTTCTTAGGCACGCGTAGAGATTGATCAAGTTACATTTTATATCAAATTATTAAGTATCAATAGTATACATACTAAGTACCGGTTGCTATTGTAAAACCCGTAGGCACAGTTATTTATTTTATACAACGTTATTATTATGGATAGTTAAGATATATTGGTTTTTGTACATATGTACAGATGCACGTGTATAAATTACACACATGTCACCAATCTTTTTATTGGTGCCATCACAGAAGACAAAACAATTAGTGATTAAACTTATGCATCCGGAAGCGACTCTATTGCTTTGCTATCCCTTAGTCGACTTTAAGGAATACATATCATAATTAAGAGTATTTTATGCGAAAAACATATTATAAATAAAATTCAACATACCTGTGATTTTTTATATTTATTTTTCAAATTGTCAAATCAGAGTCCTATATACAATAAGTGATTAAATTGTAATAATAAATAGAAAATAAATAAATAATAATGTACTTAGGTATACAATTATGACCGTTGTTCTTACTTAGCATGTCGATTAAACAACGCAATAATAAAACGAATTCCCTTACGAAAGACTTGACATACATTTTGTGCACATACATGTTACTAATGTCCTTATTTTTAAACGACCCATCCATTTTTACTGCATTTATAGTTCCATGTTCCAATCATTCCCAAAGTCTCTTGTCAAACATTGGTTTGTGGTCCCCTGCTTGCCTCGACCTGAAAGGACATCCAGCAAACCTTGGCATTTGGTTTTGGTCATTACAACTCCTCTCAGGCTGGGATCGACGGCAATGACGATAGTGATGATGAGGGAAATGGGGAGGTCTGTGTTCCTCACGATGTTCATGGTGATGGTGATGTCCAAAGAAATGTGGTCTATATCCAGTTCTATCTTCTGCCCTGTTACATCTGTCTGTGTTGTTTCCTTGGTGAGGTCCGAACTAGCGAGGGTTTGGAGGGGCAAATGGGCCACGATGTGTTGATTCTGGAGAGTGGAACTATGGAGGTCCAGGTGGTCCATGGTGTCTGTGTGAATTTCGGCCGTCGCCGAAGCCATATTGCTCTTGACTCGATGGTCCCCAGTTGAAGAAACCCATAGTGCTTGTTGGTCTGGTAATAAAAGATATTAAGATGCGGCTTTGTGGTTTGCTTTTGAGAGGACAAAATTGTCTTCAGATTTGAATTGTGATTTTTAGTAGCACTTAACTTTAAACAATGTGTAGTTGTTCGACACTATTGCGAACTAATTCATTGAGTTTTCCAAGCAAGGAAAGAGCGTGTGATTTTACTGGCAGTTGATTTATTTATGAGTTGTTATCAAACGCCTTGTAGTTTTATAGTACTACACCTACATGTTGCATCATTGTTTTTACAAGCGATAAAATGATGCAATATGTAGACAATGTTTTCTAAAATTGGAAATTTCATCATCACATCTCCTTCATGCAATACATCTCATGTTATCCTGTTATATTAAATTCAACAGGATTACTTAACTTTAATAGGAAGCTTGAACAATCATACAGGTTCCGCCTTTTTTTTTTTTAGAACGAACTAATGCTGTTTGCCTCTACCGGCATTTACAGCGTCACCGGAAGGTTGGCGAGCGCAGATGGCACTCAGCCAGATGCGGGCGCAGAGGGCGCACCGCCTAAGGCGAGCGTTGAAGACGCTTCGCCGCAAGGAGAGGAGTAGGCGACTTGCTCAAGGGCACCACTAAGGTACGGACCTCGGCTTGGGCCGTCGCCAGGAGAGAGGGGAGTCGGAGAGAGAGAGGGGAGTCGGAGAGAGGTTCCGCCTATATGTTACCCACTTTTGTATTTTGTTGGGTTCTATTTATATATAACTAACTGCACCCGATGGTTTGACCCGCATGATGATGGATGATGATGAAAAGTACCTTATGTCCTCCGGGATATAATCTATCTCCTCGCCTAATTTTATTATAATTGGTTCTCTAGATCAAGAGATTACTTCCTACAAACAAACTCACGAACATATAAACTTTACCTCGTTATAATATCATATTATAATACTAGCTGACCCGCCAGCGGCTTCGCTCGCTTGGTCTGGCTATAGTGGTGGAAGCACTGTTTTAGAATCTCGAGGTCCTGGGTTCAAGCCCCGGGTTAGACAGATATTAGGATTTATTGACAAAGAAATTCTCAATAGCAGTCCGGAGTGTGGAACAGTGTCCCGTAAATAGCAAAAGGCTCTCCTCCTACCACCGAACCAAAAACATTCTATCCTTCTGGCGACACGTAGGTGTTTCAGGCTGAGGTGTGGCGATTTGTTATGTTGGATTTGAAGATAACATGTATTTCATTATGTATGGTATAAAGTACTCTAGAGGTAGTTTTGTGTAAAATACGTGTTAAATTCTTAATTCTAACTATTTATACATCTCTATCCCCTACCTCTAGCAAAACACGCACCAGTGTGCTGGTTTTGATTAATTGTTAAAGCGTAGATTTTTAGCCGTGCCATAGAAGTTCATGCGTGCCGACCATGCAGTTAGTCGAGACCCTAGTTTTATATGAGACCGTTTAGCACACAGAGATCAACCTGCCACCTTTTTATACAAAAATGGAACCATGAAGAATGAAAAAACTTGTTGAAGTCGGTACCATCATAGTTCAAAAGTACCTACTATCACAATATTGTGCGTTATTAGTTATTTTACCCTTCTTAGCGTGGAAGTCGGTTACATTTTTTGTAAAAAAAATTCGCCTATGTTAGTGACCCTTGCTCATTGCGGGATCAATTATCATTCACCGACAATGATGATATCATCCAAATAGGCGAAATACTTTTCAGTTATTGAAGTGTAACTCAAAAACTGCTGGACTTTACAACCCATATGGGTGCAAAGTTCTCATCGACGAATATGAATTAAGCACAAACACAAGGTAGCTACTGTAAAACGTTGAGGAGTTCCCTTGACTGTTCTTCGTCTTCATCATCATGCCCTTGATGACAGCCACAACCCATCTAGGTGTAAAGTTGTCATCAATACAAATTAATCAAGCCAAAACACCAGGTAATTGCTGTAAATCGTAGACGAGTTCCCTCGACTGTCTTTCGGGTCCATCATCAGATCGACTCCAGACCTTCATTAAATACTAGTGCTTGAAAATACTAAATGAAAAAAAATTACCCACACTTTAGTCGGCTCTATGTTCTAAGGTTCCCCTCGATTTCTCTGGGTGCTATCATCAGATCCTGGTTTCCTTATTATGGTACCACTCTTGAGATATTTCCTTTCCAATAAAAAAAGAACCATCAAAATGGGTTCATAAACGATGAAGTTATCCGCGAACACACATAAAAAAATATATATATATATGGTCTAATTGAGAAAGCTCCTCCTTTTTTTGAAGTCGGTTAATAAAAGTTTATAGTTGCGTTTTCTGGCTTCTTTTCTATCTATTAACAAATTTCACCTTAATCAGTGATGCAGTTTTTATGTTATGCGTGAGCATACAGACAGACAGACATTTTTTCAAAAACGTCACATTCTTTTTCAGTAGGTAATATTACGTCTTCTGACCTACGAATAATAACTTCTGACTCACAAAATGTTTAAATTTTTATTCCAAGTACAGACTTTTGGGCCTCTCTTGCTTTATTATAAGTTTAGAGTATAGATAAAAGATTAATATTGAAATGTTTAAGTACATAATACGAGTATTATGGTTAAGATTTCGCAGTTTGGTCACAGTATTTATTACTAGTAGTTGTTGAGGCGGAAGAGGGATACGCTAGTGTCAAGCTTATCAATGACAGTTGCAGTTAGGGTTACCAGATGAAAAAGTCAAAAGTCCGGAGAAAAGGCCCGATTTCCATTAAAAATCCTGAGATTTTGTTTGAGAATTTTCTTTCAAATTTCTGCTTAGGTACCTACATAAAAAGGTATCTTCACGCACTAAATATAATAAACTGATTCAGTACCTACTTGGATATACATACGTATAATCTACATAAGTGTTGATTTCAATTCTGAAATTATTAATAAAGCTGATTACCAATTACTTGTACCAAATACTTTGTAAGAAAGATTACTTTAGTTAATTTAACTTTTTATTAAGGAGATCTTTAAAATGTAGGTACAGTATTTTATTTAAAATTCTTAAATTCCTGATACTTACTTAGATTCGCAAAATCCGGCTGGAATCCTGAGAAGAGTCCAAAAATGCTGAGATCTCAGGACAAATCCTGCGATATGGTAACCCTAGTTGCAGTGCAACCCAGATCATTAAACTTTGAAATTGTACGCAGCACTGCACTGTGCACGTTATCTTAATACATAGGTCGTTAGTCCCATTCGTCCTTTAATTATAATATATGCTAAAGTTCCATTTAAGCTTAATACTTTTGAATGTATCGCTGGTTGTTTATAAATTTGTCGGTTATGTTCGTACACAAAGCTAAATAATAGTATTTTGACACACTTTGACAATTTAAATATTTGACGATACTTTTTTCATTTCACAGCTGGTGCTTCTCATGTGGTTCCGTTTAAATTTGATCAAGTTCTAACCAGTACTTGTATTTTAATAATAATTTATCAACAACATCAGGTTTAATACAAAAAAGTAGTGATTGTGTTGTGCGATTACTTGGAGTAACAACTTGCTCAAATTTATGTGCCGTTAATTAAGTTCGAGTAAAATTACTCTAAATGAACCCTTTGAAGTTCGACGACTTTCATCAACTGCATTACGATTTAGAATATAATTCGTGGAAAAAGAACCAACCACTATAAGACCAATTTGTTCTTCGTTTGCTGTCTGCCAGTTTGTCTGTCAATCGATATTTTCGTTAGAGGAAGTTATCTCAGTGCGCGAGTTACGGCCGGTTTCAATAATCTATCTATCCACAGTTTTCCTTACTACGGTTAGAAATTTAACATAACATTACACGTTAACATATCACAAATAGTGTCAAATATCTATTTCTAGTAGGGTAAACCGACGATAGATAGGTCATGGAAACCGGCCGTTTGTCTGGTTTCTAGTTATAAAAGCTTTTATATTATACTTCAGAATCATTTCAAGGTAACTATGAACTAGAAGTTCTTTTAATTTATGAATACGTCCCCGGGAAAGTATCTGAACATTTCCGACTAGCTCAGAAACACCATACTGTATCTCAACTAACATATTTAAATTCGTAAACTACGAGGTAAATCAAAGGAGAATCCGAGGAACGGAAATTAGACCTCCTGCTACAACGTGGTTTCGATACACCTTCCGTTTAAATAAGCTTATCTCAAAAAGGAAATACTATAACTACCAAATAAGGCACCAAAAACCAGGCAATTTGAAGCATATTTGAACAGGCCTGGTCTCAGATCTAAATTCAAATACCAAAATAAAAAAATACACGTAATTTGTATAATTACCAAAAAATCAACACTATATGCTGCTGGTACTTAATACATACATGGGAAGAATATTTAAAACTACTTTAAAAAAAAACCACATAATCATCAATATTTGGTCAAACGTCTAGATTGATTCACACCTACAAATTTTATTCTAGGCATTTCCACTATTCATTAAGATATACTACATGCGCGCGGTTTATGCATGAAACTTAACACCCCTACATAGAAAATGTATCATTCATAATCATAACATTCGGCAAACTCGCGTCCTAGCTCGTTAGTACATATTATTATTGATTCTGTGCGCTCGGGCATTCTCGCAAGACCTGGCCACCGGACCAACCCCGCACCCTCCGCCCTGCCACGACGCGGCCTTTGTTTCTTCCGAAAACGAACGAACGAAAGCCGAAAGGCGACAATCTCTTTCACACCGAACGCTCGGGTGGGGGGTGTAAGAATGAGTAAGAGAGATATTTTTTCACTGACGCGAATCATGTGTTTTCATTAATAAGTTGTACATAGGCATGTAGTATTTTTGTTAAGATGGTGTCCATACTTTTAGATGGAATTTTCGAAAACTTTAACAATTAATAATTATTTCACTGTGAAGTAATAAAAAAATTTGACTACATATCTACAATGTATTAACCGCCCATTTTTTTTTGGTAATTATACAAATTACGTGTATATTAAAAACAGCTTAATTTAATGCCAGTGGCCTACATAACTGCTATGCCTTGCTATGAATTATACTCGTAGTATCAATATCCAAAGTGGAAAATCCGTACTGAGTCCGGGTGATGCATTATCGCTCATACTTCTCAAGCGCAAGACCCGTGTTCCAGTAAAAGGAAAGTAATGGCTGAACAATCAGCTATGCTTAATTATGCATATGATTGTAGTCTTGAATATAGTTGTAAAAAACTGTGAAAAACGAACACTCAAAACCAACGCAAACCAGTTCAGAGCTATTTTAGATGAGCAAAAATGCACACAGGTTTATTAAATACAGCTAGGTTTTTCTGGGATAAAATTTAACACCTTTATCCAGATCCCGCGGGCTTTTTAGAATGTGGTTTAAACACTAGGATAAGGCTAGAATCAGCTTGAAATTAACATTTAGGAAAGGTTTTAATGAACAGTGATGAACATATTTCACGATGTATAATAGGAGTCAGGAGGACGGTAATTGTTAATGTTTGCAAGGAGGGTTAAATACGAGTTTACACGGCTTGATTTCACATGCTTAACTTTATTTGTATAAATTATAGTACCTATAATTTCCTTTTAATTATAGCTATGTTCAATTTTACCATCTCATAAAATACGTGTTGTGTTTAGCATTCATGATTATTTCTCCAAACTGATACTGTAATAATAATCATGCAGAATCTGATTGATTATATAATACATCAATAGTTTACATTCTAAGTCCCGGTTGCTATTGTAAAAGCCAACGGCACAGTTGTTTATTGTACACCATGTTATTATGGATAGTTGAGATCATTAAATCGTGGTCTCTACACGTACATGCAGGTACTTAATATGTTTATTTCTTTATTTTTATTCTTATGAGTGGGTATAAATTACCTATTTGTAACCAATCTTGGTCTCATTATAGAACACGAGAAAACTATCTGGAATAATCTTCAGCAAGCTGAGGCGGCTCTATTGCTTTCCTATCCCTTAATCGACTTTTAAGGAATACATGTTGTCATACTTAGGAATATTTTCAAGCGAAATCATACTCGTATTATACAATTCAACACTCCTTTGTATTATTTATTTATTTATAAATTATCAAATCACAGGTCTTAATAAAATTGGTTTAAAAATGTATGACAATAAAACCTACCTACTTAAATATAGCATTATGACCGTTGTTCTTACTTAATTATGTATATAAACTAAAATAAACTTAACTTTATAAACAAAGACTAGATATTATCTATACCTTAAATAGTGGTAGTACATCTTAAAAACCTAAAAATACCTTATCATGTAACATTCTCGTTATTTCTCAATCCTCCTTTCTTCTAGATTAAAAGTTATCTTCTTATCATTCCCAAAGTCTCTTGTCAAACATTGGTTTGTGGTCTCCTGCTTGCCTCGACCTGAAAGGACATCCAGCAAACCTTGGCATTTGGTTTTGGTCATTACAACTCCTCTCAGGCTGGGATCGACGGCAATGACGATAGTGATGATGAGGGAAGTGTGGGGGTCTGTGTTCCTCATGTTGTTCATGGTGATGGTGATGTCCAAAGAAATGTGGTCTATATCCAGTTCTATCTTCTGACCTGTTGCATCCGTCTGATCTGTTTCCTTGGTGAAGTCCGAACCAGCGAGGGTTCGGAGGGGCAGATGGGCCACGATGTGTTGATTCTGGAGAGTGGAACCATGGAGGTCCAGGTGGCCCATGGTGTCTGTGTGAACTTCGGCCGTCGCCAAATCTTTCATTTTGTTCTTGACTCGATGGTCCCCAGTTGAAGAAACCCATAGTGCTTGTTGGTCTGGTAATAAAAGATATTAAGATGCGGCTTTGTGGTTTGCTTTTGAGAGGACAAAATTGTCTTCAGATTTGAATTGTGATTTTTAGTAGCACTTAACTTTAAACAATGTGTAGTTGTTCGACACTATTGCGTACTAATTCATTGAGTTTTCCAAGCAAGGAAAGAGCGTGTGATTTTACTGGCAGTTGATCTATTTATGAGTTGTTATCAAACGCCTTGCCGTTTTATAGTAGTGCTCTCCTACATGTTGCATCATTTTTTTACAAGCAATCAAATGATGCAATATGCATACAATATTTCCGGAAATTGGAAATTTCATCAGCCACACAACATATTCTGTTAATAATAATCACAATATATTCTTTTAACAGGATTACTTAACTTTAATAGGAAGCTCGAACAATCATACAGGTTCCGCTTATATGTTCTAACTTTTGTATTGTTTTTTGGGTTTCATATATATAACTAACTGCACCCGATGGTTTGACCCGCATGATGATGGATGATGATGAAAAGTATCTTATGTCCTTCTCCGGGATATAATCTATCGCCTTGCTTAATTTTATCAAAATCGTAACAGTAATTCAAGAGATTATTTCGTACAAAAACACTCACAAATATAAATTTGTACCTCTTAAACTTATAATATCAATGTGAAAGTTTGGATGGATGGATGGATAGATGTTTGTTACTTCTTCACGCTTAAACCGCTCGGCTAATTTTAATGAAATTTGGTATGGAGGTAAATGAGGCGCTGGATTAACACATAGTTTTCATCACCATCATCATCATCATCCATCACCACGCGGGTGCATAGCGTAATATTCTTAAGAACAGCACAGACAAAATAATAAGCTCTCCGCCTTCGTCAAGTTTGTAATGATGACTTATCTTCTATCAACAGAGTTCTGTCAAAGATGTATCAGTTTTTGATAGCTTAGTCAAAACCACGATATGATTTTGAAAGCTCGATACATTAGACGCGCTGAGCGATAGAGTCAGCATGTCATCCATCTTTGTTGTTCAGCCGACTGTAGTCGAGCGATACTGACGTAACCGACAGAGAAGTACACTGAAGGCCTACTACTACCAAAATAGAAATATATTTGGATTGACGAATTTCGGCTTTTCTACGAATGTGAAAAAGCAGAAATATAGTCAGGGTTGAGGAAATGTAATGACAGTTTTTTTTCCAATGTGTTTTTTTTAATATTTGTTTGTACGTAGGTACTGTATTTTATTCTGGTGGTCTAGAGTGAATCACCTGCAATACTTACGGTTCTATTTAAACACAACATACTTAAAGAAATAGTTTCGCATATACATTCTCGAAGGGGTAAGCAGCGATGTTTTAATAGGATACTTTTCTCTAATATCATCATCCATTACCACGAAGGTGAAACCGCCGGGCAATAACATCAGTCTAGTGGTCTTGAGTCAATCGATACTTTTGCCTATACATCTTAGAAGGGATAGGCAGCGGTGTTTAAAATGAGTTTAAATAAAATTAATAAAAAAATAAAACCTACGTTTTACCAGTTATGTTTTTGGTCTCATGTTGTAGGGGGCGAGCCTATTGCCATCTAAGGGGCACTGTTCCAGACTCCGGACTGTTGATGAGAATATCTTTATTTCTCAGACGAACCTAATAACTATCCAACCCGGAAATCGAACCCAGGACCTCAAGGTTCAAAAACGACGCTTCCACCATTACACCAAGATCAAGCGAGCGAAGCCGCTGGCAGGTCACCTTGTCGGCGGGATATGGATTAGATTTTTGCATTAGTATTTATTACTAGTGATTGTGGATGCGGACGACCGTTATCCAATCACAAGCTTGTCACTTTGGTGTCAAGCTTGTCAATGACAGTTGCAGTGCAACCCAGATCATTAAACTTTGAAATTCTACGCGGCATTGCACTGTGCTCGTTATCTTCATACCCAAATATTCAATTGAAGGAAAGAGCTATCTCTTTAGTCCTATTTGTCCTTTAATTGAATATGCTACAGTTCCATTTAAACTTACTACTTTTGAAAGTTTTACTGGTTGTTTGTAAAAGTCGGTTATGTTCGCGCACAAAGCTAAATATTAGTATAAAGTATTTCGACTCACATTGACAGTGTAAATACATCAATTGATGATCCTTGCAGGTGCATCAGGTGCTTCTTTTTTGGTCCATATAAATTTGTTCAAGATCTGACCAGTAGTATTTTTTAAATAATAATTATATTTTTTATTTTTATATTTACGGAAAACCAACAGCTAAAATTACTACGAAACATTTGATAATAGCCATAAACAAGTTCTCACTAATGTAAACAATAATATTTAAATCCCTACCGTATCAACAGTATGGGCATGAGGTACATATATTATTTTAAGTTCAAAATTGACAATTAGAGTCTTAAATAAATATATAGACTACTTATACAGAAATGATTTAACTATTAAAAATACAACTATAAATATAGACTACTTAATTATGAACTTTATGCTAATTTATCGGTTTTTCCTATTTAATTTTTTTCTCCTTCTCTTTAATATTCTATTCTTTGTGGTCTCAAATTTTGTTTTAGTTTTATAAAAAAAGTTTTTAGAAATAATGTTTTTGAAAGCGCTTGGCCTCATCGTAAATAAATCAACATGCGTAGAATAGTTGTTATTGAAGCTTATTGATGTGCGAGTAAAGAATGAGTTTTTACGGTAGTTAGTATCAAAGCGTGGCGTGTGCAGATGGAGAATATTCCTACGAGAAATTACGTTTGACGGAGTCACAAGACCAATCACTGATAACAAGTTTGGGCAGTCTATTCGATTTGAAGTTATATTGTATAAGAAAGTAAGGTCAGCAACCTCTCTCCTAATTTCGACTGGTAATAAATGATGGTGATAACATACTTCATCGTACTCATAATCGGAACTAAGCAAATTGGCCCTGAAGTTCACTACGCGTAAGAATTTCTTTTGGGGCCTTTCAAGGATAGACACATATTTATTGTAACAGGGGCTCCAAACTTGCGAAGCATATTCTAGTTGACTACACACCAGTGAACAATATATAATTTTTAAAGTCTTAATGGTTTTGAAATCCTTTGTAATTCTCAAATAAATCCAAAAGTTTTCATGGCTTTGGCTGAGATCTTCTCAATATGCTTATCAAAGATAAGTTTGGAGTCGAGAGTGACACCAAGGTCAATCACCGAGTCTGTTCTAAACAGTGACTGACTGTTTATTCTATAGTCATACTTCAGGACCTTAGCAGATCTGCTAAAAGTAATGCAACAGCACTTGAGTATGTTGAGTTCAAGCTTGTTTTTATGCAGTACCTATGAAGACTGACAAGGTCCAGCTGGAGAAGTTCTAAATCATGACAATTAGTAATAACCTTGTAAATCTTCATATCATCGGCAAAGAGTAGGAAATTTGAGTTCTTGAAGCATTGATTTATGTCGTTTACAAAAATAATGAATAAGAAAGGTCCCAAAGTTGATCCTTGAGGAACGCCTGAAGGAATGGGCGCCGAGGTTGACATGTATCCACTCAGAGCTACAGTTTGGGTTCAACCATTAACATAGGAAGTGAACCACCTGAGCCGATCACCTCTAATCCCTGCTGCATAAAGCTTCGCAAGGAGGATAGAGTGATCAATCCTATCAAACGCCTTGCTGTAGTCCGTATAGACAGCATCAACCTGACCCCCACCCTCCATTCCAGCTGTCACCGCATCAGTAAACGTAATAAAGTTAGTAGTCTAGTTCCTAGACCTTCCCTTGATGAAACCATGCAGTTGCGCTAAGAAAGAGTGCTTAAGCGCAGCATACAATTGATCGTGTACGACCTTTTCTAAAACTTTGACCAATACACACAGCTTAGAAATAGGCCTATAATTTGATATGTCTATTTTGGGACCCTTCTTATGAATTGGTGTTATTGTAGCTTTTTTCCAAATTTGAGGTACTACACCACCACTAACAGACCTATTGTATAGCAGAGAAACGGGATGTACCAGACTTTCAGCACAATTTGCCAAAAGCTGAGGATGAAGACCATCAGGACCAGCTGATTTATTACATTCTAAGGTTTTAAGTGACTTTAATAATGAGTCAGCAGATATTTCAATTGTACTTATATCAGCTCCACAGTAAGACACATCCGGATATGTCTCAGTAGAAACTAAAGGCTCCTGGGAGCCAGTCTGCAAATAGTTTGTGTTGATAAAGTCAGCAAAAGCATTGCAAATACCATCTCCAGACTCAATAGGTTGACCTTTAAACGTCATGGTTGATGGGTATGAATTGTGCTGTTTATTAGCTATGATATTCTGGTCTGCTTATCCGCAGACCAGAAAGCTCTGGGATTATCACGTATCGAGCTTTCTACATTTGCAATGTAATTCAAATAGCATTCTCGCTCGACTTTTTTCACTCACTCGCGAAAGATTCTGAAAGAAAGTTGGTGTGATATATTATTATAAATTTTAAATTTTCGGTAGTATTTATTTTTTCTTTTAGAATCTTGAGCAGAGCTGGAGAGCTGGAGAGACAATTAGTTAGTTAATAAGTCAATTTAGCATCAACATCGGGTACAAAAGAGTGGAAGTAGGTTTCTATTTTTTTATTACTAAAAGTAGTGATTGTGTAGATAGATAGATAAAACATTTATTTGCATCTTCAATACACACGTACATTCGTTTAAACACCATATTTTAAACATAATAACTAGCTAATTAAGAAACAGTTAAGTAACATACCTTAATATTAGCAGCTTATTAAAAAGTACGTGTGTGTTGGAGCCTAAACAAATAGGTAGCGAATAAAATTGCTCAAGGAGCAAACACTGATTTTCAGCTATAAACCTCGAGATGATGAGATGAAACGAGTCCATCATAAACAATGAGTGTACCCAAAATTTGTTAGAATTTACTAGATTAGTTATGAATACGAGTAACGAGAGAAGATACATGTGTGTGGTGATTATAACAATTATTGCCTAAGATTCTGAGAACCAGAAAAAACCTACTTATGCGAATTGTAAAGTATGGGGGTAGGTTTATGTGCGAGTAGCCCCAATAAAAAACGTGTAGTGCGTATGCTTTGAATACTTTATAATGTGCGACAAACTAATGTGCCATTACTTTAGTTCGAGTAAAATTATTATGACGTAACCCTTTCTAAGACCACTTTCTGTTATTATATTAATAGATATTTGACTGTCAAATATCTATTTCTCGTAGGGTAAACCAAGGATAGATAGGTCATGGAAACCGGCCGTTAGACTCACACTTGTCTGGTTTCTAGTTATAAAAGCTTTTCTATTATACTTCAGAGTCATTTCAATGTAAGTGTGAACTAGAAATTCTTTTAACTTATGAATACGTCCCGGGGAAAGTATCTGAACCAACCTGTATCATAGCTAACATATTTAAATGTATTCACCGAGGAAATATTCGTAAACTGCGAGGTAAATTGGAGGAGACACCACGTCTCCGCAGAACGGAAATTAGACCTTCTGCTAAAATGTGGTTTCGATACATCATCCGTTTAAATAAGCCTATCTCATAAAGGAAATACTATGACTACTAAATCATCATCATCATCATCTTAGCCGTAGGGCGTCCACTGTTGAACTTACGCCTCCCCCATAATTTTTCAAAAGAACCGGTTGGAAGCACCTGCATCCAACGTCGTCCTGCGACCTTTATCAGGTCGTCTGTCCACCGTGCCGGTGGACGACCTACGCTGCGCTTGCCGGTCCGTGGTCTCCATTCCAGAACTTTCCGGCTCCATCGGTCATCTGTTCTGCGTGCTATGTGCCCTGCCCACTGCCAGTTTAACTGGCTAATTTTCTGGGCTATGTCGGTGACGTTCGTTCTTCTCCTCATTTCTGATTCGATCACGTAGAGAAACCCCGAGCATAGCCCTCTCCATCTCGTTGTGCGACTTTGAGCTTATCTATGAGGCCCATAGTAAGAGACCACGTTTCAGTGCCATAAGTCATCACTGGTAACACACATTGGTCGAAGACTCTTGTCTTGATTTATTTTAATGAGCTCCCGATATATTATAAGCGGCGTATCCTATCGACAGAGCGCCATTACATTACAAGGTTGGTCAAAGAAGCGATTGAAACCCCTAAACACAGTAATTTCAATTGTGAAGATGGTTTTAGATTGTTAAGCACATGGAACCCCGTGTTAAACTTAATAAAGGACAATACACGTCCTAATATGGACTCGGAAAAACGTGGTGATACAGTGAGCGTGTTCTGTCGTGAGTTACGATCGAGTTCCAACAATGCGCGTAGCAAATGACAGAGAAAGAGGGTAGGCAGTTCATCTACCCACCCGCATTCTCCAGTCGTCCGCCGATCATGGCGCTTGCAACAGTGTCCAAATATCGGGAGCTCATTAAAATAAATGCCACGGTTTTCATCCCGTAAATAACAATATGTTTATTGAAAACACCCGTGAAAGTATATTTCACGATGTATAATAGAAGTCAGGAGGACGGTAATTGTTAATGTTTGCAAGGAGGGTTAAATACGAGTTTACGCTGCTTGATTTTACTTGCTTAACTTTATTTGTATAAATTATAGGTATATAGCTATGTTCAATTTCACCATCTCATAAAATACGTATTGTGTTTAGCATTCAAGATATTTTTACGAAATCAGTTTGTAAAAATACTAATGTAGAATCTGATTGATAAACGCTGTATGCATATCAATAATTTAAGTACAAACGCCGGTTGCAATTGTAAAAGCCGTAGGTACAGTTATTTAATATATACATATATTAAAATGTATGGCTAGTTGCGATATCTTTTTATTGGTTTTTCTACACGTACATGTATGTACTTAAAATGTTTATAAACTGTATTCTTATTCTTATGTGTATAAGATATATATACTATCCATTTGTCACCAATCTTTGTCTCATTACAGAAGACGAGAAATTTTATC
This sequence comes from Selenia dentaria, assembly GCA_917880725.1. Taxonomy (NCBI): domain Eukaryota; kingdom Metazoa; phylum Arthropoda; class Insecta; order Lepidoptera; family Geometridae; genus Selenia; species Selenia dentaria. Next base: position 30,566,090 of record OU862885.1, on the reverse strand, counting down.
GTGGTTAATCTTGAGCAAGCGGAGGCGACTCTATCGCTTTCCTATCCTTTAGGTGAGTTTTGAGGATTACATGTCAAAAATAGGCATGTTTTGATAAAAACCATATTATAAATAAAATTCAACATTCCTTTTTATTATTTTATAAATGATAAAATCACAGTTGTTAATTACACAAGTGGTTATGAAATAAATGTATGACAATAAAAACTACGTACTTATATATAACATTATGACCGTTGTTCTTACTTTAATAAGTATATAAACTAAAATAAACTTAGCTTTATAAACAAAGAAGACTAAATATTATTTATACCTTAAAGGGGTAAACATTAAAACCCTAAAAATACCTTATCATGTATCATTCTCGTTATTTCTCAATCCTCCTTTCTTCTAGATTAAAAGTTATCTTCTTATCATTCCCAAAGTCTCTTGTCAAACATTGGTTTGTGGTCCCCTGCTTGCCTCGACCTGAAAGGACATCCAGCAAACCTTAGCATTAGGTTTTGGTCATTACAACTCCTCTCAGGCTGGGATCGACGGCAATGACGATAGTGATGATGAGGGAAGTGTGGGGGTTTGTGTTCCTCACGATGTTCATGGTGATGGTGATGTCCAAAGAAATGTGGTCTATATCCAGATCTATCTTCTGCCCTGTTGTATCTTTCTGTGTTGTTTCCTTGGTGAGGTCCAAACCAGTGAGGGTTTGGAGGGGCAGATGGGCCATGATGTGTTGATTCTGGAGAGTGGAACCATGGAGGTCCAGGTGGCCCATGGTGTCTGTGTGAACTTCGGCCGTCGCCAAACCTTTCATTTTGTTCTTGACTCGATGGTCCCCAGTTGAAGAAACCCATAGTGCTTGCTGATCTGGTAGTAGAAGATATTAAGATGCGGCTTTGTGGTTTGCTTTTGAGAGGACACAATTGTCTTCAGATTTGAATTGTGATTTTACTACAGCACCTAACTTTAAGCAAGTTACTTGTTCGACACTATTGAATATAAATTTGTTGAGCTTTCAAAGGAAGGAAAGAGCGTGTGATTTTACTGGCAGTTGATTTGTTTATGAGTTGTTATCAAACGCCTTGCCGTTTTATAGTACTACACGTAGGTACCTACATGTTGCATCATTTTATCGCGAGAGATAAAATGATGCAATATGCAGTCGATGGATTCGTAATTCGGAAATTTCAGCAGCCATAGGAATAAATAATAATACGAAATATAAGACTGAAGTTATACCTTCTGTTGATCCTGTTAAATTTAACCAGAAAAATTAACAGGGTTCGTTATTTTACGGACAAGCCGTACGTTAAAGCGTTAATCCTGTCAATGACTTTAAACGTACTTTAAACTTATAAATTCTGCCCGGCACTGTACAGTGCTCGTTATCTTGATACATAAATACATCAAAAAAAGGTTTGTGATCGCTAGCATAAGCTGATATTTTTTTTAATTGAACTTAATCAACAATTTATTAATAAAAATTCGATATTATGTATTTCCTCCCCTGGTTCGAATACATGCGGTGATCCTTCCTCCAAGGCATGCTGAGAATCAAGTTATCCTGCTGGTTTTCTTGGGGTGACCTGTCCCATTCTTGCAAAGCGACTTCCCTGAGCTCTGGCAACGTCTGGGGACGTGGCTAACGGTTCCAAACAGTTCGCTCAATAGCATCCCACGTGTGCTCTATTGGGTTTAATTCAGGCGAGCCAACAGGCCAGTCTAACCTTGTGATGTCGTATTCTCGGAGCGCAGCATTGACTCGTTGAGCTCGATGAGCGGGTGCATTATCATTGACCAGTACAAATTGGTGCTCATGGTTTACTCGGAATGGTTTGGCAATTCTATCAATAGCAACTACTTTATAGAGTTCGATTAGAATTAGAATTAGAAAGATTTCGATTTTTCAAAGTGAACGCAAACTTTTTTGATGTGTATCTATTTAATCCCTTTTTGTCACCTAATTTTACTTGCTACAGTTACATTCAAACTCACTTTTCTAAACTAACATTCGCGATGTAAATTCATGGTTAATTGTAATAATATTTTGGCTATCTGTGAAAATTGAAATATGTTGCATTTATTGACTTTTGAAGTGATTAATGAGTTTTGAAGTAATGATAGCCAAAGATTATCATCGCCATCCAGGGACAATGAGGTGTATAGCCTTTGTCGCCACCAGAAAGGGCGCCTGCAAATCGGATGACTGTTGAATCGATGGTGAGGTTTAGGTTAGATATGTAGCATCTTAATGAAATCTACAGTATGGTGGTAGGACACTTTCAGGAACCTGCCTGGCTAGCTGCTACCCTCAGAATTGAAAACCTATAAACGTATTTGTTACAGTTTATAGTGACCAAATTCGACTAGCATTATTCTAGAATTTTGACTTCTGTTAACGTTGACGATGACTGATGGACTTGAACAATTATATGTCATAGCACCATGTTTTGGCTCGTGAGTACAACACTTGATCCTAACATGCTACTAGTAACGAGCAAGCGCTGAGATGGCGTCACCTATACTATATGTACTAATATTATTAAGAGGTAAGATTTGTATTTATGGATTTGTGTTACTACGTAACGAATAAACTTAAGAACTACTGGACCAATTTCTATAATATATTTTGCCGTTAGAAAGCTACATAGAAGTAACATTGGCAATATAATATTTTCAATAAAGTTAGGGAGTATGAAACTTCGATAATGTAACTCAAGGTGGGAAAAATAGCCAAAATCATCCTTATATCGTTACACTGCGGAAACTATTGACAATAGAGCAAAGTGATGTACGATACTCGTAGTTTTATAGAGATCTACAAAAAATATGCAATGTTAGTATTATAGTTATGTCAGATTAACTACTTTTCATAATTAACCGTCTAGCTATGTCAGATTAACTACTTTTCATAATTAACCGTCTAGCTATGTCAGATTAACTACTTTTCATAATTAACCGTCTAGCTATTACAGCTATGTCAGATTAACTACTTTTCATAATTAACCGTCTAGCTATTACAGCTATGTCAGATTAACTACTTTTCATAATTAACCGTCTAGCTATTACAGCTATGTCAGATTAACTACTTTTCATAATTAACCGTCTAGCTATTACAGCTATGTCAGATTAACTACTTTTCATAATTAACCGTCTAGCTATTACAGCTATGTCAGATTAACTACTTTTCATAATTAACCGTCTAGCTATTACAGCTATGTCAGATTAACTACCTTTCATAATTAACTGTCTAGCTATTACAGCTATGTCAGATTAACTACTTTTCATAATTAACCGTCTAGCTATTACAGCTATGTCAGATTAACTACTTTTCATAATTAACCGTCTAGCTATTACAGCTATGTCAGATTAACTACTTTTCATAATTAACTGTCTAGCTATTACAGCTATGTCAGATTAACTACTTTTCATAATTAACCGTCTAGCTATTACAGCTATGTCAGATTAACTACTTTTCATAATTAACCGTCTAGCTATTACAGCTATGTCAGATTAACTACTTTTCATAATTAACCGTCTAGCTATTACAGCTATGTCAGATTACCTACTTTTCCGTGTTAAAATATGCAATATTAACGCCGGTACAAACTGTAGGCTATATTATTCGTACGTTGATGCTAATCCTTATCTACTCTAATAATAAATGGAAAGAGTTCATAGTTTGTGAACTGATAAACGCCAAAACTACATAACCGGTTCAAAAAAATATTTTCCATGAGAAGCTAAATACTCAGTACGTAATAATTTATTGCAACATAAATATATGTTTATGTTTACATGCAGTTCTTCTTAACAAGTTTCACGATGACAATATATTTATTTATTTATTTATGATACACAAAACAAATTACAATCAATTTGTCACTTATAAATATAGATGCTAATACAATTCTTTACTGGATTGTAACTCAAAATATGTGTATCCAGAAAAACAAAAAGTACCGAGATAGATGGGATTGAAAGTATCCACCTGCAAAGCAATGATCTTTGCAGATGAATACCAACAGGTTGATGCAGTTATATATATTATACATAATCGAGAATCTACAACTTTAAGCGGGATGGATTATCCAGACGCAACACCGCTGTTGTGTCTGAACCATCCGGTTTAAGATTTATATGACCCTGTAAGTGTATGGCAATAGTTTGCATGTGTGGTGCGATTTATTTCATATCAAGAAAATTGTCGATGAAATATTCCTCTAATGAATTACATTTTTTTTCTAGCATGCTATTTAGATTTACAATAAAATTAACATCATTTTCTACATCTTTAAGGACATTAGGAAAATTATTATAAATTTTAACAGACATTGAGTAAGGGCTAGTGCTATGCATCACGAGGTTTAATCGCGGTTCTATTAATTTCTGTCTCTATTGAGATCGCATTTTAATTATCGGCTTTTTTTAAACAGGTCAGGATATTTTTTAACAAATTTACATTTGTCGAGTATATATAGAGAAACTATTGACAGGGTTTTAAAATTTAATAAAAAAAATAGCTATATTATGCCAAAGCTATACGCTATATTTGATTCATCATCATCATCCATCACCACGCGGGTGAAACCGCGGAGCGCAGCTAGTATATGTATAGTCATGAACTGAGAATGAATTATATTTTTCATTTATTTTCTAAATATGTATGAACCGGACTTTATGGACAGGTTACAGGTGGGTTCCGGCAGATGTCCTGGAGAGCCAGTCACCATTATTAGTGTGAATTCTACTTATTAATATATCAAACACATCCAATACCTGAGAACAAAATAAACATCAACTGCTTATCATACAACCTTTGCCTCAACCAGGTATCGAACCTGCAATCCCTAGCTTCGCTCTCGCTCGAAGGCAGCGTAGGCTAACGGAACCGTCCACAAACAAAATGTTGTTTTTAACCACCTTCAATAAGTTATCGCATTGCTTTGCTTGCTTCCATGCAGTGAAAAATAAATACATATTATAATGTTATAGGACATCAGCTTTATCACATATTGGCACTTTATCTTATCACATGTTATCATTTTACCTGTTACTAAACAGTTTAACTGAAAGTTTTTATTATAATTGTAATATGTTTCTGTATCTGTATGTATGTACGAGTATCTGCTTACCGCGGATTCGCTTATTCGTGGCTCAGTTATAGCATTAAAATGGGGGGAAACAGTGTAGACGCCAATGACCTCTTTATCGCAAAAAAATGGATTCGGATACTTGCAAATATAAAAGTAGCTAATATAAATATACCAAAATTCCATAAACAATATTTTATTTATTTAAAAAGTTCTATCCTTCTATATATATTTATATACTAGAAATTTGCAAATTTGTAAAAAAACCCCACATTTATTCCAAAAATATGCTGACCTACCACGTAATATCAGATCACAATATAGACATAAGCTGATACAACCAAAGTCCAATCTAAAAAGGTACAGATCCGACCCTAACTCAATGGCTATAGAAATATATAATAAACTGCCTAATACCATAAAATACATAGAAAAAGTAGAATGTTTTATTAAAATCTTAAAATCCTTACTTGAATCGAAATGTTATTATACCTTAGACGAATTCTTCACTGTACGACTGTTGCCATACCCTTATAGGGTCATATGTAATATAATATAATATAATATAATATAATATAATATAATATAATATAATATAATATAATATAATATAATATAATATAATATAATATAATATAATATAATATAATATAATATAATATAATATAATATAATATAATATAATATAATATAATATAATATAATATAATATAATATTGACAAAACAAATAATAAAACATATCTCATAGACGTTACAGTACCTTCTGATTACAACATAGGCGCGAAGGAAATAGAAAAACTGAGCAAATACCACCTCCTCAAAACCGAAATCAGTCGTCTGTGGAATACACAAACGACTGTCATTCCCATAGTGATAGGCGCAACTGGCATAGTAGCAAAAAGCTTAAGCAAACATCTCAATAAACTGGAAACTACCATAGATATCAGCATTCTACAAAAACAAGCAGCCATTCATACATCCACAATACTAAGTAAAGTGCTAGGAGATACCGTGTTCGTTCACAATACACAAAACCAAATTAACACACTAGGCACACAGCAGTCAACAAACATACCAGACTCAACAAACACACAAGATTCGTCAAACACACCAGATACACTTAACGCAACTATTACACCAAATTCACAGCAATCAACAAACACACGACAAACCAGGCAGCTAAGACGAAGGAGAGGAACAACAAGGATACAATAAGTGGGACATAAATACGTTTTTTCCTGTGGGTTACGGGACGGGGTATTTATGAAAGACCGACAAAAGTCGAGAAAACAAAACTAATATAATATAATATAATATAATATAATATAATATAATATAATATAATATAATATAATATAATATAATATAATATAATATAATATAATATAATATAATATAATATAATATAATATAATATAATATAATATAATATAATATAATATAATATAATATAATATAATATAATATAATATAATATAATATAAATATTTGTTTGTTTGATATGAATAGGCTCCGAAACTACTGGACCGATTAGAAAAATAATTTCACCATTAGAATCCTACATTATTCCAGATGGTTATAAGCCGTCGGTCCCGGTTGTTTGTCTTAAGACAACAGTCGTTAGGCTATGTCGAAGGTCTTCGGGCGGCCTGAAAACTTCGGCATGGGTTGGCCACTAACCTATCTGCCAAGCCGCACTGGGCCCGCGTAGTAGATTATGGCCCAACTCCTCTCCCTGAGAGGAAGGCTCGAATCCCAGCACTGGGAACAAAATGGGCTGATTATGAATGAAAAAAAATTATGAAATAGATAGGTTAAAATCAGGGTGCTGATTCTGTTATCAATTCAAGATTCTCCTCTGATAAATTCCTATACGAACAAGACCATTATTTTAACTCATGGATGATGGAAAATAGAGGATGTGATCAGAAGCCGTAGCCCGGGTCACAACAACAAGCTCAAGCGAACTTCTTAGGTCTACTGCTATTTGCCGTAAGCCTACTACACCATAATATGCTTAACTGTAAGTTTAGCTCATTGTTGAAGTCCATTACTGCATCATCATCATCATCATCATTTCAGCCGTAGAACGTCTACTGCTGAACATATGCCTCTCCCATAATTTTCCGAAAGGACCGGTTCGAAGCGGCCTGCATCCAACGTCTTCCTGAAACTTTTATCAGGTCGTCTGTCCACCTTGTCGGTGGACGACCTACGCTGCGCTTGCCGGTCCGTGGTCTCCATTCCAGAACCTTAAGGCCCCATCGGCCATCTGTTCTGCGTGATATGTGGCCTGCCCATTGCGATTTTAACTGGCTAATCTTCTGGGTTATGTCTGTGACTTTCGTTCTTGTACGGATCTCCTCATTTCTGATTCGATCACGTAGAGAAACCCCTTGCATAGCCCTCTCCAAAGTTCTTTGCATTACTACATATATACACAGAATAAATAGATATATATATATATATATATATATATATATATATATATATATATATATACATATATGTATATGAGTGCTGTAATGAAGCTGTTCCTACGAATAAATGACTAATTATTTGTTCGTAAAGCTTTTCTCAATGCAACTAACAAATGGCGCAATTGATAACAATTTCCCTCTGTTTTAAAAATATATGGCTTGCCCGCCCTATCCCCCCTTGCAACTTCCGCTGCTACATCGCATTATTGTGGCTGTCAAAACAGGCATTGCTAAACTAGTAATTATTTCACTTGTATCTACCATCTCCACAGCGAGTTAAGTGCGTTATTCACGTCCGTCTGGCGCACTTTAATTATCCGATTGCGGTGCGGCTGGCACTTTTATTGTTGCACTGAGTGATATACCGACCGACTGTCAGATTCCGTGGAATTTGGTTATTTATCGAGTTTGTAGCCAACGGTGAAGTATTTTTAATGAGTTGCCTTATTGACCGAGTGAGCGAAGTATCTGTAACGACTCGCCCAAATGGCTTACTTTCGGCAGGAAGCCAGATGTTGGTCCTTTCGTCCAGGGGCGCCCTACTCCCACCTCTTAAAGTAGTCACATTTAAACCTTACCGTTAAATAGGTACCACCACGTCAATATAGCAAGTTTAAATTAATAATGGAATACGATAGACGTTTTGATGACATCTTATCAAATAGTGCACTCAATTCACGTACTTTGCAACTGAGTTAGTGTTCTTTTCGGGTTGGGTTTTATAGGTATTGATCCTGGAACGCACCATTAGGATCGATTTCTGCTAAAAATAAACACGCCGTAATTAGTAACTAACAAGTTTGACCATTTTGTGTCAGTGGGAGTACTATAGTAAGTATGATTATTCTAATCTCACTACATAACGCTCCTGATTTATGATAGTTTCGTAAAAGGTGGGAGTAGACTCGGGCCTACGCCCCAGGTCGTATTATTCAACTAACCTTGACTAAAGTTGATACGAGTATATAGGTTCTTTGATGCCGTAGATTTTTTTGGATGGATATCGGCAAAAAGTTTGTGCTCGTGAGTGCTCCTGTTCGCAGAACTACTAGTATATTATGTTCTTACCTATATAATTCCGGTAGTTTTAATAAACATTCACGGAATTATATTCCCGCACTTGAATTCTCTGTGGAAGGAAGCATGGACAGTGGACACACACAATAACACGTCACAAATTCGAGAATATCTGTGAGACGACAAGAAATGTTCGTAACATTTCTTAGGGATTTTGTATTTAAGTAGGTTGTGTGTTTTATTATTAGTATTTAGGTACTGATTGATCTACCATATATTATAAACAAAGCATTTACTCATAATTTTATATAAGAGTGTTAGCAATTGTTAAGTACTTATAGTTTGAACATGTAAATATTTAAGAATTTAATATAAAATCTTTCTTTCTCAGACAAACCCAATAACTGTCCAACCCGGGGATCGAACCCATGACCTCGAGGTTCCAAAACGGCACTTCCACTGCTACACCAAGACCAAGCGAGCGAAGCCGCTGGCGGGTCAGCTAGTATTTGAAATCACTTTGATATGGTACATTTTATATATTATGTTCTGTTATATGTTAACCAATTTCAGAAGGAAAGCAGAAATTGGTCGGACAAGAAATATTCGTAACATTTCTTGTAAACCAGACACATATTTGCCTTTTTGTGGTTATAGATGCTGCAAATATTATGGATGTGTTTAATGTAGGATTTTCTACCGATTTCCAAAAAACTACGGTACTCAATTCGACTGTATTTTTTACTGTTTGTTACCTCATAACTTTCGATAGGGTGAACCGATTCCGAAAATTCTTTTTTTGTTTGAAAGTTAATGCTTTCTTTGTTAATGCGTGTGATTATTTCATTAAATTCGGTCCAGTAGTATATTTATTTATTTACATTTGCATTCATGTACATCCATCATATTATTGTTATGTCACATAGGAAGGAAAATGGACAAGTTAATAGGTAGTACATGTAACCTGTAAGGGCGCAGGTTTGCATTATACATATAGGTAGGTACTGTGCAACAGTCCACAGTCCGTCTGACTAATTCAGCTTAACATAATCTAGGTAATTAACATTTATACATACTATTGTTAAATTGAACATAAAGCCTTACATTATTTCAATTCCTAATGTCAATATTAAATGTCAATATGTCAATATTACAATGTCAATATGTCAATATTACACTTATTTATAACGTCGATAATCCTATTAATCCTAATTATTTATAACTTATCAAAATGTTAGTTCAGTTATTGAACGATGTCGCTTATAAGTGCCTGTCAGTCATAAACTCATCTATGGTATAATAACATTTTTTAATGAGGTACTGTTTAAGTTGTTTGTAGAAAACGTTATATTTTGGTTCCTTTTTCAAACAATCTGGAATTTTATTGAAGATAGATATTATATTATTCTAAAATTTGGGCTTTTTCCTACAAATTTAAGGTGTGTGTTTGGTAAAATGAGTTTATTTCTATTTCGTCTACTGTAGTTTTCGTCCATTTCACTGTTCGATTTGTAGTACTTTCGGTATTTTTTTACAAACATACATACCTGAAGAATGTATAGGCATGGTAAACTTAGTATTTTTTTCTCTATGAAATGCGGTTTGCAGCTCTGAGGTTGTTTAATATTAACAAGGTTACGGATGCATTTTTTTGCATTTTGAAAAGATTATTAAAGTCCGTGCTATCACCCAGTTTTTGAGATACACTCCAATAACTGAATAGAATGGAAGGTGGTATTACATTTTTAAAATTGTTCTTGTATATACACCACTACCTCATCACTCCTTTATTGTAGGTGATCTTAGTAGAATAGAATTTCATTTAAATTTGTATTCTGTTCTCACAGTGAACACCTACCGAGATCTCTATCTTGGTGCTCTCAGTTGTATACTTGTAGGCGCTCCAGTCACAGCTGCTCTTAAAATTGGCGCTCAAAGCGTAATAGGTACTTAAATAAAGAACGCAGTTTTGGTGTTTGGCAACTCACTCTCAGAACCTCTAAGTAAAATAGTTAATAAACTTAAAAATTGTGGCTTAGTTTTCAACAGAATAAAAAAAGTTGCAGAGTTTTTAAACTTTACAAAACTGGTACCATAGTTTTTTACCGTTTTGTTAAAATGTCCATTACCTACAGCACTACGGATTGGTTTCGCCCTCGTTGTCGATAAAGGCGTACGGCCGTACGGTAGCTTTATAGAAAAACAATACACTTACCAGATCAAATACCGGAACAGAAAGGCGATGCGATAATAAAAAGCTAGTTGTTTGATACGCCAAATATGTAGACGAGGAGCCAACAGTCAAGGCTGCTGTGGTACTCTAACAGCTAGAAACCGAAGAAAGTCAGTTTTATTATAACTAACAAAACTACGAAAAATTAATATACGCACATCATCATCATCTCAGCCGTGGTGGTCTCCACTCCAGAACCTCATGGCCGCATCGGCCATCTTCTGCGTGCTATATGGCTTATTTTCTGGTCTATGTCGGTTACTTTAGTTCGTCTACAGATCTTCTAATTTCTGATTCGATCACGTAGAGAAACCCTGAGCATAGCTCTCTCCATAGCTCGTTGTGCGACTTTTAGCTTAGGCACATAGTAAGATACCACGTTTTAGTTGCCATATGAAGGGTACACGAAAAGAAGGCGTTCATCGACATTTTTGCATAAATCAAAATAAGTTTACCATTAGATTCGTTGTAAATGGGCACTTCGTATCATATATTCAAAACAATATAGAATGAGCTCGTTTCAAAGATAATCCACATTAATAAAAATCCATGCATGAATAAAAGCCCATTGCAGCCCAAACCTGAATAAAAGTTGTACATTGCATGCGAAACTACTAAAGAAGGTTCTCATTGTCCATGCTCAATCCAAAAACGCATCGCACGCGCGTAGTAGTTACATTGGGAAAATTTGTGTAAGTTTATGGTTATTGATTTAATTTATTCAAAACTTATATTTTCAGTCACACAGGATAGTAAGATATTAAACATAGAATTCATTAGTTAATACCAATGAATTCTATGTTGTGTTTTTAAGTGATCATTTAAAGTTTAATCGGCAATTATGTCTGGTTGTTAGTTTTGTTGATGAGCCCCTTCTTTTCGTGTACCCTTCATATGTCCTCATTGGTAACACACATTGGTCAAAGACTGACTGAGACTGTAGTGAGGTACTGAGGCACTTTTAAATATACGTACGCATATCACAAAGTTGCTTGAATAGAAGGATAAGTAGTGAACTCAAATGAAGTAGGTAGTAGTATAAGAAAGTTGCAGAAGGTTGTGAAATATTTAAACTGTAAATCTGACAAAGATGCAAATGAGTCAAGTATATAGCGCGCCATAACATACTTATTTAAGATATATGTCTATGTTCTCTTTATAGAAGTATATTCAGGTGGCATTTAAGAGGGGAGAGAGGATATCGGGCATAGAATTAGTTTAAAAAAAATATGAATAGTTTGCACGGGAGATGTAATGTATTATTGGTAGCGATAGTCAATAGCGAGTGACATAGCTGCACCTCTTTGATTAAAAGAGGGATTGGGCCAGCATTGAATAGTAAAAGTAATATGGATATTCTCACCATGTCTTTAAATATGCTAATGCCGCTTTTACATTATTTTATAAATAAAAATTCGATCATAATATTGTAGACTGTAAATTCCTGCATACGATGATTATGTGGGTAGAATCAAACCTTGATTATTATGTGATGTATTGTATATGTCATATTGGTGATTTTGTATTTACTTTATCACAAAGTAATACGACAAGAAAGCCAAAGTATTATGTGTGACACTGCTTACAATCTCAGTCTCAATACGAGACGTTTCTACTCAATTTTGGTAACGATTACACATACAACTTTATTGTATAGCGAATATGTGTACAGGAACAATTTCACTATAAATATCACTTCCTACACATATTATACTCACTGAAGGCTTACACTTCGATGAAATATTTAATTATTTTTAGTAGTAGTATGTACCAACCTGTTTTCTTTCAATAAATCACAAGAACATGTTTAAATAGTAATAACAGACAGGAATAAATCTATTTTGTAATAATTGTTGTTTGTTTGTTTGTCTATGTGTCCTCTATCCATACATACCACATTAATAGTGCGCCGCGATTTAAAAAAAAACTGAAACTGCGGCCGGTCGATATTCCATACAAAAAGGTTCAATCAAACCTCTTATATCGATATCTCTTAAGAATCGGATACTGTAGTAACCGATTTTTTGACCCAACCCTATTTTACAATTTGTCTAAACTGTCAAACGGTACCTATTAGATTAGAAGGACTATAGTAAATTTAAATCTTCAATGTTTTAAACAGGATCCGGCTTAGTAATCCAGTGACCTTAGCGAAAATGACTGCGCGCTCTCTGCCTATTTGCTTGATAGACGAAAATATTGTTTTACCGTCAACACGGCTTTGCTTATTTCTCCTGAGACGGGTTTATTGATATCACTACGCTTAGGTATATTGGAGTAGGCAGGATAAATAATAATGAGCTGATCTTGTTATGGCAGGGTTTATATTGATTGGGCTTGTCAAAAGACTGATACATACGGGCGCTTCAATATTGTACTTTCTAAGGTAGCATCCTACTTCCTACCCTATCCTAATAATATTATAAACGCGAAAGTTTGTGAGTATGGATGTGTGGATGGGTGCACCTTTGTTACTCTTTCACGCTCAAACGACGGAGGCAATTCTGATGAAATTTGGTATGGAGGTAGATGAGGCGCTGGATTAACATATAAGACACTTTTCATTATCATCATCATCCATCACCACACGGATGTAAAAGCGTAATTTGCTTGAGCACAGCATATACAAAATAATAAGATCTCCGCCTACGTCAAGGTCGTAATGATAACAGTTCTGTCAAAGTTTGTGTCAGTTTCGGCTTAGTCAAAAACACGCTATCATTTAAACAGCTCGATACACTAGACGTGCTCGGCGACCGTCAAGGGTGATGATATGTTAAGACAGTTTATTTCCATTGTGATTAACTTTATATTTGTTCTGTGTAAGTCTTGTATTTTATTATAAGTGTTTACTGATTTATATTATTAGTTTTTATATATACTCATGTAATACTATTATTACGTTTGACCATGTACACATTTTATGATATTTTGGTATAAAAATAGATATGGCCTTGGAGAAGATAATAAGCTACTTGAAATGCTAACCCTGCGGAAATGTAGTCGCGGGCACCAGCTAATGCTTCATATAATGAGCCCATTATGTTGTTTCCACTGTTGCGTCAGGGTCTTCCTCTCAGAAAGAGAGGGAGAGTGAGGATTCATAATGTACGAATATTGGCCCAGTGTGGTTTGATGAATAGGCTAAAGTTGGCAACCGTATTGTCGTCCTTGACTCCCATATAGCTTACGTACAGGCTTTCCGAAGTACGGATGTGTCTAGTCAAAATACCATTAGCGGGTGTTTATGTCTACTCAAGTCATGAACTCAACAAGGGTAGGTAACCTTTTTTTATGGTGACGAGAAAGCGTCACCTTTGTCCGTAACAGTTCAGTTTTTAAGTGTGAAACTACAAAAACTGCAAAAGTAAAAACCCTGCACGGCAATGCACTGCACTCGTCACTCTGAGATATAAGATGTTAAACCTCATGGCCTGTAATATCGTTGGAAACATTGCCCTTCAACGTAATACTGTAGTGTTTGCACACTACTGCTTCACTGATCTTTACTACATAATATAATAATAATAATAACATTAATATAATATATAATTAATAATGATTATTAACGGGATATTTACCGTGGTAAGGTTGTGGAATGAGCTCCCGATATTTCGGCGCAGTTACATTCAAAATGTGTTCAAAATACTATACGCAGTGATACAGTGAGTGTGTTTTGTCGGGACTTAGGATCGAGTTCGAGTTCCAGTGATAACCGTAGCAAAAGACTAAGAAAGAGGGTAGATCGTTATGTCTGCACCTAACTTTTTAAACTTTTTGACTAACCACCCGCATTCTTCAGTCTTCCCGTGAACATGGTGCATGTAACCGCGCCGAAATATCGGGAGCTCATTCCACAACCTTACCACGGTAAATATCCCGTTAATAATCATATAACTTTAGAGAACAACCGTGATAGTTTAAAACAGTTTTATAATTAATAATATTATAAAGAGTTTGTAACGAAATGGCTCAAAAAGTACTAGACCAATTTCAAAAATTCTTTCATCATTGGAAAGCTACATTCACCCTGAGTAACAACGGCTATATAAGATCATCATCATCATCATCATCCATCACCGTGCGGGTGAAACCGCGGAGATCAGTTAGTGGATGAATAAGCACAGTTGTGGTACTCTCCCAGGCAAATACCTCTGAACTATAACTTTTTGATTAGTAGTATTAATTACGCTTGATTTCGCAGTTCAGGCTCAGGGATCAAAGACACCACACAAACGTAAATGGCCAAGTCTTTAAACGATTTCTTTAACATAGGATGAACAATTCGTTAGTTCAAATCCGACGTTGAACACGCGGAGTTAATTCACTGAAGATGATTCTCCAGGGTTCCAAGCTACTTCAACCGTTTCAATTATATTTTTTTTAGCGCGTACTTCAGTAAAACCCCTCAAGTGTTTGTATTTCTCCTGTATTTTCAAGAATACGTTAATAGCTATCAAGAGGTATATCGATTTTGGATAAAGAATTTTCGTATTTGTAAGTTGGTAATATATATTTTGTAACACATTGTTTTAGACTTTCGCGGTTGTTAACTACATTATAATTATGTATAGGACAGAAATAGGACAGACAAAGCGAACAGTGTCTCGACGTATCAGAGAACACATCAAAGCTGTTAAGAACAATGTAAGACACAAATCTGCCATAGCTGAACATCTACTGGACTCAGGCCCTAATCACTGGATAGAATTTCACAAACCACAAGTCTTATCCACGGAACGCCACTATGTACCTAGGTTGGTGAAGGAAGCCATCGGAATCGGGAAATTTCCAAATTTCAATCGTGGTGATGGGTTCCAACTTGCCAGTGCGTGGAATCCAGTGGTAGGTTGTCTAAAAAGGAAACCAACATTCGCAGTGATACAGTTAGTGTGTATTGTCGAGACTTACAATCGAGTTCGAGGGCCAGTGGTATCCGCAGTAAAAAAAGAAAGAGGGTAGACCGTTTTGTCTGCTCTTAAAACTTCGAACTTTTTTCACATCCACCCGCATCTTCCCGTGAACATGGTGCATGTAACTGCGCCGAAATATCGGAAACTCCAAAACCCTCCTAATCGTGATGTACATCCCGGGAGTACTAATTATAATATATATTGTAATTATAGAGAGTAAAGTTACATATCCTCGTGCGGAATCCAAACCCGCGTCGTCTTACAATCCGTGTTAGACGCCATGATCGCTAGGTCATCGAGACATCCAAGCATCGAATTTATGTCTCATACACCTTAAGCAAGAAGTAATTTTATCCTAAGTGTACGAAATGGAAACAAGCCATGACACTACTTCTATAGTAAAAGTAATTATATGTACTTACCACATTTAATAAGCATCTATCTATACATTATATTGTGGTGTTGGCGAAGGTTGCTACGTATACCTTGGACTGCTATGAGAACCAACGAGTCCATACTAAAAGATCTTAAAATCACCACACGGCTCTCCACTATCTGCCGACAAAGAGCCCTCAGCTTCTTCGGACATATTATGCGGTCTTCAAAGCATTGTCTGGAGAAAGCCATTATTTTAGGAAAAATTGACGGTAGACGTGGTCAGGGAAGGGCGCCTGTAAGATGGTCTGACACGATTAAGAAGACGGTGGGTGGTAGCATACACCGTGCGGTTCACACAGCTTATGACCGCACCCAATGGAGACTGATTATACGTCGCGATCCTCAGCAGTGAGGGAACGAGGAGAAGTGATCTATATATTTAAAAATGAGCCCCTATTTCTCCCAGTCAGGCTATAAGTTGAGTACGGCTATACCGATTTTAGTCATCTTTTTTAATTGTTTTCTAACACTTCGTAGAAGGTTCTTACATTTAAAAAAAAGAAAAGATTGAAAACTATGGCGAGGCCGAAGGCCGAACCTACTACGCAAACGAGGTCGCGGGCAGTCGCTAGTAAATAGATAAATATTGTTAGTATTAGATCAAACTCTTGGTGTGATGTTTGTTTTTCTCCCTGACAAAGTTTAAGCGTTAATTAAAATTTAAAACAAGTTTTAATTGATGTAAAACTCTAATAAACTTTTGTAGGTAAGGGTGAGCTCGATCAACCTTGATAATAATTATTAACTAGATACAGCGCGCGGCTTCGTCCGCGTGGAATAAGGTTTATTGCGATTCCTCAGGAACTGCTCATTGAAACGGGATAAAAGTAACATATATGTATTATTCCCGGTTATAACCATCTCCACTTCAAACTTCATCCAAATCCCTTCAGCTGTTTTTGAGTGATTGAGCAACAAACATACAAACATACATTTTCACCTTTATAATGTTAATAATCTATACTCTTATTATATATATTTATGTATTACAATCGACTGCCCGCGACTTCGTTCGCGTAGTAGGCTCGGTCTTCAGCCTCGCCATAACCTCCCATCTTTCTTAGTTTATTTTTATGACAAGAACCTTCTACGAAGTATTAGAAAACATTTAAAGATGAATCAAATCGGTAAAGCACATAATATAGATTAGATGTTATTATAATTTATATATTAATATTGGATATATATTTATTTAAAATATTATAAATATATATATATATATATATATATATATATATATATATATATATATATATATATTTTATTTATCATAAATGCAAAAGCAACTCTGCTCTTTCTGTCTGTTACACTTTTACGCCCAAACCATTGGAACGATTTTGATGAAATTTGGCAAATAGATAGACTAGAATTAACTTTAGAAACGGGATATTTCCCATCTTGCATTGAACATGTCAGTGTAAAAACTTATATCGCGCACCGGTACGGGCCGGATGGTGTAATACCAGTTAAAGATCTAGAACGCGCGCGGAAAACGGTGAATTTTTAGATGAGTCATTGACCCTGTCAAAGTCAAAATCATTTATTCAATTTAGGCATCAAAGACGCACTTATGAACGTAAATTTTTCATTATAATGTACTTTAAAGACTACCGCCGCGTTCCAAAATATATAGAGCCTACCGAGAAGAAGCGGCAAGAAACTCGGGGCCATTCTTTTTATATAGATGTTTTACAATGTTTTTACTTAGGTACTACAAATATTAGCTCCAGTGTGTTGCCTTACAAAAGAGAACATAATAATGGTATCAGTAGGGCAAGACACGCTACACTTTGACATCTTAGTACACGAGTAGATAGATCCTGGAGTGATCAGTCCCAAGCTGTTTTATCCTCCAAGTAATCCGAAATTTTGTAATAACCTTTTTGACAGAGTTTAGTTTTAAGTTTTCAGTGAAGTATCGGGAGGCGGACGTTATTACATGGTAAATATCCCGTTTCTAAAGTAAATTCTTGCATTAATTAGTGACATTGTCAATTTCAAAAGATAGACTAGCCAGATCGTGGGAAAGGACTAGGAATAGACTACCTTTAAGAAGCTTGAAGGGGGTTGAAAGCAAGGATGCAAATATGGACGTTCGTCATTATATAAGATAAAACGCTGAAACTTTGTAATTAGGCACTTGATAAGAAGTAGGAATGAATAGTACAATAAAACATTAGTTACATCGTTTTTGAAAGTTCGACCTACATGGAAATGAAATAGGAGATGAAGTTCGTATGAAAGTAATAACAAATCTAACTATGTTTATTAACCCTTTGCCTACCGGAGACGTAAGTCTACGTGCGTTTCATTCATAAATCTTTTGTTTTAACTCTTACGGTATACAAAGGGTTAAAGGTTATAGGTGGTATACATACTCGTATTTATTAGCAACGTGCATGATTAAAAATGTTTTGATATACACACGTCGTGCGAAGCACTAGATCGCACAATTAAAGATATCAAGAGCACCAGGACATTATAGGAGGATATGGTACTTTTTAACCCACTCAAAAAAAGAGGAAGTTTCTCAATTCGTTCGTATATATGTAAATTTTAGTTTTTATATGTGTTGGCGGATAACTTTGTTGTTTATGAACCGCCTTTGATGATTTTTTGTTCGATTGATTACTTCCATGGTGGTCCCATATAAATATCATCAAATTCGGTCAAGCAGTTTTTGAGTTACACTCCAATACTGAACAGTGTTGATTTATCTTGATAATATCATCATTGACGGTGTTTGACGTAAGTAGCAGGGTAACTAATTACGCTTAAAACCGACTAGGACTCGCGTAATATTTACCGGAAATATTCTCCGACCAGTTTCGAACTTATTTGAAGTTCTTCTTCTGGGAGTCACTCTTGTGCACAGCGGCGAGCGCGGGCCACAGCACGTAACTGGCGCTGCGACGGTCGCGCTGTGACTGTCAGATTATTTCCGTCCGAACTGTCACTTACGTCAATGTCACTTTCAGTGTCACTGTCACTACCGTTTTTTAGTATATAGGGCTGTTGACACAAACCTAGCCGGTTTTAAGAATTTAAAAAGTTAAAATAATTATGAACACAACTCGCGATAGTTTTCTATCTCAAGCAGGGTAACTGTTGAAAAATGTTTTATATCAAAAAATCGGACCGACTTCTACGCTAAAAACTGTGAAATAACTTTTCGAAGTCGGTACCATGCCGCAATATTGTGATAATAGGATCAGGAATGAAAATATGCATATTTTCATTTCTATTATATGTTGGTTTCTAAACGTACTTTACACAGTTGCAATATTCTGTATTGAGTTTTAGCCTAGAGGCACGAGTACATGATCCGAGAGCCTCTCCAGTGAATATAGGTATTACCATACAGACGTCCACCACAGCCGGCCTCTCGTTGTAAGCTTCTCAGCCTAAGGCGCCTCACAATAAGTGGTACGCGCCATGATATGCTATGCAAGGTTATGGGTAAGCGAACAGTAGCCGTAGATAATTAAGAAACAGGGTTATTTGTAAGAATTATTAGTACTTCGTACTTACTTATAGGAAGATGTAATTAAAGTTAAAATGATTTAGTTTTATTTTGCTTCTATACACAACTCTGAACACTAGAAACTTTAAAATCGGTTCAGTAGTACAAACAGGACAGAAGGACCACCAAACGACAAATATACTTTTGCATATATAACAGTGTTGTAGATCACAGAGTTACTTTCAATTGCGGGTATTTTTAAAAGTAACCAATATGGTTTACTTCATAAGATTACAGGAAGCGTAATTCTGATTTCGTGGGTTAAAGTATAGCTGGGTTTACTTTCCAAAGTTTAACTTAATACACCACATTTGAACGGTCAAAACAAATTTTTACCAAAAAATGGAACCGACAACAGAAAACTCATTATTATATTATTATTATTATTCATATTTTTCACCCGTTTTAGTGACTCTTACCACTCACAGGATCGATTGTCATTCACAGCCAATTACGATATCATCAATATAGACGAAATAAATAATAATAATAATATTTATTTCCAACTTACTAAGTATTACTTACTAATAGCCTATGTACTTAGGTTACAACTATATGCTAGAGTACACCATAAACATTTATTTTACTCATATAATACTAAAATAATTAAAAGGTAATACTTACTTATTTTTATACGAAATTAAGTATTACCTTAAACACACTTAATCTGTCCGAATCAGCAAGACCCATTAGTGGCAAGTTTCATTCATAAATCTATTGTTATTTTTTGTCCTGATGCGGACGGGTTAAAAGAGAGAAAAAAAAAAACCTAAGCACCATGCTTATTACACAATATTTACCTACCACAAAAGAAAAGAGAAGTATATTACATGACACCTGCTATTTTAATATAAATGAACTAACAGAAGTGAATGAAACAAGGTTTTATTTAATTAGCTGTAGGTACGTATACTTGGCTCATTTAGAATCATTAAGTTGTTGGATTATTGTAACTGAAAAGCCGCGTAACTGAATTTGACAAAAATTTAAATAGAACCTTGTAAGTCTATACAGTCTACAAAATAAAAAAGTTAAGAGTTAACAAAATCGGACTATTTTAAAATTTGTGCGTGATCAATAAAAAAATATACGCCTCCTTGGAAGACGATTGAAAAGTGATCTTTCCATGTAATTAATTGACAGCAGTTCCAAATCTAGAAGATACCATTATTATAATTGGTACCATATTATTGATGATATATAACAACAGTTGTACAACATATCCTTACGACGGAATATATTCAGTGGTTCACCATATTCCACGTTCCACGCCACGACGGTTGAGTGGCTTTAATCGCACAATCTCGACTTGACGGGTGCGGGATCGACTCCAGTCTTTAGGATTTAGTGAAGTACTCGCGGTTGGAAAGAGTGCGACCTATGTGACATTCCGATATATATTTTTCATAGAAATTATTTTTTTATAGCTTTAACGTGATATTATATGCAAAAGGCTCGTCTAATCGTTTTTCCATTTGGTATAATAAAAATTAATATACATAAAGTCTCATATAATATATATATATTATATAGATATGCAATTTCGTATTTTCCACCGGCTTCCAAAAAAGGAGGAGGTACTCAATTCGACAGTTTTTTTTAATGGAATGGAAGTCGGTATTAAATTTTTCAAATTGTACTTGTTTATCATACTAATAATATAAACGCGAAAGTTTGTATGTATGGATGTTTGTTACTCTTTCACGATCAAACGGCTGGGCCAATTTTTATGAAATTTGGTACGGAGGTAGATGAGTCGCTGCATTAACACATAGGAGCGTTTTCATCATCATCATCGTCCATCACCACGCGGGTGAAACGCGGGCGCAACTATTCTAATATAATGTATGGCTTAAATATCACTTTATCGGGTTTTAAAAGGATGTATTTGTCTGTAATCGTTTAGCTAGATAGCCCGTGGCTGCATCGTGCTTTATTTATTCAATCAACAACCACGAACAAGGTATTAGAAATCTTAAGCAAAACATTTGAAGATGTGTCTGGTGCGATTCGAGTAATATATATTTTAAGCACATTATGTGCTAAAAATAATAAAAAAAATTAAATACAGATAATAAAATAATACAGATTCGTATTTAGTTACACAGATTTTGTCGTCTACTCCTTACTATTCCAGGATACCTTTGGACCGTCCAAAAATGTTACAAATCGCACCATAATTCAGCGAATACACTAACCTCTCAGTCAAAAGCATGCGGTTTGGTGTCACCACTCGATAAGTAGAGCGGCATTCTGCAAAGGCCTGATTAGTACTTGGTATTTGGCGATGCTTAACGACCACGTTAAAAGTACTAGGTATGACAAGACTTGACGGCACTTAGTAGGTACTTACATGTTTAAAATACACTTAAAAGATATACGCTTTATATGTGTGCTTGTTTGAAGTATTTGAGTGACTTTTAAAAGTAAAATCAAAGAATTTATTTATTTTCGGATTAAGAACGCTAAAAGCGTAAGTTAATGATTACGTTATTCTTATTTTATTAAGAGTATAAATTACCGATTTATCGCACTAACCACTTAGAATTAAAATTAAATTCAGAGTGAAATTCTTTCACACGAAAACTAAAACATTATAGATTTAAAAAAGTAAGCATATAATTGTTTGACTTTTAATTGTTTATAACAGTTTTTAACATGAAGATGGTAACAGCGAAAATCAGAGTAATTTTTTAATACGAGTTCCGACGTAGGACTAACGAAGCAGAAAGTGCTAGAAATTAAATTAATTAAGTGAAATTGAAAAATAGGTCTCTTCGTGATTTGACTGATCTGCAGAGAGTAGCGCGCGTTGAAGATTTACCTTACCATGTGAAACCGATACAGAAATGAAGATATTTTGGACCAGATTGTGACGTGTGATGAACGAGGATTCTTTACGATAATCGCAAGCGGACAACGCAATGGTTGGCCCAGGCAGGCAAACACCACAATAATGCCCAAAATCCAAGCCTACCTCATCATCATCATCATCATCTAAGCCGTAGGACGTCCACTGCTAAACATAAGCCTCCCCCATAATTTTCCAATAGGACCGGTTGGAAGCGACCTGCATCCAACGTCGCCTTGCCGTGTCGGTGAACGACCTACGCTGCGCTTGCCGGTCTGTGGTCTCCACTCTAGAACCTTCCGGCCCCATCGGCCATCTGTTCTGCATGCTATGTGACCCAAACTCTAACCCAGTTCCAGATGACCTAGAAAGTTTAAATTTGGCATCTAGATAGCTTATACTCGTAGTATATTATAGTTGGGTGAATACAAAGGAATTAATCAGAAACTAGTAAAGTTTTATCTTTATATTATATTTTTTCAATTACTTAATTGATTTTATTAGGAATACTTACTTATTTTTTATTTATATATAACAGAATCTATAGTGCCTGTAAAGTAAGAAGTAAGTATATGACGAGTGGAATACCAAATACATTTTTTACCTCATAATCTTTTTTAATCGAAACATATCAATCGGTTTTAGTACTTTTATCTAAGAGTATAGTCGACAAGTGTGTTTATTACGTTATTAACTAGGATTTAGTAATAATAATAATTATTTCAATACTTAATTAAATTTGATAGACGAAATGCAATATATAATAAAAAAAATATATTATCCTAATTTATAATAAGAAATAATATTTCAAGTTGTTATAAAATATTGTATGTTGTTTTATAATAAACTTCAGGACTGAACATTGAACTAACTACCCATTTATGAGTAGATCTCACTTATTTTATCGTTGAAGTCAACAACCGAGGCACATACATATAATAATATTGAACTTGGCTCACATTTATATATATCTTTTTGACGCGATCATATTTTACATCTTACGATAAATTAAGAATTCAAGCATTTGCACAATGATTATCATTTATTACTCAAGACAGATAAATAAAATGTAAAATATTTTCGTACCTAGAATGAATGAAAGTTTTCTTCAGTCTACATCCCGATCTACCTAGGTGAGTAGGATTTAGGTTAAGACCTAACTAAAAGTTAATTCTATTGCGGTAGCTTAGTAATATATGGATACAATTATAACTAACATTAAACAATTATGTCTGTTAAACTCAAACAACATATTTGTATAATTGTGTATTAGTATAAGTCAATTGGTAATATAGAAAATAATATTTATAGTAGGATTACTGTTTAAAGCACTTACGCCTGCTTAAGCGATCTCAAACATTTAAATTTATAGAGAGAAAAATTCCATCCTCGGACGGGATTCGAACCCGCGTCTTCTGACTCTCCGTGTCAGACGCCATTGACCAACTAGGCCACCGAGAATCTGGTCCGAGCATCGAATTTTAACTCTCTATTTGACTAACCGTCTTGCGGGGACGGAGCGACATCTATTGGACAGTTTGACAGTACCATCCAACCGAAAGAAGCATTATTTAGAAATACTTGAAACTTTCGTATTGACATCGCAGCCCTTGTAATTTTATTTTATTAGAAAATAATATATTCAAATTTAATTGATCATAGTCGGAGTTGAATCAGAAATATTTTTATGCTTTAATAAGTATTTTTCCCATATGTCGTCACGTGATGCAATCACCACGAAAAGGAAATGAGAGCATCGGTTTCGCAATATGTCGCAACTATGGAAAAAACAGATGAAATTCCTCTCGATATCCTGAATACGACGATGTTGGTCCCTCTTAGGTTATTTTCATTAGTGTTCATTAGGTATTATATAAGTTATAAAAATAAAAAAATATAATGACAATATTGAAACCGTAATAGCCTTCTACTGCTTCGCGACAAAATACCTGGTGTAACAGTGCCCGATTTTCTTGCCGTTTCTTCTCGGTAGACTCTATATTTTTTGGAACGCGGCGGTAGGGCCTTTAAACGTTTTTTTTTTTCCATACTAGGCTGAGCCTGTACTATGGTAACCTGATGACTGATATACATACTTAAATACATATACACACTGCTGCTTTGATGCCTTAATTGAATAAATGGTTTTGACATTAGACTTTTGACTTTTTGTGTGGTAGCAATCAAGACAGTATCATGAACAAGACGCAACCTAATGCGATTTTCATTATGACGGTGCAAGTAGTACATGGGGGAGGCTATGTTCAGCAGTGGACGTCTTCCGGCTGATAATGATGAAAATGATGAATGATGTATACAGGAAATGAATAAAGAAAGTGCTCTCATCATCATCATCATCATCTCAGCCGTAGGACGTCCACTGCTGAACATAGGCCTCCCCCATGATTTTCCAAAAGGACCGGTTGGAAGCGGCCTGCATCCAACGTCGTCCTGCGACCTTCCTCAGGTCGTCTGTCCACCGTGTCGGTGGACGACCTACGCTGCGCTTGCCGGTCCGTGGTCTCCACTCCAGAACCTTTCGGCCCCATCGGCCATCTGTTCTGCGTGCTATGTGCCCTGCCCACTGCCACTTCAACTGGCTAATCTTCTGGGCTATGTCGGTGACTTTCGTTCTTCTACGGATCTCCTCATTTCTGATTCGATCACGTAGAAAAACCCCGAGCATAGCCCTCTCCATAGCTCGTTGTGCGACTTTGAGCTTTTCTATGAGGCCCATCGTAAGAGACCACGTTTCAGTGCCATAAGTCATCACTGGTAACACACATTGGTCGAAGACTCTTGTCTTGAGGCACTGAGGTATTTTTGACGAGAAGACTTCGCGAAGTTTCCGGAACGCTGCCCAGCCGAGTTGGATTCGACGATTGACCTCTTTCTCGAAGTTGGACCTGCCTAGTTTGACTGTCTGTCCCAGGTAGATGTACTCGTCAACAACTTCAAGAACTGAGTTCCCAACTGATATTGGGGTAGGTACAACATGGGCATTAGACATAATTTTCGTCTTGTCCATGTTCATCTTAAGACCTACCCGTTGGGAAACTCGATGGAGGCCTTCGAGCATTGTACTGAGGTCTTCCATGGATTCTGCCATGACTACAATATCGTCGGCAAATCGAAGGTGAGTGATGTATTCGCCGTTAATATTGATGCCAAGTCCTTGCCATTCCAGAAGCTTGAAGGCGTCTTCCAATGTAGCGGTGAACAGTTTCGGAGATATAACGTCTCCCTGTCTCACGCCTCTTTGCAATGGAATTGCCTTCGAACTCTGCTCCTGTACTCGGACTGACATGTAGGCGTTTTTGTACAAACACTTCAGCACTTCAATATACCGATAGTCAATACGGCACCGCTGGAGAGACTCAAGCACTGCCCACGTCTCGATCGAATCAAAGGCTTTCTCATAGTCCACAAACGCTAGACAAAGAGGCAAGTTATACTCTTCGGTCTTCTGTATAACTTGCCGTAGCGTGTGGATGTGGTCTATGGTACTATAGCCTTTTCGGAAACCGGCTTGTTCCGGAGGCTGGAATTCATCAAACCTGCGACTGAGACGGTTCGTTATGACCTTCGAAAACAGCTTATAAACATGGCTCAAAAGCGAGATGGGTCTGTAATTTTTAAGTAAAGTGTTGTCACCTTTCTTAAAGAACAGCACCACCACGCTTTTGTTCCATGCTTCTGGCGTTGAGCCTTCGAGTAAGACGGTATTAAAGAGCTTCTGAAGGACTTTAAGTACCGGTGTTCCACCCGCTCTCAGAAGCTCAGATGTGATACCGTCGTCACCAGGCGCCTTGTTGTTCTTAAGCTGTTTCAAGGCCATTCTAATCTCGTACAGGCTGATGTCCGGGATATCTTCGGTATAATGTCGGGTCAGCTTGGCTCTTGGGTCTTTGACCGAGCTGCTAACAGGTTTAGCGACCGAGGTGTATAACTGTCCGTAGAAACTCTCGACCTCTCCTAACACTTCCGCTTTGGTCGACGCTACACTGCCGTCTCCTCTCTTCAGCTTCGTCAACTGGCTATGCCCAATAGACATGTCTCTTGCAAACACTTTGGAGCCTTTTTTCCGCTCTATCGTCTCTTTAATACGGTTTGTATTAAAGATCCGGATGTCGTGTCGCAAGGACTTCCATATTCGTCTATTGAGCAGCCTATATGCTTCAGCATCATTCGAAGACTGCAATTTCAATGAGCGTCGTTCAGCCATGAGGTTGAGGGTATCGTTGGAGAGTTTCTGTGGCCTATCTGTACGGTGGGGTTTAAAGTACTTGGAACCCACTGTATGGACAGTTTCTACTAACCTGTTATTGATCTCGTCCACTGAAGCGATGTTCTCAAGGCAATCGAAGCGATTGGATAGCTCAAGTTGAAAGCTCTCGGGGTCTTGAATACGGGCACGAGTGGGTCGGAGCGTAGACTTCATCAGACGAGACCTCTCCAGTTTGAAATTAATATTCACCGTGCCTCTTACCATTCGGTGATCACTACCGGTTTTAACCCTGTTGATCACGGAGACATCAGTGAATATTTGCCTTTTGGTTGTCATAATGAAGTCAATCTCATTTCTCGTGGAACCATCGGGACTCAGCCAGGTCCATTTCCTGTGAGGTGGCTTCTGAAAGAAAGAGTTCATCATAAAGAGTCCCTCTTTCTCCAGGAAGTCGGCCAACCTCTGTCCCCTACGGTTCCGTTGTCCATAGCCAAATTGCCCCATTTTCGACTCATCCTCGCTTCTCTTACCCAACTTCGCGTTGAAGTCCCCCATAACAACTAGAAAGTGCGTTTCAGAGGTATGTATGGCCCGACTAATGTCCTCATACATATCCTCCACCTCATCATCCGGGTGCGACTTCGTCGGTGCGTATACCTGAATGACCTTCAGCGAATATCGTTTGAATACTCTGAGTATTAGGTATACGACCCTATTGGAAACGCTATCGATCTTAACTATGTTGTTAGTAAGGGACTTGTGGACGAGAAACCCGACACCACCTTGGGACTGTTGGTCGCCCTCCCGGTGATAGAGTAGGTTACCTGATTTTAGGGTTATCGTGTCCTCACCCGCTCTACGGACTTCAGATAACCCCACAATGTCCCAGTGTAGCTTACTCATTTCTTCTTCCAGCTCATATATCTTCTCGTCTGTCCTCATCGTGCGTATGTTGTGTGTTACCAGGGCCAGTCGTCGTCGTTGGGGGTGGTAGCCGGGCGTCTGCCGGGGATTCTTAGCACCCCCTGCCCCACCGTTACCGTGGCCGCTACCGTAGCCAGGAATAGCGGGGCTGCCGGGGACTGGGGGCCTGGTTCTTTTTGTCCAATCCATAAGGGGTTTTTGCCAATACTCGCCACGCTTGGCAGGCGGGTTGGCGAGCGCAGTTTGTGTGTGTTTGACTGGGAAGGTGCTGCTGCCCACCTTCTGATTTGTTATCCCTTAGCCGCTTTCTACGGCACCCACGGGTAGAGTTGGGGGGGTGCTATTCTAAGCCGGCACCGCCACGGCTCTCAGATAGTGACAATAGAAGAGACAGTTAGTTGTAGGTTTTTTTTTTATTTTTAAGTGAACTCGTACGTTTATACATTTGCCAATCTTCAAGTTATTTGGGTAATTTGGGTACCTTAACCGTTATAGTTAGTTACAGCAAACCGTTTTTAGGAGACTATCCATACATTTTTAAAGCATTCTGAACTACATTTACAGATTATGGAAAAAATGTACAGACTAGTCCAAACATTACATAGATTACAAATAACAATCTAGAATTTTCTCATCATAAACATAAGAATGACCTAAAATAACCCAAACGCTCGAATCGAATTCCAAGTTTGAAAAAAACTTTTTTTTTACCATGTTTTTTTTCAGCCATTCTTCTTAATAGCAGATTATAGCGGATCTACCCATAACAAAAACTTTGGCTAATTTAATAGCTTGACTCTCTTACCGAAATGTATGGAAAATCGCGATTTCTGACATTTCTTGTACTTAAACCTCAGTCGGTCCAGTTGAGAGTTTTGATCCTTATAAGGATCAGACGTGCGATTCTCTAATGATTCGTCGACGAGTTCACCGATGTCAAATACTTTATGAGATATCGCCCTTGTTCATAAGGTTAATTTTCCAACGTTTCTTGTCATCTCGTCCTTTGTTTCACGGATGTTGTCAAAGATGCAACGATGTTTGCTCTTAGAGAATCGCACAGCAGGATTGATTGGCTTAAAAAGCGTTTTTGTGTAATATGTCAATTTTCTTGCCTGCAAATATTTTTCCAAAATCTGTAGATGCAGTTCGGAATATCTAAAAAAAATATGGATAGTCTCCTAAAAACGTTTTCCTGTAACTATAACGGTTATACTTGCCCTTACTGTCTCGTCTCGAAAAATCACCCTGCATCGTATATACGGCGAACTCTGTTGGTAAATAATCATAACTGTACCAACTGACATATTTTTTTAAAAGTAGAGTTTTTTAAAACCAAATCTCTTATAATTTATACCAATCTGCCGTTCGATTCTCTAAGAGTAAACATCGTTGCACCTTTGACAACATCCGTGAAACAAATAACGAGATGACAAGAAACGTTGGGAAAACAACCTTGTGTACAAGGGCGATATCTCACATAGTATTTGACATCGGTGAGCTCGTCGACGAGCGCATCGACGAATCATTAGAGAATCGCACGGCAGTATACAAACATGTTGCGTTTCACAATGTTTACAAATATTTAGTGTGTTTAAATGATGCAATTGCCGATATTTTTATACCACCGAAAATGTTTTATTTATCTTTTATCTGATAGCAACAGCATGTATATGATATCATTTTGATATCGTTCATTGTTCGCTGCCAAATTATCAATGTTTGACAGATTTTGTCCCATTCAAGAGCAAAAAAAGTAAACATTTCCGGTGAGTCATTTTACGAGTAAATTGAGGCGTCACCTAAACACTTGGGCATTACGTGTTTTTATGAATTGAATGCCTAGGATAGTCACGCGGCTTTGTCTTGTTTATTTACTAAAACAGTACACATTTTAACCGACTCCAGAAAAGGTAGGGGTTGCTTATTCGACTGTATGTTTTCTATATATTTGTTACGCTACAAATTATGCATTGATCCAATATCATATTTATCAAAAATTATTCAGCTACTTTTTGAAGAAAGAAATGTTTACTTTTTAGTTTAAATATGTACATATATATATTTTAGAAGTCCTTTTGAGTTTTTTTCCGAAAAACTAATTTATTTTGATTCGTTTGATTTTTATTTTTCGTGCTGAATTATTTCATGCGTTATAGGCATGTGGTGTACATTAACCCTTTGCGACGTAAATATAAGTCAGTCATTAAGGAAGAACCTTTGTATTGAGCAGCAGCGCTGATGATGATAGTGATGAGTGGCACCATCATCTGTCAGAACATGTCCACTGGTGGACATAGGGGGTTGGCATTAGAATAGCCCAACACGAATTTGGTGATTTTAAGAGTTGGATCTTATAGATAATAATTTTCTCTACGCTTTGGTATCAATTTTAGAGCGAGGAAATGTCTAGTTTTCTAGAAAAACTAATTTCAATTTCAGATTTTTGATTCGACGATTCTCTATAAATGCGTGTAACGAAACGACTTGGTGCAATGAAAATGGTATTAAAATAAATATTTTAATTATTTGAACTATTATTTTATTGCTAATTTAATTTACAATACTTAATTACATAGTTTATAATACTTGACATCGATTTTATTAAATTAGCTTCTGTTGCAAATACTTTTTTTAAAGAATGGAACGTATGACCGCCATTTTATTTTCCATAGACGATCGACTACGCCGCCCGCGCCGCGCATTCCGTTCCTCTTCGAGTTACGTGAATGTGCTCTGTTCGCTCTCCGTGTTTTTCATTGTTTTGGCGTGGTATTTTGTGTTAATTTTTCGACGACTTTTGCCTGCTCTCTGGACTCCGATTTCTTCTTCAACTACGACTTTTGCCTGCTTTCTGGACTCCGATTTCTGTTGAACCACGACTCTTGCCTGCTTTCTGGACTCCGATTTCTGCTTGAACCACGACTTTTGCCTGCTTACTGGACTCCGATTTCTGCACGATTGATCTGCCTAGCGACATGGCTAATATTCCATCAGCAGATGAACCAACGGCTTCCACAAGCCGTGAAGATGCAGTACCAGTAGCTTCTACCAGTAGAGGTGAGTTAACTATTCATTTATTGTAATCTAAATTATTTCGCTTGATAAACCACAAAATATGTTAATCAAATGCTTGTTTTTCATTTTAGATGATTTTGAAGAAGAACCCGCATTTAAAAGGCGGAAATACGTGGGTGAAGTTTTACAAACGTGGAATATTGTAAAGCTGGCGCGTATGTTAAGTACACATGAACAAGGACTGGTTTTTGCCGAAGAGCAAGGCTTAATCTTGAAAACTAAGAAGTGTAGAATACACAAAAATCCCATGAAACTTGTTTTCAAGAACGACAAAACTATGGGCACATTTGTGTGCAGCAAGGGTTCCTGTCATAATAAAACTAGAGTATCTAGAGCCCAAGGAACATGGTTTGAGAACGTAAAACTAAAATTGGGACACATTTATTATTTAATGTACTGTTTTGCATACAACTACTCGCATGACATGGTAATACACGAAGATATATTTAGAGAAGAACATTGTTTGTCCCGGCCAACCATAAGCGATTGGTATAACTACTGCCGGGAAGTTGTGGTAATTTACCAACTGGAGAAACAAGAAGTCCGGGGCAAAATAGGAGGCCCTGGAAAAATTGTGCAAGTAGACGAAAGCAAATTTGGGAAGAGGAAATTTAATAAAGGTATTTATATAAGGCATTAATCAATTTCATTATTTTATACTTGTATTTTCAATTTAATAACTGTTTTTTAATTTTTTTCAGGGAGACACATTGAGGGACATTGGGTCCTTGGCCTCATAGAAGATGGTTCAGAGGACTTGCGGTTGGAGGTGTGCCCGGACAACATTAGGTCTGCAGAGGTGCTAATTCCCCTAATTCAAAAACATGTAGAGCCGGGCACAACCATCCATACTGACTGCTGGAGGGCTTATGATTGCCTAAGCCAACATGGATATATTCATAAAAAAGTCAACCACAGTGACCCTGACAGTCCATTTATAGCCGAGGATGGGACACATACTCAACGAATTGAGTCTCAATGGCGGGTGGTTAAAAGATTCTTCTACAAGAATAATTACAACCACCCGGGCAATTTTGCAGACTCAATTGTTGAGTATTTATGGAGGAGATCTGTGGAGGCCAGTAAGAAGGATAAGTTTTTCGAACTGATAAAAGCTGTGCAATATGTATACAAAATATAAGTTAAATACTTTCTAAATTTTGTTTTATTTTTGTCCTAGTTTTGCACCTATATGATTTATTTCTAATGTAATTCAAAATAGCTGTGACCATCAGGGCTAGCACTCTTATTCGAGTCAAGGGCACTCTAACTTGAGTTGGTTAGGTTCAAAATAAGAGACAGAGCCGACACAGAGCACCCCGACTCCACCTAGTCTTGTGGCTGACACCCCTAGATTGTATATAAAAAGTGCGGGAGCCAGAAGCTCAAGGGAGGTCCTGAGAGGAGCGAGCCAGACGAGGTTGAGCGGAGCGACGGGGGGAGGTGGCGAGCGAAGCGAGCCGGCGACCTCCGTAGCGAAGCGAAGACCGAGTTTGGCGAAGTGACACTCAGGGGCGACCGCTAGAGCTTCTGGCGGGAGCCCACCCAGAGTCAAACATAGAACACACCAAAATAGTCAGTACTCCATGTCCAATCCATTCATATTTGTAAGTAAATATAGTTAAATTCAATATATAAACGTTATAAATTTGAGGTTAAGTTCAAAGAAAATTCAAAGTAGTTTTTCGCAAAAACTAGGCATTTCCTCGCCACGAGAGTAGTGTCGGAGGACATCCCCCTCCCCCCTCCCTCCCCCCCTCCCCCTCCCCCCCTTAAATTCGTGTTGGCCTATTCTAATGCAATGCCCCTACGTCTTTTACAATTTTCTTCGGTCACGTAGTGAGCAGGCAGCTCCCCACTAGATAGACCGACCACTGCCTACGGTGCGTTGGTATAAACCTTAATTCGTTTTATACATCTTCAATTAAACTATTAATTACTCGGCAAACACTCACGTTAGATGTCGAATACGTCAAACCTGCGGTGCGGTTCTGTAATGATTTTTTCTTTATGAGATATCGCCCTTGTACATAAGGTTGTTTTTCCAACGTATCTTGTCATCTCGTCATTTATTTCACGGATGTTGTCAAAGATGCAACGATGTTTGCTCGAGGCCCGCACGTTCGTTAAAAGAATATCAAATGCTCATCTTCAAGGAAAGTACTAGCAAGTAATGGTTTACGCGTTAACACTTTTACACACAGTAAAAGTTCTAAACAAGGGCAAGTAATAGTTTCAAATGGTATAAATTCACGAGAATTTTAATAAAATATAAATGTTTATAATTATTACCCTTCCATTACTCAACATGCGAAAACTCCGTCTTGTTCAGACAGATCAGAAGACAAGTTTATATGTGTACATTTCACAACATTGTGTTATCTTTGTGTATATATAATAGGAATCCAACGCCCTCTACTGACACAACCAATCGCACTTCGACCTGTAAACTTGACTCTATAAACGAGAACTTTACACGACATTCGACATTTTCTATCAAAATTCGTAAGACGTCTACAGCCGTACATCTCACCAAAATAGTTCGACAAGCTTCTTATTTCGAATATTCTTCTGATATTCTTATTAAGAAACCATGAGAGGACACAGCGGATGGGACTATCCTTTAGGAAGACATCATCACGATATGGGACACAGTTCTAACCGATTTCACTGTGTATTTAGACCTGATGGCCCACCAGGGTATAAACGGTTTGGACCTGGATTCGTTAGACCCGGACCACCAGGCTTTGAACACTATGGACCACTTTACGGCCATGAAGCTCATTCTGGAGAAGAATCGGATGGGTGTTGCCAGGATCATTGGGGCTTTGATAGCCCTGGATGGAGACGTTGTCCGCCTGGACAAGTAGAACATAGACCTCATGAACCTCAGGGATGTACTGATTTCGATGGACCTCGATTTGAAAGACATTCTCATGCAAAAAGAGGGCATGGATCACCATCTCATCGTGGCAGACATCACAGTAGAGAACGAAGCCCTTGCCAACGTGAACATAGTCCTGGGCGAAGACCTCCGGGCTGGGCGGGAAGACCTAACAGATATCATGGTCCACCTCACGATAGCCCACGACCCTGTCGTAGATGCCATCATAGTAGAGAAAGACCTAGTAGACCAGATGCCGGGCCGTATGGGCCTAACTTTGGTCCTCATTTCGGTCCATTCCCACATTTCGGTTCTCACCGTACCCCATTCAGTCCCTGGAATCGACGAGGCCCTTATAAACAATGCGAGCGAAAAGGACAAAATTGTGGTGAAGAATCTGGGAATGAAAACGAACGTAGTAGGAGGAAGAATGGACGTTGCTGCGGTAAGGATAAAGACGAAAATCGGGATGAGACTGTATTGGTTCAGAGAATTGTGGTTGAGAAGGACCCGAGATGCTACTCGATTTAGTCATTGGTATTTATATGTTTATTATATAGCCCTATATACGCACGAGTTGCACTTATAGACATTCTAATATTTTTATTTAGAATTAATTAAGATTATATAATAATATTTAGTATAAAGTTTTTAAGCACTATTAAAACAATAAATGTATTTAATTATTTAATCAGTTCAGAAATGAACAAATATTAAAAATGTTAATAGCAAAGGTATTTATATTGTATATACGCTGTCGTAAGATCAAAAATGAATAACAAAAGACACTCTCATTTTACTTTATATCAATTTGTAACATTATAGTTTTTCAATAAAAGTTTTTTGATTGCAACCAAATAGCAAATAAAAAAACGTAACAATTACGAAACTTATCATTCTACGCTTCAGCCATTTGGAATATACGAGTAGAAGACGATGTGTGCACATTCACCGTCACCTTCAATATAAATGTAAGATAATTTAGAAACAATAAACAGAACTAAACCTCGCTCTTTTGTTTTTATTGACCTGAACGACTCTATAGTTTTAAGAAAACATTTGTTCATAAGAACATATTCTGTAGAACATTCTAATATTAAAATAGATACCTTTAAACATTCATACCCACCTGCAGATGGCCATAAAAGATCGGAATGTGGATGTGACTGAGGCCCTGGGCCGGGTGGAGAAAGCCGACTTATATAAAAATTAGTTATAAAAAGAAATAAAAAAATAGACAAGCTTAGGCTTTTGTATTATGTATGCGTGTATACCTTGAACATTCATGCTCACTAAAAGGCTTCTTCTCGCGGCGGCGTCGTGTGGCGGGTCGTCCTCTTCCCTCAAATATGGTTGAGGAGGGCGATGGCTGGCACACGTGTCAAGCTCGTGAACGGGCGCTGCTTGCGGGAGCCGGTATGCTCTCGGTATGTACGATATTTAGAAATTAGTTAAAAGTCTATTTGTGTACAAAAAAAATGTATTATGTAAGTTTAGTTAAGAAAAAAAATATGTCCTCCTGTATTCTGTTAGTAATTATAAAAAAAATATAAGTTTAAAATATAAATGTAAACAATGCCACGGACCCATTGAGTCTGTGAATAAAGGAAAATAAAAAAAAAACAGTCATACCCCATACTGAAGACTACAGTCTTTGACCAATGTGTGCTACCAGCCAACCAGCAAACACCAGACTTAAATGAGTCTCTAGGCTACTTACTTACTTTATTTTCTTGCTCATATACCATTTCTATACCATCTTGTAAGTCTGGATTTGGGTTCCTTTTCCAAGCTTATTTCGTTTAATATCCTTCTAATAACACTCTCAGTGAATGTAGTTTACACTTATATTAGTTTTGCCAAAACTAATTTAAGATGTCCCAGCTAATATCGCTCTTACGTAAGTATCTAGTCAGCGTACATAGGCTTACACTGTTCTAACGTTAGAGCTCTGAGAGCGTAAATAAGCTTATTTTGATTTTACTTATCATCATCAAAATAAGATCAAACATAATCGTAATAAAACTGTCGCGTGAGCTACACGTGAGGTATAACAGTTACAAAAATAAGTTAAAAGAACAATACTTATTTCAATTGTAATAATTCAACGAGTCAAAGTTGAAACGCTTTAATTTTGTCATCTTTGGTAGACATTAGTTTTGGAAAATATTATTTATTGTAAAGTAGACCCCATTTGACGCTTCACACGTCATGGGCCTCATCAAATTGTAGTATTTCGTCGGTTTGATTAATTATTTTATTTGTTTTTGTATTGAAAGTGTCGCTATTAGTATTGTATTCTATTTAGCTCACTATAAGACTATTATAAGATGATTAAGAACTCCATGTTGGAATAAATTAGAGTTCCTTGCATTTGCATAAAAACCTTGTGTTTATTTATTGTATATGTTATTTTTAAAGATAAAGATTTTTCGTATTCGTAATTGGTTACGTCCTCGGTTGATTCTGTTTTACTAAAACCATTCATGGCACAGAATGAATCACTTACTTCAACATCAGTTACTTTTACAAAATTAAATGCTGAACCTACAGAACCCTCATTGATAATTTTCCATGATTGGCAATAGGAATTATTATTTTTATGTGACCGCACTAAATCACACACCAAAATAATAATGGTCGGCTTACTCTTACAATTGTATTCAAAAAATCGATATAAGATCAAAGTTTCTTAAATCAGACTCGCTTTTTCTATTTGTGTATGATGATCCATTATCATTTAAGTTTGACATTATATAAATAATTTTATTTTTAAATTACTTCATTAGCTAGTACTTTGTTTTGTTTCATTTAAGAACTTATAATATGTATAATTGCAAGTGCGTTCATATTAATAAATAAATCATTCTAATATCGTGCCTATTGACTGCTGTTAATCTTAAAATGGTTTTAAATATGATCAAAAAAAGTACATGCTTACACTACTCTAATGCAATACTGATATTAGTCCGACATTCTAACAACAGCATTTAGAAATCAATATAATAAAATTAAACGAGCTAACAAAATGTGTACATGAGAGCAATTTATCTCTTAAGTCTTAATAAATACTATTTTAAGAGCATGTGGCTTACAACAGCACTTCTAAATAAGTTTATTTGGTTATTTAAGACAAGGTATTAAGACCAAGCGTATTTGAGCTTGTACCGGCTTTTCAGAGACTAATATAGGAGTAATATGACTCAGCACAACAGATATGAGACCACTTTAATCTTATAACTCTTATAAAGTAAGAAATGTGAGACCGTTTTGCTAGTTGGTCATTACTGACTTATGGCACTGAAACGTGGTCACTTATTATGGCTCTCATAAGTATTATCACACACAAAACATATCACAATATTTAAGACCCGTAAGCAATAAATACTGTTCATCACTAACCAATTATTGGCCCCGCCAAGGAGCCAACCTGGAACATTATACATTCTTTGCAATTACTGTCTCCACGTGCGTGGTTATAAAAAGATTGGTGATTTGATGTGCCAGATACCGTCTCTATTTCAAAAACCCGCTCTTCATTGAGCAATTTACTCAATTATTAAATGATCCTTATTAGTTAATAAGTTTAAGAAGAATACAAGTTTATAGTAATAATAGTAATATAGTAATAAATAATTTATTTTGAACAAATAGTAAAGCACTGTTTACAATATAAATATAACTAAATTAATTATGGATATAAATATAGGCAGTAGGCACCAGTACATTCAATTAATTAGATGTAAGTTTAATTTTTAATTTTACAAATAAATCCGTAGGTAATTAACACAACGAATAATTTACGTAAGTAGGTACTAATTAGAAAAGCTTATACTTAATCCAGTATATGAAAAAGTATTTGTTTACATTTTACATTTTAGTTTAAATTCTATGCATGATTTGATCCCTGTGTGTGATACACTAGGATTAATCCTGTGTTGTGGAATCCAGTCTCTTTCGTTTGCTAAGTTAATGAATTTATACACAATTATATATATTTCAAGAATGCAAATGTAACAATACGTATAATAAGACATAATCACATTTTAATGTTTATTACTCACTTTTGTAAATATAGTAACATGTAGTACTCAAAAATAGATTGCAGGTTGGCACCATGCTAATACAAAAATCAAGTGGCTAATATTAGTAGTTTGTAATGAGATACATATTTCAAGCCTTTTTTTTTTTTGAGGGGGGATATGCTGTCCACTTCCCTTCCGTTACGGGGGTTGACGGAAGGGGGTATGTGGGGCTCAGACCCACTAAAACCCCCCCGTGAGCAGTCCTCCGCCAGATGGGTGAGATAGGGTTGCGCTGGCATTCACCATCTCGCCCCAGCGGTAGGCCCGGGTTGTTAACCGGGCATCAGCGCCTGTGAAGGGGTGCCCTTGCTCTAGACACTCCTCAGATGTGTGGGGTCGTGCAAGCCGGCGAAGAGTCCCCCGACTCTTCACCACGGAAGAGGGAGGAGGCGATCGAACTGCCTCCTCCGTACCCCCGTTCGTCTGCGCCGGAGCGGGTCAGCTCGAACGTCATTCTCCCTAACCCGCTCCGCGGCCTCCTTCTGCGCAATCACAAGCCTGCACAACTACTCCCAGCTGTACCCGAAGTTACATGTCAGTTTCTAATAAGATATAGGAAACAACAAACACTAACCAAAAAAAGGCAACAAGTTCTCAAGTGATGTGCTTACTAACAAAGATTATTAATAAAAAGTTGACAGAGCGCAGTGGTAGAAACCCTGCCTTCTGAGCCGCTAGTCCTAGATTCTATCCCGGACAAGTCAAACATACAAATGTTTGATTTGTGCAAAAACAAAAAAAAAACAAATCAAACACTTGCCTGTTAGACCTGTCTCTGTGTGTTTGTATATTAGTCATCAAGTTACCATAGGCTCTGCCAACTTTGGGACCTGATGCCTTGTGTGGATGTTGTGTTACATCATGAGTATTATAATAAAGACTAACCTCGTCACGAAAACCTGTCCTTTATAATTAGTGCCATTAAAATAAGCAACCGAAACAACACGGTTGCCAATTTTAATGACATGTATTTAACCGGGCAGCAAATTTATTGCTGTTTGGGATCATAAACATAACGAAAATGGGTACCATACGTGACTACATTATAGGCACACTTTTAAATAGGTGGTTGGTATTACTGCTAGTGTCTGGCTTGGTTGGCATCATCAGTGCCAGACATTCTTCCTCGAAGTGGTAGTCTAAGCACTACTGTTTTTAAGTTCAAAGGCAGGGCAAATAACTTGGCGAATGAGATTTTAAACAGCTATGTCTCAGGGTGACGAGCGCAGATATTTGGGCTTATTTCTGCGCAGCGCTACCTGCGCAGAAATAAGACGCCCAAATATCTTGGTCATATTGCAACTGTCATGGGCAGGTGTGGCACTCACTTGATGGTGAGCGCCTAAAACCTAAAACTATAGTACATTACTTTGCTCTATTGTCAACTCGAATAACAAACGAGTACGGAAGAAGGTAGACCGCTTCGTTTGTTCATTCAACCACCCGCAAATCTTGGGTTTATCTGTGATCATGTCGTTTGCAACAGTGCTGAAACATCGGAAACTCAAAGAAAATGTACATGGTAGCTATCCCGTTAATAATGTGAACTCTTCTTTAGATGTTTGTGATCATGATAGTTTAAAACCTTATACATACCATAAACTAATATAAGCTCAATAGTCTCCAACAATCCAACCAATTCACAAAGCAAAGTCCCATTCACGGCCCGTCTCGTTCGAGTTGGGAACAGGTCGGTACACGGCGGTAATAACAGACTTACGCATCGTAATTCTACGTGTGTTTGGGACAGATAACGGGAGTAAACAGACTATTAGTAACGGACACACTGCTTGGTAGTTTAGCGAGCATGTTCGCATTGATAAGTACTTTCGGGGAAAGTATGTAAAGTGATTTCAAGCTTTGACACTGGGGATGACACAAAAAATCATGAAATCTTCTCCAACGTGACTAAAACTTTCCTGTATTTACTAAATATTAGACCGTTAGACATCTTGGTTGGCTGGTTGGATCTTGGTTAGTACCAACTCATAGACATAATATTCTACCGCAAAGCAATAGTGCGCAATGTAAGGGTGTCAAAGGCACTGAGCAAGTGAAAAACTGGGCTAAAATAACTGTATAAATGAGTCTAAAAATCAATGTCTCCGGGAGACGAGCGCATTGCAGTACCAGGCATAATTTCAGTTGTAAGTAACGAGCAGCACTGCAATATTTGCGGACTTACGGACAAGTCATTTAATTGCATAATAATAATTGCTTAAGTAAAATTAAAACAATGGTTTCAAAGCTATTTTAATTCCAGTACGAAGTCGAATTTTGATATCACACTCGAGATATTATGTTTGTGATTACGTAAGTTTGTCGTTCTCCAAAGCAGTGTATCCATTTTATAACTAACCAGCCAACACATATTATAGCCTGCAAAATTCATTAGCATAATAAATTGCAAGCAGCTGCAAAACGTAAAGTGTGATCATACTTACTAACAACGCATAGTATAGCTTAGGATATTCAGTGACGATATCCCTGTGTTCGGTTTACAGGGAGTGGATTAGATAAATACACCTTTTTGTAAACTAAATTGAAAACGTATTAGTGCGTATATACACGTAGAGAGAGTTATGGTGTTCTGTGGTACTCAACAGGAAACACAAAATATAAAACAAATACGGAAAGTGTTGAGAAGTTTACAAACTAAACTGATTTTGCCTAGTTTCGGAAGTTCATGTAAATCAACGCAAATAAGTGAGACTGATATGAGTAGAATAAGTGTAGTTAGTGTAATTTTTCTATAGTACGTTTCAAACCTCCAGCGAAGTTCGGACATTGACGCCTAAGTATTATGTTAGCAAAAAAACAAAACGATAGAAGTTTCTAGTGACGCTGCCCATTCATTGCCATTCATAAATTATCGTATTCCCTGTCGTTAAGATTTCGTGGTACGGGAATGCGCACGACCAGCTTCCAACCAAGGGCTGCAAACTTGTTTCAATTAGTTCCGCTGCTGGCTGCATTCCGCTGTAGAATGCGAATGTGAATTTTTGCAGTAAAACGTTTGATTTAATTTGTTATTGAGTTGTTTTGTGGTTACGTTTCTCTATTGATATATTGATCACAGTATCGACAAAACTGTTGACAGTTTTATTATCTCTGTGGCAGAGTCAACTGCATCATCGGATGATGATGAAAAGGACACAGAAGAAGAATCATAGTGTGGTGAACAACACCAATATAATAAATGTAGTACTTATGTATTATATAGAAGTGGTTTTATTCCTAAAGTAACATACTTACCATGACTTATAATAAGTAAACAATATTATAGGATACAATAAATTTGTAAGTTGGTTACCTAGTATACTCCATAATATTAAAATTACAATTTAGGTACCTAACATTATACAAGCTTAAAAAAAATGTTGGTTATACCTACAACATGCTCTAAGGTCAATGTCCGAATTTCGCGGGGGTTTGGAACGTACTATAAGTAATTAAAATTGTCATGTAGTGATAAGCATATTTCTAGCTGATCCGTACGCGGTTTCACTCGGGTGGCCTTTAGGTTAATGTGTGTACACCAACTGTTAATGAAAATCCCGTCAATGTCAGTCCCGCAGTTTTTGACCCGAAACAGACGGGCAAAGACAAAAATTAGAAATATTATTTTTCTTATAAACAGTAACTCATACCGTGAAACGCTGCCTAATCGAGCCTTAAAGCGCAATTGAATTGAAGTTGTTTGTTTCTATGAAATACTCAGCGTCCGTGTTTTGTAATGTTTTCAATATTTGTTTATTTTTTTTATGAATTTCTTACTCTTTTACGAAAAGCGTAGCTCACTTAAGTATTTGAATTTTCGATGGGATTATATTTTTTTGTAACACACCTTTCTTATACATTATATGAATTTATTTCATTCCATCAACGGGTACTTCTTCAAGGGTTTTTTGGGAAGTTTACAATATTCTATAGAGATAAATTTATTTAATCGGTCGGTTATTAATGTGCTGTATAGAACGCTAGTTTTTATTCTATTAAATTACTATTCATTATTTTTAGGGGGGGTTTCAGCTAAACTGTATATATTTGAGTTTTCCTCAGGACTATTTTCTAAGTGAACCGATTCCGATGATTCTACTTCTCTGTTATTTTGAAGCTGGTGCTTCTCAGTCATATGGTCCTATTTAAATTTGATGAAGCTCTGACCAGTATTTTATGTAGTACTACTGCCACACTACACTATCCGTATTATTCGTATTATCCGAATAGTACCTAATA
Source organism: Selenia dentaria (assembly GCA_917880725.1). Lineage (NCBI taxonomy): Eukaryota > Metazoa > Arthropoda > Insecta > Lepidoptera > Geometridae > Selenia > Selenia dentaria. The sequence continues at coordinate 30,524,106 of OU862885.1, read as the reverse complement.
GCGACGATATCCGGATATTATTATCGACGGATATCCGGATAATTTTGGATACTGCTGAACAGCTCTGCTTATCACACCATTTTTTCTCCAGCCAGGCATCGAATCTATTGTATACAATGTCAAATGCCACAATGCCCTAAAGCTAAGCTTACCCATAGAAAGGTGATGGTAACGGTTTGGTGGTCACTTCATGGTGTAATTCACTATAGCTTCTTCAGATCCGGTCAGACAATAACAGCAGTGGAGACCCGAAGGTCGAAGGTCGCGAAATACCAACTAAACTAACAGAGTCATCAACAATGAACATAAGGGAGGCTTAAGTGAAGAGATCGTGATAGGTATATCTCATCTTATACTTAGTAACCTAAACACCTGTATCGATCAATATTGCAAATGAGCCCGAGATTTGTCCAAATAATACTTCATTCCGTTTGCTATCCTCACAGAGAACTATCACTAGCTCCATTAGACTCAAAGACAAATCCTTACACACGATTACCGGTATTTCCCGTCCAATTGAACGGTAGTGACCGGTTACGGGAAAACCGTAACGTAAATCCGGCGTAAAGTTGGCGCAGATAATAGTGGTATGTTGAATACCATATCGAAATGAATTTCAGTACAAGTATCGTACTGACTTTTAAGTTTTAAAATAGATTAGGTGCTGTATTTGTTTAAAATTTAAGTACTTAACTTACTTAATTGACAAAATGACAGGCCGCTTGGTGCAATTGGTAGCACCCCTGCCTTCTGAGCCGCTGGTCCCGCGTTCGATCCCCGGACAGGCCAAACATTTGTGTACATGAACATGTCTGTTTGATCTGTGCCTGGGTGTGTATATGTTTTGTATTTAAGTCTGTATATCAGTCATCGGTTACCGGAAGACCTTTGTGTGGATTCTGAAAAAAAAAATACCGAGTTAGCGAAGCGAACGAAGCATCTGCAACGATATCAAAAATGTCATTCCAAAGTCCGGATGTTGGTATTTACGTAGAAGTAGTATTTTCAACTAATCTTGATTATGAATTTAGTATAAAAATTTCATAGGTTTTTTGTGTGATCAGCGTTTTTAATTGAAGGAGAAATGTTTTCCCTAAAAAGGGGAAAGTTAGCTGCAGTGCCATTACCTGTTGATTTCATTAATATTAGAATACAGTTGTTTGCTCGCTAGTTCTACTGTTTGCGGAGCTCCTTAGAAATAAATATAGAATACCTACTAACTCACCCGTCTGCGGATTCGCTCGAGTGTTAGCGAGATACGGCACCTCTAAGATGAAAATAAGTTAACGCAGTAAAGAATTAAACATTAATAAATAAATCCATGATGCTATGAGCTATGAGCTTAAATGACAGAATGCGAACATTTCATAAAATTTTCCATAGCACTTGCTACTCTCATACAGATCTACCATCGGCTCCAAATCCTCACAAGCGATTAACGGCATTTCCCATACAATTGAGCCGTAACTGGTTTTAGGGCCGGTCTAATGAAACCGTACCGGGAAGGTATGGATAATCCGGTATTAGTTAACTCGGCATCGACCTGTTTAGGACTGTATCGAAGAGTTTTCAGTGTAGTCATATTATGAGTTGTTTTTCAAGATATGAGTTTAGTAAGTTGTAAGGTCTGGGTGACCCTGCAACTGGCGTGGAAAAGCGTAGATATTTACCATAGCGCATAATTTGAACGTCTCGTCACTTGGTTGCACCTCGCGTGTAAGTAAATTGACTCAAGTCTCAAGTGCGCATAAAGTGATTTATCTTAACAATGACTCATTTTTCGTTCCTGGGGGAGGTCGGGGAGGAGATCAGACCAGTGATTGTTACATTGAAGATGTTCTACTGGATCAAGTTGTCACTTATCAAGGCTTTATTGGGGATAATTTCATCTAGATGCATGACAATGCCCGATGTCACTCTGCTCGGGCCACACGTGAGTTCCTGAACGAAGTTGGTATTGACACTATGGACTGGCCAGCGCTCAGCCCCGATGTAAATCCCATTGAGCACATACGCGGTCAAAAGAAAGTTAGAGGGAGGAATCCAGCTCCTACAACCATAAATGAGCTCAAGACTGCGTTGGTAGACGAGTGGGGTCGAATACCACAATCATCAATAAAAAAGTTGATTAGGCCTATGCAAAATGGCATGAGAGCAGTGATCAGGGCTAGAGGAGGGAATACCAAGTACATTTTTTTTTCATTTATACACAATAACCTCATACTGTCAAATTGTATGAATTTTCAATATTTTTTACAATATTATTGACATACACCTTTATTACTAATCTACTAAATCGATTTTCATGCAACTTACACCATTTTAAAGCCCAATAACAAGGCTTTAAATATGTAAACATCCTCGGACGGGATTCGAAACGGCGTCTTCTGACTCTCCGTGTCAGACGCCATTGACCAACTAGGCCACCGAGGTTCGGTTCCAAGCATCAAATTTTAACTCTCTATCTGACTGTCTACGGGTACGGAGCGACATCTCTTGAACAGCTTTTGACAGTACTAGCCAACCGAAAGAAACATTATTTAGAAATATATCCTTTCGTATTGACATCGCAACCCTTGTAACTAATATAGTATTACTTTTTAAAGCACTAACACTGCTTTTGCGATCTCAAACATTGAATTTATAAAGATAAAAATTCACATCCTCGGACGGGATTCGAACCCGCGTCTTCTGACTATCCGTGTCAGACGCCACTGACCAACTAGGCTTATATAGCTAAAGGTATTCAATATGTGGCACATTACTATCACTATCAACAAATTCAGTTCTGCTTAGCCGTCGGAGGATACTGATTGGAACCCGCGTGAGTGGCTTAAACCGTCCGTCAAGACAGTTAGGGCATTTATTTATTTATTTATTTCGGTAATTCAACAGCGTTTACAATTAACATGTACACTAAATATAAAAACTTAAAATATGGCCAAAACAGAATTACTCAAATTAAAAACAATTTACAGAAAAGTAATAATAATACGACAAAATATATATAAAGGACAAAGATAAGATACAGGCACAGGTCCTATTACAATTACAGTGAGAATAGCAAGAATAGCAGGTATGTTTGTGAGTTATGTTTAGGACGTTACAGTTTAGGAACAGTCAATACGGTCCTAGGAAAGATTTAGACAGTAATTTGAATAATGGTACAAGCTCTTTGATATTCATTACCTTAAATTGTTGGATGCAGGCCGCTTCCAAGTTGGACCGGTTGGAAGTTCCATCCGGTCCTTTTGGAAATTTGTGGCGGAGACATATGTTCAGCAGTGGACGTCCTATAGCTGAGATGATGATGACATATACTTTTCAAGCTGGTTTAAGTATAGTCTTAATTATAAAATGTACATTGCCTGTGAGTTTATTTTATTAGAGACATTATAAAAAAATCAATCAACAATTTACGAGCATTTTCAATTCACCACGATCGCCAAAGTGAATCGCTATCGGCAACTTCAGTTCGGCTTAGCCGTCGGTAGGATTGGCGAGTGGCACTCACGTGAGCGGCTTAAGCCGTCCGACGGCACTTCCGGGGCGTTTAGGGAAATTTCGGAACAATCAATAGGGTTCGAACGATCTAGGAATGAATTTGATGCAATTGCATAAGATGAAATACACTCTTTAACTATTCGTTTACAAGCGACTACTTCAACTTAAAATTTGACATTGAATTTATAATTATATTTATAATAATTTAATTTATTTATTTTTTATTAATTAATTATTTATTTATTAATTTATAATTTATAATAGATTTTATAATATTGATTGACAGTGGTTTAGAATAGTTATAAAATCTAAAGAATACAGATTTAATTTTACAAATGCCGACATTTTGTCGCTTAGAAAAGATCAAATTCTTGAAGCGTCGGAGTCGACGCTTAAGGAATTTAAAGACGAGTCGGAAGTTTTTCAATGTTTCTAAGTAATTCGTTTTTATGTATTAATTTTTAACCAGCTGTTCCAGCAAAATAAGTCCCTGAGCAGCAAGACTCCAGTATGCATCGGTAGAACTCCAGTATAGTCTAGAGAGGGCCCAAAAATGGCTGTCTTTCAGTTCAAGGTAAGTATAGAAAAATTACATTTCTGTGAATTTCTTTAGTATTTTTTTTCCTTTTGGTATCGGAGTTTAGTGGGCCTATTTTTTACTCTTCTTAAGTGTCTGATATCTCCTACGTATAAGTAAAAATTTGTTTCACCTCCGCGCTTCTTTTCCTATTGCTATTTATTCAATCAGTCAGAAAAAATATAGTAGGGGATTTATTTTTACAGTAAATAGTCATAGAAATGTTTAGTTGGATTTGTATTTTCTCAAGCGTTTGTATTGTTCTCATCATCAGCTTTATTATGACTTAGATAATATCTTAATGTAAGACTTCAATGTTCGACTCCGGCTATTGGAATATAAATCTCAATCTTGACGTAACTATAGACTTATTGAATGAAAAACCCAAAACGGTAAGAGTCCAATTACAACGAAATAAATTTTTGAGCGTGCCTTATGCTTGGTTGTTTGGATTAATTCCAATATAGCACACCTCTTTCTGTGTCACAACGGATGCAACAGCTAACAAAGTGGTTGTTTCGGTTCTGCGGTTCCAGGTGCAATAGAGATGCGGTAGAATTGCCAGAATAGGGCGTCTGTGGAGTTGCGATTAGAACTTAGCGCTAGAATTAGCATTTCTCGCAAATGATGGTAACTCTACTGGCCAAAAAGAACTTTGGTTAAATTTCTTAGAGTTGTATATATTAGTAACACTGCTAACTCTACACGTGTTTATTTAACCTCACTTCCTTCTACTTCTTTTCTGTTTTACATCTTCTACTAACAATTAATAACATTACAATTTAATTTTTATCTTTACAGGTATCAGCAACATTACAATTCCAATATAGTTTTCCAAATGTGAAATAAAAGAGATGGTTCACATGTAACTCGACACGGTTTACATATGTTTCTCAGAATCTAAGATAGACCAGACAAAAAAAAAGTTTTAGCACAGACCCAAAGTTGCCCAAAGGACAAAAGCAAAACCAAATACGGATGACGAGGATCTTAATAACTTTGGGCTACCCAAAATGTGCCTATTTGAAAAATTGTAACCAAAGGATGCAATGAAGTATAAATCCAGTGCATGTTTGAATTTTTAATGATAATAAACTTAATTTTATTAAACCTGCATCATTTTTATTATTCAGATGCAATTCTATGATATTGTACTCGTATCAAACGATGTGACATTGATAAGAAAATTATTTTAAGATAATGGCATTGTATTACATTACAATTTGCGCTTCAAAGTATTAAAACTGATAACTAGTTGTGGATTGGTTTATTTAAGGCTCATGTCAGACGGTATCTACGAGTACCAAAGATGGAAATGTTGTGTGTTATGTCCGCTTACAGTGAGATCTAGGACCAAAGTTATAGATTTTACACCGCGCCGCAAAGAAAGCGGGGCAGTTTTAATAAATTTCATAACTTTTAACACATTTGAGTGAATCGTTTAAATTACAAACTAAATAATCTCTTTCTTCTCTATCTATACATAGTATAAAACAAAGTCCTGTCGTAAAGCAAAATCTTCAAAACTACGCAACGGATTTTGAAGCGTTTTTTTAATAAATAGAGTGATTCAAGAGGAAGGTTTGTATGTATGATACATGCATAATATTGTAGTGAAACACTGATGAATTTACTGGTTTCTAATGTGATGTCGTAAATAAACACATTTTTTTGCGCTTACATTACAAACGCTGAATGAACCCCACGAGATAAATCAAAATAATGTACTACAGTATTGTTCGCCTTAAAAAGGTCAACAAAAAAGTCCGGGATGGTATATGTCTACCTCTTAAGGATAACCCACAATAACCATTTTTTATCCTTTACATTTTACGGGAAAAAATGGCTTATTTAGGAAGTTATTTTAAGCAATACAGCAATAATCCTTATCCAATTAAGTACCTTAAATACAATGTCCATTCAATATAGATTAATATGGCCCTTTATAGCATGTAATTTAAATAGATATTTCCGAAGATATTACAGATTTAAAATGCAGGGACGTAGCGGTGAGGCGGCGCGGCGGTTAAATTTGAGCGTTGAGTGTTTTTCTCATGGTCAATTATCTCAAAAGTAACTTCTAAACAAAATATGTTTGTATTGTCTAATGACAATAAAGCTGTAAACGTCGTTTATAAAGACATTCTGTAGTAGGTAGGTATATTATGGTATATGGTTATGGTATATTTAGTATCAGCATTGCACCCGTGCGAAGCCGGAGCGGGTCGCTAGTATACAATTATTAGTAAAAACTAAAAGTTTATGTCACTAATATAAGACGAATTTAAACCCTTTTGTTGCTCTTGAAAATGTCGGTTCCCATCATATATATTATGCATTTTTACTTCCGTATTTTGTATTGCCACAGAGGTGTTAAATTGTCTGGCATGTTTGTAAGCGTGTAGTATTTATTCCTCGTGGTCCATCTTCCTATATTTTAAGGAAAAAAAGAGAAATTTAATTTTTATTTTAGACGCATTGCTGAAATGTTTAAAAATTAGTGCATTTTCGTTTTTTTTAACGGGTAAGTGTAGATGATTAGTAGTTAACTTATGGCACTACTTAGGTAGGCGACTGAGTATTCAATAACCAGACCAAATGCAAGATATACCAGAAGCTTCTGGTGTTCCTTCTCTAGACTATTTGCGTTGCGTACTATTTTGTATCGATTTAGTCACATCTCTGTAACATTGTTTATAGTATTGTCATGAGAGTTGGCTGAATATGTATTTTGTTTTGAGTTCGAATATCTTACATCAAATGTCCATCCGGACACACGCTAGGACATAACAGCGTTACTGTAATTAATGCCAGACGGTTGCGTGTCACGCCAAATGCGACTGCAGGCCGGGCAGTGAGGTACCGCGACATACTGAACTTGGTATTTGAAGCTTATCAAAATAGGCCATGTAGAAGCATGTGTTAGAAGCGAATAGATCGGTTTAAACCATGAATGAGTAAGAGATAAGTGATGCCATGAGCTAACCTTGTTGACCTGAATCTGATCTGAAACTGTATACCTATTTTTAATTATTGTGAAGTACCAATATTCTTGAGCGGAATAGTCTGCATTCTAAGAACACGCGCTGTAGAGTTTTATTGCACGTAAATTATAATTAGTATGGGCAAGTTTTGAGGAGAGATTAATGATATCAAATTGAATGCCAAAAAATAAGGTGTGCTGATTAAGAAAAGCCAAATAAATAATGTATTTTAAATAAAGTTAAGAATGGTACCTACCTTAAAATCCCAGTAATCCCAGAATAACTTTGACGACCTATTTATAGTGACACACACACTAAACGTACACATAATATACATATACAACACACTTTAGTTAAAGAAGAAAAGAAAATTGACCTTATTTTATAAATCTGTTACTAATCTTAAACATACTTAATTAAGTATGCCATAAAATGGTTCATAGTGTTTTTTTTCTTCTCATACTTAGCTCTCATAGCTTTGTGTTTTGTAACATGACTTAACTTGTTATATAATAATAATAAACTTATTTTCATTATATCCATCATCATCCATCACCACGCAAATGTAACCACAGGGCGCAGCTAGTTTTGTCTTGAATATAACTTCTGGCAGTGATGTCGAAGAGATACTCCTGGAACCTGGAACCTATTGGCCTATATGAGCCTAGGTTAGGAACACAACATATTCTATTACTATAATTTTGTAACACTATCTCGAACAAATAACTGATTTTTGATTTTGATTTTGAATATTATTAGTGATGTTAGAGCAGTAAAAATAAATTATTATTAGAGATTAGCAATAAAATATGGTTGACGATGTAACCAAAAAGTCAGTGCAACCTACTCCCAAATGGTATAGTTTTAGACTTCTGCTTTTTCATAAAATAATATCAAGCTGACGATGTTAACAGATAATTGTGACATGAGACAACAAAATGATTTTAAAAATGACACCCAAGTATCAAGACCATCATCATCATCATTTCAGCCGTAGGACGTCTACTGCTGAACATATGCCTCCCCCATAATTCTCCAAAAGGACCGATTGGAAGTGCCTGCATCCAACGTCGTCCTGCGACGTTTATCAGGTCGTCTGTCCACCGTGTCGGTAGATGACATACGCTGCATTTGCCGGTCCTTGATATTCCAGAACCATCCGGCCCCATCGGCCATCTGTTCTGCGCGCTATGTGCCCTGCCCCCTGCCACTTTCACTAGCTAATCTTCTGGGCTATGTCAGTGACTTTCGTTCTTCTACGGATCTCCTCATTTCTGATTCGATCACGTAGATAAACCCCGAGAATAGCCCTCTCCATAGCTCGTTGTGCGACTTTGAGCTTGCTTATGAGGCCCACAGTAAGAGACCACGTTTCAGTGCCATAAGTCAGCCATCAGAGAAGACTTCGCGAAATTTCCGGAACGCTGCCCAGCCGAGTTGGATTCGACGATTGACCTCTTTCTCGAAGTTGGATCTGCCTAGTTTGACTGTCTGTACCAGATAGATGTATTCGTAAACAACTTCGAGAACTGAGTTCCCAACTGATATGATATTGGGGTAGGCACAACATGGGCATTAGACATAATATTCGACTTGTCCATGTTCATCTGAAGGCCTACCTGTTGGGATACTCAATGGAGGCCTTCGAGCATTGTACTGAAGTCTTCCATGGCTTCTGCCATGACTACAATATCGTTGGCAAATTGAAGATAGTATCGAAGTATCAAGACCGATTACAACTAATTCGTAGATATTCCTTTTGTATGCGCAATCAATTGCGTTTAATCGGTTCACTTGGCTGATACGTCATAATTCACGCCACACAACGCGTGTTCTCATACTTCACGCTGGGCTTATACTGGCTTTATTACTTTATTATCTCGTAAAGTTTACTGTTACATTATAAAGGAATATTTCAGTGGTTGCTACGAGTAAATTAAATAAATTAATATTAGGTAGAAGCACTCGCAGCGGAGCTTGACTTGGCGATCTTAACCGATCAACAAGTTAAGCAACGCTTGCTGCGGTCAGGAGTTGGATGGGTGAACGCTAGTGGCATTATTCAACTCAACACTTCCGTGCTTCGGAGGGCGTGTTAAGCCGTCGGTCCCTGTTGTTTGTCTTAGGACAACAGTCGTTAGGGTATGTCGAAGGCCTACGTATACGTGGGTTGGCCACTAGCCTATTTACCAAGGGCTCACCACTGGGCCTGATTGCTGGATTATGGCCCAACTCCACTCTTTGATAAGAAAGCTCGAGTCCCAGCAGTGGGAAGTTAATGGGTGATTATAAATGTTTATGTTATATTAGGTCTTTTTTGTGTATTGTTTGATTAAGTATTACCAAAGGATTTCGTGGGTTGTCACGAGAGTTTCGTAAAACAGAAGTCTCTTTGATACATTGAACATTTAAATAACCTCGATTAATCGTACCTGTAAAAGTTAGTTAAACCCTTATCAAGTAGGAAATGTTGGTCTATTTGTTTGCGAGCACCCCTCGTTTTGCGTCGCACGTTAAAAACATGAGAGCTCAGAAAAATTCTAAAGATGTCAATCAAGTATCAAGACCGAGTGCCAACAATTCGTGCACAGTGCGCGCAGTATGCGAAATCCCCCGCGTCTAATCGCTTCATTTGGCTGACACGTCATAATTTACGACACAGAACGAGTGTTCCCATCTTCACGCTAATATATTACGGGGACAATTAGTGCCGTTATTAAAACCTACGTCTAGATTAACGGCTCCGTTACAACGGTTTGGAATTAAATGGAACGAGGCTTCATTTTGATATTGTTTGTGTGATGTCGTGCAATGGACATTATTGAATGTTATAATGATGACTTTCTGACTTAGACCAGTTGTAAGTAAATAGTACGTCATTTTACTTTGAATAGCTGCTCCTCGCATGACGTGTGACGAATGAATAAAAAAGTTAATGTGCCTATCCTAAGTTACTCCTTACATTGCCAGTGACGTCTTGTCAAAACTGATTTTGTCGTTAATTTTTCTTTTTATATTGCTAAGAGTAGACAGACAAGCAGGCGGCCCACCTGGTGGAAAGTTGGTCGCCGTCGCGTACAGAAGCTTGCAACACCAAGGGCGTTGTAAACGCGCTGCCGACCTCTAAGAAATTCGTCATTTCAGAGACTAGCCGGATCAGACAGAGAAAAAGTTCTTTAGTTGCTACCATATTCAATTTCATACATCAACATTTCATTTTATTTTTAAGTGTGTATAGATTTGTATATAATAGCACTGTATTATTAACAAATACAAGAGTTACTCACCTGGCTCAAGAACCTTGACTATGAGGATGTCGAGTGCATGGTAGACACCTAGTGTGTATGATGAATGAAATAAAACACTGTAGTTATTAACCCTCGACACACACACCAACAAACAGACAGACCCCTGCAACATACAAATAGCACACACCTCCACATACAATACCCCACACACATATTTACACACACTCACACACTCAAACACACCTACACAAACACACCTGCACACACACCTACACACACACACACATACACACACACCCATACATACACACACACACATACACACACAAACAAGTACACAGTTTTGTTAATACAAGAGTTGTTGTACAGAGTTAAGTTAATTAAGGTAATTAAGGCACCTATGACTGTCTGGGACTCAGGATTTGATTTGGAAGTAATCTTTTATCAGGACACGCCAATGAAATTTTTTTCAGGACAACCGATACGAAATAGAAATGACTTCATGATATCAGAACTACCTACAGGGCAACTGAACCATTTGTACCAGCGATCTAGACCCATGACCGATACGGTTGGGCTGGATAGGGTAGCTGACGCGGAAAATTTACAATACATCCCTAGCGGTAAGTCAATGTGTCTCGGGGGATTCATCCTGAGTTGTCTAAGGCTGGGTGCTCACTTAGCAGTGTTGCATGTAACGTATCAGATACGGTATCTAGTGAGTATGTAGGCACGAGCCCGCGAGCCGTGGAGCGCTTTAAGCTCGCAGTGACCCGTCGAGTGGCGGTATCACTGCGAACAAAAAGGCGACTCACAGTGTGCGTGCTCGTGGACGGCGACACGACCGCTTGTGTAGTGAGTACGCGCGAGTTTCAAACTAACTTACGTATTCATTATGGAGTGGACTGAAGAAAAAATATTAAATCTAATTGAGGTTTACAAAAATACTCCAGTATTTTGATACCCTAGAGATAAAAATTATTATAAAATATGGACGCAGCACTAGCCACCATTTGAGACATATCGGTGGGACGTCGTCGCGAGCAGTCGTCAGGCAGCTCATAGCTAGCTACGCGGTGGACCGTGGACTAGCCGTATTCACTTGCAGGTTGATACAGTATCTGATACGTTACATGCATCACTGCTAAGTGAGTACCCAGCTTTACGCGTACGGCGCGACGGAAGCTCATAAAGAATAATTGGATAAAGAAGAAAATACTACTTCTTTTCTTCTCTATTCTCATTCTCATACACGGCACGGAACCACGAACTCGGTGCGCGAGATAGCCTCTCATTTAGACGGTTTATTCCCGTACGCTTAAATGTTTACCATGTCCAATTACTAATACACGAATAAACACTTACACCGAAAACATCTAAATATACAAAATGAAATTGTTTTCATATTTATTACACGTATAATTAAAATAATTTTAGTGTTGATAACTTCATACAAGTAATATAAGTTTCTTGAACTTCATAATTGTGGTTCTTCTGATCAAAATACTGAGTTCTAGGTGGAACCCAACTTGGTAGACTTGTAAGTTCTTACTTAGGTTTAGTTGTAATTAAATGTTGTAGAAAGCATACTATTTCTGAATACATAGGTCAAAGTCACTCCGCGAGGGGACGGGGTTCCTCCATCCTCGGGATGCGAATCGAAAGAGGCGAGGAAACCCGACCTACTAGGTGGTAGGTTTCTTATACAAAAGGCTGTCTTGGTTGGTACCATAACAGTGGCATTTTACTGGAGGAAACGGACTGTGTTTGCCATAAATAACAAAAATATGAGTTACCTTTTTTTAGCCTGTCTATAAACGCAAAGTTATTAACCTATTAGTCTCAGAAAACAACTAAATGAGGCCCACTAAGGTAGTACCCTGTCATCAGAAGACTATCCGATAGACTTCAAATAACAGTGTTGTTACACCTCACAAAGTCTGTACAAGATGTTCTGGGTTGTTTCCTCTGGTAATATAATGTAGATGATGACGTAACTACATTAATAAATGCCCTATAAAAAACTAAATTAAAAAATATTTTTGTTTAGCCTTACGGACCTTTTACCGCCCACCTGGTCAATTGCGCCAATTTCCGCGCTCCCCGAAAGACAGAGAGCCACTGAACGTGCCAGGCGTATATAAGATCCCCTGTGAATGCGGCAAGAGCTATATAGGTGATACTCGATGTAATATCGCGACGAGCCTCACGAAATATATAAAAGTGTGAAGAACATGGACACAGTGTTCCGGCAACTGTTCTTGAGAGCCAGTCGATATTCTAGATCTAGTGTTATCACACTCACCACAAGACATCTCTTTCAATGTCGTTAGTAAAAAATATGAGACTCCCTTCCCATTTCTTCTTACCCTTCCTGATATTGAAATTTATAGAGAGAAAAATTCACATCCACGGACGGGATTCGAACCCGCGTCTTCTGACTCTCCGTGTCAGACACCATTGACCAACTAGGCCACCGATAATCTGGTCCGAGCATCGAATTTTAACTCTCTATTTGACTAACCGTCTTGTGGGGACGGGACCTTCCTGATAAGTTCCTGATTGTGTATGATACACGATATTATGTAAACTTTCAAAGCAATTAAAACTCGCCAACTTCATTCCGATAACCACAAATTCATTAAGCAACGTACCCACATGTCCCACGCTACTAATATCGGTCACATAAATACATACAACCGTCCAGAGCCGACATAAACAGAAATTTAAATTAGGCCTAATTGGGACATCGGACCACAATGCATATACTGTAATTGCTTAAGGTACCGTTGTAATTGGGTGAACCAGACATTTAAATGTAATGTCGTTTCTCAAATTAATGTATCGAGAAGGACAAAATGAATAGACTACTATAATCAATACAAGACAGATGAAATATATTTAGCACAAAAAAAATGTTAGTACCAATTAGGCTTGTACTCACGATGTTTCCCATTTTCTTATTTAGCTCAGTCATCGCCTGTAAAGCCCGATTCACACATCAATAGGTACAGTAGCGAGTTAAGTAACCGGTCAGTTAAGTAGCAAGTAGTAAGTTGTAAGTAGCGTCCAAACGTACGCGAGTTTAGTAGTCATAAGTTACCGTTCCGAGAAGAAAACCAGTCGCGTCGGTTGTTTTGTTAATTCCTCCGAAATAGTTGAATTCAGAAAATGGATGTCGAATTACTGAGTACCAATTACGTGCTATAATAAGAGAAATAGTATCAATACTTTTACAACACATTGAAAATGAAATATTAATAGAACTGAACAGACCCAAATGCTTATGGGAAACACAAAAATATTATGTGTCTCGTCCGCAGTGTACAAACTTATGTACTGTACTAAACTCGCCCGTCTACATGCCGGCCAGTTAAGTTGGCGGGGTGCGGGAGACGCGAGAGAGGGGCCTACTTCGCAATGGACTTGCCAAAAAATAGGATCGCGATCTATTCAACTTAACTTAATCAACAACTTACTACTTAGCTCGTGTTTGCCGTTCAATCGACAATAACAACTTAACTCATTGCTGTCGCAATTTAACTCGCTACTGTACTTATTGAAGTGTAAATCGCGCTGAAAAGGTGAGACCAACGAAGTACCGACGCTTTCGTCCCGGATTCGATCCCCGAGCAAGACAAACATTTGTGTACTTGAAAATACCTGTTGACCTGTAAGTGGTTTCCGCACTTGTTATGATATAATTGGCTTTAATAAAACTGCAAAATTCATTGCTAACGTTACCTAATATATCCAACAAAATCACTTTTCCTCTGTCACTTTTAACAAAATGCAATTTATACATAGAAAATGTTATTTTAGGGTCCCCTTCGGGTCGGCCATTAACACCAGTTTGCTTAGGATCTGAATTGATTACGTAGGGATGTGATATATTGATAATAAAATGGAATATATCGATGCAATATAACATTGTAATGGATATTGTCGATATGCGAACAGTCAGCATACATTTCTTTAAAATACTGTAGTGTAGGTATAATAAATAATTTAATATTGGATACTCGTAGATAGATTATTTAAATATGGCCCACGAGATTTAGATCTTAATAAACATGTAATTTCCTACTAATATTATAAATACGAATGTTGGGATGGAGGTTTATTACTCAACCACGCTAGAACAGCTGATATGGGTGCAATTTTGTATACAGATAGATGAGATGTTGGAATAACACATAGCATTTTCAGCATTATCATCCATCTCTACACGGATGAAACGTACATACGAATATTTGTAAGGAAGTGGGGCATATTTTGTTAATTTTTTACGCTGAAACGGTGTAACGCATTTAGATGAAATTCGGAATAGCATTCACACATAGGTTACTGTTTTCCTGATTCATCGGGTAGTTTTTGCCTAAGAGTTTGCGAATATTTTTCTAGGCGTTGTGGTCGTGCGCATATACTACTTATATAGTTAAGAATAACAAATTATACAATACGTGTACGTGATTGAATTCATGCAAAGTCAAATAAAATTTAGGATAAGCTAGTCTCAGATTATAGAACAAAAGGCAGATGGAGTGCGCCGAACTCGCGAGTGTCGCCACCTTTATAGTTATGTGTGCGTGACAACGAGCCACTGCACTGTACGTACACGTGCATCTGTGTGCGTGTACAGTTACCAGATAATAAAAAATTAACTCCCTCATTTTTGTAACAAATTGTTATAATATGGGAAAGTTAAACGTTCTGTTGTAACATACAGTACTAAAGTAGTATATGGATAAAATAATGGTTATTAATAACTAAATAAATTACAATAAATAAAGAAGGTTCTGTATAAATATCACAATTCATTGTTTAATTGTTTTTGTTTAATATTTTAATAGTATCCTACTTTTCTAATTATTACACATATATCCGACAGTTTGTGAGAATGGAAGTACGTATGTATGGATGTTTATTTCTCTTTCACGCAAAAACGACTATACTGATTTGGATAAAATTTGGCACACAGGTAATTTTTAATCTAGATTAACATACCGAACATTCCATCGGACTCGCCCATCTCGGGTTCCGAACAAATTTGTAGGTAACAAATTATTTCAGATTTTGCTCTTCACAGACTTTGGAGATTAGAGGAGGGTGGCCATATATATTTTTTCCTTTTTTGTTGTATAAGACCTAGCTTTTTGCCAAATTTAGTGATTCTAGGTCAACGGGAACTACCATATTATGGGTTTTCGACCCAAAACCTATAGGGTACTTCCGGTTGACCCAGACTAGTCAATTTAGGCTAAAAGCAAGGTCTACAAGGTTTTTACCTTTTGAGGTGCTAAACCCTAAAAATGGTGCGAACGAGACAAGTATTCGCGTTTTCAACTTTATTAAAAACTTGTCATAAAAAGTATTTTCTAAGAAGACTTGAGGTTTTTTGGGAAAAAAACCGTGCGAGCGAGACTTATAAAAAAATATTCGCATTTGCGATATTAAAAAACAAACTTTTGTTACATCACTAACACCTAGACCTTCTAAATGTAGTTTTACCAATAAAACGGCTAACTAATTTAAATAAATACTGGCAACACAAGCGAATGACTGTTGAAGTTTTGTGTTCCGAGTCACATGTAAAGTTATTATGCTGATTAAAAATTATATAAGCCAAATAATTAATAGTTATCTGTGAAAGGATATTCCATCTTCTTTTTTTTATTTTTGGGAACAACTTTTACAGTGTTTAATAACACAAGACGGTATTTTGTACATTAAAATTACGAACCAGTCGTAACGTGTTGCTTCGGACAAGTCGCGTATAGCATTTGTATTTGCTTTTGAATTTGTATTCGCTTTGGTGGCGACGCTCGCGTGTTCGGTACGCTCCATCTGCCTTTTGTTCTATAATCTGAGAAGCTAGTATCAAATATTAATAACTTTTTACGTGATCAAATATTAAGCAGATATATTAACCAACATTTTCGGTAGGATAGAGGGGCGGGGAAGGGGGGAATCGGGCCTCCGGAAACTCCCACAAACCAACTGAAATGCAATAAGAAGCTTCATTACTTCACCTCGGTGTTATGTGGGAATGTGGTACTTCCTTGGTCGTGCCGGCCTATTTGGCTGTGGGGTTACAGCGTGGCACTACCACTAAAAAGGTCTATTAATATAAATAATAAGAACTGTAATTTTTTTAGAAACCCCATTAAAAAATATGTTGGTTCGGTGGAAATATCGAAAAACTTATCGATATACTCCGTCGCCTTTCATCTTGAATAACATCCTGAATT
Organism: Selenia dentaria; assembly: GCA_917880725.1. Classification (NCBI taxonomy): domain Eukaryota; kingdom Metazoa; phylum Arthropoda; class Insecta; order Lepidoptera; family Geometridae; genus Selenia; species Selenia dentaria. The sequence continues at coordinate 30,507,542 of OU862885.1, read as the reverse complement.
TTAATGAACATTTTGACAACACTATATCTGTGGAAATCTGGTGCCGTCCTGTCCAGAATTATGATTTTGTAAGATCGAAGTTCTATTTGAAATTTAATTGAAGAGGTTATTTTTGAATTAAAAGTCAGAGTTAGTCATTTTCAGTATATACTCGTATGTTTATAAAGTGAATGAGATCTTTGAGAAGTAAAGTACAAGTGTAAAGTAAAAGTAAGCACATGGTGTAGATTTGCGTGCGTTAAGGGGATTGAAAGAAAAAAAACCCTTTTCTACCTCTTAACATTGTCCGAATTCAGTAAATTTTTTTTCATGCAATCGACTCATTGTTCGCTTAGCCCGTACGTTTTGATTTTTTTAGTTTTTTTTAAGTTTAAAAAAAAAATTATATTACTTTGAAAAACTGAAAAAATCAAAACGTACGGTCATAGGAAACAATGTGTCCATTACATGAAAAAAAAATTACCGAAATCGGACAATGTGAGTAAGAGGTAGAAAATAGTTATTTCTTTTAGTGTGGACAAGTACTAGCTATGCAATCCTCTTAAGCAATGCGTATTAAATGAAGATGTAGTGAGTGAGTGTAAATGCAATTTAATACACATACAGAAGAAAAAGTACTCATGACAGGCTTGAATAAGACGGTTGAAAGTACCTTGTTGAACATATTCAAATCAAATCGGACCCATTCCAGGACACCTGCAGGGCTATTATACTACAGGGCCTGCATGATATCTCAGGTGCTAACAAATGTGGATTTAAATCTCGAAAATTGGCGACTCTTTGTGACTTTTGACAACTCGAGTAAGCATAAATGTTAGTAAGTTGATAACTGAAGCTGACTAAAGGACATAGAGCCACCATTTTTTAGATTTCCATCAACATTTGTTAGCAACTCAGATACATAATAGCCCTGCAGGTGTCCTGGAACGGGTCCGATTTGATTTGTATAGGCTCATCGATGTACTTTTAACCGTCTTATTCTAGCCTGTCTTGTGTTCAGGTCAAAATGACATCTAACATACGAGCATTTAAAGATAAAGATAAAGATAAAGATCATTTATTTGCCATCAAATAGCAATCGTTACAGGCATGTCAAATTTTACATTAATTCATATTAAATAATACTTACATACTAAAAGATTCACGCATTTAACATTAATTATCGGACATAACAACATAAAAGTCAAAAATGTGCTGAATTATACATATTGATTAAAACTGTGTATTAACAATGTTACTGCTTTTCTTACACATAGCAGAATGACGATTCCAAGAATTGCATTGACATGTACTCGTTTACTTTATAAAATAGATTAAGTTCGAAAAAATGTTTTATTATATTTTTGTATGTGTTGTAATTTAATCAGTTATACTAATGGGTAGCTTGACATACATTAATAATTTGAAATAAGGTCCCTGTTTTCGAGCTTTAGCTAACCTAGTCGTTGGAATGACCAAGTTTTCTTTACCACGGAGGTTATACGGAATTATATCTTTCTTTTTTGTTACATTTTCCTTGTCTGCATGTATTTCTAATAAGCTATTATATATGTAAAGCGAAATAACAGTCATTATTTTTGTACGTTTAAAATGTTCCCTTGCTGGGCTACGTCTCTTCAAACCATTTATAATTCTTATTGCTTTTTTCTGGCATTTTAAAACTTTTGTTATATTTGTGGCATTACCCCAAATAGTTATGCCGTACCGTATAATAGAATGCATGTAGGCATAGTAAACTGATATAATAGTGTTTTTGCCAACCAAATGTTTAAGTTTAAATAAAGCGTAATTAGCACTAGAAAGTTTTTTGCAAATTTTGTCAATATGTGCAGAGTGATTAATTGTGTTATCCATAGTATAACCTAAAAAATAAAATACGTGGTAACGATGAATGAAGCAAAAGAGATATACCAGGATCTTAGTAAGTGGAAATCCGTAGTATACCTCCATGATTTTGGGAGTTGTATTAAGAAACATAAACATGACCAACTAGCAACAATGTGACGTGGTAAGTGAATGATGAATCTGATTGAATTAAATAACCCAAGGCCTTGGTTAAAACCCCGGCTTTCTGAACGAGAAAAAGAGTTGTGCGATATGCACATGGGAATCTGTGTAAGTAAGGAAATACGTGTATAAATAAGAAATTATAATTCTTAGAATTCCGTACCTCAGAAAGAAAAAGGAAGCGATAAAGGATCACTTTGTTGTCTGTCTGTATGTCAAATACCTTTTTCGCAACAAACGCATCAGCTATCAAGTTGAAATTTGTATGAAAAGCTTGGGTCTACTCGGGGCTCTTTTAGCTATGAAAAATCAAACTTCTAAGTCAACGCTATCAAGAGATATAAACGTTTATGTCGCATATTTCTGCATATTTTGCGTCTTCACAAGGGAATAAAAACCTATAGCGTAGTGTCCGTTGACCTAAAATAATGAAGTTTGGCAAGATGCACAAAACAAAAAAAAGATAATGTATTATCTACCGACTTCCAAAAAAAGGAGGAGGTACTCAATTCGACTGCTTTTTTTTTAATGTTTGTTACCTCATAACTTTCGACTGGATATACCGAATTCTCAAAATTCTATTTTGTTTGAAAGCTGGTGCTTCCCCTGTGGTCCCATTTAAATTTCATCAAACTCGGTTTAGTAGTTTTTGAGATACACTCCAATAACTGAATAGAATGGAAGTCGGTATAAAATTTTTCAAATTGTACTTGTTACATAAAGTTATTATTTGCGGTTGGTACAATAATCTTGCTATGGATCGAACGAAGTTAAGCTTGTCCTTTAACCTATTAGTTTGTCTATAGTAAGATAAAAGCAATAATGTTAGATGCTTTCTTAATGTACGGAACCCTCGGCGCGCGAGTCCAACTCGTACTTGGCCGGTTTTTTAAATAATACTACGAAAGAATAGCTGAGTGGTAAAATTATAAATCAACCTTTCCAAGTATAAGTTTAGTAGTCAAGATTGAAACTAGGATTGTAATGCCAAATTTTACTCAAAGATAATCTAAAACTTCGAAGGCAATCCGTCTTTGAGATACTTGTGCGCTCTTAGTTTCGTGGTATACTCTACCACGTGTCTAGAATTCTGCAGTCATTCAATAATGGAAAGCGTTCGATGCAGAAAGCTCAAGAACAGGCCAAGCCCATAGGGATCTAGAGAGACGCTGAGTACAAAACCTGCTGTCGCAAGCAGCGGCCGCATTCCGCGATTCAACGTATTCTGTTAGCTTCAATAAGTTCACTATCCACTGCGGTATTAAAACTTCACGTTTGAATATTCGTAAGTACAGAGCAAGCATCGTAAACTGTTTAGATACAATATACGAGTAGCGACCGGCATTCAGTCACATAATACAAAAGTTGGGAACCGCCGCGAGCAATGTGTTCTGTTTTGGGCAGATTGCTGCGACAGTAGCCCCGCCCCCTTTTCATATCTGAAGTACACCCCTAGTTTCTGTGATCTGAGTGTACTACGTGAGATCGACAAATGGATGCTTGTGCGACAAAACTGTACTGAACTTTGGCCAAACCAAATACTTATTAGGAATTTGAGGCATTCTGAATATCTATGTTACGTTTAAAGATGACTTGAGTTCACCACGTATTAGAAACGGTGTAAACTTCATCTTTGCAGCTGTCTACAGTTAATCACAGTATCACTGCCAAACTCTCATATCAAAACAAGTATCAACGTTTTTCTACGCTTTTCTGCGATTTACTTAAACGCTGATTTATCTTTCTCGTCGTTGAATCGTAGGTGAAAGATTTACTCCATGCGCCACAGCATCTACATACGTTTTCAATAGAGTGTATGCATGTTAGCGGTTTGCGGGTAGTCACAGATAAGCGATATCGGGACCCCATTTGCTGTATAGCTGATAATTTCCGCTGCTAGATGGCGTCATTTACCCTCCGACCGCTTACGGGTGGGGTGACAGTGTTAGCGATTTCGTAGCTTTACAAAAACCTAAAGCAGTAAAATGAAGCCGGGAAAATTTGCATACCTAGTGAAATTTATTTCATGTATTTAAGACTATGGAAGTGCAGTGAGTTCTGGTCATCATTAATTTATATTATGAATAATATAATAGTTTTCTCAGAAAACTTACAACGGCTCCGGGTATTGCGCCTTGTCTGGTTAAACAATGAAGCCAGCTGAAAGGGTATTCTGTAAATTATTTACGAGCAGAACGTGTTGCTTGTCGAGTAGTTGCTTATATTGTTTTTAGGGATTCATATCATATAAAGAAAAGTTTCGTCTGTATCGTAGAACAAAATAAATTAACTAATTTATGGTCAACTTGATACACGCGTCCCTGACAAAAGCGTTTTGACAGACATACAGACGAATAAGTGGTCCTCTAAGGGTTCCGTTTTTATATAGAAATACGGAACTCAAGACTGTCTCGAGATTATGTAAAACCACGTTTCATATTATGCTTGCGTGTGTGTACAAATTTAAGATTAGACAGCTCCTTATCCTCGTACATTTCAATGATTCCTTTTTATGCATGTAGGTATAGTATTTATAATTGTCGTGGTGCAAGATGATACGGCGTTTACTGATATTTTCACGAAGTTTGACAATAATTTCCGGTAAACAAATGTAGTAGGGGAAGTAGGGGAGCCCAAGAGGGGATTTCGGGATTTACTAAAGCGCGGCAGATTAATATACAGGGGGATACCTTGTACCCGTTTGAGTACCTCCACCAAATATGAGCCCCATATATAAGGCCGCCCGTCAAGGATAATGGATCAGATTAGTAAAAAAAATTGATCATCAGAAAATCTCGAGCGCGTCAGATTAAGGTAGGGTGAGTTAATTACATGCTAAAAAGTGTATATTCCATTAATCTGTCAATTTGAGAGTAACATAAAGAAATGGGAGGGCGGAAAAGTTGTAAAAAACGTCATTTCGACATTCTCGAGCGTGGCAAAGTTTATTTTTTTTAATTTGAAGGAAATAATTTAAGGATAACGAAAAATAGATAATCTGACAATTTCCACAAGCCGAAGTAACAAACATTCGTCGATAAAGTTTGATGCGTGCAGCTGCGTGAAGACTATATTCCGATCTCCGCGTTTCTATTCCCCTCCCACTCTTTCTCTACTCTTACTCTCTCACTCCGTCCCTACTCTGGTTTCGGTTGCCATGACGCCATCACGGAAGTTGTCGACGGAAAATTCAAAATGATCTGGTTTGCAGGTGATCAATATCCGAAAGCGTATGAAGATGTAGTCATAGCACCTGATATTCAAGAATATCAGGTGTTATGACCTCGGACCTTTGGAGTATCCTCAAAAGGATACTACAATACCAGATTTTGGAGTATCCTCAAGAATATCCTTTCTATAGTCCTACCTAGAATATCTTTTCTCCAATAAATAAAAATCACGTTTTTTCATAAAAAATATTGCTGAATATTTTAATGATTTTTTGTTACGGATACGCAATATGAGGATGAAATCGAGCAAGAAGAAGAAGAAGATGATTCTACTGATGAAGATGATGATTAATTTAAAAAAATTCTTAAATACAAGTATTCTACTTTACAAACATAATTTTTTTTATTAGCATGCTATTTCCTGAGCTTTTCAATTAATTAAGTCCAATGGTTTAATTTTTTTTTGTCAGATTTGGCGAATCCCTCCAGATAATCGTCAGATTATGAGACAGCACGTCTAGAGCATAAAGATGAACCATATATATCTTAATCTGACGCGCTTGAGTATTAGGGTAGGCCGAGGCGAATCGGATCAACTTTTTTTGGAGTGTGAGTAAATGATAGTAAAATGTAATTTAAGTTACTTTTATTAGGAAAATAGCATTTATTAAAAATTCAGCTACTCTATAAACATTTCAAAACTTAAACTGTTTATCAAATTTCCTAAGTAGTGACTAAAAACTTCAAACACAAAAATATCCGATTCACCCCAATTCTCAGGGTGAATCGGATCATACTTTGAATGAACTAAATTAAAAAATATTTGAAATAATAATCCTTTTGAATCATTGCCAAACTTTAAGTAATGAATATTGATATCAATATTATTTATTGGTACATAAATCACATAAATACAGCCCTTGCTTCCCTACCATATCTATACATTTTTCATGGCACCATTCTTCACATGCATGGCACTGTATCCAATCTTCTAATGTTGGATAAATTAATTTTTCGTAACAGTAATGCAATGCCAATCTCTTTGTTATCTGTATCTCTTTGTTATATGTATGAAATTAACCTTTAATTTTGATTCCCAGCCTTTTATTATTCTTTTTCTTCTTCATATTCTCTTTGTCGTCAATGTTTTTCTCTTTTTTATAGCATTCTTGTCTATTTTAAGTTTTTACTTTGCTTCTTTCTTACTTCTTTTCTGCGTTCTCTTCTAAAGCTGGCTGCCCACCACGTCTCTTAATGGCACCTCTGGAGAAACAGACTCTTCTTTGTAAACTCGTTTAAGGCAATTGGTAAAACTCAGCAGCCCGACGTTAACTTAACTCTTTGGTTAGGACTTTGTTTGCGACTTTTCTCTTTTTTCCTGTAACCATTCTCCTGTAATAGTCTTCCTTTTGTACGTGCGAATCATCTACAAAGAAATAAATATGAATCATTGACCTCAAACACAAAATAAATCAGTTAGCAAAGTGATCCTATTCGCCTCCAATGACTTGATCCGAATAACCCCATATTGAAACACTTAAAAAAAAAGTTATTACCCATTAACCTATAATATTGTGCTTAAAAACTAAAAGATTTTATAAAATAGACCATTTCTTTAACAATATAAGCCATTGTATTTAAAGTTTTACAACAAGTTCTTTATAAGACACAAAGAAATCGTAAGTACGTACCTTATATGAGCGCCAAAATCTTAACACGCTCAAACAACCTACTCGCTGGCGAGCAGCACTGGCACTGATGTAGAAGCGGGATCGAAACATTACCGATGGCGGGAGGTGAGGGGTGGTCAGGGGTCATCAGAGACCAGTCGTTTGCGTTCCGTGTCTAAGTGATATTGTAAATATTAACGGATTTCTTATTTTGATCCGATTCGCCTTGCGATCTGATTCGCCTCGGCCTACCCTACAAAATGGCGATTTTTTTTTGCACATTATAATAATGGCCACGAGTTTGCGTCACATCGAAATCGTAAGATTATTGAATGAAAGCTTTTTTAGGTTCACTTAGAACCGTTGTATCTGGCAAGCGTTTTTTGAGCATCTGTCAAATTGTGTGAGATCCATCGCGAACACAGCTTTCTCACACCCTAATGTTTGTGTAGGCTTGACTGTATTTTACTCATGCCTATGTCCAAAGATATCCGGATCTCATGGTGGCATGTGACATGCCTGTCTGTTTCAATCATACAGCGCACAGCATCGATGTTTGATTTTTCCCGAGTTAAATCTATTTTATTGTAATCACGCAATTTTTAAAATGACACCAAAATGTGAAAACAATTGACAATTTTATTCCACTGCTAAATTTCCATTCCAGAGTTCCATTTTCAAATGTAGTAATATATTTTAAATATTGTTTATGTAAGTGGCCAATTCCGGAAACTTTTAGTGTGACCTATGTATCGCTGTCACTTGCACCACGCAGACAAACTTTATTTTACCAATCGTTTGCGGTTCATACGAGTACACAGCACAGCTAAAATAAGCATTAACCTCTTTGAAATAAAGTGCTTGCTGTAATTTTCAACATTTCATAGTATATGTTTGTTAATATCTAGAGCTGTCTTCTACCATTAGACTGTCAATGTCATCTGCAGGGCGTCTGATATTTGAAGTAGATATAGACACGGAAATAATTTGGAGTTTTGTGGATAAATACTAGTATTTTTTAAAATTTTTGTAAACCTATTTTTTTATGTATGTTAAATTAGACGCAATTATTTAAGTACATTTCCATATCTTAGTTTAGTTCTATTGTATTCTGAACTCGTCTAGGAGTTATATTACATCTTAGAGTTATGTTTAGTACTATGCATCCTCCAGCGGCTTTGCTCGCTTCATCCCCTAATGGATGAAATTTTTAGTCAGAAGTCAGAGAGTAGAAAAAAGTCCTTCCTTAGTGGATACAAACAACATAGAAGGTATAAACTACTAAAATGTCTAGTTTCTACCCTCAGCGGTAGGCTCTTTTTAGGTTTAGGTGGACGGATCAGTTAGCCAGAAGTAATTATATTAACTAAGCCAGGACGATGTGATTTTTTGTCTCTAAAATTGCAATTTGGTAATGCTAAGCAGGTGTTAGTGCTAAACATGTTAAAAATTATGAAGCGTTGCGACATCAAAACGAAAGTTAAGTCTTTGAAAAAAATCTTCGCTCGGTTGCATAATGCTGTGCATTGTCTTTATTTTTTTGATCTAGCTGCGACAGCTATATTGCGCGCTGTCTTTTACCAACAACTTTATCCACTCGACAATCCATGCACACAACGCTTCTGATCCGTGTCTCGAAACCGAAATTACTTTCTTTTATTTTAGATTATGTAATTATAAACTTTACATAATCTAAAATAAAAGAAAGCAATTTCGGTTTCGTTGCCCATCTCATTTGGTTAATAATGATGCAGTTGAACATGGTCGCTAGATCTTTAACGGCGACAGGCTCTAAAGGCCATGTGCCAAAAAACACCACTTAATGCTTAGCATCTTATTTCCAATCTTAAGCTATCAAACCAGCCAAATTTCCTCTTGATGTTACCTTCACCGCAAGCACAACCCTGAGGTAGTCTTCCAACCATTTACCGCCCCTAAACAATCATCACTACCCCTGAACTATCAAATCCTTAAAATTTTAGGTCACCTAATTGGTGTACACCAACCATCTAGGTAGTTTTTCATAATCCTAGTTTTACATAGTTTGAAGAGCTAGTAAAAATATAATATGATAAAGAGACTTTCGGAAATAAAGAAACACATTATTCGGTACGGTGAGATAAAAAACGCGCGTAGGTTTGAATTCCATCCAAATACATTCACATAATTAAAGAAGTTACTGTTCATTTGTATCTCATTCCAGTTCCCTTCATATCTTCAAATCTTGCAGAACAATAGCATCTCATAAACAAACTTTTTATTAAGATGACAGCTTCGAAATAAAACAATGGCGTGGACTTCCCAAAACAAACACCCCAGAAATGTGCAACAGACATTCGCGAGAGGTTTAAAATTTATTGCTCTCTCAGTTAATTAGAGACTTGAAGTAATTTAATATTCTGCGACTTCTGGGAAATTTGTCCGTTTCGTCTTTATTTTGCTCATAATCATTTTAAGCTTAATCTCCGTTCTCCGGAAGGTGGAGTTCAGTGGAGACTTAAATTTGATATAACTTAAAGGTAAACTAAAGCTGATTGAACTAAACGCTCCTGTTACAAACGTTTGCAAAAAAGCAAAAGCATTTTATAATCAAAAATCAACGTTACAGGTTAGTTAAATTCAATTGGTAATTTTTTTATATATATTGAATTTACTGTTTTTGAATTTACTAGGCTTTTTTGTACTTGATAGAAAAAGTGTTTGCTACTTTTTTTCTATCGACTTCCAAAAAGGAGGAGGTGCTCAATTCGACTGTATTTTTTTATGTTTGTTACCTCATAACTTTCGACTGGGTGAACCGATTCTCAAAACTCTTTTTTTATTTGAAAGCTGGTGTTTCCTGTGTGTTCCATTCAAATTTCATCAAATTCGGTCCAGTAGTTTGTGAGTTACACTCCAATAACTGATTTTTACCAAAGTAATAGAATGGAATTCGGTATAAATTTTTTCAAATTGCACTTGTTTAATTGATAGGTTGGCAAACGAGCAAGCGGCTCACCTGATGATAAGTGATGCCATCGCCCACAGACATCCGCAATGGGCGTTTTCAGATTGGACGATAACTGCAACTACACGATAACTGCACGATATCGTCGGACTGGTAGTTTGATACAACCACTACTAAATGCTTTCACACTGTGTCGTTGTAGTGAGCCTTATCGTCGCCGACAGATTATCGTGCTGATATCGGATGACGACACAGTGCGGGGTGAAGCAGGATCGTGGGGGGAGTGGCTTGGGCAGGCACCAGCATAACACGCTGTTGGTTATATCGTGTCACATACCTAACGATATCGTTCGGATATCGTCGGAGATATCGTTGTCGTCCGAGCTGACGAATGTCGGTGTCGTTATCGTCGCAGTGTGAAAACGCCCAACACCAGAGAGATCAATAATATCAATAATAATATAAATCATCAATATCAGAGAGGAGAATGCGTTGCCGACCTTTGAGGAAGGATTATAGGAAGGAAGAGATAGAAGGGCTGAGGGTGGAGGGGGGGGGAAGGAGATGGAGAATGGGGAAGGGGAGAATCACACCTCCGGAAACTCCCACAAACCGAAGAAACGCAATAGCAAGCTATGTCACGTCGGTGTTATGTGAGAGTGTGGTACTACTCCGGTCGATCCGGCCCATTCGGCTTTGGGGTTGCAGCGTGGCACTACCACCAAAAATGATCAGTGACTCACTTGATGGTCAGTGATGATGCAAAAGGTAGTAAAGACTTATATGTAACACGGTATACCTACTTTTTATGACAGTTTACACGGTATTTCACTTAATTTTTTTTAATCTGGGTAGGTAAATTCTGAATGGCACTGAACTCTTATGGGCAATCCTGACGAGTAACATCAGGCGAGCTACTTGCTCGTCTCCTCACTGTATGGCATTAAAACACTGTATGTTCTTACACTATATTATTATTAAAAGTTTACAAACATGCTAACAACTTTGAGGGACAAACTTAAAACACAGTTTCAAACAAGGTTGCTTAGCAACTACGACAGATGTACCCCTCTTTCTAACTTGCTAAGCCTTAATTACTGAAAAAAAACTCCATCGTTTAAACTTGGATGCTACGTCATTTAAGGAGAAAGGAGGGATATAAATGAGCTCATCCGACCAAGGAAATGAGGGGCGATCGGCCAAACGATCGGGCATAAAATAAGTGTCTGTGGTCCTTTAACTTGTGGTTTCATCTGTGCGATTTTTTGTAATATTCGGGTTTTTTATTTAATACACCAGTGATAAAATTTAATAAATTTAATGCTACTTGGTTATTTTCTATGTCATCATCCACTGAGTACTTCATTGTGTTATATTACTTTAACCCAAAAATATTATTGGACTGTTCCAACATTATTCGTCAAACTTCTGTTTACAGATATATATAACAGCATTTGAATGCGAATTACTAAAACAATTTACTTAATTTTTAGTATTCATGAGTTAGTTATTTCATGAGATAAAGTCTGGTGACAGACAGACAGACAGACGGACGGATAGCGGAGTCTTAGTAATAGGGTCCCGTTTTACCCTTTGGGTACGTAACTCAAAAAGTGTGTTTCTAGTATAGCAATAGTCGCTCATTTCAAAAACTGACCTTAAGCCGGCCTTCTCAGATTTTCCTAAGGAGATATTATTTGGATTCGAATAGAGCTCTCTGCCATTGTTTAAACGGTATAAGTGTAATCCACAATGCTCGTCCATTTCTCTTTATGTTTGATGGCAACACTAAGTGGTGCTCAGTAGATGCTATGATATAGATAACGGATACATTTTGAAGTGTAATATATATAAGTGTATTTCGTATTATTATACGAAAATAATAAAGGTGTCGAAGCTGTAGTAATGAGTGTTGCTATTGAACTTTGAAAAGTATTTAGTGTTGGTGTTTGGTTTTGTTTCTTAGTGAAGTGAAACTGTTTTGTATTATAATTGTTAATAAGATTAGCTGACCCGCCAGCAGCTTCGCTTGGTTTTAAATTTCCTAAAATTCTTGCTTACAACATACTCGTAAACATAATCATAAATGTTATTATACATGTTAAGCCGTCGGTCCCGGTTGATTGTCTTAGGACAAAGTCGTTATAAAGGCCATGTTGAAGGCTTTCGGCAGCCTGAAAACTTCGACATGAGTTGGCCATTAGCCTATCCACCAAGCCGCACTGGGCCCGCGTGGTGCATTATGCCCCAACTCCTCTCTCTGACAGGAAGGCTCGAGTTCCAGAGTGCTAAGCAGCTTCGCTTGCTTCATAATTTCCGAAAATTCTTGTTAACAATATGTTAAGCTGTCGGTCCCGGTTGATTGTCTTAGGACAAAGTCGTTATAAAGGCCATGTTGAAGGCTTTCGGCGGCCTGAAAACTTCGACATGAGTTGGCCATTAGCCTATCCACCAAGCCGCACTGGGCCCGCGTGGTGCATTATGCCCCAACTCCTCTCTCTGACAGGAAGGCTCGTGTTCCAGAGTGGGAACATAACAGGCTGATTGTGAAGGAGAGCCAAAGTAAGACCGGCCTTATTTTGGCCTTTATTTACTGACTTCCAAAGAAAGGAAGAGGTACTCAATTCGACTGTATTTTTTTTGTGTTTGTTACCTCATAACGTTAGACTGGGTAAACCGATTCCCAAAATTCTTGAAATGATTGAAGATTGTGCTTCTTGGGTAGTCCCATTAAAATTTTATCAAATTCGGTCTAGTAGTTTTTGAGATACACTCCAATAACTGAATAGAATGGAAGTCGGTATAAAAGTTTTCAAATAGCACTTGTTTTTATAACAAAAGCCAAAATAAGGGTTTCATAGCCCATATACCTTCCAATTTAAACCAGATAAAATTTGAGTACCTAACTATGATGAGTTGATTAGCGACTTCTTACGTAATAGATTTAAGTAGTTTTGGCAAATATTTAAGTTCTATAAATATCCTAGTTGAGTTCAGGTCAAGCACGCGGCAGTTTAAAATGTTTTTTCGTCTGATTTTTCATATTCGAAATTCATTTAAGTATAATCCCATACTGTGCCTTTGTTTGCAGTCTACAGAAATTAGCATTGTGATTAAGTAAATTACAATTAAGTAGATGGATTTGTTAAACGGTACTTAAATGTGCGCCTGGTACATGTATATATATATATATATGGTGGGTCACCTAGTTATCAGTAAGTATTATGTTTCGATGAGATTTTACCACTAGAATTTTGTAAAATATGGCCCCTTTTTGTAGATTATTAATTATTATTATAAGTAAATTTTGGCTCTTACTGTTATTTATAAAGACACAACAATCATGTTATCTAAAAGGCATTATCCATTCAACACAATTCACCTTGAAACCAGATGTTTGAAATGACTCACGCCTTCTTGATACACTGAATCTGACACGATTCAAAAATTCAAAACAAGTATGAGAGGTTTTATGATAAATTCGACTGCATTTTCATATCCCGTATGGTCTAGTGGCTAGGATACCTGGCTTTCACCCAGGAGGCTCGGGTTCGATTCCCGGTACGGGAAATTATTTTACTTTTTAGGTGTACGTACCTCTTGCGTTAAATAGCTCTGTGAACAACCTGTTAGCTACTTAAAGCATTTTTTAGTAACTCCCGTATGGTCTAGTGGCTAGGATACCTGGCTTTCACCCAGGAGGCTCGGGTTCGATTCCCGGTACGGGAAACTCTTTTGACTCTTTAGAGTTTTGAAATATACGAGTACTTTGTTTTCCTTTTATGGAATAAATACGAAAAGTGTGTTCGGGTTTCGTTCGATTCTTTACGTTCGATTTTTTAAAGTTGGCTGAGCTACTAGTCTTAAAGAAAGTCCACTGTTTTAATTTTGTCCAGTCCATAAAATGACTGGCTGTTAGAGATGACGTCACACGACGAGTAGTGACGCGCCAGCTGATTGTAAAACCACTTTAAGATTAAATATTTCGATCGGTCGAGGACAACGCTGCCAGACCAGTTAATTATAACTTTTGACTATTTTGGTAAGTGTGCCAGTCATTTTTATTGCATTGAACTCATAATAGGTAGAATTTGTATTGAAAACGTTGGGGAATTGTATTTATCAGAGTTTAGCAGACGAGTAGAGAGTAAACGCATCGAGCTCTCAAACTCCGTTTTTAGGGTTCCGTTCCCAACGAGTAAAACGGGACCCTATTAGGCCAGTAACAATAGACGTTTTTTGCACTAAATTTCCGATCCAATTTTTTTTTCTTTTTAGGTTTAGGATCACTTACTGAGCATAAAATCACAAAATGCTGACAGATCCAGATGACGCCACACTCGCCATCATGAAATAACGTTTTCGGCCGATATCTCGGAAACTGTGCACTTTAGGACAAAAGTCATGGAGACTATTATTACTATTATACTTGAAATATTAGATTAATCAATAAAATGCATCAATCCATTCTTAAAGATCAGTTTATTCTCTAAAACTTTTGTTTCAAACCTTTTTTTCACCCGTGTGGTCCACGGGAAGCACCAACTGTCAAACAACAAAAAAATTTGAGAATCGGTTCACCCTGTCGAAAGTTATGAGGTAACAAACATAAAATAAAATACAGTCGAATTGACCTCCTCCTTTTGGAAGTCGGTAGAAAACCAAAGTTATTACTTTAGTTAGACTAAACCAGCGAACGAACGCTCCGTGTCGAGTCACTATTTGTTTTGCGTAAGTTGTCAAAATGTCAGTTATTAGTTATTTTCTTCGTAACATAAAATTGTCAACATAAAACTACTTTTCCAACAGTTTTTTTTTATTTTGTTTAGGAAACGGCATAAGCACGAGGCCCACCTAATGTTAAGTGGTAACCTCTGGCTAGAACAGATCAGATGCATTTCGTCACTACTTACTTACCCCTACCTACTATTCTTAGTAGGTAGGGGCAGTGGGCAGTCGGGCGCCTGAGTGTAAGCATGCAAGTTACGCTTGCCCTTGACAGTTGCAGCGCCACCCAGAGCTTCTTACTGTAGTGTTGCACTGCACTGCGCCCATCACCCCAAGGTATTGTTTTTTAGTTATTTTTGGTCCAATAACAGTGACGCCAGACCTCCTAACTTTTCGGGGGATCTATTAATTTTCTCGAAATTCTACTGATCTACTGATTTGAACGGAAATCATTCTACTGATTATTTTATACTAGCTGGTGCCCGTGACTACGTCTGCGCAGAATTAGAACTTCGAGTGTATTATCTTCTCCAAGGCCATATCTATCTTTATGCCAAAATGTCATAAAATATTTAGGTACATGGTCAAACGCATTGCTATAATAGTATTGTATAGGTAAAAAAATACTTTGTATATCAATCAGTAAACAGTAGTAATAAAATACAGGACTTACGTACATACTAATAAAAATTAATCACATTGAAAAAAACTGTCATAACATTTCATCACTCTTTACGGTCACCGAGCACGTCTAGTGTAGCAAGCTGTCAAAATGATGAGCGTGCTTTTGATTAAGCTATGAGAAACTGACACAAACTTTGACAGAGTTTGCATGGATGGATGGATGGATGAATGGATGCTCAAACGGCTGGACCAATTTTGATTAAATTTGGTATGGAGGTTACATAAGGCACTGTATTAACATATAGGGTGTTTATCATCATCATCCGTCACCACGCGGGTGTAACCGCAGGGCGCAGCTAATAATTAAATAATCTTCAACTTTTCGAAAAATGTATATAATTGCTTGGCTAAGTGTCATGGATTTTTTTTCTTATTTTTGTATACCTTGGGCCCTCGCCCGGTACCAGTAGCCTTATTGTCTAACTTGAATGAGAATGAAATGTCACTTCATGCTCATTCCCATTGATGGTTCCAGCCAATAGATTTGCAGGATTTCGCCCAGAATGGGATTCAAGTGTCAAAATGAACATCAAGGCAACAGGTTATCATTGAGTTTCCGGACACCCGATATATCTGTGGACTTTTCTGTCTTCCATTACTTATTCTGTGTGTGTGTGTTCGTGTACCAACACCAGAAAAAAACATTTCTGCTCATCACATACATATATGCTCCAGTTAGGGATCGAACCTAAGATCCGAAGGTCTGGGGTCGAAGCTCGCGAAAGTAATAAGTATACTATACCAACTGAGCTAAACATATTTTTAATTAGAAATACGGGATTACTAACGTAATATTTATCGGATAGGTCCGACTATAAATTCGACCATATTCAGTGGTCTTTTTCAAGGAGTGTTCGGGACGCCCGCATCGATGACGTCTCGCTTAGTACTTAGCGCTAATTCTAATTAAAAATGAGTGCAAACCACGTTAGTTTTTATAACAAAAGAGCTAAACAGAGTAGGTAGGTAACAATGATAACGATGGAGGCTTAAGTGAAGAGAGCGTGATATATCTCATCGTATACTTAGTTAGTAACCTAAACGCATCGATCAATACAATAATATAAATACTTAAACTAAACTATAAATACTTCATTCCGTTTACTACATTGCTTCATCATCATCATCATCTCAGCCGTAGGACGTCCACTGCTGAACATATGCCTCCCCCATGATTTTCCAAAAGGACCGGTTGGAAGCGGCCTGCATCCAACGTCGTCCTGCGACCTTCCTCAGATCGTCTGTCCACCGTGTCGGTGGACGACCTACGCGGCGCTTGCCGGTCCGTGGTCTCCACTCCAGAACCTTTCGGCCCCATCGGCCATCTGTTCTGCGTGCTATGTGCCCTGCCCACTGCCACTTCAACTGGCTAATCTTCTGGGCTATGTCGGTGACTTTCGTTCTTCTACGGATCTCCTCATTTCTGATTCGATCACGTAGAGAAACCCCGAGCATAGCCCTCTCCATAGCTCGTTGTGCGACTTTGAGCTTTTCTATGAGGCCCATAGTAAGTTACACTACACTGCTTACGTTGTACATATATATAAGGGTTTTTAATTTATTTATTAGGTTCACTTACAGTTTATACACACAAAATACTGTTCGGGCTATAAGGTCACTTTCGGTTTGTGTTAGTTTTATGAAGTAAACAAACGTGTGCTCTATTCAATATTTATTGCAAGACTAAAGTACGAATGCCAGACGCCAGTTTTAGAAATACTTACGTTTACGCATGACATTCGTGACTAATATAAGGGTTCTAATCAACTATATACAAATCTGATATGTCTGTCCGTAAGAAATGTCATAGAAATACATTTGGTGTTTTATTGACTTAACAAATACATTTATACCTTACAAGTAAAGTTATATCTATGTGCTCAACAAATAACAGGTGAACACAACATGCATAAGGTTACAATACTATCGTTATTATGGGTTATTATGACTACAATAAATATGTGTTCGATTCTTGTAAACACCTGTAACTATAACAATAAACTACAACAAAAGTAACTATTGACAAATTATAAACAAGATATAAAATGCAAAATGACAGAATTTACTAGGA
This sequence comes from Selenia dentaria, assembly GCA_917880725.1. Lineage (NCBI taxonomy): Eukaryota > Metazoa > Arthropoda > Insecta > Lepidoptera > Geometridae > Selenia > Selenia dentaria. The sequence continues at coordinate 30,490,265 of OU862885.1, read as the reverse complement.
AAGTAATACTATTGCGTGTTAGTTTTATTAGTGCACAATATTAAACGGGGGGGTTTGGAATCGATAACTGGTCATAAAAGTAAAAGAAAAAATTACATATATCTTTTAATATTATGAACCCGTATTTTGCCGCTCAACACACGACGCGACGCACCGCTACATCGCAGAATAGATAACAGTAACAACGCGATAACTACATATTAAATGTAATACATACTAACATAGGTTTTCTTTACTTTCGTCATCAGTTATCGAATCCATACCACCCCTTTCAATATTGTGCACAAATAAACAAAGTTCTTATATATGTCGTAGGATAATTTGATAATTCGAATCTTCGCGAAAATCCTAGGGGTTTTGCGAAAACGCGGATAATTAGACATAGGCGAAAAATTATCTTATCATAATTACTGGACAAAGTCCGAACTCGCACAGCGCAGATTGCTTGCAGAAGCGAACAGCGCACGCTCGCTGCGCTCGCTCGGCTCGCGCGTTGAGGTCACAAGTAACCTAACACTCCTCCTCGCTTCGCTCGTCGTCGTACCTATTTGTGACTTTGCCTTAGACTGGTTTACGTTAATTTTAGGTATTAGGCACTTTTCGCACTTTTCGCAAAAGTCCTGACTTTGTCCAGTAAGATTTGATAATTTTTCGCCTATGTCTAATTATCCGCGTTTTCGCAAAATCCCTAGGATTTCCGCGAAGATTCGAAGTATCAAATTATCCTACGACATATACATATTTTCGCAAATTAGGTACCTATTTGTATTCATTAGGGATCCACTGGCACATGGACTTAATAAGTATGTTAAAAATTATAATACTGTTAAACTAGAAAAATTGCTAACAGATGTCTATTTCCACCGAAAAACATATTCTGTAAGTGTAGTAACTAACATATAAGGGCACATATTCACTAAACAGTAAATATCAAGAACAAGAACTAAAACTGTATTTAGTATATCAAATATAGTTAAGAAAACTATAAGTAAGTAGAAGTAATCAAAGAAATATCTAGGATCTAAAACAACGGCATGGAATGCAAACTATAAGGCTCAAGTTCGGCTTCACATGGAGTACTGTTCTCACCTCTGCGCGGGGTCTCCCCAGTACCAGCTCCTTCCATTTGACCGCATTCAACGCACAGCGGCTCGAATCATCGAAGACTAAGCTCTATCCGATCAGCTCGACTCTTTAGCACTGCGTAGAGATGTTGGATCAGTCTGCATCTTCTGCCGCATATATCATGGGAAGTGTTCGGAGGAACTGTTCGGTCTAATACCTGCAGCTGAATTTCGCCATCGGACATCACGTCGGAAATATAGAGATCATGTTGACGTCTGGAAGTCAACAACCAATCTATTCCGGCGGCACTTTCTGCCTCACACTACTACTATGTGGAACCAGCTGCCACTTGAGGTGTTTCCGGACTACGACATAGGAGCCTTCAAAGAGCCTATTACTTCCTAAAAGGCCGGCAACGTATCCTCGAGACCTCTTACCATCAGGTGAGCCGCCTGCTCGTTTGCCAAGCTATCCTATAAAAAAATGTGCAAAACTTGATAGACATACAGACAGCATTCCTTGTGAGATATTCAGATATATGAGGCACAATCATATTCATGGCCATATGATTATCACAGAAGATTTATTCGCTCATAGAAATTTTGCGGCCGTACAGAATTATTGATATAAATAATAAAATATTGTAAAATATATAACGAATCATCATCATCATCATCATCTCAGCCGTAGGACGTCCAATGCTGAACATAGGTCTCCCCCACGTTTTTCTAAAAGGACTGGTTGGAAGCGGCCTGCATCCAACGTCGCCCGGAGACCTTTATCAAGTCGTCTGTCAACCGTGTCGGTGGACGACCAACGCTGCGCTTGCCTGTCCGTGGTCTCCACTCCAGAACCTTCCGGCCCCATCGGCCTACTGTTCTGCGTGCTATGTGCCCTGCCAACTGCCACTTCAACTGGCTATTGTTCTGGGCTATGTCGGTGATTTTCGTTCTTCTACGGATGTCCTGATTTCTGATTCAATCACGTACAGAAACCCCGAGCATAGTCTCCATGGCTCGTTGTGCGACTTTGAGTCTACTACGTATTTAACGAATAGTACAAAATAAAAACTCACAACCATATTGCCATTCTAGAGATTTCATAATTTGTATAAAGTCACGTTTTACATTTGTGAAATTAAAATTTATTTGTCGAAACTCTGTGACAGTGACTCCAAAGCATAAGGAGTAGGCACGAGATCCACTTGCGACAAACTCTACCTATACAAATGCACTTCGTCACAGGTGACAAACTTCAAGTCCATCAAGCGTCCTTCACCCTGTAATTACTCCGGTAACCATACCTTTCATGCGAAGTATGGTACATTACTGCAGAATCCAGTAAGTAAGTCTTCCTGGCCAAGTATGAGTTACGTTTATATACGAGGCCATGATGGTTTTCGTACTGGTTGAGGCTTGTATAATACTTTTCTCAAAAATGAAAGAAAGTTTAACAACAAATTATTTTAATAAATATTGAAGGTAACATTCATATCAGGGCAATTACTGTTATTGTGATCGATTTACCGAGGGCATTTATATTTGTTTGTTGTACATCTTGACTACAACATTACTAAGTACAAAACGCATCGTGCATACTTTTTATACGTCGCGTTAAGTGTCACATTCTATAAAATGGCTGTTTAAGGCTCCAAAAATATATCTATCTCATAAAATGTCATACCAAAAAGCGAGAAGACCTCTTATAACCATGTTATAATGGCTAAACTCTAATCTGTGTTTGGTACTATGTTTTTTTCTAATTAGATCTAAAGAGGATGACCTACTGTCCAGTAAGTAAATTACATACTAACTTACTGGACAGTAGGAGATTCCAAATTTAAAATCTCGCTTCTTACTGGACAGTTGTGAATAAGTCTCCGGTAGAGTTCACTTTCTGGATACTTTTTAGAGATGTTATGGCAACATTGCATCATCCGTTTTTGAGAAAAGTGCTTTACGATAGAAATTGATATGTTGGCAGCACCTCCCCCGGACGAACTTTACAAACTCTACTGCTACTGAACTCCTTGTTTACTTGGTTGTGGAACCCTGAAACAAGAAAAATTGTTCCAATCTTTCTACAGTACCTATAATTAATTATACTCAGTCTCAGACTTAAAACAAACAAAGACTAGTTTACACATGAGTACATCCAATACATTAACTTAAGGTATACGAGTACTTAGTGGAAACAAAGTGTAAACAACGTGATCAATTGCGTTCGTCGTGTTTGTGTTGGTACTATAAAATAAAAAGCCAAGGAACTGAATGGAACAGTAAATTTATTCACATTTAGGTTTTTAATACGATTTAAGTATATACCCATTACTATCCCACTGCAGCAGGGCTAGCATGGGCAGTGGACTATTTATCCCCGTGGAGAGGAAAGAAATCTTTTCCACCATGTCATTTTTATCTCCCTTGCGAGCACGGCAACGCCAGAGGATAGTTTATCCACGTGGATAGACGGCGGGAGTGCGTTTCCTATGGTTTGTAATTCGTCGGTGCCATTTAAAGCAAATGTAACAAAAGTCTCTGAGTAGCGTGTGCTATCCATGCGTGGTTCCTATTTCGTTTACTAAGACTCATTATGCGTATGGAAGTGGAGACATATTGTAGAATAAAAATCAAGTAATAATTGTTTAACTTAGTTATTTCACAGAATGAAGATAGGAAAGTATTACAATAATAACCTTGATATGCACCCGCTAACCATCCGTACGGTTTCGAGGCTGCAATGCATTACAACACCATTTATTTATTGACCTGAAACGTGTGCCTGAATTTTTATCTGGGTAATCGAAGGGGTTGTGACATCTCGGATATACCTCCGGTGTAATTTTCTTTCCATTGTTTCAATTTCCTGGTACTAAAAATAATTATAATAATATGGGCGGGACATATTTAAATGGAAATAAACTTTAATCCACCACCTTCGAAGAAGACGATAGCCTTTCTCCGACGGCCGACCATCAGCTCCCATGTGATATCATTAAAATAGGCATTAAAATTAAACCGAAATATAAGTTAAAGCTTTATGATGCCATTTGCCATGATGAGTTCCTTGCTTAGTTACGTCGCCCGGTTCGAGCTATTTTTGATCGGCCATCTGGAAGTAATCGCTTTCAGTGATAACACCGGCCATTTTGGTATTAATTTTAACTAAAATAAGTTTCAAGACAAGAGTCTTAGACCAATGTGTGTTACCAGTGGAACGTGGTCTCTTAGTATGGGCCTCATGGACAAGCTCGAAGTCGCACAACAAGTTACAGAGAGGGCTATGCTTTGCTTGGGGTTTCTCTATGTACGTGATCGAATCCAAAAAGTGTAGATCTGTAGACGAACTTAAGTCACCAACATATCCCAGAAGATAACCCAGTTAAAGTGGCAGTGGGCAGGGCACATAGCACGCAGAACAGATGGCCGATGGGGCCGAAAGGTTATGGAGAGGAGACCACGGACCGGCAAGCGCAGCGTAGGTCGTCCAACAACAAGGTGGACTGACGACCAGGTAGCAGGACGACGTTGGTGCTTCCAACTTGTCCTTTTGAAATTTGTGGGGGAGGCATATGTTCAGCAGTAGACGTCCTACGGCTGAGATGACAAAAGTTATATGATTATTAACGGAATATTTACCGTGGTAAGGTTGTGGAATCAGCTCCCGATATTTCGGCGCAGTTACATGCACCATGTTCACGGGAAGACTGAAGAATGCGGGTTGGTCGAAAAGTTAAAAAGTTAGGTGCAGACATAACGATCTACCCTCTTTCTTAGTCTTTTGCTACGGTTATCAGTGGATCTCGAAATCGATCCTAAGTCCTCAGCATGTAACTGCGCCGAAATATCGGGAGCTCATTCGACAACCTTACCACGGTAAATATCCCGTTAATAATCATATAACTTTAGTGAACAACCGTGATAGTTTGAAACAGTGAGATGACAAAGTTTATAATCCACTTCACGTTTTCTTTTGTTCCAATTATTATTATTTCTGTTGTTCCAATTTATTTCATGCAATACATAAACAAAATGAAAATAACTCTTATAAAATACCTAGGTACCTGCTTATTTTCGCAGCTAACTTTTCTCTGCCCAGATAAAACTTGACCATATGCTACAGACTTTACGATATTCATATACCTAAACGTTGATGTTGTGCTAAAATTAATTAAAACATAAAATCACTATGTTAAATGCCGGCCATAAATCAAAGCTGGCATCTGCGCCGGACAGTGTTGCGTGTCGACTGTCACTCTCCGTCCAAACTGGCAGCTGCAGCGCTGGTGTAGTTATGGCTTTACGTAATGTACTTAAAAGCAGACTGCTTTAATGAGTCCTCACCCACGGGGTACAGGGGTGCGGGGGTAGGGTGACAAAGGCGACATAGACAGGTGCGTGAGACGGTCGCGCGTAACGTGGTACACAAGAGTCGAAATGTGCATTGAGATATGCAACAAGCGCATCTTCAGTTTTTAACATGACATGACATGTACATAAAAACAACAAAGTCTGTGAAATTGGTTAGGTTGTACAAAAACCGTATAAAATTTTGAAAACTCAATTTTATGTGCATCTCTCGCACCTCACTAAAGCGGTCTGCAAATATCAGACACCACAGATTAATCATCATCATCATCATCTCAGCCGTAGGACGTCCACTGGTGAACATAAGCTTCCGCCATAATTTTCCAAAAGGACCGGTTGGAAGCGGCCTGCATCCAACGTCGTCCTGCAACCTTTATCAGGTCGTCTGTCCACCGTGTCGGTGGACAACCTATGCTGCGCTTGCCGGTCCGTGGTCTCCATTCCAGAACTTTCCGGCCCATCGGCCATCTGTTCTGCGTGCTATGTGCCGTACACTGCCACTTTAACGGCTAATCTTCTGGGCTATGTCGATAACTTTCGTTCTTTTACGGATCTCCTCATTTCTGATTCGATCACGTAGACAAATCCTGAGCATAGCCCTCTCACACCCTCTAACACTACAGATTAGTACCTAGTTATTCGGCATTACCGTCTTCTCATATAAAATATGTTTTCTCCGATTTCTTTGGCAGTATTATGGCCAATAGTTTTTATGTGACATAATACATATATCGAACATCATGCCTCTATGATTAGTTATTATATTAGTTAGTTCTATGAAGGCTCATAGCACGAAGAATGGCAAGCCGATGGAGCTGGGAGGATCTGGAGTGTAGACAATGGAAAGATAAACGCAGCGTAGATCGTCCACCGACAAGGTGGACAGACGACCTGATTTGAGAAAGGTGGCAGGACAGAGCAAACCGCTTCCAACTGATAATTTTAAAATATATGGAGGAGGTCTATGCTTAGCAGTAGATTGCTGACGACTGAGATCATGATGATGACGATTATAAGGAAAATGATACTCTTAAAACTGCTCGGTTTCTGGTACTTACGTCATAACAGAAAAACAATCCTGTTAAAAACCATAATACCTGAAAGCAATAAAAAACCGAGTATCTGGTACTGTGGTGGTACAAACCAAGACGGTCTCTAGGCAAAACTATAATACATATCAATTCACAATTAAAAGTTCATAAATAAAGCCGCGAGTAAAAGCCTAACATCCCAAACACCAGCTAAATAAAACCTAAATCAACAAACATAATACAAATAACTTGAAACAAGGCAATGAGTACAACGACTACTAATTCCCGAGTACTGGGACCTAACAATTAATTTCCATTACGATAAGTTTCATACAGATAGACGAAAAGTTGCGGACAATGACAGATGGAAGGGATTTAACATTTAATTATGATATAATACTTAATTTGCTCACAGTTAATTTGAAAAATAGCAGGCTTTGAGGGCTTAGATGGTGAGATTTTTTGTATCCATTATGTTCAGCTTTTATTATATAATTTCTTTTTATTGTAAAATAAAAAGAAATGTCTCTCATGACGGTGAGCGTTTACCTCTCCAATATAAGTCTCGTCAAAATGGCGACGACGATGTGTCAAGTTCCGCCGCGGCATGCACAGTCATTGTTGAGTCTGCGACATCGACTGGGTCTCTCTACCCGGTGCAATGTGACAGGGAAAAGAGGTTAAACTTACTTTATTGGATGTTACTTAGAACTGAAGATTCTGAATTATCTAAGGAATATTATAAAATATTATATTAATAAATCCTCATTACTACGAAACATTATGACAGAGCGTATTTTTCTTAGTACCTATACATATCTAAGTACCTAGTATAGTATAGTATATGTATATACCTATGAATCCTAATTTGCATGTCATTGTTAATTTACAATAATTCTAGATCGAAATAAACTTGTTAGCTACATAGCTTGTGTTACAGTTAAATATAGATGATGAAGACAACTCCTGGACTGTCTTCTACCTAGAGTTAGACATTCTCTTATATTACGATTCGTGTCTTATACCTACAAAGAGTTGGAAGAGTCTAGATTTTTATGTAATCATAAACTTCAATTCATAAGATAACTAAACACATCCTTAGTTTATGTCTAACTGTTGTTATCTTATGAATTGAAGTTTATGATTACATAAAAATCTAGACTTCTAATCATGTGAATAAGATATTATTCCTTACATTACATAATCACACAGGAACGCCTACTAAACGCTTAAGTTGGTAGCAGTGTGTATTGCTATCAGAATTTTGCTAGGAGAATGTGGAAAAGGTATTTTAATGAGGATTGTTGAGTAGTAGTGTGCAACGCGACACCAGGTGAGACAGCAAGTCTTGTGAAGTAGTCAGCTAGTTAGTAGGGCTATTCTGCAAGGTTTGGTTTAGGTAGGTGTTACCGCAGTGACTAGACTCTTCTTAGTAGTAGAGTGCATGTAGAATTAATTATATAGGCAGTGATTTCACTTGGTACATATTTTATCAAGTTTATTGTAAAACTGAGCTAATGCTAGTTTTTTATATAATGATTCATCAAAGCGACTCCCTCTCGCCTGATGGAAAGCGAGATGGAATCTAGAAGCGATGACCATTAATGCAGCCGTAAGCTAATGAGATGAAAGAGCTAAGATAAGCTATAGTTCTACGCAACTAAACTGGCTTTCAAGGTGGTAAGCGAAGTTACTCAACTTCGCTTACCACCTTGAAAGCCTTAGAGCTTCAAGACTAAGTATCAAAGATAAGAAACCAACTACTTTTAAGTCATGAATCGATTTATAGCAAGTGTTTTTAAAATGCTTGATCTACCACTAAGCTCTCTTTAAAGTTAAGTAAAACGACTTAAAAACTTAAACCAGTCGTTGATTTAACAACTCTCAAGAGTGCCAGGTTTCCAACGATCCGTTTCCTGATATATTGTTCTGTAACGTGTCCCCTAATCGAGATTCTAAAACAAATAGGTTTACAGTCACCAAGTAGCAGCACATCGTTAATTTTCCCATAGAGCTGTGGTATTCTTATGTAGAGATACGCTTATAGGAACTCTTCAACTAAAACCGGATTCTAAATTATAATAAATACTATAACTATATTATATCCTGGTATTTGATTTCGGTATCTTTTCAAGTTGCATGGACATATGCTTGGATTATCGATAACATGTTAGGTGGCGTTGCACATTCCTATCCCTATTGACGTTTATGGCCCTACGACTCAGTTGGTAACGCGGTGACTATAGATAGATAATATAATTAGAGGTATTTTACATTACATTATTATTAATAACTATTAGTATCGTTCTTTTATAATATGTTTTTTTATTGAAACATTGTAATTTTATAGAGAAAAAATCACATAGCGGACGGGATTCGAACCCGTGTCTTCCAACAATCCGTGTCAGACGCAATGTGCACTAGGCCACTGAGGCACGAGGTCCGAGCATCGCATTTTAACTCTCTATGTGATTTCAAGCGTCGTATGGCGACGGAGCGACATCTATTGAACAACTTGAGAACATTATTGGTATCGGTTCTGCTTGCATTAAAGCCTTTTTGTACTTAATATTGTATTAAATAATTGTTTGAAACTTTATATTCAATGTAGGTGACAAACTCATAATATATTATATGTCCACCGTGCTGGTGGACGACCTACGCTGCGCTTGCTGGTCCATGGTCTACACTCCAGAACCTTCCGGCCGCATCGGCCATCTGTTCTGCGTGCTATGTGGCCTGCCCACTTTAACTGACTAATCTTCTGGGCTATGTTGGTGACTTTCGTTCGTCTACGGACCTCCTCATTTCTGATTCGATCCCATTTGCGGCCCCTAGTAAGAGACCACGTTTCAGTGCCATAAGTCATCACTGGTTACACACACTCTTGTCTTGTCTTGTATATAGATTTAATTATCTTTTATCTAGACACAGGCGCTAAAAAAGCTAAATATAGTTCAGTAATAAGTAACCGTTGTACAGATGGGCCTAGCAATAGCGTAATGGTAACGTTATCGTATTGTTGTCTTCAGCCGTATACGGTAAAGAGTGTGAGTTATCCGTTCCACACTTGTACTAGATAAATGATAGTTTTCTCTATACGTCAACGATGAACGACACTTACGCAAATATCCCATGCTGGGCCCACAGAAATCGGTTAGTGACATGACTTATTTTAGCGCCAAAGTTTTGCTACAATTTAAAAGTTAGTCTTGCATCTCCTTCTTTGTTATAATTATACGGGCACCGGATTAATGTTTTGTCACTGCTGTGCGCGGATTTAATGAGAATTTATTCCCTACTCACAGTTAACACGTATTTAATACAGGTGAGTTTTTAAGCCGTAACGACCTGATTTAGCGCTTAATTTGAATTGTCAGTCATTGTACTACAAAATATCAAGCGCTACATTGCTATGCATTTATATTTATATTTATATTTACCAAAAACCGCCTCTTGCGCAAGAGGCCTCCACCTGGTAGGTTGGCTCTTCGGTTTCCATCCCGACGGCGCGTGGAAGGAACGTTCATTATCCCCTCACCCAACACAATCCCTCCGCGCAATACATCTAGCAGCAGAGATATCATCATCATCTCAGCCTTAGAACGTCCACTCCTGAACGTAGCCTCCTCCATTTTCCAAAAGGACTGGTTGGAAGAGGCCTGCATCCAACATCGTCTTGCAACTTTTAGCAGGTCGTCTGTCCACCTTGTCGGTGTACGACCTACGCTTGCCAGTGCGTGGTCTCCACTCCAGAACCTTCCGGCCCCATCAGCAGCAGATATATATTTAGCGTATAATATAACAAAGAAGAACATTTTTCGTCCGTATGCAGCAATATAAAGAAATACGGGCCTGAAAGGTTTCTATCAAAATGATTTGATAGAAAAGGAAGTACTATTTTGAAGTTTTAGTTCTATTGAAATAATAATGTTATAACCGAGCACATTGCTATAAATGTATTGCCAGTAGACTAATTAATCTTCAGATTTCTCGAATCACCGTGAAAATGACGAAACCGAAACACTCGTAAAGGGTCAGAGAAGCCGTCTCTAGCTTTCTTCATTAGGGATGCGCCGGTTACTGTCCAAATATCGAACTGGGTGTTTGTTTTTATAACTGACTAACTGCGTCCTGCCGTTACACCCACGTGATGGATGATGATGATAAAAGTATACTATATGTTAATCCAGAGCCTCATCTATCATATCAAATTCATCAAAATTTGTCTAGCCGTTTAAGCGTTAAGAAGTTACAAACTTTCAAACACACGCACAAACTCGCATTTATATTAGTGTAATGCCTCGTCCCGCCTCTTCATTCACGTTAATTACGGTTATATCCAAATAAGGAGATCAGGAATTACCTGTAAATTACGATAAAATGTTTACCCATGTGTTTATCCTGCATATAAGCTGTCACCATTCCTATAGTCATCCAAATCCGCCTACACAAAAGCCTACACTTGTACCCACGGGAAGAAGTAACAAATATCACTCGCTCACTCACAAACTTTTGCATTTATAATATGAAAATGATAATTTAGTATTTGTATCGTTTGACTCAGTAGAATTAGTGAGTTCAGTAGATTTTGACGGTCTGTGATGATGCGGGAGAAGAAGGAACACATTCTGCATAGGACGAAGAGAGGGGAATTCTTATATTATTTCGCAAATTAATATTTGCAGAAAATAAGAGTTGAGAGAGTATGCATTTTTTCAGTTCTACTGATAAAATAATGAGTAGCCGTTTCCCCCAATCAATCTAAAATATCCGGCATAAATTTCCGGATTATTCGTAATAAAACATACCTACGCAATCACTACTTCCACAATTTCGTACTCTACTAATAACTCCAGAGCTTCCCTTTGATTCTGAAATCCTGTAAAATCACTGGTAATATTTCATTAGTATCGGATAACGGTCTGATATTTGGGTAAGATAAGTAAATATAGTTTAAATTGGGTTTCATATCGGCAGCTCCGAGATCGGGAATTGGAATTAAACGTGTTTAGGCAATCGCATTTCGATTTAGCTGCTGCTAATGTGTATCTAACTAAATTATTAACAAAATTGAGGGCATTGATAACTGAATTTGAAGTTGTACGATTTACGCCGCATACTTTTTATACAATATAAACCGGCCAAGTGCGAGTCGGACTCGCGCACGTAGGGTCCGTACCATTTTCTATAAACCTTCCATACAACCGAAATCATTTTTTTGCCGTTTTTATAGATAATGGTCCAGAACCCTTCATGCACGAGGCCGACTCGGACTTGGCCGGTTTTTCAGTATTTGTTGTTATAGCCGCATTAGAAATTCGTCATCTGTGAAAATGTCAAATGTCTAACTGTAACAGTTCATGAAATACAGCCTGGTGACAGACGGACAGATAGTTAGTAACAGTGTCTCGTTTTATCCCTTGGTTAAGGAACCCTAAAAAGCATCCATTTCTATTTATTAACTTGTTGATTTGTATTGTACTTTACTGCTCTATGTTTTAACCAGTATTTCTGCACACTATATATAAATATTAAATTAATGTAACTAAATGATGATTATATTCAGTAAAAAAAAAAGCCCAGGTCAAAAGTACCCTAAACCGACGCTTATGTATGAAAGGATTGATGAGTATAGATGAAGCGAAAGAGATATGTCAGGATCGTAGTAAGTGGAAATCCGTGGTCTCTGCCTACCCCTACGGGAAAGAGGCGTGATTTTATGTATGTATGTATGTATGTAAATTCAGTAGCTGTAGAATTCTTTGTGAATGATTTCGTTCGGGTCGGTTCAGCAGTAATGTTCGCAATACTATGTTCTAGTTTAAAGGGGGAATGGGTCCGATGAAATTGATGCATCTTTCTAAACAGCCATTAAATACCAGGTGGGCCTTGTGCTTGTAATAATACATACAAAAAAACCAATCTTAGATCAATATTATTTAACGATATCATACATACATACATAAAATCACGCCTCTTTCCCGTAGGGGTAGGCAGAGACCACGGATTTCCACTTACTACGATCCTGACATATCTCTTTCGCTTCATCTATACTCATCAATCCTTTCATACATAAGCGTCGGTTTAGGGTACTTTTGACCTGGCCTTTTTTCAGAACGTCTTCAATCTGATTTCGGAACGTCTTCAATCTGATTTCGAGTCGGTCTTCCCCTTCCAACACTTCCGTTTACCCAAACCAAACCATACGACCATACCAACGATATCATTACAATTAAAGTGTATCATAATGTAGTTCCTGAAAATATGAGACTTTCGCAGTAAAAATAGTACACAAAATAAAATCATACAAATTACAACACTATTTTCTATGGGTTGACGTAAATATTTAATCTACTTCCAAGAAGGAGGAGGTACTCGATTTATGATTAATCAGGATTAACTTTTATTGTATCGTCCAGTTTTGATGGGGTTGTAGCTTATGTTATAATAGAACTACTAGTTTTCTTTATAAATTCCATCATCAAATCAAATCAAAATCAAATCTTTTTAGTTAAGATCATTAACAGAAAGAAGGTGTATATTATACTGTCGTTTCATGTATACTTCGTATAATATAAATTCTATACTTCATTATTGGTCTAATAATAATGAAGTATAAGTAGATAAGAAGTATATAGATAAGAAGTAATAAGAATAGAGTAGTAGAGAGTAGAAGTATAAGAAGTAATAGATAAGAAGAAGAAGTATAATCTAATTATAAGTCACTTTGAATCTTTACTATTCTCTTTGTCTCGTTCTGAATCTTTAAAATAATGATCTGTTCATTAAGAAGATCATTAGAAGTTCACATTCTGGCATAATAATGTAATCCACAAACTCAACCGCCTGCATTGTTTTATTTTAATCATCTCACGTACGCAGATTTCGAGTAAAAAGTTTATAACACGGGAAGTCGTAGCGTGTGTTGCTCTCCAACTCCAAAATTCCATTTACAAGTCTTCACGTACCATCACAATATTCCGGTTAATTCGCGAATTCTCCTGTGAAAGTTGATCGGGAAGTTACCCCGTCATTAGCCGACACCAACCCCAATTTACATTGTAATGGCTCAGCTACACAGCCATGGTTGCGTTCTGCGGTTTATGTCAAGGCTTATGATGTTCACTTAAACAATTTTTTGGCCACTCTGTAAATTTTATGGTAGAAAAAAAATATTTTGGCGTAGCCAGGACAACGTAGATATTACAGATTCCTCAGAATCAACACAATGCATGTCCAGTTATCGTCTCTTAGCATTGACCATTTGTAATTCGAAATAACTTTAAAAATAGTCCACCAATTTCCAATGGATACGCCAAATCTCAGTGTTTGTATATATTATATCCGTTCAGTTCAGTTTCCACATCTAAAGTGTAGTGACTTCTCAGAGCCATCGTAGCATAATATTCCACAGTCCTCTGACTGCTACAGAGTACCTACCTCACTCTATTACCATTCTATTAACTTACGCATAGTACCAAAAGTGATGAAATCGATTTTTCTTATAGTAATAATTGCAGCTTTCCCTGAACATCACCCCGGCCTTTATTTATTGCTATGAAGAGATAAGACAAGGAAGCGTCGTCCCACATAGTGTTGACTGCCACACCTGTATGACAATGTCAGTGTCATCCGAAGATGCATAGTTTAAAGTCTTGAATATTTAGCGAGATGTTAGTACACATATCCCGTGGCAGTACAGCATCTCGTGATATTTTAAGTTAAATTTAATTGAATTGAACACAACTTTGTAAAGACGCTGGCAAGCGTACTGATCATGCATGAGTTTTGAGCTATATTGTGGTTTATAGCTATTGCATTGCTTCCTTTGGTTGATCGACGGGTATGTTGATACCGAGATGGGGTGCTGACAATTTAAACTTCTGGAGCTTGTTGCTATTTAGTTCACTATTATTATTCACACCAAACAATTTAATACAGACATAGTTAAGTTTCGAGTTAATTACTAATATATTACAAACAATCACCCAAGCGTTATGAATGCCGGAACGGAAGTAGTATTACTTCCGATTATAGGCCACAGATAAAATATATGCCAAGAACAACAAATGGTGTTGCATGTATTGAAAATAAGTGTGCGTTCAGACGCCACAAGTTCAATTCTCTCTGTCTTCTCATTATTGAGATATGATACGCAGAAATCTTTAGATCGAAAAAGTCTTCAGGGGCCTTACTATCAGCTTCGTAAAAACCATGCAAGTTCCGTGCAGTTCTTAAACCTGTCATAAACAGTTTTGAATGAAATCATACCATGACGCTCATTTAGGTGAACTGTTTGAATATTGTTTTCTCACAGGTGAACGAATATATTGTCTCTGGCATTCTAATAATTTACTATATCCAACATTGCAGACGCCTAGACGTTTGTAAGATAATAAACTGAGTTGATTTAAAGCGACATGTTAACGAGAGTCCATACAAAAAAAACAGGTGAACGGGTATTCTACGGTTCTTGAATAGTAGGCCTAGGCAGGCCTGCTTTAAAGTCGTCATGGTACCAATAAACCGTGCAGTTGTTTAGAAGGCCTGCTTTAAGAGCTCATAGTAGAAGGCCCCAGAAGGAGCGTCACGAAGTAGGTACATGGCATGTATGTCGATAAAAATTAATGTAAAAAAACCTTATTTTGTATGAACTGGTATCGTCACCATAACACCGCAACCGCGGCAGTCTGGCAAAGCATTAAAACGCCCTCTCGTAACAGATTCTTAGGGGTGGAGATTAAAATAATTGTTTTATTTTAAGTTAGGCGGTTCGTATTGTTTTAGCTATTGAGTCTCCAATTTTGGTAGATTGCGAGCGAGTCTTCATTTTGGAATTTATTAGGCATTTTAAAAGTCCTACTTTGAAGTTACTATTGCTTGAGAAATGTTCAATTTTACTCGTCACTAAATTTGGTAATTTCACAAATAGGTATCATAACATGAGTACCTTTGGCACAAAGAAATAATAATAAAGGTATAGGTATAATAATAATAATAAATAATAATAATATATAATAATATAATAAATTATACATAATAATAATAATAAATATAATAATATATCTATATAGTCGAAGAAGGGCAAAGGATACTTTTTATCCCAAAAAAAAATTATGGGAGATTGTCACTATAATGCGCGCGGGTTCAACTAGATCACTAGATTCAAGGGATGAAGTAATTTGGAGAAGAAAAAAAGATTATACGTAATTATGATTATATTTTCTGTGGAACTGTGTAGTTAGGCTGAATTTTCGCCATACCTATATATTCCATAACTAGATGACCCGCCAGCGGCTTCGCTCGCTTCTCGGTCTTGGTGTAGTGGAAGTGCCGTTTTGGAACCTCGAGGTCATGGGTTCGATCCCCGGGTTGGACAATTATCGGGTTTTTCTGAGAAAGAATGATATTCTCAACAGTCCAGAGACTGGGTCAGTACCCCGTAGATATCAATAGGCTCCCCATAACATGATCACATGACCAAAAACATATACATATGGCGAAACGTAGACGATGAAAATACCGCTGCTTAACCCTTCGAGAATGGGGTATATTCTGGCTATGCAAAAGTATCGATTCACTCAAGACCGCTAGACTGATGGTACCGCCCCTCGGTTCCACCTCCGCGTGGTGATGAGGAAAAGATTTATATTAAAATATACCGCTGCTTACCCCTTCGAGGATAAATAGGCGAAACTATTTGTTATGTTGTGTTTGACAATAACACGTAAGTATTGCGGGCGATTCACTTAAGACCGCTAGACTAATGTCACCTCCGTGGTGAGGGCGGCATCGCTCGGCTACTGTCGGCTGAACAACAAAGATCCATCTTTGTTGTTGATGTCATGCCAACTCTAACGCCGAGAACGTCTAATATATCGATCTGTCAAAATCATTCAGTGCTTTTGACTAAGCTATCCTGAGACATCTTTGACAGAAAATAAGTCATCATTACGATCTTGACGTAGGCGGAGATCTTGTTATTTTGTCTATGCTGTGCCCTAGAATATTAGGCTTTTTCACCCGTGTGGTGATGGATGATGATGATGAAAAGTAGCCTATGTGCTATTCCAGACTCTAATATATCTCTATGCCAAATTTCAACCAGATTCGTTCAGCCGTTCTGCCCTGATTGAGCAACACACTTCCATTTATCCATCTATCCATAACTTTCACATTTATAATATTAGTGGGAAGTGGGATAATTTTATGCTTCTACTCGTAAATCAACTGTTTTTACATTTTCATTATCAATAACAAAATATCTTATAGCTTTGATGTTTTTTATGGGTGTACTAAAATAGTCTACATATATTAAGAAAAGAGTTTACAAACTCGAAGATAAAACGTTCTATCTTTGGTTTTGTGAAAAGCTTTTATCGTGGACCTTTAACGATGCTTAGAACTGGTATGAAGAACTTTCGTTTCCTACAAAAAAATACCGTATTATTTTAGGACCTTTGTAAAAACATTCCATAGTTCAAAGTTCAATATGTACAAGGTCATAAACTGGTAAAAATATATCTTTTACGAGAGCAGGTCTAGGATGAAGTGATCACATCTTTGCCGTGGTCCGTTTTGCGATAATTTTGCTCACAGTGCTATCGTCTACCAAAGCTGGTCCGAGAAAAATATCGCGATTTTGACAGCTCGTGGCACTGTAAGCGTGTTGTTAATTCGGACCAGAGTTGTAGCAATAACGAGCCATTTGCGCGCGAAAAACAAATTCATAAAAATATCGTGCATAGTGTGAAGGTTAACTATGTGGTGTGTGGATTAAAAAGAAATAATGGAATGGATGGACCGACTTTTACAACTTTTACATCAAAAACAAGGGACCCCAGTAAAGACATTGTAGAAATAAACAAACACCTGTCACTTTTGACAGAACGCTCATGACGATTATGGTGTAGAGCATGGTTCATGTAATCGTCAATATGGCGGCAGTTAAGACGTCATCGATGACGTAGCGTGGGCCATCGTAATCACGCTCATGGTGAAAGGGACCGACTTTTATCGCGCTAATATCGATTATAGCCAATTGGGACCGCAGTGCTTCAGTTCAACTGCTGTCAAGAGTATTGTGTTGGTAATCACTGAGTGGCCAACTTTTTAATGCATATAAGTGAAGAGACACGCACCTTTTTTATTCTTTTTATGAGATAGGTTGGCATACGAGCAGGCTGCTCACCCCATGGTAAATGATCGCCGTCTCCCACGGACATCCACAATGCCAGAACTCACGTGGATGCGTTGCCGGCCTTCGAGGAAGGAATAACCTTGAAACCGGGCGCAGAAGGTGCACCGGCCACCGCCTAAGGCGAGCGTTGAAGATGCTTCGCCGCAAGGAGAGATTTAATATATTTTTAGCTATTAGCGATTTTTGAGTAGGGGGTACTCTTCCTAAAAAAGGGGGAAGTTTGCGGCGGCGCTATTTACCCGACGATTTTGATAAAATTTGGTATACACATTAGGAACCTGATTTCAAGTTCAAGTGGTTGGCGAAATAAGAGGTTGTGTAAGTTTAAAAACTGGACGATTTTGGTAATGTCCGGCAAAAACATTTGGTACCTTCTGCAGATAGCTCAGACTGCGAAAAATTGCCGCTCATAAGGCTATGCTCGCGATGCCTGTTCGCAATACTACTAGTTATTAATTAGTTACGTTCCCGTCAATGCATTGTCGAATGCGTAATCGAATCCGTGACATATAAACGGTATTTGGAATCTTAAAATACTATATACCTATTTTTTCCTCCTTTACTTCTTCTTCTTGAACGTTTCCTCATGACTGAGGCTTGAGGCTACCTCCATGAGTGACCGTATGAACTATGTTTCTCCAAGTATTGTGGCACTCGGATTGTCTCATAGCAGTTGATACACGTGCCTTACTTGTCTCATTGACATTGCAATTCTCTTGGTTCAGAACTCCAAACTAAACTAATGAACTAAAATTTATTTTGGTTATACCTATTATGCTAGTTCATATTCTTATTCAAGCTAAAGTCCTAATTAATATAACGCTTTCAAATGACCGCTGTTCAAAGTTGAAAATTTGCCATATCTGTTCGATCGTGGGTATGATTACTGCTAGAAGTGCGTCGTACCTACACAGTAATATCGGCTCCGTATAAAAAAATCTCTAAAATTATATTTGTGCATAGAAACAGTGAAAAACGTTTAATATGTGTTCACAACGTACTAATACATTGTTGTGCCTGTAAACTATTGAAACAATTGCATAAACAAAGTGCAAAACCCGTTATTAAATTTGTGATTAATTTTATGTGCCAACGCCAAAATCCGAACCAAAACATCTAAATCAACTAATAATATCATTCACCAAACTAAAAAACGCTAACTGGTGAAATTTTGTGCAAAAGTGTTGAGTAAATCAAGTGATTTTTACAAAAAACACTAATATCAAGCCGTTAAATCACGTTCGGTTCAATTTGAATTAAAGTTGACCTTTGAACCCAATCGAGTCTTGCAAACCACATAGGTGTCGTGTATTCAAAACACTACGGCTGCAATTAGCAAAATTCGCACGCATCGGTATATGTCATCGTGATCTCGCGGTACAGATGAACGACGGCCACACTCACCTGTAGCCCAGTATCAGGGTTCGAATCTTCCCAACAGGTTAAATCAAAAATATTTTTTTGTGAAGAAAGTTTGCTGTAGTAGTTTTTACAAGTCATAACAAACTGTCCGATCAACAGGACCCGAGATCGAAAATCATTTTTATTAGTTGGAATTGCATATAAATAATCTAATAAATACGATGATGGATCATACTAACGAATGCAATGTTAACTTTAATATTCGACATCCGCAAAGAGCAAGTTCTACAGGCAACCTGACCGACTGCTCGATAAATATAAGCTTACCATTGACCGATATAGATAAAAGCGAATCAGATACAAGCGCAAGGTGTAAAATGGAATATTTAGAGAAACAAATATTGTCGGCGAACGAGCAAGTAGACGAGTTGCTCTTAGAAAATGGACAACTTAAAAAACAACTAGAAAAGAGTTTGAAGGTCATAAATATGTACAAAAAATTTGACTTTGGTGAGATCCAGGGATCACCAATAATTGGAAGGAAGAGAAAGCGAATACGTACCTCAATGGGTGTAGAAGGAACCCCAAATTCTAGAGCATCGATATTTACAGAGCGGCAACAATTTATATACGAAAAGCAGCAAGAAACCATAGAAGAACTAAACTTAGAAATTATAAAGCTACAAAAATGGCTTCAAGAAGAGAAAGATAAAAATGAAAATATTAATGAAGGCAAGAGGAAAATACACAAGTTAATGAGACGTAGCAAAACTATTATAACTAAAATCTCTCACAGCTCGCAAATGGCGATACAAAAGAAAATAAGAAACTTTGCACGAAAAATACGCAACCTTGAAAAACAATGTATAGAAGAAAGACAAGAAAATAAGCAGCTGAATCACAAAATATCAGAATTACAAACAAAACAACATTATGAATTAAAAAAACCTATTGGTAACACCAAGATAATAACTAGACAACAAAATAAAACAAATGTAAAAGAAAACAAAGAGAGCAAAGACATCACAAACGTCAAAGTAAGAAGAACCATTATTTTTTCTGATTCAATAGGAAAAGGTATTGCGTCCAAAATAGTTCGTAAAATTGACGAAAATAGCGTAGTTATCAATTATTGTCAACCAGGCGCTAGTTATTTTAAGATTCTAGAAAACTTTTACGATAAGACAAAAGATCTAGAAAGCGGCGACATAGCTGCAATACTGATAAATAAATATGATGATGCATGTTATCCTACAACGAGAAATCAAGATTGCATAAAATTATTTAGGAAAATAATTGATAGCAAGGAAAGGAAATTCAATATAATAGTAACTGGAATTCGCTACGACAATATTAGTGACATAAATATATACAATATTAACAAAGAACTAGCTCAATTAGCAAGCATGGCAGACAATGTTAGATATATAGACCCTAATATGAGAGATAGTAAGGGCAAGATGTGTAGTTACAATGGTTTTAAGAACTTTGTTGAAGAAACAATAATACTATCAACAAGAGATAGAAGATTTCAGAGAACATCTACTCTGAAATTTATCACTTGTCAGTCAATACAGTCAGAAAGTACCTTGAGTTCGGATACTAATAACCTGAATTTTCAAAACAACCAGGGGACCTGCAAAAACATATAACAGTTATTCATGCAAACGTACAATGTATAAATAATAAATATTTACAGATTGAAGACTTTCTAAAAGACTACGATTGTGATATATTATGCTTAACCGAAACTTGGGGTCAAGATGACCGTGTAGATGCTATGGTTATTCCTAACTGTGAGCTTGCAGCATACTTTAATAGAAAATTCTTCATACACGGTGGCGTGGCAGTTTTTGTTAGAAATGATACAGATTTTAAGATAAGACATGACATATCTAAACTGTCGTTTGAGATGAATTTTGAGTTAGCGGCAATTGAAATAAAAGTGTATAAATTAATAGTGATAGCTGCTTACAGACCAGATAAAGATATAGATCTCTTTTTTAAAATATTAAATAAACTGTTACTAAAATTGAATAAAGAAGGCAAAAAAATTGTTATTGCAGGGGATTTCAATCTAAATATTTTGAAGCTTGACAAACATGTAAAACGACTTTTTAAAATTATTTCCAACTTTAACTGTAAATTTGTTATTAAGGAACCAACTAGGATAGATAAAACCAGTGCTACTTGTATTGACAATTTTTTGGTAAATTTTGACTCTTGTGAAGGCTTTGTATTAAATCGCAAAATAGCAGACCACAGAATAATAAAGTTATCAATATTTGATAACTCTATTAGGAAGATTGACATTGATAAAACTACACGATTTAGAAGACAAATAACATTAAGGAATAAAACTTATTTTCATTATCTTGTTAATAACGAGTATAAGCACTTAAAAAATCAAATAATGTCGTGCGAGGACCCTGAAGTAGGAATGAGGATTCTGCAAGATGCAATTAAATACTACTACGATGTGGCTTTCCCTATGAAAAAAATCAGTAAAAAATATAAAATTAAAAAATGGACTACACAGGGCATAGAAATATCAAAAAAAAGCCTAGTAAAGATGGAAATGTTACAAGAAATTCAGCCATGTAATAGCCGATTGATATACATTCGCAAAAACAAGAAAATTCTTCGAAAAGTTTTCATTGCTGCAAAAAATATACAATATAGATACAGGATAAAGAGTGCTAAAAATAAAATTAAAGAAACCTGGAACATAATAAATGAGCAAATAAAATTTACTAAAAAACGAAATAACAAGAAACCTATACGAAGTATCATAAATGAAAACGGACATGAGGTAACAGATTATAAAGTCATTGCTGACACATTTAATAATTTTTTCATTAACATTGCTCAAAAGCTGACATGTAATGCCGAAATTGATGCTAAAAAATGTATGACATATTTAAATATAAAATCTAAGACACCAAATACAATAAAATTTGACAAAGTAGACGCTAAAGAACTATGGACGATTGTAAAAAACATGAAACCAAAAACTACGCCTGACTACCTTGACATTAATTCTAAGACATTAAAAGACCTTATATTAGAAAATAATTATATGATGGAATTGTTATTGATAATTATCAATTTTTGTTTGCAAAGAGGCACGTTCCCAGATTGTCTGAAATATGGCAGAGTTATTCCTTTACATAAAAAAGGTAACGAAAATGAACTTAATAACTATAGACCCGTATGTATACTACCCACAATTTCAAAAATATTAGAAAGTGTAATCAAAAAGAGGATTATTAATTACTTTGAAGGTAATGATTTATTTACCAATGCTCAATATGGTTTTCGTCCTGGGAAGTCAACGGAAATGGCTATCAGAAACGTTGTATATTTCATCTTAGAATCATTGGACAAAACCATGAAATGTGCAAGCATTTATTGTGATCTGTCCAAAGCTTTTGACTGTTTAAGACATGACATACTACTTTTGAAGCTCCAGTTTTACGGTTTCGAGGGACAGGAACTAAATTTGATGAAGACTTACTTAGAAAATAGATCTCAAATCGTGTCAGTAAACAATATTAATTCAGCAATTGGACATATAAATATCGGAGTACCTCAAGGCTCCATTCTTGGGCCAGTATTATTTTTAGTATATATTAATGATCTTGTTAATATCATGCCTGAATGGACATACTTGAGTTTATTTGCAGACGACACACACGTGGGAATTAATGACAAAAATTCAAATGAATTAGCCAGAAAAGGAGATGAGGCATTGACAATTCTTAAAGAATGGTTCAGCGCAAATGGTATAGTCCTCAATGCTGACAAAAGTGTTGTTATGAAATACCAGTCACGCAAAGTGGCTAAAGAAGAGACAGGCTTGAAAGAAAATGTATTCCTTGGATATACCATTGATAACACTATTAGCCATTCGGCGCACATTCAAAAAATATGCAAAATACTAGCTAAAGCAAATTACGCTATATTTAAACTGAAACCGCTTTTAGATAAAGCTGCTATATTTTCAGTATACTATGCTTATGTACAATCACGCTTGAGGTACGCTATAACTGTCTGGGGAAACGGAGTAGATATAATAAAGGTGCTTAGAGCTCAAAAAAGAGCAGTAAGGACAATGCTTGGACTGAGGAAACGCGCACCAGTGAGGCAGCACTTTAAAGAAAACAAAATTATGACTGTTATATCTATCTACATTTACTCTTGCTTATTAGAGATATATAATGAAAAAACATTGTTAAAAAATGAGTATAAATATTCAATCAGGAAACAAGACACATTAAAAAAACCACTACACAGATTAGTGAAGGCAAAAAAGCAAGGAATATATAACAAAATATGTATGTTTAATAAATTGCCACAGAATTTAATTAATTTGCCCTTCCATGTTTTTAAAAGACATATCAAATATTTCTTCATTGAACATCCATTTTACTCCCTAAATGAGTTTATGAGATTTCCTCTTTCAGAATCCTCATTTATGTGTGAAGTAGCATAATGACATTGTAAAAATAATTGTGTATTTTATTGTTTAATTTTTGTATTTATAATAAGTCTATACCAATAATTATTCTAAGTTCATATAAGATAAATTGAATATAACATGTAAAAATTTGACGTACCCAGTGTAACGAAATGTTATAAGGTGAATAAATGAATATGAATATGAATATGAATAATATGAATATGATTAGCGCATAATTATCACTCGATAGTTTTCTATCTCTAAATGATTAGGGCAAACAAGAATTAACTTTACAAATGGGATACTTACTGTATATTGCATTTATAGCGATCTCTCGATA
The DNA here is from genome assembly GCA_917880725.1 of Selenia dentaria. Classification (NCBI taxonomy): domain Eukaryota; kingdom Metazoa; phylum Arthropoda; class Insecta; order Lepidoptera; family Geometridae; genus Selenia; species Selenia dentaria. Next base: position 30,466,435 of record OU862885.1, on the reverse strand, counting down.
TTTCAGCACAGTTACATTCATAGTTTACGCGTAAACATGCAACTGTGTAAAAATGTCGAGAACTCAAAATAAATACTTCTTCTTCTCTCGGTGCCTCTTCAATCAATGAAGGTTGGCAATCAGCTTTCCGTACTCATCTTTATCCTTCGCGAGGCGAAAAAGTTTAGCGGCACTCGCAATCCCTGTCCACTCCCTGATGTTTCGTAACCATGATTTGTTCCTGCGACCAGCTCGTCTCTTTCCCGCAACTTTTCCCATCATTATTAATTGAAGAAGGCAATATCTGTCATGTCTAAGTACATGGCCCAAATATGCTACTTTTCTTTCTTTAACGGTAATCAATAAATACAATACATAGTACATTACATGGTACAATACATTGGTAACTCTGTGGGTCCAAGAAATCGCCATCATGCTCCTGTAGGCCCACATCTCAAATGCTTCTATACGTATCCTGAGTTGCTCGTTTATAGTCCAGGCCTCGCATCCGTATAGAAGTATGGACCTGATATAACAATGAGGAAAAAAAAGAAAAATACAATAGATCGTATATATCGCGTTTCTTTTGTTTAAATTTGATGATTGCCTTTGTTGATTTTTTCCCCGCTATTCATTTATAATATAAGTATGATAGATACATTACTTTCTCCATAACTTCTGTAGGCATAACCCGTAACATGACACTAATATATTAGAACGCGGCGTGAGATTCGCAAACTCCTGTCAGCGAAGTTACAAGCATTAAAGCCTAATAAAAACTTTGAAGCGCCGCTTTTGCTCGGCTCGGCGTGTGTTTTTAATTAATATTAAATCCTCATACATCGCTGATGGAGCCCGTGAGCACCCGAAATAATGTACAAGTGTGTCAGTGAATAAGGTTACTACTGAACGAATAATCTACCAACTGCATAATCTGCGCACGTGCCTTGTACGATGTCTAAACCTTGACCATAAATTCGAAGCAGGTTTATTGTATGTTTATTTTAGCCGCTATAGATAGATAGATAGAAAACTCTTTAGTTGTAATAAAATATAAAAGAGAAAAACATACGATAGAAAAAAATATAACATAGTTGTACAAAAGGCGGTCTTATCGCTTAAAGCGATTTCTTCCAGACAACCTTTACCTATAATGACTCCTTAATGTGTAGCGATTGACTTGTTCAAAAATATAAAGTGAACTAACGAGCAAAAATTTACTTATGAAAGTCATTCTGTTAATACCAAAAACCATAGTCATGTACCACTAAGAAGTACATTTCTAAAAATAAGATTATTCTATTCAATTTTAGTTATTTTTAAATTAGTAGGAGCACCAAGCGGTCGGCAAACGTAGCGTAGGACGTCCTGAGGCACGGTGGAGTGACGATCTGCGCAAGACGGCTGGCAAAAACTGGATGCGAGTAGCCCAAGATAGACCTAAGTGGCGTGCAATTGGAGAGGCATATGACCAGCAGTGGACTGCTACAGGCTGATGATGAGGAGCACCAAGTTACGTGACGTAAATGATACGATAACATTACACTTAACCAGATTTTCGTGCTCAGCCCTCTGATAGGTAATTTTATCATCGAAGAACTTACTGATTTTCACATTCTGATTGCGAGCGTTAAGTCCTGCACTGACGTCCCGCTTGGGGTGTATTGTGCATTTCTTATTCTTATTCTGATTGGGTTCTTATTGTGATTGATTTTCAAATTTTTCATAATAGTGTAGTGTACGAAACAATAATAGACTGTCTAAAGTATACAGCCTATAGTACAGTATAAAGCCTGCACCAACGTGGACAGGACATACAAAATTACTATAAGATAACAAGTAGACAAAAACAGTGTAATATTTGACATCTAAACGACGTTAACTTGTTGACTCAAGCCATGCATACTATATACATATACATAATACATCAATTAATATTTATATTATTCTCCCTTCCTTTCTGCAGTGGAGTCTCCACAAAACATGAATTTTAAGAATCATAATTATTATGATGCATATTCTGTAGGCGAAAGAATTATACTATAGATGCCTACCGAAAAAAAGGAGAAAACTTAAGGTATAGATAGAAACGCAACTAATAAACATAGGGTTTTCTAAACATTCACTTGTAATATTTTCTGGGGTTCTTTTTGGTATTTTAGTATTAAAATTCTCGTAAGTTTGACACATATTACTATCACTAACTATAACTATATTAACCAGTAAGACACTCACGTTAGGTATCGAATACATCGAACGGCTTTCGAGCATATCCAATGCTCATCTTCAGGGCCAGTGCACAGCGGCATCTGCGAGCTACTTGCGGGCACAAATTTTTTGGTATTGACACTATGAGTACTTATAAAGTTTAAATGGTTTGTCGTAACCTCCGCTACTGTCCTACGCTTCTTGTTCAGATGTAAATGAATTTGCGGGTAGGTATCACAAGCCAAAACTAATTGCGTTGTGGACTCTCCATTGCAATTTTTATCTGTTTTCGTCCGCAAACAGTCCAGTACATGGGATGGGTCAACGATTTTGAAACGAGTTTCATGTAATACATTATAATCATATTGTGTGGTACGGTGTGGTGCCAAACAGTTTGTTTCTTAATATTTGTACAATAATTATTGTGTTTGGATTTGATTTACCTCAGGTAAATTTGACTACATTTCCACGTTGAATAGATATGCTTTTTTTTGTGCGAAATGGTGATGGTGATCAGCAAGGACACAAAAATCAAATCAGTGGAAGGTTTTGTGGTTCGTCTGTCTAAGAAGATGCGAACATCTTCTTAGATAGATCCGTTGTCCGCTGAGTTTTGACTCCACACACCAGGCCATTTCAGGCCACACACGCACCTCTACAGGAATGCACCGCTTCATGCGAGACGTCCAGATGAGAAAAAGAAGTCCTGACTACCTCGTGAGCTCATGTTATCGAACGATACGAATAACTCCGGGGCAAATCAGAAGTAAAGAACGAACTTTCGATCATGACAGCACAGGAAGTGCTAAACTATGCTGCGTATAGTTGTCCTCTAATGCAATCTGCGCAGGGTAAGAAATACCGCGGAATAGTTGCTCCTTGAGGTCCACCAGAGGCAAGGAGCAAAAACGCTCGAGATATGCCCAGAGGCTGAAGAAACACGTCAGTCAGCGAGTCATTCTTACACAAACCACAGACCAGCACAAGACATTGTTAATACATGACAGTGCAAAGCAGTTCTTCTTGACGTCACGCCTTTTAAAAGTAACCCTGGATCTTATTCACCAGCATCAGGAGTCACACCACCACATTTTAGTCTCCGACATAAATGATTCAGTGCAACATTATATCGCCTCTAAATAAATAGTGTTATTAATTATAATATATTAAAGGAGGTTTGCCGTTTTCAACCCACAGTTTCAACCCACGAGTATTAAATTCCGTTTTCAACCTAACATGAATGCCGTTTTCATCCAATTGAAATATAAAATAATTAATATTCCGTGTTGGTATTCCGTTTTCATACCATCGAAAAATAATAAAATAAATGTTCGGTTTTCAACCTACGGAAGATTCCGTTTGCTACACACAACTTATAACAAGTAATTACTATTATGTATCCTGTGATCCTGTACTATTGCGATTACGTTTGGTATGATCAGAAGAATAAAATCAAAGTAGTTGTCTTATAAAAGAAAATTGAAGAAAAAAAATAGAAACAAAAATAATTTCAAATACAAAATGTTCAACTGTCAAACATTAAATGTATATATCCATAATATTCGGATAATGGCTTATTTTAGATTATAAAATGTAGAATAATGTGTGTAATAAAATAGAATTGACATATATATTGTTGGTTGTCAAATATTAGTGTTGTGCGCGTTCAGAAATTTAATTTGTTTAAACTAAGGAAAATATATCAAGCTACATAAATATACAATGACTTAATTAAAAAAACGTCAAATCGATTGATCTCACTGAATCATTCCAGCCGTGCGATTCTGTATTGATTCGCCGACGAGCTCACCGATGTCAAATACTTTGAGATATTGTGCTTGTACACAAGGTTGTTTTTCCAACGTTTCTTGTCATCACGTCATTTGTTTCACGGATGTTGTCAAAGATGCAACGATGTTTGCTCTTAGATATTCAAACGGCAGATTATCCTGTCCATTCAGGCACAGTCAGTGTATTATATAAATTTTTACGACGCAAGATTTAAACTCATTCAGATCAATTGACTGAATTGATTTTGAATAATACATTCAAATCAATTGACTGTGTAACAAACGAAGTTAAAAGCACTAATTATCTATTAAACTCCATAATGTGGGTACGAGATATACTGGCGGTACGTTCGTAATCAGTGTTCATAATTATGAGACGGTGGAATATTATTGTTCTTTACAACCACATTAGAAAAAAACAGTATAGGTATATTTGGTTTTTCAACAATAGTCCTAACACAAACTACTTTTGAAATTACAAAGTAACGGAATCGTTACCGTATTGAATAAAGATATAGTCGGAAGAAAAGCAAGTGAGCATAAACGAAACACACATGGTATGCCAATGTGCTACCCACTTTAAGTGGGCATTTTACTTTCCTCTTCTTCATTGGATTAGCCTGGTTTACCACCGTAAAATTTACAAGTGAAGGTGGTCTCGGCAGTCATCATGCTTCTAAATCTAAACTAACAAAACTATACAATAGAACGCGCTTGGTGATAAAAAAATCTGATGTGTTACGTGATTCACGCGACGATATTTAAATGAAAATTTTAAATATGAGTTAGTTCTCATTCTGAAGATTCCAATGATCCCTTATAGTATGTATATAAAATATGCCCTTTGAGTTTAAACAAATTCAGTTTCCGATTCGTCTTGCCTTCGCCTTGACGATTAACAAATCACAAGGCCAATCCTTGACTGTTTGTGATCTCAACTTAGAAAATCAATGTTTTTCTCATAGTCAACAACATACGCTTTATTTAAAACAAAAATATAAAGTGTATACATTATTTAAAAAAAAAAACATGTCGTATATCACAAGGTGCTTCAATGAAGATAATTAAACCGAGTGCATCGCATACTGCACAATAGGTATGTACGAGTACATAGTTTAATTCAATAATGTCTTTCTGACAGGCGATTGATACGTGCCTACACATATTTTTTGTACTTTTTTACTCCATTTTGTGTTATTATCTTAATGAAGTAGTGAATTTAATATTTTTTCTGTATTCATTGTAGTTATCTACCTACTGACTTCCAAAAAAATGAGGCGGTACTCTCAATTCGACTGTATTTGTTTTTTAATAATTATTTTTTAATGTTTGTACCTCATAACTTTTGACTGGGTGAACTGATTCTCAAATTTTTTTTTGTTTGAAAGCTGGTGTTTCCCGTGTGGTCCCATTTAAATTTCATTAAATTCGGTGCAGTAGTTTTTGATATACACGCCAATAACTGAATAGAATGGAAGTCAGTATTATTTTTTCAAATTGTACTTGTTTCCATAAAATCATATATTAAGTTCAGCTAATCTGTAACACGATATTCATTGACTATTAGGCGATACGAAGTTCCCCGGGTCAACTAGTTGTAAATAAATATGAATCAGTTAATGAACGTTTCACAAGTAATACTATTAAGGAGTCATTATAGTGACCAAAATAAACTAATACAGCTTTAGACAAGTACATTTTCACGTCTCTTACACCACATTTTCCTCAGTAGCTAAGCTCCGAGATTATTCTCGCAAAACTTATCCACGAAGCTGGCAAGCACTTAGTCTAAAGCCCATGCTTTAGCCGTCTGCTTGCTTAATTATTTAATAACCGAGACGTTCATATTTTAAACGTTTTCTTACACGATGAGGTGTGTTGAAACTTCATAACTTTGAATGGTGGGTAGTTATGGTTCATTATAATAAGGTTTTGTGGTTTCCACACATACATTCAGCAAAAACGTAATGCATATACAGGGTTATTGGTAATTAGACCGGATCCTTTTAAGGGGTGGTAGGGAATGCCATTTGCAACAATATGACTGTACATTGTGATATCCGGAAATGAATCATTTCTGTGATATTCTTTTTTTTTATTTTTTTTTGGAAAATCCAGTTCACTAGCCAAATCACAGAAAAAGAAGTTACACAAGTCCAATAACGTTATCAAGGTCGAAATTTAATCGTAATAAAGGGTTGCCAAAGAGCGTCTGAACAGTACGATGCGCTTGAGCAAACTGGGTTCTCATTGCTCGTTCAACAAACATAAGCGAGAGGGAGACGGCGCATTCAACATGGATACCGTTGTCTAAAACCCTTTCTCGGAATGTCTCTACCTGGGTCTTTGTTATCGCATTATTTCTGCAATTGTGCAATAAAGTGCTAATTTTTTTACCTCGTTGGATAGCTAAAGACTTGTAGATGTTTTTTAAATAAAATGCAGACTTAATTTACTATCGTTTTTGTAGAGAAAATAAAGGTTTTTGTAAAGCATCTTACAAAAATTATCTAATAAAAATTATGAAAAAGCCTCTAGTTTTTGGATGGATCTACATTAGTACGATATTATTGTTTATTATTAAGAGCTGTAACAAGGTTTCTCTAAAACTGCGAACAGAATTGAAATCGGTTGATTACTTTTTTTTTTATTGAATTTTAAAGTAGTAAAACTAGATTTTCCAAAAATAAAATAAAAAAAAAGAATATCACAGAAATGATTCTTTTCCGGATATCACAATGTACAGTCATATTGTTGCAAATGGCATTCCCTACCACCCCTTAAAAGGATCCGCCGCCTTATTGTCTAACTTGAATGAAAATGAAATGTCACTTCATTCTCATTCCCATTGATGGTTCCAGCCAATAGGCTTGCAGCGTTTCGCCCCGAACGGGATTCAAATGTCAAAATGAAGCCCATTCCCATTCTCCGTAAAGATGGACAATAAGGCCGCCGGTCTAATTACCAATAACCCTGTATACATAGTATAAAACAAAGTCGCGTTACAATAGTACAGGCGTGCGATTCTCTAAGAGCAAACATCGTTGCATCTTTGACAATATTCGTGAAACAAATGACGAGATGACAAGAAACGTTGGAACAACAACCTTATGTACAAGGGCGCTATCTCACAAAGTATTTGACATCGGTGAACACGTCGACGAATCATTAGAGAATCGCACGGCTGTTCCGCGTCCGTATGTATGTATATCCGCCTTCTCCTTGTAAACTACGGAACGGATTTTGAATGCAGTTTTCACTATCAATTAGATAATTTTTCACGGAAGGCTTAACATATATAGCGGAAGGCTTAGCATACATATTCATTCATTTATTCTAATATTAATGAATCAATTTATTTGTAACTAAAACACAGTACAGACAAATTAATATAAACAAAATCAAGGTGTTTGTTATGACAAATACCTTGATTTGTGGTGTGGGTTGGGACCCAGCCTAAGCTCAGCAAAATGCTAGTTGCAAGCAACCAGCGCTGGTCTTCCGCTAGGATGGGGAGGTGACCTCACGCATGTGCTGAACCTACGTCAAACAGCGCGTGCACAATACAATTAAATACATAGCCAAAAGTGCATATGAAAATTATTTAATAATACATTATTAAATATTTTTTAATAATATATTAATATCACCATTATAAATAATATATTATTAAATAATTTTCATATGCACTTTTTATAATTTTTTAATTAAAATTTTTTAAAAGCCTGGTATAAGCGGATGATATCAAAATTAGTAAGCTCTAATGGAGACTTATAACTTTAATATAATTATTATTTTTGAACCGGCAGTACTGCCACGAACGATACAAGTCGACGAAAACTTGTATCCTCAACATTAATCAACCATCAAATAACATCGCATCGGCAATGTACCCAGTAGATAAGATTTACTTTGTAGTAAAGATTGTATTATTTTGGAATTTGTCTATAATTTTATATACCTTTATATATATGTGTGTGTGGATTATGCGATTAGGGCTCGATCTGTGAATATTCCGTGAACGCTTAATTACGTTCCCATCCCAGAAACCATTGCAATTTTTGGAATTTAAAGTCTGTAATGGTAATTTCAGGATTCATTTCTCAACTTGCAGGGTAATAACCTTGTTTTTTGTAAAGTTTCATTACTCTATGTTAACGAAAATACCTGCAACGAAGTATATTACTATATTACAGGTTTTTGAGTGAGTTTTAGAGTATTTAACATGGCCGTATTTTATTTATTTGTTTTTAAGGAAAACCAACAGCTGTATTAGAATAACTTAGAAATTAGACTTAACATTACAAAAGCCAATAACAGGTTCTCACGAATAGTAAATAATAACTAAGTGCAACTGAAGAATAACAGTAATTGAGAAATGGGTATATTATGGACAAAAAAAATAATTTTAATTATCTAACTATCTAATTTTGATTGAGGCGCGGTCCAATCCGAATTTTAAAACAATTTGCGATGCGTGATTTGGTTTAAAGGTTGAGAATTGCTTATAAGATTGGATGATGTAATTGAATACGTGCTAATACTTTAAATGATTAAATTTTATTTATAAAGAAGTCCATAGTTAACTAGTAAATTTCATTAGGAATTCGAATAGGATACATTCAATGAAATATATTTGCCCATAATTGAATAAAAATGCTTTTCCCCACGAAGCACGTAAGAAACATTGCAAAATTTAGGGAATGATGCCGATTTTTTTCTATCGACCCAAGTTTGCTCAATCGTGTATTGGCTCCCATACTTCATAAGAACGTCAATTCAATTTACACCACGTTTTTTTCGAACTTCGGTTATTAGGTTCAAGCGTCGAAAAACTAAGTTTTCGCGAAGTCGAATCATGAATTTGGTCATAATCTACACTCATCTCGCCTTAAAGTGCTATAACATAATTTTATATTAGATAAGTACTAATCATTTTTTTATTTTAATCTTTTCATTACATTGAATTAGAAGCTTACATTTTTATGGAATGGGATCATAGACCTTAAGTGTTTGACATTAATTTCAATAAAATACCTTTACCCTTTCGTGACAAAAAGAGAGCTATCGGAAGGACAGATAGACAACCGAACAGACAGCCAACAAAGTTATATAAGGATCCAATTGTTACCAGTTCTGATGGAAACACAAAATAAATGTTTTAATCTGCATCTATTTTTATTATCCGGCTACGAAAAAGCCACAAGGAAGGCTATGATTTTCCGGTGTATTACCTTAAATGATTGAAGGAAAAATAAAAAGAAAGAACAGACCTCCCGTAAAAAATATACGTATCCAATTGTAACAATGTAGTTAATTGAATATTCATAAAATAGAGATATAGTGTATGTATGATGATAATAATTGTATTGTATATATAATATAATAATAATATAATAATATAATATAGGACAACATCCACACAAAGGTCTTCAGGTCCCAAACTAGGCATAGCCTGTACTATGGTAACCTGATGACTGATATTACATACTTATATATGATATTAAATACTTATATACATATAAACAATTTTATAATTTATAGACCAAATACATTGTGGAACGTATATTTGATTGAGTTTTAATACCAAAATGTTTCTCATGCACAGAGAATATCTTCACTGATATATAAAATTCTCGTGTCGCGGTTTTGTTTCTAACTCCTCCTAAGCGGCTGGAGTCTGGATCGATTTGTATGAATTTTTGTGTGTATTTTCACTAGGTCTGAGAATCAGCCAACATCAATTTTTCATAACTATAAATAATGGCGGTGATCCACCGCTAAGTATTTTTTTTGTTGGTTTGACAAATGTTTCTATTTATATTTTATTATAATAAAGCATTGAAAAATACTACAAACTGAAATTTTCACGCTTCTACGATCAATTCCTGTTTTTTAATCGCGATTTTTGTGTTTACGAGTCAGCTAGTATAGGTTACATAAAGTATATACTATATTAAAGACAAGCGCTATATAATATTACCTATAAAATGTTACCGCCATTAAAACCATTATCCAAACAGAATTGCTCATCAACTCACCTCAGTTTATCGCTGGCCACACAAATCTTATTAGCGAAGGCGCAAATTTTTTAAGAGATATTAAAAGCGTTTGAGATGAAGTACATTAAACATTCAATACCACTCAACAAAAAGTAGTTAAGTTAAAGCAGCCGTTAACTTAAAATAACAGCAAACATTTACATTAACAGATTTAATTACTGCGACTTTACTAGAGTGTTGTGCTGGATAACTCGCTGTTATCTGCTACTGAAATTCATGGCTTCCTGGAACAAAGATTCACGAAGGGAATAGTATCGGAGAAGACATTATATTACAAAAACAAACGATGGAGGAGTCTTTATTACCTTTAATTATTATTTTAAAGCACCAATGGCATTTTAGCGAAAAGTAAACTGTGTAATTTAAGTTAAAAAAAATGTAACACGCGATTTTTGTTGAAGCAACTATCGCTCCATTTCGACCTGACAACTAATTGATTGTTAAGTCTCATTGGAGGTGAAAAAGGCGCGAGGACTAGAAGTTAACATTATAGTGGACTGAAATTCACAGTATAATATTTATGCCAATGGATATTTTACTGAATAAGGAGCGTAATTAATTCGATCAACAGTTTTCAATTACTATTTAATATTTAATTTTTCTTGGCGAAATTTAAGACAAGAAAAATAATGACAATATAATGGTATGATGGATTATGGTTGCCCTTAGCAAGTATATCGTCTTCGAATTGCACAAATACTAAAAAAAAAAACAGGGCGCTGCACACGAATCCTTCAATACAAAGAAAACAACACAATGAACGCTACATACATATTTGTTGTGGAATTGAATTTAAAAGAAACCTAGAGTTCAATGTACAGACCTATATATCAGGCATCTGCCTCATCACGTCAAAAGAATTGACTATTGAAATCTAATTTCGGATTTAAATTATTACCCAAGTAGCTGGTAGATTTGATTTCTCTAAACACGATACGACGTCAACGATCGAGTTATTACCACCTAGTAGGTACTAATATTAATTTTAGTAATATTTTTTCTCGACACTAACTATACAGGCTGTTTGGTAGAGGGACCGACAAACCAAACGAGCGTGTTCGGGGGCCCACTTGGAGAATACAAGTTGGCCAAAAAATATCCCCGACACCCCAATTTTTTTTAACTTTTTTTTGAATTTACTCGTTTTCTCCAATATTGTACCTACCTATTTACCACCATAACATTTGTAAAGTATGTTTTAGACCGGATGTTTTTAGTTTTTACAAATTTTACAAATGTTATGGTGGTAAATAGGTACAATTTCGGAGAAAAAGGGAAAAATCACAAAAAAAAAGTTAAACATATTGGGGGGTCGGGGATTTTTTTTGGCCAACTTGTATTCTCCAAGTGGTCCCCCGAACACGCTCATTTTGGTTTGTCGGTCCCTCTACCAAACACCCTATATATTTTGTTGTAGTTTTTTGAGGTTAACTGGGTGATGCTACGAGAACTGGCCGTCTATTTTTATATTAGAGTTTTTTTATCGGATTTCCTAAAGAAATTCAGATTTTGTGGAATGGAACCCTCTCGAGACAATTATAATTTTCTGTTTTGATGTCACATTAGAATTTCCCGTTGGTTACAGATATACCACCTCCAAAAACCCATGTATCTTTCATACATCTTTCGAAAGTTACAACTTGAGAGCACAGCCCGAACTTATTTAATTAGTATTCTGCAAATGAGGGGGTGGGGGGTCGCGACAATCTAAATACAACCCAGAGGGGTTTAATTTTTCGCTAATCGCCACTAAAGTCGGGGACTTATGCGTGTTCACGCTCCTACCAAAATTTATGCTTCGTTGTAATTTAAAGATGTTTTTGAAGTTTCGCGCATTCGCTTTCGCGAATTTTAGCTCGGGCTACGCAATCTCAAAAGATTGTGGACGGAATTTTCATTATGATTGTGACTGGGTTCAGACAAGATAATATTGATGGCGCTCTGTAGGTCTACCATGAGTTTAGAACATTGACATCAATCGATGCTCGATATCGACTGCCGCGAAAAGATGTATGAAAAAAGAACACTGCCACCTGGCGGTCAATTGTAGAACTAAAATTGACAGCGAGTACGCCGATCACAAGCGTAATAGGTAGGCGAGATCGAGTATCGACTATAGATGACATTTATGTTGCCTACTCATGGTAGAGGTTCTGAATACAATAGAATAACTACGCGTAGGAAGAAGTAACCGATAAAGACTGTAAACAATGTCTTCATCGGCGATTTCTTTTTTCCAAACAATTTTACTTCTAATTTAAAAAGCAGTTGAGCATTTTAGAGTTCTGTACCCAAAGGGTAAAACGGGACCTTATAACTAAGACTCCGCTGTCCGTCCGTCTATCTGTATGTTCGTCTGTCACCAGGCTGCTGTGAAACATAATAAAATAAATATTTAAGGGGGGCTTCCATACAAAAAACGTGATTTTTTGCTCGATATTGATAACGGCAACAGGTAGATGCTTGAAATATTCGCAGTATATTTAGTTATTATAGTTATATACCTATTCACTTTAAATATAAATAATTAAACAAAATAAAGCAAATATTTTAGTTGGCAACAAACGTAATTTTTCTACCGACTTCCAATAAAAGGAGGAGGTACTCAATTCGGCTGTATGTTTTTTTTTCCAATACTCAAAACTCTTTATGTTTGAAAGCTGGTGATTCCCGTGTGGTCCCAATTAAATTTCATCAAATTGGGTCCAGTAGTTTTTGAGATACACTCCAATAACTGAATAGAATGGAAGTCGGTATTACATTTTTCAAATTGTACTTTGTTCCAATTTTATTTCGGTCTATTTTATCTGGTATCGTTATTACAATAACAGATAAAACTCGGTACATTGATTACAGGTTATTACATAATTATTCCAGATTTGTTCATGTTCCTTCATGAACGAGTCCGACTCGAACTTGGCCGGTTTTTATTTTATGTTACTAAGTCCTAAAACAGTCAAGTAAGCATTACGTTTGTCAATAACAGTTGCAGTGCTTAGAACTGTAGTTTAACGTGGCACTGCGCTGCGATTGTCAACCCGGGACTTGGGTTTTACTTGTAACAATGCCCTTCACAACCTAACACAGTAATTCTTGCACTCTATTGTTTCGCGGTAGATAATCTGGCACTGCAGCGGTACCGACCAAGACGACCGTTTGCACAAGAGATCCACCACCTTTGTATGTCGGGTTTCCTTGCGGCAGATTGAATATTGTACTCCGGTTCTTGGAATAAATGTACATTATAAACATAACCTAAAATGTCTAAGATAAAATATGGGAAAAATAGCTGAAATATTCAGATTATGTTTTTCCGTTGAGCTGAGTTGAGAGGATTGATGTTATGTGTGGGAGTATGATATATTATAATAACAAATTTATTCCTAATGAGGCTTATTGTTACTTTATTCTTGGAACCTATAATATCATGAAACCGCTATTTCGTACATATATCTATATCTATCTATCTATACCGGGTTACTGGTAATCAATTACCATCCTGTTAAGGGCATATTCTGTACATCAAAACAAACAACTTTTGTTCTAGAACTTTTCCCAAAACTAAAAAAAAATTCCAAAAAAATTTAAAAGTTTTTGTGATTCTCTCTTACACTTCATAACTCTACATCGCATCCACTTCATTCATCTACGTGTAGCCATGCATGTAGTTAACAGCGCGTCGTAGCGTAGCACAGCTACGACGACCTTGACTTGCGCGGGTGGCGCGCCGCCGGCCGGGGCTTGTCGCCATTGCGCGCGCGCTTTTTACATAGTGTTCATTATGTTTAGACTGGTCAAATTGTTTTTTTTTAAGTTTTGTATGGAAGAAAAAAATACGAATTTTTGAAAGTCGTAGAACAAAAGATGTTTATTTTGATTTACAGAATATGCTCTTAAAAGGATGCTAATTGATTACCAGTACCCCTGTAGTGGTAGTAGTAGTAGTGATTTAAACTTACGTTGTAAGTCGAGTAATGTAGAACTCGACCGGTTTCGCCACATTCAGAGACGCTTCTTCACGGAGTACGTGCGCTCCCGACCGCGTCCGCGCATGCACTCAGTAATCGTTTAAAAATGAGTTGATCAATTTTTTTTTAATTTAAATTGTTTACGCTCGTCTATATATTTCTGCCATCTAAGTGGAAGATCATTCAAACCCTTGCAATAGAACTCTGGACTGGACCCCACAAACTGTGTAAAGGCATTTTGTACTGCTCTTTGGAAAAAAACTTTGTCGAAGTCTTGGGAAAATTGGTAGGTTGGGGCGAGATCTGGCAAGTATGAAGGATGACGGATGGTTTTTAACTGCACGTCTTGTTAGTGTTAAAACTGATTGTCCACTGTTTTCACTGTTTCTGTAGTTTCCACTATGAAAGCGGTTATAACAAAAACTCACGGTGCGTTCGTGAGCCGTATTATTTCCAAACACAGCATTGATAATTAGAGAAGTTTATGCTACGTTACTTCGGAAGTCGTATTCGAAAATTACTCTGATTTTTGCTGTTTACATCTCCACGTTAAAAACTAAATGTGAAAACAATTGAAAATCAAATGCATGCCTTTTTACTAATTATAGAATGTTATACTCGTAGTTTCGTATGAAAAAATGTTCACACTGAAATCTAACACTATGAAAGTTTATTTTAATTCTAAGTGGCTATTGTGATAAAACAGCAATTTTATATTGTTCTTATTGTAGCGCGTCCTATCATATCACCGCCCAGCTCGCCCCCTCTCGTCTCCTCGCCGCCGGTGCTACGGCGCTCGAGTAGGATTCATGCACGCACACGTCTCTCCCTCGCCTCGCCAGTTCGCCATTAACTACGGCCGTGGGCGTGTGCGTCAGTCTGTTCGTACGCCGCCGCATCCACGACTCAAAAACATCTTTGTTACTTATTATACGTCTTTATGTCTCGCGCATATTAAATGTACCTACATTACAGTTATTATAGTTGTACATTATAGTGAAGTGGATTGTTTTATTTATTTATGCCTAAATTAGGTTTAACTGCTCCGCTATATTATCCTATTATTATTAGCATTGTATAGGTTACTGCGCAGTGTATCTACAACAAAGTACTTCCTTCGAAATATTATTAAATTGTCATTTATATTGGTTTGTTCTTTTGAACAGCCTTAAAAAGAGGAGGTTATATATTTTTATGTATGTTCATTGATTTATCCGTCAATTGTGGACCGACATTACAAATATTCGTTGAATAAGGTATGGCTCCAAGTTAGTCTATTTAAATTACGTCACAGTCGGTTACATATTCCCTGTGTTATGTTCGAATATATAAAACTACACCGGTAACTATATTAGATATAATAGTTTCACGTGAAGAAGTAGGACATCAGTGGTGAAGTCGGTTTATTTATATTAGTATTTTAACCGACTTATAAAAAAAAGGTTCTGAATTCGACTGTATTTTTATGAGTTACCTGAGAATGTTTTTCTAAGTGAGTCGATTTAGATGATGTTTTTTTTTATGTGAAAGCTGATCCTTCTCATGTGGTCACATTTAAAGGGATTTGAACTGATCTGGCAATTCGAACCACTGCTCGTACTTATACTGTCGATCTTACCTCCAAATATCTCGGTTACGTGACTGTTTAGGGTACCATGTTACTTTACATATCTTGTTCGTCTATGTACCCTCGACCCATACATTTCACATTCACCGTGCGCCGCATTTCGAAAAAAAAACATAATGGCGCCGGGTCTATATGCCAGCTTCCATACAAAAAGGTTCAAACCATGATCAAGATCTGAGAAGTAGATTTTGGACAGTAATTAAACATGAACATCGGGTCTTAAAATGTTGAGTAAAGTTATCTTCAATGTTAGAAAGCCGGTATAAAAATTTTGTAAATTGTATTTTAATACATTGCTTTGGTTTTTGTTCGAAGTAATGAAGTGCTCGCAAAAAAGAAAACAGTGTTCGGTCGTCATTTGTCATACATTCTGACTGTCCTTTTATTGAATGACTCCGATAAAGATATATCATCACCGACACACCGATATGACACCGACATCATGTTGGAGCTTTTCGATCCAATGAACCAGTAACAATATCGGTACCAAGGTCGCTATATGTCAGCGCCGATGAATCGTAGTCGTGTCGGCCAATGAAATAAGTCGGTTTGAAAATCAATGAGTACAATATATCACATATTATTTCTTCTTTATTAACACCTAGTGTACTTTAGGGTTATATTTATTCATGTAAAAGTATCAAAATGTATTTAATTGGAAAAAGGAAATAACGCCAAGCATAGCGACGTGATTTAATATTTAGTTAAAATTATTTAATTTATTATTTACGTATTTTTTTGTATATATTAAGGCAACACAAAATATTGGACAAATAACAAAAACACTCAAAAATTTTGTAAACCATTCATTAATGGAGAACTGGCTACATTTCCACGTTGAATAGCTAAGCAAATTTGTGTGTAAAATATGAGCCAGCATTCATCTGACGTTTCAACCAAACGTTTAGCCAAGTCCCTGAATAACTCATACAAAATGTTCCTAGACCCCACAAATCCAAAGTTTCTTCTACCCCAAATGGCACAAATATGTAACCTCCATCAAATTGGCAAGTATACGCCGTTTAAAGTGTTCGGCATTTGTCGCTGTCATACCAGCTTGAGCGTGAGTTTCTGGTAGATGCGACGGTGCCAGAGTATCGACACAAGTGGCTGTTCCATCTTCCAAGAAACAAGTGTCATTCCATCAGTCCTCTTACCGATAGGTTCTAGAGTGACGGTACGCCGGCACTGACAAAAGCCCTTCGGATGACATCGTTCAATCTGGCTTGTCTGCACTCTTACTTACTCTTATGAGAGTCCGTGGTGGACTACGTGATCTACCCAATCACCACAAAGACAATGAAACGACGAGGGACTTGACAAATAGCACCCAAAAAGTACATTAAAGTATGTTTACGAATGTAATGCGAACTTAAGTTTGGAGTACAGGTGATTGATTGATTGAGGCGGTGTACACATAGGTTACTTGTTATCCCGATTCAAGGAGTAATTCCCGATGGTTTACGATAACCTCATTTAACGCAGACAAAGTCACGAGTGTGTACTAGTCGTAATAAACAACTATAAGGTACGACATACCACCAGTTACTCTAAAATTAAATGAGAAAGCGCCCCAAAATGTCCGCATTAATATTATTCTCGCGACAAAGCATATTTCATATTACCTACATTGCTTCTGTCATTTTGGGACACAAAGATCTCGGATCTGCGTCGGACAAACGTCTGTCAGCTTATAATACGCCTATTCGTGGATGAAAATAATTATATTTTTATTAAGAAATGTATTTTTTTCACAACAAAAAAGAACCATGTCGTTTCGTCGACTGCTGTAATGATGACAGGCAAGGGGGATTAATTTTGCGAAAATGCTTGTTTGAAATTAGTGTGATTTGGGTACGAATTTGGTATTCAAAAGATGTAAAGGGCAAGGCTTTTTAAATTGAAAGAGCTTAAAGAATATAAGGGTCTTTTATGCGCTTTTCATGTCGAAAAATGATGCGGCGTCCCCTGATAGGAAGTTGTGATATTAGTTAAGGGTGACTTTGAACTTTTGTATCGATCACGATATGTCGCCAAACTTTAAACCACCAAGTCAACCAACCAACCAACGACCAAGTTTTAAAGTCTTCTGATAGTTTATTCTTGACAGCTCAGTTAGCTCTGTTGATAAGTTATCCTGCCTTCGAAGCGCGGGGTCTCATGATCCATCCCTGATTGCCAGCGCCAAATACTTTTATGATGAGCATAAAAGTATGTTCTCGTGTCTTTGATTTTGTGATGTGACATTGTGTTTGTTCATTCCTCCTGCAGCACAGGGAATCCTAGAGCTATCAGTGTGTAAATGTTATTCTGCTATCAGATATTCTGCCTTTAATCATCATCAGCCCATTGTCCTCTGCTGAAACTCGAGCGTTCCTCTCAGAGAGCGGAGTTGGGCATAAAGATTGGTGACTCATCATCATCATCTGCCACTGTAACTGGCTAATATTCTAGGCTAGGCGATATTGGTGGCTTTCGTTCTTCTACGGATGTCCTCATTTCTGATTAGGTTAGAGAAACCTCGAGCATAGCCCTCTCATATATATCCCATAGCTCGTTGTGCGACTTTGAGCTTGCATATGAGAACCATAGTAAGAGACCACGTTTCAGTACCATAAGTCATCACTTGGTTGGTGAAGTCGGACCTGCCTAGTTTGACTGTCTGGCCCAGGTAGATGTACTCGTCAACAACTTCGAGAACTGAGTTCCCAACTGATATTGGGGTATGCACAACATGGGAATTAGAAATAATTTTCATCTTGTCCATGTTCATCTTAAGGCCTAGCAGAGACCTTCTTGGTGACTAAAGTATCCTATTGGACAATGACTGATGATGACCTGTATGACCTAGCTTGACTCTTAAGTCATCATCATCATCTCAGGCGTAGGACGTCCACTGCTGAACATGGGCCTCCCCACAAGTTTCCAAAAAGACCGGTTGCAAGATGCCTGCATCCAACGTCGTCCTGTGACCTTTATGAGGTCGTCTGTCCACTCTCAAGTAAACAATTCATTTTCTTGGTCTAACCTCAAACCAGTTACCATAATGATGATATTGTAGCATTTTTTCATTTCCTGACAACATGGATAAAACGGCGTTTTCTAAATACGAAACCTAGCTAGATTTATCGCCACCGGAACCCCCACATACTATAAGATATTTATTTATTTATTTATTGGGATACGCCAACAGCGCACATATTAAACATTTACACTTGATACATATTACACTAGGTATAATCATACCTCATATTCTGATATGTGCACCAATTACAGGCATATACAGCGTTCACAATAACAGTGTTAAGACAGTATGAGTAAGTAATTATAATATTAAAAGTTACAATTACATTTAATTTGTCAGGTTGAGGTCTGAGAATGCTCGACGTCTACTCGAAACAGTTTTTTTCTAAATACATCATATGTGTTGTGGAATATATCTAAATCTTTGACGGAACCATTACTCATTGTATGTACGACAGATGCGTGAGATTGGTGAATTCAAACCAATATTAGTTATCGCTGTTTGTATAGCAAATATTCTAGAGATTCGTTGTCTTGGGTAATTGTACGGGACGCTCACGAATAGTTCATGCAATGCAGGTGAGCAGTCAGATATGCCATGGATTACCTTATGCAGGAATGACAAATCGCGAATTTTTCGCCTTTCACGGAGTGAGGACATTTTGAAGAAGTGCCTCCTATGCTCATACGAACTTCTATGTGATATTCCAGGTGACGTGAAAGCTAGCGTTTTTGTAAATATGCGTTGCAAGTTTTCTATACGTTGTGAAAGCACTGCGTAGAATGGATTCCACGCGACGCTCGCGTATTCGAGATTACTTCGAACTAATGCGTTGTAGAGCGAGATCTTAGTTTGAGGGGAACAAAAGTGTTTTGTGATATTATAGTATATTGTACAAGAATTGCTCGTTTAAAAGTATTAGATGTTATATATTTTGGTAAATTATTTTAGTGAGGGTAGAAGTATTTGTGAAGGAGTTTGTTCAGGGAAGTACTACCACCAAAACTATAATACCGTGTAGCAGAGGTTTCGCCGAAATTACAGACCCATAAGACTTAATAACCTAATGTCTCAATGTCACAGTGCATTTCGTCACTTCTAACTAAATTAAATGTCCTATTTATAAGTAAATTTAATAAAGTAGGAAACGGTCACGTCTAGTATGTGCGATCCTGATTCCTACCTAAATGTGTTTTTTTTTCTTTCTCTTTAGATAGTCTATCTATATATAACAATGAACCCCTATTTTTTCTGGTCACGGTATAGCTTAAGAACGGATGGAAAAATTTCGCAATTTTTTTTTTGGTTGTGATTTTTATTGTCAGGAAAGGTTCTTATGAAAGCAAAACCAAAAAAAGATGGGAGGTCATAGCGAAGCCGAAGGCCGAGACTACTACTCAAACGAAGTCGCGGGCAAACGCTAGTAAATAATATAAAAATGAACCCTTAAAATCTCCTGGTCACGCTATAACTTGAAATCGGCTTTACCGATGTCGTTTAACTTTTTTTTAAATTTTTACTAATACTTCGTAGTAGGTTCTTACATTAAAAAAATATATATAAACTTGAATTTCTATTGGTCATCGCATCACGTGTGAACGTATGAAACAATTTCTGTAATTCATTTTTGTTGTGTTAATTATTGTCAGGTTCTAATGAAAGAAAAATCACGAAAAGATGGGAGGTTATGGCGAGGAGGCTGAGCCTACTACGCGAACGAAGTCGAGGGCAGTCCATAGTATATAGTAGTATGATATAAAAAATAAACTCTACTAAACAATCACCCAAAATTAACCATTGATAATTCATTAAGCTATAAAAACAATCTCGTAAATAAACGCGTTTTATGGATCTTCGTGGTCCAAAATTAGCATAAGGCTGATAAGTTTT
Organism: Selenia dentaria; assembly: GCA_917880725.1. Lineage (NCBI taxonomy): Eukaryota > Metazoa > Arthropoda > Insecta > Lepidoptera > Geometridae > Selenia > Selenia dentaria. The sequence goes on along the minus strand of OU862885.1, from coordinate 30,445,886 downwards.
ACGACCTGTAAGATAAACTACTGCTTCCATTTCGATAGTAAAACTGGCGAAAGCGTAAAACTCAATTTTGTGCAAACAAGACTTTATGGCATTGGATAAAAGTGGGAGTATTTTTGTGTAAACATAGCGTTGGATACTAACATACGAGTACATACCTGTGTACTTTTGATCGAAATGAAGACTTTTAGGCAAAGTTAAAGTCAAAATCATTTAATCAATTAAGGCATTTTTTCATTATAATGTACTTTAAAGACTCTACCACCGCGTTCCAAAATATATAGTGCCTACCGAGAAGAAGCGGCAAGAAACTCGGGGCCATTCTTTTTATATAGATGTTTACAATGGTTCTACTTAGGTAGTACAAATATTACATTTTATGGGTGGCAGAGTGACAGCTTGCCAGAAGTGGAGTATTCCAAGCATCTTTTATATAATGTCGAACTTTATAATAAGCCTTTTTTATTAAAACGTTTTTACAGTCAACTTGAATTTGCCCTCTGTGAGCTCAGTTACGTGTTTTGGTATTTTATTGTAAAAATGCACACAATTTCCTAGGAATGACTTATTAGTCTTTGCAAGTCTAAAACTAGGTACAGCTATCCTATTTGTATTTCTAGTATTAAAAATGTGGTGATGACTATTTAACTTATAATTATGTAATTTTCTACGAACATACATTATATTTTCAAATACATAATTATAAGGAAGCCAACGTTAATATATTGATTTCTTTAAATAAAGCTCTCAAAGATTCACGGGGACCGATTTCGTATATAGCTCGAATAGCACGTTTCTGTAGGATGAAGATGGTCTCTATATCAGCCGCTGAACCTCATAGCAATATCTCATATGACATTACGTTGTGGAAATATGCAAAATATACTAACCGCGCCGTAGAAGTGTCTGTTAGCTCTCTTATTTTACGTATCGCATATGCAGCAGAACTGAGTCTCCCAGACAGTGCATTTATATGAGTTTATTAATATTATTGTAATATATAATATCATTATCATAAAATAAATCTATACTAGCTGGTGCCCGCGACGACGTCTGCGCAGGATTAGTTTTTCAAGTAGCTTATCTTCTTCAGAGCCATATCTAAGATACCAAAATGTCATAAAATAGTTACATGGTTATATGAGTAAAGTTAAGTACTTAGTAAATCAACCAGTAAACACTTATTATAAAATACAGTTCATACAAATATAAAATCAATCACTATGGAAAAAAAACTGTCATTACATATTGACAGTCGCCGAGCACGTCTAGTGTATCGAGCTGTCAAAATGATAGCGTGCTTTTGACTAAGCTATCAGAAACTGACACAAAATTCGACAGAACTTCACACTCGTTGGTGTTGAAGTCGGTTACATATTTTAGTAAAAAAAATATTTCGCCAGTTATAGTGAACCTTTTAGGGACTTACGGGATCGATTTGTAAATGATGATATCATCAAAATAGTCGGAAAACTTTTCAGTTTTTGGAGTGTAATTCAAAATCCGCTTGACCGAATTTGATGGAATTTAAATGGGACCACCTTGGAAGTATACTCTACCAAACCAAAAAAATATTTTAGGAATCAGTTCACAAATGGGGGAGAAATCGAATAACATACACAAAAAAAAATCACACACACAAACATATATAACCTCTTCCTTTTTTGGAGTCTGTTCAAACTAGAAACTATGCTTTTCCGGTTATAGTGGAGCTCTTATGGAAATAGACAAAGATGTATTTTATAATAACAGAGGTAAGAGTATAAAATATCTGATTTAAGCAGTTGTTCCGGCGCAAGGGAGGAAATTTAAAAGAAGGTTCACATCTATAGTAGTGTTGTACTGCAAGTGATATTTATACCTTTAAATGCGGTCAGCGTCTGATACTTAAACCGTGGTTTTCAAGCTCGTTGTGTTTATTCTTTAACCATTGTTAGAAAATGAGGGTGAAACGTGTATTAAAGTTTAACAACTTTACTTTCGTATTCTACCAAACTAAACCAGAGCCTTCTTGCCGTTTCCGACAAAAATACTTCAGGCTCTTGAGGATTGTCGTGAACTTCCTACATAACATTATACTTTTGATAACAGCCCATACATTTTTTACATGACTTGAGGAACTTCGAAACGACACCGTAGACGCCTATTGGCTGCCTTTTGAAATGATAACATATCGTTAAAAGAAGGCGTTAAATTAGTAAAAGAAATTTGAAGGCATCGCGTGGAAAAGTTTTTTATTCTAAGGTATAAGCGATAGCGATTTTTTATTCTTATCTACCATATATCCTTTAGTTTTTATATTTATTTAATTTGAAGGAGTCACGACCAGTTTTGAAAGTTGATAGCGAGAAAAGCCAAGCGACTTTGGGCTTCCGATTAATTCGGTTGGCACAACCGAACGAAACTGCTGTGTGCGATCACGCTGTGTCCTAGTAAGACATCGTTCAAACCTCACCGCAAAAAGATGTCAAGGTCACCTGTACTGTCACAACCACCCGCGCTTTTTCATAAGAACGGGGCACACTCCTCAAGGCAAGCTCCAGGAGTAAAGGCCACTTTTTAGTGCAGTGTTTCATCGAATTCCGTTATTTAGATCGTGCCTGGCCACGATGTCATTGTGGGCCGTGGTGACTGAGATTTAAAGAGCACTTATAACCCTGGACCAATGGGTATGATGGTATAATCAGTGGCTAAATGAATGTGTTTAGTTAAGTATGTTAAGTTCGCAGGCTTATCGCTTATCGTGTTTTGTTTTTATTTTTTCGATGTCAATCAATAGCAAACTATACTAACATTCTCTATTCTCTTTTCCATTTGCTCCAGTGCCCTTGACTTGAGAGCTTTTTCTTCGCAGTAGAATATCTGTTACAGCGGAGGTACCAACCATGACAACCTATTGGACAGGAGGCGTGCCACCTGATAAGTCAGTTTTGCCGCATATACTATTCGCATCCAGAAGGCGGCGGAAAATAGTCATATAACTGTCAGCTCATAGGTAGGATAAATCTTCTCGCGTACGTCTCGTCGCTCGTCCCCTAAAACAGTCGCGATCCTTCGGAATGAAAGGCGAATTTCTCCTTGTAGACAGACTGTCACATAAATTCAATTTCGTACGGCGCGGCTAAATGAAGACGCCTCCTTCTTTCAAATTGGAATCGTTACAGCGAAGCCTGTCAGATAGATATCCAGTGTATTCTTTTACGATCCTGTTCTACCTTAGACGGGGATGAACTATCGCAATGGACTTAATTTAGCTAATAATATTGCCAATTTCAGAGATGACTTATAATAAACATCTGGGGTCAGTACAATGTGTTTTCTTACTTCTTTCATCCCAAATAATGCCATTGCCAATGTATGCTCTATATTTTAACTTCTTGTTCCCACAAAGAAGCTAAGCTTTTAAAAACTTATACATGTTATTATGTAATACGCAAATCAATCACCCACACTCTAAACCTCGAAGTGATAATCGTAATATATACTAGGTACGCCCGTGGTTTCACCCACGTGTTAACAAAGTATGCGAATGACCCTATATCTCCTCCAGAACTTAAAGTTACCTATTTCATAATTATACACCAATTACATGTCGTGGAAAAATAGCAAACGGATATTTGGTACGTCAAGCAGGCGTTAGTGCTTGATTGATATGAACCTAATTCTTTATCTCAATCAACTAAGTAAGCCACAACCAGTAAAAGTAGGGCTTGTAATGTAAGTATATCTTACGACGCATAGCTTCGGCTATCAGGTTGATATTGTATGTTAAGGTACGAAACGGCCTTTATAAGGGACAAATAATTAATTCCAAATAAATATAGATTTGTAGATTGTAGACATAGATTTAATTGTAAGTGTTTTTCAAAGCTATGTCACGTAAAATGAGACGCGTTATTTGTTTCCTGGATATGACGTTGGTGTATTAATTTTGCTCGGTTTATAAAGTACACAATAAAAAATGATTGGAGGTTTTTATATTACAATATACGATACCCTATTATTAAGTATAAGCCTTACCCAAACTATAAGTTACCCATTAGTATACCTAATAATCATAAATACGCTGTAAAACTTTCAAAATTAAACATCGTTTCGTTGCGGCTACGACACAGTTATATAAAATTTAAATTTCCTCTATTAAAGCGAAAATAGCCGCAAGCATGCGGAAGTTTGTTGCTTGTTTATTTAGAAAATTTCGTGGTCGCCATTTTGGGGTCGCGGCCATCTTGTTTATGCACCGCTTAGCGCGCGAAACTCGGAAATCTTGACGCAGATTTTGTAAAGTGTTTTTGAATAGGGATATTTATGGTAACGGTTTGAACTAAAATGTTAATCAAATATTCTGTCATAGCAAATTGAGCAAGTAAAATGTGTCAGGTTGCTGTTTTGGAATTTTGTTAAGTAACGACGAAAACTAGAGAACTGACGCGCTCTCAGTGAAACTTACCTTGTTTTTTTCAATTGATCAACTAGGCGAGATAAACTTTGGTGCGGTTACTGCTTATTATGAATGACCACTAGTGGCATTTCCTTCAGACACTTCGGTGTGCAGTTCAAATCTATGCATGATGTGATAATAGTTTTGACCGCTCCGGTGAAATAGTTTGTCGACAAAGAAATATATAATAATAGTATTAATAGAAATAGTAATATTTTTTCCAAACATTTCATTTTACTTAATCCATTACATTAAACCATTATTGTAATGTTTATATTGAAAACTGTTTCGATACTGACCAATAAAACGTGAAGTTTAAAAAAGTGATAAGATGATGGAATGACGAAAAGTGTGCAAAGAACTTCGGGACAACTGATTCTTGAACCGATTGCGCAGCTTCAGCTCGAAACAACTGTTCCAATTTTTTACCCCGTGTTGCAACAGTGAGGGATTGAGGAATAAAGCAATTATGAATACGAGGTGTGGTCCGTCAGCGTCCCTGTTTTAAGTATAATCCGGGTGTCCCCTCCTAGATATAGAGTTTTTCATACCGACCCCCACATCAGCTGAAGCGAGAAGTGTGAAGTAAAGTGAATTCCTAGGTCACGTATTAGACTATCATATTCATATTTATTTCTAACTAGCTGACCCGCCAGCTTCACTCGCGTGGCCTCGAGGGATACGGTTAATTACAGTTTTTAACTATCCCACGGGAACTCTTTAAATTAACGGGATCAAAAGACCAAGGAGATAATCTGCCACCATACAAAATTTCATATAAATCGGTCCAGTCGTTTCGGAGATCAGCTTAGACAAGCAGAGAAACAAAAAAAATTAATAAAATAAATTAGTTCGATTTCACTCCTTGCATCCCCCTGACTTAAGCATTTTTTTTCATTGCACACGAATTCGACCTCTACAGTTTTATTATATGTAGTGATGTTTATTTTTATTTACTTTTAGCTAGGCTTTTATTAGAGATAATCACTATTCTTGATATTATAGGTGTAATGTAAAGTTACTAAATGCACGTGTTAGAATTGTATACGTCAGATATTTAATAAAATTCGTAAACTGTGTAAATTAGCTGTATTATTAATAATAATATATCTAAATGTTATCGGAACTGTAATAAGTATTATTTTTAGCAAATGCCACACCGAAATACTACCTCGTTTAATTTGTAGCGAGTGATGTAGCATCCTCTTGATTTCTGATAGGTTATTTTGGTGTGGCGGGTAGTATCTTGTTTCTGACTGGTTATGAGGTTTGGCGGGAGGTGTAATGGTAGTGGGACAGTCTCTTGGCGGCAGACATTGCTATATAAGCCAATATCTGAGATTGCCGAGCCTTCTCTCCGACTCCCATCTCTCCTGGCGACCGCCCAAGCCGAGGTCCATCTTAGTGGTGCCCTTGAGCAAGTCGCCTACTCCTCTCCTTGCGGCGAGCGTTGAAGACGCAGCTGGCATAGCTGGATGTTTTTCAGTGGTCACAGAATACCTCCATTATCAATTTAGAAAATTCGATCAATTTATTCATATTCATATCATTTATTGCATCATACATGTAACGGGGATCTTAAATATTACAATACTGAGTCATATATGTACCCAATTCAGGGCATTGCAATATGAGTAGAAGCGGACCGATATATTGTTACATTTTTCGTCAAAATTTATCCTTAAAAAATTCGTCTAGACTATAATAACTTCTAGTGAGTAATAGAGTTCTAAGTTTAATTTCAAATATTTGGTCTTTATCTTGAGCTTTTATCGTATCCGGAATTTTATTATAAATTTTTACGGCCATGGTATTTGGGCCAGAACTGTGTATTTTTAATCTTGAAGAGGGTAGTATTAAATTATGTTTATATCTAGTTTCGTAACGTCGCGGTTGGTCAATTTTTTTGCCGAAAAATACAGGGTATTTTCTGACGAATTTGCAAATCTCTAAAATGTAAATTGATGTTAATGTCAGTATTTTAAGTTTGAAGAAATGAGGTTTGCAGCTATCTGGTTCTTTAATGTTACTTAATATACGTATACATTTTTTTTGCATAATAAAGATGTCTTGTGCGTCAACACTGTTACCCCATAGTATAACGCCGTATCGCAACCAGGCTTCTGCATAAGCATAATAAGCAGGCAGTGCTGTTTTCGCGTCTGTTACTTTTTTTAATTCTCGTAGTGCATATGTGAAGCTAGACAATTTATGTTTTATGTTTTTTATATGGCTCTTCCAATTTATATGAGTGTCAATATCTATTCCCAGTAATGTAAAAGTTTCAACGCATTTAATTTTTGTGCCATTATAGTAGAAATTTATGTCAAGAGGTTGTTTTTGACATGGCCTAAATTGCATAATTTTTGTTTTTGAAAAGTTAATTTCGAGGTTATGATCCGACAGCCATTTTACAGTAGTGTTGAAGGTGTTAGTTAGGGTCAAATTTAAATTATTATTATTTTTGCATGATGTAAGTAGTGAAATATCGTCTGCGAATAGAATGCACGTGTCGTTTTGTATTTTAGGTAAGTCATTTATATAAATTAAAAATAAAGTACACCCAAGCACGCTGCCCTGGGGGATAGAACTGTGGATTTTTTTAATATCAGATTTTATTATGTCAATTTTTCCGCTTTTTATGTCATAAAATTCAACCTCAACAATTTGTTCCCGATTTTGTAGGTATGATTTAAACCAGTCATGTGCAGTTCCGCGAACTCCAATACCATACAGTTTATTTAATAAGATGTCAAATTTTACCTTGTCGTATGCTTTGGACATGTCAAGAAGAATACCTACGCCATAATGCTTATTATTAAGAATGTCAAGTATTTTATCTATATATTTATACACGGCAAGAGCGGTGGAGCGATTTTTTCTAATTCCGTTTTGCGCGTCGTCAAATATTTTATATTTTTCACAAAAGGAATTTAAGCGCCACTGCATGGCTTTTTCGAAAACTTTTGAAGATGTCGGTAACATAGCTATTGGTCTATAATTGCTAGGTGTGTATTTAGACATTTTTTTATGAATTGGCTTAATTACAGATTTTTTAAGTTCATCAGGGAAGGTGCCATCGTTAAAGGATTGATTTATGAGTAAACAATATGGAAGAGTTAACTCTTGTGCACATTTCTTGACTAAAATGGGCGGGATTTCATCTGCCCCGCAGCTATTTTTACTTTTAAGGTTTTTTAAGATTAAGTATACTTCACGTGGTTGGACTGCGCTCAAAAACATCGAGTTCTCTGAAGGCTGCCAGCCACAGGGCGGCCGCGCGGTTCCACCGTGTGTCCGCCACTAACTCGTTCCGAGCTCACCGAAGCGAAGTACTCGTTGAATGGGTTCGCTACCTGTATCGGATCGGATGTTAGCACATTATGGATATGCAGTGTTATATTATTTTGTGATTTTTTATAGGTTTTATTAGTATTGTCTTTTATGATTTTCCACATGGACTTAGTTTTATTTTGTGATTTAGTAATTTCTAATATATTTTGTGTTTTTCGAGATTTTCTAATTATGTAAATGTTTTAGTGTAATGATTATATAACTTATTTTGTGAGTATTGGATCTTTGTTGTATGATATTAATAATTTTAATAATCTTTTATTTTTACATGACTTTTTAATGCCATTGGTCAGCCACTTTTTTTTGGGTTTTGTGTTTAATTTGATTATTTTTTTCGGTATAAATTTGTTCAACAATTCCTGTAATATATTAGAAAATATGTCATAGTTTTGATTAATTGTTAAGTCTTGTTTTAGTATATTCGTCCAATCGATATTATGTAATCCGTTTTTAAAATTGTTTATGTTGTTGGAATTGAATAGTCTTTTTTCTACAGTCCATGTTCTGATTTTATGTAGTTTATGTGAATGATTTAATGTCAAAATTATACCTTTATGGTCCGAGAAGCCATAGTCGTGTACTCGTGTACTTATGTTGTTTTTATTAAAATTTGCAAACACTAGATCTAAACATGTGGCCGTTGATTTAGTGACACGGGTTGGTTCATTTATGTATTGGTTAAAGTTATATTCCAGCATAATGTTTAGTAATCTAGATGAATGTTGGTTTTTATCTAAAATATTTACATTAAAATCTCCGCCAATTATTATATTTAGCGTATTATATTTTTTTAGTATTAATTCAAGTGTTTTTTGTAGTTGATTGTAGAATATATCGGTCTGTCTACTATTCCAATACATTACGATTAGCAAAAGATTACACTTTAGTAGCAGCGCTGCACTGATTTCTATTACATATTCTACGGTCATGTCCACTATGTCTTTCCTTTCTATGAAGTCTAATCCGTCTTGTAGCAATATGCACACGCCGCCTCCTTCGTAGTTCTGTCTGCAGTATGACGACGCTAACTTGTAACCATTGCAGTTGAATATTTGTAGTTTTTGTGAGGATAGCCATGTTTCCGTAATGCACAGCGCCTGAAAGTTTGGTGTTTTTGATTCGTCCAAAAAAGCTTCTAAAGTATGTTTTTTATTAAAAATACTCTGCATGTTTTGGAAGAGAATATAAATGTTAGTTTCTTGAGGGGCGAAAAGTGCGGTTTTTATGTGTCTGGTGTTCTGGATACTGAGTTGTGGTTCTGCGTGGCGATACGGGTGATGTTTCGTTGTTTGAGTAATCTTGTGTATTACTGATACGAGTATATTGACTCGAACTCGGCCCAGCCGGTAATAGAGACCGCGGCTGGGATTCGGCTGCTACAACTATCTGGTCATAAAGGTCGGTTTCCTTTCCGTCTATAATAAGTTTATTGTTTCTTATTATTGCGTGGTGTCCGTTTTGTCTTGCATTTCGCAGCTGTTTCTGTAACTCTCGCCTCTCTTTCAGGGTCTTATCATCTAAATATTTTGTTATGGTAAGTCCGGAATTTTTAAAATATTGAGCATTTTCGAAGATTTATTTCGTCATATTTTTACTTAGAAGTTCTATCAGCACTGGTCGCTTTGAGGGCTTTTTTCCTATTCTAGTTGTTTCATCGATGAAGCCAGTGAGATCTAGGTTGAGGATGTCTCGGAAAATATTTACTATGCGATAATGTAGTTGATTTTCAGTTTCATAGCTATTTTCTATCAGGCCATGTAGTACAAACATCTTTTTATATTCTGGTGTATTATTTTTATCGTATACGGGTGTCGACTTTATTTGTAAATGTGATATATCTTCTTGGAGTTTCTTATTTTCTGTTTGTAGTTTTTCAATGGTACAGCAAAGTGTTTTTATTTGTTTTTTTATTCCTTCCTGTTCTTCTTCTAGGTAATTTGTTTTGTTTATGAAGTGTTCGCTTAGGTTATTTGTTGTTTTAATGATTTCTTCTTGTATCGTATGTCTAATCTCATTTAGTATTGATTTCTTATTTTCTTCTAACTTCTTGTCTAATAATTGACTAAGCGTTTCTAGGGTTATTGCGCCTTGGTTGTTTTGAGTTGGTAAAACCTGGTTTTGATTCGATAATCTTGTCTCAGAATGAGTTGTGTTGTGATCTTCATTGACAGGAATTTCGTCTATTGACATCGTCGTTTCGTCAAGTATTTTTGAAAATTGCTTTCTTACTGGCGTGTTATCGTTTTTATGTCGCCTAGTAATACTCTCACAAGATGGACAGCGCCAGGTATTTTTAAGATCGAACATATTATTCATATAGAAAGCAGAACTCATGTTTAAACAAGCATAGTGGTATTCATGTTTGCAGCAAGTACACTTTAATATTTCGGTCTCATATTCTATTTCTCTATTGCAAGCTGAGCAATGCATTTTCTCTTATTAACAATCAAATATTCTTACGTTGGACGTTAGTTATTTAAATTTGCCGAACGATTTCGATTATAACTTTTTGTTCACTGGACGGATTTAAATCTTTTATATGTCACTATTCTCCTTATTTAATAAGCTTCTATTTGGTGTAAAATTTATTGAGAAAATATCATTATTTCTAGTACTTTTCGATTTTTAACTTATAGTGACGCGGACCGAGATCGTGTTCGTGAAGCGGCCCGCCCCGCACTCCTCTCCTCCTCTCTTATTTCTAATTTATAGAATTACTTTAGAAAAGCACTGTGTTGATATTACTGACAAATTAATTAGCAACTCAGCTAAACCACTTTGAAACATTGAAAAATTAAACGTGCTTTAATTTGAACAAACACTGAACTGTTTTTTAATGCTATATAGTTACCTATATTACATACCAACTGTAGGCAAACGTTTATTGTTCATTGTCTGTAGTATCTCTTTAGAGCGTAAACGCTTTGGAAGCGCCAATTCGCGTTTTTGCTGAGTATTTGAAGGGTCACATAATAATGATTGATATAGTATATTATGTCAATTATTCTTACCTGATGTAATAGAACATTATTTGATTAACAAGTTCAAGTACTACAGACTACATTTAGAAATTGTTTATTAGTTTGTTATTGCCGAGCTGTTTCAACACACACGTTTTTAAAATCAGTCATAAAACCGGTCGCGCCAGTCACGAATCGTGAGACGCGGCTGAGGCCTCTTAGAGAGAGGTCAGAGGACGTATCGCTCTGACGCCCGCGCTTACACAACTAAATATTAGTGCGCTCAAAACTTCCTGATACTTATTGAGGTAACATTTCTAAGTGGGATTCTAACAAATAATTTTATATGACATCTAGTGCATCAACAATAGAAATTTCATTGTTATAATGACATCGACCCTTGAGGGGCTAGTATTTTGCTATTAACCAAATTTCTTATGTTTATACTTGGTATCCAGGAATCAATGCTGGAGTCGGAAAATGGTAGCCATAACCGTGGATTTATATTATATTTGGGATCGTATGAATCGTCTTCGCGATACCTTTTTTCTAGCTGGTGACCAGGACCTGATGCTGGATCCAGAAACTGGTAGCAGCAACTATTTGATGGTTGTTTTATTTGCTATTCTCATCTCTTTTTGGTAGGTTCATGAGTTAAATCTTACTTTTTTCTAGTCTATGCTTTTGTAGATAACGTGTACTTGATTAATAATTATCATTTTATGTTAATTGATGTCGATATTAAAAAAATAAAATGTGTCCTGCGTGATATTTTATTTCACCTTATTGACCTACGTCTATTTGTGACATAAAAACCAATGTAGATAAAAAAAGATCCAAATATTAATGCGCGCTATTTTGGTCAAGCGGTAAGGCCACTGCCGCAGGGCGCGCTAGCAAGTAACTCGCTAATGTAAAATACCTAAACTCGCGCAGCGTTGCGCAGAATAAAGGTTCTTAAAGATGTTGATGTTTCTTCGGGACAAATCATCAGCATAAAAAGATAAATATGATATTTTATATAAGATAATTTAAAAAAAAACCAGTAGGTACTTACGGTACTGCAGTTTGGTGTAACATGGTCCTTATTTTTTTTATTATCTATAATTTTATTGTTTTCAGTCAAAATTAACGTAGTATAACTATGCTGGTTTTCACAGGCAGTCATACCCTTGTTTTTATAGATTAAGTGCAGTTAGGCACTTATTTTGCCGCATTGAATCGGCAAGCAAGCGAGAATAAAACATAACAAGCAAAACCATTGCACATTACATACATTTCAATATTTAGTCCTGAAGAAAAAAATACATCCTAAATTAAATAAAAATTGACTGACTGTATTTTGCATAGTATGGACCATCTCGATTTGTTAGCGTATTTGAATTAAATTAAATTAAATTAAATTAAATTATTTTATTGAGATAAAAACGCCTTCACAAACATTTACATTCATCTCACATTAATTACACCAGATTAAAAACAAATACAATTACAAGTCATTAAATTAATTAAGAAGTCAATAGAAACTAAAATTAAAAATAATCAAATACATACCACATAAAATTATAAAATGTCAACATAAATGGTATATAAAATTATAAAATGTCAAACTTCAATAATCATCATGAATCTCTACAATGTCAATCGATCTGTCCCATTGGTCGGTGAGGTTTTCACAATATATCCTAAGAACAGATATAACAGTTTTCCAACTATCAACAATTATGTCAAAATCAGTATTGGCGGTCAGGAGCGCGTTGAAGTGGTTGCGAGCGCGAATTAACGGTGACATTGTGCGAGCCCGAGTTCGGCACTGTTCCACGTGAAACAACTTCGGCAGCCGGCCTCGCCTGTTCACCGGGACCCCGGGTCTATCCGGCACGAACAGCACACACAGTAGGTCATGTAGCTCAATAGAGTCTACTGCTCCTCTGAGTACCTTGACGCATGTAGTGAGCTGGTCTAGTGTTCTCCTTACTTCTAACGAGTTATAGCCGAGCTGGCCAAGCAGAAACTTAGTCGGGTACAGGAAAGGATAGTACCCATAACGTTTTTTGTACAATGCCCTTAAGAAAGCTTTTTGGACTTTCTCAAGCAATCGCGTGTACGTAACGTGATGTGGGTTCCAGACACATGCACCCGACTCTAGCTTGCTCCTAACTAACGCGCTATAAAGGGTTTTCATGACTTCCGGATTTTCAAAATCCTTCGCATTCCGAAGTACAAACCCGAGTCGCCGGTACGCCTCTTTCGCGAGATCAGACACATGCTCGTGAAAAGTCAAGCCGCGGTCAAACGTCACTCCCAGGTCTTTCACGGCATTTGCTCGATGTATGGTCGTAATGTTTAACTTATAGTCAAAATGAATGGGATCTCTTTTCCGATCGAATGTCATTACATTGCATTTACCGAAATTAAAGTACATCTTGTTCCTCACGCTCCATTCATATACACTATTTATGTCGTCTTGTAAGCGAATACAGTCGCTAAGAGATTTTACTTCAACGAAGAGTTTGAGGTCATCGGCATACAAAAGGCACTGAGCGGATGACAAAACTTTTGGAAGATCATGAACCATCATCTGAAAATATAACGGACCGGTAACTGAACCTTGTATTATTCCAGATCTGGTATGGTACGGTCTTGATTCGTATATCCCATGCCTAACATATTGACATCGATCTTTCATGAGGTCCGCCCAAAAATTCAAAAGCCTCGGAGAAAAACCAAAAGATGACGAAAGCTTTTGCAATAAAACGTCATTATCAATTTTGTCGAAGGCCTTTTGAAAGTCGAAGTATATAACGTCAACCTGCGACCCACGATCCATAGCTCTAGAAATAAAGTCCACCAAGCATAATAGGTTCGTATTTACGGAGCGGCCTGGCCTAAAACCATGTTGTTCCTCACCTATATGTTGCTTAACTTGTCTATATATTTCGCTGTGTAAAATATAATCAAAAACCTTAGCTGGCGCACACAAAATCGCAACAGGCCGGTATTCCTCGACTAACGTTTTTTTATTGTTCTTTGGGATAGGCGTCACTCTGGACAGTTTCCAGTTATTAGGATACTTCCCATTTTCAAGTGACAGATTAAATATATGATACAGCGGAAGAACAAAATGTCTTTTACCTGTTTTAAGAACAAAGCTAGGAAAATTATCGGGGCCTGGAGAGCTGCTCGACTTTAGCTTATTGATAGCGCTTTCGATGTCTGTTGGTGATACTACCGGTATAGAGACGAAACCGCTATGAACACTCGATTCCAAGGATGAGCTTGCATCTAGTACTGGGACATCATCTTGGAAGACACTGGAGAAATAGTTTGCAAAAGCTTCTGCGGCCTCTACTCCGCTATAGACGCTATCGTTATATGAGACCCGGGCTTCAAAGCCTCCCTTAGACCTAAGACTATGTATATGCCTCCAAAAGTGTTGAGGACACTGCTGTAGGTTTTCTTCGATGCACGCCATATGAGATTTGTATGCTAGAGCAATGCGCGACTTAAGATTAGCACGTAAATCCGAAAACTGTTTGTATGCCGTACTACATTTTGATCTCGTCCAAATTTTATGTAATTTAGTTTTGAGCTTTATGTCTTTTATTATTTCTATGTCAAACCATACTGGATATCTATTAGATTTTGCTTTTCGCCTAATTTTTTTAGGAACTGACTCATTAAATAAATTGTACAATATATCATAGAAAGCGTCTGTGGCCATTGAAACATCGCTACATTCCAGAACTGTAGCCCACGACGTTTCTTCGAGCAATGATAGAAAGAGCGCCATATCTATCTTCGCGAAGTTCCAGTCACGTGACGGATCTATATTACTAGGCTGCAAGCGGACGCCCGTGCCACTATGCGATCGGAGAGAGACTAATATTTCAAGCGCGGGATGATACAGTGCATCAATAGCGACAAACCCCTCGGCAGCCTCGCGCACGCATACTCTCTGCGACTCAGATTCAACGCACTCCTGCGCCAATACTACGTCGAGAATGCCTCCATGTGAATTCACTATTGTATTGTAGTTGACCAAGTTACAATACGTTAAAAAATAACAATAATAATTTTTAACATCGTTGGAGGCACTATTCATATTAATGTCCCCGAATACAAAGAAATTGTGTCTTGAAGCTGATAAAAAAGATTCTATATTACAAAATAAATTCATATAGGTGGCATCAGTAGCCTTCGGTTTGATGTACACCACACATACAATATAAGAGATACCGCGGTAAGTGACACACGCCCAGAGGTCCTCTCCTAAATTCGACTCCAGTTGTTTTCGACGTGTCATTGTCACTCCAGGTCTAGAAGCAAGCAAGACACCCCCGCACCTGGATCCTCTATCTCTACGTAAGAGAGTCCACCCATCCGGCACCACCTCGGCGTCTTCTATGGAGCTATCGAGAAACGTTTCCGTAGCGGCTACCAGCAAATGGTCGGACGTTAGTAAACTGGCTTGCCAAGCTGACAATTTCGTTTTCAAGCCTCTTACATTTTGATAAAAAATGTTAGTTGGTAGCTGCTTTTCGGTACACGGCTCATTGAGTGCCGAGTCCATGTCGAAACGTTTTATCATCAGACACACTTTTGTGCTTTCTATAATTAATCCACTTTTTCACACGAGCATTTTCCGGCCAGACGTTTATGGAAAAGCATTTCTCATAGCAATCTTCTGGGACTCCAATCTTAAACGAATTATAATTTTGTGATGTCCTTAATTGTTCGACTGTGATCGCTCTTTGAGGACATAACTCACTTAAATAAGTTTTTATATCGTCTATATCCGACAACATATTCCAAAGGTGGAAGTGTTTACGTGGCTCAGCCGCCCTAAGCGTAGTCACCGTAGGCCCGGCTACGCAGCGTAGCGATATCGGCTGGCCCGCTTTCTTATAACGTACTTCCGTCCAGTTATCTTCACCGTTATCTTCACCTGAGGTTTGAGATTCCCGATGTGTATTCGCTTCCTGTGACGGTTGTTTTACACTCGTTGAAGTCGAAGTTTCGATCGTAGCTATGCTGGCCTCTACTGAGTGATCCGACTGCTTACCTCTCTTTTGCTTGCTACGGTTTGAATGATGAGCTGCATCCAAAATATGAAAGGACTTAGTAGCTGTGTGTTGTATCTTATTTTTCGATGACGGAACACTCGTCGGGAGCTGAGATCTGGGAGTATCTGAGGTTAATGGTGGGCAGACTAGAACTGAGCCGCACTCGGAGTCTTTGAGCTTTTCAATAAGTTTTCCTATTTGGTCGCCGTACTTCTCTATCTTTTTCTCGTAGTTGACAATGACAGATACTGATACAGAGAGTTTTTGCTCGTAATCTGCAATAATCGACGTCGATTTATTCAGCTGGGTTTCATAAGATGCAAGAAGTAAATTCGATTTTGTTAGTTGCTCCCTCATCTTAGTCATTTCCGTTCGTAGTTCACGAATTTCGCTGGCAACATCCTGAGTGTCATCTATCGTTGTTGATTCTTCAGCGGGGATCCGCGGAACTTTCGAGCGAACCGTTACATTCATGTCTCTGATTCTTTTCAAGGCGCCTACAGGGGTAAGGCTATTGTCGCCTCCCTTTTTTGTGGCACAACGGCACTCTGGGCAGATCCACGACTGAGTAGGGGAATTATTTGTGTTCTTTTCCCCGGTACACAAAAGGTGATAAGTCTTATGACAACTTTGTAATGTACAGGTCAAATAACATTCCTCCTGTGCAATTATATCACCGCAACACGCTGCACAATGCATTATTAATGGTGTGCGGGTGGATTCCCTGAAACGTAAATAATCAAAATACGCACAGCTGATCGCCGCGTCGTTGACTCTCAGGCTCTCAGGCTCGAACCGGTCTCTCAGGGCTCGGGGGTAGCGGTGCGCGGGCGCGGGTGCGCTGCCGGCGATGACTCAGACCCGGCCGAGCGGCCGACTGGGGTCGGGGGTGTTATAGCGGCGCGCGGGCGCGGAGGCACCTCTAACAGCAGTGGTGGGGATTGCACACACGGTGACGGTTGCGATGACTCACCGTCGTAGCACACTGAGTTATACCAAATACAGTTCAAATCACGGGGCGGTTAGCAAATATTTTGGAAAGTTTTTTGCTAATATCTTCCAAACCACTCACACAAATTGATTCCGTTTAACGCCACTATCACTGTCTTTGTTATAACTGCAAATCCGTGTATAACGTACTACTAGAAGTTAACTTTTTACTGCAATGAAGTTTAACTAACTGCGGAGCGAACAGTAGTAGCTGTTACCCTTGCGAGCGCGGGGGGTGAAGTGAACATCTTTGAATAATTATAATTTTGCTATTATTTATTAGTAAAAGTGATCCCTGGACATTTTAATCGTGTATTGCTCCTGCACCACTTCACAACGAATGCTGGCATGATGATCCACAACTGAAGTTCACAATGATAAAAATGAAAATATACGCGAAGATTTGAAGTGTGCTCGCTTGCAAGTAAAATGTCCGACTGATGACGTACTAAACACGACTTTTAAGCCCCGCCTACTTGAACACGACTTTTGTTGGGTCATTTATTTAACGCAGTTACAGTTCCTGACTATTATTTCTTCGTAGGATATAATAAGGCACATCTGCTTGTTATCATGTGTGTTATGCTATGAAACCTTTTAATGTAGTAGTGATCAACGCCCTCTATCTTGACAAATCTCACACACGCGTAACGGATGTAAAGATCAATTGCTCAGCGACGCACATGAACGCATATATGTGACACTATCAGGCAAATGACTCGGCTACCGCGTCGCTTATCTAATATTATAAAACCGGTCAATTTCTAGTCTGGGGTTACTGACGGTTCCGTTCAAACAAAGAAAAGATGAGTTAGATTGAAGGACAAACTTAACTTTGTAATTAAAAAATATTTGTCTCCCATACATCGATATACGTAGCATCCATTTTCCAACTGCAAATGTAGGTTCGTAATATTGCATTTTTATATTGTGTTATAATCAGAAATTCACATATTTTTTTTACTTGTGCTGTGATACCTAGCTTTTTGACAAATTGTGTGATTCTAGGTCAACGGGAAGTAAAATATGACTTCATTATATGACCGTGTACTTATTTGATTCAATTGGCTTAGAATTTTGTAGTAGACTTGAGTGTTTTATATTAATTTCAGTTTGAAACTTGAGTAAAATGGTTTTGACAGACAGACAGACAGACAGTCAGGTACAGAATCCTATAAATCGAATTAGTTAGTCAACAACAGGCGGTAAAATACTAGTAAGTACATTAATCAACGACTAAATTCACATAAACAAATAACTCAACAAACAGCCGTGCGGTTCTCTAAGAGCAAACGTTGTTGCATCTTTGACAATATCCGTGAAACAAATGACGAAATGACAAGAAACGATGGAAAAGCAACCTTGTGTACTCGGCGATATCTCATAAAGTATTTGACATCGGTGAGCTCGTCGACGAATGCAACGACGAGTCATTAGAGAATCGCACAGCAGTACTGTCACACAAACATAAAACGACGTCAAATAAACCATTTTAGATTTGGCTGTACAAGGATTTGTGGTGCGGATCATTCAAATGAATATTTATCACTTTATATCCGGATATATTGCCCGTAACCATAAAGCCAACAAGAGATCGATAGGATATGGCCTTTGGACTCTTTGAAATGAAAAAAATATTTGGTATATTCCGCGGTCGAGATGGGAATCGTTAAAGACAGGGTGAACTGACTTACTAAATGGTAGGCCTCTTGTGTAAGAGGCCGTCTTGGTCGATACTACCACAGTGCCATGAAGCAATAGTGCGCAAGCGTTACTGTGTAAGGGTGTGAAGGGCGCTGTAACAAGTGAAATTGGAAAAAGAGAATAAAAAAACCAACCAAGTGCGAACCGGAGTCGCGCTCGAAAGGTTCATGTATCACGGTTCAAAAGATACAGCCTTGTGACAAACGGACAGACAGACAGTCGGACGGACAGCGGAGTCTTACTAATAGGGTCCGTTTTACCCTTTGGGTTCGGAACCCTAAAAACCAAGGTCTCGGGGTGATGGCACAGTGCAGTACCACGCAAAACTACGCTAAGCATTGGGTAGCACAGCTTTAAGCTCAACTTTTATAGATAATCGTAGTTACCAACAAGTGCACGACTTTCCTCGTCTTGTCACTTGATAAGATAAAAACCACATAACCCCATATAATTTTAAAATAAAGTAGTAAAAGTTAAATTGCTTAGTTATTATTTTTACATGGCCATACATTACCTCCAATATTTTAATTTCTTTCATCAGGTTGGCTGTAAGAAATTGCTTAGGGGCTCTCGTATATATACAAGTGTTGTAAATTTTTCAAAGCATTATTTACTTTAAATCGTAGTTTAAATCCCGTGAGTACCTTAGTAATAATAACTTAGTTTTAACCGCGAAAGTCCAAAACGGTGTGATATACATAATATCGAACGATATAAACCTACAAAACTCCTTAAAACTACCTGGTTCTATTTAGGTCTTACCTTTTATAAGACGTTAAATATAAAAAAACTAAACATTCCCAGTAGTCAATATCGATGTCAACTAAAAATGGTGCTATTATCAAGATCCAGAATACGTTTTTTTATTGAAAAAGGAGGCAGGCAGGCAGGCGACACACCTGTCGGAAAGGAGTCACTGTCGCCTGTAGACGCTTGCAACACCAAAGGAGTTACCAACGCGCTGCCGACCTCTAAAAGGAATAGAAGGGGAGAGGGTGGAGGGGAGAAGGAGAGGAAGGGGGGATTGGGCCTCCGGTACCTCCCCGACTGAAACGCCTGGTGACAAGCTACATTAATTCACGTCGGTGTTATTACACTGTAATGGTAGGACTTCTGCAGAGTCCGTTTTCGGAAGTGCAGACACACATACAAATGTTACACCTTTGCCAGTTATTCAACCGTGAAGCAGTAGTGTGCAAAACGATACTGTTTCTTTGAAGGAGCGTTTTATTTATTTCCAGCGATTAATTACAGAGAAAGATTTTTAATATCTTATATCTCAGGGTGACGAGCGCAGTGCATTGGCTTTTGAATTCTTGTAGCTTAAAATTCCTTTTAACATATACCTTTTCGAGACGAGATCGAGTATCGACTATAGATGACATTTATGTTGCCTACTCATGGTAGAACTAGTAAAGAGAGGATTTTTGTGGCATTTATCAATTTGTACAAGTCAAGTTTAAAAAAATAGAGCATATGAAAAGCTTCTCTTCTATTTTAAACTGCAACCATTATATATTCGAAGAACTAATCTTGACCTCATATTTGTGCAAAAACTATTAAATAACAATATTGATTGTTCAGAATTATTAACTAAGTATCGTCGAACCTTTGACAACATCCGTGAAATAAATGAAGATATGACAAGAAACGTTGGAAAAGCAACTAATCTCATAAAGTATTTGACATCGTCGACGAGCTCGTCGACGAATCATTACAGAATCGCGCGGCAGATAATAAAAAGCTATTCTTTTTCTGTGTGTTTTTGTTGCGGCTAACCTCCGAAATGGTTGGACCGATATTGACGGGACTTTCAATGGCAGATAGCTGATGTCATAAGTAAGTAAGGGGTAGTATTTAAGAAAAAAAAGTTATGTTAGTGCTATGCTTAAAAAAATGAAACCCAATATCCCGCGAGGCCACGAGAGCATGGATCAGCTAGTAATCAGAATTATTTTATATTTCTATGGATGGTACCAAGACAGATACTCGCGAAGGAGTCCTACCTCTATTACATCAACAGATTGGAAACATCAGCTGTAGAGTTCGTTTTACCATGCTGTATCAACTAATATTTTCAGACAAGCAAGTCATGCATCTTATGCTAAGCACTGTGTTGCCTATGACAGTTGTATTGCCACCAGTATCAAGCAAGACAGGATATTGCACAAGAGGTATACTACTAGTAAGTAGGGTTTCCTCGCCTCATGGGGTTCTTTTCCCGATAGCGGAAGGAATACGTTTTATCTCAGTTCTATCACACAGTAATATATAAGTTTCACAATCTACCCTTAGCACGATTTAAAACAAGTTCTGTCTTATTATAAAACATGGACTAAAGTTAGTCCTCAGTTTAAACTACATTAGCGGAGAGAATACTCTATATCTCAGTCCCATATCACAAGTTATTAATAGTTTCAAAATCAACCCTTAGCAATATTTAAAACAAGTTCCGTCTTATTATCAAACATGGTAAACAAACACACATACATCGAGTTTCCCAACGGGTAGGTCTTAAGATGAACATGGATAAGACGAAAATTATGTCTCATGCCTATGTTGTACCTACCCCAATATCAGTTGGGAACTCAGTTCTCGAAGTTGTTGACGAGTACATCTACCTGGGACAGACAGTCAAACTAGGCAGGTCCAACTTCGAGAAAGAGGTCAATCGTCGAATCCAACTCGGCTGGGCAGCGTTCCGGAAACTTCGCAAAGTCTTCTCGTCAAAAATACCTCAGTGCCTCAAGACAAGAGTCTTCGACCAATGTGTGTTACTAGTGATGACTTATGGCACTGAAACGTGGTCTCTTACTATGGGCCTCATAGATAAGTTCAAAGTCGCACAACGAGCTATGGAGAGGGCTATGCTCGGGGTTTCTCTACGTGATCGAATCAGAAATGAAGAGATCCGTAGAAGAACGAAAGTCACCGACATAGCTCAGAAGATTAGCCAGTTGAAGTGGCAGTGGGCAGGGCACATAGCAAGCAGAACAGATGGCCGATGGGGCCGAAAGGTTCTGGAGTGGAGACCACGAACCGGCAAGCGCAGCGTAGGTCGTCCACCGACACGGTGTACAGACGACCTGATGAAGGTCGCAGGACGACGTTGGATGCAGGCCGTTTCCAACCGGTCCTTTTGGAAAATCATGGGGGAGGCATATGTTCAGCAGTGGACGTCCTACGGCTGAGATGAGATGATAAAACATGGATTAAAGTTTCAGTTTAGTTTCATATTATTATAAGAGCTTACAAACTCTTTACCAGCTTCAACTTTAATACATATACAAACATTGCAGCTTCATTTCGCAATTTTAATTGAGCTTATTTCGCCCGGGTTTCGACAAATATTATACTTACCCTAGATCGCTGCTGTGCGGTAGAGAGCAGTGCAAGCAGAG
Organism: Selenia dentaria; assembly: GCA_917880725.1. Lineage (NCBI taxonomy): Eukaryota > Metazoa > Arthropoda > Insecta > Lepidoptera > Geometridae > Selenia > Selenia dentaria. Next base: position 30,423,973 of record OU862885.1, on the reverse strand, counting down.
CCGGGAAGCAAACAATGTAGCATAGTACACGAGCTACGAACTATGGTACTCATTATTACAGGCTTGCTCCCAGGTTTAGTTGACTGACATAATTTTTAGAGTTGTTAATTGTTTTAGCAAAACTTTTAAATAAGCGTTCTTGAATTAATAATTAAAACTGTTACCTACCTATTATATTTTAAGATTTTTGACGGGTGTGGGACAGTTTGCGGAAGGCCGAATGGATGTCATGAAAGCCGACTAAGAATAGGATGGTAATATGGCCGCATATTACAATAGCCAGTTCTTCACGTCTTATGTATGAGTTCTCTTCTTTGACTCATACCAGAACCTATATTTGTTTGAGGCCTCTACAGGATATGAGGGTGTGATTATGTAAATATCGACTGGTTGGTTTGCGCAGCTCTTCCTTCTAAGCTACTAGTTCCGGTTCGATCTCTTATAGGAATCTTACTGCGCAAATGTATATAAGTATGTATATCAGTAATCTGGTTAACATGCCTAGTTTGAAACCTGAAAACCTAATTATGCTTTAAAACCGGCTAGCGCTCGCGTAATATTTACCGGAAATAGTCTTTGACCATTTTAGAACTTATATGAAGTCCTTCTTCTGGGCCACAGCAAGTAACTGACAGTTACGTGTGATAGTAGTGCGATTCTCTACCCGGGTGACACGAGGCCAGTTTTTCAAGCCAGGACAGCAAGCTAGTGTCAGTAAGCTAGCAAGCTAGTACTTCTGGCTTCGTGTAGACAGAACTCACTTAATTTTTAAGCCAGTAAGCTAGTAAGCCAGTACACAAGCCAGGACAGCTTTTAATAGGATGGAGTTCAATTTTTAGGCCAGTAGCGCCCTCCCGCCACTGATTTTACTATCCTGGCTTGTATACTAGCTTCATGTAGCCGGTGAAGCTAGTTTTCAGTTGGCTAGTAAGCAGTAACCACGTGTTTTGTTAATTTATCTAACGTGTTTTTGTGATTTTAAGATGCCCAAACTAAGCACGGAGATTAATTTAAAGCTTTTACAACTGTACCAAGACCATTCATGTCTATGAATCGCCACTCTTCCAATTTATAAAGACGATTATAAACGTGATTCAGGTACAAAAATATGTGTTGAAATAAAGAAAGTGGTTACTGTCCCGTACTGTTTTTGTTATTCGTCTTTTCCGAATTGGTACAGTTTTCGAAGTAACTCCTTCAGACGAATAATGTGTTGTTTTCGCATGCGATTCATGTTGGACGCGTGGTCACCTTAGTCACTGCAATATTACTAGCTTAAAATAATGAAGCCTCGTGTAAACGGAACTTGTCTGTTCCAAGCCAGGTCAGCATGCCAGTACAGTTTAGTAGAAAACTGGCTTGCTATCCTGGCTTGAAAAACTGGTCTTGTGTCACCCGGGCAAAGAGCAAACATCGTTGCATCTTTGACAACATCCGTGAATCAAATGATGACAAGAAACGTTGGAAAAGCAACCTTATGTACAAGGGCGATATCATAATCATAATAATCATAATCAATTTATTAATAAAGCCAATTTACACGTCAAAATTCAAAACCATTACAATCAAATAATCATGTACATGCCATTCGCGTGTGCACATTGCACATGCAGACATACAAATAGCGTATAATATACATATCGTAATACATTAGTATTTATAACATATAATGAAAATATTTATAACATATAACGTCAAATTATACATCGTGATTATAATTCAAAATAAATAAATAAAAACATGGTAAAAACGATTAATTAAATAATTCATACCCAAGGGGAGTCAACAAAATATAAATACAATAAATAACAACACTACGTTATAGTAGGTAGGTTAAGAAACTCGGCATAGCTATAAAACGAGTGCTCAGTAAGTCAACGTCGGAGTCGAGACTTGAAACTATACAAGCTGGGGGCCGCTATTATAAAGGCGGGCAGCTTATTACTCGTATATACCGTTGGACCCATGATATGAGTGAGCTTGGAAGACTTCGTAAGTTTACGCTGTACACCAGCAAGCTTACCTGCGTTCCGGGTATTGTAGATGTGCCCACTGTTACGAGTTACATACGAGTCTACGTTCGTTCTCGCGTACACAGCTACCCTACTTTATATCTCATAAGTATTTGACATCAGTGTGCTCGTCGACGAGCTCGTCGAATCATTACAGAATCGCACGGCTGTGACCCGAGCTCGCCGCTGTGCATAACAGTAACTCCCAGAAGAAGAACTTTAAATAAGGTCGCAACTGCTCGGAGATAATTTCCGGTAAATATTACGCGAGTCCTAGCCGGTTTTAAAGCGTAATTATGAACATAACTCGCCATGGTTTTCTACGTGTATGTTAAAAATACTTCAAAATTTATTTTTTATTATGTTATCATTATTATTTTGCCAGTCTATCAATGTGTAAAATTTTACTTTGCGTGTACAACAATGAATTGCACATAACAATTTATTGAATGGTGATTGCTATAATCTAAGAACTTAGGCGCAAGAACATTATATCATTAACATTGTCAGCTTATCCTCTCCTTCTCCCATCGTTTGTAAGGGCGTAATTGCACCATTACATGTGAACGAGAGGTTGAACACGCTGCGTCTGATTGTCTGCTCGTAAAAAGTTCTCTGCGACTTACAGGTTGCAATTAGGGTCGTCACAATTAACTTTGTGCAGTAGTCACTAAACAAGTCAAATATTCGGCATAAAAGGGGTAAGTCTGGGTCGTATACACTTCCCTGCGCGGAATACCTAAAAATTTACTACTACGCATATTATATCAAGTGTCAAACCTCCAGACACAAAAGAAATTTCAATGTTATGTTGACTTTGACACATGAGGGGATACAGACACGTGTACTTCACGGCCGTGCCCTAACCCCGACCATACGTAAAGGTTGGCCTCCGCTTCTTACAGTCCGCGTGCGTCTGTTGCAGCGGGACGACCGCGTTAACTAAATTGCGTGATATTAAATTCTTCCTAAAAGAAAACTTTTACATAGAATGAAAGAATGAAAGAATTTACAAGCGGCATGCGTAGTAAACAATTAAGAAGGTTAAATGGTTATTTTGGTATATTATAGTTAAACTAACTAAGTTTATAGTTATTTTTTTGGTCCGTTGTCTATACTAATATTATAAAGAGGAAAGACTTGTATGTATGTTTGTAACGAATTGGCTCGAAAAGTACTAGACCGATTTCAAAAACTCTTTCACCATTGGAAAGCTACATTCACCCTGAGTAACACAGGCTATATAAGATTCATCATCATCATCATAATCCATCACCGCGTGGGATATACCGCGGAGAGCAGCTAGTTTTAAATAAATGCTAAGTTATCGTGCAAAAACAGCTGAACAGATTGCAATTACATTTGGAATGTAAATGAAATAATATGTATTGTATTGTCTTGTATTGTATTGTATTGTATTGTAAAGGCAATAATAGCACGCGTTGTTTTCTACCTCCAGAGTTAGTACCAAAATTACCATCAACATCGGATTCTTTATTGATTTTTACAAAATATTCCACCGAAATATAAAAGTGACAATTACCTTCGATTTCTCACAATCATACCTTTCTCTCTCACGTAACTCAACTATAAACCATAAAAGTTATTTATTTAACATTAATTACATTAAACAAAAAAAATTCAGAGCCACAATACTATCTACTATGTTTCTATCTGATTTTATTCTTATCAATATACGCCTATATTATTAATTAATAATATTTATTATTAATTACCGGTAATTGTTGGAAACGATACACTCGAAGTTGTAGACGAGTACGTCTACCTGGGACAGACTGTCCAATTAGGTAGGTCCAACTTCGACAAGGAGGTCGCACGAAGAATCCAGCTCGGATGGGCAGCGTTCGGGAAGCTTCGATCCATCTTTTCGTCCCCAATACCTCAGAGCCTGAAAACCAAGGTTTTCAACCAGTGTGTGTTGCCAGTGATGACTTATAGCACTGAGACGTGGTTCCTTACTGTGGGCCTCATTAACAAGCTCGAAGTCGCTCAACGAGCAATGGAGAGGGCTATGCTTGGGGTTTCCCTGCGTGATAAGTTCCGAAATGAGGAGATCCGTAGGAGAACTAAGGTCACCGACATAGCTCTCAAAATTAGCAAGTTGAAGTGGCAATGGGCAGGCCATATCGCTCGCAGAACTGATAACCGATGGGGAAGAAAGGCTCTCGAGTGGCGACCACGCACCGGAAGGCGTAGTGTAGGCCGGCCCCCCGCTAGGTGGACCGACGACCTCATAAAAACCGCGGGGAATCGCTGCATGCAGGAAGCGAGTAGCCGGTCCAAGTGGCGTTCTATGGGGGAGGCCTATGTTCAGCAGTGGACGTCTTCCGGCTGATAATGATGATGAAATGATGATTATTAATTATTAATTAATTAATTAATTATCAATTATCTTACGCACATCACTATGCGGCTCCATAAAACACACAAGTGCGAGCGAGATAGACATAATGAATTATGGCCGCACGACTCGGTTGGTAACGCGGCGACTATAGTATAATGTTTAAATTGTCTACTGTTTTCCAAGTACAACTAGCACTTCGTACATGACATTTTTATCATTTTCATCTGCCCGAACGTCTTCCGAAAACCGTTCAGAAACTGGCCAATCTATCTTGTGAACAGCACTATACATCACCTGTGTCACCCCGGGGCTGTCACCCGCACTAGGAAAAACGGATGAAGTTATTCCAAAGTCTCGTTTTAAGAAGTCTTTCAATTTCTGTTCTTTCAAGTTCTTTCAGTTACCGACCGGAAAGGTGGTTTTAGTGCATAACTCATAACTGCGCTCCGAGGTTTCACCCGCGTGGTATGAATGATGTTGAATCAAATATAGCCTATGTTACTCAGGAAAAATGTAGCTTTCTACTAGTGAATATGTATTTTTAATCGGTTAACTATTTTTTGGGTTTATCCATTAAAAACAATCAAATCTTTCCTCTTTATTTGTGTAGATTAGTAGTCACTTTGGAGTATCGCAATGAGTTATAGGGATGTGCTCTACAGATTTATAAAAAAAGCCCTAAAATATCGCGTAAGAAATTAACTAAAACTTCAGTATACTGTACAAGGCCACTCAAATATTTAATTCTAAATTAATAGTTAAAATAGAAGATTTTTTGTGAATATATATTTACTTATGTTTTTTAATTAGTAGGTAAATGTATAATTTTTATTTATTTATTTATTTCAACTAGAACGGTTATGTACACCACTTACACTAATGATAAAACAAAACTAACTTAATACTCATTACAAAAATGTCAAAATACAAAACAAATGTCAATTAAAATATCAATGTCAGAATAATACAATAATTATACCATCGCTTCGCAGAGCGTCAAACATTCAGCTAAAATGTCGTTCAAGGCATCATTAAAGACGTCACGCTCTCGATTGTTGTCTACAAGAGCATTGAGCGCGTTAAGGGATCGCAGTATCGGGGACACGGCGTGAGCGACTGTCCTACAGCTTGGAACCGCAAACAGTTTATGTTTCCTCGCCGAAAGATAGTTGCCGGGAACATACAGTCGACACAACTGATCACTAAGATCTGGAGCGTCTATCTTGCCATGCAGAACTTTGCACATTATGGCTAGCTGATCATAAGATCTCCGGACTTTCAGCGAATTGTACCCCAGGCTGCCGAGCAGGAATTTAGTGGTGTATATGTGTTAAATAATTATAAGATAGTTAATATAAATAAACTGTAACGTGTGAAATCTGAACATAAAAATAAACAATAATTAAATTGAGCCAATTTTATTTATTTATATTGAAAATAATTGTATATAATAACAAATGAAAAAACTTTACATCTCCACTGCATCAATTCTGATTAAAACAATATTCACTCAACAAGACATAATAAACTTTACTGCAAGATTTTTTCATTACAATTTATAAAATAAACTTTAATTACAAACTCCAAGATACATGTAGGTCATACTTCTAGTTATGTACATATTAAATTAACATTATACATAATAAATTACCTACTAGATCTCAAAAAATTTCAAATGCCTTATAAACAACCTATAAATTATTTATGTTAAATCAACTCTAAGTATAATTAACTAATTACTTTAATTAGTTATAATTTTTAAGTAAAATATAATTTTAAGTGAACCATTTTAAGGGAAGAGCTCGCAGCGGAGATTTACTTTGTGATCTTAACCGATTAACAAGTTAATCAACACTTGCTGCGATCAGGACTTGAATGGGTGACCGCTAGTGGCATTATTCAACTAAGCGCTTCCGTGCTTCGGTGGGCACGTTAAGCCGTCGGTTCCGGTTGTTTGTCTTAGGACAACAGCCGTAAGGCTATGTCGAGGGCCTTCGGGCGGTCTGTAAACTTCGACAGGGGTCAGCCACTAACCTATCCACCAAGTCGCACTGGACCTGCGTGGTGGATTATAACCCAACCTCTCTCGCTGAGAGGAAGGCTCGAACCCCATCAGTGGGAACAAAATGGGTTAAGCTATACTAATAATATTATAAAGAGGAAATACTTTTGTGTATGTTTGTAACGAATTGACTCAAAAAGTATAGGACCGAATACAAAAATTCTTTCACCATTGGAAAGCTACATACACCCTGAGTAACAAAGGCTATATTATTCATCATCATCATCATCCATCACCACACGTGTGAAACCGCGGAGAGCAGTTAGTTATTTATGTGCCTTATGAGAAAGAAATAACTTGATTGAATCTTTCGTAAGTATTACACATTTTAATGTTTAGTACTGAGAAAGTAGTACATTAACCTTACTATGTAGTTTGCGTATATTTGGTATTTGGGGGCACGGAAGTGCCCCCAAATACCAAATGCCAAATCATTTAACCTTTTCTTGTTTCTTCGGTCGATAATGGCGGCAAAATGGTTTAATTCTACTTTTCATTTTCAATACAAGAGATGCCCCCGACCACGTGGTGTGGTTGTGGTTTGGTCATGGTACGTGTGAAACAACCCTTACGCTCTGCGTCGACGAATCAGAAATTCAGCGAGTGACTTTGTGGTCAATGGTGGCATTATATGTATAGATATAGAACGGCCAAATTAGACCGAATTATCACTGAACAAATGAAATGGTAAAAAAATATAAATTTTATAGTTTGTCATTATCAAAAATGTCATCATTGTACGTATCTATTAACAGGGTATTTACAGGGATTTACACTCTGCATTGACGAATCAGGAAGTCAGACAGTAATTTTGCGACTGATGGTGATATCACACTAGATGTAGAGTGGTCATCTTTGAGCCCGTCATCACTGACCAAGTGAGATTGTAGTCAAAACTTGTATAAGAAGTGTAAAAACACATTCCCAATAATCTCGCGCTCACAGATATTTATTCATCAGTCTATTGTCAATATAACAATGAAATTTCTATTGAGTGTGAGTCGTTCGACTAATGAAGTAATCCGACTTCAAAAAGACTTTTTTTCTTCTTCTCAATTAGACTGTTTTTTATGTTTGTTTCTGTCAACTGAGTGGACCGATTTTGATGAGTCTTTTTTATTTGAAAGTTGGTAAGTACTTCCCGTGTATTCCCACTGAAATTTTATCAAACTCGGTCCAGCATTATATTTTCTTTTTTTTTTTATTGTCCTAAATTATTACAAAAAAACAAATTGTACTTAACATTAAAGACTAACAAATACAATTTGAAAAATTTTATACCGACTTCCATTCTATTCAGTTATTGGAGTGTAACTCAAAATCTACCGGACCGAATTTGATGAAATTTAAATGGGACCGAACGGGAAACAACACCAAGAATTTTGAGAATCGGTTCACCCTATCGGAGTTACGAGGTGACAAACATAAAAAAAACATACGGTCGAATTGAGTACCTCCTCCTTTTCGGAAGTCGGTAGAAAAGTGTTTCGCCAATTTTGATGGTTTGATGATAACCATTATTGACGGTGAATCAAAATCGATCCCGTTATTAACAAGGGTCACTAAAAAGGATGAAAAAAAATTACCTTAAAACGGAACCGACTTCAATTCCATAGTAGCAAGTCCAGGATGGACTATTATAATAAACATGATATATGTGTTATTTTATATTTAAGCGGATTTCAATACAATATAGAACAATCATTAGAAGGTAATAAACAAAGAAAAATAAGATCAAGCCTAATAAGCAATCATTTTCGCCCAGGGAAAGCGCGAAAATTACCCTGGTCTCTAGGGTCACCATTAATATTACGCCGCGTTTATTATCACTACACACTGTTTCTGTGTAGGTGGCAACCCTGACTGAGACACGTGTTACGTCCCTTTTATGGGCGAACCTTGAGTTTCGTCATGTGAGAATTTATTGTAATGTCTTACTACCTTTTTATTGTTAGACAATAACATTTTGTTTGGTAAATATTTGGTTTAAGATATTAAAATAGAAATAAGAAGGGATCAGACTATATATTTAGGTCACTATGGAAATAATTAGATATAATACATTCAATCGCATAAAATCAACGATTTCGTTTTTTTATCTACCGACTTCCAAAAACTCAATTCGACTGTATGTTTTTTTATGTTTGTTACCTCATAACTTTGGACTGGGTGAACCGATTCTCCAAAATTTTTTTTTTGTTTGAAAGCTGTTGCTTCCCGTGTGGTCCCATTTAAATTTCACGATCTTGAGGGGTTTTTTGTGGTGTACAGAAATTATTTGGAGTTATATATTAGACTAGCGTCTACCCGCGACTTCGTTCGCGTAGTAGGCTCGGCCTTCGGCCTCGCCACAACCTCCCATTATTTCTTGGTTTTTCTTTCATAAGAACCATCTCCTGACTATAATTAACAGAAAAAAAAATATTTATTGAAATCGGTAAAGTCGTTCTCAAGTTATAGCGTGACCAGGGAAAATAGGGGTTTTAAAAAAATTAAAACTATACTCCACAGACTCCATGGTCCGTGCCTTTAACAATTCAATTTATTCATTAGATTAGGGGTTCAATTTATACATTAAATAGACAATATAAGTTAATAAATATTTGAAAATAATACGCATAAAAATATATTATGGATATGTGTGTGTACGCAGATGATTCAAATGTTAGACACAGTAATAGTTTTATTAGTTTACTGAACAGATACTAGAAAATTTAATAAAGCACAAAGAAGTTTTCCAGTCTACTGCTTAAATAGAACGAGCGTATAGACCTATGTAACTTATGTGTTCGTGGCTTTGTATTGTTCCGACGTACTAGGAATTGGTTGTTTTGTTTGTTTGGCTTGGAAGTTGTGGAAATAGAATTGATCCCTTGTAACATGGTGGTTTTAGAATACCCCTAAACATAGTACTTTTAATCATAAAAAAATTCCTGCCAGATTGCCAGATACGGAGCAATGATGTTATATAAAAAATTGATACGGAGTCTAACTCGTATCTTATAGGTACTAAACTTAAATATAAACATAAACTAAACTTATAACTACGTAAACCATCTATATGTTTTAGTGTCATTTAATTTTAGTATAATACTAATTTTATTTATCGTCATTTAAGATTAAATATTATAAAATACAAATTTAACTACTTATACTATACTTATAAAATAATTAGGGATATACCTACTACTGAATGAATACTGTCGCTACTACGCAGCACTGTCATCAATACTTGCGTCTTTGATTAATAAACCTTTTGATCAGCCCATTTTGTCCCACTGGTGGGACTCGAGCCTTCCTCAGAGAGAGGAGTTGGGCCATAATCCACCACGGGGTTCCAGTGCGGATTGGTGGATAGGTTAGTGGCCAACCCATGTCAATGTTTTCAGACCGACATAGCCTAACTGTTGTCCTAAGACAAACAACCGGGACCGACGGCTTAACGTGCCCTCAGAAGCAGGAAGCGCTCAGTTGCATAATGCCACTAGCAGGCACCCATCCAAGTCCTGACCGCAGCAAGTGTTGCTTAACTTGTTGATCGGTTAAGATCGCTAAGTCGAGCTCCGCTACGAGCGCTTCTCATTATTCTCATGGCATCGTTATAATATTTAAAACATATTAATACATAAAATCGTATCTGTTGTTACTTACTCTTTCCATTCTATTAACCTAACTTATGCAGAGATAAGTTATTTGTATAATATATTCTTCTTCTTCTTCTCGGGATGCCATCTTCTAATGAAGGTCGGCGATCATCAGTGCAATTTTAACTCTCGACACAGCAGCTCTGAACAATGTATTAAGTTTGTATAACAAAAACAAATAAACTATTAACTTTATGGCTCAGTATATGTTTAGCTTTACCGTGTACATTAAAAAATAAATATATAAATACACAGAGTGGTTGAAAAACAATGCAAATGCAGCCTCCTCTGCGTTCGTACTTGCCCAAAACTTTGAAAGTCAGCCACACAATAAAATGTATATTCTCATCCACGCCCCGACGCTTTTAAATCACAGACAAAAGCAAAACTTTGGCCAGGTGAAATTTGTCTCGCGAAGTTTCGTGCGTCCTCGGGCGTTACTTACCCGAAATAAATGGATTCAGAAGTCCTTCATTTGCGAAGTTATTGCCAACGTTCGTGAACTTATTGTCAACTTTGGTGATGGGAAACTGGATCGGGGAAACGGGTATTTAGTTGTGATGAGTGTGCTCTGAATAGTGCGGCTAAAGTTTGTCTGCTGAATAGTATATGCTATTCAAAAATTTTTAAGTTCTTAAAATATGTGTTGGAATAAAAACACTAATTTTAATTGTTTGGAATTTTTGACACAAAAAATAAACATCTGCTAGGCCACTGAAGGAAATCTGTAAGTGCATACTTACAACTACGCCAACAATTATGCTTATACTAGCAATTCCTCTTGATTACCTAAGGTACCTAATGTGTGTATCAGATTTTATCAAGATCGGTCGGTAAATAGCGCCGTGGCAAACTTCTCCCCTCTTTAGGAAAGTACCCTCCACTCAAAAATCGCTGACTACGAAAAAAATATACCAAATATCCATACCAAGTTTCGTCAAGATTGGTTGAAAAATGCAAGTTGTACAGGAGGACCAACATACAACCTAACAAACATACGGACAGATGAAAGCCAATTTGGCTAATTAAAGCAAAGACGCTTCGCTCGCTTGGGCAATTATGCTCTATATATAACCATACTGATAAAGGTCGCAGGACAACGCTGAATGCAGGCCGTTTCCAAACCTGTACTTTTGGAAATTTATGAGGGTGGCAGATATTCGGCAGGTCTGAGATGATTATAATGATGAATTATACCCATCCGAAGATCTAACGACTTACGCGTTTTGGGTTCTCAAAAGACTTGCACTTGTTATATGATGACATTAAAAACCCGGCAAAGTGCGAGGTGGACTCGCGCACTGAGGTTTCCATATATTTTAACAAAGCATCTAACATTGCTATAACTAAACACAAACTTTACTTTGGCGTTTGATCCCTGGACACGACTACTGCAGCAGCCTCGCATAATAAGTTTGTAATAGTAAAGCGACTTTTTTCGGTATTGAGTTACATATTTACAGTTTTCAGATTTATTACTTTATATGTGCTATAAGTCGTTGCTTTTTGCCAACTTTCATGATTTTAGGTCTACAGGAAGTAGGTTTTGATACCCTTGCCAAATCGCCACATATTCGAAAAATGCAATTTAAACAATCATATATATCTTTCGACCGAATTTCCTTCCAACCTTAATTTTTTCAAAGTTAAAAGACCTGAGTATTTGATATAAATTTCAACTTGATACCATAACGCGTTCCTGAGAAAAAGGGGGTTGATAAACAGACAGACGGATAACAAAGTGATCCTATAAGGATTCCTTTTACGTTTTGAGGTACGGAACCCTATAAATCTTACATAAACATAACAATATAAATAAATAATTTGTGAAAAGCAAACACATGTAGAGTGCAACCCTTCACACGTATCCAAGGGGTAGTTAAATCATTATAAGCCAAACAACAGCCATGGCATGTTGTTCCGCCATTGGAACTCCTCATGCTTTCCTCTATTATTACCACTAATGACTTCTAAACCATTAATTGTACATCTGTTGCTATACCAAGTTAAATATGTTTGCATGAAAACCAATTCGCTATAGTCACCACTTTACCAACTGAGTCGTAGGGCCATAAACGTCAATACGGATAGGAATGTGAAACGCGTCCTAACATGTTATCGATAATCCGCTACCTGCATTCGACCTTCATTCTACCCTCATTAGCGCTCGCTTATCGCTAGCTTCTTGGTCGTAACATCATGCCGCCGCGCTGCCGTCGTCGCAAACTTGTTGTTTTGCTATACCTAAGTATTTGTGACTTGTGATTACATTCATGGACAACTCTCGTCAAGTCTCGTCGCTCACAATTAATCATTTATTTTCTAACGTAGACCTCAAGAAGTTACAAGGTGATGTTATAGTCGGCAGGACTATTCAGCTGAAAGCCTTCATTACCGTGCCAGATATCCTACTTATAAATAATTATAGAAAGGCTCTTATTTAGGAATCAGATACATATTTCGATCTGGTATTTACAAGTTGCCACCCAATTTTCACAAATTAAAATCATTGTAGGTACCTCACTCTAAAGATAAGTCGAAGGTGAAGTTTTAATGCATTTTGACCTTCTTTTTAAGCGGCTTAGTTCGTCTATGAGATATTAAGCCACAACAATAAACTAAATTCACCCCTTTAAGTGTGAATTCTCGTTTATTAGCTGCCTACAAAAATTATGAGGTAACACAAATAAAAAAACGAACAGTCGAAGCACCTCCTCCTTTTTTTGGAAGAAGAAAATGGTATAAACTGGTTATGTTACCAACGCGTTCAAGAATAATTAAAATCATTACTAACACGAAATCTGAATCCGAAGTAATACGAACTCTATATAATTCTTCTATACGTGTGTTTGTCACCTAACTCTTCTTAAATGGCTGGAGAGATTTGGATGAAATTATGTGTGTTATATATAATAATTATGCAGTAAGCGGAGCTGCTGTCGGTATCGTTGTCATTGATCTTACTGATGCGACCGAAGTCGAATAGTATAATATAAATAAAGATTTATAATGTATCCGTAAAAATAAAACTGGGAACTTAAAAATCAAGCGGTATTGGCAAATTTTAAATACACTAATATCTTCTTACAGCTTCGTTCCGACCACACTTCATCAAAGTATGAGATACATCCTCAACCAACATTACATTCTGAGCAATTTGGTGTTTCCAAGTTTTTCATCAAAAATGCAAAACGGTTTAGGCGAGGTGTCTGGAACGAAGTCTGAAAGCCTAGGCTACATTATTTCATCACAAACTTCTGCATGCCTCCGATAAGGCCTCACGGCTGGTGTCCTAAGAAAACAAGTTGAACAATGTTTTTTTATAGAATATAACCGAAATACCCGCGATATATATTTTTCGGGGTCCTAGGAAAAAATAAGTGCAGACGTATGTTTTGACTTTATCATGGTTAATGTAAGCTCAAGTAGAAGAACGAGAAAATTTAAAACACGAAAACTTACATTAAAGTGTTTAGAACATCATAATAACAAGTTTCTTTAAATAGCTATCACAGATAATATACGGCCTTACTTATAAACGTTGCTTAACTTTAAATGACGTTATTTAGTACTGCGCAAAGGAAACATGTTCTGCACCGTACTAAGTGACGTTATTGTAATTTAAACAACGTTTATAAGTAAGACCAATAATGTTTAAATTATCAATACATTTTCTTCTGGATATAATGTTAACCAAGATAATACAATTAAATCAAAATTACAGTATTTAATTATTGTTTATTTAAAATAGATTTGAAATTAATAAAGCTGTAGTAGCCGTAGTAGTCATATTTCACCTCCCAAAGTCATGGGTGTTGACCGATGGCAGAACATGCGTCCCAACTTAGTGTAGTTTAAAATCTAGTATTATTTTCATCAACCAGTGGTTCATTTAATTTTATTTGGAAATAGATCCAACACAAGTTCCACCTGGTGTTAATTCTGATTAACACCACTTACCACTGACTAAAACTAACACTTTTCATCACCTGTAGGTCTACCATGAGTTTACAACATTGAAACCAATCGATCCTCGCTATCGACTGCCGCGAACAAATGTATGAAAAAAAGAACAGTGCCACCTCGCGGTCAATTCTTGAACTAAAATTGAGCGCGAGAACGCCTATCCCAAGCTTAATAGGTAGGCGAGATCGAGTATCGACTATAGATGACACTTATGTTGCCAACTCATGGTAGAGCTACAGAGCCGAACTGCACTGCACCCTTACGGGTGTAGGAACCAAACCACAGAACCCTGAGATATAAAGTTGTTAAGTCTTCTCATCTGCCTGTAAGTTCACCGGCACTTCAGAATAGAAATAGGTATGGTAGCAGTATGGTATGCTTAACATAGAACACAAGCAGCATATTGAAAACCGAGACATAAAGGATTCAATAAAAAGTAATTTAAAATTACCCCCAACCAAGTAAAACGTTTTCTGTAAATACTTCACCCACTGTCAAAGCGAGTTAAGAATTTAGCTGACAAATGGGAAAATCCGAGCCAGCAAATAGAAAGGGCCCAATAAATAAATTGCGCGATTGTATCGAAACAATTGAGCTACCGACGGGCATCTTAGAAGCAACGTGCGTACAGTAAGGGCACTGTAAGAGTGAGCATTACGTTGTGTTGCGTCGTTGCAGCGTCAACGCTGCGACGTTTTACATATATATTTTGTGACAAGCCTCATTAATGCGTTGCGGCGTCGCACGCGACGGTTCAACGGACCGAAAGACAAGAGAATCAGATGCGCTGCGCTGTCAGAGCTCCGGTGCTACAACGGACAGTATTCCACTGTTAGAGGGGCAAATTATTCCTTCTAAGGCTGAACTGAGAAGCTTCGCTACGACAACGACGGCGTGCGTATTACCTTCTTGCGTTGCAACGTCGTACATAGACGCAACGTAGATGTGGCATACAATGCGCTGAACTGTTGCTAACATGCGACGCAACACGACACAACGCACTAATGGGGCATCACTCTTACGTGTACACGTGACATTAAAATAGCCATTACAAAGAGAACACGCGCAACCTCGACCTGTTACATTCAGTATCAGCATTAAAATACTTTCACTTCACAATCACAAGTAATGCTATGTTAAGAAACAAGTAAGGTAGTATCCCCGCTGGTATATTTTGAAGATTTATACAATCTGTGGAAGGTAAAGGGGCAGAAATAGCTATGTCTGATAAATAAATAGTGTCACTTATTTTTAATTGTGCCACCACTTGTTTTTTTTTAATTGACAGGATTCTAATTTTTAACGTGTAAAATTTATAATATACCTAATTATCATGAAACATAGCGGAGCGAGCTTATACAATGAATGCTGCGGTCATCACTTGGATGGCTGATTGCTAGTGGCATTGACAACAGTGTTTAACATGGTTTAGCACAAAAACTTGCGTCAGTAACGTAAATGTATTGTTAACATATTCAGCACAAACTACGATTTATCTAGTACAACTGTGGCACAGATAACTCATAGTTGGTACTGTATACGTCAACGGTACCATTACGTTATACTTACGCAAATTTTCGTGCTCGGCCCATTGAACGCTTCCGTGCTCGGAGGGCGCGTGAAGCTGTTTGTACTGGTTGCTTATATTGAGATAGCAGTCGTTAAGCTGTGTTATTTTTTTATCCTTACTGTCACTGAAAATATAGTGACACAACATAAATAATGTTGTCGGGGGGTGAATTATTGCTATATTTGTGTGAACGAATATTTGGGTTAGATATTGTTTTTAGAAGCTTGTATTTATTTAGTCAATTATCTACAAGACTAAGGTTGTTGTTAATAACATATTCGTATGAAAGAATAACTACAACAGATATATTTCCTAAATATATATAAATTAAGTTCCCATAGTGATATGAATAAGGCTAGTTCTACGACTAGCGAAAAAAAATGACAGGAACTCAACAAATTCTATCGTTTTTTTGGGTAATTTACATAGTTTTTTCATTCTTTAAGTTTTAACGTGAAATAGTGGTGGATAAGAAAGTTTAAATGCATCCTAGAGCGTGACTTAGACAGAACTGTATCTATTTATATGACTTTCAGACTTATTTATATGACTATGATTTTGCATACTTGAATAAAATGACACTTGATGCAACTTACTATAAGATGGCAAATAGCGTAAGAACTTTATAAACGAAAATATTTTTTTTTTAGGGAGTAACACTAGTGTCTACACTCTAGTGTCTAGTGACACTCGGTACTAGTACCGAGTACAAACAATTGCAAAAATAAGTATTAGTATCGCAAACTTCATCGCGTCACGCTTTGGCGTACAAAATATGATTTATCTGTGTCACAGTGACCCTAGATACATTACAGTTTGTACTGTTTCACGTTAACGACACGTTAAATTACACTTACGTAGTTATTCGTGTTAGCCTACAGGTGTGATATTCAAAGATCTTTCAGATCAACGACCACGCAACCAAAATGCTGGCCAATATCTAGCACAAAGGTTAAGCAATACGTTCAACGTGGCCATGCTGCCAGCATGTCGGGCACGTTGCCCACTGGAAGAGGTAAATCGCTGATACCGCTGAAACGTCTGATAAATCTAGACTACATTATTTTTGTTCAGTGTTCATTTATATCTATGACGCACGAATAATTAATTTCTATTATAGACTGCCCGCGACTTCGTCCGCGAAGTAGGCTCGGCCTTCGACCTAGCCATACCCTCCCTTCTTTTCTTGCTTTTTCTTTCATAAGAACCTTCACCTAACAATAACACAACAAAAAAAATATTTGCGAGATTGTTCCATCCGTTCTCAAATTATAGCTAAAAATAGCGTTTAAACTTTTATTCAAAGTCAGGCGACCCAATCATATCCTGCTTAAGATGTCAGTTGAGTTTCATAGCCTCTCATTAGATTCTCGTAAATGGCTACTGGGGAAAAAGCGCTGTACCAGCAGAATGTGAGAATGAATTACTCGAGTGAGTTGTGTACTCAAGTGTACTTAGTAGGGTGTTGCTGCCTGCACATTAAGCGCACGACAAAGCTTTTATGTTAAACAAGTTTTAACGGTATATGTATGGAGAGTTGGCGACTGGTCAAAAAACCTTTAAGTCAAAGCCTTTTCAAACTATTGACATATTTCATTCTTACATCAAATATGGTAAAATTTTATGTAATTTGATAATAATAACGAATACTTTAAATTATTGATAATTGTTTCTGATAATACTGATGACAACTGTATATTTTGCACAGCTGGCGTGTGATTCTCTAAGAGCAAACATCGTTGCATCTTTGACAACATCCGTGAAACAAATGACGAGATGACAAGAAACGTTGGAAAAACCACCTTGCGTACAAAGGCGATATCTCATAAAGTATTTGACATCGGTGAGCTCGTCTACGAATCATTAGAGAATCGCACGGCTGGTTATGGTATGTCATAGCGGTTATTTTGATTTTAATATCTATAATTGTATTACCTGTGACAATGCAATAAAGAAATTTAGATTTTTGTTTTTAATTTTAATATGTGATTCTATGATTAATGAACTGCACATTTTTATTGGGTTATTTGTTCAAGGGCATATTGTAGCTGTAGATTTACATGTTTGATAATGACAGCTGACAGATTGACATTTGACCGAAGTTTTTTGAGATTTAAAGTGGCCGATATAACTGATTGCTTTGCAAAAACAACTTATTGTAGAAATGTTCGAATAGATTTAAAATCAAAGTCACCATCCGAGCTCCTACTACACCAAGTACTGAATCAAAAATCCCAATTCAAACACCGTCGCGACCGCGATACGGTTGTCTTGTAAACTTGTAAAAGTAAAAGTTTAAAGTCCATGTAAGTCTACAAGTGGTACAGAACTCGTGTGAGAACCCCCACCTGTGATTCGAGGATTAACTTCTTACGTGAAACTTGCCGTGTTATCGGTTTGGAACTCTTGAAGCGGTGGGTTGTTCAGTTATATTATCGAGGCTCACTTCCGATTCGTTTCGATTGTAATGGTTTTACTGGGGTAGTATTTAACTAAAAGAGTGGGCTAAAGGTATATAGCGAACTATGTAATTAATACGAAATTAAACCACTTTAACGGGTTTCAACACTGAAACATGAACTAATGAAACGCTATTCTCAGCCTTCTAACATATTTTATATTAAGTATTATAATGTGTATTTACGTTAATTAACGTGATATTCACGATAGTTTTCAAATTCTAATTCTAACATACTGTTTGTCTGAAAGTAAAAGTAAAAAGTCCTTTCGAGGCAAATAAGCAGTTCATTAAACAAAAAAAAAAATAAGCAGTTCCGAATAGGCATACTTAATCTAAAAGAATCAGGTTCATTAATTTTTTATTTAGATAATCAGAAGACGTGGGTTCGAATCCCGTCCGAGGATGTGAATTTTTCTCTCTATATATTTCAATGTTAGAGGATACTACAAGTTAAGTGGTGATATACAACGCTTTCGAAGTCGATACATTTTAATTTGTTTCAAGTTTTATTATTTAGAGTAGATATTTTGCTCCAAAGATTTAATATTAGCGCAAAACTATTGCTTTACCTTTTTTGTTTAATAAACTTATTAACGATTTTTTTTTTATTTCTCATAAGTACACTTAAAGTTACCCAAACACTCTTTTACGAAGTATGCATGCCTATTACTTTTTGAAAGCAATAACGCCTTCTTAGCGATACCAAACATTGCAATTTTAGAGAGAAAATAATTTTTCGCCCTTCGGAAACTAATTTTCCCCTCTGACAAATATTACATATAATTTTTACTTTACGCTAAATTATTATTACGTTTTCCATGGATATGAGCGAAAAAATCCATCCATCACAACCCATCTTCAACGAAAAATAATACTGGCTGGTAAATGGCACAGAAAAAAAAACATAAAAGGCGGAAAAGGGCAAATCAATTATCAGTTGTTTTATCGAGTTGAGTCCTAATTATTTAAGTATGTATATAATATGTGGTTTGTTTGACTAATAACCGTTTTATTTACGTTTCTTATATTCAAAATGAAAATCCCAAAAACCTGCCCAAAATACCACCACGAACGGATTGTGTCTAGAATCCCATTTTTCTGAACACCAAATTCTTTCAAACAGAACTAGAATATAATGGAACCTTAGAGCTAACCCCACAGACGTGATACAATTATTTACTAATCGTTTTACCATTCCGAATCCGGAACCTTTTCAGTGTCGAACCGTCACCAGCTTGTTACTAGAAATGTGATATAGTTCAGTAAAGTTATGACATTCACTCAACAGTTATTTCAAATTAATACAATATAGATAGACGTCTGTATTCGTCAATCAAATTATAGTTAAATAGTTTGTGATCTGAACAATACGTCTAAACTAGGTAGTTCTATTAATACTTTACTTAATAATAATAATAATATTATTATTATTATATAATATTATATTATTATTATTATATTATTATATAATTATTATATTCCCCCATAAAGGCCACCACTCATGGTGGCCTTTATGGGGGCCCGTTTAGTGGATGGCAAGTCACCACCTGCCTAAATATTTTAACATGAGACTAAAATTGGCAGGTGCCGTAGTCTCTTCCATAGCCCACTATCTTCCTTATCACTAATAAGTTCATATCAATAGCCTGGCCATTTTACCCATATTTGTAATAGTTATAAGTACCATGTTACCCTTCATCCAACATTTTTTCTGTTTTTTATACTCCTTTGTATTTTTATACCAAACAGGCCTCTAAGTGTTGGCTACAGCCCCACTTATGCCTTTGTAAAGGACCGGATGAAATCCGTGATTTATTTTGAATAATAATATTAATTCTTTATTTCAGACACGAGATCCATAAGTACAGGTACACACAAATTTAAAAAACAGTAATTAAAGTGCTATCTTAAAATATAATTGCAGCAAAAATAACAGACACAGAATGTTTATAGTATATTAATACTAATTTCAAAACATTTTTGCTTAGCATTTATTAACCATTATGTATGCTGTTCCATGTGTTTTATATTTTTAGTTATATAGACTATGCTATATATATATATATATATATATATACACACATATGCGTGTTTATATATACAAAAATATGTTTGTTATATGTATTTGTAAGCATAAAATATTAAAATAAATCTAGATGGGAGAAGCCACTGGCACCCGAAACACAGTTTAACTTATTAGAATAAAAACAATTATACTTTCCTTGCCTTATTATCAACCGTAAACTGTAAACTTTTATCTTTTATGACCAACAGCTATTATAACGCTTTAGTTTAGACTGCAATAGTGATGTAGTAGTAGTTGTCATTCACCCAGTAGGTATTATATGTAAAATTCAATAAGTTACTTACAGGTCGCGTCATGTAAAAAGAAGAAGAAGAAGAACTCAAAGGTCGACTGACGAACCAATAGCGCTCCGGCAAGCATGCGGCGCGTGACCCGCCCGCCCCGCACCGCACCTCATGCCACCAAATAGACCGATAAATCGTCTACTACGCAGCCTAACCGCCAGCGTTCTTTTTACATAACGCGACTTGTACTAGCCTTACTTTTTTATAAGATTTCAATCATGGACTAGCTGACTCGGGTGCGGCTTCGCTCGTTTGCTTAGGATAGGAAAAAAACTGAATGCAGTCGTGAAATTTCCAAATATATTTCCTTAGTCGATGATTATACAACATAATAAGTATCAACTACCAAAAACTACCAAAATTTCAAATTATTAGTTTTTAATTAATAGTTATACATTTTTGCCATTACAATATTTACTTTAATTAAATATATTGATCAAAAATAAAGGACATTGTCATTTCGAAAATAGTTTGTCTTATTAAATATTACATGTTCCGAATTTTTTTGCTACATTTTGGTGCTAACCAAATTAAAAATTATATTTAGTCAAGAAATCATCAGTACATTATTAGTATAAAATGAGTAAGTAAAAAAAACTAAATGATTGATATGTAAGCGAAAAACGAGTGTTTATATTTTCCTGAGGTCCGTAAACATTCAATGAACTAAATTTAGTTCCACGAACTATATCCCAATCCTATCTCGGACGTGTCTAGATTCACAAATGTCGTTCTAGCCACTTCTAAAGTGATGAAAATTCCACCGTTCTCTCCGTTGTTCCGTACCGTTGTATGTTCTCTTATTTTTATATCAATTTCAGTGAACAATGGCTTTTAGTGTTTACTGGAAATGTATTTTATTTCTAAAATGATATTTCTGATCGTATTTAGGAACTGTGGGAGAAGTTTATGTATTTTTTACAATCAAATATAAAGATGGGTAAATTGTGCGCAGTATAAGTAGTAAGGACTACACTTGTACATAATAGTTGCAGTGCCACCCAGTGCTTAGAACTGCAGTTTAAAGTGTCACTGCAGTGCGCCCGTCACCCTAAAACATTGGCTTTGATTCTCTTTCACCCAATAATATCACTCACTACAGTGTTTTTAAGTACCCTTCATACCACTATTGCTTCTCGGCAGAATACCTAACTTTGCGGTGGTACCAACCAAGACATCTTGCACAAGTGTGCAAGATGTCTTGGTACCACCACCTAGTAGATCGGGTTCCTCGCCTTTTGCGAGTCGCATTCGGACGGAGAAGTGGTATTCTACTCCGTCCCTTCACAAAGGAAAAAAATATTGTCTGACCTCTGTTGTATGTTGTTCCTCCTGTACAAGTCGCATTTTTCATTCAACCGTCACGAACCTTGGTATGCATGTTCTAATATTTAATATAATTTTTTGACGACATAGAATTTTGAGTGGACTGGGTAAAACTGACTGACTAAAAAGGTGGGAATATTTTTAATAAAATTTGGTACGCACATTAGGTGGGTACCTACCTGATTTTAAAGAGGACTTTTGAATACAAGCATGATTGGTGAAGTGATTGCCGAGAGAATATGTTGTGAAGTTTAAAAACTGGACGATTTCGGTAATATTTAGCAAGAACAATTGGTACCAACATTTTGTTGCTAAGTGTGTTCTCGCTAAGCAAGCGACAAGTTACAATGAGAAGTCGCGAGCTATCTGTTTATAAGTATTTTTATGTATACGTAAATTGTAAATGGGGAGGCATATGTTCAGCAGTGGCCGTCCTACGGCTGAGATGATGATGATGATGATGATGAAATTGTAAATAAAGTAAAAACTTCGTGTTGCCATTAAGATGATTAAGAAAGTGTGAAACCGGATAATGATAGGCGTCTTGTGAGGCTGTCTTGGTTAGTAATACCGCAGTGAATTATGGTGGTCGATGATCTAAATTTAACAGAAATATAGATTTTTTTTTCGTAAATCCACAGCACACTATAATAGATCAAATACAGGTTTCATCATATGTGCACAGATGGTATACACCATAAGTATACAAGTTTTATGAGAATACCTGGGTGGCCGAGCCTTGATCGATTAAGATACGAATACTAAATAGCAACACATGTTCCGTAAGAATCTTGTCACCGCGATTCAGGATTTTACAACGCGACTGTTACGCCATCTAGTTTGAACGCTTCAAACAAACTGTTGTTTTTAATTCTTGCCTTAAAACATGGATAAAATAAAACAACCCACCCGTTTACCGCCCCTGTAACCTCCTGAAAACTAAATTTCCTGAAAATCGCTGGAGCCGTTTCCGAGATCCAGATTAAGTATTTATATTTTTTTAAATTACATTTTAGGAAGATTATCGACTGCGTAGCTTATGCTAGATAAGTAAATGTTTTTATCTCGTATTACTTTTTAAAGCACTAACGCCTGCTTTAGCGATCTCAAACATTGAAATAGAGAGATAAAATTCGATGCTCGGAACCAAACGTCGGTGGCCTAGTTGGTCAATGGCGCCTGACACGCCTGATTCAGAAGACGCGGGTTCGAATCCCGTCCGAGGATGGAATTTTTCTCTCTATAAATTTCAATGTTTGAGATCGCTAAAGCAGGCGTTAGTGCTTTAAAAAGTAATACTATAAAAATTACAAGGGCTGCGATGTCAATGCGAAAGTTTAAGTATTTCTAAATAATGCTTCTTCCGGATGGATGGTACTGTTAAACTGTCCAATAGATGTCACTCCGTCCCCGCAAGACGGTTAGTCAAATAGAGAGTTAAAATTTGATGCTCGGACCCGAACCTCGGTGACCTAGTTGACAATGACGTCTGACACGGAGAGTCAGAAGATGCGGGTTCAAATCCCGTCTGAGGATGGAATTTTTCTCTCTATAAATTTCAATATTATAAGTTAATATTATATAAAAAGGGCCATTTCCAAGGCTCCATGTAGAGGCAAGATGATAAACAAAAAATTCAAATCTACAAATATATAGGGTGTTTGGTAGACGGACCGATAAACCAAATGAGCGTGTTCGGGGGACCACTTGGAGAATACAAGTTGGCCAAAAAAAATCCCCGACCCCCCAATACGTTTAACTTTTTTTTTTATGTATTTCCCTTTTTCTCCGAAATTGTACCTATTTTTGCCATTGTGTACAAACGGGTACAGTTTGTAAAATTTGTAAAAACTAAAAACATCCGGTCTAAAACATACTTTACAAATGTTATGGTGGTAAATAGGTACAATATTGGAAAAAACGAGAAAATTCACAAAAAAAATTAAAAAATTGGGGTGCCGGGATTTTTTTTTTTGGCCAAATTGTATTCTCCAAGTGGACCCCGAACACGCTCATTTGGTTTGTCGGTACCTCTACCAAACACCCTGTATATATATATATTTGTAGATTTGAATTATTAATTACTAAAAGAACTACGAGGAAGAGTTCTGGCAGGCGTTGACATATTGATTTTTTTAAGTATTATATTATTAGCAAAATTGCTCGTTGTGAATTATTAGATATAATGTAGCGCGATGAAAGGCGTAAGCTTAAACTCAGAATACGCTAGGGTTGCCACTAAGCACTGATTTTAGTTGAATTTATTCCCTACTTTTCCATATGCAACAGGACGTCTCGCCTTCTCGAACACGACGGGGCTAGCTATTCTGCATAAAAACTTTGAAAATTGCCAGATTTATTATTCAAAGGAGTTCGCGACGTAAAAACAACGACTTCTGAAAATGTTAGCCAGGACAAAGGCAAGAAGTTTGCGCTTCTTTCAGCGAAGTTGCCGGGCGGAACAAAAGTTACGATGTTGTGTTGCGCTACGTAATCGGAAATGATGTTTTGACTTGAAATACAAGGCTCATCTATTGTTAAGCATTATGTATAAACAGCTTGTTTGGAAACAACGTAGTAATGATATATATATTTAACGAAGAAATAATATCAGGAAGAGTAACTGCCTTAAAAAATAACCCAATAAAAGTCGTGCTAAATCAATAACATCGTCACGCCGCTATGACTCAGCTGTCATAGTAGACGATGCAGCACGCGCGTGAACCAATCCCTGTTTTCCTTCTGAAATTTAAACCAATCACCGAACATGTCTATTTGTAACCTCGGAAGGAATTCGTATTTGGAATCATACGTCGTTTTGGTTTGAAGGACCACCTTTTGTGTAGAATTTGTTCCGAGTTATGCTTCCTGACATTATTTCTTCGTAGTATTTATTGTGATTTTTCATCCCTCGCCAGCTACCCTCATCCCAGCTCCTTTATACATCGGAATACTGCTCTAGGTCGATGTCACAAATTTATCAGTTTTAATATGTAGTGTTTTGAGTCTCTTCTATTAGGTTGCGTTAGATCCTCATTCAATATTATGATAATTATCGCGGGGTGATGTGAATTAGCCAACTTGCGATTTGACCCTGCTAGATTCTTGTGGGGTTTCTTGAAGCCGCAGATATGAAAACAAACTACTATCAAACGATGTCCTAAAAGCCGAGGCGGGCATTTGAACGGTTTCATGTTGCACACTTAATGGCACACTATATGGGCTAAAGATATGTTTTTCTACCGACTTCCAAAAAAGGAGGAGATACTCAATTCGACTATATTTTTTATTTATTTATGTTTGTTACTTCATAACTTTAGACTGGGTGAACCGATTCTCATTTTTTTTTGTTCGAAAGCTGGTACTTTCTTTGTGGTCCTATTTAAATTTAATCAAATTCGGTCCAGTAGTTTTTGAAATACACTCTAATAACTGAATAGAATGGAAGACTTACTTGTTTTATATATCACACACACAGCTTGTTTTACTTTATTTCAACTTCTACCCGCCTTCATCATGATAACATCCATCACCACACGGGTGTGACAGCGGGGCGCAGCAAGTATATAATATATTTACAATAAATTAAAAAGAGTAGCGCATGTAAAGTAATGACCTGACGTCGTTATTACATTTTAATTATGATTTGAATGCATTTTTATAACTCTTACACACATATTCCAACGTAAATTTACAGTTACAGGTAAATAACAAACAAATGGGTCGTTGGTTCAATGGTTTATATCTGAAACTGGGAGTCATGGGTTCGAATCTGCTCCAATCATGAGCATTACAGTGATGCGTTTACTCTGTACTAATATTATAAAAACGAACATTTGTGAGTTTTAAATGTTTATCGGGACTTATCACGTGTTATTTAATATAGGTAAAAATATGTACCTTTCGCTCGACGTTTCGACCATGTTACAATGGCCGTGGTCACGAGCTGACTGAAAACTGCGGGCGAGTCCGGCGAGAAAAGCGGGTGTTCTGTTCTCCTACCCTCACTCGATCTTGAAAAATCGCAGTGACAACCCTGCGATTTTTCATAAGATAAGTCCCGATAAACATTTAAAACATGTGTTCAAATCGCGAAAGTTTAATAATAAAATACTATTTGTGAGTGTGTTTGTATGTTTGTTACTTCTTGTCACTAAAACGGCTGGACCAATATTGATTAAATTTGGCAAGGTTGGATACTTTTAAATCATCATCCACCATCAGGCGGGTGAAACCGCGGGGCGCAGCTATTTAAAAATATAGTAGTAGTTCCAGTTCTAAAGGTAATTCTTTTCATGGAATGGTATTTTTAGGTGACGACTGAAATATAAGCAAAAAATACCTACCTAGTGCGAGTCGGACTCGCCCATGAAGGGTTCCGTTCCTTTATCTATAAATCTCCCATACAACAGCCATGTTTTTTTTGTCGTTTTTATAGATAACGGCTTGCTCTTGACCGGTTTTTTAGTATTTGTTGTTATAGCAGCAACACAAACACATCATCTGTAAAAATTTCAACTGTCTAACTATCACGGTTAATGAAATACAGCATGAGGCCGTAGCACAAACCATTTGCGATAAAGTATTCATATGGTAAACGTCAACGCAGCACACTCCAGAGTACAAACTATGAGCTATCTGTGTTACAGTTGCCCTAGATAAATTACAGTTTGTACTGTTTCACGTATACAATATGTAACGTTACACTTGCGCAGTTATTCGTGCTAGGCCCATTGGTGACAGACAGTCAGACATACGGACAGCGGGGTCTTAGTAATAGGGTAACGTTTTACCCTTTAGGTAAGAAACTCAAAAAATGAGTTTTTATGCAATTAAGTGACGGACAAGTCGTACACCTGATTCTGTGCCACCTACAGCTTTGCTTTGCACTGCACTGCCCTCGTCACCTTCAGACAATTATTTTTGAGTCTCGCCTAGTTATTTTACTTGCTACAGTGCCCTTCACACTGTAACACAGCAATGCGGTGGTACCAACCATAACGGCCAAGACTAGATGCATACTACCTACTAAATCGGGTTTCCTGGACTCTTACGATTCGTATACCGACGGCGGAGTGACCATTCTTTAACTTTGTTAATGGCTTATCTCGAATCACAAAAAAATTAAATCACAAACATAATTTATTTGCTAATGATTAATTCTACTCAGGTTTTTCCTCCTTTGAAACAGTATAGACTTCACGCCTTAGCTTATTTAGGCTTTTTCTGGACTCTTCTCAAAAATACATACAACCTTCTCAATTTTCCGTCCATGTTTAAATTGCAACTTGAGATGATATAGAGACATCAAAACGCGTTCATTTTATTTCTTACCTAGCAGGGGTATAAGGAAAAAGATATATAATAAAATGTTGCATAACCCTATTATTTTAATACTACCATTTTTCATTCAGTTTCATATTACGTAGTTACGTTAGATCTGCATCAAAACTTTGAACATTAAATCGGCACCATAGCTTTGATTCCCTTGTGAAATCGCAAAATATGTGGACAATTGCGACATAAATAGTTGTATCTTCTGATTGCGTTGACTTAGAAGTTTGATTTTTTCACAGCTGAAACAGACTAGATCCTAGTGTTAAATATAAATTTAAACCTAAAATTATTTAAATTGATACCTCTACGCGTTCCTGAGAAAAAGAGTCTTGACAGATGGACAGACGGACAGCAAAGTGATTCTATAAGGGTTCCTTTTTCCTTGTGAGGTACGGAACCTTAAAATTATAAAATGTTACGTACCGCTCATATTTTACTACGGCCATTATTCATTCAGTTTCATATTACGTAGTTACGTTAGATTTGCAGCCTTAGACATCTAAGTCTCAGTTTCCATATCGTTAGAGGAGGAGAACTCCCACAAGACGTCATTATACAGCCAAATGTGGAGTCTGTAGAGGCAACACTAACTCGACACTTTGGGACTCACAGCTTGCCATTTGCAGTTCTAAATCTGGTTGCAAAGTTGTGTGGGTAACATGAAAAACGTAGAAAATATTACTAAGTTATTTTATGTTTAGTTTACCGTTTAATTTAAGGGTCAACCGATTCTAAAAATCCTTTTTTGTTTGAAAGCTGGTGCTTTCCATGTGGTCCCATTTAATGTGCCCCAATTTCATCAAATTCGGTCCAGTACTTTTTGAGATACAAAAAATGAATAGAATGCAAGTCGATATTTTTTTTCCAATTGTACTTGTTGAAACTATTTTTTTATTAATGTGAAAGTCACAGCAGCATTTTTTTTTAAACAAGATTTGTTTAGTGCAATATTCAAAAGAAGAAAAAGCTTTTCCCATTAAATACCTAACTTCACCGACACGACAAATTTTTTTTTTCTACCGACTTCCAAAAATGAGGAGGTACTCAATAAGACCGTATTTTTTATGTTTGTTACCTCATAACTTTCTATTGAGTGAACCGAATCTCAAATTATTTTTTGTTTGAAAACTGGTGCTTCCCTTTGGTCCAATTTAAATTTAATAAATTCGGTTTACTAGTTTTTGAGTTACACTGCAATAACTGAATATAATGGTAGAAGGTATTAAATTTTTCAAATTGCGCTTGTATTATTAATGATTACACAATTCATAATGTACTGCCTTACTTATAACATCTGCTTTAAGGCGCGCTCGTACCCTGGTAATAGTAAAAGGCAGAATCTATAAACATCTAGTGTAACGAAACAGGTCAACAATATTGTATGCAAAAAAATACTTAGGTTAGAAAAGGAACAGGCAAAGAGTAATAACCGAACAGAATCCTAAATATTACTCGCTCTCTGCAGAAAAAAATCCTGAATAGATCCATAAAAATAAACTTTGACGTCCAAACTTTCAGAATTTTCAGCGATAACACTATATTTTTTTTAGGTAATACATAGCCAACATATAGTACTAAAGTAGTAACCAGCAGTTTTTTCAATTGTGTTAGTATATACCGAAATGTATTAAGAAAACGTTCAAATTTTCGCATGGTATCGTTCAATATAACATGCTATTTTCAACCTTACGTAAAGCATCGTAAATTATTTTAAAATTGGGGTTGGACCGCGTCTTAATTAAAATAACTTCATTTAGTACGACGCTGAACTTTGCTGTGCGCACTACGTCATATAAATATGTTATATTATACGTCAATGATAATTAAACAATGTTTATAAGTAAGGCCCTTAGTTATTTGACGTTAAATAAAGATACACTAGATATAAAATAATCTCAGAAACCGGACATAACACGATTATCCAACCTAAATACAGTTTCAAAGACGCATAACAAACTAAAAGATACTCCAATATGCTCGAATGCGCTCAGTGTGCTCACAATGAGCACAAAGTAAGCGAAATGTTCCATAAACGTGCTCTAAGTGCGGAGTATTCTCAAAGCCCGCCAACTGTGAAGTATATTTGATATTAAGTCGGTCCATCGAGACACAAGTGTGTGTAACTGCCGAGGTTTAACACTCTGCTGTACGACGTAGAACGCAACTTTACTGGTATAGAATTCAACAAGACAAGTACAATTTGAAAAATTTAATACCGACTTCCATTCTATTCAACTATTGATAAAAAAAAGAATTTTGAGAATCGGCTCACTCAGTCGAAAGTTATGGGGTAGCAAACATAAAATAAAAAAAATACATTCGAACTGAGTAGGGTAAGTCGTCTAGTGAATGAACACACCCCATTGAATGAACAAAACGTTATATAACTTTTAAAACAAGAAAATTATGCATTCTACCAAAATGAGTTTTTTTTCTGGTTGATAACATTATTTTCTTATGATTGTAACATTTATTTCATCCAATCAGCGTTCAGTTACAAGATGGCATACTTTTAGAGACTGAGTTTTTTCATGTGTGATATTTTGTATGGAGAAATTAGATCTCGGGTAAGATCCATGCCCTTTTGTTGTGAATTTTGTAGTTACGTTTGAAGCCAAAACTATCGTATGGGTTATAGTGTCAATAGAAGATGGCTTGTTTCTTAGTTTAAAACTATCATAACAATGCTACTGGATATTTTTTTGTATATTATTTAGTGTTCCAGCTCTGGTTTGTTACAATATTGCAATTCGGTGAATGAACGGGGTGTTCATTCATTAGTACTGTACGATAAGTTGAAAATATGAAATATAACATCTTTTACGTATTAAATTTATATCGTTTTTTGGGCATACGTTTAGAAAATTATTTTGAATCTTTGAGCCAGTATTGGAACAAATGTGTTCACTTATTGATTTTTGAAATCTAGTAATGAAGTAAGTATATTATACACTGTTCAATTTCTAGCTTTACTGTACCAGTGAATGAACTAACAATTTTTATGTTTCTTTATATATAAATGAAAGCCTGATTTAAGTGTTATATTTTCAGATGATTTTTTAATAGTTCAAAAATAACTTGTTACAATCGTTGAAGAAGTAGAATTAGCAGTATCCCATCTGCTAATTCTACTTCTTCGTGGTCGTAAGTTCAGTTGGGGACCCCATTTTCATTTACCACGGCACTTTATTTGTCTGTTTATTGTGTAACGTAGTTTAGCAACGTCGTTAGTTTTGCTCGCTTTGTTAAGTGTAAATTATGACCGTAAATTATAGACTTTAAAGTTTTTTCTAAAGAATCTTAGGTGTATCGAAATCGTTGTACTTTTTTGTTAATTTCATGGTAATATAAAATAATTTAGAAAAATAATTTAATTTTATATTACCATGAAATTAACAAAAAAGTACAAACAATTTCGATACACGCAAGCTTTTGAAAAATCACAATAACGCACAACACTTTGCCATGAGGACAAAGTGTAAAGCAAAACTGCAAAATAAACAAATCCAGAATCTGTCCGAAAATACTTTACAAGAAGTTCTCATGACCTTTCCAACACTTCTTCTCTTCCAGAATCATTTTTAAATCAGGTAAACACAATCTCATTTGAAGAAAATAGCTGTTCTACTTCCAACAATGAAAATCCTCAATTACAGATAATTTAGTTCCGTAAAATTATACTAGATGGCGACTCAGGTAAAGTTAGCTCGCGGAAGCATTACATTCACTGGATGTAATTTGTAATTTTGAGAAATAAATATTTTTGAACACAATAAAGAGTTTAATTTTAACAATCTTTTACGCGCGATTATCGGAACTACTATTGGAACATTTTCCATGGTTATAATTTATAATAGAAGATGTTGCTCAAATTCATGTCGAGTCTCCAATAGATGACATCCAACAAAGGGAAAATAAGTATGAGTGAAACTTGCAGTTTGATTCTTGACGATACTATTTTATTTGGAGAAAGGAAAAGACCTGATTTTGATATAACTGAAGATATAATAAACTTCATTGTAAATCAAAATATTAGCTTACCATCGGTAATACCTTTACCGTAGCACGATTATTCAAGCCTAGCAACAAATACTGACGATGAAATTAGAACAGATGATTGCAACAATAAAAAATTTAATGTTGTGTGCAACATCGAAACCCAAACTCTTACGGTGACGGTTAAATGTCTGCTCTATCCATCCTCAACAAGCTATTCATCAGGTTTTTTGGTTGAATGTACTTAAAAACAAACAGCGGTGCCGGTGCATAATTTCTTAAAGTATTATACCAACAAACAAAATATATAATAATGAACCTTGAATAATGATGCCTTTTGGATTAACAGGTTCGAGATATAAACAATGCATAAAACTACAAGACGAAGAACAGCTAAGAAAATAAGAGGAAACCGCGATAAAAAGAAAATAATAAATGAGGAAGTTGAGGAAAAGAAAAGTACAAGAAAAAAAATTACAAATACTGAAAAAGAAGCAAAAGAGCAAAAAACTATCATTAAAGCAATTAAAAGTACACAAAAAACAATCTAGAATAAAATCTAAAGATCTACGGAACGAGAACAAAGATCTAAAAACTACTGAAAATGAAATTACCTCATTGCACGAAGACATTTTTGGAACACTGAGGAAAACACTGAGTCTCTAAGCTGATTAAATATTTTTATAATTGTTCATTTACTGAGTTTTATTGAATTCATTCACTGGAAATTGTGTTCATTAACTGGTGATTTGTACCATTTTTATCATATTAATGAATATATAGAAATCTATGCATAATATCTCAAAATCAATAAATTACTTTATTCTTTGATAAATGAGAGTGAAATATAACAAAAAACTAATATGCTAAAGCTACCACGTCATTGCGATTTATATTTTTATAGTTGAAAAATCTCATAACCGTTCAATCATTGGCGTGCTTACCCTACCTCCTCCTTTTTTTGGAAGTCGGTAGTGAAAGGATGACGTTCTACGTGGACTGTATGTAATTTTTAATTAATTAATTAATAAATTATAGACGAGCAGCACTTTTGCTGATGAGTCTATTTCAATGCAGTGTTGGTTTGTTTAATTTTTTTAATATAACACCGAAGTCTCCGTCCGATTTTTATAATTAGTATTATCGATGTTGAATAATACCTTATTCTTCATGTTGGTCCTATTAAAATGTTATCATCATCGGAAACTCCTGAGCAATAGCTCAATAATATAAAATACTAGCGGCGCCCCGCGGTTACACCCGCATGGTGATGGGTAATGATGATGATTAAAAGTATCCTTTATGTTAATCCAGGTCCTCAGCTACCTCTCTACAAGATTTGATCAATACCGTTTGAGCGTGAAAGAGTAACATCCATACATTCACACATACAAACTTTCGCGTTTATAATATTAGTAGGGTGTAAAGCTATAACTATAAACCCGCAAAACACTTACGTTAGGGATCGAATACAGAGTACAGACGCCGCTGTGCACTCGCCCTGAAGATGAGCATCGGGCATGCTTGAAACCCGGGTTGACGTATTCGATCCCTAACAAGAGTGTTTAATTAATTTAGGTTAATAGTAATCCCACTAATGCCACTTATATTATAAATATGAAAGTTTGGATGGATGGATGGATAAATGGATGTTTGTTACTCAAAAACGGCAGAACGGCTGAACGGATCTGGATGTAATATGGCACAAAGATAGAGTATACTCTGAAATAGCACATAGGTTACTTTTTATCATCATCCATCCGCGGGTCAAAAAGCGTAATGATACAGCATAGACAAAATAACAAGATCTCCGCCTACGACAAGATCGTAATGATGACAGTTTTGTCAAAGTTTGTGTCAGTTTCTAATAATATGTAGTCAAAGCACGCTATCATTTTGACAGCTCGATACACTAGATGTGCTTGATGTCCGACAAGGGTTATGATTAATTTTATATTTGTATGTACGTAGGTACTGTATTTATTAGTGTTTACTGATTTACTATTATAGCAATTGCGTTTGACCATGTAAATATTTTATGACATTTTGGTATAAAGATAGATATGGCCTTGGAGAAATAAAAAAGCTACTCGAAGTACTAATCCTGTGCAGACGAAGTCGCGGGCACCAGCTAGTAGTTTAGTGTGTGTCAAACTCACAATAATATAAATAATATATATATATATAATACAGAAATTAGTAGGATGTGTGCGTATGAGGATGATTTAAGATAGCTATTGCGATTTTAGACCACATATCCGAGCATCGAATATAACTCTAGTTGTTTTAACGCTGTGTGGAGACGGAGCGACATCTATTGACAAATTTTATACGACCGAAAGAAGAGCTTTTACAACACACTATTGATGTCACATTCCTTGATAATTTTGTATTATAGTTTTGAGTAGAAATTATGTAACGGTGCCAGGTTTATGGGCACTATATTTGCAAACAGTGATTTAAGTGCTGGTTTTATCCATAATTTTGCGTTTTTTAACCTATTACTTATTTGTAATGCGTATATATTCAATTTAGATTTACTTTAGTTTAAATATAATTAAAGCTAAAGTTGTTATTCAGAAATTAATTTCATAATATTAAAAAAATACAAAGTCATGTGAATTAAACTACAAATATATTTAAGCACTAGCTGGTGCCCGCGTCTTCGTCTGCGCAGGGTTAGTACTTCGCTTAGCTTATTATCTTCTCCAAGGCCATATCTATCTTTATACCAAAATGGCAAAAAATATGTACATGGTCAAACGCAATTGATGTAATAATATTATGTGAGTAAATTTAAATACTCAGTAAATCGATCAGTACACATTAATAATAAAATACAGTACCTACGTACATACAAATATAAAATTAATCACAATGGAAAAAACTGTCATTAAATTTCATCCCCCTGACGGTATTTGTGTTACATTTCATCACCCTTGACCGTTGCCGAGCACGTCTAGTGTATCGAAATGCCAAAATGATAGCGTGTTTTTGACTAAAATATCAGAAACTGACACTAACTTTGACAGAACTATCATCATTACGATCTTGACGTAGGCGGAGATTTTGTCTATGCTGTGCGCTTTTTCACCGACGTAGTAATGGATGATGATGATGACGATGATGAAAAATATCCTATGTGTTAATCCAACGCCTCATCTACCTCCATATTAAATTTCAATAAAATTGGCCACGTCGTTTGAGCTTGAAAGAGTAACAAACATCCACACATCCACACATCCATACTCACAAACTTTCGCGTTTATAATATTAGTTGGATTAAAACAATTAATTACATATATTTCTATTACTTATAAAGTATTTGACCGAAAATAACTTCAACGGTAGAAATAGGTAAAGTATTTTGCATAACTTTTTTGTTTCATTCTATTTATATGATAATTTTAGTTCTATAAATAGCATCATCTAAATCGGATGAAACGGTAAAAACTTATGCATGGTCATACATACAATATACGCTTAAAACATCCTCCTTTATCAGAACTTTATTAGCCCGTCGCGTGCCAGGCGTACACCATGTGTGCGTTTAAAAAGTGCTTAGCCATGTCGCGCGTACACAAACTGTACACACATTTTTAGACCTCGAGTTTGTAATAATTTATCAGATCCAATACACTCCAACGGTATAAACTTGCTTTTAGTTGCTCAAACTATTCAAGTGTAGTATTTTTTATTTGAACTTTTATGCGTAGTTCGGAAATAAACCGAAAAACACTAGACACGGGACGAGTTAAAAATAGTTAATAAAGTATATTTCGCATGTTATATTTAAGTTAAACTTGCAGAGTTACATTCTCTTACCAAATGCGCGTTTTGTCATCACAGACATCTGTGCAGTATTTCAGCAACAGTTACACTTCTCGTCTGGTGTTTTGTTGGTTTATTGCTTTTTATTGTACACTTTGCTTTTAACGATTGCTGGGTAAGCAGCTGAAGATAAGTGGAACAGATTTTAAATAATTTCATGCAAGAGCTGGAGACAAATAATAAAAAACAAAGATTATTTGCCGACTGCGTCGAAGCCCATAAGGTAGGATCATATGTTTGACCTGTACGTATGTAACCACAGTAAAAGATGGCACTGATTGGCAACAAACATATTTCAAGTTGATAGTTTTTCGGTACAAATGTATCAGAAAAATTTAGCAATTTTCATAATTTCTAGTCCTCAAAAGTCAGGATACTCACGCGGGTACGAATCCCGTCGGAGGATGTGAATTTTTCTCTATATAAATGTCAATGTTTGAGATCGCTAAAGCAGGCGTTAGTGCTTTAAAAAGTAATACTATAACTAAACAGTTTTCCTAAAATATGCGACATAAAGTTATGGAAGGTCTCCTTGCAACGTTTTCCTGTAACTAACGGTTAAGGTACCTTCCTTTACTGCCGCGTCTACTAAAAATCCACCCTGCATACTATTTCATTTTACTTTATATACTTTATACGTATATTTTACTTTATGTTTTTTTACTTTATACACTGCATATACCTTTATCGGACGATACAACGAGGTAACGTTGCCAGCTTTTTGGGCACTCTCCCCGTAGACAGGATGATAAAAGTTTGAAAAAATATAGATTAAGCATCTATATTTTTTCCAACCTTTCAAACCTTTATCATACTTAATACATATTATATAACTATACATGCTTATTTAATGTCACACACACACACACACACACACACGTGCGCGCGCGTGCACACATACACACGCACACACACACTAAGCTACGTTTTAAAGTACTGTATATGTATTGAAATGTAATGCAAGCATTACATTTCAATACATATATTGAAGAAAGAAATGGTTGCAAGTTCGAATCCTGCGCATAGCACTGAGGCTGCAGGTTTGATACCTGCTGAGCTGATGTTGAGAAGCGCGCGGGTATAGGCGCGGAGCTGAGAGGGTGCAGGTTCGAATCCTGCGCATAGCACAGAGGCTGCAGGTTCGATACCTGCTGAGCTGATGGCGAAGAGCGCGCGGGTATAGGCGCGGAGCTGAGAGGGTGCAGGTTCGAATCCTGCGCATAGCATTGAGGCTGCAGGTTCGATACCTGTTGGGCTGATGACGGAGGGGGCGCGGGTTGTGAGGTAAACCTTGGTAACTCAGTTAGGGGGATGACCGAGTTTACCGTATGTGGCGCAGTTTTTACATCGTCATTGGCAGTTGATGACCATGTTTTTTGTTCCAATTCTACAACGAGAATCTCGTAGTAGGCGTCTATTGTCCTTTCATACTGCTCGTTGTAGAATTCCTCCTCGGAATCTAATAAACCTACGGTGTCTAATATTATGTAATACGCCGCGTCGAATTTATCGCGGGTCAATCTTACGCCGGCTGCTCTGGCAGCGAATTCTGGGCTATATAGACTATATAGCGCCTTGGTTTGCTAGACTTCAATGATAACGCTTCCAAATTAAGCTTAACAATAGCGATCTGTTCCTCCCTAAATCTGGCTACCTGTGATTTAGAAGGCATCGTTAACGTCGAAGGCGAAGTCAGGCACAAGGAGGCAAGCAAAATTAAAGGGAAATAAAAATATTAAAAAAAATTAAATTATAAGTATTTAATCGTAGGTGAAATTCCGCACCTCCTTTTTCGGAAGTCGGTTTAAATAACACCTAAATTAATAACGTGTGTACCAAACCTTATGTGAGCTGATGGTTTAATTACTTAATTCATTAATTATATTCCATAAATTTCGTTATGTTATTTACGTAGATTCTGTACGGAACCCTAAGACGTTTGGGCTAATCTCTTAGGTAAGAATATAGTTCTTGAAATAAAAATAAATTGGGCTGAATTCCAAACGTTCGACTATGGACGAATTATGATTATTTAATCTCAAGAACACAAGCAAACCCGTTTAACAGTACTTAGTATAATTTTATAATTAAAATCAACAAAGTACCTGGCGTAGGTAGTTATTAGTACCTAGCCTAAGAATCTCCTTAATTACAAATCTTTCTTGCAAGCAACATTAATAACAATCGTAAATAAAAACACAGTGTGACTAAAACACCACGGCTATCAATCGCCGTTAATGACTCAGGAATGTCAAACTAGCAACTCTCATGTATTCCGTGGCGCGCTTGTGTCGAACGAACAACGATAGCGTACATGTCATTTGTGAAATGTGGCTGGACGGGTCAGTTTCGCTTGGCAATATGTTTGTTCCTAACGAGTGGAATTTTTTGCTAGAAGCTTCTAATTGATTTGAAAATTAAATTAAATCTATAAGTAGTACTTTGGAAATTAAATAGGGTTTATAGGGATTGATATTCGATATTTGGGAATTAAATGGAGCTTAAATGTGGACTGTATTTAGGGAATTAAAATTTTAATTAAGAGCTGATAAGAGCTGAAAGGGAAGGATATTCACTGGTTCAATTATCCGGGTCGAAGGAAATATAGTTAAGCAGTTTCCTGCAACTATACGATGGTAGGGAAGAATTGTTGGTAAATACCTGGTTTCCGTGGGGGGTGTCGAGAGGCTCTGGGTCTGATGAGGGCTGGTGACCGTGAGTCCTAGGTGGAAGCGTCTTGCTGTCGACGTCGTGCTGAAGAACTGTTGTTCACTTGGTTATAATGTTTGTATTGTCCTTTTGGTTTGTGCACTGGTTTACGCGGCGGGCTGAATGCGTCTCGATCAGTGATTTACGTGTAAACACGGGCTGATTTGGGAGTTGGTGTGTGGCCGTGTCGAACACACCCTGAAGGTCACTCGCGGCGGAGTCAATCGCGGTGACTCGTGCTGATACTGGCGGTTGCCACGCGGTCGCTACGCGGAGCGCAGAGGTACACGTCCGCCAGTTACGACTATAAAAGGGTGACTATTTCCGCTTCCCTTCAGCCGCTTGCTTCTAGTTATGACAGCTGAGGACAGCGGCGGTGGGGCGCGCGGGGGCGAGTGCGCGCTTTGAGGTGACGTCACGCTTTGTCGTGAACAATATAATTTTCAATTCTCGTGAGTCGTCACACATATTGTATATTATTACTATTACAAGCCCTCTCGAATACGTGCTCGAAACCCGGGTTTCATTGGCATTCGAATCCTAACCTGAATAATTGGCCGGCAAATAATAGATTAAATAAGGTATATAAATATAAGAATATATTTTAATATTAAATAGGTGTCCGTTATCAATGAATGTGTCCTTTTATGGCGGGAGGTATCATAATGATTAGTACGAGTATAACATTTAAAATATTGAAAATGAATCATCTGATTATAATAACTAATCGGCCCGCCAGCAGCTTTGCTCGCATCATGAAAATCAGTGACATATCGACAGCAGCTCCACCTACCGGGTACAATTGTGTTTTCAAACCATACAGAAACCCATTGAAATATACACACGACACTTCATCTAAATCTGTCCAGCTGGTTAGGAGGAGCTAGGTGACAAACACACACACAGAAGAATTATAAATATAAATTAAGAAAATTATATCGTGAAATGGAATCCTCGAATAAGCAAGTCAGAATCACACTTGACCGATTTTATTCATTATTATTGTTACAACAGATTTATTTATAATAGAATCAAATAAATCTAAAATACCCGTACTGAGCATTCGCACGTCTAAAACTGGCGCCCAAGATGGGACCCTTACAGACCCCATAATGATTGTACGTACTCGTATGTCCGAGTTTCCCCTTAATTTGTGTAATAGCCAAGGGCGTAGAGGCCACTAGGCCCAATTAATTAAGGTTTTATATCTTTGCAGACCTTTTTACGTATTAAGTGGTGTGTTAATTCAGGCTGTAACCTTTTTGTGTTATATTTAGTGGGTCGTAGTGCTCGTTATTGACCTTGATTGTTGTATAGGTGAGAATTGTTATGGGTTTGTTTACGTGTGACCACTGATATTCTAAGTTCCATATATGTATTCTATGTATGTTTCTGAGAGATTTTTTGAAATATTATGACAGAAATATATCCGTTTTGATATATATTCTTTAGACCCTTCGTCGGGTATTAACCAGCTGCGTCCGACCCACCGGAAACTGTACATATTTCAGGATAAACAGTATCTTACGAGTGTATTCTATGACCTGAATTTTCTCGGATCAGCTATATCTTTGTAATATTCGATGTTGTGTTAAATCATTACATTCTGACTGTATACTACGGGTAACTTTATAAATTAAATACTAGATTTGGTACAGATTACATGATTTTTTATATGACTGTCCAGAATGATTGTCTCGTTCTTTGGGTAGTAAAACGATTGTGGGATTTAGAAAATCTAACATGGCAGGTATGACACTATCCTATCTATATAATATATAGACCTGGCCACGCTATAACTTGTGAACGGCATTACCGATTTCCCAATTTTTTGTTGTTGTGTTAATTATTGTCAAGAGAAGGTTCTTATGAAACAAAACAAATTGGAAGGTTATGGCGAGGCCTAAGGTCGCGCCTACTACACGAACGATGTCGCCGCCAGTCGCTAGTTTTCAATAAAACATAAACGTACATAAACATATCAAGTGCAGAAATAAAACAAAGAATGTGTCCCAAACATACGCCCCCTATATTCTCTAAATTAAAAGGTAAGGCTGAGCGCACATTTGTAACGAAACACTTTGCGTTCCGCTCAGTCCACAAATATATAGAAGCATAATTTACAAAACACGAGCGAATGAAGCGATATTATTCTTGCTATCCCAAACAAAACTCCTATAAAAGGTACCTCAATCAAGCTTTGTTTCGAGAACCAATCGTTCCAAGAATTAATAACAAACAACCTTGATAAAAACAGACTACATACCAAATTGAATGCTATTGTAATGACGATAAGGTACAAAATCCCTTGTAATGAATGTGATGACTATGAAAATATATAATAAAGAATAGTCAGAGTTCTGTTATTGGCTAAGAAAGTCGCAGCTTCAAGAGACACACACTATGATTAGTCGAAGCGGCCTCAAATGAGCCTCAGCCGGCTTCAATCGAGCTTCAGTTGATGATATATAAAGGACGTAAGTACTAGAGGTAGATTCATTATACATCAAGCAATCGGCAAGGAATCTACGCTTAGTACAGTGACACGTAATTATTAGTCTATTGACTATATCGACTTAGTAGTTTCCATAGTGTTCGAATACCGTAAAATTATCGCGTTCGGGTTGGTGTAATTACTATGTCGTTATAGCGTTGCGAAAGTAAATTTTATTTGTAAAGTTATTGTACTGTGTGTTGATCGGTAAATCGAAAAACGAGTGTTTTTCGTAGTATAGACTGGAGACTAACGGTGCCATATGAAGGTCTATACTTATCTTCGAGCCTGGGAATTGAGGCGAACCAGGAGTCGTATTCTTGCTCAGCAAGCGACTAGCAGTCTCCTCTCATAGCTTTTTCTGGTATCGGTGCTCGGGGCTCGTCCAGTGTGTCATGTCTTATACACCGGGTTACTGATACTAAGAAACTGTTATGGGCGGTCTATCTTTATTATATTTATTTATTCGCACTTATCAGGTATAATTTCCGGACCGGATTCAATCCCAAAGTCGCAAATCGATGATGGTCCATTACACACCCGATCCTAGGATTTAGGTCTAAACGGGGGAGATCGACCCGATTTCGTTCTGTTAGGGAAACCAGCTAGCGGGATCACTCTGCTGTGCAGATTTTCCCTTCGGTAGGGACTGGACCCTTTGCTAAGGAGAAAGTCAACACTTACACGATTAAATGTAAATGTGGGACACGGGTCCCTAGTTTTGAATGACACTTTAGTTAGATTGATAGGAGATTGTAGGCATTATAGGATAGGAACGTTAGGGACTGTTCAATATTCTTAGGAATTCTGTTATAATTCCTATGAGCAAGTAAATGTTGACTTGAAAAGTATTAATTTAAATTTACTATTTAAATGTATGACAAAATGATTAATACACAAATAATCTTTTGATCAGTAGCAAACTTACTGTATAAATAACCTGAAAGTCTAACTTTATTTATTGCATTACTTTAGACTTTGGAATAAAAGTTTAAATAATATAAAATGAAATATACAATGAAAATTAAATAATATAAATATCCAACCAAAATGATCAGTTCAGAATAAATTGTCTGAAAGATATATTGTCAATGAACAACTATACTACATTACGCTTCTAAAAATATTGAGGCTAATTGTTGATAACGTTTGCCAACGGCTGGAATAAAATTCGTTCCGTGGATTTTCTTGAAGCTAAAAGTGCAGAGAGACTTTCCCATTTGTCATTGGTAGATTCTATCAATTCTAGTTAAATATGCTAGATATCTTCAAATTTGTATATCTTAAGGACAAAATCTGTCTGATTGTTATAATTATTCAATAAGGTATAAATAAATACCTATCAAAACAACAATAGACAAAGAAACTATTTCAAAATATGAATTACTATTATGCTATGATAACTAGCATGAAATAAATTATTTTTCAACATAAAGTCTGTATGAAATATCATAAATCAGGATATGAAATGCATGCCTTTAAAGTAAAACTGTGAGGCGATACCAGAAATAACATTGTAAAATATATACCTAACAAATCTATTAGGAAGCAATATCTCAGCATTGAATTCGTATAGTGTGCGCCAGCGCCGGGAGTCAGGAAGGGATCTGGTGTGCCAAAGGGGAGCATTTGAGCGCTCAGTAAAGGTGCCTTAACCCTACAATCCGTCGTTGCAAGTCTTCGGAAACACTAAAAGATTCCTTCCACTAAATTGCATTAGACTTTGTATACATGTGAAATTGTGAACAGTCTAATGCAATTATATTAAATGAAAGCGTTCAAAATAACCAATCGTCTTAACCAAACATAACTAAGGAGAATACTTATTATGTAAATTAAATGAAAGAAATTACAACAGAATACTCGACTATTATGAGATCTATATAATCTTATGTAGTATTCAAAAAAATAAAACAACATAATGCAAATGGCTAATATGTAGAACCGAAAATAATAGTTCACTATATCTATATGTTATATAGAGAATCTAAAGAAGCATAACTCCTACTGTAAACGGTAACAGTCAACTCTAAGAATAAACCAGAAATAGGTGAGCGACTTAAAGACAATAAAATACCAACCATTATAATTAGTAAGCTACCAAAAACATTTTACTTGTTCCATTCGTACTCGTTCTCCTCATCTTTAGGAATACTTGTAGAAAAGTAATGAAAATGGTTTTGAAATTAACTCAACTCATATTTACTATCTTCATTGTCAAATAATATCAAGGTTTATATATATCTAAATGACTAGATAATTAGAAGAGCTTTATCCTAACCAAAATTACGTATTCTCTAAAGTAGGTTTAGACTAAATTGGGAAATCCATGAAAATAATATAATAAGTTGACTACTTATTTATTCACAACAATTTAATAAACGTTTTATTATTCATATAGGTCATTATTATTATTAGATGTTACTTAGGATTTTATTAGGAATCTATAGTTCTAAAACAGTATCTTTGTCTCAAGTCTTCCTGAAAAGAACTAGGTACTACGACGGTTCACAACGTTAGAGTCCTCCATAGACTAGACGATCACTGGCCAAATTAGATTAGATTAGATCACTAAATATTAATAGGTAGAGGTTTATTAGAGCATAAATAATTAAGTATTAGGATAACTGAATTTACAAAATTTACTTGGACCAAAATTGGCCAGAGACGATTAAGGGCGAACCATTACAATTGGTGGCGCCGTTACCAGGATTCGAGTTTTGTGGTTAGAAATGTTTACTTTTATTTTATTACTTTAATTTAATTATCAGTACCTACACTAGGCAGTCATTACAAACACTGCCATGCACAGAATAGAAAATGGCGAGAGATGCTTCTCTCGTCACAATTGTTGGCGTGAAAGAGATAGGGATTATTTGAGATAAGATACTGTTGATGAACGGAAAATAGGTGATATTTCCTAGATAGCTATGGTAGGTGAAAGTTATGTTGTTCTAGCTAGTCCATAATAGGTTGTATATCTCTACAAAAGATGACAATACTGACTGCAAATACAAATTGTGAATAGGTAATATTGCAACATTAAGTACTACGAAATGACATGATATTCAGAGTTAAATGTTTTGTTTGTAAGTTTAATGTATGTGCAGCCTTCTTAGCACTTACGTACACTTCATAGACGGTCTCTAGAACCCAGAAGTATATTTATCGCACATATAGGCGTGATGTGTTAGGTGAATGAATAGTTACTAAATGTTGTAGTGCCCTCGCTGTAAATGCATCACAAAGGATTACATTTGTAACCAGCAAAATACAGCGATGATCGTGTATATGTCTGTCAATAATCAATGTTTGTAATGTTCGGAAGTGTAAAGATTACGTAAATGTATGTCAAGTTGTACTTACCCTTCTGGCAAGATAAAATTGATGGTAATGAGATGATTATTAGCAGTACAATAAGATTGTAAGACATTTAGGTCAATGTTGTCAATGTTTGTAGGAAAACAATTTAACTGTATTAAACCCATATGATATAAAGTTATTTATAGGTATTATAGACAGATAAAACCTAAACACAAGTATATGTGAACGTAATGC
Organism: Selenia dentaria; assembly: GCA_917880725.1. Taxonomy (NCBI): domain Eukaryota; kingdom Metazoa; phylum Arthropoda; class Insecta; order Lepidoptera; family Geometridae; genus Selenia; species Selenia dentaria. The sequence goes on along the minus strand of OU862885.1, from coordinate 30,380,272 downwards.
ATTCAAAACTTAAGAAACCTTAAAAATAATTAACTATCAAATCTTTCGGGTAATATCGCATGGATATACTGGTTCTTGACAACTTTGAAGATCGGCAGATTAAAACAGACAGCCGTCACGATGAAGTGTTTTCTGAAATGAGATAAAAAAATAAATTAATAAAGGTTGGGGGGTCGAGACATTAAAATCCAATGCATATTCATATTGAACCATAAAATGCTATTTCTCATGCTACTAATAAGTTACAAATCATATTACCGAAAGTAGCCAAATTTAAAATTACATTGTCCGTAATGAGTATAAAAATACTCTTAGAATATTAAAAACAAAATTACATTGAAATAGAATATCAATAAAAGATAGGACAATTACGTTAATGGAATAAAAAAATATGTGAAAAGTATAATATACCTAATAAATCATACTAATATGAGTTTACCATCGATAATAATAATGATTTACATTCAAAAATCATTAGGTGGGTGTGATTACCTTTTGGCAAATATCTGCATAATAAATACTGGAAAGTAGGTCTCTTCTGTTAATGTTAGCTTAGTGATATCAGATATTCAGTTTCAGGGCTAGTGTATTATAAATAAGCTTTACTGTATTATGGTTGAAGAATACAGTAGTATGTGAAATTTCTGGGCAAATAGGCAGCTAAGTATGTTATGTCTACAAGTGAATATGTCTAAACTTTCAATAAAGAAATTTTGACAGGCCGGCTGGGAAAGATTGCAGATCCTCGACTTCCGAGTTCAATTGTCCCGGGTTCGAACCCCGGGCAAGTCAAACATTTGCATGTATGAATATGTCTGTTCGATCTAGGGTATATTATGTACCTATTGTATACAAGTATTGTATATCAGTCATCAGGTTACTATTTATAGTACGTAGTAGTAGTTTGAGGCCCGAAGACCTTGTGCAGGTGTAGTGTCATATTATTATTATTAAATGATGATGATCGCGGTACATCTCTCACGAGACAGAACGCTTAACATCAGGCGAGCAACTTGCATGTCTTTCAATGGAGGCAATTATATTTCTATTGCCTATAGTGTAATAAACTTGTAGGTAAATGTATAAAGGAAAAAGGGAACTTACAGTGATGAGGTTCATCAGTGACAGTGTAATATTACATGTGTAATATGTATTGTAGAAAGTACTAAACGGCTCAACTGTGTCATATAGAAGTTGTCAGGAAACAGTTTGGTCCTGAAAAGTGAAAAACAAACTCATAAAATTTCATAATGTATGCATTTACTACATACATAAAATAAAGTCGTATTAATTATACCAATTAAACTTTTTATCATCATCCGTCACAACACGAGTGAAACCGCGGAGCGCAGCTAGTCGTTCAATTATTATGACTTTTAGGGTTTTAATTTATCATATTTTGGGGAAGGATATATGCGATACTTTTCATCATCATCCATCACCACGAGGGTGAACCCGTGGGGCACAGCTAGTATTTATATATTTGATGATTAATAAAATATTCAATGACTTAGTATTTTCATACTAGATATGTAACATTCCTATTATGAAAGTTTGATATTTCTGTACAACTGAACATGAGATAAAGTATTAACTATTTGTCATATTATCTTACCAGAGTCTATAATGAATTAGTTGCGTTAAAATAAGATGTGACGAATACCTATCAATATAAGGAAATACTTTTTACGAATTCAGTAATAGTAAAAGTCATACTCATTAGTAATAAAAAAATGCCAAGCATTTAAAAAAAAAACAGTCCACATTTATTAAAACGACGTCAAAATGACTATAAATGTTTAGTCGAAAAAAAAACCAATAGTTGTTGCTGCATGTGAAACTGTTCATTAAAAGAACAAACTTTCTTAAAACACAAACAGCATTGAGGCCATCTGTGACCACTATTTGCCATCTTGGCTCAACGGCTTGCATGTGTATTGTTTCTAAGAATTAGAGAAGACCCTAAAATCGACACGGGTTTACTTTTACGATAATAGCCCATTGACCATTATCTCAAATTGCTTACAACACAGCTGAGCTGGTTGTATAGATTCTCTGAAAGCAATGCAGTCATATAATAAGGCGGTCACATAGCATTCAACTGGGCCCTTTGATTTTGATGAATGTAACCTAAACAGTTTTAACTGTATTTACATACAATATTTACATAGTATGTAGGTAGACTAGAGCTTGGAGCTTCCAACTGTAAACTTTTATCGTGATCTGTCACATAAATTCAGCAGTATTTTAAACAACAGCGATTAGCGGGATATATTTATGATTTTAAGAAATAGGGGTCGATCCTATTTACGGGATACTGTTCCAGATTGCCAGCTGTTATTAAAAATTGTTTGTCGAAATATACCAATCACTGGGGATCGAACCCAAGAGCTAAGATTCCAAATCCTCGCTTCCGCCACTACAACAAGACCAAGTTACCTAATTAGATTGACCTAAATGTTTCAATAAAATGAACTAAAATTTACTCACCAGTAGATTCCAATCCTTAAAATCTGTTCAAATTGAGAAGACATGTACCATGGTCTATGTTTGCATATTCAGCATCTGAAAATTAGAAATAATAAAATAGAATAACGAAAATAGAAATATATTTTGCATTTTATCGACTAGTTTGCCCGCGCAACAAAACTGCAAGGATTTTTGAGGTCCAAAGTGTCGGCGCAACAATTGTTGCAAGTAAGTGTCACGCTCGTTTTTCTTTTGTTTATTTTTTAAAGTCATCCCAATGTTTAACCATAGAGTTTAATTCTTTAGCGTAATATATTTTCTTTCTATGGCAACACTACACACGGACATGTTCTATCTGTGAACTTTAAAAAAAATATAATCAATGTTTATATTTTCATCTGTGTTTTGGCGGCGAGGTTATGTTTTGTGCTATAGTTTTTAGTGAATTAATCGGGTTAAACTCATGATTTTGATACAAATTAAACATGAATATGATCGTGAATGTGTAAGGAATACTGTAAATATGTGATTTAGGTTCTGACATCAAAATTTTACGATATAAATTTGTCACGAACCGACAACACTCGGTAAGCTAATTTCTCATTGTTATGATTGGTTATAATTTGCTTTATTTTGAATAGATTATACTTTTACATTGTAAAATATCACAGAAATAATGTTGTCAAGTAATTACACCCACTCAGAATATGATAAATACGCCATATCATGTCAGGATCGATAAAAAATCGAAGTCACGTGACAGTTAAATTCGCTTGTACTAAAAATTCAAAATTTGTAATTTTTTTTAAATATTTCTGATATATAATTATTCTTTGAAACCTAGTTTGGTTTGTAGGATTTCTAATAAGAATTCCAATAAAATAAAAAAACCAACAAGAAAATTTATATTTCATACAAAAAAAAATTTTGGAAATCACCATGTATAAGTCTAGAAAATGGGCCCCCAAGTTGAAAAAAAAATCATTATTGGCCGAAATTTCAAAGTAGCTCTTATTTTTTACGTAATTATTAATAACCTAAGCATATGTTACTAGGTAAAAATAATATTTCTGTTCTAGACATTCAAAATATTTATAAATATCAAATCAAAGTCCTGTCTTGGGAAGCATTATTTATTGATAAAACTTAATTTTTGTGGTCAGATTGCAAGTTTTTTTTATGATATTATTTCTTCTACGAATTCAAATATTTGAATGTAATTAGATAGATATGTGTTTTTACTATTTAATTACCGCAAAAAACCTATAGGTATTAATGTAAAATTTTTAAATTACAATTTTTTTCCACATCAATTCTGATTTTTTCGGCTACGTCAAGTTTGTCCTCGTGTAACATAACATTTTACTAATACATTTGACATGAATGTTTATGTATCAGATTCCTTGGTTATTCAACTATCTCTGACAAAAATTTCGTCTCTTAACTCGCTATAGGTATGGCACAAGAGCCATTTATTCCCAACTCGGCGCAAACTTTTGACGCGGGCGCAGGTCGTAACACTCGGGAGCAATCACGAGGGCGCCACAGGGCTCCTTAGGCAAGCTAGTCGTTATCAAATGCATAACAATATCAGGCGTAAATACCTAGTAATTGGAAAAATGTATACTGTACTCAAGGCATAGCTACAATGACACAATTTAGAAGTTTGTGTAGTAGATGTACCTATGTCATTTAGATTCCATTAAATAACCCCTTACAGGTTCACTGGCCTCATGAACAATGGAGTTTTTATTTTGTCTGGTAGGTTAGACTAAGGCATAAAAACAGTAAAACTGGTTCATTCAAGAGTACCTACTTGAAACATGCCAAGCCATATGCAGGTATAAACAATGATCTCAGTGTGCATTTTGATGATGCAAGGTGTAATATTACTAAGGAGAGGGAGTTTATTTATGTTTCAGATTATTGAAACACTTAGGTACACCTAAACAATGAAGGTTACCCTTGAGTTAAAGTTAATAATATTGACCAGTTGGAAACCTTAATGTTTATATAATGAAGGGGAGAGTTAGCGGCCTTCCTACAAATTAATAGTTATTATAAGTATAAATAAAAATATATGTAAACGCTAAAAAAATAAAACACATATATGTAACAATTTCAAATGGCATTCTTAGATGTAAAATTTATAATTTGCTAACAAGTATGTAGATAAGTATTTCTTTGATGAGATATTTTGAAAGATAATCTAGTTAATATACCTATGCAAGCTAAATTAGATTAATGGTTATATAAAATAATGAAAGATTAACTTTTCATATGTGTGATGCTGAAACTACTGGGCCGATTTGATAAATTCTTTCACAATTTGAATGCTACATTATCCGTGAATTATAAAATATATAGACCTTATAAAATTGTATTAATCATCCATCACTACACAGGTGAAACTGCAAAGCACAGTTAGTTATTACTAGATATGTTAGAAATCTATAACAAAAAAAAATGTTAGAAATTAAATTATTATTACCGTAATTCTTTAGAAAGAAATATGTAAGTTTTAATTTACTCTAAACTTAGAAATATTCAGATGTTACGTTGTTTCAAACTTAGTCACATACTATTTCACATTAAAAATAATGTTTATCCAAAGAAATGCATTTAGTATTAGAAAATGGCGGTCATTACGTTGGGACATATTAGAAGCGATTTTCACGATTAAGATTTAATTAAAAATATGAGCTATGAGATAAGATTATGCTTGACGTTAATAAACTATTCGTACTTTAATTATAATTCTGTAACATACCTGTAATCCACGCTTGATGTCGTTCGTCCGGGAGTCAAGTGGTGGTTTCAATTCTCGGGAACACAACATTATGCTGACGTTAGATAAAAGCAAATCCCGCACAAAATTAACAGTTTACATTACAAAAAAAATTGGGTGCATTGTACACCAATAATTACTTCATTCACTTTAGAATTCACGATATACATGTTGACGATGCGCGAATTTGTGGATGCGCGGCGCGGGCGCAGCGCAGGCATCGAATCGAACAAAGAATGGTCGCTCTCATTCGCGGATCACAGACTATAGAGACAGATGCTAGCGCGCAGCAAACAACAAAGGGCCTCTAGCGCTTTTGAATAGTGTTGCCAGGTCCATTCTTATAAAAATCAAAGGACGCGACTAGCAAATGTCGTGTTTATTATGTGCAAATTTTAAATAAAATAAGTAGCTCTAATTTTATTAAATAAAACACAGTGAAATATTAAAATAACCTTTTTTTTAATTCTTTATGTTCTTATGTACATATTGTCATTGAAATGAATGTAATTGATGCTTGCCTAACATTTTTAGGGCTTATATAAATGTAGTCGTAGGTAATAAGTATTTTCTAAATTTGTGTACTTATTTTAATAATTTTAGCGAGTAAGTTAAGTCGAACCAGTTTATTTCACTACTAGAATATGGATTTAAGATTTAATATGTTTCAGTTGTCAATTCACAAATCCATTTTACGGTGACAATTTAGTGGCACAAACATGATCATGTTGGTTAAGTTTTAAATTTCACACATGTTCTTTCATTTATCATGTTTTATAACGAAAAGGTGGTATCTAATATATTAAGTAGAATTTCAATTAAATTCAGTACATTAGGATTTTGGGATAATCAGTAGATTCCCCGAAAAATTGGGAGATGTGGTGTCGCTTGCGGGGATAATATCACCATAAACTGAATGTAATACAAAACATAAAGTAGCTTTTTAAAATGGACTCGTATGGTTGTACATTTACCATGCCGATGTAGACTATCAAATGTTGTACACATTCAATTATTTACGGCTGGTCGAAAATGTGGATAATAAAAGGCTAGGGTTGCCATTCTTGGAAAAGGAAATTTACATATTTCGGATCCCAAAATATAAATCTAAATTTAAAAACAATAAAAACCGTTTAGAGATGATACCGTGCGAGTATTAAAATCGTATTGGGTTTGTAGATGTAATCTTCTATTCTTGGGTAGATGGTACCTCATCTTTGTAAAGCAAGAGAAAAATAAATCACTTCTGTAAGTTCTTTAAAGCACAGAGTAAGTAGAAGTATACATAGGTTAAATAGACACTAAAATAAAATCGCTTTTAGTTTGATTTGCCATTGCAGAAAGTGGGAGAATATCGATTATTCAATGTTCTTAATAATTTGAGACTTAACAATAGTACAACGAGTCGGGTTGCCATGGTTATTAGTTAAAAAAAAATACTCGATACAATAAAAGAGTAAAAGAAAAAAAAAATATTAAACGCATTTGAACGTGTTATAACATTTATATTGAATCAGGACTTGGTGCTGACCGATGCTATACGAAATTCAATGCTGAAATTTATGGCGCTGCTGTATAAAGATTCGTTGCGAATAAGAAATACAATGCTGAGATATAAACGACTATTAAATAAGCAATAAGTACGAATATACATTGCTGAGATAAATAAAGATTATATTACAAAAAAAATAAACAACACTAAATCAATCACGAATTTGGAAAGACCAGCGGAAATAATTCGTGAAATATCCTTTGAAAGTGGTTGAAATAAAAATAAAAAATGCAAATAAATTTAATTTAAGGAGTACCTCGTTGGCTTCACTCATGCCAGCTTTATGAATTATAATGTGCGTGAAAAAAAATATCATCCTAAAATGATTATTGCAAGTAGTATGTAGTTAAAATACTACATGGCATTCGTTAATATACGTTAGTAAACAAATACTACAATGACATAAAGATATTTTTTAATAGGTACCACTCTTACACACAGTATTTAGCAAATACAAATAATAGTGTGTGATGGGGTCGACATTAGATATTGCATGAGAATAATATTGTTTTGATCAATATTATTTAGGCCAAGTTGTGAGAAGACGGAACACATTACTCGAAAAAAAAAAAAAAAAAAAAACTTAAGGGGAGAAAGGGTACAGTTGTAGACGGGATATTTTTGAATATTAAACTTTTGGATTGGTTCATAAATATAATAAAAATTGATAGTTGAATAAATTCAATACTATACAATACAAAGTTTGTACTTTGAGTTGATTTATGGAGAGTAAGATAATAAATAGCGGACTTTGTATCGGAGAGTGGGGGTCGCAGTTTGTTTTAAATACAGAGTATTGTATTATTAAATTAGAATTATTGTGTAATAGTAATAAGGGTCGCAAACTGTTTAATTATAGACTCTTGTCCAATAATTGATAAATGTTCAATCTTTAATATCAATTTTAAGAAAAGCGTGGGGGTCGTATATTTTCATATCAATCACACTTAAGTTGTTCATAAATGTGTATTTCGTAGTCTTAGGCCTGTATTTGTTTTGGTGGATTGTTGAGTGGCGTGAAAACCTGTGAAGTTGAAGGTCTGAATTGTGTTGGGATGATAAATTAATTGATTAATAATGACAGTGGATGGAAGTCGAGATGAAAAATGGAAGGGAGGTAGGTATGTTAGAGCTAAAATAAGGTTGTAGGGCTTAGCAGTTCAACAATACATTGGTTTAAGACGGCTTGTTCTTGCATGAATTCTAACATATTTATCACTACACAAAGGACTTCAATGAAGGTGAAATTTGGTGTTAGGTTAAAGTATTATTCATCAGTAGTTGCTGATTTCATTGGTAGTCCATACTATACAGGCGCTAGGCTTACTAGCAATGGTTCGGCACACTTCACACACACCAGATTTTAAATAAATCATGTCATTGAGATTTCAGTGCTGGGTGGGGTGCTGCGACTATGGAAAATTATCATCTCTTTGCTATTAACGGAATAGCCTAAAAAGAGATTATGTAGACAATTCTGAACAAACGAAAAAATAGTAGTTTAGTTCTGAAAGGTCTATATACGTCCACTAGGGACGGGGTGAACTCACAACTCACGTTTCTCGTTTTGAAAGTTATTGCCCTTGTGGGGAGTGATTTTTGTTCATTTTTAAAGCACTAACAAGCTCAGTTGCGGACTCGTGGGATATTTATTTATAGTCTGGTCTAAATATACACTACATAATGAAGGGATACACTTACATTCTTATGTTTGAATTCAAGCAATAACCAGTTAGAAGTACACATGCTTTTCTAATGTAAATTCTGCATCAAGAATCTGTCTATATTTGTGGGAAAATGTAAGAAAGTGAAAAATTTCCTCCGGTAAGCCTTCGCAAATTTATTCAGGGGTCGAACTGTAACGAAACACTTTGCGTTCCGCTCAGTCCACAAATATATAGAAGCATAATTTACAAAACACGAGCGAATGAAGCGATATTATTCTTGCTATCCCAAACAAAACTCCTATAAAAGGTACCTCAATCAAGCTTTGTTTCGAGAACCAATCGTTCCAAGAATTAATAACAAACAACCTTGATAAAAACAGACTACATACCAAATTGAATGCTATTGTAATGACAATAAGGTACAAAATCCCTTGTAATGAATGTGATGACTATGAAAATATATAATAAAGAATAGTCAGAGTTCTGTTATTGGCTAAGAAAGTCGCAGCTTCAAGAGACACACACTATGATTAGTCGAAGCGGCCTCAAATGAGCCTCAGCCGGCTTCAATCGAGCTTCAGTTGATGATATATAAAGGACGTAAGTACTAGAGGTAGATTCATTATACATCAAGCAATCGGCAAGGAATCTACGCTTAGTACAGTGACACGTAATTATTAGTCTATTGACTATATCGACTTAGTAGTTTCCATAGTGTTCGAATACCGTAAAATTATCGCGTTCGGGTTGGTGTAATTACTATGTCGTTATAGCGTTGCGAAAGTAAATTTTATTTGTAAAGTTATTGTACTGTGTGTTGATCGGTAAATCGAAAAACGAGTGTTTTTCGTAGTATAGACTGGAGACTAACGGTGCCATATGAAGGTCTATACTTATCTTCGAGCCTGGGAATTGAGGCGAACCAGGAGTCGTATTCTTGCTCAGCAAGCGACTAGCAGTCTCCTCTCATAGCTTTTTCTGGTATCGGTGCTCGGGGCTCGTCCAGTGTGTCATGTCTTATACACCGGGTTACTGATACTAAGAAACTGTTATGGGCGGTCTATCTTATATTATTTATTTATTCGCACTTATCAGGTATAATTTCCGGACCGGATTCAATCCCAAAGTCGCAAATCGATGATGGTCCATTACACACCCGATCCTAGGATTTAGGTCTAAACGGGGGAGATCGACCCGATTTCGTTCTGTTAGGGAAACCAGCTAGCGGGATCACTCTGCTGTGCAGATTTTCCCTTCGGTAGGGACTGGACCCTTTGCTAAGGAGAAAGTCAACACTTACACGATTAAATGTAAATGTGGGACACGGGTCCCTAGTTTTGAATGACACTTTAGTTAGATTGATAGGAGATTGTAGGCATTATAGGATAGGAACGTTAGGGACTGTTCAATATTCTTAGGAATTCTGTTATAATTCCTATGAGCAAGTAAATGTTGACTTGAAAGTATTAATTTAAATTTACTATTTAAATGTATGACAAAATGATTAATACACAAATAATCTTTTGATCAGTAGCAAACTTACTGTATAAATAACCTGAAAGTCTAACTTTATTTATTGCATTACTTTAGACTTTGGAATAAAAGTTTAAATAATATAAAATGAAATATACAATGAAAATTAAATAATATAAATATCCAACCAAAATGATCAGTTCAGAATAAATTGTCTGAAAGATATATTGTCAATGAACAACTATACTACATTACGCTTCTAAAAATATTGAGGCTAATTGTTGATAACGTTTGCCAACGGCTGGAATAAAATTCGTTCCGTGGATTTTCTTGAAGCTAAAAGTGCAGAGAGACTTTCCCATTTGTCATTGGTAGATTCTATCAATTCTAGTTAAATATGCTAGATATCTTCAAATTTGTATATCTTAAGGACAAAATCTGTCTGATTGTTATAATTATTCAATAAGGTATAAATAAATACCTATCAAAACAACAATAGACAAAGAAACTATTTCAAAATATGAATTACTATTATGCTATGATAACTAGCATGAAATAAATTATTTTTCAACATAAAGTCTGTATGAAATATCATAAATCAGGATATGAAATGCATGCCTTTAAAGTAAAACTGTGAGGCGATACCAGAAATAACATTGTAAAATATATACCTAACAAATCTATTAGGAAGCAATATCTCAGCATTGAATTCGTATAGTGTGCGCCAGCGCCGGGAGTCAGGAAGGGATCTGGTGTGCCAAAGGGGAGCATTTGAGCGCTCAGTAAAGGTGCCTTAACCCTACAATCCGTCGTTGCAAGTCTTCGGAAACACTAAAAGATTCCTTCCACTAAATTGCATTAGACTTTGTATACATGTGAAATTGTGAACAGTCTAATGCAATTATATTAAATGAAAGCGTTCAAAATAACCAATCGTCTTAACCAAACATAACTAAGGAGAATACTTATTATGTAAATTAAATGAAAGAAATTACAACAGAATACTCGACTATTATGAGATCTATATAATCTTATGTAGTATTCAAAAAAATAAAACAACATAATGCAAATGGCTAATATGTAGAACCGAAAATAATAGTTCACTATATCTATATGTTATATAGAGAATCTAAGGAAGCATAACTCCTACTGTAAACGGTAACAGTCAACTCTAAGAATAAACCAGAAATAGGTGAGCGACTTAAAGACAATAAAATACCAACCATTATAATTAGTAAGCTACCAAAAACATTTTACTTGTTCCATTCGTACTCGTTCTCCTCATCTTTAGGAATACTTGTAGAAAAGTAATGAAAATGGTTTTGAAATTAACTCAACTCATATTTACTATCTTCATTGTCAAATAATATCAAGGTTTATATATATCTAAATGACTAGATAATTAGAAGAGCTTTATCCTAACCAAAATTACGTATTCTCTAAAGTAGGTTTAGACTAAATTGGGAAATCCATGAAAATAATATAATAAGTTGACTACTTATTTATTCACAACAATTTAATAAACGTTTTATTATTCATATAGGTCATTATTATTATTAGATGTTACTTAGGATTTTATTAGGAATCTATAGTTCTAAAACAGTATCTTTGTCTCAAGTCTTCCTGAAAAGAACTAGGTACTACGACGGTTCACAACGTTAGAGTCCTCCATAGACTAGACGATCACTGGCCAAATTAGATTAGATTAGATCACTAAATATTAATAGGTAGAGGTTTATTAGAGCATAAATAATTAAGTATTAGGATAACTGAATTTACAAAATTTACTTGGACCAAAATTGGCCAGAGACGATTAAGGGCGAACCATTACAATTGGTGGCGCCGTTACCAGGATTCGAGTTTTGTGGTTAGAAATGTTTACTTTTATTTTATTACTTTAATTTAATTATCAGTACCTACACTAGGCAGTCATTACAAACACTGCCATGCACAGAATAGAAAATGGCGAGAGATGCTTCTCTCGTCACAATTGTTGGCGTGAAAGAGATAGGGATTATTTGAGATAAGATACTGTTGATGAACGGAAAATAGGTGATATTTCCTAGATAGCTATGGTAGGTGAAAGTTATGTTGTTCTAGCTAGTCCATAATAGGTTGTATATCTCTACAAAAGATGACAATACTGACTGCAAATACAAATTGTGAATAGGTAATATTGCAACATTAAGTACTACGAAATGACATGATATTCAGAGTTAAATGTTTTGTTTGTAAGTTTAATGTATGTGCAGCCTTCTTAACACTTACGTACACTTCATAGACGGTCTCTAGAACCCAGAAGTATATTTATCGCACATATAGGCGTGATGTGTTAGGTGAATGAATAGTTACTAAATGTTGTAGTGCCCTCGCTGTAAATGCATCACAAAGGATTACATTTGTAACCAGCAAAATACAGCGATGATCGTGTATATGTCTGTCAATAATCAATGTTTGTAATGTTCGGAAGTGTAAAGATTACGTAAATGTATGTCAAGTTGTACTTACCCTTCTGGCAAGATAAAATTGATGGTAATGAGATGATTATTAGCAGTACAATAAGATTGTAAGACATTTAGGTCAATGTTGTCAATGTTTGTAGGAAAACAATTTAACTGTATTAAACCCATATGATATAAAGTTATTTATAGGTATTATAGACAGATAAAACCTAAACACAAGTATATGTGAACGTAATGCATTCAAAACTTAAGAAACCTTAAAAATAATTAACTATCAAATCTTTCGGGTAATATCGCATGGATATACTGGTTCTTGACAACTTTGAAGATCGGCAGATTAAAACAGACAGCCGTCACGATGAAGTGTTTTCTGAAATGAGATAAAAAAATAAATTAATAAAGGTTGGGGGGTCGAGACATTAAAATCCAATGCATATTCATATTGAACCATAAAATGCTATTTCTCATGCTACTAATAAGTTACAAATCATATTACCGAAAGTAGCCAAATTTAAAATTACATTGTCCGTAATGAGTATAAAAATACTCTTAGAATATTAAAAACAAAATTACATTGAAATAGAATATCAATAAAAGATAGGACAATTACGTTAATGGAATAAAAAAATATGTGAAAAGTATAATATACCTAATAAATCATACTAATATGAGTTTACCATCGATAATAATAATGATTTACATTCAAAAATCATTAGGTGGGTGTGATTACCTTTTGGCAAATATCTGCATAATAAATACTGGAAAGTAGGTCTCTTCTGTTAATGTTAGCTTAGTGATATCAGATATTCAGTTTCAGGGCTAGTGTATTATAAATAAGCTTTACTGTATTATGGTTGAAGAATACAGTAGTATGTGAAATTTCTGGGCAAATAGGCAGCTAAGTATGTTATGTCTACAAGTGAATATGTCTAAACTTTCAATAAAGAAATTTTGACAGGCCGGCTGGGAAAGATTGCAGATCCTCGACTTCCGAGTTCAATTGTCCCGGGTTCGAACCCCGGGCAAGTCAAACATTTGCATGTATGAATATGTCTGTTCGATCTAGGGTATATTATGTACCTATTGTATACAAGTATTGTATATCAGTCATCAGGTTACTATTTATAGTACGTAGTAGTAGTTTGAGGCCCGAAGACCTTGTGCAGGTGTAGTGTCATATTATTATTATTAAATGATGATGATCGCGGTACATCTCTCACGAGACAGAACGCTTAACATCAGGCGAGCAACTTGCATGTCTTTCAATGGAGGCAATTATATTTCTATTGCCTATAGTGTAATAAACTTGTAGGTAAATGTATAAAGGAAAAAGGGAACTTACAGTGATGAGGTTCATCAGTGACAGTGTAATATTACATGTGTAATATGTATTGTAGAAAGTACTAAACGGCTCAACTGTGTCATATAGAAGTTGTCAGGAAACAGTTTGGTCCTGAAAAGTGAAAAACAAACTCATAAAATTTCATAATGTATGCATTTACTACATACATAAAATAAAGTCGTATTAATTATACCAATTAAACTTTTTATCATCATCCGTCACAACACGAGTGAAACCGCGGAGCGCAGCTAGTCGTTCAATTATTATGACTTTTAGGGTTTTAATTTATCATATTTTGGGGAAGGATATATGCGATACTTTTCATCATCATCCATCACCACGAGGGTGAACCCGTGGGGCACAGCTAGTATTTATATATTTGATGATTAATAAAATATTCAATGACTTAGTATTTTCATACTAGATATGTAACATTCCTATTATGAAAGTTTGATATTTCTGTACAACTGAACATGAGATAAAGTATTAACTATTTGTCATATTATCTTACCAGAGTCTATAATGAATTAGTTGCGTTAAAATAAGATGTGACGAATACCTATCAATATAAGGAAATACTTTTTACGAATTCAGTAATAGTAAAAGTCATACTCATTAGTAATAAAAAAATGCCAAGCATTTAAAAAAAAAACAGTCCACATTTATTAAAACGACGTCAAAATGACTATAAATGTTTAGTCGAAAAAAAAACCAATAGTTGTTGCTGCATGTGAAACTGTTCATTAAAAGAACAAACTTTCTTAAAACACAAACAGCATTGAGGCCATCTGTGACCACTATTTGCCATCTTGGCTCAACGGCTTGCATGTGTATTGTTTCTAAGAATTAGAGAAGACCCTAAAATCGACACGGGTTTACTTTTACGATAATAGCCCATTGACCATTATCTCAAATTGCTTACAACACAGCTGAGCTGGTTGTATAGATTCTCTGAAAGCAATGCAGTCATATAATAAGGCGGTCACATAGCATTCAACTGGGCCCTTTGATTTTGATGAATGTAACCTAAACAGTTTTAACTGTATTTACATACAATATTTACATAGTATGTAGGTAGACTAGAGCTTGGAGCTTCCAACTGTAAACTTTTATCGTGATCTGTCACATAAATTCAGCAGTATTTTAAACAACAGCGATTAGCGGGATATATTTATGATTTTAAGAAATAGGGGTCGATCCTATTTACGGGATACTGTTCCAGATTGCCAGCTGTTATTAAAAATTGTTTGTCGAAATATACCAATCACTGGGGATCGAACCCAAGAGCTAAGATTCCAAATCCTCGCTTCCGCCACTACAACAAGACCAAGTTACCTAATTAGATTGACCTAAATGTTTCAATAAAATGAACTAAAATTTACTCACCAGTAGATTCCAATCCTTAAAATCTGTTCAAATTGAGAAGACATGTACCATGGTCTATGTTTGCATATTCAGCATCTGAAAATTAGAAATAATAAAATAGAATAACGAAAATAGAAATATATTTTGCATTTTATCAAATGCATAACAATATCAGGCGTAAATACCTAGTAATTGGAAAAATGTATACTGTACTCAAGGCATAGCTACAATGACACAATTTAGAAGTTTGTGTAGTAGATGTACCTATGTCATTTAGATTCCAT
Organism: Selenia dentaria; assembly: GCA_917880725.1. Taxonomy (NCBI): domain Eukaryota; kingdom Metazoa; phylum Arthropoda; class Insecta; order Lepidoptera; family Geometridae; genus Selenia; species Selenia dentaria. The sequence continues at coordinate 30,364,870 of OU862885.1, read as the reverse complement.
TAAATAACCCCTTACAGGTTCACTGGCCTCATGAACAATGGAGTTTTTATTTTGTCTGGTAGGTTAGACTAAGGCATAAAAACAGTAAAACTGGTTCATTCAAGAGTACCTACTTGAAACATGCCAAGCCATATGCAGGTATAAACAATGATCTCAGTGTGCATTTTGATGATGCAAGGTGTAATATTACTAAGGAGAGGGAGTTTATTTATGTTTCAGATTATTGAAACACTTAGGTACACCTAAACAATGAAGGTTACCCTTGAGTTAAAGTTAATAATATTGACCAGTTGGAAACCTTAATGTTTATATAATGAAGGGGAGAGTTAGCGGCCTTCCTACAAATTAATAGTTATTATAAGTATAAATAAAAATATATGTAAACGCTAAAAAAATAAAACACATATATGTAACAATTTCAAATGGCATTCTTAGATGTAAAATTTATAATTTGCTAACAAGTATGTAGATAAGTATTTCTTTGATGAGATATTTTGAAAGATAATCTAGTTAATATACCTATGCAAGCTAAATTAGATTAATGGTTATATAAAATAATGAAAGATTAACTTTTCATATGTGTGATGCTGAAACTACTGGGCCGATTTGATAAATTCTTTCACAATTTGAATGCTACATTATCCGTGAATTATAAAATATATAGACCTTATAAAATTGTATTAATCATCCATCACTACACAGGTGAAACTGCAAAGCACAGTTAGTTATTACTAGATATGTTAGAAATCTATAACAAAAAAAAATGTTAGAAATTAAATTATTATTACCGTAATTCTTTAGAAAGAAATATGTAAGTTTTAATTTACTCTAAACTTAGAAATATTCAGATGTTACGTTGTTTCAAACTTAGTCACATACTATTTCACATTAAAAATAATGTTTATCCAAAGAAATGCATTTAGTATTAGAAAATGGCGGTCATTACGTTGGGACATATTAGAAGCGATTTTCACGATTAAGATTTAATTAAAAATATGAGCTATGAGATAAGATTATGCTTGACGTTAATAAACTATTCGTACTTTAATTATAATTCTGTAACATACCTGTAATCCACGCTTGATGTCGTTCGTCCGGGAGTCAAGTGGTGGTTTCAATTCTCGGGAACACAACATTATGCTGACGTTAGATAAAAGCAAATCCCGCACAAAATTAACAGTTTACATTACAAAAAAAATTGGGTGCATTGTACACCAATAATTACTTCATTCACTTTAGAATTCACGATATACATGTTGACGATGCGCGAATTTGTGGATGCGCGGCGCGGGCGCAGCGCAGGCATCGAATCGAACAAAGAATGGTCGCTCTCATTCGCGGATCACAGACTATAGAGACAGATGCTAGCGCGCAGCAAACAACAAAGGGCCTCTAGCGCTTTTGAATAGTGTTGCCAGGTCCATTCTTATAAAAATCAAAGGACGCGACTAGCAAATGTCGTGTTTATTATGTGCAAATTTTAAATAAAATAAGTAGCTCTAATTTTATTAAATAAAACACAGTGAAATATTAAAATAACCTTTTTTTTAATTCTTTATGTTCTTATGTACATATTGTCATTGAAATGAATGTAATTGATGCTTGCCTAACATTTTTAGGGCTTATATAAATGTAGTCGTAGGTAATAAGTATTTTCTAAATTTGTGTACTTATTTTAATAATTTTAGCGAGTAAGTTAAGTCGAACCAGTTTATTTCACTACTAGAATATGGATTTAAGATTTAATATGTTTCAGTTGTCAATTCACAAATCCATTTTACGGTGACAATTTAGTGGCACAAACATGATCATGTTGGTTACTGGTTACGTTGGACTTGGTGCTGACCGATGCTATACGAAATTCAATGCTGAAATTTATGGCGCTGCTGTATAAAGATTCGTTGCGAATAAGAAATACAATGCTGAGATATAAACGACTATTAAATAAGCAATAAGTACGAATATACATTGCTGAGATAAATAAAGATTATATTACAAAAAAAATAAACAACACTAAATCAATCACGAATTTGGAAAGACCAGCGGAAATAATTCGTGAAATATCCTTTGAAAGTGGTTGAAATAAAAATAAAAAATGCAAATAAATTTAATTTAAGGAGTACCTCGTTGGCTTCACTCATGCCAGCTTTATGAATTATAATGTGCGTGAAAAAAAATATCATCCTAAAATGATTATTGCAAGTAGTATGTAGTTAAAATACTACATGGCATTCGTTAATATACGTTAGTAAACAAATACTACAATGACATAAAGATATTTTTTAATAGGTACCACTCTTACACACAGTATTTAGCAAATACAAATAATAGTGTGTGATGGGGTCGACATTAGATATTGCATGAGAATAATATTGTTTTGATCAATATTATTTAGGCCAAGTTGTGAGAAGACGGAACACATTACTCGAAAAAAAAAAAAAAAAAAAAACTTAAGGGGAGAAAGGGTACAGTTGTAGACGGGATATTTTTGAATATTAAACTTTTGGATTGGTTCATAAATATAATAAAAATTGATAGTTGAATAAATTCAATACTATACAATACAAAGTTTGTACTTTGAGTTGATTTATGGAGAGTAAGATAATAAATAGCGGACTTTGTATCGGAGAGTGGGGGTCGCAGTTTGTTTTAAATACAGAGTATTGTATTATTAAATTAGAATTATTGTGTAATAGTAATAAGGGTCGCAAACTGTTTAATTATAGACTCTTGTCCAATAATTGATAAATGTTCAATCTTTAATATCAATTTTAAGAAAAGCGTGGGGGTCGTATATTTTCATATCAATCACACTTAAGTTGTTCATAAATGTGTATTTCGTAGTCTTAGGCCTGTATTTGTTTTGGTGGATTGTTGAGTGGCGTGAAAACCTGTGAAGTTGAAGGTCTGAATTGTGTTGGGATGATAAATTAATTGATTAATAATGACAGTGGATGGAAGTCGAGATGAAAAATGGAAGGGAGGTAGGTATGTTAGAGCTAAAATAAGGTTGTAGGGCTTAGCAGTTCAACAATACATTGGTTTAAGACGGCTTGTTCTTGCATGAATTCTAACATATTTATCACTACACAAAGGACTTCAATGAAGGTGAAATTTGGTGTTAGGTTAAAGTATTATTCATCAGTAGTTGCTGATTTCATTGGTAGTCCATACTATACAGGCGCTAGGCTTACTAGCAATGGTTCGGCACACTTCACACACACCAGATTTTAAATAAATCATGTCATTGAGATTTCAGTGCTGGGTGGGGTGCTGCGACTATGGAAAATTATCATCTCTTTGCTATTAACGGAATAGCCTAAAAAGAGATTATGTAGACAATTCTGAACAAACGAAAAAATAGTAGTTTAGTTCTGAAAGGTCTATATACGTCCACTAGGGACGGGGTGAACTCACAACTCACGTTTCTCGTTTTGAAAGTTATTGCCCTTGTGGGGAGTGATTTTTGTTCATTTTTAAAGCACTAACAAGCTCAGTTGCGGACTCGTGGGATATTTATTTATAGTCTGGTCTAAATATACACTACATAATGAAGGGATACACTTACATTCTTATGTTTGAATTCAAGCAATAACCAGTTAGAAGTACACATGCTTTTCTAATGTAAATTCTGCATCAAGAATCTGTCTATATTTGTGGGAAAATGTAAGAAAGTGAAAAATTTCCTCCGGTAAGCCTTCGCAAATTTATTCAGGGGTCGAACTGTAACGAAACACTTTGCGTTCCGCTCAGTCCACAAATATATAGAAGCATAATTTACAAAACACGAGCGAATGAAGCGATATTATTCTTGCTATCCCAAACAAAACTCCTATAAAAGGTACCTCAATCAAGCTTTGTTTCGAGAACCAATCGTTCCAAGAATTAATAACAAACAACCTTGATAAAAACAGACTACATACCAAATTGAATGCTATTGTAATGACGATAAGGTACAAAATCCCTTGTAATGAATGTGATGACTATGAAAATATATAATAAAGAATAGTCAGAGTTCTGTTATTGGCTAAGAAAGTCGCAGCTTCAAGAGACACACACTATGATTAGTCGAAGCGGCCTCAAATGAGCCTCAGCCGGCTTCAATCGAGCTTCAGTTGATGATATATAAAGGACGTAAGTACTAGAGGTAGATTCATTATACATCAAGCAATCGGCAAGGAATCTACGCTTAGTACAGTGACACGTAATTATTAGTCTATTGACTATATCGACTTAGTAGTTTCCATAGTGTTCGAATACCGTAAAATTATCGCGTTCGGGTTGGTGTAATTACTATGTCGTTATAGCGTTGCGAAAGTAAATTTTATTTGTAAAGTTATTGTACTGTGTGTTGATCGGTAAATCGAAAAACGAGTGTTTTTCGTAGTATAGACTGGAGACTAACGGTGCCATATGAAGGTCTATACTTATCTTCGAGCCTGGGAATTGAGGCGAACCAGGAGTCGTATTCTTGCTCAGCAAGCGACTAGCAGTCTCCTCTCATAGCTTTTTCTGGTATCGGTGCTCGGGGCTCGTCCAGTGTGTCATGTCTTATACACCGGGTTACTGATACTAAGAAACTGTTATGGGCGGTCTATCTTTATTATATTTATTTATTCGCACTTATCAGGTATAATTTCCGGACCGGATTCAATCCCAAAGTCGCAAATCGATGATGGTCCATTACACACCCGATCCTAGGATTTAGGTCTAAACGGGGGAGATCGACCCGATTTCGTTCTGTTAGGGAAACCAGCTAGCGGGATCACTCTGCTGTGCAGATTTTCCCTTCGGTAGGGACTGGACCCTTTGCTAAGGAGAAAGTCAACACTTACACGATTAAATGTAAATGTGGGACACGGGTCCCTAGTTTTGAATGACACTTTAGTTAGATTGATAGGAGATTGTAGGCATTATAGGATAGGAACGTTAGGGACTGTTCAATATTCTTAGGAATTCTGTTATAATTCCTATGAGCAAGTAAATGTTGACTTGAAAAGTATTAATTTAAATTTACTATTTAAATGTATGACAAAATGATTAATACACAAATAATCTTTTGATCAGTAGCAAACTTACTGTATAAATAACCTGAAAGTCTAACTTTATTTATTGCATTACTTTAGACTTTGGAATAAAAGTTTAAATAATATAAAATGAAATATACAATGAAAATTAAATAATATAAATATCCAACCAAAATGATCAGTTCAGAATAAATTGTCTGAAAGATATATTGTCAATGAACAACTATACTACATTACGCTTCTAAAAATATTGAGGCTAATTGTTGATAACGTTTGCCAACGGCTGGAATAAAATTCGTTCCGTGGATTTTCTTGAAGCTAAAAGTGCAGAGAGACTTTCCCATTTGTCATTGGTAGATTCTATCAATTCTAGTTAAATATGCTAGATATCTTCAAATTTGTATATCTTAAGGACAAAATCTGTCTGATTGTTATAATTATTCAATAAGGTATAAATAAATACCTATCAAAACAACAATAGACAAAGAAACTATTTCAAAATATGAATTACTATTATGCTATGATAACTAGCATGAAATAAATTATTTTTCAACATAAAGTCTGTATGAAATATCATAAATCAGGATATGAAATGCATGCCTTTAAAGTAAAACTGTGAGGCGATACCAGAAATAACATTGTAAAATATATACCTAACAAATCTATTAGGAAGCAATATCTCAGCATTGAATTCGTATAGTGTGCGCCAGCGCCGGGAGTCAGGAAGGGATCTGGTGTGCCAAAGGGGAGCATTTGAGCGCTCAGTAAAGGTGCCTTAACCCTACAATCCGTCGTTGCAAGTCTTCGGAAACACTAAAAGATTCCTTCCACTAAATTGCATTAGACTTTGTATACATGTGAAATTGTGAACAGTCTAATGCAATTATATTAAATGAAAGCGTTCAAAATAACCAATCGTCTTAACCAAACATAACTAAGGAGAATACTTATTATGTAAATTAAATGAAAGAAATTACAACAGAATACTCGACTATTATGAGATCTATATAATCTTATGTAGTATTCAAAAAAATAAAACAACATAATGCAAATGGCTAATATGTAGAACCGAAAATAATAGTTCACTATATCTATATGTTATATAGAGAATCTAAAGAAGCATAACTCCTACTGTAAACGGTAACAGTCAACTCTAAGAATAAACCAGAAATAGGTGAGCGACTTAAAGACAATAAAATACCAACCATTATAATTAGTAAGCTACCAAAAACATTTTACTTGTTCCATTCGTACTCGTTCTCCTCATCTTTAGGAATACTTGTAGAAAAGTAATGAAAATGGTTTTGAAATTAACTCAACTCATATTTACTATCTTCATTGTCAAATAATATCAAGGTTTATATATATCTAAATGACTAGATAATTAGAAGAGCTTTATCCTAACCAAAATTACGTATTCTCTAAAGTAGGTTTAGACTAAATTGGGAAATCCATGAAAATGATATAATAAGTTGACTACTTATTTATTCACAACAATTTAATAAACGTTTTATTATTCATATAGGTCATTATTATTATTAGATGTTACTTAGGATTTTATTAGGAATCTATAGTTCTAAAACAGTATCTTTGTCTCAAGTCTTCCTGAAAAGAACTAGGTACTACGACGGTTCACAACGTTAGAGTCCTCCATAGACTAGACGATCACTGGCCAAATTAGATTAGATTAGATCACTAAATATTAATAGGTAGAGGTTTATTAGAGCATAAATAATTAAGTATTAGGATAACTGAATTTACAAAATTTACTTGGACCAAAATTGGCCAGAGACGATTAAGGGCGAACCATTACACATTGGAGTCACGACAGTTCTAAGACAGACTTTCCTCACAGACAAGTATGTCTTAAAACTAAACCAAATTGTTTTGCCTATCACACGTCGCACAAAACATCATAAAAATAAATCTATACTATATAATAATATTATAATGTAAAATATAATATTAATATTATAAAAAGGAAAGATTTGTATGTAAGTACAGTAACAGTTACAAGTAGTGTTTACAACGAATTGGCTCAAAAAGTACTGGACCGATTTCAAAAATTCTTTCACCATTGGAAAGCTACATTCACTCTGAGTAATATAGGCTATATAAGATTCATCGTCATCATCATCATCCCTCACAGTGCGGGTGAAACCGCGGAGAGCAGCTAGTATATAAAAAACATTTGATATTTCTAAAATAGGTATTAGATTGTTGCACTAGGCATTTCTTTGACATTAGAAACTCTCGACTCTATTTCACAGCGTTAAATCAAAAATGTAAAGTTAAATAAAGCTTACTCTATTTACGTTTTGTTTTCAGTCTGGCTTTTTATTTATTTGAGAAAAATAAAATGTTGTCTTTGTTCTAACAATATATTATTTAAGAAATGTATGCATTATTTTTTTGACGAGGTTACAAAATTTTATAAAAATCAAGTGTGCCAATTGAACCTGGTTTAATAACTGTGATAAAGTTGTCTCATAGTTGATCTTGCGGTATTATTTATAAATGCTACACATTTTATACAACGACGACTGCCTACTGCCACGTGATCTCTGCACACGGCCTTCTGCCAAGAATTCACAGCGATTTTTGAATTGGGGGTTGAAAATACATATGAATATATAGTCTTATGAGAGTATTAAACGTGTTATAAATCAAATTTTTAAACTGTTAAGGCAAGTTTAAAAACTACTTCGTTCATGTGGAGATGCAAAGAATCAGTGGTTTTTGATACCCTATACAGAGAGAGCAGTAGGACCATAATTCACCACGCGGGCTCAGTGCGGATTGGTGAATAGGCTACTGGCCAACCCATGTCGAAGTTTGCAGGCCACCCGAAGGCCCTCGACGTAGCCTAACGACTGTTGTCCTAAGACAAACAACCGGGACCGACAGCTTAACGTGCCTTTCGGTTCACGAAAGCGCTCAGTTGAATAATGCCACTAGCAGTCACCCATCCAAGTCCTGACCGCAGCATGTGTTGCTTAACTTATTGATCGATTAATACCTCTAAGTCAAGCTCCGCTACGAGCGCTTCCTGATAGTCTACAAAATTATCTCTATATAAAAGTGTAATATTGAGAGATAATTTTGTAGATTGTCATAATATATTTATTTTGTTGAATGTTCTTGAAATAACGCAATCATAGCTTCTAAACTTCTAAACAAGGTCTTCGCAGTATTTGCTATGAGGATAGAATAGATTTGATTTGTAGAGTTACATTGTCTGTTGGATTTTCGCGTAAGTACGCGAGAACACTCTCTCATAGGCTGTAGCACAAAAATATACAATAAAGTATTAAACGTAAACCAAAACATGTGAAAAACGGTCCGCTTTGTCAATCACACTATGGGTTCTATGGTTCCACTGCGTCATAGACTTTTAGCTACGTTCGCGTCACGTTTACAATTTCAAATCGATTGGCGGTGACTTATGGGACTGAAACGTGGTCTCCAACTATGAAACTCATGAATAAGCTCAAAGCTATACTCATCGAGCTATGAGTAAGGCTATGTTAGGGGTTTCTCTCCGTGAACGAATAAGAAATGTGAGATCCATAGACGCCCAAAACTCACCGACTTATTCCTAAGCCAGTTAAAGTAGCAGGAGGCAGGGCACATAGCAATCAGAACTCCTGACCGATGAGGCCAGAAGGTTCTGGAGTGGATACGGCAAGCACAGCGTCGGTCGTCCGTCGACAAGGTGTACAGACGACCTGATAAAGTTGGCAGGATGTGGTTGTGTATGTGCATGTGGTGGATGCAGGCCACTTGCAACCACCCATTTTGAAAATCTATGGGGAGGCTTATGTTTAGCAGTAGACATCCTATGTCTGAAATGATGATGATCATTACGATAAGACTGTTTCACTATTATCACTCTTAAGGGTCAGTGATGATGGGGTCGAAGGTCATATCACCCTAGATCTAGAATAGTAACTGATTCTCAAGCACAGCTGCCGAAACAACCTGTTAAATATTTAGCGACTTGTAGTAAGTTTTGAGCTTTTCAGTCTTAGTACCTAGGTCCATGAAGTGCCCTAACACCATGGATTTAATCACAATGATTCTACTAGATCATAACTTCATGACTGAGGGACGTGATTTTGGTGTGTAGTCTGTACCATCGTTTTTCTCCAGCTCTCTATCTTGCGCCATTTGAAAGGATAATTGTAAGGTGGCCCTTGTTGCCTCTTGAGAGGTGTGTCCATCGCGTCGGAGAGCTCCCCCTGCTTCTCCACACCTCATTCCTTCGACTCAGCAAGTGATAGTTAATCAGTCTTTCTAGACTGTCTGGGTATTGCCTAAACCTGTACCCGATGAACTTGAGGAGTATCTGTCTGCCTGCTCAGATTGTAGCGAGTCGTGTCTTTGTATTTAGCTACTTTAAGATTGACTCGCTTGTCCGGCGTTCCGTCCAGGATACTCTCAGCATCCTGCGACAGCACCACATTTAAAACTCGTCAATCCTTAAGCGCGCACAAGCTTTCAGTGTCCAGGTTTCAGAGTCATAAATAATTGAAAAAAAAATAGAGTATAAGCTTTTTATTGGTTTTACAAAATAACAATGTTGCCTAAACTGAAACCTCACGCGCGAGTAAGAGATCGATTTAGTAGCCGTTTAGTTTGTGACCCATCCTCATCACACCTGTGCTATCATCACTTCTTATTATCCTTATTTTGAAAAGGAATATAACGTAACCTTCAATGTTAACCTTCAACTTCAACTACTTAGCATCACTGATTTTATGACAGGTTCTCATCTTTAAGAACCAGTGACGTGCAAATAATCGATTAGTATCGATAATAGCTGTGCTGCCAGTGAAGTGTGATATCGATTCACTCGATGTACCGAGTGCCCCGCATGAGCGGGCATTCACTATCGAATTCCAACTCTCTGACGGAGCGCGAATTACACTTGTAACAGATATTGAGTTACAGATTGAGAGGGAAAAGTATGTGTTAAATTATCTTAGATAAGGGTTTTTATTCTAATTTTAATTTTAATAATGGTAGATTAGAATAGAATAGAGTAATTGTTATATTACGTATGATAACTGAGGCCTATGGCACTGTCTCCCTTTTCTTTGGACTGCTACGTTTTTCAGGATCGCATTGCAGGAAACCTGTCATACCATGCTTGTTATTGCATTAAAAGTCAAAGTCAAAATCATTTATTCAATTTAGGCATCAAAGACGCACTTATGAACGTCATTTTTTCATTGTAAAAATATGTAATGTACTTTAAAGACTACCGCCGCGTTCCAAAATATATAGAGCCCACCGAGAAGAAGCGGCAAGAAACTCGGAACCATTCTTTTTATATAGATGTTTTTACAATGTTTTTACTTAGGTACTATACAAATATTAGCTCCAGTGTGTTGCCTTTCAAAAGAGACCATAATAATGGTATCAGTATCAGTAGGGCAAGACACGCTACACTTTGACATCTTAGTACACGATTAGATAGATCCTGGAGTGATCAGTCCCAAGCTGTTTTATTCTCCAAGTAATACGAAATTTTGTAATAACCTTTTTGACAAAAGTTTAGTTTTAATAGTAATTTTAAACTTATTAATAGGCAAATCTTGCATAACATTGGGAACTTTATTATAGAATCGTATACATTGTCCCATAAAAGAATGAAATTAAGGGCAGAGGCCTCTAGAGAGGAGTAAATGAGCGTAGGCAATGGCACAATGATTTTTATGTCTTATCTGTGTCAAATGCCTAGGAAACATTAGTATATACTAATTTTAAACATAACATTAGTATAGATAAGATATGATAATATTTATTCATGTAAAACTTAGATAATGAAAAAGCTAAAGTAGGTACACAATTACACATAGTTATAGAATTACCTCACTATTACTATCATAGTAATCCGTAAGCTGATAAATTATGTTAATTCACAGAGTAAATTTAGTTAAATCTAGTGAAAAATTTGACAACACAATAATAATAGAAACATGAGTGTAAGTTGGTACTCAAACTAGGTTTCCCCGTGTGATGAGTACCAGCCTTCACCCCCCCCCCCCCCCCCCCCCCTATTAATTTTACAGGCTTTAAGCAATGATGCACGTTAAGCCGTTATGGTCAAACTCCTCTCTTTGAGAGGAAGGCTCGAGTCCCAGCAGTGGGAACAAAATGGGCTGATTATGATTATGATACTTTTTATATAGATTAGTTTTTTTTTCAGTCTGTGAAAGATAAATAACGTGAAAAAAAAAATTTTTTTTTACCTTTCAAAAGGTTGAATTTAATCTCTTTTTCTGCCGACTTCCAAAAAGGAGGAGATCCTCAATTTGACTGTTAATACTTAAACTTTCGTATTGACGTCGCAACCCTTTATAATTTTTATAGTTTCCTTTATTTCTCTATAAAAATTATATAGGGGTAAAGTATTTCTAAAAAATGCTTCTTTCGGTTGGATAGTGCTGTCAAAGCTGTTCATTAGAAGTCGCTCCGTCCCCGCAAGACGGTTAAATCAAATATAGAGTTATAATTCGATGCTTGGACCTCGAGACTCGGTGGCCTAGATGGTCATGGCGTCAGACACGGATAGTCAGAAGACGGGGGTTCGAATCCCGTCCGAGGATGTGAATTTTTCTCTCTATAAATTTCAATGTTTGAGATCGCTAAGCAGGCGTTAGTATTTAAAAAAAAGTAAAACACTGTTTTAAACTATCACGGTTGTTCTCTAAAGTTATATGATTATTAACGGGATATTTACCGTGGTAAGGTTGTGGAATGAGCTCCCGATATTTCGGCGCAGTTACATGCACCATGTTCACGGGAAGACTGAAGAATGCGGGTGGTTGGTCAAAAAGTTTAAAAGTTAGGTGCAGACATAACGATCTACCCTCTTTCTTAGTCTTTTGCTACGGTTATCACTGGAACTCGAACTCGATCCTAAGTCCCGACAAAACACACTCTAAAAAAAAGTAATACTATATAACATAGTTTATTTTTCTTATTTTTTCATAACTAGTATTCCTTAGCCTCTCATCCGGTACCAGGTTATCGTTGTTTCGAGACATCCGATATATAAAACGAAGTCTTGTTAGTTTCACCATTAATAACTCTAAAACGGTTGAACCATTTTTTATTATTTTAGATTTTTTGCTTTGTCATATCTCGGCGAAGGACATATGATACTTTTCATCATCATCATCATCATCCAACACCACGCGGGGCGTAACTAGTAAGATTGTAAAGAGTTGAGGTGTGTTTATTAGTTTTTTTTGAATTGAATAGGCATCGCAGCTACAGGACCGATTTGAAAAATTCTTTCACCATTAGAATCTTACATTTTTCCTTATGAACATAGGTTACATTTTGATTTATACTTCATCATCATTTATCAACACGCGGGTGAAACCACGTGGCGCAGTTAGTATTATAAACAAGTACAATTTGAAACATTTGATACCGACTTCCACTCTATTCAGTTATTGGAGTGTAACTCAAAAACTACGAGTACTAGACCGAATTTATGAATTTTAAATTGGACCACAAGAGAAGCACCAGTTTCAATAAAGAATTTTGAGATTCGGTTCATCCAGTCGAAAGTTATGAGGTAACAAACATTAAAAAATACAGTCGGATTGAGTATTGTTTCCCGTGTAGTCCCATTTAAATTTAATTAAATTCGGTCCAGTTGTTTTTGAGTTGCACTCCAATATCTGAATAGAATGGAAACCGGTATTAAATTTTTCAAATTGTACTTGTTAAAAAAAGCTTAAGTTTATTATCATCAAGTGTTTGCTTTTCAAACAAATACAAAAATGTTCTCTACATTTCCATGAGTAGAGATGGTGGCAACATTATACATAGTTACCCGTACAGTGTTATGACAATGTTTTCAAGAATTTATGCATCGCAGTCTCTAGGGACGCCTTTGTTGCTCAAAGTGAATTCCGTTAGCACCACTTATATAGAGTCAGGTAGAGCAAGGAAATATTGCCTCGAAAGATGCGACTCTATTTATAAGGTGTATTTATGAATAAAGAATTTACGTAATATAATAAGTTTCGCTTAGTAAAATAGAGAATATTTGGTAATAGTAAAATATAGGAGGGCTTCTTTTGTAAAGACTTTAGTGGATATATAAAAATAATATATGCACCACAATTTTACATTTATATTAGTGTGATTATCCATAGTTATAGTATCGCACTTTACACTAATTTATTTATTTATTTTAATTAATTTATAAAGGCGAAAGTTTGTGAGTCTATTTGTATATTAGTTACCTTTTCACGATCATTCGGCTGGATTAATTTTGATGAAATTTGGCATGTAGATACGTGAGGCTCTGGAATTACACTTTTCGTCGTCATCATCATCGTCCATCACCACGCGGGTCAAACAGCATTTTGGGGTTTTTGGCTGCTTCGGAAAAATGAATTAAAGTTTAGACAAAAACGCTGTACCGCGCCGTAACTAGTGTGACTGGCGTGTTGCGGAGCTGAAAACAGCAATAACTCTCATGTAATCTGTGTAAAATCCGATAGTTGATACGCTGCGGTACCTACCTAAACCTCGTTCTGTCATCATCATCATCATCTCAAACGTAGAACGTTCACTGAACATATGCCTCCCCCATAATTTATCCTCCATCCAACGTCGTCCTGCGACATTTATCAGGTCGTCGGTCCACCGTGTCGGTGGACCGACCTACGCTGCGCTTGCCAGTCCGTAGTCTCCATTCCAGAACCTATGTGCCCTCTCCACTGTCACTTCAACTGGCTAATCTTCTGGGCTATGTCGGTGACTTTCGTTCTTCTGCGGATCTCCTCATTTCTGATTCGATCACGTAGAGAAACCCTAAACATAGCCCTCTCCAAAGCTCGTTTTGCGACTTTGAGCTTACTTATGAGGCCCCCATGTAACACACATTGGTAGAAGACTCTTGTCTTAAGGCACTGAGGTATTTTGACGAGAAGAATTCGCGAAGTTTCCGGAACGCCTCGTTCTGTGCTGCAAACTATATATAAAAATGAATGTAAATTCTTTTTGATCTTGATGAAACAAAGATTGATGATTTCTGAGCTGCAAACAATGACCTGCACAGGACTCCAAAGCATATAATACATATATATAGCATCAAAATCAATAGTTTATGCATGATGAAGTCATATGGAAAGAGAAACAGATTTTTTTTTAAAAGATATTTTTAGATTCTACTACTTTCATTTAGTCATATAAAAATGTTTTTGATTTATTTTATATTTTATGTACGAATTTCACCTTGCAAGTATTATAGATATATATACTCGTATGTATAGATTAAGTCATGTTACTCAATGCAGAATTAAATATTTATTCAAGTAGTCATTCTCAAGTCACAGTCATAAATAAGTCAGTCATCAAGTGACTGTCTCAGTCTAGCAAAACGGATGTGCTTACTAAACATTTTTAGGGTGCTGGTCAAAAAAAAAAAACCAATAGAACGCTGCGCGATTTTGTACATTATGCCTAAACTCGTATACCACTACGAACACTTAAGGCCCACTTGCACGTTTCAGAGTTAGCTTCGATAACTCAGAGTCAACTGCTAAAACGGGGTTTTATAATTAATTTATCTTGCACCATTAAAGGTTAGGAGTAAATCTATGGTAATTTATTGAAATATTTGACCCAGCAATGTGGGAGGGTTTAGTCTTTAACTAGGGTTAGTGAAGTTTTGTGTCAAAAGAAATTGAGATTATATACTGCTTTATAATGTACACTTTGGACGAAATGACACGAGACAATACATATAATAATATAGAATAAAAAGACGTCAAATTTCATACAATAAAGGATAAACAAGAAAGTCTATATACATTGTACTGTAGTGCCAAAGAGACAGATATAAGTTTTCGATTCATTCATTATTGGTCAGGTTACAATATAAGCGCATAGACAATTCAATGTTCCCATCTAAAGATTAGAAATGTCAGTTTAGCAAAACCGGTGATCTTTTATAGTCTTGCAAGGCAAAATGAGAGTTAAAAATTGATATGACTAACGCAAGTTTACAAACTCGTAGACTTATTTATTCAACCCGAGCCAACGTGCAAGTGGGCCTTTAGTTAAGTTAATTTGTTAACACTGACACTATATATCTATCAATGATGTTTGTAAAAGAACATAAAACGTTTTTAGCTACTTTGTTGACAACCCTGAATCAAGGGTACACTATAGAGATCCGACTAGACTAATGATGCCCATATGTAAGACTGCTCTAGCTAGTAAGAGCCGTTATGCTATGACAGTAAAAATATATAATAAAATACCTAGAGATACTAGAGAGCTACCAAATAAGGAGTTCAAGACAAAACTCTTTGGGTGGCTAACAGAGAAATGTTTTTTATGACATTGGGCGAATTTTTATGTGCACAATAAAAACATAGGTGCATATAAGGAATATTTATAATCTTGTTATAATTGTAATGTAGGTACTAAGCACTATACACGTGATATTATTGTGTACGCTCAAAATTACCTAGAAATATTCCTAATATTTTAAGTAAAAGCTACATGACATTATATGTAATTTTTGTAGTTTTATATAATTTCTTATTTTGATTACATCTTATTTTAATTTAAATTTTAATGTTATATAATTTTCATTTTGTACGTCCGCCATCGACAAACTGCGGTTCCTGAAGCACTAAAAGTGCCTTAATAAGGTCTATTTCAACACGGTTTCTGCAATAAATACAATTTCATTTAACTATGACATGTCAGAACTCCATTAAACACAAATCTAAAACACAACACAAGTTAAACAAAATCAATGACGGACATTTTTGGTTTTACCCGCCAATCTCCTTGAGGTATTCCTCATTATTCAAATATTTTAATTACCTTATAAGCTAGCTGTTACAATAATAACACGAAGCATTTCCAGCATGCGTTTTGAAACATAATAGGAACTTTATTCCTTCTTGTACCAACATAATAGCAAGAACTTCCGGTATGCAAATGGGGATTTTCTTTTACAACTTGTATAAAATATGATAATAAGTTTGATAAAACTTTGCGGCTTGTGAGATTAGAGATATCACGGTTTATTTAATGTTGTGTTTTGATTTACTGCGTAAATTGATTATAAAGTTATATGATTATTAACGGGATATTTACCGTGGTATGATTGTGGAATGAGCTCCCGATATTTCGGCGCAGTTACATGCACCATGTTCACGGGAAGACTGAAGAATGCGGTGATTGGTCAAAAAGTTTAAAAGTTAGGTGCAGACATAACGATCTACCCTCTTTCTTAGTCTTTTGCTACGGTTATCACTAGAACTCGAACTCGATCCTAAGTCCCGACAAAACACACTCACTGTATCACTGCGTATAGTATTTTGAACACATTTTGAACGCGGACTTTTATTTTTAAAACAACCTAATACTGGATTCCACGCACTGGCGAGTTGAAAACCATCACCTCGATTGAAATTCTGGCATTTCGAGATCTCAATAGTTTCCTTTACTAGCCTTGGTATGTAAACAGTGTTTAAATTGATTATGCTTTTTTTCATTTCGTATTAATACGTAAGTTTTTAGATTTTATTATTAGTATGGTTCCTGATATATTCGGTCCTTACAAAATAAATTCTAAATCGTGAATGTAATCTACAAAAAGATCTTATATCTCGACAACAAAAAGAAATAGAAGAGCTACGTTCAAGTGGTAGTGATCTGCAGAAGCGATTACAGCTGGTGGAGCAGCAATCGCGTTCGAGCAACCTAGAAATACAGTGCTTACCTGAACATTCCAACGAGAACCTCTATAATTTAGTACAGCAACTCGGCAACACAATAAAGTGTCCTGTTGCCGATTCTGACTTGCATTATTGTAGCCGCATTGCTAAGATAAACGCTACTAGCCCACGCCCGCGTTCGATATTGGTAAAGTTTGGCAGCCGCCGCCTTCGCGATACCTTCCTGGCCGGAGTTATAAGGTTTAATAAAAATAACCCAGCTGAGAAGTTAAACTCCAGTCATCTGGGTTACGGTGGCAAGAAAAGTGCAGTATACGTCTCAGAGCACCTCACCGTGGAAGTTAAAGCTTTGCACGCTTCCACCCGCAGAAAAGCCAAGGAGCTAAATTACAAATTTGTGTGGGTGCGTGACGGCAAGGTGTTTTTAAGGAAGTCTGAAAACACTAACTATATTTTTGTAAAAGACTCAGACATTCTAAATAAGCTAGTCTAAATTATTTTCTTTATACATTTTTACTGTCTTACATTTTTATATAAGTACTCGTATCTTTCATCTTATTCATCATTAAAAAATAATTAGGCAAGTATTGATTTATATACAATATAATACTTTATAGTAAAATTTAGTTTTATATGCTTCAAATATACTATCAAAATGTTAGAGGTTTGAAGACTAAAACAACTGAATTATTTAATAATATTGTTTGTAGCAATTATGATGTAATTGTGTTGACTGAGACATGGTTAAACAGCAGTGTCTTCGATTCGGAACTTTTTGACGATCGTTATGTGGTTTATAGGAGGGATAGAGAATCTTGTAGCTCCTCCTTAAAAAAAGAAGGAGGCGGCGCAGTCATCGCAGTATTAAAATGTTTGAAATCTAGGCGATTAACCAATTTCGAGTCGAATTGTGAAGACTTATGGATTCAGGTCGAAAGTTTCAATACTAAAGGAGGTATTGAGCGGTTCCATTTCTGTGCAGTCTATCTTCCCTCACCTCTGAAACGTATAAATCTAGAAGAGTTTTTAAGCAACACTAGTCAAGTATTGGAATGCTATAATCTAAAAAACGTTATACTACTCGGAGATTTTAATTTGGGATCGATAGCTTGGAATTTTTCCGATGATGCTCAAACTTTGACTACTGTTGTGAATAACTGTGATTTTGAAAATCAATTATTGGACTTCGCCATGCTGCATAATTTAAAACAATATAATAACACGCGCAATTTTCAAGACAAAATTCTAGATCTTATTTTGAGCGATAAACAGATGCTTAATGTTCGGAGTTGCATTAGCCCACTTTCCAAGGTCGATAAATATCATCCTCCACTAGAGTTTTGTATAACTTCCTGCATCAAGAGCAAACTGGCTCCTAATAGTATTGAGAGTCGCTTCTGCTTTTATAAGGCTGATTACGCGAATATAGTTAAGGAACTTAATGACATATGTTGGGAAAGAGTATTTAAAAATTGTACAGCTGTAGACGAAATGCTTATTCTGTTTTATAGATACGTTAGGGATGCTATTAATAAACATGTACCCAGGGTTGTACCGAAATCAAAAAAATATCCTATCTGGTTTTCGCGAAACTTAATTAGACTCTTGCGTGAAAAGCTCAAGTACAGAAATAAATTACATAAATTTAACAATAATCCATTAGACTTATTAGCGTATGAGTTAGCTAAAAGTCGCTCAAAGCATCTCATAACTAAGTGTTACAATAATTATATAGCTCACCTCGAATCAAATTTGCGTTCAAATCCTAAACTCTTTTGGTCATTTATAAAAAATAAGAAAAAAAACTGTAGCCATTACCCGGCCCAGATGTCTCTAGACAATATTATTGCTAACAATGGTAAGGATATTTGTAATCTATTCGCTAGTAATTTTTCTGCAGTTACTAAGAATGATTATCCTTTGTCCAGATCCCACGATCAAGTTGGCACTCTAACAAACAGCTACATTACTTCCATCAAATTCAAGGATGACCATGTGTTAAAAGTTTTAAAAAGACTTGATCCCCATAAAGGTGCGGGATCTGATGGTGTCCCACCGCTCTTTGCGGTAAGATGTGCACCGGTACTGGCACGTCCTCTGACACTTATTTATAATAAATCCTTGGAAACTGGTGTTTTCCCTTCAGATTGGAAATTGGCGTTGGTCATCCCTCTGTACAAAAATGGAACCAAAGATAGAATCAAAAACTATAGACCTATCTCTATTCTTCCTGTTTTCGGAAAAATATTTGAGCAGCTTTTACATCCTATTTTATCGTGGCATTTCAAGCAAATAATAAGCCCTCACCAGCATGGCTTCATTAAATCACGGTCAACAGCTACAAACTTAGTCTCATTTATAAATACCATTTCTCATGAGCTAGATAAGCGCTCGTCTGTTGATGCTATTTATACAGATTTCAGCAAAGCTTTCGATAGTGTGAATCATCGATTGCTTCTGAAAAAGCTTTCTATTTATGGAATTGCTGAACCAACGTTGAGTTGGTGTAAATCATACTTAACAAATAGAAAATCTGTTGTAGTGGCTAGTGGTTTCTCATCTGATCCATTTGAAATTGTTTCTGGAGTTGTACAAGGATCTCATTTAGGACCGTTATTTTTCAATATGTTTATCAATGACATCGACCACTGCTTTCAAAACTCTAAATTTTATCTATTTGCGGATGATTTTAAATTTTTTAAAGCCATTAACAACCCTTATGACGCTGAACTATTACAGGCTGACCTTAACCGCCTCACTACATGGTGTGATTACAACGGAATGAACCTTAATGCATCCAAATGTTACTCCATACAGTTTACGAGAAAACAGAAGCGAGTCTGTAAAACATATAAAATTAATAACGAGGATTTGGCAGTAGTGAATAATATACAAGATCTAGGCGTCGTCCTAGATGAGAAGCTTAGATTTAACATACACATTAACAATATCTGTTCAAACGCGTTCAAGTGCCTTGGCTTTGTATTGCGGAACTGTAAGCATTTTAAGAATCCTAGAACAAAAATTTTACTTTATAACTCCTTAGTTCGTAGTAGTTTAGAATACTGCAGTGTTACCTGGAATCCTTTTTACAAAATTTATATTGAGCGACTTGAAAGAGTTCAGAAACGATTTCTGTGGCATCTTGCATATTTTTGTAATTTAGCCAAATATATCCCGAGGTACACAGAAAGGTTAAAGTACTTTCAAATGAGTTCCCTTTCGGATCGAAGACATATGCTGGACCTATCGTTTCTTTTTAAACTTGCAAATGGTTTATTAGACTGCCCTGATTTGCTCTCCTGTCTAGATTTCTCTGCACCTACGAGATCAATGAGAGCATCAAATTTTAACTTGCTCGTTGTTACTAGATCAAAATCAAATCTTGGCCAAAATGCACCACTCAATAGAATGATAAAACAGTACACAGACTTTTCGAAAAACCATTCAATCGATCTTTTTAATGGAAGCCTTTGCGGATTTAAATCGACAATAAAATCTCTCTGATTGTTTATTGTATAACATTATTATGTAAGGTATTTAAATTTAATAACTATCTATATTCGTACCACTTTTCACAATATTTTATAATATAATAGTAACGCTAAATCCCCTGTTTGCTCGCAAATTTGTTGCATGTTGTCTTCCCCTTTAATTGTAATGGCATTTAGTATTTATTTGTTAAGTTAGCATAGAACCTATTGTAAGAAACAGTGTACATTATGTTGGGGTTCAAATAAATAAAATAAAATAAAAATAAATACATATTGAACTGAATTTGTCGATTTGTCGACTTTGATCTCAAATATCTAGAGTTTGGGTAGGAATTCCAAAATCTCATTACGAAACGTCATCATTAATTTGTGGTATGTGTTTATAATTGTACTAGCTGCACCCCACTGTTTCACCCACTTGATATTGGAAGATGATGATGATGAAATAATTTTCTACATACCAGTGCCTCATTATCTACTCGTACATACCATATTAAAATCCATTCAGTAGTTTTTGCGTGAAAGAGTAACACACATTCATTCGATTTTTTAAAGTATTAAAATGGATATAGTATGTTATCCTTAAAAATATGCCTCGTGCCATCCCGGAATTTTCTAGATATATACATATATATGTATATACCCTTGTTTGGTAGAGGGACCGACAAACCAAATGAGCGTGTTCGGGGAACATGGAGAATACAAGTTGGCCAAAAAAAATCCCCGACCCCCCAATTAATATATATATAAAATGTATCTAATTATGATACACTATTCCACCATACATCATTTTGTTTTATCTCAAAGGGTTTAGACAGCGTTTTCGTTGAAAGCTCCAAGAAGACGGCTTATTTATTACGACACTTCCAACACATGCCCTTATATTATAGTTAATGTATACAAAAACTTGACAAATTATACACAAAAACCTTCCTCGAGAACCAGTCTATCCTTTGGTGAAATCAGCATGGAAATCGGTGTAGGACTTATTGACTTAGGTTTAACGATTTATTACTCATAAAGAACGTAGTTCACTTACAATGAGCTTAAAATACTAAAACTAGTAACTAATTAAGAACTAGTTAATATTAAAACATATAAAAATATCCAGTTTTCTAGTGGTATGGACTTAAAAAACATGTTCATATATATATACTTTTTTAGTTTAGTTTTAAACATATGTATATTTTACACTTTTTAACATCGTTAGGTAACTTATTAAATAATTGTGCACCCTCAAACAAAATGTTTCTTTTACCGTAGTTAGTTCTTGGAGTATTTACTTTTATTTTATTTGTATTTCTTAAGCTGTATTTATATGACCTTTTTGTAAATGTTATTTTTGTGTGTATTTATTCAGATATTATTTTTTTGACCAATACACATGTTGTGTATGTATATAGCTGGTTTAAATTAAATATCTTGGTTTCCTTGTAAATAATGCGTGTATGGTAGTGATAGTTAAAAATTGTTTTTATTAGTTTATTTTGCGAGATTTGTAGGTTTTTCAAGTTGGTTTGTGCAGCACAGCCCCATATCTCGATGAGATATTCGAGATGTGGTTTTACAAGAGTGTTATATATTGTCATTTGGACTTTGCGAGGTATGCATCCCACGGCTCTCCATAATGCTCCGGTTGTTGACGATATTTTCGATCTGACATGCTCAATGTGAGCCTTCCATATGAGTTTATCATCAAGTTGAAGGCCGAGATATTTCTCTTGATGGGAGCGGTGGATTATTACACCGTCAACGGTTAGAGGTGTATAAGGAGGTATTTTTTTATTTTTTGCTAAAAATATCATGTATGACTTTTTTTGTGTTTATGGTTAGTAGATTGCTCTGACACCAGATATTAAATTTATGCAAGTCATTCTGAGTCTTTTTTTATCAATTCGGGTAGGTTACGCCCAAAGTAAAAAAGGCAGGTGTCATCGGCGTATAAAGTTATATGACCTGTTAATCCAATTTTGCTGATATTATTAACATATATCAAGAATAAAAGGGATCCTAATACTGATCCTTGGGGAATGCCACATATTATTTTTTTTGGTTCACTTTTGTGTTTATTGTCTATTTTTACGACTTGGTACCTGTCTGTTAAGTAGCATTTAATTTTTTTTAGAGCAGATCCTATTATTCCTAAGTCCCGGAGTTTGTTAATAAGTAATTTCATGATTCACGGTGTCAAATCGGTGACTTAATCGGACAGAAACAGACGCAGCGGAGGCCTTTGTTTTATAATATGTAGTGATGATCTGATAAAACCTAAGGTGACAAACGAATCTGGTCCGACAGACGCATGAATTGGAATCCTAATCCGAGATATAATGTTGCTATGTAACTCAAAAAAGAAATATCCCTTTTTTTAGGATATTATTGAATAATCAACAAGTTACTTTACCTGCTAAATTGTGCTAATACAAAAATTGTTATAATTTTTTTGTACTCTGTACGTCAGTTTTTTAGAATAACATCACATTTATTCCAAGAAAAAACAAATGATTCACGCATTCGTTACTTATTCAAATGAGCAAGCTCAATAAATCTCATTAAAAAACATGGACCCAGCAAGAATCCATCGAACGGACTCCTATTCCTAGCATTCTAGAGTAAGGTAGTTGTCGCCATTCTTGTCACGTGCGCAGATAGGACTGCAATAAGCTGACGTCGACAATTGGTCCGCCTACCTACGTGCCGGGCTTGGAAAAAGCAAAAAAGTCTAGATTTTGCGCTCTATCGCCTTTTGAAAGGTTGACAAACACTTGACAAACGTTGTCTGACCCGTGTTGTCTTTTGGAGGTTTTCTTTTTTATACTTGCTTTTACATTTTTTTCCGTCTGTAGGAGGCTGGTTATGATTTGAATTTTAAGTTATTAGATTACGTTGATTTGTGATTTAGGTTTTGATAAAGTCTCTAATACGGGGAGCATTGTGATGTAGGGTGAAAGAAGACAAGAGAAGCTTTCATGCTTACCACGCGGTATATCTGCCTGTATCAATAACCAGTCTTCATAATCATAATCAGCGAACATTCCTTTCGGAGAGGGGCGTTGGCCCATAATCCACCACGCGGGCCCAGTACGGCTTGGTCAATAGGCTAGCGGCCAACCTATGTCGTAGTTTTCAAGCTGCCCGAAGGTTTTCGACATAGCCTAACGACTGTTGTCCTAAGACAAACAACCGGGACCGACGGCCTAACGTACCCTCCGAAGGTCGGAATCACTCAGTTGAATAATGCCACTAGCAGTGTCTCATCATATTTATATACTGATTAAATAATACACATGTAACTTATTTACTTTTATGTAGTTACTTATTTAAGGTATTTGTTAATTAGTGCATAATATTCAACAAGGTGGTTTAGAATCGATAACTGGTCATGAAAGTGAAAGAAAAAAATATTATATTTATATAATTATTATCAACCCTTATGGCTCTGCGAAAGAACCATATTGCGACTGAATGCACGACGGCACCGTTACATCACATGAAAAGTAACTACACGAGACATACCTACCCACTTAGAATAAGTACAACGATGTACGATACGAACCTACCTACTAAAGTTGGACGTTGCCCCGTCCGGGCCCGCATCGAGCGCTAGGTTTAGGCATAGAGATCAGCTGTGTAAACATTCGCGAGTAGGCAGGTTCGTATGTCGTTTTACCTATTCTAAGTGAAAAGGTATGTCTCGCTAAGTTACTGTTATCTATTCTGCGACGTAACGGCACCGTCGTGCGTCCTATACTTGTAAACAATGTGAATTCTGGCAATGAACTGGTGTCATATTGATTTCTCTTTCTTTCCTACATAAAACTATTTCTTTCTCTTTTTGTCTTGTCGAGATGCCATACAATGGAAACATGTTACCTTGTAACTCGTAGCTTGTAGCTGGTTTTAACACCAACTAATTATGATAACATTATTACTAATACATTTTGAATGTGTTGATAAAAATATAATTAATGAGGAAATTATAACACAACGACTTTGATTTTTTTCTTCTGATCATACCAAACATAATCGCAATAGTACAGGATCACAGGATACATAATAGTAATTACTTGTAATAAGTTGTGGGTAGAAAACGGAATCTTCCGTAGGTTGAAAACCGAACATTTATTTTATTATTTTTCGATGGTATGAAAACGGAATTCAATGTTATGGCAATACCACAGATCACATAATAGTTATAGCTTGTAAAAAGTTGTGGGTAGAAAACGGAATCTTCCGTAGGTTGAAAACCGAACATTTATTTTATTATTTTTCGATGGTATGAAAACGGAATTCAATGTTATGGCAATACCACAGATCACATAATAGTTATAGCTTGTAAAAAGTTGTGGGTTGAATACGGAATATGAATTTTATTTTTCAATGGGATGAAAACGGCATTCATGTTAGGTTGAAAACGGAATTAAATACTCGTGGGTTGAAAACGGCAAACCTCTTCAGTTGCGTTTGGATGGGTAAGTAATAATAAAAATATGTTTTTTTCTTTCTTTCACGTTCATGACCAATTATCGAAACCAAGCCAATATTCAATTCAGTTCTATATTGTGCACTAATTAACAGTGACCTTACATAATCTAGGTTAATATTAAGTAGTACTACTTGCTGACCGTCGTTGATTAATTTATGATCGTATAGTGTAAATCCGTCATTGGCCACAGCCAAGTTTTGCTTAGTTTACAGTTTCAAATTTAAGATTGATTGTTTACTTATAAGAGCTGTGGATTTTGTTTATCTATACTAATACTCATAATATTATAAAGAGAAAACATTTGATAGTTTTTTTATAACGGATAATCTTAAAATCTATCTACTTAACGGTTTTCAAAAACTTCTTTCACCAATATGAAGCTATATTATTCCTGACTAATACGCTATATTTAATTCATCATTATCGTCCATCACTAAGCGGATGATACCACGGAACGCAGCTAATAAATAAATAAAAAAATTTCACTCGATTCATCATACTTGTACAGATATACAGATTTATCAGTGTACGGAACAAAGCTTCGAGCGTGCAGGTCGCATGTTTAGTTTCACTCTCGGAATTGTGTGCATGAACTAATTATTCCGCACCCCACGCGTGCTCTGTGTACCCCCTGCACGACACAGACGAGCGTTTGGAAAACACAACTCGTCAGTGTTTATGTCTTAAGGAATCGCAGATTAAAAGCTCGTGTGTAAAGCCCGAGACACAATACGATAAATACAAGCTAAACCATACCCTGATTGATTTCAGTAGCAGTACAATTCTTTGTGAATGAACTCGTCTGGAAAAATACTACCCATAAACTTACCTATTTCTACCGGAATGCAGTGGTGTTCGCATTATTGTGTTCCGGTTTTGAAATTACGGACACATGAGACTTGACAGCTTTATGTCTCAGAGTGATGGGCCCAGTGCATTCGTCACTTGTGACGATATGCATCTGTTATACGCAGAGGTTATCGCTTAACACCAGGTAGATCTCGTGTTTGTACCGTCTCCTAATCAAACAAAAAGATACTGGTAAATTAAAATATGTAACTTTAAGGGGACTGCATAGCTAGTACTTGTCCATACTAAAATAAATGACTATTTTCTACCTCTTAACATTGTCCGGTTTCAGTGATATTTTTTCATGGAATCAACACGTTGTTTCCTTAGACCGTATGATTTGATCTTTTAATTTCTAAAAAAGTAAATTTATAGTACTTTGAAATACTGAAAAAGTCAACACGTATGGGCATAGTAAACAACGTGTTGATTCCACGAAAAAAAAACACTGAAATCGGACAATGTTAAGCGGTAGAAAAGAGTCATTTCTTTTAGTATGGACAAGTATGCAATCCTCTTAAGAAAAGACGTATTACTATTCGTTCGAACAGAACCTCGATGGCCTACTTGGAAAAACATCTGACCTGGAAAACTTGAGTAGTAACGAGAAAAACGAACTGCCGTGAAAGAGCAATGAATCCGGGTCACTTAAAGAATCCTAAAAATCTCGGAAACTAAAAATGCTAGGTTAATGCAATAAATTGTATTTAATAGACAATGTAATACTCCTTAAATGAAGGTATTAAAACTTCTTAGTTATTGTAAAGTTATATCATAAAAAAATCAAATTTGAAAAAGGGCCACTTTCGAAGATGGAACTACGAAATTACAGCATTTGGTTTTGCTTTTGTTTGTAATCTGTCATTTATGTGGGTACATAAACCATGTTGATAGTGCTCTATATTCATTATTCAAGCTGAAATTATGTCGCTTACGCCTGAAGAATGCACCAGAATACTTACAATGCTGGAAACCGGCCGGAGTCAGCGCGATACAGCCAGGACTGTCGGTGTGTCGCTGTCAACAGTACAAAGAGTTCTCCGACGTTACGAAGAAACTGGTTCTAACCTACGCAGACCAGGAACGGGCAGAACCAGGTGTACCACAGCACGAGAAGACCGATACTTGGTGAACACCATGCTTCGAAATCGCTTTCTCACAGGAACTGAACTCACAAATCAGTTTCGACGCCTCGGAGGAAGTAACCCAAGTGCATGGACAGTAAGACGTCGGCTTGCTGAATCTAACTTAAAACCCCTTAGACCTGCAAACGGCCCTAAACTGGAGCGTGGGCATCGTATTTCAAGACTAAGATATGCCCAGAGCCACGTAAATTGGAGTATTGAAGATTGGTCAAAAGTTATGTTCTCCGACGAATCAAAATTTATGCTCTACAAGCACGATGGAAGACACAGAGTGTATCGAAGACCAGGGGAAAGATTCAAGCAAGCATGCATCGAAGAAAAAGTAGCCTACGGTGGTGGTACGGTCTGAAAGTCGCACAGAGCTGGTGATCATAGAAAACGGCTCTTTAACTAGCGAAAGATATGTGGAAGAAATCCTCAATGATCACGTTCGTCCATTTATGGTCAATTTAGGTGAGGATGCTATATTTATGCATGACAATGCCCGACCTCATACAGGTAAGATTGTGAATGACTACCTTCAAGAGATGAACATTACTCGTATGGAGTGGCCAGCGCGCAGCCCGGATATCAACCCGATCGAACGTGCTTGGGACGAGCTAGGCAGATGCGTAAAACAACGAAACCCTCCCCCAATCACGCTTCGTGAGCTCAAAATTACTCTCACAGAGGAATGGGAGAATATTCCCCAAAATCGTATAAGGAACTTGGTGTACAGCATGCCAAACCGCGTAAACGCAGTAATAGAAGCACGAGGAGGCAATACGATGTATTAAAATTCAAGAAAATCGTAATAAAGTTCAAAAATTTCATGTTTCCTATTTTTGTTTTAAGGAGAGATCAGCAGTTATTTTCTTTATGTAATTTTGTGTCAATAAAATGTATGGTGACTCATATTTTTTTTACTTTCATTTAAGGAGTATTACATTGTCTATTAAATACAATTTATTGCATTAACCTATCATTTTTAGTTTCCGAGATTTTTAACATTATTTAAGTGACCCGGATTCATTGCTCTCGAGTGTAGATTGTATGTATAAAATTGCAATTATACTAAAAACAATTACACAAATTCGGACGGAAGTTCAAGCCGCGTCTTCCGACAATTTTTTGTAAAAACCTATTCTTTCGGTTGGAATAAAGCTTATCAAGGTATGTAATAGATTTCGATCCGTCCCCATACACGGTCAAAATCCGGTTCTTACGTCCACCTATGTCAGCTAATTCTACAGTGAGCGTCCAGAATTCGGCTCTGTTTACGTTGACGTGAAGTTTTCACGAATTCATTACTACTGCGGTGATGAATACGCGTGGACTTGCTTGTCAAATACCTGCCAGCTCAAGGGCTCCTGTTGGCTTCATTTTCGAAATACTTTCTACTAATATTTATATTATATTAACGGGGCTTAATCGCGTTAGTAAAAGTATTTATTTCGACGTTTCGATCAAGTTGCATTGATCGTGGTCACGAGTGGACCGTAATATAATATAAATATGTGTTCAAATCGCGAAAGTTTAAAAATTACTATTACTTTCTACTAAATTGAGGATACTAACGACTCTCGCACAGTTCGAGTTGCGCAGAGGGCGCCGCAGCGCGACGTCCCCCGCCCACGTCAGTATGTTTGCGCCGAGTTGGTAACAAACGGCTAAGAGCACCACCCTACGCGACTTCAATGTGGCACATAAAATGTAAGAAAATATTTTTAGAAATATAGTGGCCAATACCAACGGCATGGAAACCGATTCTAAATAGTGCTGAGATACAATCTGGATTTGGGAGTGGGTGTAACCGTGAGACTGACACAATAAGCGCGGTGTGCTTAGACCTTATAGCGAGTGACAGTGATGACGATAGTGTTTCGGATACTTTTGTTCCGTTTGCGCTAGCCAACTCGCACGCGCCGGCAGCTGAGAGCCGAGGCGCGCATTGGGCGACACGATCTCCAAGCGTGAACACTCTCTGAAGAAGAACGTCTTACACGTTCGAAACGTCGTCGGACTTAAGCCGTCATAATACCAAGTGAGTGCAGCCGGTATCTTTATATTAGTATAATGTGTGATACTCACGATAGTTTTTAAACTATAATATAGTGGCCTAAAAAAAAAAGAAAACTTTTTGCTATTATTGAGAGCCAGCCGCCACGTCGCCAGTAGATGATTATCATCTTGGACCGCATCATTACTGACCTTCAAGTTATAACGTATTCAAACACATGTCTATCTGGTATATAAAAAAATGGTGGCTCGTTTGTCATTCTGCCAACAAAACCAAAAGAATTGAAACTATGTAAGCTTCAATTTCAACATTAGCAATAAAATTTCAGTGTTTCTTAACTTAAATTAATATATGCAGCGCGTAAATTTCCTCCGTAAAAGGTGCAAATTACGGCGTTTTCTATAACCTTTGCCATTATAGAAGGCGTATAGCCCAATTAAAATATTCCATGAGACATAAAAAATTAAGAAAGGTCCAATTAAAATTTCAGCCTCATAAAACTTTATCGGGGGCTTAAACTGGGCAAATAAAAAAGTTGTTACGTCAAGACAAACTGAGTTTACTGATGAGGTGGATTCTTGCTATCTGAATTGTCCGGCTACTTTTGCGGTTTCCAAAGTATTATCATCAAGTTACCAGCTACCGGCTACCAGCCAGCTACCGCTGATCATAAGGCCTTCCCCATGGATTTCCAAAAGGACCAGTTAGGAGCTTTCATCTGGTCGGCGAACGACCTACACTGTGCTTGCCGGTCCACGGTTTCCATTCCAGAAACTCCCGGCATCGGTAATCTGCCTTGCTTTCCAAGTGGCGTCAAAATCACTTTTAGCGCTGTGATCACCATTCCAAATCAACGAAAGCGCAATAACGTAGACCTATGTGACGTCATGGATTATGCCACCAAGAAAGGCATTTTTCGATTTCAACGACCACGCTACAAACTGAAATCACAGTGAGCAGTCCGTCAAAAATTACAGTTTGTTGATGTGTGCGTGATGCGATAGCTAGCATCTGTTTGTGTGTGCGTGTATTCCATGCCGTGAGCGACGTGAGCGTGATTTCAACCCATTCAGAATCGCTGACAGATCTCACATGTCAAAAGCGCGATATTGAATTGGAATGGAAAATAGTGGTAATATCGCTATAAGTGATTTTGACGCCACTCGGAAAGCAAGGCTGCTCTGCGTGCTATGTACCCTTACACTGATACTATAAGTGGCTTATCCCCAGGGATATGTCGACTTTCATTCGGAACAGATCTCCTCACTTCTGGATCAATCACGTAGATAAACACCCCTATAGTAGCTATCATAATTATGTTATATATTCACCATAGTAATTTTGTAAGCTTTACTTTATTGAAGTTGATGGTATTATCGTACATTAGATGATTTTAACCATCGGGGCGGAGTTTGGTCTCTCTAAGAATGCGTTAGTGCTTTAAAAATCATACAAAAATTATGAAGAGTTAACGATATATTCGATGATCGGGCGGATCGCCTCAGTGTCCTAGTGGTCATGGCGTCTGACAGCGTTGTAGTAAGACGCGAGTTCCACTCGTCCGAGGATAAGTATCTTTAAGTCTAAAATTACAAAATGTGGTCAATCTAAGCTGGCGTAAGTGCTTTAAAAATCACAGAATAATATCTACATCTACACGTCTTCTACACTATAATATTATAAAGAGGAAAGATTAGTTTGTAGGCTTGAACTGAATAGGCTCCGAAATTACTGGACCGATTTGAAAAATTATTTCACCTTTAGAATTTTAAATTATACCTGATGAACATAGGTTATAGGATAATTTCATAAAAGTTAGGGATCCGTATGAAAACTTAGATAGTGTAACCCAAGGTGTAAAACTAATTTCAAAAAAGCTGCAGAAACTATTGACCATACAGTAAAAAGCCGTCCTTACAGTTATGTCAAACTAACTGCTTTTTCTTGTTAAAGTATGCAATTGTTTCACCGAAAAATCCTTATATCGCGCAAGCTGCGGAAATTACCCTACTAATATTATAACGCAAAAGTTTGTGTGTATGGATGTATATGTTTGTTACTCTTTCACACTCAACCTGCGGTGCCGATTTCGATAAAATTTGGTACGAAGGTACGTTAAATTAACACATAGGATACTTTTCATCATCATCATCATCATCATCTATCACCACTCGGCTGAAAAAGCGTAATATTCTTGGGCACGCTATTATTTTTACAGCTCGATATACTAGACGTGCTCGGCGACCGTCAAGGGTGATGAAATGTAACACAAATACCGTTAAGGGTGATAAAATGTAATTACAGTTTTTCCATGGTGATTTTTTGTATGTTCTACTAGGTACTGTATTTTATTATTAGGGTTTACTGATTGATTTACGAAGTATTTAAATTTACTAATATAATACTATTCTACCCATTGTGTCCATGTAAATATTTTATGATATTTTGGATTAAAAATAAATATGGCCTTGGAGAAGATAATAAGCTACTAATAATACTAACTCTGCGCAGACGAAGTCGCTGCTAGTTAGAAGATAAATTACCGCGTATCCAGTGTACACATATATACAGCATATTCCAGCTTATATAAAGTAATTCCATGCCAATGGCTTTTTAATTATGAGAACCTTTTTTCAAATATAAAAACTAAATAACGTTTAAATAAAATTGTTGATACTGATTTATTAATTAGCCTTCAGGATTGTTTGTTAAGAGCTCCATCTAAAATTATGTAAAATGCCGGATATGTTTCATTTAGTCCGGCCAAACCTAAATATACATCACTACTTTTAATTAAAAAAGATCGTCAAAAGTTAAGTGTCGTGTTAACTGATCGACTATTGCAGGATAATGGAAAACTTAATTTTATGCACCCTTTCTTCATCAAATTAATTCGGAGCTCTTCCCGCAGATAAAGCCTCTTAATACTCAGTGAAGGAAGGGAGTAAATCATTTATACCCACCCATATTAATTATGGAGTAATTAGCATATTGGGTGTGTTACTGTGTGTGAAGACGATCGATAGAATGCCTCGGGCGTTGGCTTACAGAAAATCTAATGCATAGATGTAGGCACAACCTATTATGATTTTTGGTGTTTTTAGAATACACAAGCCTCATTGAAAAATATATTTTTACGTAGAAACTATTTCTATTTTTTTCTTATCAGCATCACAAACAACCTTGCCACCAGTATAGCTAATAAAGGTTCCTCTTGGGAGACAGAACAATTATTATTCTTACAATCAGAACTGAAACAGAAACGTATATGCTGACTCTGGTTTCACTTAACGTTGTAGAAGGAAATTGACGAGCTGTTACGTGTTACTTTAGATGTTTTTTTCAACTTTTGGTAGTCTAGTGTTTGACCACTAACTCACTTGATGGTCAGTGATGATGCGGTCGAAAGGGTACCACACTAGACTTAATAGCAACTGGCTCTCAAAGACAGCTACCGAAACATACTGATCAGCGTCAAATTTTCAAACTTGAGGGTAGCTAGCCAGGCGGATACCAGAAGTGTCCTAACACCGTGCTGTGGACTTCGTCACGATGTGGCCAGCACCGAAAGCTCAAGGCCGAGGTGAGGATCGAACACGTGAAAAGAGAATCACAATTAATACAAATAAGGTTATAAATGTGTTCATATTTTGGGTAATAATTACTATGTATATTTGTATTGTTTCTGATGTTTCAATATTATTGCAAACGTCAAGATCTTACGATGATATCTAGCCACGTGGAACAATATTTTGGAAGAGTCGGTCACATTACCTAGCTATCTGAATTCGTCAAAAACCCTAGCAGGTGGCAATATGCCTTCTGGACCACATTGTTGAATTCGCAAAATGTTGAATCCCAAAATATAGATCTTGTCTTAAAAAGTTGAATTTCCCACCTGGATCACAATGTTGAATTCCTAAAATGTTGAATTCGCAACACGTTGAAGTTGCGAGATGTTGAATCCTAACTGTTATATGGCTGGGTGCATGAGATTATTGTTACGCGTTGTATGGTACTATTTAGTCCTTGTGGAAATAGTGAAAAACAAAAGAAAATCGAAGAAAAACAAATGTTGAACCATATAACATCGAACAAACAAAACAATATTTGTGTTACATTTTCATTTATTAACTTATTATAAGCACTTATAACAAAGAAGCAAGATTATAACTTATTATAAGCATAGTTCAAAACTGAATCGACGAATATGAAGTTGATTTTCAAATCACTTAAAAAACTAGAAGCTCGTAGTAAGAAGACTAAAGAGAACAAAACCGTTCGAGTTAGTGTAGTGACCAGTGCTAGTGTATTAGTGAAATGTAGTTAATTATTTATTTTCCATTCTCAGACAACAAAATATGGTCCATTAGATATATATATGTCACACTTATATTAATGTCAAACAATACTTACAATTAACAATAAATACATTACAATTATTTATACAACAATAACTTCGAACAATATTTAAAATAATCATGACACTTTGAAATTAAAAACGTTAATTATCTCATTGTCTGATCTAAAGAGTAAGGCTCTAAAACTGGCAATACGATGTCTGATCAGTGCATCGAGAGCCGGCACGCGGGCTTCAGCGAACATCGTGGACGCGCTGCAGTAGCGCGGGAGTCCAAACATTATGCGGAACGAGTCGTTATACTGCACCTTAAGCGTACGGTGACTTTCCACTTTATACTGGGACCATAACTGTGGTGTATAAAGTGATGTACAGTATGTCTTAAATAATAAAATCTTAGCTTCTCGCGAACATTGGGTAAACCTTCTACCAAGCATATTAGCCCGTACGGCCAGGGCACGTCTTTCTCTGTCAACGTCTTGGTCGTCTCTCAGGTCACTAGATACCATATGTCCTAAATACTTATAAGAA
Organism: Selenia dentaria; assembly: GCA_917880725.1. Taxonomy (NCBI): domain Eukaryota; kingdom Metazoa; phylum Arthropoda; class Insecta; order Lepidoptera; family Geometridae; genus Selenia; species Selenia dentaria. The sequence goes on along the minus strand of OU862885.1, from coordinate 30,331,247 downwards.
GTAACATACTCCAACTTATTTCCGTCCAGATACAATGGAAGACAAAATTTATCATTGCGCGTGACTCCAAATATCATTGCCACCGACTTTTCCGTATTATAAATTAAATTATGGTCACGCGCATATCTTTCACACGTTCCAAGCAATATTCGCATGGCGCTGATCGAGGGGGCCAACAAAACCATATCGTCAGCGTAACTTAAGTTATTCATGAATTTCTGACCTATAGAACAGCCAACGCCAGTTCTATTGAGCCCCTCGATCAGCGCGTTAATGTAAAGATTAAAGAGCAGAGGTGAGGTGAGGCCTCCTTGCCTCACTCCACAAGGCAACACGTACTCGTCCGATAACGCATCACGCCAGCGGACTACGTTACTCTGCGTGTGGTACTAACGTTGAAGAAGGTGTATGATGTCGTTAGGTACACCTACGTCTCGTAGCTTGTCCCACAAGATCTGATAATTAACGCGATCAAATGCACGACTCAAATCTAAAAAACACGCATAAACTTTCGTGTTTCTAGAAACATAATAATTAACTATTTGCTTTAGACTGAATATAGCCATGTCTGTTGAATGATGTTTCTTGAAACCGAACTGCGCATCGTTTATTTCGATATATTTAGACAATACATTCAGCATGATCGAATCTATAACCTTAGAACAAGTTGTAGCAATCGAAATAGGTCGATAATTTGAGCTTAGTGACGCACTCACGGTTTTACTTTTAATGATTGGAAGTACAACCGAGCGGAGAAGCTCCGGGGGGAGGAATGCATGTCTGATGCAGGCATTTAAAAATACTGAAAGGAATACCACCACCCACGGACCACCAAAACGCAGGTGTTCAACACCAATGTGGTCATGCCCCACGGCTTTTCCCATTGGCATCTTCCTTATGGTATCAAAGACCAGACTCTCATCGATGTGCGTATACGGCTGTAAGACAAGATTGCTTTCAAAAGACAAACCTGCGCGACAGTTATGCTGGTCAGGGCCGGAAGCCGCAACCAGAAATCTTTGTTTGAAGTTAGCTGCAATTTTCTTATTATTATTCTCCCCGTCAATTGACGCTGGAGTACCCGTTCCGAAATTACATAATTTGGAGGTCTTTTGCCAGAATTTACCGAAATTCTTTTGTGTGCAAGCGTCGCTCACCTTATCAAGTAGAATTTGGTTTTCATTTTTCTGACACCATTTGAGGCGAGCTTTAAAAATTGATCTGCTCTGCTTCATTTGCTCAAAAAGTGACCCGGAACTTGGAGCTCCAGCGCGAACCCATGTGAGATACTTCACCCTAGCTTCATCGTGCGCAGTTCTTACATGAATGTTCCAACCCGGTACCACTTTACGCCCGCGTCTGTGCACCGTTCGAGTACGGGATGCTACCGCTGCATTCTGTAAGATACCTATAAAGTCCTTATAAAACTTGCATAACAGTTCATTGTGTGTTTTGCTGGTACAGTTAACACACGTACTAAGATGACGCAACAAGTCCCAGTGTAGGGAGCCTAAGTTGTTGCTACAGCGAGCCATATATAATTCAATTTCGTCCCCGCTTCTTTTCCCCCACGCACACTGGTTCACCTGGTTAGAGATAGGAGATGGGATTCTATTTATGGATATGTTACCAAAATTAAACTCTACAGCCAATGGCTTGTGATCCGACCAAAACACGTCCTGTATAACATAAACATTTGAAATCGCTGACCAGGCAAGCCGGGTCGCGATGCAGTGATCTAGCCAGCTCTTTGATCCATGTGCATAACTCACATATGTGAAAACGTCATCATTATTCTTTAGAAATTCATAGTCAACGTAGGTCAGGTCATTGTCATTACAAAATTTCACTAATTCGTTACCAAATAGCGTACCAATGTTGGCGTTATAATCGCCCAATGCTACAGCGACATTCACATTATTGTCTTCAATCACACTCTTAATAATAGAAAGGTAACTTGTAAAATCTGGCAAGTTATCGATATTGTTTTGCGGCATATAAACTGAAAAATACACGTGACAATAACCCGAAATCTCGGTTCTTATCGCACATACATTAGGTATCGAACATTGAACTACATTAACTATACTAAAGGCCGAGGTTCTCCACAAGAGGGCTACTCCCCCATAAGGTCTCCCTTTCAAAATGCCAGCCGAGGTATCTACTGCAGATGTACCGTAAGCAGAAAAGTCATCATGTATTGTGGCTAAGAAAGAAACCTCATGAGGAAGAAGCCAAGTCTTCTGCAAAGCTATTACGTCATACTCATTACACAGTTGTCTAACCTGGTCGGCACTTCTTTTTACAGATTGACAGTTAAAACTAACGAATTTCATTTTATATAAATTCACAGAAAGGTCACTGAGGTCTAAACCTCTTTTGCCAGAACAATCTGTAGACAATACCTACAGGCCAAAAGTCAGGGTTCATAAACGTTTGTTTCTTATCGGACGATATGGCTATTTTGTAAGAAACGAAATTGGTGGGCTTGTAGGGTTCAATTATATCCACACTTAATACTTGTTCACCCTTACTCCTTATGTACTCGATAATACTTTCTTTAGTAACCGAATGATCCAAACGAGACACGTATAAACAAGTAGAACGCGGCGCGGCTATTATAGACGCGGCTCCGTGCACTACAGCTCGGCCCTGCTTATTTCTGTTCGTTTTCTTCTTGTAAGATACGGTAACAAAACCGTCGTCCTGCTCGAGATGCTGTCGGTTCTTCTGAATACGTGGTTCAGATAAGACTTGACTTTTAGGTTCCGCCACAACAGGCCGCTTCTTACGATGCGTTACGTTATACGCGGCGGGCGATAAATCAGCTGTGGGGCTCTCAGCGCGTCCACACGCGACCTTGCTCGAGACGTCGTCCGTAGAAATGCAGGCAAACGGGGGGAGCGCGGGCGCAGGCGCGTGCACCTGTGTAGCCGGTTTCCTGACCAGCTGAGCGGAGCCGTCCTCCGCACCCCTCTCGCACCCCGCCCTAGGTAATATGTTCGCAGTCCCGCTCGTAATATTGTTCGAGGCTGGGGGTGGGTAGAAGTGAATTTGCGTATCGGTTGACCGAAAGCTGCAGTCGCTACCTTCTTTATTTTCTCGGAGCCCTTCTATGTCTTTTCGAATGCTTTCTAAATCAGACTGTTTCGCGTAAGAGATCTTTATGTTATGTACGTCTTGCTTCAAAAGTACAATATCCTTTAAAAGAGCAGATGCATCAACATGGTCGAAGTGGACCGCTGGGAGACGGTTCAGATCCCTAGCAACATAGGTACATAGAGAGCTCGTCTCAGTCTCCTTTATGATGTTAATAATATCTTGAAGATGCCGTCTATTCTTGCCGTCACCTTTACGGACCGTTCGTCGTGTATTTGTCTCGTTCAGTAGAAGCGATTTCGCAATGTCAATTTCTTCCTCTCTGAAATGTGACTCACAGATCTGCAATAGACTCACTTCGTCCATAACATCCACTTTACATTGAACAAAACACAGCAACTCATTGATCACAATACGGCAACTACATGGATCTGGCATTTTTCGACTCGTGCACAGACGCGCGGGTAGCTATGAATACGACGACACGTCCGGTCACAACCGAAGCGCGCACGCCACTCAATAATAATGTAAGTACTGCTTCAAAGAACACATGAACATAGTGTCTTTACCTTAAATAGAGATATTAAGAAAAGTGTTACTGGACACATTCTTATGTGTAGTGAATATAGCAGTTTAGGATAGAATACAATTACTAATTAGCCTTTTTTAGGCTATATTGTAATGTCAATAGGGTGCATAATATTACATGTATCCTAGGTAAAAAAATAAAAAAACTTAAAAACAGTCTGGAAAAGTTATATATATATATATATATATATACGCTCTAGTAATGGACGAAGGTTAGCTCCTATAATCATAAAGTCATTTTGATATTCATTTCCTAATTGAAAACTATAATATATTTCATGTCGCTTTTCAGAAATGGAAATTGATACCCGCATCCCTCTGGGGTTCCATCAGAATAATAACTTTATAATTGTACTTAATTCACTTTTGAAGTCCCTTGATGTTGGGGAATAGTTTCGTGATACTATTTTCGTCCTCAATATGTTTTACACTCTCGCACGAGGTTTTAGGGTTATTGTAACTTACCTGTATAACGACGTACTATCTCAATGAACAAATTTATTTAGATTTTATAGTATTACTTTTTAACGCACTAACGCCTGCTTTAGCGACCTTAAATATTGAAATTTATAGAGAGAAAAATTCACATCCTCGGACGGGATTCGAACCCGCGTCTTCTGACTCTCCGTGTCAGACGCCATTGAGCAACTAGACCCCCGAGGTTCGGGTCCGAGCATCGAATTTTAACTCTCTATCTGACTTTAACCGTCTTACGGGGACGGAACTACATCTATTGAACAGCTTTGACAGTACCATCCAACCGAAAGAAGCATTATTTACAAATACTTAAACTTTTGTATTGACATCGCAACCCTTGTAAATTTTATAGTATTACTTTTTAAAGCACTACTTTTGCTTTAGCGATCTCAAACATTTAAATTTATATAGAGAAAAATTCACATCCTCTGACGGGATTCGAACCCGCGTCTTATGACACGGAGAGTCAGAAGACGCGGGTTCGAATCTGTGGTCGTCCGAGGATGTGAATTTTTCTCTGTATACATTTTAAATTTATTAGATGTTCGGTTACTGTGTGTGCAAAGCTCTGTTTTATTTAGGTTCATCAATCTAAATCTTTATATAGAAATGAACCCTTATTTTTTCTGGTCATACTAAAATTTCGTAGAAGATTCTAACATTTTAAAATCATGAAAAATTGGTTATAGCAATGCCGAGCCTACTACACGAAGTCGCGGGCAGTCGCTAGTATTATATGAAAATGTGTCCCTATTTCCCTTGGTCATTGCATCACGCGTTAACAACTTTACCGATTTCAATGACATATGGCAATGAGATATATTATATCCCGGGGAAGAACATATAATACCTTTCATCCTCTGTTGTGTAAGTAAATTGTGGAATGTTTTGCCGGCGTACGTATTTCCTTGCAGCTATGACCCTGGGTCTATCAAGCGGGGGGTGAAAAAGCATTTGTCAGGTCATCATAGGGGTGGCGATTAGTGCAGCTTACGGCTGCACTAATGGTCATCGCTTCTTGATTCCATCTTCGCTTTCCAACAGGCGAGAGGGAGTCACTTTAATGAACCATTACAAAAAAAATATGGCTAGAATGGCTCGAGCAATGTCTTATGTATCCGTCGCCAACTAGGTTCATTGCCTGTATTTTGGCATACAGCGCCCTCCGCGTAGTCTTATAATATGATACTAGCATATTAATTTGCAAGATAAACTATAGGTGATCTAATGTTACGTTGATCTGAGTGGCAAAGTGTACTATGAAGCAACAAATTTGCCCATCTAAGAATAGGCAAACAACATAACAAAGTGTAGCCTTGCCCGAAAAAAAAAACAATAATACATTAGGATACCGTTCAGATTATGTTTTACAGAATAACATATAGGGTGTTTGGTAGAGGGACCGACACACCAAATGAGCGTGTTCGGGAGACCACTTGGAGAATACAAGTTGACCAAAAATCCCCGACCCCCCAATATGTTTAACTTTTTTTTGGGATTTTTCCCTTTTTCTCAGAAATTGTACCTGACATTTGTAAAATCTGTTTTAGACCGGATGTTTTTAGTTGAATTTGGTCTCTAATACACCTTCAGGCCACGCAAAGCAAAATTGGATATAAAATAGAGCTAACTAACTGATTTAGTAAAAAAAAATTGGGGTGCGGGGATTTTTTTTGGCCAACTTGTATTCTCCAAGTGGGCCCCCGAACACACTCATTTGGTTTGTCGGTCCCTCTACCAAACACCCTGTATAAATTACGTAACTTTTCTACGTATATACATAGAGACACGCGTACGCGGAAGACCACGTATTTCCTTTTTGTATTATATTTATATGATCTTAGTAGACGACAGCACTACCATTCCTTTCTTGGCAAAGTTTGGTTTTAATAATTTTTCATTACTTCGTAATTATTCATCTCGACCACCTAAAACTTATACAATAACGCAAACGTGTCAGTCCGAGTACATGAGCATTGAGCAGAGTTTGAAGGCAATTCCATTCCAAAGCGGCGTGAGACAGGGAGACGTTATATCTCCGAAAGTGTTTTCCGATTTTTTGGGAACTGAGTTGCCCCCGTCCGTGGGAGTATACCCCAAATCTGAAACCCCACACGTGGTTCCCGGGTGGTGCTAAACAGGCAACAAAACACTGGTGGTAGGCTTTGGCCGTGGCTAGTGACCACCCACCGGACAAAGCCGCGCCGCCAAGCAGCCTAGCCGTGTTCCGGAGCGATGTCCGGTGTCGCCGTTCGAGGAGGTGGGTCGGAATGGCTGCTTCATAGATACAAGATCGTTTTTGACATACATACTAATGCTTCATCGGGTAACTAGTCGCGGAGGGTAGCGGGATCCGAGGCACGGTGCACCGCTGGCCGACCGCAGTTAGTAGGGGGCCCAAGTAGTGAACTAGCCACTCACGAAAGGCTGCCCCGCCAACTAGCGAAAAATCCCGGGATGCGCCATCGTGCCGGTCGGCGACCGGAAGAAAGGGCCCGATGGACATCCCCGGGGGGGCTCGGGCGTCCCCGCAGTCTCCAGACTAGTTCCCCACAGGTGTTGCTTTGTATGTATGTCTACTGATCAGTATCGTGAAGCCTTATTCCACTGCTACCTTCTCACCGACAAAATTCACTCGATGACATGACACGAAATAAGAGGAAAACGGTAAAACAGCGGTTGCACGCCCTTTCTCTAAAAGTGCACCTCACTAATATCCGAGGTTTGCACTCCAATCTCGCGGCGGTCCACTACCATCTAGAAACCGAAAAACCGTCACTCTTGTTTCTAACGGAGACGCAGATCGGATGTCCGTCAGACTTGGCGTACTTGATGTACCCAGGGTACACCCTTGAGCACAATTTCAAAGCTCGGGCTGGTGTATGCTTGTACGCCCGGGATGACATCTGCTGTCAGCGTCTCCGTATTCTTGAAGATCATAGATTTACCGTTTTGTGGGTCCTAGTGGACACTGGTATTGAGAAGATTCTCTACGCTTGTGTCTACCGTTCGCACAGCGGAGATCAGGAGACTTCCAGGCTCACTGAATACCTTAGTGAGGCAGCGGATGTGGCTCAACTAAGGTATCCGTCGGCTCAGTTAGTGTTTCTGGGGGATTTTAACGCCCACCACAAGGAGTGGCTGTACCCATACCAGGACACTGACCTGCTGGGCGAGAGACGCGAAACCTAGCCTTAGCGTTAGATCTCACCCAGCTGGTCCGAGATGCTACCCGGGTACCTGACGTTGATTCCCACACACCCTATTGCTTGGACCTTCTGCTGACAACAGATCCAGACCGCTACTCAGTGTCAGTATCATCACCCTTGGGTAGTTCTGACGGTTAAACTATAGTCGCCCGGTACCCGCGGGGAGGGGGGAGGGGGGGGGGGGGAGGGGGTGAAGCCCCCCCTGCATCCCCCCCCCCCCCGCCGGAGGCCTTTAGTTTTTGAGTAATAATTTTTTTAGTACTTAACCTCACTTTCGGCTATATCAGTATTTTTTACCTATTTTTTGTTTCACACCTAATCTATTAAGGCGGTTCGCTTCTGGCACTTCGCCGGCCGCTGCCGCGGCACGCTCGCTTCGCTCGCTCGGCTTGTGCGTTGTTTGTCATGTTCTAACCTAACCTAACCTATTTTTTGTTTCACACCTAACTTATTAAGGCGGTTCGCTTCTGGCACTTCGCCGGCCGCTGCCGCGGCACTCTGTTATTGTCCGGGCATACTTCCAATCTTAAGTCTTCAGACCCATCTTCTATTAATCCCAGCACCCAGTGGCCTTCAATGTGACGTCCTTTGTTATATTTCCTTTTTCCAAATTTACTTTCGTCTATTTGCACTATTTTCCCACAGCCTCCAATTTTACCGCTGTAAAGATTTTGTTTTTCCAAATAAAATATCACAACTACTTCTCTGCAGTAATTAAACCAATCGGCTATAGTATTTGGGCTTAAACATTGCTTCCTTTCTTTTTTATAAGGGTCTTCGTGAATTGTTTGGTCGTAGGTCCATCCTTGTGAGTATGCATATATAAGATAGTAAACATGCATTATGTCGATAGCAATATTTTCGAAAAATGTGCCAATTCTGCGAGAGATCTTGGCACCGCTGCCCGATTTAGATTTGCATGATCTTTTTGAGCACACAAATGTACCAAAACTTGTGCATCCGCATGAGTATGACACTTTCATGGATGTCCTGTGGGTTCGACACCGTTTCTCAGTTGGTATGAGACCTTGGTCTTCACTATATTTGATGCATTGGTCTTTAGTGCCCAATTTTCGCACAACGTCAGTTAAATTCCAATGATCAATCACTTCAGTGACGCAAAGTTTTCGTTTGGTTCTAAGCTCGTTGTCGTCGTCGTCATTACTCGAAGAAGGTCCGGCGACAGGTTCAACGGGCAGATCAGGAGCCGAAGAAGGTCCGGCTACAGGCTCGACGGGCAGATCAGGAGCCGAAGAAGATCCGGCAACAGGTTCGACGGGCAGATCAGGAGCCGAAACCGCGTCCGCTTCGGGTATTGTACTGTAATACTCCATTACAGCCAAGTGCAGTCCAGTTTTCAAGCCAAGTTCAAGTCGTAGAGCAATCCAAACAAATCCGGTAAGCAAGCCAAGTTTCAAGTCGTCGCGCAATCGAAGGAAGTCCAGGGAAAAAGCCAAAGTCGTAATAAAAATCGAAAAACAAGAGAGCACACATTCACGAAACTACGAGAGAAACGGAATGAATGGATGACAGTCCATCTGTCAGTAAGACAAAATGGCGCCTTTTTTTTTTCTTACGTTTAACGATAACGATACGTTTCGTTTAACTCAGTTTGACAACTTAATTTGACAACTTAATATTGTACCATTTTCTCAACATTGCGTTCCATTTCACTTTTTTTTATCAAATTTTAATTTAATCATAATTAATTTAAACTACGTTTCCGGCAAAAAAAAATTGCTGGAAGGGCTTCAGGTGGACCCCAATGATACCCCTAAACTCGCACCTTCATCAAAATCAGGTACCGGACGGCTATAGCCAACCCGTTCTGACCACTGTCTGGTGAAATCTGTATCAGTCTACTCCCCGCCTGATCCCAGCCCTTGTGGCACCCGGCGGCTGTGGCGATACAAGTCAGCAGACTGGGACGAGATGCGGTCTTTCTTTGCATCTTATCCTTGGCAGCCTGTGTGCTTCTCTTCCGATGATCCTTCAACCTGTGCGGATGCCGTGACGGAGGTACTGCGTCTGGGTATGGAGTATTTTATTCCATACTCGGATTCAACGCTGTCCGGCAAAGCTCGCCCATGGTTTGGACCTGAATGTGAACGCGCAGAAGCGCTGAAGCATGAAGCGTACCTCTCCTGGGTTGACGCTCGACACCGCAAGGCAAGGGACATACGTCAGAAAAAGATAGCGTTTAACAAGGCTGCTAAGTCCTGCAAAAAGGTGCTTCGGAGGGCTCGCTTTGACCACATCGGCCGAGTAGGTGATAAATTAGCTTCGTACCCTGCGGGTAGTAAAGCTTTTTGGTCCCTGGCTAAGTCGGTCGAAGGGAACTTCTGCCGCCCCTCTCTGCCTCCATTGCTGAAACCTGATGGGACGCTGGCACACACCGCTGAAGAGAAAGCAAACTTGTTTGCTTCTCTATTTGCGGAAAATTCGCGTCTTGATGCTGGTAGCGCGATACCTCCAACTCCTTCTGGCTGCTCGACATTTATGTCGGAAATTAACGTTCGCCAAGCTGAGGTTCGCAGAACGTTACGCAATCTTGATGTGAATAAAGCCAGTGGTCCTGATGGTATTCCGGCCATAGTTTTGAGGACATGTGCACCTGAGTTGGCTCCTGTACTGACACGTCTCTTTCGGCTCTCTCTTAAGACTGGCAAAGTACCGAGTTCTTGGAAGCTTGCTAACGTGCAGCCCGTGCCCAAAAAAGGTAGTCGTGCTGACCCTGCTAACTACAGACCCATTTCAGTCACGTCCATTCTCTGTAAGAGCATGGAACGTGTCTTGAACAGCAGGCTCCTGGCGTATCTAGAATCTAATGACCTCCTCAGTGATCGACAATATGGCTTCCGCCGGAATCGTTCCACTGGGGATCTTCTAGTATACGCCACACACATCTGGAGTGAAGCCATAGAGAAATACGGGGAAGCACTTGCGGTTTCCCTAGATATATCTAAGGCCTTCGACAGGGTCTGGCACGATTGCCTTATTAGCAAGCTTTCCTCTTTCGGCTTGCCCATTGGTTTCATTGCGTGGATATCGGACTTTCTGAGGAATCGATCTATACGAGTGGTCATCGATGGCCGCTCGTCCGATCCAAGGGCGATTAATGCCGGTGTTCCTCAAGGGTCGGTGCTCTCTGCAACACTCTTCTTGCTCCATATCAACGATCTGCTAAAACCCGGTATCTTTGGGTATGCAGACGACAGCACTGTTGTGGAGAGCTATATATCCAACGCGCGTGCCAGTGCGGCCGAAATTCAGTCACTAAGAGAGACCATGGTTGAGCGCTTGAACCTCTCCCTTAAGGCAGTCTCCGACTGGGGCGATGCCAACCTGGTGAAGTTCAATGCAGCAAAGACCCAGGCGTGTCTGTTCTCTGCCAAGAGGAGGCCATTTGATCTGGCTCCGACTTTCCGTGGTACAACTTTGCCGATCACTGACCACCTGGAGCTTCTTGGCATTACTCTGAACCCAACTCTCAACTTCGGTTCCTATATTGAGTCGAAGGCTCAATTGGCTGCCAAAAAGCTGGGTGTTCTCGCAAAGGTGCGACAGTACTTTAAGCCGGAACAGTTGCTTACCTTGTATCAAGCACAAGTTCGGTCGTGCATGGAGTACTGTTCGCACCTTTGGGATGGATCGGCTAAATGTCAGCTTCAGGCGCTGGAATCGATTGAGAAGAGAGCCAGGAAGCTCATAGGCAGTGAATCCCTTTGCAAATCTAAGCTGCAAAGTTTAGAACATCGTCGCAAAGTTGCTTGCCTTTCGGTTTTTTATCGGTTGCACTTCGGAGAGTGTGCATCGGAATTACACGATCTTATTCCCCCATCCCCATTTTATCACCGGACGAGCAGAGACACCTCAAGGCATGGTTGAAGTTCCAGGGACTCGCACTAAGCGGTTTTCTGGCTCTTACATTGTGCGAACTGCCAAACTGTGGAACTTACTGCCGATGTCTCTGTTTCCTGATAAATATAATCTACGAGTCTTTAAGTCGAGAGTGAATCGGTATCTTCTAGGTAAGCGCGCTCCATCGTAGATCACAACTACGCTTAACATCAGGCGAGTTGTGGTCAAGCGCTATTGTACATAAAAAAAAAAAAAAAAAAAAAAAAAAAAAAAAAGTGTTCACCACTGCATTGGAAGTAGCCTTCAAGCTTTTGAAATGGCATGGACTTGGCATCAACATCAACGGCGAATCCATCACTCACCTTCGATTTGCCGACGATATTGAAGTCATGGCAGAATTCATGGAAGACCTCAGTACAATGCTCGAAGGCCTCCATCGAGTTTAAGATGAACATGTACAAGACGAAAATTATGTTGAGCCTACCCCAATATCAGTTGAGAACTCAGTTCTTCTACAAGGCGGTAGGCGTCTTTTGCAAAAGGCCGTCTTGTTTCGTAACAATGTTGTGCAAGATATTCTACAACGAAACAAGCACACACGTACACAAGCATTACTGTGTCATGGTGTGAGCGACACTGTGGCAAGTGAAATGACTGGACGAAAAAGCCTCAAAAACCAATGTATCGGCGGAACCAGCACAGTGTAGTGCTACACAAAACTAGAGTTCTAAGCTCTGTTTGGCACTGTAACTGCCATGGGCAAACGAAATAAAGAAGATCTCAAACATTTAAATTTATATAGAGAAAAATTCACATCCTCTGACGGGATTCGAACCCGCGTCTTATGACACGGAGAGTCAGAAGACGCGGGTTCGAATCCTGTCCGAGGATGTGAATTTTTCTCTGTATACATTTTAAATTTATTAGATGTTCGGTTACTGTGTGTGCAAAGCTCTGTTTTATTTAGGTTCAACAATCTATATCTTTATATAGAAATGAACCCTTATTTTTTTTCTGGTCATACTAAAACTTGAAAACGGCTTTACCGATTTCATTCATCTTTTTTTTTAATTGTTTTCTAAGAAGTTCTTCGTAGAAGGTTCTAACATTTAAAAAAATCAAGAAAATTTGTTATAGCGAGGCCAAAGGCAGAGCCTACAACGCGAACGAAGTCGCGGGCAGTCGCTAGTATTATATAAAAATGAGTCCCCATTTCCCTTGGTCATCGCATCACGCGTTAACAACTTTACCGATTTCAATGACATATGGCAATGAGATATATTATATCCTGATAAAGGACATATAATACCTTTCATCCTCATCATCGTCATCATCCACCACGCGTGGGTGAAACTGCGGAGCACAGCTAGTAATAAATAATAATCATAATTTACTTCATAATTCAGCACTTATATTGTTTTGATACTTATGGATATGGCAGTTCCTACCTCTTTTGTGTTAGTAAATTGTGGAATGCTTTGCCGGCGTACGTATTTCCTTGCAGCTATGACCCTGGGTCTTTCAACGTCGGCGTGGACAAGCATACGTCAGGTCATCATAGGGGTGGCGATTAGTGCAGCTTACGGCTGCACCTATGGTCTTTGCTTCTTGATTCCATCTTCGCTTTCCATCAGGCGAGAGGCAGTCACTTTGATGAACCATTATAAAAAAAATATGGCTAGAATGGCACAAGCAATGTCTTATGTATCCGTCGCAAACTATGTTCATTCCTGTGTTACAGCGCCCTCCCCGTCGTCTTATAATATGATACTAGCATATTAATTAGCAAGAGAAACTATAGGTGAATTAATGTTACGTTGATCTGGGTGACGAAGTGTACTGTGAAGCAACAAATTTGCCCATCTAAGATTAGGCAAACAACATAACAAAGTGTAGCCTTGCCCGAAAAAAAAACAATTAAACATTAGGATACCGTTCAGATTATGTTTTACAGAATAACATATAAATTACGTAACTTTTCTACATATATACTTAGAGACACGCGTACGCGGAAGACCACGTATTTCCTTTTTGTATTATATTTTTATGATCTTAGTATACGACAGCACTACCATTCCTCTCTTGGCAAAGTTTGGTTTTACAAATTTTTCATTACTTCATAATAATTCATCTCAACCACCTTAAACTTGCACAATAACGCAAACATGCCAGTCCGAGTACATGAGCATTGAGCAGAGTTTGAAGGCAATTCCATTCCAAAGCGGCGTGAGACAGGAAGACGTTATATCTCCGAAAGTGTTCACCACTGCATTGGGAGTCGCCTTCAAGCTTTTGAAATGGCATGGACTTGGCATCAACATCAACGGCGAATACATCACTCACTTTCGATTGGCCGACGATATTGAAGTCATGGCAGAATCCATGGAAGACCTCAGTACAATGCTCGAAGGCCTCCATCGAGTTTCCCAACGGCCTACCCGTTGGGAAACCTTAAGATGAACATGTACAAGACGAAAATTATGTTGAGCCTACCCCAATATCAGTTGAGAACTCAGTTCTCGATGTTGTTGACGAATACATCTACCTGGGACAGACAGTCAAACTAGGCAGGTCCAACTTCGACAAAGTGGTCAATCGTCGAGTCCAACTCGGCTGGGCAGCGTTCCGGAAACTACGCGAAGTTTTCTCTTTCAAAAATACCTCAGTGCCTGAAGAAAAGAGTCTTGTCGACCAATGCACGCAGAACAGATGGCCGATGGGGCCGGAAGGTTCTGAAGTGGAGACCACGGACCGGCAAGCGCAGCGTAGGTCGTCCACCGACACGGTGGACAGACGACCTGATAAAGATCGCAGAACGACGTTGGTTTCCGCTTCCAGCCTCCTTTTTTTAAAAATTATGTGGGAGGCCTATGTAATGACCTAAAACTTTTTTGCTCATCACTCAAGAAAATGTAAAGATATGACACACGCTATCTCGACATTGTAATTTATTATCTAGAAGATTACGCGAAAAATTTTTTTTATTACTATGAATAATTATTGTTTACGTAAATTATATGAATATAATAAATAAATAATAATAAAGATTTTTTCCTAACTGAACTTTATTCCTGAAAGCGCGACTTAATGGACTGACCCATCGACAACAAGTACCTTTCGTACTCACTATTATAGTGATTGTGTGACCCCTATATTGTTCGCTCGAATCGCACGGCTGTTTTGCACAACACATACTAATTTTATTTGCTATATATATATTGTACTGTAATCCTTGATGCGGTGGTGGTTACACACTATACCTTCGATATACTGTGGTGATACATTTATGTAAAGATTCTACTTCCAAGACTAGAACGTCACCAGATTGTCACCACAAATTATATTACATATTCGCTAAAAAAAAACATTATCCTTACGTAGGGTTTTTTGTTATTATTTTGGTGGGCTGTCCTGACTTAAAGATTTATTGTCGGCTCTAACACTAGTACTCTGCGTAATTATTATTTAAACAATGTTCTTTATAGATCTGGTGTTCTTGTAGCAATTGAATAATTATGTAAAGTTCAGTCTAAGTGAAGTTTATTATACGTATATTCGAAGTAACGAACTTGTAATATTCTCCAGATAGGCTATGAAGCTGCTTTTTGCTACTTCATAAACCGAGCTCATTTAAAAAAAAGACAATGTAACCCACGAAACCCCAGGTAATAAAGGCTCCCTTTTTATCATACGTTTCATTTTTGGAGGTCGCATCCGTCAAGCGAGAATCTTTTATAATGAAACATTATCTTGGAAGTTATAAATCAACTCGTGCATAAAAATGGTACGATTATCATAACGACCCTGGACATTTTGTGAGATGTCTTTTGTAAGTGTTAGGATGAGAGGTGCGGGAGCCATAAGTCACATTATATAGTTTATCGATAATTTTACTAAGCATTGGTATAATAGCTTGCAGCTGTCATTCCAGTGAGATTAGATTCCCGAACGCAAACTCGTTTCTTTTTTTGAATTTCATCATAACTTGCTGGCCGTCTTTATAATAATTGTTGTTGTATTTATAATAATTAATCATTGTTGTGTTTCAAGAAACGCCTATACTCGTCAATTATTGATTTTCTTTCTCTTTCTAACACTATTAAACACGGCACCTACTAAATAAAATGGGTAGATCCAGCAATTACTTCAAACGTTTTCATAGCATGGATACACTGGAGGTACAATTTTGTTAACAAGCGAGTGCCAATACGCGTGACTGTAAATATGTATAAATGCAATTGTGACCACTTACGTTGGACATACTTCCCTTAAACATTCTAGATAGAACACTTGTTCTCTCTTGGTGCTGCACTAGTTTAAACCATTTTAATTTTAATCTTTCGCTTGTCTATGACGACTGGTCAAGTGCCAAAGTCCTGGAAGCTTGCAAACGTGCAGCCCGTGCCCAAAAAAGGTAGTCGCGCAGACCCTGCTAATTACAGGCCTATTTCAGTCACTTCCGTACTATGTAAGACGATGGAACGTGTACTGAACCACAGGCTCCTGGCATACCTAGAAATGAACGATCTCCTCAGTGACCGACAATACGGATTTCGCCGAAACCGGTCTACTGGGGATCTTCTAGCGTATGCCACTCACATCTGGAACTCAGCCATCGAGAACCACGGAGAGGCGCTTGCTGTCTCTCTCGATATCTCGAAGGCTTTTGACAGGGTCTGGCACGATAGCCTCATTAGCAAGCTTCCTTCATACGGCCTTCCCACTGGTTTGTGTGTCTGGATTTCAGATTTCTTGAGGGATCGGTCGATCCGAGTAGTCATCAATGGCTGTTCTTCCGCCCAATTGGCTATAAATGCCGGAGTCCCCCAAGGATCAGTACTCTCCGCAACACTTTTTCTGCTGCATATTAATGACCTGCTGAAACCCGGTATTTTTGGTTACGCAGATGACAGCACCGTTGTGGAGAGTTACACATCTAACGCACGAACCAGTGCATTACAAATCCAGTCTCATAGGGAAGCGATGGTTCAGCGCTTGAACTTTTCTTTGCAGGCAGTCTCCGATTGGGGCGATGCCAATCTAGTTAAGTTCAATGCTGCTAAAACCCAGGCGTGTCTTTTCTCCGCCAAACGGAGCCCTTTCCAGCTGGCTCCTACTTTCAGGGATGTGTCCGTGCCGATAAGTAACCATTTCGAGCTTCTTGGCATCTCATTAACACCAACTCTCAATTTCGGCTCCTATATCGAGTCCAAAGCCCAGCTTGCCTCAAAAAAGCTTAGTGTTTTGGCTAAGGTGAGACAATACTTCACACCGGGACAGTTGCTTAATCTTTATCAAGCCCAAGTCCGGTCGTGTATGGAGTACTGTTCTCACCTTTGGGATGGTTCTGCCAAATACCAGCTGGAGACACTGGAAGCTATTGACAGGAGAGCCAAGAGACTCATTAACGACGACTACCTAGTACGCAAGAGACTCCAGAGTCTCGAGCATCGCCGCAAAGTCGCTTGTTTATCGGTTTTTTATCGGATACATTTCGGTGAGTGTGCAATGGAACTTCACAATTTGATTCCGCCATCCCCATTCTATAATCGGACATCCAGAGATACTCAGAAGCGCCACCGCTTTATGGTGGATATTCCATTTACCCGGACGAAGCGATTTACTTCTTCGTTTATCATACGAACCGCTAGGGAATGGAACACCCTCCCTGAGTCGGTGTTTCCGGTTAAGTACGATATGGGGGTCTTCAAAACACGAGTGCATAGGTATCTTCTGGGTAAGCGCGCTCCATCATCGATCGCATCATCACTTAGCATCAGGTGAGATAGTGGTCAAGTGCTACCCAGTTCGGTATAAAAAAAAAAAAAAAAAAAAAAAAAAAAAAAAACCAGTTTCTACAAGGCGGTAGGCGTCTTTTGCAAAAGGCCGTCTTGTTTCGTAACACTGTGGTGCAAGATATTCTACCACGAAGCAATAGTACACAAGCATTACTGTGTTATGGTGTGAGCGACACTGTGGCAAGTGAAATTACTGGACGAAAGAGCCTCAAAAACCAATGTCTCGGCGGAACCAGCGTAATGCTACACAAAAATACAGTTCTAAGCTCTGTTTGGCACTGTAACTGACATGGGCAAACGAAATGCCTATCATCAGGCACACGACTTGCTCGTCTCGTCACTTATTGCATTTAAAAAATAAATGTTGTCACTAACAACACAACACAAAATCGACAACGAAGTTGACGATACATCAGGTATTTATAAGTAGCCATTTGCCCCGTCAGCTTCTAGACTAATCGGAACAGAATTCGGTTCAGAGCTAATTTGTTTGGGTACTTCTCATCCGCCCCAGCGGCTCGGGATTAAATTGGAAAAATAGCTTTTTGTTTGTAAATGTGGACGTATTAACGACCGTATCTGTTAATAGTGATGAGAAAAGTTTGAGAAAAAACAAGATTGTACATTAAAAATCAGACTGAAACGTTGTCCGTCACAAGAGGAGTATGATATTACGAGTACTTTGATATCAGCAAATATTTAGAGTTAAGTGAAAGAATATAAAATATAATTTGTCCATCAAGATGGAATAAACAAACTATTTTCGGTCGTTTACTGATTCGGTCTATTTTTCAGCTAGAGTCTATGGATATGAAACAGAACTTGAGATAGTTTTTTGTTAGTTTAGTTTAGTTTAGAGAAATTTCATAAGTTAGAAACATACGTACATAGGCAACACCCCAGTTACCGACTGCTGTCTGTGAAAAAAATTTTATGACAAAATATATTCTACTCATTTAACTATTTTCGTCCACCTAGGAGAGGACTTGTTATAATTAAAAGCAGAAAATTCATCCTAATAATATTGATGTAAATGGAAAAATGAAAAAAATGGTTTATTACAGTTTTCAAAACTAGAATGGTAGATTCAATCATGTAATTTTTTTTAATCATACTTATTAATTGACATAGAATGGTAAACAACATTGAAGACTGTTTCGCTTAGCTTCCTGCCCATAAGCAAGTTCCTGAGGGAACGCGATAACCTTTTCCATGTGGACTGAGTGTAGTATAAAATAGTGTCATCATACTTTCTGTTTTTTGATTGTCTATGTTTCAGTCCATGTCCAGCCAAACTAATTGTGCATAATTTATAAAAATACAAAAAAAAACCTGTGCATTTCACTTGATTTGACGACACACGCCTTTGCCTTCGTCGCGGTATCGGCACGTATCAGATTAAAACTCGTAAAACGTATATTTATCTCTAAAATTGCTATCTACAATTTATTGTTTTATGACATCGCTTCAAATTTATTGTTTAATTATACATTAACATAATTGATATTAAATTTTTTATTATTATACTGACACATTGTATTAAGTTTATATTTAATTTGAATATAAATACAATGTTCATTTTATGCATGCCATCGCTCGACTAATTTGCACGCCTGTGGGCAAAATACGATGTAAGTTCATGTATATTATATTCACCTGATCTACAACCTGCACATATTATTGTGTTGTATGTATACTCGTATTTTGAGCAAATAAATGATTTTTATTCTTATTCTTATTGCGGCAAGCGTTAGTGCTTTAAACATCATATAATTAAAAAAAAGACACGAGTCGAGATAAATTACAAAATATAAACGCACCGCCACGCTGTTGGTTTGCTGTCTATTGGATAAAGACCATATAGCGGTAAATGTTATACAAGTAGTATGTAGGTACAACTTCTCTTTATATTGCATGCTTCATTTCTATCAGTTAAATTTGCATTATTATTTGTTATTATAATAACAACACTATGCATCAAGTATCTGTATATTTTTCCTCTTTTGCATTGAGCCTAAATCAAGATTGAAGACTGCCGCACACACCCATCCCTATCATCCCTCAGTATTTAGTTAAAGTGACTTCAGTACTTTACTATGCATATAATGAGAGAAAAACAAGGACCCCTCCTTTTTTATGTCCACTCTGTTGTTTTAGGCAAGTAGACCTGACCTAATTCACTTTTTAGAGTTCCGTAGCCTGTGACAAACAGTTTCGTCATGATTTCTACTTAGCTATCTGCGAATCTAAAATTTGGTGGTAGTACCAGTACTAGTACTCCAAGTAAAATTAATTTTACAGTCTTAAAAAAAATTGGTTTGCATGTCTATGTGTCTCTATTATATATTGTATAACATGTAATATCAGTTTAGTATATTTTTCAATGGGCGTTTTTTGATATTATTGATTTACAATTTTATAGGTAAAGAAGCTAGATAAGATCTAGGATCTCGGAAAATGCCCGTTGAATTAGAATAATATATAAGAATAAGTAAAATCCATACTAACATTTTTTCTCAAACATGCTTGGACATTTGAGCATTATTTAGTCAACCTTCTTCGAGATAAATTGAAATTGCTTAGGTACTGGCTAAATACATGCGGGCAGCGGCCGGCAAAAGTTGTATCTAAATCCATATCTGTCGTAGTTTAGCGGCCAAATTAATTACTATGTAAACTCATATTTGTCGTGTATTTTAAATGGAACGATAAGTTACTTTGAAACATACTCGTACAACCAAAGGAGGTAACTTATCAAAGGTTTCATTCAAATTTCGAACTGGCTTGCAAATAGAAAACTGTGTATTGAAAAAATAAACAAATGAATACTTTAACGCGGGAAAAAAATTCCTAGTTCGTTGTTCATTATTGATTTTGAAACGGTTTGAAGCGTATATGTGACTTGGCTTCCCCTCGACCCGCATTTACACGTTCGTCTGTCAATGTCTCTTTTGCTGGTTGCTGCAGCAATGTACTATTTTTTGTTGTTTCTGAGTTATTATAAAGAAATTTTAAGTTCTACACTCAGAACCAGTATTTTATTGCCACTGTTAAAATATGCGATCTTGCGTAAAGGCCTATTCAGACCTGAGCGTTATTTGCTACCGCTGTGGGTAGCGAAAAATACCACGCGGAACTCGATGGGTAAATAGTATAAAGTTCCATAACTGCAGCGAAACTTGTAAACTTCTCTTGTTTGGCGAAACTAGTTCCGCCGGGCGACGCGGGAGCATGTAGCGAGTGCGACATGCTTCCCCCCGCTAACCGTTGCCAACGGATATCTCTACCGCGCGCGGTAGCGATATCCGCTCTGGTGTGAACAGCGAAATTAACGCAATAACCTTTCGGATTCCTCTATCGCGGTAGCGAATAACGCCCAGGTATGAATAGGTCTTTAATCTGCACTGTTGATTATGTCAAACCATGTAGAAACTGTATTAACAGCTCAGTTGTGGCACAAATTACAATTTTTTTTAAATTTAGCATTTTCGATACCGTAGCAATATTTTAAAATATATATAAATGTGGTTATTTTAAAATGAAATAATAAGGTACATTTTGAAGGAAACAATAATTTAATTTGTAATATCAAAGAAATGTCAGATTCAGATATTTATTTAACCATTTATTACATTGCATAACATTGGCAAGTCAATTACATATACGAGTATAACGGTAAAACGAAACAAAATATTTAGCATTATCATATCATATTAGCATTATATAAATAAATATCAAAACACATATTTGACTGTAAAACAATTCATCATCCACTGCTGGCCATAGGCCTTGGGCTTCTCGCATCCAGTTTTTGCCAGCCGTCTTGCGCAGATCGTCACTCCACCGTGCCTCAGGACGTCCTACACTACGTTTTCCGAGAACAACAAAGAAAACAATTAATAGCTCTGAATGTATGTCAGAGAATGAACAACTCATGTACTCGCTGATATGGTAAAAAGGATGAGATTCAAGAATATTTTAAGTGTTTTCTTGAATGTATTTATAGGAAGACATGTTATTTCTATAGGCAATTTGTTATACATATCGAGTTTCAGACAGAGACCTTGTTCAAATACTTTAAAGTTATCGCATTTTTATAATCGACCCGCATTCTTTAAGGCCCACTGTGTGTGCCTTAAAGAAAATTATAGTTAAGATTATCTACTGAACCCTATGGTTATGGTGTTCGTCACATTCTCAGCCGTAGACCTCGCTCGACACATCAACATGCGCTGTGACGAGCAAGGTTGAATAATGGTTCGCCGTATCGATCTTCAGGGTATGAAGTTTTTGAGACTGATATTTACATAATTGCTGTATAATTTTAGCCAAAGGAGTTAAGTGAAATTGATTTGACTGTAACAGTTTATACGAATATATTCTACTCCTGATATTTTCTAATTCATTCATTGATGTTTGAGGATTGGCGGATGAATCCGCTGTCGAATCAGCCGTTGGATCTCACTCACGACAAACTTGTCGAGTCGATAAACTGACTATTACCAGCTATCTTACTTTGTCTATAGTATGTATTTAGCTGTGATAGCTATACCGCGTGCCAAGTCGTGCCCCTGCTGTTACATACTACGCTGTCCGGCACAACCGGAGAATTACCACACTCCCACATAACACCAACGTGAAGTAACTTAGCTTGTTATTGCGTTTTGTTGGTTTGTGGGAGGTTTCGGGGGCCTCCCTCTTCACCCTCACCCCTTCTATCTCTTCCTTCCTATCATCCTTCCTCAAAGGTCGGCAACGCATCCTCGAGACCTCTGGTCTTGCGGATGTCCGTGGGCGACGGTATCACTTACCATCAGGTGAGCCGCTTGCTCGTTTCAAATCAAATCAAATCAAATAATTTATTTGCAAGAATACAATCATGTATGTACATTTTGAGTTCTTGTGTAAAATGCGTGGTCGCTGTATTCTGCCTGCAAGCAGACGTGCAAATATTTAAAGCTAATGCTAAAAATACACTAGTAATATTAACAATTTAATCTAAATATTAATTACATCTATGTCTTACTAAACCTCCATATATTCTTTAACGCTATAAAAACAGTTTTCTAATAGCCACTGACTTAGCCTATTCCTATAAACATGACCCTCTAATATCTTTATTTCGTCTGGTAATTTATTATAAACAGTTATGCACATATTATAAACATTTCTCTTATATATATCTTTATGGCAGCGTGGTTGATATAATAAGTTTTTAAAACGATTGCGTTTTTGTCTTGGAAAAATTTCGCTACGAGCTTTGAAATAAGAAGAGTTTTGTTTGACAAATATGCATAAATCTCTGATATACATGCATGGAAGTGGTAAAATATTATTAAGCCTAAATAAAGGCCTACAGCTGTCCAGATACCATGCTTTATTGATAACTCGGACGCATCTTTTTTGCACTTTGAATGCCTTCTCTGAGTCTACTGAGTTTCCCCACATTATGAGACCATAGTTGAGGACCGATGAAATGTATCCGTGGTAAGCTGTTAAAGCAGCTTCAGCAGAAACGGTTTGCCTTAGTTTCTTCAGTGCAAAAACGAAGCGATTTAGTTTTTGACATACAGCAGAGACGTGATCTTTCCAGTTTAGGTGTATATCTAAAATCAATCCCAAGAATTTGAAACACTGTACCTCATTTACTTTTTGATCTTTAAATGATATGTCAAGATTAAATGGAATGGAATTATATGAAGTAAATTGCATAATATTTGTTTTATTCATGTTTATATTTAAATTATTAATTTCCGTCCAATTAATTACGTCTTCTATAGTTTTACGTATAACTTGTTCAGGAGATTCATTTTTGTCACATTTTATAATAACTGTGGTATCATCAGCAAATAGTATACAATTATGCAAAGTGAAATCCGGAAGGTCATTTATGTACATAAGGAATAGTAAAGGCCCTAGAATGCTGCCCTGAGGTACTCCGATATTATATACAGTGGATTCAGAGGAGTACTTTTGTTTTATGAAGTGTTTTTGTTTATTTACCACTCTTGTAATTTCAGTATACTGTTTTCTGTTTTGTAAATAACTAATTATCCAATCCAACGCCATACCCCTGATACCATACCGTTCCAGCTTATTTATAAGTTTACCATGATTTACAAAGTCAAAAGCTTTTTTTAAGTCTAGAAATAGTGATACTACTGATCCCCCACTGTTTACAATCTCAGTAACAGTTTTTACCAAATTAAAACACGCAAGAGCTGTTGAACTTCCTTTACGAAAGCCAAACTGCTCATTTTTTAATATATTGTGCTTGGTTATAAAATTATTTAATCTTATAAGCATGGCTTTTTCAATAACTTTGGATATTATTGGTACTATAGTAATTGGTCGGTAATTATTTGGGTCTGCCTTATCACCGCTCTTAAAAAGTGGTTTAATAATGGAAACCTTCAATTGCTCAGGAAAGACGCCCTCTATAAAAGATAAGTTAACTACGTGAGAGAGAGGATGACTTATCCATTCAGCACAGCACTTTAATACCTTCGTAGAAATTTCGTCATAACCGCTAGTTTTGGTATTTTTTAAAGATAAAATAATTCTTTCGATTTCAGAAGGATCAACGGGACTTAAGAAAATAGTGTATGGGTTTATTTTAATATTATTCAAATTTATGTTACATTGAATCATTGGTTGTTGTAATGTCAAGTTCTTAAAATAATTGTTCAATATATTACATATGTCATTAGGATTGTTGTATGTCATGTTATTTAAATTTATTGTTTCAATGTCATTATTAAATAAATTATCAGCAATGGTAGATGAAATTACATTCCAAGTAGCTTTATATTTATTCTTATTATTGTGTATTTGTCTACTGTTTGTAATTTTTTGCGATTTGTGTATACATCTTTTAAAAATAGAGTTGTATTGATAAAAGATCATTTTATTTACTCTCTTATTTTTTTTGTTTCTCCTATAAGTCAGATATAACTGCCGCTTTGTTTTACTTGAGTTTTTAATTCCTTTTGTTAGCCAGCTCAGCTTTGATGCTTTATTACTAAATTTCACTTTTATGGTAGGAAAACATAAATTATAGAATAAACGAATTGTATTGTGTAAATGTTCAAAAGATTCAGTTAAATTTTGCGACTCGTATACTTCTGTGAAGGAAAGAGAACGCATACATTCAGTGAATTTTCTCATATTGTCAAGACTATAATCTCTTTTGTTCTCAAACCAATGAGTTAAGGCTTTCTGTTTCTTTGCCTTCAATGTAATTGTTTGAGCTGTGTCATGGTCAGACAAGCCAAGAGAATGTATCTCTGATTTTACTTGTTTAATGTTAGAGGCGATTTGATCAAGGCAAGATGTTAATCTAGTAGCTGTTGTGATATGTACTTG
This sequence comes from Selenia dentaria, assembly GCA_917880725.1. Taxonomy (NCBI): domain Eukaryota; kingdom Metazoa; phylum Arthropoda; class Insecta; order Lepidoptera; family Geometridae; genus Selenia; species Selenia dentaria. The sequence continues at coordinate 30,306,850 of OU862885.1, read as the reverse complement.
AAAATTATAGCTTTCCAAAAGACTTAACAATTCTTTTGTGGCAGAGTTCTGTTTTATAATATTTATGTTCCAGTCACCGCAAAGTACTACTTTTTTTCTTCTAAATTCATCGGTTACATAATTTAGCAATTTCTCAAGCTTGTGAAGGAATAACTCTATGTGGGATTTCCTTGTATCTGATACTCTATAAATATTGAACAAAACGATGTTAAGACCAATTATCTCTACGCCACAACACTCAAAATAATCTTTGGTTGCTATATAGGATGGAACACATACACTTTTCACGTTGAGATATTTTTTTACTAGTATGCAAGTCCCTCCCCTGCATTTATTTCGAGAAAATATTGCTGCCAATTTAAAATGTTTAAGAATAATATTATTTTCTGTACCCTGTTTTACAAATGTCTCGCTAAAACATAATATATCAACCTCTTTATTTTGATCTGCCAATATCGATAACGCTATTTCTATATTATCAAGCTTAGCACAGAGACCTGCTATATTCTGATGTAAAATTCTTAAAATTCTCTGATTAGAATTCACCTCCTGGATATTACAGTCAGTGGAAGGATACGTTTTATTAATGTTAGGGACGAAAACAAATTTTACTATTTTGATTAGTTACATAGTCTGCATGAGCGTTTTCATTTTCTCTCAACTCAAACTGTACATGGTTTGATTCTTCCTCTATGCGGGTAATCTCGATGTTTAACTTAAAAGCTATCAAGTCTAACTTCGAAGAAGTTTGATAATAGTTATAGTGTAGACGAAGGTCTTTAACATCAACAAATCTACAGTTACTAAACTGATTAGCACACATTTTAAGTTCATAATTTAATTTTCTTACATTTATGTAACGATTTTCCGAAACATTTAACAATATAACATTACAATTTCTTAATTGATAAAGAGAATTATAAATATTTGATAAAAGCGTGTATGGATTTTTGTCATGATTTCCAACAGATAATATAATAATGTCATCTTTCGAAACGGTCTCAGCTAAATGATCAATATCACGTAGAATATGGTCAGAAGACGCATGAGGCTTAACTGTTCCTTGTATGCTATAGTTTTCATTTAATTTTCCTAGCTTTTTGCGTATTAGATAGGTAGACAAACCTCTTACACGTTCGTCTCCAACAATACAAATATTTCTTGTGCACAATATCCCTTCCTTACTTTGATTAATAATTGACGAATTTAGATATGAATTAGAATATGTAGGTTCTTTTATATTTATCAGCTTTTTATTTGCTTCAGGAAGTTGCTTTTTGTCATCTTTATGATTATTTAGGCATTCCGAGCTATTCTGGTCACGTGAAAAATTCAGTTTCGTTTTATCGAAGCTGTTTTTTTCTTGCCCTTGATTCTTTCTCGGGGTAGATTTACAAATATCTTTTAAATGGTTTACTCGTGCATCATATGATGAAATTTGCTTCTTAAGCGCTTGATTTTCTGCCAAAAGATTAGTGATTTCATTTTCCGCTATTTCTAATTTTTCTGTAAGGTCATTTAATTTCTTTTCTAAGATTTCTATTCGGCCGGTATTGTCAATTTTCAAGTCAGGACAACTTCTATTTAATTTTTGTTCACCACCAAAAATAGCTGACAAGTCCTCAACTTCTTCGTCAATCGACAAGCCCTCAAAAGAATTTTCCGTAGACACGTTCGCTTTGTAATTTTTCCGAACCGTTATATTATTTTCCGGCGATGAGGAAGTTCTAGCTTGGCTCATAGAAACTGTTTGGCTTACTGACTGTGGAGTTTTGCTGAGTACGGTATGTCCTTGAGGTGAATTTAAAGTTTTTTCTGAATTAATCATATGCTGCTGATTTCTTCCTTTATTTTGTATACATGCAATACATTTCCATGATATTTTTTTCTCCTGTTCCATTAAATAAAATAGCTTTTCAGACTTATTTGCACATGCAATATGATATACATATTTACAGTTTGAGCATGTTAAAAATTGTCTGTTTGAAATTTTGTATTTACATTTACAACAATATAAAACCATCTTGATTTAATATTTTTGTCTTTAACTAGACAAAAAAAAAAAAAAAAAATTTCAAATAGTGCAAAAACAAAAATTGATTTAGGACACGTGATTTCGAACCACGCACCTTAGGTTCTGCAATCCGATCTTCTTACAACTGCGCCAAGCGATACTTGTAGATGCTGGTGAAATTGGCTTATTATAGGTTCGTCGTTGGGGTGATAGATATCAAATACTTTTTTTAACGCCCTCTGCAGGCTTTTGCGACCCAAAGTTGTAAAAATATCAATTTTGTTTCATGTGTTAGGTATGCATGGACACAATATGATTCTAGATAAAATACGTTAGGCGTCTTATGGCGCCACTTTCTATTGCATTTTAAATTAACGGAATTTTAAATCAGATTTATTTACTTTTCAATAAATGTGTCTATCAATTCTTTATGAATTGCTTCATTCACTTACTGGTAACGTGTCCTTATACGAATTCGCCATATTAGGTTGATCTTTGTAGTTTTCACAACGTTTATTGACACAATATGATTGCCACTGCCACAGTATTTGTTTACATTTATCTTGAAGTCTACACACTTTCACGATGAGATAACACGCGATGTAACGAATTGTTATAGTAGCATTATTTTAATTCTTGCTGCACAGTAAATTTATCACTTATTACTTGAGTTATTATATTTTAACTGGAGAACATCTAACAATACGTGCTTACTTACAAAGCGCCCTCTGGCGTTTGTAAGTAAGCACGCCATTTGCCAACCTATCCCATAAAATAGCCACCCAGAGCGCAAAACTGCAGTTTTTTATGTCACTGTTCTGCGCTCGTCACCCCGAGCCATTAGTTTTTGTGATCGCCTAGTGATTTCACATGCTACTATGCCCTTCACACCCTAACACAGTATTGTTCGTACACTACTGCTTCACGGCAGAATATCTATCACTGTAGTGGTACCAACCAATAATATACAACTACATAGTAAATATATAATTTACCACCAACCAATTTTACCCCACTCCTATACTCCTAGCTCCACTATACCTTCCACAGGGAGAGTAGTAGAGGCGGAACACATCCGTCACGCGGGCCCCGGTTGACCGGCATGACTGACGTTGTTTTAAGACGAACAACTGCGATTGATGGCCTAATGTAAAATCAAGCAGAGAGAAAAGCCGCTATTCGAGTGAGTGCCTCGCTGGCCTAGCGGTCACAGCATCTGATCAGGCTACACATAGGATAGCATGCTGCATTCACAGAACATTGTTTTCAGCCAATCGAACCTAATTAAAATAAGCACCATAATAATCCCTCCATAGGGCATCTGAAGTTTGAGTATTGGAATTAATAATAATAATAATAATAATTACTAATAATAACCTCGTGAAAGCCGAGAAGGACAAACTCAGCAAGTACCTTGACTTGGCTCACGAGATTACCGCCATGTGAGATGTGGACTCAACGATCATAGTTCCGATAGTTGTTTCGGCAAACGGCCTTATAGCAAAGAGTCTTGACCAACATCTCAAGAGGCTCTCGCTTGATGGTTGGATCAAGGGTCAGATACAGAAGGCAGTACTCCTGGACACAGCACGCATCGTCAGGAGGTTCCTCACTCTGCACCCCTGACCACCGGTTGCTTGGGCCCTGCTCCGCTACTGGCGGAAAGCTAGGTTTAGGTTTTTATAATAATTTTATATTGTTTTATTCAAATATTATAAAAATGTAAATTTAAGAGAAGAAAATAAATAAAGGAATAATAATAATAATATTATTAATTCTAGTACTCAAACTTCAGATAATAATAATACTAATACCGCTGGGTCGGCTTTGTGGCGAGCCGTCGGTGAGTGGCGACACCGCGGACCCTGATTCTCCCTGGGGCTAAATGAGACCCCTGACCACCGGCTTGCCTTAATTGGCCGTCTGGGTGTGGAGACGCAATAGCAAGTAACAAAAAGCTCCAAGGGTGGAAATGTTAAAGGGCATAACGCCGGTAGTAGCGCTCTAGTGAAACCGCAGCACACCTCTCGACACCCTTTAGCCATCCACACCAACGTTGCCCTTTATGTCACCATTGATGGTGGCCCTTATGGGGGGCCCGTTTAAAGGGTGGCAAGTCACCACCTGCCTAAATATTTTAAAATGAGACTGAAATTGGCAGGTGCCGTAGTCTCGTCCATAGCCCACTATATCCCTAATCACTAATAAGTTCATATAAATAGCCTTACCATTTTACAAATTTTTGTAATAGATATATTTACCATGTTACCCTTCATCCAAAATGTCTGTTTTTATACTATATTGTATATTTTATACCAAACAGGCCTCTAAGTGTTGGCCACAGCCCCACTTATGCCTTTGCAAAGGACCGGACGTAATAAAAAATAAATTGAATATAATAATAATGTCTTTTCCAAAATCATACCAGAAACCTCTAATGAAGACTTATGCTTTGTTTGTTGAAGAAGTAAAATCAAGATTGGTAAAAATAAAAATAAAATCAAATAAGACCGCAGAACCTACACTAAGAATAAACTTATGTTGTAGGTTTTTGCTTGCTCTTCGAAAATGTTATAAATCTCCAAAAACTTTTACCATACTTTTTGTATTGAAAAATGGAAAACTTGAAATATTTATTGTTGCTATCCTACTCTTTACTGCCCTTAATGTCCCGTCTCAAAAACCCAGTCTGCATAGCAGGATTACACGATAAGCCGTATAATTTATTGCCCACTATTATTACGTGATTATCGTCAGTTTATCCATTTTACATCTCAAAGTGAGTGTGAAATGCAATATCGCGTGATGTTTCATAAGAAGTAACAGAAATTAATTTGTAAACTATAATACAGAGGGTGACGTTTTTTGACGTGCTATTTTGCTATTTTGACCATTTTAACTAACTTTTCAATGGCATGAGCAGGGATGAGGATCAATTCTGCTGCCTTAATATCGCTTGCAGTTGACGCGATAGTCAGCTGAATTTGTAATATACAAGAGTTTTAGACAAAAATCAAAACCGGAATGCATCAATCCGGGCAAGTTTGAATATAGAATTATCTATCGTGGCAGTACTGCAGTGTAAACAAGATTTACAAGGTGTTTTACTGTTCATGAAATGTATTGTCAGTTTTTAGAATAGCAAAGGTATTATTATAAGTTACTCGTATTTCCGTTGTCACTGTGGCCATATTAAATAGCAGAATTGACCTTGTGTTTATTGTGATGCGTTTGCAGTTATCGACATTTAACAATTTTTATAGGTATAAATCATATCATTACTGTTTTTCTTGACGGCGCTTCTGTGTCTGAATGTTTACAGTTCAAGAACCTCCGAAAATGTTAAATGAAAGATTTCGTATTACCTTGTATATCTATGCAGTATTTTTCTAGAACTTTGCAAGAGCGGTTGTATGAAACATAACTAATACTTCTAAAATTATAATTTCTAAAGTGACTGTGTGTGGGTTGTTGTTGCCGATCACTTAACAAAACAAACACGTAAAACAGCTAAACGTATTTTATGCAGAAACATAGCATTATGACGCGCATTTTAAAGCAATTTAGACGCAAGCAAAACCGCGAGTGGAAGTTGCTTAAAATATGCTTACACGACTGTGACGTTGTGACGAGCCTATTGCCATCTCGTCACCCATGCGGGCTTCTATGCCTTCAGCTATCTACGTGAAAGATTATTTATTATTATGAGACCTGTTCGGAGCGCACTTCAAATGGGGTTCCGCAGACTGTAGTAGAGAGTGGAAGCGATTTGTATATGTCGTCTGCGAAACGGGTGCTTATCAAGAGTCCCTACCGTAGTGTCCTCGTTAACAAGGAGCTTAGATGCAAATCAATGGCCTAACAAGTCCTCACAAGCCCTGCCTAACCTATGCAATGAACATAAATGTACTCACATCAATCTTGATGTCCGAGCGTAGCGTGCGGTAGTCGGTTCTGGTAGGAGGGAAGACAGAGGCGGTGGCAAGGAACCAGGATGGGCCAAACCGAAAAACCAAACCTTAGGGCTCCTGCACGTGTCTTCGTTCTTCAACTTCAGCGTAGATGCAAACGGGCGTAATGTTCCGCTCTACACTATACCCGCAATATGGCCTACAGCGTGATCGAAGTTACTACATAACCTTAATACATAACTGGGGAAGTGAGGGGTTCTTACATAGTTCAATGTGATTGAACTACATAGCTATGTATTTATAAAATTACCAGCAACTGCCCGCGACTACGTTCGCGTAGTAGGCTCGGCCTTCGGCCTCGCCATAGTCTCCATTTTCTTAGTTTTTTTTAATGCAAGAACCTTCTACGAATTATTAGAAGTATCAGAAAACATTTAAAAAAAGATGAATTCAATCGGTAATGCCGTTCTGAAGTTATAGCGTGACCAGGAGAAATAGGAGTTATTTTATATATATATATATATATATACTTGTATATAGAGATATTGATTTGGTATGCTTAAAATATCATTGGTTTCTAAATTTCTGACTGGTTTCTTTTTCACTAACTTCAAATTTATTATTCTTTTTATACATTCACATTGATGATATTTACTATGCGAAATAATAATTTATTTGTATACTTTTTAATAGTTTTGAGAGGCTTGGAATACAATTTTCTTGCAACTTTCTTTAGTACATTTCACAATGATAATAACAGTAGGTTGCGCGCTCATTAAAATAATACAGCACCCACAATGACTGTCTTGGCCTCCTTACAGCCAAATGTAATGCGAAGAGCGCCAAAGTTGACGACATTATAAATATTTATAATCACTGTGTCTAAGTTTAAAAGGTAGATGAAATTATCGGGTAATAATTAACTACCGAGACGAGACGTAAATAATGAATTAGAACGTAGTAATGTGCTGCATTGGACTTTAAAGGTCTTGATTTTACACATGGTTTTCAATATCAGTGGAACTTGTCCTCTCCCATTGTACCCATGAAAAATAATAAGCCAAGCAGAAGTGGAATCTTTGAACTAACGAATACATAATCGTTTAGAATTTTGAAATGGGATCGTGTCGTATTTGCAGCCTTACTGAGTTAAAAAAACAGTGACAGATTAAGTCGCAAGGATAGAGAAATCGGAACCAATTCAAAGATTATTTATCACTAAATCAACGTGTGACCACAACTTTAATCTGTTTGCCTTTATGGCTTTCTTCAAAATGAAAAACGATCACAAAAATGTATTATGTAAAAAAAATACAAGTCACAGAGAGTATTGTCTGCCACCCACGTTAGCCCAGACCTAACAATTCAGGACCCTGCTATACTGTAGTTTGGACCGTAATCTATTTTTAGAGAGCTGTAGTATGCAGGCGATTATCCAAATGAAATAAACTGCAAAGGAAGGTTATTTTTAACTTTTTCTGTCCTTGGATCAGGCTTCCATTACGGCGCTTTTTACTAAAATTTTGCTAATAGCTCCGAAGCTCATACCTTACGCGGTAGACACGGTACCGCAGTGGACCGACGTGGCTTTACGCAAGTTTCGATGGCCCCCGGTATAGCAGCTCACTTTTGTGGGTAAACCGAAAATTAAAAAAATCGTAGGTATACCGCTACAACGACATTTTGTTTTAACGTTTAGTTTTGTATTGTTCTAAAAAAATTATAACTTGGTGCAGATTTGTATGGTGAGTTGGCGCAGTTGGTAGTTCCCTCCTTCAGGGCCGTTAGTCCCGTGTTCAATCCCAGTCATGCGATTATCTAATGTTTCGTCGATGTACTAGTCGACGAGCTCACCGATGTCAAATACTTTATGAGATATCGCCCTTGTACATAAGGTTGCTTTTCTAACGTTTCTTGTCATCTCGTCATTGTTTCACGGATGTCGTCAAAGATACAACGATGTTTGCTCTTAGAGAATCGCACGGCTGAACACGTCAAACATTTGAGTGCATGATTATGTCTGTTTCACCTGTGTCTAGGTGTGTATGTGTATATAAGTATGTATATCAGTCATCAGGTTACCATAGCCCTATGTACGTGCTATTTTGAATGGTATGCCATATGTATTACAAAAGTTAACGCTAACTTTACCCACCATATAATACTAAAATATACATGCTACAATGGTAAACTGTCCTGGTGTTATATAAACTCGCCACCTTTGTTGGGGATGTAATTAGCGGGAGACAGATACGACAGGGGATGAGACCCCATTAAATATTTGTCGTATCATGTTTACGGAACTTTCAGTTTTGATGTGTTCCTATTATGATGATGTTTTGTTCGTTATTTTTTAAGTATTTAAGCAACATCTGCTTCTTTGGTTGTTGTAAATTGAGGGCACATTTACGTGGCTTAATGTTCTTCGATCTTGTCTTTTGTTGAATATTTTCTGAAAGATGAAAAGTATTATCTTAGATATTGAATGACATGAAACTCTTAGACAGGTTTTGTATCATCATTATCAATACATCGTCCACAGATGTTAAAAGCTTGACAACGACCTCTAAGGCGAAATGAGTGTAGATTACGACCAAATTTCGTGATTCGACTCGTGGAGACTTAGTTTTTCCTTGAAAAAAAAACGTAGTTTAAATTGAATATATACGTTCTTATGAAGTATGGGAGCTAATACACGATTGAGCAAACTTGGCTCGATAGAAAAAACATCGGCAGCACTTCCTAAATTTTGTAATTTTTCTTACGTACTTCGTAGGAAAACACAATATTCAATTATGGGCAAATGTATTTCAATGAATGTATTATATTCGAATTCCCAATTAAATTTACTAGTACACTATGGACTCCTTTATAATAAAATTAATTAATCATTTGATTGTAAGAAATAAATATAAGGAGTATTTAGAAGCACGTATTCAATTGAATCTTCACATTACATCGTCCAATCTGAAAAACAATTCTCAACATTATATCAAGCATCGTAAATTTTAAAATCAGGATTGAACCGCGACTTAAACGTAAACTCTAAGATCTCGATCTATATAGCCACCTTGCTAGCAGCGGCTGGATTATGGATGCAGGATGCATTTTTTCAGGTGGCGGCTTAGAATTGCCGTGCGATTCTCTATGAGCAAACATCGTTGCATCTTTGACAACATCCGTGAAACAAATGAAGAGATGACAAGAAACGTTGGAAAAGCAACCTTATGTCAAGGGCTATTTGACATCGGTGAGCTCGTCGACACGCTCGTCGACGAATCATTACAGAATCACATGGCTGCCGTGCGATTCTCTAAGAGCAAACATTGTTGCATCTTTGACAACATTCGTGAAACGTTGGAAAATCAACCTTGTGTACAAGGGCGATATCTCACAAAGTATTTGACATCGGTGAGCTCGTCGACGAGCACATTGACTAATCGCACTGCTGAATGTATTCTTTAGACCAGGATAATAACGTTGTCCGTTATTCTAACCATGTGTACATATTACTAATAGTAATATACACATATTTAATAACTAGTAAGTGTCAACAATACATATAAATTCGTATGTTAATAAATAAGTATGTATGTAATACATATATAATATAAGAGTAATATTTGAAGTCGTCAAACTATGTAATATTATCAGTAGGCACATAAAGGGTTTGTATGATTATTACTATTAACGCTGCAGAGTTAAAGGGCTACGAACTAACCCAACAGAGATAACGAGAGACGTAGGCAAATGTATAAGCTTGCAGTGATTGAGTTTATTAATTATGGCGTTCATTGGAATATTTACGTGTAGCTACCACGCTGGCCATGTAGCATGGCTGCAGAACGTAGTTTCCTTCTATCCGAGACGCTGCTACCCAAATGATACTTGGGCACATTATATGGAACTTCAAAACATTTATACAAAACATGTTGTCCAAGTTTTTACAATTTTCTTGTTTTTATTTATCCCCATTTTTATACTTTTAGTAATGAGACGAGTACGAGTAAGTCGTGTGGTACTCCACGCCTGTCAATGGTAGCAATTCTCTTGTGCAGTACACCAAACTATATTAGCTAACTAAAACATTCTCTGAACTAATGTAATTCTAAATCTGTTTACACAAAAATCCACATTTGTATAAATAACACTTAGCAATGGTAATTCTAAAAATATTTATATTCAATTCAATTCAATTCAAATAATCAATTATATTCAATTCAATTGTTGGTAGTTTTAGATCAGTACCAACTAGTTTCTAGAAATGAAAATGAAGTTACATGACAAAATTTGCGTACACGTGCCCTCATTAGAACATAAATTTGTAATTTAAGGCCTGTCATTAGCAAGCGGTATATGAATAAGGATTTTAGTACGAGCTGAAAATAACTACGTTGTATTACAAAACATTATACTATTAGTTCGTTTGTTTAGTTTTTTTATATGCACAAACTAATTGCTACTTATGACTGCTGTACTGCACTCGTTGCCGCGATAAATTGGTTTTTGAGTCATGTTCACCCATTAATTTAACTTGCTATTGTTCTTAACACCAGCCGTGCGATTCTGTAATGATTCGTCGATGCGCTCGTCGACGAGCTCACCGATGTCAGATCTTTTATGAGATATCGCCCTTGTACATAAGGTTGGTTTTCCAACGTTTCTTGTCATCTCGTCATTTGTTTCACGGATGTTGTCAAAGGTGCAACAGTGTTTGCTCTTAGAGAATCGCACTGTAGAATATCCAGCCTCGCGAAGATACCGAAATAGACAGCATCTTGCACAAGAGACCGTTGTGGTTTGATCTACATAGAATATAATATTAGTATTTAGAATTAGTCGAATGTAATAAAACAATACAAAAATATATGTCAAATTGTATTTATTTATTTCTATCTGTTATATCGTTCGCTCACATTCCACACAATTGGTCCTTCCAAATCTCTCCTTTAACGTAACCACACATATTTAGTGTAATAAGAGACATAGTTTCATATATATACTTTACTTGCTCGCCTAGGCTTCGCATAGTATTTATATATATATATACAGCATTTATAGCAACATAAATAGCAAAACCTTTATACATAACATATTTTATACATTCGTTAAATATTATGTAACAGATAGTTTAGGTTTTAGGTTTAAGGGGAGGGAATCGCACTGATCTGAGATCTCGTATAAATATTACTTTTTAGTTCGATAGCAAATTATTAAATCAGACAGATATAAACGCGGAATTTTACTTCTTCATCATCACTCTTTGAATTTAAGTTACAATGTGTATATATATATATATATATATATATTTGAGTATTATTTGGACGCGCTTTTACATCATCATATCAATGATCTTAAATTTAAAAGAGGTAGATGCGTTATGTTAGAATTGACGCGAAGTCAATGTTGTCCCAGCTTTCACGCATACAAGAACGTATTTTGCTGAGGTTCTAAGACGTCATTCTATGACGGGTAGCATATATCGTTCAACAACATACGTGGCTGTACAGCCACATTTCTTGTTGCTGTATATAAACGCGACTACCATATCTATCTCTTTTTAATATAAGATCCTTATCATATAGGTATAGACTACGTATAGTCGAGTATCTCGACCGCGTGCATGACCTGCCGTACGATTATCTAAGAGCAAACATCGTTACATCTTAGGAAACGTTGGAAAAACAACCAAGTATGTATGTACAAGGGCGATATCTCATAAATTACTTGACATCGGTGAGCTCGTCGACGATATCGTCAACGAATCATTAGAGAATCGCACGGCAGAGGTCGTAGCACAAATAATTTGCGTTTAAGTATTCGTATCACAAACGTCAACGCGTCACGCTTCGGCATACAGACTATGGACCTATCTGTGTCACGGTTGCCCTAGATAAATGACAGTTAGTACTGTTTCACGTAAACTTTATTAATAATTAGTAATTAGCGTTGTACGTTACGTTACACTTAAACAGTTACTCGTGCTAGGCCCACAGATGATAATGACCCGGATGGGTGTCACTTTTTCAGAGTGCACTCGGCTGCGTCTGCTGTTGCTTCATATATGTATGCATATATGAAACTATATCTCAGTGAGTGGTAGGCCATAATGTACATACATTTAGTCGTTAAATTTTTTATCATTACAGCTCTTTATATACATTTTTACAATATTAAAACATTGTTAAAAATTATCTAGCAAATTAAGCAATAATATTATATCTATAACTTTATTATATCAACTATTATATATTTCGGAATAATAAGAAAACTTGAAATATGTTTTTATACAAGTCAACTATATATTTTACTATAATATTTACACTTCTATAACAAGTACATTAAAGCATAATTGTTATAATATTTGAATTAATGTATCTATTGATCTAATGACAATGCAAGGAAAATTCAGTCAAAACATATTTTGATGTCTGTACTTCACATTCGACGTATGACAATTTTACATTTTCGACGTTTTACTAGTAAGTCGTTTTGACACTGAAGACATTGTCGCCATATAGATGTTTTGATATGCCAACGTTCTGCAATCGACGACATTTTTCCTGATAGACCTTCTGGTACGGAACGGACGGGAAGCTAATGCTTTTGTAGGGTTCCGTACCTCAAAATGAAATAGGATTTCTTATAGGATCGCTTTATTGTCCGTCCGTCTGTTTCTGTGTCTGTCAAGACCCTTTTTCTCAGGAATCCAGGTATCGAGTTGAAATGTGTATCAATGACGAGTCATCAATAGGGAAAGAGACAGTAGACCCGAGGGTCTACTGTCTCTTTCATCTGTGAAAAAACTAACTTGTAAGATTCAAAGCCTACCTACCCTATAAGGTACTTTCCGTTGACCTAGAATCATGAAACTCAGCTAACAGTTGTGTTTACATTACATATAAGGTAAAAATCTGAAAGCCCTATATGTTGTTTGGTAACAAAAAAGGGAATTTTCAACCAATTTATTATTTGCGGCTTGTGCAATATCATGTCTAGGGATCGAATGGCAAAGTTAAGTTTGTTCTTTAACCTGGTTTGTATTTAGTTAGAGCAATAACGTTAGATGCTTTCTACGGAAACCTCGGTGCGCGAGACGAACTCGCACTTGGCCAGTTTGTTTATATTTTATTTATAATGTACGACTAAATACGATTTCGAAATGTTTTTCATAATGTCATTTCTAAATTGTTAAAACTGCCGTGCGATTCTCTAAGAGCAAAACTCGTTGCATCTTTGACTACATCCGTGAAACAAATGACGAGATGACAAGAAACGTTGGAAAAAACAACCTTATTGATAAGGGCGATATCTCAAAAAATTTGACATGCGCGAGTTCGTCGACGAGCTCATCGACGAATCATTACAGAATCGCAAGGCAGATAGCTTAGAAAACTATCGTAAGTTTTGTCGCTCGCCTTTGTCTGGGTTGTGAAGCACTTCGAATAATATCTTGCATTGCCAATACTCCATACATAACAGAACCAGAGAGTTATAGTTAAACCAATGATATTCAGAACTCTCATAAGCACCAATATTAAATACTATTATTGTATTGAAATGAATATTCAACATCAGCTGTTATAAACATTTATTTAGCTACTCTGAATATCAATTCTGTTGGCATACGATTGAATTTGAAATGTGCATTCATTTTGAACTATAATTTTAATTGAGGCTCGAAATGATAGTTAATTTGAATTAATTAAGCGTTGATGATGTCCGGTGAAAGAACGAGGCTTAAGAACATTAAAATTATTAACCAATAGTAATATTATCAATATTAATAATTACGAGTATGATTTTATTTATAAATATGTAATTCTTATACATCGAAACCAAAAAACGAACACTCGTAGTGCTTTTATAGGAGTAAAACTCTCTTACGCATCGTATAACACATTGAAAAAAATTACAATAAAATGTAAATATTACAAATTGAATATAGTCTGTTTCACAGATATAGTACGAGTAAATAAGTACTAACAGCGTGTAACATAAAAATATTATAATAGAGTTTCATAATATCGTTTCGAACAGTAAATTCAGCGGAAAACTAAATTCGTTCCTACTTTATTTTTGGAGCACTGCCAATATTTTCCATCAATTGCTTTATTCTTATTAAAATTTTACACTTGGGTCGCGTTTTCACTGGCCATTAAAAACTGTTCTTTTACTTCACAGGAATTTCTCTTTTTTTGTTTCGATGGCGGTTTGGGAGTCCGTCTACCTAAAGTTCCACTCACAACGTTAACACTATAGTTTATGCGCAAATCCTTTGGGTTCTTGAGAAGGCTCTCATTTTCTGCCAGCATCACCTTGAGAGGCCTTTGGTCTGATGCTCTCAAAGATGAATTGGACATGGCTTGCAGGGCCAGCAACTGATTGTGGATATTTGGAGAGCTCAAACTATTCCTTGGTATCGTAGCATGCGGTGTTCCTGGAGCAGGAGATGGGGCTGGCTCCAATTCCTCAGAGTCATAACTGGACGTAATTTTGCCAACAGGCCCCAAATCCATCTCACTTTTGTTTAAGCTATAATAATTTCCACCGTGGCCAAACAGTTTCATATTGAACGTGTCATAGTAAGGTATGACTCCATTTAAAGTGGAAAATACTTGCGGTCCTAATCCTTCGTGCATCCGTGGTCTTCTCGGAAGAGTGACGTAGCCTTTCTGAGAAACCAATGGCACTGATGCTTGGTAAGGAGCTTGTACTCTGTACATAGCTGGGTTGACAGCTGTGAGGCCATATTCTGGAGACTTTACAGGACTCTCAGTCTGCATTTGGGACGTCCCAGGAGATACTTGAGGACCTCTAGGAGGAAATGAGAGTAAGTCAGGTGGATACGCTTGGTGTTCTTGCGTGAGACGGTCCATAAGTAGAGTTTCTTGGGATATCTTGGACAGTTTCGCTTCTCGAACGCGATTGTTCTCGTCGTCAGAAGCTGTGGGCAAAAGTATCAATTAGTTTTGTTAATGTTTGAAGCTGCTTGTCTACATGTAAGAATTACAAATACGGAGTTAAAAATACTTTAATATGTTAAATGTGTGTTTTATAAGCTTACTAGCGACTGCCCGCGACTTCGTTCGTGGAGTAGGCTCGGCTTCGGCCTCGCCATAACCTCCCATGTTTTCTTGGTTTTACTTTTATAAGAATCTTCTCCTGACAATAATTTAGACAACAAAAAAAAAACTGCGAGATTGTTCCATTCGTTCTCAATATAGCATGATCAGAAGAAATAGGGGTTCATTTTCATTTATGTAGATAAATCTTATCTTGATAAAAGGTTACTATTTCCAAAACTTAACCCCAGCGACACTATTTTAGGCCTATTCATAAAATTATTTCTTTAATTAAGAGTACTGATACTGCGTACTGTTTATGTTTCTTTTCTTAACAAGTTATTCCAATACTTTATTTAACTCAATTTTATTATTTCTTAGATTCTATAACTAATTATGTTTACCAAAGAACAATCTCGATTCTAAAATACAACTGACAAAACCATAAAAAGGTTCATCCATAATGCTTTGCAAGATTTGAATTTACGAGAGATTGAAGCAACTCTTTGACATTCAAACAAAATTTTGGGGAGTTGTGGAATTGCTGCCAACAGTGCCAACTGCAATTTGAGTGCTTGGCACAAAGCGAGAGTCTCATCAAATTATATGTTTGAATCGATGAGGAAGTTGCATAAATGGACTTGGACATTACTTTGAGTTCTCAAACTTTGTAACAACTTGCTTTTGAACCTTCAGTTGTTCAAATAAGAAGTGAAATGTCGGTACATGTGATTTGTTCGAATTGTTGAGTGTATTGTTGAGGGAAAATTCAAGTTGACTGTAAAAAACTTTTTAATAAAATATTTTATAAAGTCCGACATTATTATATATAATATATAATACTCCACTTCTGGCAAGCTGCCACCCATAAAATGGTATATTAGTAGTACCTAAGTAGTAACATTGTAAACATCTACATAAAAAATGGCCCCAAGTTTCTTGCCGCGGTAGGCTCTATATATTTTGAAACGTGGCGGTAGAGTATTTAGAGTACATTATAATGAAAAATTGACGTTCATAAGTGCGTCTTTGATGCCTAAATTGAAGAAATGATTTGACTTTGACTTTATTGCATTAAATTTTTGATTGGGTTGCAACAAACCAAAAAGAAGGTTGAGTTTTTAATACTCAATACAATAAGGCTCAGACATGCAATTACTTTTTAGTAAACATTTGTGTATATCGTTTTGGCTTTAATATGATTATAATAATAATAATAATAATAATAATAATAATAATCTTTATTTCAGGCAATAGAATTACACAAAATAAAAAATACCAGTGGCCCATATACAAAACATATGCCTTACAGACTAACATATACAATACATATATTTATGCGATCAAAAATATGATAAAGATAATGATATTAAAATTGATTTTTTCTATTAACTCCGTCACCGTATCCATATTATTAATTATCGTTAATTATTAAATATTGGTACTAGTTGGGATGGAACCAGGATCATGTTCGTCAACCCAACCTTGGTGCAGTGGTTAATGTGTGAAAGTTCACCACGGACCAGGAGATCAGCCACGTGTAGAAAGCCTGTCTCAAGCCATAGTGTCCTGAGACAGTCTCTTTTGCCATCTTGGTTGGTGCCACCGACGTAGGTGATGTTCTGCCGTAAAGCAATAGTGCGGAACCATTACTGCGTTAGGGTGGAAGGACACTGTAGTATGTGAGATTACTGGGTGGTATGAGACTACAAAACTAATGTTTAAGGATGACGAACGCAGTGCAGTGTAAAACTACAGGTTTATGGTTTGTGTGGTACTGCAGTTGTCATGAGCAAGTGCAGCGTTTACCATAAAGCGCATGGTTTGCAGGCCTTTTTACTCGATATCAAACACTTTTATGGCAAATCAAAACGACTGCAACACGATAAGCTTTAATATTAAGAACATAATACAACCTAAACCTCTTTACCGAGAGTATAAAATCAATGTCTTTCGGGAATTCCCATCGACCCTATAACAAGAATTAGATTGGATTTTTTTACCTTGCGTTAAGGAAAGAGTTGTAAGAAACGGTGGCTCGTAGGAAAAATCTGAGGTTAAATTGAATAGAAAATTGTTATTTGCGTGAAATAATGAGCAATTTCTGTTAAATTTTAACTGTACGTAGGGAAATTGCAAAAAATTAAGGGATTTAAAAGAAAGTGAAGTTTAAGAAATATGTGTCAGTTCAATATTTGCTAAATCTATCTTTCACAGATTTCGCAACTACTGATGTTGATATAATGTCAATCTAGTACAGATTTTGAGGTAATACATTATCTTAGAAATCTCCTTAAAAAGATTTTAACGTCGCTCCAATAATTGCTGAATCGAGATAAATGAAATCTAAGAAATCTAATGCGTCGTTGCTATTTTTATCTCGTTTCCTCCAAATAATTCTTTAAAAACTGAGAGTTACCTCAATATTACAAACTTTTGATATATATTATACAATATTTATTTAGATATTGGCGATCAAAGACATTGATCTCTTTCAATGTTTTTGTTAGCTATAATAAGTGTTATTAATTTTTTTACCACAGACAGACGGTCATTCTTTGTCTGTCAGTCGGTCAGACTCTTGTAACTTTTATCTAGGCTACTACTTAGTTCACTTTACAAACACTTCTTAGCTGGATATTATAGCTAAAGCAAATTTTAGTATAAAAGATATTTACTTACAAGGCTTAGCAGCCTCGCTTTCTAATAAAGTTCGATGTAACTCGGGCATCTCTGTGACTTCATTCGTAAGGGACGGCGGTGGATCATACTTTCTCGGAGGTTTTGTCACCGGGTTCACTTCCATCTTTACGCCTTTTTCCATCTCGGATGCCACTGAACCTTCAATCAAGACCTCACCGTTAGAAGAACGATTGTCATTCTTAATCAGTCTTTTTATTTCATTGTTCTGCGTTGTAAAATAGCACACGACCAACGCAGCGCCGAAAATTATAACTATAGCCGTGAGACAACCTACTAAAATTGCGAAGGAATCTGTATCCATGCCAGCTATAGTACCAGAACTGTATTTAGAAAGTACTAAAGCTAATGTTTTTTCATCGCGGCCTCCAGGGTTTTCAGCGACACAAGTGTAGTTACCTCTATCGCTGTACCTAGCATTAAGGATAGTCAGGTTAACCCATCTAATCAAATCCATCGTGTTCTCTGTCACAGTGTATCTCAATTCTCCGAACGATTTCAACTCTATCATTTTCCCATTGAACCTCCACGAGACGTCGGGAGTGGGGTTCGCGACGACTTTGCAAGTCAATGTCACGTTCTCGTCGTAACTTTTGACCGTTGCGCCGGGAGACGGGTCTAGAATCGTAGGCCGGCACGCAAAGTTCGACGAGTCTAATTCATTCCAAAGTTTGTCCTGCAAGGTCGTTGGCTCCGCACATGCCGTCGGCGGCGTGTACAAGTTGTGACTGATCACCCAATCTCTGAACGACTGAAGATTGCAGTCGCATCGCCACGGATTGTTGTGCAAATCTAACCCGGACAAGTTCCGCAACCCCATCAAAGTTTCTGGTTTCATGTGACTCAGGTTATTACCGTCAAATCTCAGAATCTTAAGTTGAGGTAAGTTTACGAAGGTTTTAGTCCCGATGCGGATGATCCTATTATTACTTGCTTCTACTTTCTGCAGAAATTTCAAGTTGCGGAATAGTCCATCTTCCAACTTGTCTATCAAGTTATTGCTCAGGTTAATTAGTCTCAACTTCTCGGTTCCTTTGAACGTGTCTGGATGTAAATGCCTGATACGGTTCTTGGATAAGTCTAATTCGATCATGATGGCCAGAGTGGCGAATGCAGTTGTATGTACTATTTCTAGATTGCACTCTTTGATGAAAAGTTTTTTCAGGTTGCTTAGGCCGGCCTTTTTGAATGCTTCGGAGTGTAACTGTTGGAGGTTGTTGTTGGATATATCTAGTATTTGTATATCGTTACTGAGATTTCCAGGTACGATTCTGAGGCTTGTGTTTGTACAGATTGCCGCTTTGTTTCCAGATTGCCATCGGCAGTCGCAGGGTCGCTGGCATTCAGTGGTGAAGTCTGCGACTGTAGTGGCGAATAGTGCCAGCGGTATGAAAGCGACTTTCACCCATGACGTCCAATGTTTATGATCCATTTTGCTATAATGCTGGTCATCGCCCCGTGTGGTTGCATTCCTGATTGTGGGCGGGCTTCCGACGCATTGGGGCTCTGCAACAAAGAAATATAGATACATTAGAAGTGTTGATTTAAAAGATCTATAAACATTTTATCGGTGCATTCGCTAAAAGGTTAGAATCAAATGTACAGATACGTGTCATTATAGTAAGTTTGACACATTCACAAACATATTCAATCAATTGCTTTCATGGTGTAAGCATCGAATACATTAACAATTCTATTTCAACGACGATTGATATTGTAAATTTGGCGTCGGCAAAATTACCAACTACTGAATATGTTATAAACCCTACCTGCCGCTCTTACATTATTACTCCGTATACAACTCGATAACTTAGCTATATCTATATCAAAGCTAACATAACTACAACTAAGCTACAGTAAAGCTAACATAACTGTAACTTAGTTATAGTGAACCTTGCTCAAGCTCAAACACCTAACATTAGTTTCACGTGTTGGATAATTACCATGTAAACTGTGATTACAGAAGGTGTTATGTTTCCTTTAGAGATAATATTGTTTGAATAATAATTGATCTGTTATCCGTAACAAGGTTTTAGACCTCGTTGGAAAATTCATAACACGACAAACTACAAATCCCTACCTCAGGTTGGCTTTGAGAAAGTGAAAAATTAAGTTATAAGAGCTAGCGGTAAACACTAGAATTTTGTTCGCTCAATATATTTTGGGCCTGTATTTGAAGAAAAAAAACGGAACTCATATCTTATATATAAAAAGAAATTTTAAGGTTCTGATTTCGTTTTCGTTCGATCTAGAGTCATGAAATTTGCAAGAAGCAAGTTGTTATGGCATAATTAATAACATTAAGTAGTTATATAGCTTATACAATAACTTTTTAGTTTTAATCTATTACAATGACGGTTATGCATACAAGCGTCAAACTCGGTTTGAGTATAGTACTGACTCTGAAGTAAAACAGCTGATAATAAAAACCGGCTAAGCGCGTGTCGGGTTTGCACTAAGGACAAATACACGACACAAACGTAAGTAAGGCGCTATGGTGATACGGAACAATTGTTGCGCGAATCCATCAGGTTACCACAGTACAGGCTCTGCCTAATTTGGGACCTGAAGACTTTTGTGTGGATGTTGTCCCGTATATTATTAATTTCACTGGCTCATCTTCTGGGCTATGTCGGTGACTTTCGTTCTTCTACGGATCTCCTCATTTCTGATTCGATCACGTACAGAAACCCCGAACATAGCCCTCTCCATAGCTCGTTGTGCGACTTTGAGCTTGCTTATGAGGCCCATAGTAAGAGACCACGTTTCAGTGCCATAAGTCATCACTGGTAACACACATTGACCGATGACTCTCGTCTTGAGTCGTTTATTATACAATAAACCACACAAGTGAGATTTTTTTATCGACCAGTTATAATCTTAGCTCTGAGTGGACCTATGATACTAAAATGCAGTGGCATTGCAGAGGTTATGGATATATAAAAATGTTTCATTTTATTTATTATCCAACTATTAACAGTGGGAAACTTATGTCATAGTGGGAGTATCATATCATTATAAACCAAGTTGGGGAATTTACTGATTACTTTTTACCTTACAAGCCCTTAAGCCCAAAAGGAGGGTTTTGTGTTTTTGATCTGTCTGTACGTATATCCATTCCTGTGTCCGATCGTAACTACTCAACGGCTGAACCGATTTTGATAAAATTTATTGTTGGCGCAAGTGTCACACATCGACCCTGTAAGCCTTTTAGCCTAAGGATTTTTTTAAAGAATAGGGTTACGGTAGCCTCTGCCTGTCGTAAGAGCTGACTAAAAGGGGACCCTAAGAGCTCGGCTATAGTTGGGAGTGGGGCCCTAACTATCTCATCAACGAGCTCGAGGAAGACGGCGTCATGATGTGGCAATGACACGGTGCCATCTTTAGAAGAAGGAGATGCGAAATGCTCTCAGAGTCGAGCCAAAGGGCAATATGTCGTTATGGTCCCAGTGCGTTCCTATGAAGATCAATATTATCAATAAGACATCGAAGAAGGCCACCGAGGGGGTTTTAGTGGAAAGTCCCAGATAACCCGGATGCTCCCTATAGTGTCCGGGTATCTAATAAAAGTTACCCCTCGTAAACAAAAAAAAGTTTCACACATAATAATTTCCGTAGATGGGTTATTAAAATTTTTATTTGTATTTGAAAAATGTTATATAAATGAGGTGTTTAAAATATGATAACGCCATATGGATATAGATATATCGAGATTATATATAGGGATAGATACCGATACAAAAACCGTTACAATATTATTAAATGTACCTTTTAGTATCCTCTCCTAACTTGTACCCTACGTCACCTGGTGGGCGGTATAATGACCTCATGAATTCGTGACGAAGTTCCTAGACTGCCTGTAGAGTGAAGCATCCTAAATAACTTAAGTAAGCAGATGCTATTTTAAATATCACCTGCAGTTTTCAGGCACGTATTCTGTAATGTATCTATCATGTTCGGTCATATTATGACTGAAGCTTGAAATGGGTAGCAGACACAGTAAACATTTATACGAGTAGATAATGAAGGTTATATAGTTAAGAAAGAATATTATATAGTTAAAAGAAAGAATATTATGTAATTACATAGTTAAGTATGGATAATATATAGTTAAGAAAGAGGAAATACTTATAGTTGCAAGCGTTAATGCTTTATGAAGGGTTGCGACATCAATACGAAAGTGAAATGTTTGAAAAAACTCTTCTTTCGTCTGGATAATGTTTGTCAATCTGTTCAATAGATGTCGCTCCGTACCCATACGACAGTTAAAATCGCCTATGCCGTTAAAACGGTATGCCTCGGTGGCCTAACGGTCATGACGTCTGACACAGATTGTTGGAAAACGCTGGTTCAAATCCTGTACGAGGACGAGTACTTTTTCTAATATTACAATGTTTGGTCTCGCAACGCAGGTGTTAGTGCTTTAAAATCATACAACAAAAACTATAAATACAAACTCAAACTAAAAAGTTAAAAGTTGTTAATTTTTTTCAGTAAGCGCTGAATCAATTTTGATATAATTTATATAGGACCTCTTTATCCACCTACTAAATAAAAATAATCAACAAAATTAATTCTAAATTGACTGAATTAGTAACCATTCAAAACTCTACATGGGTCTGCAATTCACTGCAGTCTTCACCCTGAGATATAAAATGTTCAATCTTTTGCCCTGTTATTCACTGGAAACATTGCCCTTCAAACCAAAACAGAGTTGTACTGGTTGCACACTACTGCTTCACGGTTGAGTAACTGGCAAAGGTTTGGTATTTCCTCAGGCGGCCTCTACAAAGTCCTACTACTACATACCTAAAACTCGCGAGAACTTTCAAACAAACAAACCTGTACTTATTCACACTGCTTGACTACTAAATACTCTGCTGAGGCAGACTCTTGCAGCAATACTACAAGCCTACTTGAAGTTTGATCTGATTGGACTCCGTGACTACTTGACATCTTAGAGACTAGGTACTCCTAAGTATTCACTCAAACCTGCCTACGGACGTGAGCAATTTGACTTCCAAAAGTAGTATAGAAGTAAAATATCTGGCATTGAACCCAAGCCGGAAAAAACCATGGCAAAATATGAATAAAACAACAAGTATAACAAAGTGTTTAACTTTAATCACCAAATATAGTATAATATAAAGTCAAATAAATACTATATGATCATCAAAATTAAAATACAGATTTACTTATTCTCACTCGGTTCGCGTGTTGTAATCACCAGTAACGTAAAGCTCCGGCTCGCTTCGCCCGTCGCACCTTAACATGTCTTTGCTCTGATAGATACTTCTGAGAAAAGTTTGTTTAGATGGCAATAGTACGCTAATCGGGCTGTTAAAAATTGGTGGTAGATAACTTTTGGCGGTCAATGTATTAGTGGCCAAAAATAATCACGAGACCTACATTTCAATTTGAACTTTATATTACATTACCGGAACAAGGACGAGTTATTACAAGGTATTCTATAAAAACTGCCTAAACGATATTATGTTGAGTAAACTTTGCCTGTGAGGGTTGCTACAAAAGTTTTGGGATATCCTCGTTACATTAGTAACAGTAAGGGCTTTCGAAGTTGAGTATTCGAGTAAGTATGTAACAGTTTCGTAACTGTTTGTCACCTGTCTTTTCTATTTCCTTTTTCTTAATTTATTTGTTTTACTTATAATTGGAAGTGTTATTAATAATTAAAGTGTTTCATAAGATTTAAGTAATTGGTTAGTCAAGTATGATTTACGAACGGTTTTGTAACTTTATGGGTCATTTGTTACGCCACCGTCCGCAAGTGCGGCCGTGCATGCAAAACTAGCCAAGATAGGTTTCTTGACGTACCGACGTAAGCTAAGTTGTATTTAGATCAAAATATATCTAAAGCTAACAAAAGAATAAACAGGTACACATCAATATTTAGAACCACCGAATAAAAAAGTCTTATTGTTAACCATGAAAACACTTTCCTTATTACTTCGTAGACGTAGATTACTGTGTGTATTGTGTCGATTTGTGCCGTTGAGCAACGCTTACGCTGTGAAAAGTTTGTTCCAAGACGTTGGTACAAAGTTAAAAAGTCTCTTGTTACAAGCCATTTGATGCTGTGTAACAAAATAATACGATATAATTACGAGACGGGCAATGCAGCTTACTTGATATGACGTGAGGGTAGGCCAACAATATGACGGCTACTAGATCGATCCCTTTAACTTGAGTACCTCAAGGTTCAAGTTTAGGTCCAGTATTGTTTTTAATTTATATTAATGACCTAGCGAGCTGTATGCCAGACTGGACGTATATAAGTTTATTTGCGGACGACACGCATTTAGGTATAAGAGATAAAAATAAAGAAAACTTAAAAGTAAAATTAAGTAAAGCTATGGAAATATTAAAAAAATGGTTTAATACAAATGGTATTCTTCTAAACCCTGACAAAAGTACTGTATTGCATTATTATTCTAGGCTTGGTATTGACGGGAATTCAACTACAAAGGAAAATTTGTTTTTAGGTTATACTATGGATAACCCAATTAATCACTCTGCACATATTGACAAAATTTGCAAAAAACTTTCTAGTGCTAACTACGCTTTATTTAAACTTAAACATTTGGTTGACAAAAACACTACTATATCAGTTTACTATGCCTACATGCATTCTATTATAAGGTACGGCATAACTATTTGGGGTAATGCCACAAATATAACAAAAGATTTAAAATGCCTGAAAAAAGCAATAAGAATTATAAATGGTTTGAAGAAACGTAGCCCAGCAAGGGAACATTTTAAACGTACAAAAATAATGACTGTTATTTCGCTTTACATATATAATAGCTTATTAGAAATACCTGCAGACAAGGAAAATGTAACAAAAAAGAAAGATATAATTCCGTATAACCGTGGTAAAAAAAACTTGGTCATTCCAACGACTAGGTTAGCTAAAGCTCGAAAATAGGGACGTTATTTCAAATTATTAATGTATGACAAGCTACCCATTAGTATAACTGAATTAAATTACAACACATTCAAAAATATAATAAAACATTTTTTCGAACGTAATCCATTTTATAAAGTAAACGAGTACATGTCAATGCAATTCTTGGAATCGTCATTCTGCTATGTGTAAGAAAAGCAGTAGCATTGTTAATACACAGTTTTAATCAATATGTATAATACAGCCCATTTTTTACTTTTATGTTGTTATGTCCGAAAATTAATGTTAAATGCGTGAATCTTTTAGTATGTAAGTATTATTTAATATGAATTAATGTAAAATTTGACATGCCTTTTATCTTTAGCTTTCGGTGAAGATAATGTCGTACAATACAATACATTTTAATACTTGTAGTAGTAGTACTTATTACTTTATTGAACACCAGTTACATAATTAAAACATACACAGAGAGATAGACCAAAACTAAAGTACAAAGGGCGAACTTATCGCTAAAAAACGCTCTCTACCTTCCTTCAATCCGTCAACCTTTGGATGGAGAGAAGTAAGGGAGTGAGAAAGGTCGGTGGTGTAAATAATGTAACGCTTACATAGTAAAAGTAAATTCTTACTTAATATAATATATACATAA
Source organism: Selenia dentaria (assembly GCA_917880725.1). Taxonomy (NCBI): domain Eukaryota; kingdom Metazoa; phylum Arthropoda; class Insecta; order Lepidoptera; family Geometridae; genus Selenia; species Selenia dentaria. The sequence continues at coordinate 30,281,586 of OU862885.1, read as the reverse complement.
ATAAATAACTTATTTATTTATTTGTTTATTAAATAGTAAGCTTACAGTATATGCACCAAAGCGCTAACTATCTTAAATAATTTGTTAAAAATAAACTAAGATTACATACAATAGTTCTCAAACTGTCATTAAATATGTCGACGTGCTGGAACTCGTGGATAAATTGATTAAAAATTAACAAAAGTTTGCGGGTGGGCGCGTTTCTTGCATGCATGGTGCATGAGACGGGATATGAGAATATATATATATATATATATATATAAGTTGTTCATTATATATAAATAGGGAACCAAATTACAAGTTGTCACAGGCAAGTACATCGTAATGAAATCCGCAGCATGGTGGTAGGGTACTTTTTAATACCTTCCAGTTTTAACATTAAAAACCTGTCGCTACGCATCCTATATACCGTTGGAACACCAACAACTCTGATTGAGAACCGATGCCTTTCAACTCAACCATACGTTAGACCTTCAACCGTGTCACTTGAGTGATAATCTAATCTGTCTCACTGTCAAGTGAGTATCTTTCTAGTTCTTTTTAACCGTCGAATAAGGACGACGCCTACGAAGAAATAATATCAGGAAGAGTAACTGCCTTAAAAAAAATACCCAATAAAAGTCGTGCTAAATCAATAACATCGTTCACGTTGCTGTGACTCAGCTGTCATAGTAAACGTTGCAGCACGCGCGTGGACCAATCCCTGCTTTCCTTCTGAAATTTAAACCAATCACCGAACATGTCTATTTGTAACCTCGGAAGTAATTCGTATTTGGAATCATACGTCGTATTGGTTTGAAGGACCACTTTTTGTGTGTAATTTGTTCTGAATTATGCTTCCTGACATTATTTCTTCGTAGGACGACGCCGTGGTTGCCTAGCGGTCATGGCGTCCGATTCAACTTTCCGTGGAACCGGGATAAAAACGTACGTGCTATTTCTTGATGCCTGTTTATATCAGTAATGTTCGCAATACTGTTTTGGTTCGAAGGTACGGTTGCCGGGGAAATTACAGGCGCATGAGACTTAACAACTTGATGTATCAGGGTTACGCGCGCATTGCAGTTTGTCGCTTGTGAGGAAATGCATCTGTTCTAGGCAGAGGTTACCACTTAACATCAGGTAAACCTCATGCTTGTACCGTTTTCTAATAACATAAAATAAAACTATATTTATTCTAAATTTCAAAACCACGATGCTTTTTTAGCGTTAACAAACATATACGCACTCTCTCCCTTACTAAGAAATATTAAAGTATGTCTATCTTACTGCTGGAAAGACGAGACTATACTTGTAAATAAAGAATATTTGTCTAAGGTTCGTTTTCAGCATACATTTGAAAAATGTTTCACCCGTAATATTTCAATCTATGCCTAGACTATCCATCAGCTGAAGTATAGACAATGTTTTACCGCATCCTCGCCCTAAAAATCCTCCTTCCTTATATTATATTGTTAGATAATAAAGATTTGTGAGCAGGCATTTACGACCATTTTTCCTGGCGAATGAGAAATCTGAAGATAGGTGGTGATAAAAAAGGCCTCAGTGGTGTCACCTCTGCTATATCTCACTTGGAATTTGCGCTGTGGTGACCACGCTATAATTTAGTAAGGGAACGCGAGATAAACTTTTGTTAAAGTATCTTTAGAGAGGCAGTTTGTCTAACTAATTTTGTGAGCAGGTAAAAAGGTGGAAAATGTTGGGGTTTTTGTACAGGTTAAGTGGACTTTTCTTGTTTTTTATTTTTTGCATTTAGAGAAGCTTGCAGCAGACATCTGACTAAGATAATGTGAGAAAAAAATTGAATTAGTTCTTAAATATCATCTTTACATACTTTCTTGGGAAATCATCTGCCAATAGACAACAATTTGACAACAGATGATAGGTGTCTTCAGATAGTTTGTTGGGTACCAACTTAAGACCAATTATTGTGTGAGCAAGCAAGAGTGTGAAGTGTTGCCGTACTTAGGGCTGAAAGGCATCAGGTCTGAAGATCAATAAGATTGAGGTATCAAGTGAAATTGTTGAACCAATGAGATCAAAGATCATAAGGTGCAGCATGAAAGGGACCAATGAAGCTAACATTTCTGGGTGCCATTACGGATTTATTCGGAGTGTCTTAATTTTGGGCAAAACGACTCACCAGTATCAGAATCAGAATCATCTTTCGGCATTTTGCAACTTCATAATATTTTAAACAGATTTTTTCTCCTTCTGTGGTTTTAAAAATGTTCTTACATGGCCACTCTCGTCCAATAGGCGAGCGTGCCGGAAGCCTGTGCTTTCTAAAGAACATTAATGCCCTCTTTGGTTTGCATCGTTTCAACGTGTTTTCAAACAATTTGACACAGCTGATTTTAAAAGCAGTAAGCAATCTTGAGATCCACAAACTAATCGGCCTTGAGATAAAGTCATGGTATTTAGTCTCTATTGCATTTCAAGCTTTGCATTATTTGAACTGTTCATTGACATTTCATGAACATTGTTTCTAGTCTACTCAGTGGCTTGTATGTAGTAAACTTTTTAATAAATTTTTACTGTTTTGCTATAATTGTATATTTTATGTTCTAATAGCCATCTCTCGAATATTTGTTCGTCGATCTTCTAAAATCTAACAAATATTATATTACAACACCCATGTGCATGCCCCGTGTTTACATAATATGTTCGTGTTTTATAGGAATAATGATTTCCTCATCTTATTTAGGTTATATTTTTCAGCTTAAGAGCAATTACTTATTCGAATGTGAAATCTATGGGAAAGTTAAGTGTTTGTAAATACTCTTTTCTTGGTCAGATAAAGCTTTTCAAGCTATTCGATTGATGGTAGCGCCTCGTAAGACGGTTAAAATCTTGACAGATGAATTCGATGCCTCCGATGGGTGCTTCGACAGATAGTCAAAAGAAATGGGTTCGAATTCGGTTTGAGTATGTAAATTTACTGTAAAAAATTTAAATATTTGGTTCGCCAAGCAGGCGTTAGTGTTTAAAAACATTTAAATAAAAATAAAAAGAAATGGGTCGTCGCGTGTGTTGCTTATTCTGTATACTTCCTATTTGCATTTTATGCGGGAGGCAGTGTGCATGGATTTATAAATTAGCCAATATCTGTATAGAGACCCTTAAGAAAACATTTTTATGTGATTATCTTACCAAACAAACACAAGGCTCACCTAGTGTTAAGCGGTAAACTCTGCCTATAACGCCCATAACCCCGAGACATTAAGTTGTTAAGTCCAATGTGCGTGTAATTTCACCGGCACTCATACCCATCAAACCGGAACACAGTATAGAACTATAACTTCTCGAAGTTTTTTACCAGTTGTTTCATGGCGAATGTTCTGAAGAGCTTTTTAATCTTATTCCTTCCTCACCATTCCGATCCCGAACTACTCGTTCCGGCCTAGCATTGCATCCATATACTGTTCAAAACTTCTTACCACGAACCAAAAAGTTTGGCAGTTCCTACCTCTGTTGTGTAAGTAAATTGTGGAATGCTTTGCCGGCGTACGTATTTCCTTGCAGCTATGACCCTGGGTCTTTCAACGTCGGGCGTGGACAAGCATACGTCAGGTCATCATAGGGGTGGCGATTAGTGCAGCTTACGGCTGCACTAATCGCATGGACATTGCTTCTTGATTTCATCTTCGATTTCCATCAGGAGTCACTTTGATTAACCATTATAAAAAACAGTAATGGAAACATTGCTACTTAGTAGTAGAAATAGGTGTGGTGGCAGTAATTACTCGGACGAACTCGTTCAGAAAGAATTCTACTGCTACGAAAACTGCATTTAAATACTTTCATATTCTGTTAGCATATAAACCTTAAAGTTAGTATATACTGTGTCATTGCCCATTATTGAGTTGTTTGCGCTTGTAACGAGGCAATTCGGTTCATTACTGGCCGAAAGAGGGTCACTTTAATGAGAACGGTTGGAATTAGGACACTTGTTTATGTTATTATTTTCGTGCATTTTGTCCAGGTTTGGTTAATGTAACACACGCACACGATATGCGTTCTAAAAATATATTGGGTCAGTATGTACATTCCAATGTGGACTTAACTTAAATCAGTCTAATCTGTATTGAAAAATAAATATATAAACGTGAATTTGATTCAGCTTAAAATAAAAAACGTTAAAGCTTTGTTACTAAAATTACAATAGCCTCAGCAGACAATGTTGAAATTACCAGTCATTTACAATTGGCTTATTAATTATAATATAATTAATTAAAATATTATTAAAAATATTAATAAAAAATATAATACTACTAAAAATTATAATTTTTAATAATATATAAAACTTATAATATTATTCAAAAGTATTTTCCTGGCTACTCAAAAATTTAACGGCGACGTAAAGAGGAATATTAAAAATGGCCTGGCGACACATATAATTTATGAGTCACATAATATATACATAAACAACATAAACATATTATGTTATTTAATTGTTTTTATTTTATTATGTGTGTATCTGAAAAATATGGGACACATTTGACCAATTACATTACCTCACGGAACACATACCTACCGGAAGGATGAGGATGGACGTGGGTCATAAGTGTACCTCCTTGGAAACTATTTATAAAAAGACGTATGAGCTAATAGGATCAAAATTACCCAATTCATCCTGTAAGAATCTCCCAAAGTTGAAAATAAAAACCTACCAAAAAAGAACACACTCAATTTCACGAACAAATATTTGTGTGAAATTGTCCTTTGTTCACACTTCATTCCGGCAACACGTGACTGACATGTTGAGAGCGACACGTCGGCAACCCTGGATTTATTGGAAAGTTTCCCCGAAAGGGGTGCCTTTTAGGGATGTGCGGTCCGCCCTAATTCTAATGTGTTTTATTTGGCCGATTTCTGGTTGTGGTGTAGGAAACATTGCAGAGACTTTTTAATAGTTTTAGTAGGAAAGTTGCATATAATTTTGTGAAACTGTTATTAGGGATATCAGTTTCATGATAAAATTTCCTTTATGGTGAAATTTAGAAGTACTGAGGCTAGACCCTACCTGTAATTAGCTACCTTGCTGGTAACTTAAGATAAGGAAATTGGTCTAAACACACTGATCTCTAGCTTTAGAGGCTGAAATCAATTACACGAATATAGGCGTTTTGTTCATTTGAAATATATTTGCTACACACACAGGCTTGAGTCGGGGCGCTCAAAGTCCTTGGATTCTTTTAAATATTTTCAGAGCTGAAAGAACTAAGGAGGACCACCACTGGTCTACTTGGGGCGAGTGGCCGTAGACGAAGCGGAACTGGAGCGGCTGATTGTAGACCCCGATAAAGCCGAAGTAGCGACGGCGTATCGTTAAGATAATGAGTACTCGAAACGCCATATTCATCCAGCATCGTTTATTTCGGCCAATTCTTGGAAGAAACTGTTGAGAATATAAGGATTCACATCAAAAAAATATCATACATGATAGCTAACTATCTTATCTTACTAAATATCACTGATACAGTCTTACAAGGAAAACGTTTTGTTTTTTGAATCAACCCAGACGAACTCTTGCACCTCTTTTAGTACACGGGTTACTTCTCGTTTAATGGTTCACATAACGACAGTGGGGAGAATATTCTTACTTTGCTCCCGCCCTTCACGAAGTAGTCTCAATAGCAATAAATGTTATATTTAAGCACATTCATCCTGCTTTACAGCCTAAATACATAAGTATTTAAAGTCAATTACTAAATGCTATTTTTATGTTACAAAGAGAGGAGACGTTCTAAGTGCGATATCTGCCTATAACAGTTTCAAATTCGATTCAAGGAATGTGTTAATCATGAGGGCCACCGCTGGAGCTACGCTAGCTAACGAGCTGGGCTTTACTGTTCACCATCACTCCTAGACATAAAAATCTTGATATAAATACGAAAAATATCCGTGATAGTTCTTTTGTCTCATTTGCTCATGAATATCACATGTCATGAATTTCTTAAAGCATGACGTAACGTCCGAGTTAAGTAAGGTATCACAGCCATTATTTCCTCTGCTGGAACCCGGGCTTTTTTGAGAAATGTGGGCCATTATGCACCACGCAGTCCTTGTGAGTCTTGGTGGATAGTTTATGAGCCGCCCGAACGCCTCCAATAAAGCCTAACGACTGCTGTCCTAAGGTAAAAACCAGGACAGATTAAAGTGCACTCCGGAGCATCTCTATGCACTCCAACAGGGGTCACCCATCCATGACCTGTAGCTTGAAGGGTTGCTTAAGGTTGTTGATAAGTTGAGAAACAACAAGACAAGCTACACTCCACTCACTTCTTCACTCCGATCACTTTACACCCAGTTAGATAATCTTCGTTTATCCGGCCAAAACCATAATATTCCAACATCTATATGTACTTCTAAGAAAAAGGGTTATTTGTCTGTCAGTCCTGCGAAAACTAATTTAAAGGCGGAAGCGACTATCTCCTGAAGTTGCTTAAGTTGGGTCACTTCAAAGCTAGTGAGTAAGCATCTTTACACCCCTAATACACCCTTCACATTAACGTAAGTAAGCTAAGTCATTCTGAACCTGTTAAAAGTCTGTTCACACTGTTTATATCTACTAACGAGACAGGTAATTAAAAAAGGTAAGCACCATGCCTATAAATAAACACCGTCTCTCAGAGTTTTGAACTTAAGAACAAATATCACAGATTAGTATCTAGTAAGTGTCTTTGGCGTCTTCCCCATATGAACGTAGTCTTTGGATCTCCTGCCGTGCGATTCTGTAATGACTCACGAGCGTCGAGCTCACCAATGTCAAATACTTTATGAGATATCGCCCTTATACATAAGGTTGCATTTGTTTCACGGATGTAATCAAAGATGCAACGATATTTGCTCTTAGAGAATCGCACGGCTGATGAAATCTCTGGATCTCGGACACTAGTGCTATTTTTAGAGTTCCGTACCTCAAAAGGAAAAGTAAGTACGTAGTAAGTACTAAGTACGTAAATACTTTTTCTCAGAACCGCGGTATCAAGGTATCAAATATGTAAAAGAAACCATAGACTTTAGAAACTTCTAGCTTGTAAGTCAAATCGATCAAAAGTTTGTCGCTAATTTTCGCATTTTGCGATTTTACAATTGAATCAATACCTATAGAGTACTTTCCGTGGACCTTGAATCATGATATTTGGCAACAGTAAAGTCTTACAGCACCTGTAAGCACCTGTAAAAGAAAAATCTGATAACCGTAAATAAGTAGTTTAATCCTACTAATATTACAAACGCGAAAGTTTGTGAGTATGTATGGATGTGTGTGGATGTGTGGATCTTTGTTACTCATTAACGCACAAACGGCTGGGGCAATTTTAATGAAATTTGGTATGGATTTAGATGAGGCACTGGTTTAACACATAGGATACTTTTCATCATCATCATCATCCATAACCAAGCGGGTGGAGACAAGATTATAAGATCTCCGCCTACGTCAAGATCGTAATGATGACAGTTCTTTTTTATAATATTACTTTTCAAAGCACTAACGCCTGCTTTAGCGATCTCAAACATTGAAATTTATACAGAGAAACATTCACATCCTCGGACGGGATTCGAACCCGCGTCTTCTGACTATCCGTGTCAGACGCCATTGACCAACTAGGCCACCGAGGTTCTGGTCCGAGCATCGAATTTTAACTCTCTATTTGACTAACCGTCTTGCGGGGACGGAGCGACATCTATTGTTTGACAGTTTAACAGTACCATCCAACCGAAAGAAGCATTATTTAGAACTACTTAAACTTTCGCATTGACATCGCAACCCTTGTGATTTTTATAGTATTACTTTTCAAAGCACTTAAGCCTGCTTTAGCGATCTTAAACATTGAAATTTATACAGAGAAACATTCACATCCTCGGACGGGATTCGAACCCGCTTCTTCTGACTATCCGTGTCAGACGCCATTGACCAACTAGGCCACCGAGTCAGAAGATGCGGGTTCGAATCCCGTCCGAGGATGACAGTTCTGTCAAAGTTTGTGTCAGTTTCTGATAGCTTAGTCAAAATCCAAGTCAATTTGACAGCTTGATACACTAGACGTGTTTGGTTTAATTTTTTAAGGTTGGTGCATTAATCGTGTATAGGGATCGAACGGAAACTTTTAGTTTGTCCTTTAACATAGTTAGCATTTTCATTAGAGCTTTTTATTATGACATAAAGGTGCCAGTTTTCATTTCTATCAACATTTGATTGCAACTAAGATATGTAATTGCCCTGCTGTTCATATGTGCCTCATTGATGTCTCAATTTAACAAATTATTTTATTTTATTTCTTACCAAATTATGGCTCGGCCTTCAGCCTCGCCATAACCTCCCGTCTTTTCTTGGTTTTTCTTTCATAAGAACCTTCTCCTGACAATAACTAACATAACAAAAAAGAATCAGCGAGATTGTTCCATCCGTTTACCAGTTATAGCGTGACCAGGAGAAAAGGGGGTTCGTTTTTATATAATATATATAGATAATAGACATTTGTTGATTTTATTACAGTAATTGTTTTTAATAGCGTAATCTCAAATAACAGTGTTTTACCACATCCATAAATCAAATTTGTAAATATTGTTAACTTAGTAAAATAAATTAAGTTTTGACGAGTTATGATTTATAAAATTATTGTCAGCTTTGACACTCCATGTCGAAAAAAATATGTTTTATTCTTTTTTGTTTTTTCATAACTGGTACACCTTGGTATCTCGCCCCGTACCAGGTTATCGTTGAGTTTCGGGATAGCCTACAGGCTGATAGGACAGGAAGAAACTCATTCATTGTCTATATATATAAAAGCGAAAGGTCACTCACTCATCACGAAATCTCAGAAACTACAAGTGGACTACTTTTTAGGACGTAGGTGCTCACTAAGACGGGATTTTATGAAATTCAACCCCTAAGGGTTTTTTGGGGTTGATAGTTTGTATGAAACTTCGTTACTGCGAGTGCTAAAAGTTTAAAATTTTGCATAGGGGTTCTTTTTTGGACCTAAGAGGCGAGTCTATTGCAAACTATAGGGGCACTCCTTCAAAATTTATTGGGCAGAAAAAGCCAGTAACTGTCCACCCAGGACCTCGAGCTTCCAAAACGACACTTTTACCTCTATACCAAGACTAAGCGAGTGAAGCCGCTGGCGGGTCAGCTAGTACATAATAAAATCAAACAATCCACATTGTAAAAAAAATAACAAATTTCTTACCTATTCGTCTTAAATACGTTTTCCTCACAAAGTACTAAAACGTCCCAGTAAAATAACGCAAATAGAATAATGAAGGAGATTTATCAACCGAGAGAACATCTTAAAATAAGTAAGGTTGTTTTTGTTTTTGAAGTTAAATTTGTCTATGTTTATCTCAATATCACAATTTCTTTATCACGGGCAGAAGCTGATACCGAAGTTTCCGCATGAAAAATGTATTTAAAATGTCGGAGATTCAAAATTGTTACTCGTAATAAACTTCAGTCAATCAAAATTAAACAAGCCTATTGTAATTATTATTTCTTTATGAGCGGACTCGTGCCTTTGTACATTGGCCATTTCTCAGTAATTGTGTTAATACAGTTGCAGTACGTGATATTTTTATTCAAGTAGACGGTTTCAAGTCACGGTCACGTAAATAAGTCTGCTATGAAGTAACCTACATCACGTTCTAGTAATGCGGTGGAAAACACAACAAAAAAGTTCCATACCTGGGTGGCACTCGATTGTCATGGGCAATCGCAGACCTAACCATCTTATATATTAAGCATATAGAGAGTACAACTATATCACATGTAGCAGGATTTCATATTAATAAACCGACCAAGTGCGAGTCGGACTCGCCCATGAAGGGTTCCGTACCACCTACACTAATATTATAAAGAGGAAAAATTTGTTTGTTTGTCTTAAATCGGCTCCGAAACTACTAGGCCGATTTGAAAAACTCTTTCACCATTAGAATCCTACATTTTCGCAAATATATAAGGCTATATAATATTTTCAAATAAGTTAGGGATCCGTATGAAAATTTCGATAATATAATCCAAGGTGTGGAAAAATACTCAAAAAAGCCGTTATATCGAGTACGCTACGGAAACTATTGACCATATAACATTAGTCTGTGCTACACAACATGCAATAAACAAATGCACAAATGACAATAAAGCACAAAGTGACGTACAGATCGCGGCTCGTTATCTATAAATTCCTATACAACATACATATACATGATTTTTGCCGATTTAAAGATAATGGTACGGAACCCTTAGTGTAAAAAAAAAACTTAAACCTTCCTTAGTGCGCGAATCTGACTCGCACTTGGCCGGTTTTTTGTAGTTATTGTTATAGCGGCAATAGAAATACATCATCTCTGAAAATGTCAACTGTCTAACTATCTCGGTTCATGAGATACAGCCTGGTGACAGACGAACAGCGAAGTCTTAGTTATAGGGTCCTGTTTTACCCTTTGGGTACCGAACCCTAAAAAGGAAACACATCACTGCGTAGGTACCACGCTATGTTTTATAATCATTATTAATTTAAGTACATAAAATTACGCCTTAAGGCAAAGTCATGTTTAGTAATTTGCTTAGGTTCCTAGTTTCCTAGCGAATTAATGATTCATTACATTTGATTTACAACGCTTTACGAGAATATAATAGAAATGAGCCCGTATAAATTTGATTTAGTTATTGGAATATTAAATATTTAATTATCTCAATCCATTCAACGACAACTAAGTTAGTTATATTTATATAGAACTTTTGTAAGAAACATTTATAACTGGTATATCATATAGTCTTGCAAGTCATTAACTAGTAAATGAAAATTCCTCATACAAAATTAATAATCATACTTCTAAACTAATATTATAAAGAGGAAAGATTTGATTTTATTTGTAACGAATTGGCTCAAAAATTACTGGACCGATTTCAAAAATTCTTTCACCGTTGGAAATCTACATTCACCCTGAGTAACATAGGCTATATAAGATTCATTATCATCATCATCCATCACCGCGCGGGTGAAACCGCGGAGAGCAGCTATTTATTTATAAGGATGATTTTGTACCCGTCAAAGATCTTGCGGTCAGATGATCACCATCACCAGTATTTGCATTTACTTTTTTTGCAATACAATGGGACCAAATATAAATTGATTATTAGTATAATTACAAATGGTACGAAAAAGCTGAACTTTTCGTCATTTACAAAAGCACTTTGTTAATAATAGTTGAAAAAGAAAACACAATATAGAAATATTACGTCTCCCTGTCTCACGCCTCGTCGCAAAGTAATTGCCTTCGAACTCTACTCCTGTACTCGGACTGATATGTTGGCGTTTTTGTACAAACACTTCAGTACTTCAATATACCGATAGTCAATACGGCACCGCTGGAGAGACTCAAGCACTGCCCACGTCTCGATCGAATCAAATGCCTTCTCATAGTCCACAAACGCTAAACATAGAGGCAAGTTATACTCTTCGGTCTTCTGTATAACTTTCCGAAGCGTGTGGATGTGGCCTAAGGTACGAGTACTATAGAGTTTTATGGAACCTGGCTTGTTCTAGGAGCAACGCCTTGCATCTGCATAAACGAGACAACGTATAGCCATTATGTGTTAGCGCATTTCTCTGTTATGACGCTGCGGATGTTTGAATGTCATCATCCTTCACGAGCCGCCGCGTCTATGAGATCGGATGAGAATCACACGTCTCAGAGTTTGTACGTTCGTTTGTTTATTTGTTACGCTTTCACGTCTAAACGGCTAAACAGATTGCAATAAATTTTAGAAAGGAGATAATTTACATCCCAGGGAAGGACATGTATGTCCTTCCGTATCTTTATATTGATACTTTTCATCATGATCATCACGCGGGTGTAACTGCGGGTGCAGCTACTCTCACTCTAATATTATTAATCCTATACCGTGACAATTAACAAGTACAATTTGAAAAAAAATTATACCGACTTCTACTATTCTATTCAGTTATTGGAGTGTAACTCAAAAACAACTGGAACGAATTTCATGAAATTTAAATGGGACCACGCGGGAAGCGCCAGCTTTCAAACAAAAAAAATTGAAATCGGTTCATCCTATCGAAAGTTATGAGGTAACAAAACGCCCGTCACCCTGAGACATTAAGGTCTCATGTGCATGTAATTTCACCGGCACCCATGACCTTCAAACCGAAACACAGTAATACGAACATTGCTGCTTTGCGGTAGAAATAGGTATAATGGCAGTACTTCCTGTAGGACCTCGTCACAAAGAGTTCTACTGCTACTTAAACATGCGATCATGCGCTTACGGGTAAAATAGACTCACGTTGACAGTCTATATATAGTATGTAATGTTGCCATAACATCTCTAAAAACGTCCCGGCAAGACGGTTAGTCAAAAATGGAGAGTCAAAATTCGATGCTCGGACCAGAACCTCGGTGGCCTAGTTGGTCAATGGCGTCTGACACGGAGAGTCAGAAGACGCGGGTTCGAATCCCGTCCGATGGATGGAATTTTTCTATATTTATAAATTTCAACATCTCTAAAAAGTATCCAGAAAGTGAACTCTACCGGAGACTTATTCACAATTGTCCAGTATTCTTACTTTACTTGCGAGATTTTAAATTTCGAAACTCCCACTGTCCAGTAAGTAAGTATGTAATTTACTTACTGGACAGTAGGTCATCCACACACAGATTAGAGTTTAGCCATAATAGCATGGTTATAGGAGGGAGGCTCCAAATATATATCTATCTCATAATTTATGAGATAGATATACTTTTTGGAGCCTTAAACAGCCATTTTATAGTCTGCGACACTTAACGCGACGCAGAAAAAGTATGCACGGTGCGTTTTGTACTTAGTAATGTTGTAGAAGTATAGTGTGGGGTTTTATGTTTGTATTTGATAATTTCAGTTTATAAACCATGTTGAATTAAAGCTTTCCATTGTAAAACTATCATGGAGATTCAAAAACAATAATTTACATTTTTTACTAAAACATTAATGTAATGTAAAAATAGAACAATGTTCAAAACTAAACGCAAACTTTTTAGTAAAAAAACGACTGGCGGGATTGCGACAATTGTGTTTGTGTTTTAATTTACCGCGTGAACATAGAAAATCCCAAAAATTTAGTTCTAACGAATCTGATTCAGAACAATAGATGGCACTCCTCCTGATTTAAAAGCTGAGGCCGAATTAGCAAAAACTTTCTTTCATTTTTGATAAAAGCATTATACAAGCCTCAACCAGTAAGAAAGCCATCCTGGCCTGGTATATAACCGGACCTCAGCTGATTCATACTTGGCCAGGAAGGCTTACTTACTGGATTCTGCAGTAATGTACTAATAATACCTTATTTATTCATTACCATAGAGCTAAGGCCAATATTATAGACCTAATTCTAATACAATTAATGATAAATGACACAATGGCTAAACTAGGTAAACGTGTGTTTCAGGCGGAAACCGGTTACACTATATTGAACTAATAAACAATGAGTAAACAAATTATATTATAACTTATAATAAGTATAAATAAATTTAATACTATTACATATGCCTACGTAGTATTTTCTAGTGGATACATCACTCCGGGATCTGTGGCTAATTTAGTTTGACCCAGGGATCCGTGGAAACAAACCCTTTTCTAACATACCTGCATGGGTCATGTTGGCTATAGGCAAACAATAAGTTTTTTTACAATTTATGAGATTAACTCTTTGCGTGCCAGAGACGTAAACTTATGTGAGTTTCCTTAGTAAATCTTTTGTTTTAATTATCATGGCTATACCAATTAAATAATAAGGGTTAATTTCATATATCCCTAAACTACGATGAAGTTTATTGTATAGATATGACCCTAAGAACATACAAATTCTGTACTCGAACTAAGTTGTTGCTTTTTTAGCGCAGACAATGTCTTTGTGTCCTTTGAAATAAAAAAATTGTATATACACCCTAAATCACTGGTTCGAGCGCTGTGCTTAAAGTCGGGCTACACGCTGTCATTATACCATCGAGGTTCTAGTTTATAACTAAAGCCCTGCCGTGCGATTCTCTAAGAGCAAACATCGTTGCATCTTTGACAACATCCGTGAAACAAATGACGAGATGACAAGAAACTTTGGAAAAACAACCTTATTTACAAAGGCGATATCTCATAAAGGATTTGTCATCCGTGAGCTCGTCGACGAATCATTAGAGAATCGCACGGCTGGAATGATTTTCGAATATGTAACAGTTGAGCAGCGCGCTCCTCTTCATCGCACAGACTATTAAGTATCTGTGTATAAATTCTACTAAATTATAGTTTAAACTGAAGGATTTTTTTACATGCACTGTCTCCCTTGATGGTTAGTGATGATGCGGTCGAAGGTGGTATCGCACTATCATAGAATATCGACTGGCTCTCAAGTACAGCTGTATGGTGCATAGCGACAAACCTACCGTACCCAGCATAGACAAACAATACTTTCTGCAAAGAGATTTTTTTCTTATGCAAGATATTTTTTTGTATACGACCACGATTATTCTCTGAACGCCACTACGAATATGTATGAAATACAATTAAATACTTATTACATGTAAGTCACTACATTATTTATTTTATACACGATACATATAGAATAATTTGTACATAAGTTAACTTTATTTAGAAAAAATTAAATGAACAAATAAAAACTAGTCTATAAGGCCCATAGTGAAGGGAGATGTGGCCAAAACGCTGGCGGCATTGTCACGTTGGATGGCAATGCAAACTTTCTGCCCAAAGAAGGCGCCAGCATTTCGGTCACCCGTCGCCTTAACCAAACGTTTCGCCAGATCCTTAAACAAGTTGAGAGCGGACGGCCCCATGGGACTAAAGTTTCGGCCCCAAACGAATTATTATATACAATTATTTGTTTATAATAATTTTAGATACAATATTTTCTAGTTTCCTCCTATTTAGAGCGTGATTTTTCTGTAGTCGGGTTTTAGTTATCGAACTTATTTTTTTGTAACGATATGCCACTCCTACCCAATTAATAATAATTTATCCATTTCGAACTCCCTTCTTACCTGTCGTTAAGTATTTATAAAATGTGTGTTAATATTTGAAAGATGGAATAAGCGTTTGAAAGGAAAAGGGTTTTCAATTTCATTATTAACCGACTTAAATATAATTGGTGTTGTGTTTGTGATAGTAAGATCAAACTACATTTAAGAAAATTAATATGTATAAAAATACTACGGAATTTTCCAAGAAAGAGTTATATAAAAAATAGGTGTTCTTAACTTTCTGAATCTATAGAATCGAAATAATTTTGTATACCGTTTAATATCTAGAGTTTCATACTTCATCGGATTATATGTAGTAGAGTTGAGAAAATAATTACTAATCGTATCGATGAAATTTGGCCACGTATCCATCTCTACGATAAGAATCGTAGGCAGGCTTTCAGAAGAGTTATCTATCTAACATCCCTCTAATGACGTGCCTACATCTACCAAACTGATACGACGGACAGTTTATCGTCAGATAAAACCCTTGCCCTTAAACACTATCTGACTCCGTTTAATTTCAACTAGATGCAAGATATCAGAAGTTTCCAAACTCTTATTAAGGTCAGCAAGGTCGATTGACCTCTGTGAGTGACCCTTGTCGCGGGAATCTCCAGGCGATGCATGTCACGCGAAGTATTGCACGCTAATGGGAAATATTTTCCATTAGCTTATTGTACGGTATTTAGAAGTAATAAACAGTATAAATACATTATGCTGATTTCTTAGGCTCCACGATATTTATACATTTGAACTCAAAACAATTTTAAACTTATATTTTTTTAAGCGATTAGTAACCGATTTAAATTTACGCAATAAGTCGAGTATGTAGGGCTCGATCGGTTACTATTCGCTAACAAATGTGACCAACTTACGAAATTTTTTATCAAACTGATAAAAACTATATATTATTTAAAAATGAACCCCTATGTCTCCTAGCCACGCTATAATTTGGAAACGGCTTTACCGATTTCGTTCATAATTTTTTTAAATGTTATCGAATTCTTCGTAGAAGATCCGAAGAACATTAAAAAAACATTAAGAAAAGATGGGAGGTTATGGCGAGGCCGAAATCCGAGCCTACTACGTGAACGAAGTCGCGGGCAGTCGCTAGTCTTATATATAAAAAAGAACCCCTATTTCTCCTGGTCACGCCATAACTTCAGAACGTACGGAACAATGTCGCTAATTCTTTTTTTGTTGTGTTAATTATTGTCAGGAGAAGGTACGAGTATTTATGAGAGAAAATCCAAGAAAAGATGGGAGGTAATGGCAAGGCCGAAGACCGGACCTACTACGCGAACGAAGTCGCGGGCAGTCACTAGTATATACATTAATACAATCCATCTCCATGTTCTTCAATTTCAATGTCTGGGTGCTGTAAGCTTTTAGCACAATTATACGTTGTTTTTTTTTTCATTATTTCCCCGCATGGTCTACAGCCATGCGATTCTCTAACGGCCGTTTTCAATATTCTATCTATCCATAGTTTTCCTTACTAGCGATAGAAATTTGACATAACGTCCATACAAATAGTGTCAAATATCTATCTCTATAGTAGATCCAACCGTTTATCCTCTTTTTGACAGCACCAATAGAACGTAACATGACGATGTTACGCAAAAGTTAACTTATAAATGCGAGGTTTTAAAAATATGACAACTGCTTAAATTTGCTCCTTGATCCCGTATAATAATCATCTTTCACAAAATGAGTCCATAAGTGCAGTAGTTTTTTTATAAATTCCATAAAATAACAAACGTTTTTAAAAAATTACGTTCTATGGCTATCAACATAGTGATGTTACGAAGTTACGATTGAGATATCGATATTGTTTATGAACTATTTTTACACGGGTGTTTTCCGTTCTCGGCACATAATATCGGATTTATTTTTATGTAAAACCGTTATATTGATGCGCCTCAGGAAAACATACAGCATTATTTGAAGACGTGTTTATCTCCTGGTGTATATCCAAAAAAGAACAAGGTTATGATGACTATGATGATTACAAGTACAAGTCATACTTGACGAAGCTGTTACCGGTTAAATCTGGGATGGCCAGCGAGCAACACGGAAGGGAGTAGGCATACACAGCGTTTCCCCTCTGTCAAAGTACAAGTCCGCATGGACCATGGAGTTTGATAATATACTGTGGGGTGAGGGCGGGGCTAGATTTGTGAATGGTGCTTTATTTTTTATGTGTTAGTGATTTGGTTGTGTGAGTATGATCGGCAATGGATCGGTACAGGTATGTTTTGTATGTAATAGTGCGGCTTTGCGCTAGTGTGCAACTTCCCCTCCCGCAAGAAATGACAGAAAGATTTGAACAATATTTTTTAGCTAAGGCTACTCCCTTCCGTGTTGCTCGCTGGGGATGGCAGACATTAAAGTCTGCCGTTTGGTACCAGAAAATAGTAAAGTTTGAGCAACCCCAATTCCAATTTAAGCAAACGAAATCTAATCTTTTATTTTTATTTATTTATTAATCAAAATCAGATTCATCGTTGCTGTCACTCGAGCTATTGCCGACATTTATAATTAATTGTTGACTCATATAATCTATCGCCACGTGTTTATCCCAATCTGCCATTATAGTTTCTTGTGTTTTTTGAATTACATTTTGCCAGCTTTCCGCAGTTACTTTCACACATGCATTTTTTAATAAATTTACCATTTTGTTTGCCGTGAATGGGGGTTTTGTGTTATTTCTAGCAGCGTGTCCTTTAACTTGAGCCCATATTAATTCAATGGCATTGTATTGACAATGATAGGGTGGAAGTCTAAGAACCCAATGACCATGTTCTGCAGCTATTTCGTCGATCACATATCGTTTTGGGAAGTGTTTTTTTGTTCGTAATATATTTAGTAATTGTACTTTTAGTAAGGAGTTATCAACATTTTCACCATGTCGTTGAAGCCAGTCAATGATTACTTGTTTTATGTCGGCCTGGGTCGGCATTTTATCAATTTGGCGTGAGTGATAGGATGCGTTATCCATAATAATAACTGACGGTTCTTCCAATGATTGTACCATTTCCTTAAACCAACTTTCGTAAACCTCAGAATTCATTTCTTCGTGGTACTCAACTGTTTTTTTGGATTTAAAGGCCAACAAAGCATCTGGCATGAATCCTTTCACAGACCCTGCATGGCAAATGATTAGACGTTCTCCTTTTCCCATCGGTACTGAGGTAGTGGAAGCAGCGGTGTCATCAGTCCAGCTCTTAGACACTGTGTGGTTCGCATTCAGCCAAGTTTCGTCAGTGAAAACAACATTTGACCAATCTGTAATTTTTTTGGCTTCGCTCAAAAATTCGCAACGAGCAAAAGCTACGTCGCGACGCTCCATCAATATTTTGCGTTTGTCCGATTTTTTATAAGTAAATCCAATTTCATTCAAGACCTTTACCAATGACGATTTTTGACCTCGGAACAAATCACATTCACGCAAAGAAGCAACAAGTTTTTTAAGTGTTGGAACTTCTTTACGTAAGTAATAGTTATATATATGACGGCGTATAGCGTCTGCGTCAAAGTTGTCAACCGAAGTCACACGACGTGGTTGGCGTTTTTTCTTCGGCGTACGAAGCTTATTCTCCTGCATGCCGCTTGTTCCGTAGGCTTCGGTAGTAATTTTTGTAATCGTAGATGCACTAATACCTAACGCGGCCGCAACGCGCTCTCTCACTTGCGACAATGGTAAAAGCGGGCCGCCATTTTGATACTCTGCTTCAAAGTAATTACGAAGCTTGATCACCATTTCTCTCGTCTGTCCTTTCAGCACTGATCCTTTCGGCATTTTATAGTTCCAATATAAAACTCAGCAAATAATTACTAGCACGGGCGTCTTGTTGCGAGTGACAGTGACAAATACAAAACGGCGGTGGACCATTGAGTTTTACTACCTTGATAAAATACTACTGCTTACCCATAGACAAAAAAATTGGCAGTCATAGGAATTGCCGATAGAAGTGAAAACTTATAACTCAGAATTTGATAGCTTACCTTGGAAACTACACGGGTGTAACCGGACGGCGTGGCCTCGCCATCTGGGCATGGCCATCTAGAAATGCGTCAGCATTTCCCATTGGCTGATGCGTTTCTAGATGGCCATGCCATGACGGCCTGTCCACGCCCTTTCAACATTCCCCATTGGCTGACGTATTTCTAGATGGCCAATAGCCATGGTCATGGCGCCATTCCTAGGACTATTCTCTTTCCGCACAGACTCGATAGAAAAATGAATCGAAATCGTGTCCACTATAATCACTTGGTCACAACACTTTAACTGACAAATTAGATCTGTCAAAAAGAGGATAAACGGTTGGATCTACTATAGTAAGGTAAACCGGCGATAGATACGTTATTGAAAAGGGCCGTCAGCAAACATTGTTGCATCTTTGACAACATCCGTGATACAAATGACGAGATGACAAGGAACGTTGGATTCTTTGGGAGGTAGATGTATGTTCTAAGCCAACCAACAAAAACTTTCTCTACCTATAAAACTATTTGAAATTTCTATAATGTTGAAGTAACAACGTGATATATTGTACTTTATGATACGACACTTCAGACTTATGTGTATTTACACATAATAGGCACAGTCTGAACACACGCATGGACCCGGAGTTCATAAGCACACACGGTAACGCACGCAATGTTGTGACTTGCCAAACAGTCGATGATTGAACGAAGTGTTTGTCGTACGTACCTACTCATATATACACAGCTCGCATTCATATTTATCAATTTAATACGTATCGAATTCTGTAGCATTGGAACTCTTTATGAAAGAATTCATCCGCGCAAATACTGCCGCCATACCTGTTTCTATCGCGATGCAGTAATGTTCGCAATACTGTGTTCCGTTTTGAGTTAAAATTACAGGCACATGAGATTTAAGGGCTTTGTCTCAGGGTTGTGGACGCGTTGCAGGTGCTCACTTGTGATGAGATGCATCTGGTATAGGGAAAGGATACCAATTACCAATAAGTCGGTCTCGTGCTTGTTCCGTAACCTTATACGTTATTTTAAGTGATGTTTGCTATTTTTATATAGGATCCTATTTGTGGCCGATTCGCATAATTATTTTTTGTTTAGTAGAGTCAACTTCCGAGGTGGTCCCATTTAAATTTTATCAAATTCGGTTCAGAAGTTTTTCACTTACACTCCTATAACTAAGAAAACTAAAAACAGTGTTTGCCTTCGCATTGATGGTTAATGATATCAATCCCGTAATTGGCAAGGGACACTAAAAGGTTGAAAAAAAAAAGGTTTAGATAAAATCTGAACCGACTTTGGCATCAAAAAGTGTGAAATAACTTGTCGAAGTCGGTACCATGCACTCAATATTGTGATAATAGGTACTTTTGAACTATCATGGTGCCGACTTCAACTTGTTGAATTTTACACTTTTTGGTGTTGAAGTCGGTTTCGATTTTTGTTTTTTTTATATAAATAAATATTTAACCTGAAATATTCAATTATTTTTGCTGATAGTAATTAATCAAAATTTGAAATTAGCATATATTCACAATCTCATCATCATCATCATCATCATAAATACGCCTCCTCCATAATTTTCCAAAGGACCGGTTGAAAACGGCCTGCATACAGCGCCATCTTGCGACCTTTATCAGGTCGTCTTTCTCAATCAATTAGCACATTGCCTCGGCAATAGTATGTTTAGTTGGTGACATCAGGTATTCAAAGTTTTTAAAATAACATTAGGGTCTTAAATTTCCGAAGAAAGAATAAAATATATGTCTAGTCAGCAATAACTAACAACGAATAAGTGTCTTACAATTTTTTCTTAAATACAAGCCTTGATTTTTAGTTCAATACGTAATTCGTTTAAGAGTTTTCTGTTGTAATTACCAGGGCGTCATAATCGCATCGGCGAGCCGAACAAAGCCCTTTGTTAATGAAAAAGTCTCAATTTTAAATTTTACAAAAGCCGCTTTTGCTAGACATTTCTTAGGCTTAGACCGAGCCAGAGAGGTATTGTTTAATAAGGTTTTACAATACATTATAAACTTGGAGTTATTTTTAAACTTTACGGTAATTGTAAACTTGCACGTGTAGTTTGCACAAGCTGAATAAGCAGTTCTATCAAAGTGTATTGTCCTATGAGCATGGTAAGTAAGCTATATATAAGTAAGTATGTTCGAAAAATTCATAGAATATTCCACGTAAAGAGGAAATAAACAAATAATAATAAATAACGAACCTATTTAATAATAAGCTGACTTCTATCAAATACTAAACTATGGAACTTCTACAACATGCGTCGTCTATGATTCATCAGCGAACCTAACACCAAAATTTGCTCAGTGTAACGTAATCGCATCGTTGACGTATGCAGGTGAAAATATAATTATCTAGTACAACTGTGGCACAGATAACTCATTGTTTGTTATATATACGTCAACGATACGATTACGTTACTTAGGCAAAACGTGCTAAGCCCATTCTATACGCAAATCTATATTATTATTTATTGCAACATTAGTCAAATAAATATTTGTTACATAAGAAAAACAAATTATAAAGTATCTGTTTAAATTATAATAAATTTAATTAAACTGTAACAAAGACAATAAAACTAATTAGCTATAACTTTGTTTAATTATAGATTAAGACTAGCTGCGTCTCGTTGTTTCACCATGGGGATGCATGATGTTAATGATTTTAATATTCGTATATTTAATAATCGTTCGCGTCCCCCCGCACGACGCATAGTGCACTCCCGTACTATTGGTTATAAAATTAAAATTATGGCTCAGAAAGCTATTGAAAGTGCTGTACGAGAATTACAAAAGTCCATAAATGATGTGACAAGTGAAGTTCGCAGTTTAAAGTGCATAATAACTGACCAAAGCGATAAAATCGACATGCAGAATCGTAAACTTGAAAACCAAAGTGCCATTATCGCTAGTCAAAATCAGCTGATCTTAGACTTGAAGGCTACTATTGAGGGTAGATGTATAATTACAACGGCTCCGAGGGCAACGACCGTGAGTACACAAGTAACGTCAGCGCCGCAGTCGGACCGCCCGATTCGCCAGTCGCGCTTAGCTAGGCAGGCAGCGACCAATCAGATCGCACTCGCAAAGAATACAGCTAATCAATGCAAGTCTTCGTCGAAAGCCACCGGCTCATCTCCGACTATACCCGAACCCGCAAAAACGAACTCCCCCGCTGCATCAATAAAATCAAGAGAGGTTACTATGAAAGACCCAAAACAAATAATGATAGACGACGGTGATATTCAAGACGAATATTTGCCTGAAAGTGAAAAACCGTGGAATAAGGTGACGTACAAACGTCATTCCAAACGCAAAGTTGTAACTGGGTCAGGTAAATACGACGAAGAACTCCAGACAGTGGGACGTATAAAATATCTGCAGGCGTGGTCATTTAAGCCTGAGACTAGTGTACAGAATGTACGGAACTATTTAAATAATATCGCTAAGAGTGACGACTACATTGTAGAAAAGCGTATTATTAACACAACTAGACATGCTGCGTTTGTAATCGGTTGTCCAGAAAATCTATACGATCAAATATTCGCGCCGACAGCCTGGCCTGCGCGAGTAATGATGTCAGAGTGGTTTCGCAGTAGGCCCCGCCTTGAACGGGGCTTGCAAGTTCCCGAATGCACCGCTGCGCACGAGCCGCGCGCCCCCACCACTACACCACGATCAGTCTGACTCTGACAGTAAGCGAGCTCACCACCGCGCGTCTCCGCACACGAATGAACGGCTAACTGTATGTCAACAGAATATTAGATCGATTGATTGCAAGACACAAAAGTTGGAAGTATTGCTAAATAGTAGTTTAAACTGTGATGTGCTTGCTATAACCGAGCATTGGTTGAGCGAGTTAAAATTAAAGTGTATTCACCTAAACAGTTACAAACTTGTGTCCAGTTTTTGTAGAAAACTAGCCGCTCATGGCGGATCGTGTATTTATGTTAAAGAAGGGATAAAGGCGATTGAAAATTTAGAAATAGTTAAGCTCTCCGCTGAATTATATTGTGAGATATCTGCTATAGATCTTATTGACTACCACATTTCGGTAATTTGTGTATATAGGAAGAATCAAATTTCTGCAAACGAATTTCTCCCATACTTGGAACGTTTGCTTGATAAGATGAGTGACCTTGACCTACAGTACGTCATCGTCGGAGACTTCAACATAAACTGTGTTGGGGATTCCACATCCGAGACAAAACGGTTGATCGATATACTGTCGCCCCATGACTTGGTCAACCTGGTAGACTTTCCTACCCGCATTACATCACATAGCGCTACTTGTCTTGACCATTTCTATAGTAATATTAAATCGCACTCAATTACTGTGGTGCCAGTGACCACAGAACTCAGTGATCACTTGGCAGTTCGTGGAGAGATAGCTCAAATGGTCAACCCCTCAAAACCGTCTACTGTGGTTAGTAGGAATTTTTCTCAAATGAATAGAATAAACTTTGTAAATTCCATAGAAAGTGTAGACTGGTTTGAAATAAATAAACGCAGGTTATCAACTAATTCTCAGGCAATGTCGGTAATTAATGTACTGAGTAATAAACTTGAGACGTGTTTCCCATTGAAATATATGAGTTGCAAATATCAGAATTCTTCATGGGTTACAGATAACATTAAATATTTTAGGTTACTTTTATTAGACATGATTGAATTGAGCAATAAATATCCTAATCTAGATTTTTTAAAACAGTTTATATGTGAACTAAATACAAAATATGAGAACATGTTAACGACCACAAGGTCAAATTATTATGCTTGTATGTTACAAAATAGCAAGAATCCCGCAAAATCTATGTGGGAGGTAGTTAACGTAGAAAGAAGGAAGAAAAATAATTGTAGCGTGGATTTCACAGACATTGTTAAAAAATCAGATGGCGAAAACTTTAAAACGAAAAAAGATGCCGTAAACGCCATGAATGCGAAATTTATAGGAGCTGTAGTTGCATGCGCGGCGCCGCGCGCTGACGTCAAGCAGATGGAGCGCATGCTGATAAGTGCGTGTGCCCCTGCTGATCGATCGCTCAGACTGCGCAGATTCACCGCGGAAGAAATATATTGTATCATCACCAAAAGAATTCCACCCAAAAAGTCAAAGGACATTTATGGAATTTCTATGGAATTGCTACATATAGCCGCCAGGCCTCTTGCTCCGGTCTTGGCTAATTTGTTTAATAAGTTAATTCACGAGGGTGTATATCCTGAGTGTCTCAAATTAAGCAAAGTCTCGCCTATATTTAAGGGCAAAGGTAAACCACAGAACATAGACGAATACAGACCTATCTCGATTATACCTGCCATAGCAAAGGTGCTGGAAAACGGCATAAGCTGCCGCTTAGTGACGTATTTATCCTTAACACGAGTATTGTCTAACCGGCAATATGCTTATCGTGAAGGTCGATCGACAACATCCATGACGCGTGAAATTGTACGCCGGGTGGTGGAGGCACGCGAGGGGAAGTTGCAGGTGGCAGTACTGTGCTGCGACCTCTCAAAAGCTTTTGATTTAGCGGATCACAAAGTTCTTGCTATTAAAATGCGCCACTACGGCATTAATGACAGAGCATTGTCTCTCGTAAACGGCCTGATGCACCAGAGGTCACAAATTGTAGTAGGAGCAGGCGGTAGTGAAAGGTCCGACCCCCTGACTAACACTATGGGAGTAGCACAAGGATCAGCAGTGTCGAATATCTTGTTTACGCTGCTTCTTAACGACCTTCCTTGTGCTATAAGAGACGCTGAAGTATTGATGTACGCTGACGACGTGGCTGCAGTAGTGAAGGCACCGTCATCTGAGCTGCTAGAGCAGAGATTAAATGATACTGCACACCAACTAGCTATGTGGTTTAGCGCAAATGGGCTCGTACTCAACCTCAAAAAAACCCATTTTATTCATTTTAACCTCTCAGGCCGCCTTCGTGACAACCTTAGTGTTCTAGCAAATGGCATACAAATAGAACAAGTAACCAATACTACTTTCTTGGGTTTTGAATTGGACAGCGGCCTCACCTGGGCATCCCACATACATAAAGTATGTGGGAAACTGAGTGCAGCCTGTTTTGCGCTCTGCCGGTTGTCCAGATTCCTGCCGACAGGAGTGGTACGGACTTGCTACTTCGCCACCGTGCACTCTCTGCTTCAGTACGGAGCAGAGCTCTGGGGACGCGGTGCTGATTTAGAACGCGCCTTTCGACTCCAGAAACGAGCTGTCCGTGCTGTAGCACGAGTGTCACAAGAGTCTTCCGCGAGACCGTATTTTAAATCGCTACGGATACTAACACTACCTGCTATAGTTATTTTACAAGTGGCTATCTATACGCGTACTAACCTGGAATCGTATAGAAAAGTCGGTGAATCTCACCAATACCCAACCCGACGAAAAGGGAAGCTTGCTGTGGTGGAGCGATCAATGGCCAAGTCTAACAGGTTGGCACATGTCATGGGTCCAGCGGTCTACAATAAGTTATCCGAAGATATAACCGCAGCTAAAAGTTTGTGTTCGTTCAAATCTAGGTTAAAACGTTGGCTTATCAATCAGGCGTTTTATAGTTATGAAGAGTTTATAAGTATGAAATAAATAGGCACTCGCATATAATGTACATTGCTATTTTTGTCTGCGAGTGTGTAAGTAGAAAATTGATCACATTTAAATTCTTAATTTACATATGTATAACTATTTTTTGACATTTCATTATTATTTTATTATTTTAATTTTTGACGTGTATGGATAAATATGAATAAATGAATATGAATATGAATATGAATTAATTTATATACCAACCTTGTATCAGCAAACAAAACAAAAATATCTATTCAAATCGGTCCACCCGTTATTGAGTTTGAGGAAACTAACGAACAGCAGTTTATTTTATTATATAAGAAAGAAGAAGATTGTAATAGCATGTAATAATAAAATATTAAGTTGTAGCTACTATTCAAGATTTTCATAAAAATTACTTGCATCTCCATACATACTACCAGTTATTACAGATTAATGCCTCCAAGTACAAAAAAATATACTTTTAGGGATAAAACTTCTCACTCAGACGAGTTCTACCTTTAATTTTGGTAGGTAGTTTTGTAGGGTACTGTTTAATTTGTAAATGTGGCTTTTAATGGTTTACACTATCGTCTTACGTGTTTATTCAGCAAGTTAAGTCTAGACATACCTACGGACTATTACTAAAACATGCAACGAAAGTAGGTCTTGTCAAAGAGTTTTTTTTCGTGTGAGCGATAAGACTGTTATTGTATGCGGCGCGATGAAACATGATGAAACATGATTCCAGTAACTCGAATGCGGTAATAAAAATAATAATAAAAGGATACGCTTCTTTTTGTATGAGGCGTCGGTTAAATGTTGTACTCAATAACATACAAGTACAATTTGAAAAATTTAATACCGACTTCTATTCTATTCAGTTATTGGAGTGTATCTCAAAAACTACTGGACCGAACTTGATGAAATTTAAATGGAAATTCAAATTTTTTCATCAATTCAAATGAAACACACCGGAAGCACCAGCTTTCAAACAAAAAAAGAATTTTGAGAATTGGTTTCAACCTATCGAAAGTTATGACGTGAGTTTGACAAACTATTCAGTTATTATATGACCGAATTTGATGAAATTGAAATGAGATCACACGGGAAGCACGAGTTCGCCCAGTCGATAAGGAATAGGTCGAAAGGATAAGGTACTCAATTCGCCTGTATGTTTTTTTTGTTATGTTTGTTACCTCATAACTTTCGACTGGGCGAACTCGTGCTTCCCGTGTGATCTCATTTCAATTTCATCAAATTCGGTCTAGTGGTTTTTGAGATATATTCCCATAACTGAATAGTTTGTCAAATTGTACTTGTTTCTTAATTATATAACCAATATAAACCAACTTATATACGAAACATTGTTAAACAAAAAATAAAAAATTGAACAGCAGCTAAATACAGTTATTGTATATAAAATAAATAATATATCAGAATTAGTACAGTCTACTCAATAATACACGGTATTTCGTCAGAAGTGATGAAATTGCACTGCGCCGCAACCCTGAGACATTTAGTTGTTAGGTCTCATGTACCTGTTGGTTCTCTGATACCCGTATCCTTCAAACCGGAAGACAGTTAAGCGAACATCACTACTTCATGGGAGAAAAGATTGCTTCATCCACATTTTTTTGTGAAACAAATTGTTGTTTTTTTCTACCGACCGTTTTTTTTCAAAACAGAAGGAGTTACTCAATTCGACTGTATTTTTATGTTTGTTACCACATAACAAACATAATAAACATAAAAACCCACATGGGTGAACTGATTTCCAAAATTCTTTTTTGTTTGAAGGCTGGTGCTTTCCGTGTGGTTCCATTTAAATTTTATATTATCAAATTCGGTCGAGTCGATAACTGATTTTGACCGAAGTAATAGAATGAAAGTCGGTATTAAATTTTTCAAATAGCACTTGTTCATTGCTACTAAGAATGATTTTCTGGTATGTTTTCACCATTCGTCGTAGTTTTCTACACAACCTACAAAATGTGAAATTTTAGAATGTACTGCGATAAGTAATCGTCTCTTGCATCGAAACTTAATAATACTTTCTTCTCCTTGTTCTTGCGGTGCCATCTCCTACCGGAGGTTGGCTATCATTAAGGCTACTCGGACCTTAGAAGCTGCTGCCCGAAATAGCGACCTGTTGCTCATGTTGAACCACGTCCAGAGATTATTGAGCCATGAGGTACGTCTTCTGACATCTGAGATGACAAGAAACGTTGGAAAAACAACCTTGTGAACAAGGGCGATATTTCATAAAGTATTTGACATTCGTGAGCTCGTCGACGAGCGTATCGACGAATCATTAGAGAATCGCACGGCTGGTGACCCATAGTATTCGCGTCAATGATTGTAACAGTTCAACCGTGCGATTCGCTAAGCACAAACATCGTTGTATCTTTGACAACATCCGTGAAACAAATGACGAGATGACAAGAAACGTTGGAAAAACAACCTTGTGAACAAGGGCGATATTTCATAAAGTATTTGACATTCGTGAGCTCGTCGACGAGCGTATCGACGAATCATTAGAGAATCGCACGGCTGATGACCCATAGTATTCGCGTCAATGATTGTTACAGTTCAACCGTGCGATTCGCTAAGCACAAACATCGTTGTATCTTTGACAACATCCGTGAAACAAATGACGAGATGACAAGAAACGTTGGATAAACAACCTTGTGTAGAAGGGCGATATCTTATAAAGTATTTAACATCGGTGAGCTCGAAGACGAGCGCATCGACAAATCATTAGAGAAGCAGACGGCAGTTTCGAACTACTCGGCTACGAGCTTTTAGTGGAAGTACTTGATTGACTGGAACAAGTAACTGTCACCCCACAACAAGCCTTAAGGCAATAAGTTCGTGACAACCAACTGTTTGAGTAATAGCGTGACGGGAAACACTCCCGCTCACCTACGAAACGTTATGGAGTATATTTATTGCAAATTCATATTTATAACACTTTGTGCAACTCTATCACAGTCAATTCCGACATCACACCCGGCAATTTTTCAAGCGTATAAAAGATGTGTTATAACGACATGGTGGCATCGCAATTTTACAGTGCGTAATATTTTGTGCCAGTATATATACTGTGAAAAACCTTTGTCATAATGAAAATTTGCTACGCTGATCTCATTTTTCATGATCTAGTGAGGTGGTGTTATTTCAACAGGGTTGTGACGAGGTTTTCAGTGGGCGCTGAAAGGCATGGTCGATAACAAGCGGACGTTATTTAACTTTTTACGTTTTAATTAATTAAAGGCCAAGGACAGTTCAATTATACAAGAATAACAACGAGGGCACAGGTAATGTCAAAGTTGAATCATCAAAATAGAATAAATCACAAGACTTTTGTAACGTTACGATTTCTATAATATGAAGCTTAAAAAGGCTCTTCAACACAGATTTTTTGTACAGAAACACTTCTAAGCAAAAAATGAAAAATCCTATATTTGGTACAGACTATAAAAAGCTTTTGGCTGGTTTTAATTTCATCTTAAAAATAAACGTTTTTGAAGATTCAATCATCCAAAAAAAATGAAGACATTTAAGAAAAACCTTCTTCAATTTCATATTTTTTTCAAGAGCCTATTTTTGGTGTATTCACCCCATTCACCCACGCTCTGAATACTTCCTATAACATGATAATTATAACAAAAGATTTATAAATGAAACTGGCGTACATTGACGTTTCCGGTACGCGAAGGGTTAATCTTTAGTGAATACCTACAATACGACATCTACGTTGCAGGAAGCGGTGTTATATATAAGTGTAATACTATATGTCTGAACTCTTCTGCGAGACTGCTGACTTAGTGGGTACTTCTTCAATGCCAAATATTTTGTGTCTAGATATTTATAACCAACATAATTGTATGAGGTAAAAGGCCACTGTAAAATGCGAATTTGCTGGGTAAATGGGGCTTTAGAACTATTTCTAAGAGTGATGAGTCCTCTAAGAGCAAACATCGTTGAAAATCCGTGAAACAAATGATGACAAGCGATGTTAGAAAAACAACCTTATGTACAAGGGCGATATGTCATAAAGTATTTGACATCGGTGAGCTCGTCGACGAGCGCAACGACGAATCATTGGAGAATCGCACAGCTGTACTGCGCTCATCTAACTTTCAGGATTCTGCTTTAGGGTCAATACCAACTAAGCCAACCGGGCTCCCAACTATTGGTATTATAAGAGTATAGACATCTTTCAAATTGCTTGAAAAACTACTTTTAAGTTATCCGATATTGGAATAGAAATGTTTCGTACTTATAAATTTGAGTTTGTTTGAATCCAATCTTAGGCCTGTATTCCAGCAGTATGATATATAGTGAATCCAGGTTTGAGTACAGTACTAACTAAATATTGACTGATATCTACTGTCAAATCTCCATATAGTCAGTTTCACAACTGAACGTATTTCTGGAATATCTGGTCACCTGCAGGGCTACTATGAATCTCAATTGCTAACAAATGTAGATTGAAATCTTGAAAAATGGCGACTCTATGTCGGTTTTAACAATTCCGGTAAAAAAAGTTAGTAAGTTGATGACTGGAGCTGAAAAAAGTGACATAGAGCCGCCATTTTTCTCGATTACAATCAACATTTGTAAGCAACTGAGATACATAATAGCCCTACTGATTGGTGTTACGGACACCCTATTACGGACGTAAGTGACTGCTCATATCAGCTCTGATCGACATGTCAGCATATATAGCCATAGCTAGAGGGGTAAGGACGCAGATCCTGAGAAGGTTCAGATATGTAGCCCGAATGAAAGATGATAGCCGTGAAGGGAGGTTTTTGGGGTGTGCCTACGGGACTTCGTCCAGTAGACCGCCTGAGGAATCGCTAGCGTGCTGTCATGGATGGGGACATGCGCAAACTCCAGCTACCAGACAGGCGAGAGGTGGTGCGATATTGCAAGTGGCGCCTTCTGATAATGGAGGCTAAGACTCACTTTGGGGTCACCTCACCAACGTAGTAATATAGACATAGCATATATGAAAATTTACGTAGCGAGTTAAAATTAAACATTTACATATCATTCACAGTTTGTTTGTACTAGTGTCATAATCAATCATTGGGAACTCTGGGCAGTTTCCGAATATAACATGTAAAGGTTTTGGAACACTAAAATAAAAGGGGCATAACGTTTCATGCGATCCATCAGTGTCTACAGAATTATTAGCAAACATGGTTTTGGTCAGGGTTTCGGCCGCGTGTTTACGTCATTTTACAAAGAAACTGGGCAGGTCTACTTTCCCCTCGCCGGTCTGGTTAAAGTGCTTCAATTGATATAGAGTGTTGAAAATAATTAATGAGGTGGCCTTAACGTAAGGTTACAATTTGGTGTGTAACTGTGTAATTGTATAATGTAATTACCAAGAGCTTTTTTTAAAGTTTACCTTCCGAGTATTTCAATGAAAGTCAAGTTGTAAGTGAAATGAACGTAAATGTAATTAATTATAAATTTAAAGTTATGATCGCTTCCCTCTATTAAAGTGTGCGTTGCAGAATAATTTAATTATTCTCATTTAAACATATTTGTGACAAGTACAATTTGAAAATTTTAAAACTGACTTCCATTCTATTCAGTTATTGGAGTGTATCTCAAAAACCACATGACAATATTTGATAAAAAAAAATGGAACCACACGGGAAGTACCAGCTTTCAAACAAAAAAATAATTTTGAGAATAGTTTCATCCAGTCGAAAGTTATGAGGTAACAAACACAAAAAAAAACATGCGAAACGAATACGAAAAACATGTCGAATTGAGTATCTCCTCCTTTTTTTGGAAGTCGGTAGAAAATAATTAAATTGATTGATTTTATAATCTTCAATATCTCTCTATTAAGAGATAACATTATTACAATTTTAAATAACTTTCTGAAAGGACAAGTGTCTCTGAAATTTTACAGCAGGTATTTTCCTCTCTCGTTAAAAATTAACTGTCAATATTCGAAAATTTTCATGACATTATGCTAATAACAATGAGTCGTTTATTATCTTTTGTTTAAGCATCTTTATTTTCTTGCCGCACAAGCAATGTTTAATATTTACATGTGAGTGCTCGTCACAAAACACAAATGTTTTCTCGTGCGTTCATTTCCGGTCTGCCACAATGCCCGACAAAAGAAAACATTACTTATCAAATATTAAGAGGCGAAACAATAAACAATCGCAGAAAGCAATAGAAAATATATTTCCACGCAGTACAACAATAAAGCGGTGAGTCGATTTCTTTATCCAGATTGTTGGGGAACTATTCCAGTTTGTTGGGATAAAATTGTTGAGTTTTACTCAAAAATTCACTCCTTTTTGTTCCGGCCAGTTTCCTTTGTCGAACTCGTTTTGTCTAAAATCTGCCACTTCAGTTTTGAACAAAGGACCATAATGAGGTAGCGAATTTAAGGATTTAAGCTTTTTTTAAGAAATACTCAATTAGGAGAAGCGACGATTTGTGGTTCAAGATTTATTTTAATAAAGATAGAGACTTCAATTTTTTGCATTATTTATTTGTTTTTTACAATGAATACACGCATAATTTACTATATAGTTACATAATTTACTATTAGTTTTATTTCATAAATATAGTATGAGTATATAACTAACACAAAAAATGTACAAGGATTAAAACACAAAAAATTTTTGCAAACCATTTGTTGAAGGAAAGTGCCGCAGAATGCTGGCTGCATGTCCACGTTGTATAGCTACGCTTATTTTTTGTGCAAAATATTAACCAGCATTTTGGTCGCTTGACGCTTCAACAAAACGTTTGGCCAAGTCCTTGAATATTTCGTTTGCGTCTAGACCCCACGGACCCAACACCTCACAGCGGCGCAAATAATAAGTAACCTCCATATTAATCTCATTTAACTAATTATTATTTGAGTATTATATTGCAGAGAATATAACTTACCAAAGCTTTATTAGTATTAGCTTCTATCCTCTTCTTATAACGCAGTTTTGGCACATTATCTGTAAAAAAGAATAGTGTATGTTACTTTTCAAGTCACTTCCTCAATCACACGTGTTATCTTAAATAAACTAGAGTCATTTTTATTTAGTATATTTTAAAATAAGCCCATCCTCAGTTAGATAACATTGCTGAAACCTTCCAGTGGGTTTGTTAATGTTCAGAATTTAAAACTAAATAGAAACGACTCGAGCGAGGGTGAGTCTTTGTTCGCCTCAAATAAGGCTCACTCATTGAACGAGTGTTACTCGTCTATTGCCGCCTACCTACTGCAATAAATACATACCTACACTTTTAAGCTGATTAGAAGCTTTAATGATTATCAAATAGTGAGCAAGTATTGCTGATTGGTGGCACCATTACCAAAGTACATGGAACGCGCGGCCCCGAGTAAGTAGAACGTCTTAGGGATAAATAGGCGACAAAAGTGGGAAGAGGCGGTGCGGTGGGGGCGGAGGACGCTTGCCGGCGATCGTTATGCGAGTGCCGGCAGAGCGGTCGGGGTTGGCAGTTTTAAATGTCATTGTTTTCTGCCGTGCGATTCTCTAATGAATCGTTGACGAGCTCATGGACGAGCTCACCGATGTCAAATACTTTATGAGATATCACCCTTGTACACACGGTAGTTTTTTCAACGTTTCTTGTTATCTCGTTATTTGTTTCACGGATGTTGTTAAAGATGCAACGATGTTTGCTCTTAGAGAATAGCACGGCTGATGTTGACATTCTATCACGCGTCTGGCGCTAAACTCGCGTGAATCGAAGCTCGTAGGGAAGAGTTTCTACATAAATATATTTACTTACTTTGCAATTACCATGCATGATGCAGATATAGCTTTCAGTTATTTTGACGAAAACATACTATTAGTATTATAGGTATTATTATAATCTTGAATTGCCATTTGAATAAACTTACATGAATTATACATTCAACTCAACTCAACCTTACAGCTACTGCATGTAGGTTTGGACGCAGCCAGTCGTATAATCTGACAGTGAGAAGTAGTATAGAAACATACCTATAGGTATTTCTTTTGCTCGTGCAATAAATGTAGCTCTCATGAGTTATGTATTAGATACATTTATTTATTTTGATGAGACTACACTGGTCTCAGACAACTGTATTTTTGCGTAGCACTGTACTGCGCTTGTCCCCTCGAGATATAGATTTAGAGTCACTAAGTACTTTCACTTGTTAAAGTGCACTTCAAACCCCAACAACGCGACAGAATATCTGGCACTGCGGTGGTCCAACCAAGACTGCCTGTTGCAGAAGAGGCTTGCTTTACACGAAGGTGACAGTATATTATTTTACTCTGTCCTTACACAGAGTACATATTAAATTAAAAAAAAACGTATGTGTGAAATTACGCGCCTTTGTCCTTATTTTTGTTTTTATTAACTTGTAAAATAAATTTACTCCTATTCATAAGCTAGTCAATATATTTTACTGATAAATGCTTCAAAGTGTATTATAAATAATTAAACTAACGAGTCCTTATTTTATGTTAATATTAAAACATTGTAACATAATATTAAATTAACACTTTAAAGGGTGGGCCTGATATAAGTGTCATAGAGAAATATAATAAGTCATTAAACTGCAGTCATAATATTTTTTTCTGAATTAGTGACCTAGGTGCAGGCGATGTGCCTTTTTAGGTTAAATCACTAGCCCCGGTTGACGTTTTAGCTTATCAACTGCAGCAGCCAGGGTTGCGAACTAATCTTCCACTCAGCAATCAGTACTATCCCCCAGTAGAAAGCTGTACTCATCTCTGTATGAGTACAGCTCATCAGAGATGAGTACAAAGGTTCATGTCCCGGTAATAGAAACATGAGGTTTATATCAGTTTCATTGGTTTAAGAAATCACAGCCAAAACAACAAATGCCCAAATAGTACCGACGGAGGTAGCAGTGCCCAAGACTCGGCGCGAAAAGATTAAAACGCTCACAGGAATCTGCCGCCGAGTTAAAAAGGCCGCTGTAGGTTGTTAAAAATTTAACAATAGATAGTGGCGGCTTTGTCTCGCGGCCGCAGCTTTGCAGAGCGAAAATTGTGACTTTAACAACGATGTAACAAACTGGATAAGGCTTCTGTTCACTTATGAATCTAATTTATAGTATTTTATAAAAGTATTTTAAAAAATTGGGAATGTGCGAATCGGTGCTCGCTTTATGCTCCGTATGTATGACTGATTAACCTTTTTAAAATAGATATTTAGTATACTTCTTTTTCCGAGCTAGGCATCGC
This sequence comes from Selenia dentaria, assembly GCA_917880725.1. Lineage (NCBI taxonomy): Eukaryota > Metazoa > Arthropoda > Insecta > Lepidoptera > Geometridae > Selenia > Selenia dentaria. The sequence goes on along the minus strand of OU862885.1, from coordinate 30,246,715 downwards.
AAACACCCGTCAAATTTGATTGATTGACCAACGTTTCTTGTGATCACAAGAATGATGTTGTCAAAGCTCCAACGATGTTTGCTCTTAGAGAATCGCACGGCTGTTACGTGCTTGAGATAGTTTTCTTTGTAGATAAATACGAATAAAACAAAAACTTTAACAAATTAATTAATATTATGTTTGCTATTATTGATTATGTGGGTATATATTATGCGTTCTGGCTGTGTATAATAAACATATTGAGCATTAAATCGAACAAAGTATAGGTAACAATTAATGTACGTTTGAATTATGAAATCAGTTTATTAAACCCCATCTTTCTTCTTAAGTTGGCCGCATCCATTACTATGTTAGAAATCAACCCTTATTAGAGATACTATCAAAAAGTGTAATATACAGTAATAACATAAATTGTTTAATTATATTTCAAAATTAACGGTTTCGATTCCTGGCTAGAGATTTTGTTTTTTTAATCCTTAATGCAGTTTTAGATTTCATCAAATACGACTCGAGACGCCTTTGATTTGATGAATGAATTTGATTTTTCGCTTTTCCTCGTAATTTCGGATTTCTCCATCCACGCCCCACTTGAAAAAAAATGTTACGGCAAACATTTAAGTTATTGTATATTTTTCATCTGTTTTTAATATATATATTTGTTCATAGATATATGTAATTTATTAATAATGTAAACCATGATTAAAATTGTATCATGAAAGAATCAATACAATCGCGAAATATGCACAAACATATTTTTTTAGCGTCGGTATCAAACTATAACTATAATATACATAATTTTAGTTTCAACTCTTGGTGAAATGTCCACACACTGATAACACTTAGGTATCGAGTTAAAGTGAAACCGTTGTTATTTCGTAGTGAGTGCTACGACGTAGTCTGCAGCTACAGACTACGAACCGTATGTGTGCTTCCTCGTAGACTATAGTCACAGCGTCTGTGGCTACGGTCTACGACGTAGCCCTCCTAAAGCTGGCATCTGACCGTTATGGGGTTTTCCTCACGTTTTTAATTGTACGAGCTAAGGCAAAAGGCAAGAATTCAACTTCGGCTTCATGGTTCCCTGCCAACGTAACCATTGTATCCTACTTTAGATTGCATGAGCTTATGTGCTTTGGCCATAAAGATTGAATAACCTATTCTAAAGAGAATTGCAATAGTATATTATAAGAACGTGTTAAAAATGGGTTTGTTTAAATTGTTTACAATTTTTATAAACATTATTGTTAGTCGTTATTCTCACTCACATTATTTTTTTATTACGTTGCAATAGTATATACTTCTAACTGAAACCATAATTTATTTTCTTGAATATTTATACCAAATTTGCTAACTCTTAAAGCACCAGTTAATGACACGGACAAATTCCATAAAAATAAACAATCCTTGACTTTAAAATCTGCTCACAATATAACTCCTCAAAACGTTAATTGTTACTTAATAAATATTCCCTTTGCCGTCGGGATGTGAGTAGATGTTAGACCTCTAGTGATAGTGGGCCCGTCTTGGTCGCTACCACTGCAATGCCAGATATGTTGCGAGAATTTGATGGTGATCAAGCAATACCGCGTTAGGATATGAAGGACGCTGTAGCAATTGAAATTACTGGACGAGAGACTCAAAATGTATTGTGTATGGCTCAAAGGATATACAATCATTTACCAAAAGATGTCCTTGACATCCAATCGACTAAGCTACGAGTATTTCAAAATAAAATTAAACGTTTCTTAATTGACAAAACTTATTAAATTACAGTGTAAATGACTATTTAACAGAAAAAATCTTGTGACTTTCCAAAGTCACAAGATATTGTACTTTATCTTATGACATTACATTTTTTTTATTATATTAAATGATAATATTTCAATTTATAATCATTAACTTATGAATTGCATACCTCATTGGTTAAATATGGTGTTCTATAATTAATACTTTTCCATCTCTATATTTTCTTGTGTACCCATATGAGCAATTTAAAATGAATTTGAATTTGATAAATAACGTCTCTTGGTGACGAGAATAGTGTGGTGACACGCAAATGTACTGTTCTTAGTTTTGTGCTGCACTGCAATTGTTAACGGCTTTGTCTCGTCACTTAATAAAAAACCTAACGGTGTATTTTTTTCTGTAAAACAATGATATTCATATACCTAATATGGTCGTGGTTTAATCTATTCGTTTACAAACATTTACACGCAGCTTTGCTTGCTTACAATTGCAGTTTTCAAAAATATAATAAAATGTATCGGTGTATATTTTTTCTTGGGGTATCTTACACACATGATGCTAATAATTATTTGCATAGTTCTAAAATGGTTTTGGTTGAATATTTTAACAAATAATCTTTAAACGCACCAATCTCAGGAACAGGGTTGAACTAAAAAATGATTTACACACAGTATGCAAGCAAACCCGCTGGGGGGTCAGCTAGTATAATATATTTTGTTAAACTGTCTATTCCATAACTCTTGTTCTATGTTCAGTACAGCGTTTCATTTTACCCGTTGTAATATTGCGACATGCCGCACAACTTTCCCTTTGATGGACATTCGCCGGTTTTAGTGCGAAATTTCCGGCATTTATTCAAAATTTAACGGCTTTGTACTAAAATTGCATTTTAAATTGTAGTCTAATGAGTGATGAGTGATTTAAAACTTTTTTGAATTTCGGAGAGATTCTGGAACCAAAATTATGAAACTGGTGAAGTGCTGCTGGCTAGTTGTTTTTACATAGTACTCACATATAAGTTTAAATAGTACTCACATATAAGAATTTAAGAGTATTGATTATGACTAGATATAACCAGTGGTGTATGTATCACGTAAAATTGTAGCATGTAAAATTATTCAGCAAACTTTTTTTAGGGCTTTTTGATACTTAAGGTTCTTAATCCTGAAATCATCATTCATACCAGAATGGTGGCTAAGTATAAGATTATACGACTACCTATATTTTAAAGATTATAATTGTGTGGCACCATGTGATATAATTTTATTTGACATCATATCTCATTTCATAAATCCTTATTTGTATTTTATATTAAAACTGTTTTACTGAACAGCAATATTGAGATTTAAAAAATTAAAATAAAATTAGGGAATGACACAGAAGACGTACAATTTTTGATTGGGAAGAGAGAAGATGTATTCCTGAGAGAGAATAAATTATTTTTGAGGAAAGATGGATATTAGAGCGGACAGATTCCGATAACAGATTTCTCCCTATTTACATGAGACAAGATATCTAGAATTCGATTTGAGCATGATGATGAACAAATGAGATGGAGCAAATCGGAAACAACTATTAAAATAAAGCATTCAGTGGCCTCTGAATTCAGAACAAGACATTGATGGTATCCCACGAGCTATTAATCCAGAACTCAAATATCCTTCAGAGCAAGAAGTTGACCTTTATGTGTGTAACGTGCTGAACGAACTGACTTTTCAGGACTTATAGTGAAATGTGATTTGGCCAGGTCATGTATTCTTTATTATATTAACTTTATTTATTTCTAACGTTCCTTTTTATTTACTAGTTAACTAGCTAGGCATTCTTCTGGTAATCTTCTAAGTGTAAATACCTGTTACGTTTCAACCATCATAAATCCAGTCCGTCATTGCGAGCTAAACCAATACCTAGCAAAGTGGAGTTTTTACTATCATCATCATTATCTCAGCCGTAGGACGGCCACTGCTGAACATACGCCTCCTCATAATTTACCAAAGGACCGGTTAAAAGCGGCCTGCATTCAACGTCGTCCTGCGACCTTTATCAGGTCGTTTGTCCACCGTGTCGGCGGTCGACCTACGCTGCGCTTGCCGGTCCGTGCTTTTGCGTGCTATGTGCTCACTGCCACTTCAACTGACTAATTTTCTGGGCTATGTCGGTGACTTTCATTCTTCTACGGATCTCCTCATTTCTGATTCGATCACGTAGAGAAACCCCGAGCATAGCCCTCTCCATAGCTCGTTGTGCGACTTTAAGCTTATTTATGAGGCCCATAGTAAGACCATGTTTCAGTGCCATAAGTCATCAGTGGTCGAATACTATAGAGGCACTGTTTTTACTATAACATATACATTTTATATAGGATATTTCATTCTTATCTTAAAAACATCTGATCACAATTTTATCATAATAACTGAATTATAATTTATATAAATACTTGCTAATTTTTAATTTTTAAATCTGTTGATTTTAAGCAACACTTCGAACGTTACGCTATTGGTGTTTTGAAAGAAGCATTTCTAGGCTTCAAAGGTTAAGTTGTCAACAGCCGTGCGATTCCTTAAACACAAACATCAAAATCTAAATAAAAAAAAACTAAAAAAATTAAAAAAAAAAAAAAATCTAAAAAAAAAACAATCGAGCAAACATCGTTGCATCTTTGACAACATCCATGAAACAAATGACGAGTTGACAATAAATGTTGGATAAATAACCTTATAGGTATACAAGGGCGATATCTCATAAAGTATTTGGCATCGGTGAGCTCATGGACGAACGAAACGACGAATCATTAGAGAATCGCACGGCAGTTATTAGGTTATGACTCAGGATTTCCGCCGGTCTTAATCGTCTACGCTAGAATGTAATCAATTCCTTTAAACACTTAAAGTTGGACTTAAAAATTCAAAGTTGCTATACAATTTTTACCCAATGATTATAGAGGTACTTTATATGGCAACAATCGCAACACTCGTTGCCATGGGAACTTGATCTCGTTTACGCTAAAGGACGTGTTATTTAACTTGATTAACGCGGAAACCAGACTTAAGTGAGAAAAAGGCCCGCATCAAAGTAAATGGCCTGATAGTGTCGTACCCAGAAGTGTGTGTATATCTGTGTAAAACTATCTCTCAACTACATAAAACGTATTTAACACCGTAAAGGTATTATCACTTAACCCGCTCAACGCTCTAATCCAGGATTAGTTGGTGAAACTTTAAACTGTTGAAATTGGAATAGGAATGTTTAACGGAAATTTATTTTCAATTTCGTGTTGAAACTGTGTGTAAAGTTAGAAAATTGCTTATACCGAATTGATATATATGTATGTGTTAATACGATTAGTGTATGTACGAGTATCTATGTGTATAGTATGTAGTTTCTTAAGTAGGTATTTTAAAATGCATGTGCTCGAAAAGAGTGTTTTCCGAGTAGCCAATCGTGAATTTGTCACTATTTCGGAATAGTGCTTTCTAATTTTAAGTTTTCCACTGAAAGTGTAGCTAAATATGTCTATTGTAATAAGCTAAATATGTATACTTTTCTCAGTTCTTTTTTGCGTTTCATCTTCGTCAACCCGAATCAAATATTTTTTTGATATTTAGATAAGTTTAACAAATTATTCAATTAAAAATGTTATTTCATAAGGTACATAAAATTATTAAATCATTTAAGATTTTGATTTTAATAAATAAAATTAATTTATTGGTTGAAATGGACATATATCGACTTCAAACTAAATCAGAAATTAATAAAATGGTAGGCTATTTCTTTTTTAATTATGCGTGCAACATATCTACTACTGCGCTACTATCAAATAGCCGCCCTTTATCGCGAAACAGCACAAGCAAAGAGCATATTTACTAAGCAGTTTAAGAGAATATTTAGGAGCATTTTTCAATATATAATGGAATGAAAATGAAATGAATATATAATATTTTTTATATCCTCACACAACGCATGTACAAACGTGCGTAAAGATGATTTCGGAAATAGTAGCATAAATAACTATTTCCTCCATAATTTTCAATAAAAAACAGAATAAAAAGTGTTAACACTGTTTCACACTGTACGTCACGAAATTGGCCCTTTGTGAATTCATAATACCATTTATCTGAATACCTGATACCGAAATTGGTCTCCGGGTATCAGTTACTCTTTTGCCAGTATATCTCTAGGTTTATAGGTACCTCTCTAGTATCAGATAGTCTGCCTCGTAGCTGTAGTGTGTAAATATTACTGAATTTGGATGTAATGGCTACCGTAACCAGTGAAATCACGAGACAAATCGTTTTTTTTCTAAGTAACTCGGTGCGAGATGAGCAAGTCGCTCGCCTGATCACTGTTCAGAATTTTAAACTACAACACGCAACGAACTGCGCTTTTCACCCTCACATATATGATATAAAGTATCTTGCCCTGTATTTACTTCCGACTTCCAAAAAGAAGAGGAGGTACCGAATTTGGTAACATTCGTCTGGCTGAACCGATTCTCAAAATTCTTACTTTTGTTTGAAAGCTGGTGCTTCCCGTGTGGTCCCATTTAAATTTAATCAAATCCGGTCCAGTCAGTCTTTGAGATACACACCAATAACTGAATAGAATGGAAGTCGGTATTAAATTTTTCAAATTGTTCTTGTCTCTGAAAACATTGCCTTTCAACGAAACACAGTAATGTTTGCACACTACTGCTGCACGGTTGAATAACTGGCAAAGTTGTGGTACCTCCCCAGGCGGACTCTGCGAAAGTCCTACCACAAACTAAAGAGCTAAATCTGCTGAGCGCAGTGCGGTACTTTAAAGTTTAAAGCTCTGGTTCGTACAACATCTATCATGCGTATATTGCGTATACGTGACGCCCTTCATTCGGCCGAACTCGGGCAGTCACTAGTATATATATATGTCGGAGGAAGCTACAAGTCGGGTTGATTGTTGTTCGCATGTAAAACGCACAATATTATTTGTTTACATTCTTAATAACTTTTAAAATTCTTAATTTAATTTAATTTGTTTTGTTCCATTTTTCTATAGCTTAAAAACCTTACAAATGTAATAAAAGTTAGGAATATTGTAATTTACGTAACGACCAATCAGAGCAGAGCACGTGCCTCGAGTGGGGTCGAGGCGCCATCTTTACTTTAGGAAGGCTGACAGTTTTTGCGACACATTTGAAAGATAGCGACAGATCGAGTTGGATCGTTGAAAAGTATATTCGTTGGTTAAAGTAAGATCGGTGCCCTGAACCCGCTGCTCGGTCTTAACTGTGATTTTTCTTTCGATATTACTATGGAGTGACAAAATATTATTTAACCTAAATTAAAATTATAATAATTATTATTAATAGGCCGCTCATTGTGACACAATTTTTGTAATTATTACAATTGAGTTTTCATATTGTTATGTTTTTGTGAACAATAAAGTATTATCTATCAATCTATCTATCTATAAATCGAATACATGTAAGATATAACGACAGTAAACAATAAAACGTTCAGAAAGGCTCCTTTCGCTTACTCCATATTTGATGTGAATATTGTATGATATCTCCAACAAATACTACTTTCCTCGTACAATAATATTACTGTACCATATAGGAATATAACAAGATTTTAATGCCGTTTCGACGATCACGGATAAGAATATCATTGTTACACTCATTAAAATTTCAAATAGAACAATGTGTATGAAACATCAAAAGAACAAAACAAGGAAAAACGGTCGCATTTTGAATTATATCGGAAATCCAGAAAGTAATGTAAATGGAATGAAGGAAAAATTCAATCTGGTATACGGTAAGTATTGCAATCATTGGGATACCGCAAAATCGTCGTAATGAAAATAGGCTGCGATTTAGCTTGGTGCAATTTAAAAGTGTTTATTATAACGGATGTCCCAAAACTCAACCATAACCTGGTACCGGGCGAGAGGCTAAGGTATACCAATTATGAAAAAAAAAATTAAAAAAATACGTGTGGCACTCGGAGACTGCCGCGGTAAAGCTATTGCATAGCTGTTTTTATCAACTTATGCAATTATAATTTTTTAACCAATGCCATCTAGAGGCGAGTTGCTGAACTAAAGAGACAAGCGTGATATTTCAAAAAGTCATTAAAAGTTCTGCTATTCATCGATAGACGCCAAAACTAAAAAGTATCACCGCTGTGCCGGTCGGAGTGGGGGGTGTTAGGTTATTTTAGTTACGAAATTTCTGGATTCGGTCTCCACGCTCAAGGCCCGCGATAGAAGCTATGCAATAGCTTAAAAATCCATGTCACTTAGCCAAGCGATAAAAGACATTTTTCAAAACCCTTACTGGAACAGTTTATTAGTTGACGCTTATTATGTAAGTTAGTAGTTGACCAGCTGCTACGCACGCTTTGCTCCGGAAATTCCTAAAATGCTTATTTTAAAATTTTAAAATTGGAAACAAGCATATATAAAAGGCATCCAACTGTCAACATTTAAAGTTAATAGGTGCGGCGGTATGCGCTCTGTGTTGATTCATCAGTCAGTCTCAATCAATGCATGAGCGAAGTTTCTCTGCTTTACCTGGCCAAATTGACTTTCATCTGTTCGTATGTTTGTTAGGTTGTATGTTCAGTCGTCCTGAACAGATCGCACTTTTCTACCAATCTTTAGGAAGTTTGCTGCGGTGCTATTTACCGACCAATTTTAATACAAGTACAATTTGAAAAATTTAAGACCGACTACCATTCGATTCAGTTATTGGAGTGTAACTCAAAAACGCCTGGACCGAATTTGATGAAATTTAAATGGGACCACACGGAAACCACCACCAGCTCTCACGCAATAAAATAATTTTGAGAATCGGTTCACCCAATCGAAAGTAATAAGGTAACAAACGGTAAGGTAAAAAAAAAGTACAGTCGAATTGAGTACCTCCTTTCTACATTCAGTACCTTAGTTTTGGAAGTCGGTAGTAAATTTGGTACACATTAGGTACTCGACTTTAAAGAGGAATTGCGAATATGAGCATAATTGTTGAAGGGGTCGTCCGGATAATATTTTGTAAAGTTTGAAAACTGGACCATTTTGATGGCACGGACTGAGAATAATTGCTGCTAATAAGACTGTGCTCGCGAGGTCTACTGTTCGCAGAACTACTACGGCCTTACTTATAAACGCTGCATAACTTTAAATGACGTTATTTAGTACTGCGCAAAGGAAAAATTTTCTGCGCCGTACTAAGTGGAGTTGTTTAAATTTAAGTAACAATATATTTATGGAAAACAACCGTGAAGGTTTAAAAAGTATTTAATATTATTAGATTAGATATTATAGATTATATTACATTAGTAGTTAAAAGTATGATGACATTAGATGTCAGAACGTAAATTACTAATTACTGGTAGTGCCAAACAGGACGATGTTATGCACAAGTGAGCTATGTCAAGTTATGTACTTTGTAGAAGTTGTTTATAAGTAAGGCCGCTAGTGTATAAAGTTTTAAGATACTGTTTGCAGACTTGGGTTTTATGTTGGTAAGTATGGCGCATCTAGTATTCATATAATTTAAACGCGTTATGTGTCCAAATAACACATATTGTATAAACTTAGCTACTGCGTTTTATTGGTCCCGCTGCTATTGTTCTCCCACCTTTCTTTTCTTCTCCCACCTTGATCTTTGAACTGTGCATAAAGCTGAGTACTCAACTGCGATAAAAAAAATATGGTCACGCACAGAAATATTATTGGTCTCATATGTAAATGCCAATTCAGAGCCTGAAAACCAAGGTTTTCAACCAGTGTGTGTTGCCAGTGATGACTTATGGCACTGAGACGTGGTCCCTTACTGTGGGCCTCATTAACAAGCTTGAAGTCGCTCAACGAGCAATGGAGAGGGCTATGCTTGGGGTTTCCCTGCGTGATAAGATCCGAAATGAGGAGATCCGTAGGAGAACTAAGGTCACCGACATAGCTCTCAAAATTAGCAAGTTGAAGTGGCAATGGGCAGGCCACATCGCTCGCAGAACTGATAACCGATGGGGAAGAAAGGTTCTCGAGTGGCGACCACGCACCGGAAGGCGTAGTGTAGGCCGGCCCCCTGCTAGGTGGACCGACGACCTCATAAAAACCGCGGGGAATCGCTGGATGCAGGAAGCGAGTAGCCGGTCCAAGTGGCGTTCTATGGGGGAGGCATATGTTCAGCAGTGGACGTCTTCCGGCTGATAATGATGATGATGATGATGTAAATGAGATGATAACCTTTTGTACGTACACATTGTTACGAAAAAATATGTTTTTGTTATAATTTTTATATATTTATGTATTTTATAACACAGCCAGTGTTACACTGTACTAGACACTATACAAATAGAGTGCGAAATTAGTTATGTACACCATACTTCTTATATTAATTGTATGGAAGCATATGTTTAATTTCATATCAAAACCAACTAATTAAACTTAAATATACCTACTGCAGTATTTAAGAAAATCAGATTATACATATTTACTACAACCAGTTTACACTGTAAAATTATAATAAATTATGATGATTGATGATATGATGGTTTTGTATATTACAGATGGCTTCGTTTTATGTAACATTTCGTTTGGCGCCATCTACTTAAAATATTGGTTTGTAGTACATGCTATGTATCAGAGATGGCGCTGTATGTAAAAAAATATTTTCCCTCTTTTCTTTTAAAATTTTTCCTGAATTTTCTTTACTATAAACCTCACGGAGCCCGAGACCTTTCCAACGAATGTAAAACCGTGGAAATCGGTGCGTGCGTTCTGGAGTTATAGCGTCAGGAAGGAAAACCCGACTTATTTTTATATAGTAGAATAGCAGCGTTATAATTTTTTATAAAATATCAAAATACCGTATTTTCTTGTAACATTTTGTATGCATCGAAATTTTATATAGAGGAGCAGCAGTGAATATTCCCTATATTATAAATAATTAAAGTACTAACTACAAATTCCACCATAATTATACAGCAAACATCAGATTTATACCTTCGTAAGAAACTTTTTTACGATTGCTGTTAAATAGATCTTTAATATTTTTATATTTAATCATGTTTATTTATTTTGTTAAAAAAGTTATACAATATTTATTTAAATATCAAACTGAATATGTGATTTGTTGATCACTTAGGGGGATTCCTTGTGTTACGGCTTCAACAATTTCTAGCTCTACACTTACTAAAACATTATTTAACTTTTAGTCAAATAAGTGTAGCGTAGAAAGAAGTTATTCGTCAATTAAAAAATAACTTAAGTAGCTACTAAAGCTCGCATAGAGCAGCCGTGCGATTCTCTAATGATTCGTCAATGCGCTCGTCGACGAGCTCACCGACGTCAGATACTTTATGAGATATCGCCCTTGTAAGTAAGGTTGTTTTTCCAACGTTTCTTGTCATCTCTTCATTTTTTTCACGGATGTTGTCAAAGATGCAACGAGTTTGCTCTTAGAGAATCACACGGCAGAATAGATATGTAAACTTGTGGCCAATCTAGCTGCACAAAACTATCACTTAAACCGAGCTTACAACTACTAACCGATAATCACTACAGACAAAAGCTATACAAATAATTACCTACTAGCTTCATTTAGCTGTGGTGAAAAATTCTGGGCTCTAACCCACTTATGATTTTTGTGCCACAGCTTTACTAGTTTAAAGTTATTTGTGCGGAGCACTGCTTTTAATTTAGCAGTGGCTTTAAGGGCTATCTATCTCACTCTTATCAATCTATTTAATCGTCCTTCGCCGAAATCATGTTCCACCAAAGTTCAACGTGATGTTACATTTTCCGCAGAGATGAAATGAGCAAAGTGAGCTAGCAATATCGATATCGACACTAATTATATTAGATGTAGACAATTTTATAGAAATATGACAAGTGATAGTATTTTTTTATAATGGAAGTTAATTTTAGTGCATATGCGTAGACGTTTATAGTAGAATGGTATATCCGAGAAAACCATTGTCGAAATAAATCTAAAATAATCACATACATAAATAAATGATGGCGACTATTCTTTGCACTTAATTATTTTAATAACTTAACTTTTTTAAACGCATTCAAGTCCACTGCTTCCTTATTGTCTAGATCATGGATGTACAGACCGCGGCCCGCAGGCCGCATGCGGCCCGCCGGTCGAATACTGGTAGCCCGCCGACAGCAAAAATAATACTCTCGTACATTCGAAAAATATTGAATTCTATTCCAGAATAAAATAAAAAAAAATGTTCGAAAAATAATTTGAATCTCGCGCGCGCGCTATTAAGTGCGCTTATCGGTGCGCCGTGCGTGCGTCGGTAACAGCGGTCGGTAATGTTCGTGCTGATCTCGGTTAAATTCGTTTTCTTCAGGAAGCGCGGCGGCTGGCGGCGCGGCGGCGACGAAGATTTACGCAACAAATTCAACAAAGGAGACTTGCTGAACTTTTACCGCTGCATTGATAAAAACATGAACAAAGAGTTGCGCATAAACGCTCTGAAATGTGCCAGCTTATTTGGTTCTACCTATAAAAAATCGAAACCGCCTTGCAAATGAAAGTTTGGAAGCAGTTTTACGTGTTGCTACAAGTAAATTTGAGCCAAATATAAAAAAGATTGTAAGCACTATGCAATGCCACGCTTCAAATTAATAAATGCTTTTTCAATTTTAATACATTTTTATCAATTCTTTATTGTCTTTAATAACCTATACTTCTGGCGGCCCGCCATCAGCTCATGATTTGCCCGAGTGGCCCCTAGTCTTAATAAGTCTGTGCATCCCTGGTCTAGATAATATGGCCTTAAGTAACAAGACATTTTACTAGCACGTTGATTTTATAGCAGTGAATCTAATAAAGAGATGTAACTCTTAAAAAATCTATTGATTACCATAACATGTCTCAGTACTATTTAAAGTAACATTAAACTTTCTGTTTTTTTTTGTATACAGTGGGCCGAGCACAAATATTTGTGTAACTGTGCAATCATTTCGTTGTCGTTTACAGTACAAACTATAATTTATCTAGCACAACTGCAACAATAAACGTACTATTTGAATAGTTTGAATGAACAGTACACTCATTGCTATGATATTCGGTATGACGTTTAAATTTTCATGCATAACCAGATATCGATACCTACCGTGTCCACATCCCTAATTTTCCCTATTCCCGACCCGGAGGCTACAGCTATAAATCTATTACTTCACAATTAACCCATTGTGGGACCCAAAGTCCCATTAGGATAATTGCCCGAATGTCCCAGATTTACTTTTTAATCTGTATTATAAGATTTCATTTTAGTGGCGAGTGTCGTTAGTGTTAATGAGTTGAGATGGTTTGAAATTATTTTCTTATCTTATTTTTGAGTTCGTAATAATCCATATTCGAAAATCCTTATCCATACCAATAGTATAAGAACGTTTGAAGCTTTGTCATTCTATCTCTAATTGTGTTTGTGTATTTTTTTTAATTTAATTAATTCTAGATGTCTGTGTGTTACCTAACACGCATAGGTAAAAGTAATGATTTTTGTTCATGTGATTAAGTTTTGATGATGTTAATTAAGTTTTTGGAAATTTTTCAAAATAAACTTAATAGGTATTCCCACGAGTAGTACAATCCTAAAATGGAACTAGATGGCGTTGGCGATCCTTAAAACGCGCAAGAGCTTGTCTCAGGACTTATGAAGAGGTATTCGATCATCGTTTGTCTGTTCGTATTCTTTGTTGCGTATGCTTTCGTTCGTTTCATTCTTTATTAATTTATTGGTTTGGTCGTATATGAATCGTAATTTTTTGTCATCGTTGTGTCTACTTTGCCATGGGTCTGTCTACTACTCATATTATTTATTGAGTTGAACATTTGCTTCTGTTTTCTGCTTCTTTCATTTTTAGGCTTTGAATTTTTAGCTAGATATTGATATTGTTCTGGGGAGATGGAAAATTATCTGCATAACAAAATCAATTTAATAGCAAAAAGAGTGAAATTCAGAAAATTTTCTAACATTTTTCCTAGCCCCGGCAGCAGTGTTTTGGGATAGCTGTGGAGGCTGTAATTTACGGTACGGCTCGTGCATTGCGGTTTTGACAATTCTGATGGGGATGGATGACTTGCATCAGACGATGCCTACAATGAATCTTGTCGTTTAGTGCGAATTTTCAATTTTGTTTAAAAGTGCGCGCTAAGTAGCGCATTCAGTTTAAGTTATTCAAAGACATACTCGCGTGATCTACAGCATGCAGAACCTCTAGTTATTATAGTTAACGACGTATAGTAATGAGTAAATTACATTTACTTAACTACATTATTATAATATATAGACTTATTGTTCGCCCATCAGATCCAGAGTCTCCCGACATCCCGATTGGAAACGAGGTACCTACAAACCTTCCCTAACTACCGTATGGTTGCAGAACAATCTGCTTAACCACTTATTAATTTGCAATTTGTTTGAAAATAAATGATAATTATTATAAATCTCGTGTAATTTAGGTACACCTTTGCCAGACGAACTTAAGTTTGCCCAAAATCAAAATGTGTTCATGCACGTTGGGCACCGTTTTTGAACAGTATCAATTCTACCACTAATCTTGGTGAACAAGAGACAGCATTATTTTGTGTTTGAGATAGAACGTAAAAGTTATTTTGAATACGCTCCAACGCACCAACTTTTTAACTTTTGAACGTGCCTCACAATGGCAACTCAGTGTCTTTAAAAAGATTTATGAATGAAACTGACGTATATTTACGTCTCTGGGACGCAAAGGCTTAAGGAATTTATGACTTGCTATTCTACGTGCTCGTAAAATTTCAATTATTATTGGTCTCATGTAATTTTGTTAATTATTATGATATTCTCACTCAAACTTCCATGGCCATCGTCGGCAGTTCCTTTGTAATATTGTTTCTATACCATACATATAATAGTGCCTGTGTCTAGTGAATCGATGGATACCCAAAGAACCAGCCCTTCAGGATACCAGATTTGTCTTACAAACATTATTAGTCTTATTGCTATAGGCGTAGTGAAGTAAAAAAAAAGAAACCCTAATGAATAAATTACGCATTCTATAAGTATTTGTAAGAGCGCCGTACAACGCATGCTACATTTAGCGCAAGCTGTGTTATTGCACGCAGCTCAAAGGCCAAGTCAGTTTGTTATTCATTCCGCACGGGAACGCAGCTCTTATAATCATTAATTTGAGTTCTTTTGCAGTCTTTTGTAGTATCTAATATTCTCTGACATGTTTTACCATCGACCCAACGGACTCAAAGTTCACACGTTAAAATAAACTCTTTTACGTTTTTACCCTTTTTACCTTTCTTATATTTCCGCGTTTTCCAAAACCACCCACTGACCTATACAACCCGATCCTAAAAAAATCTCAGAGCCCCGAGACGGAGTGCCCTAATAAATCACGGCCTGACCCGCACCGAACCCACTATAAATACGTCAGGTGACAATTACTTTGGGCACTGAACGTAAACCACTCGCTTTCATTAGTAAAGAGAAATTGCTTTGAATCAAATTAGGATAAAGTTGGTTTGGAATATACTTCAGAAAGGGCGCAAGGAAATATACTCCATTTTGTGGCGTGAGTCAAAGCACACAAAGGATAATTGTTCTACGTAAAATTTAGTTGTATTGTGAATAGCCATATATTCCTACTCATGGTATTTAACCACGCCATCTCTGTTTTATATGTTAACCTATTAATTTTTCTTCCTATTAATTAGCAATAAAAATTCTATACATACCTACCTACTTAAATTTGTCTGGTTGGTTGGCGCAGTTGGTTGCAACGTTGGTTCTACGTAAAATTATTTGTATTGTGCATGGCCATATATTCTTACTCATGGTATTTAACCCCGCTATCTCTGTTTTATATGTTAACCTATTAATTCTTCTTCCTATTAATTAGCAATAAAAATTCTATACATACCTACCTACTTAAATTTGTCTGGTTGGTTGGCGCAGTTGGTAGCAACCCGTCATTCTTATCCGCTGATCCCGGGTTTGATTTCTGGAATGCGTTCTTTATCCTATTTCTACTTATAATTAGCTGCTAATTAGCCGCGGTTTCATCGGCGTGGCGATGTGTGATAATGATGAAAATAATCCTATGTCCTTTCCCAAAATAATATTATCTATCTCCTTGTTAAATTTCATTATGATCTGTTCAGCCGATAAGCATGATAAGTTAACAAACAGTCAGAGTGACAGATTTACAAACGTTTTTACCATATGTAAATACAGCATACATGCAGAGTGTACAAAAAAAGGTGTAGAAATACTGAAAGGTATGCAACCTATAACTAGGTCGATCCTGTAAGCCCGGGTTTTTTAAAAGAATAGGGTTACGGTAATCTCTGCCTGTCGTAAAAACTGACTAAAAGGGGTCCCTAAGAGCTCGGGTATAGTTGGGAGTGGGGCCCTAACTATCTCATCAACAAGCTCGAGGAAGACGGCGTCATGATGTGGCAATTAACACCGTGCCATCTTTAGAAGAAGGAGATGCGAAATGCTCTCAGAGTCGAGCCAAAGGGCAATATGTCTTGATGGTCCCAGTGTGTTCCTATGGAGATCCTGGGGTCATCAATAAGACATCGAAGAAGGCCACCGACGGGTTATTAGTTTTAGAGGGGGAAAGTCCCACATAACCCGGACGCTCCCCATAGTGTCCGGGAATCTAATAAGGTTTCCCCGCGTAAACAAAAAGGTATGAATAGGTAGTCAGGATTAAGGTGGCAAAGTTTAAATCGCAAATTTTTTTTTTCATGCATAGTAAAAAAAATATCCGCAGGAGTTCGTTGTGATTAATGAGCTCTGCACTGCAATCCCCACGCCACCTACTCATACACCTCTGTCCCACTACTCTGCATGTGCCCTCTTTCTGCGCTGCACACCAAACCAAGCCCCGCTTAGGCCCCTGCTTACCTACTCAACGTTTTGAAGGTCTTTAGCCTAGTTTTTCAGGGATAAACCTGCTTGTGTTAGAAAAGCTTTGGTTACTCATAACTCGGATTTTTTACTACCTCCTGGGACGTAGTAGTTAAGTCCCAATTATATGCAAGCTTCTGCGTGTGTGTTTTTCTACAGACTTCCAAAAAGGAGGAGGTACTCAATTATTTTTATGTTTGTTACCTCATAACTTTAGACAGGGTGAACCGATTATCAAAATTATTATTTATAATATTTGTTTGCAAGCTGGTGCTTCCCGTGTGGTTCCATTTAAATTTCATCAAATTCAGTCCAATGGATTTTGAGTTACATTCCAATAACTGAATAGAATGGAAGTCGGTATTAAATTTTTCAAATTGTACTTGTTGTATCACTACACCTTTTTGTTACTTACCATACAATACTGGAGCTAGGTCGACAACTTCGGCTAATTACGTGAGTAAAATCGGTTTTGATATTTCATAAATACTACTTTTTACTACTACTGAGTTTAGTGGTCTGTATTTTGGAAGAATAAGGACACCTTGTAGCATAATTCATTCGATCCAAATTCAACTATTCATATAGTTAACGCACGCTTTAGTAAACAATGTCTAGGCTTACCATTGAATAAACAAGTATTTCCAATTTAACAACTAGCACACTCGAACTACGAAAGTCGAGGCAACGGAACAGTTGTTGACAATTACTTTGCGCCTTGCCCTATTAAAATTTGCTGGTGGACCAACATTGAGGTTGTTACCCCAAGTTTGTTATTGATGGAGGCGCAACATCGTAGTGAAAGGTCGACATACCTTAAACGGTTTAGTTTTGGAGTATTTAAGTAAATACGTGAAAATTTGATATTTCGGAACACAGATTGAAGAAAGCTAATTGGCTAAGGAAACTTAGGGAATTCCGCGTACATTCTATTCAAATAATATGACCAACACACAATTTTTCAGTTTATAATATTATTTTGACGGTTTAACTTACGCACTCGCGCATCCGGCTGCGTCTGCGCTTGTACACCTTCATGTTTACTGAATTAACCTTTATTTATACTTTGACAGACTGTGTAGGGACTATCGTATGAATCTATAAGTCTTATGGATACAAAAAAACACTTTTTAATTGGACTAATGTAGTAAAACATTAAAATGAAGAAATAAAAAACTAAAAATGATCTTGCTTCTCGAAGCGGTTTCCTCCTGACAACCTTTGAGTGGAAATAATATATTTTAGAGGGAGTAGTGGGTAATTATGTGAGCGTAAATATACAAAACGGTTATGAGGTACATAAATTATAAATCATAAATCAGTAAACACAAAAACAGTGGTAAGCACATTTACATATCTCATGTAGGTAACATATCGTCCGAACATGTTTTTTACTAACATAGCATACACATTTTATAATAGATTTCATTTATATACTTAATCAATGTTCATCATTCATTCCAATGTCCAAATAATTTACATGTCTATTTAATTTATATAATATAAAAAAAATATGAAAATGTCTAATAAATAAAGCAACACTACCGAATTAATTGTATATTAATTATACATACAAATTGAAGTACTAGTAGTAGAAGTAGAAGTAATGATAAAGAATATTATTTGAATATATACACAAATTATTAAACATTATATATATATATTTAAATGATGTATACTGTATAGTTGAAATACAATATTAATATATATATAATTTAGAGATATTTTAGTGAGTTAGTTTTATTGTAATAGGTAGATTTATTTTATTACAGTAACTTTGTACTTAGATTAAATTTTCGTTTATGGGCCTGATATCTTTTATCTTTAAGTTTTATAATTATTTGACATTAATATTATTTAATTTAATTAACTAATTTCAATTGCAGTCTATTAATTTATAAACATTTAAACTGTATTTTTTTCTGTTTGAAACTGTCATTGTAATGTATTTAATTTTGGTATGCCAGTTATTGGTGAAGCATGCTGAACCTATCGAACAGCTTATCAACTTTATTGTACTATGTTTCGTGCAAATAAACAAATATAATATTAAAATTACAAGAATACAAGAGCTCCACGCACTTGTTCTCACCTCAAAGACTATTCACCCGTGTATTTAGCGGGATCCCTTTTTTTCGCGAATATTTTTTTGTCATAACTTATTTGGCATAACACGTTACGCAGATTTTTTGTCATAATCCTAGTTTGACATAATTGTTTTTGGCATACTATTTCAGTAAGCATACATATAGTTTAAGCTAATATATTTTGCTCTAATTTTGATTCGCATAAAGTTGTAAGGCATAATGTTTGTTCCTCTAATATGTTTAACCGTCCAATGTTTAACCCGACTTGAACGTCCGGTCAACCAAACATAACTTTCGTAAAGCCGCCGTGGCATACAGGTCTAAAACAATTCAAGATTCTATTATAAATGTTAACTATTCATATATACAATAGATTTCAGCTAAAGTTTTGTGTTTTTGATACTGTAAAGGACCTGCTGTGCGTTTCTCTAAGAACAAACATCGTTGCATCATAGACAACATCCGTGAAAAAAACGACGTGATAACAAGAAACGTTAGAAACACAACCTTATATACAAGGGCGATATCTCATAAAGTATTTGACAACGCGGTGAGCTCGTCGACGAATCATTAAAGAACCGCACGGCTGGATTAAATTTTTACATGACAAATTATCATTTGAAAGGTCCCAGCCGTGCGATTCTCTAAGAGCAAACATCGTTGCGTCTTTGACAACATCCGTGAAACAAATGAAGAGATGACAAGAAATGTTGGAAAAGCAACCTTATGTGCAAGGGTGATATCTCAAAGTATTTGATATCCGTGAGCTGGTCGACGAATCATTACAGAATCGCACGGCAGATCAAACGACACGCACTTGTTTTTTGAATTGTTTGCAAGTATGTTCGTTTTTGGTAGTGTATTATTTAGTGAAAATAAAATAAAAAATAAAAATAAAATAAAGTATTAAATAAGGAAAGTCTTATGATCTTATGATCCTACTAAAATATGTTTTTAGACAACTGCCATTTTGTTTTGGTGACAGTGTTCGTCTTTCAGCTTTATACTGACTTATTTTGTACGTTTAATTAATTGCATCGTTTCTAGCATTGTTTTTTTTTCATTATTACAATACCAGTCGTAAATTTGCTAAAATTATACTAAAAGTTTTTCCATATTCAGTGCCACGCAGAACGTTACAGCTCTGGATGACACTGCAACTATTATTAATAATACCCATCACCAGAGCTGTAACATTCTGCTTGGCACTGTACTGCGCCCATCATTCCAAAACGTCAAATCATCAGTCACATTCACGCACGCATACACACACACACACACACACTTGACGGCCTGCGTGGATGAATACGATTATAGGCAGTTGTTGTTTTTGTGTCAATGATACCACATTAAAAGCTTGATTAAAAGTTACAGTTGCCTACAACTTTAAATCAAGTTTGAGTTGAATTTTTCCCTTTTAATTCCATCGTCTGTGGCATTATTGAGGTCGTCACTTGTACAGGTGGCACAAGGGACAAACGAACAAATGTGACACCGTTTGAATGGCGAACCCGCAATCACAAAGAGTTTGAGTGAGGTCAAGGTCAAGGTCTCTACAGCGGCCAACTTGCGTCCTCAGTCAGTTTATGGACTTCTAAATAGGACACGGAAGATCATAGGCACTACTAAAGACTAATCCTAAAGTGACAACTGGCTCTCAAGGAACTGCCGGAACTGAACCTTAATAGGTTTTCAAACTTGGACTCTCAAGACCTGCCAGGAGACGTAGCTTGCAGAAGAGTTGTAAGAAGTGCTCTGCCGCTATGATGTGGATATCATCATGATATATATGTGGATACATCACGTATATTCTTCCTTCCCTTATTCTCTTCTCTCTATTTTTAATACCTCTTTTTTAAATGCAATGTAGTAGTTTTAAACCTTTTAAAAAGACGGGCAGGTCGTACGCGTGAGGCATTACGTTTGCCCATGATAGTTGCAGTGTCACCCAGAGTTTAAAACAGCAGTTTTGCAAAGCACTGTACTGTGCTGGTCATCCCGAGTCTTTTTCGTCCAGTAATTTCACTTGCTACAGAACTCTTCACACCCTAACACAGAAATGCTTGCGCACTATTGCTCCGTGGCAGGATATATGGCACTGCGATGGTACCAATTACCAACCAAGACAGCCTCTTGCTCAAGAGGCCTACTAACTAATAAATGAAAGATACACAGATAAAGGAATGCAGCAGGCCTGATTAATCAAGAATTTATTATTATGAGGCGGACCCGTGCGCCACGCATGCCTCTCGCGCCTATGTACCTACCTAGTTAACTTTTCAATTTTTACTCTTAATGTACGAACCCAAAATAGTTTAACTAAAGAAATATATTTGCATTAAAAACTCATATCTGTGTCATATGAGTTTTGAATGCACAAAAACTGAAAAAGGCAAAAGTTGTGTTGACTGAACAGGTCGGTCAAAAGTAGTTTTGTTTGAAAATCATGTTACGGCTAAAATCTGAAGTGCGGTCACACCTACTTTTATATAATTAGACCTACCTATCTTTGGTTTTAACTAGGTTATTTGAGCATCTAGTCAGCGTGATAACGTATAAATTTTTCCTCTTAATGTACGAACCCTATATAGTTTCATTTGGGAAATATATTGCATTCAAAACTCATATCCAGTTAAAAGTACTTTTAACTGAAAAAGGCAAAAGTTGTGTTGACTGAACAGGTTGGTCAAAAGTAGTTTTGTTTGAAAACCATGTTACGGCTAAAATGCGAAGTGCGGGCACACCTAGTTTTATATAATTAGAGCTACTTATCTTTGGTTTGAACTAGGTTATCGGAGTATCTAGTTAGAGCAGTCACGATACGTGCGACGACTGCGAACAGTGAACTTAGGTTTAATGGTGACCACACAAGGGCTTTTGCATAAGAGGCCTACCAACTTTAGGTTGAGTTTCCTCGCCTCTTACGATTGCGGAGGAAAATTCTACTCTGTCCCTCACGGCGAACAAAAAACCTCTGCCATGTTTAATGTTCATGATCAAAAGAAGGTAAGCTTTACCCGCTAATAAATGAAAGTGTCAACCCTATTTCATTAGAGTTGTACAAACCCTGTGGGCAGAACGCAAACGTATTTGTTCTAGGAGTTGAATTATGTTAAGCCGCCACCTCCCTGTAATTATATAACTTGTTGATATGAAGCAAAAATAAACATAATTATAATTTAGTTTTCATCTTATAATTGAGATAACACGTGGGTGTTGTTAATTTAGAAAATTGCTTGAGAGGACCCTCGTCACGTGTATGAATATTATCGTACATAAGAATAATGAATGAATTGTCTTTTAAGGACTGCTACGCGTTCGCGTAGGTTTGACCTTCGGCCTTGCCATGGCCTCCCAACTTTTCTTAATTTTTTTTGTAAGAAATTTTTGCGTAGTATTAGAATTATAAACGCAAATTGGATGGTAGCAGCTGGATGAGAAAAGCCGGAGATCAAGCTCAGGAGCGTGCATTACAAGATGCCTATGTCCATCAGTGGACTGATACTGGCTGATGATGAAAACGTTAGCTCAATGTTCTGTCATGTCTGTTGTCACAAGCATTCGGAACACTATACACGCGTGCGAATTGTCTGTGTCATATATGTGTGACATTCGGATTCGTAACTGTAATCATGGAAAGGAATCATATTTTGTTACAGAAATAAGTAATCAATTGTTTTATATAATTATATAGAAAAGGTTTCGCAAACAAATTTTCTGTAACATTTAAAAACGACGGGTCCTAACTGAAAATTAAACTTTTACGGCGAGACCCGTAAAGTTATGAAGACTTAATAAAAACGGTTTCTACCTGAACCAACTCTACCAGACAAAAGAGAGAACCGACCTGAGCATTATTAAATCCGCTTAATTTTCCTTATGAAAATATTTATTTAAGGGAACCCCAGACGAAAATAGCCGACAGTGAATAAGTAAACAGTGTTTGGCACAGATAAGGCATGTTTCTGCGAGCTTTGGACAGACTGCCTAATGATATTAAATGCTCGCACTACCCTCGATTGCTTCAGATCATTTACTGGTGTATCGAAAATAATATAGCATATGCTTATATAAGTCTCTTTATTGACTTGATTTGCTTTACAACAATATAACCAGAACTGAGGCCGTAGCACAAACAATTTGCGAAAAAGTATTCATACCTCCCCGCGCCGGACCCCAGCCCAGGCCCTGCTGAACCTGCTTGGTATTAGAAAAACTTTCGTTACTCATAACCTACTTGGAATTTTCACAATATCCTGGGACGCAGTAGTTAGTTCTTAATTGTGTGCAAGCTTATGTGTGGTTTTAGTATTACTACAACTTTTTGTTAACCTACCTGCCTAGAGCGGCTCGGAGATTAACATAAAAAACAAAAGAAGTTCTAGACGTTTATTAAGCCCAGAGTACAGACAGATTATACGATAGACTATCTGGTTACGGAGACTTATCCCAGATTAAGCAGTCGTCTGAAGTCCTCGACGAGATGTTGATGGTGCAGCAAACGGGAGAAGACAGTAGCGTTGACCGGAATACGGGCAGCCGCAGATTTTCAGCAGCAGCCGGGTTTAGCGCAGACGCCCAGCGTGATTCAGAGTCCTGTGGTAGGCAGCGACAGGCCATGCCAATGCCAAAGCCATGCCCATGCCAAAGCCAATGCGATGTGCGCAGTTACTGGCCAGCATTCTAGCCAGAAGAAATTCTAGCCAGCGGTAAGTAACCATGCTTAACGACACCACCACCATACCATAGATGGACAGTTAACATCACTTAACAGGTTTCTTGATATCGAACACTAGTTGTCAACTCTCGTTTCCGAACATTCCGAACCTAAACTAACATTTACTTCATACCTACTACTACTTCACTTAATTAATGACGTCAAATCTTCAACTCTCAAAAGCTGCATACACCGTAAATTTTACCTCAAGTCGAAAACTTAATATTTCTAGGGCATGCATTATGCAGGAGAAGGCTGTCAGAGAACTCATTACTTTGCGATTGTACAAGAGAGGTTGTTTATGGCTATTATTTTAGATGTGACTTGTATTAAGTAATTTTACTTACCCAGTTTTGAAATTTTAGAGATACGGTTTTACATCCTTGGACGGGGTTCGATCTCGCGTTTTTTGAGCATCCGTGTCAGATACCACCACTATTAATAATTAGCAATGGAAACAAATACATTATTATAACTTATATTATATTATTATTAAGTGTGTTTACACTAAATTATGTAGGAAAAAAACTCATCAAAACTAATGTGAACTTAGAAAAAGTATCGATTTGCATGACAGCGGTGCGGTCAGCTGAACCACAGGTATTCCTTCACCTGGTTATTTATATCCTTGCTATGTTACAGTTGCATCATGTAATGTTATTTTATAGAGAGATGTAAAACTTTAGGGTTAGGGTCAATGACATTTACACAGGACAAAGTGAAAGTACACTTTCACGAACTTTGCGTCAGTGTAAATATCACCAACTGCTGTTAATTTCTAAGGGCAGCGCCCGCAGCCAGCAGTCATTTGTTTCCTTTTGCCACTATCGCCGCAAAACTTTGAGTTGGACTTGTCGACTGATACGTTTTGTATTATTAGTAAAGACATCACTAAATCATAGAGCAGTGAAGTGTAGAGATTTGTTTTTGAAGTGTGTGAAATACACTAAAGTGTAATAAAATATTTACATACATATTATATAAAAAACCCGCCAAGTGCGAGTTGGACTCGCCAAGAAAGGGCTCCGTACCATTTTCTATAATTATCGTCCGACTCGCACTTGGCCGGTTTTTCGTATTTATTGTTATAGCGGCAACATAAATACAACATTTGGGAAAATTTGTCTATCTATCACGGTTCATGAGATACAGCCTGGTGACAGACGGACAATGAAGTCTTAGTTATAGGATCCCGTTTTATCTTTTGGGCACAGAACCCTAAAAATGAACTCAATAGTTTTTAAGCTTTAAGCAGTTCCCACCATAGCTTAAGACGAATCTAGTTAAAATGTTCATTGGGACGTTTGGATATAGAATCCTCATGAACACAAATCTAAATCTAAAAAACGTACGGACCAAAGTCTGTAGTGTTGTAGTTTTTCTAATACAAAAAAAGACGTGTGGCACTCGAAGACTGCGGCGGTTAAGCTATTGCATAGCTGTTTTTATCAACTTATGCAATTATTATTATTTAACCAATGCCATCTAGAGGCGAGTTGCTGAACTAAAGAGACAAGCGTGATATTTCAAAAAGTCATTAACAGTTCTGCTATTCATCGATAGATGCCAAATCAACTTATGCAATTATAATTATTTAACCAATGCCATCTAGAGGCGAGTTACTGAACTAAAGAGACAAGCGTGATATTTCAAAAAGTCATTAAAAGTTCTGCTATTCATCGATAGATGGAGTCGGAGTGGGGGGTGTTAGGTTATTTTCGTTACGGGATTTCTGGATTCGGTCTCCACGCTCAAGGCCCGCGATAGAAGCTATGCAATAGCTTAAAAAACATTAGATAGCAACTACCCATTAAACAAGCATGTTTAACCTGATTATTATTTATTGCGCTCGCTTCAGCACGTTTACCTGTCTTAAATACAAAGCTACTGTTCGTATGCCCACCACAGCAGAATGATTTACATGGTGCCGTGCGGTCGGCCAGGCTGGAGCCAGGAGCTCAACTAATATAAATATGAACGTAAAAAGATGTGGGTATAAAACTTCCAGCAAATAATGAATCAGTGTTGTTTATTTCAATATTATTGTGAGTTCATACAAGGGCTTTTACATAATCAGCCCGTTGTGTTCCCAGTGCTGGGACTCGAGCCTTCCTCGCAGAGAGGAGTTTGGCCATAATCCACAACGTGGGCCCAGTGTGGCTTGGCGGATAGGCTAGTGGCCAACCACATAGAATAACGACTGTTGTCCAAAGACAAACAACCGAGACCGACGGCTTAACGTGCCCTCAGCACCGAAGCGCTCAGTTGAATATTGACACTAGCACACAACTCTTGACCGTAACAAGCGTTGCTTATACTTATGCTATGCTTACATATTACGTTTTTATCTCGCGTGGTGATGGATGATGATGATGATGTAAAGTATCCTGTGTTAATCCAGCGCCTCATCTACCACCATACAAAATTTCATCAAAATTGCTCCCGGCGTTTGAGCGTGAAAGAGTAACAAAGATCCAAACATCCATTCCCACTCACGAAATTTCGCGTTTATAATATTATATAGTAGGAGTTGGATATGTACGAGTATTATATTTGTATTGTGTAATGTAACTGTTAAGTAGTTATAACCATAGATAATTAAACGGAATAATTATATAGTATAACATACAGTGCATCAGTCTTTAAACTAATATATTCGCAGCACAGCAACAGTATTGATTTTTCATGAGAACTGTGCGGTCGGCGGTCGGCCGACTGCCGGTATCTCCTTACCTATACTTATGTCCAGTGTCCAAGATTGAAGATTCATCTTGAAATGTTACTTTAGCGTGGGTATAAGATGTAAGGGTAATAAAAAGTTAAGATATCATCATATCATTTTCCAAGGAATAGGGTATATTTTTTTTTATTATTCTTCCACACTACAGACTCTTTGGTCCGTACCTTTTTTGAATGTTTTTTATATTACATTTTCATGGAGATTCGTTCTCCAAACATGACAATAAACATTCTTAAGATATGGTATATATTTTTTTTTGCCAATGCATAAATCTATCGCTAGTGAACAATATTTCCTAATTTTATACTTATATGTACGCTATTGGCCAGAAGTACTGGCCTCAGGTTCACGCCTTTGCCGTATCCTTTTAGCATAGCCTTCACGATCTCTTCATTTCGGTCTTTTATCGCCATTTTGAATAGGGTATATTCGTAATTTGTAGTGGTAGGACAACTGCAGAGTCCGTATGAGGAAGTACCACACCTATGACAGCAGTGTGCAAACATTACTGTGCTTCGGTTTAAAGGGAAATGTTTCTAGAGAAGTTACGGAAAGCGGTTTTACATTGTAAACCTCAGGGTGACGAATGCAGTGCATTGGCATGCAGGTTTAAAACTGTTGTAGTTGAATTTATGAATGGCACCGAATTGATATGGGCAATCGTGACGCTTAACATCATGCGAACAACTTGCCCACCAATTATCATTATACATTTTTCCTTACGTAACTGTACAGTGACTTTATTATAAAATTGCAACAAAATTGAGATTACGAATGATTTAAGCAACATTTTAATTTTCGCCGTGTTTTTATACAAACTGCTACTCAGTTGTCAAACCCAACATTTTATCCAACCTGGAATATTTACACGGGGTAATTTCAAACTGTTGCTGTGTTCACTTGAAATCAATACCGAACGTACGAGTAAGAGTGATGCCCCTTTAGTGCGTTGCGTCGCGTCGTCGCAACAGTTCAATGAATTGTATGCCACATCTGCGTTGCGTCTGTCACGTTACAACGCAAGAGGTTACGCACGCCGTCGCTGTTATAGCGAAGCTTCTCAGTTCAGCCTTAGAAGCAATACTTTGCCCTTCTAGCAGTGGAACACAGTGCGTCGCACCGGAACTCAGACAGCACAGCGAATCACCTTCCCTCCCGCCTCATCTCTTGTCCTTCGATCCGTTGAAACGTCGCGTGCGACGTCGCGAAACGCTGGGGCATCATCATCATCATCATCTCAGCCGTAGGACGTCCACTGCTGGACATATGTCTCCCCCATAATTTTCCAAAAGGACCAGTTGGAAGCGGCCTGTATCCAACGTCGTTCAGCGACCTTTATCAGGTCGTCTGTCCACCGTGTCGGTAGACGACCTACGCTGAGCTTGCCGGTCCGTGGTCTCCATTTCAGAACCTTTCGGCCCCATCGGCCATCTGTTCTGCGTGCTATGTGCCCTGCCCACTTCCAATTTAACTTGCTAATCTTCTGGGCTATGTCGGTGACTTTCGTTCTTCTACGGATCTCCACATTTCTGATTCGATCACGTAGAGAAACCCCGAGCATAGCCCTCTCCATAGCTCGTTGTGCGACTTTGAGCTTATCTATGAGGCCCATAGTAAGAGACCACGTTTCAGTGCCATAAGTCATCACTGGTAACACACATTGGTCGAAGACTCTTGTCTTGAGGCACTGAGGTATTTTAGACGAGAAGACTTCGCGAAATTTCCAGAACGCTGCCCAGCCGAGATGGATTCGACGATTGACTCTTTCTCGAATAAGGATCTACCTAGTTTGACTGTCTGTCCCAGGTAGATGTATTCGTCAACAACTTCGAGAACTGAGTTCCCAACTGATATTGGGGTAGGCACAACATTGGCATTAGACAACTGGGGCATGTCACAAAATATATATGTAAAACGTAACGCAACGATGGAGCATCACTCTAAGTCGCTATTAACGCTGTAAGCATGTAATAGATCAGACAGACAGAGAGCCCGCATCACTGTAAACCGCAGCTATCCCGTCAGCGTTTAGATCTATAAATTATCGCTGAAATGTAGCTTGAACCAAAGGAAATCCGTGGGTATGCTTGCGAGATTATTTGCAATTAATTAACGAGACGGACAGGTAATGCATGAACATATAATAAACAAAACCATACCAATTATACTTATATGTAGCGATTCGCTTCTGCAGACCAAACCAGAAAAGAAACCAAACTAAACAATTGAACTAAATATGTTTTTTAAATTATGATAGTTAATATTCTGTTCAATTTATAGTCTTAAAACGCTGCTAATGACATTTCTGCCGTGCGATTCTCTAATGATTCGTCGATGCGCTCGTCGACGAGCTCACCGATGTCAAATACTTTATGAGATATCCCCTTGTACATAAGGTTGTTTTTCCAATGTTTCTTGTCATCTCGTCATTTGTTTCACGGATGTTGACAAAGATGCAACGTTGTTTGCTCTTAGAGAATCGCACGGCTGATCTATTGTGGGTATGTTTAGCGCTAGTCGTCATGTAAATTCGTATAATAAATTCTATACTAATATAAAATTACCTGCAATTGGATAGAATAATAATGTATTTAGAATTGCCGTTCCTGTTACGGGAACGTGGATAAATATAAATATGGATACATATAAACGAAAAAAAAAAATACTACACCTATAGGGCGTTTATTAATAAACGTAGCGTAACCCTGCGTAACATGCTTTGTCTTGCTTTCACGCGTGACATTTACTGCAAGCGAAAAATTAACAGATAGATGTTTTAACTACTCCGGGTGTAAGCCAAGTTTATTAATAAGGCTGATAGAGTTTAGAGAATGTTAGATTTTCGCTAGTTTGCGTCGGAGTTCTGTCTATAGCAGCCTGTTCATATCCATTTCTGGATGTAGGCCTCCTCCAATCTCTACGGTCTTGAGCTTTTATCATCCAATCACGACCTGCGTGATGAACTCCGACGTCTATCGTCTATAGATAGACATCGGAGTTCTGTACAAGCTAATTGCTGCTATTTTGATAGTTTTTGATCACTGTCTCACCTATGGGCCTATCACGAATTACTGCGTCAGTGTAACGTAACGTGTCGTTCACGCGAAACTGTACAAACTGTCAGTTATCTAGTGCAACTGTGACACAGATAGTTTGTACGCCGAAGTAGCGCGTTGACGCTTACGGTACGAATATCTTTTCGCTAATTGGTTTGTGCCACGGCCTCTAGTGGTCATGAGGCTTACTACCGAAAACGAACTACGACGTTTCGTTTGAAGGATTTTGCGATTTCTACTATAAAAGTGAAAAAGCACAAATACAGTAAAGGGTGATGAAATGTCATGACAGGTTAAAGTAATTATGATAAGTTTTTAATGTTAAACTTGTGATGACTTATGAAATCGTAACATAATAATAGTATAATTTGAAAAAAAAATAATTTGGGTGTGTATAAACCGTCTTATAAATATGAATATTCTTTTTAGAAATTGAATAATATTTATAATAAAACATATACAGAACATATAATAGGTACAAAATATAACACATCTAAGTATTATAAAACTATGACAATTGCTATAGTCTTATCTATGTATAATTATGAGTAAATGTTTTTGTTCATATGGTCGATCAAACAATAAATACTAATAATAAAACACTCTCCATAGCTCGTTGACAACTAGTCCAACGAGCTATGGAGAGGTCTATGCTCGGGGTTTCTCTACATGATAGAATCAGAAATGAGGAGATCCGTAGAAGAACGAAAGTCACCGACACAGCCCAGAAGATTAGCCAGTTAAAGTGGCAGTGGGCAGGGCACATAGCACGCAGAACAGATGGCCGATGGGGCCGGATGGTTCTGGAATGGAGACCACGGACCGGCAAGCGCAGCGTAGGTCGTCCACCGACACGGTGGACAGACGACCTGATAAAGGTCGCAGGACGACGTTGGATGCAGGCTGCTTCCAACCGGTCCTTTTGGAAAATTATGGGGGAGGCATATGTTCAGCAGCGGACGTCCTACGGCTGAGATGGTGATGATGAATAAAACACACTACCTAAATACAAAAATAAGCATGTCAAACCTGTCATTACATTTAATCTCCCTTGACTGTTTTTGTGCTCATTCACATTCATAGTAGAAAATCCGAAATCCGTCAAACGAAACTTCGTACTTTGTTTTTGAGAGTAGCTCTCCTGTATTGATGCAGTCGAGATGTGAGACGCAAGATATCACATGCTTAGAAGATATCAATTCACTCTTAATTTGATTTATTTTGATATTAAACTGGCCCATATTCTCCTCCAATGTAACATAAAGTAAACTCTCCCTAAATTTCAATATCGTCCGAACTTTAGGACGAACTGTCATCATAAAATTGTTGCAAAACAATATTTTCGTTTCGTCCTAAAACGACAAGAACTAGGCCGTTCCAATTTCGCAGCGTTCCAAAATTGTGTGGTCACAAAAATTTTATTAAAATGAAGGAGGCACCTTCGTCATATACGCGTCTACATAGCCGTAGAATAATTTCTGCTACGCGTGAATATGATGCTTTGAGATTTTTTTACAGAACATTTCACTCCTACTTGTTTCACAGTTATGTCACATGGGTTATGTTGTATGTCCCTACATCATTATTTTAATACTAGCTATGCGCCCCAGTTTCATACGGAGATGCGTAAAAATGATTCACACGATTGTTTGGATAGAAAAGGTATCCAACATTCTCTGCACATTTAAGAAAAATAAGAAAAATGAGAAATCGACAAACTGACAAAGTGAGTTTTTGATTTAATCTTAACCTTATATATAAAAATGAACCCCTATTTCTCCTGGTCACAGTCTATAACTTGAGAACGGATGGAACAATCTCGCTGATTCTTTTTTTGTTGTGTTAATTATTGTCAGTTCTGGAAGAAAAACCAAGAGAAGGATGGGAGGTTTTTTTTATTATTATTATTATTATTATTATATAATACCTACCCCTATTTATTATGGGGTATCATTGAATGCAGTTATTTTAATTTACATCGTTACAATCACTTTGATTCTAACTTATGTCTACTTACTAGCTAGGCATGCCTATGCGTCATCCTTGGCATTGACTGACTTTGCAAAAGCCTTGCGTTGACTGATACCACGCAAGGCTTTTGCAAATAAATAAAGCATGCATGGGAAATAACACCATGCACAAAATACAAAGTGCGTTCCCATTCCTTAATATCTAAGTTGACAGCTACACTTATGTATACGTGAAGGCTTGGACACTAGGTCCAGGAGAACTACCTAACTATTAACATTGTGCTCGGTCTTGCTACACATAAATTGTAGTCACCTGCTTATATAAATTTGGCTATTCACTCGAACTGAAACTGAATATGCCTTCAGCGGAGCCGAATAATAAGACACATAAATTGATTACATAATTAACTAGAATAATCAATCCAGGATTATCTTTGATTTAACTAGCGGATTCTTAGTAATTTCATTTATTAAACTAAATTTTATTTATTTATATTATTTAGAATTTTGTGTATAATCATTCCTTTCTCTATAGTTAGTATGTCACCACAGCCACCACTAGAAAATGCCGGAGAGCATCTGTTCATTGAAATAGTTTTATCCCACAATAAAGTGCTTCTTGGAGTCTACTATAGCCCATCTTTACGTATCAATTATTTTTCTTCTTTCGAGAAACTTTTAGTTGATTTGGTGCCCTCTTATGAGCACACCATTATTATGGGGGATTTTAACACTTGTCTCCTAAAAAAAGATGCTCGATCCTCTTTGCTAGAGTCTATAATTTCTTCATGCAACATGCATATTCTTCCTCTTACAGCTACTCATCACTCTCCAAATTTCACTCCCTCCCTTCTAGACCTTATGAGTGGCTATACCCTTTAGCAATAGTGTAAAAAATCTAGGTCTGATTCTAGACCAATCTCTAACATGGGGTCCCCAAGTTGAGGCTGCAAGTCGTAAGTTATTTGCTTCTGCGGGTTCCTTGAGAAGACTCCGTAATTTTTTACCAATAAATAAATTATAAATAAATAAATATTCAACATACAACTATCACATATAATATAATATAATATAATATAATATAATATAATATAATATAATAGCCACTAAAGTGTCGCTTGCGCAGTCTCTATTGCTCCCTGTCTTAGATTATGCCGATGCCTGCTATCTCGACCTCACAGAGGACCAGCCAAACAAACTAGAGCGTCTCCAGAACTTTTGTATCAGATTCATATTTGGTTTGCGCAAATATTATCACGTTTCACAATTTCGTACTAAGCTCAGATGGCTTCCCATACGTCTTCGTCGGAATATTCATATTTTTTCTCTTTTGTACAATATTTTATTCAATCCTTCATCCCCGCACTACCTTAAAGAACGCTTTTCCTTTTTAACTCTTCGGGTACACACACACTTAGGTCATCAGAAAATCTCTCTCTCAAGGTGCCTCCACATTCTAGCTCCTTTTATGCCAAATCGTTCACCGTCCAAGCTGTTCGTTTGTGGAATACGTTGCCGGTCTCAATTAGACGCGCGGAGACACTTCCTGCCTTTAAAGACCAAGTAAAGAGGCTTTACCTCTCAAGTTGATTCAATGTTATTTTTGTTAGTCGCTTGCATTTAAAAATTTATATAATATTATATGAATACGTTTCTTATAAATATGTTTTGGAATGTGTATATATTTATATATGTAATATATATGTATTTATTTATTTATTTGTTATAAATATTTATGTATTTATATTAAGTTATGTTTGTGTAGTTTATGTAATTTTAATATTATTTAGGTTTACTTTTGACGTTGTTTTTCAAATACATTGCCGTCTATTCGTGTATCATAATTTCTCTCCATCCAAAGGTTGTCTGGAAGAAATCGTTTATAAGCGATAAGACCGCCCATTGTACAACAGTATTGATAATTGTATATTAAATGTATCCACGTTTGTTTTATGTACAATAAAGCGTTATCTATCTATCTATCTATCATTCAACTTACTGAAACCTACAGATAGCAGTTGTTGTAATAAAATTAGATCAAAATAATAAATCAAGTAAGCTACCAGGTAAAACAATAATAAGTTAAGGATGGGAGGTTAGAGCAAGGCCCAAGGTCGAGCCTACTACTCGAACAAAGTCGCGGGTAATCGCTAGTATTATATATACTTCATCTGTACTCTGTACGTATTTTTGTCATCTAAATCCTCCTAAACGGCTGGACAGATTGAATGAAATTTTGTTTGTATATTTCAATGAGTTCTTGGAAGGTTTGAAAACACAATTGTACCCGGTAGGTGGAGTTGCTGTTGGTATGTCACGATCTTTTTTCGAAGGCGCTGGCGGGCTGGCTATTTTAATATATATTTTGTCACATTAGATAATGGTTGGGTTATGTTGTATAGTTGAAATAATAATAATTTCATGACCAAAACTTCAATGATGATAAGTGGCACGACATTCACTGAACATCTAAATGTGATAGTAAATAAAGTCAATATTAAGCCAACAATCAACTATAAAGATGCCATCTATAAAGATGCCATCTATAAAGATGCCATCTATAAAGATGCCATCTATAAAGATGCCATCTATAAAGATGCCATCTATAAAGATGCCATCTATATTTTTAATACTTTGTGAAAAGT
Organism: Selenia dentaria; assembly: GCA_917880725.1. Classification (NCBI taxonomy): domain Eukaryota; kingdom Metazoa; phylum Arthropoda; class Insecta; order Lepidoptera; family Geometridae; genus Selenia; species Selenia dentaria. The sequence continues at coordinate 30,212,839 of OU862885.1, read as the reverse complement.
TCTCATACTCACTTTTCAGATCCATCATTAGACTAAATAATACCTATAGTACTATTAAAGTACTAGTTGCGCCCTGCGTTTACCCGCGTGGTGATGGATGATGATGATGATGATGATGAAAGTATCATATATGTTAATCGAGCGCCTCATCTACCTCCATACCAAATTTCATCTAAATCGGCCAGCCGTTTGAACGTGAAAGAGTAACACATTTCCATACATCCATACTCACAAACTTTCACGTTTATAATATTAGTATGGTTATCACCGAAGATAGGTTGCCGTGCATAACATAAATTTTTCTCGGTATTGTACTGCCCAACACAATCGGGGTTCATTTAAGTTTAAATTCACAGTGCTCTACAAATCTGAGCTAATATTTGACTGCGGCGGTAGTTGGTGCCAATCAAAGTAGTCGCTTGCCCAAGAGGCCTTTCCTTGGCCTTTCTTTGGCCTTTCAAGGATCCAAAAGTTCTAATACCAGTATACAATAGCATAGTTCGTAGTATTCTAGAATTTAATAGCTGTATATGGTCACCTGGTTACGCTGTCCACTCTGGCAGGTTAGAAAGAATTCAAAAAAGGTTTTTATATCAACTATCCTTTGTAAATAACAACTGCAAAAGATTACCCTCCTACGAGCAGCGATTAACATTTTATAAAATGAAATCCCTATTTGTACGGCGTAAATCGTCAGATATTATATTCCTATATAAAATATTACATGGCTTAATCGATTGTCCAGAGATCCATATATATAGATATATTCCAAATTGTGAACCAAATAAACTAAAAAAAAAGAGGCTTTCTGGACGATTCATTGGTTTAACTGGTCGGAAGAAATATACGATGCATGTAAACTGGCTATTTCTTATGATGCGGGCTGGTCAATTATGTGTGTTATATTCTCCTGTGATAAAGAATTTTCGCTTAAAAATAGTACGATCTCCAGAGTCGCAGGCTTAGAGCTGAGATAAACAAATATGCTATGTATGTCAACCATGAATATATTTTGTGCAAACATCATTTAAAGCGGAACTCTGTCTCTCTACATAATACGACAGGGACATTTTGCTGATATACGAGAATGTGGCGCATACAGGCGGTGACTTTCTGTCGTCACTAACGATTCTACACACGGATGCGCAGTTCATACAACATTTTCAGGAAACAATGCTTTACAATTCTGTATTTTGACTGTTCCACATAAGGTGTAAATGAGAGTACTTAAATATAAAGTTACTAACTGACTAAGGGATAAGATGATAGGATCGGTGATTTACTAAATATGGACAAGAATCGTAAGGATGAAATAATAGTAAATTATTTTACAAGTGTGTTGGTGATTACCGCTGAGGCGCCAGGTTAAGAGAGCTGAGGACGGTAAACATCAATACACACGTATACCATACGTTTTTCAACACACTTGTGAAGAAAATAATACTAAAAAATAATTTAATTTTAAATTAATATAAAATATTTTTTGCCTTTGTATGTAATTTTGGTAACGCTAATAGATATTTTTCCTTGGAGTTTTTATTTTAACTTTCCATAACGTTAGTACCATACGTCCACATCTTATATCGGGCGGTGTACAACATAAATCATTTTCTTCATAATTAGTACTTGTAGACATTTTAATTAATTAATAACTATAATTTCAACAGTGAAAACGAGCGAGTGAATCTTTCGCAATGGCGGGAAAAATTAATCAATTTTCGTTTTTTCAATCATCAATTTTAAGCGGGCGCATCTAGCAATGGCGATCGACCATAGACTAAGTGTGTGGGGTTTTTTTTTGCTTTTTACGGATAGCGTTTTAGCCACGTACAAAATGGGGAATTTCAAGTTTTCTTTATTACAAAGAAATCAAAAGTTATATTCGAGTGAAAGTTTGATTTATTAAACAGTACAAGTTGAAATCATCTATCTTAATACAAAAATGCATGAAATGTGCAAGAAATGGGTACATTAATTTATTTATAATCAACACGATCTTTTTTGTATCGAAATTTTTTTTAGGAACAAAGCAATTCAACCAATAAAATAAAAAAAACTCTATAACTCACTTGTGAATAATATCAATCAAAAAGTCACAGTTTGATTACAGGTGTCATTATGTGCCTAATTTCGGTGAAATTAGAGCCACTTTATGAGCAAGTGTGTTGAAAAAGTATTTATATTTCTCCTTCGACACCTGGGGATTCGTTCGTGAGGGTGCGGATAGACCTTGAGACTGTCAGGTGGCTTGGCTGTCATTTTATTTGTTAGTATGAAAAATGTACGGGCATTCTTTTTATGTGTGTGTTCGTTATACGGCTGAAAATAGTAGATGTATTTTTGAAAGTAAGCGTTAAACTCAATTGATAAATTCCTCGCCATTGAAGCTCTTGTGATTTTTAATAATTTGAACTCCGTTTCGCGGCTCTACTTTTTAAATAATAACTATCACACCACGGTATTTTGTCCTTGCTTCTTACAATTATTCCTGAGTTCCCCGACTCTAAGCTTTAATTCCATCCACTTACGGAGAAAAGTGCTAACACCGAACGACCCACATCAACCCAGTAATAAGGGTTGATGTTTGCTGAAATTGGAGAAATTAAATTTGTTCTAAATTTGATGGTAAATCATTCCGCTCACCAAAGTTCGGTCTGTGTGTGACTTCGCTTGCATGCTAAAATAACGAATGAGGCGTTAACTCGCAGATTTCATACGGTTTCCTGTTTCAAAGTTTACTTTTAGCTTTATTACTAGGTATGTCGTGCATTTTGTGGACGTCATCTAGTAAGTAGTAGTGAACATACAAAGTATATAATGACGTCACTAAATATCACAAACAACAACTACGAGTATATTAACTATACTTTTATAATTGCTTCTTCACACTAGTGAGTAAATAAACGTTAACATCGAGACACTCACATCTGCACAAGGATTCCCTGTATCGTGGGAAGCATAGATACACAAATTATAAAAAAATAAAAAAGCCGTTATATATACTACAAATTTACAAATGAGCAGCATATAGTTCTATAAAAAAATAAACTTTAATTGGATAGTTCTAGGCCTCCACTAGGACTTTCCAATCGACTCTCTATCTCGGCTTCGTCATCCAAACCAGTCCACATCTATCCGTGAATATATCTCTGCATCTTTTCTTTGATCTTGTCTTCTTTTACCGTCTCTCGGAATTCATTCTGTGGCTCTTTTTGTCCATGTTGTGTTTTAGAGTCATATACATTAACACACCACAAATATTCAATATCCAACTCAAAACAATTCTACTCATCATATAAACATTTACCGGGGCCAATAATTGGATCTGGGATCCCTCACTACGAAAGCAGACTCACTATAACAACAAGGCCGTCTTCTTTGGAAGTAATTTATAATTATATATGTAAGCATAATCTTTTGTTTGAAAGTGTCTAACTCAAACTTTATCAAGCACAAAAACTTGGTTATTTTGTAAAAGTGGCAAGCCAATTTTTATGATAATAACGCTTAATGATAGAGTAAAGTATCTATGTTTTTTTTTAATTGCGATATACCCGATTTTCCTGATGAGCTATTTTGTTTAATTATACCACTCGAGTAGAAAAAATCGACTACGCTCTTGACCGCTCGGTCTCTGACCTACTCGACTCAAATTAGATGTTTGTCTGTGGCATCATATGAATCTGCAACTGACGATGACTAAAATAAATGACGACATCCTTAGCTCAGTTTGAAGTAAAAATCCCATCGACAAACATGTCTTCCACTGTGACACATGAGTACATATAATCAGCTGTTGAAACAGCTATTTCGTGCCTACGTCAAACTTTCGTCCCAACATCATGAAATGTGTGACAGTTTAAAACAACAGTATGTCAACTCGGGAAAAGTTTATAAGGTAAGTGAATTTTCTAATCGGAATTGATGCTTACAACGTGAAGGGCATCTACTGCCAAAATTTCAAATCAAACCCAAAAGGCTCTGCATTAATGAATCCTTCAGTAAGTTAGGGCAAAAAATGCATAAACTAGTAGTACGAGTAGTTCTGCGAACAATACAATTAGCGAGCACATAGTCTTATAATCAGAAATTTTTCGCAGGACTTCACTACCGATTATCTCGGAAACGAGTTGAGTAATTATGCTCATATTCGAAATCTCTATTTTAAAGTCGGGTACATAATATGTGTACGAAAGAAAAAGAAAGAAAGAAAACATATTTATTCAAGACACACACATCACATTACATATTCTACACATTAAAGGAACACAATACACTAAATAAACACATTACACATGTAGAAAACGACGCGGTGCTGTGTGTATCATGAACATGGGTCCCGACTCAGCATACGACTAAGGACAGAATCCTTACTCACTGATTTTCAGCCGTTACCCATTGTCATGACCTCACGAACCTCAGGACAAAATACAGTTCGTCTTACGACCACGCTATATTTGGCGCCACCTTACTCTCAGTCGCAATGCCGTATTGCTACTACAAGATTGTATTTAGCGTCAGCTCATTTGACAAGAAGTATATCCAATAGTCTGACGTGACACCTCTAGAGAGTCTATGGTCGCAGAAAGACATTACGAAGCTAACGGAATAATGATAATATGTGGCCGTGTCGAAGGGTGTCGAAAAAGATATAATAAAATAATAATATAATGTAATCTAGTGCGTGTCGCTTCTCCGCTCCACTGAAATATATAAATCATAATATCCTATTTCATTTGTGCTTTACGATCCATGTATCTGATCTAACTTATCTATGTAAGTGCCGCGATTCGTAAGCATCTGTTTAGTCTGTGGTGCCTTGGCACGTTTTGCCACGTCTTATATTCTCTTTGGCCACGTCGATCTACTACGTCGATGACAGGAATTGTACAATTGAACATGACTAAAAATTATTAGCTTACAACATAAAACACAGAAATCGCTATGACAAGAGATATTATACATTTAGTGTACCTACACCGAGTTATTATGTACCTACACTGGGTCTCTGTGAACTGCCATTTGGAATTAAACAATACGTGAGTACCAACATCATTTTTACACTTTTTTGAAGTTAACCTTCAACAACTAGAGGATTAGTAATTTAATAGTAAGTAAAAGTAGCATTCGAAGGGTGCACCAATTGAGCGCAGAGATATGTAGACTACAAAGTGTTTAGTTAAACAGTTTTTTGGCATCTCAATAGATGCGTCTTCAAGTACCTTCTAAATGTTTCTACTGTTTTCAGGGCTCTTAGTTGCGGCAACAATACATTCCAGCATTTGCTGGCAGCAAACCGGAAACTTCCACGAAAAGTCATAGTTCTATGATGTGGTACTACAAGCCTGTACTCTGATGATCTCGTGCAATACCTACGACTAAGATCTGGCCAAGTGAATTTATCCCATAGATATTTAGGCCGTTGGCTCTTTATTACACCAAAAAGTAATGTGGCATAATGAAGTTTACGACGAGCAGTCATTTTCATAAGGTTTGCATGATTTAGGAATGGTGTAACATGTGCCCGGGGAGGGATATCATAACAGAAACGTGCACAAGCATTTTGTACTCTTTGAATAAGACGCTCACTTCTCTTCAGCAGACATGGCCCATATACAACATCTGCGTAGTTGAGTTTAGAGAGTACCAGAGACTCGCAGACAATAGTCCTAACTTCGACACTAAGGTACGGTCTAATCCTATAAAGGACCCTCAGTCTGTACATACAGTTCCTGACAGCCTCTTGTATATGGTGCTCAAAATGCAGATGGTTATCCATAAGTAAGCCCAGATTGCGTGCCTCTGTAACACTCTCAATGGGATTGCACTGTATAGCAATCTGAGGGTTCTGTTGCATGATGACATCTACCTGCTTCTTGGTGCCCATAACCATATATTTTGACTTAGTTGGATTTAATAACATACGATTTATATTAGCCTATTCTGCCAAATTATCAAGGTCTTCGTTTATTTTAATTACAGCCTGATCTGTATCGGCTGGTAGGAAGTGAAAATATACCTGAAGGTCATCCGCATAGATGTGGTATTGGCAGTGTGTGATTTTATTTATTATGTCTGCACTATACAAGATAAATAAGATCGGTCCGAGAATTGAGCCTTGTGGGATTCCCCGAATATTGTACTGGCAAGAAGAAGATGAGGTCTTTCCATCATTACCAGTGATCTCAACTATTTGGGATCTTAAATGCAAATAACTGTGAAACCATTTCACCGTATCTATATCAAAACCACATAATACGTCATTTTTGCCAACAGTAGAGGAATATTGATAGAATCAAAAGCACGCGTAAAGTCAAGCAACACCAGAATAGTGCCCATGCCTTTGTCCTGAGCTGCTAGTACATTGTCTACAACATCCAAAAGTGCTGTTGCAGTACTATGTTTCTTACGAAACCCTGATTGGACTTGTGGCAGGATATTCTCTGCTTCGACGTATTTGATCAACTGATTGCACACAATCCATTCATGTATCTTAGATATACATGGCAATATATTTATCGGTCTTAAGTCCTTGAGAGATGCCACATTTTCTTTCTTAGGGATAGGTCTGATTAAGGAAATTTTCCAATAAATCGGGGAATGTACTAGAACTTATAGATAAATTTACCATTTTTGTAATTACTGATAGTGTATCAGGCAAAGTTAATATAAGCATTTGTAAATTAATACTATCAACGCCTTCTGCATTAGAGGTTATTCCTTTGACAATGTTAGCAATCACATCCTCTCCCACTGGTAGTAGATGAAAAACAGATGCTTTGAACCGATGGTATTCAAAATATGTGAGCAAGGATATGGGAACAATCTGATTACCTGGAACATCTAAAAAATGTGCATTAATCACATTTGGATTATTGCAAAAAGTTGGTATTTCACAGGTGTTTTTTTGTCATTTTATTTGTAATTATTGTACTTTTAAGGTTCTTCCATAGCTTTTTAGGGTTAAATATATTTTTATTTATATTACCATTAAAATAGGCTTGCTTCTCTTTATATACAGCATTGATTACTACATGTTTCATATCTTTATAGCATATTTTTGCGAGTCTGATTTAGTATCCAAATACTGTCTGTGATAGATGTCACGGATACGCATCATTTCCCGAACTGTATCAGTTATCCATGGATATGATTTATATTTTATGTGAATGGTCTGTTTAGGAGCATGAATATCAAAAATATTAACAATGTTATTGGTAAAACAAGAGACCATATTATTTATATCATTTAAATTTTCTATGTATTTCAAATTAATTAAGTTTAAATCTAAGTTTAATAGTTCTAGTAATATATTTTTTAAAGTCTGTAAGTTACAAAATATGGTGTTGGTTTTTGAGCTTTTATGTTTAACTCAACAGAAATTAAAGCATGATGTCCTAGATCAGGTATGTAATTTACATTTACTGACCTAACCTTTGCATCTGTGCATACTAAGTCTATGAGAGTTTCACTATGGCCGGTGAAATGGGTAGGTTCAGTCACTACTTGATTGAGACTAAAGCATTGTAAAAAAGTTTGCAATAGTTTACTTTTGTTATCTGATGGGCAGAGAAAGTTAATGTTAAAGTCACCCAGCAACACAATAAAATCGTAATTTTTAAAACTAGCCACAGACTCTGTCAGCCCGTCAAAGAAAATGTTAGGGTCAACCCACTGAGGTCTGTATGCTGTCCCAATTATGACTTTTAGTGAGTTTATTTTTAGTCTTAGCCACATCTGCTCCACAGGCACCGTAGAAGGATGTGGGCACGTTCGTGCATTAATACCTCGTTTTATATAAAAGCCAATTCCACCCCCCCTCCCATCTCGCATGGAGGTAGGTCGCGGTGTGTGCCTCAGGCAATAACCGGGTACGGTTGGGGCTAAATCATCCTGGCCAGGACGGATCCAAGTTTCATTAATGGCTAACAAATGTACGCCCATCCTTTCCACAGCCACAATAAACTCCTCGTGACGAGTTCCCAGAGACCCAGCGTTGAAAAGACCAACTTTAAGCGGTTCAAAAAGCATTATAAAATATTATATTTTTAGTACCTAACTGAAGCCTTTGCCAACTGCTATAGTAATTAGTTAAATAATATGTATATATGTATATCATTGTCATCTGAAAAATATTGAATAAAGTACAAAAACATGTCCTAGTTGAAAATATCAAAAAACACAACCCACTTAACCACAGTTCTATGCCTATTTCGACCCAACAGTATCTGACCCAATTTTTTTTTTATATCAGCATCGGAGCGAACCCTGAACGACGCCTTCTCGGACTCCCGACGAACAAAGATTAGCCCACCTCTGGTCCAGGCGTATCGGAAGTTCAGACGCCGGCTTTCCTCTCGCACCTTGTAGAAAAGGATCTTATTTAGTTTAGGGAGACGCTCATTGATATAGGCGCGCGCCGGCGGGTCGGGCAGCCCCAAGCCCTCCGTGTACCAAATTTGACCATAATCGGTCGGTAAATAATCCCTCAGATACCCCCTTTTTTATAAAAAAGTACACCACCACCACTCAAAATCGCTGACGACAAAAAAATATATTAAATAGTAGAACATGCGTACCAAGTTTCGTCAAAAGTGGTTAAAAAATGCGACCTGTACAGGAGGACCAACATACAATATAACAGACATATGGACAGCAAAATGAAAAGCAATTTGGCCAGTTGAAAAAGAGACGCTTCGCTCCCTCGGTCAATAATAAATTATTTAAGAAAAATAAAATATTTAATAAATATTTTATTAAATATTTTTATTATTTCTTTATATATAAATTATTTAACAAATTATTTAAGATAGTGAGCGCTTTGGTGCATATACTGTAAGCTTACTATTTAATAAACAAATAAATAAATAAATAAACAAAGATTAGCAACGCATTTAGTCCTTGAAAGTCAACTCATACTATCAATTTACCGTCCTGTGCCATCGACCCTGTATCACGCAAGCTTCAAAGACCTTGCAGAATTGGTTCAGGTGGGCATAAATCTGCAGTGCCCTTTCGCAACCCTCTGTAAAGGGATTTCGATCAATCAGCATTTGCACAAAGTGTTCCTTAGGTTAATAAACCTACGTCTTCTTATAATCCGTGTCTATAAGAAAGTTAAGTGATTGTAAAAACTTCTCTTTCGATCATATAAGGTTTGTCAAGCTATTCAATAGGTGTCGCTCCGTCGCCATACGATGCTTAAAATCAACGAGAGAGTAAAATTCAATGCTCAGATGGGTACATCCGTGGCCTAACGATTTGACACGGATCGTCAGAAGATGCAGGAACGAATTACGTCGGTAAGTATTTTTTCTTACTAAAATTGTGAAGTTCATTTCGCTAAGCCGGTATTAGTGCTTGAAAATAATTAATAAAAAGCTAAAACATGTATTAAGTCTAAATTTAATTGTTTAAGGAAACTGCTATAGGACTTATTAAGACTTAAGAAAGCCCTTATTGACCATTTCTTGAAGCTAAAAGCTTACTTATTGCGGCAAGGTAATATACTCGTAGGTTACATGGTTTTGCTAAAACTGGTAAGATAATTGTTTTGTCAAAGAAAATTACGGTAGGTGAGGTTATTTGTGAGAACTCTATTGTGCGAGGTTCTTTTGAGGTTTTGAAACGTGTGTTGGCTTAATCAATTTAATTAAAATGTGAATAGTCATTTAATTGCAGAGAAATCTGGAAGGAGTTTATTTTTTAAATTAAACCATTACGTTTCTACTGTTAGAACTCCGGCCTTTCTCACAAAAGAAACATTGGCATAGTCAGGTAGGGGCATGAGTGGACCTGATCTCCCCTAGTTAGCTTGGTGCCCAGCCCAGAAAACACGTCCTAAGATTGAGAAATCCATTCTACCGATTATTTAGATCAATTGACTCAATTGTAAAAGTAGATCGAAATTAGTAATGTCAAAAAATTTAGTTTACAAACATATATCAAGCTGGCCTCTATTAGCCGCAGAGATAGGAATATATGAACCATACATGCATGCGCTCCGATATGTCCGAACGACAGTTGTCCTAAGACATATGACCGGTGCTGAAGCTTTAAAATTGATTGGCCGGTTGGCGCAGTGTGTAGCACCCCTGCCTTCTGAGGCGTTGGTCCCGGGTTTGATCCCGGGACATGACAAACATTTGTGTTCTTTAACTTGTCTGTTTTACCTGCGTCTGGGTGTGTAGATGTATATATGTAAGTATATCAGTCATCAGGTTACCGTAATACAGACTCTGCCCAGTTTGGGATCTGGGAGACCTTTGTATGGATGTTGACCCATATTATTATTATAATGCCTTACGAAGTAAGAAATGATGAGTTGAAATGGGATTCGCGGTTACCCATCGAAGTTGTGACGAATGTATGGTCGCATAACCATTTTGATCAGTTAAGAACGAAATAGCTAACTCCATTCGTGAACACTTCTATACAAATACTACTTATTTTCTATAATTTTCATTAGTTACTAATAATAGCAATAGTAACTAATAAAATCAAATCAGTGACATAAGTGCAATGTAGTTAAAGAAGTTTATTTTCTCAAAAGAAATAATATTTCACTGTATGAGAAATATAATTTAAACATCAGCTAATATACCTACAAATAAAATAAATATAAATCTTCTTTTTTTTTTTAAGAGGACTCGTAAGTTTGTACATTTGCCGTTCCTCAAGTTATTTAGGTAAATATTTATAGTTGTATCTAGTGAAATGTTTATTCAATTAGTTAGAGTCAAGTCACAGTCTCCTATATAAGTCTGTAACTGAGTGAAAAAGTTAAAAAAAATGTTATTTAGTGACCCGCTTAATTACGGAATCGACATTCACCGTCAATGATGATATCATCAAAACAGGCGAAACTTTCAGTTATTGGACTGTAACTCAAAAACTAATACACCTAATTTAATGAAATTTAAATGGCACCACGTCGGAAGTTTACTCTACCAAGCAAAAAATAATTTTGAGAATCAGTCCATAAATAGGGGAGTAATCGGATAACATACACAAAAAAATACATACAGTGGAACATACAGGATCCTCCTCCTTTTTCTGAAGATGGTTAAAAAGCTAGCTATAAAAAAGCTGAATAAAACTGCTGCTAATTTACTGTTGTATAGTTGTATCGAGTCGAAGTTCACACTTGATAGTTGCGTGACGGACAGCCGTGCGATTCTGTAATTTCCGTCGATGTGCTCGTCGACGAGCTCACCCATGTAAAATACTTTATGAGATATCGCCCTTGTACATAAGGTTGTTTTCCAACGTTCCTTGTCATCGCGTCATTTGTTTCACGGATGTTGTCAAAGATGCAACGATGTTTGCTCATAGAGAATCGCACGGCTGATAATAGTTGGATTGGGCTGACGTATTAATCGGAATGTTAGTTCATCGTAACTCCATGACGGTTCTCATCAGTCTCATCTCATCTCTTCATACTCAAGCTATTGTTTCAGCTATTACGACATGTTGTTCAGTCGCTTGCAATAAGATGTATACAGTATACTAACGTTTATAACAATGTAGATAAGGGTTATTTTAGCCACACATGTCGTAATTCCTGGAAAAATAGTACGATTTCTGAGAAAACTATTGTAGTATTGGCCAAATATAGCGACCGGCAAGTCTACGGGTGCAGTTAAATGATATCAATAACTTCATTTTAGACTAATTATGATGTACTATCTATGTACTGCAGACCGCTATTCAAAGCATGTAACATACTTCCTCTACCATGTATGTACATCCTGGAAATATGTATTTTTGTGAAAAATCATCCAGAGTATTTTAAAAAACGCAGTGAAGCTCTTACCAGGCAAGCGCGAGCAAGGTTTGACAACCTTCTGTACCAACCCCCAGCACGGAAGGATTTGTACAGAAGGAATGTTTATAATATGTGCATAGTAATATACAATAAAATACCAAATGACATTAAAATATTAAATGGCAATAACTTTAGACGGAAATTGACTAATTATTTGCTGGACAAGAGTTTTTATAGTGTTAAGGAGCTTAGAGACTCAAAATTGTAATGATTTGTTAATAATTTGATTTTAATGCTATTTATTTCTTTATTTTGACATTTATCTATTTTAATTCTAATAACATTTTTTTTTTCTTATTTGACATTTACTTTAATATTATATACAATCTTAATTTTTGAAGTTCAAGAATTCGCACGTCTGCTTGCAGATTGAGTACAATTTGCCACATTTATATTATTTAAGACCTTTATGACTGTATTCTGGCGAATAAATGATTTGATTGATTGATTGATACGTTTATGAAATTGAATGCTGCGCAATTACATATCTTATTGCAGTCGACTGTACACCGTGCGCTTTAGGCGTGAGCGTGTTGACTACGTTTCACTGTGGGATGTAGCATACACTACTAAAGGTTCAATCCCTTCATCCCTTGTGACCAAGTTATGAAGAACAATAACTTCATAGAAAAATTGAACTTTCTAGCTAAACTGACAGGGGTTCGGTCGGCGTCTAGTAAAAACATGTTTTCTCAACAGGTCCCTTTTGAGAAAACATGTCAAATAAGAAGTGCATGCAAAAATGCCGTCTAATAAGAAGTATCTACTCCATATACCTTTTTAACCGTCTTCAAAAAAAGAAGGTTCTATATCGATTATATGTTTTTTATAAATGTTCACCGATTTTCGAAGCGAATTTTGAGTTACACTCCAATAACTGATAATACTGTTTCGCCTACCTTCGCCTAATCTCGTAATTAGCAAGGGTCATTAAAAAGGGTTAAAAAATGTTTTATATCAAAAAATTAAACCGGATTCATCATTAAAAAGTGTAAAATAACTTGTTGCAGTCGATACCATGCGCACAATATTGTGATAACAGGTACTTTTGAATTATCCTGGTACCACCGACTTCAACAAGTCATTTCACACTTTTTAATGGTGAAGTCGGTTCCATTTTTAGGTAAATATATTTCTTAGGTGACGAGGCGGACACGTTATACGCCTGATGGTAAGCATTGCGTTTGCCCATGACAGTTGCAGTGTCATCCAGATACCTTAGAAATTTTTGCGGGTCACTGTGTTCGTTACCCCGAGACATTGGTTTTTGAGTATCATTCGCCCAGTAATTTCACAGTATCCTTCACACCCTAACACAGTAACGTTTGCGCACTATTGTTTCGCGGTAGAATGATTATTAGGCATTGGTGTGTTGAGGTGGAGACGCCCTTTTGTACAATTATTAGCCTACCACCTAGCAAGTAGGGTTTCCTCGATTCTCATCCCCATGGCGGAGACCATATTCTTCAATTCCGTACCCTCACCTTCTATTTATAATTTAAGCAGATAATTAACATTTCAAATTAATAGCTTTTCACTAAATGCAGTAAGTTTACGGTACTTAAAAAAACCTTTTTTATAAAAAAATTGTCTGTCTGTTTGTTCCGGCTAATCTCTTAAATAACATATCATAATTATATCTCTGAAAGAACATACCGATACATTAATAATAATAATCTGAGATGAGTAACTCAGGCTACTTTTAGAAGAAGAAGAATATGACTCTCTCTCTATCTCTCTCTCTCTCTCTCTCTCTCTCTCTCTCTGTGTGTGTGTGTGTGTGTGTGTTACATTATCATGGCTAAATGGTTAAATGTATCGTAACCTAATTTTGGAAGGTTATTAATTATAATAACTTGGAAAAGAACATTTGATACTTTTCTACTGCAACTTCATTGATAACGGTGGTGATATGAAATATATTTTTATCCGTTACTAACTGCCCCGCGGTTTTACCCTCGCGGTGATGGTGGATGATGATGATGATGATGAAAAGTGTCCTATGTCCTGCCCCGACATATATCAAATCGAAAACCACAAAATTCATAAAAGTTGGTCAGGCCGTTCTTGAGTTATAAATGGTGAATAGTATATATATATATATAATATAGTTATTTAATAATCTGTAACGAAGAATAATCTTTGCTACGAGTATAAGCTTAACACTCAGAAACGGAGACATCTCTCCAGCGAAGAAGCTTTCTCTTCTAATCTAATACAGAAAAATAACCAAAAATAACACGACACATTTCCGAACTCTCGAAGAACAAGGCCCCGAAAATAAGACAGGGTTTCCGAATCCTGTGGGATTTGCTCGGAGCTAGACGCAAATATATCATCGTATGATCTGAGCTATTTCTTCATAGGTAAAATAACGTCTGATACGACATGTGTTATTTATTGGATATCGGTGGGGTTTTCTTATAACAGTATAGCAATAACGCTTTTTCAACTCGCAAGCTATACATTTTCTTGTACTTGCAGGTTTAATAGTTGATTAGTGCGTTTTTATCCTAAACTCGGAGAGAAAATTTTTTTTTTGAGAATTCATAAATAGGGAGAAATCGGAGAACATACACAAAATAAATACATACAATATTACACCCTCTTCCTAGTTAACACTCAGGAAGAAAAGGAGACCCTGACCAACCAGGGTTATGGTGGAGGCACGGGGTCGCGCATCCTTACCATCCATGAAGCATAGGGACTGACATACGAGTCGGTCATCGCCATTAAGATCAAGGGCAGCATGAGTCTGCCGAGAGCGTCCCGCACGCGGTAGCTGCAGTCTCGCGGCACACCAGGACCTTCATCTATTACGCCGACGACGAAGAAGACGCCATCAGCCGTTTCGTGCGGCGTGCGGTGTCTGCGTCACCGAATGCTATTCGCGACTATGTACAACCTACAGATGGCCGTAAAAAAAATTATCGTAACAAGGATGTGTTGGAGGTTCTGGGCCGGGTGGAGAAAGCGGACTTAAATAAAAAATTGTCATAAAAAAAATTAGACAAGTACGGCTTTTGTATTAGGAATGCGTGTATACCTTGAGCATTCTCGGTCACTAAAAGACTTCTTCTCGCGGCGGCGTCTTGTGGCGGGTCGTCCTCTTCCCTCAAATACGGTTGAGGAGGGCGATGGCTGGCACACGTGTCAAGCTCGTGAACAGGCGCTGCTTGCGGGTTCCGGTCTGTTCTCGGTATATACGATATTTAGGAATTAGTGAAAAGTCTGTTAAAGTAAAAAAAAAAATTGCTCAGGCTAACAATTAAAAAAAAAAATTTTTGTGCCCTACAGGCCCTTATATACGAGTATATCGTATGTGTGCCTCTCAGGCTAAGTAAGTTTTCAAAGTGCCCTTCAGGCCTTCACAAATATATTATGTAAGTCTAGTTAAGTAAAAAAAAACTGTCCTCCTATATTCTTTTAGTAATTATAATAAAATGAAAAGTTTAAAATATAAATATAAACAATGCCACGGTGCCAATTGATGTCTGTGAACAAAAGCATTATAAAAAATACACACAATAGAACATAATAACCTCCTCCTTTTGAAGTCGGTTAAAAATACGTGTGGCCCGCACTGACTCTCTGACAACATTTGTGGCCCTGCTATAGCAAAAAGTTGCCGACCTCTGGTCTATGGGATATAAACTACCACATAAATAAATTGAATTGGGCGTAATATTTCTAAAAAACCTTCCTTACTAGATGCTTGAAATACAAGTACAATTTGAAACATTTGAAACCAATTTCCATTCTATTAAGTTATTGGAGTGTAACTCAACTTGACCGAATTTGAAGAAATTTAAATGGGAAACAAAAAAGAATGTTGAAAATCGGTTCACTCAGGCAAAAGTTAAGAGGTAAGAAACATAACAAAATACAGTCGAATTGAGTATTTCCTCCTTTTTGGAAGTCGGTAGATAAAAGGCATCATCTGCATAATTTTAAGTTTGTCCCCAGTTATAGTCTCTGCTTTGATGAATCAACCAGTCAGAACTGGTAATGAGTGTATTTGTACTAGCTGTGCCCCGCAGTTTCACCCGCTTGATGATGGTAATGAATGATGATGAAAAGTATCCTATTTTATTATGCAGGACGAGCTGCAGCGCGTCCGGAATGTTCTTCGACGCGCGCATAGATACTTTCAACGCAATCCAGCGTAAAAGGATAGCCTCATTCATGTTTAGAGTTGACAGGTGTAAAAACGGCATTGTAATGAGTCTGGCAGACCGCCTGAAGCAGACTGCAACCTACCGACGTTGGTTGGCAATTTCCACCTGATATTTTAGTATATTATTATTTACAATTTTATTTTATTCTATTTATATTATGTTTTTTTTAATGATCATGAATCTGAAATAAAGTCATATTATTCCTTTTATTAAAACAAATTCACGGATTTAATCCGGCCCTTTACAGAGGCATAAGTGGGGTTGTAGCCAACACTTAGAGTCCTGTTTGGTATAGAAAATACAAAGGTGTATAAAAAACAGAAAAAATGTTTGATGAAGGGTAACATGGTACTTATAACTATTACAAATATGGGTAAAATGGCCAGGCTATTGATATGAACTTATTAGTGATAAGGAAGATAGTGGGTTATGGAAGAGACTACGGCACCTGCCAATTTTAGTCTCATGTTAAAATATTTAGGCAGGTGGTGACTTGCCATCCACTAAACGGGCCCCATAAGAGCCGCCACCATTAATGGTGACAAAAGGGGCAACGTTGGTGTGGATGGCTGAAGGGTGTCGAGAGTTGTGCTGCGGTTTCACTAGAGCGCTACTACCGGCGTTATGCCCTTTAACACTTCCACCCTTGGAGCTTTTTTTTACTTGCTCTTGCGTCTATTATTTATTATTATTATTATGAAAACTAACGTGGTTTGTACACATTTTTAATATGACAAACGGAATTCACTCACGTAAAAAAGTCAGATCTTCCCGACTAATAGTTTCAACCACATCCGGTGGTCTTTTTCAAGGAGAGTGCAGAACGCTCGCGGTTGCGTCTCGCCTCGCATCTATCTATCTAGTATCTTATTTGTTCATTCAGTGCCTCATCCATGTATTTACTAAATTTCATCCAAATCCGATTTGCTGATTTTGCGTGAAAGAGTAACAAACAGCTGACATCCATATATACAAACTTTCGCGTTTATAATATTAATAGGATTAGTAGGACATAAGACACAAGTGCCAGACGTATACACTAATATCTCAAATTGCGTCAGTTGTAACTGAAAAACTCGAAAACCATTTCGATCTCCAATTGCGTTACTACGCAATCGAAAGATAAAAATAAAGAATAAAAGATGAAGATCGAAACGGGTTTCGCACCTAAAGCTTTACGTATATACTGTTGTGCTTTTCCTTTGAAATGATTGGCACGGAATCGTCCGTGTTTATTTAATATCGTACTTCTAATTTACGTACTTTCTAAAACGCCTGCGTCCGTTGTCTACCGCGCATATTTTCTATGTCGCTCTTGTTAGACAAATCCAGTGTCATGAATATCATTGATAAAATTACCTAAATGGGGGATCTAAAATCTCAAATGAATTTATTAGACAGAAATGTCCAATAAATTCATCAAGGTACGTGCCAGGTTGCAGGTGGCCGAGATACGGCGTTCTTTAAAGTTTTTGCTAAGAATGGAACATTACGAAATGTCCAATTTAGTTAGCTAGTTCACTGTTGTTGAAACAGAATCAACTACGAGTAGGTCGATATATAATTGAATTTATTTATTGAAAGCGAATAATTTAACTTATGGAGACTTTGCAAAAATAGAAGCATCATAGGAAGGGAGCTCGCGCGTGGGAAAAAATACTGTTTAAATGCTAGTAACTAAAAAGCTGAATAAAATTACTGTTAATTTACTGCTGTACGATTCTCTAATGATTAGTCGTTGCGTTCGTCGACGAGCTCATCGATATCAAATACTTTATGAGATATCGCCCTTGTACATAAGGTTGTTTTCTAACGTTTCTTGCCATCTCGTCATTCGTTTCACGGATGTTGACAAAGATACAACGATGTTTGCTCTTAGAGAATCGCACGTAATGTTGAAAAAACAACGTTATGTTTATTAAGGCCGATATCTCATTAAGTATTTGATATCGATGAGCTCGTCGACGAACGCAACGACGAATCATCAGAGAACCGCACGGCTGAATGTTGATTCTCCGTAACACCACGACCACGATAATGATACCCGTAGAATACATTCCCGTGCTACGAAGGTGCTCGTTTTTAAATACCTTTTTTTTTAGTTTGGCACACTCTTTGCAGTATTCGCATCTGTCACATGGAATAAAAGGTCTGTAACTATTTTAATTATTTTTTTATTGCTGCTACTAGTACGTATCCAAAACGGAATATTCATTGCATGGCTATTCCGTCTAAATTATGTGTGCGGACTTGTGTGTGCGGAAAATATGAGTTGAGTAACTGTATTTATCTTTAGCTCACGACTTTAGGTCTTTCCCACTCGGGGATTCCTGACAGTTTTAGTCCGGTTTTATTTGTGACAGACATTTACTCATAGTATTTGTGAGAAAGGCTCTAAATCCTTGAATTTGGGTAAAAATCGACTGTCGTAAATTACGTACGGAAAAAGGTTACTTTTGAAAAGCTTTTAGCTTGCTTCGTGCGTATGTCTGTCTTTCGAGCAAAAAAGATGCTGTAAGTGAATTGAAAAATACTTGTTTGAGTTACTAACCAGTCCAGGATTTAAAAGGATTTCAACAAGGACTTTGTTTTTCAATTGGGACAACACCAACAACATGACATTTTTGACATTAGTTTTTTGACGTATTCGTAGTAGATGCTTTGGCAATCGTTACATTGAATAAAATTTTGCTTGAAAATCGCATTAAAATAATTAAAATCAATGGATTGAAAATGGTGGTTCTGTTAAATTTACATTCAGAAAAATTCGTGGTATTTTTGGACAACATAATCGTCCTTCTGAGACCGCTAGTAAGAATTTTGTCGCTAAATTTGAGTTGACAGGCTCGGTACAAAAGATGCCACATGTCACACAGCCAATGAAACGATCAATTTATTGCAAATCAAATTTCCCGATCGCGTAATTTCATGATATTCAGCTGTTCAGTGGCCAGCCAGATCGTGTGATCTAACACCACTGGATTATTTTTTGTGGCGCTATGTTAAGGACAGAGTCTATATGTTGCCAATCTAATCAATTGCAGCCCGCCATTTTGCCAAAAAGTGATTAAAACTTTGATGAAAGGATCGACATCTGTCAGCGTGGTCATGGTGGACATTTGCCGGATATCATTTTTCATTCATAATTACCGAACTTTTCTCTTTGTAATACAATAAAAAATTAAATCATCCTCATCTAAATTCTTTGTTTTATTTTGTTTTAGGAAACAAAGTTCTTGTTGAAAAACCCTTTATTTTCGATAGACAAAGTGTTAATTTAATAGGCCCTAGATTTCTAAATCTGTACATGTAAAAAAATGTAAATGTATGTTTTCCACCTACTAACTAGAATTGCATTACAATGTCACATTGGCGAGCAGGGCTTATCCTACGAAGAAATACTATTATTTCTTCGTAGGGCTTATCTTATAAAGCAACAAGTCTTGAGTAGTTGTAGTCGACAACTGGCAAAATACGCGTCTATATTTAGTAGCATAACAATTTTTGTACTTATTTAAGTAGGCATAAAGTTTTTAGCTATATATGGTTATGCTAGTAAAAATTATGCGAAAACAGTTATGCGTTTAGTTGTTATGGCAAATTATCATTAGTCCTAAAAACTTTATGCCTACTTAAATAAGTACAAAAATTGTTATACGATATATATTTAATCGATATTATGTTATCATAATATCGATTAAATATATATCGACAAGTCCTTGCTTCGACAGGACATAAATTCGACAAGTAGTTTTTAATCCCAAAAGTGATGCGTTTATATCCTTATCAAGGTATAGCCTGATTCTGTCGCTTCGCCGGCTGCTGCCGCGGCTCGCTCGCTGCGCTCGCTCGGCTCGCGCGTTGTGTGGTCACCATTCATCCTAATGCTTTTGTTTTTAATGTTTGTTCTGACGAAGCAATGGCTTGTCAAACTAGGTTTTTTTCTAAGTAGGCAACTGTCGAAGTATTGAACTTGTCGAAATTCAGAGTACCTTTGAACGCCGTCCTTCTTGGCTATCATCATTGAAGTCTCTGTAAGAGTAAACACAATTTTATGGAGGAATGCATGTGCCTTGCTATAAGCCACATCATCATTAACATACCTCAGCCTTAAGACGTCCACTGCTTAACATAGGCCACCTCTATAGCTCAAGCTGTAAGCTTGTAAAGACCATAATAATGATACTATATTGGCGGACTGATATCACAAATAACAATTCATGATCAAACGGAGTAGTGAAGGCTTCTTAGTACAAGCTGCTAAACATACGGAATGGAGATCAGTGTTGAAACCATTTCAGAAGCCGGACCAGTCTATTCGAGAAGTTAACGCGCAATATCGTGAAACAGTAGCTAAACTTCAAAGTTAATTGTGGAACTGATAATTTGCTAATTGCGGCCCAGTGTGAGTTGTTAGATAGGCTAGTGGTGAACCCTATTGTCGAAGTTGCCCTCCAAACGCCTGCCACAGTAAAGCTTGCGTACGCACTATAACTTCACAGCAGAAAATTTCGCACTGCGGTGGTAGTAGCCAAAACAGTATTTTGTACAAAAGGCCAACCATCTGGTAAGTCGGCTTTCTTCGCTTCTTATGATTTGTATCTGAAAGGCGAAGGGTATGTTCTTCAAGTCCGAGTTTTTAGTATACTTATATATTTCAGTTGACGTATATTTGAAAAGTTGCTGGTTTTTTGACAATCCTGATCAGTAAAATGAATTTTTGAAACATTGAATGAAGTAAAGAAAATAAATTTCAATATAGTCTGGGAATGCGGCATAAGGCAAGTCATATAAACCAGATTTAATTATCAGTGTACTTTATTGGCAATGATATCCCGATTAGACATGGCTCAAGCAATCACTTAGAGCTGATATACATGGACTGCTTGAAGCCTGTGATCAACATACACGGACCGCTTTTGCAGTCATAGTCAACAGCTTATAGCTGCCATTGATAACTGCTCGAGCAGTTGGTATTAACTGCTCAAAAATCTCAATTTCAATTCAGGGGCGGGAAGCGCGCGCGACTTGGAATAAAGAGCGCGGGCGGAGGTAACTGCGCGACAACAGTTGCCTGGCGACTGCTTGCCCGCCAACCACGCGAAGCATTTCCAACTGGTTGAGTGCTTTCGTGTATGTGTGTACGTAAACGACTGTAGTACACTGTGCAGTCGCAGTTTGAAGCAGTCCATGCTGACCGTCAAGCTGCTCGTGTATCTGTGGTCTTAATCACAGTTGTTCATTAATTTCGTGAATCTTCTATAACGTCAAGCGCACCGCACTCAAATTCCAGATGAACACTTCCGACGAAGCCGAAAGATGCGTCGATCGTGTTATCGACAACGCGTAAGTCGCAGCTTAATCTCGTTTTATTAATACAAAATAATAGAATCGTGTACACGATTTTCACCTAAAATCCTCAAAGGTCATTGAGGACTATTTGATATTGAGCCAAACACTGACCGGACAGGGAAAATCGTTCCTGAAATCAAAACCTTTGCTACTGTTACGTACTCAACTGCGTCTTACCGACGTCTAAAGCCGAATGCCGAACCAAACAACTGAAGCGGGTAAATCCTGTTCACTGTGCGGCCCAACGTCCAATATTCCTAAACGACTATGAAGCGAATTTTTTCAACTGAAATTCCGTTGCGTGGGTAGTAATCGAGGTAACGCGTTTATTGAACACGTCGAGTAAATTGAAAGAGTGCGAGCGAGAAATAGAATAATTTCATTACAAAGGTTGTTTTTTATCTATTGTGTTGATTTTAGATCGATAACTGTGAGGATCGGAAGATCGGGAAGCAGATTGTATGATTTTAATTGATCATACTAAAGTGACTAGATAGGTCACTTTAAAACACTATGCTGATGTTACGCACAACACGTACATAATAGTTACGGCAAATCCAGAGCTTATAACATTTCCAAGATCTTCTCGATGCTGCATTAATCTTGTCAGCCAAAGTAAAATTTTCTCATTCTCCCAATGTTTAAATACTCTCGCGTGATAAGTATCAACCAAGCGCCATGTACTGAGATTCCCTTACTCAAATCCTTGATTATCGCATGCCTTCCTATAATCTTGGGACTGATCACTCCAGGACCTATCTGCCCGTGTACTAAGATGTCAAAGTGTAGCGTGTCTTGCCCTACTGATACCATTATTATGTTTTCTTTTGTAAGGCAACACTGGAGCCAATATTTGTAGTACCTAAGTAAAAACATTGTAAAAACATCTATATAAAAAGAATGGCCCCGAGTTTCTGGCCGCTTCTTCTCGGTAGGCTTTATATATTTTGGAACGCGGCGGTAGTCTTTAAAGTACATTATAATGAAAAATTGACGTTCATAAGTGCGTCTTTGATGCCTAAATTGAATAAATGATTTTGACTTTGACTTGACATTGACTTTAAAGCACAATGGTATATCCAACCAAACATATTTGACAAGAGGAACAGCTTACAGCAGGGGATATAAAAATAGTTAATGAGTAGGCATTAGGGGAACATACCTCATTTTTAAAAATACTCACTTCCTATCAATGAGAGTAGTTAAACGCTGCTCTAACTCATTATAAAAAAATAAGAAGTTGAATGTCCTCATCCTCAGCATGTCAGGACCACTAAGATATGTCTAAGTGCACCTGAAAATAACGATGTCTAGTTTATATCATAAACACTCCAAAAACATTTCAATAGCAACTTCTCAAGCCTTTCTACATTTCAAATACGTTTATTGCAATCCTTCTCAAACTACCCACTAAAGCAGAATAAAGGTAGCATACCTATGTGCATGTGTACGTGTATGAGTCATACCCTATCTCCCTTTTAAATTGCATACAGATCTGGTCAGCGGTTTCAGCGCCGAATGTCAACAAACAAACAATCATATCTCCTCTTTTTCCTTCGCGACTTTTCTTCCGACTTCCAAAAAAAGGGAGGAGGTACTCAATTCGACTGTATTTTTTTAAACCGATTCTCAAAATTCTTTTTTTGTTTGATAGCCGGTGCTTCCCCTGTGGTCCCATTTAATTTCATCAAATTTGGTCTAGTAGTTTTTGAGTTACACTCCAATAACCGAATTTTACCAAAATAATGGGATGGAAGTCGGTATTAAATTTTTCAAATTGCACTTGTACAATAAATATTTATCAAAAAATTTAATTGCTTTAGAAAAAATGGCCGCTACCAACCAGTCCTTTTGGAAATTCGTGGGGGAGGTCTATGTTCAGCAGTGATCAGTCCTGCGGCTGATATAATGATGAGTAAAACTGCCATCACATAACAGATAAAAATTTATATCGGAAATCCAATCAAAATAATTTATTCAACAAAAACATACTAAGCAGACTAAAAGCCAAATCGAATGGAAAACACAAACAGCAAAGTCGTGTGATATTCATGCCTGCCAATATTTAAAAAGATCATTATAATAATTCATTCAGACCTTAGAGGTAATTGTCAATGTTTGACCAAAATATAGACAAACAGTCAGTAAAAATCGTCTTATAAAGTTTTAATAAGCTATTTTATTTCCCAAACGGTAGAAGTATAAAATTTTGTTAAAGGTCAAGTTCCTATCTGTCAGCTGCCACAATTATTGAAATTCTTTTTAGCGTAAGAGCCAACTATCATGTTCGTTACCAACGATCATTATGTTTGTTATAGAAAGTAAATTATATACTGTGGTAACGACTAATTACGCAATTACTTAATTAATTTTTTTTAGTGTTCATACCACGGAAAAAAGAAAACCTTCAAAATCAGCCCATTATATTCCCACTGCTGGGACTCGAGCCTTCCTCTCAGAGAGATGAGTTGGGCCATGATCCACCACGCGGGCCCAGTTTGGATTGGTGGATAGGTTAGTTGCCAGGCCATGTCGAAGTATTCAGGCCGCCCGAAGGCCTTCGACATAGCCTATCGACCTTTGTCCTAAGACAAACAACCGGGACCGCCGGCTTAACGTGCCCTCCGAAGCACGGAAGCGATCAGTTGAGTAATACCACTAGCGCAGCGGTCAACCATCCAAGTCCGCAGCAAGTGTTGCTTAACTTGTTGATCGGTTAAGATCGCAAAGTCGAGCTCCGCTACGAGCGCTTCTAAATGTCTATAATTAATATAAAGTAAATGTGTTTTAATTAATATTGTTAAAATAATTGTCAGATCCCTGTCTATGCCTAAAAGGTCACAATAGTAGAAAGTCTGCAGAAATCTATTAATATTTATGAAAACCTGTCTCAACTGAAAGTCACTTTATTTTAACAATAGCTTGGATCGAATAACTTTTAAGTAACATACAAAAACTTTTATTAACGTTCTTTATTTCTTTTTACCTCTAACTTCGTTAGTTCGTTATATAAATATTGTTTACTGAAGTTGTATTAGAAACCTATTTAAAGTGTAAATTTTTTTTTGCTTTTGATTGGTTGCCCCTAACAATCGCAGCAGCGTTTCATACTATAAAAATTTTACGGGACAATGCACTTCCGCTCATCATCACGAAACTTTCATAATCACCCATGTATCTAATTTCTCTACAATGCCATTCAATTATTTTTTTATGGGATTGGTAGGCAAACGAGCAGGCGGCTCACCTGATGGTAAGTGATCACCGACGACACGGACATCCACAACACCAGAGTTCTCGAGGAATGATTAGCCGGCCTTTGAGGAATGAATAGGCTTATTTCTTGAAAACTCCCAAGTCGTATAATATCTGTTCTGAATTAGCTCAAGTGGCAGCTGGTTCTACATAGTAGCAGTGTGAGGCAGAAAGTGCCGCCGGAATAGATTGGTTGTAGACACTCAGACGTCAACATGTTTTCATGTTTGTCTAGTTTCACTAGATGGTACACTCATAAACATTTGTACATTGGAGCTTGGAAGCAGAGTATATTTGAATGATGATGAACTGTACACAGTGATAGGACTTTACTATGAGAAATTGCCTTGGTTGATACCGATGCGTCAAATAATCTGCATTCTTGCAGTTTTCAAGATTACTGTGCACTGTGTCGCTTTTAAATTTTAATCTTTTCCGGAAGTCATGTCTTAGCTGTTACAAATACCTATGGCGAACTTGTACTCGTATGTTCCTCTCATCCAATCTATCTAAATCAGGTGTTTTGCTTGTTGGTAAGCTCTGTAGAAATAACATAGGTGTGAGCGGTTTTACATCACCCATTTCCACATATGTCAGTGGTCTGCAGTTAATTACTGCTTCACAATCACATAGAATAGTTGACAGCTCTATCCAGTCCACTGATGCTTTGCCAAGAATTCTGCGCAGCATGTCCTTGACAACTCTGATTAAGCGTTCCCACCATCCTCCCCACCACGGAGCTGCTGGTACTGAGAATCTCCAAGTTATCTTATAGAAGCTGGCAGTTTAAAAAGCACTGTAGCGAGAGTAATGACTGGGCTCGTGGTATTCAATATAATATATATGTCTAGGGGCGACGAGTGTACTCGTACGTACAGTGCCGCACAAAACATCATATCCGGTTGACAGTGCAACTGTACTACGTACCGTTCAACCTCTGCCGTGCGATTTATAATGAACCGCCGTTGCGCTCGTCGACGAGCTCATCAATGTCAATACTTTATGAGATATCGCCCTTGTACATAAGGTTGTTTTTTAACGTTTCTTGTCATCTCGTCATTTGTTTCACGGATGTTGTCAAAGATGTAACGATATTTACTCTTATGGCCGCCATACACCATCCTTCCTATCGTCAAATCGGCATGACGCTGCAGGCTTGATCCAATCGGCAGTGCCTCCATAACACAAATCAAATCAGCAGCGACGTTCAGTTGGAGCCATGGCGTCACCAGTGACAGACGACGATGTTTTAGCGGTTATAGGCAAAAAAGAAATGATCGAGCAGAGTGGTGCAAACGCTGGTTAATGAAAAGAAACCAGTTGACTCATACAAATTTATTAAAAGAATTGAGGATTACGCCAAAAGATTATTGTAATTATTTATGAATGAATGAAGAATCTTGCATAAAACTTCTATTGTTATTGACTCCTCTAATTGAAAAGCAAGACACTGTTATGAGATACGCAAAATCTTGGCTCTACCGTACTGAGGATCACCGACCGCCATGCACGCTCCAATCGGCATGATCAAGCCAAATTGAAATTTGATTGTGCTATCTGTCATACCATTTCGCGCCCACACACGACCAATTCTAACTGATCCAATCGGCAGCCTCATGCCGATTTGACGATAGCAAGGATGGTGTATGGCGGCCGTTAGAGAATCGCACGGCAGATCAGCCTTGTGATTCTCTAAGCAAACATCGTTGCATCTTTGACAACATCCGTGAAACAAATGACGAGATGACAAAAAGTGTTGGAAAAACAACCTTATATACAAGGGCTATATCTCATAAAGTATTTGACATCGGTGAGCTTGTCGACGAATCATTAGAGAATCGCACGGCTGCTATTATCTGTCCGTCACGCAATTGACAAGAGTGAACTTGGACTCGATCAAAATATAAAAGTGTAAATTTGCAGCAATTTTATTGAGCTTTTTTATTAACTAGCCAAACTACAAGTACTACAAAACAGTAAAACAGCACACGCGTGACTCAATTCTTAGGACGCTTGTCTTTTTGCACAAACTCCACACGAACAAAATGTTGGTATTCTTGCTCGCCCGTCTGTCGAGCTTACACTGCGTAATTACAGTAATGTAATAACACCTCCCCAGAGACGTCGACATTGTTTCGGTATCATCTCCAGACTAATTAGTCGAGATAGTTCAAGTAAATATTGATCAACATTGTGATTAGCTACTGAGAAAGCTCTGCGTTTTGAGGTTACTAGCTAAACCTTATTATTACTGAATATCTAATAATACAAGTATTGAAACTAATTACAATGATTTATGAAGCTTCAAAGTCGCACAACGAGCTGTGGAGAGGGCTATGCTACGTGATTGAATCAGAAATGAGGATATCCGTAGAAGAACGAAAGTCACCGACATAGCCCAGAAGATTAGCCAGTTGAAGTGGCAGTGGGCAGGGCACATAGCACGCAGAACAGATGGCCGATGGGGCCGAAAGGTTCTGGAGTGGAGACCACGGACCGGCAAGCGCAGCGTAGGTCGTCCACCGACACGGTGGACAGACGACCTGATGAAGGTCGCAGGACGACGTTAGATGCAGGCCGCTTCCAACCGGTCCTTTTGGAAAATCATGTGGAAGGCCCATGTTCAGCAGTGGACGTCCTACGGCTGAGATGGTGATGCTTAAATTGTACATTTTCAAATAAGATTTAAACTGTCACGTAGTATTCGATTGTTGAGCCACTTGCCTAGTCTTTCGTAACAACTATTGATTTAGGTTAAGCAGCAAACTTCCCTGCGGATACTATTTGGATGGGTGTCTGCTACTGGCTTCTGTGCTACTGTGTTTCAAAAAACAGGGTAATAAATACTACTTACGTTAGGTAAGTGAGGTCAATAACTAAGGTCAATTTCGGTTGTTGTCTTAACACCGCAGCTATTAGACTATGTTGAGATTTTTCGCAGCCTGCAAATTGTTGAACTAGGGCCCACTTCTATTCCAGCAAGCCGCACTGGGCCAGCGTATTGGTTTATAATTAGTGCGAAGTATAACAAGAAAACTGCACTTTTTCTAATCACTTGGTTTATTCACTAAGCTCACTTATTCGAGACTCAACATAACCTATTTTCGTTACGTTCGCACAGCTACCCTGGTCGACTGTCGGCGATCGAACGCTGTGCACAGCCAACCCCTCCAGGCAGGAAACAAACTTGACAGACCATGATCAACGTCACCGGAAAGGAGGTGGAGTTGCTAGTATTCAGGTTTCAGTTTTGCCAATGCAAAGCCTATGGTAAGTTGATGACTGATATACATACTTATATACATATACACACCTGGACACAGGTCAAAAGATATATGTATATATATATATATATATACACACTCACACAAACACACACACACACACACACACAAAATATGTTACGTGTCCGGAGATCAAACCCAAGACATGTGGCTCAGAAGGCAGGTTTGCTACGAACTGCGCTTACCAGTAAGTCGTATTATAACCCTAACTCATATCTTTGAGAGAAGGGTCTTGTCAAACGCAGGTCCAACAGACATGTTCATATTGTTCATGCACACAAATGTTTTAACTGTCCGGAGATCGAACCCGGGACTAGTGGCCCACGAGTAGTGTCAACTACGCCTACCACACGCGCTATTAAAGGTACGACTGGCGGCGGCTTTTTTTTTCTCTCCAACTCCCCTTTTTCTCTCCGACTCCCCTCTCTACTGGCGACGGCCTAAGCCGAGGTCCATACCTTAGTGGGGCATTTGAACAAGTCGCCTACTTTTTTCCTTGCAGCGCAGCGGGTTCAACGCTCGCCTTAGGCGGTGCGCCCTCTGCGCCCGCATCAGGATGAGTGCACTCTGCGCTCGCCACCCGTCCGGTGACGCTGTAAATGCCGGTAGAGGCAAACAGCATTAGTCCGTTCGAAAAGCAAACGGACTTTTCACAGCCCTAACTTATCTCTTTAACAGAAGTGTCGTGTCCCAGCAGTGGGGACTTAATGGCAGATATGTTATAATATCAATCAGTAGAATAATATACGCGCGTTTTTGGAAACACTTAAAGCAAATTTAAAATAAAATTAAAATAAACCTTCAACCTCAAATCGTCGCTTCTCTTAATTGAGTATTTCTATAAAAAAGCTTAAATCATTAAAACCGCCACCTCATTATGGTCCATTGTTCAAACTGAAGTGGCAGATTTAAGACAAAACGAGCCCGACAAAAGAAACAGGCCGGAACAAAAAGGAGTGAAATTTTGAGTTAAGCTCAACAATTTTAACCGAACAAACTGGAATAGTTCCCGAACAATCTGGATAAATAAAGACTCACGCCTTTATTGTTTCGCCTCTTAATATCAGCCGTGCGATTCTCTAATGATTCGTCGATGTGCTCGTCGACGAGCTCACCGATGCGATCACTCGAAATGAACGCACGAGAAAACATTTGTGTTTAATGACGAGCACTCACACGTAAATATTACTATAAATATACATTGCTTGTGCGGCAAGAAAATAAAGATAGGAGGATACTATATATAAAAATTATACGACTCATTTGAATAATGTCTTGAAATATTTCAAATATTTTACAGGAAAATTTTAACGAAAGCTACGGAAAATACCTACTGTGAAATTTCAAACACTTGGCCTTTTAGAGATTTATTTAAAATTGTAAAAATGTCATCTCTCTATTTATTTAATTGAGAATTATTAAATTACTCTGCATTGCGCACTTTAATAAAGTGGATCTGTCATAACTTTAAATTTATAATTAATTAAATTTACGTTCATTTCACTTACAATTTGACTTTCTTAGAAATAAACGAAAGGTAAACGCTCTTGGTAATTAACTTATACAATTTAAGAGTCGGATAATATAAATTAACATTTGAATATATTTTTAAACGTTATAAACGTTAATTATATTCTTAAACTTTAAGATAACGCTAAAATAATCTTTAGAATGTTATATGAGATTTAAATTATAAAACTATTTTCTAACTTTATTTAGAATTCTTATAACGAATTAAATTAATAAAATTATTAGAATTGATGTTCATAAGTGCGTTTACGATAAATCTATATTTTTTTATTGTATTATTAAAGACAACTTGATAATAAACAAGCATTTTTGGAATGAAAATATTTCCAACACATAAGTACATAATAAAATGATTACATGTTAACCCACTTGGTAAAGTAGGTAAATGGTTGGTAGTGACACTACCAACTACCTTCGAAAAGCGAGGTCCCAAGTTTGATCTTTGACCAGGGCAAATATATCAATATTTATAAATTTAATGTTAGCAATAATTTGTGTGGTTAGCGAAAAGGTTTATTCTTGTATGTTGGATGATCGATCACTCGTACGTGTGCCTTCGCCGCCCCAGAAAATCTTAGTACGTGAGTCGGAGAGTATGAACTATTATCATTTGTAATTCAATTATCTATTTGCAGTGAAACGGTTATGACACTTGAATACCAATCACAAGTTCGACACTTTCTCTACGAAACGAACCCGGCCTACGTAAAATAACTTCACTTCCAAAAGTGGGAACTTTTTCAAGAACACAAAGCTAAAAGGGACATCAAAAGTTTGGAGAACCGAGCTCTTATTTTACCTTTCCGATAGAAAATCCACTGTTTTATATAAAAGGTCGGTAAAGGTGGAAAAAAGTTTTTCTATCGCACTTTATGCTTATTTTATGAACGTGCGCTCGGGCACTTAGAAAATTATCTTCGTGTACGGGATCAACACATTTTTTCTAAGGTTAAGGTGCCTACTGACAGTTTTTAGAGAGAAAAGGGTTGGAGCTAGTAAAGCTTTGGAAGAGTTTAGGCTTGTAGACTGGTAGAAAAATGTTATAGGCGTATTGACTCTCACACGTGCTATCTACGACTGAACCGCCAGTTGTTTGGCTCAATTGGTCAACGGAATATGAAGTTACGTAAATAATTAAATTCTCCCCCTTAGGAGATTAAGATTCAAAAATCATTCCTTAGTCATATAAGAAAAAAAATTGCGACCTCGATGTTGGATTAATATAAAATTTAAATGCAGAAGTTTAAAATTTGTGTTAGATCACTAAATTCTTTCATGATCTGAGTTGACCTGGTACTTACAACTTACTTATAAGAGCATCAACTTACAAAATTTCAAATTTGTAGCGTATGGTTTAGAGACTGCGTTGATGAATAAGTCAGGAAGTCTGGACATGTTATTATATATACATATAAACACATAGATAGATTGCTGTGCCATGCTTTGAAAAATATGTAGGTTAGCCAAATATTCTGAAGTAATTCAATAAAATGTATGTATTGATGATGTATACTTGTCATGGGTTTAACTGTACAAAGGATAATTACTTGGCACATTATTTGACCTCTTTGTTTCAAAACGTAATAATACTTAAAATAAAAAAAAACTATTTCAAAAAATTGTTAGCGTAAAACCGTAATAATTCTGAGGTCGCTAGCACATACTGCCATTGATCTATATCCAAGTATATGATAAACGATCAACTTTACGAAATAAACTAAGCGATTGTACTGAAAGAAAAGAGAAACAGCATTTTCCTGTTTTCAGACAAAAGAGCAAATAAAGTGTCCATTCAGTGTTGAACAAGAACATTTTCCGAGTAACTAAACCTTATTAGCTTTGAGAGATGGCGAGCAAATTGGTTTAAATGTCGTCTTTCTAACTAATTGTTCACTATGATGTTTGCTCTCAAAATGCCGCTTCGAGTTCTATTTTTGTTACGAGACAGTAAACAAACGGCTGTACTTATTCGCATGTTATCACACTGCAAATATTTATTATATAAAGTGTTTTGTATATTATTATAAATCTGTTGTAGCTTCTAGTGAAACAATCATCAGTAACTATTCGGTAAGAGTACACCTTGAAGCAATCAGAACTTGAATGATTGTTTA
The DNA here is from genome assembly GCA_917880725.1 of Selenia dentaria. Lineage (NCBI taxonomy): Eukaryota > Metazoa > Arthropoda > Insecta > Lepidoptera > Geometridae > Selenia > Selenia dentaria. The sequence continues at coordinate 30,181,299 of OU862885.1, read as the reverse complement.
CAATAATGAAAACAAAAACCTACTCCTCTAAATCTCCCTAAATTTGCCAGTCACACTCAAAACAAATCATTATTCATAATACGATCGATTATGTGATATGTTTAAACGAATTTTGAATATGGTGTTAATAAAATCATCTTGATGACTTTCATCCATTCGACGTCTATAAAAACTTTTCTTCAATCCTATAAACTATATTATGCCATATTTTGTTGGCAGTGGTATGAGAATGAGAATGCGTTTTTTCGATACCATGCTTATTTCCTATTCCGGTAAACATGCTTCGTTGGCTCATCTTGAAGTCATCGCTGGTGTCATCTTCTGTAATCTTCGGAAAAATTCGGGTAAAATAAATTCAACATCGTTTCGTCATCACTCCAAGAAAACGAAAGGATCTGAATGAGGCATCATTATCACAATTTGAGTCTATTATCCTATTGCTTGTTTAAAGGAAACTGATTAAGAAATCAACTAATCCAGATCATTTCAAAGCAAAATCTGCCAGCACCTGTGACAGCTACCCGAAATATTTATAAAAACCGGCAATGCGCGAATAATTGCAATTCCCCAACACTTCACACAATCATATTCCGACGGAAACCCGCGCGAGTGACATGTTCATTGTGAGCGGGATTCCGGTTGTCAATACAGATAGAATGCCGGTTGTACTCGTACCTACATGGGGGCGCAACCCACTGAGTGCGATGATTGAATATCATCGGATAGATTTCGATGCAAACTTCAACATTTGCCCCACGTTGGGCGCCAGTTCTAGGCATCGTACCTTTGGCGCCCAACAGGCTAATGTTACGTTTATTACTTTTATATTTGAACAATTCATTTTTATTTCACTCTCTTCTCACTATGCTACTCGATTTTCAACATTCAAAATGTTAAATTTGTTCTGGATGCATTTACTTACTTAATAAATGATTTTTAAACATTAATCATGTTTATTTCTAAACGCACCTATGAAGCGGTATGCTAAACTTTAATTTTGCAAATTATGCAAATTGACAGAACGGAATTTAGTAATCACCAGTTCATAATCAGCCCATTTTGTTTCCACTACTGGGACTCAAGCCATCCTCTCAGAGAGAGGAGTTGGGACATAATCCATCGTTGTCCTAAGATAAACAACCGGGACCGACGGCTTAACGTTCCCTCCGAAGCACGGAAGCGCTCAGTTGAATAATGCCACTAGCGGTCACCCATCCAAGTCCTGACCGCAGCAAGTGTTGCTTAACTTGTTGATCGGTTAAATTCGCCAAGTCAAGTTTCGCTACGAGCGCTTCACCAATCACCAGTTCAAATTTTATTATTAGATATTTGAACAATTTCTATCTTATTCTTTTGTTATATATAAAACCGGAGAACACATAAACCAGCATTTATATTTAAAACTACTACCAAAGAAAATAACCAAGGCAAGCGAATCACTGACACGAATCGCACACTCTAACCTAAAAACTATCAGGCAGTTGATCTATCGATTTAAACGTACAGCTAATTCGACACGTTTCCTGTACAGAGTGGAATGGTGCTAGTACATTTTGACAGTTATTTTCTGCAGCCATTAGTTGAAAGAAAAAATTGTAAGCTTTGTCTTGGATTTTCTAAGGACAAGGCAAGGTAAGGCATGATACAGGTTTCGTCATCTAATAAATGAATGAAAACGTGTCCGTTTTGAATATCAAAATAACAGCTTTTTAATAATTTCATACAAAAATACATACGGTAGGTATTTAAAACAATAAACTTATTTTACTTTATGTCTGTATGTTTCAATTCATTTCAAAAATTCGTTATTAAATCATGAAATCATTATTGATTTGTACAGAACTAGGGTTAATTAAATCCTAGTTATTACAATCAATATATATATATATACACAGACAATAGGTATAGTCTGTGCTGTGACTACAATTGGGAACAAATAGTGCAAGTGTACCGAACACCGTCGGTTTGTACACCCTATTACGAAGTATCAGGCAATAGTGTACAACTAAAAGTAATTTTCATCTGAGCTCCAGTGTATCCACTCCGATCATACCCGACACAAAGGGTGACGGAAATAAATACGATTGATGTTATAATGAGTAACTGAGGTTATTACATTAAAATTAAAACCCATGACATATTTAAAGCGATCATGTATTAGAACCATTTTCAGCCATGTAGGAAACACCATATCCCGCGAGGCAACAGACTAGTGAAGCCACTAGGGTTTGGGTCCCGGACATTGGACGTCTCGTGTCTCGAAGTCCCTGGACTTTTCGTAAGTTTAGCTGTCTCGAGCCCCGGGACTTACAGTTCGAGACGAGACAAGATCTTCTAGGCCAGCAAAAATTGCCGTTTTTTGTTCAACCTGCAGTCCAAACCAATTTTTTTGTATAAGGTTTAGGGTCACTTACTGATCATAAAATCACAAAATGCTGACAGATTCAGGTGGAGCTTCAAGCGCCGTCTTCAAAAAAGTTTTAGCCAATATAGAGCTCGGAAACCGTGCACTTTAGGACAACAGTTATAGAGATCATTATTGTAGAATAATAAAATTTAGTTTTGTAACTATAAGATTTAACTGCTTAAAAGGAATCTGTATGTGTTTAAATGAAATAAACAAACATATTATTAAGGATTGAAATGAACGTTATGGTTATTATGATTAAATTTTCTGTTAAGTAACTGTTTATTTATACATAAAAAACCTTTTTTAATTCGTTTTAACAGAAATAAACTCAATTAAAATTGTACAAAACATGCTTGCCTCTAAAAATAAAAATAAACTTTTTTCTTAAGTCTCGAAGTCCCGGGAATTCCCGGGACTCTGATTGTAGACTGTCTCGTGTCCCGGGACTTTGGAATGGTCGGGAATTCCCAAACCCTAGACGCCACAGACGTATAGTACTAGTTTTTATATAAATATGCCTAAAGCCCGGGCGAATAACATCGTCCAAATACCCATTGGCTGACTTTACTGATCCGAAACGCAGTGTAACCGTGTGTTAGTGTGCCAATTTAAAGCCAACTAATTGTACGGATACGTTGTGTCTGATTACCCACGGGATTGAATGGCACGTGCCTTTAGGCTTTCGAAATGAATTGTTACGAAAACAAGTACGATATGGGCACCCAATGGGATCCAATGTGAACTATTAACTATCTAACAATATATTATCTTTGCCTTCCATATATGTATTTGACAACTACAAATTGAAAAATTTAATACCGACTTCCATTCTATTCAGTTATTGGAATGTATCTCACAAACTACTGGACCGAATTTGATAAAATTTAAATGGGACCACATGGGAAGCACCAGCTTTCAAACAAAATTTAATAATAACAATATAATTTCGAGAATCGGTTCACCCAGTCGAAAGTTATGAGGTGACAAAATTAAAAAAAAAATACAGTCGAATGGAGTACTTCCTCCTTTTTTTGGAAGTCTGTAGAAAATATAATGTACGTTCGTAAAAAAATACAGAAATATAAGCTAAATAGTGATCACCACCATTTTAATAGTAAGAATAAGAATAGGATACCTGTACCTTGTTTTAGACTTAAGAAGACTAATAAGTCGTTTCTAGGAAATAGTTAACGTTTTTACAATAAAACCCCAAAACACATAACGGAGCTCACAGAGGGAAAATTTAAATTCGACTTTAAAGAGTGTTTAATTAAAATTCAAATTATAAAGTCCGACATTATAGAGAAGACAAAGATGCTTGGAATACTCCACTTTTGGCAAGTTGTCATGTCCCACCCATAAAATGTAATAATAGTAGTACCTAAGTAGAGACATTGTAAATACGATATGAAAAGCATGGCCTCAAGTTTCTTGCCGTTTCTTCTCGGTAGGCTCTATATATTTTGAAATGCGGCGGTAGAATCTTTAGAGTATATTGTAATGAATAATTGACGTTCATAAGTGATTTCTAAGTTGAATAAATTATTATTTTAACTTTGAACAAGAAAGCGATAAGTGTGTACACGTTTATTTCAGCTTTATCATAGAGCTTGCAGTGAAAACGGTTGGGTGAGACCAACGTGATAATTATCAAAGGCTTTTGTGTGTGCCTGTCTAGATGGGCATTTCTAGTGACAGTGAACGCTACAAAGGTAACTGTCTAGTAAAATTATGTGGGCATAATGATGTTTGAAGATCATACCTAAGGTTTTCAAGAGTAAAACTTCTTGATGATAATGTTATGTAAGCGGACGACATATTCGTTTTATAATAAGATCTATAGATAAATATAAGAGTGGAAAAAATATCGTATTCGTCATTTAACTCCAATTTCTTGAAGTTCCTTATCAGTTTACTTTGAAAATGCTTTGAAAAGCTTCCTTTGTCAAGTGCAATTAATAAAGTAAACCATTCACACACTTATACTCCCGCATTAGGTTTCCCTGTATCGCGGAGGCATTAACTTGCCACATCTAAGACCCAAGAGCTAACATTTCTGCTAATCACAAACATTCACCCCAGCCAGGCCGTCTGTCCGTCTGTCCACCTTAATCCTTTACAGCTAATTACTTCTGCAGTTATTAACGCAGTGCTGAGAAATTTCTACAAAAACACTTTAAATGGATCTTAACGTGAAAATGAATTATATATTAATTATTCTTATAGCATTTTTGATGCATTACTATTTTAAGCAATATCACCTACTCGGCGAGACCAAACTTTGCCATTTTTGGGAGAAAAATTACACATACTCACTCTCTCTTACTCTTACCCGCATCGTCCTCATACGATGGTTAAAATCCATCCAACTAGAGAGTTAAGTTCTATGCTCAGACAAGTGCCTCGATGGCATAACGATCATGGCACCTGCACTGATTATCAGAAGACGGGAGTTCATGTCCCGTTCGAAAATGTGTATCTTTTCTCTTTAACATTTAAAACTCCAACAATATAGTAATAATGTATTTTTCATACCAACTGCTCGACAATGTCCAATTACATATTACGGAATCTATAGGTAAAGCAAAGCATTACATCCCAAGGAAGGTAATGTGTGCAACGTGAAACAAAAGACGATGTTTGGTGTTATGTTAACAGTTTGTTTTCTCTGTTTAGTATCGCATCATTTAACACGTCAACTCAAAAATATTACATTGTCCTCTGTTATTTATTTTAATATAATAATTAAATTCTTTTTTATGCCTGAGGTTTTAATGTCCCGCAGTAGGTATGAAAAGTAGAGTATGCACCTCGAGGATAAAGCCTGTCTTCGTCTTGGGCGGCTTGAACCCCTCGCTTCACTCAGGACTCTTCCATCTTAAATTTAAATCTAGAGCCCCTCTTACGATCAGGATCCAATATGCCACTCGTGACGTAAGACACTGCTTTACCCCCTCGGTGCATAATCTACTATTATATACTATTATACTACTATTATATATCTACTCTAATAAGAGGTGGTACCAAATTAATGTGAGCTGGGAATGTAAAGTTTTTCGCATTAATTCATTAGGGAGCATATATAGAATAGGGTTAAAAGAAAATTAAGGTAATATTTTACATATTACATTTCTTTTTAGAAATGTTATGCAAACTACGAGTATGAGCCACTAAAGTGATTTGCTTTGCGTCCTTCATTTGCTATATCTAATCTAATTAATGTAGAAACTTAGCATTATTCCCTTTTGACAGACCTACATATTTAATTCCACATAAAAAATTATGTGTTATGTTATTAGACGCATTTATAAGTAAAAGTGCCCATTACACATAAGGCACTTATTTTATGCATAATCTGACTTGCTCTTAGCCAGTTTTTTTCTTTATAAGTAAAGTCGTACGTTATTACATTTGCCATTCATAAAATTAATTTTATTGTGATTATTCTATGTAGTTGCATCAAGTGTGACTTTTCTTAATGTTTAGTCATAAATGAGTATATCATGAAATCATTATCCTGCCTTAGTTACTTTCTAGTAAAGCATGTGGTTGTATCACTAGAACGTTCAAAAGGGCAACGAGAAAAACACAAAAACAAATTTTCAAGATTTTGCAGATACTCGTGTGTACGAACACTGAACGGTTAATAATCTACCACTGGTACAGATCACCACAAACAAATATACATTGAGGAAAATTAGACAAAATCAGCAATAGCCATATCCAACATTACATAAAGGGTTTGAGACACTGAGACAATTATATAAAAGCTCCCTTTTTTATGAAGCCAAGTTGGGTTTGTTTTTTGCCATCCTCTTGGCAAGTTATCAAACTTTATGTAACTGCATTGAATAAATAAATTGAGAGTAAGGTACAAAATAAAAAGACATTGAGTTTGTAGAGTTCGACAATAGACCTCGTAATGGATACAGATCTATTTAGAGATGCAGTCCATTAAACTATTCAGCTGTCTTTTGGCTTGCAGAAGTTTACTAAAAGAGTCTAAAACGTATTTGGATTTCAATTGTCAATTTATTGGACCACTGACCAAAAAGCTTCAGTCTGCCGTTCTGATTCTGCCGGATTTAGACGACTACTCGATATATTATACAGGGTGTTTGGTAGAGGGACCGACAAACCAAATGAGCGTGTTCGGGGGCCCACTTGGAGAATACAAGTTGGCCAAAAACAATCCCCGACACCCCAATTTTTTTTAACTAAATCAGTTAATTAGCTCTGTTTTGTATCCAATTTTGCTTTGCGTGGCCTGAAGGTGTATTAGAGACCAAATTCAACTATAAACATCCGGTCTAAAACAGATTTTACAAATGTTATGGTGGTAAACAGGTACAATTTCGGAGAAAAAGGGAAAAATCACAAAAAAAGTTAAACATATTGGGGGGTCGGCGATTTTTTTTGGCCAACTTGTATTCTCCAAGTGGTCCCCCGAACACGCTCATTTGGTTTGTCGGTCCCTCTACCAAACACCCTATATAAGCGATAGTATTTCTGGAACAGTTTGTGTTACAAAACATCGATTAGGGTTAGTATACATTGTAGTTGCTAAAGTATAATTTTTTTTAATTATTCTTCCACACTACTCTTTAGTCCGTACCTTTTTTAGATTTGTTTTTTTTTTTTTTTTAAATTACATTTTCACGGAGATTCGTTCTCCAAACATCACAATAAACATTCTTAAGCTGTGGTGGAAATTAATTAAAAACTAAAGCGAGTCCATTTTTTTGTAAATACATAAATCTTATTGCAAGTGATATTTTTTAATTTTATACTTATGTGTATCTACGCTATTGGCCAGAAGTACTGGCCTCAGGTTCACGCCTTTGCCGTATCCTTTTTAAATCTCCTTCCGCCTTCACGATCTCTTCATTTCGGTCTTTTATCGCCATTTTGAGATTATACTCTCTATATTATATATATATATATATATATTATATTATATATAAGGCCATGGGCCTTTATTAATAAACGCTGCGTAAACATAGATTAGGCGTAACATGATTTGTTTTGCTTTCACGCGTGACATTTACTGCAAGCGTTAAATTAACAGATAGATGTTTTAACTAAGTACTCCGGGCTTACTACACGTTTATTAATAAGGCCGTAGGATTCAATACTCGCCCGCCTGACGAAATCGCCAATCGCGTCCGAGCTGTCGTCGGCAAAGTACGTGCAGCTGCCTGAGTGTCATGACTGCATGAGAGACGCTGTCTCGGAGTTTCGTGACTAAAGTATAATTTTGGTACTTTGTGGTTTGTAGCAGGTATAACACTTTCTGCAGCAAAATCTCAATTTACTCTCCTCTTTGACGTCTTAGGTTACTTACTTCGTCGTCTTAACTTATCACCTTCTATCGTGTACCAGAAATGTCAGTTTTTTATCCCTCTCCTATCTCACTTACTCTTTCTTCCTTAACACATTGCGTTTTATTACATTTATCTATATTTACCAGCATCTGTCTACACATGAATCATTCCCACAATTATATACATGTAGAACAATTCTACGCCCTGGTATATAAATAATTAAGGACGGCTAACGTAGTAACTAGGCTAAATGAGCCGGCTTTTTACTAATACAATAACACTTTATTGACACCAAATTAAAATCACTGAAAATAAAAATATTTAAAACAAGGTACAATGGGCAGACTTATCTATTGGATCCTAAGGTTGTCTGGACCTTAGGATGGAATGGGTAGTATATATAGCTCTAGGACGATGGTATACTTACTGACAATATAAAGAATTTTAAAATTAAACTTATATAAACTTACTCCCTAATTATATAACTAAAACTAGTTGATAAACTTTAATAATTAATGTAAATGTAAAATAAACACTAGAACATGACTTGTAGGCATACTTTATATAATAATTAAGTTTTAATGACATGTATTTTAATGTAATGGGATAGATGACATATTTTTAATCAATTTTAATGACTTATCCTATGATGATGTAATTTAATGGTTCTCAATATAAGAAGGTAACTTGCCGGTCTATCCGGAAGACCAGCGCTGGTTGGTAACAACCAGCATTATGCTGAGTATGGTCGGTTTGTGTCTGTAAACTTCATAATATAATTTATTATCTGTTTGTTAGTTAAACGTATGTATGTATTTAGTTTTCAGTCGCAAATAAAAACTATTCTATTCTAATCTATACTTGACTATGTTTAATATAATTGAATGATCCAAATTTGTAATTATTAAATGTCATAATTAGTTCTACTTGTAATTTGCACACCCAATAAGGGTAGAGTATAGCGAACAATAATAACACTGTAACACCAAATGACTGTATTACCTGTACTCTGCAAATAAATGATTTGAATTTGAATTTACTCTTAGGATTTTTTTGTAGGTTTTTATATAATTTTATTAGACCCTAGATGGTGAGCTTTGATTTCTAAGCGAGAGGTCACAAGCTCGATTCCAGACCCGGAAAAATATATGTGCGATGAGCAGAAATATTTGTTCTCGGATTCGGGATATTTTGATGTGTGCCCATGCCTCACACGACACAGGCAATCGCAGGCACGAATTTATGTGGGTAAAAAAGTTACAGCGAGGCTTTGATACACCAATCATAAATAGGAATGTTTTAAAAAGATAAATTAAAAGTAAACAGTTTCTTCACATTTTCACGCGGGCCCAATGCGGATTATTTTATTGATTGATTAAATCAAATAATAAATAAACCGTACTCCCACACTGCAGAATCCCAGGCTGCAAAGTGGAGTGCGAAATGCGGATTGCGCAACGTATACTAATAATACTTTACATAGTACTTTGCAAACAATCTCGTACACGATTGCTTATTTGGCTTGAGGTGACTCGGCGGAACACATGCGCCATCTTGTGGCGTGAGATGGAGGGATTCGACTCCACGGAACTACAGTCTTCGTTGGTTGGTCGACAGTGCAGTTGTTTAGATACCTGCTCCCGCTCCGGTTTTCTCACATTTCCCAAATTACGCCCCGATGATAGTTCAGATACACCACAGCCTTTACATATCAGATTAATACTCCAACATCAAACCTCTGTACTTGTCACCGTGATACATTACTTAAAATATTAAACTAATGCGCGGTAGGTATTACCTACGCCACTCCTTTTTGGAAATCCATTCTTTTGAGACAGGAAATAAATCATTGCTAGCAACGCGAGTTTACTTAGGTAGGTTAGGTTTAGTAGGTAGTTAGGATTTTACATCTAATATGACAGCTGCTCAAAGAGAGAAGGGTAGGTAGGGCAGCACGGTACCAACCTAACCTTGCAAACATGTCTCAAATCTGAACCTCAAATTTGTAAAAAACTCGCTGGCACATTGCGGAATAGTGACCATTTATTCTCGGATATTGGTCTTCAACTGAGCAATCGTGGTTGAGTTATTCCCGTAAACTCGACTCAGACTCGTTGAACTCAGAACGAAATAAACGGCGAACAACAGTGCACGAATCGTCATTTATGTAATAATTTTTTACACAGGACGCACGCTGCGCACCCGTAAAGCGCTCCATGGTGACTACATTTCCGAGAAGCGAGATACTTATCCGCACCTCCAGCGCACCGCTCCTACATACCGTTTCAATGCAATTATATATCTAATCGTACGTCATTCTGTATATACCTGTATATAACAGCAAAACCTCTCGTGTTTTAGTTTCCCAGCCACACTTCTGGCCCGACACTCTCATATCGTTTTCCCATTTCGCGGATCGTTTACACTGTCCTTTGCTGGTGGAACCGTGCCAGTTAACTTCAGCAATTGCTATTCCATTGTAGACAATCGTATGGATCCTTTACGGCCTCGGGTCTCGGGCTTAAGAACTTGGACGTATTCAGGATGATTCAAGGGGGCAACTTTAAGAATCCCTGACGTAAAGGTGACCTTTGTATAATTGGAGAAATAAAAACATTTTACAAAAGAATCTTCTGGACATGCTATTTATTATTTCAAAAGTATATTGTATGAAGCGACGATCAACAGTATTATATCAACAGATGTTTCAGTTCCGGCGGCTGCCCTAGATAATATCTCATGTTTAGTGAACTACCACCTGTCGACATGTCACTGTCATATCCACATTCAACATTTAAATGATTTTAATTCTAATTTCAAACTCTCTTTTTGATTTTATTTCACATAATGCCATGTTCATGATAGTATTTTTAAATAGTATCACATCAGTTTATTGGGAAAGGGGGCTGAACCCCCAAGCCCCTTCCTTGTTACGCCCTACTCGTATTGTCGGTGTACTGCTTGTGTTCCTAACATTATACATGTATATCGGTGTGTGGGTTTTATTTGATTGCTTTGACATTGTTTTCGAGGTTGTGTGATTTTAAAGGCGTTGCGTGGTTCCGCCAACTTCATTCCAGACACTACCTATAATCATTGTAAACAATGGTGTGTATAACTTATAATCAATAGAGTTATATATTATTATTTCATAATCGCCATCATTTTTACAATTTGTTCTTGTATATGCTCTTCGAATTAAACTAAAACGTAACAAATTAGGTACCTAAATGTAAAATTCAGTATGAACTATTTATTAAAAATGTAATCAAACCTTTCGGTCTGCTTCTCAACAGAATTACGTAATATTTCCATATCTTAAATAACTAGAAGGGAAAATCCATTTGATAAATGACTTGAAACGTAATTTGTCTCTCTCTCGTACTATTAGAAAGAACTGACAAGTTATTTTAATATCGTTAAGAGCATTCATCATGGTTTGTTGAAAGGTTACAGTTTTTTCATGCCTAAAGGAATATCACCGTGCAGTTAGAATTATAATAAAATTGCTTAAAAACAAGTAAACGGCCCTGCTACCTCAGTTTGTAGTAATTTTTTGTCCTGGCATCGAAGCGAGAGGTCCCAAGTTCGATCCCTGGTATCCCAGTGTTGTGACCAGAAATGTTTTTTGGATTTAGATTTCGATTTATAGATGTTAATACATTTGTATTTGTATTGTTACGTTACGTTTTTGTTACGAATCGATTTTTGACCGATTTTAAATGCTACATCCCTCAGTAACATAGGCTAGTACATTATTCATCATCATCATCATCGTCCACACCACGCGGGTAAAACCGCAGAGCGCAGCTACTTAATTATAAACGACAAATACCAGAACATACAGTTATTTAAGTAACTTAGTTTTACTACTTATGTACCTTTTTAATAAAATATTGGAAGAAGAAATTGTGCCATGAGCACTGGATAGAATCGGAAATTATCTTAAAAGGGGCAATCCTAAAGATATAGGAAATTACTGTCCGGTAAGTTTAATATCTTGCTTGTACAAACTTTGCATGCTGTTTACTACACAGAATATCCCCACAAATAGAAACATGCCAATCCATGGAACAAGCGGGATTCAGAAGTGGATTTAGCACAACAGAACACACCGGAGAACCGGAATACGGGCCATACAATCCAGCAGTGCATCAATGCAGTGCAAACATCGTTGCATCTATGACAGCATCCGTGAAACAACGGCGACATGATAAGAAACGTTGGAAAAACAACCTTGTGAACAAGGGCGATATCTCTTAACCTTTACTATACCGTGATAATTAAAACAAAAGATTTATGAGTGACACTCACGTAAATTTACGTCTATGGTACGCAAAGGGTTAAATATTTGACATCGGTGAGCTCGTCGACGATCGCAACGACGAATCATTAGAGAGTCGCACGGCTGATAGTGCATTGTCACCCTGTGCAGATTTTGTACAGGCAATACTGCACAACCCGTATTGTACAGACCGTATACCGTCTACATGTCCTCGGAATATGGGGCTGTGCAAAACGGGTCGTACAATCCAGCCTGAGCAAAATGATACCGGTGACAATGCACAGCCAGGAATGTACAGCCCGGAATCCGTGTACATGGTTTTGAAATGATGGGTTGTGCAATACGGGGCGTACAATACCGTTCGTGTACTCGTAGTATATGGTTGTGCAATACGGGCCGTACAATATAGAAAATCTTATAAGTAATCTGAATAGTGTTCTGAAGAATTGAAACTGATAACTGCCCCACGAAGCGGGACATTCAAGAATTTGTTTGTTGAAAATTTGTTCAAGAATTATGCTCACTCATACTGTAACCGTGTCTGCGTATTTTAAGTAATATGAGCAAGTAACAATAAAACGTGTTGTGGAGCCTATGCTTCGAGGGCAGGCCTTCCTTTCACCCGCTGGATAAGAGAAGGCCTGCCCTTTTAAAAATCCCATTTATAATCCGTTTTTAAAATGTTGTCTAAAATATCGAACATCTCCCGCACCTAACGGTAGCAAATAGCATATCCGCGAGCGGTTTTATACCTTCGTGTGTGAATTTGTAATGTATGTTGAAGCCCATTTCTGGCCCCGAGCAGTAACGCCCCTCTTTACGGTGTAGTTTATATAATAGAAAAATAACTATTTAGTGCGTAACTTGATAAGAGTACCTACATAAATAATATGGTCACTTAGAGCTCTTACACACGAGCGGCATGTTACCAACGGCAGAGGCAACTGCAGCTGTCGACGGCAGCCGTCGACTGTCTTTGAAGATCAGCGGCGGCCATCGTCAGCACACTACAATTGCAAGTGTCGTTGTAGGTCGACGGCTGTCGCCGACCCGTGTCGACGGCATCGTTACTTCTGCCGTTGGCAACATGCCGCTCGTGTGTAAGAGCCCTTAGTTATGTTATGTAATAAAAAGTTAAATGTATTATATAAATATCTAGCTGCTCTCCGCGGTTTCACCCGCGCGGTGATGGATGATGATGAATCTTATATAGCCTATGTTACTCAGGGTGAATGTAGCTTTCTAATGATAAAAGAATTTTTCAAATCGGTTCAGTACTGTTTGAGCCAATTCGTTACAAACATACTTACATACAAATCTTTCCTCTTTATAATATTTGTTTAGATTTACAAAGTAAACTCTCTAAAAGTCAGTTTTACTTCACACAGTTTAACAGTGGTGCAGTGTTGGATAACAGTTTTAGTTGTTATTTAAGCTGATGTCCCTAGTTGCCATAATGATATTGTAGCAGTTTTTCATTGCCTGAAAACGCGAAAAAACGACGTTTTCCCAAAAGTTGAGCCTTTTCAATCAATCTGTTGCCCTCGAAACTGCGTATTAAATTTCATGAAAATTGTTTTGAGCCGTTTCCGAGATACAGATATATAATGTACAAGAATTGCTCGATTAAAAGTATTAGATTACACAAAGCCGTCGGTCCGTAGGCAGAGCCTGTACTATGGTAACGTGATGACTAATATACATACCCAGATACAGGTCAAACAGATATGTTCATGCGTCCAGCTGTCCGGAACCAGCCGCTCAGTAGGCATAGTTGCTACCAACTTAAGAGACACGTAGCGCCAGTAAGGTATTGCGAGGCCATCTGCACCACCCGGAGGTACTGGCGGAGCTGCAACTGCGTACGCCGGACGGGTGTGTAGTGGTCCATCGTCGCCCTACGGTACTTAAGGGGATTGCATAGCTAGTACTTGTACATCATAAAAGAAAAAAACTCTTTTCTACCTTGTCCAATTTCTGTGATTTTTTTTCATGAATTAACACACTGCTATGCCCGTACGTTTTGATTTTTTCAGTGTTTTTAAGTTTTGAAAAAATAAATTTTGATTTTTTTATTTTCTTTGAAATACTAATATTAAATAATGTGTTTGTATGTTTGTTATGTTCAATCAGCGGGACCAATTTTGATGAAATTCGGTATGGAGATAGATGAAGGGCTGGATTGCTGGATTAATATATAGGATACTTTTCATCATCATCATGTCCATCCAGCACCACGCGGGTGTAACCAAGGGGCGCAGCTAGTGTATGATAAATCAGTTAAATACCCATGTCGACGATACACTGCAGTTTGAAAAAATTCACACAGGTAGCGAAATTATTGATGGACAATAATTTAATTTTATAATGCTTATACTGCATAGCATTGGTACGAGTACTTTTACTATGTTACTGTAGTGACTTGAAAATGTCTTGTAGTAAATAAAATACACTCGAGAGCAATAAATCGGGGTCACTTAAAGAATGTTAAAAATCTCGGAAACTAAAAATGATAGGTTAATGCAATAAATTGTATTTAATAGACAATGTAATACTCCTTAAATGAAAGTAAAAAAAATATGAGTCACCATACATTTTATTAACACAAAATTACATAAAGAAAAAAACTGCTGATCTCTCCTTAAAACAAAAATAGGAAACATGAAATTTTTGAACTTTATTACGATTTTCTTGAATTTTAATACTTCGTATTGCCTCCTCGTGCTTCCATTACTGCGTTTACGCGGTTTGGCATGCTGTACACCAAGTTCCTTATACGATTTTGGGGAATATTCTCCCATGCCTCTGTGAGAGCAATTTTGAGCTCACGAAGCGTGATTGGGGGAGGGTTTCGTTGTTTTACGCATCTGCCTAGCTCGTCCCAAGCATGCTCGATCGGGTTGATATCCGGGCTGCGCGCTGGCCACTCCATACGAGTAATGTTCATCTCTTGAAGGTAGTCATTCACAATCCTACCTGTATTAGGTCGGGCATTGTCATGCATAAATATAGCATCCTCACCTAAATTGACCATAAATGGACCAACGTGATCATTGAGGATTTCTTCCACATATCTTTCGCTAGTTAAAGAGCCGTTTTCTATGATCACCAGCTCTGTGCGACTTTCAGAAGAAATTCCGGCCCACACAAGTACAGACCCACCACCGTAGGCTACTTTTTCTTCGATGCATGCTTGCTTGAATCTTTCCCCTGGTCTTCGATACACTCTGTGTCTTCCATCGTGCTTGTAGAGCATAAATTTTGATTCGTCGGAGAACATAACTTTTGACCAATCTTCAATACTCCAATTTACGTGGCTCTGGGCATATCTTAGTCTTGAAATACGATGCCCACGCTCCAGTTTAGGGCCGTTTGCAGGTATAAGGGGTTTTAAGTTAGATTCAGCAAGCCGACGTCTTACTGTCCATGCACTTGGGTTACTTCCTCCGAGGCGTCGAAACTGATTTGTGAGTTCAGTTCCTGTGAGAAAGCGATTTCGAAGCATGGTGTTCACCAAGTATCGGTCTTCTCGTGCTGTGGTACACCTGGTTCTGCCCGTTCCTGGTCTGCGTAGGTTAGAACCAGTTTCTTCGTAACGTCGGAGAACTCTTTGTACTGTTGACAGCGACACACCGACAGTCCTGGCTGTATCGCGCTGACTCCGGCCGGTTTCCAGCATTGTAAGTATTCTGGTGCATTCTTCAGGCGTAAGCGACATAATTTCAGCTTGAATAATGAATATAGAGCACTATCAACATGGTTTATGTACCCACATAAATGACAGATTACAAACAAAAGCAAAACCAAATGCTGTAATTTCGTAGTTCCATCTTCGAAAGTGGCCCTTTTTCAAATTTGATTTTTTTATGATATAACTTTACAATAACTAAGAAGTTTTAATACCTTCATTTAAGGAGTATTACATTGTCTATTAAATACAATTTATTGCATTGACCTAGCATTTTTAGTTTCCGAGATTTTTAGGATTCTTTAAGTGACCCGGATTCATTGCTCTCGAGTGTAAATAACTGTACCATCTGGCCAGTCATATTATTAGGCGTATTATTGATCTTTAACTATAATTTAAGTCATCCATAACAACTTCGCATGAGTTATGCGATTGTCATTATGTGTATGAAATTCACAAATTCAAAACTTCTTAACACGAACAAAAAGATTGGCAGTTCCTACGTTTGTTGTGTATGTAGATTATGGAATGCTCTGCCGGAAGGAAATACATACGTATTTCCTCCCAACTATGACTCTGGGTCTTCGAAGCGGGGCGTGAAAAAGCATCTCTCAGCTCATCATAGGGGTGGCGATTAACGCAGCTTACGACTGCAGGACTTAGCAAAAAGCTGTAGTACTTTTGGCAGAATATGGTAAGTAATATAATAACCCCTCTCAGGTTGATGATGGTAGTATATACCCTTGTAAAAATCCTTAATCTGTTTATAATTATAATTAAAATTTCAATCAGCCTGGCTATTCGATGAGGTAACGTTGCCTGCTGTTTGGGGCACCTTACCTTAGTGCTTTAAGTACTATTATTTATGTACTTATAATGATTTATTTTGCGATATTTTAATTGGATTTATATTGATTTAGGTATATATAATAGTGCATTAAACATGTCTTAGTCTTTCGAGATTCTTATACATTGAAATTAAACTACTTTAATCGGATTAAATCGCGAATTATTTTATTTTATTTTTATCCCGACTTTTCGTACACTTTTCAGTAAACATGGTCACGGGACGTTGACGAAGAAGACGTAAACTGGACAAAAGCCGTGCGATTCTCTAAGAGCAAACATCGTTTCATCTTTGACAACATCAACAAATGACGAGATGACAAGATACCTTGGAAAAACAACCTTATTTAAAAGGGCGATATCTCATAAAGTATTTGTCATCGGTGAGCTTACTTGCGAGCTTGTCGACGAGCTTGTAGACGAGCTCGTCGACAAGCTCAACGAAAATACAGTTTTAAATTATGTACTGTCGTATAACGTGCGTTTTATTCTTTGTAAATTATGAAGATTATTTAATATAGGATGTACTTAATTCTATCAAAAACATTGAGAGTTTGTGAGATATTTCTCGTAAACTTTTTCCGTAAAACCGCCCGAAATACCCCATTACCGGCTTTAGATTATATAAATTGCAGGCGTAATGAATGCTCGACTCCAGCCCACTCGAAACTTGATTAAAATACTACCGTTCTCGTAAAAAGGGCAATTTGTAAAGAAAACTTCAAAAGGCTTTGAAATCAGCTGTTTCCCGACAAAGTATCGACCAACAACAAAAAACATTGCACCAACTCCACCTTTTATATTTCCGCAAAAATGCGAACAAAAGAAAGTTCTCGAAAGCGATAATCGTTACAGAAAAACGATTCGTTGTTTCGTTACACGGCGGACGTTTAACGTTCTACGGCTGCACGTTGCAACGGTTCCGTTCTACATTATTCAGTGTTGCCAACATTAGAACAATAAGAAAGAAATTATCGCCGCTTTTGTGTTCGACTTTCACAGTAGCAGCGGTGAGGGAAGGTTTCAGTTATTGTTTAATAACGCTTTCACACTAAGATGTCTTCTATATCGTGGATGCCATGGAATATGGACAAAGACACACCTCCACATTCGAAATAGACGTTGAAATTCACTAATTGAATATCGGCCCGTCGGAAATCGAACCCAAGACCTCCTGCTCTTAAGGCAGACTTGCTCTTAAGACCAACTTAGGTAAAGCGGTCGACAATAGCGATAACGTAAATTTTACACGCTCACATCGTCGCATTAGGATTCTGCACATCGCGGTCGCCATGGATACGCAGTCACACATCAGAAACAACCAAACATTTATGCTCATCACACATGTACCTGCTTGCCCCGACTAGGGGTCGAACTTTTGACCCTACACTTCGAAGACAATGTCCACGTAATGTGAAGGTAAGAATATGTATACTACAAGGTGCACCCTTTGGTGCACCTTGTAGTATACATACATACGTGCCCTTTGGTTTCACCCGCGTGGTGATGGATATTGATGATGAAAAGTAGTATATATGCTATTCCAGCGCCTCATCTATCCACATACCAAGTTTCATCCAAATCCGTTTAGCCGTTATTGAGTAACAAACTTCCATCCATCCAGACATTCACGTTTTAAAATTACTATATTTTGTTATATAATGGCAATTTTATAAATTTAGCTCGACCATACCTTCTGACCGCGGTGATTCTGACGATGTGCGGATTAATATCTGAAACAACCAAAGAGAGATTTTGTAATTTATAATTAACTAGCGACTGCCCGCGACTTCGTTCGCGTAGTAGGCTTTGCCTTCGGCCTTGCCATAATTTCCCATCTTTTGTTGATTTTTTTAATGTAAAAGAACCTTCTACGAAGTATTACAAAACATTTAAAAACAAAAGATGAATGAAATCGGTAATTCTCAAGTTATGAGTATAGCGTGTGCAGGAGAAATAGGGTTCATTTTTATACATATACTAGCTGGTGCCCGCGACTTCATCCATCTTCATCGCGCAGGATTAATATTTCGTGTAGCTTATTATCTTATCCAAGGCCATTACTATATTTATACCAAAATGTCCTAAAATATTTACATGGTCAAACGCAATTATTATAATAGTATTAGTAAAT
The DNA here is from genome assembly GCA_917880725.1 of Selenia dentaria. Lineage (NCBI taxonomy): Eukaryota > Metazoa > Arthropoda > Insecta > Lepidoptera > Geometridae > Selenia > Selenia dentaria. The sequence goes on along the minus strand of OU862885.1, from coordinate 30,162,612 downwards.
TTAACGACTTAGTAAATCAATCAGTAACCACTAATAATAAAATACAGTACCTACCTACGTATATACAAACATAAAATTAATCACAATGGAAAAACAACTGTCATTACATTTTATCATCGTCATTACATTGACGGTCATGGAGCACTTCTGGTGTATCGAGCTGTCAAAATAATATAGACGAAACTATCAGAAACTCACAAACTTTGACAGAACTGTCATCATTACGATCTTGTCGTAGGCGGAAATCTTGTTATTTTGTCTATACTGTGCCCAATAATAATACGCTTTTCACCCGCGTGATGATAGATGATAATAATGATGAAAAGTACGTATTCCAGGCTATAATCTATGTCTGTGCCAAATTTCAAACAGATCCGTTCAGCCGTTCTGTCGTGATTGAGTAACAAACATCCTTCCATCCAAACTTTCACTTTTATTATATTAGTGGGAAAGTGGGATATAGATGATTTTTAAAGCACTAAAACGCCTGCTTAGTGAAACGAAACAAATTTAGAGAGAAAAATAGAAAAACACACATTCTCGGACGAGACATCTAAACCACTTTTAAATTTTGTTTTAAGTACTTGTTACTGTTACCAAAAGCATTCTATTTCAACCTGAGAAATGCTTCCCATATACTTCTAAACCACAAAGCGGTTATGAAAATTTAAATCCTAAATTCTTGAAAATCTTAAAATACCTCAGTATTCTCTTCTAGAGCAAAGATCAAATTTTATTTACTGAAACGGTTTATTTTTCTTACTTTCCGAGATATTTTCCAAATTCCATGTTACTTGAAACTTTACGAGTCTGCGGGCAGGAGAAGCATTTGTTAAATTTTATTAAAAAGTTCAGTTTTGAACACAGGTGCGTGATATCGTTTGAAAACTATTGTACTTGGATTTGGAGGTACGCTGTCTGTTTGGCTATAGACTGCAAGTACTGCTCCGTCCTTCGGTGCGCGGAGCCCTGAATTCGATCTCTGGTTGGCCAAATATATAGTGCTGCTGGTGCAGTGCTACTAAAACTACAGTTATAAGCTGTGACTGCAAATGTCTTGGGCAAGCGTAATTCTTAACATCAGGCTAATATATGCGTCTTTGTCTCGTCAAAAATGCATAAAAACTCTCCGAATTTATTAAACCGATAGGGAAGTGCACCTATTTATCTCTCTCGCTAGATCTTTTCTACGAGTAATTTGTTGTTACAACATATTTTATAACTCCTTTCATATAAACATCATAACAATTATGTAGGTATATAATGTAAAATTAGTTAATATGTATGTATACATGTATAATTTTATAAATATTTATTTCTTTTATCACTATCTTTTTATTATTATATGTTTTTCTTTATATTATAATACTATTTCTGCACCACCTTCCCTTTTTCTGCTCTTATTCCTCTCCATGCAAAGGTTGTCTGGAAAAGATTGCTTTGAGCAATAAGACCGCCTACTTTTTCTTTTCTAAGCTGTATAACTGTATTGATTGTTTAATTTTAAGGTGTTCAAAAATGAGCATATTTATATATATATATATATATATATATATATATATATATATATTATATTTTTCTCTGTGGCCTGGCAGAATTCACAGACTGCATATAAAATATGTGAAAATAATGAATTGTGAATTAATAAATAAGTACCTATGTTAAATAATTAGCGTAGTAATAATTAAATAGATTTAGGTAAGTGTAGCATTGTATTGGGCGAACTGTAATTATGCTATAACTGTTTTTAAGAAATAAATAAATCTATCTATCTATCTATGTTTCTATCTACACATAAAGCTACTTTTCATCGCGAAGATTTGTTCCTATTAAATAGTAACTTACAACGCGTGCAGAGCCGTCGGTTACAGTTGTTTTGAAATAATAAACTGCACAAAAAATATTTCTAATGGCATACAATATTATTTCCAATCTACAAACCGTCAACTCTATAAAACTTATTTATGTAATTAAGACAATAAACTCTGCATTCTTATTCAAAGCATTGTATTCCAGCTACTGCATAACTTAAAACTGTTTTAACTTGACTTTCCACTTAACACTTTCATGCTTATTCATATACTTACACTACTTCATTACAAAGACTTTTCGGACCAGTCTTGCGAATATTACTGACTCAAAATACCAGCGACAATTTAAAGGTTCAGTGAGCCAGCACGAAAATGTGCGTGAGTGTAAAGTAACGTATACGTGACGTATGCATTGTAATGCTTACACACTACTGCCTCACTGCTGAACAGGTGGCAAAGGTGTGCTATTTCCTCAGGCAGACTCTGCAAAAGTCTTACCACTGTGTAAAATTGCCTAGGTTATTTCCTTCCATCCTCCACTTCTTATTTTAATGCATGACAAATACTTATAAATAATAAATAGATTAAATATAATTTAAGTAAACAATTGCACGATGAAGTGGTCGAGTAATTACAGAAAAAATATCTTATTGTACCTGTAGCAAATAATTGTTTCATTTTATTTAATTATGTGGTAAGTTTCAGCTAAGGAAGTGTTTTCGGAAAGTAGAGAGCGTGAGCGTGCAAGGCGAAAAAAAATTTTCTTTCATCTGTCTGTATGTTTGTTAGGTTGTGAGTTATTCCTTCTGTACGGGTCGCATTTTTCAACCATTCTTGACGAAACTTGGTATGCATGTTGTACTAATTAATATAATTGTTTAGATGTCGCCGATTTTAGAGTGGGGCGGTGCTTTTCCAAAAAAGGGGGAAATTAGCTGCGGCGCTATTTGCGGATCGATTTTAGTAAAATTTTGTACACACATTAGGTACCTGACCTTAAAGAGGAATTTCGAGTATGAACATAATTGGTCAAGTAGTTGCCGAGATAATAGGTTGTGAAGTTTAAAAACTGTCATTATTTGGTCAGACTGCGCAAAATTGCCGCTGACTGTGCTCGCGAGGTCTACTGTTCGTAGGACTACTAGTTTTATGTAGCATGAACATCATTAAATAAATTACTAATTAGTAAGTTACAAAACCCCACTAGTATTTCCTCCCTTGAACCAAATTACTTGGCGGCTGCCAGAGTACTCGTCTACTCAATTGTCCTGAACTAGGTCAAGCCGGCTGGAGCCGATTTTTGCCATTTAATTAGAGCAACGCCGACGAGAATTCACTCACGTTTTTGTCGATTACGGTACTAGTATAGTTTGTATTTGTTCCATTTGATTTGTTTGTTTTGTACTACGAGATATTTTACGTTTATTTAATTAGTCAGAAACGTAGGTACTGGTGACGGAGCAGACAGCATATTTACTGTGTAAAATGTTAGTCTTTCTTTAGTTTAAAAATACGTATACGTAAACATATACGTATTTATTCTATGATTATGATTTGGTTTGAAATATATGTATTTGTAACTAGCAGACCCAGTTGCGTGGCCTCGCGGGATAATAGGTTATGTTTTCGCGCGGAATGCTAGTTATTTTTCAAAAATATTCAGTCTACGTTAATCCTAATAATATCAGCTATCGGTCAGTGAAACGCCCATCAAAATTGATCCAGCCGTTTCGGAGATTAACTGGAACACACCGACAGACAGACAGGCAGACAAAAATTCAAAAACTGTATGTACTGTACATACTTTCATATGCATTTAGCGAAAAGCTGTGTATATTGATATTTTAAACAGACACCTCAATTTTTTTTATATAGATTCAAATCTGAACTGTTCATTAGTGTTAAGAAAACATTTATGCAGTTGACTGGCACTAGCGGACACCCATCTAAATCTTGAACTCCTGACCGCTTTTTTAAACTCAGCACTTTTTTGCTTTGGATGACACTTTAAACCGTCAGTCGCTGTTGTTATCTTGGATGCCTTGAGACCATGTCGTACTCGTAGAATACATGTACTCGTAGTTTTGTAAACGCTGTCGCTAGGAGTGGTCACAAACTTTGTCTGGCTGGTTGGAGTAGTTGGTAGCAACCGTGCCTTCTGAGCAGCTGGTCCTGGGTTCCCCGGACAGTTCAAAATTTGTATACATGAACATGTCTGTTTGACCTGTGTTTGGGTTTGTTTACCATAGGAATTGCTCTGCCTGTTCTGCCTCTGTTTGAAACCTGATGACCATAGGTTAGGTTAAATAAAATTGGCATACCGCACTGAGGCTTCGTGATATATTAGATTGGCTGCATCACTTGGTATATCAATCGAGAAATACTCTATTAGAAGTTATTATTTCAAACGGGAATCACGTGTAGACAATGCTAGGAGACGATATATATCTATATGTGTTTTATGTCCATATTTCCTGAAACTGACATATCACCATTAGGTGATATCACTTGTGTGATATCACACTATTGGGTGTCACAACTATCTGAATTCAATTAGATGACTTTGATTCCCCGAAATAATATTATTAGTTAAGTTCCAATCCGCTATAAAATAATATTTTATTATATACTTTTTTAATTAGATCCATTACATGTACGCTTAGGCGAATGAATAAATACCATCAGTAGTAGAAAGATATTATAGGCTAAAATTTTACTAATTTCTTAAGTGCGGTTTATGGCGTAAAATACTAAATACTTCAATCGAAACAAGTTCTCTTTTTAACTCAATATATGAGTATGAACTACCGTTTTATTTACTAACTCAAATTGTATCACGGGTTTATTAGTTAGTACAAGTTTAGAACTTGTGAGCTTTTATTTTATTACGCAGGGTTTTATTCGGTTTATTAGTTAAGCATAGAGTTTTATAGACTAAGTAAATGGGGTTTATTTCTTAGGTATATGGGGTTTAGCACTTTCTTTATGGCGAGTGTTTGGACAGAATCAATGAGCACTAAACCCCTTAGAGATGTATTTCCGGACTAGCTTGATTCCGCTAACAGATATGTTTGTTCGCAATATTACGAGTACGTGTTAACAGTTGTTACAACTAGGACAGCTGTATACTCGTAGTATATAACGACCAGGTTTTTCTTCGTAAGTAAATGTTATTTAGCAGCAGAAAGAAATGTTTTTTTTTTCTTGAAAAAAATTCAAATGTACTATCAAACATAGTACAATGTAATTTTTTTTCTTCACATTATGAATTTTGGAGGTAATAAATATTTTATCTGACTGGGTTGCCGTGTTAAGTCCATTTTTCCACTGCCGTTAACTCCAATTCCCATGCGGTTAATGAATTTTACTTCTTAAAATTGCAGTAGATGGTTGACCTCTCACGCACATTGTGTGACTGTTCTAGGTTACATTTTACAATACAAGGTAGTTGTACAATGTACTAATGGCCTGCCTGATAGTGGTGGAGTACTACCAGGGAAATAAAAATGCACCAATTCTCTCAACTTGCTATATTGAATATATGCTTGTATATGCCTCTATTAAATTTCGTACGTGAATGAAACGCTTGCGCGATGCAGCTTTTGGGGCTCATTTACAAGCGCCATCTAGCTACACTACACTTGTCTTAATTCTATGCTTATATTAATTAGACAGTAGTAATGAGTTAGTGTTCACGCCAAAGCGTGACGTCACCTCAAGGCGCGCACCGCACCCGCGTGCCCCACCGCCGCTTCGCCTGCAGCTGTCACAACTAGAAGCAAGCAGCAAAAGGAAGCGGAAATAGTCACCTTTTATACTCGTAACTGGCGGACGTGTACCGCTGCGTTCCGCGTAGCGACCGCGTGGCAACCGCCATTATGACCACGAGTCACCGCGAATGACCCCGCCGCGAGTGACATTCAGGGTGTGTTCGGCACGGCCACACACCACCCCCTAAATCAGCCCGTGTTTACCACGTAAATCACTGATCGAGACGCAATCAGCCCGCCGCGTAAACCAGTGCACAAACCAAAAGGACATTACAAACATTATAACCAAGTGAACAACAGTTCTTCAGCACGCCGTCGACAGCAAGACGCCTCCACCTAGGACTCACGGTCACCAGCCCTCATCAGACCCAGAGCCTCTCGACACCCCCCACGTAAACCAGGTATTTACCAATAACTATTCCCTACCTATTCTCTGGTTGCAGGAAACTGCTCAACCACATTTACCCCCCCCCCCCCCTATCATCGAGCGTATGGTGGCATATTGCCGCACCAGTTAGTTTTACGTAATATGTATCACATCTGCCCATAAAGGCCAACGTGACAAATATTAGGCTAACGATTTGGCCATCTTATGAGTCGAACACAAAAACATCATACTTCTTAAAATTTTGTATTCGATGGACAAAATGGAAAGTCGAATTCTTTATGTGAAGTGAACAGGCGAGGGGGTGTGGAGGGAGGCGAGGCGGCAACTACGCAGATTATGGCAACTCATTTGGAGTAATGGAATCGAGTTAGGGTTGATTAGTAAGGCGTATTCGGAGTATTGTTTGTTTGCTTTCTGTATTTGTTTGTTGATTTCGTGTCGGATAAATTTGTAAAGCTGATGCGTTTGTCAATTCTCTCGAAGGAAAACTGGCCGTGACATTACACGGCACTAACCCGAGTTTTTCAAGAGGTTTAATGTTCACATTTACTTGCTATAGTGCCTTTCAAACTTCAGCCCGATTTACACTTCAATAAGTACAGTAGCGAGTTACCTTGCGAATCCACGAGTTAAGTTGTCATTATCGTTTGAACGACATAAGCTAGTTAAGTAGCAAGTTGTTGATTAAGTTGGGTTGATAGATCGCAATCTTATTTTTTGGTCTATGGTCTAGTCCAGTGCGGAGTAGGCCCCTCTCTTGCGTCTCCCGCACCCAACCATGGCCGGCATGTAGACGGGCGAGTACAGTCCATAGATATGTAGACAAACTTTTGTAAATTAGTAAACAAAAAAGTGACGCGACTAGTCTTCTTCTCGAAACGGTAACTTATAAATACTTACTCGCTTACGTTTGGACGCTACTTACAACTTACTACTTGTTACTCAACTGGCTGATTTCTTAACTCGCTCCTGTACTTATTGAAGTGTAAATCAGGCTTCAACGCAGTATTCAAAGGTTGAATACCCGGCATTGCGGTAAGATAAACCAAAACGAATACTTACACAAGAGGCAAACAGTTTAGGTTTTCTTATCTCTTACAATATGAGCTTTTTTTACTATTGATTTTTTCCCGAAAAAAGAGGGATAACAATTACCTTCGTTTCCATAGTACTCTCAACAAAATAATGCTTGGCTCCATAACTTTGCATGATGAAACTAGGTTAGTTCCTGTCGCATTTCAGTAAAAATGACGTCGGTTTCCTGAGAGAAAATACAAAACGTGTCAGTGAACGAATGTTCTGAAGTGAAATATACGAGCACAGGAAAATGCAGTTTTGAGTATCAGGTGTTGCAGAAGAGACATGAAGTATTGTATTCTTGATAGCAAGGCTACGGAACTCTACCTAATGCGCTATCCAACATAATTTAATAAAATAAGTTTGATAAAATGGACTTACTTAATTAAACTTATGTACTTAGACGAACTTTAAGACGGTACAATTATCTCATTTGTATATCTTTGAGATGTCAGGTAATGAATAAATAATAGTTAAGAAAAGTACGCTGGAAAAAGTGATGTCTGTCAAGGATTTCGTTTATTTTTCCTAGATTTATGTTTCCTTTAGTGAATATTTTTCTTGGACTGTAATCATTTTTGTCAGCGATATTGGTTAAACCTAGCACGGCCCTAAAATTATATAACTTGTTTCTTACTTATCGTTCCATTAGATCTTTGGATATGTTTTTTTTAATAATGATACAATAAGATACAGTGTTCCAATATAAATTTTTTTGGTTATGGTTTTCGTGTCACAAGAGCGTTAGGTAAATTGTAAAATTCCCTGTTTTGAGCCTAATGTGCAGCAAAGACTGTCATTATCACATTACTGCACCTCTTAGTTCACTTTTACAACTCTCTAATAAAAGCTTATGTTATCCAAGACGGAACCTAACCTAAATTGAATAGCATTTATAATAATAAAAACGTCCTCTCAAAACATCTCTAAAAGAATCAGCTGTATTTTTATTCAACCAAATGCTTTCTCGAACTTGACACGTGTCTCCAAATCCTACAGGCCAAAGATACACGTGTCCCCGACTACTCTAGTACCTGGATATATCCGTGTTTACGAGTGTACCTACCAAATGACCGATTGGTTTGTTTATGTACTCTGGCTATTCCCCAGAAAGAACATAATAGAACTGTATGAAGTTGGTTCCGTGACTGGACTACCGAAACACCAGTGTATTGGTATACGACCAGTAGGATAACTTAGCACACGTGTAGAAAAGACTGAAGACGGAATTACATTATTGTATCGTGGCATGTTGTGACGTGCCAAAAGTATATTGAATCAGTACAGTTATTATGGTTAGAATAATTAAAATATTGTGTTTAATATAGCTTTTGGAGAGTTCTGTTAGATTTGGATTGTAAAAGCTTTTAAAAACTTTAGGATCATGACATTACTTTCTGTGTACATCTCTACGAAATTGCAGGTTTTGTTCGTAATAACTTATATTTATTTAATAACTATAGAAGTGAAGACATTGTAATAAAGTGTGCTATCCCGTTAACCAGGCAGCTTTTTAAAATTAAAGTGTGTTGTGCATGGCTCCTAGGATATACAAACATTTACCAAAAGAAATCCTCGACATCCAATCAACTAAACTATTTCAAAATAAAATTAAACGTTTCTCATTTGACAAAACTTAGTACAGTGTAAAGACTACAGACAGAAAATTCTTGTGACTTTTCAATATATTGTACTATATCATATAACATTGCAACAATAATACTTTATCTTATGACATTACAACAAAAATTTCCTTTTTATTATAATAAATGAGCAATTAAAAATGAATTTGAATTTGAATTTGATTCTTTTTCATTTGTTTAGATGGTTAAGTCATTCAAAATAGAAAAGCGTCAAGCAACACATCATCAAGCATTAAGGCACTGAAAAATGTCATGAGCACATGACATTTTTCAGTGCCTTTATCTGATCTGGAATCTTTACCCCCAAGACAACATAATTTTCGGTCGCTCAGTAATTTCAAATGAAATAATCCCCATCAAGTACAGATATATGTATGTATATGTACAATAGATAACTTTTACGACATTACGAATTGTATTGAACGTGCCAACTTTTCATTTAATTGAATTACGTAAATTTACACATAATATAATTTAAAAATAACTTACCTGTGTTAGGAAATCTGTCCTAGCCTTTGGGGCTCGAAATTTTTGAGCTATTGTAGTTAATTATCGCGAAATTACGTTAATAGCACGCTAAATACAGTATTGTTTGCTTTAGAACAGCTTAGAATAATCATACTATCGTTCTCCCACCGACACAAAACTGTCAACCAAATTGGTAATGGTAAGGTTGCACTATAACTACTTTAAGAGATGGGAGTACAGATCTTCAAAAATATGACACTGGAACAATGAAACTTAGTGTCAAAAGTCACGTCAAAGTACGGCGAATTGAATGAAATATTTGAAACTACTTCATCAAAACGTCTACCGTAATGCATTACTAATTTAAGCTTGCTATATTGACGTGGTGGTACCAGATTTAATGGTAAGGTTGAAACATGACTACTTTAATAGGTGGTAGTAGGGCCTCTGAATCTTTCTCCACATAACGGATTATCTGTAAATAATACACAGAAAGTTGTTGCAACTTGTCCCGTTCAGTTGTTGGCAAGTCGCGATTTAAAAAGACATTTTTGCTAGTTTCTGCAGTTTGTTCCAATCTACGGTACTGCCATCATTCTCTATAGTCACAGCTGCCAAATTTCATCTTGCTGTTTCCTTGGATTTCCTACAGTCTTGTGAAACCTTAATCTAATAGAAGTTAAGGGATCGCACCGAAGTCTGTTTACATTAGCTGCAGGATTCTTGCTGCCGGAAGCAGCATGTTTTATATTAAAGCCAAGTCTAAGTAAAATGCATTGTACATTTTAATGCGGTCGGGATTTGAAAATAAAATTCTTGAGTTATTCAATTTCATAACGGAGAAAGGTTAAAATGAAACTTTTGCGCTTGCTTTCAAATTGCGACGGCAAAAACTAGTCCAGATAATGTTGTTAACAAATTTAAGTATTTTTTGTATAGAAATTCTCGCGAGTTTGACAGTGCCCGCTGGGAACTGGCAGACGTCGCTGCGCACTGGTCCTGAATCTGAGCATCGGGCATACTCGAAACCCGGGTCGACGTATTCGATCCCTAACATGAGTGTTTTGCCGGTTAATAATAATGGTTTAGTATTATTATCGTTAGTATTTGTTCCTCTACGGCAGGACCCATGAGTCTTTCTTAATTTATTTATCCTCAAAATGCGTAAATAGGTACAAGGAAAATGTTGTATAAATCTACGGAGAGTGCCAGACAAAACCAAATATTTTATAGGTAGGTATGTATAACTTGGATCTAATATAAAGTATGCTAAGTATAGGATAACTATAAGCTACCAAAATTAACAAGATTAATATATTACCTTGACAAAGTACGCTGACAAAAAAAAACAGCCAATTAAAATTTAAACATGAGCTAGTGATACATCCTGATTTGAAAAAAAGATTGGAAAAAAGCGAGACCTCACGTGCTAGTTGTTAGAAAACCACTGTGACTGTTCCAATTTAACCCAAGAGTAGAAATATTGAATTCGTGGAACGTTATAAAACACGAACGTTTGTTGTTTGTGTTCTAATATCAGCACTGCAGTCTGCCTTCGAATGTCTCAGTTCTACGTCCGCCCGTAGGACGCTCATAGTATTGTTGCCGGACGCGACCCAGGCAAGGTATTATGTGTGGCCTAAAGTGCAGAAAATAGCGAACTGTTTCGTATTATACTACAATAAAAACATATGTATCAATTAGTTCAAATATGTGTTAATTAGTTCAAATATGTATTAATTAGTTCAAATATGTATTAATTAGTTCAAATATGTATTAATTAGTTCAAATATGTATAAATTAGTTCAAATATGTATTAATTAGTTCAAATATGTGTTAATTAGTTAATTTTTTTTGTTATTAATTAGATCAATATTATACACGAAATAATTTCTAGGCAGAACATTATAGTAGCCAATAAATATAGCTAGCAAAAATAATATTTTTAGAGTAGGTACGCACCACGCCTGTCCATTGCCCACATTTGCAGTCACACTAAGTTTTAAAGTAATATCTCGATCTTGGAGGAACTAAAAATCAAGGAAAGATTATCGTCGACTGTGCAAATACGAATCCTCAAATACTTCGGACACATTGTTCGAAATAAAGACTCCATGGAACGACTCGTGGTCCAGGGTCAAGTAGAAGGCAAGCGGTCACGCGGTCGATCACCTACGCGTTGGACAGACCTCATAAAAGCTGCAACACAAACGTCCGTAGTCCAAAGTACCCGTAACGCAGAAGACCGCAATGGATGGAGGCGCATCGCGAGGGCTGCATTATCTAAAGAAAGGGCATCGTCTTCAACCACGACCACTCTGTCAAGAGTGAACGACTAAGAAGAAAGAAGTTTTAAAGAGGTATTTTGGGTGGAATAACAGTTAAATGCAGCTGTATATGCTGTATAGCATATACAGCGCAGTTACTAGAAAGCATTAAAGTTTCTGATGGTACTAAAACTGTCTTGGGCGTTTGCCCACTGCTGCATGTTACCACCAGACGCATGATATGCATGTGGTCATGGTAAAATAACGCTAGTCCCAATGCTTAAGATACAACTTTGTCCTTCCTATGCTAGCACTTGAATAATTACTGACCTTGTGTACTTGTAATATAAAGACATTGCCATCTGGTTACCATTTACAATTTTCCTACAATTCCTACAAAAATTGTCTGAAAGCTATTCCTCCTTACTAAAAGGAGGCATAGCTTCACCTCATTTTATCCAAAAGCTAGATAAAGGTAATACACCACAACACCATTTCATACCATGACCGTGCTACATGTACAATATTTTTATGCACGTTGTCAGACATAACAAGTGCAATTTGAAATTTTAATACCGACTTCCATTCTATTACTTTGGTAAAAATCAGTTATTGGAGTGTAACTCAAAAACTGCCTAACCGAATTCGATGAATTTTAAATGGGACCACACGGGAAGCACCAGCTTTCAGACAAAAAAAGAATTTTGAGAATCGGTTCTCCGTTTCGAAAGATATGAGATAACAAACACAACAAAAAACAGTCGAATAGTTCAATTATTGAACCTCCTCCTTTTTTTGGAAGTTGGTAGAAAATGTTATGTGAATGGAAATGTTATGTTATGGAATGGATTGATACCTCAGCCATTAATATTAACACCACGTTATTTATACTTTCTATAAAATGTATCAGTCTGTTGGTGAACCATTAAAAAAAGTACGAGACTTCGTACGAGTTATTGACCGTTCCGTTACCGGCTAACACCGTCGTGTGCCATTCACAGAGCGTCAGCAATAGTCGGCCAGAAATATTTGAAATTGATACGTTCTAGTGGGTTACTACTATAGTATGCCGTGAAAAATGAGTTACCGTACCTGATATATTCATAGCACGGTCATGGTATGAGACTGTAGTGGGTAGATACCTTGAATGAACGCCATAATCTTGTACCTTACACCACGTCTAACCGCTCGAAGGAAGTACGTACTCGGCTGCGATATAAAATTGAAAATGTATGAAACAACACAATTCGCTGTTGACCTACCGGCGCCGGCGTACGTGCAATATAGATTTTTCTGACCGTACCTGGGAGCATTGCCACGAAATTAAGTTCCCAGTTTATTCGTAGATGTTATCTGGAATAACAAGTTAGTGTTATGATAGCAACACTAACACTAATATAGTAGGTTTTGTTCAAAAGTTGGCTTAAATTACGTTCCGAGATTTGTACAATGTTAACTTATTAAACGGATACTACGTATAGATATCACACGGCATTGAATAAATTCTGATTTATCTATGTTTGTAAGTTTGATGCACAAACTAAAGATATATTATACCACGCATATTTGATGGATTGAGAAAATTTTGAAGGCAGATGTAATTTTTGTTAATTTTGCTTTAGAGGGCCTATGAAGTATAAACATGGGAGCACCTAGCCACCTGGTTTGGCTCATACGCCGACTCTACGAGGACGGAACTGCGACTGTTCGAATAAACGACGTTGACTCGAAAAGCTTTCACACACATGCAGGTGTTCGGCAGGGGTGCATACTATCTCCACTCCTGTTTAACATATATACGGAGTATATTATGAGAATTGTTTAAGAACGGTGGGACAAGGGCATTTCATTGGGAGGTCGGAAAATATCCAACTTGAGATACGCCGATGACACTACTTTTCTCGCTCAAACAAGAGAAGATATGGAACACCTGTTGACACGTTTAGAGACAACAATCCTCTCCTTCGGACTTGCGATCAACAGAGACAAAACCAAGATGATGATCGTGGACCGAGCTGAACTGAATAAACCTGACATCTCTGTGATTGGCAACTGTGAGATTGTTCAATCCTACGTGTACCTCGGATCCACGATCACGAACACTGAGGGCTGTGAGGACGAGATTCGAAGAAGATGTGTTATCACAAGATCTGCCGTTGATAAGCTGAAAAGAGCCTGGTGCAACCGAAATATCACCAAAGCCACGAAAATCCGCCTAATGAAAACTTTAGTGTTTCCGATATTTCTTTATGGCGCAGAAACGTGGACGGTTCACCTCAGAGACCGACGCAAAATCGATGCACTTGAAATGTGGTGCTGGCGGCGACTGCTGCGCATCCCTTGGACAGCGTTTCATACCAATATCTTGATCTTGGAACAACTAAAAATCAAGGAAAGATTATCGTCGACTGTGCAAATACGAATCCTCAAATGCTTCGGACACATTATTCGAAATAAAAACTCCAGGTCGATCACCTACGCGTTTGACAGACCTCATAAAAGCTGCAACACAAACGTCCGTAGTCAAATCCGTAGTCGCAATGGATGGATTATTTAAAAATAATGCAGCGCTCGCGATGCGCCTGCGATTTCTTTAGAAAGGACATCGTCTTCAACCACGACCACTCTGTCAAGAGTGAACGACTAAGAAGATGAAGCCATAGAGAACGCTTATCCCGCCGTCTTTCCACGTGGATAAACTAACCTCTGGCGTTGCCGTGCTCGCAAGGGCAATTACAAATGACATGGTGTAAAGAATTTCTTTCCTCTCCATGGGGAAAAATAGTCCACTGCCCGTGCTAGCCCAGCAGAGGTCTCTGGGATACTTTGCAGGCCATTTGTGAATATGATCTACCTATATAATAATCTATATATATATATATATAGATTTCTCCATCTCTCTGTCTCTTTCTCTCTTTTCTACCAACGGCACGTCTTTTACTTTATAGTCGGCTCTCGAGAACCATTCTTCCTCTTCAGTTACCAGTGCGTCCAGCAACATGGCTTGCCCATTGCCATAGCAATATTAAATTGTCGCCATTACGAAGATTACCCTATTAATAATTGTTACTTAGGCTAGTTTTATCAATCATTGAGGTAAATCGTGTTAGTTTATAATAACAAACCAAAAAAAAATACTTCGACACCCGAAGCTTTCTTACCAAACCAAAATACTAATAAGGGTGCTATCATACAGAGGCATCCCAAATAGGACGCGTTCTGACCGCGTTGGTCAACTGTGGGTAGACTGTGGGTGTATCTATGTAACGTAGTACAACACAAATAACACAAAGCTGACCGCGTGAAGGCGTGAACGCGTGACCGCTGTCTGTCTGATAGACAGAGCACCCTACCTACTACCCCTACCTACCAGCATTGACCCTAAGCATCAACAAAACGTCTCCCAAAACACAAAAGTCTAAAATTTTGCTATATTTGGTGATCAGTTACTTATAAATTGACATTAAATTGGTGTTTTAGATTTAGTGATCATCAACTATGTTTGATACTTACTATAAATTTATTTTTTTACGTTAATGTTTAACGAATATGATACATTTAGAAGTTAAACATAATCAATTACTATGGTGGTTTACTACTACACAAAGGTGTTTTTTGATGAAGTCACGGGACAATGTCAAAGGACGACAATGGTAAGTCTTAATTTATTTGACAGGCCGGTTGGCGCAGTTAGTAGCAACTCTGCCTGAGCTGTTAGTCCCGGCATCAGTCCATCCCTCGTCAGGTCAAACATTTCTGTGCATGAACACGTCTGTTTGACCTGTGTCTGGGTGTATATATGTGTATATCAGGTATCAGGTTACCGTACTACTGGATTTGTCTAGTTTGGAATCTCAAGACCTTCATAATCATAATCATCATCATCTCAGCCGTAGGACGTCCACTACTGAATACAAGAATATAGTGATATCATATAATTCGACTCAAGCTTTCTGTCGGCGTCGCTTACTAATCCTGGCATAAATAAAATTAATCCATGACATGAAACGTGGCAACTAAAATATGGTGTCATCCTTTACGCAGGTAAATAATGGCAATGAGGGTATTTATTTTCATAAATCATATGGGATTAATACATATAATAAATTCATGTTTATTACATGATTACTATCGGAAGTCTTCATGCTAAATACGTCAAGGTTGTTGGAAGTACAACCTTGTACTTCCAACTTGTAGTTGGGCCTCATAAGCAAGCTCAAAGTCGCACAACGAGCTATGGAAGAGACTATGCTCGGGGTTTCTTTACGTGATCGAATCAGAAATTAGAAGACCCGTAGACGAACTAAAGTCACCGACATAGCCCAGAAGATAAGCTAGTTGAAGTGGCAGTGGGCAGGCGACATAGCACGCAGAACAGATATGGCCGATGGGGCCGAAAGGTTCTAGAATGGAGACCACGGACCGGCAAGCGCAGCGTTGGTCGTCCACTGACAAGGTGGACTGACGGCCTAATAAAGGTAGCAGGACGACGTTGGATGCAGGCCGCTTCCAACCGGTTCTTTTGGAAATTTGTTGGGGAGGCATATGTTCAGCAGTGGACGTCAAACGGCTGAGTTTTTTTTTAATTTATTTATCTAGTAACTTACATCTATCATTACAGGTAATAAACCCAATGCAATAGAGTAGCTATATTATCTATCATACCTATTAAATAGTTAGTTTCTGATGATGATGATCTAGCAACTTCTATCATCTCGTCGATGTTTCATTTAATGCCAAAGGTGCGATGTTTGCTCTTAGAGAATCGCACTGCTGATCCTATACGAGTAAATTGACTTAGCGAGCGTGATCCGTATAAGCCAGCTATTTCACCTTACTCGCATGCTTTAAGCACAGGTAACGTGAGAGGGAGGATGTCGAGAGTAGTTATAATTTAAACACGAAAACTTGAGTTGGATACACTGTATTTATTAATAATCTTCGGTAACATATTATTATTTTCTTTATAAAAAAATTATAATTAGCATAAGATAAGACAGCTTCATGCGTAAATTGTGTAACAGTTTTTCTATTGAAAAAGTCTTAAAAACATTTTTTAAATCTCTGTCATTTGAAATGTTATAAGATAAAAGACAGATAAAATCTGAATACTTACTTAGTTTAGGAGTGATTTTTGGTGATATCTCTTTTCTATCCGGTGAGCTCGTAGATGATCGCAACGACGAATAATTCCTTAGTAAAACATTCACAGGACAAGAATCAAACTCCCATCTCTGACTTTTTATACTGGATGGCTTTCAAACATTTCCAAAGTTTGCTGTTTGCTTAGCATACGGCCGCGGCTTTGAAAAATAATTCTGTTTTAGTTTAAAGTCGGTCCTGATACCTTTATTTTAAATTAGAAAGTTATAATATTTCGCCTCCTCACGCACGAACATACAATACATACCATCAGCATAAATTATAAATTTTAATTGAGATTGTTCATTAATTTAAATCCACATGTTTTAATTGAAACTTCGTAAAATTAGACTGAGTTCAGGTAATTGGAATTACTTATGTTTGATAACATTGGTTAACATTCTCATTATTTATTAGATTCCTGACTAATTAACACTATTTCTACATCGGAGCTTGCCGAGTGTTTCTAAGCTTGTATTTATTCAATTAACCGTAGAAGCGTCCTACGATAGTTAAATTTACGAACCAGTATTCGCAAAAAATTCGCGAAAATCCGCCATTTAAAAAAATTCGCGCGGTCGCAGTAATTTAGTTTTAGTAAATTATCTATTAAAGCTATTTTGTATCTGTAAACGGCATAAACTACACTAAGTATGTGACTTTACGACCAAATCGTGCGCTTGACGCTTCCCCATGACCGTTGCAGTGCCAACCAGAGTACTTACAAGTACTTTTGCGAGGACCTGTATCGGGCTCGTCCCCCCAAGACATGGTATTGAAACTAGCACGGTCACTTTTGCAACAATTAACATTAGAAACGGGATATTTACAATGTAATCTGTGATGTGTACACGCCAAAAAGTGTTAAAAGTTCGAAAACGGATACCGTTAGTTTTGTGTTTCGGATCAAAACATAGATGCGAGTGATTTGTGTGACAGTGGTAGGGGCGCTGTGCGCATAAAACGCAACAGACAGAGGGTAGATCGTGTTGTTTGTTCTTAGTGTCGCTTACCCGCATAGACTTAAGTTTACTCGTAACCATGGCGTTTGCAACAGTGCTGACATATCGAGAACTCAAACTAAAAAGAATACATGGAAAATATTCCGTTTCTAACGTTAACTCTTGCATTAGTTTTTGATTCTCATTCGTATATTGAAACTATCGTACTAGCCAGATGAAGCAAATATTGTTGCCGATTTGAAGGGTCGTTTTCTTTAGAGACCAGTTTTTGAGCACTATCTCACTTAATGGTTAGTGATGATGCGGTCTAAAGTGGTATCACACTAGACCTAGAATAGCGACTGGATCCCAAGGGCAGCTGCCGGAACACCACCGGTGTTAGGTGCTTAGCGACTGATTTTCAAACTTGAGGGTGGTAGCTAGTCAGACGGATATCAGAAGTGCTGTGGATTTCACCACGATGTTACCTTCGCCAAAAACTGGAGCCCAAGACGAGGTACGATCCCGTGGCACTGAGGACCCTTGTGACCCCTGGGCTACAACCATTTAAATAAATGTACGCAATACAATGTTGTTAATTATTGGTGGTGATAAACGAAATTGAATGCTGAGGACCGATTTGATAAATTCTTACACCATTAGAATAATACCTTATCCCTGATGAACATAAGCTATAGAACCCGTATGAAAACTTCAGTAAAGTAACCCAAGGCATGAACAAAATACCCAAACAATCATTATATCGCGCATGCTGCGGAAATTATTGACAATAGAGCAAAGTGATGTACAGTTTTATAGAAGACCAAAAAATTCCAATTAAAATCTACAAAAAGTTTGTGATCCCATATATATAACGATTACAGTTATGTCCCAATAAGTATTTTTTCATGCTAAAATATGCAATAGTAACGCTGGTACAAATTAGGCCGCATTACTCGTAACTTGATATTAATCCATATCTACTCGAATAATAACGAGGAAAGATTTGATTGTGTGTTTGTTTGTAATGTATAAACGCAAAAAGTACTAAACAGATTCAAAAAAAAATCACGAATAGACAAAGACATTATGTCTGAGTAACGTACGCTATAATATTTGATTCATCATCATCATCCATCACCACGGGGTGAAACTGCGGAGCGCAGCTGGCTATCAAAAATGATTTCTTAGGCTTTCACAATAGTTATCAATAAGTTCGATTATCTGTAAATTTGTACCGATCATTCGTATAAAATTGAATATGAAGAGTAGCAACACTACGTGAAAAACAATAAAAGCACCAGACTACGTAACTTTGAAAGGAGGTCATAATTCCATGGTTTTACGGTGAAGGTTAATGAAATTGTGCGAGTTGCGCATGTACAAAGTCGTTTCGTATTGAAGAGTATGAAACGTCAAACGGTATCTATTAGATTAGAAGGACTATAATCATTGTAAATCAATTAATTTGTATGATGTGATGATTTTTACGAATAACTAAGTGACAGTGTGTATGTATGTGCACGAGGGTGTATGTGTGTGTGAGGTTATGTGTTTGTTACCACACAGCTACCGCTAAATCGGTAACAAGGATTTGTGTGCAAATTAAAATAGTGATGATTTACGAGTACAACTATGTCTAAATGTTAAACAATGTTAAACATTTAGATATAGACCATCTTTTATTCTCAAGAGATGGCAATAACCACTTTCCATGCGAGCGAAACGGCGATCAGAAGTTAGTAATGCGTAAACAATTCGCTTTTAATACAAATTGATTTTTGAACTGAAAAATCCATTTTTATTACTTGCAATACATAAAAACTACAGACACTCAATTTAAATATATTTTAAAAGCTTTTATCATCGCTTCAGTTTTTGCACAAAATATTCTGTTTGCCATTTAACTCTATCAAATAAAGTAAATTTCGCTTATGTGAAATGAAGTGGAAAATGTGAATTAAAAACCATTCAAATCAGTGTTGGGTTCCATGGAAGGTCTCTAGGGTTCTCGAGTAATTCTAAAACGAATACCGACCATCTTTCAGAGCAATTCGACCAATTTTATACAAAACGGCCTACGAGATATTAAGGATTTTCACGTACTTATTCCAAGAACTAGATTTTATAATGAAAGCTGCTTGCTATTGTTACTGATATTTGTTTAAGGCTAATTAATGAGTTTCGTAATTCGGTTATTTATGTAACTGTTTTTAAATTGAAGTTTTAATGAGTACTAGAGTAGATTAGTAGCCAAGGGATGTAAGGCATTGCACCCTCGAACTATAGGCGCACGAGCGCAGCGAGGGCGCCTATAGTTCGATAGATTGATAGATATTCGAGATATCTCAGTCTGCAATTGATGCTTACACCCGAGCTAACTACTCTGCTTTACATCTCGATTGTGAGTTAAGTAGTAAAAACAAAATAAAATTTATGACTATTATACTCATACGAAGACAAGGCTGAATAGCGAAGCGACCTCTTTTGTCATTGGGCTGAATGCATGATGTCTATTGCCAGTATGATGGTTAGATGTACGCGAACTTTTTGAAAGAATGAAGTGTTTATTTTTTAATTACTTACCGCTTTTCTAGCTACATTATTACCCTAGAGCGCTAATTGGTCACCTACAAGCCCCATTTGTGTTTTTTTAAATTACTTACCGCCCTAGGGTTTTCTAGCTCCATTATTACCCTAGAGCGCTAATTGGTCACCTACAAGCCCCATTTGGGGCTTATATATTTACTACTTTCTAAAACTATAACCCAACAACTACAAATAAACGTTAATCATGTTTGTTTTGTAGTTTTGTAGCGTTTGTGATAGATAGACTAAGGTTAAATCATTCATAAAATCATATTAGCCCATTATGAACCCACTGCTGGGACTCGAGCCTTCTTCTCAGACAGATAAGGCCATAATCCACCACGCAGGTCCAGTGTGGCTTGGTGGATAGGCTAGTGGCCAACCCATGTCGATGTTTTCAGGCCGCCCGAAGGCGTTCGACATATTCGACTGTTGTTTTAAGACAAAAACCGGGACCGACGGTTTAACGTGCCCTCCGAAGCAAGGAAGGGTTCAGTTGAATAATCACCCATCCAATTCCTGATCGCAGCAAGCGTCGCTTAACATTGTTGATCGGTTAAGGTCGCCAAGTCAAGCCCCGTTGCGAGCGCTTTTATTATCTCAAGAGAGATCGTTACGACTGATTTCGCCATTTTAATGGCAAGGATCTGCCCAAGTATGTAGTGAGGTACATGCCCTGTACCGTGCTTACCTGGATTTCTTTAGAAGTTACCTAACCACACTTCCCCTGAGATATCATTGCTCCGTACTGTCCCTTTTTTACTGACGTTTTAATAAATATTAATAAAATCATCACAATAAAAATGCCATATTCCGTACATGATTCAATTTTGTTATTGTTTGGATCATTCGTTCATGCATTATGTAACGTACACATATCACGCATGTAGACTATACCCGACATTTAGTTCACAAAAGTAACGTAAATTTTCATAGATAGTGGATATATTTCAACGTAAAAAATATTACTAGGATATCATCTCGCTGAATTCGCTTTTCAATTATCCAATTCTGTACTAAACTGGAAACGAATAAACTGAAAAAAAGTCGCTCGCAATTGAGTGACAATATTTGGCGAACAAATAGCGTACGTTACGGGGTTGTGCAAACGTAACCTATACTGGGTCTCAATGTAAACAGAAGATCAACATCATACAAAGCAACATGCGATTTACTAACACAGATAGATATAGTATATAAGTAGTTTATGGAACGGTCATATAATACCCAATTATATCTCTTTGCATACACTATTTTATCTTCACCCAAACAGTTGAAATAAAACAAAAGTGGAAAATGAGTTAAGTAGTTATTTACTATAATAATTGTTCAAGTTATGAATGTTGCAATTATGAAATTGAGCATTAAATATGGAGCTGTACAATTAATTTTACAACACATAAATCGCATTTTATTCACATTTTTTTAAGATAAATATTATATTATATATATTTTCTACATTAAGACAATGTGCCCATATGCACAAGTAAATTAAAAAGTAAAAGTTTGCTATAAAAATTAAAAAGTTGTTTTATGACACGCAGTTGTTTGAAAATTGAAGGAAAATGTTACACTGTAAATATTTTTTTAATATTAGCTATCTTCAAAAAAAAAGTACGTGTGTATACAATATTTTGAATGCATATTTGGAGTATTACGTTGTGTAATTATATAATTATATTAGAAATAAAGTAATAGGAAAACAATGTTTAAAAACTTTTAATGACCATTAAAAGCTTAAAACTATATAACAGTCACAATGGGCAGTCTTATATATCAACAGTTTCTCTTCTTCTTTAAAACAACCATGCACGGAAAGAAATAGAAGTAAATTTTGATTGAAATAGGTACTTAAGGATAGTGGTGTATAATACAAATGTATATAAACATTATAAATTTGCCGGAAACATTCCCCTTTGATGGAACACAGTAATGTTTACACACCGCTTCAAACTTAAATAACTGGCAAAGGTGTGGTAGGTACCTCCTCAGGAGAACTCTGCAAAAGCCATACCACCACAGATTACTGAATAAGATACCACTACAGAAGTGCATGGGGTATGGGTGTGCAAACATTATTATAATTCTAGCTGTTTGTGCAAGTGCTCATACTGTGAATAGTGTGTTGTAGACAAAACGAAGAGTTGAAAAGCATGTTTATTTATGAGGTGTCATAAATAGTCGAATTGATTTAATGCGGATGGAGTTTGGATTGAATTGTCGGTTGACTTTGATTTGTGGTTTTGATTCGGATATAAACATATATTACGCTTATGTCGTATTAATCGCGAGTTTATCAACTAGCCAAATTGCTTTGTCGACGTTGTTTTGTGTTTTTGTTCTGCAAACTATACTTCATGTACTTCTAGAAAAGGAGGAGGCTATTAACATCAACAATAGATATATAACTATACAAGTAATGTGTTTGTAATAACTAAATAACAGAGTTTTACTAAAATTCATAATGGAAATATATAGGTCAATAACTTTCTGTCAATTTGTTTTAGCAACTGTTCGATACGGCTGGACCTATTTAGATGGAAATTGTGTTTTTAGTTTACTCAACTTAAATGAGTCAGGGTACAGCACGGAAAGTTAAAAGTCACGATATATCTACTTGGGTGTTTGTTGTTATTACAGCGTTCATATTGTAGAACTGTTTGATGCAATGTGGTTTTGAGGCACTGTATCTCACGAGACCACGCGTCCACTTGTACATATCGAGATCATCATCTTTCAACCTTGACATTGTACAATAATATATATAAGACATACAAAAGGGGTCACTGATTTGTAGTACAAATACTTACAATTTATTACGGACGATTTTTATAAAATACGTCTTTGTTGCTGTTACACTCCAGTCACTTTATCAACCCAGCAGTGCAAGCATGAATCCATGATAAATTTGTCAGGTCTATAAACTGATTTTTATATATCTATCGTATATTGTCACTATCATGGATTCAGCTGCGACAGCTACATCGCAGGTTATCTTTTACCGGTGACTACTATCAAATTTTATCCTATCAAAAATGTATGTTGGCAGTGCGATTTAAACAGTGTAGTCATCGTTATACACACTAGATGTAATAAATCCCATGTGCACCGTATAAGGGTTTTATTGAGAAGAGAGTGATTATAATCTAAAGCTATCAGATCCAATAGCAGTGAAATTCCAGACGAAATGTACTTGGAAAATCAAATAGTTCAAGGTGGGCTGCAAAACAACTGTTTGTTTTCTGATTATTTCCACTCAGTATACAATCAAAATATAGCTACTAATATGGACAAGACTGTTAACGCAAACCAATACTGCTAAACATCGTTAAGCTCTTGATGTTTATCCGAACCAGATATTTTGAAAGCTCTTCAGCTTAAGGACACCAACAAGGGCCCTGGACCTAATTCTATAGCACCATCTTTCTTAAAAATGTGTGCCTTACAACTTGTTAAGCCACTTCACATTATCTTTAACGTGGTATTTTTCCGGCTAAGTGGAAAATTCCTCACATTAATCCAATCCACAAAGCCGATGATCAGGGCAACATAGCAAACTACAGACCAATATCAATTTTATCGTCCCTAGGAAAACTATTCGAATCTATGGTTCAGAAACTATTCTATTTTCATTTTTAAACCAATTATTAATAGTGAACAACATGGTTTTCTCCCAGGACGATCTACAACGTCTAAACTCCTTGGTTTTGTTAGTGACATAACGTAAGCTTTTAAGGACAATAATGATATTCACGCTATACACGCCGATTTTTCCTAAGGCGTTTAGTGTGGTCGATCATACCATCCTGATTCAAAAGCTTAGTCATGCTGGCATATGTGGCTCCTTATTGAGATGGTGTGGATCGTACCTGTTAAATCGCTCACAGTTGGTTGTCGTTCGTGGCCTCAAGTCCCCAATGAAGAACGTACCTTCCGGCGTACCTCAGGGATCTCATTTAAGGCCATTGTTTATTCTGCTTATTTTAAAATTTGGAAGTTATTATGGAATGACCTATGTTCCATAATAACTTCCAAATTCAAACTTTTCGCAGATGACTTAAAAATTTACAGATCCATACAATCTGTCAATGACATTGCCTCACTTCAAAATTATGTCAACTGTATAAGTCTGTGGTGCAAGGCAAACAAAATGATCCTCAATCAATCAAAATGTTTGCACATTAAGTTCACCCGAAAAAAAATTCCAAGTGTTGCAAATTACTATATAGATGGTAACTTAAATACTTGTAATATTAATAATCTTATTCTTTCCACTCTTTGTAATTAATTTTAAGTATCTATGTTTAATTATTTAAGTAAATATTAAATTGGTCTATGTAAACAAAATTCGTGTGAGTGTTGTGTTCGCACCAAGAAGGCCGTTCATACATTCCATACTTTTTGTATTCATTGAAATAATGTGATAAATTCTGTATTATAACGCCTAGTTTGCGAACCTAACAACAAAAAAAATAAAAAAAATATGCGCGTTTATAGAGTACAATTACTTTAGAGAATAAGCATACCTAATTTAATGTTGTTCATTTCAGCTGAATAGAATAAGCGTTTGATAAGTGGATTACAATAATTTGAATCAGTAAGAAGAAAGAAAGAAGAAGAAAATAAAGTTTATTTGTGGCTACAAAATTATCACAAAAAATAAATATATATAACAAGAAACAAGAATATAGCCACAAATGGGCCCCAACTCAGCATGATGCCGGCGGCTAACCAGCGCTGGTCTTCCGTTGGACCCGTTTGGTATTGTCACGATACCGGCACATACACAGCACAACACTACAGAACAAAGTTAACTTAATGCTATCTACTATTACTATAATCTATAATTGACGACACTGGTATTTCTATGCTAAGGTAGTTATTATATTATTTAGTACTTATTTTAAGCTTCCATAATATATCTATATATATATATCTATATCTAACGCTAATCTATATAACACTCGTATCATGTTTATGAGTTTCCTCTTGAATTTGATGTGCAGTAATAATTATCTTTAGTTTAGATCTAAAAGTTGTAACATTCTGCAGGTTCCTCACCGGTGGTGGGATATTGTTCCAGCATTTACTAGCTGCATACCGGAAACTGCCTCTAAAGGTGGCTGAGCTGTGACGTTGTGTGGATAGGACAGGTGCACATAAACGAGCCTCTTGGGATCTACGACTGGATATCCAATTCAGTTTCTCATAGAGATATGAAGGCTGATTATATTTAATTACACCAAACAATAAACATGCTAGGTGTAGTTTACGTCGATGTTTCATTTTGAGAATGGAATGTTTGTTGAGGTATGGGGTCACATGAGCTCTTGGCGGAATATCAAAACAAAAACGAGCACAAGCATTTTGGACCCTTTGCATAAGTTTCTGTGTACGCGCTAGTATTCGAGGGCCAAAAACCACGTCCATATAGTTCAATTTGGATAAAACTAGAGATTCCACGAGTTGGATGCGCAAATATTCTTTTATGTAGGGTCTCATCCTATACAAAATTTTTAATTTATAAAAGCAATTTTGTATTGACTTGGCCACATGCTTTTCGTAATGCAAATTGCAATCCATGAGCAAGCCTAAATTACGAGCTTCGTAAACACGTTCTATAGGCTTACCCATAAGCATAACGCTAACTGACGGTTTAATTTGCGCAAGCTGAGGTTTGCTTCCAAATATTATGTACTTAGTAAGTCAGATAAACAAACGAATCAAGTTTTATAACTGCTTGTAAAAAATAAGATTAAAAAGATTAGAAATAAGATTTAAAATGCATTGCGCCGCAAATAATGCGGTCTTAAAAAATGCGATATTTTTTTAATATTTGAGCAGTCCTCTTAAAATAAAAGCTAAATGAAATTTTATTTCATTAAGAAATTATGTAATTATATATAATAATTAATTAAAACTATTTATCTCTCTTAAAAATGTTTTTTTACTAGATTTCTAAAATGTGCTATATCAGTATACTCACACTATATCAGTTATGCCATTTTATATGTATAGTTGTATTCTATAGTGCCACCGAGCTTTTAATACGGTTAGGCACTTACATAACTTTTCGAAATTTTTATAGAATTACTCGTTACGCTTCGCGGTTTCCCCAGCTTGGTGGTGATTATTAATCAAATATAGCCTAGGTTACTCAGTGCTGTGGCTTTCTTACTGGTAAAATAATTATTTAAACAATTTAAAAGTTTTTGAGTATCTATCCATTACAAAGAAAGAATCAAAGCTTTCCTCGTTATAATATTAGTGTAGAAAACTGAGGGAACAACAAAAAACTTCGCGAAAAACTCGCGGTGTAAAAATACACCCCGCTATTTTGGTGTTGACCTAGACGCGTTTTTTGTTTTTTCTCACTCTGTGCATTGTGGGCATGATATTTTTACTTTTTAAAAGCTTTTATCCCTGTCGTCTGGCTTGGATGTGTGGATAAAGCTTGTTATTAATTATAAAAGTTCACACACACTCGGGGTTCTGGGAAGGATGGACATTACAAACATCCACGGCCCGAAAACAGTCATTTTTGCTCATTTCACAAAATATCTAACGTGGGTGGTCCTCGAACGATTCTTAGGGTTCCTACCTACAAGCTAACGTAGCTGTTGTCTATATTTAAGTAAATAATTACTTGTTCTGACTTATATATTCATCAACACAGACCCTAAACCGCTAGAGTTACAAACTTGACATTTTGGCACTTAATGCCTTTTATGTTGGAAGGAAGGATTTTTGGATATTTGATCCTCAAAAGAGGTGAAGTGTACCTATGAAGCCGCTGGTGAGCCAACTAGTTTTATTATGTTTCGCTAAAGAAATAATCAGCCCATTATGTTCTCACTGCTGTGTTTCGAGCCGTCCTCCTACCACGTGGGCCCAGTGTGGCTTGGTGGATAGTCTAGTGGCCAAGCCATGTCGAAATTTTCAGGCCATCCGAAGGCATTCGTAATAACCTAACGACTGTTATCCTAAGATAAACAACCGGGACCAACGGCTTAACGTGTCCTCCGAAGCACGGAAGCTCTCAGTTGAATAATGCCACTTGCGGTCACCCATCCAACTCCTGACCGCATCAAGCGTCGCATAACTTGTTGACCCGTTAACTCAAGCTCCGCTACGAGGGTTTCGAAACCGCGCTTTGCTAACTAGAAACAGAAGAATTAAGATGTTTCATTTCTTCATGTGATGGGGAGGCATATGTTCAGCAGTGCGGACGTCCTACGGCTGAGATTATGATAACTTCTTCATGCATAGCTGTAAAAGCTGACTCAGCAAGATATTAAATGGCAGTTCAATCAGGAATAAGATACTAAGTTGTGATAGTAAGCATACCGCCTATCTTATACCAATACAAGACATTAATCATTATGTTTACGGATTAACTGACGCGATATCGTGTATCTCGCCCGCTTGACAAGTGAAATGTTACCGCATTTGTCAGTCGAAGTATGGACTGTGCCAGTGCACGAACTGTTTCAGAGGTGAGTGGAAACAAACACAAATACACACACGTAAGGGTTTCTTTAAAAATCCTGTTTCCTTGTATCTTCCTCTATTACCTAAAACTCATGAATTATAAATTCAATAATGTGGTAGGCTAAGATTGGCTCCGTTTATTATTTTATAACTTTTCTTATCCAAATTGTGTTTAGATTAAGATTGAGAAAGGAGATTGTGAGAGCTCCTAAGGCACTTGAATATTTATGATTTCGTTACATGAAATATGTTTATTTTTTATTCAACACTCTCTTTCGCTTAATGTTCAACACGCCAGCCAAGTGCGAGCCGAACTCGCACACTGATTGATTTCACACATATTGTTCGAACATATACTTAATAAAAACAGCGATGGAGAATATTTGAACATTATGCTAGCTACAGTTCGCGACTTCGTCTGCGTGGATATTACCGCTGCCCTCGGGAACTGTCCGATGAATCAGGGTGAAAAGGGTAAAAAGTTTATTATGGTAAGTATAATTATATATTAAGATTATAAATAAGTCGTTCTCTACTATCACAGACATGTAGCAGGCGTCTTGTTATTTACATTCCTTGTCTTTGCGTTGTCAAATACAATAATACAATTGTTGTAAAATTATTTATACTACTTTTTTTCCAGTTATAACTTTAAATAATATTTACATTCCCATTTCATGGCCTTCTTTTCAGAGAGGGGTATGAGCCAACTGGGATATTAAAGATGGTTTTGGTCTATCAGAGGTTCCTAAGAGCTTCTTTCAGTTAAGACCGTCTGAATGTCACCAATGAGATTGGAGTTGTCTAGTCATTATATGGAGATATGGATGGTATAAGATATATACTTTTTACTAAGCCTCTTTAAGACTTTCATTGGACACTATCAGTCCACGAGAATATCAAAATTCTTCTGTACACCGACAATTGAAAAGCTTCCAATCGTTTACTTGTGGCTTGTGATAAGATCCATGAGTCGACTTCATACAGAAGAGAAAACACGTATAGCACTGTGCCAAACGCACCCTAGTAGAAAGTCTAAGTGATGGGTTACATAGAAGATGACTTAGCTTCATAAATGTGTTACGTGCCTGTTCAATGCGGCATTTGATGTCCACTGTTGAGCTCAGCTTGGTCTTGACGATGCATGCAAATACTTATAAGAATGAACCCTGGTAATAACTTGGTTTCTAATAACATGGTCTGGTGGTAATGTTTGTGGTTTACCAACAATCATAACTTTGGTCTTTTTAATGTCACTATTCAGACCATAATCTGAAGCTCACGTCATCCACCTAAAGTTGACCGCAGCAGGCTATTCTCAACCTTATTGAACCGTTAAATAGCTAGCTCTATACTTATATATATATATGTAGTGTAACCAGCAATATACACATAGCCATAGCCTCTTTATTTGGCTGGTTATACGGCCGTATTGTTTGATATTAATTATCCGAGTACTAAAATGTAGTTTAAAAACAAGATACAGTACTTTTATGTGTAAAGTTTCACTACAAAACTTTTGAAAACCGCAAGCATTTTAATAAAAGTTGCAACATCAACCATCAAAATCTGAATACAGCACAAAATCGCTTAGCGCTCCGCTCAAACCTAAATAAAGCTATTAGTCTAGAAGACTATGTAACTTTTAGTTACTCTAGAAACTCTAGCTCAAACCATAATATCACTTCAATACCTGTAGCAAATGATCAAACGATAAAGCACGGAGCAAGATACTTCAGATGGGAAAGGGCACTTCGTATAGTTTTGTTTTCTATGCAATACCTATTACCACATATATAAGTACATGTAGGTTCCCAATAATACATATCTACTGTGATTGCAATACTTTTAGATTAAGTATTAGATATTTTAAATAATAATTTAACGGTTAAACTTATGCGGTAGGTATAGCGCTCTGCTAGCGCGGAAGCAGCCATGTGCGTAAACTTTGTAGGAAAAAACAAATTCAGGTTATTTTGAGGCCATCTTCAAATTTAGGTTACAAATCCACCAAAAAACTATTTGACTAGTGTTAAACCGCTTAATAAAGTTCTTGAATAGCATCATCCAATTTGACAGTACTAGTAAACTCATTAATGGAATAGATCCATTCCTAAAACTTTGTGGTTCGTTTTTGCATTATATTGTAGTTGTCGTTCATTTCGTTCGGTAAAATGTGTAAGTGAAATAAAGCTAAATATATGTTGTTGCTCTAAAATTCAAAATTACAACCTGGAACATAAAAAATATATATGTTCAATGTCGGTCTCTAGAGTTAGTGTATGTGTGCAGCTGTCAGTGTACCAAAACAATTGTTTGACATAAATTTAATAAAAACTACCATTAGTAAACCTTCTTATAATTTTTCCACTTATGGAAGTGGAAAAATTATAAGAAGGTTAGCTAAGTGTTTTTTATCATAATAAAATATGTACTTTTTCAATTTCAATATCTATTATAAAGAGTTTCGTTTATCCTCGGACTTGATATTCAAATATGAAACGCAACGATTTTTTTCGTAAACATAACTTACTGCAAGAAATTTAATATGTTATCTTAAAAAACATACAAATAGCGCAGGATAATAATGTAAAACATAGTTTATTCTATTTATTACTTTTTATTTCATGTATAAGTTTTAAACATTTTTTTTTAGTTTTTTTAAAGTGAAATAATTGGCATGTTTTTGAAGTGGTTGCAAAAATACCGAAATTCGACATTTTTAATTTTGAGTCTGCGAGTGAATGGATTTTGAAATTTCGTGATTAGAAACGCAACTATATATATGTTCTAATATATACATTATAAAGCACTTAAATTACAACACTTAAGAAATAAAAAATACAATTAATAGTAAGCGTGAGGCTTATTCTACCACAAAAACGGTTAATAACGCGAGTTCTTCGTAAAAATAAAAATTGTATCGTTATTTAATTCAACGTTTGCCCTTCACCTATCAAAGCAAGACTTGAAATCTAGGTCCCAGATTAACAAGTTGCACTCCAAACAGTATTTCACAGCAATGTTTGCAGAGATAACTATCTCATTTGAATTTACAGCAGATGTGTTCGTGCTTGCTGCATTTTGATTAAAATATACAGCGATTTCTGTCTGACGGGAGCGATAAGAGTAACATTTCTGTGGACTGAGGTGTTTCTATTTGATTACATTAGGGCCAGAGCTCAGAGCCCATGTTACAAATATCAAGTATGTGGTTAGAACGTGGTGAGTGAAAAGGAAAGAAAGAAAAAAGGAAGAGAGAGAGAGAGAATACATTTATGCAAAAATATAACAGAACTAAGATATGCCAAAAGTAGCAGGAAGGTTTATATTTTAGGATATGTATGAACTTATGTAGGAGTATGCAGGTACTTATCTAAGATTCTAAGGGTCTCCCTACAGCTTTACGCAGTAGTGGATTTTAATAAACCAGGTGTCAATGAATAGATGTCGGATTAACCAGTTAAAGTAGCAGTGGGCAGGGCACATAGCACGCTGAGCAGATAGCCGGTGAGGCCAGAAGATTCTGGAGTGGAGACCAGCCCATAAGCGTAGATCGTCCACCGACACGGTGGACGGATGGCCCGGCTGATAAAGGTAGCAGGACGACGTTGGATTCATGCCGCTTTCAACCGGTCCGGTAGCGATATCCGCTTTGGTGTGAACAGCGAAATTAACGCATACCCTTTCGGTTTTCTCTACCGCTCGCGGTAGCGAATAACGCCAATGTCAACGGAATTTTTAACTACGAATCTCATCCGACATTTGTCAAGACGAGATTTTGTTTCATTCGCCATGTTTTATTTTGGTTTAGTTATTCGCTTTTGATTTGATGTTTTTTTTTATAATTAACTAGCCGGCTGGCGCAGTTTGTTGCTAACCATGCGCTGCTGGTCAGGGGTTTGATCCTTGGACAGGTCAAATTTATGTGCATGGACATGTCTATTTGACCGTATGTGTATCAGTCATCAGGTTGCCATAGTTTAGGCTCTGCCTAGTTTGGGACCTGAAGTCCTTGCGTCGATGTTGATCTATATTTTATTTTAATATCATAGAAAAGCTAACAGCGATAAATATTGTTATGGTGTATAGAGTATCATACGGCTAGGAAATAGCTTTTTAAAGTTTCCACAAATGGTATTTTTAGTACTTCTACTTATCGGTAATCATAAAAATAGATTATATTCAAACAAAATACATTAGAACATTAGAATAGTATTATGATGAATAATATTAACGGAGCTAGTCTATATTTATAGTCTATAAATGAATTCCGAATCAGCATATATTATGCTAACGTTACCTCTGTGGGCCGAGCACGAAAATCTGCTTAAGTGTAAAGTTATCGTATTGTTTACGTATTCAGTACAATCTATGAGTTATCTGTGCCACTATTGTACTAGATAAATAACAGTCTGTAATAAATACGTTAACAATGTGATTACGTTACACTTAAATAGATTTTCGTTTTCGGGCCACTGAGCACAAATGTTCATTGTGAACTCATTTCTGACATCAAGAACGTAACAAAACTCTCAAATTTAACAGACGCGTTCGTGTTTTTCCGTTGAGTGGGAAAGACATAAATTGGATGACGTTAATGGAATCAGCCCAGGGGTGGATCATAATATGTTCGATACTTTTTTACTCTTCATTCAACAACGAGTAAATCAGAAAATACGTTTGCTTTATTAAACAGTACATACTAACGACGGAATTGTTGTATTATTCTAGATACTTAGAACTGAGCGATGCAAGAGCTTCTTAAGAAGAACCTTATAACCAAGGAACTCATTTTAGACAGAAATAATTTTGCGACCGAGGAATGCACTCTGTTTTTAATTCCTTACGAGTAAATTAATGTACAGACAACGCTGTAGATAAAGTTTACATAATACAAACCTTATGTACGATGTTTCTCTATTATGACCAACACCATACAAAAAGTTAAGTTTCCTTACGCTTAGAGCGTTCTGCGTTCAGAAAGTCGGTGATATTTATAAGTACTGAGAAATGTGACTGCCCGTTGCTATAAAATACTATATATATTATTATAAATAAATTAAAGCCTTTACGCTGTAGAATATTAACATTAAATTATGAATAAATGTAGTTTCACAACAACAGTATTCTATAAGTTAAATATCATTTACGGCCAATAATTTGCCCTCCGAAAGTGTCTTCAACTCAACTCATTCACTTCAACTGTTTGACTCTTTCAAGCAGTTGAAGTGAATATAATATGTTTGTGGAGTTTATTATGTGATGATAAGGTCTTGGTGTTCGGTGTTTTCACAGTAGACTAATCACACGTCTTTTTAGGGTTCTGTACTTCAAAAGGAAAAAGGAACCCTTATAGGATCACATTGTTGTCCGTCTGCCTGTCTGTTTTGGAAACATTGTAACCTCGATTTAATTATACTAGTAATAGCTAAAAGTATTTCAACCACAGTGAATATGTATTAACTATGTTTTGAGTGAAAAATGATGTACATATCTGGGTATTGTATATATAGGACAAACAGTAATTCTGTACAGAGTATACGTTTTCATATTTTGTTCAATTACTTATTATAAGACCAAATATTATTCCAATAACGCTTACACACTCACAACCTGCACTAAGGTTTTATTTGTAGCGCGAGGCGGGCACATTGAGCAGCCGAGAACACTTAAGGCCGCTGCATACGTGGCGGGTTTTTCTACGGACGGGACGGTTCATAGTAAATGTATTTGAAGGAGCATATGTCATGGTGACAAGGACGGGACGGGAACGTGGCACTCACCTCACTCCTCACGCTCCGTCCCGTCCACGTCTCATCCACGTCCCGTCCACGTCCCGTCCACGTCACGTCCACGTTCCGTCCACGTTCCATCAACGTCCCGTCCACGTCCCGTCCACGTCCCGTCCACGTCCCGTCCACGTCCCGTCCACGTCCCGTCCACGTCCCGTCCACGTCCCGTCCGAGGTATTATCTAGTTAAGTATGCAGCGGCAGCTCATCAGAAAAACCTTTGCCCTGGACAAGGGTCGAACCTAAGTGCTTCGAAGGCAGGACCACTACCCACTAAGCTAACGAGCCAGCCGTTGTAAACACAATTTCATAAATTCTTGTACCAAAATATTGCAAAGTTGTACCAATCAGCGGCTCACTCGTAACTTTTGAACGTAATATTCGCATACTTTCACAAGGCACGCTGCCAAAACTCTCAGGGATGAATAAAACAATATTTTACCTCCCTGCGCAAAAAGTTTTACCACAGCATTTAAACATCAAAAGAAAAGTGTTCGTGACAGTTTCGCCTACTGAAAGGGAGCTAATTCATATCTGTGGTCACTGACTTTTAAAGCCTTTTCTTTCTCTTTTAAAAAAATGTGTTTTATGCCATCAGCATTGTGTTAACAATATATAATTATTTCACTATAACAAAAACATACATTATAGACAAATTATTATATTATAGGTTAAAATTAGCATAACTGTTGTATTACGAGTATTAGATAAATGGAATGTATTTGACTCGCAGATGTTTTCTGAATTCGCCGCAAGGTGGCATTGTTGACGATCATGGAGGGGGAGTTGTTCTACCGCCAAATTATTGTAATAAGAGTGACGATTCCGGTCAGCGCGCTCGAGTGGGACGGACGTGCGCTCAAGTGCTCCCCGAGAATATTCCGATCGGCCTAAAAGTGCTTGCGCTTTTAGTGCCGGTTACCTGTATCGTTTCGATTGAAGAGGATTCAGTGTTGGACTTCGCTAATAGTGGATTTTCTGTGTGCAGATTCGACGTCAAGCCACCGCTTCGTGTACCGTTCGGCGCACGGAGGCGTTCGGCTCGGCTCGGCTCGCGTCGCGGAAGAAGCGCGCTCTTGTAAGAGCGCTTCGACACATCAATCACCTATTGTTCATTGTCTAATCAAAACCGCTCTTCTCAGAGCGAACTCTAGTTTCGATTTTTAATTTTTCAATTTTCAATTTTCAAAGTCGAGTCAAACAAATCCACGCTTCACGTGGTCTTCTGTACGATCCTTGCGGTGTTAACGCCACCCAGTTGGGCGCGGACCCGGTGCGTCAAGCCTTTCCCTCCTGAGCGTGGGAGGGAACGGCTAAAACCGGACGGGCCTGCCTTCACCGGCCTTGGGGTCTCCCCTCGCCGACGGCAGGTATCTCCTTCCCACCCTACCCTATCCTACTCTCCTATTCTCTGGGCAAGTGTTTGTTTGGAAGCCGGGTTTTACTCGGTCTTCTCTCCTCGCCCCCGGAGCAGCTAGGGCCTCGCGTTTAGGCACACATCCCTCTGCACAATAAGACTGGCAGAGGGCACACAGTAGGGACACCTAGGCACTCACTCTCCCGCCTGTACCCGGCGGGAGTGGCATTCACCCCTCACTCGCATCTCGAGTATTCCCCTCGAGATGTCTTTACTCTCTCCCTCCCCCGCTATGAGCCTCCCGCAAGGCGTTTCGCCTCAGGCGTTCGCCTCGTGGGTCTCAAACTGCTACCCGGACATGCTGTCCAAGTATCTCCAGTCCAATAGGGACTTTAAAGAGAGACCCCGCTTCACGGACTCTCAAATTCCCTCCTCCGGCTCCCTCCCTCCGAGGGCGCCCTTCGGTTCTTCGGCGTTCAAGCCGTTAGATAGCCCTCTCTCCCCCGACCCTGCGCCCTATGCGCCCCGCGCTCCCCGCGCACCTCTACCACCCCGCGATCGCTCGCCGGTCCCTCGGACCATGTACGAACGCGCCTATGACTCAGCGTCCAACTCGGAAAATGAGATGGATGTAGAGTTCTCCCGCTCCCGCGCTAACTCTGTTGGCAACATCTCCAACGACGGGTTCACTACCGTCGGAAAGAGAAAGCGCGTCCCCAAAGCCGCCTCAGAGGCTCCCTCCCCGCCACCCAAAGCGGCCTGCACCGCCCCGGGAGCGAAGCCATCAGGCTCTCTCGCTCCCACCTCCCGCGACCCTCTCGCTCACTCCGATGCTCCCGCAAGCATCGCCGCGTCTCAACGCGACGTCTCCTCTCAAGGAGCGTC
Source organism: Selenia dentaria (assembly GCA_917880725.1). Lineage (NCBI taxonomy): Eukaryota > Metazoa > Arthropoda > Insecta > Lepidoptera > Geometridae > Selenia > Selenia dentaria. The sequence continues at coordinate 30,126,989 of OU862885.1, read as the reverse complement.
AGTTAGACGCGAGAAACCGCCGCCGCCTCTGTTCCTTCAGGACAAGGCGAAGTGGGACATGGTCTCACGACTTTTGACGGATCGTAAGATCCAATATACTAGCGCCCGCTCAACCCAACTGGGTATTAAAGTCCAGGTGCCTACCCCAAGCGACCATAGGGCGCTTACTCGACTTCTCAAAAACGAGAGCATAAGTTTTCACACTTATGCTCTCGAGGAAGAGAAGGTATTACGAGTAGTCATACGCGGCGTACCTAAAGAGGTACAGACCGATAGTGTCCTCGCCGACTTGAAGGCGCAAGGCTACCCCGTCCGCGAATGCCACCGCATGTACAGTGGCAAGGACCGCAAACCCTATGACCTACTTTTGGTCATCCTCAGTCGCACGCCAGAGGGCAAAGCGATTTTCAATATTAAAACGGTTGTGAACCTCTCGGGGATCACCGTTCAACCCCCATTCCGAAACCGAGCACCTGGCCAGTGTCATAACTGCCAATTGTACGGGCATGCCGCCCGATTCTGTTTCGCCCGCCCGAGGTGCGTCAAGTGCCTAGGGGATCACGGGACAGCCCAGTGTTCTCGCACTAGGGACTCATCAGACCCGCCTAGTTGTGTCCTCTGCGGCACACAGGGACATACCGCCAACTACCGCGGTTGCCCTAAGGCACCCCGCGCACCCAGTGGGCCGGCTAGGAGGCCTATTCCCCCTCCTCGCCCGGTCACTACCCGCTCACAAGGGAACGGCCCTAAGCCTAACCTTACACCCGCACCGCAGGCAACACCTGTTGTTCCCGCGCCCGCGCCCGCACGCAACGCTTGGTCCAAGCCCTTGAGCATGGTACAAGCAAGCGCCCCCCTCACCCCCGCCCGCCCGCAGGCCTCTGCCAGCGCGCCGGCTCCTAAGCCCAAACCGCCGCTCTCTAGGCCTCCAATGGCTGGGCTCATGGACGCCCCAGGTCAATCTGACCTGGCGGCCGACATAGCCCTTGTCATGGACTACGCGATGGTCATAGACGTAGACGAAGTACGTGCATTCGCGCACAAACTTCGTACTGCCACAAACGACCAAGACCGCTTGCGAGCCACGCTCACACACGCGGGTCTAATCAGCGCAGTGAGGCGCTACGCCCTCCCCAGCGTTTCTTAGGTATCATCCAATATGGATAGTACACCGAAACGAATTAAGCCCCACTCAGTCACCGTAGCGACTTTCAACGCTGACGGCCTCTCTAGTCAAAAGGACGAAGTTCACGAATTTTGTAAGACCCATCAGGTCGATATCCTATGCGTGCAGGAGACCTTTCTGAAACCAGGTACAGCGAACCCTAGGTTTGCAAATTACCGTTTGGTTCGTAATGATAGAGTGGCCACCCCAAAAGGTGGCACTCTCATCTATTACAAAAGAGCTCTGCACTGTATCCCAATTGTTACTCCACCACTTAGAATACTAGAAGCCTCTGTTTGCTTTCTAGCGATGTCAGGTCATCAACCTGTCATCATAGCCTCATGTTACCTCCCCTCTGGTAAAGAACTATTACAGACAGACTTGGAAGCCCTCTTCTCTCTAGGAAGCTCCGTCCTTCTGATCGGTGACTTCAACAGTAAACATGTCATATGGAACTGTACTAGTACAATAGTAATGGTAAAATCCTTGAAGGCTTGGTCAGCCACTTAAACTTTGATATTCTCTCCCCTCTGGAGCCCACAAGATATCCCTATGTTGACAACCAACGACCAGACATACTTGACATAGCACTTCTCAAGAACGTCACCCTCCGGTTGCGCTCTATAGAAGTGTTACACGAACTGACTTCAGACCACCGCCCTGTATTGTTGAAATTAGGCCCCGACCCGACGGACATAACCCCTATCACTAGAACGGTAGTGAACTGGAAGCAACTGGGGGAATCCCTCCAAGCTATCAGTTCACCCGCTCTCGATAGAATCCCCGATGACATACAGACAGTAGAAGACGTGTCAATTGCGATCGAGGCTCTCAGTGACCACCTCCGCACCGCAGTAGGTGAATCCTCAAAGCAGGTCCAAGTGGCGGATGGTCGCCGCTTTGAACTGCCCGAGGGTGCGAGGAGGTTACTGACAGCTAAGAACGCCGCCACTAGGGCGTATGACTCGATGCCAACCCCAGAGAACAAAGCCACCATGCGCTATTTACAGCGTGCTGTAAGGAAACGCATGAGTGAGCTGCGTGATCAAAGGTGGGACGACAAACTGTCAGAGATTGAGCCAACTCACCAGGCATACTGGCAGTTGGCTCGAACTCTGAAATCTGACGGACAACAGACAATGCCTCCACTCATTAGGCCACCTCCCCTCTCCATAGCGTTCCTTGACGAAGACAAAGCCGAGTGTTTAGCTGATAGCCTTGAGGCTCAGTGTACTCTAAATGTAGATCACGTCGACCAGAAACACCTCGATTCGGTGGAATCTGAAGTCGAACGTAAAAGCTCTATGTCCATCTCTGACCTCCCACTCCTCCCACCGGTAAAATCATCCGAGGTTGTGTCTCTGATCAAGAGCCTCAAGACCCGTAAATCCCCTGGGGCTGATGGTATCAGCACACAAGGTGATTAAACACTTCTCAGTCCCACTAGTCCATCTCTTAGTTAGCATCTTCAATGCGGCTATGAGCAACTGCTCCTTCCCAGACACTTGGAAGCATGCCATTGTCATTGGTATTCACAAACCAGGCAAACCGGCAGCCGAGCCCTCCAGCTACCGTCCCATAAGTCTCCTCAGCTCTCTGGGGAAGATTTACGAGCGGCTCATTGTGAACCGACTCTGGTCCCACGTTAGGTCCAATAACCTCCTTCCCGATGAGCAATTTGGTTTTAGAGCCAAACACTCCTGCGTCCAACAAGTGCACTGCGTAACGGAGCACATCCTAGGCGGTTTCAATAAGAAACCAAAGCCCCAAGGGACCATAGCTGTCTTCCTCGACGTAGCGAAAGCGTTCGACAAAGTCTGGCACAACGGCTTGATATTCAAGCTGTACCAACTGGGTGTGCCAGACCGTCTTGTACTCATCTTACAAGACTTTCTCAGGGATCGAACGTTTAGCTATCGCACCGAGGGAACGCTCTCCTCCCCGCATCCCATTCACGCAGGTGTCCCTCAGGGCTCTGTACTCTCACCCATTCTCTTCTCGCTGTACACCAGCGACATCCCACGATCTGAACCTAATGTTCAGATCGCTCAGTTTGCGGATGATACTGCAATCTACTCTACTGGCTGGTTCAAGGTCAGGCAGAGATGCGCCATCCAACGAGCCATCACCGTAATCGGTGCATGGTTTCGTAAATGGCGGATTGCAGTAAATCCTAGCAAAAGTGCAGCAGTGTACTTCACTGAGACCCGGCGGAATCTCATGCCGTCACCCATAGTCCTATTCGGCGAACCCATCCCATGGGCTAAATCTGCCAAATACCTGGGCGTCACTCTTGATCGCCAACTCACTTTCGTGAAACACATTCAGATTGTTCGCAATAGGGCGGCCTTCATTATGGGTCGTCTTAATCCCCTCATAGGCAAAAACAGTAAAATGTCTCTTAGAAATAAGACGACTCTTTACAAACTTTGCATCCGCCCAATCATGACTTACGCATCTGTAGCGTTCGCCCATGCTCAGAAACACGACCTCCACAAACTTCAAGTGATTCAAAATCGCTTTATGCGCAGGGCAGTGGGCGCTCCGTGGTACTTGCGGAACGCCGAACTGCACTGCGATTTCACCCTCCCCTCTATTACGCAGTATATGAAAGACTGCTCCCGCCGCCACTTCGACAAAGCTCCCCACCACTCGAATCCCCTCGTGGTCGAAGCGGCGAACTACTCCACTGACATAACCGATCCCCACTTCCTTCCCCCCCGTCGCCGTCCAAGGCATATTTTGGGTGACCCGGACGACCCCATCGCAGCCGTTACTTCGGCAGCTTTAGCGTCGTCCCAAGGGAACCCCGGTAATGGTTGTAGACCCGACCAGGGCTGTATTACACATTCTTATTGTAGCCCCACCCAAAGTACAGTCATGAGTGCACAACGCGACGATCCTGGTCGCGGTGTGGACCCATGTCGCGGAAATGGGAGGAGGCGAGGTACACAAGGTTATGATTTAGTGGTAAACACAGTCAAACACCGAGCTCGCCGGCGAGCTCGAGGCAAAAGTTATGTCTTGGTTAGATTCTCTCCAAATAGTCGTAGAGTTAAAATTCATAGGGCCCACTTTCAACGGTACACTTATGTACCGGGGCGATTCTCTCCTACTCCCCTCTCTCCTGGCGACGGCCCAAGCCGAGGTCCGTACCCTAGTGGTGCCCTTGAGCAAGTCGCCTACTCCTCTCCTTGCGGCGAAGCGTCTTCAACGCTCGCCTTAGGCGGTGCGCCCTCTGCGCCCGCATCTGGCTGAGTGCCATCTGCGCTCGCCAACCGTCCGGTGACGCTGTAAATGCCGGTAGAGGCAAACAGCATTAGTCCGTTCTAAAAAAAAAAAAAAAAAAAAAAAAAAAAAAAAAAAAAAAAAAAATAATAATAATAAAAGTAGTAAGCGTGGCGGATCGGATACCGGCCGCCGGCCAGTCTGTTCTCGCTAGTCGAGGTAACACTAGGAAACGTTGACCGTCGAATTTATGTCTGAACAACTATAAAATCTAAGCACAAGTAGACCAAAATCTTTATTTAAAAGGATATATTGTTATACTTGAATAAATAATTAGAATAATTTATACTTGTAATTCAAAATTGTTGAATAGAGAGAAATAGTATTAAATGCGAAGTATAGTGATTAGTAAATTATTGATTAAAATGTAAAATACCATGTGAATGCTCTGTCTTATTTAAAATATCTTATTAAGGAATATATTTCTTATCAAGTATGCTTATAACAGCGATGTTAATGTAACGTTACAATTGGCATAGCCAATGTTGATGGCAATCCTCTAGTTAATCGGGCGCCCACCCTAGAAAGTTATGATCTAAAATTATAAAATCCAGTCTATCGATATTTTTATCACATCGATATTTAAGTTAAACCCTCACAGTCAAGTGATGATACATGATGTAGAAGTAGATGGAGATGAATAATTTGAAATTACTTATTTTGTATCAGGCTGGCCACCACTAGCCTCCTACCCCCTTCCCAAAAAAACCCTGGCGATGCCATTGGCCATTATCTCCATTATCCAGTTTTATCTTTAATTATCCAGTCGTTACTGCAACGGCGTTGATTGTTGTTATAACTTACTATGCAACAAAGTGATTGAAACACAATTGTAAAAATGGAGAACTTAGCAGTAAATCTTAATTGCTTTTTTTATTGCTATGTATGGATTCCTTAAGATATTGTTTTTATAAAAGACGTATTGCTTGTGGTTTAGTATTTGTGTTAAATTATTAAAATTTATTGAACTAGTAAACAACCTCTTGAAAAAAATACCGGCAAGAGACAGAACGACCTAGAAAAGTTTACATTGTCTAAGCATAGCGATTTTACAAGCAACTGCCAAAAAATCCTAGCTACATCTTCAAGTAGGACCTACGACGCCATATTCTTGGCGGGAGAATGCCATGCTCTTCATTGGCTGTCGGAGGCTACGTCAGACCACGTGATGCCCTCCATCTTGGTCTCGCGGAAGTACTTCAGTTCACGTGGTTGCCGCCATGTTTGTCTAAATGGTGGTGTATTCTTTTATTTGTCACATACTATATGTTACGATCACGCCTGGCAGTATTACTCCGTGAGAGATGAAGTAGGATATTCCCTCCGCCGTCAGAATGCAAATCGTAAGAGTCGAAAACCCGACCTACTAGGCCGTCTTGGTTGGTACCACCGCAGTGCCAAATACTCTGCCACGAAGCAGTAGTGTGCAAGCGTTACTCTGTTAGGGTGTGAAGGGCACTGTAGCAAGTGAAGTTACTGGGCGAAAGAGACATAAAAACCAAAGTCTCAGGGTGATGAGCACAGTGCAGTGCCACGCAAAACTACAGTTGTAAGCTCTGGATGCGGATGGACAACTGTAATAGGAAAGCGTAGTGTTTAACATCAGCCGCAATACTTCCCGTCTAGTATCTAAAAATGTATTTTTTATGTATATCTATGACGGGCAAAAGTATCGTGATTTGAGGATTGTAGCGTTTTGGAACACATTTAAAGTTTTTTTTAAAGCACACGCAACACCTTGCATGGCTGAGCTTATTGGAATATGACGACGCAGAAAGTATATTGTATAATGGTAAACGTGTAATACTAAACTACTACTACTACTACTACTACTACACACACACACACACACACACACACACACACACACACACACATGTATAAAGTATACAATTATATGTACTTAGTATGCATTGACAAGCACAAACTTTGATAGTTTCATTTCTCTTTCTCTTTTATATTTCTGTTTTGACATAATTTTAGTTAAGTGGAATCAAAAATGGGAGATGGGGGCGCTGGTCTTCGAATCATAGTGTAACGCTACATCGAGGACCAGAGGCTTCAAATTTGAATTGTACACTCTTTTATGTTAATAAATGATTTTTTATGTTATGTTTATCGAACAGACATGTACGTGTCTTGTACGTCTCAATTGATTCCCACAGCATCAATATTCATGTACGTATGAATAGAGTCAATAGTGCATGGAAATTCTGAGAATAGATCAAACATCAAACAAAATGCAAACTAAGTAGTATTTACCTACCTAAGTAAAACCCTATATTTTAAATAGGCATCAAAGCTCTTATGAAATTTAATAGTGATATAAGAAAAAATATATTATAAAGACACGACGTTCAAAATGAATCGATTCACTAGCCTAGAAGAAGCAACAATACGTTTTTATGTATGTCACATTTTTAGAACTTATGAAAACTGAAAAAATCAAAACGTACGGGCATAGTAAACAATGTCATGATTCCATGAAAAAAAATCACTGAAATCGGACAATGTTAAGAGGTAGAAAAGAGTTTTCTCATTTAGCATGGAAAGTACTATGCGATCCTCTTAAAATGTATTGTTTCTTTAAATTACTCGTACTAAACAGATAACGTTCTTAATCAAACAATTCATTTTTTTTTGATAAGAGTGCTAAAACGTGGTAAGTGGCGAACTAATTACTTTCGCCGAAAATAACTTATTAAACTACTGCGCTCCGCGGTTTCACCCGTGTGGTGATGATGATGATGAATCAAAATATATAGCCTATGTTCATCAGGGATTCCCCTATTAGAGGAATAATTCAGTGTCGCCCGGTTAGACCTACATGTGGAAAAGTCCTTTCGAGGCAAATAAGCAGTTCATTGATAATGTAGGATTCTAATGATCAAATAATGTTTTTAATCGGTCTAGGAGTTTCGGAGTCTATTCAATTCAAACAAACAAACAAACGGCTGGGCCGTGGGGCCTGGAGGCCAAGAGATTTGTTAAAGAACTCGGGCGGCGCCTGAAGGAGAGAACGCGTGATCCTCAGTCGGGCCATTATCTTGTGCAGAACATTTCCATGGCCATACAACGCGGGAATGCCGCTAGCCTGATAGGCACGTTTGGGCGAGAGGGCATTGATTGTGAGGGACTTTGACAAAATCAAATTAAATGTGTTTTTATGACATGATGTTAATATTTATTAATTTCAAATAATGTTTAATTTATAGTGGACTATAACTTAAATGACTTGTTTAAAAAATATTCAGTGTAACTATACTATATTTTTAATTTTCATATTTTCTTTGACATAACATTTAATGAATTCATATTCGGTATTGATATTGCTTATCCAGATATACTGAAAATTTATAAAAAAAATATATGTTTGAATAAAGTAATACACTCAACAAACAATTAAATCTTTTCTCTATACAATATTATAATATTGATTAGAGGGTTTCAAGTATCTTTCTAAAGTTTACTACATACTTCTATTATTATTAAAATTATAAATTTACCCCTATGTACTTTGATCACTCTATTTTTTTAACTATACATGGTATAAATTGCCTCATTGTATGGCAACACCTTTTCATAATATTTGTATCGTAACTTTTCTCTCCGAGATGGAAGCTCGTGTCCCGACGGCATTAACTTAATAGACTGATTTACGCTACACTTAACGCAACTAATAATGGTTAATGAATATTAAATTGTTTTAATAATAATCATGGTCTCGGATAGACTGAGTGGTAGCTGTCTATTATAGAGTAATGAAATTATAATGCTTTATTTTTTTATATAAATTATATCTACCGCCTAAAGTGTTTTGATCATAACAATCACAAGGTTTGTTTTTTTTCACAGAAAAACATTTATTAGTATATAAAATAAAATAAAATAATAATAATAATAACTATCTAATCTATAAGCCCCATGGTGGGGGGAAAAGTGGCCAAAACGCTGGCGGCATTGCCACGCTGGATGGCAATGCTAAGTTTTTGCCCTAAATATGCGCCAGCATTTTGGTCACCCGACGCCTCAAACAAACGTTTCGCCAGATCCCTAAACAAGTTGAGAGCGGACGGCCACCATGGGCCTAAAGTTTCGACCCCAAACAACGAGCACAAACATGTACATTCTGTCTAAATACACATATTTATAACGTTTGAGGTCTTCCGCTTTAGACGCGGCAGCGCCAGCCCGATCAATCGTCCCAGGGAGATGAGACGGCGCCAAGGTTTGTTAGTATTGAGTTAATTGGCAACTATGCTCTCTGTTGAAATAAGGATGTGTATAATTTCAATAGCCTCGGATACAATACAGTTTTTGGAATAAAGCGGTTCTGTCTGGTGAGGATTTGCGTGTTTTACCCAATCGAAACCGAATGTAGTGATGGGGTCTGTCCAGCCGTGCGATTCTCTAATGATTCATCGTCGAGCTCACCAATGTCAAATACTTTGTGAGATATCGCACTTGTACATAAGGTTGTTTTATCAACGTTTCTTGACATCTCGTCATTTGTTTCACGGATGTTGTCAAAGATGTTTGCTCTTACGGCCGTTTTCAATAACCTATCTATCGCCGGTTTACCTTACTAGAGATAGATATTTGATACTATTTGTATGGACGTTATGTCAAATTTCTATAGTTATATGTAAGGTAAGCTATGGATAGATAGAATATTGAAAACGGTCGTTAGAGAATCGCACGGCTGAGCATGTTCACATACTGCAAACATGGACGAGAATCAATTTTTCATATCAGCGATGTTAGACAGAGGAGCATTGGTGATCATGCGATCGTTTAAAGCTATTTAATTTTAATTATGGTTATTTATAAGCTATTATATTTCTAGACATTCTACTAGAAAAATTGGTAAAGAGTTGAATGTTTATAAAGACAAAGTAACTTAGCCGATGGCTCAAAAGATGGCGCAAATGAAACTTGTTACGATTTATATACCGATCTCGACAAAGCTAGCTACTCTAATTTCCAATATTACCTAGCTCCCATATTAGCCCAAGAGTAATGAGAGCCAGCCCTCGATATGATTTCGTTGTAGGTAAATCTACAGTGGTGGCAGTCTCGGTAGCTTAGTGGTCATGGCATCTGACACGGATTGTCGTAAGACGCGGGTTTGAATCCCGTCCGAGGATGGAATTTCTTCTTTCACTCTATAATTGCAATGATTTGTATCACTAAGCAGGCGTTAGTGTTTTAAACAAATCATATTATATAAAAAAAATCGTTGACGCTTACGATACGAATACTTTTATTTTTTTACGCAAATTGTTTGTGCTACGGCCTCTGATATCACCTTCGAACACACCATCACAGACGATCATGTGAGATAGTACCTAGTCCAATACTAGTATAACAAATATAAAAGAAAAACTTCATTCTGCACCTTTAAGGGGCCAATATACTGATTCGAGATGAATACAAGCATACACGTCCGGCCATCATAAGCACTACTTGTTATAACAAGGCAACGATAGACATATTGTTAGCAGTAACAACTTCGTTGTTAGCTCGGATCGAATACAAAGCCTCATCGATGCTCCAGGACTGTGTTAGATTTGTATTTTCCAGTGTATCTTCAGACTCAACGTTCAATACAAATATCAATTACTTTATTGGGATGAATGTTGCTGCGGGAATGGTTATTGCCATTGAGATATATATAGCGGTGCACATTCCATTAATTGGTCATATGACGATGGAAACGAGCATCTCTGCAAGGGTCCGGGCTGAAGAACAGGGTAGAGAGTGAAATACGTGGGACATGACTGGCTAATCTCATCCGGCTGGCGAACGCAATACAAAGCCTTATAAATCCCTTCCGTCCTCTGCGCGGCGTCGCTCAGAGTTATTTTCGGCGAAAGTCATTAGTCCGCCACTTACCACGTTTTAGCACTCTTATCCATAAAAAATGAATTGTTTGAGTTAGAATGTTATCTGTTTAGTAATATAAACAAACAATAGATTTTAAGCATAAAAAACGGTTTCACAATATTGACATAAGCTCTAGGTAAGTATATGTTTTAGATAGGTAGTTTTAAAACTACCCACAAAATGCAATGAAATGAAATCGTTTATTCTGTATAGGCCTACGAGGCATTTATAAATTTTCATATTACATTTATTCTTTCTTAAATCGTCAACCGGATCGGAACGCAACCACAACTGAGAAGATCCGGCAAGAAACTCTTTGTCTTTTTACATTTTTTGTATTGCCAATTTCTTAATGTATATAACAAATGCTCGTTTATTTTTAGCTCCAGTGTGTTGCCTTACAAAAGAGACCTTAACAATGGTATCAGTAGGGTAAGACTCGCTACACACATTGTAATACACGACTAGGTAGATCCTTTTTTTTTTTTTTTCCCGGGGAAATCCTTTATGGATACCACCCACCACGGGGAGGGAGGTGGTTATGTGGGAGTCCGTATACCCACCAAAACCCCGGGGTGTTCCGTCACTGCCGCCCTCGGCGGGAACGCGGGACAGATTTTCCACACGACCGCGAACCCGCCGTGGCTGTCCGTTGCCGGACCCTTCTCTTCGCGGCACGCCAGAACACATGGCGCGCCGCAACTGCCTCGGAGACCAAACTCGCCAACAATGGGCGCCAGACTTCCCCGTGTCTGGTCGCCCGACAGGGTAGATAGGATAGGTAGATCCTGGAGTGATCAGTCCCAAGCTGATTTATCCTCCAAGTAATCCGAAATTTTGTAATAACCTTTTTGACAGAGTTTAGTTTTAATAGTAATTTTAAACTTATTAATAGGCAACCCTCTGATAACATTGGGAAGTTTATTATAGAGTTGTATACATTGTCCCATAAAAGAATGACTTATTCTGTAGAGACGCGTTACATGTACGGATAGCTTGTGCTTATTTCGCGTGTTGATGGAATGAGCATCACTCCTTTTTTTGAAAACTGTTCCTGTTTTTCTTGACGTGAGGTGATTGATTATCTTGATATGAGGCTTTTGACCACACATTAGGTACAAGTAGATGAAGGGGTGAGTTATACATGTACCTAAGTATAACAATAATGAGTAAACATTGAAGAAATCTATACTTATGACAATAAGTATGATAAAATTATCTTTACAAATGCAGTCAACTATTTTAAGTTGTTTTTCATTACAGTAAAATGTATCACATTGTGTGTTACTACACAAGCTGATCCTCCTGCGGCTTCACTCGCATGGTCTACGGGAGACGAAACCACAGAAATCATTAAAGATATATTTTAGGATTGAAAATAACTTTTTCATAAGATAAAAATTACCTCGGTATCTGTGGCTGAAATATAAATGAAGAAAATCTGTAGAAACGGATTACTTTTGAATCTTTAATTAACCAACAACTTTATTACATGCCTAAACGTCTATCATAATTAACTCTTGATTAATATATACTTACTTCTATTATTGTATACTTATTATTGATTATTATTAAGACTTACTTAAGTTAAAATATTAAGCTAAAATGAAGCTGAATGTAGGAAGGATTATTATAGCATTTTGTTTATTCTAAACGTCACCAAGCACCAAGTTTGGGAATATCCGAGGAGAGACTACTGAGACGCTGAAACTAGCTCTGTTAGCACAAACTTTGTCATGAAGCTATCCGTGACGTGCAGATTGCATTTCAATCAACGTCATGTTTAAGCATTAGCCTGCTTAGACATAGATAGTGTGCTGTCAGCTCTAATGTAAGCAATTTATTAACATTGGTTAATTTTTAAACATTAACATGAATTTATTAATTTAGTAACATCGACGAGTCTAAGTTACTAGTAAAACGTTTAGATGTTAATTATAAAAGGGTTGAAAGTATATTAATGAATGAAAACATTTATAAATTGGATTGGTTATTTTATTCATATATTCAAAAATATAAACATAAACGGAACATTACAAAGTCTTTGTTACTCTCTGCCTAACGATGCCATCGTAATCAACTGTTATTATTTAGTTTTCATTAGGGTTCCTTACCCAAAGGGTACAAACGGGACCCTAGTACTAAGACTTCGCTTTCCGTCCGTCAGTTCGTCTGTTCAAAAAGGTCTGCCACCAGGCTGTATCTCATGATCCGTGATAGTAAAATAGTTGAAATTTTCACAGATGATGTATTTCTGTTGCTGATATAACAACAAATACTAAAAAACCGACCAAGAGCGAGTCGGAAGTGCGCACGAAGGTTTCCAAAAAACAGCAAAAAAATCATGTCTCTTGTATGGGAGATTTATAGATAATGATACGGAACCCTTCGTTCGCGAGTCCGACTCGCACTTGGCCGGTTTGTATACTATCAAGAAATGAGATTAACAAATGCTGCACGTAGCTCCACGTCTGACCATGCTGGTTGTTGTACTAATAAGAGCTGTGATATTTTGTGCGGCATTAAAGTATGGCCTTGAGTTAAGGCTCATTCTTCCAGTAATTGTAGCTTTGCTTATTTAAATTTTAATTTTGCTACAGCTTCCTTCTAACTTTAACAATAAAGCTAGTATGTATACAATTTTCGGGACTTACTATCTGACATTTTTGTTGCAGCAACCATGATGATTTCTAGCAAATTAGCCTTCTACCTAAAAGTGGCAATCTATGGGTATCCAATCAAGTGGCACAGGAAATGATCAGGAAGCTTTATAAAAGCTGCTAATTACTGATCATTTCATTTTTCTGTACAATAGTGACATCGCTAGTGTTCGTAATATGGTAAACAATGATTTTGTAACAAATATATAATGTATTTCATAATTGCCAAAAATTTTACTCAAATAGTCCGATATTTCAATTAGTTTATGGTATGTAAGTCGTACAACAATTGCGATTTTTTGCGGAATAGGTCAAAGAATAACAGACTTTATTATTTTTTGATCTTGTTTCCCAACTACACCGTAGAGTGTAACAAACTATCTTTAAGAATTTTTATTATCACTATCAAGCACGCACACCTTCAAAACTTCATAGATGAGGACAAGTGGGAATTATTATAGGTAATTGGTGGTATACAGTAATTTCACCATTGCAACAATGTTATCTACATTTTATATATATTATATAATACTAGCTGCGCTCAGTGGTTTCACCCGCGCGGTGATGGATAATGATGATGATAAAAGTCAAAAGTCTTTTATATCCAGCGAAGGGTATTCAAATAAAAACCTGTAAAATTAATTTCGTACAACAGTCATGCACCCGTGAAAAAGTAGTTATTATGACATAACTGTAATAGTTAGATATAAGGCACTGCATAATTATTGTAGATATTAATGTCCTTTATAATACCTACATTACTTTGGTCTATTTCCATAGTTGTTGCAACGTAAGCGATTTAAGGATTTTACGGCGATACAACTGCATATGTTAACATGAATAAGTATTTATTTTGACATACTCGTAACTTTAAAAGTCAGACATATGGTATTGATGACATTTTTGTAGACTTCGACGTCTTCTATAAAAAGGTACTATTGTAAATAGTTTCCGCAGCGTACGCGATAAAAAGATTTAGTTAGGTCCAGTAGTTTTGGAGCATATTCAATTCAAACTAACAAATTTTTGATCTTTAATATATTAGTGTAAATTAGTGTATATTATTACTAGGTAGTTTTTGTTTTTTTTTACAATAACTATTTGTGGTTCAAAATCTTATTGGCAGATGATACGTAAATGTTGTGCACACTTATACTGTACCATTTTGTGCGAAGATGTTAATGCAAAACCATCCAATTGACAGAATTTTCCCACATTATATATTCCGGTTAAACATTAATATGTTCTAACTAATCAACGGATAATACATTAATAATCATGAAAATCAATATCATAAGTAAATAGCTGCATTCATTATGTTGTTTGTTGTACGCTGTCTAAATATGGTGCTCAAAAATTGCACCAATAAACACAGACAAATCTTCAACTTTTAATCAAAGTCCAGTATATCTGTGCCGGGTTTATTGCAGAGGCCGAGTGCACAGAGTATCCATTAAACTCGGCCGGGTCACAACCGACACTGGTAACTAGCGCCGGGGAAAAAGAACGTGAACGATGAAAGTATAAACAGGCCTATCGTAGAATAGGTAATGCTGGAAGAGATTTTGTTATAAGTTATAATTTTAAATTTAAAAAACACTGACGCAAATAAATGAACTCTGGGATCAGAAGTATCATTTATCATTATCTTACTCACATTGAACATTGACGCAAATAAATTAACCCTGAGATCAGGAGCATCATTCACCATTATCTTACTCACATTTAGTACTGACGCGAATAAACGAACCCTGGGATCAGGAGCATCATTCACCATTCCCTTACTCACATTGAACACTGACACGAATAAACGAACCCTGGGATCAGGAGCATCATTCACCATTCTCTTACTCATATTGAACATTGACGCAAATAAATAACCCTGGGATCAGGAGAATCATTCACTATTCTCTTACTCACATTTAACACTGATACGAATAAATTAACCCTGAGATCAGGAGCATCATTCACCATTATCTTACTCACATTTAGTACTGACGCGAATAAACGAACCCTGGGATCAGGAGCATCATTCACTATTCCCTTACTCACATTGAACACTGACACGAATAAACGAACCCTGGGATCAGGAGCATCATTCACTATTCTCTTACTCATATTGAACATTGACGCAAATAGGGGATCAGGAGAATCATTCACTATTCTCTTACTCACATTTAACACTGATACGAATAAATTAACCCTGAGATCAGGAGCATCATTCACCATTATCTTACTCACATTTAGTACTGACGCAAATAAACGAACCCTGGGATCAGGAGAATCATTCACTATGCTCTTACTCACATTTAACACTGATACGAATAAATTAACCCTGGGATCAGGAGCATCATTCACCATTCTCTAAAACAAATTGAAAACTGATGCGAATAATTAAACCCTGGGAGTAGGAGCATCATTCACCTTACTCACATTGAACATTGACGCAAATAAATTAACCCTGGGATCAGGAGTAACATTCACCATTCTCTTACTCACATTAAAAATTAACGCACATAAACGAACCCTGGGATTAAGAGGATCATTCACCATTATCTTACCTAGCCGGCTAATGCCTAGATACAGACGGTTAGAAAAATTACACTTATAGAAAGACGAAAAGAAGAAGAGTAGTTTGTTAGGTTCAGTCCCTGGTCTGAGTAACTATTTGTGTAATGAGAAAAATGTTTGTTCTCGGGTCTTGAATGATGTGATGTGTTATTGTGTATCCATGCCTCCCGCGACACAGGGGAGCCTAGTGCGAGCATTAGTTAATTTTATTCTTTAACCTGAACAAATCAAAGCATTCAATGTTTAATTTCAATAAGTAAGGTACTCTAATGAATATTAGTTAATAGTATTAGGGAAGTCACACCCAGACAACACCAATAGCCAGACAAAGATTGAATTAGATTTAAAAGTGCACCAATAACTTTTGCTTTTTCATTATTGAGCAGTCCCTTGCTGGGGATGTGCCTCTCCGCTTAGTAATATGCTACTGACCACGATCTTCAGCATCTCGCATTCAGCTGCTATCGGTCATTTTGGATCTATGTTATATTATATTTGGTACATCCTCATCCCAAAACATAATCAAAATTATGGAATTAGATGAGTTGAAATTAAAATACTCCACTATTAGGATATACTTATTATGTATACAATAGCATATTATAAGTTTGTAAATTATCATGGTCACACCATAGAAATATTCACATTATTAAAGGGATGGTTGCCATATGTACGAGTATATTTTCTTCAAATGCACTTGCTCAGATCATTCTTGATCATGGCGCTTGCTACAGTGCCGAAACATCGTAAACTTAAAGAAAATATGCACGGTAACTATTATTAATAATCTGAATATTTCTAATAGCATATTATCAATCTAGCTTACTATCTAGGCTATTATCATCATCATCTCAGCCGTAGAACGTTCACTGCTAAACATAGGCCACCCCTAAAAATTTATAAACGGACCGGTTGGAAGCGGCCTGCATCCAACCTCGTCCTGCTACCTTTATCAGGTCGTCAGTCAACCTTTTCGGTGGACGACCTACGTTGCGCTTGCCGGTCCGTGGTCTATACTCCAGAACCTCCCGGCCTATAGGCAGAGGATATAAATATATTATACAGGGTTATTGGTTAAGTCGACCTATTCCCGTTAGGGGCGTGTAGTTTACATCGTGTCCTGATGATTACACTATGAAACACTGTATCCTAAATCTAGCCGTTTTCGAGATATTGCAATTTTATTGTTTTATTATTTATTAGTTTTCATAAGTTTTAATCGTTTGCAACCACTTATTTATTCATTTTACGTACAATATTGGTTATTGAGGTCATAAAGCATCTTAGTTTACATGTAAAAATCAAATAATAGTAATAATAAGACTAATGGAGGATCCCAATAATCTATCTATCCACGGTTTTCCTTACTACCGATAGAAATTTGACATAACGTCCATATAAAAAGTGTCAAATATCTATCTCTAGTAAGGTAAACCGACGATAGGTAGATTATTGGGACCGGCCGTTACACGTTTCAATAAAATTGAAATATCTCGAAAACGGTTAGATTTAGGATAGGGTGTTACATAGTCGAATCAGTCGGAAACGATGTAAACCCTTAACGAATAAGTCAACTTAACCAACAACCCTGTACTTATACATAAAATATATTTTGGAGTTACAAAATAAAAAAGTTAGATCGTTTCCATCAACCACACATCTTTGTGCCAGAACGTGGTTTGTATTTTTCCCTGGAAAATCCGCGCTGGCTGTGGGCAGCAACAAAAGCCATAACTTACTTTTATCTGCGCTAACCGAGCATTGCTGGTACTGGCCTGCACGAGTCAAACATTAAAGGTGCAAAAGAGACGATGATAGGGTGCCAAAACTTGTTTTGACTGCGGCATAATTTATGAACTTTTTCACATAAATAACTGTTACGAGAAACAACTCTTCTATATGCAGATGTAGTTTTTTGTCCAGTTTTAATAAACAGTTTTCCTTTATTAATATAAGAGTTAGGATACTACTAATATAGTATCCTGCCTTGCAGTTCTCTAATGATTCGTGGTTGCGCTCGTCGACGAACTCACCGATTTCAAATGCTTAACCCGTAAAGCTGCCTTGGCATACCTGTATGCCAAAATACATTCCGTAAAGCCAAATCAAATAAGGATCCAATTAAAAATGTTATCTATTAAAATATACAATAGATTTCAGCTAATGTTTTGTTTTTTGATGGTGTAAAGGACCTGGAATTTTTTTTTACATAACAAATTATCATTTGAAAGAAGAAAAAGCGACAGTCACTTGTTTTTTTGCGGGGTTTTTGCAACTCTGGTTTGCAAATTTGATCATAGTCGGGAGCTCACTAGTGAGATATCGCCCTTGGTTGTTTTTCCAATGTTTCTTGTCATCTCGTCTTTGTTTTACGGATGTTTTCAGGGATGCAACGCTGTTTGCTCTTAGAGAATCGCACGGCTGGTTTGCACCAAAAATCATTATATAGTACATAATGTTATGAAACTTTTTTGACATAATTAATCTAACAACTTGTTTTGTTGAGGTTTGCGTTCCCACTGCAGAAAACTGTAGTGGATTTGCGTCGTTTCAGAATCTATCAACATGTTTAAATCATCAAAATGTTGTGGCTACACTATAGATTGATAAAAAACAGTGTTTACATGTTTTCATGTAAATGTTTAGACAGTGTAAACTCACGGTTAGAGAATCGTACGGTTGGCTTTAGTGCTACTAGAAAAAATAATTAAAAATGATATGTGTATAATAATGACGGCGATAGGATTATCAACATTATTTTCCAATGTAGCACATCGAAAAAAATGTATCTGTAGTTTGTTTTTTAAGGAAACTCCAAATCAGAAACCAAATTTTAAATGCAAGTGCCAAGACGAGACATTACAGTTGCAGTGCCACCCAGAGCTAGAACTGTAGTTTTACGTAGCACTGTACTGCGCTTGTCACTTTGTTCCAGACATTGTTTCGTTAATTGAATGTAGATTGTCGTGCTATTCTGTAATAACTTGTCGATGTGCTCGTCGACGAGCTCACCGATGTCAAATACTTTATGAGATATCGCCCCTGTAAAAAGGTTGTTTTTCCAGCGTTTCTTGTCATCTCGTCATTTTTTTCACGGATGTTGTCAAAGATGCAACGATGTTTGCTCTTAGATAATCGCACGGCAGGTTACGGATAAAACAAAGGACGGCTGAAACAAAACAAATATCTCAAGAACGTTAACTCAGGGAGCGAGGAGAGGAGGAGCGAGGGGAGGGGTGCAAGGGAAAAACAAAGCAGCCGACAGGTCCGAACACGAATCTCAGTGTTGCGTCGCTCCCCGCGCTCTGTTCTTATTTTTAGGAGACCGTATTTTGTAACCTAAGAGTAAATATTTTAATGCTGAGCTTAATGCATCATCATCATGCTCGTGTGGTTTATTTAAGTCAAAGTATTGAGTGTATTTTGTGATTTTTACGTAGCTTTTAGATTACGGTTTTATAACTTCCATGAATATAATTTTATCAGAGATGGGGTAGGGGACGGTTGAGACAAGTTTAGTGGGAAACAATAAAAGTTTTTTTTTGTTTTCTAGATGCCGAGAGTTCGCGTCAGAAAGAGTTCCAGAGGGCAAATTGAAATGTAGAGTTATAAAGATGCGTATGAGGTGGTAAAAGCTGGAACTTCCTTACGAAAAAGCTCGTTTTTTCTCCTGCATTAGACGCGGATAGATCTAATGCAGAAAATACAAATGAGGTACCTGATAGACCTAATTTCTAAAATACAACCGAATCTGCAGTGGTTTCTACCTTAAATGCAAATGCATCTGTAGATGAAACTTCGCAATTATTGCCTTCTATGTTAACTGAGGAGCTTCAAAAAGAGGCAAAGGGTCAACAACAGGCCAATAACAGGAAAATAATAATTCACCAGTTCTAGCAACTGAGCAAGAACACGTTGATGAACGACGAAAACTGGATACACCGCCTAGACGTTACAGAAGCATTATAAATTTGGAAAATTTACCGAGGCCGTCTACATGTGTACAAGCAACAAATACAAATGAATCCATAGGCTCCCGAGCTAGTGTGATCTGTGTTTCAGAAGCCAGTGGCTTCTCCCATAAATTTAAATTAATTTAATTTTGTGTAATTAAATTTTAATTTAATATAACATGTTAATATGACTGATGGTTGAAATAAAAGAATTGAATTGAATAAATATTTCGCCTGAAATTATGTCACATCTTTGATATTCAAAGATGCTATTGTAATTTCTAATAATCCTATTGTATTCACACCGGAAGCAGTACGACAATTACCGAAAGCTACCCGAGGAAATCTAATAAACGCCTTAAAACTAGAAATTCCATAATTTATTTACAGAGATTTACGTGTAATATACCCTCCGAAGCACGGAAGCACTCAGCTGAAAATGGGATCATTAATAAAATAATATATATATATATCAATAATAAAACCAATCCAAGTCACCCGTCGCGACCGCAGTAAGCCTTGCCGGTTTTTCAATCCATATCTATGTGTTTTATCGCCTAATCATAATCTGATAAACTTGTATAGAAAAAGAGATAAACCTAGAGGTAATACTCAGATAAACATGTGTACGTACCGGTTCTCATGGAAACCATTACTCCGGACATAGATATATAGGGCGAATTCTGTGACTCCAGGCATAGAGACCTATGAAAATAGGGCGAATTCTGTGACTCCGGGCATAGAGACCTATGTAAATAGGGCGAATTCTGTGACTCCAGGCATAGAGACCTATGTAAATAGGGCGAATTCTGTGACTCCGGGCATAGAGACCTATGTAAATAGGGCGAATTCTGTGACTCCAGGCATAGAGACCTATGTAAATAGGGCGAGTTCTGTGACTCCGGGCATAGAGACCTATGTAAATAGGGCGAATTCTGTGACTCCAGGCATAGAGACCTATGTAAATAGGACGAATTCTGTGACTCCAGGCATAGAGACCTATGTAAATAGGGCGAATTCTGTGACTCCGGGCATAGAGACCTATGTAAATAGGGCGAATTCTGTGACTCCGGGCATAGAGACCTATGTAAATAGGGCGAATTCTGTGACTCCAGGCATAGAACCCTATGTAAATAGGGCGAGTTCTGTGACTCCGGGCATAGAGACCTATGTAAATAGGGCGAGTTCTGTGATTCCGGGTTCATACGTCACGATTACTTACTAAATATACCGATGTCTATCGAGAGTTCGCAAAACAGATTCGAATCATAAAATAAATAGCGGGCTTATCTAGGGCAGAACAAAACCCATTAATTTTCATTTATCTCTAAAGTTATGTTGCAGGTGTTATCGGAAATGTAAACGATGTTTCCGGTACCATTTTTTATTTCCAACTCGCACTAAATTATGGTAATATGAATTAATTTGACTTAATGGATATAAAAATGTTTGGTATGCCAGTACTGGGTGAATAGACTTAAAAACCAACGGCTTGGAGTGACGAGCACAGTACAGTGCTACACAAAACTACAGTTTCAGTTTTGGGAGACGTAGCAACTAGCTTCGGCAAAGGTAGTTCTTAATAGGTTGCAAGACTAGCCCGTTCCATCCCTTCTTAGAAAAAATTTCATTAAGTGTATGTTTTTTTTTACTTTATTAATTATTACATTCTTGTGAAACATACAGCAGCAAAGGTATTAATGCTTACAACATTAATTCAAGAACCAGTCTTATTGATTGCTACCTATAGAACGATGTTACAATCAGTAGTAGCATGTAGGGAAAGTCTTCCAAAAATAGGAGGAGGTACTCAATTCGACTTTTTTTTTTATGTTTGTTACCTCATAACTTACGAAAAGGTGAACCGATTCTCAAAATTCTTCATTCCCGTGTGGTCCCATTTAAATTTCATCAAATTCGGTCCAGTAGTTTTTGAATTACACTCCAATAACTGATTTTTACCAAAGTAACAATTTTTCAAATTGCAGTTGTTACGGATCGAAATAATGGTTTTATTATTACTAAGAAAAAGGTATTTTAAATTTACTCATCTTTACTGATATATTAAATTTAAATTGTTTGTGTGGTTATTCCAAATTAACAACTGTTCACTAAATGCATATGGACGTATATACGGTAGCTATAAGTGCGGTACTTCAAAAAAAAACAATTTTTATTGTTTTTGTCTGTCTGTCTGTTTGTTCCGGCTAATCTCTGAAACGGCTGGACCGATTTTAACGGGACTTTCACTCGCAGATAGCTGATGTTATAAGGAATAACTTAGATTACTAGCTTTTATTTCAATCATCATGATACATCACCACGCGGGTGAAACCGCGGGGTGCACCTACTAAGATTATAAATACATAAATATAGCTTTATAGACACTTGTAGTTATCATTTTAGGGCTCCGTAAAATAGCTCAGTTTGTAGTTACCTCGAAACGCGTGGCCCCAGGTTCGATCCCTGGCCATCCCTGTGTCAGAATTGTTCTCAGGTCTTGGATTATGCGATTATGAAACGATTGAAAAAAATATATTAAATGTACACTAATAGTAGGTTATATGAATATTGTGGGGTGTCGGCCTAATTATATTTGTAATGAGTGTGGAGTTCCAAGGGAGCGAGAGTGTGTCGATCATTATCAATCAATCAATCAATCAATCAAATATTTATTTGTCAGAATACACATAATACATTTTCAGATCTTATGAATAATTGACGTCGATGTATTCAACCTGCAAGCAGGGGGCCTACTCCCACCTCTTACGAAACTATCATAAATCAGGAGCGTTTTGTAATAAGCTTAGAATAATCATACTTACTATCGTACTCCCACTGACACAAAACGGTCAACCAAATTAATGGTAAGGTTGCAATATGACTACTTTAAGAGGTGGGAGTACGGATCTTCAAAAATTTGACATTGGAGCAATGAAACTTAGTGTCTACAGTCATGATAAAGTATGCGAATTGCGTGAAATATTTGTTACTACGTCATCAAAACGTCTGTCGTAATCCAATATTATTTTAAGCTTGCTATGTTGACTTGGTGGTACCAGATTTAATGTTAAGGTTGATTCATGACTACTTTAAGAGGTGGGAGTAGGGCCCCAGGCGTACAAATATTCATGTTTATTTCTATATTATATACTTTACTTACTTATAATTATGTCACAATAAATATTCATGCAGATATTCTTTCACGCTATAAAAATATTAGTTCAATAACCACGTATGCAGTCTGGTTTTAAAGCTATTACCGTCTAACATTTTAATATAGTCAGCAAATTTGTTGTAGACAGTAATGGCCATTGTATAAAAAAATTTTTCGTAGATTTGTTTTGGCACAGAGGGCGATGTAATAGGTTTTGATACTTCGGTCTATTTTGTCGTGGAAGAACATCCGTTCTTCTCTGAAAATAACTAGGATTTGCCTTAACAAAAACACACAAGTATCTTACATACATGCATGGAAGTGGAAGAATATTGTTTTTTTAAATAGTAGTTTGCAGCTGTCAAGAAACCAAGCTTAATTTATTACCCGGACACAAAGTTTCTGTACCTTGAAAACCTTATCTAACTCAACTGAGTTTTCCCAGATTATAAGGCCATAACTAAGCACCGACGATACATAGCCATGATAGGCAGCCAAGGCGGCATCAACAGATATTGTTTGTCTCAGTCTTTTTAATGCAAACGTGTACCGGCTTAGTTTGTGACAGACCTCATTAACATGGTCTTTCCAATTCAGATTTTTGTCCAAGTTATTCCCAAAAATTTTAAGGAACTAACTTCTGTAACTTTTTGATTAAGATACGTGATGTCAAGGCATATTGATTTTGTATTATAAGATTGCAAATGCATTATTTTAGTTTTGCTAATATTAATATTTAAGTCATTATTATTTGCCCAGTTAATAACATCCGCTAACGCTTCGTTCACAATTTGTTGACAAGATTCTTTGTCATTACATTTAATTATAACTGTAGTGTCGTACGCAAAGAGAACACATCTGCGAGTTATTTGCTCCGGGAAATCATTGATATATAACAAGAAAAGCAGAGGTCCTAAAACACTTCCTTGAGGCACACTTTTCTTATTTAATATAGTTTGAGATCTAATTTTTATGATTCATACAGTCAAAAGCCTTTTTTAAGTCAAGAAACAAGGAAACAACTAGACATTCTGCGTTTATGCCCTCTTTAGCGGCTTTTATTAAATTAAAACATGCTAGTGTAGTGGAGCTGTTTTAACGAAACCCGAATTAGTCTTTTACAAGGATTTTATGTTTAGTTGAAAAGTTATGTAATCTGCTTGAGATAGCTTTTTCAAGTATCTTGGACCATATGGGTACTATACATATGGGGCGGTAGTTATCACCAGTTTTGAAAAGAGGCTTCACTATAGATATCTTGAGTTGTTCAGGAAATACTCCATTCAGAAAAGATAGATTGACAATATGAGAAAATGAGACACATATCCATTTTGCACAATACTTTAAAATTTGAGTCGAGATTTCATCGTACCCACTCGCTTTACTATTACTAAGCATCATTATGATACTATAAATTTCATAAGGGTCTGTTGCGGTCAAAAATATTGTTTTTAAATTCATATTGCCATGTGTGGTGTTGACAAAAACTGTCGTTGTTTTAGTGGGTTAATTTGTAAATGAATCGATAAAATAATTATTAAATTTATTGCAAATGTCAATGTGATTTTGTTAATGGGATTATAGGAACTTCCGGTCCGTACAATACATGTTTATTACTGATGTTAAGTCCACACATTCATACATACATTAATACTAAACATCCTACTAATATTATAAATGCGAAAGTTTGTAAGTATATAGATGTATGGATGTTTGTTACTCTTTCAAGCTCAAACGGCGGGGCCAATTTTGATGAAATTTGGTATGGAGGTAGAGGAGGCGCTGGATTTACACATAGGATACATTTCATCATCATCCATCACTACACGGGTTAAAAAGCGTAATATTCTTGGACACAGCATAGACAAAAAAACAAGATCTCCGCCTACGTTAAGATCCTAATGATGACAGTTCTGTCAAAGTAGCTTTGTCAAAAGCACGCTATAACTTTAACAGCTTGATATACTAGACATGTTCGGCGACCGTCAAGGGTGATGAAATGTAACACAAATACCGTCAAAGGTAATGATGGAGGTACATGGTAATTAATTTTATATGTGTATGTACAAAAGTAGGTAGGTACTGTATTTTATTATTAGTGGATACTGAATGATTTATTAAGCACTTAAATTTACTTATATAACCATGTAAATGTTTTATGACATTTTGATATAAAGATAGGTATGGCCTAGGAGAAGATAATAAGCTACTCGAAGTACTAATCCTAGGCAGACGAAGTCGCGGGCACCAGCTAGTTTTAAATAAGTTTAAACATCTTATTGTTATTTTCCCCCGACGTCTACATACTAAATATAAATTATCAGTAAAGAAAAGTACCTGAGTGCCACAAAAGTGTTGGGTCAGAAAGCGTATAGAATGCCAACATTTTAGGCCTGCCGAGTGAATCTCTAAGAGCAAGCATCATTGACAACATCCGTGAAACAAATGAGGAGATGACAAGAAACGTTGGAAAAACAACCTTGTGAACAAGGGCGATATCGCAAAGTATTTGACATCGGTGAGCTCGTCGACGAGCGCTTCTACGAATCATTAGAGAATCGCACGGCTGTTTGGTATAAAATATACAAAAGTGTATAAAAACAGAATTTGACATTACAGTGACACGGATTATCTATTACAAAAATGGCTCAAATGGCAAGATATTATAACAACTTATACATGTAAGGGAGATAGATGGCTATGGTTGAGACTTCGGCACGTGCCAGATTCAGTCTCATCTTCAAATATTGAGGCAGGTGGTGACTTGTCACCCACTAAACGGGCCCTTAAGGGTCACCATCAATGGTGGCAAAAGGGGCAACATTGGTGTGGATTACTGTTACTTATAGATACTAATTTACTTTGGAACAGTTTAGTATATGACATTATTCGTAGAAACAAAATGACTTAATTAAACTTAAAGACTTTATTAGGGCGGATACTAAACCTTTCTCAATAAAATTATACACGTATGTTACATTTTAATCAGCTTCAGATAATTACCGTACAGGTTTAACAAAGTGGTGATTATCCAAATTGAATACCGTACGTTCCATTTGTATACAAAATTGAATACCGGACGATTCGTTTGTATTAATAATTGAATATCGGCCGATCGCTCGCCTTCGTATTCGATTAATCGTATCGGTTTATTACGTCTCAATATACGAGTATAACGGATTGAAGGAATTATTAATAATTATTTCCTTGATCCCATTAACTTGCTATAAAGTAAACAGTATTATGATGAATGCTTTAAAGTAACGTTATTATGATGTTTTGTGTCATCTATTCACGATAGATTCTCATGATAGCTGTAGATAGTTGTAGTTTCTAAAAATATCGTTTGTTCAGTGTAGCGTGCGGTCCAAGGTTTAAGGGAATTCTAGTAACCCCAACCTGAGGGTTTAAACCGAAGATTTTCATGTTACTAGTCGTCATCGCGAGACATTGGTTTTTAATTGAGATGGTCGATAATTTCATATTAGTAAGTTCTTTACTATATAATGGAGTAATAAAGAAATTACACAACGTTGAGGTAGAATATTTGTCAATAAGGTTGTTTTTACACAGAGAGATTCCCGTGTAAGTTGCCTACCATCTGGTAAAACTGTTACAAGAGTGTTTTATAGATTATAATTAAAAAAAAAACATATTTTACAAAAAATATTTGTTTCATTTTACATTTTTAGATTACATAGTAGTGTAAAGGAGAAATGAAATTAATGACGTGCTGACGGCAGACACGGGAGAGTGCAAGAACCAGGCGTATGTATATGTACTGCTTCGACCAAGATAGGAAGATGATAACCATCATCGTCATGATGATGATGGTGGTGACGAAAATAGTAACAGCTACATGCGTCTACTGCTTGGCGCCGAATATCTGAGACAGATTTAGTACCAACCAAAACGGCCCGTCTCAGGACAAGAAGGAAGAGAATGCTTAAACAAGGGCTATCATTGATATTGTTCTTGTTTATCTCAATTGAAAAACGTTTTTACCCATCTCGCATTGAAAAAAATAATCGTTTAAATATTTAAAGTTCATTCATATTTTTGAATACCAAATTACTGCATGTTTGTTCGCATGAATCCGTTTAGTATTTTTTTTCTGAATTCATAAAAGTATTTTTGAGTATGCAAACACGTAGTGTATATTTTACAATGATTCATACTCGTACATTTATTTGACTGAATTAATTCTTCTGTTTCAGAGTTTTAATGGCCACACCAGTGGGATCTTTATCATACAATGTAATTATTGTCACAAGTCTCAAAACCCTGAAGGTAAATCCGGGAACACGTATGCACTTAACGCCGTAGACGATGTAACTATATTTATTTATTCGAAACTTACAACTATTTTTACAGGAATCACCCTGTTAATCAACTAAATTATGGTTACAATACAACTAACGGTTAATTAAATTTCATTATTAAATTACATGTCATTATTTTATTGTCATATATTTATATTATTAAAATTTGAACACTTTCACATCAATAAATAACTTTAGCATATTATTATTATTCCTTTTATTCAAAAAAATTCACGGGTTTCACCCGGCCCTTTACAAAGGCATAAGTGGAGCTGTAGCCAACACTTAGAGGCTTGTTTGGTATGAAAATACAAAGTAGTATAAAAACAGAAACTTTTGTATGGATGGTGACATGGTATATCTATTATAAAAATGGGTAAAATGGCCAGGCTATTGATATGAACTTATTAGTGATAAGAAAGATAGTGGGCTATGGAAGAGACTACGGCACCTGCCAATTTCAGTCGCATTTTAATTTTTTTTGGGCAGGTGGTGACTTGCCATCCACTAAACGGGCCCCCCATAAGGGCCACCATCTATGGTGACAAAAGGGGCAACGTTGGTGTGGATATCTAAAGGGTGTCGAGAGGTGTGCTGCGGTTTCACTTTGTTTATTATTATTATTATTATCATCTAACATATTAGTATAGTGTAAACAGAAAAGTCCGCCCGAAGGCCTTCGACATAACCTAACGACTGTTGTCCTAAGACAAACAACCGGGACCGACGGCTTAACGTGCCCTCCGAAGCACGGAAGCTCTCAGTTGAATAATGCAACTAGCGGTCATCCATCCAAATCCTGACCGCAGCAAGTGTTGCTTAATTTGTTGATCGGTTAAGATCGCCAAGTCGAGCTCCACTACGAGCGCTTCCATAAGGGCATGTATAAAATGGTTCAAATAAAATTTCGACACGCGGGCATTGCTTACAATCTTGTTTATTGCCGTATTCACCATGTATTCATCCATACGGGCACATTCAAGACTGTATTCCCAGGTAGAATTAATTATCTAAGTAGAAGATTACGCTTCAGAGAAGCTGGATGGAGTCGAAATAATTATGTTTCAATAGGGGATTTACCTATGTTTCTGTGTATTTCGTTAAATAATCGCATTTATGGTTAGGTTAGTAATTGAGTTTGTATAAAACATGAACGATACTTATGTAATTAGGGAAGTCGCGCTCAGACGTTATTAGCTTTTATTTTTTTCGTATTTATCTGTAATCCGTACTAGATGTTTGTATATATTTATTTGGAGTCAGTTATGACTGTTCTACTAATTTTAGTTACGCAAGAGTCAAAGTAAGAATCATCTTCGGGTTATCGATTTTATATGAGCTTCGGTTATTTCTCAGAAAACTTTTATCACTATGTTTTCGTTTAAGGATTCCGTGTTCTATAAAAATAAGGATCGAACTGTGCGCCGCGACGCCTTACCGAATGTAACCGTAGGGCTACTTGGACTGGTACGAGTTAGTAGTTTAGGGTAGTTTATACATTATGTTTGGGAAGCCAACTTAATTTATAAAGACATTTGCCCAAGTTATAATCACGAATCTTTGGTATGATTATAATTGTACGTCAGTAACGTGATAAATTTTTTATCGATTCGTTTAATTCTCCCCTGTGTATGTCGCTGTCGCGTCGATATTGTTGTGACCGTACTAAATATAGAACAGTTGGAGAAAGGGCTTAATGGATTGATAAGGAAACCTAGCGAGTTGTGTTGAATAAATGAACTGATTCTGTATATAAATTAAATATTAAATTATGCATTATAACCTGTCAGGCCACATGTATTATAAATGTAAAAGTCATAGTGCGTACAGTACTAATTGAACAGGTAAAAACCGTCACGTTTTTAGGTTACGTAACGGATAGAGGCTTGATATAGGAAGGTCATATAAGCAAACTGTGTGAAAAACTCTTGGCCTTGCTTTGAGCCACTCTCGTGCCCTATAACTTTGTCTGGAGCTGCTACTTTGCTTCTGTGCATTCCTTTTAAAATATTGCAATGAACTATGGGGATGTGCTGCAGATACGGAGCGCGTCTTCCGAATGCAAAAAGGAACCATAGCAAGAGTGTCAAAAATAAATTAAATAAAACGTGTATGGCGTGCATTTTAATTCATTAACGTGTTAATTTAAAACCAAAACTTTGCAATTTTATGGAGAAATTAAATGTTCTCGACATTCGAACACACGCGGAAATCTGGTTGCGCTAAGCAAGGGAAATAAAAAATTCAAAAATCGTATACAACATTAAAACCAAGAATTTATTCATACAGGTAAATTAACTCAGTATATAAGACGGTAGAATTAATTATCTAAGTGGAAAGATTACTTTTCGGGAAGGCTGATGGAGTCGAAATAATAATGATGTTCCAATGAGCGGTTCACGTTTCTCTGTATTTCGTTACCTAATCGCATTAATGGTTGATTGGTAATCGAGGGATTGAACAAAACGGTTCTTATGTTATTAGAAAAAACCCATTCAGTGTAATTTAAAGCATTTATTTCCGAGACCGACCGGTTTATTTCGGGCGAGTTAGTTTATTGCCCTGGTGAGGCCAATTAATTCACACTGACTTATTTGGAAAAATATCGATTCAATAGGTAAACCAAAGCGTGAACGGCAGAATTTGAGCCTATCTTATTTATTGTATATACACCCTTTTAAAGTAGATTAGAAAGGCAGACAGTTGAACAGACATACGGACAGGGTAAGCTTAGTGTTCCTTACAAGAATGTACGGTCTTGTAAAACTTTGATAGATCTATTTACCCTAGATACAATTCAAAACGAATAACATAAAAACTGTCATCAACAGTCAAAACATTCAGGATAGGGATCGATTACTTCGACCCTGGTTTCAAGCCAGCTATCAGCTTGCTATGCATAAGCATGAAGTCTCTGCGGCGGCTGCGAGCTCCCGGCGTGCATTCGATCCCTAACGTGAAAGTTTTTACGGTAAATCATAGTTTAATACGTGGCAAACTCGCGAGAATTTTAACAACGTATATTTATACACAGTAAAATTTGGAGTAATCAAATAAACCAAACCAACCAACCTAATAACAAAGTATAGTGAAACTGTATATATGCGAGTAAGTACCAAATCTGACGAAGGTATTGACAAGAGAGGTAACTCCGCATCGACATCTTATCTAGTCACGCACGAGTAACTTCAACACTGAATTTCCTATACATTTAAGTTAGAAATAGAACTTAACAGTTTCCCAGGAAGAATGAATGTAGAATAAATAAAAATGTGGTTGAAAGAAAGGTATAGGGTTTTTAATGTTAGGTGTGTAAAGAAAAAAGTTATTCTAAAAATATACTTGACCACTACTGTTGCTTTATTAGTTTGTACTTCATCATCGTCATCTCAGCCTAGGACGTCCACTGGTGAACATATGCCTCCCCCAGAAAGTTCCAAAAGTACCGGTTGGAAGCAGCCTGCATCCAACGTCGTCCTGGTACCTTTTTCAGGTCGTTAGTCCAGCTTGTCAGTGGACGACCTACGCTGCGCTTGCAGGTCCGTGGCCTTCAATCCAGAACCCTCCGGCCCCATCTGCTCTGCGTTCTGCGTGGCTATCTGTTCTGCGTGCTATGTGGCTTGCCCACTGCCACTTCAACTGGCTTATATTCTGGGCTATGTCGGTGACTTTAGTTTGTGTACGGATCTCTTCATTTCTGATTCGATCACGTAGAGAAACCCCGTGCATAGTCCTCTCCATAGCTCGTCGTGCGACTTTGAGCTTGCTTATGAGGCCCATACGAAGAGACCACGTTTCATTGCCATATGTCTTATGGCACTGACTGTATTATTGACGAGAAGACTTCTTGAATTCGACGTGTTGAACTCTTTCTCGAAGTTGGACCTGCCTAGTCTGACAGTTGACTGGTTGTACTTAGGCACATTATATACTTACTAGATAATTTTGGTGAGGTAAGGATAACAATTTGTCATCGAAAAACTAAGTCAAATAGTAAAAAAAACAGACTATTGGAAGTCTTGACTTTGACTGACTGACTGATTCATCGACGCAGAGGTTTATAAGGATGAAGTATATTCTTTATTATTATCCATATTACCTAAACAAGGATATTAGGAAGCAAGCGAATAAGTTTGCGGTTTGACCAACTTTAGCTTTGTAGTTAAAGAAATGGTCTGTTATAGATACATCACCATATGTATGTTAATTTTCCAACGGCAAATGTTTGTTTGTAATTACAACAAGTACAATTTGAAAAATGTAATACCGACTTCTATTCTATTCAGTTATTGGAGTGTAACTCAAAAACTACTGGACCGATTTGATGAAATTTAAGTGTGACCACAGGGGAGCATCAGCTTTCAAACAAAAAAAGAATTTTGAGAATCGGTTCACCCGAAAGTGATGAGGTAACAACATAACAAAAATACAGCCCAATTGAATACTTCCTCCTTTTTGGAAGTCGGTAGAAATACTACACTATTACTAATAACAAAGCCACCATTTACAGATTATTGCTCGTATTTTTGCTGTGTGAACTTATGCTTCATGCCAAATTTCACGATTCTAGTTCAACGGCGCCATATAACTAAAAAATAAAGTTCGCCTACACTAGTCAAAGAAAATGCTGATGCGTAAATCATCCTTTGCATGGGTCCTATGTTATATGGGGACATTATTGCGCTGCATTTATAGTAGTTTTGTAATTGCTTTAACTAAGAAGTATGTATTAGTAGGTACATCTCAAAGGGACCATAGGCCTAAGTGTTTGATATCAATTTCAGCTTGATATTCCAAGAAAAGGGTCAGGGCAGACGGAATACGAGGTAATCATATCAGGATTCCTATTTTCCTCCTGATGTAAGGAAATCAACTATCACTGAATACACTATAGTTTGAGAAAGATGTCAAATTACTTTCCTGTTTCACACCTAAATTTTTATTATTTTATGGCAAGTTGAGTTGCTTTCTCATTTCATTGTCGAACCATGTCGTAGTTCACCACGAATGTGGCTATACCTGGTGGCAGGCTTTAATTTAAGCAGCTAGATCACAGTGATTTTTCCATCTTGAAGGTACATTACACTAACTAATTCAATAAATGCTATAGTATTCTCATTTTATGAAATATAATTCTATGTGTACTTATGTATTTACTTAGTAATAACTTTTAGTAAATTTGGTAATCAAAATATTTATATAAATACTTTAAGAAACGCATATTTTTTTATTATTTCATCTAGTTGGGAGAAGCCACTGGCACTCGAAACACAGTTTATAACTAGTTCGAGAGCCTATGGATTCAACAATATTATATGTAACAGTTTTATGCCAAATAAATAAACTATTAAAAAAACTGTTATTATAAATTAAATAACAAAATCAGCTGATTTATAGTTCATGGATGTATGTTTATCTTAAACAAAACACGCCTTACATTACATATCAAAGGGATTTGAACCTCTTTGTATGAGACGCTGGCATAGAGGTGATCATAATTTTGCGGGAATTTTTCAAGAAAGCGGCTCACTACGATATCCATGTAAAAGATTTTATAAAACCCTTATTACGAGTATATTATAACCATACGCAATCTTTACTATGGATTATCTCGAAAACCTTGCGCTTGCCATTTGCAGATGACACTCTTTGCCTGTCTGTCAATCCTCTATCGATATAGTTAGTTTCATAGTTCACCGTTGTATTATTTTTTTTCCGAATTGCTCGCTAAATTATGGTTAAGCCAGAAGGTTCGAACCCCTTTTACTTGCTACACTAAAATTATAAATATGAAATTTTATGAGTGAAATGGTATGTGTAATATATTTGTCTGCTTTTTCATGCTGGAACTACTTAAAGGATTTGGAATGGAGATTGTTTAAGCCCGGGATTGAAACAAATGCTACTTTTTATTCCAATCTCCAATCCAAGATACCCGTGGGTAGCTCTCGAAAGATCGCTTTAACCTTAATCCATGCAGAAAAAGCCGCGGGCTGATACTATAGTACGGCAATATGTTCATGCAACTAGATTCGACTACTGAGTATACGCATGGATATGAGAAATCAAAATGCGATGTGTAGAAGGACGAACAGAAATCTTATTAGACATTTTGCTCCGCTTCCGCCCCATGGGATCTCGGCGTTTTACCGGCCTTCATATGAGTATTATTTATTCAGCCATTGGGACTACACGGAGAACATGGTACGGAAATGTCACGGAAATCATTTCGGAATAAGAAAATTTGTAAATTTATGATGCGTTGTGAAAGTCGCTGGTATAATTTACTACCGGCGTAATTTGCCGAGGAAGAAAAAAAGATTATAAACCGCCGTGCGATTCTCTTACGATTCGTTGATGTGCTCTTCGACGAGTTCACCGATGTCAAATACCTTATGAGATATCGCCTTTGAACATAAGGTTGTTCAACGTTTTTTTGTCATCTCGTCATTTGTTTCACGGATTATGTCAAAAATACAACTATGTTTGGTCTTACAGCCATCTGATTCTCTAAATAAAGTATTTGAAATCACAAAATCACATAAAGTGTTTGTCATTAGAGAATCGCACGTCTGAATCGCACGGCTGAAGTAAGTTAGAAATTAAGGCGCTGTCAGTCAAAGCTTGAATTCTTCCAATTTCTTTCAATTGGAATTTAAGCAAGCGCATCTCGTAAAAACGTACAAAATATCATAATAAATAATATTCACTATTCATTTAAAACAGTACCCGTCTGTGTAGGTAAGTGCATTAAAATTCCTATTTTGTAATGTGTTTATCATTACAAATACCATTGTGAATAATGAGCAAAACTGGTTTAGAGGTATATTTAGGGTATGTTTGAATATTCTTTTCTACCGACTTCCAAAAAAAGGAGGAGGTATTCAATTCGACCGTATGTTTTTTTATGTTTGTTACCTCATAACTTTCGACTGGGTGAACCAATTCTCAAAATTCTTCTTTTAAAGCTGGTGCTTCTTGTGTGGTCCCATTTAAATTTCATCAAATTCGGTTTAGTAATTTTTGATTTACACTCTTATAACTGAATGGAATGGAAGTCGGTATTAAATTTTTCAAATCGTACTTGTTATGTACCTTATTATGATAATATTTGTTTTTAAGTCCGTCAATGTGTACTTAAATGTCTTAGGAATAACATATTATTTTTTGTAATTTTAAGAAAAATCGGTGCTTATGAGATAAACTGCTTCGGAAACATTATTTTTTATCGACGTCGTGAATTGGCAGAACCTTAAGTAAAATACTATACCTATAGGAGGAATAACAAAAATACTTTTTATATAACCTGTACCAAGACGGACAAGTCGTAAGAGATTCAAGTGGTAAACGACATGCTTGCCTATGACAGTTGTAGTGTGATCCAGATTTTTAACCATCCAAGTTCTGCTCGGCATCTACTTCACCCTTCACGTCACCTTCCTACAATTTTTCTTATTACAACCTCTTCACACTGTAGCTTCAAAGTGGTGGTTCCCAACAAAGTCGACAATTGCAACAATAAAACGCCTCGTGTAGACATTAATTGAAAGATAATAATTATCCTCAAGCGG
Source organism: Selenia dentaria (assembly GCA_917880725.1). Taxonomy (NCBI): domain Eukaryota; kingdom Metazoa; phylum Arthropoda; class Insecta; order Lepidoptera; family Geometridae; genus Selenia; species Selenia dentaria. The sequence continues at coordinate 30,092,416 of OU862885.1, read as the reverse complement.
ACGTGTGTGGCTTCTTCGTCGACAGACGGCCTAAGGGATGCAACGGCGAGCTGGTGTGCTATTAAACTATTATTATTAACCAGCAAAAGATTTAAATTTTTTTTACTGCCAAAAGTAGGCAAACAGGCAGGCAGCCCACCTGATGGAAAGTGGTCACCGTTGCCTAAGGGCGTTGCCAATGCGCTGCCGACTGCTAAAAGGAATAGAAGGGGTTGATAGGCAAGGGGTGAAGGGAATGGGGAAAGAGAGGGGAAGGGGGATTGGGCTCTATTCATCAGGCAAAATCCAAAACTATTTAAAACTGTGTTAAGATCTCGTAGCCGAAAACAACTATATATACCCTCAATAATATTCAACACAAAACTGCTCTGTACGCCAAGAGTGTTTTTGTAATGGCGCCGAAGATTTACAATAGGATTCCAAACTACATAAAAGAGTGCAATGTATAACTTATTTCAATCCAAACTTTTTTATTTTTAATTGGACATACCTTTTATTCAGTGAGCGATTTTGTGTCATTTCAGTAGTAAAATCGTACGTAAAATTGTTTGTGTATGCCCAGTTGGAGTGCTACAATTTATTATAATTATAGTGTTTATTAAATTTATAGAATATTTTTGATATTAATTTAGAATGTTATATTGACGTATATTTGTATGCTCACAAAGCTGATCACGACATGAACCATATACCTACCTAATAATTAAGATCTTTGTTAATAACCTGTGTATCACAAATAAATTATTTGATTTGATTTGATTGGACTCCGGAACCTCCCACGGACCGACTGAAACGCAATAGCTATATAACTTCACGTCGGTGTTATGGTACTTCCCCGGTCGTGCCAGCCCATTCGGATGTAACCCATTCGATTACCACGTGGCACTACCACCAGCTAAATTAATTAAGGATCGAGTACGTCGAGCTGGATGACGACGCTGCGTACTCGCCCTGAATATAAATTTATTAAAACTGTAACTGAGCCAAATATGGACAGTAAATATTATTTGAAAATTATAATCGAGGTGTACTTGTTGTGTTGTTATAGATATATAAGCCAAAAATATATTATTTATAAATTCTGTTTGTTTAGTTATCTGTCTATTGTACACGCATTGCTCTGCAACTAGAAGACACATTTTGATGACACTTAACACAGTGATAACTAATATTATGGTGTAGGATATTTATAATCACATAAAACGAACTTTTAACTTTCATCCCCTGTTCCAGAAGAACCCTTCCTGGAATAGGGAATGTAAGTATTAAGTAACCTAACTACTTGACAGTTTTAATGAAATTTTCCCTAATCGGTAGCTAAAAGGCTAAGCCATGTTTCTTCTCTCTATGACATCAGAGTGCAAAAAAACCGTGTTTAAGACTAGGTTTAAGACCTAGCGCGCATTGCGTTGCGTTTTTATAACGCATATTGTGAAGTACGGAGAGTCATTGAAGTCCGCGCACTGTGGTGAAATAAACGCACGGGCATGCGGTAGTCACCGCTGTAAATTTGCGGTGTCTACCGCACAAGATTTTGTGTCGCTTAAATGGATGCACCAAATACTGTTTAAGTACCCTTTTTTACGTAATAATAAATAAATGCAGATAGGCTCTTTTATGGTCTATAACGATGTGGAACGGGCCCACAGCTGTAACTTAAGTACCAAAATGTGCGTTATTTTCGCCGCAGTGCGCGATCCCGTGACTGTAAACGCACCGCAAGACATTGCGCGCTACCCCTTAAGATTAGTATAGCTAGTAGTTTAATTTTTTGTCAAATTCACGAGAATTTCTGTGTTTTTAATAAGGTAACTTTACATTTAGACCTGGATGATGATGATGCGTTGATACAGTTTCCTTTAATATAAATTATGACGACTGTAGCTCCATATAATGCTTACGCCGCGGTTACCCTTCGCGACTGTCACCCGCACCTTTGCCTCACCAGTCCTCTCTCCGTAACCGTCGTGGTAGAGTGCATGCGGTGCAATGTATTAGTAAAGGTTCCCATAACAAAACAACTAATTTGAACACCATGGTTAGCCTTAAATACATCTCACAACGACGAAACCTACAAACGAAAAGCCTACTAGACGATCGCTTCTTGAGCAACATTTCATCAAGCACGATCTATATCTGTATATAGGGCAATAACGTATCTCAGTTGCTAACAAATGTTGATTGAAATCGAATAAAATGACTGCTCTATGTCACTTTTGTCACCTCCAGTCATCAACTTACTAACATTTTTGCTTATTGGAGTTGTCAAAACTGACATAGAGTCACATTTTTCAAGATTTCAATCAACATTTGTTAGCAACTGAGATACATAATAGCCCTGCAGATACAATATACGCAAATTATTCGAAGTACAGTTTCAGCTCTTTACAGATAGCAAAGACAGATAAAGATATGGATGGACGGCGTAGACTTGACGTAGCTACGGCAATAATGACCAGTATCCTACAGAATACTTGACACGAAAATTTGCGGATTTAACGTAACCGTATAAATGACGTGATAGCTGTGTAAACATAAAATCATGTAAAGTGGTTAAATGTGACCACCACAACCAGACCACCGTCTTATAATCAACACAAAGCTCCATCATCATCATCATCATCATCATCATCAGTCTGTAGCAGTCCACTGCTGGACATAGGCCTCTCCAATTGCACGCCACAACACAAAGCTCAACCAACACAAATAATTTACATGAGGTAAATGCGAAAGGAGGTAACGAACCGGATGACAGACAGAACTATTAGAGTCAGCTGCACTCTCTTTACGACTAAGGGCCGTTTTCGTTAGGGGTTGATTAATATTCTGAATGGTTGAAAAGATATTAATCAACTTTATTTCAACTTTTTCACGGATTTGTTATCCGGTCCTTTACAAATGCATAAGTGGGTCTATAGCCAACACTTAGAGGCCTGTTTGGTATAAAATTGGTATAAAATATACACAAGTGTATAAAAACAGAATTTGGGATGACGCTGACATGGATTATCTATTACAAAAATGGGTTAAATGGCAAGGCTATTGATATGAACTTATACATGTGAGGAAGATAGATGGCTATGGATGAGACTACGGCACCTGCCAATTTCAGTCTCATCTTAAAATATTTAGGCAGGTGGTGACTTACCATCCACTAAACGGACCTCATAAGGGTCACCATCAATGGTGACAAAAGGCGCAATGGTGTGGATGGCTAAAGGGTGTTGAGAGGTGTGCTGCGGTTTCACCAGAGCGCTACTAACGGCGTTATGCCCTTTAACAGTTCCACCCTTGGAACTTTTTGTTACTTTCTCTTGCGTTTTCACCACCAGATGGCCAATTAAGGCAAGCCGGGGTCTCATTTAGCCCCAGGGAGAATCAGGGTCTACGGTGTCGCTACTCACCGACGGCTCGCCACAAAGCTGCTTCTGCGGTTTTATCATTATTATTATTATTTATATAGGTAATGACTTAAATTAGTAATCAGGTAACAAATTTGCTTGCCTTGTTTTAGTAAAGGCTACTGGATTGGCCTTAGACAACTAATAAGGATACTCGCAAATACACCTAGATATAATATTGAGAGAATAGAGGTAATCACATTTGCCGATTTCTACTATTATAGCAGTAAAAGTTAAGAGCTGTAAACTCTTTGTGAATGAGTTCATCCGGGGCAGTACTGCCCCCACACCTATTTCTACCGTGAAGCAGTAATGTTCGCAATACTGTGTTTTGGTTTGAAAGTATGGTTGCCGGCCAAACTACAGACACATGAGACATAAAATCTTAATGTCTCAGGGTTACGGGCGCAGTGCAGTTCGTTACTTGTGAAGAAATGAGGTTACTCGTCGTGCTTATAACGTTTCCTAAAACCACAAAAATCCGTGCTTTGCCACTAGCCGTGTGATTCTCTAATGATTCGTCGACGAGCTCGCCGACGATCTCACCGATGTCAAATAATTTATGAGATATCGCCTTTGTACATAAGGTTGATTTCCCAACGTTTCTTGTCATCTCGTCATTTGTTTCACGGATGTTGTCAAAGATGCAACGATGTTTGCTCTTAGAGAATCACACGGCAGTACCGCCACCGGAGGCACGGAACGGAAATAATTGCCTTACTAGACTCACTATAGACTATAGGGTATATTTTATATTCCCCATACAGAAAAATGTAAAATACTTTGCGGCATTCAAATAAAAATGCTCCGGTATCAATATGAAAATTATGTTATAACTAGCTGACCCGCCAGCGGCTTCACTCGCGTGGCCTCGTGGGACACGGTTAATTAACAGTTTTTTTAACTTCCCCACGGGAACTCTTTAATTTACCGGGATCAAAAGTATCCTATATGTTGACTAGAAATATAAGCTACCACGATACAAAATTTCATTTAAATTAGTCCAGTGATATCCCGTACAAACAGACAGACGAACAGTGACACAAAAAAAAATATAAAAAATCTAAATTCTTACTTCGATTTTTTTTATTGTACAGAAATTCGAACTCTGCAGTTTTATTATATGGAGAGATAGAGAAGAGAAGAGATAATGCTAAACAATAACTAAACAGGAACACAACCTCAGCGTTCAATTTCACAGTTAAAATCATTACTCAATAAATCTCTACAGCATCGGCTTTTGACCCAAAACTAATCGCTTGTGCTCCCAACTTTGTCCGTCAACTTATGCTTTGCTTGTATAGATCCAATAATCTAAATGTTAGAACTAAATGAGGTGGAAGTGTTTGAAACTATAATTCATAGAAACGCGAAAGCAGATGTATGTTTAGATAGATTTTGTTGACTATTTCACCCTAAATTTACTTTGATTCTTCGAGATTTATTGGCCGATGTCGTTAAAATTTTGATCTAGATAGAAACGGAATAACGTAACTTTTGTCATCATAATACTATATAATAATATATTAAACTATATTATAAATACAATATAAATACAATAATATAAATACTATATATTAAACACAATATACAAGTAAGAAAGATATTCAAGTACAAATGTTTTTCTAAGCACGTGCCTTATAACCATTATACCTACCGTTTCGTAAACAAGAAAAAGAAAGGTTTTGGTAATACTAGCATCGCCCGCATATGTATGTAAAAAATCTACAGAATTGTTTTTTTATGTAAAATGGCAATGAGACGAGTAATTCGCTCGCCTGATGTAAAGCGTCATGCTTGCCCATAGCAGTTCAGGGGCATCCAGAATTTCGAAGTTTAAGATTTCAAAACCTTGCATGGTAATGCACTGCACTCGTCACCGTGAGATATAAGATTTTAAATCTCTTGCCCTGTGATTTCGCTGAAAACATTGCCCTTCAACGAACACTGCAGTGCTTGCACACTACTGCTTCACGGTTGAATAAATGAATAACACGGTTGAAAGGTGCTTCTCCAGGCGGACTCTGCAAAAGTCATATTGTAAGGTTGATTCAAATTACCCACAACTCTCTACCTCTCACTCAGTTACTCACTACGTGATCGAATCAGAAATGAGGAGATCCGTAGAAGAACGAAAGTCACCGACATTGCCCAGAAGATTGGCCAGTTGAAGTGGCAGTGGGCAGGACACATAGCACGCAGAACAGATGGCCGATGGGGCCGGAAAGTTCTAGAGTGGAGACCACGCCGCTTCCAACTAGTCCTTTTGGAAAATCACGGGGGAGGCGTATGTTCAGCAGTGGACGTCCTACGGCTGAGATGATGATGAAGTTACCCACCGGCTATGGACTTAGGCATTGCATGAGATATTCCGGTATTTTATATTTAAAGAAAATCAAGTTACCCACAACTCTCTACCTCTCACTCAGTTACTCACTAATGCCGTGGTCCGTTTTGCGATAATTTTGCTCACAGTGCTATCGTCTACCAAAGCTGGTCCGAGACAAATATCGCGATTTTGACAGCTCGTGGCACTGTAAGCGTGTTGTTAATTCGGACCAGAGTTGTAGCAATAACGAACCATTTGCGCGCGAAAAACAAATTCATAAAAATATCGTGCATAGTGTGAAGGTTAACAATGTGGAGTGTGGATTAAAAAGAAATAATGGAATGGATGGACCGACTTATACAACTTTTACGTCAAAAAGAAGGGACACCAGTAAATACATTGTAGAAATAAACAAACACCTGTCACTTTTGACAGAACGCTCACGACGATTATGGTGTAGAGCATGGTTCATGTAATCGTCAATATGGCGGCAGTTAATACGTCATCGATGACGTAGCGTGGGCCATCGTAATCACGCTCACGGTGAAAGGGACCGACTTTTATCGCGCTAATATCGATTATGGCCAATTGGGACCGCAGTGTAAGTGATCACAGACGTGACGTGTGTCGTGTTCTAATACAGATAAAGCTTCCGTCTTTTTGACATAGGTGGCGTTATTAAATATTTGCTAATTAAGGTCTTTACTGATATATATTAATTAAATTATTGAATTACTGATTGTTATACAATATCACTAAACTTGTTTTAGTAGTTTTGACGTGTAGGAATTACAAACATCCATTAATTCATCCAAACAAATATAATTAAGTATTTATGCTATGATGTGTTGGTACGGAAGCTTTTTCTTTATTATTAATTTCTATAGTTCAGCATTTCAAAGAGCACGTATCAGTTTGAAACTTAAGTACTTACTTAATCTTAAACTTAATAAAAGTTTAAGATTGACATTATGAGAATTCAACTTTTTGTTCCTAAACGCGAGAAGGTGTGGTATATGGAGATAAGTAAAACTACCGCTTCAGACAAGCACTGGTTTATTTATTGGTTGTCGCGACATAAACGCCAGGTAAGTATGATATTGACATAAGTAGGTAGGTATGTATGACAAACGCGTGTAGGTACACTTCAGAATGACATTGACGAAACTTCCTATGTATTGACACTAGAAAACCAGGCGAAACAGCAGGCTGAAAGCTATATTAATAACTAGTTGAACTAATACTTTGCCAGTTACCAGTCGATCGCTTTGTCAGTTCAGCATTGTTTCCTCTTTAAGACAAAGTTTCGATTCGATATCTGATACTGAATTCGATTCAGACAGTTGCGATGAAGTTCAGAATTGTCTGCAATTGAGCTGAGCTTTTGAATCACCGCAATAAGTTATTGTAGATTTTGGCTAAAGTAAACCAAATTGACAGGTACAATATACTGATATAGACATTTGAGAGGATTTTCGTGTCAAACAACGTTCACAGTTTCAACAGATTTATATCATAACTAATCTGTTCAAAATTCAATGTAAGATCTCCTTCTTATACGGATCTCCTCATTTTTGATTAGATCGCCTAAAGAGACTCCGAGCATAGCCCTCTTCATATTGCTGTATAACTTTGAGCTTTCAAAGTCGCATAGCGATATAGCATCAATCCCCCAATGGCATCATCATCACCATCATCTTAAGAGGATTGCATAGCTAGTACTTTCCATGCTAAAAGAGAAAACTCTTTTCTACCTCTTAACATTGTCCGATTTAAATGTTTTTTTTTTCATGGAATCATGACATTGTTTACTATGCCCGTACGTTATTTTTTCAGTTTTTTTTAATTCTACAAGAGGAAATTTATAGTACTTTGAAAAAATTAAAATATCAAAACGTACGGGCATAGTAAACAAAGTCATGATTCTATGAAAAAAAAATCACTGATATCGGACAATGTTAAGAGGTAGAAAAGAGTTTCCTCTTTTAGCATGGAAAGTACTAGCTATGCCATCCTCTTAATGATGATGGTGATGATGATGCCATTGGGCGATTCGTGAGGAAAGCAATGGTTGCAAACACCAAAACCATATTGGAATATAACATCAAAATGAACATCGAAACGAAGTGGTAATTGAAGCCTTGTTTCAGTGCAATACGGGATACCTAAGTGAGTAAGTTAACATTAGTAGTTATTTAAGTTAAGCTATATTTGACAAAGAGTAAGTAAGCATATAGAGCAGACACGCTCACGAAAAGGTGTCGGCAAGCAGGGGCGTCGTGTGGCGAGTCACTCATGAACGGGTGCTGTCTGCGGAGACCGGTCTGCTCTGAATGCTGATGCAAACTCATTAATGATATAGCCCTTAAGTAATTTAACATAAACATCCTATTGTGCCACTCATTAATTATTTAATCAAGTCTCTTTTGTAATTAAATTTAGATGTTATAAATTTGCAAATATTAAAATGGCACGGACGCTGGAGCCTATGGATTCGAGGCTAGTTATAATATCTAAAAAAAGAACTATTACGACATTGAACACCGAGCGACCGCACGTAAAACAATGTTATACGAAAAACAATGTCGCACCAGATTTTTCGCGTCGCCATATCTGAATGCTAGCAACAAAGACTATAGAGCCGCGTGTAGCACGTCTTACCACTCCATACAATAGTGATGTGGTAAAGATAAGAATAATTTTAACGATAACTGCTACTTTTAGATTATTTTGCCGGTTCTGTTAGTTCACTTGGTAGCCCTTGTAGACCTTGCTTTCAAAGCGCGGAGCGAGGCTTCGAATACCGGCTGGGGCTAATATTTGTGTGACGAACACAAAAGTTAGTTCTGAGACATAAATTGAAAAAACCATATGAAAAATTGAAATTTCCATAAATCCTTCCTTATTGGATGCTGACAAAGGAATCAAATGATTTTTTTTTCAGTTTAGGCTCTGCTTTTATGAATCAGTCTGTCAAAACAAGAAGAGAGAGAACAGGGATGGTTAGTACGACCTTATAACTGAGCCTTTAATATACGTGTATTCACCATCACACATTTTCATTTGTATTATGACAATCTTTCTGTATTTAATATCAGAAACTCATTGGCCAGCAAATGTATCAAAATTAAAAATATCAAATAAAAGACAGATAGACGTGGAAAAGTGAATGGACAGAAAACAATGAGCAGGGGATTCGGATGATGAATTTATTCTGATTGGGTGTGAAGTCAAGAAAATAAAAAAGAAATTTAGAGATATATATATACTTATAATAAATACAAATACGTGACTTGGAGAATTCCAACTTCACTGTAAGGCATTTGAATGAGTTTTAGACACAAAATACAGAAAGGTTTAATTATAAAAATGAAAATGTGTGCTGGTGAGTACGAGTATATTGGATTTTGTAGTAAAAAAATAAAAAAGAACGTAAACAATTTCCCCTAATAATACCAACAACATAATTAGGTTGTTTTTAAAGTTATCTATTTTACAGTGTAGTTGCGCTGATCGCATATGATTTTTCGCCAATGATGTTTATTTTTTGCGCCATAGATATTTGTAAAATACAAGTTTAACGAACCTTATTGAAAAATAACTAAATCAATTTCAATTCGGCAACCATGCACTTATTCTTGTTGCTTTAGTCATTTACAACCCTATTAATTGATCGATAAAGTTGAAAACTCTTAGAACTTCTGCTCTCCACTTACAAAATCCAATTCCATTGAATTTATAACAATACCGATAACCGCACAAAAGTCACACCACTAAAGCTCCAGCCACTAATCGTCTACTCATAATTAAAGGTTATCGCCTCGCATGATTTCACAGGCTTCTTGCCTCTCCGTACTTTCCTAGACTCCATCGTAATTAGTTACCCGTGCGAAAAAAAAGATGCTCTATTCACACGGGGCAAGGTTGAAATTCGTGTGTAAAGAAAAATTGAGCGCTCAATGACTCTTCGCCAGACTGGAGATCTATTCATACAGTGTGGGCTCTGATTTCGCCAGATTTTTCGCACGACACTTTTTTTCTCCTTTTTCAGTTGGCGCCAGATTTTTCTGGAGTTTTTCGCTCTTTTGACTCGAGTCATTCGATTGATGAATACGCGACTTTTAAATTCGTACTCGGTTTGAAGTTAGCCGAGTTTTTGACGTGATGACGCCCACTATTTCATCGATAGTTTTCAAAAAGTTTTCTTGGTTTCGTTCGAAATTTTTATAACGGCATTTTGAAAACAAATGCCTATAAAATACAGACTGGACCTACGAATAATAATAAGTCAGGAAGCATAACTCAGAACAAATTCCACACAAAAAGTGGCCCTTCAAACCAAAACGACGTATGATTCCAAATACAAATTACTTCCGAAATTACAAATAGACATGTTCGGTGATTGGTTTAAATTCAGAAGGAAAGCAGGGATTGGCTCACGCGCGTGCTGCAACGTCTACTATGACAACTGAGTCGTAGCGGCGTGGACGATGTAATGCAACAAGTGGATTGGACCAAGTCAATAATATACACAATGTTTTTTATTAGATTTTTTTTTATATCGGTTACTTACTTTTTAAATTTTATTTAAAATTCAGTGAAATTTATGTCCCGCAAAATATTAAGTTTTCGTCTAGAAGTAATTAGAAGAGACTCTTTTTCCGCAATGTAGTAAAGTGAGATTAAATAACCAAAAATATATTTAACTAAATGGTGCCCGCGACTACGTCTGCGCAGGGTTAGTACTTCGAGTAGCTTATTATCTTCTCCAAGGCCTCACCCTGACCAGACATCCATCTAAAAATACCAAAATATCATAAAATATGTACATGGTCAAACGCCATTGTTATAATTATTAGAAATCCAAGAAAAAAAATATACTAAGTGTATCAATCAGTAAACACCAATAATAAAAGACAGGAATTACGAGTACATACATATATAAAATTAATCACCATTAAAAAAACTGTCATTACATTTCATCACCCTTGACGGTATTTGTGTTACATTTCATCCCCCTTGAGTCTAGTGTATCGAGCTGTCAAAATACGAATGACACAAACTTAAGGCACAAACAAAAATAAAACTTAACTTAAATGTAGGCTTTGAAAACACCGCTGCTTACCACTTCGAGGATATATAGGCGAAACCATTTGTTATGTTGTGTTTAAAAATAACATGTAAGTATTGCGGGCGATTCACTCAAGACTACCTCTAGATGGCATTGGTTAAATAATTATAATTGCATAAGTTGATTTGGCATCTATCGATGAATAGCAGAACATTTAATGACTTTTTGAAATATCACGCTTGTCTCTTTAGTTCAGCAACTCGCCTCTAGATGGCATTGGTTAAATAATTATAATTGCATAAGTTGATAAAAACAGCTATGCAATAGCTTTACCGCGGCAGTCTCCGAGTGCCACACGTCTTTTCTTATTTTTTTTCTTCAAAATGAACGGAGTAGGTATATAATGCTGGTTTTCACAGGCATCTAGTCATAATCTTGTCTTTCTAGCTTAAGTGCCGAGAGGCATTTATTTTACTGCATTGGATCAGCAAGGAAATGGAATTAAAACAAAATAAGCAAAATACATTGCTGTTACATTTCAATATTCAGTTCTGTAAAAAAATATACATTAAACAAAAATAGACTGACTTTATTTTGCATAGTATTGACCATCTCGGTTTGTATACGTATTTGAACATTATTGAATATAAATATAATTTTGCTACTACGTACTAATAAAAGTGATTCCTGGACATTTTAATCTTGTATGGATCCTGCACCACTTCACAACACATGCTGGCATGATGATTCACAGCTGTAGTTCACAATGATAAAAATTAAAATGTATGCGAAGATTTCACGTGTGCTCGCTTGCAAGAAAAATGTCCGACTGATGACGTACTGAACACGACTTTTAAGCCCCGCCTACTTGAACACGACTTTTGTCGGGTCATTTTTTTAACGCAGTTACTGTTCCTGACTTATTATTATTCGTAGGACTGGACACTACAAGCAAACTAACACAAGCAAAATAACTTTAATATACGAGTTAATATGTGGTATTTTAGTGCACATTTTTAAATAATAAAATAAAGGTGTACTGAAATAAAATTTAACTGCAATTTTAAAGAAAAACATCCACATCCTCAAACGGGATTCGAACACGTCCCGACAATCCGTGTCAGACGCCATGACCACTAGGCCACCGAGACTTGACCTCCGATTATCGATTCTAACTCTCTATATGATTTGAACCGTCGTGTGGGCGATATCTATTGAACAGCTTCACAACAATTTTTTCTAACACCGAAGGAAGATTTTTTCATAACTTTCGTATTGATGTTGACACTTTTTGATGAAACTTTTTCTAAACATCTTATTAGCTCTACTTAAATTTATCTTAAATTGAAATTGCATTTACTTTAACGTGATGATAACGTGAATTGTTAAATTATGGTAATTCTATATCAGAAATGGCAATATCAACCAAAGCTTTCAAATTATTGAGTACCATGCAATGCTACTTACAATAAAAGATCATTTTAAGCGTAGACAGCTGTCTACGTATAGTAATAGGTAGTAAGGGGCCCATTTTCAAAAACAACCGATCACTACCGGTTTGGATCCTATCTCAGACTGGACTTCAGTGAAGGCCGAAACTGCAATTACATGTATATCACTTCAATTTTACGGGCTAAATAAATCACTACATTTGACCCAAAACAGCTGTTAAACCTACCATTTCGCATTACTCTACCTTCTTTAATTCTAAAATTATGAGTTCCGTATTAATTTGAATCGCGGAAACGTTCCGTTATACGCACGGACGCGTGCACATTGTTGAGTTTATTAAAAGGAACTTCAAAAGACGTTTCTAACTGAAAAACGGAATGTCACTCAAATATTCATGTAGTATCATAATGATGCGGAAATTTCTAAAATCTTTAGGCGGAAGTGCGTGGAACGATATGGAAATTTCAGTCGTTTGTTACGTAAATAGTACGATGTGTTCACTTAATGATTCTCCTTTGTTTCTGTGACTGAGTAACTATGTTTGAAGTGAGAACATTGGTACACACCAACTTGTTTGTGCTTTCCGACTTCGCTTGAGCAGAATAAGACACTTGCTTCGCTTCCCAGTTTGTAGCTGACATTCTCTCTCTTATAGTAGCTACGTCTCCTTAATTATCGTATGAAAACTATCCTTAAGAGGATTGCATAGCTAGTACATGTCCATACTAAGTAAACAATGTGATGATTCCATGAAAAAAAAACACTGAAATCGGACAATGTTAAGAGGTAGAAAAGAGTTTTTTCTTTTAGTATGGAAAGTACTAGCTATTCAATCCTCTTAATTAATGTTAATAAAACTCAAGTTACCTTTTTGTAATAATCAAACGGGATTAGCGTGAAACTCACTCGATGAGTGTGGGACGGGACGCAAGGACGAGCGCACTTCTCTAAGAGCAAACATCGTTGCATCTTTGACAACTTCCGTGAAACAAATGACGAGATGACAAGAAACGTTGGAAAAGCAACCTTGTGTACAAGGGCGATATCTCATAAGTTATTTGACATCAGTGAGCTCGTCGACGAGCGCAACGACGAATCATTACAGAATCGCACGGCTGATCTTGAAGAAGACTTCCGGCTCAAACCGAACTGACATCAACAACGCGTAAGTCTCTCGTAATCCTCAATTAATTTAACTGATTCCAGAAGATATAAAACTTACCTGCTTCCAATTTGTAGGTATGATTCACACAGCTTCACTGTTATCTGAAACAAATATAAAAAAATATGTAGTGATAGGTATAGATTAGTTCTTAAAGTTTTACTTATTTGTTAATACTAAGTTGTCTTTATTAACCACAAATAAAACACTGGCCTCAATTTGACTTGAACAGAAAAATAACAGCCAGAGTTTTGAAGCCATTTTATGAAAAAGTGCAAGAATGTAGTTTTATCTAACGAGTATGAGACGGTAATAGAACAACAATTATTATAAAAGTAGCTGAACACGAGCTAGAACACGCGAGCGAAGTCGCTGGTAGGTACCAGCGACTTCGCTCGCGTGTTCTCGCGGGATGCGGTTAACTACAGTTTTTAACTATCCCACAGGAACTCATCAATTTACCGGGATCAAAGGCATCCTATAGGGATGTAAGCTACGACCATACAAAATTTTATTTAAATCGGTCCAGTCGTTTTGGAGATTAGCCCGTACAAACAGACAGACAACAGGCAAAAAGAGAAACAAAAAGTTGAAAAAATCTAAATTATTTCGATTTCACCCTATTTCCTTACATCCCCCTGACTCGGTTTCTAGCATTATTTTTATTCATCATTAGAATTGTAGAGAATTTGACCTCTACAGATTTATCATAATTGGTATGATTAACAATGATATGTAGTCATTTTGTTTGTTTCAGCGCTTCCACTATCTCATGATGGTGCGTTCGGAGGTGGTGTTACACTAGACATAAAACAGCAACTGGCTGTCAAGGACAGCTGCCGAAAAATACTGTCAGGTATTTTCAAACTTAAGGGTTGTAGCTAGTCAGGCGAGCGCCAGAATTGCCCTACCACCATGCTGTGGGTTTTATCACCATGTTACCTTCACCGAAATGTTTGCACCGAGGTTGCTGTCTAATCTGGGTGACTATCCTGCTTCCTGACTCAAATAGTTGAGAGATAATATTAAAATCAGCAGTTCCGCTTACGCAGACGAGATCAGCCATGCGATTCTCTAATGATTCGTCGTTGCGCTCGTCGACGAGCTCACCGATGTCAAATACTTTATGAGATATCGCCCTTGAACACAAGGTTGTTTTTCCAAAGTTCCTTGTCATCTCGTCATTTGTTTCACGGATGTTGTCAAAGATGCAACGATGTTTGCTCTTAGCGAATCGCACGGCTGGTAGGTTTGACATGACAACATGTTATTTATGCAGGTCGTCTTAAGTAAATTATTTAAAAAAAAATACTTTGCTCATGCGAAAATAGCTCTTAAACATTTTATATTAGTTTTTAAAATACTTAATACTTAAAATACTTTTAACATACGAAAATGAACGTTCAATTCCTACGGTAACATTTAAAACTCATAAAACTCATTTATAAACCTCATACGACCATTTTCGTAGCCGCACTGCAATGCGCCAGTAAATATTACTCGCATTCGAGATAATTACGGTACAGTTTATAAAATCACTGACGCAGCTGACACAATACTCATTTTTAATTGATCATTGGAATATTAATTATCTCATGTCATGATCAACAATTAAAATCCTTGTATATAAACTTATAGCTTATATCGCGGGCCTTGAGCGTGGAGACCGAATCCAGAAATTCCGTAACGAAAATAACCTAACACCCCCTACCTCCATCTATCGATGAATAGTAGAACTTTTAATGACTTTTTGAAATATCACGCTTGTCTCTTTAGTTCAGCAACTCGCCTCTAGATGGCATTGGTTAAATAATTATAATTGCATAAGTTGATTTGGCATCTATCGATGAATAGCAGAACTTTTAATGTTTTTTTGAAATATTACGCTTGTCTCTTTAGTTCAGCAACTCGCCTCTAGATGGCATTGGTTAAATAATTATAATTGCATAAGTTGATAAAAACAGCTACGCAATAGCTTTACCGCGGCAGTCTCGGAGTGCCACACGTCTTTTTTTTATATACATAACGGTCTTCATTGGATTCTTATTTACTAGAGCTCGAAATTGATGTAATTTCAAAAACAGTTTATATTTACAATAGCTGTGCCCCGCGTGGTTATGGATGATGATAGTAATAACAAGTACAATTTGAAAAATTAAATACCGACTTCCATTCTATTCAGTTATTGGAGTGTATCTCAAAAACTACTGGACCAAATTTGATTTCATTTAAATGGGACCACAAGCACCAGCTTTAAAACAAAAAAGAATTTTGAGAATTGGTTCACCCAGTCGAAGTAACGAGGTTACAAACATATACAAAAATACATGCAGTCGAATCGAGTACCTCCTCCTTTTTTTAGAAGTCAGTAGAAAAGTATCATTGTAAAGATCCAGCGCATCATCTAGATATCTATCTATATACCAAATTTCATCTAAATCCGTTGAGCCTTTCTGGTGTGATTGCGTAAGAAACCTCCACGGATTCCGACATTCGCCTTTATATAAATCTCTCCTGTTAGGACATCTTGGTGGGCATACTTTCTGTGTCAAATATTATCCCTTCAAACAGTGGTGTGCATGGTTACTGGGCTTAGGTTTAAACACTGGCATTGTTAGGCACTGTATTTTAGTAATGAGAAGGCTTACATCATATGAACGACTTGTCTCATGATTAACCACTCATGTTATACAAATCATTTATTTACAAGAATGTAGTTACATAGTGATGTCCAACAAATAAAAGTCATGTCACATTATACCATAACAATGGTGCGTAAATTTAAAATTACAATTAGTGCATATAAAATAAAAAAATATTGTAGATGAAATCTATTAAATTAAAATTAGTTTATCATTTAATTAATGTAAAAAAATATTAATTTGTTTATAAACTATAAATGTCAAAATAAACCTGAATAAAAATTAAAATATGTCAGTCTAATATTTTAACTTTAATCAAATATATGACGTATTTTCTTTATAAGTCATAAATTTCTTAAAACTGTAAAAACATTTTTCGGAGAGCCACAATGCTATTATTCTTTTAAAAATAGTTAACGGCATTTCCTTTAATTGATTTCCGTTGCAGTTCCTGAAAAAGTAGGTTGATTTCTGCGATGTCTATTGTATTATTGGCCAAATATGGCGAATCGCGAGTCAACGGGTTACAAAAAAAGTTTGTGATCCCTCTCTCGGACTCGGAAAAAATATCTCGTCGATTGAGACTGTGGTCCTAATGAAAACAGCAGCCCCGAAAAAATTTGCTCTTTCCAACTTAAGGTAAGTTTAAGATTTTATAAGTTTTATAAAGAGTTTATGTAAGTACGAAATCAAGGCCAAAATAATGAATATACATTCAATGGTGAGTTTTCTTTCCCGTTTCTTATTTTTAACAGACTTCATAAAAGAAGGAGGTTCTCAATTCAACTGTATGTTTGTATCGCGATTACTTATACTAAATTGATTTTGATATTTGTATTGTTTGGTAGGTCACACTTCAGTGGTGGTCCCAATGTATCGAAATTAATTCAGCTAAAACTAGAAAAAAAAACATGTGTATATGTATGTTGACAATTTCGTGTATTGTAACCGATTAACACCCTGGTCCGCCCTTGCATTACGTACGCATGTCCCGTTTGGAGCAGTACCTGCCAGACCAACATCAATAAACTCCAGGTTATTCAGAATAGAGCCCTGAAATACGCCTACAATACTCCCTTTCGCACTAATTTGCAAAAATTCCACATAGATATAGGTTTACCTAGAATAGATGTATATATTTATAAACTGTCCGAAAGATTCTATATTTATAAAAATCCAAATAACACGAACCAACTTATTAAAAATTTATGTAAAACGCGCAAGAAAAATCTTCAGTTTATCGATAGTTACAAAAGATATAAGTTACCGCATCACTTGTTTCTAGAGTGCGATGAATAGGCTACTGCAGGTACATGAGCGCGCGCGCCCCGCTAGCCGGCGCCGTGCGCGCCCTTCCCACCCGTATTACGTGGCCGTATATCGGGTGGAGGTGACGTGCGCACGTCGCGGTGGCGGGACGCGCGCGCCTGCGTGCGTGTGTATCTCACGTTGGGTTCTCGTTGCTAGCTGGGGACTGCCAAGCTCGCACGCTGCCGATAATGTATGTTGAAATACCGCCTTTGGTATGAGCTCGTTCTCGTTCAGAAAGTGCAAGTCAATAATGTAATACTACCGCTAAAGTTTACATAAACCTTAAAAATATGGATCAAATCATTATGTCACTAATCAATATCATTTAATCATTATTCTGTTATAAGTTTTATATAAGTTATTACTTGAGGAAACAATTTATTATATTAATTAATGTCAGTGTATTACTAGGAATTAACTTACACTATTAGTACACAAATTCTTGTATGTTATTATGTTTAATAAAGTTAATTTGAAATTGAAATTGAATTGAACCGATTAACAGAAATGAATAAAAAACTATTTAAAAATTGTTGATTTAAAAACTTTTATCACATTTATGTTAGTATGTCTTTTCGGTTTAATTTTCTTATCTATTTTCGAGCACTTGCTGGTATCCGATCTGTAAAATCTAGTATACCTATTTATGTTGATAGTAAAACGTTATTGTACCACGGAGTTGGTCTGATGGAGGCAGGTGGTGGCTATAAGAACTCTGCAACTACACCACATAACGATACCAAGCACGTCGGGGTTACGATCAGTTTACAATACCAATAACGTATATAAAAAGGTTGTCTGGGAAAGCAAATTTTTCTACCAGACACTAACCTAAAAGCGCGATAAAAGAACATTTCTTTCAAACACGCGATTTCCAACAGTCAGGGCTTCGTTTTTAGATATCACGTATACCTCCGTTTCACAAAATAGCTACGATTACCAATTTCATATTATTTTATACACAAGTAAGAATTCCAAGCGGAGTTTGACAAGTTAGTAGTGCTCTTAAAACCGCTTGTTATTAGGATTCATACACTTTGTAAAGTGAGATCGGAATATCAAGCAGTAACAATCGAGAAATAACTTTCAAGGGTTAAAGTTCAAAAGTTCATAAGGTTCAATATTGCTTGAAAGATAATGACTCCTACGAGACTTGAGTTCAATTTCAAAATATATATCAAACGTCGATTCGTTACAGACAGACAGATTATATATACCTGCTCAATTTATTGTCTGGTAAAAAAACTTTCGTCGACATCTTATTACTTACGTCTTATCACAACCATGACCTTGTATATACTGACTGCTGCAGTGATAGGACTTTTTCAGAGACTACCTGGGGCAGCACCACATCTTTGCCAGCCATTCTACCGCCAAGCAGTAGTGTGCAAACATAACTGTGTTTTAGTACGAAGGGCAATGTTCCTAGTGAAATAACAAGGCAATATTTACCATCTTATAGCCTTAGGTGACGAGCGCAGAGCTCTGAATGACACTGAACTGAGAAAGCGTAACGTGACATCAGACCAGCTTCTCACTCGTCTCGTGAACGAGTTTTCATATATTATTAATATTTTAGTACTCCAAGTCAAATTGAAATATTGTCAAGCAACAGAATACTTGTACAAGATCTATCAATAAATAAGTATGCCAGTTTTACTTTAATTTATCAAAATAGCAAACTACAGCCGCTACAAATAAGCATATCCGATTCCCGTAGCAGCCGGCTACGTTAGCGTGGATCCAATTTCCGGGAGACGCAATAAGTGTTCCGTAACGTAGTATTATTACGTAACGAGACAACCGTGAGTTTGTTGTTTTGGTAGAAATGATCGAATAACATTGAATGGGCGAAAAAATTGCGATTTAGATGTCACAATTTAATTGTTTTTGACGTCCTGTAACTGGCATAACTTTAAAAATAAATTAGACATCTACGACGGACCGGTAATTGGAGTGATTCCCTACGAATAAATAATGTCAGGAAGTATAACTCAGAACAAATTCCACACAAAAAGTGGTCCTTCAAACCAAAACGACGACTGATTCCAAATACGAATTACTTCCGAGGTTACAAATAGACATGTTCGGTGATTGGTTTAAATTTCAGAAGCAAAACAGGGATTGGTCCACGCGCGTACTTCAACGTCTACTATGACAGCTGAGTCATAGCGGCGTGAACAATGTTATTGGTTTAGCACGACTTTTAATGGGTCATTTCTTAAGGCAGTTACTCTTCCTGATATTATTTCTTCATATGTGATTCCCCATTAGAGTGATGCCCCATTGGTGGGATGCGTCGCGTTGCGTCTATGCATATGTTGCGTCGTCGCAAGGCATGAGACATCGTTCATAAAACCAACGCAGATGTGGCGTAGCGACGACGCGACGCATCGCACTAGTGGGGCATTACTCTAACTCTTGCTTCTAAATATTTGTATATTCTCGAGTTTTGAGGTGTAATAATGATGGATTCTGTAAACTTTAAAGTGTTCGTGACGTTACAAGAATCCAAAAAATCATGCAACGTTGATTTTGTGCTTTATATCATCATCATCATAATCAGCCTATTTCGATACCACTGCTGGGACTCAAGCCTTCCTCTCAGAGAGAGGAGTTGGACCATAATCCACCACGCGGGCCAGTGCGGATTGGTGGATAGGTTAGTGGCAAACTCATGTCAAGTTTTCAGGCCGCCTGAAGGCCAAGAAGGCGCCAAGAAGGCCTTCGACATAGCCTAACGACTGTTTTCCTAAGACAAACAACCGGAACCGACGGCTTAACGTGCCCTCCGAAGCACGGAAGTGCTCAGTTAAATAATGCCACTAGCGGTCACCCATCCAAGACCTGACCGCAGCAAGTGTTGCTTACATGTTGACCGATTAAGATCGCCAAGTCAAGCTCCGCTACGAGCGCTTCTATTATGTATTTATTGTATTTTCTACCGACTTCCAAATAAAAGGAGGAGGTACTCATTCGTCTGTATTTTTTATGTTTGTTACCTCTTAACTTTCGAACCGATTCTCATTATTTTTGTTTGTAAGCTGGTGCTTCCCGTGTGGTCCCATTTAAATTTCATTAAATTCGGTCCAGTAGTTTTTGATATACACTCCAATAATTGAATAGAATGGAAGTCGGTATAAAATTTTTCTAAAAGTACTTGTGTGCTTACCTCGATCGATCTAGAAAGTTTTAGTAATTCATCCATTAAGAACGTGCCTCAGAGAGGGCAACTTTATAACGAAAAAGAGAGCTGAAATGTGACCGTGATTTGACTTTCACTACATGAATAAATATCTCACTTGATTCAACTGTAGATGTGTTTTTAATTAACTTGCGGAACAGCTTATGGTGTCGATTCTGTAGGCATTCTCTAAACTAAAAATCTCTAAATTATGGCAGCTCTTATTCTGTTTGGGCTAAAATCCAAATTAGTATAACACTTCCAAATGACACCACTAAAATTAGATATGTCTCTTCATTGTGGGCATATTTTACACAGTTTAGTCGTCACGTAACTTGGTGCTCGCTAAACTAACCTAATATAACCCAAAATTCAAAAGAACAATCCTATTTTTAGAATTGTCATTCTAAGTGTTACATGATTTTGGATTTTATTGTTAACCACCATAATACATTTTTAGTTCGGTAGTTTAGTTTTTTTGCACAAGTGAATCGCTACCATTGTAAAATCTACTAAGACTACTTTTTTACTTTTTAACTTATAAAAAAAGTAGTCTCTGTAGCTACAGTTTACAACCTCACAAAGTAGAGCGAAAACAATTCTGAGAGTTTGTTTGTATCTTTTGATTTCATATCGCTTCGGCTCCCTGATTCTGTAAGAATGTAATTAACATAACATTGTAAATGAGGAAATTCTCAAATGGACGCGTATATTTCTGTTATTATGACCAACATAAATTTCTACTGATTCAACTGTTTTCTTTTTATTTTGTTGGATAGGCTGTACCTCTAAGCTCCTCTTATCTCCGAGTATAATGCATTAAAGTCATTTGATAAGTTTTTAATGTTATTTTGACGATTTACTTACGCGGTAGGTATAGTCGAGTAACACGACCGGTGTATTTTTGTTTTGATTTATAATATTTGAAAAGTTATTATGTTAATAAAGACAAAGTAAAATGTGAAAGCTTTTGTAGATATACATATAATGAGATTGTCAACCGTGAAAAGGTATTTTAGATTTCATACTTTTCACGAGTAAAACTATTTGTATTGTTTTATTAATATTTTCTAGTACTTACATTGAGTCTTTTCCAATGTTAAATAAATAAATGAATATATTTTCTTTCTAAAGTAGTATATTTGCTATTCATATTGTGGCCATGGCGTAAAAAATATTGTGTTTCGGATATACACACAATATTTTGTACATCTTAGATTTTAAATATGATGCAGTTGATGAGAACAAATATGTACCATATTTGTTCTCATCAACTGCATCATGCATGCATTCATCAACTCCATGAGAACATGGCTTTTAAATATATTATTTTACTCATACACGTATATGTAAAAACAAATAGTACATTGTCATTTATTTGTTCTTCTTTCACGCTTAAACTAACAATCCTACTTACAAAACTAACTCTTGGCACAGAAGTAGCCCGGAAAAATATCATACAAATCCGTTCACAAAGAAAGTTCTGAGGTAACACAAATACGGTAAAAATTGAGAAATCTCCACCTTTTTGGAAGTCGGTTAAAAGGACGTGTTTCAATCGTGATTCAACTAAACAAATTTTATTGCGTAATTGAAAGCTTCTAAGAAACTGTCTTACTACAAAAGCCTCAGTTTAGTGTAGGAATTCTCCGTGTTTGCTGTAATTACACTTACTTATGTTGACTTAGCGAGTACTCCAGTGTCGGAAACATACGATCAACATTTCTACGAGTCTGCGACTTATTCAAGTACTTTTGAAGAGCGACTTTGATAAGTATTTACATTGTACTTTTTAACTCCAGCGAATTTATGTCTACATACTAACATCGTATGTAGGCTAATTCAGGAATAAATATTTATATAAACTTATATAGATACAGATTATTAAAACTATAAATAAAACCTAATCTATAAGCCCCATGGTAGAGGGAAAGTGGGCAAAATACCGACAGCATTGCCGCGCTGGATGGCAATGCTGACTTTTTGCCGAAAGTAGGCGCGAGCATTTCGGTCACCCGTCGCCTCAACCAAACGTTTGACCAGATCCCTACACAATTTAATATTCAATAAAAAAAATATGATTGTTAAGCACTAACGCCTATATAGACGCGATTCACACCCGAGTCTAGAGAACGCGGGTTTTAATTTGAACTTCTGTGTCAGACTTTTATTATGTACTAGTTGGTGCCCGCGACTAAGTCTGCGCAGTCTGTACGTCTGTATTTCGAGTAGCTTTTTATCTTCTCCAAGGACATATCTACCTTTATACCAAAATTTCATAAAATACGTACAAACGCAATTGCTATAATAGTATTATATGAGTACATTTAAATACTTAGTAAATCAATCAGTAAACATTAATAATAGAATACATGACTTAACACATAAAAATAAAATTTATCACCATGAAAAAAACTGTCATTACATTTCATCACCCTTGACGGTTGCCGAGCATTTCTAGTGAATCGAGCTGTCAAATTGACTTGGCTTTTGACTAAGCTATCAGAAACTGACACAAACTTTGACAGAACTGTTATCATTACGATCTTGACATAGGCGGAGATCTTATTATTTTGTCTTTGCTGTGCCCAAGCATATTACGCTTTTTCACCCGCGTGGTGATGGATGATGATGATAGTAAAAAGTATCCTTCTATGTGTGTTAATCCAGCGCCTCGTCTACCTCCATAACAAATTCCATCAGAATTGCCTCCGCCGTTTGAGCGTGCAAGAGTAACAAAGGTGCACACATCCATACTCACTAACTTTCGCGTTAATAATATTAGTAGGTTTCGTGAATATCCGACGCCATGACCGTGTGAGGCGACTGAGGCTCTGATTTTTCTAGCTGACTTTAACAATCTTCATTAAAAATGCATAATTTAATTTGAAGATCACAATGATTGATAAGTTACCAACATGCCTAGCGCCTCCATATTTCTAGTAAACACAAATCTCAAGCATGTTTGCATCTTCAATGTAACTAGTTTGGTATCTGCTATTAAGAGAATATACGTTTTTAGATTGGTAATTAAGACCATTCTCTTACAGACAGACCTTTCTTATTGCTTCACTCGATATGAGAGTATAGTGTTGGCCATTAATGTATCCCTTGTTATTAAAATAGTGCCTGTATTGCACGAATCCAAAAACATCGTATTATTATATAATTAAAAAAGGACAATATTTTTGTGTTCACCAAAAATCTAAAGGTACATCTATGTATGCATTTCTAAAATATTGATCTTAAACCCGTTTAATTGTTTTACTGTAATTAAACTACTCGGCCAACAAAATATGTTACATCAAACAAATTCCAAATTAACACCAAGATATAACACTTTTTTATTGTAGTGCGCTGCAAATATTCTATTGTAACAATAACTATTTTATTCTTCCCCGAAAAATACTGATCGTGCACCAAATATTCCTGAATGTTACACAAAATAGGTTAGGTTAGCATTTTTTATTAATAAAGCTAATACATTGGACATTAATTGGTGTTTGATTCAAATACATTTTGCAGTGCATTATCTGAAGTAAAACTAAAAAAAATAAATGCTTGTTTTTAAAATTAGGTGTATTACTATTTTTACAAATTTGCAACAGTTGTTAAATAGATGCTCGTTATGACACAATATTTTAATGAACATATTTTGGTGCACATTCAGTATATTTGGTGGAACACAGGCAAAATTAGGTAAATGAAATGGGAATAAATTGAAGTACTTTTAAATACCATCCATTAAAAAATACCATCAAACCACATGGATGGAACATGAATACCCTATCACTCTTATAAATTTAACCCTCTTTTTATGTGATCAGGTAATAATAGAAGGAAACAAGCATCGTGCAAGATGACCTCCCCACAAGCTGTAATGCGATTCCTTCCACTTCCTAATCCGCTTCCCCCACTGTCCTAATGTGTTTGCAGCTTTACACATTCACAATAAATCTTCGGCTTAATGATCCCCTGTTTAATTATATCTCATGCCTATGTGACAGTAAGCTGACCTCGATATTTATGATATCGCTGTTGGCAGGGGAGTTGCGGCTATTAATCAAGGGCCTTGAACTTTGCGAGGTCAACCTGGTATTTTAATATTGTTTGTTTATAGAACTAGGGGTGATTTTTGGCTGTTGTCTAGAGTAACTTGGTAATATTTTTATTACTTAAAATACCGTAGTAATGAGCATCAGCCGCCAATCTAATGGTCGCCGGATCGATCTCAACTTCCAGCTTGAGCATTCGGTGAACGTAACATTGTGATGAAATTCTCAGGTCGGTTACTATCTAGCCCGCCTGGCTAGCTATCACTCTCAAAATTAGAAACCTGTCGCTAAGCACCTAACAGTGTGTTCCAGCAACATTCCTTGAGAGCCAGTCTCCATTCTATGTCTAGTATAATACTATATTCGACCGCAACATCACATGCCATCAAATGAAATAGTATAGCACTGTTAGCAAGTATAAAAAAATTATGGCATCAAATAAACTATGTGTTTGCTATGAGTACTCGATATTTCGCTTGCAAAAGCCATAATGTGACGACTGAATAATGTGGTTTGATGAAACCTTAACATTAAGAGCAGCCGTGCGATTCTCTAAGAGCAAATTCGTTGCATCTTTGACAACATCCGTGAAACAAATGACGAAATGACAAGGAACGTTGGAAAAATAATCTTATGTACAAGGGCATACAAAAAACAATATACAACAAAACAACATACAAGGGTACTCATAAAATATTTGATATCGGTGAGTTCATCAACGAGCGCATCGACGAGCGCATCAGACACAGTTGGAGCCCGAATGAAAGCCACGACAAATCCAACTAACTCACTGTATCTTGTATTTCAAAGTCAATTATAAGTGTATGATTCTTTATTTAATTCAAGACTCACAGAAGCGTGAATATCTTTATTTTTATATCTTTGTACTAAATTATTCAATATGCACATACTAGAGACAAACCTACATCTATACAGCCTGACTCTTACAACATTAATAGCCTAATTCTGATACTAGACCAGTAGCAGGTAGAGTAAGTTGAATATATCTAGTAAAACTTTATGTTTTCAGTGAAAACGATCCTTCTATAACCTGATGACACCCTAAACACGCACAATCACGGTGACCGAAACACGCCAGCTTATCTGACACGTCGTCGCACGGAACGTGTGGCCACTACATATCATGCGAACATGCACACACAGCGTGTAAAGTCTACGTGATAATGCCAAGGCGATATGAGCAGTATGTTCTGATAACCCTTATTATTATACTAGCTGACCCGCCAGCGGCTTCGCTCACGTGGCGTCGTGGAATACAGTAATTACAGATTTTTTATTATCCCACGGGAACTATTTTATTTACCGGGATCCAAAGTATCCTATATGTTGATCAGGGATATAAGCTACCACCATACGAAATTCCATTTAAATCGGTCCAGTCGTTTCGGAGATCAGCCCGTACAAACAGACAGACAAACATACAGAGAAACAAACAATTTGAACTTATTTTTCACTCCTTACATCCTCTGACTAGGTTTTTAGCATATTTTTCATTGTACAGAAATTTGACATCTACAGTTTATAATATGTAGTAGTTTTTACATCCCTCGTTTTACCCCCTTAAATCATCCCTGACAAAAATATTGAAGCATCACTATTTATTTTAAACTACCCATCCACTTATCAATTTTCATCACTTTAGCTCCAAAGACAATGATCTGATGAAAAAAAATTATCCCCCGTTTCACCCTCATAAGTCATCCCTGACAAAAATATTGTAAGCACCACTTTAACCTCACACATTGCAGTTCCTGGAGAAATAGGTTGATTTCTGTGAAATCTATTGTATTATTGGCCAAATATGGCGACACCTTTCACCCCTCCATTTCAAACTCTTAAACCGCCAGTATCCAAAAAAAATAGCCAAAATTTTTCATTTAGATGACATATCCAAATACAAATTTCACAACTATAAGTTCAAAAATAAAAGGACTTTCATACAATCGTTTTCACCCCTTTTGACCCCCTTAGGGGTAGAATTTCGAAAAACCCATTCTTAGTACAACTCTACGCATCAAGGAAAATACACCTTCCAAATTTCAAGTCTCTACGATCAGTAGTTTAGGCTGTGCGTTGTCTTTCAGTCAGTCAGTCAGTCAGGTTTTATATATATAGATAGATTATAGTGATTCCTTCAACAAGTAATTTTCCGTGGAGTCTGAATTGGCTGGCTAAGGAAGGTACTTTGACTCTTAGTTTAAGTGTTTTGAAGTTTAAAGACATAATTTCAGTCATACAAGACTTTAATAACTTGAACGGAAAAATTACCTAGAGTTAAAATTATAAATATGTATGTTGGTATAGTAAGCATATAATGATGTGTAGTTTAAAAAATCATGATATTTAAACGCCGAAAGCCGATATAAGATGCTATCGTGTAACACAAGAGTCATGAAAACTTTGTTGTAATAAAACATATTTTATCAAAATATGTTTTGTTCA
Organism: Selenia dentaria; assembly: GCA_917880725.1. Taxonomy (NCBI): domain Eukaryota; kingdom Metazoa; phylum Arthropoda; class Insecta; order Lepidoptera; family Geometridae; genus Selenia; species Selenia dentaria. The sequence continues at coordinate 30,065,346 of OU862885.1, read as the reverse complement.
GCGTTTAAATATCATGATTTTTTAAACTACACATCATTATATTCTTACTATACCAACATACACATTTATTGAAATTTATATAGAGAGAAAAATTCCATCCTCGGACGGGATTCGAACCCGCGTCTTCTGACTCTCCGTGTCAGACGCCATTGACCAACTAGGCCACCGAGAATCTGGTCCGAGCATCGAATTTTAACTCTCTATTTGACTAACCGTCTTGCGGGGACGGAGCGACATCTATTGGACAGTTTAACAGTACCATCCAACCGAAAGAAGCATTATTTAGAAATACTTGAAAGTTTCATATTGACATCGCAGCCCTTGTAATTTTTATAGTAGGATTACTGTTTAAAGCATTGACGCCTGCGTAAGCGATCTCAAACATTGAAATTTATAGAGAGAAAAATTCCATCCTCGGACGGGATTCCAACCCGCGTCTTCTGACTCTCCGTGTCAGACGCCATTAACCAACCAGGCCACTGAGAATCCGGTCTGAGCATCGAATTTTAACTCTCTATTTGACTAACCGTCTTGCGGGGACGGAGCGACATTTATTGGACAGTTTAACAGTACCATCCAACCGAAAGAAGCATTATTTAGAAATACTTAAACTTTCGTATTGACATCGCAGCCCTTAATTTTTATAGTATTACTGTTTAAAGCATTAACGCCTGCTTAAGCGATCTCAAACATTGAAATTTATACACATACATATTTATAATTTTAACTCTAGGTAATTTTTTTGTCTAAGTTATGAAAGTCTTGTATGACTGAAATGATGTCTTTAAACTTCAAAACACTTAAACTAAGAGTCAAAGTTCCTCCCTTAGCCAGCCAATTCAGACTCCACGGAAAATTGCTTGTTGATACGGTTTTTTTGTTATACGATTCATCTTTTCTAACTGTTTAATCCTTCCTATACCGTGATAATTAAATAAAGAGCTTTATGAATCAAACTGACGTATATGTACGTGTCCGGTATGCAAATGGTTAATGTATGTTTAACTTACTTTGTAAATGCAATAATTTAACTGGTACTTATATGTTAACTGAAAACTGATATAATATTATCTGAATAAATATTTGAAAGTTATGTCCTGAAATAGAATCGATTTGTAAAATTAAGGAACTTCCATGCGATTCTCTAATGATTTGTCGTTGCGTTCGTCGTCGAGCTCACCGATGTCTAATACTTAAGAGACATCGCCCTTGTACATAAGGTTATTTTGCCAATGTTTCTTGTCTTCTCTCTTCTGTCATATCTCTTCATTTGTTTCACGGATGTTGTCAAAGATGCAACGATGTTTGCTCTTAGAGAATTGCACGGCTGTACTGGGTCAGCGGGCTGAAACCCAGCATTAGACTGGATTAATGCAAACTTTAAGAAGCTTATTTTATAATTGTTGCTAACGGTTTTGCTCGCTTCCTCTATGGTATACGAAATTCCCATAAATGCTTTCTTAGTAGGTGTTTACACGATAAGTAAGACATCAAATGCCAAAATTCAAAGGTAGGAGCCGCAGCGGTTTAGGCTCTAAATTGATGAATCATCCAGTTAGGACAAGTAATTAGTTAATAATTTTTAAATCACTGGATTCCATGGTGGCGCCAGTTGGCTTCACGTGAAGCTGTTGAGATTAAGGAAAGTCGAGGTAAATAAATACTATTTATAACGCGATTAAGCCCCGTAATATAATATAAATAAGTAATTATTTATGTAAATCTGTTATATAAATTTTATGTAGACAAGCGAAAGGTATCACTTGTCTACAAATAAGTTACTCCATACAGACACTTAAGCTAATCTGGCACGTAGCTCGGGACGTGTACCTACTAAATATATCAAGAACATGCACGCACGCCTTGTGAAGTACGCGTGCTGCCACCTAAGGTTACAATATATAAAGTTATACTACGTTCGATTGAACAGTACGTTGGTTGACATTGAACTAGCTAAATGTGGCCAAGAGAAATTATGTTTTAAATACAATTACTGACTGTTCAAATCAGAATACAAGTTTTCCCAAAGAATAATAATATGGGAAAACATCTACAGAAGGTATTCAGGTCCCAAACTAGGGAGAGCTTGTACTATGGTAACCTGATAATAATGGGCCCGTTTAGTGGGTGGCAAGTCACCACCTGCCCAAAAATTTTAAAATGAGACTGAATTCGGCAGGTGTCGTAGTCTCTTCCATAGCCCACTATCTTTTTATCACTAATAAAATCATTTCAATAGCCTTGTCATTTTACCCATTTTTATAATAGATATACCATGTCACCATCCATCCAAAAGTTTCTGGTTTTTTATACTTCTTTGTATTTTTTATACCAAACAGGCCTCTAAGTGTTGGCTACAGCCCCACTTATGCCTTTGTAAAGGACCGGATGAAATCCGTGATTTATTTTGAATAAAAAGAATAATAATAATAATAATACCGCAGGGGCGGCTTTGTGGCGAGCCGTCGGTGAGTGGCGACACCGTGGACCCTGATTCTCCCTGGGGCTAAATGAGACCCCTGACTCCCGGCTTGCCTTTATTGGCCGTCTGGGGGTGGAGACGCAAGAGCAAGTAACAAAAAGCTCCAAGGGTGGAAGTGTTAAAGGGCATAACGCCGGTAGTAGCGCTCTAGTGAAACCGCAGCACACCTCTCGACACCCTTTAGCCATTCACACCAACGTTGCCCCTTTTGTCACCATTGATGGTGGCTTTTATGGGGGGCCCGTTTAGTGAGTGGCAAGTCACCACCTGCCTAAATATTTTAAGATGAGACTGAAATTGGCAGGTGCCGTAGTCTCGACCATAGCCCACTATCTCCCGTATCACTAATAAGTACATATCAATAACCTTGCCATTTTACCCATTTTTGTAATAGATAACCTGTAACCTTCCATCCAAAATGTTTCTGTTTTTATACTACATTGTATTTTTTATACCAAACAGGCCTCTAAGTGTTGGCTACAGCCCCACTTATGCCTTTGTAAAGGACCGGGTGAAACCCGTGAAATTGGTTGAATAAAAATAATAATAATAATAAACCCGCAGGGGCGGCCTTGTGGCGAGCCGTCGGTGAGTGGCGACACCGTGGACCCTGATTCTCCCTGGGGCTAAATGAGACCCCTGACCCTCGGCTTGCCTTAATTGGCCGTCCGGGGGTGGAGACGCAAGAGCAAGTAACAAAAAGCTCCAATGGTGGAAGTGTTAAAGGGCATAACGCCGGTAGTAGCGCTCTAGTGAAACCGCAGCACACCTCTCGACACCCTTTAGCCATCCACACCAACGTTGCCTCTTTTGTCACCACTCATGGTGGCCTTTATGAGGGGCCCGTTTAGTGGATGGCAAGTCATCACCTGCCTAAATATTTTAACATGAGACTAAAATTGGCAGGTGCCGTAGTCTCTTCCATAGCCCACTATCTTCCTTATCACTAATAAGTTCATATCAATAGCCTGGCCATTTTACCCATTTTTGTAATAGTTATAAGTACCATGTAACCCTTCATCCAGCATTCTTACTGTTTTTGATACTCTGCATTTTTATACCAAACAGGCCTCTAAGTGTTGGCTACAGCCCCACTTATGCCTTTGTAAAGGACCGGATGAAATCCGTGAAACTTTTTGAATAAAAGGAATAATAATAATAATAATAAATTGTTTATTACCGGAAAGTTAATTAACAAACACAGTACACTACTACATACATTGAAATTGCAACATCAAGCATTTTAAGGTTACTGGTAAGCCTCAAACTAGGCGGGAGCCTGTGTCTTGAGACTCAGAGTGCGAATGAACAGAAAGTGATCACGTTTGTTAGAGCATCATTGTAGGTACTTACATAACATAAGTGGTTAAATAAACAGAAAGAATACATGGCAATAAACAAATGAAAATCCACTTATTCTATATTATTATGATAATTAAAGGTATAACAAGGATTAGATTTACTAAAATTATTATGGAAGTAAAGTAGTTGTTCAAATTATGAGTAGAAATATAATACCACTCATGTCTAAATAAAAAGACTGAGAAAATTTTACGATCTCTAGTATTAGTAGCTAATATAACCTAAGAACTTTCTAGAGTTAATTAAGTGTGCGTGTTCTTAGTGTGTACTTAAGTGAATTCAGAGGGTTAAAAGGTTTCAAAAGACAGTAGAGAGTGCCAGTTAATATTTGATGACATATTATTTACATACATCATACTTTTATACACAGAGACACAGGTCAAACAGACATGTTCATGGACACAAATGTCTGACGTATCTAGGGGTCGAACCCGGTTGAGAACGAAAGGGTTGCAACCTGCACCGGTCGGCCTGTCAAATCTTCCATAGCAGATTTCTGCAATACTAAAACCTAAACAAACTAATTTCAGATAACACAAGGAAACATACGCTTTTTGACTTTATGTCTCAACTTTTGGCATTGCTAAAAAAAATTAAAAAGTTTTGAAAAAATACTTCAATATTACCCGTTTTGTTATTCAGAACTGAAGTTAACACCGAATTCAATCACACAAAACCTTTCCACCAAATATGTAACTGAATTAAAAGATCTGCTTCAATCACACCCCCGATCCTTCATAACGAGTTGCTGCCACCAGAGACGTTATAAGGATCAGAGGTTTGGCGAAAAAGGGGGTTAATGCTACCAGTGTTTATTGCATTTGTAAGATTTACCAGGAACTGTTAATACACTTTACCTTTGTACATTTGTCTCTTATATTTTAAGTATGATGGGATTTTAGCTGATTATTTGTTTACTAAAGTGATTGGTTTCCCGACTAAAATTGGCAAACACATTGAGGTCGACAACTCGATAATGTCTGAAAAGTTATCAGTGAGAACAGTAAAGACAGCTTCTTGAAATTAAAGTTGCTAACCTACGAAAATAATTAAAATCTAGTATTACTTTAATTAATTTACGTGTTAGTAGATATATTACGTGGATAAGTCCTAAAGAGCATCGAATAATGTTGACATTAATAACCGCGTCGTCGATGCCTGAACCAAATAAATTATTTTAATGTCGCGTTGAAGTTATGAATGTCGCTAACTGATCATCTTAACGCCGCTACAATGTATAATTGAATGACAAAGACTTTGGGTACGTTCGGCAAGCGCCATCGACGCTCACAACTGTCGCGCCCCAGATTAGCGTTCCGCTATGAACCAATGCTTACAATGTTCAACCCAAACGGATCGTTTACGCGGCCGCGAAATGCGCGCCAAATTGTCTGTCGAAAATCAAAAGAATCCTATATTTATTTGATGGTTTGACAGTGACAGCTCGCAACGACCGCGACAACCTTCGATCCGCGAGCGTTGTGGTCGCGACGTGAGCGTTTTCGGTGACGTCATCGATGACGTACGAGCGTGCTCACGATGATCGTGGGCTTATAAGGGAATAAACTGTCAACGCGAGAATAGTTTCTATTCTTGTGCTGTCAAGTCAAGATAATTATAAATGGTAAAATTATAACCGGAATAGTTGATTTGTTTTGAGTTTCCGAGACTACAACAGTCCCGAAGTATCGGACACCCAAAACAAATGGACATGGTAGTATCCCGTAAATAATGTTTTTAAAAATTTTAAATGTTTTTGATCATAGTTGTTGATATATTAGTTATCATAGTTGTTGTGGCGATCCGTAGAAGAACGAAAGTCACCGACATAGACATAGAAGATTAGCCAGTTAAAGTGGCAGTGGGCAGGCCAGATAGCACGCAGAACATATGGCCGATGGAGCCGGAAGGTTCTGGAGTGGAGACCAAGCACCGGCAAGCGCAGTGTACACCGACACGATGACCAGACGACCTGATAAAGTTCGCAGGACGACGTTGGATACAGGCCGCTTCCAACCGGTCCTTTTGGAGTATGTTCAGCAGTGGACGTCCTACGGCTGAGATGATGATGATGACTGTAAAAATGCACCAGACAGAAAATTTAGCAGTTACGACATCACTTTTTTGAAGCAGGTAAAAATAATAATACCTACACTGCCTATTCGGCGCCAGGTCATCAATAATATAACAGTAATCGAGGTAATATTTAGAAACTTCAATGCTCACTCCTGAATCCGAGCCTGCCAGCGACCACCATACCAAAATCTCTAATTAAATTTCCTTTCCGCATCTTAAAACAGAACGCTCTCAGACAAAACCTCAATTTATTCCCAGACGAACGGACCGACAAATTAATCTTGACGGTCATAAACAAGAACGTGGTTTACTCGTGCATTAGAACCAAGCCTTTAGCCCCCTTGAGATTGGTCATTGGATGTTCGCACTATTTCCTTGAGATTGGCTTGAATTTTCATTAGAATCAAGATTCAATACGCGCTATTTGTTGAAGAACAAAATTTTGGTACTATTTTCTGGCTTTCAGACTACAATTTGTTTTTTCTTGGTAATTGGACTGTACATTTGCCATTCTTCAAGTTACGTTGGTAAATATTAGTATTGGCATAAGTTAAATTATTATTTAAGTAGTCAGAGTCATGTCACAGTCACATAAGTATATAATAATAATAATTTTATTGCCTTATTGTACATATACGAGTATGACTTAAGGAATACAAATTTTATATTTACATTACTGGACACTGGCATTCAAATAATATAAGATAGGCCTCAGAACTCTATACTAGGCTAGAAGCCTGTGTTATAGGGATCTGCGCTCCCCACATTACTGAACTTGATAAAGTTGTCATATAGTATGACACATTTTCATTAATCATGACCATACCATAATAATATGTCAATAGTAAAACATCTTAAATACAAGTACAATTTGAGAAATTTAATACCGGCTTCCATTCTATTCAGTTATTGGAGTGTGTCTCAAAAACTACTAGACCGAATTTGATGAAATTTAAATGCGACCACACGGGAAGCACCAGCTTTCAAACAAAAGAATTTTGAGAATCGGTTCACACAGTCCAAAGTGATCAGGTAACAAACTTAAAAAAGTACTTATTAGTTAAATTTAATGATCAATGCAACAGTCTTAACAAATTTAAAATTATAATATTATATTATTATAAAGTAACATATATAATAGTTTTTATTCTTAATATTCCAAATAGTTGATTTGGGTCTCAGCGTGTGCATGTAAGTGTGCGTGTGTGTGCGTGTGTGTGTGTGTGCAAGTGTGTGTGTAGATGTGTAAGGGTGTGCGTGGGTGTGTTTAAATAAGTCTGTCATTAAGTCACTGTCCTGTCTAAGTCCGTTCTAATGTGGTGGATTCATTATTAAAACTTTCTAAGGCGATTGACGATGATAACACAAAACAAATTTTCATATTTTTTTCACTTTGCCTAACTGCACCTTTAACACTTAACGGTTAATAATCCATCACTATTCCGCGTTAAAACTCGAAGAAACACATCTAGGAAAAATAAATAAATACAAAACACGGACAGCCATTGCTCGGATTTTATCCCGCCGATCGATTTTTAACTCAGTTTAAACTGGGTTATCAGTTATAACAAGTACAATTTGAAAAAAATTATACCGACTTCCATTCTATTCAGTTATTGGAGTGTAACTCAAAAACTAATGGACCGAATTTGATGATATTAAATGGGTCAACACCGGACACGGAAAGCACCGGCTTTCGAACAAAAAAATAATTTTGAGAATCGGTTCACCCAGTCGAAATTTGTGAACAAATATTTAAAAAAAACCCACACATAGCCGAATTGAGTACCTCCATCTTTTTTGGAAGTCGGTAAAAAAAATACGGCAACCAATTTAATTTACATAATCATAAAGCCATCGATTTTAGCAGTTCTATTACATATATAATTTAAAGCTTAAATCAAGTAGTTAATCGACGTAATTAAAAATCACGTTCATTTTATTTCACGAATATTAACTAACTATTTTAATAAAATAGCTCATGCATACAGAAAACCCTTTTATCGCTTTGACAATCATTTTAAACTTGTATGGCTAGTAACATAAACCAATTTAATAGTTTCTAAACTTGCGTAAAAATGTTAAAAAATCATGTACCCATAGCTTATACTATACAACTGTTGCCAAAATAAGGTAGCCAACTAGGCGTTCTATCACAAGCCTATCAAGAATACAATATCACACGCTACTCGTCCATAAATCTTCTGCAAATATCATATTCAATAAAGGTTGTAATGTTAACATTATATAGAAAGCAGTATCAAAGCTCGCTACAACTTTAGTGTAAATATTTTTTACATTCCTGCTGCTATTCAAAGAACACCGTCGAAAGCGTACCTGAGCGCGTCTTTAGATGAATTTAATATGAAAAATCGTGTTATTTTTGTATGTATTAAATGGTGTAAATAGTTATCCAACCTATAGCCACGTTAAAAAGATAACCGCAAAGTAGTTGGAGTGCACGGCCCCGACAAATAGGCGAAAAAAGTAGGAAGAGGCGGTGCGGTGGGGGCGGAGGACGCTTGCTGGCAATCATAAAGTGCCGACAAAGCGGTCGAGTTCGGGGTTGGCAGTTTTTAAATGTCATTCTTTTCTGTTGTGTAGGTAGGATACCAACAAAAAAGATCGATTGAAGATTTGCTTAGAAACATACTAAACAGTGATTGAATGATTATTTCATAGATCAGACACCAGGTTTATGTGTGACAAACTAAGCGGAATAGGTACCTACATAACCTAAAATCAAAAAACGCATTTAATTATAAAATGTGGCATGCATGGCTATCAAAATAAAATATTAATGTGAACATTTTTATCTTACTAAAATATATTAAAACCACCACAACCCTTTCTTAGGCTGACAAAATAAAAGTCAGGTCCAGGGTCAAGGGAATTTAGCCGGTGTTTTGCAACCTGTATATTTTTAAGCTTATTACGAGTATATTATATTTATTTATTTAGAGTATTTAGTAGTTTTGGTGGCCTTTTTCCTTACTGCCTGAATTCCTAAGTTTTCAATATCTAAATCTGTGTTTTCTTGTATTTCGTCGTTAACTTTTGTCTATGTAGTTGTCAATCAGACGGTTTTTACTAACTAGTTTGGTTCATATATTATTTCTATAAAAGGTGACTCTACTTTTGGTGTCCCAAAGTAGGCGTAGGCGCACTACACATTCAGGGATCCTTCAGTAAAGTGTGAATTTTTTTTTTGCAAATAATTTTCGCTCGCCTGTTCTTATACTAACTACGTAATACGCATATTTTTATAGAATTTTCCGTGTTAGTTTTTGTTAATTAATGAACTTGTGTCCTTTGCTATCAGAGTGTTTTAAGAAAAAAAGTATTATGATAATGAATAGGTAGAAGAACTCGTGTAATATTGCATTGTACATGAGATCGTCGAAGTTGGAAACACCATAGCAGTGATATTAGACCGAGCGCATAGACAACTCCGTTACCTTCGTTTGTAGTCTCCGTTGCTCCGTAGCATACATGTGCGATAAACAGAAATATTTGGTCTTGGGACTTGGATGTTGTAATGAATTATTGTGTGCTCATGCCTCTAGCGATACAGGCAATCCAGGTGCGAGGTTTAAGTATGTATATAAACATTAGTGATATACCATGCTTTGCTACAAGTTTTAGGAAGTCGTTACGTTTGGCAGCGTAACACAGGTTAAACCTAGTACGCTGCTGTAATGATATTGCATATTTTGTATTTCTTACTTATAGCTATATAAAACTTAGATATAATAATATACCTCTAAAAGTATGATAGGAGTTATCATATAAATTGAGAGTATATAGATTTATAAAAAAAATATTTACCTTCATTAAGACAGTAAATTAGCACATACGCGACCTGACTAGAACACTTCACTTTAACCACAGATTCTGCTGGTTGGTATACATGGTAGTTGAGAATATATTTATTTTATTTTATTTTACACTGTGAGGAAAACTACAACTTTGTAATTGTTGTACAAAAAAAGTTTTCTTAAATGGATAATAAAACCCCGGACGAGCACCGAACATGTCGAAGTGGCAACTAAGTATTTCTTAGAGATTGGGAAGAAGACCTCAAATTAGCGTGACCTGTGCTACTGTCGTTTACGTACAATATAATATCAACGCAGATGTCTTGTCACATCAACATAATGCCTATTTTCTGAGCCGACGGCGCGTGGGATCGCCGAATCTTGTTTCATCGGATACACGTGAGACTAACTGCTATTTATTGCCATTTCCGATATAATCTGTGGGACATTTTAACTTATATATATTTTTTTAATTTTGATCTATTAACCCTAACAGGATCAGGGGTTTAGGTTCTGTGTTCTCTTTTATCGTACTTCTTACAGGTTCTTTACCATACTATTTAAACATTCCTTACTAATTTTATATCTATTTCTTAATATCCAAGTCAATATATGTATATAGTAAATATATTTACTCATACCTATTTTTTAATTTTTTTACCCTAGTTTATATCGGGAATGACCCCGGAATGAGTATGTATTGTACATATTCGATTCATTGCTAACCGTATTCATTGCTTTTTTATATGGGTGAAGAACAATAAGGGTTCGTTGTGTGTGTAGCTCCACCTGTGACTTCGTCGGTGTGTGGAATAAGAATTTTGTTAGCCCTCAGGGACTACCCGTACTGCTACTAACTACCCTAGTTTACCCCCACCCTTCAACGGATTTTGGATCGAATATGGAATTGAGATAGGGTATCTCAGCTTAAATAAGTAACAAATACACTCACTCACAAACTTAAACATTCACAAAGAAACTGTGTTTTTATTTATATATATTATATGTATTTTAATTTATATATATATATATATATATTTTGTTTTTTCGTTTACTCCAATGCTGGGGTGGTATAGAAATCAAAAAAATGGTGAGGAACTATAATATACTAAAATTTATTATATATACAACCGCAAATTATTAATAACTTTAATTTTATATAAATATATATAAAAATCTAATCTATAAGACCCATGGTTTGGGGAAAAGTGCCCAAAATGCTGGCAGCATTGCCACGCTGGATGGCATTACCAAAATTACCATAGTAGTAAGTAGTCGCCTTAACCGTATCATATCTGTAAATAGGATTTCTTTCTGCAATTAAAAAGCCATTTTGTATATTTTTAGTGTTTTGTAAAAAGCTGGGAACAGCGGTGAAGTCTTTTCACTTCTATAAACGATCAACCACATAGTCACCAGATTATGTTCTTACCTTCAAAAATATTAGTCTATATGATGGCGTAGCGAACTTCAGACCTTGTTTATGTCCAATGGAATTGATAAGAGGATTGATGTTTGATTCTGTTCCCTTAGATCTTTCTATTTATTAAAGCAGCTTTTTCTTAGGATTTCTGTTGTGTGAGGTTACTAACTACTGCTATTTTATATGCAAACATTTAGAAGTACTTAAGATCACGATAAATTAATCGTAAAACGGGATCACTCATGTAAATAGGTCGGATCGTTCTAACTATAGTTTCAACCACATCAGGTGGTGTTTTTCAAGGAGAGTGCAGGATGCTCATGGTTGTATCTTGCCTCGCGTGTAAAAAAGAGGGTAGTTTTCATAGGAATCGATTATTGTCTATGATATGGTAATGATAATAAAGTGAAACTGACAGATTTTAACTTTGACACACTTTGACACAAGACAAAACTATTTTGTGTAGTAAGTATTTAATTGTGTCTGAATAATTTGGCGTTTGACTAAAGCCGCACGATTATAGCCGCGCGGCTAAAATTGACCGTCTAACTGGCAATTCAACAGGCCGCAGGTAACCTAAGTCGCAAGCCCCAAAGTATTCTAGCATTCACAAGATGTTACGCCGCGCGGCGGAGACAGTCGCATGCGGCTAGTGACTAAAATTGACCGAATAAATGGTCAATCTCAAGCGAGATTTTGGAACTCATGTTCTGCTCAACATTTTCGAAGAAAATGACCTAGTTGCTTACGATTTCAGTCACCTGTGTAAGTGGGCTAGCGATGCGGCTTGGTGAGGCGATTTGCGAAGTGACTAGCTGCAGTTGCACTGTACCACTGTAATTGCAATTTTGTGTCACTTTTCAATGATCACTGTCAAGGGTCGACTAGATGACAATTGTCTAAAAGACTTACAAAAAACACTTTTATTTACCGCCTATCATATTTTAATCAAACCTGATGCATGTAGAATACGTATGGAAATTCCACTCTATCTGTCAATCCAATTCGGAGATTTTGGTGAAATGAATTCAGCGTTCCAACGCCAGCTTCAATATAACCAAGTACCTATAGGTAAGGAGCCAGTCAATCAATTCAATTCCACGCGCTATCAGTGCCTTGACGTATATATCTCGTTCCACAGTTCGTCAGTAATGCGTACGTGGAGTAATGAGATTAGACGTCGGAATCAGTATTTAGTGCGGATGGTTAAGGTAACAAGTCACATACTTTCAGCGATTAAGTCAGTTTGTAACTATTGATGATATGTCAGCTGCATCAGCTGAGGGTGCTATCAGGGTGTTATCAGACAGAGAGCGGTCACGCGTGCACGAGTTCAGTTTTGCGTTCGTTTTGTTGTATTACGTTACATAATAATAATAATAGTCCTTTATTTCCCATAGCTTATAAAACATGAATTGAGTTAAAATTAAATTAAATATAATTGATGATTTTGCATGCATTAGCTATACAGTAATATATTTGATTTAATAAAAGAACTAACAGTAATCATTTTAGTTATTAAGTATCATTTATATATATGTATATAGAAATTATCAGGATCAGGATAGGAATGAGTGGAGTAGGACGGAGGAGGCCTACGTTCATAAATGGACGTCCCAAAATGATACTTAATAACTGAAATGATTACTCTTCATTAATTTATAAATATTAATAATTAATCGCGGTCGTCCGGGCGGGCGGCGCTCTCCGCGGGGATACCAGTGCAGCACCCTCTCACTCCACCTGTTATCGGAAGTTCTTGCAATATGCCCGGCCCATCTCCATTTCAGACGACAAGCCAATTTTGCTGCGTCTATGATGTTAGTTCTAGTGCGAATATCTCTGCCTCTGACTCGGTCTTTTAGTTTTAAGCCAAGCATACTCCTTTCTGCAGCCCTTTGGAAGACTTGTATTTTTTTTATAACTTCTTTAGTAATTGGCCATGATTGGCACCCATATAAAGGGGTGGGTGTCACAACGGAGTCCATTGCTTTTTTCTTCAGGCGAATTTTCATATGGATTTGAAAATGTGCTTAAGCGACCAGTAAGAACTCTCGACTCGAGAAAGTCTCTCTACTTCTGTGTGTTTCCTTTAAAAGATATTGTTTGGCCTCAAATATAAATATTCGTCGACGTAACCAATGGTAATGTTGTTCAAACAAAGGCTAGTTCTATGTCCGTTTGTCATGATGCACGTTTTTTCAGGGTTCATTTCAAGACCGCTTTCTCTACTTCGTAAGTCTAGTGTTTCCAACATATATTTAAGATCTTCGTAGCTTTCACTCACTATGGTTATGTCATCAGCGAATCTCAGATGATTTAATCTTTCACCGTTAACATTGATGACAAGATGCGTCCACTGAAGTTTTCTAAAAATATACTCTAGAAGCGCGTTAAAAAGATTCTGTGAGACTGGGTCTCCTTGTCTCACTCCTCAGTAACTTTAGTTAACTTAAACGGCTCCCCTATCTTTTCTAGTATAACCATGGCTTTGCTCCTTTTGTAAATTTCCTGAATTATTTATATATATTTCTCGTGCACTCCTTGTTCTTCCAAAGCTTTCCAAAGCTCGTCATGTAGGATTGTGTCGAAGGCTTTTGAATAATCAACAAATGCGATGTACATTGTTTTATTGTATTCTAAATGTTTTTCAATCATTTGGCGGAGAGTGAATATATGGTCCAGTGTTGAGTACTTATTCCGGAAGCCGGCTTGCTCTCGAGGTTGTTGTGACTCTAGCTGTGATTTTATTCTATTGAGTATGATGTTAGTAAATAGTTGGTATGTTGATTGCTACAGACTAATTGGTCTATAGTTGTTTATATTTTGGTAGTCTCCTTTTTTATGTAGAAGTGTAATTATTGCTGTTTCCCATGTTTTCGGAATTTGCGTTTGGGTAATAATCTCGTTGAATAGTCGGGTCAGAATAGGTGCTATTGGCTCTTTAAGATCTATCTTGCGGGTATCGTTAGTTATGTAGTCGTTACCTGGGCTCTTCATAGTCTTAAGCTTTTCAATGCCATATTCTACTTCTTTCCTTAGGAGAGCAGGTATTTCCTCAGTGGTATTTAGTCGGGTTTTAGGTAAGATCTCGCAGGCTGGTTTCCGTATGCATGGCGTACCGTAAAGTAGCTTATAATGGTAGCTATTTTTAAAATACCATTTCTATTGGTAATTGTAGCACCTCTACTTTTCAGTGTCTGTATCCATTGTTTAGTAACAAAATATAATTTGTTTCCCCTTCTTGCAGAGCCGCTTTTGTCAAGTTCTTCTTCAAATATTTTTGTTTCATTTTATTTTTATTTTTTTTCATATGTCTTTTGATTTTTGAATATAATTTTCCAAGTATTTTCTTTTCAGTTTTAGTTTTTGATGGTTTTTCTTTCAGTTTTGTTCTTTCTTTAATCATTTCTCTGGTTTTTTCCGTAATAATGTAGTCTAATCTGTTTTTCTTTTCTAAGCGTTTTCTATTACGTTACATAGATATACGCAAATAGGAGGCGTTCTGACCGCGTCGGTCAACTGTGGGTAGACTGTGGGTATGTAACGTAATACAACACTACAAACTCAAAACTGACCGCGTGAACGCGTTGACCGCTCTCTGTCTGATAGTGCCCTCAGACAGAGAGTGGTGTCAAGCTTTTAAGAGGTCAGTTTTGCGTTCATTGTGTTGTAGGTTTTTTTTACATTTGATAAACAAGCATTTGACCACAGTCTCACCTGATGGAATGGCATTTTAGGCAAGCATGTACTTGCCTAAACTATTCACTCTGTACTTGAAGACTCCCAGATTGTATATGTCAGGAAATGTAGACGCTGGTAGGTTGTTCCGTACTTCAGCCGTACGCATTTCGTTGTACGCATGTCAATGTATTACGTTATATAGATTTACCCACACAGGCGGCGTTCTGACCGCGTCGGTCAACTAGAACGCACGCGGTCGCGCGTTCACTGCTGTTTCAGTGACCTAATTGGAAGTAAGATGCGAGGCTGAAAAGCTAAGTTATTTTATAAAGTACAAATACATAAATTGCATCATAATTATTAATTAATTCACCGGCTTCTCATAACACCGCGCCATTTCAGAAAATTCAAAGTACTTTGGAACAGGATTCGTGAGCAACTGAACGCTCGAACGCAAAACTGACCGCATGAACGCTTGAGCGCGTGACTGCTCTCTGTTTAGTGGGAACGACCCTGTATTAAAAGCGCGGGGTCCCTATTTTGATCTTTGGCCGGGGCACAGAATAAATACGTACATAACCGTCACTCTCAAACGAAAGTTCAGTGTAGGTAAAAATAGACCGTTCTTTCTTACTAACTAAAACTTATCGTGAGATACGAGCGTTCATAATCCGTCGGGCAACCAGGCGGTGGACCGGCCGGCGGAGTGAAACTCTCCTGACTGGAAAAAACATTGGTGTGATAAGCAGAAATGTTCGTTCTCGGGTCTTGGACGTTGTGACATCCACCCCTCCCACACATGGAAACCTAGCGCATGTATAAGCGTGTTTTTTAAACATCTCTTTGTTGGTGCCAAATGAGTGACTTACTGCGATGCAAGAGTTCGTCTTGATGGATATCACTGCAGTTCTATATGTTCTGTCTCGAAGCTGAATGTGTGTAAGCATATACGAGTATGTGTTAGATTTAGCAGGCCGTCGTAGCTAGTGAAATTACTGGGCGAATGGATCTACATAACTAAGCTTTGATTGACGAGGGCAGTACGGGCTGCGCAGAACTTTAGAACTTATTGCAGAAACTTATAGATAGCTGACTCGTATTATAGTTTGACCAGTGGACCTAACACTAAAATTTGATAAAGGGTCTTGAGTAAGGGTGTCGTAATCGCATCATTATCATCATCACTATCAATCCAGTACAACTGTGGCACAGATAACTCATAGTTTGTACTATTTACGGCAACGATACGATTACGTTACACTTACGCGAACTTTCGTGCTAGACTCACAAGCGTAACGCCGTCCGTGCGTGCCCGTGAACCTTGCCCGGCCAAATAATTTTTTGACAATTTAGCTATGGGTACGTTAGATTTGTAGTACTTACTGAACATGCTATTTTAAGCAAAGTTATAATATAATTAAATTCATTAAACAAATAATAATTACCCAATTTTCTACCTATGAAATTCTACAGAAACTTAAATCTTACACTTAAGTACTTCTACTTAATTACCTACCTTGATCTTTTACTTTTTATCACTTTCTTATTTACCGTAACATATAAATGAATAATAGCATAAGCAATTTACATTATATTATATTAAAGACACAGATCACGTGTTCGGGAAACGGAAAACGCAACATTTTTCAGGGACTTAATAGCACAAAGCTAGGGGAAGTTAAGGAAAATAAAACCCACATGGTGAGCTCACATAATGAGCCTAATGGCCACTTTGTCCATTCTCCTTTCGATTTGAACGGAAAGGCGGAAATAGAGTTTGACGCAAATGTTATAATAATTAGAATTACAAACTGGATATTTAAGCCTGCGTTCCATTATTCTGTTATTCTTATTTAAAGAGCTTTTTGCGAATATATCGCTCAGTGTTGCCAACTCGACTGTAGTAAATGTCGCTAATAACCCGGTAGAAAAGTCGCTAGATGTCGCTGGGTGATTTGGGATCCAAAAGTCGCTAGCTTTCGCTAGACATTTATATTATTAACTACTATTTATATCATGTTTTGGGCGTTATTTAAAATATCCATCATAACATCCTCGCAAATTTTGACATTTATAATATTAAGGAACAAGTGGATATGGACTACTATAATACTTTACTCCTGGTCACGCTGTAACTTGAGAACGGATGGAACAATCTCGCTAATTATTTTTTGGTTGTGTTACTTATTGACAGAAGAAGGTTCTTATGAAAGATATACCAAGCAAAGAAGGGAGGATATGGTACCTACTACTCGAACGAAGTCGCGGGCAGTTGCTAGTCTACATATATAAAAATGAACCCCTATTTATTCTGGTCACGCTATAACTTGCGAACGACTTTACCGATTTCATTTTTTTTATGTTTTCTATTATAATACCTCGTAGAAGGTTCTTACATTAAAACAATTAAAGCACATGCGAGTTTATGTTGAGGCCAAAGGCCGAGCCTACTTCACGAACGAAGTTGCGGGCAGTCGCTAGTAAATATAATAATTGAACAATTAGGTATTTACTCGTATAATTATACCTAGTTTTCTATCGAAATCAAATATTCTTTATCTGTTTCGACCTACGAATCATCGATGAGGGATACACGTTCGCTCAGACTTAGTATTCTTGAAGTTGAAGGCTGCGAGTCGTGTGGAATATCTTTAAATGGGTGTTTCTTAGTTCTAATGAGTCTTAGAACATCTAATGGCAGCTCATAGCTGAAACATGTCTTTTTCATTCGTTTTATAGTAAACGTGATCATTAAAATTGAATTCAGAGTTGCAAGCCCCATTAGATTGCATAGCGTGCCACTGTTGTGTTGGCCATACATAAGTAGATCATATACAAAAAAAACATATCTAAAGAATGCCGATAAAAGTCGCTAGAAAAGTCTATAGATAATTTTTGTCGCTAAACGCAAATAAAATGTCGCTTTTAATATGAAAATGTCGCTGAATCTAACGACAAAGTCGCTAAGTTGGCAACACTGATATCGCTCTGTATGACAATGACATAATTAATATATTCTTCATCTGTGTTTGAGATCAGATTAAATAATACCGAAAACACATAGTATGTAGTAGTAGAGTTTCTTAAATATTTTCTAGCTTAGGTTTATTTTATATTATTATAGTTTATTTATTTAGAACAGAAATATAGGTGCACAAACATACATCGAGAATCGTTGACACCTGCAGAAGTGTGAAACTGTGTCGCAGATATCAACGCCCTCCTCCGGAAAGGTTACATGAGGTTCCTAAGTTCAAAAACAAAGTACAATTAATTAGCTAGCAAATAGCTATATATTCAAAGCTGATATATAACAAAAGGTGAAATTAAAACATGATATATTGTGTGTGTGTGTGTGTGCGTGCGTGAGTAAGTGTGTGTGCGTGTATGTGTGAGGTCTCTCTAGGTCATTTAGGTCTGAAACGCGTACTGTTTTTATAGACCTCAATATGTATTGATCCTTAGTTTAAAAAGAAATGCCGCAAAGTTACTTCCCCAAGCGTCAATTATTATGCTGGTATTTGAAATGATTTTAAATCATAACGCAATGTACGTTCGAAACAGTTTAGATAGTTGCGACAACTAAACAAGCGTATTATCGTTCGACGCTGAACGCCACTGGAAGCTTGTCATGGCATGGACGCAACTTTGGTGTACGTATAACAAAGAGTATTTTTTTTCTTTCTAAAAGTAATATTTTTTCACCAAGTTAATAGTTAAAGGCAAAAAGGAGTCAGGCAAATAAAACTATTGGCATTATCATGATAATTTTCTGAACTCTCCATGTGATGGGCTAATAACGCCAATAGGTGAATTCCTTTTCAAACGCAGAGGTAGTAACGAAAATAGATAGGACAATAATGCATAAGCCCCCACACAACACAATATTGTGCATTATACAAGTCGAAAGCGACTAACACAACACATTTTGTTCTCATGTTCTCATAATCAAAAATGGGCGTCAATCTAAGGAAGGACTTAGTAACTATATAAGACTTGGAAATAACTCGGAGTAATAATTATATTCTGTTAGGAAAATTTATGTATATGTAGGAAGCTAGGGGAGTCGTCGTAAATAAAAACGTCTTACGTATCTTCTCTTCTTTAATTCCCCTACTCTTCCTTTTATTTTATACCGCAGGACCGCTGCTACTTATTTTATCTTAAAATTACTCTCCCTCTGTGTACACAGTTTTGTCACGCACTCGCCATCTTTCTTTTATGTGCTCTCTCTCGCTCATTCATCGTACCATTCTCTCACACACCATTCGTTCGTCACCATTATCATGCTTACTTCTAACGTTCCATTCCTACATATATATTTGTAGACTATATATCATTTAATTAAAAATTTGACAGATATCATTTTTCATTCATAATTGCCGAATTGTTCTCTTCGTAATACAATAAAAAAATTAATCATCTTCATCTAAATTCTTTGTTTTTTTTTAGAAAACAATGTTCTTGTTGAAAACCCTTTTATAACTCAGAAATATGATTGGTGTCCATGACAAAATTATCTTGTGTTCGTAAAGAAATACGGTCGCCGTGCCGAAAACATCGTAGAAAATCTAGTTGTAAAAACATTTAGTTTAAAGTCTTGATTGACGTTTAATTAAACGCACATTCGGTTTGATTGTATATTCTACCTTCAACAAAATTAAATTTAAAAATAATCACTATTCGTACTTTACTACCTCTTTTATTAAATAAAATTAAATAATAATATATGTGAAGTGTATAGCTATTGGTCGTAATATTCCTGTAGATAAATAAACAAATAATGATATTAACTGTTCACAAATTTGACAGAAAAAATCAAGCGATGTGTGGGAATCCTATAGTACGGATTAGTTAGTGAGTAAACGCCGCATTTGTGTTCCTTAAGTTTAAATATTTATGAATATGCTATATTCAGTTATATTTATTAAGAGTAGGTATGTGTTCAGTATCTATATCAAAGGTCCTCAATTTTTTATTCATATTTTTATAAGTAGGATATACATATACGACACAAAGAAATATAGAAGGAATACAAACAATTCAAACGTAATTGAAATTTTACAGCCTCATCACTTGGGCTATTATGCATCTCAGTTGCTAACAAATGTTGATTGAAATCTTGAAAAATGGCCGCTCTATGTCAGTTTTGACATCTCCGGTAAGCAAAAATGTTAGTAAGTTGATCACTGAAGCTGACAAAAGTGACATAGAGCGGCCATTTTTGCAGATTTCAATCCACATTTGTTAGCAACTGAGATACATAATAGCCCAGCAGATCATTTTTTTTTATCATACATGACATGTATTCTTGTTTGTAATTTATAAATCGTTTATCTACTAACAAGAAAATAAATAAAAAACAGTCATCAATTTAAAAAATTACTATCGATACCTAGGATCGCCATCTCTTATCACTTACAGTCCCTAAAATCCGACCAATAGAGACTAAATTTGAAGATCTGCCTGTATTTTCGCCGACGGTTACCTAGTTACGACCTAGTCTATTTCCTTTTAACTAATTGTAGAATTAATGAGGATGGTGTTAATTTAGCTAATTGTTAGTAATAAGGTATTACGGAAATTAAAATGTATAATTTAAATTTTAAACAATAATTAAGTATTAATTTGAATATTTTAAAGTAATGTCGCCTACAAGTCTTGTATTGAGACATTATATTTGCTTTAGAATGAACGATTTTGTTAGTTATCTCAACTAATCTAACCGAATTTAAAACCCGTGTTTAATGAATTTAAAACGCTGCGTGTGTTACGGCCAGCCCAGCTTGTGTTGTTTAGAACGAAGCATCTCTGCTTTAAGTGGCCAAATTGTCTTTCATCTGTCCGTATGGACATACGTTTGTTAGGTTCATCATCATCATAATCAGCCCATTTTATTCCCACTGTTGGGACTCGAGCCTTCCGCTCAGAGAGAGGAGTTAGGTCACAATCCACCACGCGGGACCCGTGCGGGTTTGTTAGTGGCCAAACCATGTAGAAGTTTTCAGGCCGCCCGAAGGCCTTCGACATAGCCTAACGACTGTTGTCCTAAGACAAACAACCGGGACCGACGGCTTAAGGCTTACGCCGATGCCGGCGTGGCGCTTGTTGTGACATACCGCGGGGTGAGGCGCATATAAAATAATTGATATTAATAGCTGTGCACCTTCTTCGTCTGCAATTATAATACAATATTAACACCAAATCCCAATCTACCATTATAATATCATATGAATATCCTTTCCTTATATAAAGTCGTTTTCTACGTCTGTGGTATATCCGCTAACGTCTTCTAAACTACACAACGGAATTTGATGCGGATTTTCCCATCAGTTAGATATTTTGTCACGAAAGGTTCAGGTATGTAATAAAACCTATTCGTGTTTTTATGCAGGGAACCGCTGGATGCAGGAAACAATTAGCCGTTCCAAGTGCCGTTCTATAAGGAAGCCTATGTTGAGCAGTGGATGTCAGCTGATAATAATGATGATGTTTATATGTAAATATTGAAAGCAAACATAACATTTTCACCTCTTTTTATATAAATTAACTACGTGTGAAGTCGCGGCAGGTCGCTAGCTATTATACAGTCTAAGGTTAGGTTACATTATTTCGCATCATAAAGTTAAAAGTTGCGAATCCTTAATATTTTTGCAAAGTATATACATTTGCATTGTAGTATAATGAGCAATTATGGTTCGAGTTGGTATGGTTAGTTCAAGTACAAAACAAGACATTCGTCTTAATGTGGTATACTTGCTGTTTAAAGATAATGCTAGAGAGATAGGGATAGTGATATTGATAGTGCAAATCATTGCAACTACCTTCACATTCTGTTATTAGGATCAAGTCATCAATTAGAGTGGGTCAACTAGTATGATAGACATTGAGCACGTACTGATGACAATACGGAATGCCAACGGAAACTACGGAGTCTTGGTACTCGTTCTGATGTATATAAAAATATTTCAATCAATGTTTTGTACATTGCCTTCTGAGCATGAGGTCTCGGGATCTCCCACCGGCTTGATATTCAAATAGTCGGTAAAACAGTTTAGTTGTCGTTTAAGCTGATGGCAGTTGCCTTGATATTGTAGCAGTTTTTCATTCCCCGAAAACACGGATAATATGACTTTTCTAAAAATTAAACCTAGCTAGATCGATTTATCGCCCCCGAAATCCGTGCATACTAAATTTCATGCAAATCGTTGGAGCCGTTTCCGAGATTCATAATATACATTATGTATACAAGAATGTGTCGTTTATAGGTATTAGATAGATATACAATACGACAACGTTATCTTTTTAATTAATATAAAAAATTTAATACATATACTACGTAGTACGGCACGTAAACCACATCAGGCATGTCTATTGTTCCGCAAGTTGCAGTATTGCGCACTCGGCTCGATGCGTAATTGTCCAATACAAGCGTTTGTTCCAGTCGCGCCACAGTAAAACCAGTACAGTACGTTATCTGGCGGCAGGTAAAAAAAATGCCTACTCTAGCCTACATACGTAGGGTTGTCCATATATTTAAGTTTTTTATTTACCGTTAGAATACCTACCAGTCTGTGTTCAGGGTCTGTGTTTCTGGATAGGTATAATCCGGGAGTATTCAAGCACAAGTGAATAGGTATCTTCTAGACAAGTATTTTCCACCACTGTCGATCGCGTCATGACTTTCCATCATTAGGACTACATGAGTTTACAACATTGACACCAATTAACATTCTGTATCGACTGCCGCGAAAAAAGTATAAAAAAAAGAGCAGTGCCACTTTGCTGTCAATTGTAGAACTAAAATTAATAGCGAGCACGCCAAGCACAAGCTTAATAGGTAGGCGAGATCCTACCTTGTCAACATAAATGACATCTATAAATGATATTTATGTTGATGAGACTGCGGTCTAACAAATCAATACGCTTTTTTATTTGTCATAGCAAAGTCTTATTATTCACAGTGTCATACAGTACACTGTGGTCATAGTGTGCGTGCTGTGCTGTGTGCGTACAGGTTCGCATACATACAAGCAGTGGTTGATACCGCTCTATGAAGATACCATACTTTTCTAATTGTACTATGGTAGGTATCACGGTACGTTTTACATGAGATAACCCACACGGTACACACTGGAGTATCAACGCTAGTTGTTTTTCCGTGTAAGTAGCTTTGTGTAGACTTTGCATAGTCCGCCTGGGGAGGCACCACACCTTTGCCAGTTATTCAACCGTGAAACAGTAGTGTGCAAACATTACTGTGTTTCGTTGAAGGGCAATGATACCAGCAAAACTATAGGGCAAGAGATTTAATATCTTGTATCTTTGGGTGCGCAGTGCTTTGCCATGCAGATTTTTGAAAAGTCAAAGTCAAGTCAAAGTCAAAATCATTTATTCAATTTAGGCATCAAAAACGCACTTATGTACGTCAATTTTTCATTATAATGTACTTTAAAGACTCTACCGCCGCGTTCCAAAATATATAGAGCCTACTGAGAAGAAGCGGCAAGAAACTCGGGGCCATTCTTTTTATATAAATGTTTACAATGTTTCTACTTAGGTTAGGTGAACTGTTTTAGTTTAGATTTCTGAATTATCATGGGTAATCATGAGGTTTCATATCAGACGAAATCACTCGTCTCGTCACAGTAGACAAAAAAGTAACAAGCTTGCAGCTTGGCAAAAGAACGCAATAAAATGGGTGCCGGTGTTTAACTATAGGCACATGAGACTTAACAACTAACGGCCGGTGCCAATAATCTATCTATCGCCGGTTTACCTTACTAGAGATAGATATTTGACACGGTTTGTATGGACGTTATGTCACATTTCTAACAGTAGTAAGGAAAACTGTGGATAGATAGATTATTGGGATTGGCCGTTAATGTCGCAGGGTTACGGACGCATTGCAGGTCATCAATTGTGCCGAAATGTATCAGTTATTATAGTCTAAGTTACTTACCAGCTAGATTACATACCAGCGAGCCTACATCGTTGATAGGATAAAATTATACAGTAGTTATCGTCAAAAGACAGCCTGCGATATAGCTATCGCGGCTGAGTCCATGCGGGAGACAAGATGCGATGGATGAAATTAGTTTGTCGTGACAAGTTTATCGTGGATAAATACGTAACCAAACTGCAGATTCAAAGGGCAATTTAGTTGCAACGCTTTGAACATTCGCATATAGCTAATGTTCCAACTCACATCTCATATCGGAAATGAATATATTGCTCAGTGCGAGGCGAGACGCAACCGCGAGCGTTCTGCCGTGCTATTCTCTAACAGCAAACATAGTTGAATCTTTGACAACATCCGTAAAACAAATGACGATATGACAAGAAACGTTGGAAAAACAACCTTGTGTACAAGGGCGATATCTCGTTAAGTTTTTGACATCGGTGAGCTCGTCGACGAGCGGATCAACGAATCAAATGAGAATCGCACGGCAGCACTCTCCTTGAAAAAGACCACCGGATGTGGTTGAGTGAATCCCTTTATTCATATTAAAAAAGTGTACAAACCTCGTTAGTTTTCATAATAAAATTTAATGCTATTGATTATTGAAGTCACAATAATTCTTTGTTAATTCTAGGAATCCTTATGTGATGGGAGTCGTAGACACACACAATAACATATCACAAGATCTAATATCAGAGAATAACCATTTCTAATCATATAAAAATATATCCCCAGTTCCAATATCAACTGGGACGGAACAAAAAAGCTTTTATAAAGCACCGGTTAGACCATGTCCATTTATAATTATATGTGATTGATTACAGTGCAGATCTGAGTGCGTAAAATAACGATAAAGAAGTTTAATTAACCTATGAACCTACCCTGATCAAATTAGTAACTACTTGTATTGTAAACTTAACCTTCCCTTTAGAAACCGTAGCTAGAATCCCTTTAGAACTAGTAAAGTGAGTGATCGAACGAGAGAACTAAATAATTGAATGAATGAACGAACCAAATGAGACGTGCCGCGAACAGAGTCAATTAGGAACAGATTGAGTTAGGTTCGGTTTGGGAATCGAAAGAGTCGGTTAGCAGTTCGATAAACAGTTCATCGGTTTGCTGATGGTGTATTTAGAACGAATTAGGGCACCTAATACTGTTTACTTTAGGGAAAGTTAATTAAAGATACAACATTCGTGTGTCTTTTCTAATGTTTTCTTATAACCTAGCTGATTTCAGTTGGAAATGATCGTCTATTCTTTTAGATTACTCTATTGTCCTAATACAATTCAGCTTTGAAGATACTACGATACTATGGCGATACTAATTGAATTGTAAGAACCGAAAGAAAATGGGTAACTAGAAGAGATTAAGCCATTGTCTGGTGATTTACTAAAGTTATATATTTTCTGGCTTTAAGCGCATTCACTCATGTCTGGAAATCAGACAGTCTTACGTGAAACTCTACGTATGCTCAAAATAGCCGCTATGTCAACCAGAGCTTTACGTCGTGTCCATTACAGAGCCATCTATAACTTTAAGCTTCAATTTCTGCGTGGCAGTGCACGTCTAAATAAAGTCAGTGAAGTGACAGTGGGCAGGCTACATAGCAACCAGAACAGATAGCCGATGGGTTGGGAATGTTCTGAAGTGGAGATCACGGAGCGGCAAGCGCAGCGTAGGTCGTCACCGACAAGATGGACTGACGATCTGACAAAGGTAGCAGGATAACGTTGGATGCAGGCCTCTTCCAACCGGTCCTTTTGGTAATTTCTGAGGGATAGGCCTCCCTCAGAAATTACCAATAGGACCGGTTCAGCAGTGGACGTTCTACGGCTGAAATGATGATGAAGATGATGAGTGCACGTCGCTCCGAGACATAGCTGTTTTATCCCATTCGGCCTGTAATTTCACTCGCTATAATGCCTCCAAACTCTAAAGCTGTAATGCTTACAAACTACATGCTACAGGAAGAAAATCCGGCATTCTGGTGGTACCCATCAAAGCGGACTCTTGTAATTTGAAAACTTCAATGAAATCCTGACAAAATTAAAGCTTGCTAAATGAGACAGATTAACTATCTATGGTAAAAAACTCACTCTGCCAGTAGCTTTACTGGAATAACTTTATTAAGCATTTAACGATTATATCGGCTATGAGGATGAGTAAATTATATCTTCCCAATGCGTGAGCCAATGGTTTGGCCAGTATATTGGCCGATGTGTAGAAGAATCTTTAGCCCTCTTCGTTCATTTGTAACCTACCAGCACATTTATTCCACTCGCGTGCATGTTTCTTTAAGAATGGGGAATGTACGAGTACATTACGCGCGTTGATTAGATCATATGTTACGTGCTGTACCAAGGCGTAACATTATGGTAGTTCAGGCTGTTTTGTTTGAACTTAATGTTAGCTATAGCCTTTAGAAAATAAGTTTAATGTGTGATTTCGTTGTATTCCGGGTCTAAAAGTCATAAACAGGGCGTGGTTTTTAGATAGTTGCAGACCGCTGTTTAAAGCATGTAACATACTTCCTCTACCGTGTATGTATATTAGAGATGCTTGTGTCCTAGTGAAACAAAAGCCTGTTTTTTTTTTAAAACGTGGACAAATTTTTACCCGCCAAAAAAGAGTGAAGTTTCTAAATGTACTATATCAACCACCTGCCCGTAAGGATTTATATAAAAGGAATGTGTACAATATGTGCATAACTCTATATAATTATTTACCAGATGAAATTAAGGCCTTGGATGGAAATCTGTTTAAAAATAAATTATCAGATTGGCTTCTTTCGAATTGTTTTTATAATGTACACGAATTTCGGGATTATTGTGTTCGACTTTTTTAGAAAGTATTAGATACAGAAAATTTGCACGTCTGCTAGCAGACAGAATACATTGTGTTCTAGCAAATAAATTATTTGATTTTGATTAACTTATAAACGCTACTTCATTTTAAATGACGGTATTTAGTACTGCATGCAGCAAAATTGTTCTGCGCCGTACTAAATGACGTTATTTAAATTGAGGCAGCGTTTATAAGTAAGGCCGTTAATGCGTTAATATATATTACGTTTCTAGCATCGTAATAATTAATTCAAAGATCTATAAGGATATTTATTAAGAAAGAACAACGTGCAAAGCGGAATTTGCATATTTTCTGAAATGATGCTTAACCCGTCCGCATCAGCGCAAAAAATAACAATAGATTTATGTATGAAACTTGCCTCGAATGAGGGTTGCTGATCCCAACAGATTAAAGCGTTTCTCAATGCGTTAATGCATCTATTTTCTGTAAAATTTAACTTAAATTAGAACATTTAACCGAGATTTTGTGTTAATCTTAGTTGTAACAGTGAATAGAAAAAAAATACACGTTACACAAACGTTCGCATGACACTATATAAATGCAAAAATTTGTGAGTGTGCGTGTTTATTCGTTATTATTATTAAGGTTTTTAGCCCTTATAAAGTTCTAAAGGATATACAGGATATACAATCAATCAATGACCTTCGGTTTGCCAACGATATTGTATTCATGACAGAATCCATGGAAGACCTCAGTACAATGCTCGAAGTCCTCCATCGAGTTTCCCAACGGGTAGGCCTTAAGATGGACATGGAACAAGACGAAAATTATGTCAAATGCCCACGTTCTGCCTACCCCAATATCAGTTGGGAACTTATTTCTCGAAGTTGTTGACGAATACATCTACCTGGGACAGACAGTCAAACTAGGCAGATCCAACTTCGAGAAAGAGGTCAATCGCCGAATCCAACTCGGCTGGGCAGCGTTCCGGAAACTTCGCGAAGTCTTCTCGTCAAAAATATCTCAGTGCCTCAAGACAAGAGTCTTCGTCCAATGTGTGTTACCAGTGATGACTTATGG
Source organism: Selenia dentaria (assembly GCA_917880725.1). Lineage (NCBI taxonomy): Eukaryota > Metazoa > Arthropoda > Insecta > Lepidoptera > Geometridae > Selenia > Selenia dentaria. Next base: position 30,037,651 of record OU862885.1, on the reverse strand, counting down.
CACTGAAACGTGGTCTCTTACTATGGGCCTCATAAGTAAGATCAAAATCGCACAACGAGCTATGGAGAGGGCTATGCCCGGGGTTTCTCTACGTAGTCGAATTAGAAATGAGGATATCCGTAGAAAAACGAAAGTCACCGACATAACCCAGAAGATTAGCCAGTTAAAGTGGCAGTGGGCAGGGCACATAGCACGCAGAACAGATGGCCGATGGGGCCGGAAGGTTCTGGAATGGAGACCACGGACCGGCAAGCGCAGCGTAGGTCGTCCACCGACAGGGTGGACAGACGACCTGATAAAGGTCGCAGAACTACGTTGGATGTAGGCCGCTTCCAACCGGTCCTTTAGGAAAAATTATGGGGTAGACATATGTTCAGCAGTGGACGTCTTACGGCTGAGACGATGATGATGATAAAGGAAAGTGCAATCTCCACTAGGGTAAAGTTGCAGAGCGTTGCTAGATTACATTTTCACTTGCTGTAAGCCGCTGCCTCACATGCGCTGAAATTATCTACAGAAACATGTTTTCTCTCTGCGCTACGATATGGGGATGTTTAAAAAGGTCGTAATAAAATTTCTTAGAGTTCGGCAGCGCGTTCGTTACGCCCTTGGTGTCTATAGGTAGTCAATCGTCTTTAGGTGTTTAACCACTTTCTATCACATGGGCCGCCTGCTTGTGGTGTTTCCTGGATAAAAGTACCCCAAAAATTTACCGGCTTATTCTCTAATTATCTATGTTAAAAACTTTGTCACATTGGTCCTTAGATTTCACTACAGACATCGAAATAAATCATGTTGTACACAAGTACGTGTTTCGATGCATATACGTTATGGAAACAACATATCTGCTTCTACAAAATGTCTAATGAGTAATTGATGGTTTGAACTACTATGAATCTAAGCTTCATACAGAAAGGCCAAACATTCCGACCGATAGATAAGCCCGCAATTGAGTCGAACAACGGAACACCCGACAGAGGAGAAAGAAGATCAAAATGAGATTTTCATTAGCAACGGTTCACTGACCGCGTATTATTTGAGTTTAAAATGGGACACTGAAGCTGAGCTGATAGGATAAGAAAGAATTCTTCGATGTGACATTTTATTGGTCTTTTTGCTCGCATTTGGTTGTAAACGTTTTATTACCTCAAGGAGGCTATAACATTCTGTAGGCCTATCATGAATCACTTGTGAGAAAGAAATTTGTAGCGTCAACGGAAACATATGAGTTGAATACAAATAATATGATATTTTTCGTATAGAGTCATATCGAACAGCTAATTTCAAGTCCTGTACAAAACAACATTTAGTTACAAACAGATAATTTAATCTAAGTACAAAGTTACTGATATAAAATAATTCTACCTATTACAATAAAACTAACTCGCTAAAATATTTCTAAATTATATATTTATATATATATATATATTACAGATAAAGACAGCATTTAAGTCCTTGTCTACGGGTAGAGTGCCCAAAAAGCTGGCAACTTTACCTCGTTGAACAGCCAGACTGATACGTTGTCCGAGGTAAGTACCAGCTCTTTGGTCACCTGTTATTTATTTGAGGTATCTGGACAGCTCCTTTACTAAACGCCGTGCTTCTGGACCCCAAGAACCAATAGTTTCAACCCCAAACGGAAGAAAAATATAATTATCTCCAAGACAAGCATATTTTCTCCGTTTGAGGTTTTTTTGCAGATTCTGCAGCAGCACCTGCCGTCCGTGAAGTCTGCCCGAGGTGAGAAGGCGCAAGTGTGTCAGCACATGTTGCGTTAAGGCAGTGTGTATTGAAATTCGTCCAGAACTGCGGCGGCAAGATAGAACATGATGACCCAAACGATCTACTTCACCTCCGCAGTAACACAGGTGGGGTTCAGTCCTGGAGATACCCAGACGCAGACCTACTGCTATGGAAAACTAGTGTTGTCTAGAAATGTTCCTATATTGATAGAAGGTATCGCCTGCAACCAGAAACCGGATTCGCATTTGCTTGCGGCAAGAAGACGGGCCTTATCATTAACAGATTAGTAACTTATTATTAACAGATAATTAAAACACAATATGACAATAATTTCATGAATAATTCCGTATTTTTCAGTAAAATTAAAAAACTATGTTAGTGTTATAATAAAACAAAAATTGTTTTAAAATTACTGTGCGCACCTCGCGGGGTCATTCGCGTATCAAATTACTATCCTATAGGAATATTATCCGGAATAAAAGTAAACTATGTGTTATGCTAAACCTAGCATGGCCGCGGCATTAACGGCAATGTTATTTATTTTTCGTAGGTGCCAACATTTTGTTCACCCGTCACCTATTATTTATTCTGTGAACATAAGTTCTGCAGATCCTTAAAATTTTATTTCTCATTCTTTGTTTTAGACGTTGATACGAGTAAAGTTTACTAGCACTAGCACAAAATAATTAATGGTAGATTAGTACTGGTACACCACCCTAGATGAGATAATTTTCCTTCTAAATTACGTAATTATAAATAAATATGGGGCCCACAAAAGTACTGGGATACTTAGTTCTGTTGCATATGTGGTTCGTAAGGAGAGTTTATACAAATTAAATCATATAGACAAAATTTATCTCAATTGTAAAATTTTACTGAACGTCAATTATGAGAGCCTTTTAACATACATTTATTCTTCTTCTTCTTTCTTCTTTGAGAGCCTCTTCACTACAGGGCTCTCGAATCTAAATAGCGAGCAGACTACGCAAAACTTTCAAAAACGACAATTTTCGTGCAATCGAGTTGCGATAACGCAGTTCAATAGCTAAGAGAATACAACCCTGGAGGTTGGCCGTCATTCTCCTAAACCCTTCTTTGTCCAGGGCAAGCCTGAACAGATCTTCAGCCCTTCTTATCCCGGCCCATTGTCGGATTTTGTAATCATCAAGCCACCACCACCACCAGCAATATCCGACATTTATTGTAATTTCATTTAATTTATGAACATAAATGAACATAATAACAGCCGTAGGCATGAACAAGTAAAAGTAATTACTTAAACGATTCTAATTCTATAGATTAAAGTATTTGCCTGAAGTGAGAACTATCAAAGGTTAGAATTATTAGCTGTGTAATAATCACCATTTCCTTTACTTAATACTTACCAATGAGAACACGTAAATATTTCTTATTTTGTTTTTGCAAAAGTGAAGTTGTATAAAAATTACATTCGCACACAAGTCTAAACTGTGAAGGATCTATTATGCTGTAAAAATTAAATGATAACAACCTAATACAAGTGTAAAAAAATTATATTCAATTTTGATACGGTTATACGCGTACTCAAAGCCACAAAGCCTCCGTACTAGCAAGAGAGAAGATATTTGTGCCCCGTAAAGTACGTGTGGCCATCGAGATCACCCGTCTCCCGAATTTTAACAGAGATCGTGGAGGGGCTCCTCCGCCACCCTGGACACCTATTCTTAATGCTACCTCAACTCTGAAAGTGCTAGGGAGTCTAGAGTATGACACAGTCAGCAGCAATCGCTACGGCACATTCGGCGATGACACAGATCACACTGACGAAGAAGATACACTACCAACACTCAGGCAATCTCCGTGCATACGGGAGATGACGCGGCGCACTACCAGTACCGAGCTCACCCCCTCACCACATACCGCACCCGGGCACGCGCACGCACTGCGGCTCTCGCGCCGGGCCGAGCGCGCTGCAGTGGTCGCCGCGATCTTGAAGCGTAAACTCTCTGAGGATGAGCATCGGACATGCCCGAAACCTAGCTCGATAACGTCGGCTAATTGCGTGAGTTAAGTCGGTTTTAAAATTAAATAAAAGTAAATGTTATTTGATTTTGGCGTGTTTGTGAGATTTGCCTATCAAATAGTATCACTAATATAATGTAAAATAGGAAATATGCAAGTATAGATGTATATTTGTAACTTTTTCACAACAAAACTACTAAACCTATTTCGCCGAAATTTCTACAGGATAAAACATATTCCATAGAATAGTCGTTTTCACCAAATTTTCGCAATGTACCTAATTGAATTAATATGGGATTTCAATTGAACCATAAATTTTGTAATTCTCTCTAATTGACTTTTGCCGAAATGTGTGAATTTTTGGGTCGAATTACTTCGTCTGCGGAATATGTGAGAGCGGTCTAAAACTAATTAATTACTTTTGGCAGACAACCGGTCTGGTTCTGGGTTGTTGGGTTGTAAATATTATTGTTATTATAATATAAGCATTTGATCTATAAGGAGACGGAGTTAAATAATCGTAAGGGGTGAACAAACCGAACTTAACAGGTGGTAGCCCACCTTTACAAGTGGCGTCTTGCTTGGTACCACCACAGTGCCAGATATCCGGCCACGAACCAATAGTGCGCAAGCATTACTGTATTAGGGTGTGAAGAGTACTATAGCAAGTTAAATTCCTGTGCGAATGAGACTTAAAATGAATGTCTTGTTGTGTCGAGCAAAATGCAATGCCAAGCAAACTTGCAACTGACCATCGGGCGCACAACCTATAGTCACGTATAAGCATAGCATAATCAGCCCGTTGTTTCTACTGCTGAAAAAACGGGCCCTCATGTCAGATACAGGATTGTGGACCATAATCCAACATGAGAGCCCAGTGTGTGTTGGTAGATACTTTCGTAGTCAGCCCAAATTAAAATTTTCAGATTGCCAGATGATTCAGAAATATTCCTACATGGCCTATCGATTGTTGTTCACAATAACAGAGACCAAAAGAGCCTTCCTATGAGGAAGATTGTTAATGCCACTATCTCTCCCATATCCAAGTAGCGGCCACAGCAAAGTTATCAACCAGATTCCAAAAAAGGAGGAGGTTCTCAAGTCGACGCGTATATTTTTTTAAACAATACTTTTTATAGACTAGTCTGATTTTGATAATTATAGTTTATAGAGTATACTTCCAAGGTGCTCAATACAGTCTTTTCGTCCCGTATCTTGGGCACTCAACTACCACCTACAGAACGGTCTCATCGGTTTGTCCGTCGCACACACAGGAGAATGATTAAGCTAACTTAAACCTGTGGAGGTACGACTTGAAACCACCGTGCCCCGTGAGTATTTGAGCTCTCAAGTTGCAGATTCTAATCTTGCTTAAGGTTCTATAGGTCGCCCTAATGCATAGGAAGAATATCTTTGTTGCAGCGCCAGTGGTTGTCGTCTCGTATTGTTGCTGCCATCTGTCAATGATGTTGTTTCTGGTGGAGTGCTTAACAAAGGTCATAGACGGAGGCCTGATGGCTCTTCAGGGCAGCAAGTTTGACCAACTCATCCGCTCGCTCATTTCCAGAAAAGCCTGCATGAGCCCGTATCCAAAATAGCTCCGCGGCACTCCAACACAGATTCACAGAGAAGGATCTTAATTTTACCTCGACATTTTTCATGGTGTTATTGTGCCTCCTACTCTACCTTCCATCTTGCTACGGTCTGTGTAGATTGCCGGGTAGATACGTGCCATAATCTCAATGTAGGCTTCGTCCATGACTGTACCTAACGGTATGGCTTTACGCAAGGCTGGGTGTGGCAGGTCAAACAGGCTTATTCTTTCTTGGAGCTGCTTTCCTGGAAAAGATTAAATTGTCTTGATAGCCTTAATGTAATATCTGGCTCGCAGTTCAGTTGCTCTGAATGCCAGAGGAAAAATTCTCGCCAGAGTTACACTTGCAGCCAACGAAGTTGTCGTGTGAGACTTGGAGATACGAATCGCGAATAGGCGGTTGACGCGGTCAAGTTTGGTTCTTATTACATGTTTATCTACTTCATCCGCCCAGGCATTCTTTGTCAAAAAAATGGGGCCACAAGTGGAGCCTTGTATGTACCCCTTGCTCATCTTTTTCTCCGTTTCTCATCCGCTGTAGTGTAGGAGTATGGTCCGTTCCTCTAAGTAGCTCCGCAGTAGTTTTATGATTGTCTTGTCAACTTTTTTTGGTATTGCTGGCCAGATGATTCAGAAATATTCCTACATGGCCTATCGATTGTTGTTCACAATAACAGTGACCAAAAGAGCCTTCCCAAGAGGAAGTTTGTTAATGCCACTAGCTCACCCATATCCAAGTAGCGGCCACAGCAAAGTTATCAACCAGATTCCAAAAAAGGAGGAGGTTCTCAGCCGACGCGTATATTTTTTTTAACATAACTTTTTATAGACTAGTCTGATTTTGATAATTATAGTTTGTAGAGTATACTTCCAAGGTGCTCAATACAGTCTTTTCCTACCGTATCTTAGGCACTCAACTACCACCTACAGAACGGTCTCATCGGTTTGTCCGTCGCACACACAGGAGGGTGATTAAGCTAACTTAAACCTGTGGAGGTACGACTTGAAACCACCGTGCCCCGTGAGTATTTGAGCTCTCAAGTTGTGAATTCTAATCTTGCTTAAGGTTCTATAGGCCGCTCTAACGCATAGGAAGAATCTCTTTGTTACAGCGCCAGTGGTTGTCGTCTCGTATTGTTGCTGCCATCTGTCAATGATGTTGTTTCTGGTGGAGTGCTTAACAAAGGACAAGGGGAAAGAGTCATAGACGGAGGCCTGATGGCTCTTCAGGGCAGCAAGTTTGACCAACTCATCCGCTCGCTCATTTCCAGAAAAGCCTGCATGAGCCCGTATCCAAAATAGCTCCGCGGCACTTCAACAGAGATTCACGGAGAAGGAGGGTCCTTAATTTTACCTCGACATTTTTCATGGTGTTATTGCGCCTCCTACTCTACCTTCCATCTTGCTACCGTCTGTGTAGATTGCCGGGTAGATACGTGCCATGATCTCAATGTAGGCTTCGTTCGTGACTGTACCTAACGGTATGGCTTTACGCAAGGCTGGGTGTGGCAGGTTAAACGGGCTTTTTCTTTCTTGGAGCTGCTTTCCTAGAAAAGATTCAATTGTCTTGATAGCTTTAATGTAATATCTGGCTCGCAGTTCAGTTGCTCTGAATGCCAGAGGAAAAATTCTCGCCAGAGTTACACTTGCAGGCAACGAAGTTGTCGTGTGAGACTTGGAGATACGAATCGCGAATAGGCGGTTGACGCGGTCAAGTTTGGTTCTTATTACATGTTTATCTACTTCATCCGCCCAGGCATTCTTTGTCAAAAAAATGGGGCCACAAGTGGAGCCTTGTATGTACCCCTTGCTCATCTTTTTCTCCGTTTCTCATCCGCTGTAGTGTAGGAGTATGGTCCGTTCCTCTAAGTAGCTCCGCAGTAGTTTTATGATTGTCTTGTCAACTTTTTTTGGTATTGCTGGCCAGATGATTCAGAAATATTCCTACATGGCCTATCGATTGTTGTTCACAATAACAGTGACCAAAAGAGCCTTCCCAAGAGGAAGTTTGTTAATGCCACTAGCTCACCCATATCCAAGTAGCGGCCACAGCAAAGTTATCAACCAGATTCCAAAAAAGGAGGAGGTTCTCAGCCGACGCGTATATTTTTTTTAACATAACTTTTTATAGACTAGTCTGATTTTGATAATTATAGTTTGTAGAGTATACTTCCAAGGTGCTCAATACAGTCTTTTCCTACCGTATCTTAGGCACTCAACTACCACCTACAGAACGGTCTCATCGGTTTGTCCGTCGCACACACAGGAGGGTGATTAAGCTAACTTAAACCTGTGGAGGTACGACTTGAAACCACCGTGCCCCGTGAGTATTTGAGCTCTCAAGTTGTGAATTCTAATCTTGCTTAAGGTTCTATAGGCCGCTCTAACGCATAGGAAGAATCTCTTTGTTACAGCGCCAGTGGTTGTCGTCTCGTATTGTTGCTGCCATCTGTCAATGATGTTGTTTCTGGTGGAGTGCTTAACAAAGGACAAGGGGAAAGAGTCATAGACGGAGGCCTGATGGCTCTTCAGGGCAGCAAGTTTGACCAACTCATCCGCTCGCTCATTTCCAGAAAAGCCTGCATGAGCCCGTATCCAAAATAGCTCCGCGGCACTTCAACAGAGATTCACGGAGAAGGAGGGTCCTTAATTTTACCTCGACATTTTTCATGGTGTTATTGCGCCTCCTACTCTACCTTCCATCTTGCTACCGTCTGTGTAGATTGCCGGGTAGATACGTGCCATGATCTCAATGTAGGCTTCGTTCGTGACTGTACCTAACGGTATGGCTTTACGCAAGGCTGGGTGTGGCAGGTTAAACGGGCTTTTTCTTTCTTGGAGCTGCTTTCCTAGAAAAGATTCAATTGTCTTGATAGCTTTAATGTAATATCTGGCTCGCAGTTCAGTTGCTCTGAATGCCAGAGGAAAAATTCTCGCCAGAGTTACACTTGCAGGCAACGAAGTTGTCGTGTGAGACTTGGAGATACGAATCGCGAATAGGCGGTTGACGCGGTCAAGTTTGGTTCTTATTACATGTTTATCTACTTCATCCGCCCAGGCATTCTTTGTCAAAAAAATGGGGCCACAAGTGGAGCCTTGTATGTACCCCTTGCTCATCTTTTTCTCCGTTTCTCATCCGCTGTAGTGTAGGAGTATGGTCCGTTCCTCTAAGTAGCTCCGCAGTAGTTTTATGATTGTCTTGTCAACTTTTTTTGGTATTGCTGGCCAGATGATTCAGAAATATTCCTACATGGCCTATCGATTGTTGTTCACAATAACAGTGACCAAAAGAGCCTTCCCAAGAGGAAGTTTGTTAATGCCACTAGCTCACCCATATCCAAGTAGCGGCCACAGCAAAGTTATCAACCAGATTCCAAAAAAGGAGGAGGTTCTCAGCCGACGCGTATATTTTTTTTAACATAACTTTTTATAGACTAGTCTGATTTTGATAATTATAGTTTGTAGAGTATACTTCCAAGGTGCTCAATACAGTCTTTTCCTCCCGTATCTTAGGCACTCAACTACCACCTACAGAACGGTCTCATCGGTTTGTCCGTCGCACACACAGGAGGGTGATTAAGCTAACTTAAACCTGTGGAGGTACGACTTGAAACCACCGTGCCCCGTGAGTATTTGAGCTCTCAAGTTGTGAATTCTAATCTTGCTTAAGGTTCTATAGGCCGCTCTAACGCATAGGAAGAATCTCTTTGTTACAGCGCCAGTGGTTGTCGTCTCGTATTGTTTCTGCCATCTGTCAATGATGTTGTTTCTGGTGGAGTGCTTAACAAAGGACAAGGGGAAAGAGTCATAGACGGAGGCCTGATGGCTCTTCAGGGCAGCAAGTTTGACCAACTCATCCGCTCGCTCATTTCCAGAAAAGCCTGCATGAGCCCGTATCCAAAATAGCTCCGCGGCACTTCAACAGAGATTCACGGAGAAGGAGGGTCCTTAATTTTACCTCGACATTTTTCATGGTGTTATTGCGCCTCCTACTCTACCTTCCATCTTGCTACCGTCTGTGTAGATTGCCGGGTAGATACGTGCCATGATCTCAATGTAGGCTTCGTTCGTGACTGTACCTAACGGTATGGCTTTACGCAAGGCTGGGTGTGGCAGGTTAAACGGGCTTATTCTTTCTTGGAGCTGCTTTCCAAGAAAAGATTCAATTGTCTTGATAGCTTTAATGTAATATCTGGCTCGCAGTTCAGTTGCTCTGAATGCCAGAGGAAAAATTCTCGCCAGAGTTACACTTGCAGCCAACGAAGTTGTCGTGTGAGACTTGGAGATACGAATCACGAATAGGCGGTTGACGCGGTCATGTTTGGTTCTTATTACATGTTTATCTACTTCATCCGCCCAGGCATTCTTTGTCAAAAAAAATGGGGCCACAAATGGAGCCTTGTATGCACCCCTTGCTCATCTTTTTCTCCGTTTCTCATCCGCTGTAATGAAGGAGTATGGTCCGTTCCTCTAAGTAGCTCCGCAGTAGTTTTATGATTGTCTTGTCAACTTTTTTTGGTATTGCTGGTTTATGATTCCCGGCCACCAAGCCGAGTCGAACGCTCCCTGGATGTCGAGTGAGATGACCGCAACCAGTTTATTTTTGATAAGGCCTGTTCTGATCTAGGATTGTGCATCACAAATGGCGTTCTCAGTGCTAATTTGTGCTGTGAACCCATACTGCCTAGCACTTAGCTTACGCTCAGAACCCAGCTGTCATTGAAGTCTTCGGGTTATCATCTTTTCTAAGACCTTCGCCAGTACTGGCGATAATCCAATTAGGACGGTAAGCTCTAGGCGATGTAGGGTCTTTGCCAGGCTTAGATATCATTTTTATATACGCTATTTACCACCGTCTTGGAAAGTATGAGAGTCTCAGGTAACGGCGCTAATGTTTTGACTTCATTCTTTTTCTTCTCGAGGTCGGCATTTCTCCAAGGGGATCCCTTCATCTTAACCTCAGAGATCTGTGGTATTGCGTCCTAGCAGGCACCACAGATAGCTTGCCCTAATGCAGCTATATCGGCGTCTAGTCTATCCGCTGTATCACCCGCAGATCCGGGGGCTGGTAATTGTATCTGATCTGTTGCTCCTGTGACGGATCGTCTGACCTGCCTCCATTTTGCCTTCTTAGAATTCAAGACCCTGGTGTGGTTCCTATCGATGATCTTCTGTCCAAGGTTAGTAAAAATCGTATAGCTTTGTGGTCATAATGCATTACAAAAGCAGCGTCCACTCTCCAATTATTAGCTCGGTGCAGGATGCCCGCCGAGCAAGCAGTAACGTCTATAATACTGGAGTAAAGGCGATCCCTTCGATGATGATAGAAGGTTGATGTGGCCTTCATTTAAGATTTCACTATTTAACTGCGCAAGAATTTCCATAAAACTCTCCCCCCTTTCGTCCTCCGTCTCGCACCCCCACCAAGGGCTGGCGGCGTTGGTGTCTCTTCCAATAATGAGTTCTCAGCATCCAGTTCAGTGAGGGCACTTCGTAATTCAGTCAAAGTCAGTCAGTAAATAAGTCGGGACTCTACGTAGAGTCAGAGATTTCTGGAAATTTTCCTAACTGTGTATTTTTTTTAGTAGGAGCACGTGGCTTTGACGTGTTTCACTAAGAAGCTACTGCGCGCGAAAAAACCTATTATCACAATATTGTGCGCATGGTTATTTTTAGTCTTGAAGTCGGTTCCATTTTTTGGTATTTTTTAATACTATTTTTGCCTATATTATTGCATTCGCAGTCGACCGTACAACTCTAATAACAAATATTTACACATATGTCCTCCTCTCCCAAATACAATATCACAAACATCCAAGCCCCGAGAATCAACAGTTCTGCTCATCACACAGATCTGGTCAGAGATCGAATCTGGAAAAGCAGTTTACTAGCTATTAAGCTAACAGCATTTTTTGTGCTTGACCCCATTTATGCCCTGAATAATATGCCGTTCATCTTGATGAAATATGCGAACGGGGTGGTGGACGAAAACTAGTTAATTATAAAAGCGGTCGGCGCTTCGCATGTATGGCGTTAGTAGTAAATTATGAACAGTAATTTACCATCGTACAATGTACAGGTTTGTATCCAGGGTCTGGATTTTTGTGTTTTAACACAATTGATATGTACAGGATATTTGGTGCATGGACCGACAGGATTTTTTGGGGGTTTGGGGGGGTAATGCGCTAGTTTTGACCGATAGATCCTATGTCCTAACACACAATACAATGTAATTGTATCAAATAATAATTTATTTAGAATAAGGATACATTGCAAATTTTTTTTTTTTTGTCCCGGGGAAATCCTTTATGGATACCACCTACCACGGGGAGGTAGGTGGTTATGTGGGAGTCCGTATACCCACCAAAACCCCGGGGTGTTCCGTCACTGCGGCCCTCGGCGGGAACGCGGGACAGATTTTCCACACGACCGCGAACCCGCCGCGGCTGTCCGTTACCGGACCCTTCTCTTCGCGGCACGCCAGAACACATGGCGCGCCGCAACTACCTCGGAGACCAAACCCGCCAACAATGAGCGCCAGACTTCCCCGTGTCTGGACGCCCGTGGTCTCCCTGCGGTGGGTCGGATACGTAGCCCCACCGCCTGCTACGTCAGCCACAGGGGATAATCCCCAGCGACCCCACCTCCTCGAGTCTGCGCCGAGCGCCCGGACCCTACCTCCTCGAGCCTGCACCAAAGTGCCCGGGCCCCCTCCTCTAGCCTGCGCCAAAGCGCCCGGGCCCCACCTCCTCGAGCCTGCACCAAAGTGCCCGGGGCCCCCACCTCGAGCCTGCGCCAAAGCGCCCGGACCCCGCCACTCCTATGTGGACTTGTCGGCCAAAGCCCATAGGAGCGGCCCCGCCTGAGCCGGCCAGCGCACCCCAACGCCGGCGCGGCCCCTGGGTTCCTCTTGGCTTCACCGTGGTACTCCAAGCCACGGCTACTGAGCCCCCCCGCCACGTCAATGCGGGAACCCTTCGGGGGGGACATTGCAAAATACTAGCATAAGTTATTTTGTGGTATTACAACACAAACTAAAAAGTTATGACGGTATAAAGGCAAGCTTCCGGGTGATTTAAAAAAACACTAAAAAATAACATATCTAAACTACCGCGACACTTAGGACATAGGATCGCATAAATAAACCCCCTCCCCCCCCCAAGGTGCAAAGATGACAAGAATTCAAAATATTTTTTTTTTTTTTTTTTCTAGACTCAAGTTGGACCAGTGCTGTGTCAGAAACACCGAAACATGCTATTTGATTTCTCTAATTTTCTTTGTAATTCCACACTACTACAGTACTCTGTATAGTAACACACAAGTTGCGTTACTATACACACTCTTCAAAGGGAAATGATTTAACTGCTTCTCCCTACGGAGTAAGCCTACAGCGCTTTTCCCCATTCGTCACCTTCCCTTCGTCCATCTCTGCCGTTGTGGGGAATTGCAGAACATTATAGTGAAAAATTAAACAGCTAAGCGTTGCAGCTGGCAGAAGTTAAATTACTTAGTCATTTTCAGATGAAATATTTTTTACCGTACAGAAATATCATTGTGGTAATTGATCTACGAAGAAATAATGTCAGGAAGCATAACTCAGAACAAATTCCACATAAAAAGTGGTCCTTCAAACCAAAACGACGTATGATTCCAAATACGAATTACTTCCGAGGTTACAAATAGACATGTTCGGTGATTGGTTTAAATTTCAGAAGGAAAGCAGGGATTGGTCCACGCGCGTGCTGCAACGTCTAGTATGACAGCTGAGTCATAGCGGCGTGAACGATGTTATTGATTTAGCACGACTTTTATTGGGTCAATTTTTGCGGTTACTCTTCCTGATATTATATCTTCGTAGTAGTCGATTAACCAATGTTGAAGCTGTGAATTATTGTTAATAAGTTATCGTAAAAAAGCATGTTTGTGCCTGCTTGTAATACGAATATCTTCGTAATAAACTCGCTCACTTTAACACTTAGCAGAATCTTCTTAAGTGTCTTAGTGTACACATCCCATCCCGTTTAAACAACGGGACCCAAACGCATCAATATTTTGCGGTCTTACGTAAACCCCGGTTCTTATTAAAATTCGAGCCAAACACCAAAGAATGTAAATACCGTCTAAAGCCCAGTTTACCATACTTTTTTATGAATAATTCTTGAATTTTACCACCGACGAATGTATGTTAATCTTCTTTTTGGCCTGTATAATGTGCAGAACTCCTGGCGAAGTTAAAACGTCCGGAACAGAGTGTTTTCATTAATTTCTTGTTTTTGCAAAAAATGTTTACTACACCTGCAGTTGTAAGGGTTGGTTAAAACAGCAACAGTTTTTTAAATGTTGCTGATATCTGGCACTTTCAGTATTTCAAATGAGGATTGGAATGGAAACACTGGCTGAGATTTTTGTTTGTGTCTGTTCTATATTTATTATACCAGTTAGTTTTCAGGTATGTTCTGATAAAAGTTCGTGTATTATTTAACAAACGTTTAATGGCATTTAGAGAAAATCTTTAAGAAAACATAGTAGAGTTGATTAGCAAAGATATTTAGCTCGTATTGCATTTGGACACTCATATCCCATCAATAAATACATAAACCTGGAATATTTAAATATTTATATGAATAGAATCAACTTATTTAAAAAATATTAATATATAACTTATTGTATATAAAAACATTTTTGATCAAACGAACACAATAATCCTACAACTCAAAAATATTGACAGAAATATAACAGGAAAATAGTAAATACTTATGAAATGTCGAGAGCTCACAATAAATACAATACATGGCAAAATGTCCCGTTTCTAAAGTTAATTCTTGCATTAGTGACCATGTCAGTTTAAACACTAGTAAATAAGAATATAAATACTAATAATAATAATAATATAATTATTAATGACCATGTCAGTTTAAACACTAGTAAATAAGAATATAAATACTACTCGCAAAAAAGTTAAGGTATAGGTCACATAAATAAAACAAAAATTGACAGAAGAACAGAGAGCAAAAAAGGCACTCAATATACTTTGGAATAAACTACACACACGTGTATTTTTGCCGAGACTCCCTTAGGTATTTCGGAAACACGAATAGTTTTTTCCCTTTACATCTGACAAGAATATACAATCTTTGTGCATTAGTGAACGTAGGTGCCATGACAATGGACTTGTATATTTATGTTGTGAGTGACGTTAGTTTAAAGATCTTTTTTAAAAAATACGAGTCAAAAGTCGACTTACTTTCCTCACGAATCTTTCATCAAAACGCTCATCAAGGGAAAAGGAAGGCTTAGACTGGTGTGTTATAGGTTCAACCCCCACAAAGAAAAATGAACAGTAAAAATCACCGCCAAGAAGCAATGTGATTGAATTATATGAATGAATTAGAAGAAGCACATTTAATTTATTTTTATTTAGAAACAAGTGAAAAAAAATTATATAAAAATAGAACCGACTTCTACACTAAAAAGTGTGAAAAAACTTGTTGAAGTCGGTATTATGATAGTTCGAAAGTACCTCTTATCGCAATATTGCGTGCATGGTACCAACTTCTAAAAGTTATTTCACACTTTTTAGTGTAGAAGTCGGTTCTATTTTTTGATTAAAAAAATGTTTCATCTTTTTTAGTGACCTCTACTACGGGATACGCCGTCAATGATAACATCATTAAGATAAATCAATACGTTCAGTTTTTGGAGTGTAACTGAAAATGTGCTTGACCTAATTTGATGAAATTTATATGGGGCCACCACGAAAGTATACTCTATCAAACAAAAGAAGGATCATCAAAATCAGTTCATAAACGATGAAGTTATCCGCGAACACACATAAATATATATATATATAATTGAGAAACCTCCTCCTTTTTTGAAGTCGGTTGAAATAACGAAACAATAAGTTCGATGAAGAGGCAAGGAGATCGAAATCTTATCCCACAGTTTCTAGCAAGAGCGCTTTATTGAAGTTCATACAATAAACATACTTTAAAACTTTAAAGAAAACCAATGACTCTGAAAAATCTAAAAGTTTACGTTCTGGTTTAGGTTATAACCAAAGACTTTCTTGTGGAATGCAACTTTGGTCATCTTGATTCTTCAATTACTTCAAAATAATAAGAAAGTGGGGGTTGAGTTGTTTCATCGAAATCAGTCCTTATAGTTTACTTATGATTGACCGTGTTTTACAAAAAAATTACAGCCGCGGAAAGATATCTTCTGGCTTTCTATGTCTCAACTACTCAATAGTTTTAGATTACTGCTAGGATGGACCATGACCAGGTATGTTTTTGCATGAAAACTAAGGGAAGTTATTATTAGGTATCACATTGGTACCAATATGGATTTATTGGTCTTACTTAACTTCGCCTCTGCTATGCCAACTTTTGTAAAAGACAAAGTTACATTACGCACAGTACTTAATGTAACATTTATGTAGCAATATTCGAGAAACACTTTATAAAGTTTTTACAAAAACAAAAAAAAAAATTGTTGTATGTGTTGTATTTTCTACCGACTTCCAAAAAGGCGGAGGTACTCAGTGCGACTGTATTTGTTTTTTTATGTTTGTTACCTCATAACTTTCCACTGGGTGCACCGATTCTCAATTCTTTTGTGATGGCTGGTGCTTACCGTGTGACCCTATTTAAATTTCAAATTCGGTTCAGTAGTTTTTGAGTTACACTCCAAGAACTGAATAGAATGGAAGACGGTATAAAAAATTTCAAATTGTACTTGTCT
Source organism: Selenia dentaria (assembly GCA_917880725.1). NCBI lineage: Eukaryota > Metazoa > Arthropoda > Insecta > Lepidoptera > Geometridae > Selenia > Selenia dentaria. The sequence continues at coordinate 30,021,573 of OU862885.1, read as the reverse complement.
TTTATTTATTGCACTTTTTTATGATGACACAGTCACAAGATTAAGGTTAAGGCTCCGTCCCCGCAAGACGGTAAGTCAATTAGAGAGTTAAAATTCGATGCTTGGACCAGATTTTCGGTGGCCTAGTTGGTCAATGGCGTCTGACACGGAGAGTCAGAAGACGCGGGTTCGAATCCCGTCCGAGGATGGAATTTTACTCTCTATAAATTCCAATGATTAAGGTTAAGCTAAAAAGGTTTGGTCTATTACTATCTCATACCAAAAGGTCCGTCCTATTCGAATCTATAATCTTTACAACAAAAATAAAGCGCTCGTGTTTACAAAGCACTTGCCCTGCAACCGATTTCGGTCCTATTTAAACAAATAAATACACTTCCCTACATCGTTTGCGCAATCCCTTTACAAACAGTTGCTAAAACATGTTAGTTTAAACTTATCTAGCCATAGATTCGCAATAGTGCGTGACACTACATTGCGGTGTACGTGAGTAGCGTGATAGTGCGTACACTTGGCGTAATATTCTTATGTATATGGGGCTTATCCCGCAAACCCCGCCGGCCTTTCTGCGGGATACGACGGAAGCATACTAATCCAAGGATAAGAGGCTGCATCTTAGAGATATTTTACTGTAATGTTGTGAAAGTTGGGGCGGGAAATGAAAAGAAAATAAATCCAAAAATATCAAAGGGAATGGACTTAAGACTCTTTGAAATAATATCGCGGAATACGCTTCATCAAACATAGACGCATAAATTGTTTTTTTTTTATTATTAAATTATAGAATTGATATTGTCTTTGTTGATGGAGTAAATAAGAGAATATAAGACATCTGCTACTATATATATCGTACCCGCAATAAGTATGTTTTATTTAATGCTGACGAAATTATTGAAATAAAAAAGGTTTAAACATATTACATAACCTGTTTTCGCATATAATACGCTCTATTATTTATTACCAATCTAGCTACAAGTTCGTTTGGTTTTGCATCTCTCAATTCTACATTGATAAGTGTCCCGACAACATGGCACGGAACGCTTAGAAAAAAACCAAAACATACTGTGAAACATGCAAACCCATACATTGTCTCGGTCTTTTTTAACAGGCCGTTACCACGTTCGCAATGGCGCCTAATAAATCAAAACCCGTTTTGGAAAAACCAGAAACGTTGGCACAAAACATTCCTACATCTTTGCCAACTCGCTGGAAATAGCCCCGCGTTGTGCGCCATATATTTATTTGTCTGACAGTACATACCCTTGCCGGAAGTGGGGGAAATGTGAACGGATATCGATTCTGTGCTCCGTCTATTCGATACATCGAATGTTCGTGTCATCGAAACTATCGATTTGGATTGTGCAAATATGAATGTTTATTCTATGCAAATGTTTATATGTCGTCATCATATTCTATGTGATGCGCGTAGAAATTTTATCTTTAGCGATTTGAATAAATTGGTCAAGCGTGAGCTTAAGCCCGGCCATTCAAAGTTCCGTATCAGTGTTTCTTAAACAGAACAATTCGCAACCCTCCGCATGCTGGTAATTGCGACACATGAAGGAATTTCCTCTATGTTGCGACATAGAAGGTGCGTTCGTTTAGCTTATGAGGGCATTGGTGGCGTTGTCATTGATGGCTCTTTTGTTAAAGCGTTCGTAAAGCTCAAAAACGTTATTGTTGCCACTTTTACTCACACCCTATTCGAACGCTCAACTGAGCATAAGACCTAAAATCACATGATTATTCTGTCAAATACATAGCTATCAAAAAACGATCACAAACAACCATGTTCCGAACGTGGGTCAACAATCCTCTTTTTTAGCATAGCCGAACGCTGAACAAAAAGAGACATGAACGACATTTTCACCCACATATTCCCAATTCGAACGCCCCTTGTGAGCGTTTTTAGCGTTATTTTCGCTAAAAACGATCACAAATAGCCTATTCGAACGCACTAAGGGTCTGCATGACAATAAAACTCACCTCGTAAGTTGTTGAGTCAAGTTGATTGAAATTTTATTGTATTTTGCATTTATATTATAAGAGCAGGTCTCATTGGAGTACACCGATAGGGGAAGTGTGATGAGTGGTGACCTCAAACTAAAAGACGACCCGTAGATAGCCTGTCCACACTCTACTTCACTTAGTGGACCGATGAATAATCAGAATCGTGGAGAGCCAATAAATGCAATTGGAAAATAGCAGTTTTGCCGTTTAAAGGGGACAACCAAACAGTGAACGGCTTTTGGATGATGAGTTTCAATTTGCAAAAACGTAATTTTCCAGGTGTTGCAAGTACGAACCGTTTGAAACAAGTGATACAAATAGATAGATAAATAGTTATATAATACTTTATTGTTACACACAAAAGATTACAATATCAGAACTTAAATATAAGAAAACAAAAATAGTATCACAATGGGCGGCCATATCAATAAAAGCAATTGCTTCCATATATATGGGATGTAACGTAAAAAAAATGTAGAGATAGGCGCGTTGCTAAAACATTTGCAAACATGGCAATAATAATAGGATAAATAAATAATAGCATAAAGAGAGAAAACAAAAGAGATTTGACAATACGTATTATTGTAATATTATATCATTACCATGATTGTACTCAATAAGTGGCATACCTAATAATACAAAATGCAAAATCAGTAAGTACACGAAATACGAAAATAATAAATATATACAATTATATACATAATATATATATGTATATACATCTGTAGTTCAAAGTCGCACAACGAGCTATGGAGAGGGCTATGCTCGGGGTTTCTCTAAGTGATCGAATCAGAAATGAGGAGATCCGTAGAAGAACGAAAGTCACCGACATAGCTCAGAAGTTTAGCCAGTTGAAGTGACAGTGGGCAGGGCACATAGCACGCAGAGCAGATGGCCGATGGGGCCGAAAGGTTCTAGAGTGGAGACGACGGACCGGCAAGCGCAGCGTAAGTCGTCCGCCGATACGGTGGACAGACGACCTGAGGAAGGTCGCAGGACGACTTTGGATGCAGGCCGCTTCCAAACCGGTCCTTTTGGAAAATCATGGGGGTTCAGCAGTGGACGTCCTACGGCTGAGATGATGATGATGATGATGATGTATATACATAAGCTTTAAATCACATAAAAGACAATGCAAACGTGCAGTGCAGTATTAAAAGTGTAGACAGAATTGTTTTACTTGATCCTTAAATATGTTAAGAGATGTTGCACGTCTAATTGAAACAGGTAAGGAATTTCACAGGCACAGGGTGGCTTGGACAGTAAATGAACCATTGTAAAATGTAGTGGTATGTGGAGGGATCGTAAGGACAAGATTTTCTGATGACCTTAATGAGTGTGAAGAACAGTTAAGGAAGTTAAAATGTTCTTTGAGATAGCGCGGATATGAAGGCTTAAACAAAATATTGTATAGAAGGCAAAGAATGTGGGTATTCCGGCGAAGACGTATGGGGAGCCACTTAAGCTTATTATGGAATTGAGACTAGAGACATGATAATATTTGCGCAAACCAAATATATACAAACATATCTAAAATACCTACAAAGTTAGTGACGGAACCCTAAAGATGGAATGGAGATGGATTTGAACTTGTATTTTCAATATTCGAACGAGTCTCCGAGTCCGTTGTTTGGATTAAATGAAAAGATTGGATTTTCCTTCGATATTCAACATCGGAAATAGAACAGATCTGTTCAGAGTTCTGCTTAATTTTTGCTTTGTACAAGCGTACTTTACTTCTCATACAAGTACAATTTGAAAAATTTAATACCGACTTCCATTCTATTCAGTTATCGGAGTGTATCTCAAAAACAACTGGACCACAAAATAAATGTGACCACACGGAAAGCACCAGCTTTCAAACAAAACAAAAATAATTTTGAGAATCAGTTCATCCAGTAGAAAGTTTAATACAATTTTTTTAAGAAGTCGGTAGAAAAGGTGAACTATCATGAAACTTTAGAAAGAAAAGGAAAGTTAGAAAATATGTTACATACTCAGTAGAACTTATACCGATAGGTGAAGCGTTAACGTATCTTCAAATTATTAAGATCAATATCATTATTCGGTCGGAGGTTACGTATAAACCTATAATGTTATATCGTTTCTGTATTCTTCGTAGAAATTATATACTTACAATTGGTGTACCCTAACAATAAATGCTAGAACGTAATAACTAGAGATTATGTACTCGTCTTGTCAGGTGTTTGAGTTTATTAACAGTTTGAAGACAATTATATCGTAAGGAATAGATAATTGCTTAAATTATCATACACTGTATAGCCAGGAAGGACTCACCTTATAAGAGATGCTATGACCTAAGATTAACATAGAAGGTGAATTCAACAATGGTGATCCTATAATTTGATTTGGTGCAAGACAAATCTATCGATTCATGATAGAGTCCAGATTTTGTTTAACAACATTCACACAAGGTCTTCAGGTTCCTAAATAGACAGGGCCTTTATTATGGTAACCTGATGTTTGATATACCTACACACCCGGACATAGGTCAAACAGACATGTTAATGCACACAATTGTTTGACCTGTATGTTTGTTCATGTAAGAAATATCTGCATAAGAATGGTTTTCATCTAGTGTATTAGATGGCGGAGTACATAAAACATCGGAAGCTCTGCTATGACGTATCGTCACGTAAATAAGACATAAGTTATAAACTGTTCGACATTATTCTCGCTCGTAACTGTAAATGTCTCTACCTAGACATTGACAGTTACGGTGAGATTATATTATAGTAACTACGGGAATTACGGGCGCCACGGATTTGATAGGCGACATAACGTGCGGCTTTACTACGCTGAATATTGAAATAGGCTATGAACTTGGGAATTGATGATCATCCGTTGTAATGGCTCTAGGTGATTTCGGTTGGTATAATATGTAAGTATACGTACTTAGTTTAGTACTATATGAAACTTCGAATAAACTCAAATATTTCTTCAGGAGAAAACAAAGTGTTGTATGACAGCACGTTATGTGGAATTCTAAATATAATAAAGCAAGAGCGAAACAATTGAAACGGTTCGTATGTATTTCTATCGACTAACGGCCGGTCCTAATAATCTATCTATCGCCGGTTTACCTTACTAGAGTTAGATATTTGACACTATTTGTATGGAAGTTATGTCAAATTTCTAGCTGTAGTAAGGAAAACCGTGGATAGATAGATTATTCGGATCCTCCATAATACAAAGCGGTCACATTAACTAGACGCTTGGCCATGTGACGTCATTTTGGCGCTCAAGTACGGCGTGCAAAAAAAACCGGCCAAGTGGCCTTTATTAAGATCGAGTAAAAATTTATTAAAAATTAAGTTTGTTAAATGAATAAAAAACATTTATTTATTTTGAAAGGTAATATACAACTACATATTCTGTGATAATTTAAGGTGTCTACCTGTTACCGTTATGAATATTGAGCATTAAAATAGGAAAAACAAACATTTGTTGTATGGCTACCCAATTAATATTTATTTATTTGGCATTTTTCGACAGGAATTTATTTTTCTTCTCATTCTTAAAGAACTGTAGCCATTTTAACACGAGATTACTCCCTTCACTGAGTATAACTTTCCCTATGTTATTCTGGTTTGAACACAGTTCATCAGTTAATATTCAACAATCAACAGTAACAAAAAACTTAACAAAACAATAATCATAACAAAAACTATATAACAAAAACAGAAAACAAGCCAAATTTAGCAAGAAAATTAGCCAAATTATAGACGCGTGTACCGGTAACAAAGACGCTGACCGTACTGACACTTGCCGGGCGAGAAAAGTGAACGCGGAGGGAAGCGGGCGGGGACCCGCATTCCAGCGATGCGTCGAGTTAATGTGACCGTGTTGTATATTAATGACCAAGGGGCCGATTTCACAAAGTAAATTTGTTCGAACGGCAATGTATATGTAATCTACTCATATTCTTAATCTGATATTGAAAAACAGTCATTAAAAATGTATATTATACTAACTTGGTAGATCATGAACGAGACGCTATCTAATCCTACTAATATTATAAACGCGAAAGTTTGTGAGTATGGATGGATGTATGGATGTGTGGATATTTGTTGCTCTTTCACACTCAAACGGCGGGGCAAATTTTGATGAAATTTGGTATGGAGGTAGATGAAGCGCTGTGTTAACACATAGGATACTTTTCATCATCGTCATCATCATGATTCATCGCGGTGAAAAAGCATAATATTCTTGGGCACAGCATAGACATAATAATAAGATCTCCGCTTACGTCAAGATCGTAATGATGACAGTTATGCCAAGTTTGTGTCAATTTCTGATAGCTAAGTCAAAAGTACAAAAGTACTCAATACACTAGACGTACTCGGCGACCGTCAATCGTGATGAAATGTAATGACAGTTTTTTTTTTCATGGTGAATAATTTTATATTTGTATGCACGTAAGTCCTGTATTTTATTATTAGTGTTTACTGATATACTACGTTTTTAAATTTATTCTTAAAATACTATTATAGTAATTGCGTTTGACCATGTAAATATTTTATGACATTTTGGTAGAAAGATAGATATAGCTTTCGAGAAGATAATGAACTACTCGAAGTAGGTACTAATCCTGCGCAGACGTAGTAGCGGGCACCAGCTTGTATTTGTACATATTAGTCTTTAATATATATTATTTATAAATTATCGTTTACGTGATTTTGCGTTCCAATTTGTCTTAGAAATAGTAAAATGGCTTTTTGGGTAATGGTAATTACTGAACTAAGTCTAACTGCAGGGTCAAACTGCAGTTGCAGTATAGGATAGGTTGTTGAACGTTGTAAAATAGTAGAAGTGACCAGGATCTTAGCAAATGGTGGCTTACCGTTTCGAGAAACATTTTTTTTTCAGTATGTTGCTGTGGCAATAAAACCTATAACTGTTTATTACAGATGCACCTTCTGTTTTTAGAGCATCCTAATTCAAAGGAATTCCATTATTGAACTCAGTTTTAGACAATTCCATTCCCAAAATACCATGGTTACTTTAATTTAAGTACCAAGTAAATAAATAAAGAGTATCTTGTTTTAGGAGCAATACCTTAATGAGAAATCCATTTGATACAACCAAAAACAAGTTAGAAGCGAACTTTATTTACGTAACAGCCTCCACACTCTCGAACACTAATGATCCGGCCGATTGAATAAATTATACCCAATCGTGGCTGTAAATACTGCCTTATATGATTTTTATATTATTTTCTGTGTAGCTGTTCGTTTACTTAGTATTTTAAGACTCACTTATTATTGTCGATGCAGAGAATAATAATAAAACCTTAATATTACTAAGGTCGTTGGTTTTGTACGTTTGGCACCTTTTTAACCTGTACCTCAGTTCTCACTTAAGTTAGCTAAGAGAGTCACGGGGACCCGATGATTACTCACTCATGGCAAACACCCTTTCATTGCGGCGTCCGAATGAAGGTACATACTCGTATGTTCAGCAGTGAAAGACTTCCTGCAGACCATGATGGTGAAGTTTTTTGCGTGACATTCTACAGCGCTCGTGTCTTCATTATCAAGTCTAAGATCGCCCAGTAATTTCCATTGCTACATTCTTTTTAATTCAACAATGTATCAAGTAAAGCAAACCTAAACTTAAAGCTAAATATGATAGTTTACGCGATTACGGTCTGACGCGAGTGCAAACCCTACCTCAGAATTTGCGAAAAATTAAACTACTGAAGAATCTTGGTGTAATTACGGTTGGTGGTAGGGCACTTCCTAGTTCTCACCTGGAAAGCTATAAGCCACGGGGTTGAACATAAGTTGTGAATAAAAACCTAGTTAAAATTATAGGTGTAGTACGCTTCCGTCTTTAAACGTATCATCGGATACCATCATTAAGAAAGTAGTCAAACGGAGTGGACTCTTAAAAAGCGCAACTTTATTCTAACTCCAAACAGTCCGTCAGATCTTGTTCTGTCTTCTATCGTTATTTATAAAACTAGGAGCGCTCCGCGGTTTCACCGCGTGATGATGGACTATGATGATTATGATGAATGAAATATATGAGTTCCTGAGTGAACCTATGTCACTCAGGAATAATGTAGCTTTTTACTGATGAAAGGTCACAAAAGGGAACCGGTTGAGTGGTTTTCATCACTATAGTAAATCATCCATTACAAACAATCAAGAAATTAAATCTTTTCACTTTATAATTTAATTGTTTAGTTATCTTATCCTGGTTGAGTCATCAACGCAGAACCAAAACTACTAAGGTAACGAACTTGAAATTGTGGCTGTTAGTGCCTTTTATGTTTTGTGCATACATTATGGAAAAGATTTTTGAAAATTTCATTTCAATTCAATTTATTTCTGTATCCCGTACCAAGCTTAAGACGCCCTGGGTCAGTTAGTGGTTCGTATACCAAGAACACTCACATGCAGGATTGTTAAAGAATACGTTTATCATATACCCCTACACTAAGATCCCCTGAGGTTCGGCAGGCTTTGACAACACTTTACAAACACCCAAGCACACCCGACGCCAAATATTTCTGTTCATCACTCAATTACTCTAAGATAATTATACAGTCAAACTAGGCAACTTAGAGAAAGAGGTCAATCGTCAAATCCAACTCCGCTGGGCAGCGTTCCGGAAACTTCCTTCTTCAAAAAAGTCTTCCCCTCCAAAATACCTCAAGGCCTCAAGACAAGAGGCTAATGTGTGTTACCAATGGCACAATGATGATATATGGCACTAAAACGTGGTCTCTTACTATGGGCCTCATAAGCAAGCTCAAAGTTGGATAACGAGCTATGGAGAAGGCTATGCTCGGGGTTTCTCTACGTGATCAAATCGGAAATGAGGAGAACCGCAGTCGAACTAAAGTCAACAATATAGCCCAGAAGATAAGCAAGTTGAAGTGGAAGTAGGCAGGCCACATAGCACGCAGAACAGATGGCCGATGGTGCCGGAAGGTTCTGGAGTGGAGACCACGGACCGGCAAGCGCAGCGTAGGTAGTCCAACGACAAGGTGGACTGACATCCTGATAAAGACGACGTTGGATGCAAGCCGCTTCCAACCGGTTCTTTTGGAAAAATATGGGGGAGGCATATATTCAGCAGTGGACGTCCTACGGCTGAGAAGATGATGATGTCACAATTATTTGAACAACTCAAAGAATTAATCTGGTCGCCCTATTTGAAAGCAGGCTAATTTCCAGCTAAACTAATGAATCCGTCAAATATAATTACCTACTTTTTAAGAATACCTTCATTGCATCTTTGGTATATGTACTCAGAATTAGCGCTGTGCCATAGACAGACCATACCTTCATTGCATCTTTGGTATATGTACTCAGAATTAGCGCTGTGCCGTAGACAGACCATGAACATGATAAAAATGTTTAACAGTATATACTTGTATAGCATGCAAAGGCAACAAACCCGTTTATTAACTCTATTAAATAAGCACTTAATAGATCGCATGCTGTTTCTAAAAACTTTAAAACAAAATTATGTGAGTTAAAAACAGTTCACCTTGTCGTTGTTATAAATTAATTGCGTTCAGCGTTGATTTATAGTTTACACTTAAGATTAGATTTGCGATATTGAAGTGTTTATTTATAAGTGTACGTGGAGTTTGAACTTTAAAAGGTATAAGTCTTAAAATGAACGTTGGAAAGACCTAGGTATTTTCCGCGCAGACTGTTTATGTCTAGGATAAAGCAGACTTCACAGTGAGGCTAATTTTATATTTTACAATATTTTAAAGAACAGAAAGAAAAAAAAATATATTTGTTGATGAAAAACAATATGACATTTGGCCTAAAATGTACATAAAATTAATAAATAATTTTCTACACTACACAATCTATTGTTTCACTAGAACACAGCCCCAACTCAGCATAAAGCTGATTGCGTTGAAGCAACCAGCGCTGGTCTTCCGTTGGGGCTGGCGGTGACGTCACACACGACTGCATCGAGCGCATTTTGTAAGAATACAAAACAAAACAAACACAACACTTTAAATACTGAATACAATACTTTATAAAAACAAATAGGCAAGCAGGGTACGAATGTCCGGATGTACCTACAAAGACTTCGTAATGGAAATAACTATCTAGTAACAAGTAAATATAGAAATACACAAATTTTTATAATATTATTATCATTATAATTTTATACTGGTTTCTTTCATGTTTCTGTTAAAATTGTGAGTTAGCCAGGCACTTGCAAGTTTATGATTATGTTGAATTTTTTCATGTCTGTCAAGTTTCAATGACATAAAAATATTATCGCAACAAAGATCTAAGTAAAAAATGGAAGGAAATCAAAACTTGTCTAGAAGATCCTCGTCTAACTCCGTGAGGTGATGCAGTTATATAATTGTATTTCCTTGCGAATCGTAAGAGTCAACAAAACCCGACATATTATGTGGTAGCCTCTTGTTCAAGAGACCGTCTAGGTTGGTACCACCACAGTGTTAGATAAACTTCTGGTAGCAATAATGCAGACATTACTATGTTAGGATGTGACGGGCATTGTAACAAGTGAAATTACTGTGTGAAAGAGAGTCAAAAATCAATTTCTCATGTCATGTCGTCAATGTCATGACGCAGTGTCAACTGTCATGGTCATGACTTCCAGGTGATGTCAAATGTTAAAATTTTTCAAAACCTTTTACCGAAACTGTATTATATAATAATATCTCTCTTCTTAGTCGTTCACTCTTGACAGAGTGGTCGTGGTTGAAGACGATGCCTTTTCTTTAAATAATGCAGCCCTTTGCAATGCGCCTCCATCCATTGCGGTCTTCTGCGTTTCAGGTGGTTTGTATTATGGTCGTTTGTATTGCAGCTTTTATGAGGTCTGTTGAACGCGTAGGTGATCGACCGCGTGACCGCTTGCCTTCTATTTGCCCCTGGACTACGAGTCGTTTCATGGAGTTTTCATTTCGAACAATGTGTCCGATGTGTTTGAGGATATTTGCACAATCGACGATAATCTCTAATATGTCCAAGATCGAGATATTGGTCCGAAACGCTGTCCAAGAGGTCTCATGCAATATCGAGCGACCCCTTTGCCATCTACTGGGGCACTGTTCCAGACACTGGACTGCCATTGAGAATTTCTTTGTCAGAAAACACCAATAACTGTTCGTCCCGGGTATCGAACCCAGGACCTCGAGATTCCAAACCAAGACCAAGCGAGTGTAGCCGCTGGCGGGTGCGCTAGTTGTAGATAAAAATAGGTTTTCTAAATAAAAACTTTAAACAGTAGGTCTAAATAAAATCAGTCTAGACCAGACGTTATTGAATAAAACATTATATATTTTCCCTTAAAGCATCTTTCATCCAACCAAAAGTTTTTAAAATGGTTGGTTGACTCTACCAACAATTATAGTCAGCAGTGCTTAAAATAGCAAGCGAGTTTTATTGATGTCATCACTTTATTGTACTATTCTATATAACTATTAAAATATCCATGATTATAGCGACATTCCCTATTAGGAAACTATATATAGTTAAATTGAAAAATATAATAAAAACATCATCATCATCATCATCATCATCTCAGCCGTAGGACGTCCACTGCTGAACATAGGCCTCCCCCATGATTTTCCAAAAGGACCGGTTGGAAGCGGCCTGCATCCAACGTCGTCCTGCGACCTTTCTCAGGTCGTCTGTCCACCGTGTCGGTGGACGACCTACGCTGCGCTTGCCGGTACGTGGTCTCCACTCCAGAACCTTTCGGCCCCATCATAATAAAAACATAGTTCGTCGAAAGTCGAAGAACTATCAAGTCAAAAGAGACGTTATTTAACCTTGAGACGCTGTCAGGATAACTAAGTTGAGGTGGCTTAGAAAAGCCTGTAGTAATTACTGTTAACCCATGTTCCACGCCATCTTGATAAGAAAACTTTACAGAGGTCGACTTAGTCAAGTTATTTGTGACCTATGAAATGCCGTTTAACTAAAAGGAGGACGAAACTATATAAAGTATAGCCGTCTTATTATGGTTGAAGGTTTAAACCTCAGTTTACTAAGTCTCGATCTAAGGAAACTTTTGGTTTAGACTCGGTCTGAGAAACATCCGTATTATGGTCGCCGGACTATCGAAGGATCACATAGTCTCGAGTTTTCCCACAGATAAGATATTTTGTTCATTCATTTTCATTACTATTCATTCAAAACGATCCTAGTTACTCATCCATACTTTTTACATGTACTTAAAGTTAAAAAATAAATAAAGAGAAAGTATGAAACAATACATAATTCCTAAACGACAATCCGGATAAATAATCGCAAATAAATTCTAGCTTGGTAGCAGGCTATAAATACCTTAAAATATCAAGGAAATTTAAGCGATATACCTAAACTAGTATCTACGAAGCTACGAAGTAAATGTAACGGAACGTATACGTTTTCCTTAACAAAACTTTTGATTTATCTATGAAGTTATGTAAACTTTACAATCGGCATATAAATATATCTCTTGGTTTGTTGATTTTTCAAATTCTGCAAAGAAATGTAAAAAAGAAAAGGTGCGAGAATTGAGGAGAGGAAGAAAAAGTGAGTCAATAAACACATCGTTTAACATTGACGTAAGTAAAATGTCTGCTGTAATCCACTCGATTCATATGCGACAACTTGTAATGCTAGCAGCGCAGTCTAATATCACTAATTAGAGGACGAAGGACAGACTTATCTTTTCTGTTGAGAGTTGAGTTCTATTGAGAATAAGATGAAAGCTCAACTCGGGCAGAAATAAAAAAACCAGAACTAGTGAAATAAGATGGCAGACTTTCTCTTATAACTTGGAAAATTACATCAGGCATGAAGCGTTTCCGAAGTTGAAATCAAAGAGCATATAATACTAGTTGAAATAGTAAAAGATGAATATGTTATCATATTGGAATAATATATCAACAGGGCACTACCATGCATGGATGTTCCAGCTTCTCACTTACCTACAGTTGGTCGCTGCAGATCAAACCTGTGAAGGTATATGGGTGTCTAAGATCCTAATCCCATTGAATGTGATTTCAGTGCTCCAACCAAATGCAGAACACTATAGTACAGGTACTATATAGGAAAGGTTGACCTCAATGAGGCCACCTAAAGTGTGATTGAAGCGGCCAAAGTACCTACTTTGACTCATGTAGAAGAAGAGTATCTAATAGAACATTGATACCTAATAGAATTACAATATTTACTTTATTTGTGTACATATTTTTCACTTAAATATTTATTATGGTTACTAATTTTAAGACTGTAGTGTTTATGATAATATACAATTATTATAAAAAAGTGTATTTTGTTTCTGTTATTTACCACATAATTTGTTTTGGCTAAGCTCACAACTATAAATATTAAAATATGTCTTGTACAATTTATGCTACATGTTTATTATTCAATATATCTCATTAATTTCTTATGCTCTTCTATTAACCCGTCCGAATCAGCAACTCTCATTCCAGGCAAGTTTCATTCATAAATCTATTGTTATTTTTTGTCCTGATGCGGACGAGTTAAGATGCAAACATGATTTATTACATGTGGGAGTGCAGATTCCCTTTCACGTGTTAAATGGTCAAGATTTAATCAATGCTTATTAAGCTATTATAGGCATCTAGCTTGGGCATTTGAGGCCTAACTTAAGGGTATCACTACAGTTTCCTGTTTTTATTTCATATTCAAACTGGCTAAAACTTGTAATTAGGTTTAAAGTATGTAGATAAATGAAGCAAATAATCATTGTGTGTAATTTTCTGTTGCTCCTAAGAAGATTAATAAGATCTTAAATGTTAAGTTAACTATACTTATTAATATTATTAATTAATTATGAACTAATTAAGATGAGAACTGGGTTTTCTAACCTTCACAAATGAGTAAACACAAGAAAACAGTCATGCCTTTATTTATTTATTTCAAACTGAACCAAAAGAACCTGAGTAAGTAATTAATTATTTCTCAACTTAGTCTACTTGTAGGCATAAACACATCTCCCAAGATAACTGGAACTTGTAACACATTTACAAAATTGGAATTGGGCTCTCCTATAATCTGCCTCAATGATTATTGAGCCAGGTTAGATAAATGTTAATACATGCAGCAGCAGTAGGTTCATAACACATTAATTCATCCTGTATGACAGCAACAATTACTGTATGAATGTGTTCAATTGTTTTCTACCACTTTCTTCCTCACAAAATGGTATCTATCTCCAAATTTCTTGTCATAGCGAAGTAGCCCAAGTCTTAGTCAAGACTTCTATTATTGTCCCATAGTCTTTTTGCAGTAATTATTTATAGATAGCTGCATAATACCATACAGATTCTAGTATCACATTGTATCTGAAATCAAAATAATGTTTTATAGGTACATGGTATGGAATTATTGTTAGTAAGTCACTAATCTTGTAAGAAAAATGTTGTTATCATTGAGCCAGGTTCGATGAATATGAATACACAGTGAGTGCAGCAGCAATTCATTACACAAAAAATAATCAAGTAAGACAGCAGCAACTCTAGTAATGTGTTGCATTGCTGTCTAGCACTTTCTTCAATAAATGGAAATGGTGTTTCATCCAATTTCTTGTCAAAGCGAAGTAGCTCAAGTAGCTATCCTAATATCTAGTCCTAGCCTTTTTGCAGTATTGGTTTATAGATAGCTGCGAAATACCATATAGATTACGAGTATCACATTGTACCTATCTTTATACATGGTATGGAGCTTTTGTAAGTAGGTAAGGATGTAACAAACATTTTGTTGGTATACCTACATACAATGCACTGTGTAGATATCCATTTCTATGTTTTTGACTCGGATGAAAACAATACCTAATAGATCTTGAGTGGATAAGTAAAATACAACAACTTTAGACATTGTTGAATGAAATGAAAACCACAGAATTCACCCTATTTACATACCTTATTTACCTCGGGGCTGCTCAGGTCGCCTTTTAAGAAATTTACAATCTTTCTGGCGTGTGGTTCAGTCTGTAAATTTTGTAAGGAAACTCCTCTTCGACAAGTTTCTTTCCCAACAACAAATGCATCAATGTTATGCTAATCCGGGCGGTAGATATATCACGTCACGTCGCAGTAAAATAATTGTAATGTCTTCGTTTCTTTCCTTATTTATAAATTATATATATATATCCATTTTCAAGCCAGTAAATAATTTCGAGCAATACAATGCAACACGAAATAAAATACACAAACATAACCTGAAACCTCACCGTCGTCAACTCTCGCTGTCAATTTTACGTCAAAGTCGAAATGGCGGAAAAACCACAGTTTAAACTAGGCCGGGGCCTGGTTTGGCGATGTTGCTATAGAAAAGTCTGGTTTATGAAATAAACCTGTGACGCTAATAACGTTTTCGGGTTTATTGTCGAGTTTATCGCTAGAGTTGGTTTAAACCTGCAACCATAATAAGGCGGGAGAGGTTTAACAAAATTGTGATACTGAAATACCGTTTAACAAAAATTTCAAAAATTATTTTTGTATATAGTCGACCGTCATGATTTCAGCAGACTATAAGAGACCTAAGTAGTGAGCGAATTAGTTCCCATATGATAAGAATCTCCCAAAGAATACGAAACGGAATTTTCAGTAACTTCCTCTCACTCCAAGCGTATACCTATAAGGTCTATACTTTAATCTCTTCACAGGCCATCTTGATAAAATTGTTCAGCTATTGTTCTTCTCAGAGCAGATGTCTACGTCCATCTAACGTAGTCTTACCTTATCCAGATTCGGCCTAGAACACCATCATTTCAAACCTTATGCATGTACTCCGTACAGTCGAGAGGATAATTGCTTTCAAATATATCTTGAGGCCTGCCTGGTGTTCCATGGTACCTCGTGCCTGGAACATACATTTTTAACATGGAAAGAACTGCACTGCGCAGACTCACCCTGAGAAATTAGGTTGATCCAAGTCTCATATTCCTGTAGTTTCGCCGGCATCCATACTCTCTCTCTACTACAGTTACTCTCACGGTCTGATCAGTGGTAGTTTCGACCAATAAGGGAACCTGGGGCAGCACGGCCCCTTAATCTATCCGCATCAGGTTTACGCTATAACAAAAGATTTATACTGGATTTGGACCGGAGGCTTGCTGATTCGGATGGATTAAGGATCGGACGTTATAAGTATGGAATTTAAGTGAAATAGCAGGCATAATCAGTAATATTTATTGGACGGATTATACTGATATAAATGATTTGATTGATTGATTGATTGATTGAACTTTAGGTATCTTACCGAATAGTCATACTACATATAACGTAGATAAAACCCGTACGAAATGACAAGGTTTTTACTTTAGCTAAAAACGTTGATCCGAACCATGCAAAATAATCAAGACCCGTAGCATCCATCTAAGGTCCTCGGCTAGTTCGTGCGGTTGACGCTCACGAGGCTATGACTATAACCTTTTTTGTCATTTTACGTAAACATCAGAGTCACCTTTGCATCGCGACCACAATTTGTCCATCAAGTAACAAATCATTATTAAGTTGTTTAACAATGTTTGGTCTAAGTTATTTATTAATATGAACGCACTTGCAATGATACATATTACAGCCCTTAAATTAAACAAAACAAAGTCCTGACTATTGATATGTACGAGTATATGTTATGATGATGACTTACGGTAAATTAGCTAAATGTATTTTGTAAAATACTAATATTATTATAATATATACTATTTCTTTTGAAATAGTTTATTATGCATTAAAACTTAGCTCACGTTCTGAATGAAGCCTAGAACGCTCAAACTTAGAAAAGCATTCTTCAAGCATCAAAGGTTTCTTAAATTTTATTTGAGTTTCAAACTGGATTACTTTTGAACTGTCATATCCAAACTTCATTAAAAAGTTTATATCTTTAGAATACAAAATAAGCCACAATTTAACGACTTATATTACATTCACATTTATGCGCTTATGAATAACCTATAGATATGCCACAATTACCAGTAAATAAGTATAGGAGAACCACTGGCTCCTGAAAAGCAGTTCACACTAGCTCGGGAGCCTATGGACACATAATAACTAATGGCAGGTATGGATTTAAAGCTATATATCTCTATATATAAAAATGAACCCCTGTTTCTCCTGGTCACGCTATAAATTATGAAAGGATGGAACAATCTAATTATTTTTTGTTGTGTTAGTTATTGTCATGAGATGGTTCTTATAAAGGAATAACGAAGAAATGGCGGGAGGTTATCGCTAAGCCGAAGGCCGAGCCTACTACGCGACGTCGCAGGCAGTCGCCACACTTTTATGTGAATCAAACTATTTGTATGTATTTGTTATCTAACTAGAAGATACAGGAATATTTATAACTTGGGATGCGAGAAAGTAAAAAACATCACAAGCAGGCAGCTAACTGATTTCTTTTAATTTGTTGTGTCTTCTTACAATGAACATACATTTATGTTAAGGAGGTGCGGTCTACCCACAATACCTACACAGTACCCCACAATCCTCTGTCCTTAAATTTTAAGTACCTACATTACACACTTCTTGCCTACAAAAATCTGATTTACATAACAATGTACCTACTCCTATTTATAAGTATCCAAGACTACAGGTACAATATAAAATCAATCGTACGTACGCCATACGATAGTTATCTACCTATGCTATATTATAGAGGCATAACACATAGGATACTTTTCACCATCGTCATCATCATCATTCATCACGACGCGGGTGAAAAAGCATAATATTCTTGGGCACAGCATAGACAGAATAATAAGATCTCCGCCTACCTCAAGATCGTAATGATGACAGTTATGCCAAGTTTGTGTCAGTTTCTGATAGCTAAGTCAAAAGTACAAAAGTACTCAATACACTAGACGTACTCGGCGACCGTCAATCGTGATGAAATGTAATGACAGTTTTTTTTCCATGGTGAATAATTTTATATTTGTATGTACGTAAGTCCTGTATTTTATTATTAGTGTTTACTGATATACTAAGTTTTTAAATTTACTTTTAAAATACTATTATACGAGTAGTATGCGTTTGACCATGTACATATTTTATGACATTTTGGTACGAGTATAAAGATAGATATAGCTTTGGAGAAGATAATGAACTACTCGAAGTAGGTACTAATCCTGCGCAGACGTAGTAGCGGGCACCAGCTTGTATTTGTACATATTAGTCTTTAATATATATTATTTATAAATTATCGTATACGTGATTTTGCGTTCCAATTTGTCTTAGAAATAGTAAAATGGCTTTTTGGGTAATGGTAATTACTGAACTAAGTCTAACTGCAGAGTCAAACTGCAGTTGCAGTATAGGATAGGTTGTTGAACGTTGTAAAATAGTAGAAGTGACCAGGATCTTAGCAAATGGTGGCCTACCGTTTCGAGAAACAATTTTTTTTTCAGTATGTTGCTGTCGCAATAAAACCTATAACTGTTTATTACAGATGCACCTTCTGTTTTTAGAGCATCCTAATTCAAAGGAATTCCATTATTGAACTCAGTTTTAGACAATTCCATTCCCAAAATACCATGGTTACTTTAATTTAAGTACCAAGTAAATAAATAAAGAGTATCTTGTTTTAGGAGCAATACCTTAATGAGAAATCCATTTGATACAACCAAAAACAAGTTAGAAGCGAACTTTATTTACGTAACAGCCTCCACACTCTCGAACACTAATGATCCGGCCGATTGAATAAATTATACCCAATCGTGGCTGTAAATACTGCCTTATATGATTTTTATATTATTTTCTGTGTAGCTGTTCGTTTACTTAGTATTTTAAGACTCACTTATTATTGTCGATGCAGAGAATAATAATAAAACCTTAATATTACTAAGGTCATTGGTTTCGTACGTTTGGCACCTTTTTAAGCTGTACCTCAGTTCTCACTTAAGTTAGCTAAGAGAGTCACGGGGACCCGATGATTACTCACTCATGGCAAACACCCTTTCATTGCGGCGTCCGAATGAAGGTACATACTCGTATGTTCAGCAGTGAAAGACTTCCTGCAGACCATGATGGTGAAGTTTTTTGCGTGACATTCTACAGCGCTCGTGTCTTCATTATCAAGTCTAAGATCGCCCAGTAATTTCCATTGCTACATTCTTATTAATTCAACAATGTATCAAGTAAAGCAAACCTAAACTTAAAGCTGCATATGATAGTTTACGCGATTACGGTCTGACGCGAGTGCAAACCCTACCTCAGAATTTACGAAAATTAAACTACTGAAGAATCTTGGTGTAATAACGGTTGGTGGTAGGGCACTTCCTAGTTCTCACCTGGAAAACTAGAAGCCACGGGGTTGAAAAGAAGTTGTGAATAAAAACCTAGTTAAAATTATAGGTGTAGTACGCTTCCGTCTTTAAACGCATCATCGGATACCATCATTAAGATAGTAGTCAAACGGAGTGGACTCTTAGCGCAACTTTATTCTAACTCCAAACAGTCCGTCAGATCTTGTTCTGTCTTCTATCGTTATTTATAAAACTAGGTGCGCTCCGCGGTTTCACCGCGTGATGATGGACTATGATGATTATGATGAATGAAATATATGAGTTCCTGAGTGAACCTATGTCACTCAGAAATAATGTAGCTTTTTACTGATGAAAGGTCACAAAAGGGAACCGGTTGAGTGGTTTTCATCACTATAGTAAATCATCCATTACAAACAATCAAGAAATTAAATCTTTTCTCTTTATAATTTAATTGTTTAGTTATCTTATCCTGGTTGAGTCATCAACGCAGAACCAAAACTACTAAGGTAACGAACTTGAAATTTTGGCTGTTGGTGCCTTTTATGTTTTGTGCATACATTATGGAAAAGATTTTTGAAAATTTCATTTCTATTCAATTTATTTCTGTATCCCGTACCAAGGTAAAGATGCCCTGGGTCAGATAGTGGTTCGTATACCAAGAACACTCACAGTGCAGGATTGTTAAAGAATACCTTTATCATATACCCCTACACTAAGATCTCCTGAGGTCAAACTAGGCAACTTAGAGAAAGAGGTCAATCGTCAAATCCAACTCCGCTGGGCAGCGTTCCGGAAACTTCCTTCTTCAAAGTCTTCCCCTCCAAAATACCTCAAGGCCTCAAGACAAGAGGCCAATGTGTGTTACCAATGGCACAATGATGACATATGGCACTGAAACGTGGTCTCTTACTATGGGCCTCATAAGTAAGCTCAAAGTCGGATAACGAGCTATGGAGAAGGCTATGTTCGGGGTTTCTCTACGTGATCAAATCGGAAATGAGGAGAACCGCAGTCGAACTAAAGTCACCGATATAGCTCAGAAGATAAGCAAGTTGAAGTGGAAGTAGGCAGGCCACATAGCACGCAGAACAGATGGCCGATGGTGCCGGAAGGTTCTGGAGTGGAGACCACGGACCGGCAAGCGCAGCGTAGATAGTCCAACGACAAGGTGGACTGACGTCCTGATAAAGGTAGCAGGACGACGTTGGATGCAAGCCGCTTCCAACCGGTCCTTTTGGAAAAATATGGGGGAGGCATATATTCAGCAGTGGACGTCCTACGGCTGAGATGATGTCACAATTATTTGCACAACTCAAAGAATTAACCTGGTCGCCCCATTTGAAAGCAGGCTAATTTCCAGCTAAACTAATGAATCCGTCAAATATAATTACCTACTTTTTAAAAATACCTTCATTGCATCTTTGGTATATGTACTCAGAATTAGCGCTGTGCCGTAGACAGACCATGAACATGATAAAAATGTTTAACAGTATATACTTGTATGGCATGCAAAGGCAACAAACCCGTTTATTAACTCTATTAAATAAGTACTTAATAGATCGCATGTTGTTTCTAAAAACTTTAAAACAAAATTGTGTGAGTTAAAAACAGTTCACCTTGTCGTTGTAATAAATTAATTGCGTTCAGCGTTGATTTATAGTTTACACTTAAGATTAGATTTGCGATATTGAAGTGTTTATTTATAAGTGTACGTGGAGTTTGAACTTTAAAAGGTATAAGTCTTAAAATGAACGTTGGAAACATCTAGGTATTTTCCGCGCAGACTGTTTATGTCTAGGATAAAGCAGACTTCACAGTGAGGCTAATTATATATTTTACAATATTTGAAAGAAAAGAAAGAAAGAAAAATATATTTGTTGATGAAAAACAATATGACATTTTGCCTAAAATATACATTAAATTAATAAATAATTTTCTACACTACACAATCTATTGTTTTACTCCAACACATCCCCAACTCAGCATAAAGCTGATTGCGTTGAAGCAACCAGCGCTGGTCTTCCGTTGGGGCTGGCGGTGACGTCACACACGACTGCATCGAGCGCATTTTGTAAGAATACAAAACAAAACAAACACAACACTTTAAATACTGAATACAATACTTTATAAAAACAAATAGGCAAGCAGGGTACGAATGTTCGGATGTACCTACAAAGACTTCGTAATGGAAATAACTATCTAGTAACAAGTAAATAGAAATACACAAATTTATATAATATTATTATCATTATAATTTTATACTGGTTTCTTTCATGTTTCTGTTAAAATTGTGAGTTAGCCAGGCACTTGCAAGTTTATGATTATGTTGATTTTTTTCATTTCTGTCAAGTTTAAATGACATTAAAATATTATCGCTACAAAGATCTAAGTAAAAAATGGAAGGAAATCAAAACTTGTCTAGAAGATCCTCGTCTAACTCCGTGAGGTGATGCAGTTATATAATTTTATTTCCTTGCGAATCGTAAGAGTCAACAAAACCCGACATATTATGTGGTAGCCTCTTGTTCAAGAGACCGTCTAGGTTGGTACCACCACAGTGTTAGATAAACTTCTGGTAGCAATAATGCAGACATTACTATGTTAGGATGTGACGGGCACTGTAACAAGTGAAATTACTGTGTGAAAGAGAGTCAAAAATCAATTTCTCATGTCATGTCGTCAATGTCATGACGCAGTGTCAACTGTCATGGTCATGACTTCCAGGTGATGTCAAATGTTAAAATTTTTCAAAACCTTTTACCGAAACTGTATTATATAATAATATCTCTCTTCTTAGTCGTTCACTCTTGACAGAGTGGTCGTGGTTGAAGACGATGCCTTTTCTTTAAATAATGCAGCCCTTTGCAATGCGCCTCCATCCATTGCGGTCTTCTGCGTTTCAGGTGGTTTGTATTATGGTCGTTTGTATTGCAGCTTTTATGAGGTCTGTTGAACGCGTAGGTGATCGACCGCGTGACCGCTTGCCTTCTATTTGCCCCTGGACTACGAGTCGTTTCATGGAGTTTTCATTTCGAACAATGTGTCCGATGTGTTTGAGGATATTTGCACAATCGACGATAATCTCTAATATGTCCAAGATCGAGATATTGGTCCGAAACGCTGTCCAAGAGGTCTCATGCAATATCGAGCGACCCCTTTGCCATCTACTGGGGCACTGTTCCAGACACTGGACTGCCATTGAGAATTTCTTTGTCAGAAAACACCAATAACTGTTCGTCCCGGGTATCGAACCCAGGACCTCGAGATTCCAAACCAAGACCAAGCTAGTGTAGCCGCTGGCGGGTGCGCTAGTTGTAGATAAAAATAGGTTTTCTAAATAAAAACTTTAAACAGTAGGTCTAAATAAAATCAGTCTAGACCAGACGTTATTGAATAAAACATTATATATTTTCCCTTAAAGCATCTTTCATCCAACCAAAAGTTTTTAAAATGGTTGGTTGACTCTACCAACAATTATAGTCAGCAGTGCTTAAAATAGCAAGCGAGTTTTATTGATGTCATCACTTTATTGTACTATTCTATATAACTATTAAAATATCCATGATTATAGCGACATTCCCTATTAGGAAACTATATATAGTTAAATTGAAAAATATAATAAAAACATCATCATCATCATCATCATCATCTCAGCCGTAGGACGTCCACTGCTGAACATAGGCCTCCCCCATGATTTTCCAAAAGGACCGGTTGGAAGCGGCCTGCATCCAACGTCGTCCTGCGACCTTTCTCAGGTCGTCT
The DNA here is from genome assembly GCA_917880725.1 of Selenia dentaria. NCBI lineage: Eukaryota > Metazoa > Arthropoda > Insecta > Lepidoptera > Geometridae > Selenia > Selenia dentaria. The sequence goes on along the minus strand of OU862885.1, from coordinate 29,998,539 downwards.
GTCCACCGTGTCGGTGGACGACCTACGCTGCGCTTGCCGGTACGTGGTCTCCACTCCAGAACCTTTCGGCCCCATCATAATAAAAACATAGTTCGTCGAAAGTCGAAGAACTATCAAGTCAAAAGAGACGTTATTTAACCTTGAGACGCTGTCAGGATAACTAAGTTGAGGTGGCTTAGAAAAGCCTGTAGTAATTACTGTTAACCCATGTTCCACGCCATCTTGATAAGAAAACTTTACAGAGGTCGACTTAGTCAAGTTATTTGTGACCTATGAAATGCCGTTTAACTAAAAGGAGGACGAAACTATATAAAGTATAGAGGTTTAACAAAATTGTGATACTGAAATACCGTTTAACAAAAATTTCAAAAATTATTTTTGTATATAGTCGACCGTCATGATTTCAGCAGACTATAAGAGACCTAAGTAGTGAGCGAATTAGTTCCCATATGATAAGAATCTCCCAAAGAATACGAAACGGAATTTTCAGTAACTTCCTCTCACTCCAAGCGTATACCTATAAGGTCTATACTTTAATCTCTTCACAGGCCATCTTGATAAAATTGTTCAGCTATTGTTCTTCTCAGAGCAGATGTCTACGTCCATCTAACGTAGTCTTACCTTATCCAGATTTGGCCTAGAACACCATCATTTCAAACCTTGTGCATGTACTCCGTACAGTCGAGAGGATAATTGCTTTTGTCCTCAAATATATCTTGAGGCCTGCCTGGTGTTCCATGGTACCTCGTGCCTGGAACATACATTTTTCACATGCAACGAACTGCTCTGCGCAGTCTCTGAGACATTAGGTTGATCCAAGTCTCATATTCCTGTAGTTTCGCCGGCATCCATACTCTCTCTCTACTACAGTTACTCTCACGGTCTGATCAGTGGTAGTTTCGACCAATAAGGGAACCTGGGGCAGCACGGCCCCTTAATCTATCCGCATCAGGTTTACGCTATAACAAAAGATTTATACTGGATTTGGACCGGAGGCTTGCTGATTCGGATGGATTAAGGATCGGACGTTATAAGTATGGAATTTAAGTGAAATAGCAGGCATAATCAGTAATATTTATTGGACGGATTATACTGATATAAATGATTTGATTGATTGATTGATTGATTGAACTTTAGGTATCTTACCGAATAGTCATACTACATATAACGTAGATAAAACCCGTACGAAATGACAAGGTTTTTACTTTAGCTAAAAACGTTGATCCGAACCATGCAAAATAATCAAGACCCGTAGCATCCATCTAAGGTCCTCGGCTAGTTCGTGCGGTTGACGCTCACGAGGCTACAACTATAACCTTTTTTGTCATTTTACGTAAACATCAGAGTCACCTTTGCATCGCGACCACAATTGGTCCATCAAGTAACAAATCATTATTAAGTTGTTTAACAATGTTTGGTCTAAGTTATTTATTTTTTTATTTATTAATATGAACGCACTTGCAATAATACATATTATCAGCCCTTAAATTAAACAAAACAAAGTCCTGACTAATGATATGTACGAGTATATGTTATGATGGCGCCTTACGGTAAATTAGCTAAATGTATTTTGTACAATACTAATATTATTATAATATATACTATTTCTTTTGAAATAGTTTATTATGCATTAAAACTTAGCTCACGTTCTGAACGAAGCCTAGAACGCTCAAACTTAGAAAAGCATTCTTCAAGCATCAAAGGTTTCTTAAATTTTATTTGAGTTTCAAACTGGATTACTTTTGAACTATCATATCCAAACTTCATTAAAAAGTTTATATCTTTAGAACACAAAATAAGCCACAATTTAACGACTTATATTACATTCACATTTATGCGCTTATGAATAACCTATAGATATGCCACAATTACCAGTAAATAAGTATAGGAGAACCACTGGCTCCTGAAAAGCAGTTCACACTAGCTCGGGAGCCTATGGACACATAATAACTAATGGCAGGTATGGATTTAAATCTTTATATCTCTATATATAAAAATGAACCCCTGTTTCTCCTGGTCACGCTATAAATTATGAAAGGATGGAACAATCTAATTATTTTTTGTTGTGTTAGTTATTGTCATGAGATGATTCTTATAAAGGAATAACGAAGAAATGGCGGGAGGTTATCGCGAAGCCGAAGGCCGAGCCTACTACGCGACGTCGCAGGCAGTCGCCACACTTTTATGTGAGTTAAACTGTTTGTATGTATTTGTTATCTAACTAGAAGATACAAGAATATTTATAACTTGGGATGCGAGAAAGTAAAAAACATCACAAGCAGGCAGCTAACTGATTTCTTTTATTTTGTTGTGTCTTCTTACAATGAACATACATTTATGTTAAGGAGGTGCGGTGTACCCACAATACCTACACAGTATCCTACAATCCTCTGTCCTTAAATTTTAAGTACCTACATTACACACTTCTTGCCTACAAAAATCTGATTTACATAACAATGTACCTACTCCTATTTATAAGTATCCAAGACTACAGGTACAATATAACAATCAATCGTACATACGCCATACGATAGTTATCTACCTATGCTATATTATAGAGGCATAACAGTTTAAATATAATTTTTACGCATTATTTGGCAAACACAGCACTTAACTGTACATGAAGCGAACAAAGCTTATCTGTACAAATGTATTACTATACTATTAGATATTATAGTATTTTATGTACATATTGTGATACTGTTCTTTGATCCTTGAAAATAATAAAAAATATGTAAGTTGTTAGGGTCACCATCACGATTGCAATGAGGCATATGAACAGACAATCGCTAGAACGTCCACGTTTTGGTCTTAAGAGATACAACCGTGAGAGCAAAATCGGCCCCACTCAGACCAGCCGTCTTATTGTCTAACTTGAATGAGGATGAAATGTTACTTCATTCTCATTCCCATTGGTGGCTCCAGCCAATAGGCTTGCAGGGTTTCAACCAGAAAGAGATTCAAATGTCAAAATGGAGCCCATTCCCATTATCCGTAAAGATAGACAGTAAGGCAGCAGTTCCGGACTGCCTTCAATAGTTGGCGATGAGGAACGACGATTAATTTTCAATAAGTCATAATCATAGTAACATTGTACAGTCCAAAAAGTTGTTGCAAAAGAAAAAGCAACAGAATTCGCAGGCTCCACCAATGCGTGGGAATAAGAAAAAACAGTAATCACAAACCAGTTATTAAATTTCATCACCCTTGACTGTATTCATTATAGGTGCACTTTTTTCTGGATCTCATGCCTGGCCCTGGACCAGCTACTAATATCAGTAGGTCGTGAAAAAAAATCTTTAGAATAGATGCCGAAAGAACTTATTTGACCGTGTTAACATACACGAGGTATAATCCGAGATTACGAATCAAAGTACATCAACTTAAACTGCGGAAAATTTGGTTAAATAATACACTTTGAACCCATCGTACCTAAACAAAAAGTTCCCTTTATCTATAAAACTTTATCTTCCCCCACCACCTTCAATAATGTATCTTTATCCAATAAATGCTTCCAAGGTGAATCTCATCCACTTAACTTTTTATGGCTTTGACAAAAACTGTCTATATAGCGGCTGAAGTTTCGAAGTTACATGGACGTTCAATAAGTTTCAGTAACTTTTAAAAGCAAAAGATCGGATGTCAAGAGGGACTTTATCTACTTGATTTCATTCACTCAATTGTTGTAGTTCATCAAGATTTTGAACAAAAACACAACGGAAAATTTTAAAGTTTTAATTTTATATTCTACCTATTTTTAATCAATTCGAAAGACAGCTTCGTTAGCTAAGTTGGTAGCGCGGGGTCCCAGTTTCGATCCTTAGCCGGGGAAAATTTTGTGTGATTAGCAGAAAGGTTTGTTGTTGGGTCCTGATGTTGTAGTATGTTGTGTTTGTGCATGCCTCCCGCCCAGACAATCCGAGCGCGAGGTATGCGTATTTAACTTTTAAATAATTAAACAGTTAATCAATAATTAACGAAGTTAACATTTTAATTAACGGATTAACTTTTAAAAATGTTAACGGATACGTTAACTTCCGTTAATATGCAGAAGTTCGTTAATCGTTAATCCAATCCAATGTCTAATAGTTACCGCATGGCCCCGCGTCGCGGTGTGAAAAACAGGTTCAGAGTACGAAAGTACGATAGTACACACAAGTACAAAACGACAAGTGCCGGGCGGCGCGTAGCAGCGAGTGAAACAACAAAACTAGATATATTTTGCCGGTGCGTGCGAGTGTGAAAGAAAACTGCGAAGAGATTTGTTTCGTTTGACCATTTCATTACTAAGCGCCGGTGCTTAGAGAGAGCTTAAATACAATACTGCCATATTTTTATAGTATTACGTTTTAAAGCACTAACGCCTGCTTAAGCGATTTCAATACTGCTATACCCTCAAGCGCTGCAGTTGAATGTGTTTTTTTACGGGTAAAGACATTTTAACACCAAAACGAGCCTCGCTTTCAGACGAGAACTTCAACATGCTAATGTTCATGAAGGGGAATATGCACCTTATGCCCGACGATCTAATTACACATTTGAATTATACAAGTATTATGTTTTGTTCCTAACCTGTTAACTTCCAGAACCTAAACCAACAAGGTTTTATAAGTTCACTAACGCAACGATATAAAGATGCAATTTTACACATATTAAAACGGATTAACGTTAACTTGCGCTAATTCTTCCGAAATTTAACGCTTTAACGTTTAACGAAGCTAACTTTTTTTGTAGCGGATTGACGATTAACGAAGTTAACTATTTGATTAACGGTGCCCAGCTATGGTTATAGGCAGAGGTTGAGGACACATGGATCTATATCCATACGATAAACTTGTCATGTCGGTAACTTAATTTTATTTATCGTACCTTGTCTCCAATCGCATAAAAACCTATAATAGGCGAATGGAAGTCGCCGGACACATTAGAGCGCATTACCCAGTTAAAGTAAAACAGAAACCAACACCACTTGATCAGGAAAATAGCCAAAGGCAGAAAACCGCTCTGACGAGGAAATCGACGATCTGGATGTTTTCAAATGCGAGATGAAGGATATGCTCTCTAGTATGTCTGGCACGTTTACAAATAACCAAAATGACCGCATGAAAGCTTTAGAAAAGCTATTGTTCTAAGTGAAAACACATACTTCCCCTATCGCTGATATTTAGAAATCACTAGTTTTCATGTATATCCAACTCACAGACATGCAAAAAAATAGACAAGCTGGAAGGGGATCGAAAAGAAATAAGCAGTTAAATCACAGATCTTGAAAATAGAATGGAAGGTATCGAAAGACGCTCAGGTAAAACGTGCATACAAATTATGAGCGTTCCAAAAAACAGGGTGAGACTTACGGCCGGTCCCAATAATCTATCTATCGCCGGTTTAGCTTACTAGAGATATGTCAAATTTCTATCGGTAGTAAGGAAAACCATGGATAGATAGATTATTGGGATCCTCCATAAGACTGATCTATTTTCGATAGTTAATAACCTATTATCGAACTTAAAATTGAGTACTCTTTGGCAGACTTGCGAGATGTCTACCGATTCCCTAACAAAATAAACACCAATATTTCCACATTGATTGTGGAGTTCGAGCACACTTATGAAAAGCATTGTTCTTAGCAATGCTAAAAATCACAACCTGGACAGAGATTCGTCCAAACTTAGTACGAGACACCTCGGCCTTGAAGGACCTTCCACATTGCTGTTCATTTCAGAACACTTAACGGGCTTAATCTAGGAGACTTCATTACCTAACAAGAGATCTAGCCAAATCGCAGAACTTCTCGTACTGTTGGACGCCAAACGGGAATATCTACATGCGGAAGAGTGAAGGCATTCCTTTTATTTATCACAGACAATATCTTTGTAAAATATCTAAGTACAATTTTTACTGTGGTATTTCTGACTTATTGCTGGATATTGACGATATTCTTGTAATGATTTTCGAGAACATAAAGGCGCATGCCTTTATTGTGGATGGTATGATGTGTGTTATCATAAGTGCTTGTTCATGAACTATAAGATTAAAATGTTTTGCATATTTCTCTTGGCACGTTTCAAAAACGTTATAACGTCTACTAGTAATTCTACCAATTTTTTTTATAAATCTAAGTGTTTTGTCTTCCTTGTTTTGTGGAACAGGCAAGAATTTAACTATCTATGCGAGTACCTTCACTAAATATGGAAAAAAATAAGTGGCGTTACTAAAAATATACAAATGTACCACTTTTTTACATGTCTGTTCATCAACGGGCCTGCGCTCATTATTTTCGGATATTAACTCATTTTTAATGCAGCAATCCATAAATAAACGTAATACTACATACCTTATACTACTACTATACTTATATTAAAAGTCGATCAATTGCAACCACAATTTGTGCACACTCGAAATCATGTTCACTTATAAACAAATGTATGGTTATTAGGTATTGTCATGTACCACTTACACTACAACATGATTAAACACCCATATACGCAGAAAAGCAGTCACAATAGGAATCACTTATCAAACGGTAAAGTTAACAAACATTAAAATAACCCCGGCTATACACGCGGCCGAACCACATCAAGTTCCATGCAAACTAAAGTACTTTGCTTACGCCCTTCATTATAGTACATTGTATCTACTTATAATTGCGTATACGCATATTAGTATGATAAGCTTATCACTCATATTTTTACGCACTAAGTTGCACGTTATTAACTGTGTCAGCGCTCGCACTGTAAAATCAATTATTATTCTATTATATGGATAGTAGACGCTATGTGATTGAAAACCTAGACAGCACTAATTTGAACATAACCAGAAATGTGTGAAATATATTTAGATCTCGAGAAAAATCAACAACAATTTCCGATTGTCTCTCAAAATATTCGAAGCATTCGTTAAAACTTTGATGACTTCCTTATATTTCTCAATCGCCTTAACTTTTACCTGATCTGATCATACTAACTGAATGTTGGCTTAATTCATCTTTCACAGGAGTCTCGCTAAGCAACTATAGCTGTGCTTTCATCAGCCACTATGTTAACCAAAATTTATTTATTTTATTTATATATTTATAAATATGAATGATATTTTTTCGGTAGTTAATAACCTATTATCGAACTTAAAATTGAGTACTCTTTGGCAAACTTGCGAGATGTCTACATTATATATTATACATTATATATATATTTTAAAATGATGGTATTGTCATTCTATCTAAAATTGGCATTCAAGTGAGCATTACGGAACCTTACATGTTGGAACCATCTGGCCTTCTAATCAATATTGCAAATTAATACTTAATTTTGGCTGTTTACAGATCTCCTTCTTCCCATGGTTTTGATAATTTCTTATCCTCACTAGAAATAATACTAGACTGAATGACATGTCGGTCATGTATTGTACTCGTGATATGAATATCGACATTAAGCTGACAACCAAAGATCCCAGAGCTTCATGTGTACACACCAAGCTACATAATGCGTTTTGCTAACTGTTTGGACCATGTTTTCATAAAAAGTTCCCTGCAGTCCACAACAATAGTATGCTGGAATAATGTGAACGACCACGATGCCACACTTGTTGTTATTGCTGAGAAACCAAACGCTATATGTCCTGAAAGTCGACAGGTCAAGAAAATTCACTATTCTAAGGTCATCAATGACATGAGCAAAATTGATTGGTCCGATTTTTATAGACACACTGATCCGAATAAGGCAGTTACTGGATTTGTGCAAATATTAGTCCAATAAAAAAAAATATCCATAAATCAGTAAAACTAATACGAAATTCCAGATACATACGAAAAGACTGGATTACACCAGGCTTAATCAAATGAATAAAAATGAGAGATGCACTACAGCTAAAACCAAAAATGAAGCTTAATGTTAAAAATGCACAGGGTTAATACAAAAATTCAGAAATTATTGTAACAATCTTTTAAAGAACCCTAAAAATGAGCATGATTCCAAACTAATTAAAATGAATATTCATGACAGCAAAAAGTTATAGAAGTCGATAAAAGATGTATGTAATTACTCAAAGTCCTCAAACTCCTCTGAACTGGACATATTGTCTAACTCTCTGGGAGGTCATACATAAAACCGTAAGCACTCGTATGTACGCGAAATTTCAATTTATTTTACTGCCGGGCCAGGTACGGGACGGGCAGATGGATCGCTTCATAAGTTTTTTAGTGGGCTGTTCCACAGTTTAATAATGGGGAGAGTACTCAAGCTTGATCAACTTTTGGGTGTAGTACATACTGCTTACTCTTAAATTTTAGAATCTCGTTAATCCCGGTATAAATAAAGGTGGTGATAAATTACCTCCTGGTACTGGTAATTGGCACAAAGGGCTCTCCATTAAAACACCACAATGAACGGCTAATGCTTTCTATAATTTTCTGGCATCCCACAATTCTCACGATCTGGTCAGTAGACTACGGTATATATTTCGATTCGTATAATAGTATAGTATTATTACAGGATCGTCGGGCAATCTCACCTGCCCATTGCCACTCAAATTTGAAAAATTTGAGAGTTATGTTTAGTTATTCCGCATACTTACTTGTTTTGTATTTATAGAGGAATGAATCACCAACGTTTCTGAAGGCTGTCGACTTTTCCGAGTTATACTCTTTGAGCAACTTCTTTCTCAAAGTTGGACTTCCCAACTGAACAGGATATCCAAGGTACACATAATCGTCGACAGTTCAATTTATTTGTAACATGACTTATTTTAATCTAATATAAAGATACCGGCCTCACTCACTTGGTATTACGTCGGTTAAGTCCGACTACGTTTCGAACGTGTAAGACGTTCTTCTTCAGGGAGTGTTCACGCTTGGAGATCGCGTCGCGTACTGACATAATACCAAGTGAATGAAGCCGGTATCTTTGTATTAATATAATGTGAACGATAGTTTTCAAACTCTAACTGACTTATTTCGCCCACTAGGTAGAACTATCACACTAGATCTAATTTAAAACGTTGGTAACTAAAACACAGTTCTTCTATTAATTTGGGGGTAGTACCATTAACCACTAATGAAGTATTCATCAGCACCTACATAGAACAGAATGTTGCACAAATGTAATTTTGAACACCTAGTATATAGTTCATCAAGTTTGTTCACGATTTCACTGTACGAGTAGTATTTGTGGAACTTAGATGTAAACACACAAAAAAAATTAAAAATATCAAGAATGCTTGTCTGTTCTTATCATTTCCTAACACATAAAGCTTTGTACGTAGTAATATGATAATATTCCTAACAAAGTTAGCTGGGTAATAGTGAAGTTCTTACATAATAAATCTCAAAGCGTAGACATTCATGAAACTGTGCATAGGTACAGAATACTCCAAGCTTGCGGTTGCGGCATGTCGACAGACTCACAGATTTATAGACTTAATTCGTAACGAAATATTACTTCATCAGAATTGTTAGTTGCTGACAAAGAGTAGACAATCCTCTTAAATAACCGACTCGGTTGTCATAGTTGCCTAAAGGGAAGTTGAAGTAACGTGAGCAGATTGTGGCAGTCTAAGCAAGACGGCGATAGAGAGACAACCAAGCCAATGAAGGGAATACTCGTACAATAGCCAAAATAGAATCAGCCGTGCGATTTTTTTAAGAGCAAACATCGTTGCATCTTTGATAACATCCTTTAACCAACGACGAGATGATAAGGAACGTTGGAAAAACAACCTTGCCATCGGTGAGCTCGTCGACGATTGCAACGACGAATCATTAGAGAATCGCATGGCAGTCAAACTAGAAAGTATATTGACACTAATCGATTCGACAGCATTCAATGGGCATGGTAAAAGGCAGGTTTTAAATATAAAGTTGGTTTAATACTAAAAAGTGTGCACTCTTGGAACACGCTGGATCTGCATACAATAGACATTCCTCAAGTGAAGTTGACAGATATGTTACTGTTTTACAGTGTATCCATAACGAAATGAGATAACTGATCCCTTACGATCGGACAGTAAAACGGATGTAAAAGTTATTGCAATTTGTGTGTGACACTGTTGGGATATCTTTACGGGGTTAGGATGTGTCGTGGACACCTGCATTTGCCATTAACCTGTTAATGAAACTGCCTTTTTCTCCTCACCAATCTGCGAATTTATGATTTGAGAAAAATTTACAGTTTAACCAGACGGTACAAGTTGGTAATATATGATTTGGTATATATATTATATGTATATATGCAAGCTTTATTTATTAATATGGCTATAGTTATTTACATTATTGCTGGCTTTATTTATTTATAAAATAATTATTAATATAATTATTATTAACTAAAAAGAGCGTAAGCGGCAAAATATTATTTATACAGTCATGAGTACACCCTTTGCTTGAGTTTCTACTTGTTTCCACCAATAGCAAAGGGACAGCCCCACTCCATTAATTTCAACAGCCGATTAGAATGAGGGGCTTGGTAGGTGGACAGACAGGCCAGTCTGTTCGTAGAGGTCGACCAGTAAAGTAGTAAATACTCTAAAGTGTCAGTGTAAATTTTCGAATAAACCTACATAAATAACTACAAAGTTCGTCTTACTTCTGAAACCCTTATGCATCAAAAAACACAAGATAAAGGCGTAGGAAGGACGAAAAGAGAAAAAGCGAAATCGAGATTTGCAATGTAAAATAGAAAACGACACGCTCTTGGCTATATTTATCAGTATCATTCATCATGCATACATCTTTAGTTTCATATGCATATCACAAACATAATCGTCCTTGAAATGGTTGACCACAGACTGTACCAGTTGTCTATAAAACACACTTGTAGTGGTAGGACATTTGCAAAGTCCGCCTGAGGAAAACTTTAGTCAGTTATTCAACCAGTGACACAGTACTGTTTGTACACTAGTACAAACAGTACTGTGTTTCGTTAACGAGCAATTTTTCCAGTGAAATTACAGCTCGAGAGATTAAACATCTTATATATATGTGTTACGAGCGCAATACATTGCAATGAAGGTTTTGAAATATGTAACTAGCGTGTCGCTTAGCGTCGGGCAAACAATAAGCTCTTTTTGTCCGTGCCATTTTTTATTTATTTGCATATTTATTAATTACATCTAAATATAATTAAAAAAGAGACAACAATACATACTTAATTATTTTAATGTTAAATTACTCAAGGGCTATCATTTCTGAATTTGCATCAACATTCAGAGCAGACCAGCCTCCGCAGACAGTTCATGAATTTACGCATGTGGCAGCCATCGTCTTCCTCATACCAACCATATATGAGGGAAGATGGCGGCCCGTAGCGATAAGCTCGTCTCGTCACAGAGTTGCATTAAAAATACATCAAAAACATATTGTACCAATAACATATTTATTTAGATACTCTAAATGATGGTGCAAATGAAATATATAACTTAATATAGCTCAGCTCACAAAAGTAGCTCAGCATATCTTTCTCTATCACAGTTCAAATATTGAATTAAAGTTAACAACAACAGTAAAGGAAGTTAGAAGAAGCAGAACTATTGCCGCGCTTCACTGAGCACTATTACTTTCTGAAAGTCTATGTTTAAACTGTCTTCGAAAGGAAATTACGTTGTTTGTTACTTCTTGCGAGAAATACGAGAAGTTTGTTCAGTGACTGGGTACTTATATAATAAAGCAGGGAATCCAATTTTATTACTGCTCGTTCATATTATCTGGTCGCTTACTTACGATTTTTACCGCTTGCCTGCGTACGAATACTGGTAACTGAATAGTCATTATGAAGTATTAGTGGTGTAATGCGATATGATAGCAGATTTTGTTATAAATATTATGGTAAGAACGATAACAATGAACAATTATTTTATAGATTTTAACTTACGTTGCTAAGCGGATTGTCGCTTACCCGTTGTTTTAAGTAAAATGACAATGGATTATGAAACAGCATATATCGGCTGAGAGCCCGACACAAAGTGTGACCCGATATAAAGTGAACAGGTAATGTCTGTTCCAACTTTTATATTCGATCTCTTATTACATTGTAACCAAACAGAGACGTGCGCACGCGGCGGGCGCTCGCAGTAAACTGAGCTCCGGTTTTTGTTTTTTTTTTTTTTAGAACGGCTAATTCTGTTTGCCTCTACCGGCATTTACAGCGTCACCGGACGGTTGGCGAGCGCAGATGGCACTCAGCCAGGCTGAGCTCCGGTTGCCAAACGCAATTGTTTTATAGGCGACTGTGATGATGGGTGTGCGGTGAGTCAACCGCTCACCCGCTCCGTCAATGGGCGGCCGACGCCGTCACATACGTGTTATTGTTATAAATTCAGATGTAATATAAACTTTGGATAATAAGTAAACATCCCGCTTAAAAACTCAAATAGACTACTTCCTATCCTATTAAATGGAAGACCATGACTGCCGAAGACCATGGTGTTTCTGTTTCTACCCTTTCAACAATAAAAATATCTGATGGTAGGGTATTAATGTTAAATTTTTTAACCATTTTGGATTAGTCATGGGGGAAGTAATGGGAGTATTCTGAGGATAGCTTCCAGTGAAACCCCACACGTAGTCATAATGCTGATCAGGTAATATATTAATTGGCGCGATTTTTCTACATAAGATCGCCATGGCAGGCACCTACCGCAGTGCCAAATCTTATGTCCATTTGTAGTCTGCACTAGGCTGGAATAAGTGACTGCATGCATTTGGTTTTCATGGCATCGTGGAAAGTGAAAACACTAGACGAACTGCACGAAAAATAAATACGTAATAAACAAGTAGAATTTGAAAATTTTTATTCAAACTTCCATTCTATTCAGATATTGGAGTGTATATTGATGAAATTTTAATAGGACCACACGGGTAGCACCAGCTCTCAAATAAAAAAAGAATTTTGACAAAGGTAACAAACATTTAAAAAAAACATACAGTCGAATTAAGTACCTCCTCCTCCTCTGGAAGTCGGTAGAAAATAAATACGTAAAAACAAAATAAAATAATCTCGGTTCAATATAAAAAAATTGTAGGTGATTGTGATAATAAATAATAACGAGATGTGCATCTGGATGTTTGCAGTTTTTTGGCGGAAAGGCCAGTGACTAGTAACACTGTTTAAATTAACAATGTGAATACGCTTTTCATATTTTACTGTCTCATGTATGACTCTTTAGATAGGATATTCGTAATTTAATTATCATTTCATAATGTAATTCTTAATATGCATTATGTTAAGCCATAAATGATGGGTGACTATGAGAGTGGTCCCTCCACATATCATAGTTTCCATGCAAACGCTCACACGTGATTATGGCATTATATCAATATTTTATTTGAGAAAAAGCCTCCATGTTTTATTGCACAAACTTGCCAGGCCCAAATTCTCAATATTAAAGAAGAGGTAATGAAATTCTCATTACCTATCACAAAATCGCAATTTCCATTTTACCCGATGGGACCGAAGAGCTAAGTAATTCCCGCTGATATTCTAACCTTCTGCTATAGGTAGCTAAGACAATTCCTTGTATCTTCGATCTGGGTCTTTAGGGAAATTCGAAAGATCTAGAATCAACTTTGCCACAGAATAATATTAACTGCTATGGCTTATTACTAGCAATATAATATATTCATAATTATGGTATGTAATAACTCTCATTGTAACCGGTGGGTTTGGGTTTAGGCCTCCAGATGACGTAGGGTAGAAGAATTCAAACACGAGGAAATTTTATCACGTTACTTTAATTAATGGAAATTATCACTCATGCTAGCACCATTTAGATACGTACTTAACTATCTTACCTAAATACTAGGCACTTATAAAGTCGGGGCGGAGCCCTACGGTTACGCTCCGGAAGGCGTCGTGGCGCACGAGTTCGGTCTCGGTTACGGTCGTCGGCAGACTGGGGCGATGTGAACGCGGGAGGCGCGCACGCGGTGCCTATAATGGCGGTGTCGTTGTTGACGCCTGGTTGGTCGTCAGTGTCACACGCATTGCTGCCAACCTTACTATTCTCCGCGTTGTTGAGTAAGGGTTGCCCTGTCACATCATGACATTATTAAAAAAAAATGAATCTGTATGGAGTATGGCTTTCCCTTGGGAACTACCCGTTTAATTAGAATAAAAAGCATAATATATAAAATAGGCTTTTTATAATATAACTAGCTGTGCCTCGCGGTTACACCCGCGTGGTGATGGATGATGATGATGACGATGAAAAAGTATCCTATTTGTTATTCCAGCGCCTCATCTATCTACATACAAAATTTAATTAAAATCCATTCAGTAGATTTTGCGTGAAAAGTAACGATCATTCAAACTTTTACGTTAATTATCCTTGAAGGATAATATGTTTGCCACAGTGCCCTTCACACCTAACACAGTAATGTACACTAGCTTCGCGGCACAATATCTGGCACTGCGGTGGTACCAATCATGACGATATCTTGCACAATTCCACCACCTAGTAGGTCAACTTTCGCATGCCGACGGCGGTGGAATATTCTACTGGGCCCCCTCTCTTGCACTGTGAAACCTTGCTTCTTGCCCAATTAAGTTAGTATTAGGTTTTGATGAGTGAGTTTGCGAGCATCAGAATATCTGAATAAACCGCCAAGGGACCATAAATATGAGTGTTTGACAAGTAAATGCCCTGTTCCTGAGAATAAAAGAGGTCTTTATAGACAGACAGATTAAACACTAAACCATCTTCCTCCACTGTAAAGTAAGAAATGTCTGTGTGGGCAATGTACCTGACGCGCTCAATCAGACATGGTTTATGGCCCACACGTGAGGCTATTATGTACCTCAGTTGATTGAAATCTCAAAAATGGCGGCTCTATGTCACTTTCGTCAGCTCCAGTCATCAACTTACGAACATGTTTGCTTACTGGAGCTTTCAAAACTGACATAGAGCCGCCATTTATCAAGATTTCGCATTTTTTATCAATTGAGATACTCAATAACTCTGCCGAGCACATAATTTTCTGTTTATTTGCTTATAAAATATTTTATAACTAATTATTTTTGTTTATATATCGTTTTATAGACACATACTTGGTGTTTGCGCCATCTACGGGCGTTTCTTAACACTTCATGTGATTTCATACAATAATGCACTGAGGAAATGCACCGACCGCTCGTCGATGGCGCCTCACGCGCTCGCTGTCAAAACGTCAGTGGAAGAACATATGAAAAATTAACACGCGCTTCGTATGTTCCAAAATCAAAAATCCGCTGTCGCGCTCGCTAAACGCCGAAAAATAAACCGCTTCTCGTTTGTGAAACCCGCTGTTCTATTGGAGCTTCGCCAACCAATGTGATTCTGCGTGCCCATCACCAATCTGAAGACCTGTTGGTGCCGACATACCAGACTGGAAGCAGCAGCAAAAGGTTGGTGCATAGTGCAAGATTTGAAATCACATTTACTCTTTATACAGTCCAATAAATTGTCGTAGGGCTTCGCCCCTAGCATTCCCGCTTTGGCGACTCCATAAGTGGTCCTTCGGCCGCGTCCTATGACCCGTGATTCCCGCTCATACTAAATATATATCTGCCCGCCAAATACCATATAATATCTGCGTATTATTTGTATAATTATCTATAAATATTGCATTTAATCTATCTCAATTGTATCTAGCCATTTTAAATTCACACGTCGCAATACGTAGTAACTGCACTTAGAAACTATCATTTGTCTCATTCCCACACGTAAAGATAACCTATTGCCGTTTCGCTCCCTGCCCGCGAAGTACACACACCGCTTCTCGCTTGCGAAACGGACGGCATAGCCGATATCTACCTCCTTTACATATTAAATAAGTTGAACTAGCTTATTGAAATTGCACAAATCATTATATATACCGCCAAACAAAACACTCAAAAATGAGTAAGCAAAAGGCTGACGTTGAACAGCAAACAGCTAATCCTAAGCTATTGGTGTTGCTGGCTAAACGTGAGGCTTTATTCGAGCTCGTTCAAAATATTTTCGATACTTCCGTGAACATAGATGTTGACGCTGGTGCGAGGGAGACATTCCTTGCTGGTTCTGCTAACATTGACGTCTTGCGAACTGATTTCATGACGACGTTAGATAATTATAACGCATGTTTATTAGAATCGAAGCCTCTTGCCAAACCAGACTATAAATGTTTAATTGCATTCGAGCAATTGTACAGTCGCATTAAGCGATTTCAAACGCTAAACTTGTCTGTTACTCCAGCTGATTCATTACCGCAGAAAGGCAAACCTCGCTTGCCTGCGATCGAGTTAGTGTCATTCGCAGGTGATATTCGCTCCTGGCCACTGTTCTATGCCAGTTTTAAGACCACAGTACACGACAACCCATCGCTGTCAGATGCCGAAAAACTTTACTATCTTTTAGGCAAGTTGTCAGGTAAAGCCAAATCTATATGTTCCGGTATTTCACCCACTGCTGATAATTATAACGTAATTATTCAAACGCTCATAGATAAATATGAAGACAAACGAATGCTCGCGTCGGCCTATATGAACCAGTTGTTCGATTTTAAACCTTTAAACAACGCCACCGCTAATAGTCTCGAATCTTTTAATGATCAGTTCGTTAGCGCAGTTCGAGCCTTAAATAATTTAAAAATAGATAACATGCAAGATTTGTTCATTCTGCATGTCGCTTTAAAAAAGCTAGATTCGGAGACAGTTCGCGCATTTGAAACGAGTGTAGGTTCAAGAATCCCATCATTCGACGAGCTCGTGCAGTTCGTGACAAACCGAACTAAGGTACTTGAACGTACACCGATATTTCCGGCCGCTTTTAGTAGTGTAAACAATAATAATTCCGCAAGTAAATTTAACAAACAAAGTGATGCCTCCCGCCGTAAAGAAAACTATGTAAACAAACCGCCTAAGTACCAAACCTATGTCAGTACCGCGCAACCTGCATCTAATAAGTGCTTATGTACAAATATATGCCATCAGCATTTATTTAAATGTCCCGATTTTCATACACTGTCACCTGAACAGCGTTTTAATGTTGTAAAACAATATAATGCATGCATAAATTGCTTAAGCACGAGACATAAAGTGTCCCTCTGTAAGTCCGAATTGAATTGTCGTTTCTGCGCCGCCCGGCATCATAGTCTGGTTCATTTTACACAAAATCAACCTGTTCGATCAGCTGTCACCGTAGACGCGCGGTCCATGCCCGTCTTGCCAGATTCAGTGTGTAAACATATCGCGTCAGAGAGCCAAGCCGCCACCGTCGCCGCCGCTGCGATAAACCCGTCGCTGAAAGACGTCGCGCTATGCGCTACATCCATCGCCGCTCCACAGTCTCTGACCGTTAGTGATTCTATACAAGACGAGCAATGTACGGTGCTTTTAGCCACAGCACAAGTCGTTACGTATGATAGTCGGGGAGATAAGCATGTTTTACGTGCATTATTGGACTCTGCATCGCAATGCCATTTTATTACAAAGGATACTTGTAAAACTTTAGGCATTTCGGTTAACGACATTGGACGCACGGTTGTAAAGGGTTTTGGTGGTACAGAAAAAATAGTTAATGCTAGTTCTGTAAATTTAGAATTTTTCTCAAGGTTTGACGATAATGTCAAATTTAATATTTCGCCGTTAGTTGTCGATCAAATAACGGATTCGCTCCCTAGCGCTGTGGTAGATCCGTCGGTCTTAGCCCAATTTAAAAACTTGCCGCTCGCCGATATGACGTTCGGTATGCCTGATAAGGTAGACCTACTGATCGGCGCCCCTCTTTTCTCATGCTTGCTACTTCCTGATGTAGTCCGCGCTTCTCAAGCATCACTGCCGCACGCCTTGAACACGGTACTGGGTCATGTCTTGATGGGTTCTGTACCAACTTTAAGTAATCGCCAGGCATTGACATGCTGCTTTGTACATGTACCGGATCAAGGTATGGATAGCTTAATGAAAAAATTCTGGGAGCTCGAAGAGCCTCCCACCGCGCCGCTACTTTTAAAACTCGCTGACGCTGAATGTGAAGATTTTTATAAAACTACTACAACCCGCGACCCCGCCACTGGCAGATACACAGTCGGACTGCCATTTGACGACGACTCATATTTATTAGGTAATTCCTACGAAACCGCCCGACGGCGTTTTTTGTGTCTCGAGAAAAAACTTGAATCTTCACCCGCGCTCAGATTAGCTTATGATGACGTCATAAAGGAGTATTTGAAGAATGATTATATTTCACCCGCGCCTCCACATGTTCGATCTGAACTCCCGCCAATTTATGTTATACCGCACCACGGTGTAATTCGTGAGGACAAGACGTCTACGCGTCTCCGTGTTGTCTTAGACGCTAGTTGCAAAACAAGTACAGGTGTTGCGTTAAATGATATTTTGCATTCCGGACCGAACTTGCAAGGTAATTTATTTGAAATTATTTTAAATTTTCGCATTTTTGCGTTTGCCTTGACAGCTGATTGTCGACAACAGTTTCTACAAATTGCAGTTCGTGAATGTGATCGTCGTTTTCAATGCATACTTTACCGATTTAAACCACAAGAACCGTTGATGCTGCTGAGGTTCAATCGCGTCTGCTTTGGTTTAAAATCAAGCGTATATCACGCGTTACGTACGGTGCAACAGCTGATTGCCGATGACGGGTGTAGGTATCCGCTAGCTAGTGAGATTGCGTCCTCATCCATTTATATGGATGATATTGTTTTTTCAGTAATGACAGAAGAAGTAGGAGTGGTTGCATCCGATCAGCTCATTAATTTATTTAAAGGGGCTCAATGGGAATTAGTAAAGTGGAACAGCAACTCAGCTGTAATTTTAGAAAATATACCCGCGTCCCATAAAATCTCTACCGACCTTGAATTCGATAAGTCTACTCATCATAAGATATTAGGCCTCCATTGGTCGAAGCACACTGACGAATTTTATTTTAAAATCTCACCCCCTGACCTCTGTACTTGTACTAAGCGTTCTATTCTTTCAACTATCGCGCGCCTGTGGGACATGATGGGCTTTGTCGCGCCTACAGTGCTTTACGCTAAGCTTCTCATGAAACAGCTTTGGCAGTTAAATATAGGATGGGATGAAACGCCGCCAACCAACATAGTTAAGTTGTGGAGCCAGTTTTGCTTAGAGTTGCCAATTCTAAACGAGCTGCGCATCCCACGACACTTGGGAGTAATAAGCAGTAGTACGGTTACTGTATTGGGCTTTTCAGATGCAAGCCTAAACGCTTTCGGGGCAGTTTTGTATCTTCACGTTAGCTCTGCCAATGGTAATACCATACGGCTTGTCTGTGCCAAGTCTAAGGTCGCTCCATCCAAACCGCTCTCCATCGCTAGACTTGAACTCTGCGGAGCAGTCTTGCTGTCTAAGTTGCTTCATACAATATGTAATCATTTCGCACACCGCTTTCCAATAGAAACGTTCGCATTCATAGATTCTAAGGTAGCACTCTATTGGATAAAAAGCTCGCCTCACAGATGGCAGACTTTCGTTGCCAATCGCGTGGTTCAAATTACCGAAAACGTGTCAGCTGATCGTTTTTATCATGTTTCGGGAACGGAAAATCCAGCTGACTGCTTGTCGCGAGGCGTCTCCCCGCATAAATTAATTTCGCATCCGCTTTGGTCTCAAGGACCGCCATGGGCTATACTACATCCATCTCAGTGGCCTCTCCGCGAACTCGACAGTCAACCTCTTGAAGACATGCCCGAACAGAAAGTACTGTCTCACGCTGTTTGTGTGTCTCCCAGAGAGTGTATTATTTATAATACAGCTTTAAGAGCCTCTTCTTGGAGTAAGGTTCTTCGCATTTTAGTCTACGTTTGTAGATTCGCTAAGCTGTTATCCCGCAGTGGTTCCGCTACGGTAACAGCCGATGATCTCCAATTTGTGGAGAATAAATTACTACGCGCCCTGCAAACCAAATATTTTGCAAATGATTTCGATAATATTCGCAATAATAGATTGACATCTCTCGCACTCCGTAAATTAAGCCCTTTCATTGACAATTACGGTTTAATTCGTCTTGGTGGCCGTTTAAGTAATTCGGGTTTGAACTACGCGCAAATGCATCCCGTCGTTCTACCGCGCAGCGACCATATTGTCGATCTGCTTATAGATTATTATCACGTCAAAAACCTACATGCTGGACCTGAACTATTAATGTCACTTCTTCGACAGAAGTACTGGATTATTTCCGCACGCCGGGTTGTTAGACACCGCGTACATCTGTGCACCCCCTGTTTTAGGCTCAAACCGCGTCCTACGTATCCACTAATGGCCGATTTGCCTGAAAGTCGTACTCGCCAGGTTATTAAAAGCTTCACTGAGGTTGGATGTGATTATTCTGGCCCGATCGCATATGTACCCGTACGCCGTCGCGGTATCCGCAGTGAAAAGGCCTACATATGTTTGTTTACATGTCTGACAACAAGGGCAGTACATATAGAGGTTGCTACCGACCTAAGCACACCCAATTTCATTGCCGCGCTCAAACGCTTCCTCGCCCGCCGAGGCCCTGTCCATGTAATGCATTCGGACAACGGCACGAATTTCAAAGGTGCCGATAGATACTTGCGCGATTTATATAACTTCTTAAATAATGAATATCGCCTTAAATTGGAGCATGAACTCGCTGAAAGTCGCATTCGTTTCTCATTTATTTGTCCAAATTCGCCTCATAAAGGCGGGGCTTGGGAGAGCATGATCAAGGTCTTAAAAACGCATTTATACCGAGTAATCGGAACACAATTGCTCTCGTATGAGGAGCTCATTACTGTCCTCGCACAAGTAGAGTGTGTGCTCAACTCACGTCCCCTAACCGTTCTAAGCTCTGACCCCGCCGAGCCATCAGCTTTGACTCCGAGTCACTTCTTGCACACCGCGCCGTTATTCTCATTACCCGCGCCTACAGTAGCTTCAGATAACTTGAATCTACTTCATAGGCACTCGTTACTAGACAAGTTAGTGCAGTCATTCTGGCATCGATGGCGGCTCGAGTATTTGCACGGGTTACAGGCAAGACAAAAATGGCACGATCATTCTGTACCAATCGCAACTGGTACTGTCGTAATTCTTATGAATGACAATGATCCACCGCTCGCTTGGCCATTGGCGATTGTACAAAAGGTGCATCCTTCAAAGGACGGTGTGGTCCGCGTTTGTACTGTTAAAACCGCAAGAGGTGTCTACCTTCGTCCAGTGGTTCGCCTATGCCCACTACCGAGACAGTAAAAAATTCATTACACAGTCTACATTTTTATATCATATATTTTATATATATTTATTTTATTTCGATAATCAAATAATACGCATATATATATATTCTATAATTTCCGCTTTAACATTGATTTTTCCCATGTCTCATTTGAGATTCGCTACCGCATCTATTATGTCACTGTGACGTATCACTAGATCATGTATGATCTTCGCTGTAAATTTACTACTCTCTCTTTATGGTTGTCTTTAAAGGTGACCCTTTAAGGGCGGGTGGAAATGTTTGCGCCATCTACGGGCGTTTCTTAACACTTCATGTGATTTCATACAATAATGCACTGAGGAAATGCACCGACCGCTCGTCGATGGCGCCTCACGCGCTCGCTGTCAAAACGTCAGTGGAAGAACATATGAAAAATTAACACGCGCTTCGTATGTTCCAAAATCAAAAATCCGCTGTCGCGCTCGCTAAACGCCGAAAAATAAACCGCTTCTCGTTTGTGAAACCCGCTGTTCTATTGGAGCTTCGCCAACCAATGTGATTCTGCGTGCCCATCACCAATCTGAAGACCTGTTGGTGCCGACATACCAGACTGGAAGCAGCAGCAAAAGGTTGGTGCATAGTGCAAGATTTGAAATCACATTTACTCTTTATACAGTCCAATAAATTGTCGTAGGGCTTCGCCCCTAGCATTCCCGCTTTGGCGACTCCACTTGGTGTATATCATCCTCTCCAAACCTAAATTTTCGTCCAGATGTCCGGAAGGAGTTTGACTTGAAGGAATTGGTTCGTTGGCCCGCAAAATGAGACGGCGGTTGAGGTGACAGGCGGTCAGGGTGACGACTGATGACGGATTTTGTTATTGGGACTCACAGAGGGTTAAGATATAAAAAATGTTCGAAAACAAAATGTCAACTACTATATTTTACGACGATCACTCATTCAAGCTGGCCCTGAAAGTTTGCAGAGAATCCGAGGCAGTTAACTCAGCATTTCGCAGTCTTCACCTTGGCGACTTTTCCGTTAGGACTTGGGCCTGCACCCGTATGAGATGCAACTGGCGGACGAGGCTGACCCAGAACCTTAAAGTTTGTTACGCTGTGTGTTTCTTGACTGGGTTATTTTTTTTTCAGTGCGTTTGGCTGACCCCAAATTTTGGCCGACGTGATTGGGCCACTAAGGCGGAGCTATTTGACCACGATTAAACTTTTTTCAAATAGTGTTTTCTTTTTTTTTTATAGAGTATACTTCCGTGGTCGTCGCATATAAATGTCATCAATTTCGGCCAAGCAGTTTTTGAGGTACTCTCCAATAACTGAAAAGTGTTGATTTATCGTGATGATATCATCATTGACTGTGTATCCCGTAAGTAGGGCGAATAAGTAGAAAATATATTTTTTTATTATATTAGGCAATATTGTGATAATAGTTACTTTCGAACTATCATGGTACCGATTTCAACAAGTTATTTCACACTTTATAGTGTAGAAGTCGGTTCTATTTTTGATATAAAGAAATTATGTATAACAAAATCGCCACCGTTTAACATTTAATTTAACCGCACACAACATTCAACAGCCTTCCCGCGTATGATAAAATAACATCCTGAATCGGCAACAATTCCGCTCCGTATGTCCCATATTTCAATGGGGCACGTCCCAGTTGATGAGCTTAGCTCAGGGTCGCAGCTCTATGCATTATTCATTACACGTACACTGACGAAAAGATCGTTCTGTGTAGGCATACCGTAATGTACGCCATTAAAATTATATTACCGCGGTCGTTCTCGTAATGTCAGTAACAACCTATTACAATGGCAATACAACATGATATATAACATATACTGAATAATTACAGAGCTGTTTAAGATTATCAATTGTATATATCGGTACCGCACAGACTAGCTAAGTCAGACATGCTCATGCACGTGCTGGGACCCGCGTTCTATAACCACCTACCAGGTAGTCTCAGCACCTAGCCTCTCTTCATTTAAGCGCAGACTTCAATCGATGCTCGTTGAGAAGGCGTTCTACAGTGTTGAGGAATATGCAAAAATAAAAAAGAATGCGAAAAATAAAATGATATTTAAATAGGTAATTTATTTTGTATTTTATATAATTTATATAATCATAATTGGCATATTTTAAATTAATTCTCTAATTTTACTAAGTTATAATAATATTATAACTTATATAGAAATAATTAAAAAAATATTATATAGAATATTTAAATACATTATTCGTATTTAATATTATTTATATAATCACAATTGATATATTATAATCTCTAGTGTTATACTAAGTTATATGTTATTATTATTATTTTGAATATTCCTTACCAATAAATTGATAATTCTGATTATCTATTTGTTTCTTATATAAATAAATAAAATTGAAGTCTGTATTGTCGATATATAAGTTTTCTACTAAATGCACGTGAAAGTATAATATACGATACATACTTATCACAAAATACAATTATTAACTCTCTGTCGGTTTGTTCCAGCTAATCTCTGAGTCGAGTGTACCGATTTTATCATAACATCCACTGAAAGATATCTGACGTCGATAGTTACTTATAAAAGTGGATACTTATTTTCCTCTTAAATACACATACAAGTTACAAGTTAAAAAACTGATTATTAATTCCCACGTGCCTCACTAAAATAAAAACTCCTCAGTGTTCAAATTGAAGCTATTCTATTCTGGTTAATGTAAGCAGACTATATAATGTTATGCAAAAGCTTTCTGCTGTTAATATGTTGACGTTGAGGACATTATCTATTACGGAAAACCGTGATCTGTCTGTCTGACACTGATTTATTTATACAAAGCTATTTTTGTCATGTTGTCTGAAGTAAGACGTGAATACATTTAAATGTATATTTTATAAAGCTATCTAATAATAATATGCGAAAACATCCACCTAACCCCTTCAGGTCCCATATAGCCAGAACCGGTGCTATGATAACCTGATGATGATGAAAGAGATAATATAAGTAAGAGATAAAGCTAATGTACTAAATTTTTAATTATATTAATGTCTAGATGGCATGAATAAGTAATATATCATAAATATTAATAATTGATTATTGTAATATATGCTATATGGTTAAGTCATATATATATATATATATATATATATGTATATATACATCGAATTGAGATCATCCTACTTTATTTTTCACTTAAAAATCATAATCGTCAATTATCAGCATCTTTCAGCCTCAGGCCCATTTAATTTAGAATCGGCTTTGTACGTCGTCTAGTACTCCCTTATCAGCCGTCAGTTTAACACCATTCATACCCTTTTCATTCACATCGTCCGTCATCACAATATAGTCCTAATGTAGTACTCCTAGTGATACCCCTAGTACCATCAAGAATAGTACCTACGCTATATCAGAAAATAAAAAGGAACCTTACACAAAATATAGTTCAATTAAACAAAAGTATGACCTGGCAAAGTTTCAATTCACTCCAGCGGATGTGAAGATAAATGTCCATGTAACGTACTGCTTCTATGAGTTTTACCTCTTTCAATGAACTGCTTATAGCTTCGAAATAACTTTCCTAATGTAGTCTAAAGCGGCGATGCCGGATTATTCCTCATTGTAGGCGCTGACGCCACACCTCATATTCAACATTGCATATTTATTCATCATTAACTCATTGTTTCAATATTGGGGCTTAAAAATTAGACCGGCTCTTAGAACCCTAGTCTCACAGGAATCCCACTCAAACTTAATTTGCACGATTCATATAAAACTTAATAATGTAAAAAATTACTGAAACAAGTGACTTTAGATTAGATACTGGCCAGAAAATGAATATGAGACCCAAAAAGGGGAAAAAGGTAAACAATGAAAACTTGTGGAAAAAAATGTGCGGAAGTTAAAGAGAGGTTTGTGTGGAAAATATACATCAGCTTCAGAAAAGAAAAGGTTTATATTTTTTATTTATTTTTTTTTACATTCTTGGAAAATAAACAGCTTAATTTAATGATACATATTAAATGGAATTAAAAACAAATCAGCCTATTTAGTTTCCACTCATAGAACTATGCTCAATACAATATTGAGTTAACCTAAATAATTTATAATAAAGTAGCCTACAGAATCAGAATAACCAAAGGGAATAAGAACCCCTTCATTATAATGAAAAAAGTACATATCTAAGTAAATACCATGCACTACTGACACACAAAGGAATAAATACCCAAACATTAAATTGAGCAATAAATTAAATACCTACCAACTATCCGCAATCGATATTAGACATAATAAATAAGAAAAAATAACAACATAAACAAGAAGGATTATTATTACGATTATTAATACTCACTAATTGAACAAGTTGAACAAGCATCCTTTACAAATAATTTAGGCTCAAATATTTTTTTTTTGAAAAACACGTGCTAATATGTGTCTACGTGTTTTTCCAAAAAAAAAAATGTATTGACCGTCGATCAATTTGCAAATTATTTTTTGTTAGTTTGGCATATATGTGACAAAGCGCAGCAAGATACCCTCTTATTATCGTGTATAGAAAAATTGTTAAAGTTGAGATTTGTTGGTCCTGACAAGTTGAAACGAGATAATCAATGGAAATACATTTGTACTGATGACGGTTTAAAGATAAATATTATTAGAAAGTTATTACTGTCGCTACTGAAAATATCGGAAAAACGGTTAAGAATAGTCCAAAGAACTAAATTGTGTTGTGATTGTTTTACCAGTAAGCGAACATGATTACCACCAGTAAGTAACCGCACACATTCAACAACCTTCCCGCGTATGATAAAATAACATCCTGAATCGGCAACAATTCTGCTCCGTATGTCCCATATTTCAATGGGGCACGTCCCAGTTGATGAGCTTAGCTCAGGGTCGCAGCTCTATGCATTATTCATTACACGTACACTGACGAAAAGATCGTTCTGTGTAGGCATACCGTAATGTACGCCATTAAAATTATATTACCGCGGTCGTTCTCGTAATGTCAGTAACAACCTATTACAATGGCAATACAACATGATATATAACATATACTGAATAATTACAGAGCTGTTTTAAGATCATCGATTTTATATCCTTCTTTTACGTACTCGTTACAACATTATATGTATACTCTATACAATACAATTAGTAAAATTGAAGTTTGTATTGTCAATAAGAGTACCTTAGGCAACTTTTATTTTATTATTAATAATACTTTTCCAATTATTTCTCTGATTACTTATCCCGAAGCCACGCGAGCGAAGCCTGGCGCGGGTCTGCTAGTATACTACGTGATCAGATTATTGTTGACATTTACTCATAAGCATATTGGAATAACAAACAATAATTACAAAAACTTGCAACTCTAGATTCAGCAAAATACTGAAATCGGGAAACAGCTACAAGTTAGACCCTTAACAAGTGGATTAACGTGATGACTTCACGAATCACATAAGCCTTCCGAAAACTCAACGAAACAAATCAAAAAATAGCAAAATTAAGTATTTTTACAAAATTAACAATACTCGCACTATGCATACTTATGGCAAACGACAATCAACCCTCCGTCCACTTGGATCCACAGCTCGGCTCCACATGTGGATCCGCGGATACTTTTATCTCTTCTTTAATCCATAGGTGGATCCGTGGATACTTATTTTCCTCTTAAATACACATACAAGTTACAAGTTAAAAAACTGATTATTAATTCCCACGTGCCTCACTAAAATAAAAACTCCTCGGTGTTCAAATTGAAGCTATTCTATTCTGGTTAATGTAAGCAGACTATATAATGTTATGCAAAAGCTTTCTGATGTTAATATGTTGACGTTGATGACATTATCTATTACGGAAAACCGTGATCTGTCTGTCTGACACTGATCTATTTATACAAAGCTATTTTTGTCATGTTGTCTAAAGTAAAACGTGAATACATTTAAATGTATATTTTATAAAGCTATCTAATAATAATATGCGACAACATTCACCTAACCCCTTCAGGTCCCATATAGCCAGAACCGGTGCTATGATATCCTGATGATGATGAAAGAGATAATATAAATAAGAGATAAAGCTCATGTACTAAAATTTTAATTATATTAATGTCTAGATGGCATGAATAGTAATATATCATAAATAGTAATAATTGATTATTGTAATATATGCTATATGGTTAAGTCATATATATATATATATATATATATATATGTATATATACATCGAATTGAGATCATCCTCCTTTATTCTTCACTTAAAAATCATCATCATCGTCAATTATCAGCATCTTTCAGCCTCAGGCCCATTTAATTTAGAATCGGCTTTGTACGTCGTCTAGTACTCCCTTGTCAGCCGTCAGCACACCATTCATACCCTTTTCAATCACATCGTCCGTCATCACAATGTAGTCCTAATGTAGTACTCCTAGTGATACCCCTAGTACTATCAAGAATAGTACCTACGCTATATCAGAAAATAAAAAGGAACCTTACACAAAATATAGTTTAATTAAACAAAAGTATGAGCTGGCAAAGTTTCAATTCACTCCAGCGGATGTGAAGATAAATGTCCATGTAACGTACTGCTTCTATGAGTTTTACCTCTTTCAATGAACCGTTTATAGCTTCGAAATAACTTTCCTAATGTAGTCTAAAGCGGCGATGCCGGATTATTCCTCATTGTAGGCGCTGACGCCACACCTCATATTCAACATTGCATATTTATTCATCATTAACTCATTGTTTCAATATTGGGGCTTAAAAATTAGACCGGCTCTTAGAACCCTAGTCTCACAGGAATCCCACTCCTCTTTATATAGAGCTAGAGCTGTGTCCATCAGCACCAAATCCAGCAACATTTTTTTGTTCTCTCACTTAAGTTGTGAGCTGCATAAAATTTCCCACCAGAATCTTTTTCTCCATTCAAATTTGACACATTCACTAGCCAATTCTAGAGGGGTTTATTACGAAAATACATATAGTTATCTAAAAAAAAAATTCAATGGACAGCGAATGAAAATGCACGATTCATATAACCAATCCATCCGTCTCTTGCTTATTGTACCACTTTCATGATATCGATCGAACTTTATATTCATCACTGCCCATGAAATATGGTACGCCCATCCTTTGGTGACCATGGTCCTATTATCCCTATACACATTCTTTAAATAATTTTATCCTATACACATTTTCCATTTTTTCCATTACTTGTCTTGCTTTCATTTCAACAGTCTCATTTCAACTTTTTTTTCGCAGCTCAGCATTTAGATCCATCATATTAATGCCTTTATTCATTTTATTTAGGTTAAGGAGCAGCTCGTCCATGTCTGAAACTCGTCTCAAGGACCAGTTTTACCTTGTAAAATTTGATAATGGTCAACCGGACGTTGGTTTAGATAAAGGAACGATTTGTACTATTCATAACTTCTAAGGGTATTGCTTAGTCTCGAAAAAAATAGCGAATGTTACAAAATTAAAAAAAGGCTCGTGTCTTATGTACGATCATCAAACTAAAATATAATCAGTATCAAATAATAAATACGCTCGTTTTCAGAAAACAACAATAATTGAAGCATTGGGCACGCAACAAGCGCGTTCGGTACCCAAAGCCCATTTTGATGTTATTACATTAAAACATGCACAGCACCATCTAGTTTCGCATACCAAAACTCGTTTCGATCAGCCGCTCCCAGGTGGCGTGAGAATCATTGATTTCGAAGGTTAGGAAGGTTAGGTGCGCTACGCCCTTGTTGCATAGATAACAAAAGTGCGTTTAAATTCGAAAACGTTACAAACTGTATGCTCTTTGTACATATTATTTATGTAAAGAATTACTGAAACAAGTGATTCAAGTGACTTTAGATTAGATACTGACCAGAGAATGAGTATGAGCGAAAAAAGGGAAAAAATGTAAAGAATGAAAACTTGTGCAAAAAAATGGGCATAAGTTAAAGAGAGGTTTAGGTGAAGAATATACATCAACTCGGGGAAAAAAAAGTTTTTAAACATATTACCACGTGTTGTTCCAAAAAATTTTGTATTAACCCTTGATCAATTAGCAAATTATTTTTGTTACTTTTGGCATATAGGTGACAAAGCGCAGCAAGATACCCTCTTATTATCGTGTATAGAAAAAGTGTTGAAGTTGAGATTTGTTGGGCCTGACAAGTTAAAACGAGATAATCAATGGAAACATTTGTACTGATGACGTTTTAAAGATAAATATGTTTAGAAAGTTATTACTGTCGCTACTGAAAATATCGGAAAAACGGTTAAGAATTGTCCAAAGAACTAAATTGTGTTGTGATTGTTTCGCCAGTAAGCAAACATGATTTGAATTTGCAGCAGGTAGAAAAGCCTGGAGTAAAAGATGTAAAGATAAGGGTCGTTTGATCCCCGATAATTCATGAAACTGAAAATGCAGAGTGGTTGCAACATGTCCTGACTTTCCAGGCAGGCCTGAAGGATCAGGCTGGGCCGTCCAGGAGGCCAGTTGCGGCTGTTTCAGAATAGTACCTTCAGTCAAGTGAATATTTTGATGCTGTTGTGCAGTGATATATGTATTGATGAACAGCATAATGCTGAGTTGGAACCGGTTTATGACAGAAAACTTATTAATTAGGTGGGTATTTAATGTATAATATGATTATTATGTACCGTAATATGTTTTCTGCGACAAATCAATTGCATTCTACTCTATTCTATTCTAAAAAAAATGATAATATCGGTGAAGTCGTTCTCAAGTTATGGCGTGACCAGGAAAATAGGGATTAAATTTTATTTAAATGTATATATTTAGATTAATTAATGTATTATGAATATAAATAATCATAATTTGAATCATATATGATTCTTTGTATTCGATGATGATTCATGCTTAAGTTAAGGCACAGGCCACACATAAATGGCGTCGGGCGCGGACTTGGCACGGGCGGCTTTCGGGTACAGACCCGTAATAAGTTCAGTTTATGATAAAAAGCCTGGAGCGACTATAAAATATAATGATTTACATTAACATATTAATACTAATGCCTTGCCGTGGCGGTGCCGGCTTAGAATAGCACCCCCCCAACTCTACCCGTGGGTGCCGTAGAAGCCGGCTAAGGGATACCATATCAGAAGGTGGGCAGCAGCACCTTCCCAGTCAAACACACACAAACTGCGCTCGCCAACCCGCCTGCCAAGCGTGGCGAGTATTGGCAAAAACCCCTTATGGATTGGACAAAAAGAACCAGGCCCCCAGTCCCCGGCAGCCCCGCTATTCCTGGCTACGGTAGCGGCCACGGTAACGGTGGGGCAGGGGGTGCTAAGAATCCCCGGCAGACGCCCGGCTACCACCCCCAACGACGACGACTGGCCCTGGTAACACACAACATACGCACGATGAGGACAGACGAGAAGATATATGAGCTGGAAGAAGAAATGAGTAAGCTACGCTGGGACATTGTGGGGTTATCTGAAGTCCGTAGAGCGGGTGAGGACACGATAACCCTAAAATCAGGTAACCTACTCTACCACCGGGAGGGCGACCAACAGTCCCAAGGTGGTGTCGGGTTTCTCGTCCACAAGTCCCTTACTAACAACATAGTTAAGATCGATAGCGTTTCCAATAGGGTCGTATACCTAATACTCAGAGTATCCAAACGATATTCGCTGAAGGTCATTCAGGTATACGCACCGACGAAGTCGCACCCGGATGATGAGGTGGAGGATATGTATGAGGATATTAGTCGGGCCATACATACCTCTGAAACGCACTTTCTAGTTGTTATGGGGGACTTCAACGCGAAGTTGGGTAAGAGAAGCGAGGATGAGTCGAAAGTGGGGCAATTTGGCTATGGACAACGGAACCGTAGGGGACAGAGGTTGGCCGACTTCCTGGAGAAAGAGGGACTCTTTATGATGAACTCTTTCTTTCAGAAGCCACCTCACAGGAAATGGACCTGGCTGAGTCCCGATGGTTCCACGAGAAATGAGATTGACTTCATTATGACCACCAAAAGGCAAATATTCACTGATGTCTCCGTGATCAACAGGGTTAAAACCGGTAGTGATCACCGAATGGTCAGAGGCACGGTGAATATTAATGTCAAACTGGAGAGGTCTCGTCTGATGAAGTCTACGCTCCGACCTACTCGTGCCCATATTCAAGACCCCGAGAGCTTTCAACTTGAGCTATCCAATCGCTTCGATTGCCTTGAGAACATCGCTTCAGTGGACGAGATCAATAACAGGTTAGTAGAAACTGTCCATACAGTGGGTTCCAAGTACTTTAAACCCCACCGTACAGATAGGCCACAGAAACTCTCCAACGATACCCTCAACCTCATGGCTGAACGACGCTCATTGAAACTGCAGTCTTCGGATGATGCTGAAGCATATAGGCTGCTCAATAGACGAATATGGAAGTCCTTGCGACACGACATTCGGATCTTTAATACAAACCGTATTAAAGAGACGATAGAGCGGAAAAAAGGCTCCAAAGTGTTTGCAAGAGACATGTCTATTGGGCAAAGCCAGTTGACGAAGCTGAAGAGAGGAGACGGCAGTGTAGCGTCGACCAAAGCGGAAGTGTTAGGAGAGGTCGAGAGTTTCTACGGACAGTTATACACCTCGGTCGCTAAACCTGTTAGCAGCTTGGCCAAAGACCCAAGAGCCAAGCTGACCCGACATTATACCGAAGATATCCCGGACATCAGCCTGTACGAGATTAGAATGGCCTTGAAACAGCTTAAGAACAACAAGGCGCCTGGTGACGACGGTATCACATCTGAGCTTCTGAAAGCGGGTGGAACACCGGTACTTAAAGTCCTTCAGAAGCTCTTTAATACCGTCTTACTCGAAGGTTCAACGCCAGAAGCATGGAACAAAAGCGTG
This sequence comes from Selenia dentaria, assembly GCA_917880725.1. Classification (NCBI taxonomy): domain Eukaryota; kingdom Metazoa; phylum Arthropoda; class Insecta; order Lepidoptera; family Geometridae; genus Selenia; species Selenia dentaria. Next base: position 29,966,490 of record OU862885.1, on the reverse strand, counting down.
GTAGTGCTGTTCTTCAAGAAAGGTGACAACACTTTACTTAAAAATTACAGACCCATCTCGCTTTTGAGCCATGTTTATAAGCTGTTTTCGAAGGTCATAACGAACCGTCTTAGTCGCAGGTTTGATGAATTCCAGCCTCCGGAACAAGCCGGTTTCCGAAAAGGCTATAGTACCATAGACCACATCCACACGCTACGGCAAGTTATACAGAAGACCGAAGAGTATAACTTGCCTCTTTGTCTAGCGTTTGTGGACTATGAGAAAGCCTTTGATTCGATCGAGACGTGGGCAGTGCTTGAGTCTCTCCAGCGGTGCCGTATTGACTATCGGTATATTGAAGTGCTGAAGTGTTTGTACAAAAACGCCTACATGTCAGTCCGAGTACAGGAGCAGAGTTCGAAGGCAATTCCATTGCAAAGAGGCGTGAGACAGGGAGACGTTATATCTCCGAAACTGTTCACCGCTACATTGGAAGACGCCTTCAAGCTTCTGGAATGGCAAGGACTTGGCATCAATATTAACGGCGAATACATCACTCACCTTCGATTTGCCGACGATATTGTAGTCATGGCAGAATCCATGGAAGACCTCAGTACAATGCTCGAAGGCCTCCATCGAGTTTCCCAACGGGTAGGTCTTAAGATGAACATGGACAAGACGAAAATTATGTCTAATGCCCATGTTGTACCTACCCCAATATCAGTTGGGAACTCAGTTCTCGAAGTTGTTGACGAGTATATCTACCTGGGACAGACAGTCAAACTAGGCAGGTCCAACTTCGAGAAAGAGGTCAATCGTCGAATCCAACTCGGCTGGGCAGCGTTCCGGAAACTTCGCGAAGTCTTCTCGTCAAAAATACCTCAGTGCCTCAAGACAAGAGTCTTCGACCAATGTGTGTTACCAGTGATGACTTATGGCACTGAAACGTGGTCTCTTACTATGGGCCTCATAGATAAGCTCAAAGTCGCACAACGAGCTATGGAGAGGGCTATGCTCGGGGTTTCTCTACGTGATCGAATCAGAAATGAGGAGATCCGTAGAAGAACGAAAGTCACCGACATAGCTCAGAAGATTAGCCAGTTGAAGTGGCAGTGGGCAGGGCACATAGCACGCAGAACAGATGGCCGATGGGGCCGAAAGGTTCTGGAGTGGAGACCACGTACCGGCAAGCGCAGCGTAGGTCGTCCACCGACACGGTGGACAGACGACCTGAGAAAGGTCGCAGGACGACGTTGGATGCAGGCCGCTTCCAACCGGTCCTTTTGGAAAATCATGGGGGAGCAGTGGACGTCCTACGGCTGAGATGATGATGATGATGATTAATACTAAATTACTTTAACTCTTAACTATTCGGTTATGATAAAATTTACTAAAAACTGACTTGACGTAGCTAGCAAACGTGTCCAGTATTTCTCGTCCTGTATAAATCAGCCAATTTTACGACATGCAGCACATTTCAATCTACTATAAAGTTCACACAGGTAACATTCGAAATTCCCGGTGCATTACCGGAATAACTGCAGTGTCGGAATACTGACGAGTCGGCCTCAAGGGATTCGGAGAATCGATGTGCCGGTGTTATTGGCTTGAATGGGAAGGCCGAACGAATACACCGAATTGTTTCTATGTAGAAGCATAACAATTAACCTTTTGATTTTAATCGAAACCACACTTTTTTTTAATTGAAAATGGGTTCTTACCTCGTATATTATATAAGCGTTCGTAGCGGAGCTTGACTTGGCGATATTAACCGATCAAAAAGTTAAGCAACACTTGCTGCGGTCAGGAATTGGATGGGTGACCGCTAGTGGCATTATTCAACTGAGAGCTTCCGTTAAACCGTCACCTGGTTGTATGTTTTAGGACAACAGTCGTTAGGCTATGTCGAAGGCCTGAGAACTTCGACATGGTTTGGCCACTAGCCTATCCACCAAGCCGCACTGGGCCCGCTTGCTGGATTATGGCCCAACTCCTCTCTATGAGAGATATGCTCGAGTCCCAGCAGTGGGAACATGATGGGCTGATCTGATCATGATACTTTTCTTATTAAAAGTTGGTTCTTATATTACCTAAATAAATAAATAACGTTTATATACTCATACCCTGCACTGGTCACAAACACCCAAGATCCGAGAAGTATTTCTGCTTATCGAACAATGGCATCTTGTCTACGTTTAACGTCTAAGGAATTGTCAAGGGCATTCGTGGTACTCACCTTCAGGCGTATGGCTTGTCTTTCTAGTCACTTGATAGTGTAAAAAATTCAGATAAATCATGCTTACAAATGTAAGCGGATAGTTCAAACCTTACTTGTATCAAAATAATTAGAAATTAACACAACCAACCCCTATAGACCATTCCAACTTAAAATAGGGTCTGTTATCGACCGAACTTCATTTAACTTCTTGCGAAACAATATGCCTTACCCTAGTCCCTTAAGACCTTAAGAATATCATAACGATATTCAAATCCCGGTATCTTGGGGTCCCTTTGGATTCCCGACAATTTCCGCTCGAATCTACCGTTGTCGAGTTGTTACTACTTTGAATGTTTATACGAAAAGTTTCTAAGTAACTGTGACAATTAATATGTTGCATTATTAACCCCGTACATAGGAACCTATCACTGAATCTCTACTCCGGGATGATGCCAATCAGATGACAAATCTCAAAAAGGTAGATGGACTCTTTCGGAAGTATTCGTCTTAGGTACCACCACAGTGTCAGATAATCTCTCGATGCTGTAGTCTCTATACTCTAACGTATTGTAAAAGACACTGTAGCAAGTACTCGTAAAATTACTTGTTGAATCCCACAGAAAACCTTCAGCTTGTCTCAGGCGACGAGTACAGTTCAGTGTCCCGTAAAACGTAGAAGCTAAAAAATGTGGGACGCTTTGCAACTGTCACGGGCGTACATAATAGTCGCTATCAGGGGAACTATTTGCAGTCCTATTACTTACTTTAGTAAAAAAAATTAACAAAAAATGTAATTGACTTCAACAATAAAGGTGTAAAATAACTTGTTGAACTCTGTACCATGATAGTTCAGAAGTACCTTTTATCACAATATTGTGTGCATGGTACCAAGTTATTTCACACTTTTTTGTGTTGAAGTCGGTTCCGTTTTTGGGTATAAAATATTGTTTTCATCCTTTTTAGTGAGCCTTTCTACTCACGGGATCGATTGTCATTAACCGTCAATGCGGATATCATCAAAAGACCTCGACCGTGTCGTACCAAAATCGTAATTTTAAGACGGTGAAGGGCATCCTATAAGTTTTGCTTTACTTATAGCCAAATTTTAAAATATGTTGTATAATCAGCCATAACTTTTTATATTTGACTTGAAACTTAAATTGTGCTATTCCTGAAATCTAAAATAATTACAGCTCAGCAAATTTTTTATAGTTGACTTGAAACTTAATGATTTTTAACACCCCCACGTGATATTGACCAAAAAGAGAGATAGACCGTTGCGACATTATTGTAGGAAGATATTGAAACTTCCAAAATTGCGCTATCCCTGAAATCTATAATAATTACAGCTCCTAAATAAACCTACTACATCATATAACATTTCTATCTATTATCTATGTACAGGAGATCAAAAGGTCACCTAAAATAATTAGGTCCACAAAATGACCTAAAATGGGTCTATAAAAGTTAGGCACTAGTATTAGCGGTTATATTGGTGTCCAAACTTTATTATTAGGCTTTCAACTAGATCAAATCAGTTTTATCCGGTTTACTGTTTCGACTTGTTATTAGTTTTGATTTTGCAGTAGTAATTATTAACATTGGGAGGATGATAGCTAAAGTTAAATCATTCGGATTTCTCTGTAATAACCTTTGATCTTGAAATTTGATTGGCTGTTTGCAACAACGGTGCAAGCACGAGGTCTATCTGATGTTAGGTGGTAAGCTCTGTGTAGAACAGATGCATATTCTCACAAGTGCCGAACTGCACTGTGGGGCGTAACCGTGAGACATTAAGTTGTTAAGTCTCATGTGCCTGTAATTTTGCCGGCAACTATACCTTCAAACCAAAACCAGTATTGCAAACATTAATGATTTACGGTAGAAAGCGATACGATGGCAGTACTACCCCCGGACGAACTCATTCACAAACTGCTCTAAAAAAATAATGTTAGTATTTCATTGAAAATATTTGATTTGTTCTATATCACAAAACGTTTCCCACTTTTAAAAAACATTACGATTGCTACTATATAATTGACTGGAACGTATATATGTAGTATGTTCTTTTCGTTAATGTATGGAATCTTCAGTGCAGAAGTCAGACTTGCACTTGTCTGGTTTTTTATACTATCCAATCGAGAGAGGGCATGTTCTACCCTATTGGTAAACGCCGCAGTTGCCCATAATAGTCACAATGCCATGCAGAGCTTTAAGCTGAATTGTTACAATTGTATTGCACTCGGAACCCTTAGCCTTTTGGTTTTAAGCCTAATTCACCCTGATCAGATTAATTTACTGGTATACATCTATACATGTCAGTTATTTAGTGAATAAACTACGTAGCAATCCAGTGTGTAACTTACAATTAACCATGTAAGTATGTACTATAACTATACGTAGTCAATAAACTCTGTAACTGCACTTGCTATTCCTACAAAAAAGAGATTGCGTATTCCGAACTCTAATTTAACATTTTGATATGACTATAAATATAACAGCTATTCTCCTGACGATAGCTAATATTTAATTTAATCTGAAATTACTTCCACTGAGGCCGTAGTAAAAACAAAGTGAAATAATATTTGTAACTCAAGCGTCAACGCGTCACGTGTCGGCGTACAAACTGTGAGTTATCTGTGACACAGTTGCCCTAGATACTTGACAGTTTGTACTGTTTCACGTAAACTACACGTAACGTTACACTTACGCAGTTATTCGTGCTAACTGATGTAATTTTCGCATAAGAGACATTCATCTAGTTAGGATTTCCTTCGTCCTTGATGATTCGCGACCCGATAATGGAATGTAAAATACACCCTCTGGTCCCATGAACACAATTATATAAATATATTATTATTTTACTATATATTTCATGCCATCTGTTCTATATTCATAGATAGATTTTCCGTCAGCCCAGGCGCTTTTATGCCTAGTTCCTAATCTTTATATTTTTCATGAGAACGGTCATAAAAAATCTATATAAAAACGGGGTCGGAAATCATAACAAACGAGAAAACAATCTGGTCCCCCCACCCTTTGCCGAAAGACGGTAAAACCTTGCCATATAACAAAGGCGTACAGGATTACATTACCATATCATAATACTAGAACTCCCTGAAGACGGTGGAAATCAGTATTGGACTTCTAGCGAAACGCTTTACTATAAGGCAGATTAACTACTGAATAAACTAATTAATCATGTACTGACATGACATATCGTTTATTATAGCTTCGATCTGTGGTTACACTCGCGTGGTGATGGATGATGATGATTCAAAGTGAGCTATATGTTAATCTAGCATTTCATCTGCCTCCATACCAAATTTCATAAGAATTGGTCCCGCCGTTTGAGCGTGAAGAAGTAACAAACACCCTCACAAACTTTCACCCTTATTACATAAGTAAGAAAGCACATTTACATCAGGTTCGTGACCGAAAGCGTCAGTCACATTTGGGTAACCCACAGAGATCTAGTGAAATGCCAATCCGTGCGCTGAGTACAAAACCCGGTGTCGCAAGCAGCGGCCGTATTCCGCGATTCAACGTATTCTGTTAGCTTCAATAAGTTCATTATCCACATCCAAAACTTAAGGTTTCAATATTCGTAAGTACAGAGCAAGTATTGTAAACTGTTTACATGCAATATCGAGATTGGCGTTCAGTCACATAATACAAAGTTGCGAACCGCCGCGAGCAATGTGTTCTGTTTTTGGCCATTTTGCTACCCGGCTCCCTTTTCATGTCTCCCTTGTTTCTGTGATCTGTTGGGTAAACGAATCCGTTAATATGTTTCCATAGCAAAATAGTCACGTAATCTTAGTCGGTGACCGAAGACTGGTTGTGAATGAATACAGCGAACTTAATAACATTTCCCATTAGTCGGTAACCGCGTACGGCCAAGTAAGTGGATTGACTGATGTAAATGTTCCATTGTATTACAGTACCTACGTACTTTTAGCCCTGAGTTGCAAACACAAACCCCAATTGCGCCAAATATTATTCTGTGCTATGCCATAGTAGATATAATATCGGTAGATAGGACAGCTGTAGTATGTAAACTTTAATGGTAATATTATATGTAAATTCGGTATAGAAAAGCTGCTTAAGCAACTGTGACTATAGACTAACCTAGGTCATTAAAAATGCTCGCGCATTTTTATCGGAATTGTTGAAAGTTTGAGATTGGCCTCTCGTTTCAGCACTCGACTTCGACATCGGCGGAACACGTGTCAAAGTGGTTTTAGTGGAGTAAGTTGCATGATGTTGCTATTCTGTACATTGCATGCATTTTTTGCGAGCGAGAGGGCGGTGCCCACGGTCGGTTTATCAGCGGAATTGACATTAAATATTTTTTGTTTTAATATGGGTATATATTACACCCGAATCTTTTAAGTATTAATGACTAAGTCATAATATTCATAGTAAGTAATTACGGCAAAACAACGCTTACTGTCGAAGGAGCGCGACTTTACAACCGGGTACTTGGTGGTAAAGTCGCGCTCCTCACATAAAAAAAAACTCACTTCACGCTTTTAAAAAGATATTGGATCAACATATTATCGCAGATGAATCTTGAGATAAATCTATTGCGTGAAATGAGTATCTAACCATGGATTGATAGAAATGTCAGGTCAGGATGGACTTCACCAAATATGTACTTAACTTTATAAGGTTTTCGAACGCCGATCTTTTTTCCATGTTTTAAAGTAGAGAGTATCAGAAGTGGCTTCCGGAGCTAATGAAAATATTTAAAAATATGTATAATAATAATCATCATAATCATCATAAAATAATCTTTATTGGAAAATGTTGAAAATTTAAATATACCTGATACCTTATACGATGTATTATTTGTGAACCTTTGTTGTATTGGGAAATAGGTACAATATATTTGCAATATTTGTTTTTTAATTATGTCCATATTTTGCGACGACGAAGATAAATTGAATACTTAAATTATGTTACCTCGTAAGTGACAATTTTTCTTTGATGGCAATAAAGTTCTTTAATCTTTAATAGTTTACTATACCTAGTTTATTCCGATTATCAGCTGTTCACAAATTGAACGCAAGGGAGTGAAAGTGAACCGAAGAAGCAACTGACAGCGCGTCATTTACAGTTTTCACAGATGAGTTTCAGGTTCATGCACGTATAATTAACTATTCACTTAACGCATAATTACAATGCCTTTAAATCATGTAAATAACACAAGGTATAAGAAGTAATTCATTTTGTATGATTCCTTTAGTAGCTAAGGCCCTTTGCCTACCAGAGACGTAAATTTACGTGCGTTGCAGTCATAAATCTTTTGTTTTAATTATCACGGTATACAAAAGGTTAAGAGTCGCTGTATCCCGTGGACAGGTCAACTGTTTTGCAATATACCTATATAGTACATGCAACGGGTACTGTATGAACCAGGTAAAGGCAGCACAAGGAGTAGTATTATTTCTCTCTGTTAATAGTTAGGTTAATACCAACTTCAACTAGCAAACTTAAAACGCATACAAAGCGTAGGGATTTTACTTTTGTTAACGCCTGGATCAGAGTTATAAAGTGTATATAGGTGTTGGATCTCCAACTCCCGATAGATTAGTATACTAGCTGATACATACAACCAATTAATTTACCAATAACTGTTTGTTACGGACTGTTTGTTATAAGTTAGTAGATGTATATATATAGATGCTGAAATTAAAGTACTTTTAATAATATTATTAGTTGCATCAAAGAAAATACGTTGTTTGGTTTAATCATTTCGACACGTTCCTTCCTTGTACCGCAAATACTGCATAGAACTGTAAGCGTTTTCTACTTTTTCTTTCACAGCTAATGTTCTGAGGAGCTCTTTAATCTTACTCCTTCCTCAACATTCCGATCCCGAACTACTCGTTCCGGCCTAGCATTGCATCCATATACTGTTCAAAATGTCTTAATATGAACAAAACAGTTTTGGTAGTTCAGCTTTGACCCCGGCTCTGGCACAACCGATTCGTAAAAAATACTCTCTCAGTTCATCATAGGGATGGCGATAAACGCTGCTGATGGCTGCATTAATGGTCAACGCTTCTAGATTTCATCTCCGCTTTACATCAGGCTAGAGGGAGTCAGTTTAATAAACGATAACAAAAATAAAATACTCATACTCATACTCATACTCATTTATTGATACTGATAGTATACGTCACAGAATTATAATTAGTCACAATAAAATCATAAATAAAATGCAATTAACAATAAAAATCAAAATGAAATAATAAAAGTTATACATTGTGTACATTGTGTACCTACATAACAAATTAATAGACAAACAAATAATCTACGGTCTTAGTGGAAGAGTCATGTACTCTTTTTCTATATCGTAGAACGCTTGGTTGATAAGCCAACGTTTTAGCTTAGCTTTAAACAAGAATATGCTTGATGCCTCAACCACATCTTCGGGAAGTCTGTTATAAATCATCGGGCCCATGACATGAGTCAACTTTGCAGACTTGGCAAGTGAGTGTGTCACGGCTTGAAGTCTGTTTTTGTGTCTGACAGGCCGCTGTTGCGACTCGTTTAGCTTACCACCTAACGTTTTAAACATAGTTATATTCGTATACACATATATAGCTACTTGTAGTATAATTATTGATGGTAGTGTTAGTATTCCTAGCGATACGAAGTACGGTTTAGCTGACGTATCTTCTGATATCCGTGCTATCGCTCGAACGGCTCTTTTTTGACTTACAAATACGCGTTTCCACTCGGCACCCCTAGCCCATAGTTCAGCACCATACTGGAGCGTTGAATGTACTGAGGCGAAGTAGCAAGAGCGAACCGCCCCCGCTGGCAAAAATCTGGCCAGTCGCCTTAAAGCGAAGCATGCTCCACTTAGTTTGCCACACACTTTATTAATGTGAGCTTCCCAAGTGAGCCCACTGTCCAGATCAAAGCCCAAGAATGTGGTTTTGTCCGTCTGCTCAATTTTTATGCCTTCAGCGAAAACGTTGAGGTCTTTCTGCTCACGGCCCGATAGGTCAAACCGTATGAAGTGTGTCTTGGTGAGGTTCAGCACTAACCCGTTTCCCCGAAACCACTTGACAAGTTGAGATGCAGCAGCGTTCAGTTTATCTTCCAGTTCCTCAAGTGACGATGCCGTGACTACGGCAGCAACATCATCTGCATACATCATCGCTTCAGCTTTTGTGATGGCACAGGGCAGGTCATTTAGAAGAAGTGAGAATAGAATATTCGAGACAGCTGAACCCTGGGCCACACCCATCGTGGTAGACAAGGGATCCGAGCTTAGTTGGCCACCTTCACCTACCACGACCTGAGACCTATTGCGCATGAGCTCAGAGAGCAGAGTCAGTGCCTTGCCTCGAATCCCGTAGTGGTCCAACTTTAAGGCCAGTATTCCGTGGTCCGCCACGTCGAAGGCTTTCGAGAGGTCACAGCATAGTACTGCTACATGCTGTTTCCTCTCTCGAGCATCAACTACGCGGCGCACCACTTCTCTTGTTAGTGACGTAGTTGACCTACCTTCGCGATAGGCGTACTGTCTGTCCGACATCGCCTGTATATCTGTAAGGTATTCTACTAATCGAGAGCTAATACCATTTTCGAGTACTTTTGCAATCGCTGGTATGATCGACACCGGCCGGTATCCATCAATATCCTGTCGCCTGCCCTTTCCCTTAAAAATTGGCGACACTTTGCTAAGCTTTAAAGGTTCAGGGTACGTACCCTCTCGAAGATATCGATTAAAAAGTTCGCGCAGTACTGGAGCAATGGGCCCTGCCGTCATATGCAAGGTTTTCATCGACATCCCATATGCATCATTAGATGGTTTAGCTGGTATTCGTTTAGTTATTATGTGGAGTATTTCATCCGTGGTGAACTGTCGCAGTCGCAGCGAGCGGTCTGCCGGGGCACACGCCCTGCGTATGAGACTCTTCACGAGCCGAGGGTCGGCCTGCGGCGCACCGCACGCTGCGGCGGCACCCACGAATCTCCTGTTCATTGCGTTCAGAGCATCTTTTTTATCGCTAAAGGGCAAACCGGCTGTATTATTCACGATTTCGGTAAAGTCTAGACTACATTTATTCTCTTTGCCCCTTTGTTCGTTCACAACCTTCCACATTGTTTTTGTCGTATTTTTACTATTAGTCAACATATTCGAATAATACATGCATTTCTTTTTAGTCAATAAGTAATCATATATAATATTTAAATCATTAGTAAATTGTTTTAAAATGTCACTATAAGGATTTTTTTCGAGTAATTCGATAATGTCAAATAGTAGAAATCTTATATTTATAACATCGTTTGTCACCCAAGAGGATCGTCTATTTTTCTTGACCACCCGTCTTAGCGGGAAACTAGTATCAAGTTTATTATAAATAATATTAATCACAGATCTCGTCAGTGAGTCAGTGGATGTATTCCGTTTAAATAGTTCCACCCAGTCTATACTCTCTATCGCACATACAAAGTTGTGACGGTTTAGGTCAGAATAGTTCCTACTTAATACATGCTGAGGTTCCCCAGTACATGGTATCGGCCGGATCATTTCGAGTCGTACCGCCATGTGATCGCTTAGATTAGTTTTAACCGGCACTACGTTTATTCTATCAGGTTGTAGGTTGCTATACACATGGTCGATGCTTGTGGCGCAATGTGAAGTAACGCGAGTTGGAAAGTCAACGAAATTACTCAGCTCATGGGCTGACAATAAGTCATATAGTTGCTTCTGTTCAGAGTTGACATCGCATAACGTGTCTAAGTTGAAGTCTCCCAATATAATGCAATTCAGGTCAAGATCACTGATCTTATCAACCAAACGTTCAAAATGCGATATAAATTCATTTGTACTTATTAAACCGGTTCTATAAACACATACTACGGTTACATGATAGTCAATTACGTCTATTGCGGATACTTCGCAGTACAATTGAGTTGCTAATTTCACAAGTTCTAAATTTTCTATAACTTTTACTCCTCTTCTAACAAATAAGCAAGATCCGCCATGCATAACATCTTTCCTACAAAAACTCGATCCTAATATATATCCGTCTATATTAACACATTTAAGCTTAGCTTCACATAGCCAATGCTCTGTCACTGCTAATATATCACATTTCAAAGAACTATTTAACAACACTTCTATCTTGGATGTCTTTTGGTCAATCGATCTTATATTTTGAAGACATACCACCAGACGATCATTTTGAGGCGCACTATGCCGTAGTAACTCGCAGTTAGACTGTGGTTGCGGTACCGGCCGCACTCGATGTTTACACGCCGAGTGACTCACCAGTGACGGCAGCGATGGCTGGATCGCCCCGTTCAACACGGGGCCTACTGCGAAACCACTCCGAGATCATAACTCGTGGAGGCCATGCTGTTGGATTATTTATTTTAGGATACGTACTCTCAGGACATCCAATGATGAATGCTGCGTGTCTTGCTGATTTTATGTTACGTTTCTCTATTATATATTCATCCGAATTTACTACTTTATTGAGGTACTTACGGACGTTTTCAACAGTCGTATCTGGCCTGAATGACCAGGCCGTCATCCATTTCATGCGCTCGACAGTTTTCAAATCTGCGTCTTCTAGGCCTGCCCCAGCAACAGCAACAATTTTGCGCTTCGGGTACTTTTTATAACCCACTGTCTGCCATCCTTCATCTTTCTCCGCTAGAAGCTTGTTTTGACTAGCTTCTAGAGGTTTGTCATTTAATTCTCCTTTCGGCTTTAACCGATTGGCGTCGTTACTTGAAACATTCACAGTAGGGCCTGTTATAGTGGGGGTCGTATTCACCGCCTCAGTTCGGGTGAGCTCGGGAGTCTTCCGTGCTCCCGCATTGTGAGCCGCCGCGATTTGCGAGCTCTGATTTGTCTTCTTCTTAGCCAGGGCCGCGCTATTCGTCGCTACAGCGGTTACTTGTGCAGCGAGTCGTACTTGACGAATCGGTCGCTGTGTAGGTTTTGCTGACGTCTTTGAAACGTCTGGTGTCATTGGCCGTTGTGCGGCGGTCAGCTGACCGCTACCTTCAACAGCTGTTTTTAAATCCAATATAAGCTGACTCTGGTTTGCGATTCTTCCATTCTGTTCTTCAATTATCCGTCTTTGATCTGTGATTTCGGACTTCAACCCGTCAATTCTATCACTCAATAACTTGCATACGTCACTAATAATACTTTCTATTGACTTTTTAGCCATGTTTCTAATTAAAAACTAATAAATACGGGAGCAACTGTGTACCGTGCGGCAGTGTTGTCCACCAACCAGTCCACCAAAAATAAGTTCAGATACTGTTTTGGTTTCAGTATATATTACGCAAAAAATCTTAACGATAATATATCTTAATAGGACAAGGGTCCTTTCCCGAAATTACGGGTATTATTTTTAATAGACATACTCATATGTTGTGAAACGATTATGTTTAGGCAGTGCTTTAAATAACATTTATGACCACGTACGTACCCGCGGTCTGCCTTAAATCTTTTTAGGCTTTGTCCGTCTGGTCTTCTGGACCCCTATTTCATTATACGTAAGTGCCTGTGGTATAAGTAAACGAGTGGTATGTGCGTGACTTGTTTTAAAATAAATTTAGGGACATTTTTAAATGTAGGTACTTGAACTCTGTGTAAGTCTTGGCGACCTGTGTTAAGTTAATTTAGACATGATACAAACTGGACAAATAACTAAAAGTAATTTAGTTAATGAAATAACACAACACATGCGTCTATCCTAAAATAATTGAAAATTAATACTCGACTCTCAACTATATATCCCTGCAGCGACTCTTACAATACTTCGGACACGTGGCCGGAAGATACGCTAACAAATTAGAAAAGCTCATTGTTGTGATTCAAGTGGAAGGAATACGGAGTCGTGGAAGATCTCCCACCAGGTGGACTGACGTTGTCAAAGAGAAAACTGAGGCAAATGTACCAACTGTTATGAGACAAGCCGAGCGCCGCAATACTTGGAGAAACATAGTCCAGAAGGCCATTCATTAGGCTACGACCCTCAGTCATGAGGAATCCATCAAGAAGAAGAAACAAAACTCAACACAAAGTTTACACAGTTACGCTTGCACTATTAGGATTCCATGTATCGTGGGAGACATGGACATAGAAAATAAGAGAATCAAAATTAAATTACAACATCCAAGACCCGAGAAGAAACATTTTTGCTCATCAGACAAATATTTGCTCTGGCCAGGGATCGAGTATCGAACCCCGTGCAAGGGTCACTAGCAACTGAGCTAACAAAGCTGTCAATCGCAAAAAGCTTTACTTGAACTTTACATCACTAAATTTGTTGTGCAATAAAGTTGCCATACAGTTTTTGACAACTACTCAATTTTTTATTACTCATTACTAACTGATCTAACGAAGCCACCAACATAAGACGTGGTGGAAGTTTCACATCCAGTTTGTTGAAGATTTACATAAACATAATCAGTCATAATGTTGCTACTGCTGGAACTCCGGCTTTCCTCTTGAAAGACGCCTATGTGTAGGTCAATATGAACATTCACCTGATACACACATTGTAGCAGGTTTTTCAAATGCAGATATGCAACATCTGTGTCATGTTTAAGAAATAATTTAATATTTCATTTAAAAAAGTGCGGGTAAGATCACCGTATACTTAACTCAGACCTTGAACTCACAAAACAAAACATTCTAAACAAGATAAAACAATCATTAACCGTAAAGGAAGGACTCTAATGTAATCACAAACTTTATCAAAATTTACCTTGAAAAGTTTTTACATTTTTCGCCTTCAAGTTGCCACCTTAAACTTAATTATCAGAGCAGCAATTTAGCAAAATCTTAACTAACCTCATTACCCCCATATCAGGGATAACAAGGAAGATTTAAAATTACTTGGGAAATTCCCTCGAAGTTGGCTGGTTACCCTCAAATTGGGCGGTTATCTCTGGGCCTTCGAGCAGATACAATCATAATCATGTAGATACTAGTCAGTATCTTACCTTTCGATTATCAAATGGAGGCGTTATAGATTTCAAAGTCAGTAAGGATGTTCTATTTTCATTGATTTTGCTCTTAGTCACTAAGTAAGCTTTTGTATAGGCAATGGCGGGAAAAAGCCAGTAATGGTTGTTACTGATTTGTTTATTTTCCCTAGAGATGTGCTTCCTCCAGTTATTAAGGTTTAATAATTGTGGATTATTATCTGTTTTATTTACGTTACAGTGCACTGGTGTAGGCAAAAATAATGCAATGTTGTCTTTGAGTCTTCCTCGTCAATTGCCTTAGACATTATTTATGCATCTAACGTTATACTAGAATGTGACTAAGACAGGACAGTGGTTAAGTGACTGCCCTATTTATGAACTGTGTGTAAACTCTTGATAACTTGAATAAAAAACTCATTTGATACAACTATACATTCCATTCGCCTAGAAATGTATATAGCTATTAGTGCCCTTGCCTCTAGGACATGAATCTAACTAGCAAAAGGGCGATTTACCTTATACGTGTACAGCGAGGCTGCCAATGGCTTTGCTTGCTTCAACGAATATCCAAAAAGCTTCCTTTGTGGATGTTTACAACATAGCAGGCATCAAATGCCTGTTGGCTTTCTTTCTCTCTTTCTTTCTTCAAGTTTGTCTCCTCAGCGGTTTAGGCTTTGCGTTGTTGAATCAGTCATTCAGTTAAGACATGTAATTATATGTATAATTATATTTAATTATATTACTAGTACTTAGATGACCTAGTTTTGCTCGTAATTAAACAATTAATTTTCTTGGTCTAACCTCAAACCAAACACTCCTTGGCCTAGTGTTGGTTAACAACGCCATCTATTGTCATGTTTCTGTGTCGCTAAAACAGTTTAGTTGTTGTTTAGGCTGATGATTTAAATATATGGAATAAATAACCTAACCTAATGCCTAGTTGCCATAATAATATTGTAACAGTTTTTCATTGCCTGAAAAAATGGATATTCATTTTGGACATCGATTTATCATATATTATTACGATTTATGCATACTTAATTCTATGAAAATTGTTTGAGCCGTCTCCGTTATTATTTATTTATTTATTTAGAGATCCCACGGACCCAAAGTTTCTACCCCAAAAGGCATAATAATATAACAGTCATACTTAAATATGGTATATCATACATACGAGTATACCATATATATGTATGATATGTAAATATGTCATCCAAATTTAATCTGTAATCTAGACTAAAGTCTTATGTCTATATTTATTGGAAATCTAAAACGCAATAACCTATAATATCATGTCTTATATATATATATATATATAATTTTAGATGTTATTGCGTTTTAGATTTCCAATAAATATAGACATAAGACTTTAGTCTAGATTACAGATTAAATTTGGATGACATATTTACATATCATACATATATATGGTATACTCGTATGTATGATATACCATATTTAAGTATGACTGTTATATTATTATGCCTTTTGGGGTAGAAACTTTGGGTCCGTGGGGTCCAGGTGCATACGAAATTTTCAGAAACGTTTACTTGAAGCGTGAAGCGACCACAATGCTGGTTCATATTTTGCACAAACAATTAGCTTAGCTATTCAACGTGGAAATGTAGCCAGCACTCTGGGCACTTTTCCTTCAACAAATGGTTTAATACATTTTTAAGTGTCTCTTATCTTTGTAAGTATGTACCTTTAATAATATTTGTATGATTATGTAGATGATACGAGTGTATGAAATTAGTGTGCTTGAACCACAATAAACGAAGCTAGTACACTGATTGAAAAAGAATATTGTAAAATCAGATACGTACCGATGCTTAACTTTAGGGTTGGCGGTTGGAACTTACGTCTAGCTATAGGTAGATATTATTACCCGTGGGGTAATTCCGGAAAGGGTATTGTGGGAATCACCTTGTGAAGATTAAAAGGAAAGTGAGTGTAACAAGTGTTACAGGTAGTTACTGTTATTGTCACTTATTCAGTAAATGGAGGGAAAAGATTGTTGTAAGGCTATTAAGGATAATGTTTTTCTACGAACAGGACAACAGGATAATAAGAATATGCGTGTAAGAGGTGTTAGATAGTTTCAGAGGAGTTATTTTATTTAAATGTTTTTTTACGCAATATAGTCTCCGCATGTATTGTGAATCTTACTGTCTTACTAAGATTATAAGTGCGTATGTGTTGATGGATGGAGGTTTGTTCAATCACACGAAAAAGGTTGAATGGTTGTGGATGAAATGTGTTAAGTAGACAGATGAGGCGCTGGAATAACACATAGTATACTTTCATCACCATCATCATTCACCACCACACTGGTGAAAACACAAAATAACACATCACATTTTAACATCGCAAGAATTTCAGTGTCGTGTTAATATGTATTTTATTTGTTTTAGAACCGTAGAAAACTCTTTTAATTTACTGGGAATCAGTAATTCTTAATGCGCTCTCATTTAATTCGATAATTAAATACGCACTGTGGTTGGTTACACATGTACAATAACTGATTTACAATATATTTTTCATAGATTGTACAAGTACATAGAATGTGTTTTGGTGATATAAATAATATGAAATAGTATGAATATCAGTGCGCAATACATACAAACAGCACATACGCAACCTGCTAGAGGATCAACTACTAAACCCGTGTCCCACACGCGGGTCCAGCAGCGGCGAAACCAGCATCGGTGAGTTCAGAAGCATCATATTACCATCCCTTTCCATAGTCCCCATTTACCCTTACGACCGTATGGTTTCTGCATCTTCAATCTCAGGGGTCACCTCACTAATCGTATCAGACAATCATAATTTAAATACACATTGGTAATTGTTCTTAAACATCGTACATATAAATATAGGTTGCCCTGGTAAGCTGTGTTGCAGTAGTCAGTGTCTTCCCCAGATATGTAAATTTAACAATAAGCAAATATAAAAACTAACTATAACTTAAATAATATAAAACAAAAACACAAAATTTGGGAGGTAAGATAGATGGTAGATATTCTATGCGTAGTTACAAAATAGTACCTCTGAAATACACAGGCCTGACATCGCCTGTACAAAGTTGTTGTCAAATATGATTGTACATGTGTAAAGTGTGAGTGGCAGTGGGCAGGGCACATAGCACGCAGAACAGATGGCCGATGGGGCCGAAAGGTTCTGGAGTGGAGACCACGGACCGGCAAGCGCAGCGTAGGTCGTCCACCGACACGGTGGACAGACGACCTGATGAAGGTCGCAGGACGACGTTGGATGCAGGCCGCTTCCAACCGGTCCTTTTGGAAAATCATGGGGGAGGCTATGTTCAGCAGTGGACGTCCTACGGCTGAGATGATGATGATGAAAGTGTGAGGTCTGATAGATTGAATTTCAAAAACAAATTATATTATAAACAATCTGGTCTGACCTTGAAGCCTCGGAAGTAAAAGAATAGTCACAATCCATTATAACTTTAACTGTCCTTGAAATAGCGTTATCTCATGAATTACTTAATTATTATTTATATTTTAAACTATTATTCACAAAACATACTCGTATTTACCTTAAATATATGCGAGAATTGACTTTGACAATGAAACACAACCCCAAATCATCCCACCCTATTATACTAAGAACCCGGCTAAATCCCGTAAAATCCTAATATCAACAATGCAAAGCAGTAAACAACAGACGGGGTTGAAAATCCGAAAATTCCCACCTATCCTTTCTTCTTCCCCTCTTCTCCACTGACCCCCATTAAACCACTCGCTGAAGGGAAAAACTACGTAAACACAGCGTAGTGGGTAAAGTCCTTGGATTCCAAACGGTGTTGGCCCTTCGTCAAATTATTTACGCTCATAGGGATGGATCATAAAACCAATATCGATATCAATTTTTCTAGTTAGATAAAAAACCAATACATTTCTCAACTACCGTCTCTTGTACTTCCGCTTGTCCATTGACATGTGGGCCTAGTACAAAAATCTGTGTACTTGTAACACAATCAAGTCATGAAATGTACAATACATACGCTATGAGTTATCTGAGCCACAGTTGTAGTAGATAAATTATAGTTATTAATGTATACGTCAACGATACGATAACGGTATACTTACGCAAATTTTCGTGCTAAACTGTATTAAACTAATATCAATAAATATTAAATTAGGAAATATTGTTCACTAGCAATAGATTTATGTATTTACAAAAGAAAAAAAAATGGACTCACTTTAGTTTTTAAGCAATTTCCACCATAGCTTAATGTTTATTGTGATGTTTGGAGAACGAATCTCCAAGAAAAATGTAATATAAAAAAAAAAACTAAAAAAGGTACAGACAAAAGAGTCTGTAGTATGGAAGAATAATTAAATAAAAAAACTAATATCAAGTTCTTAAGTCACTCCGAAGTCGTACGTATCTATTGTAATCAATTTCACTATATTCGTATAAAACAGAGTTACGGTGCGAGATACGGTCGATTGCGAGAGGTTTTAAGGTAGATCGCCGAGGATAGGTGAAATTATCAGTGATCGACCTTTAAAATATTGCTTTTTGCTAATGAAAAAACAATGTCTAGAAACATTAAGTGATATAATAACCCCTCACCAGTCGGTTGTCCATATAACAATGAAATTTCTATTGTGTCTGGGTCGTTCGACTGATGAAGTAATAATGAGAGTGAAATATGCAATGAGTGAAGTACCTGAAATGAATGCTAAACTACGAATATATTTTGCTGAAGACCACCAATGTCACGCTCCCACATCAGCATCATGATAATTTTTCATTTTTAATATTGTATCACTAATATTTAAATTTCTTTTTTTTATATTATTAATTATTAATTTTATATATTTAAATTTTATATCATCTAGATTAAAAAAAATATACAGATTTGACACTTTGCACTCGAACCCGATGTACCTAGTTTTAATTATGCAAATTTTTTTCTTGGTAAATATTTAGTAGGGTATATATAGTTAAAATCGAATCGAAAGTATGGGCACCGCTGGCATAAAACATATGGATACGTAACGTACATAACATTAATTACAAGTTATTCTTTTAAGCCTCGAAATTTTGTTAAACTGTCGCACCAGAAGGCAGACCTTAAGATTATGATGAAGGCAGGACTGATATTCCATTTTGGTGGTTACCACTGCAATACCAGATCTACGTACATAGGTCATATATTAAGAAGACTTTGTTATGAGATGCGTTTTTGACAATTTATTTAAAAATATTAAGAGACAACTTAAATACATAAAAGACAAAGCAAAGACATAAATTCTTATTTGGAACTAACTTTAAGAAATGCACGAATCTTTGCTGTAAACTTAAGACCGTGTTGATTTTAATTATTGTCTCGTCCAAGTATGACGAAGACTTTAAATATTTTGACATTCGAGAGTATATGATGTGGTATATCGATAACACACGATATGTATTCTATCCATCCCTATAACGCATGATCAAGAAGGTTCGACCTTTCTACCTCTACGTGTGAAAAGACCTTTCGAAGCTTCGAATAGTGCTTTGACATTATGTTTGCATTTTTACGATGTGAAAAATAGTGCTCGCGTGACTCGCCTTTACAGATTTATTGCAGACATTTGACAATAGACTGTTTGGAATAGATGACAACCTACTAATCAACAATGTGGAGATAATTACAATACAAGTACGAGTATTACTCTAAATACAGGTGCATGATGACGATTTTCTGGACCCACAGAGTTACAATGTGGAAGTACTGCGGCGAGTTAGACAAGAATGTAAACTTTTGAAAACCGTCAAAGAAAAAACAGTAGCATATTTGGAACACGTACTTAAACATGGCAGACTGCATCAATTAATAATAATGGAAAAAGATGCGGGAAAGAGACGAGCTGGTCGCAGGAAGAAATCATAGCTATGAAACATCAGGGAGTGGACAGGGATTGCGAGTGTTGTTGAACTTTTTCGCCTCGCCAAGGATAGAGACGAGTACGAAAAGCTGATTGTCAACCTCATTGATTGAAGAGGCATCGAGAGAAGAAGAAGATTACTCTAAAATCAAACCTAAATCATATATATCCAGTATTGAATGTCGCTCGAAAAAATTGCAAGATATGACTACAATAGATGCGCTCCGCGATTTCACCCGCGTGGTGATAGATGTTGATGATAATGATTCAAAACATAAAGGCTATCTTCGTCAGGGATAACGTAACGTAGGAATGTCTAAAAGAATGTTTCAAATCAGTCCAGTAGTTTCGGAGCCTATTCAATTCAAACTAACAAATCTTCCACATTATAATATTAGTATAGATTTAGATATCTGAATCTCGCGCTATGCTCAAGTGGCTTCATCTTCGTCGACATTGGAATATCCATCTTTCTCTCATTTCTTTTCCCTTACAGCTTATTATTTAAATCTATCTAAAGGGATGATTTCATTACTATACTTTTGTATCCAAAACGTATGATTATCTCCTATGGATGGTAGGCAACATTTGTAAAAGGCCGCTTTGGTTGGTACTACTGCAGTGCTAATATTCTGCCGCTAAGCAATAGTGCGTATGAATTACTGTATAAGGGTGTGAAGAACGCTGTAGCAAGTAAAATTATTGGGCGATACTCAACGAAACAATGTTTTCACACACAAAACTACAGATCCAAGTTTTGGTTGACGATGTAACTGTCGTATTTCTTGCCACGAGCAGGATTATCAACTGAGCCAACAAAGCAGTTATCGCCAAAATCAGTAGCTACATTTTACAACACAAAATTTGTGATACAATAAAATTGTCATGAATTCCATGATTAATAAATATATACTCCAATTTTAACTGGTTTAAAGTCACCGTGATTGCCTTCAATCCCATCCAGTAGCTTATCTGCTTTATTTTTGACAATAGCCCCAACCATTTTATACAATTATTTGTCGCACTGCATGTCTACCATCGTCACTAAAACAAATCTGAAATGTGTGTATGTTGGTTTTTCAAATCGAAGCGAATACGTTTCATTCGTTAGACGATGGATGATACTTTTTTCTACCGACTTCCAAAAAAAGGAGGAGGTAGGTACTCAATTCGACTGTTTTTTTATGTTTGTTACCTCATAACTTTCGACTGAATAAACCGATTCTCAAAATTATTTTTTGTATGAAAGCTGGTGCTTACCGTGTGGTCCATTTAAAATTCATCAAATTCGGTCTAGTGGTTTTTGAGATACACTCCAATAACTGAATAGAATGGGAATCGGCAATAAATTTTTCAAATTGTACTTGTTATATCTTATTTTTTTTTAATTTAACAATAAAAATTGCTTAAGTAACGTGAAGAAAGACGGAGCAGTTTGCAAAGCCGTTGAATGTTATTTCAGTATTTCAGTGGCTCTGTAGATATTTCAAAGTTCAATAAATCTGGTCGCTGTTAAAAAAAGTTCTCGCTTGAAATCATAGATCAATGCGGGTTTCGACGGGTTGGAAGTTTCTGTAAAGTCGATAGTTTAAAAATTTAAAAAAAAATAAAATGTATTGGTAATTTTTAGTCTTAGAAAACCTACATTCATAATTAATCCATTACTTACCTCGGAACGGGTTTCCCACTCAGAGAAGAGTATGGTTCTGTATACACCACACAAGCCCAGCCAGTTGGCGTACCTAAAAGGTAATAGAATAGAAATTATTATTAATGACCTCACTTCTTCATGGACAAGTCACAAACACAAAGTTGGTATTAGTCAAAGTTATTATTAGTAAAGTCAGTAAGGATGTCACGAACAAGTCCAAACAAGTCCGACTCATTCAAATCAGAATGTTCATGTACTAGTAAAGAAATTAAATATAAGTAAGGAATACTGGTTTATGGCGGTTCAGGACTTGTGGGTTGCCCCTAGCAATGATTTCCAGTATGAACTCATAGCTGACACTAAGTTCTACCTACTGTCAATGGGACCGAAAGCCTTACCAACTATATTATAATAATACCGGTTTACCCATTCAGCCGTGCGATTCTCTAAGAGCAAACATCGTTGCATCTTTGATAACATCCGTGAAAAAAATGACGAGATGACAAGAAACGTTGGAAAAACAACCTTGTGTAGGGCGATATATCATAAAGTATTTGACATCGGTGAGCAAATCGACGAACGCAACGACGAATCATTAGAGAATCTCACGGCTGTATTGATCGCAGCAAGAGCTGAACCTGATGACCGTTACAAGCGAATAGGCTAGGACGAGAACTTCAGAAAATAGTATAGTTAATAGTAATAGTATAGTACGAGTATTTATATGTTAATAAAAGATCAGAACGTGAACTTTCGTTCCAGCGCTCGACAAGTCAACATCAACTGAGGATGCCTCGTGTAGAGGAAAAACACTTCATGTTAAAGAATTTTTGGTTGAGTGAGTTGCATGTATGTTGTATATTGTGTATACTTATGTATGTTATGCGGGAGGGAGAGCGGTACATACTGCATCTCTGTCATAAATATTCGTACAACGGAAGTGTCACTAAAAATTTCCTTTTAATATCATAATTTATATTGAATTCCCCAGAGTAACGTCTGAATAAATTAATAACTTAAGTTAGTATTTCTCGGGCTAATAATAAGAGAATCTGGAAACTACGGACAGACTCACCGAATGCAACTAGTATTTATTTTTACTGACGAATATTTTCACAATTTTTACTGGAATTTCCACTGATGGGATTCCGAATGTTTGATATGTGAATGCTTTTATTTGTGAAAAGTTTTTAGAGTGTTATTCTGTTAAAATGGTGGAATGTGTGTGGCCATTTTTTTGCGTATGGGTTTTGTTTACTCTGTTTTATTTCCTTTCAAAAACAACTGAAACATGTTGACTTATTTACAATGTTTCAATGCATACGAGTTATTTATTCGAACTCATTAATATATACTCATTAATATATATATACATATATAAAAGGAAATAAACCTTATTTCTCCTGGTACGCAATAACTTAAGAACGGCTTTACCGATTTCATTCATCTTTTTTTTAAATATTTTCCAATACATCGTAAAGGGTTCTTACATCACTAACCTATATTGAAATAAAATCCTAAAAAGGAGAAAAAAGTTTATAAAGTTCGTTACAGTTGTATTATTGTATATCTACATATACTAGTACAATAAAATTAAAACAGCAGGACTGAGTTCAAAAAATATTTTACTAATAAAATATAGCCTGTGTTAGGGATAATGTAGCTACATTATCCCTGAGTAACACAAACACAGGTATAGGCTAACAAGTAACACAGGCTATATTTTGTTTTGATTCATCATCATCCATCACCACGCGGGTGAAACCGCGGAGTGCAGCTAGTATTTTATAAATTCATATTGGTGAGAAGCTTGAAGTTCTTGAAAAATATCGATAATCATTCTTCATTTTAAGTTGTTTTTCACAAGCCAATGCTTCAAAAGCTTGTTTCAGACGTCTCTGTTACACCCTCAGGTCTCTCTACCCTCGGGTAAAGTTTATTATTAAATCGCCAGACGCCTTATCTAACTTATTATATACCTACATGACCTTAACAACCGTGTATATCTTTTTTTTTACAATATTTTGTCGTTATAAAGAACCGACGTTCTTCGACGACGAACCGAATATTTTTTATGTACAATGTTTTTCGGATTAAATGGGACGTCAGAATAATCACCCCACAAATAATTATATAGCTTATTTATATTATAATTATATAGACAACAGCAGCAAGTAAAACATTCTAAAAGTCAATAGGTTCTATAATCTATAATAGGTAATTAAAAAATCTAAAGTGTTATAAGAGCTATATTATAAGAGCCGCTGGTCCCGGGTTCGATCCCCAGACAGGTCAAACATGTGTGTGCATGAACATGTCTGTTTGATCTGTGTCTGGGTGTGTATATGTATATAAAAATGTATATCAGTCATTAGGTTACATTAGGTTAGCCTAGTTTGGGACTTGAAGACCTTTGTGTGGATGTTATCCTATATTATATTATGTATTATATATGAATGGTACACGAAAAAAAAGGGGTTCATCGACATTATTTAATAAATCAAACTAACTTTTTGCCGTCATTGACTGTTAATGTAACACAAGTGACATGTGACCCTTCGGTTTCTGTACACATTATATTATTATATAGTATATGTATCAGTATGTATGTATGTATGTATGTAAAATAAGTAATTTAGCTATGTTTGTGTATTTTTATTTTTGCCTCTACATCTACATGCATACCTAAGTCTTCTAAATTATACATGTTTTACGTACCACAGATAAGTTTATACCTATTTATTTCCATGCATGTTTGTCTGGAAGAAAAAGCTCTGAGCGATAAGACCGCTCATTGTGACACTTGATGTAGCTCTCCTGAAAACCAGTGATTTTCGAGATAAATCGTCTTTCACAGGAAGCACAGAATTTTTCAAAACTATATAAACTCGGTTTCGTAGCACGATGCCTACTATCGCACTTTGTTGAATTTTTAATCATATAATCGTTAGCACAATGCCTACATTTTGGTACAACCATACATTAGACCGCATGAAGCCTACTTTTTATTCGGATTTTTTTCAGTTTTGCTTATTGCTTTTGTCTTTTGTCTTTTGCTATTATCATATATCTTTATTGTGTTTTTTTTGTACCGTGGTGTTGCACTAACGTATCTATCTATTTATATACGATCGACGTCATATGTCCAAGATCAATATCAAATATGTCTCCTTATCACACAAACTTTATTCAACCCAAGGGATCTGATCGGGAACCCCACGCTTTAAAAGCATGGTAACTGATAAGGCCAACAGGGCTGTCTTGTTTAGAGAGTCGTGACTAAGTTTTTCTTAGAAACAAAATCCCGACTCTAAAGTTGTTTGTTGTTTGCGACATGTGAGTTGTATTAGTATTCTTTGAGAGTATAAGATTTCCAAAGCTTGGTGTTAGCGGCGAGTTCGAGCAATTCAACAGTTTACTTTAACACCAGTCTGATTGCTCACATTTTATAGCAGTTTATTTTATACAAAATCATTAATGTTGCTCCACGCTTTTAAAATAAACACGAGATTTTTACTATGTTAATGTTTTGGTGTAGATATGAAGTTACTAGTGTGGAAAAGTCGTTATATTTTCTAATTATTATTTTCTAATTATTCCAATCTTACTATGTTGGTATGTTTTAAACCACAACACAGAATTCCGTTTATTTTTACTATTAGTATTATATTTACTAATGGAATGAAATTTATAAAACCGCTATATCCAATTAATTCTTAGATATTTATGGAAATCATTTAAAATAATAAAATCCAAAGTCAGTGAAGCTTGTTGATCACTGCCCGTCATCACAACCTAAATACAGACAGTCAAAATGTGTAAGTACTCGTAATTAAAAAACATGAATTTCTTAAAAAAGATAAAGTCTAAACCTAGGAACCGTAGTTAGCTGTTATAACAGGGAATTCTAGTACATCTACTAACGACCCTCCTACGTAATCAAGGGATTATTATACCTTATGTGTTATTGTTTTAAGTTTATAAATATATATACATATATTATACTAATGTATATATTTACACATATATATATATATATGGGCTGGCGCTGCCGCGTCTAAAGCGGAAGACCTCAAACGTCATAAATATGTGTATTTAGACAGAATGTACATGTTTATGCCGTTTGGGGTCGAAACTTTAGGCCCATGGGGGCCGTCCGCTCTCAACTTGTTTAGGGATCTGGCGAAACGTTTGTTTGAGGCGTCGGGTGACCGAAATGCTGGCGCCTATTTTGGGCAAAAACTTAGCATTGCCATACAGCGTGGCAATGCCGCCAGCGTTTTGGCCACTTTTCCCCCCACCATGGGGCTTATAGATTAGAATGTTATTATTATTATTATTTAATTTAATTTTTAATTACTAATAAATATTACATTATTTATATATATATAAAACTTTTATTTCTATAGCACTTTTCTGGGCGAAGAAATATATTTTACTGTACGTTTTATGTAGCACTAACGCCTGCTTTGCGAATCCAAATTATTGTACATTTTTGTGTAAGAATCAAATGAAGAGATAAATTTGGTTCTCTGATGGACTTCGGTGGCCTAGCATGTTATGGCGCCTAACATGGATAGTCAGAAGATGCAAGATCAAACCCAGTTCGAGAGTATGTAATTTTTCTCCATAAAATTCCGCGATTACGTCTGCGCAGGATTAGTATTTCAAGTAGCTTATTATCTTCTCCAAGACCATATCTACCTTTATACCAAAATGTCATAAAATATGTACATGGTCAAACGCAATTGCTATAATAGTATTATATGAGTAAATTTAAATACTTAGTATATCAATGAGTAAACATAAATAATAAAATACAGGACTTACATACAAATATAAAATTATTCACCATCGAAAATATCTGTCATTATATTACATCACCCTTGATGGTATTTGTGTTACATTTCATCACCCGTGACGGTCGTCGAGCACGTCTAGTGTATTGAGCTGTCAAATTGACTTGGCTTTTGAGTAAACTATCAGAAACTGATACAAACTTTGACAGAACTGTCATCATTACGATATTGACGTAGGCGAAGATCTTATTATTTTGTCTATACTGTGCCCAAGCATATTACGCTTTTTCACCCGCGTGATGATGTATGATGATGATGAAAGTATCCTATATGTTAATCTAGCGCATCATCTACCTCCATATCAAATTTCATAAAAAATTTCCCCCGCAGTTTGAGTGTGAAAGAGTAACAAAGATCCACACTCACAAAAAATTTCGCGTTTATAATATTAGTAGGAAGGATTTACTTGTTCTAACTGACTGATATATCAAAAAAATATATACTAAAATTAACTGTACATTCGCTTTATAATATAAACAAAGGTTGGCACTCTACTAGAGTAGGTACATCTGGTACTCCTTTGTGCAGAACCAACGGTAATTTGCTTAGCGGTTACATACTTTGGCAGACGTCTTAATCAAACACAACGTTCCTTTGCATGAGAGGGAGTGTAGGTACTGGTATGGCAACACTGAAAATGTAATGTAATACCACAGCCTATATTCATTTTTAATAAACTTGGAAAAGGAGGATGTACTCCATTCATCTTTTTTTTTTTTATGTGTTATAATAATAAGTGTTTACACAGTGAAAAAAATAAGTTGACTCATTTTTTAAATGAAAACTGGTGCTTTTTTATGTAGTACCATTTAATTTTATTTTAATCAAGATGTGACTACTACTTTTTGTTTGATAATAACTATTTATCAACATCGGATATAAAATTAGTTATAGACACTGTGGTTATGCAGTAGGGAAATAGGGGTGCGATCTTGTAAGCATATCTTTCTTAAATAAGTCTAAAGATGACATCTGGCGTTTAACCTTTTAAGTGCCATTGACGTAAATTTAAGTGCGTTTCATTCATACATCTTTTATAATAATTATCACGGTATATGAAGTGTTAAGACGCGGTCCAACCCCAATTTTAAAATAATTTACGATGCTTTACGTAAGGTTGAAAATAGCTTGTTAGATTGGACGATGTAATGCGAAAATGCGTTAATTTTGTACGTTTTCTTTATATTTTTCGATATATACTAACACATATGAAAAAACTGCTGGTTATAACTTTAGTACTATATGTTGGCTAAAAATATAGTGTTATCGCTGAAAATTCTGAGAGTTTGGACGTGAAAGTTTATTTTTGTGGACGTATTCAGGATTTTTTTCTGCTGAAAGAGAGTTATATTTATGAAGTCTATTCGGTTATTACTCTTTTCCTATTCTTTTTCTAACCTTTGTATTTTTTTCATAATATACTATCGATCTGTTGTGACACTAGGTGTTTAAAAATTCTGCTTTTTCTTTAATCAGGGTACGAGCGCGCCTTAAGGATTACTGCCAGAACACCGACGAGCACCTGGCTTCGGTAGTGTTATAGAGAGCATATACATATAATACAATTTCACACGTTGCTGTGCAAGTCATGCACCTGATAGTAAGGATAAAGCTCTCGCAGTGCGGGATCCCAGGTTCAGTCCCTGACCGGGGTAAAGATTTAGGTGATGAGCAGAAAGTCTTGCACAGGAGGCCTTTCATCATCAATGTTGGGTTTCCACGCCTCTTATGCGTTTCGCATTTCAGCGGTAGAGGGTTCCAATTTTCATTTATATTTATAAAAATATAAATGAAAATGTAAACTAGCATAAGCTATTAAGTTTTAAAAATCTGTTGAAAGTTGTGATTCTTAACGATTTGCTACTTATTTGTCACTTCGAACACCATATATGTACTTTTCAGATTCACCGTACCTTCGTAAGCTACAGCTTAAGTAGGTTATATATACATAGATCACCGTACCGGAAGGCACACACACTGTGTGCCGCTGAAACTATTTTGATAGCTTAATTATTGTGACGTGGAGTAATTGTGTTTTAGTGTGCTGTATAATAGTAGTAGATTGTGACTTGTAGACTAATATACGTCAATTTCTATGTACTTTAAACAATAAATAGAGCTTCTATTCTAGGTGATAGATGATGGTGATGATGATGATGATGGTGATGATGATGATGATGATAAAAAGTATCCTAAACCTTCTCCGGGATATAATCTATCTCCTTGCCGAATATCATCGAAGTCGAGTTTTAAGAGCAGTAGAACTCTTTGTGATTGAGTTCGTCAGGAGTAATACTGCCACCATACCTTCTTCTACCGTGAAGCAGTAATGTTCACATTACTGTGTTTTGGTTCGAAGATATGCTTGCCGGCGAAATTACAGGTACATGAGACTTAAAAACTTGTCTCAGCGTTACGGGCGCCGGCAGGTCGCCACTTATGAGGAAATGCATCTATTCTAGGCAGAGGTTACCAATTAATGTCTGACCTGTTAGTACTGTTCTCTAATAGCTTTAAAAAACATAGGTTAAGTCGTTGTCAAGTTACGGCGTGACCATGGGAAAATTAGGATTCATTTAATTTTTTTCGAAGGGATCTGGCGAATTTTATAATATACCCACATTTCATCTGTTATGCAATTGGTTCCATGTACCTAATAGGAGGCAAGACTTTATAGGTATGACCTGGTACAATCATATACTCCAAACTGCTCTTGAGAGTTTTATTTACACCAATCTTCGGAACACTCAGCGTGGAAACAGAACACTGGACTTTATTTCTCCGACTTGACTTTTAGGTCACTCGATCGTCGATGCAGTCTTAAAATAGTAATGATTTCTTTGTGGTAATGTTTTCCTAGATGTCGCGGATCGGTTAAAACTATTTCCATTCATAAAATAGGCCAATTTGATCTAGTAATAGTGGATCGATGGAAAACAACATTTTACATTAATTCGTTCAAGTTTCATTATTTTTCTCGCTACGTTTTTTATTCTAATTATTAAACATAAAAATCATAAAACTTCCTCCAGATCTGCCAAAATTTTTCAAGTTGAAACTATTTCGCTCCATCATCATTTATCACTACAACTTAGAATAAACGTATTACGTAAGAAGTGAGACCGGCGGCCTTATTGTCTATTTTTACGGGGAATGGGAATGGGCTTCAATTTGACAATATAATACCATTCTGGGCGAAATCCTGCAAGCCTATTGGCTGGAACCATCAATGGGAATGAAAGTTAAGTGATATTTCATTCTTATTCTAGTTATACAATAAGGCGGCGGATAGAACTACACCTCGCCGTGTGCTTACAAAACTACACACAACACGTACAACGAAACTACGCGTTGACTCGTCAGTCGAACTATCGCGATGTGTGGAAGCAACACGTAAAATTTTAATCATTTAATTGAAAATCATTATTTTATTAATTTTAATATAATCTGAATTATCATGACAGCACCGATGCACGCGCATGTAGTTTAGAATACCGGCCTCACTTCTCTGTTCACAACATTCTGTCTTGACTTTTTTATTGTGTCCGAAATTATATGATGCGGAAATAACTTTGAAGTGAAAATGAAGCTGATCTACATTAAACTACTCGGTTAAGGAACCCATGGTAATTTAGGTCTCTTGAGCAGAACTTTCTCATTGTTGCTTATGTTGACACCTATTAATCCTTCCTATTCCGTGATAATTAAAACAAAAGATTTCTGAATGAAACTGACGTATATATACGTTTCTGGAATGCAAAGGGTTAAGCGGAGTTTTAGTTTCCTAAAGCAGGCATTAGTGTAATAAGCTGTAAAAAAGACTATTGGAAATAGCAACATGGTGTTCAATATATGGAAACAGTGAAATTAAGTTAAATTGAGACTTTTATAGAGTACGAATTTTATGTCGCTTTTTTCAGTCCAATCGTTCCAACCTTGTCACTTCAAAACATTGCTCTCTTTCGCTCAATAAACTTGCTGCACTACCCTTCTTACTAGATGATTCATTGCAGAATATCTGGCACTGCGTTGGTACTAATCAAGACGACATCTTGCAACAGAGGCCTACCACCTATAATGTCACAATTTTTATATCTTGACACTTTTCTATGTTAAAAGTCACTATACGGACATTTGTCTGTAAAGTTAATCGAAAGAAATCTTTCGCTTGATAGTAAGCTTCACAGTTACTTATGACAGATGCAGTCCAATATAAAAATAAGAGGAATAAAGTATGACATAAATAATTAGCACCTGTAAACCTCGTAAAAGTTTGACGCAGTACTAGATCCTCATAAATTACAATTAGTTTTATATAACAATTCAATTACAATAATTCAAAAATTAGCATACGTCATAACAAGCTAGACATCCAATATAATATCGAAACATTAGTTCCTATGACTTTATTATGAAAACTAACGTGGTTTGTACACATATTTAATATGAAAAGCGGGAATCACTCATGTAAATAAGTCAGATCTTTTCAACTTTATATAGTTTCAACCACATCCAGTGGTGAACACAATGCTTATATTATAAGCATTAGTAGTTCACAAACTTTGCAAAGTTGGATTAAACTATATATATAAAAAATACACATCCTCGGATGGAATTCGAACCCGTGTCTTCCGACAATCCGTGTCAGACACCACGACCGCTAGGCCACCGAGGTATACCGTCCAAACATCGAATTATAACTCTCTATATATTTTTTAACGTATCTTCATAAAGATTTAATTGAACTGTTAAGTGCTTAGTTAAATATACTCAGAGTCTGTAAATCAATATTAGAACAGTCCTGTTTTTGTACGAAATTAGGGAGCGGTAGTCTCCCAAAGTTTTCCTACAGAATTAATTTAAAAGTTTCGGGCAAAAACAGTGCGAGCCCCATGTAGAAGTCTATAAAAGTTGCTCGGAGTTTTTTGTAAAACGAGTTTAGCGATGACCTGGCAGGCTGTCAATAATGGAGATTGAGTTATTTGTCTGTCAACTTCGTATTCAATTCGCGGATCCTCTTCGTTTTTTAATAGAATCAAGTGGTACAACCTCCACTTACAGACTACTTGCCATCGTCGTAAGTACTGAAAGTAATATTGAGTTAAAAATAAGATGTAATTTTTTAAAATAAGGTATTACATTACACGTTTATTTATGTAACTAAATGGCGAGCAAGTTTTACACTTAACAGATTAGTGGCCGTTTTCTATATAATGTCTATCTACAGTTTAGAAAACCGTTCCCCAAAATATCTCAAGAGCTGTAGAACTTATGTCAATTTTCTGTCGAACAACCGTTTTCTATATTTTATCTGTCGACCTCATAAGAAATATAAATGATTTATTAATTCAGGCGTTACTTTGTGGAAATTCATCATCAAAAACGATATTAAAAGAAATGCTGGAAAGCAATGCTTTTATGGCTGAGTTGCGGTGTGCACCATCGTCCCATAAAATGCAGACATGAAGTAACAGAATAACCTAGACCGACTCTATGTCGGTCTATCGCTTGACGAGTCTACATGTCCTGAGGATGCCTCGTCTAGAGGCGAACCACGTGTTGAATCGTTTTTGGTTGATTGGGTTGTTTTGTGTGTTGCTTATTCTGTATACTTTACATTTGCATTTTATGTGCGAGTAAGGGTGGTGTACACCGCAACTCGGCCATAAGCATTTTTTCCACCGGAAATGTCACTAAATCTTTCTTCTAACATCGTTTTGTAAATATACATTTGACACAATTGGTATAGAACTAATGTCAAATGTCTAAGTCTAGTTAAACCATCCATAAATAGGATATGAAAACCGGTCGTCATAAAAACCCGTCCATAGATAGAATATTTTATAAAATAGCCGTAAGGCAAAGACAAATACAATACCACGACAAATGAAACTTTTTTGCAACGATAGGAGAACCTCAATGTCTTTGGAATTAGATCTCGAATTAATTGTTGTTCGTGGGATCAACTACAGATGGAATTAGAATAGAATAGAATTAGTATAATCATCTCATCATCATCTCAGCCATAGGACGTCCACTGCTGAACATAGGTCTCCCCCAGAAATTACAAACAAGGACCGGTTGGAAGCGGCCTGAATCCAACGTCGTCCTGCTACCTTTGTCAGGTCGTCAGTCCACCTTATCGGTGGACGACCTACGCTGCGCTTGCCTGTCCGTGGCCTTCGCTCCAGAACCTTCCGGCCTCATCGGCCATCTGTGGCCTGCCCACTGCCACTTCAACTGGCTAATCTTCTGGGCTATGTCGGTGACTTTAGTTCGTCTACGGATCTTCAACGGATCTATATGTAAGAGACCACGTTTCAGTGCTATATGTCATCACTGGTAACACACATTGATCAATGACTCTTGTCTTGAGAATTAGTATATATTTGATTATTAAATTGAATAGAACATTCCAACAATAGGTAGAGCAGAAAAAATAGGTCGGATTGATAACATTATGTACTTTGTCGCTGTGCTCCAAAATCAATTTCGTTAATGTTGAAATCAACGTTACGTTAAAATATAAATTAATCATGTCACAATTGCACCTAGAAAATAATCAAAGGACAGCGATCTCAAAGCCAGCTAAGCGTCGAATTTATAGAACACCCTCCATATTAAATGTGTTGCCTGGGGGAGGCAACCCTCCCTAGGACATAGTTTGAAAGAATCACCAGTTATAGAATAATAGTTCAGAAGTATTAAGTTGTCATAGAGAGAGATGAACGAATATGAATGTGAAGAAAAAGTGAAAGATGAATATATATAAAATGACATGCATAAGAAAGGGTTTGAGTTGGCAGGAATAGAGTGGAAAGAGGAAGAAGATAAAAACATAGAACTTACCGTTCTTATGCGCGTGGAATAAGACTAGGCGTAGTATATGGACATGATTAAAAACTTGATGATATACGAGTATATACATATCATCATCATCATCATCTCAGCCGTAGGACGTCCACTGCTGAACATAGGCCTCCCCCATGATTTTCCAAAAGAACGGTTGGAAGCGGCCTGCATCCAACGTCGTCCTGCGACCTTCATCAGGTCGTCTGTCCACCGTATCGGTGGACGACCTACGCTGCGCTTGCCGGTCCGTGGTCTCCACTCCAGAACCTTTCGGCCCCATCAGCCATCTGTTCTGCGTGCTATGTGCCCTGCCCAATGCCACTTCAACTGGCTAATCTTGTGAGCTATGTCGGTGACTTTCGTTCTTCTACGGATCTCCTCATTTCTGATTCGATCACGTAGATAAACTCCGAGCATAGCCCTCTCCGTAGCTCGTTGTGCGACTTTGAGCTTATTAATGAGGCCCATAGTAAGAGACCACGTTTCAGTGCCATAAGTCATCACTGGTAACACACATTGGTCGAAGACTCTTGTCTTGAGGCACTGAGGTATTTTTGACGAGAATACTTCGCGATGTTTCTGGAACGATATACATATTGTTATTACAAAAATGAAGTGTGCACCACATCCCCTCCCGCATAAATAATTGCATATAAGAAGAATAAGCAACATTCGCAATTCACTCAACCTTTGCACTCAACCTAAGCCTCTTATTCTTCTTCTTGTCTCAATGGGGAGCTAACGTTTATGTAATGAATAGCGCAAACTCAATAGATCTCCGAAGGGTTATGTTTATCCTTCTTATTGTTAGAACTTAGTTACTAGAAACGCCCTTTGAAAAGTGTATACTCATAAAAACAAAAAATAGGGCCATTATTGCAACGCTTCTCATCCTCGGAGAGATTGTATAGACTCTCTTTCAAAATAATAAGAGATATTTTTAGCAGCAATAATGTGGCAAGTACATTTAGTTACTTTATTCAGAAATACCATCCAGGAAAAGATATAATCTTTCACGACATGCAGTAATATATTAATCGAAGTGACTCCCTCTCGCCTTACGGAAAGCGGAGATGGAATCAAGAAGCGACGACCATTAATGCAGCCGTAAGCTGCGCTAATCGCCATCCCTATGGTGAACAGAGAGATGCTTTGTCACGCCCCGCTTGAAAAACCCGGCGTCATACATGCAAGGAAAAACGTACGCTAGAAGAGCATTCCATAATTTAATTTGTAAAACTTTTTAGTTCGCTAGAACGAATAGTCCGGGATTGAAGTGGTATATATCTACAAATAACTGTAGTTCTACGTATTAGGTACTACTATCTACTACCTAGAAATATTACTACGAGTATTACGTAATATTTCTAGGGGTTCTAGGTACTCAACACCTAGAACGCCTTTCTTCCTTGTCTGCAATAATACGGACAGTGCGACATTGCAGTCTGTCGAGAGCATCCATAAGGTACTTAGCGGATCCACTTAGAGGAGGCAATAACATTCAACACAAGGGCACATCTGTGTTTTATAAAGGAGGCAACGCTGATCAGGTGTGAAGAAACGCCTCGTTCTGTTCAACATTCCGAGTTTGCGGGAAGCAAACTTAATAATACTTGATGTAGTCACGCTGGTTCTAGGCAATTTAACTTTAAGGTGAGGTACTTTTACTTATTATTTTAAAAAATTATAATTGTATCAAATTTAATATTTTTTACCAATTATCAACCATAATAACATACCCAGCGTCTAAATGTTAGTTGCAACTTCAAACTTCTCCCTACTCCCCCTCCACCCTCCCTTTACAAGAATGCCGGGAGTCACGACGTGATACGCAGTTTCTTTCTGAGACATTTAATTTAAGTGTACCGTGAAAATGGGTACAATTTGTACTGAAATTCCTGTTTCTGTCCCACATTGCATTGTATTATAACGGAGGAATTCTTGAGCGTCGATAAATTAAAGTTTTCTTTGTTTATTCTTAAACAAGTTTACATTTGAACGCACCCCACCTAGTTTGGATGTAAAGATAAACTCTAAATGATAATTGTATCACGGCACGCGTCTGTTATTATATCTCTTGGAAGTTCAAAAAATACGCACGCGTTCCTCATTTTGCCATCTTCTTTTTTTCCAAAGAAATACAATCTAGGTATACTCGAGGCTAGAGTGAATAGACTTTGAAATAGAATTTCTAAATCGACGTGCTCCATCCACGGTCACGCCATCGGTGACTACCAGTCCTCTTTCGTCGGATCTGCCACAGGAAGCGGTCGTGTCAATTGTGCTCCCTTAAAAGTATACTCAAAATAAAGCTATTTATCGGGTGAGTGGAATATACTGCCTTCCCTTTCGAACTACTACGTATCGTGTTGAAATTAGAGCGAAACACCTTATACAAAAGTGTTAGGAGCATATTGCTATCTCGTGTACACACGCATCTAAATACCGCTCGCTGCCGGTTAATTTCGTCACCCATACTCACATCAAACTCATTAGTGCGTGCAATAGGCCTAAGTTGCATTAATTACAATCATCACAAAGAAACAATGATTGGGAAAGTAAATCGTACTCCACCATACAAAATCGAGTACCCCAACGCATAGACATCCTTTGCCTGATACCGAATCTACAGATCCTTCTCAAGATATCCAGGATAAGAAACAATTGCCGAGCCAGCCATTGAGTAGGGCGGGGCTGCTAAAGCCGCTGTTACTGAAGAAAAATACGACTTTGCCTCTTTTATGGATGAGATGAGACAAATGATGTCGGAAATGATTAAAAAACAAGATTTAGGAACAGCCTAAGCTTTCTTACGGACCAAGTAAAAGACTTTGAAACACAGATTAGTGACTTAGAGTCGGAACGAAAGAATATGTCGAATATGACGATGTAGAAGGTTTTTTTCTAAAAACTTCTGACGAAATAAGGAATGTACCTAAACAACCTAATGAGTCCAAAGAAATTTATTTAACTCATTCCAAAACATGGTCAGATACTTGGATGTTTCTTGTGAGAAGAATGAGATTAAAGACTTGTATCGCTTGCCTGCCAAGCCTGACTCTTCTACTTCAATCGTAGTTGTTGAATTCACAAACATATGGTCCAAAACTTGTCTGCTAAATGCCGTTAAACAGAACAGAAAATCTAGATCAGACCAGTTCAACTCAAAAAGTCTAGGCTTTGCCGGGCAAGCAATGCTTATCTACATATCGGAGAGACTGACCGCGAAAGCAAAGCGCTTACATTTTTTAGCACGGGAACTAGCCAAATTTGATGAGTATGCCCACTGCTGGGTCACCAATGGGAAAATATTTCTCCGAAAACGAGATGGAGCACCATTTATTGTAGTAAAAGATGAAGAAAATATTCACTCATTGAGAGGACATAACAATACAAAATGACTAACTTACCTGGCCAAAATCACGTTTGTCCACTGCATGAATGTATTTGTAATATCACGTAATTTTAAGCTAGTTTTACACACACTAATGTATAGTCGCACATTGTACACTTACAAATCTCTTATAGAGTTTTTAACACGATACACATACACATCAATTACATTAACGTCCTCGCTGCACTCCATACAAACCCGTACTAATCTACTAACTACTAATTGTCAGCACAGTTTAACTCATTACGGTAACAAAGCGATACTGATAACAAACATCAACTGCACTTTAGCATAACGTAAAATCCAAAACTACTCTTACTTAATCTGTACACACAATGTATTAACTCTGTCCACGGGCGCGATAATCAGCTGTTATGTTAAAAATAAACGTTCCTTATACTGTAATGAACCATATTGGTCGCAAAATTGTATAATAAAATGTATTTTAAACACGAGTATACTCGTAAGAACAGCTACTGAACACGATGAAATCACACATATTAGTTTCAGTTGTTACTCACAGATACTTACATATTTCTCTCTTTTAGACTTCTTTATATTCCTTTTGGTTGCTCATTTTGTATTTTCACAGTATTTATTAAACAATATTAATGATGGATAATGTATCAATAGTTGTAAATAATATCGACAATATATCACCGTCTAGTTCACAGTATTGTAATCCAGAAGAGTGCAGAACATTAATTCAGTATCCGGATAATAAGCTTAAAATCTTACATCAAAACATTAGAAGCGTAACATGCAATTTCACAATTTTTTTAGTGCTTTTATCCAGAATAGCAATATATCCAGATTTGATAATCCTGACAGAATGCTGGCTTGCGTCAGCCACATTTATACCTCAAACAGCTGACTACATAACATATCATACTAAGCAGCATAAAAATCAAAATGACGGGATTATTGTCTACTGCAGGGTTGATCTTAAATTTGAATCGATTGAACACAATCTTCGCGATGCATCCTGTATTATTACGAAAATCAATAACTGTACTATTTTGATTTGAATTTATCGCTCTCCTTCATACTCCAACATTGCAGACTTCCTCAAATCACTAGAAGATTTATTAACTTCGTATAAAACTTATAATAATGTCATCATAGCTGGCGATATAAATATAAATTTATTATCTAACGCTGAAAAGGTAGCATCTGAATACTTAGACCTTCTAGCTATGCATGGGGTTCTGCCTGCACATGCACTACCTACAAGGGAAAAGAGTTGTCTGGATCATTTTATGTTATGATCTACCTATGACTGCCAGACTCCAGTAATACAAAATACGGTGACCGATCATTACACAATATTTTTAGTTATTGATTTAAAAGGTAACAAAATAAACTCTTCTAAATCTGTAACAAAAATAAATTATCAAGAAATTTCAAATGAAATTAGTAGCGCTGATTTTTCCAACATATACAATACTTTAGACTGTAATTACGCTACAGTAAACTTTATTGACATTTTATCACAAAAAGTATGCAACTTTCTCAAAATTTACTGATTCCACGAAGAAGGGTTACAAAAAAGCCATGGATTACAATTGGTTTAATTAGATGCTTAAAAAATAGGGATTGTGTGCACTTAAAACTTCGTAATCAGCCTAATAATCAAATACTGCAACTTACCTATAAACGATACAGAAATTTTTGCAAAGCCTTACTAAAAAAACTAAATCTAATTATGAAAGAGAAAGACTGAAGGTAGCCAGCAACAGCAATAATGTTAAAAAAACATGGAAAATTAGCAATGAAATTACATACTACAAAACTAGCCCAAAACTATGTCAAGATCTCCTCAAAACTGGTTAGACTGCAGAAGAATCTGTAAATGCTACTAACAGCTATTTCGCTAACGTTGTTAAAGCTCTAGCCGCCAAAATAACACCAGACATCGACTTAGCAGGACAGTCACAACAAGGCAGTATTCAAAACTCTATGGCTATGTTGGACACAGATTTTTCAGAAATTTCAGCACTAATAAGCTCTTTAAAACTCAATTCTACTGTTGGTTGGGATAACATTTCCTCTAATATTTTAATTCAGAACAAAGAAGTATTATCTCCTGTTCTAACACACATAATAAATATGTCGCTACACGCTGGTTTATTCCCTAAAATTCTCAAGCTTGCGATTATACTTCCGCTGCATAAAGGAGGAGATAAAAAGCGGTTGGAAATTATAGGCCTATTTCAATACTTACATCTATTTCGAAACTCTTTGAAAACGTTATTAACAAACGTCTGGTAAATTATATAGAAAAAAATAATCTTCTCTCTCCCAACCAATACGGGTTTCGTGCTGGCAAATCAACTTCTCATGCAGTTCTTACTTTAACAGAATTTATAGTTCACAGTCTTGATAATAAAAAGAAGACAGTGGCTATATTTTTAGACCTTTCAAAAGCGTTTGATACGGTATCAATTCCACTGCTCCTTTTAACACTGCAATCACTCGGAATCAAAGGAACTCAGCTTAACCTTTCTGAAGACTATCTGCACGGAAGGAGACAAAGTGTCAAAATAGGTGACTACATTAGTGATCCTACTCCG
This sequence comes from Selenia dentaria, assembly GCA_917880725.1. Taxonomy (NCBI): domain Eukaryota; kingdom Metazoa; phylum Arthropoda; class Insecta; order Lepidoptera; family Geometridae; genus Selenia; species Selenia dentaria. The sequence continues at coordinate 29,927,076 of OU862885.1, read as the reverse complement.
ATAAACTGTGACATCCCGCAAGGAAGCATACTGGGTCCAACTCTCTTCTTGATCTTTGTAAATGAACTCTGTAATTTGACTATTATTGATCGTGGCAGTGTAATAAGTTATGCTGATGACACTGCTGTTGTGGTTCAGGGAGAGAGCTGGGCGGAAGTTTTTCAAACTGCTCAAGCAGTGTTTAATAATATATCAACGTGGCTTAGAAACAATATGTTAACCCTAAATATTGAGAAAACAAAGTACATTACATTTTCAGTTAGAAATTTACAAGAGTCAATGGACTCTTATTCCCTTCTTGCTCACACAAATTCTTTCTGTCAAGATACTAATAAGTCTACCTGTAAGTGTCTTGCCATTCACAGAGTTGACTCAATAAAATATTTAGGTATCATCATTGACGATTGACGATTTTATACCACTTTATACCACATGTAAACCTAGTTACGCAACGTGTCAGAAAGCTCATTGCCGTCTTTAGAAACATTAGAGATTGCGCATCATTAAAATGCTATATTATTCACTTTGTCAATCTTTAATCACGTATTGTATAACATCTTGGGGAGGCACAAACATCATTTTCTTACTTCCACTCGAAAGAGCACAAAGAGGCATACTCAAATGTGCCACCAAACGCCCATATAGATATCCCACTGCTGTCTTATATAATGAATGCAGAGTACTGACAGTGAGACAATTATATATACAACAATTAATACTGTTACAACATTCGAGAGAAAAACTTCAACCTGATCAATCAAACATCAAGCGTAATACACGTCATGTATGCAACATTCCTAAATGTCAAACAATGTTTGCACGAAGGTTCCCTAGTGTTCGAGGACCTTATCTATACAACACTATAAATAAAGACACAACATTAACTAGTCTTAACATCCTTTAGGTGTAAGAAAACTGTATTTAAAAAATTGTCTTTACTAACTTATCTTGACACAGAAAACCTACTAAATTATATAGTATAATAATAAATAGTTCCACGAAAATAGCTCCCTTTCCTTAAATCCTTCTTCCTTCCTCTCATGCACATATACTAACAACTCACTAATACACACAATAGACTTACATAATAAGCACAACATATCTTGTTTGTAGCTTTTATATAGTGTAGGCACCTATTGATACTTATATTAACTAACTTATTAAGGCATTTTTCCTGTTACTCCGACGAAAGAGTCCTGGGTTCTATAGTACGGGTCTCGAGCCTAGTTTAGAAACCAGGTGCTCCATAAACATTTATTCTGTAACCTATATAGGTTTATAAACATATGTTTGACCTTAATAAATTTATTATTATTCTTATTATAGTCTACTATTAGGTATTTTGTCCAAACAGGCGAGGTCGTGGCCAAAAAACCCACATTAGATTTGAACAGAGAACCCAATAAAATACATAATAATTAATAAAATAGAGACATTGAAAAAAATGGGACTGCAGGAGAAGTACCAGCTTTGAAACAAAAAAAAACAAGCGAGTATGTAATGTAGTATGTAACCTTAGTTTATATAGAAATATATAGAAAACTGAGGTAACATACATCTTAACCTACTATGAGCGACGATTTTGAAATACGACTCGTTTGTTGTTCTCAAAGCACTTCCACTGCTCATTATAAATTCACTCATTAGTGAAAGTTGAGGTGAAACTTCAGTCATACGAGAGGGTACGGACGCATTCACATTTGCCCAACATTACACAACGTTAGAAAGAGGTTGGGAAACGGCTAAACAGTATGTTTGTATGACTAGGAAATGAACAAAGTAAAGCTCCATGAGCCTACAGATATCCTTTGTTATTTTTTATCCACCACAAATATAGCTGTATGGAACCTATCTGTTGCGTTATCATATAATCACAACATATGGGGATGGAATTCTACGAACTCCAAAGCGATTGCAGAGCATCCGTCTGTTAATTCATTGTAAAGTAAACAATATTAGCAGACTTACCTAAAAGATGTCCCCACGGCTCTCATCAGCTCCAGCTGACGCTTTATTCCAACACAGCACTTCACAACAGTATTTATTGCATTTATTTTCCGTTTTAGAATACTAGCACATCCGTCATATTGCAATCTAGTTGTTCTACTTGAGCTGCGTAGACGCACGTCAAGCCATGACGAGTACGCCCCACAGACTGTTTTCGTAACCGAACATATCCGATTACCGATATGCTTGTGATGTTGACGTTCCCGAGGGCTTCTTTCTGCTAAGCGGCCCCAGGAAGCCTGCTTGCGCTTTTCATCGCGCTTGTCTTCCTTTACATGTCTTAACATACAAAGTGCTTCGCAAACGCAATGAAATCGTATTGAAAACGTTTAACTAACTTAAGTTTAATTGATTACAATACACTATCTTTCAATTTGACGTGGTATTAGTGCAAGTAGAACTATTGAAAATGTCTGCTTACAAATATATTTGTAAGCTAAGTATAAAATATTTCGTCCACACATTTTAATATATTGTAAAATCCTATGTATGCATATTTGTCTGAATCGTTCTCCGTAAATTCACTGTAAGCAATATTTCTTAAAGCGTAACTGTTAGGGTAGTACCTACAACCAAACTATTTCAGAAATGTGTCAATATTCAGTCCCTTACCTGCGGTTACTTAGTCAACTTCAGGATTGTGGGCATTATCTGTGAGGGCTAAACACGAAGTCGAATTGGTTTAGTATAGTTTGAAACAGGAGATAGTAGATAGATACTGTTTAAAATTAATTTATAACATAAAAATAATATATAACATTTTAATATTTAAAATGTTAAATAATGCCAACTTATAAATTAATATATGTATTGCTTTTTAAAGCACTAACGCCTGCTTTAGCAATCTCAAACATTGAAACATAACTTATGAAAATTGTAACATGTGCCTACTTGCAACTTTCTGCCATCTTGTTGCTGCCATATCTGTATCAAAATCGTTGCTTTCTTGTAAAATTATGAATTCATAGAAATACAGTTCATTGCTTAAAATCAGACAAGTAATTATACAGATACAAAAAATTAATATAACGAAACAGTAAAAGATTTTTACACTAGCTCGAATAACTTTTGTGGCTGCCTTCAATGTGATTTCTTTGATTTGTAAAGTTCTTTATTAACATAAATACACGTTTTGTACAACTAAGCGTTCGAAAGTAAGTTGCAACTATCTTTACAATATTTCGATTTATACAGGCTGACTGGTTGAACACTTTACATATTGATATATAGTGCTCAGTACTCGATTCTCGTTCTAATTAAGAAAAAAAAATAGGTGCCTAATATTTACCTAATTTAACTTTAATTGTCTACTCAAAACAATAAACATGGTCACTCGCGGCGCGCGTGTAGTAATCGCGGGCGGCGCGGCCCTTTGGGTCATTAACCCCGTTCGGACGCAGCTTGATTCCTTTGAACGCGGCGCGGCGCTTTGGGTCATTAACCCCGTTCGGACGGTGTCCATAATTTTCGAGTTATAGCACATTCATAGAATGAAGGTTTCCTCTGTAGTTTAACGGTATTTTTTTAATTTTATTTTTTTAAACGTTTCATGTGACCATGAATTATCATGTCCTTGTTTATGTAAAGTGTTCAACCAGTCAGTCTGTATACAGGCTAGGATTACCTTTTAAAACAAGTGTTAAAACCAACTTGGATTGTTTGGATCACTCTGCACCTTCTATCGCATATATCACGGGGAGTGTTCCGAGGAACTGTTCGGTTTGATATAATAATATCCTGCAGCTGAATTTTGCCATCGGACATCACGACGGAAATTTCATAGAGATCATGTTGACGTCTGGGAGTCCACAACCATGCGATGATGTAACTAGGACATTATATGTCACGGGAGGCACGGACACAATCAACGTCAAAGATAAGAAACATTTCTGCTTATCACACAAAAAATTTCCTCAACCAGGGACCGAACCTGGGACCCTGCGCTTCGAAAGCAGCTAAACTGAGCTAAGTGACCCTTCAAATCATAGAGTTCTTGCGAGAAACCTATCATGAAAATCATGAAGGAAACATTTTAATGTCCTCCTAATGTAATAAATATGTCTGGGTGTGTATATGTATATAAGTATGTATATCAGACAAAAGGTTACCATAGTACAGGCTCTGCCTAGTTTGGCACCTGAAGACCTTTGTGTGGATGTTGTCCCATATTATTATTTATTATTATTATTATTATTATAATAATTATATCTTAAATTAATATATCCACAGTTATTAGTAATAATAGCATATTATCACCTGATGCGACAATTCTCGCAAGCTGTCCGTTCCACTAGTAACAAAGACGCCCCTTTGTGTTTCATATTTAATGAAACTCTCTGCGGTGTTCCGTTATACAGGGTGTTTCGTAACAACTCTGCGGTTGACCTTTCTCAGGGCTGGGAAGTGTACTTTGACCCGAAATTGATGTCAAGTCAGGTCATGGCCCACGATAAAAAGGAAATGAGGCTTAAGTTTCCGTTAGTGGGAATGTAGACACAATAGTTTAACGGATATAATAGTGTGTATTTATAATTATTTACATACGTATGATTAGGATAGGAAAGCAGCGTTGTTAGGGTTCCGTACTTCAAAAGGAAATAATTCATTTTTCTTTATCGGATCACTTTGTCGTCCGATTGTACGTCTGTCTGTCTGTCAAGACAACTTACACATGTGAACGCATAGAGGTATCAAGTTGAAATTTGTATAAGATATTTGGGTCTACACTCACTGTCAGCTGTGAAAAAATCAAACTTGAAAGTCAACGCGATCTAAAGATATAAACTTTTTTACAAAAAAGGAATTAAATATGGTTTTTGTCAAAAAATTTGGGCAGGAAATATTCTATTCCATCCCCTCACAGAGCAAATACTATACTGATTGCATAACAAAATAATGACAAACGTGACCATTCGATTTTTTAAGGATACTACAAATATACACACATCAACATGGTCTAGGGATATTTCAATTAAACCTAAATAACTAAAATTCTATTAACTTTTTGTTAAGACACCTACACATTAAAATAAAAAAGAAAAAATTGAATTTAAAAAAATTTGAAGAAGAGGAAAAACCCAGACAAAATTTCAATCTTAACTTTATTTTTGAAACATCAAAACCTAAACAAAACTACTATTTTTTTTATAAAAATTGTTGAAAACTTAAAATTCATAATCTGTGGATCCTTCAGATGCTTCAGAGAAGAGTTCTTAGGAATTTCCCTGAAGATATTGTGCATGAAAACCAGCTTTTCTTGCATCTTAGCAGGACTTGGGACAGTATTCCACAACAGGATATTGACACCCTTGTTTTGAGTATGCAAAACCGCTCTCAGGAGAGTCTTAGGTGGATCCACGGATTATTAATTTTAAGTTTTCAACAATTTTTATAAAAAAAATAGTTGTTTGTTTAGGTTTTGATGTTTCAAAAATAAAGTTTCCTCTTCTTCTAAGTTTTTTTTAAATTTAACTTTATTCTAAAGTTTAATTTAGGTTTCATTAGGTTTTAAAGATTAGGTAGGCTATTAAACAAGGTTTATTTTAGTGTGTAGGTGTCTGTACAAAAAGTTAATAGAATTTTAGTTATTTAGGTTTAATTGAAATATCCCTAGACCATGTTGATGTGTGTATATTAGATAAAATCCATAAAACGTTTATGCTTTTATAGGTCTTGTTGTCTCAATCTGTTTCTAAACGAAGCTCTTTCCAAACGAAGCGGCTGTGACGTCAATACCACGTGACTATGACGAGGCGAAGCGGGAACCGCGAGCAGCGAACACTTTTCTACTGGCGGTCGTTGAACACACTCACTCCTGGCCGTAGCTACGTTCTTGTTCTTCATAATAGGTATATAGACAACAAAATATAGATAAAATAAAGACTTGCATAGGACGTCGTAGGGTACCTAAGTGTCTTTAAAAGTGCATTAAGTATCGTAAATAAGGGTAGGGTTTTTTCTGTTGATAAATGTATACATATACATTTATGAACTTATATAAGTACAATGACAAAAGAGTCACAATAATGCACTTAACATGTGTTTTAGTTTGTGCTTATTTATTAATTAAGGTTTTACTTATTTGTATATGTGTATTTTTCACAGGCTTACATTACCCTAACCTTCAAAAACGTCCACCTACAGTCTTTTGCAGGACATAGGCGTCTTCTTAAAAACAACATTAACCAAGGCGCTTCACACTAAGTACTTTACCATGACATCGACTTCACTTTGTATTTTATACACCAGCAAAAAAGTTTTGTGTCATACAAACATACACACACAGCATGGACACTTCTTTATATTACAAACATAGGTAATCTGTAAAATCCAGTCTTTTGTAAACTTTTTATTAACTGATAAATTGTTGTATTTATTCGGTAAAATTTACTTAAATATTACAGCTAAAAATGATAAATTAAAAAACAACCTTTTGTAAGACAAGCTTAATTTTAAATATCATTTTACACCGAAATCAACGCTATTTAACAACTTGTATAATGAGTAAAGTGGCTCTGAAAACTAATTAAGGTTATTTTATCCCCAGCATCAGACGTTCCAGAAAAATAGAGGTAAGTTATCATTCTCAAACGCTCGTTAATAAATAATAAGATATTGTAAATAGCTTCTGTTTTTAGCGCTTAATATAAAGCTCTTTTAAAACCTTTCGTGGAACATAAATTACATCGAATATGTTTTCTTTTAAACAGTTACGTTTAAGTTGATTTAGAAGGTAAAAAGAGAAAATTCAGCAACGAACTTACAACACCATCTTGCAGACTTTATTTTAGACTAATACATGCTCTGGAAACATATGAGATAGACTGCAGCTGTTAAGTATATGCATAGCTATCATAGCTAGTGTGTTATCACTCAAAATACTTGGCTGTCTTACTCTGTTATAGTGCTGTTAGGTCTACCATTGATTTACGTTAAGTGCATCCGGTTTCGACGCGTGCTCCGCGACCTACTTTGTAAGGTTTCTTGGTTCATTAAGTAAGCCTTCTAGAGTATTTAAGAAGGCTTAGTTAAGTGGCAGTAAGTAGAACACTTAACTGTTTACAGTTACTACTCGCATATTGATTATAGGCTTATTTATCCTCGTAGTTATGGCCGCTAGCATGAACTGGGCCCTTGCGGTGGAGTATGTCCCTAATCTTATCTCTCGAATCCTGGTTTCGGGACAGTTACGGTTTAGAAGCGATGATATAGATGATAAAAAGGAGATAATGAGGGTTATCTACCAATCCGACGGCTGTTGCATAGCAGCATAGCACATGCTGCACTCACTGTGATGTCACAGCATGTTGATAGGGAGGTCTGATGCCCTTCTGACTAGATACCACCAGCAAGGTTGAAAACACATCGATAAGCATATAATGGTGTGTTCCGGCAGCTATCTTTGAGAGGCAATCTCCAGTCTAGATCTAGTGTGACCTACTACCTTCGACCGCATCATCTGACTGTTACCTGAGATACTAAAGAAAAGATGGCAATTTATCTTACCTTTTTTTCAGCTTTTACGACACCCGTGTGGTAGTCTCATATGGATACTGCAACTGTATTAAATTTATACACTAACTAGCTTACAGTAACGCAACCTCATGTTTACAGTTAAGATACGAAAAATCTCTTACCTCGGTCATGTCCTCCGTCATCAGCGATATGACCTTCTACAGCTGATAATTAGGCGTAATATTGCTGGAAAAAGAAAGGTGGGGAGAAGAAAGAAGTCGTGGTCAACATGCTTGTTTTACAAAAGTAACTATGAAATGACTATGGAACGGTTTCGAAAACTATACAGATGTAACTAAATCCATCAATAATATAGCCCAAAACATTATCATAAGTACAAGAAAGTCTACTATTTCTACAGATATATGCTTCAATTCCACTATCAAAATATCTTCCGACATCAAATGTTAATGTTCGCAAATCAATTGTCAGTCGGCCGCAGCATAAATTGTGATTCATTAACTATTCAATAGGCCGGACTAAAACCGGATAGGACCGGACATTTCGGATGGATCCAATCCGGATATCTCTCTTACGGGAATCTCGTGGATTTGGAATGGTCGAGTTTCTTTTAAAAAGGCTATATAGAATGGAATTAGGTACAGTCTTTGGAAAACTTAAGATATGCACTATACTACATATACATGAAAGAACTGTTAAAAATACGACTATACTCGGGCAAAGTCTACAATTGTAATAGAAATGTGCCATTTTTCGTAAGAAATCTTTTAAGACGCGTTCAGCGACTAACATTGCAAAAGGAACAGCAATAAAAAGAATACGCTCTATGTTGTAGCTAGTATATTATTTAACTAGGGGTTTGTAATGTTATATTTAGCGTGCAGTGCTTTTATTTTCTGACTACCCGCATATACTTTTGAACATGTGATAAAACCATTGAAACGCCACCCAGTGCTTTAAAACGGAAAATTTCCTTATTCTGAACTGCGTACCTCAGTTCTTAAATCTCATTCTCACTCACTACAGTGTTCTCTTCAAACCTACTTGGGAGATCACATCTTTATATGGAGGAAAGCAGAATATACACTGTTTTGGTAGTCATGATGATAACCATGAAAAGCCAATTACCTGATTAGCCAGTTCATTTAATTTGTCGGAATGCGTTCCCTATGGCCACACTCACCGCTGTTACAAAATCCCATGCTTCTCTTCATTGTGACCAGGCCTTTAAATAAACAGCCTATTTTCTCTATAAACAAAGACTAACCGGGAAAACCTTTACATGATCACTCCATAAAAATAATTGCCAAGGTCTAATGGCGGCCCGCCCAACTGACGATCTTAATTAGGGCAGTTTTTTTTACTTAGGGCGAGAGGCATTGGAGGATTTAGTTACATATTACAGACGTAAAGCAGTACTGTAGAAATAATATTTAAGTACAGTACAAATATTGCGCATCGGTAAACATCGGAAATAATCGTATTGTAAATTACAAAAATGAGAGAAAAGCAATTAGTTTGGATCTGGACCACTATTGAGTTCGCTATCCGAACGATGAATGATTCGAGAATTATATATTCGCTATCCAATCCAGGACCACGAGATTCCAAAACAGCGCTTCCACTAAGACTAAACGAGCGAAGCCACTGGTGGGTCAGCTAGTAACATAACCATAATATAAAAAATATTGGACAACGTCCACAGAAGGTCATTAGGCCCCAAACTAGCAGAGCCTGCATTATCGTAACCAGATGACTGATGTACATGCTTATTTACATATACAACTCCAGACACAGGTCAAATGGACACAGATGTTTGAACGAAGCCGGGACTATCCGTTGAGAAGGTAGGGTTGCTACCAACTACATTAACCACTTACGGCCGTTTTCAATATTCTATCCATAGTTTTCCTTAGTACCGATAGGAATTTGACATAACGTCCATACAAATACAATATACAATACTGTCAAATATCTATCTCTGGTAAGGTAAACCGGCGAAAGATAGATTATCGAAAACGGCTGTTAGTCAATCATCCAAAACTGCGTTTACGGATTAACTCGAATATGACGCAAATGACGTTTTTGTTCAAAGCATTGACTCTTCTCTTAAATTCTTAAACCATATATCTCATGTGTAATTGCTTAAGATGTTTTCAGAATATTTTTATGGTAGTGGTAGTAATCCCAAGTAATCCCAACATGTAAATTGGTCAACGTTAGCTCGCAACCTATGAGTAGAGCATGAATTACCACATATAGCCTCACAACCTTTCACGGCATGAAATTCGATGACAGAGTTTCAGTTTGCAGGAATTAGGCTTTCAACGTGGTAGCTTAAGTTTCATTAATTGGGTTAATTATAAGACTTTTATACTAGAGTCAAATAATTGTAGAAAAATACTACAATACTTTCTTAATTGGTTTCTCTGTAACGTTATCTCGTTTCGACATTGGATACAAAATATTTGTAGTTAAAGCTTAACAATCAACTTGTGGTTGGTTACTTTTTCTAAAAATTATAATAAAATTCTACTATCTATTAAAACACTCATCATCATCATTATCATCTCAGCCGTAGGACGTCCGCTGCTGAACATAGGTCTCCCCCATAATTTTCCAAAAGGACCGGTTGGAAGCGGCCTGCATCCAACGTCGTCCTGCGACTTTTATCAGGTCATCTGTCCACCGTGTCGGTGGACGACCTACGCTGCGCTTGCCGGTCCGTGGTCTCCATTCCAGAAACTTCCGGCCCCATCAGCCATCTGTTCTGCGTGCTATGTGCCCTGCCCACTGCCACTTTAACTGGCTAATCTTCTGGGCTATGTCGGTGACTTTCGTTCTTATACGGATCTCCTCATTTCTGATTCGATCACGTAGAGAAACCCCGAGCATAGCCCTCTACGTGGCTCGTCGTGCGACTTTGAGCTTACTTATGAGGCCCATAGTAAGAGACCACGTTTCAGTGCCATAAGTCATCACTGGTAACACACATTGGTCGAAGATTCTTGTCTTGAGGCACTCACTTTAAAACACTCAACTACAATATTATTGACAAGTACCTAACAGTACTTGTCATTATGTATATCTAATACATAGACATAAGACAGGAATATCTAAATTACCTAAACTGTTTGGCGCCTAATTTAGGCAAAAACTTAGCATTGCCTTCCAGCTTGGCAATGCCCCCAGCGTTTTGGCCACTTTTCCACCCACCATGGGGCTTATAGATTAGTTTTTTTTAATACCTTGTAAATAAATCTAAATATAGTGAATAAAAAGGAATTAGATCCCCGAGTAAAAACTGATATACTGATAACCTAAGTACAAATAGTTTCGTATACTTTCAACTGATGAAACGGATTTTATTTTATAGTATAGGTATTAAGGTTCCGGTATGAGTAAATAAATAATATATTACATTTCGTTCACGTAAAATGAGGTCCATAAATAAACAATTTGGTATGAGGAAGGTATCTTCGATCTTTCATATTTTGAGACAATTCTTCATTAATATTTAGGAATATTTCTACGTAGGTATTCGACAACGAATTTAATAGTAGTTTATTGTGAACAAAAAACACAATATTTTATTGTTATTTCTTCTACGAAAATATTTTCGCTCGTTTTGATACTTCAACTCAATCTTTTACTTTTATCTCCTTCTGCGAATACTTATCTTGTTGAAATACTGTTTGATTTAACTAAAAATTATAACGATTAACTCGCAATTATAATTTCTAAACAAATCGTTCACGCTCTTCATGGAAATTTAGTGTGAATGAAGGGCAAACTAATCAAAATGAGAACAAGAGAGATTAGAAGTTAGTCTGTATCCATTTGAATCGGTGACCAAATTTCCGATAATAGTCGCATCATATGCAACTTAAACGACTCCTAGGATATATTGTAATTAAGATAACTTTATTGAAACTTTCGTAAGTATTCAGCATTTTTAATATAATTTTGACGGTTTTTTTACGCGGAAGGTACAGATTGATTCAATTCTAAAATCCAACTTGTTTCCAATAATTCAGTTAAACCTACATGACTGTAAAAAGTAATACGCTGGTAAACATGAAAATTCGGATTCTGAAACCCCTGTGTGACGATTCATTGGTTAGGATAGATTACATACTTATGGTTAAAAAAAAAAAACTCAAAAAAAACTATGTAAACTACTGACAATATAAACAATTTATACATATGTTGAGGGTAGAGTATAAAATTACGGCTGACTCAAAATGTTGAATAAGTTAACAGTAAAACGTTTCTCCACTACGGTTATTATTAAACCAGCTCGGTGAAATATTAGCTGAACATTTTGTAGGTTCGTTTCGTTTTATTTAAATTATCTCACCACATGACCGTAGCCGTCCGTGGCCAGCGAATTTAGTATTTTGTTCTTACACTTTCTACTTACTTCTAGAATATTCGCTCTGCCCTTGGAATGCGAATCGTAGAAGGCGAGAAAACCTGACTTACTGGGTAGGCTTCTTGTGCAAGAGGCCGTCTCGGTCCACCGCAGTGCGAGATACTCTGCGCGAAGCAATAGTGCGCAAGCATGTGTTAGTGTGTGAAGGGCACTGTAGCAAGTGATATATATAAAAATAACATTTTAGGTGGTGGGGTTACGAGCGCGTTACAATGCCGCGTAAAATTACAGTTCTAACCCGTAATATGCCATCAGGCTCACGACTTGCCCGTCTCGTCACTAGGTTGCATTAAAATCCATTTATCCGACCATCCTGTCCTTCCATCCATCCATTGTTTGTCCCGTCGCTTCCTCTGTTCTAAACTGAAACTGGCAATTTGTGGGTGTTTGTACACATCTACGTTCCCTTTTGGAAAGTACCGAAGTGATGACATTTGTGTCAATGACACATAGCATGATTTCGGTACTTTCGGCACTTTATGCATGTATGTACTCGTATGTATGTATGTGTATCTATAGATTTAAAACATCACATTACATCGTTTATTTTTCTGTAGTTATGCTGTAGACGGAAGAAAGTCACCGACATAGTCAAGAAGATTAGCCAGTTGAAGTGGCAGCGGGCAGGGCACATAGCACGCAGAACAGATGGCCGATGAGACCGGAAGGTTCTGGAGTGGAGACTACGGATCGGCAAGTGCAGCCGTAGGTCATCCAGCGACAAGCTGGACAGACAACCTGATAAAGGTCAAAGGACGACGTTAGAGGCAGGCAGCTATAACCGGTCCCTATAGAAATCTGTGGGGAAGGCCAATGTTCAGCAGTCGACGTCCTACGGCTGAGATGAAGATGATGAGCTATGCAATAACTAACTGGATTGAAACTATATATGTATTCATTAGATATATTTAATATCATACTGAAGGTTTAACTGAACGCAACGATGCGAAATAAGTCCTCAACTCGATGAAATAAATAAATTAAAAGCACATTTTTAATATGAAAAACGGGATTCTCACACGTAAAAAAGTCAGATCTTTCCACTGTGTTCAGTGCGAGGCGAGACGCAACCGCGAGCGTTCTGCACTCTCCTTGAAAAAGACCACCGGATGTGGTTGGAACTATAGTTGGAAAGATCTGACTTTTTTACGTGAGTGAATCCCGTTTTACATATTAAAAATGTGTACAAACCACGTTAGTTTTCATAATTAAATTAAAAACATACTAAAACCTTTGGAGGACAAGAGACAACTATTTATACGGTGACATTTATACGGATAGCGTCATCACTATCTACCGTCTGTTATTGTAACATACTTCTGCTCTCACTCCCTCATCAATCTTTTGTAGACTGTTCAAAAGGTATCCGAAGTTCCGCGTCGCTATTCTCGAAATAGGATGTATAAACATAAAACCTCCACAGAATTCTAAATGTATTTATACAAAGAAAAACAATTTCCTAGATACGGTCGTAAATAAATAACATATATTTTACAATAACCGGTCCAGTGCGAGCTCGACTAAGAGTGAGCCACTAAGTTCTACTATAGAGTTTCCAAATCATGCCAAGTTTGATATTTTGTCTGTAATAAATTACTATAGCATATTAAATCAGTTATAAAACAAACACGTTTCATGTTATGGGAGCTTGGCAGTGTTCCATGTTTTTACCCAATTGCGGTGAAGCCCAACAGAAACGTTATGTAGTATGTATAGTATATTATAATGTGACCTTTCCTTTGTCCGCTCAACGGCTCTACTGATTTTGATAAATCAAAATAAAAAAATATTAGTGTAGAGATTTGTCTGCGACGCGAGTGTTTCTACGAGTAGATACATGAAAAAGGAGGGCACGTTTTATGAGCTTTAATGTGCGGGTAAATTATTTATGTAGTCGATTGTAATTAGTTTGATTTTTACTACGGTTATCATATACAGTTAAAAATATTGTATTTTTAACGTATCACACTGTATATACACATATAACGTATATACGTATGTACACTGTATATACATATATAACGTATCATTATACAGACTGCGTAGCAGGTATATTAATAGGGATAAAAATAACTACCTATTAGTTTGTTTGTTTGCTTTAGATATAAATTATAGTTTGCATATTAGTTATCTTCGTCTTTAGTTATTTTGACTAAAACTCTTTATCAATCTCGGCGCTGATATAAATATTTTTTATTACCTACCCACCCTGTACGCTATGTTATTTCAACCAGCCGTGCGATTCTCTAAGAGCAAGCATCGTTGCATCTTTGACAACATCCGTGAAACAAATGACGAGATGACAAGAAACGTTGGACAAAACATGAAGTATTTGACTTCGGTGAGCTTGTCGACGAGCGCATCGACGAATCATTAGAGAATCGCACGACAGTAACAACTGATTCCAGAAAGTTGTACGATCTATAAAGCAGGTTATACTTTTAAGTGATTTATTACTTATTTAATTTCGTTACAAGGTTTGCATATTCTTGTTGAATAAAACCCTGTTTAAAATTAATAAAAAAAACTATCCTGCACAAATCTACTGAAAGGAATAATCCTACAAAAGCAAATATTAATTTTCGATCTCCAATTGATTTTAATTGTTTTCTTGTCTGTTCGTTACAAACTTTTTAAAATAATGTTAAACATATTAAATACACATTTAAAAAAGTTATTTTTTTATAAATAACTAGTTACGGCCTGCGGTTTCACCCGCGTGGTGATGGATGATGATGATGAGGAAAAGTAACATATGAGTTAATCTAGTGCCTCATCTACGTTAATACCAAATTCCATCAAAATTGGCACAGTCGTTTGAGCTCGAAAGAGTAACAAACATCCATTCACCCATATATACAAACTGTCGCGTTTAAAACATTGGTAGAATAATGTTACTAAGGTTAGAGTGTAGTTTGGTGAGAATGCTCAAAACGCGACTAGACAAATTTAATTATTACGGTATTTGCACTGCTGGTAGGTTAAATGTACATTTTAAATTATTACTATACTAACCTGTTTCTTATTTTGTGAAAATTAACTTGAAAAAGCGGCAACACATGCACGTCAAAATGTGAGAGCCATCTCTAAACCAACTGTCAAAATAAACATGCCACGCGCGACAAAACCGCCCGCCGTATCAAAATCATTCAATTGACCGAGAACGAGTGAATGATGCGGCTCGGAGTCTGTATCGAATTTTACGACGACCGTTGAACGATATTCCCGATACTGAACCAGAACCTGAATATTGTGAAATAGGAATATAATGAAAAATATATATCTGGTTTTCGGAATGGTTTCTTACTTTGATCTAGATTGTATATCGGTCGACTGACTGGCCGGTTGGCGCAGTTGGCAATCCTGCTTCCGAACCGCTGGTCTCGGGCTCGGACCTCGGATAGGTCAAACACTTGTATGCATGAACATGTATATTTTACCTGTGTCTGGGTGTATATATGTATATACGTATGGGTTATTCATCTGGTTACCATAGTACAGGCTCTGCCAAGTTTTGGATCTGAAGACGTGTGGATGTTATCCTGTAATATTACATATAAGTCATTTAATATAGAATTTAAATGACTTATGTATGCGACGTTAACTGTTCCAATACATACAACCATATAAACTATATGCCTATAATGTACATCAAATATTATATTTTAAACGTCACGTTCGTTGTAATTTTTATAGAAATAAAGCATTAAATATTGTTAGTAATTTTTTAACTTTGCCTGCCAACTATGGCAACCAATTCAGGCAAATTAGTCATTGAAATAACATTCATATTCGCGCGCACTGACCACAAAGTGGTTGTAACAACAAGGACCTTGGTCCAAATAATAAAGTAGATTTTGAAAGGAAAAGTTCTTCCTCTAAAAGCACACCCAGCCAATCAATGATCCTTTTATGGTGTTCCTTGTTTTAGTTACATTCTTTTGGGGGTTTCGAATTTGTAATCTGAAATCTATCTAAAAATATCAATATCTATCTAAAAACAAATCCACATCTTTTCAATCATATGAGCTCACTTAGAACGTACCTTTCGGCTTTCATATCAATGATATGATATATATTTAAATTTTCTAGTTCATCAGACGAAGTTGGTGGTGCCTTAGAATTTATAACGGATGAATTATTGGAGCCAATCTCACATACCTTTCTATCATGAAATACACCGAATCCCACCTTGTGCTTATATCAATAATGAGCTGTAGAGGATTAACGCCTTGTTTTGATGTCACTTTAAATCACACTACCGCGAAAAAAATTAACAATTTCCCTGATCTTGTATATAGTGACACAAACTCTTTATTTTTGATAATAATTTAAAAAATCAGGTAAATGTAAAAACAAATGTTTGGATTTGTCTAGACCCGTGTTTATTAAGAGATTGGTCGTTTAAAAAAATTGAAATCGATTCGATACTTGATGCAAAGTACTAAGTATCGAAAGGTAGTATCGAATTTTGAGTACTAGTATCGAATTGAAAAGTATATCGAATCCGATACTTTACTCATATCGCATGAGTAAAGTATCGGATTCGATATCGTGCCCCTAAATATCAGCCTTTTTGCTGACACAACTAGAAGCTAGGAGAACCACGACTTGCCACAGAGTACTAGCTGCAACATTCTCGACATTTCAAAACGTTCACTCGATAATTATTTTAATAGCTCCACTCCGAAGCTTCGGCGTACTCTTGGTGAATACATGAAACTGAAATTTCTACACTTATAAGACTCCCAGTGACTTCAGCTTTGGCGGTCGTCCAACATCGTCGACCTGGGTACCGATATGAAGCAGTAAGGGCTACACACACGCTCCAAGCCCGAAAAAGAAACTTAGGGGGTTCGAAGCAGTTCTTTTCTACGATTCGCAGTCTTCAACGTTTCTTTGACTTCACTGTTAGAGTCAAAAACAAACTCAAAGGGATTTATGTAATATGATAATTTGCCATTGGACCAATAAATCATGTAATTTTCCTATCCAGCTCACAGTCACATCGAAGTCATGTCTGTAATTTACAGAGCTTCTGAAACTTCTGACATAAAGTAGGGTTTTATTAAGATGAAATTTCATATTGTTAGTTATGGTTGGATTTTGTAATAAAAACACGGGATTAACGCGCGACTTACGCCTTGTCGATATTACGATCGCCAACTGCCGTGCGATTCTCTAATGATTCGTCGATGCGCTCATCGTCGAGGTCACGGATGTCAAATACTTTATGAGATATCGCCCTTGTACATAAGGTTGTTTTTCCAACGTTTCTTGTCATCTCGTCATTTGTTTCGCGGATGTTGTCAAAGATGCAACGGTGTTTGCTCTTAGAGAATCGCACGGCTTTCACGGAATCGAAGCCTTCTTCAAGACCTTGCCCGCTATATACTGCCGTGCGATTCTCTAATGGATCATCGACGAGCTCGTTGAAGACCTCACCGATCTCAAATACTTCGCCCTTGCACATAAGGTTGCTTTTCCAACGTTTCTTGTCATCTCTTCATTTGTTTCACGGATGTTGTCAAAGATGCAACGATGTTTGCTCTTAGAGAATCGCACGGCAGATGAAGGATCTTGAATGAAGCCGAAAACATTGTCGATCGTGATATCAACTCCCACGTTAATCCCGTTTTATGATTACAAAATTATAATGAGCGTCAGTTTAAATAATATTAAAGGCTGGATTATTAAAGAACTCGTACTGTTAACATTGGGTTTATCCTTTTGAATTTTGTCGGTAACATTTAGTTCAACGTCGTGTAGGAATGTTATAATGTAGAAGAGATTACTTCGAACTGTGCTTTGTATATTAAACCTCGGTGAGATTTTATGTTAAAAACGTTTCTAAGTATTGACTTCGTGAATTTGAGTTTTCGTTGCTTTTTAATTTTTATTTGTTTAAAGTATTTCTATGTATTTCTTGCTTATGTTTTTCAAACTATATATTTGTTTGAGAGAATTTTTATATATGATAATGATGAGATAGTAGACCAGAAAAGAAAAGGATATAAAACACAGTACTCTACAAGCGTACCAAGTACAAAACATGTACAGAGCAAACAAAGTGGTCTAATCAGGTTAAATGTAATATTAAAATATTATGTAAATATCTTAAAATTTTAAGCGTATTATTTTGATCCGAAACGAACACATTTATTGAAACTTTGGACATCCAAGGATAGATTTTGCGTATGACTGTACTGTATTAGATTTTAAAGTTAAAGAAAATCATTTTCCTTTTGGCAACTTTGCGTTGCACTGATATACGGACTTTAACTGGCAAATAATTGATGTTGTATGGAGTAACTTAGGCAACTTTTAATTCAGAAAACACAATAGGGTTCGCGCAAAAAATCTTCGTACTATAGTTGTTGCGGTCAAAGTTGCGGGGCGGCTAGTAACGTATTATGTCAGGCCGCGGTTTAAACCTCCTCGGTGATGTCCTTAATACAAAAATACTCAGAGAAAAAATTCGCAGTCTCTATATTTTACAACGTTTCTACGACAGTTTTTCGAAATTATTTTTCTTTTAATAATGATCCACTTCAGTGATGTTGGACTACATGTTCCCTTGCCCTTCTAACTTTTGAACTACTGCTCGTTAAAAATCGTCGATGTGACTAGCACAAAAGTTGAAGCCGGATCAACGGACGTCAACTTTGAACAAAGTTGGCTCAGCGTTGACACGGGATCAACAACGTATTTATGTGGTTGTTTATCGAAATGATTCAAGATAATCGCAACATTTTTTATGATACTCACTGTGTGTTTATCATTATCATCATATCTGCCGTAAGATGAGGAAGGCCTATGTGCCTTCTTCATAAATTTCCCGCTAAAGGACCGGTCTGCGTCCAACATCGCCCTGCTACATTTTTATGTCGTCTATCCACTTTATATAAGGTTATTGGTAATCAACGCACAACATTGAATGGCGTGGTTTGGAATTGACAACTGGACATTATAGTGAAAGAAAAAAAAACAAGTATGTATTGTATTATTATGAATCCATATTCATTGCTCCATGGCTAAGAACCATAGCGCAACTGAACGCACGACGGCACCGCTCCATTACAGAATAGATACGCGAGAGACAACCTACCCTAATAGTACGTACGACCCTACCTACTCGCGAATGGATACACAGCTGATCTCTATGTCTTTACCTACTGCCTATACGACGGCGGGCCAGAACGGGTCAACGTTCGTACGTCGTTGTACCTATTCTAATAAGTGGGTAGGTTGGGTATGTCTCGCGTAGCTACTGTTATCTATTCTGTAATGTAGCGGTACGTTGCGTCGTGCGATCAGCCGCTAGCCGAACCGACGAATATGGTTTCATAATAATAAACATGTGATTTTATTTCTTTTACTTCCATCATCAGTTATCGATTCCAAACCACCCCGTTCAATATTGTGCACTAAATAACAAAGACCTTATATGTGGTATTAGTGCGCTTTTACTAAATTGAGTAGTATTTGTTTAGGAAATAACGTCGGGGAAAAATATTTTTTCGTAGAAAATACTGGAGCACCTGATTTCTCAGAAATGGTAGACCGATTGTTGTTCTATTATAACACTGGGAATCGACGCCGTATGAAGCCGTCTAAACGACAGAGGCTCTTGAATATGCCACTTTCGATCACCCATCCAAATAGTACCTAAACTCCAAAAAGGTATAATTTATTAATATTATATTATTGAATACATGACTGAGCAATACTAAAATAAGTTTATTAGTTCCTAAGCAGTGACTTAGAAATAACTGAAAGGTGGCTCACGGAATAATTTTATGAAGTACTCTTCTTTAAAAATAATCAACTGTAAATCAGTAGAGCGTTCAATTTCCAACCTACAACGAGTACCAATGAATTGAGTCTCTTGTTCCGGATCTCTGAAAGGGTCGAGTTGGTTCAAAGTGTCCTTTATAAAATGTTTTTTTTACCGTAACCTAAGGGATAAGCGATGGATAATATATAAAACGTAACATAAAACATCCTTTTATGTTTCCATTGCTAGGACTCCAGCTTTCTTCTCAGAGAGAAGAACATGTGCCGTATACGTATAGTTCTACGGAAGGTTCTGGAGTGGAGACCCCGGACCGGCAAGCACAGCGTAAGTCATCCACCGTTATGGTGGTCAGCCTGATAAAGGTTGCAGTACGGCGCTGAATGCAGAACGCTTCCAAACAGAACTTTTGGAAATCCATTAGGGAGGCATTTATCCAGCAGTATACGTCCTACGGTGAGGATAAGGATGAGTTTTTTGTTTAATTATACAGAAAAAACTCATCATAAAACTCATCATTGTAGTGAAAAGTCTTGTGATAATACGAATATTATTAATTAAAAATACGGGATTATTCACGTAATATTTATCGGATAGGTCCGACTATAGTTTCGACCACATTCGGTGGCCTTTTTCAATGAGTGTTCGGGTCGCCCGCATCGATTACGTCTCGCTTAGCACTGCTATGTCCCGAACACTCCTTGAAAAAGGCCACCGAATGTGGTCGAAACTATGGTCGGACCTATTCGATAAATATTACGTAAGTAATTCCGTATTTTTAATTAATAATGATTGAAAACCACGTTAGTTTTAAAAAAAAAATACGAATATTATTTTACTTGATGGTCAGTGATGCGATCGAAGGTAGTATCACAATAGATCTAGAAACACGACTGGCTAACAAATACAGTTGCCGGCAAACACTGTTAGATGCTTAACCGCAGATTTCCTATCTTGAGTAGTTGTGAATTTCATCACGGTGTTACTTTCACCGAAAGTTCCAGGCCGAGCTAAAAATCGATTCAGCGAAATCGTCAGAATGAAAGTCGATCCTCATCACCTCTGTCTGAGCTATCATGGTTTGATGATGATATTTATGTAATAAGTAC
This sequence comes from Selenia dentaria, assembly GCA_917880725.1. Lineage (NCBI taxonomy): Eukaryota > Metazoa > Arthropoda > Insecta > Lepidoptera > Geometridae > Selenia > Selenia dentaria. The sequence goes on along the minus strand of OU862885.1, from coordinate 29,906,255 downwards.
TTTCATTCAGCTTATGGCACGAAAAAACGACTTGTTTCATTGTACAAGCTGTAGGACATATATTTACAAAAGATGGTTGACACGTCCCAGATACGAACTATAGCATTATTAAATTATCTGTATTTTATCACTTGGACCACATCTCAAAGTTTCCAACCGTACAAACAGCGTAATGGCAAATTTGCCGTAACATTTAAGCATTCCTTGTTTGTACTCCTTCACACCTTTTATTTAAATCGCTTTGGTGCAAATATTTTCTGGTGAATTTGAGATCCGACCGAGATTACCTGCAGGGAAATGGTGTAATAAAATATTTGTATTGGTGGACAATTCGGGTCGAAAATATTGTTGAATACCTATTGCTGGAAAAGTGTTCTTAGAGGTATTTGTACATTCAAATGTGCGATATGACCAAATAAACGTTAGTAGTGTGTTCTACATTGTTTTTTATTTAATTCTGGTCTACTATCTCAGTCCTACTAAAAAGAGGTACGCGTAATGAGTTCGATAAGACAATACTTCTACGGTGACGACTATATACAGGGTGCTTGGTAGAGGGACCGACAAACCAAATGAGCGTGTTTGGGGCCCACTTGAAGAATATAAGTTGGCCAAAAAAAATCCCCGACACCCCCCAATCCCCGACATCTGCGTAAAGCCAATCGTCCACTGCCAACTAAACTAAGTTAGTTTAGCTTAGCTCACATAGTTGAGAGTATAAACTGTTTTACGTAGCTTAGCTAGCGTAGTTTGCGGTGGACACACATGTATGAAAAACTGACTCAACCATGTGAGATAAGCTAAACTACGAGTAACTTAGTTTAGTCGGCGGTGGAAGATCGGTTTAAAACTGAACTACCGTGCGATTCTCTAAGAGCAACTTTGATAGCATCCGTGAAACGACGAGATGACCATGAACGTAGGGAAACAACATTGTGTACAAGGGCGACATCTCTTAAATATTTGACATCGGTGAGCTCTTCGACAATCGCAACGACGAATCATACATGCGATTTTCTAAAGATTCATCGTTGCGTTCGTCGGCGAGCTCACCGATGTCAAATACTTTATGAGATGTCTCCCTTGTACACAAGGTTTTTTTCCAACGTTTTTTGTCATCTCATCGTTTGTTTCACGGATGTTGTCAAAGATGCAACGATGTTTGCTCTTTGAGAATCGCACGGCAGATTTTTGGTTCAGTTGTACAGAAATGTCAAATATTAGGACTGTCATTCGCAAGCGCTAAACGAATTTGCATTTTAGCATGAACAAAATAAGGACTACCCTAATTTAATTGACAAATAAAATTTGGTCGATAGTTTAGTTAGGTGATTGCACAAGCTAGTTGCTATCTATAACCCTTACACGCATTAGTTTATTGACTAGATCATTCGCTTCCCGAAGTTCACATTCACGATAACGTTGTTGCTATAACGTCGCACATTTCTAACTGCTAACACGACTCAGCTATAACCACATTAGGGTAGCAGCGAAGCAATGTTGATCTACTTTGAGGTGGTAACACTGTATTTAAATTTCATGAGCGCTTTGTAAAGGATGGCATTGTTAGCTGAACCACAGTAAAACCAACGAATTATCTAATCCAGTAATACTTGAACCCGTCGCGTGTCGAGCGAACACCATGTGTACGTACAAAAAAATGCTAAGCCTTGTCGCACCTTGTGTATACACCTAATGTATACACAATTTTCTAGCTATGGTTTGTAACTAATTTTATCAGATCAAATGCACTCCACCAGTATAAACTTGCTTTTAGTTGGTCAAACTATTCAAGTGTAGTATTTTTTATCTGAACTTTTATGCGTAGTTCGGAATGACACCGCAAGAAGTCACTAGATGGGTTTAAGTACTTAAATGGTAAAAATGCTTAGCTATTTCACCTTACCAGCAGGCTTGTAACGCTATCTGGGTTTGTTATCAATATCAAGTCCTACGCCTGATGATATATAAACGCTACGCCTGCCCATGTCACCTTCAATGCTCAGAAATTAAGTTTTGTGTGGAATTTACTGAGCTCGTCACCGCCTATTCGCCCAGTAATTTCACTTTCTACAATGCCCTTCACGCTTTAACCCAGTAATCTTGTGCAATATCTCTTCGCGGCACTATATTTGGCACAGTGGTGAGTAAACGAGAGACCTAGACCTAATCAAGTTGCGTTCCTCGCCACTTACGATTCGTATCGCGAAACTGGATGATTCTTTGACTCTGTCACCAATAGTAACAGAATTGTAAAAAAATGTTTACCTAAAAACGGAACCGTCATCAACTCTAATAAGTGCAAAACTGGTTGAAGTCGGTACCATGCACACAATATCGTAATAATAAGAACTTTTGAACTATTAATGATAATAGTATTAAATCATCATACTCGTAATAGACGAAACAATTTTCAGTGATTGGAGTGTAACTTAAAAACTGCAGAACCGAATTTGATTGATGATATTTACATGAGACCACGGAATATACTCTACCAAACAACAAAAAAATCATCAAAATCGGTTCATAAACAACGAAGTTATCCGCTAATACTTAAAAAATACTCTCGAATGAGAGACCCCCTCCTTTTTTGAAGTCGGTGAAACCGTATTCGGCCACAACTTATAATACGTCTGAATCAGCTCATCATCTGTTATGAGAAAATTTGTAGTACCAGTGGAACTTTTTCGAAATTAGTTTGTGCGGGAAGGACCACCATATCAATACATGTATGTCACCATAACAATTTCTATATTTTTCTAGAAGGGTTGAAGGGTATGGAATATATCCGCGTGATAGACGCAGTACAGTTCATCACTTATTAAATTCATACCAGTATTTTTTAGGCAAAGTTGACCGCTTAACACCGTGTGGGCCTCGACATAGTCCGTTACGTGATCACATTAAAAAAGATAACTAACTGAAAGAAATATACTGTGACGGAGCATTATTGTTGCTTAGCGTAAACTCGGCAGGTCACAAAGGGCCTCTACTAAATGAGTAGGCTCTCGGTTTACTCAGCGAAACAGTTGTGATATTTCCGAGAATACCTACGGAAATTCCATCCCTCAATGTCGTAGCGGCACGAAACGTACTAACTATTAAATCTGTGGTACTCAAGTCGATTTCCTTTTGTGCCTATTGTGTTCGCGAGATAATTGGGAAAAAGGCACCGAGCTGCACTTTAAACGTTTTGATTATATACCTATTGTAATCGCGGCCAATACTGAATTGAGTTTAGAGATACACCTATCTGCTGCCGGAACACAGGTGCTTATCGACACGTGTTCAATGTTGAGGGTGGTGAGCCAGGCGGTCACCGGACGGCGTACCTCTTTGTTGTGGATATCATTACGGTGCTAATACCCATATGCATATAAAATAGAAAGTATTTTGGTTTGATATGTAGCTTCGTTGTCGTTTGTATAACGACACTAATTTGCCGATTTGGGTAATTCTCAAGTCTTAGTCCTAAAATGACCAAACCTTACTCAAAAGGTCTACAGTACAAAATACCCGATTTGCCAATGAGAATCTCAAATTGATTGACAACAAAAATGTTACTCTCTTTGCTAATTACTCAACAGAACAGTAATGACAGCGGAGTCTCGCGCACGACTATATAAAAAACAGAGAAATCATGAGTTTTTTGTTTGCCGTCCGTAGAGTTGCCTCTGTCGCCTGTTTTTAATGCAATTAAAGTGACGAGGTGAGCGATTGGCGGGTCTGATAGTAAGAACCACCCTTGCATATGATAGTTGCAGTGCTACTCGCAGGTTAGACATGTAGTTTTGCGTAGCACTGTGCTCGCTAACCCGATATATTGATTTTAGAGGCTCTTTCGCCCAAGAACAGTGTCCTTCACACGCTTACACAGTTGCATGCACTTGTAGAATATCTTGCACTGCGGTGGTACCAACCAGCCTCTTGTACAAGATGTCTACCACCTAGTAAGTTTTCTCTAAGGGTTTCCTCGTTTTTACGTTTCGCTTTCCGACGGCAGAAAAAATATTCTTTAACTCCGTTCCTTCACGGAGCAGATGTCTAATATTGTTTCCATCTCAATAACAACTTGCGCAACCCACGGTATTCCGTCATGTGTCAGGTGTCGTGCGGCATCCTTGACCTCTCGGCCCGTCAGGTCAGATTAGGATCAACAGCTAAGCCCGAAAAACAAACGAGGATTTCTACGAAATGGCGTTTTTGTACGGAATCCTTTTAAGTAGCTACGGCTTACTATGTAGTTCCGTTGTAAAGGATTTTGTTTTCAATTTAATCCATTGGCCCAGAATTCATTTTATTCTCGGGACGCAACCCACTGATCAATAAAGCTAAGAAATTAGAGTTTTTTTAGTAAACTTTTTTGTTTGGGTGTCAGGTTACCCAAGAATTGACATAAAGCCAACTAAGGGGTCATCATCATGATTGTCATCATTATCAGCTGGAAGACGTTCACTGCTGAACATATGCCTCCCCCATAGAACGCCACTTGGAACGGCTATTCGCTTCCTGCATCCAGCGATTGCCCGCGGTTTTGACGAGGTCGTCAGTCCATCTAGCGGGGGGCCCGGCCTACATTTCGTCTTCCGATGCATGTAGGACCTTCATATGGCACCGTTAATCTCCAGTCTGTACTACGAAAACCACTCGTTTTTCGATTTACCGATCGATGCACAATACAGTAACTTAACACTTAAAATTGACTCTAAACAACGTTATAATGATTTAGTAATCTCACCAACCCGACCGCGATAATTTACGTTAAACGAACGCATGGTCGCCACTCGAGAATCTATATACGATCAAAAATATATTGTCTGACTGGCATCGTAGCATAGAGACTTGTTTAAATGTATCCAGCTTATCTTAAGATTGAATTATCAAGACTTTAATACATTTTCATATTTTTATTGTCATTTATTTTGGGTTTTTTTCATTGTGGATTGATCAAAAATTCCAAATAATGATTAATACTTGACAGACATTTTTCTACTATCTCACTTGATGGTCAAAGAGGATGCGGTCAAAAATAGCATCACACTCGATCTGAAATAGTGATTGGCTCTCGAGGACAGCTGCTGGAACATACCTTTAGATACTTTAGGCGCAGGTTTGCAATCTTGAGATAGGTAGCTAGAGACAGGTGGCCACGAAAAATTACTCTACCACCATGAACTGAACATGATCATTTACAATATGTAGGTACTGTTTTTTTTATTTAGATGCAAATGCAAAAAATCCTTGAACGAAAATGCAAGAGCAAATAAGAAGTTGACAATCATACAAACTATGTATAGCGTTTGTGTGCTATATATAACCTTTAAAACTGCCTTATCTGTCCATGTTCCGAAAAGCGTTTAATCATTTACGCAATCCATTATATCATTGTTAAAGGATCGGGAGGAATGTGTCAATTGTGACGATGGGCCCGTCAGACTGGCAGCTGACGGGTTAACCCCTAATCTCTGGGTAATGGGCTGTTGGGAGATTTTAAACGATTTTGTTTTTGTCAAATGATAGAGGGGCTCTGCTTCTGTCGCCTTTGTTATTTGATAGCGACAATCACGAAACAAAATTAACAGTTTTCATTGGTGTTCCAAAAATATATAATTTTTTTTTATTCTGTCGAGTATAATTATATTTTCAGCGTTCCGGAAACTTCGCGATGTCTTCTCGTTAAAAATACCTCAATGCCTCAAGAACTGATAACACACATTGGTCAAGGACTCTTACCAATGTGACATGACACTGAAACGTGGTCTCTTACTATGGGCCTCATAAGCAAGCTCAAAGTAGCACAACGAGCTTTGGAGAGGGCGCAGAATCAGAAATAAGATTCGTAGGCGAACTAAAGTCACCGATATAGCCCAGAAGATAAGCCAGTTGATGTCGCAGTGGGCAGGCCACATAGCACGCAGAACAGATGGCTGATGGGGCCGAAACGAGAGTGGAGAGTTCTAGAGTGGAGCTTACAGACCGGCAAGCGCAGCGTAGGTCGTCCACCGACAAGGTGGACTGACGACCTGATAAAGGTAGCAGGACGACGTTGGATGCAGACCACTTCCAACCAGGCCTTTTGGAAATTTATGAGGGGCGTATGTTCAGCAGTGTACGTCCTACGCCTGAGATGATGATGATGATGATATATATATTTTATAATCTATTGATGATACTGTTGATGGTTGGTATCAGCTGGTCCAAGGAGCTACAAGGATTCCAGATGTTGATGGCCACACAGCCAACTGCTTGGACCTTCTGCTGACAACAGATCCAGACCGCTACTCGGTGTCGGTTTCATCACCCTTGGGTAGCTCCGACCACTGTCTGGTGAAGTCTGTGTCGGTCTACTCCCCGCCCGATTCCAGCCCAAAAGGCACCCGGCGGGTGTGGCGATACAAGTCTGCAGATTGGGATGAGATGCGTAATTTTTTCTCGTCTTATCCTTGGTGGAGGGTTTGTTTTTCTTCTAGCGATTCCTCAGCTTGCGCGGATGCTGTGACAGAAGTGTTACGACAGGGTATGGAATATTTCATTCCAATTTCTGACATCTCGCTGTCCAGCAAAGCTCGACCATGGTTTAATGCCAAATGTGGAGATGCAGAAGCGTCAAAACATGAGGCCTACTTAGCCTGGGCTGATGCTCGAACCCGCAAATCTAGAGATGTACGTGAGAAGAAGAAAGCATATAACCTTGCCGCCAAGTCCTGCAAAAAGGCTCTCAAGATGGCTCGCTTTGACCACATACGCCGGACAGGGAACAAACTTGCTTCTTACCCTTCGGGTAGCAAAGCGTTCTGGTCCCTGGCGAGGTCGATCGAAGAGAACTTCTGCCGTCCCTCACTGCCTCCACTGCTGAAACCCGACGGCTCACTAGCGCATACGGCTGAAGAGAAAGCAAATTTATTTGCCACTCTGTTTGCAGAGTCTTCACGTCTAGATGCTGGTAATGCTGTTCCTTCTAGTCTGCCAAATTGCGGGACGGTAATGTCAGAAATCCGCATTCGACAGTCTGAAGTCCGCAAAGCGTTGCGCAATCTAGACGTGAACAAAGCTAGTGTTCCAGACGGTATACCAGCTGTAGTCTTGAGGATGTGTGCGCCAGAGTTGACTCCTGTATTGACTCGCCTCTTTCGCTTGTCTATGACGACTGGTCAAGTGCCAAAGTCCTGACTCCTGTATTGACTCGCCTCTTTCGCTTGTCTATGACGACTGGTCAAGTGCCAAAGTCCTGGAAGCTTGCAAACGTGCAGCCCGTGCCCAAAAAAGGTAGTCGCGCAGACCGTGCTAATTACAGGCCTATTTCAGTCACTTCCGTACTATGTAAGACGATGGAACGTGTACTGAACCACAGGCTCCTGGCATACCTAGAAATGAACGATCTCCTCAGTGACCGACAATACGGATTTCGCCGAAACCGGTCTACTGGGGATCTTCTAGCGTATGCCACTCACATCTGGAACTCAGCCATCGAGAACCACGGAGAGGCGCTTGCTGTCTCTCTCGATATCTCGAAGGCTTTTGACAGGGTCTGGCACGATAGCCTCATTAGCAAGCTTCCTTCATACGGCCTTCCCACTGGTTTGTGTGTCTGGATTTCAGATTTCTTGAGGGATCGGTCGATCCGAGTAGTCATCAATGGCTGTTCTTCCGCCTAATTGGCTATAAATGCCGGAGTCCCCCAAGGATCAGTACTCTCCGCAACACTTTTTCTGCTGCATATTAATGACCTGCTGAAACCCGGTATTTTTGGTTACGCAGATGACAGCACCGTTGTGGAGAGTTACACATCTAACGCACGAACCAGTGCATTACAAATCCAGTCTCATAGGGAAGCGATGGTTCAGCGCTTGAACTTTTCTTTGCAGGCAGTCTCCGATTGGGGCGATGCCAATCTAGTTAAGTTCAATGCTGCTAAAACCCAGGCGTGTCTTTTCTCCGCCAAACGGAGCCCTTTCCAGCTGGCTCCTACTTTCAGGGATGTGTCCGTGCCGATAAGTAACCATTTCGAGCTTCTTGGCATCTCATTAACACCAACTCTCAATTTCGGCTTCTATATTGAGTCCAAAGCCCAGCTTGCCTCAAAAAAGCTTGGTGTTTTGGCTAAGGTGAGACAATACTTCACACCGGGACAGTTGCTTAATCTTTATCAAGCCCAAGTCCGGTCGTGTATGGAGTACTGTTCTCACCTTTGGGATGGTTCTGCCAAATACCAGCTGGAGACACTGGAAGCTATTGAGAGGAGAGCCAAGAGACTCATTAACGACGACCACCTAGTACGCAAGAGACTCCAGAGTCTCGAGCATCGCCGCAAAGTCGCTTGTTTATCGGTTTTTTATCGGATACATTTCGGTGAGTGTGCAATGGAACTTCACAATTTGATTCCGCCATCCCCATTCTATAATCGGACATCCAGAGATACTCAGAAGCGCCACCGCTTTATGGTAGATATTCCATTTACCCGGACGAAGCGATTTACTTCTTCGTTTATCATACGAACCGCTAGGGAATGGAACACCCTCCCTGAGTCGGTGTTTCCGGTTAAGTACGATATGGGGGTCTTCAAAACACGAGTGCATAGGTATCTTCTGGGTAAGCGCGCTCCATCATCGATCGCATCATCACTTAGCATCAGGTGAGATAGTGGTCAAGTGCTACCCAGTTCGGTATAAAAAAAAAAAAAAAAAAAAAAAAACTATACATCAATGGCGATTGGCTCTTCTCTAGGGATGTTGCCATAACTAACAGTTGGATGCTTAGCAACAGGTTTTCAATCTTGAAGGTGATAGCTACTACCAGAAAGTGGTAGGGACCACCATTCTGTGGATTTCATCACAATGGTGCCTTCATCTGAAGCTCAAACCCGAGCTAGAGATCGAGTAAAGAAAAGCTCTAGATGTTAGGTCTCTTCTAGAAACTGTGTAGAGATGTGGACTATATATGTAAGAAATTGAATAGTTACGTTTATGTCCGCACCAAGTTGAGACAAACGTCAGCGCAGAGCACAATGCTTGCAGCCTATCATGGGTATGTATTATCATCTGTTCTGAGGTATGGTTTATTGGTTTGGGGAAATTCGACCGATATTAACAAAGCATTCATTGCCCAAAACAAATGCATACGTGCAATGTGCGGGGTGCCGCCATACGAGTCTTGTGTACCGCTTTTTCGAAAGCTCAATATTATTTCCCTTCCATGTATGTATATATACGAACTTGCAATATTCGTAAAAGCAAATCCCCATTACTTCAAGACAGCACGTGAGATTTTTCCTCGATGTACACGCAATCCAGACAGACTGGTCTTTGATGTTCACCCTAGGACTACTCTGTATCTCAAACAAAGTCAGGCAATGTCCGTTAAAGTTTATAATACTATTCCTGATCATATAAAAGCTCTCAACATAAAAATGGTGAAAATAGAGCTACTTAATTGGTTAAGGACAAAAATCTTTTATTCTGTACAAGAGTTTTTGACATCAAAACAGTTTAATTAAATAGCCTGTAAACTACGAGTACCTAATAATAATTCATGATTGTATTACATTTAATAATTTTATATACCATGTATGACATCATAAATATTTGCATGCTTTAATTGAGGCTGAATGTGAATTAGAACTTATATTATTATTATTTAAGATCTCAAACTGTACCACATTTACAGCAAATAAACAAATTTCAAATTTCAAATGTCAAATTTCGATATCAACGACTGTACATTTGAGAATATCTATATAACTGGATAGTACCGCAATTGTTGCAAACAAGTTTGACCTCAATACCCTCATATACGACAGCTTATTTTTTAGGAAGAAAAAATACCGAAAATGCGCTCATCCAACCATCGTCGTTCGTCGGGCTAACCTGTAATCTACGGAAGCTTATCAGAGCTTAGAAATGTTTGAACAGGGTATTTTTTGGGACGATGGCATTAACAGAAAATGGGGCCTGTGAGACCCACATCATTAAAAAATATTAAGTGATAACAACATTTGCAGGCTTGGAATAATAGGTAAAAGACCTTTTGTAATAGAGCGATGAATTTCGCCTTGCACCAAAATGTAGGCGGACTTTTTTAAGGAAAATAATGGCTTTACTTAAGTGTGTTTTCTGTTTAGTAATAGGAACGATGAGTATTTTTGTGATATTCTTTTAAGTAATCTCGTTGTTTTTCTTTTAGCTTGTTTCTACAATGTTTGCAGAGATTTTAATTGCCAATGTTACAAGAAGTAAACAAACATATACAAGGCAGTAACAAAGCACTAAAGCCTGGAGTCAAGGGTGCAGAAAGGTTTGTCTGCTGAACTGTACGAAAAAGCTACAGACGCGTTATTAAGTTATTTTTAAACCAACACTTACATTACAATTTTGTAGTTAAAGATAATGGTAGCAATTTGCTTGTTCAGAACCCCAAAGTAAACTAGCGAATTAAATCAATTTTAAGTAAATTATGGTTGTTCTTATTGTGTTCACGCTTAAGTACAAATTAGCATAACGCTTGCCAATGACAATTCTTTAATTTTCCGTTTTTGTTTAATTGTGAGTATGTATTAGTGCGAATTTAATCGTCATGTAAGTTCGTGCCCTCTAAACTAGTCTAAAATCTAAAGAACTATCCACAATTGGATAGAATAAATATATTTTTAGAATTGTCATTGTAAGTGGCAAACGATTTTAGTGTGAACAGAGTAAGAACTACCATCGTTTAGAGAATTTTAGTTTGGTGTACGCACAAGCAAATCACTACCAATATAAAAGGAAAAGATATTCTTTATTAAAATTTCTTAATTTATAATTAGATTTTCTTTATTTTGGATTATCGAAATTAAACGTGCTGAAATGCAATACATTTATGATTGAAACCCGTGAGAAGCTGAATTCTACAAAACATTCGAAAGTGAAAAGTATTCCAGAACATAAAAACAACAGTACAAATATGGCGTACAAAATGTTTAATCTCAGAATACATCATAGTTACATGTCAAGCAGAACGTAAAAAAAACCACTAAAAAGTGTGAAATAACCTGTTGAAGTCGGTTCCATTTTTAGGATGATAGTTCAAAAGTACCTATTATCATAATATTCTACGCATGGTACCGACTTCGACAAGTTTAGTATTTTGTCACTTTTTAGTGGTGAAGTCAAATATTTTTGGTAAATAAAGTTTTATCCTTTTTAGTGACCCTTGCTACTTACGGGATCAATTGTCATTCACGAGTTGAAACACTTTTCAGTTATTGGATTATAATTCAAAAAATTCTTGGCCGAATTTGATACAATGTAAATGTGACCAATGGCCTCTCGGAAGTATACTCTACCAAACGAAAAAGAATTATCACAAATACAATTTGAAAAATTTAATACCGACTTCCATTCTATTCAGTTATTGGAGTGTATCTAAAAAACTACTGGACCGAATTTGATGAAAATTAAATGGGAATTATAAGGGAAGGACCAGCTTTCAAACAAAAAATTTGAGAATCGGTTCACCCTATCGAAAGTTATGAGGTAACAAACAAAAAAAATACAGTCGAATTGAGTAGCTCCTCCTTTTGTTTTGGAAGTCGGTTGAAAAATCCTGGTGATGTATCGCGATTCCCGAATACAGTGTCACTGTATTCGGGATATGACCTGTCACCTCCTGTGAAAATTCTACACATTCACCTGCCTTCACGGTGTGTTCTGGCAGCTGTCCCTGAGAGCCATTTTGCCATTTTAGATTTACTGTGATACCACTTTAGACCGCATCATCACTTACCATCAAGTGGAGTAAAAATTCTTCCAACATTTCTTACCAACCAGGTCAGTCCTGTTTTCGTACAAGCAGTATAATCAACGTACCGCAATGAACCTTGTTTATGGACAATAAAGGTACTTGTTAATCATTATTTGCTCAATGGTTATTGTTCAGAAGGGCGAAGAGCATGATGGGCTTGATTTAACTACCCAACTTGATGAACGATCGATAAGATAGGGGAACTTCAACGGGATCTTTACCGCAAACGTTTGAATCGAGAATTATCGTTGTTTTCTCTACAAACAGTTAATTGGTGTCACAATTCGTATCATTAGTTATTCAAATAACAGTGAAAATACTAAATAAAAAACTACTAAATAAATGTTACATGTATATAATTTAAAATAAAAATTATTAATACGAAAGAAAACAGTATTGAGACTTTTATAAAGGAAAATAGATTGAAAAACAAATAATTGATAGAACTTTTATCTGTTTATCTTTTGTCTGTGCCTTTGTGCACGCTAATCTCAGAAACGGCTTATCTGATACGGTTTTCACTAATATATTGTGGTACGAGTAAGTTTCTCTTAACATTTAGTATATGTTTCATGTCAATAGGTTCATAAATAAAAGGTTATTAAAATATAAAGAATAACTCTCTCGCCACTACACGAAGACTAAGCGAGCGAAGCCGTGAACGGGTCAACTAGTGGTACATATAATAATAATGGTACATCGCATAATAACATTTTATGCACAATCAAGTGTACAGTACCAAACAAGACTGCTCTTTTCCTCCTGAGGCGACGGAGTACAACATTCTCTCCGCCGTCGGAATCGTAAGAGGTGAAGAAATTAAGTATACATATATTATATATATTTATAGATATAGTGCGCAAACATTACTGTGTTAAGGTGTGAAGGGCACTGCAGTAGTACAGTTACCAGTACTTTTTGGGGGTGGAAAAATAACGCCTTTGCTTGCCTATCTACATTTATAATATTATAAGGGGAGAGATTTATTTGTTTGTTTGAATTGAATAGGCTCCGAAACTACTAGACTGATTTTAGCAGTGTGGGAGGCCGGGGTCGCCTTCCGTCTTGCGATTTGGTGCACGTCCGAAGGAACCATGCCCGGTAAACACCTACACCAATCGGAAGGTGAGCAAACCGAAATGCCGCCTCACTCACCTCCGAAGGACCGGGCGGATGGCCTCCACCGTCCAATGCCCAGGGACTAGTGGAGCCAGGTCCAGGTATTAAATCCTACATTATCCCTGATAAACATAGACATTAGAGTAATTTTTAATGATCATCCGTATGAAACCAAGGTGTGAAAATAAACAAAAAAAATATATCGCGTACGCTACGGAAACTATTGACAGTAGAGCAGATGTACGACATTTTTTAGAAGCCGTCAATACCTACAAAAAAGTTCACAATAACCTGAACTATTATTTATGATCAAGCTTTGTCACAGCAACTACGAGTACCTCTTCAATTTTAACATATTTTAATATGCAATATTAATACCGGTACAAACTAGGCCACATTATTCGTACTTTGGTATTCATCCTTATCTACTCTAATAATAAACAGGATAAATTTGATTGTTTCTAATGAACAATGTAAAAACTTACCCGAATCAAAAAACAACTTTCACCAATAGAAAACTACATAATGTTTGAGTAACATACGCTATAAATATTGATTCATCATCATCATCATCCATCACCACGCGGGTGAAACTGCGGAGTGCAGCTAGATTATCCATAAATAGGTGTACCAGCCGTTTAGCTAACACCCACTAACTGCGACAAACGTCAGAAAAACAGGTCGAAACAAATTTTCCACTTCTTTATACATGAAAACGAATGGACGCCGAGATAAGTAGAATCTCAAAAATGAATACAATATACTTGGCTGTACCTGGTATGGGCTAAAATAAACAATTATGGAAGGTCTGGTAGACATCACAAAGCCCGCTTGGTGTTAATGCAAAATGTTTTATTTAAATTTTTAGGTTAAGGTTAGCCAGAGAGGTAATGACAAACGTGGTTTTAGAGATAATGATAATGAGGTAATGATAAACGCGGTTTGACAAACTTGAGTTTACAGTACAATATTATACACATATGGTACAAATTATTATATTCAGTAATTTTATAGGGTTCTGTACCCAAAGGGTAAAACGGGACCCTATTACTAAGACTCCGCTGTCCGTCTGTCACCAAGCTGTATCTCTTGAACAGTGATAGTTAAACAGTTGAAATTTTTACTGATGATGTATTTCTGTTGCCGCTATAACAACAAATACTAAAAAACCGTTCAAGCGCGAGTCGGACTCGGTCATGAAGGGTTCCGTACTATAAAAAGATAGAAGAATAGAGGATATAAATAGAATATTACGATAGTTATAGATAATGGTCTGGAACCTTTCGTGCGGGAGTCCGTATTTTTGGCCGGATTTTTCATATTTTTTAACAAGAAAATGTCAAATGATACATTTGACCTTTTTTATTTCGTACTAGTGACTGCCCGCGACTTCGTTCGCGTAGTAGGCTCAGCCTTCGGCCTCGCCATAACCTCCTTTCTTTTCTTATTTTTCTACCGACTTCCAAAAAAAGAAGGAGTTACTCAAGTCGACTGTGTTTTTTATGTTTGTTACCTCATAACTTTTGACTGGGTGAACCGATTTTCAAAATTCTTTTTTTGTTTGAAAGCTGGTGCTTCACGTGTGATCACTAATAATAAAAATTTAAATTTCTTCAAATTCGGTCCAGTTGTATTTGAGATACACTCCAATAACTGAATAGAATGAAAGTCGGTATAAAATTTTTCAAATTGTACTTGTTTAATGTAAGAACCTTTCACGAAGTATTTAAAACATGTAAAAAAATATGATTGAAATAGGTAAAGCCGCTCTCAAGTTATTGCGTGACCAGGAGAAATAGGGGTTAATTTATATATATATATATATAGATTACTAAACTTGTATTGACTAGAGTGCGGTCGAAGTTTGAAGGTCGAAACGAAACAACCTTTGTCTATTCGTTGGCTAGACGCCGGCTACAGCTGTGCGATTCTGGTCGATGCGTGATGTCAAATACTTTGAGATATAGCCCTTGCACATAAGGTTGTTTTTCCAACGTTTCTTGTCATCCCTTCATTTTTTTCACGGATGTTGTCTAAGATGCTAAGACGTTCGCTCTTAGAGAATCGCACGGCAGACTACATGGCAGACCATAATATATGATACCGACCATAGAGAAACTTTGTATATACACGCCGCCGACTCGACAAGTTCTATCCTTATAACATAACTTGTTCCTTGAAATATATCATACAGTGAAGGCTATGTCAATGAGCTGATTCATTGACACACGTAATAAAAAAAGACATACAATTATACAATGCAATACAAATACACTTTATTCATACCTCAAAAGAAAACAAGTAATACAAATAATAAACTGCACGCAGAGAATAATAGTTGTACAGTAAAACGTTATAGAATATAATAAATAAACTTAGAACTAACAACGGTAATATAAGTATGCATTTACTCGTAGCTAAATACGAAGCATTATTCTAATGTTAAAATTAGACTTTTGAGCTCTACTTTTGAATAGGTATCTTTGTATACGATAGCGAAATAATCCGCTTTTTTGCTAATAATTAAACCAACAAATAAATGGACACCCGTGTTTTTATATGATTATTTCACCCACATATACCTGCTGACTACATGGAGTATGTACTGCGTGGTCTCTACCTTGTTCTTCTTAAATAATTGCTAAGTTGTAAATAAAGCTATTCCTACGCAAAGCAAATTAGATGTAGGCGCTGGCTAATTATTTTAAGTTGATTTCATAGCGAGAATATTATTACACTAGTAAAATATAATTAAATTAAATTATTCCTGAGTATGTCACGTTCTCTTCTTGGTAATTATTAATGCTTAAATATTTCTTAGGGTGTGTACGCCAGAACGAAATATTTGCGAATGAAACATTAGCCTTCAAGAAGTACAGACGTTAAGGTATGAGAATAACAGTGTGGCATCACTTTAATATACTTTCTAGTTCCATCACATATACAGTTAAGTGGAAATGAGGTGGTGTACCTACTAGCTAAGCAAGCTACGGTATATAAAATTCCTTTGAGTGTGGTTCTTTTATATTCCGACCATACATATTTAGTAAGAGAACAATGCAGAAATCTATGGCAAAAGTATTTTGACGAAAGATTGAAAGAAAAAGGCATCGCACTGTCCAACCAAAAAAATATATATCCATGAATTGATAATAATGTCATGTGCCGGAAAATGTTAGTGACAGCCCTCAGGCTGCGCTCTGCACACGTTCCATAAAAGAAGCTCGGATTTTTTATTACGAAAGTTCTATCTCCGAATTGCCCTGAGTAATAAAATAATGATTGTTGAGGATGTACATATCTTGATGGAGTGTGTGGGGAATGAAAGCTACAGAAGATCATGCTTCAGTCGAGTAAGGTTGCTGGAAGTCAGATACTGCTACTTCTAGCGAGTCCTATGTCAGACCAGGCAGTAAAATTGTACTAGCAGAGTTAGCCCTATCGTAAGAGGTTAGTAAGTTAATGTTATGGCATAATTGAGCGATCTAGTCAGCAACAAAGCCCATAAAATTAATTTAAAGTGTGTAAGTTTTAGTATTTACGTCTGTATGGATAAACCGCTCTATTTGTTCCTTATCGCAAAACTAATGCAGGCTAAGGAAGATTTTTTATGCGATTAAGTGACAAGATGGGCAAGTCGTTTATCGTTTCGCCTGATGTTAAGGACTACGCTTACCCATGACAGTTGCCGTGGCACCCAGAGCTAAGAACTGTAGTTTTGTGTGGCACTGCGCTTGTCACCTAGATACAATTGTTTTTTCTCTATCGTATTTTGCGGGTCATTCTCTGTTTATCCTGATGCAATAATTTATTTTCACAACGTGCCCACTGCTGGCGTATTACAGAAATACGAACCCGAGTTATGAAGAAGAAGAGTTAAGCAATACGATGAAAAAAGGATTTATAAACAAGCTTTTGCGCGCGGGCGAACAACGTGATCGGCGTGGCCTGAAATATTCCTAAATCACCTTACAAGTATGCTCGTTGCGCAAGTAGCGTGAAGAATGAACTACATAATCTAAAAATAATACTTGTATAGTTCTACAAACAGAAGAGCTCGCGAGCATTGTCTTATCAGCGACAGTTCTTCGCAGTCTGAGCTATTTTTAGTTGGTTGTGTCCAATAGGTTCACTCAAAGCCACAGAACAAAATTATGCGGGTTTAATAATATGCCGAAATGTTAACTATATAAATGATCTTGCAGAACATAAAAAAATCGTCCAGTTTTTAACAACAACCTATTATGTCGGCAACCACTTGACCAATTATGCTCATACCCGAAATTCCTCTTTAATACCAGGTATACCAAATTTTATTAAAATCGGTCGGTACATAGCACCGCTACAAACTTCCACCCCCTTTTTAGGTAATGTCCCACTCTAAAATCGCCGACGACAAAAAATTAAATGAATAGTAGAACATGCATACTAAGTTTTGTGAAGATTGGTAGAAAAATTCGAACTGTACAGGAGGACCAACATACGCCCTGCCTAACATACGGAACGATGAAAATCAATTTAGCCAGTTAAAGCAGAGTTCGATCGTTTTGCTCCTTCGATCAATAATAATTAAGTAATAATAATTCAAATTATCATACTAAATAAATAATATTACATACTTTCCTAAAGTAACATTATATACGTCCGTATGATAATTTGAATTTAGGACAGATTGATTGCATAAATAGTCTACTCTATAGGGTAAGTACTTCGATACCTAGAATTATGAAATTTAGTAAGAAGAAAGCTTACACCACGTTTAGAGGAAAACAGCTTAAAACTAAATATGTAAACATTAAAATATTTAGAGAAAAAATCACATCTTCCGTGTCAGACGCCGTGTCAGACGCCATGACGAACTAGACCACCGAAGCTCGAGGTCCGAGCATCGGACTAATTTTTACCGTCGTATGGGGACGGAGCGATATCTATTGAACAGCTTTATCCAACCGAAAGAAGATTTTATACAAATACATAATGTAAATTTGTAGTTTAATAACAAGAAAAAGATTTACACGACACAGAAAACCAACTTATTATTTACGGTGGGTGCCTTGTACCTTGGTTTGTATTTTAATTAGAGCTATAAGTTAGATGCTTTTTTAACGCACGGAACCCTCGGTGCACGAGCCCAACTAGCACTTAAAGCAAGATGCCGATGAAAACATTATACCTAAACAAGAGGTTGACTAGGAAACTGATTGCCTTTAACTTGAGATTCCGAAGAGCCAGTATGCCTGAAATTCTAAATTTACTAAGAAGCTGTTTGCCTAAATTCAATTTGCCTATAAAGTTGTTTATCAGAATTACATTAATGACTGAGAAGCAGTATGCGTTAAAGCAAGTGACAAAGAATATCTATTTTATGCGCTATTCTAACGAAGTATCGCAACAGCCTCATTACAGCGCCTATGTCTAAACTCACTTGTATTGGTACCTATTTCATTCTATATTTGCAGCGTCTACAGCGAGCTTTTTATTTATGCAGAATCCTGCCCCTTAAATCATTATTTATTAAGGATTACCAACCAGAGAATTTAAACAAAGTCATGTGGACCTTTTCAATAGAAGTATTTTAAAAACACGCGTTTATTTAAAAAAGGCACAGATCCACAACACGAACATTATAAGCTTGAATACACTTATAGCGCCGACCGTCGCCGTCATAGACTAATTAGAGTTATTTGACGTAGAACTGACTTATGTTAAAATGTTTTCTGAATAAATTTTATAATTATGAAGTGGGAGGTGGAAGGAAATAAATTATTTACTTTATACCGCCAGTATAAATATTTATTTATTTTCTCTAGACAGTGCCTTAAAATATAACCGTATTTTCCATTTGTTTAATGCATTTGCATGTTTGTATATTTTCCATTAATCAAGTTATTTAGGTAAATATAAATATACTAGTAGTTCTGCAGGGTGTATCTCACTATTCCCATTAGGTATTTCTATTGATAGAAGTACTGCGACAATACATATACTAACACCAGCAAACTTACTACTCTATAACACTCTTCTTCTGGCGCATTGCCGACCGCTGCGCTGCCGCGGCTGGCTCACTTGGTTCGCTCGGGTCGGCTCGCGTGTGTGCAATTGCTTTACATCCGAATACCCTTTTACATGTGGGCACATAGTATCACACTAGACTTATAAATGTATGTTTTGGGTGGAATAGATGGATGATTGGATATTTTGCACTGTTTTACACCATCATCGTGCACCACCACGGAGGTGAATCCGGGGGTGGTAACATCAGACTAGCGGTCTGAATGAATAGCTTGCAATACTTACATGTTATTTTTAAACACAACACAAAACAACAAATATTTACTCCTATATATCCTCGAAGGGGTAAGCAGTGCTGTTTTAAACGCCTACGTTTCATTTTATTTTATTTTATTTTTACATTTGAGGAAGACCAACAGCAATATAATTTTTTAAACATAAGGAATAACAACAGAAAGCCAATTACAGGTCCTCACGGTTAACATCTAAATAAAAATCATAAGTTATGAATACTACAATACAGTCTCAATATTTGGTAATGGAAGAAGCCAACTCGCTTATCTAAATTGTTATAGTTTTTACTCACTCGACACAAGTATGAATTTTGTCTGTAGTTACTTTTTACAATTGGAACATATAGAAGAGGATTGAAACGCTTAATTACTGTAGGAGTTTGAAATTGTATCATGCTTAATAGCTCGGGAGAATCAATTAAATTAGAAGTAATTTTAAATAGGAAAGCAATATCAGCTATTTCTCTCCTTTTAGAGAGAGGAAGTATGTGAAATATATGTATATATCGACATATATGTTTTTGATCTCATGTAATAGGGGGCGAGCCTATTACCATCTACGTAGCCCTGTTCCAGACTCCGGACTGTTATTAAGAATTTCATTGCCAGAAATACCCAGTAACTGCCCAACCCGGACCGAAACCAGGACCTCGAGGCAATGGCATTTCCACCACTACACCAAGACCAAGCGAGCGAAGCCGCTGGCAGGTCAGCTGGTTCTATATATAACTGTTATAGCGCGTCTACACACGCTCGGGGTGCTCGATGCGTGGCGGTCGTCGAGTAAACGAGAGCATACCGTCTACACGCTCGTTGTGTCATTTGGACTCCGGACGCCGTACGATGCGCTGCGCTTGTATGGCAAGAGATAATGACGGAATGTTTTTTTTTTTTTTTTTTTATACCGAACTGGGTAGCACTTGACCACTATCTCACCTGATGCTAAGTGATGATGCGATCGATGATGGAGCGCGCTTACCCAGAAGATACCTATGCACTCGTGTTTTGAAGACCCCCATATCGTACTTAACCGGAAACACCGACTCAGGGAGGGTGTTCCATTCCCTAGCGGTTCGTATGATAAACGAAGAAGTGAATCGCTTCGTCCGGGTAAATGGAATATCCACCATAAAGCGGTGGCGCTTCTGAGTATCTCTGGATGTCCGATTATAGAATGGGGATGGCGGAATCAAATTGTGAAGTTCCATTGCACACTCACCGAAATGTATCCGATAAAAAACCGATAAACAAGCGACTTTGCGGCGATGCTCGAGACTCTGGAGTCTCTTGCGTACTAGGTGGTCGTCGTTAATGAGTCTCTTGGCTCTCCTCTCAATAGCTTCCAGTGTCTCCAGCTGGTATTTGGCAGAACCAAGCTTTTTTGAGGCAAGCTGGGCTTTGGACTCGATATAGGAGCCGAAATTGAGAGTTGGTGTTAATGAGATGCCAAGAAGTTCGAAATGGTTACTTATCGGCACGGATACATCCCTGAAAGTAGGAGCCAGCTGGAAAGGGCTCCGTTTGGCGGAGAAAAGACACGCCTGGGTTTTAGCAGCATTGAACTTAACTAGATTGGCATCGCCCCAATCGGAGACTGCCTGCAAAGAAAAGTTCAAGCGCTGAACCATCGCTTCCCTATGAGACTGGATTTGTAATGCACTGGTTCGTGCGTTAGATGTGTAACTCTCCACAACGGTGCTGTCATCTGCGTAACCAAAAATACCGGGTTTCAGCAGGTCATTAATATGCAGCAGAAAAAGTGTTGCGGAGAGTACTGATCCTAGGGGGACTCCGGCATTTATAGCCAATTGGGCGGAAGAACAGCCATTGATGACTACTCGAATCGACCGATCCCTCAAGAAATCTGAAATCCAGACACACAAACCAGTGGAAAGGCCGTATGAAGGAAGCTTGCTAATGAGGCTATCGTGCCAGACCCTGTCAAAAGCCTTCGATATATCGAGAGAGACAGCAAGCGCCTCTCCGTGGTTCTCGATGGCCGAGTTCCAGATGTGAGTGGCATACGCTAGAAGATCCCCAGTAGACCGGTTTCGGCGAAATCCGTATTGTCGGTCACTGAGGAGATCGTTCACTTCTAGGTATGCCAGGAGCCTGTGGTTCAGTACACGTTCCATCGTCTTACATAGTACGGAAGTGACTGAAATAGGCCTGTAATTAGCAAGGTCTGCGCGACTACCTTTTTTGGGCACGGGCTGCACGTTTGCAAGCTTCCAGGACTTTGGCACTTGACCAGTCATCATAGACATGCGAAAGAGGCGAGTCAATACAGGAGTCAACTCTGGCGCACACATCCTCAAGACTACAGCTGGTATACCGTCTGGACCACTAGCTTTTTTTCACGTCTAGATTGCGCAACGCTTTGCGGACTTCAGATGATTAGATTAGATTAACCGTGATTTCTGCAATATTGTACAAAATGCAAACCTACCTATATGAGAAACTAGCAGTTACGCGCGACGTCGTCCGCATTTATATGGAAGTAAATTTACCATGAAAAGAAAATTACGAAGCCATGATGAAAAAGAAGGTGGTGGATGATTTCTATTCACCGAAACAGAACCTATATAATTTAACAACACCTACTACGTTTTTGATATATTATATAATTACCAACTACTTAGGTACTTAACTACTTATGTAGGTACTGAAGTACTTTTAATTAAGTATATAATAATATAGTCATGAGTATTAACAACCTGTAGTAGAGTGTCGTAACTGTTTGTTTTCATACGAAAAAAAACGGGGTTTTAACCATATAATTTCGTTGTCAACATGCTGCATGCACGTCATTACACGAACGCAGTTGGCGGGCAACTAAACGAATGAGCGTATATACTATACACGGGCACTGTCGTTGTCCTCGCGAGACAGTCCGAAACCCTTTGACTCGGGCGCCAAAAAACAGACCCGCTTCTGAGAGCCAACGAACCCCGCGAGTCGCGACAGATGAGCGTGAAGACGCACATACCTATAGATAACAATTTTCAGCACAGGCAGAACTAAGAAACGCATCTAGTTATAAATTAAATGTTGAATCGATACAATATTTAATAGAATACCAAATGAAAGAAAAGACGAAGAAAATAATAATATTATTGCGGAAAGATTAAAAAACTTATTTTTAAAATGTGCTACGGCAAATTTCATAAACGAATGATTTACATAATACTGGCTGTACCCGGAGGGTTATCACGCTCGAAAACATATTGTTGTGCACCTTTTTCGTGATATGAAAAGCCAATATGCTATTCCAGTTTTATCTACAAGTTTAATTATTAAAAAATCAACCACATTTCTTGAGTAGTTGTATATTTTTGTGACTGGTCGGTTGGCGCAGTAGGTAGGACCCTGCCTTCTGTGCCGCTGGCCTCGGGTTCGATCCCAGGACAAGTCAAACAGTTGTGTGAGTAAACATGTCTGTTTGACTTATGTCTGAGTGTGTATGTACATAAGTATGTAGATCAGTCATCAAGGTACCATAGTACAGGCTCTGCCTAGTTCAGGAGTATTCATAATAAAAAAAAACATTAATTTAAAAGAGTAACTAAAGAAACTTTTTCATTCTATGATTAGTGCAATTTTTGTTCATTGATTTATATAATACTTGCTACCCGCCCTGGATTCGTACGGATGCAATGCTGATATTAAATATACTATATACTACAGCCCAACTAAGGGATAGATATACCATCGCGGACATTTTTGTAGACCTTTTTAAGGTATACAATATTATAGTACCATATTTTGATCTATCTCGTAGGGTTCAGCCAGCGTTCGTGGAAGTGCAAATAATGTGTTTATTTACGACATCACATTAGAAACTTCTAAAATTATTAGTGTTTCTCTACAATATTAAGCATATATTATACATATAAATCTCTTTCTTGAATCACTCTATATATTAAAAAAAACCGCATCAAAATCTGTTGCGTAGTTTTCAAGATCTAAGCATACAGGAAGTGGATGAAGGATGAAGAGGTAGAGAGTTTCTACGGACAGTTATACTCTTCAGTCGCTAAACCTGTTAGCAGCTCGGCCAAAGACCCAAGAGCCAAGCTGACCCGACATTATACCGAAGATATCCCGGACATCAGCCTGTACGAGATTTGAATGGTCTTGAAACAGCTTAAAAAAACAAGGCGCCGGGTGACTGCGGTATCACATCTGAGCTTCTGAAAGCGGGTGGAACACCGGTACTTAAAGTCCTTCTTAAAGAGCTTCTGCTCTTTAATACCGTCTTACTCGAAGGTTCAACGCCAGAAGCATGGAACAAAAGCATGGTGGTGCTGTTCTTCAAGAAAGGTGACAACACTTTACTTAGAAATTATAGACCCATCTCGCTTTAGAGCCATATTTCGAAGGTCATTACGAACCATCTCAGTCGCAGGTTTGATGGATTCCATTTCATCGAGTTTCCCAACGGGTAGGCCTTAAGATGAACCTGGACAATACAAAAAAAAATTATTTAATGCCCATGTTGTGCCTACCCCAATATCAGTTGGGAGCTCAGTTCTCGAAGTTGTTGACGAATACATCTACCTGGGACAGACACTCAAACTTGGCAGGTCCAACTTCGAGAAAGGTCTGATGATGACTTATGGCAATGAAACGTGGTCTCTTACTATATATAGGCCTCATAAGTAAGCTCAAAGTCGCACAACGTGCTATGGAGAGGGCTAATCGGCTCGGGGTTTCTTCAGAAATGAGAAGAAGAGGACTTCCGTAGAAGATTGAAAGTCACCGACATAGCCTTGAAGATTAGCCAGTTAAAGTGGCAGTGGGCAGAGCCAATAGCACACAAAACAGATGGCCGATGGGGCCGGAAGGTTCTGGAATAGAGACCACGGACCGGCAAGCGCAGCGTAGGTCGTCCACCGACACGGTCGAGGTACCATAGTACAGGCTCTGCCTAGTTCAGGAGTATTCATAATAAAAAAAACATTAATTTAAAAGAGTAACTAAAGAAACTTTTTCATTCTATTATTAGTGCAATTTTTGTTCATTTGATTTATATAATACTTGCTACCCGCCCTGGCTTCGTACGGGTGCAATGCTGATATTAAATATACTATATACTACAGCCCAACTAAGGGATAGATATACCATCGCGGACATTTTTTAGACCTTTTTAAGGTGTACAATATTGTAGTACCATATTTTGATCTATCTCGTAGGGTTCAGCCAGCGTTCGTGGAAGTGCAAATAATGTGTTTATTTACGACATCACATTAGAAACTTCTAAAATTATTAGTGTTTCTCTACAATATTAAGCATATATTATACATATAAATATCTTTCTTGAATCACTCTATATATTAAAAAAAACCGCATCAAAATCTGTTGCGTAGTTTTCAAGATCTAAGCATACAGGAAGTGGATGAAGGATGAAGAGGTAGAGAGTTTCTACGGACAGTTATACTCTTCAGTCGCTAAACCTGTTAGCAGCTCGGCCAAAGACCCAAGAGCCAAGCTGACCCGACATTATACCGAAGATATCCCGGACATCAGCCTGTACGAGATTTGAATGGTCTTGAAACAGCTTAAAACAACAAGGAGCCGGGTGACTGCGGTATCACATCTGAGCTTCTGAAAGCGGGTGGAACACCGGTACTTAAAGTCCTTCAGAAGCTCTTTAATACCGTCTTACTGGAAGGTTCAACGCCAGAAGCATGGAACAAAAGCGTGGTGGTGCTGTTCTTCAAGAAAGGTGACAACACTTTACTTAGAAATTATAGACCCATCTCGCTTTAGAGCCATATTTCGAGGGTCATTACGAACCATCTCAGTCGCAGGTTTGATGGATTCCATTTCATCGAGTTTCCGAGTGGCTGTGCAGCAGACACTGCCCAGCACGCGCTGGAGGCGTGCCCTGGAGAGGACGAACCGCGACAGACTCTGGTCGCGGTCATTGGGACGGATCTCTCATTGCCGACCATCCTAGCCAGGATGGTCGCCGATGAGAGATGTTGGGAGGCAGTAGCCTCCTTCTGCGAGATTATTGTCTCGCGGAGGGAGGCGGCGGAGCGTGAGAGGGAGAGAGACCCTCTCTCTCTTCCGCTCCGGAGAGCGCGGACACGGGTGCGGGCTAACCGAGCCCGCACTCCGTCTCCGCTGAGAGGGCCTGGGCCGTCGGATGCGGGGGCATCCGGCACCCTTCAGAGATAGGTCCTTTCGCGATGTTGATGCCTCCTCCGTGTTCGGGGGGCAACACACGAGGTGGAGGGGTGTTCCCATTGACACCCCTCACCGAGGAGGGCCCGCCGCTTTACAGCGGGCAGCGGCGTCGACGGGGGCTGTGGTAGAATAATTCGGTCCCACGCCCCCCGTCATCAGTCGAAGACGCTGGAACACCGTGGGGTATTTAGACGGTATGGGCGCCTTTAGCCGAGTCCGTCATACCCCGTATGCCCCCCCGCATACGGCAATGCGTAACAGCATTTCCCCACGTCAAAAAAAAAAAAAAAAAAAAGACACTCAAACTAGGCAGGTCCAACTTCGAGAAAGGTCAACTGTCGAATCCAACTCGGCTGGGCTGGGCAGCGTTCCGGAAACTTCGCGAAGTCTTCTCGTCAAAAATACCCCAGTGCCTCAAGACAAGAGTGTTCGACCAATGTGTGTCACCAGTGATGACTTATGGCAATGAAACGTGGTCTCTTACTATACAGGGCGTCCCAAACTTATGGGACATCAAGGGGAAGTACCTTAAATATAGTAGATAGTGTATTTTGCTTAAAGAAGACTTTATGTTATTTTTAAAACTTAATAATTTCGCATTCATAGATTTTCTAAAAATTACTTGCTTCGTCTGGGAATCGAACCGACTCAAATGTCAAAAAAAATCACCCTACTTTTATGATGCCACTCGAAAGAATAGCTAAAAAATAATAACTCTGCTTAGGTAACATTGTATTTTAAAAGAAAGGAACAACGTAAAATTAATCATTTTAATCAACATAAAAACATACATGTAACTGCCGTAGTCAATTAAGTGGGTATTTTTTTGAAAATTAATTAATTTAATGCTCAAAATGTGATCCGTCTTGTCTTACGCAAATCGCCAATCTTTTAATGAGTCCGCTACCTGTTGATTTTCTTATCATTTTATGGTGAACACTCGATGTGATATGGCACAATTCAGTTTGCAACTCGCCCACGTTCTCGTATCGCTTTTTGTATAGCATATCTTTCACGTATCCCCAAAAGAAGAAATCTAATGGTGTAAGGTCCGGGGATCTGGCCGGCCATCTAATCGGTCCATTTGTACCAATCCATGTAGGAAAACATTCATTTAGAAAATCTGTTGCTCTCCGACTATTATGAGTTGGAGCTCCATCTTGTTGGAAAATTAAGTTTTCTTGCTCCGCCGCGGAAAGATTTCTTATCTCATCCCTTAAAATTTGAAGTATTCCTAAATACTTTTCTGTGTTTAAGGTTCCTTGGTAAAAATGGATTAAGAAAACCCGGTTTTTTAAAAGTCCACACCAACAGTTGAGTGAAAAACGCACTTGGTTATTCGTTTCAGTGACTCGTAGGGGATTTTCTTTAGACCAAATACGATTATTGTTGCGGTTATACATACCGTTATTACTAAAGTTAGATTCGTCTGTCCAAATAATATTATCCAAAAAATTTGGATCTTCGAGCAAGCGTGCCTGGATATCAAGACAGAAATATTTTCTCCTTTCTGTATCGCCCGGAAGTAATTTTTGAACCAATCGTCCTTCAACATAACTCTTAAAACCGTGTTTTTTTAATACACGGTGTATTTTACTTTTCGAAACTCCAATTTCATGTTCTCCTTCTCTCACCGATGTTTTCGGAAAAGCCGAAAAGTAAATTAAAATATCAAGTTCTTCGTCGTTGATCGTATGGTTTTCTTGATGTGGTTCTCTTGGGCGTTTATCGAAACGTCCCAGAGTTCTCAAATTGTTCACAAGCCTTTTCAGAACTTTACGAGACGGTATTTGTCTATCAGGATATTTTACGCTGTACCACCGCAAACTTCTAGAGATATCTTTATCGTTCAAAAAATATGCTTCCATTAGATCAAAACTTACTTGATATGCCATGTTCGCAACAAATTAACACATTAACACTTGTGTAAGTAAATTAAGACTAAACAGATCAATATCCGAAAAACAAACGCTCGCACAGACTGTTCCATTTTCAAATTTAAGAACGACATTTAAAAATATTATTTCGTTTAAAAAAAATCTTATGAAGTATGCATTCAAACAAACGCTCTCATAAACTGTTCCATTTTCAAATTTAAATTTGCCTTCTGTCTAGCTTACAGAGGACGTATTGAAATACTAAGTTTTATCATTTTATCTCCACGTGCACTTATAATAAGGAAAACTATGCTAGTATTTTATGAAGTGGGTACTTATTCACGAATAATCAATGCTATCTTTGGAATGATAATATCGCTACTTTTCGAACGTCGTCGACGGCAATAAATAACTTTCTTGAAATTTGACTCATTCAAAACTCATTTTACGTTGTTCCTTTCTTTTAAAATACAATGTTACCTAAGCAGAGTTATTATTTTTTAGCTATTCTTTCGATTGGCATCATAAAAGTAGGGTGATTTTTATTGACATTTGAGTCGGTTCGATTCCCAGACGAAGCAAGTAATTTTTAGAAAATCTATGAATGCGGAATTACTAAGTTTTAAAAATAACATAAAGTCTTCTTTAAGCAAAATACACTATCTACGATATTTAAGGTACTTCCCCTTCATGTCCCATAAGTTTGGGACGCCCTGTATATAGGCCTCATAAGTAAGCTCAAAGTCGCACAACGTGCTATGGAGAGGGCTAATCGGCTCGGGGTTTCTTCAGAAATGAGAAGAAGAGGACTTCCGTAGAAGATTGAAAGTCACCGACATAGCCTTGAAGATTAGCCAGTTAAAGTGGCAGTGGGCAGAGCCAATAGCACACAAAACAGATGGCCGATGGGGCCGGAAGGTTCTGGAATGGAGACCACGGACCGGCAAGCGCAGCGTAGGTCGTCCACCGACACGGTGGACAGACTTCCTGAAAAAGATCGCAGGACGACGTTGTGTGCAGGCTGCTTCCAACCGGTTCTTTTGGAAAATTATGGGGGAGGTCTATGTTTAGCAGTGGACGTCCTACGGCTGAGATGATGATGATAAAGCATACATAGGGACAGACAGACAGCGGAAAGTGGCTTTGTTTTCATACTATGTAGTGATTTGTACTGACTGATTCAACGCACCGCCCAAACTAGCCGCTGGGGCTATAAACTTGAAATTTTGATAGTTGATACCTTTTATGTTGTTATCGTTCACTAAGGATGGATTTTTGTCAATTTAACCCTTGGAGGTAAATCCATTTAATTTCGTGGCTTCGAATCATACAGACCCAGGCTAGCGACCTGTCCCATTGCGTTCCCACTGCTGGAACTCACGCCTTCTTCTTGTTGAGAGGAGTATTGGTCATAATACACCACGTGAACCAAGAACTGCTTAAAATAAAATATTGAGTATTGGCATTACCACATAGAGGATAAATATTTGACACCTGCTGTGGGATCTTGTCCAACAGTTCGATACGATAATTTACATTTACGATATAGTCCATATTCAGCATAAGTATTGATCTGTTTTATATCGTCCCGTAATGTAGCCATAAAAGCAACTAAGGAAAAAGCTGGCAATATACTCGCTAACTCTATGTGAATAAAAACCAGTAAAATATGAGTGTTCCCATTTGTCGACCTCTTCGCGTAGGTATGTGTATATCCATACAATACATTACATATAATACAATATATATATACATAGTACATTATGTATCTACTATTTATATGTATATATATTGTATTTTACTCACAATATCATACATTCATCCTTGAAGCTTATCAAAAGTAGGTAATTCATCCTGTCTGTATTTTTGTTCTAATCTTTACGATGCTCAACTCTTTGATGTACTTAACCTTTTTTTAACTGTCTCTGTAAAGTTAACGTGCTTCCTGAAAAAGCGTTCATCTTAATTTCACTTTGTGATTAACGAAGCAGCTATGTGTTTTGAACCGTGTTGTTTTGTTTTTTAAAAGTTAATGGTTTAACTTCTGAGTTTTAGGGGGTAACGTTAAATACTTTTTTATGTTCAATTTGATGTACGTTTTATCCTGTTTACGGACACGCTACTCTTACATCTCCGCAGGCGTTGATGGAGCTGTACAAACACCCAATTTCACCAGTTTTGTTCTTTTTTTCATATCATAGAAGCGCCTGGTCATGTAACAGGGGGCGAGCCTAATGGCATGCTTCTTGGCATGTTTTTACCAGATTCATGTGGGAAGACGAAGAGTACATTACAAAGAGCGTAGATATCATTAATTGTACGAATGTGCCATTTGTACAGATGATAATAATTTCATCAAAAGTGTGCACTAATTGGTTGGACTCTTTTCTCACGAACCTGTCTTGATGTGTTCCAGATATTCTGGCCAAGTAATACTGTGTGTGGTGATTGCAGAGAAACTTTAAATAAACTATCTGAGTGAATATGGCTGATGAATTAGCATTATGGTCACAAGCGCAATACTGGCACGCAAAATCTTAAACTTACAACTAAGGATGACCCTGCATCTGGTATGGGCAATTTTGACGAGGTCACCAAGAGCTGTAATAAATTTCGAAGAGGTCGGTCTATAACTGTTGCCAGTAACTGCCAGTCACCTTCATAGGATAACTATATATCCACCAGGCTGCAGGGTGTCTTAAACTTTGTTTGATTGTGGTGAAGTGCCACGCTGAAATCCCACAGCTGTATGGGCTGGCACGACCAGGGAAGTACCACACTCCCACATAACACCGACGTGAAGTAACATAGCTTGCTATTGCAGTAGTTTCAGTCGGCTTGTGTGAGGTTCCGGATGCCCGATTCCCCCCTCCCCGTTCTCTCTCTCCTGCCCCCTACCTCTCCCCATACACCCTCACCCCTTCTATCTCTTCCTTCCTTAAAGTTCGGCAATGCATCCTCGAGACCTCGTATTGCAGATGTCCGTCGGTAACGAAATAACTTACTATCCGGTGTGCTGCTTCTCATTTGCCAACCTATTCCATAAAAAAAGACATAATGTGGACTCCACACAAGAACTCGTCATCTCCAGCGCTTATACGGTACGAATAACGGTCTAATATGGCTACCCCTTTGCCACTTCACTTCCCTATTACTTCGGCTGGTTCCTTGCTGCATAGCTCTTTCCATAGCGCCATATCTCAATGCCATATCTCTGTTAGTTTCCAAGCTTAGCGTAGCGTAGCCTCTTCTTAACACTGGCCTCTTCCACAGCGGCTGACGGGGAATTGACGGTGCGACTCAGGTGGCTGAGGGCAACAGTGCTGACGCAAGTAGTGTCCCACATTAGGCACTTGCCGTTCTTTAATGGAACCAAGGTCATTCCGTCGGGCCTCTTACCGTCAGATCTGCTCAGACCTGGAAGCTCAAACACGCATGGACGTACACTGCTGAACATATGCCTCGCCCATAATTTTCCAAAAGGACCGGTTGGAAGCGGCCTGCATCCAACGTCGTCCTGCGATCTTTCTCAGGTCGTCTGTCCACCGTGTCGGTGGACGACCTACGCTGTGCTTGCCGGCGTTGTGTAGCAAATTGTTGTGTAGCATGAGCATAACTAGTTCTTATTTATATAAGGATGTGTGTTAAATATTTTAACAATATAAAATAAAGAGGTGAACGTAAGCTCTACTTCTGAAAAGTTACCATTAGACATCTTTGCAATGTTTTTTTTTTCATCATCTTGCAGCCTAGGCGGAGGGCCACCGCCACACGAAGAGAGCCGTCAAGTTAGGTACCCAGGTGAGGTGGAGGCAGAGCATGCAACCGTGCTCCAGATTCCATCTGCGACACAGCCCGCAGTCTGGCCGTATCAGCTCCCGTAGCAGCCTCCAGTAAACTTCCTTGGATCCGCATCACCGAAACATTATCCCATCCCCGTTTAACGTGCGTTGCTACGGAGGTTGTCTTACCCGGGTTAAGGGCCGACCAAGCTGATACAGCGCCTGACACAAACGGTATACTTACCTCATCACCATTGGAACTTACACAGAATGGTTAAAAATGAGAAAAATATTCAAAAGTGTCTAAAATTTAAGGAAAACAAAATTTTTTAGAAGTACTTTTTCGATATTTCACTGAAATATCTGAAAATGGTGTCGATTCTGTAAGCATTCTCATAAATAATAATGTCTAAGTTATGGCAGTTCTTATTATGTTCAGCTTAAGACCCAGATTAGCAAAATACTGCCAAGCCTGACTAGATCCGTCAGATGCCCTACAAATCTAATATGCCAATAAAGATCTGATACCTAATGTAGTGCGATATCAATTCAAGTAGAACTTCGTTTTCCGTTTAATATTTTCTATTTAATACCGTCTTGCTTGTCGCTCACGCACGGATGCCCGATTCCTAATATTCAGTATATTTTTTCCTCAATATATTTGTGCTTTCAACGATTCATATCGAGTAGAAAAATTGAGTGTTTATTGTCAATTCTAAAGCTCCTAATGCGTATATCTGTCTACATTCACGGCAAAGCCTTTTGAGGATATTGAATACAAAAAAAGGCTGTGTTGGGGGTTTAATCTGAAAAAAGTAGGTGAATAAAAATGTTTTTAACAAACTTCCTTAAGGGAGATTCTTGAAAAGCATTTAATTTTACTCTTCTTTAATTTAAACAGTTACTGTCTCACTGGAATTAATTTTCTTAACAAGCAAAATTTGAAAAATTTTATACCGACTTCCAATCTATTTAGTTATTAGAGTGTATCTCAAAAAGTACTGAACCGAATTTGATAAACTTTAAATGAGACCACACGGGAAGCACCAGCTTTCAAACAAAAAAGAATTCTGAGAATCGGTTCACCCAGTCGAAAGTTAAAAGGTAACAAATATAAAAAAGTCAGTTTAATTGAGTACCTCCTCCTTTTTGGAAGTCGGTAGAAAAAACGTACTACTATGTTCTACTCCTATAAGTCTATTCTTAATTTTAGTCTCACCCATATCCGTATAGCCACTGCGGCGTGATGCGAAAATAAACACACAATTACGTACACACAAACCTTCACAATTATTACATTTACAATCATTTTTATACGGCTCGGGGGTAATTATGGTCAGCCTGGATGGACTCCGTCCTCGGGTTTGATCCTTCGGTAAAAGGTAACATAGTAAATAAATCCATAGCAACTTTTTGGTCTCAAAAAAAAAACAAATGCTACGAAAATAGTGTCATGACAGGGCGACAACATAGTGTAATTTGCTCTATAGAAATAAAATCCAATATTATTCAATCAAATCTTATCGATAAAAGTTTAAAAGGGTAATTGATTGATTTAAAATGACGTTTTAATAATTTTACACCTCTAGAGGGCGTTACTCAATCTTTAGAGGCCACTCAGAAGAATGTCTGTTATCATTAAAATGTATTTTATAAAAGAGTGTTTCAAATAACGTCCGGATTATAGAAGAGTTACCTAAATTGAAATTACTTTTGATGTATATTAAAAGTGATTTCAATAAATTAATTTTAATTAATATATTAAAAGGTATACCTACACCTTAAAAATTTCTATACAATTGCCCGTGCAAGATTTTATAATTTATTTTTTTATGGCATTGGGACAAAATATCAAGTGTGTTATAAGGAGTACGTCAGGACCGTACCGGATTAGAAATTTGAGGTATATTTGCCTGACCCTCCATAAACATGTATGATGTATGTAATCGTAGATGGAATAATAAAAAATAACTTTTTTTTTGTTATAAAAACTAACGTGGTTTTCGTCGACGTCATCGACGCGGACGTCCCGAACACTCCTTGAAAAAGGCCACCGAATGTGGTCGAAACTATAGTCGGACCTATCCGATAAATAATAATATAATTAAAAAAATAACCTTATAAAATATACCTACTACTTGCGCCAGTTTCTCCGCCCGCACGGAGAATGTTCCCATATTATAAAAAACATCTCATTCGGTTTGCTGAACCGGCAAAACTTATTAGTAATTAAAAATTAAAAAAAATAAATAATAATAATAACTATCTAATCTATAAGCCCCATGGTGGGGGGAAAAGTGGCCAAAACGCTGGCGGCATTGCCACGCTGGATGGCAATGCTAAGTTTTTGCCCAAAATAGGCGCCAGCATTTCGGTCACCCGACGCCTCAAACAAACGTTTCGCCAGATCCCTAAACAAGTTGAGAGCGGACGGCCCCCATGGGCCTAAAGTTTCGACCCCAAATGGCACAAACATGTACATTCTGTCTAAATACACATATTTATGACGTTTGAGGTCTTCCGCTTTAGACGCGGCAGCGCCAGCCCCATCAATCGTACCAGGGAGATGAGACGGCGCCAGTGTGTCCACACATGTAGCATCCCAAACCAGGGGCTGTCCCATTTTCCACGGGACGATAGTCATCCCATCTGGTCTCTTGCCGTCATCCCGCATCAATCCGTTCGGTTCCAAAACTGACGGGACTCCAGCACTGACAAATGCCCGACGGATGATATCATTCAAGCTGGCGTGTAGCGGTAAAACTATTTGTTTTGCCGTGAACTAGTAACAAACATATATCTGCTCGTCCAAACACATACTTAAGAATATTTATTAGTGTGATTATTAGTATTATAATATTCTATAGCTATACATAACCCTTGGTATCAGAGTAATCTTGGCAAAATCGAATGATATAATATAAAATTAAATGGAAAAAATCCATTATGTCATGTAGAAAAGATCTTAAGATTATTTAACCTAAAAATGTTCTTCCTCAAAGTAAATACAAACAACTTAGATATGTCACAATAGAAGCAGTATGAAATTCTTTGGTAATGCATGATACATATTTCAGAAGTTGTATACCGCAATGACTTGATTATACTCATGCAGGTAACTCATAAAAAACCAGTGAGGTAAGGTTTCAAAAAAGTAAATTAATTTATTACATTTGTAAACAAACGTAAAAAAATAGAAATCATGTTTTTTCGCGTCTAGTAATGTCAACATTTGTAGTAGGTTTCACAAATAGTTTACGTGAAATTTCATCTCTATTCTCTGTTTCTTAAGATACAATTTAAGCCTTATAGCACAGAATAACGAATAGTAGACTTCAAGTTAAGAATGAACATGAATCTTCTAGGTAAGTGTGCTGCATCATCGCTCGAATCGTTAGTTAACATACTCGTAAGTGGTGTCAAATAAAATGTTCCGAAAATTATTGCTTTCCACATTGTAGTCCTAACAGAATGGCTGGCGCACTAATAATAACTCTTAAAATTGAAATGTATTCTGTTTCCCTGATTTTAGCGTTGGGACGTTTTCGTTAGAACTTAACTTACTGTTTGTACGAATGCTACAGTTTGAACTAAGCTCTACCATAATAGCACAGCTTTGAACCAAAGTTTTATTTATTATAAATAAACCTTTGTACACTCCGCTTTGTTAACTTCAAGTAGTTCAACGTTTTAAAGAGTTTAAAGTAGCTTATAGAAACTTCTTGTGGCTTCAAAAGGGAGTTAGTAATTAGTTGACCATAGAATATATATAAATTTCATTTTAAATAAAGGGAACCGAGTTTTCTGAGCATTGGATTATACATGGAAAATAATACATTTTGACACAACACTAACACTTTGGTAAACATTAAGATAAAGGACTTGTTGTATACAACTACAATTTTAAAATTTTTATTTCGACTTCTACCGAAAAAATAATCTTGAGAATCGGTTCACCGAGTCGAAAGTTATGAGGTAACAAACATTAAAAA
The DNA here is from genome assembly GCA_917880725.1 of Selenia dentaria. Classification (NCBI taxonomy): domain Eukaryota; kingdom Metazoa; phylum Arthropoda; class Insecta; order Lepidoptera; family Geometridae; genus Selenia; species Selenia dentaria. Next base: position 29,871,210 of record OU862885.1, on the reverse strand, counting down.
AACATTCAGTTGAATTGAGTACCTCCTCTTTTTTTTGGAAGTCGGTAGATAAAAGATAAGCACAGCAAGGCTACACAGCTACGAGCCAATGGCTTAAAACATTAAGCATATAGTAAGAAAGACATAAATCAAACTAATATTATAAATGCGTAGGTAATTTAATATATATGTTAGCATAAGACCTAAAACGGTCGAACGGGTTTCATGAAATGTGATATATAAATACTTTACGTCCTATAATAACATTTGAAATTATTTAATATAATATAATGGATATTCGAATCAGAGGAAAACTTCCTTCTTAACCCTAGAAAGATAACCATATTCTATCTTACATAAAATATAACCATGCGCTTCGGAGGCGCCACGGTATTCAAATGCTTATATTTAAATTATTTACCAAGATTTGTGTGATTTGATTTTACAATTTAAGTGGTATTATAGGTGACACATTTTTATAAACGAAAAATATTGTTCTATATATTTGTTTATTATTAATAATTGAAACCAAATGAGTAGACTCTAAAAAACTAACAAAAATCACGAATATCGCTTAACTATCATAAAATATTTATTTTACTATTAATATGTATAGTATAAGTCAAATATAAGTATAAAGTCTAGGAAAGCTAATCAGTACATTATAAATTTTTTTTAGACAGTCATACATACGTCGATCTTGAAGATAACCATACGCCTCAGGAGCGCATCAACTCGTTCAACTCGTCATAACTCCAAAACAATAATACTTACCGCACAAAAACAGCTGGCCCTCGACGCGGTTGACCGACGACTGAGTTCGCTGAGAAGCACAGATATACACGGGTTTCGTATTAAAAGATATAGTACTATTTAATTCGTGCGGGCGCCTCTGAAGCGTAGGTTATCTTTCTAGGGTTAAATCTATCTAGGTCGATATAGCATGAAACGTATGAACAGGGAAATAAGAGGAATGTTAAAAATAGCTAAACCTGCCTCTAATCAGGTAGTCGTCAGTTCCTACCTCAGTTTTAGAGGTAGCATGATGCGGAAAATCAACTGTATGTATGGATTTAGCTTTCTAAAGTAGGTATATTTGGATGACTGAAAATCTGTCACTAAACATCTACAGGAGTGTTATGGGAGTTGTTAGTTAGTAGTCAGTCTAAGTCTATTGATCTAACCACCTTTGTCTGTCCTATAATAACTGACCATTAAGTCAGGTAGTGGTCGAACGGTGGAACAGTGTTATAAAAAAATGTTAAACATACCAAACATATATAGTAAAAACATATAAACCTGCCGTCATTTGTGACCACGGAGGCCGTGATAAACATTAGATCAGTCTTCTGGCATCTGGAATACTGGGATAAATTCGATTATGAGTTGTGAGTTAGTCGAATCGAACATCGAATAGGTTCAAGCTTTGAGTAAGTATGTGTATTTTGATTTCCAATGGAATTTGGTTATATTTAACATTAGGAACTCTATACTATCATATGCCGGGCATATCATTGACAGGCCGGTTGGCGCAGTTGGTAGCACCCCTGCCTTCTGAGCCGCTGGTCCCGGGTTCGATCCCCGGACAGCTCAAACATTTGTGTGCATGAACATGTCTGTTTGATCTGTGTCTGGGTGTTTATATGTATATAAGTATCTAATATCATATATATGTATGTATATCAGTCATCAGGTTACCGTAGTACAGGCTCTGCCTAATTTGGGACCTGAAGACCTTTGTGTGGATGTTGTCCTATATTATTATTATTATTATATGCGAACATTGTAACTTAGTGCTGGTTCTGAGGAATAAATATGTAAAAAAAAGCCAATATAGCAGCAATGAAATTGTAATACCGTATGTGTTTTTGTATCTGCTGGTGCGTATTTGTTGAATAAAATAAATAAAAAGTCTTAGAAATATACATGCTGTATTTTTGTGACAGGGTAGGTAGCCGAGCCGATCCATAACTTTTCTACCGACTTCCAAAAAAAGTTCGTACTCAATTCGACTCTATTTTTTTATATTTCATCCTCATAAATTTGACTGGATGAACCGATTCTCAAATTTCTAAAAAAGGTGGTACTTCCCGTGTGGTCCCATTTAAATTTCATTCAATTCAGTTAAGGAGTTTTTGAGATTCACTCCAAAACCTGAATATAATGGAAGTTGGAGTTAAATTTTTCAAATTGTACATGTTATTAAGCTATTCTGAACAGTACGTTTTAAGATGTTATGTCAGCGAAGAAAATGCTAAAATACCGAAACATTTTTTAATGATAGTAAATCTTATTAGACATCAGCAACAGATTATACGAAACCAATGAAGGTTTGAGTACTAGTAATGCTAGAATCCTCAAAAAACTTTTCCCATAAATGTTGCACTGAAAACGAATAATCAACTCGAATATTTTTACTTGCCAATCGATCCTGTTTATTACTGTGATTAATGTACGAGTATTCAATATATTTAATGGGATTTTTTTTATCGTCAACGTTACCGATACAATTTCTTTGCTTTTCCGCAAAGTTATCGAAGTCTTATATTAAACCCGTCTTTTTACACGCTAAGTTCAAAAAGTTAAATTGTCCACCTCAATATATATATATATATATATATTGTTATCATAATTCTAGGAGCAATAAAACTCTTAATGACTTCGTCCGGGGTAGTATATGTCACCATACCTTTTTCTATCGTGGAGCAGTAATGTTCGCAATAATGTGTTCTGGTTTGATGGGTATCTTTGCCGACGAAATACAGGCACATGAGACTTATCAACTTGATGTCTCTGGGTTACGGCAGTGCAGTTTGTCACGTGTGAGGAAATGCAAATGTGAGCCTCGTGCTTGTATCATTTCCTAATAACTTAAGGATATTTTTTTTTTATCATCTCCAATATACTGTTCTTTTTAAACATAGTTACACACTTAACACAATAATGTTACAAAATAATTAACTTTAAATTAATAAACTTAACATAATTTATATAATTGCCCAGTTTCTGCATAATAATAAACTCTTTATTAACAAAAACATATTCAGTACGCTTGAGCCACTTCCAGATACGCTTAATCTATGTAATGTTAGTTGACCAACCTCTGTGTGCCAAACCAGTATCGAACTAAACAACACGTAACAATTGAATCTTGTCAAACTACCCTCAATTACAAAATGTTTTGTATCGTACGACCACAATAATAATATAATGTTTAAGCTATTCTCATGTAAGTGAAATATTTTCTTATGAGAAATAAAGACCATAAACCATATAACTTAGAAAACAGATTCATTGAGGTTAAAAAAATTTAAACATTTACAAATGATTATTTGCATAACATCGCGGCAAATTGAAGCCCATCGTAGTCTAAAGTAATTCAAGACCGTAGGCGGTTTTATCAAACGTTTGCGGATGACGTTTGAAGGGGACCGGGAATGGAAAATTTGAGTATGCTAAAAATACAACGGTTTTATAATAAACAAGATAAATCTCTGATGGGCAGTGTCCTATATATTTGTTTAGACATGAATAATACTTATTAACAATTACATTTAATAGCGTTATACATTGTCATCACCAACATCCAGCACCTAAGGAAATATATTTAATGTTAAGAGTAGTAGAACTTTTGTTGAACGAATAGTGCGGCAAGAGAGCACTGTAAAGAATCGTAGTGGGAAGGACGATATGAAAGGATGGATACTGGGAGCGAGGGTGGAGTTGTAAATAGTCTAGAGGACTTACCGATTGTTCCTTGACGTTGTGGCGTCGGTGAGCCGAGGTTGAGCTGACGCCTTCCCTCTTGTGGGACACGGGCGGGATACGTCTCGCGGGTTGCGTAGTTTTATCACTGGTTTATTTGGTTTATGTTTCAATTGACACTGTGCACAGCGGTTTTTGGGCTAATGCAATGGTAGTGATTAACAAGATGGCGACCGCGGTATATGTGTGTAGAGTGAACATCGTCGACACATCTGTCACATGAAGTTCGCCACGTTCTGGCGTGATCAACGAGTTCGTTCGGGGAAGTGCCACAATACCTATTGTTACCATGAAGCAGTAATGTTAGTATTTCGGTCGGTTTGATGTTTTGAAATTACAGTCACATGAGATTTAACAACGTAGAGCCTTATTATAAACTGTGCTTAACTTTAAATGACGTTATTTAGTAGTCGCACAGCAAAATTGTTCTGCGCCGAACTAAATGGATAAGCAGGGTTTATAAGTAAGGATGTAAATATCTCAGGTTGATTGATGGCGCAGTGCAGCGGGTCACTTGAGACGGAAGCATATGTTACAGGCAGAGGTTACCGCTTCATACCAGGTGGGCCTCGTACTTATTCCGTAACCAAATGACAGAAAAAAACCAACCAAGTGCGAGTCGGACTCGCGCACGAAGGGTTCCGTACCATTATCTATAATAAAGACAAAAAAACACGTTTGTTGCATAGAACAGTTTTATTTTATTTAATTATTTATTTGTAAAGTAAATTTATAAATAAATATTCTGTGAATATTTCAAGCGTCTACCGGTTGCCGTTATCAATATCGAGCAAAATGAACAAAATATCACGTTTGTTGTATGGGAGTCCTCTTAAATATTAATTTTATTCTATTTTCAGTATTTGTTGTTCTAGCAGCAGTAGAAATACATCAGGGTCCCGTTTTACCCTTTGGGTACGGAACCCTAAAAATGGTTTTATAAATGTCAAAGTCAATATTATTTATTCAATTTAAGCATCAAAGACATCTATACTACAAGAATAATGAATAGTTGACGTTATGAACGTCAATTATTCATTATAATGTTTAAAGACTAAGTACCGCAGCGTTCCAAAATATATGGACCGAGAATAAACGGCAAAAAACTCGGGGCCATTAGTTTTATAGATTTTTTACAATGTTTCTACTTAGGTACTACTATTATTACCTTTTATGGGGCAGATGACAACTTTCCAGAAGTGGAGTATTCCAAACATCTTTCTCTTTTTTATTAAAACGTGTTTTACAGTCAAATGAGTTTTCCTCCGTGAGCTCAGTTGTGTTTTGGGATTGTATTGTAAAAACGCACACAATTTCCTGGGATTAACTTATTAGTCTTCGCAGGTCTAAAACTAGGTACAACTATCCTATTCTTATTCCTAGTATTAAAAGTGTGGTGACCACTATTTAACTTATATTTATGTAATTTTTTACGAACATACATTATATTTGAAAAGAAAAATAAGGAAGGCAATTTTAATATATTTATTTCTTTAAATAAATCTCTCAAAGATTCGCGGGGACCCGTTTCGTATATAGCTCGAGTAGCACGTTTTTGTAGGATAAAGATGGTCTCTATATCAGCCGCTGAACTATATAACAATAGGGGAAGTCGCGGGCAGTCGCTAACATAATATTATCGTTCGATCGATCGTTTTAAGCAATAAGCCCACTGAACATAGTTAAAAGATTTTAAAAAACCTGCACTATTTTTAATTTGGTTTTAATAAAGTATTTTCTGTTGTTTTGTATTACACGGATTCCATATTTCATTTTATATTTCCGTAAAATTTATAAATCAATCCCATATACAACGACCGCTATTTCGACTTTACTACTAACCTTTTTGCATTCCAAAACTAAAGTAAAAAAATACTTATTCATACAACTCACGTAGACATTGCAGTTGTAGCCCAGTTCCAGAACTGCCAACGTGATAGTTCAAGAAACAAAAACTTTTCCGAACAATGAAGTTTTATGCGCTGCCAACATTTCCTTGCGAATACCTACTCGAGGCGTACATACTAAGTAGTTTACTGGAAACTGAAAATCATGTTGAGGCGATGCTACATGCTTCACATAAAAGAGATATTAATATATACCTATAGACATATAAGTAATGATTTATACACGAATTCTTTGTGTATTGCACAAAGAATCCTTTTTCCTTTGTATCCGAATCTTATTTATGGTAGAGCCAAATACACGACCACGATTTTGGTCTCTCTTCAACGCATACTGTTTTCGTATGGTGCCTAAAACTTCCAAAGAAAACTCCGAGGAACATGTTTACTTTTAGAAATAGTTTTCATTACAAAAGTCTTCAATAGTAACAAGGAAGACAAGCATTTCCAAATGTTTGATTAATAAAGGCTAGACTAGACGGTCAGCGGTGCAAAAATTAAATATATTTATATTTTATATGTTAACACACTCATTAGGAGGACGTTAATTCCCGCACTACGATTCTTTGTGCTGCGGGAGGTATGGAAAAAATATTAAGTACACATCACAAGCTTGACAGGCCGGCCGGTCGACGTAGTTGGTAGCACCCCTGCTTTTCAGCCGTTGTTCCCGCCTTCGATCCCCCGACAGGTCTAATATTTGTGTGCATGAAAATGTATTTTTGACCTGTGTCTGGATGTTATGTATATCAGTCATTACTTTCCCATAGTACATCCCCTGTGCTTTTTTGTATATTAAAATTACAAAAATTCAACGTGAATTTAAACCGGAAATGAAATTTTCCATGTCGAATTCTGGTTTCGATTAATTTCGAAGTGTCGTCGTTTCAATACAAACTGTCCGGTTCGATCCGAGCCAGCCGAAATAATTATTTTTGGTTCGAAAAGTTTTGTCATCCCCAAGCCATGTAAAATGTAAGTGATGCATGGACAACATAAAATAGACAACCTACTCCAATTCTAACACTGACAAAAAGCCAAGCGGTACAGTTTCAGCGTGCGAGGAAGCTACGAGAAGGCTTTCATCGTTAAAAATGCACGATTGCGGACAGTTAGTCGGACGGAACTCGTACAGTGATACAAAGTACAGAGAATTTGCCTCTTGACATGCTTAGATTAGCATAGTAACTGGAGCAAGTCATTATGTATGTACATCAGTATCATGATTGTCCGGAAGAGATCGCTCTGAGCGATAGGACCGGCCATTGTGACACATAATTTTAAGTTTTTCATTTGTTTTTTGTACTTTATAATGCGGTGTTGCAATAAAGATTATCTATCTATCTATCTACATGAGTTAATTAAGAGTTTCGCTTAGTGATAACCAGTATGGTCAAACTGACATGATAAATGACTGACATTGTGACTGAGTTGTTAATAAGAGTGTTTTCAACGTAACATAATTAATATAATAAAATAAAAAACATACTAAATAAATTAAATGTAAAAACAAAACGAAGCTAGATATAAGATATTACTATTGCTATATGAATGACTTGCCTTGTATAATGTTCACTGTTATAATATGGCCAGTAAATGATTTGAATTTGAATTAGAAAAAACAGTTTGTTAAAAATTCCATTCAGATATGTTTTGTATGAAGAGTAGTTAAAGATAAAAATAATAATAATAAGGTTTACACACTCATACTACCTACCTCGGACTATGATTCCCTGTGTCACGGGAGGCACAGAAAAACACCTCACAGCATTAAAAAACCCGAGGACAAACACTTCTACTACATTCTTTACTTACTACTACTAACTGTAGACAAGATTACTACAGACGACCTAACGGAGCCGAAAAAATATAGAAACTGTTAATAAAGTTATTTAATCATTGACGTTAATCAATACGTCTTTGACGCTTCAATTTAATAATTATTTTTGTTGCTTGATTTAGGTTATCATCAAAAAAATAAATGACATGTTATTTTTTTTATAATATTTTAACTAGCCCCCACAGACTGCAGGGCCCGTGGCATTTTTAGTTTTTTGCTAATGTATTACATCTAAATATAAGTAAATATTATACATACTTAATTAGGGGACATAGGATTTTTATGTCAAATTACTTAAGGGCTATATCATTTATGTGTTTGCATCAGCATTCAGAGCAGACCGGTCACCGCAGACTACACCCGTTCAAGAGTTGACGCATGTGGCAGCCATCGCCTTCCTCAACCATATTTGAGGGAAAATGGCGACCCGCCACACGAAGCCACCACATGCCGTCACCTTTTCGTGCGAGCATGTTTGCTATGTATTATGTATAATATATATTTACCACGGCAGCACATGAAACTATTAATGAAATAAAGAAAAATAATGTAATTTTAATTCTGTATTATAAACTGGTAACTAAACATAATGCAGGTTTAAAGCCAGTGATGCTCTTCCATTGGAGCCACACATACAGAATGTATTAACCCTTTGCGTACCAGAGACGTAAATTTACGTGAGTTTCGTACAAAAATCTTTTGTTTTAATTATCACGGTATAGTAATGGTCAATGAGTATGTAAATGCAAACATGGGAAAGCAAAAGTACTTCGTATTTAGGTAAGGTACTGATCAGTAAAAAATGCAATAGATAAATATGTATTACAAAAAGGGGTACTATCTATACATTTACAGAATAGTACAATGGGCCTATCAAGAAAAGTAGTGTAATTTATCTAGTACAACTATGGCACAGAAAACTCATAGTTGTATGTATACGTCAACTATACGATTAACGGCCGGTCCCAATAAACTATCTATCGCCAGTTTACCTTACTAGAGATAGATGTTTGACACCGTTTGTGAGGACGCTATGTCCAATTGGTAAACTGTATTATTATTATTACAATTGGAAAAATGCAGTAAAGTTAACTGTATAGTATTAAATTTATTAGGAAAAATAAATAGATTTAATGACAAGTTATATTAAAAAATAAAAATAAACTAATCTATAAGCCCCATGGTGGAGGGAAAAGTGGCCAAAACGCTGGCGGCATTGTCATTAAACTAATCTATAAGCCCCATGGTGGAGGGAAAAGTGGCCAAAACGCTGGCGGCATTGTCACGCTGGACGGCAATGTTAAATTTTTGCCCAAAGTAGGCGCCAGCATTTCGGTCACCGTCGCCTCAACTAAACGTTTCGCCAGATCCCTAAACAAGTTGAGAGCGGAATTTCGAAAATTTAGGGGTCGAATTTTTAGGTCCATGGACAAACGGCACACTGGTATACATTCTGTCTAAATACACATATTTATGACGTTTGAGGTCTTCCGCTTTAGACGCGGCAGCGCCAGCCCGATCAATCGTCCCAGGGAGATGAGACGGCGTATCCTCACATGTAACATCCCAAACCAGGGGCTGTCCCATTTTCCATAGGACGATAGTCATCCCATCTTTCATCATCCCTTCTTCCCATCATCAACTGTATAATATATATATAGATTGTTGAGATCCCCTATAAGTAATAGGTCCTACAGACTCACGCCGAGAAGTCTCGCTCCCATCCGCAATATACGACTCTGCAGCAGCCTTAGTTATTTGTGCATTACCATATAATAACCTTATTAAAACTAAACAAAGAACAAAGAATAAAAATACTACTCCACGTGTCGTGATAGAAACTCTTGTCTTTATAAAATTAATGTCCGGTATTTTTTATCCCATAAAAATGTTCAATGAACTTCAATTCTAATTTATTACAACATATTTTTTAAACGGATAACCTATGCACTTGATTCCGCTTCCTATAGTTCGCACTGAGAACGAAAACTAATGTGATAGTGTTCTCTTTTATCGCCCGAGAAACCCTTTGAAGCGGGCAAAAATACAGACACCGAACGGAGAACATCCGAGCACGAGAACGAGACGTAGAGAAACCTCTTACATTCACGCTTCTCGGGTGTTCTCGGGGTTTATCGGCGTGAGTCTGTATGGGCCTAATTTACACTTATGCAAAATTTTCGGTCTCTTTCTTTTTCAGTCACTAGCATCAAGTAAAATACCCACAGTTCGGGAAATACTGAAACGCGATTATGAACGGTTGGTATTATAAATTCTGTTTGACTTTGAACCCGTTTGTATGTAATGAACATAAAGTGATATAAACCCCGTTTACGAGGAAACAATAACTTTGCAGCGGTGATATCCAGTTGAAATTTAATTCTTATAATAATTATGCGTAGTCATACATAAAAATAAAATGACCATGGAACATCCTCTTTTTTTGGTGTTTCTGAGTCGGTTAATAAGAAATAAAAAAACATCAATTTTACATGTCTAACGCCATCCCTAAAATATGTTAAGTTATTTAAGAGTTAATTGGTTTTCATTCATTAAATTGTTTTTTTAACCTTTAGAAGCTACAAAAGATAAGGACGAAGAGACGGACGGATGGACAGAAACAACTATCTTATAAGGATATAGGGGATCCTGTGGGCCTAACACGAAAATTTGCGTAAGTATAACGTAATCGTATCGTTAACGTATTATTACAAACTATCATTTAACTAGTCCAACTGTGGCACAGATAAATAGGTGGTAGGAAATCCTCAAAATAGCATACCCTTACTAAAATAGGTACTTAAATTACAATATATTTGTTTGGTTTCCAGTTGATCATATTTGACAACCTTGTATCAAGACTAGATTATACCATACCATAATAACTAACGTATAGCAGTTTAACATAATGTTTTGACCGGCAGGGCTATTATGTATCTCAGTTGCTAACATATGTTGATTGAAATCTTGAAAATTACAGCTCTGTCAGTTTAGACAACTCTAGTGAGCAAAACTGTTCGTAAGTGATGACTGCAGTTGACAAAAGTGACATAGAGCCGCCATTTTTTTTCGATTTCAATCAATATTTGTTGCAGCTGAGATACATAATAGCCTTACGGGTTTGCACGCCACCGCAATATTGATTATTAATTTTAATTTTTAATTATTTAATATTAATAATCAATATTAAGGTGGCGTGCAAACCCGTATTTATATAAATACTGATACTTTATTTTAGTTTATATGTAGGTATCTATTATGCATAATTAAAAATTAAAATTAATAATAATTAAATACCATCTGCGTTTAAATATTTATTTTTTCATCGTGGATAATTACTCGTATTGTCTAGTATTTTGTAGATTTGGTTGGGATTGGGACCAACATTTATTACACCGAATAAATAATAAATAGTATTATTATTACTATTTAATAACTCGAGCTCACTTTAAAAACAATAACAACACCAAACACTTCCAATAGCCACAACATTTTATGTACGCTTCATGTTAACACGAAGCACCTAAAATGGCGCACGTAAAAACTTCCAAAGTTCTCTATTCTTTTAGACTTTACCTACATTTTAAGTAAGGCAACCCCACTTTTGAGAGAGAAAAAAAATCGCCCACCCCACTTAACCGAGCCGCGAAAATACTAAACTTCATGAATACGTAATGAGAACTTCGCTTCATTTTAAATTTTTAGTATTTTTCAACGAAAATTGTGGAATGGGATGCCTTGAGGGATCAACTGGATCAACGGATCTGGCGACCTCGACATCATGGCTTTATGTATAATAAACGTATGGTTTTCTGAGAACAGTAGACCTGGCGAGCACAGTCTTATCAGCAGCTATTTTTCACAGCCTGAGCTATCTGAAGGTCATTGCAATTCTGAAAGAATTGGCAATTATTTAATTCGATAAGACCTTGAAATTAATAAGTATATTATCTAACTAGCTGCGCCCTGCGGTTACACCCGCGTGGTGATGGATGTTGATGATTATGAAAAGTACCCTATGTGTTAATCCAGTGCCTCATCTACCTCCATACCAAATTTCATCAAAATTAGTCCAGCCGTTTGAGCGTAAAGGGTAACAAACATCTATTCATCCATCCATCCATGCATCCATCCAAACTTTCACATTTATAATATTAGTGGGATAAATTCCTAATTTTTATTATAAATGTGTGGTTTAGTACCAAATGTTTTTGCCGAATATTACCGAAATCGTCCAATTTTAAACTTCACAACCTATTATCTCGGCTACCACTTGACCAATTATGGTCATATTCAAAATTCCTCTTTAAAGTCAGCGTGTGTACCAAATTTTACCAAAATCGATCATTATATAGCGTCGCAGCATACTTGCTCCCTTTTTAGGAAAAGTAAACTCCCCCACTCAAAATCACCGACGACATAAAACTTATATTGAATAGTAGAACATGCATACGAAGTTTCGTTAAGGTTTATTGAAAAATCCCATATATACACTATACTATAGGACAGACTATAATACAACCTAACAAACATACGGGCAGATGAAAGGCAATTTGGCCAGTTAGTACTCGTAGTGGCAGAGATGTTTCGCTCGCTAGGTCAATCTACTGGTTAATTAGTCAATAGTGACTACAATGTAATTTTTTTTTTATTATGATTTTCAAAGCAGTAACGCCTGCTTAGCGATACCAAACATTTCAATTTTATAGAGAAAAATTCCATCTTCAGACGGGATTCGAACGCGCGTCTTCCGACAATCTGTGTCAGACGCAATGACCACTAGGCCACCGCCTGAGGATGAAATTTTTCTGTCTAAATTTGCATTGTAAATTAAAATGTTTGATATCGAATCTTTTTGTATGCAACGAAGTGAAGAGGCACGCCTGTGCGTCACCCGAAGATATTGGCTTTTGAGTCTCTTATGTGGAGTTTACACGGGTGACTAAGCGTACGATTTTAGCCGCGCGGCGAAAATCGACCATCTAAATGGCAATTCGACTAAGCTGCAAATGACTAAAGTAGCAAGCCCCAGCATAGTCTAGCATTCGATTTTACGCCACGCGGTGACGGTCGCATGCGGCTGGGGACTAAAATCGACCGTATGAATGGTCAATCTCAAGCGATTGCGCGCCGCATAAATTTGTGTGAAGGTGGTTTTGTAACACCTGTTCTGCTCAACACTTTCAAAGAAAATGACCTAGTAGCTTGCGATTTCAGTCACCTGTGTAAAGCTGGGCGAGGCGATTTGTGACGCGACTAGCCGCACGGCGAAAATCACCTCATGTAAACCCCTCATTACGCCTAGTAATTTCACATGAACCGGTGCCATTCATACCGTAACACACTAATGCTTGTGCACTTCTGTTGTGGCCGAATATGTGGCACTATAGTAGGGTTTCCTTGCTACTTACGATTCGCATCCCGACGCCATAGGGAACATTTTTGAACTCCGTCCACTCACGGAGTAAAAATGTTTACCTACGATACTTTATGGTCTTGGCTAGCAACTGCTCGCTACTTCGTTCGCGTAGTAGGCTCGGCCTTCGGCTTCGCCATAACCTCCCATCTTTTCTTAGTTTTTCTTTATGAGAACCTTCTCCTGACAATAATTAACACAACAATAAAGAATTAGCGAGATGGTTCCATCCGTTCTCTAGTTATAGTGTGACCAGAAGAAGTAAGAGTTTATTTTCATAAATATAGATACATTATATAATTACAATAACATTAAACTTTAATCAAAAAGTGCAACACAAGGGAGGGCAATTCAATTTGCGAAAAGCCTCATCATTGGTCAAATTGAAGTATGTTAGCTAAGTTATAACGAGGTAAAAAGTGAATAAACTTATAAAAACATTGATGCTTATGACAAGTTGTAGACTAGCTTATGACAACAATTATTAGTAGATTTCGTTTAGTGTATAAAGATAAGTTAAGTAAAAAAAACAAACGACCAAAAAAATACAAAAATACTGTCCTGAGTTATTTTTTTTAAAACGATAAATTAGTACAAATAATGTCATGGACCCATTTGTTGTATGTGAACAAAATCATAACTAGAAAAAAAATCTAAAGTTGATTTCTTTTTACAGAGTGCCAGGCTTAACTTAGCTTATACTTCATTAAGCCATAGTTTCATTCTTATTACTCATAATTAAGTATAGTTTGCTCTTGCCATGACTTAATTCCGAACTTTATTCCTCAGAGCATAACGATGCAGTTCAAACTTTCCCTTGGCCAGTTTTCGTTTCTATTTTGTTTTGGAGTAATGTAGGTCAACAGGGTGCACCGCGGCGTAAACTCAGATTATCGTGCACTCACCAAACGAATTACATTAAAACACCACAAGTAAGGCTTACCTTTTTATCACAGTAAATAAACAGTTATTTCAGTTCAGATATTGGAATGAACAAATCTCGTCAACAAGTGCTAAATTCGTATAGAAAGTCCATAAAAACCAGACCACGGTGCACCTAGCACGAATTACTGCGTAGGTGTAATGTAACGTATCGTTCACGTGCAACAGGACAAACTGTCATTTATCTAGGGCAACTGTGACACAGTTATCTTACAGTTAGTACGACGAAGCGCGACGCATTGTCGTTTGCAATAAGAGTCCTTTTTCGCAAATTGTTTGAGCTATGGCCTCTGTATGTACTTGTATGTATGTCAATTCCTATTTCCGCTCGTAACTATCCAACGGCTCAACCGATTTTGATAAATTATACGTCATTAGATTCGCCTTGATAGCGCGAGTGTCACTAAGTATTTAAAATTTATAATAAATAAAAGTAAAAACCGATTTTAATGTGCGAGGTAGTTATTTCCGTAGTTGGCTTACTAAACGATTCAGTTTTTAATGTTTCTTTTTTTTTATAGAGTATACTTCCCATTTAAATTTCGTCAAATTCAGTCCAGCAGTTTATGAATTACAGTTTAATACTCGTAACTCAAAAGAATTTCGCATATTTTGTTGATAACATCATTGACGGTGAATGACAATCGATCCCGTAATCGGCGAGGATCACTAAAAACCGTGAACATTTTTTTACCAATAAATGGAACCGACTTCAACACTAAAAAGTGTGTAATAAGTGAAAAAATATAGCGATGATAGGTACTTTGAACTATCATGGTACCGACTTCTACACTAAAAAGTGTAAAATAACTAGTTGAAGTCGGTTTAATTTTATGATTTACATGTTTTTCGTGTTGCAGCCTTTTTCATAGAATTGTTCTATAAAGCACCCAAGTCACACAAATTCCAACAGTCGGGCATGATGTGAAGTTTCCTGTATCAGCCTTATAAGTATGCTCGTAACGCAGGTGACCGTGAGAAAGTTGTACATGCACGAAAATAGACAAAATGACTTTTACAATATCAGTATGGACAACAGTATTCGTTCGAATCCAATCTAGTAGTACATAACTTTTGTTTACCTAGGTTTTTTAATATACAGGACGTTTGGTGCATGGACCGAGAAGATTTTTTGGAGGGTTAGGTTGGGATAATGCGCTAGTTTTCCCCGATAGATCCTTTTATCCTTTATTTATATTATTGTCTTAAGTGTCACAGTAGATATGTTAATTTTTAGATATGTTAATTATTGTTTTTTTTTTAATCACCCAGAATTTTGCCTTGAAACCGTCATAACTTTTTTGTTAGTGTTGTAATACCACAAAATAACTTGTGATTTTATTCTGCAATGTATTCTTATTCTAAATAAATTATTAAGTGATACAATTAATATCAGATAAAAAGCTTCTAGGCTTTCAAAGTGGGAAATCTGTGTAAATGTTACGAAAAGTGATAACGTTTAAATTCATTACAAAAAAGCTAAAAGCCATTTTGAATTTAGCTTTCTTTTAAAAAGTTATTTAGTTATTACCCTTTCCAACTATATGTTACAAGACAGAAATCATAATCATCAGGGGTCGAAGATAAACACAACTGAAAGTTTATTGTAAGGATATACGGAAGAAATAATCTGCTACAACCAAAATGCTCTAATACTTCCGGAAGAGACTAGACTCTCACAACCCAGGGAATCCTAGTGTGGGAGCTGGTATTCACAGATGAGCTTAAAAATAGGGTTATATAATTAAAGCTTTATATTTTTAAGCTTGTAGATTGTTAATTACGCTTAAAACCGGCTAGGACTCGCGTAATATTTACCGGAAATATTCTCCGACCAGTTTCGAACTTATTTGAAGTTCTTCTTCTGGGAGTCACTCTTGTGCACAGCGGCGAGCGCGGGCCACAGCACGTAACTGGGATCGTGGGTGGAATATACCGCCGGCCTGGATACCAGTGTTGAACATTGACAAGATGACCTCGGAGCTCTGGAACCGTGAGGTCGACTCAACAAGTGTGGTGTGTCAACAGCCCTATAAACTAAAAAACGGTAGTGACAGTGACACTGAAAGTGACATTGACGTAAGTGACAGTTCGACGGAAAAAAAAATCTTACAGACACAGCACGACCGTCGCAGCGCCAGTTACGTGCTGTGGCCCGCGCTCGCCGCTGTGCACAAGAGTGACTCCCAGAAGAAGAACTTCAAATAAGTTCGAAACTGGTCGGAGAATATTTCCGGTAAATATTACGCGAGTCCTAGCCGGTTTTAAGCGTAATTATGAACATAACTCGCGATGGTTTTCTATCTCAAATTGTAGATTGTTAACCTATATTCTGGAAATAAACATAATTTAATTTAATTTGAATTTTTGTTGAATTGAATTTATGTGTGTTTGGTGGTTCTACCTATATCTTGTTGAATAACTGAATTTCAAATACGATTTAAGTCGTGTCGGTGTTCTCTCAGGATTGACCACCAGTGCGGAGTTTTTTTTTATATAATACATATCATTGTTTTTATTGATAAGCTACATCTTATAGAACGCCAGTCTAGGCAAAATCCAGGCTGTTTGAAGGATCTTCGGAGGGTCCATAATAAATACATATGATTATAAAATAAGCTAAACATAGAGACGTGCTAGTATCTTGTGTTATAAAAAACTAGCTGCTCTCCGCGGTTTCGCCTGCGCGGTGATGGATGATGATGAATCTTATATAGCCTATGTTACTCAGGGTGAATGTAGCTTTCCAATAGTGATTTAATTTTTGAAATCGGTCCAGTACTTTTTGGGCCAATTCGTTACAAACATACAGACAAATCTTTCCTCTTTATAATATTAGTATAGAAAATATTAGCTCTAGTAATAAGTATAATGGGTATGGAAGACGCTAAAGACTAACTAACTAGCGGTTAGTTCCTTAATATGTTCTGTTAACGATATAAAAAATCTGATTACAAGAAACGTGCCAGATGGATTACTGAATCGAATGCACTGCGGTGTATATGCCCACCTGACATGATTAAACTGAATTTTAATGGATATGGATGCAGAATTATATTTTCGGCTAATAATACAGTAATTATTGGAGTAAACAAAGTGATTTACACATTGTTAACTAGTATAAATAATGTTGTCATATTATTCTTATATGTAATGTTTTGACACTTCCTTTTACATGTTGGTACGCAATCAGAATCCTATTTGCTAATGTATAGGGCCTGGGCATTGAAGCAAGTCCAGTGAAAAAAAACGGCTCATATTTTGATCATCGTACCCATACTCATACTCCAGTCAAGTTTGAAAACCTGCCATGTAACACGTGATTGTGTTCCAGCACCTGCTCTTGAGATCCAATCATACTAGATTTAGCATGACCTTTGATCGCATCGTTACTTATCAACAAACAAGTCTAAAAACCATGTTAAAAAACTGTTTCTCACTCTCTCTTCTTAATTCTCTCACTTCTTAAGACGATGTTCCAGGTTCCATAAACTAAATTTGCGTCCTTTCATTTACATACATCTCTTGTTTTGATACTTTATTCCACAATTTCCATTCCAACGAAAATTGTTGCAGAATGATGATTGAGTTCGGACAATAATGAATTGAACATATCAACGAAAAAAATACAGATCGTCAATCCATTTACGTATGTTGTATTGCAAATGTTTTCCTTATATTCGTCATGTTGTGTCGCTCCGGCCTTATTTATCTCACAACACGAACAGCATCAATCGTGTTACACAGAAGTGTTGCTATAAGAATAAATAGAGTTACGTCTTCCTAACATGATCACAGTATGGATACTTTTGATCGTTAACAAATTCTAATATATATACTACATATTTGTTATATACGTTACTGATATTTACACGTTAATAATAATTGTTCGCGCCGTCTTCGTCATATATATGAATACAGAGTTCAAAAGATCGCGGCATCTGCCGCACCGTTCTTTCACTCACGGACTCATTCATTTTATCCATTCATTCCGACATTCATTCTCATTCATTCTACAATATAGACTAGAACTACGTGTAACTTTTATCAACCTAATATTGAAATAATGTAATACTTACAAATCCTAAAGGCCGGTATTTTGGAAGTGTAATCAGTCTCAAAACTAAGCATGAGTTCAGTTTGAGTAAATTTTGTATTGCATTTACTGTCAAATTTCCTAACAAACAGAGACTTATATATACTATAACAGAGCGTTATTCTAGAATACACTGCCTAAATCGCTAATCGCTAGAGACCAGCCGTGCGATTCTCTAATGATTCGTCGTTGCGTTCGTCGACGAGCTCACCAATGTCAAATACTTTGAGATGTCGCCCTTGTACATAAGGTTGTTTTTCCAACTTTTCTTGGCATCTCGTCATTTGTTTGACGGATGTAGTCAAAGATGCAACGATGTTTGCTTTTAGAGAATCGCACGGCTGGATACACATACTCTACTCAACAACTAACGCAATACTCAAATACATAAAGGAATTTTAGCGGTATAACTGGATGCAAAGAGCTGAAGACTGAGTTGGGAGTTAGAAGACGGCTATGTCCATGTGGCCTGAATAATGATGGTTCTAATGGTTATAAACATCATCCCAGGAAGCATAACGATATTATGCTTTGTTAGTAACATGAAAAGTGAATGGATCAGAAGCCTAAGCACGAATAGTTTGCGTAAAAATATTCGTATCGTCAACAAAAATAATTGAAAAACACGCTTTGCTTCGTCACACATACTATGAGTTATCTGTGAATTAAATGGATCCACACAGAAAGTACCAGCTTTCAAACAAAAAAAGAATTTTGAGAATCGGCACAAACAACATAAAAAAACAGTGTAATTGTGTAGCTCCTCCTTTTTGTAAGTATATAAGTATTGCTACTAACATGCCTCTAAAGAAGTCTACATATTGGGTACTATTACTAGGAAAATACGCAAATGCAAGTATGAGAATATTTCATACTGTGTGTCCAATACCGATGGTACCATCGGAAATAAAACATCAAATGGAGAAAACGAAATACGCCCGTCGTCGGATAGCGCCGAGTTTCATATCGCAAGGATAAACTTGTCGCGACGAATTTTATTGTGTTGTTAGATGTGACACACGGACGAGAAAATAAGTGAACATAATAAGCCATACTAAACAAGTCCAGGTTGGTTATCTCGAAAGTTCCTAACGACAACATAAGTTACAAAAATGACACACAACACGGTGTAGATGGAAATTACCTCTAAATGGTGAGGCTTTTAAAAGTGCTTAAAACATATAATATGATTTATGTAATTTTACAATTACTGAAAGCATTAGTAGTGGGTCTCAGCACAGTAAAGATAGCCGGTCTCTTGGCGTGGTGCAATAGTTTTTATTTAGATTCCTTTCTGAGACGATATGTGGTGGGCACATAATCAGTTAGTTTTTAATGTTTACTTCAAAACATTGAAAACTCCCCAATATTGCAAAAACATGTATAATAAGTTTTTTCTCAAAATTGGCTTTAATTTTCTAGTTGTTTATTCCTTCAATAATCAAAAGGCTAACTTTAACAACGAACCTCAAATGCTATGACTCTTAATTTTAACCTTGGCTTCTGAATCACAGACTTAAAACTTCATGTATTATCAACTACGAAGAAATAATGTCAGGAAGCATAACTCAGAACAAATTCCAAACAAAAAGTGGTCCTTCAAAGCAAAACGACGTATGATTCCAAATACGAATTACTTCCGAGGTTTCAAATATACATGTTCTCGGTGATTGGTTTAAATTTCAGAAGGAAAGCAGGGAGAGCACGCGCGTGCTTCAACGTCTACTATGACAGTTGAGTCATAGCGGCGTGAACGATGTTATTGATTTAGCACGACTTTTATTGGGTAATTATTTTAAGGCAGTTAGTCTTCCTGTTATTATTTCTTCGTAGATTATCAAGCCATCTTATATATCCAATTACTATATGCATTATTAAAAATACTAACCTGAGTTCCGAATCTTGAAGATTGAATGTCTCGCTCTCTATACCTGAAAAAGAAGTATAAAAATAAAGTAGTTGCCATCTATATCCTGCAATATTTATAAACTAGCTAACCCACCAGCGGCTTCGCGCGCTTGCTCTTGGTGTAGCTGTGGAAGCTCCGTTTTGGAATCTCGGGGTTTTTTGTGATTGAGTAACAAACATCCAAACATCCACATTTATAATTTTATTAAGTAAGTACATTTTAATTTAGTGAAAAGCTGGTAGTTTGGAATTACAAACAGACACTTCCATTTTGTTTATCGTAAAGATATAATATATAATATTTTGTCTAAGATTAATTTCGATAAGTGATACTAACATATAGCCTCTAAAAAGACATACTACTTAATAGAGAGTTTTTACTATTATATATATTATGTCTTTTCCTTTTATATATTAAGTCCTTAGACTTTAGTGACCAAATGCAGTTACTGCGATTTATGTTTTCTTCTCTCCATTTGTGAATTTTAGTCATAAGAAGTTAGAATTAACTTTAGAAACGGGATATTTACCATGTATTGTATTTATTGCGAGCTCTCGATATTTCGGTGTAGTTGCATGCGCCATATTCACGAGTAAACTGAAGTATCTGCGGGTAGGTGTTGTTATGAGCAGACGAAACGGTCTACCCTCTTCCTTTCACGTTTCTTATAACACAATAAATATAATACATAGTAAATACCCCGTTTCTTATGTTAATTCTTGCATTAGTTACCCTGTCACTTTAAAAACTTATATCATAAGAAGTTGTTTCTGATTGTCATAAAAGTTCATAAGTCTACGCGACGCTGTGTCTCGAGAATCATTATGAGGATAACTTCTGTTATAGGAAAACCTTTTTGTGAAGGCGCAAGCCCTATTCCTTTCGGGGCCTTGTAAAGCAGCCTCCCAATTTTCTTGTAAATACTACTGTATTACCGTTACAGAATATATCAGGTTCTGGCTGAGCTACGAGTTCCTATCGGCAATGTTCCAAAAGCAGCGCAATTTTGCGATCGGATATTTACGGCTACTTCTTTCTTCCTTTTGGCTACTTCTAAGTATAAATTACGACTATTTCACTTTATTCTGGTATGACCGAGGATAAGGCTTTACGTGACTTCTGTTTGTATCTAATGATATTTTTGGCTTGAATGCTATACGGCTTGACGCAGTGTGGTAAGCCACAAAGGAGGAAAAAAAACATGGTCATCACGGTAATACATAAAAAATCTAGAACCGTGTGCTAGTTGTATTTTTTTCATAACGTGTTTTGTCTTGCAACTTAAAATGTGTAACAGAAAAAAAACACACTAAGAAAGTTCTTAACAATAACATTTTCAATATAACCAAAATCAAAATCCAATCATTTATTCACTATAGGCCTACGGGGCACCTGGCAATTGTGGTTCCAAGCGCACATGCTAACTTCTAATATAAAATTCTCAAAACCTAAGAAATCAATAATTCAAGTTAGAACTATAAACATCTTTATTCTGATCAAGTCCACTTAACCTATTGCCTACAATCCATTTCCTGAAATAAACCCGTTAAGCCGTAGTTAGTAGATCATTAATTACTAACCACCCTCTTTGGGGAGTTCACCCCACCCCAGTATAGTGTTGATTCTACTACCATTGTGACGGCACTCGATAAATCATAGGGCACTTAAGAAAAGAGTAAAGGTAAAAAATATTGTATATCTCTGTAATGAGTGCAAGAGAACTTAACAATGATTTTGTGTGTGATTGATAACTTTTTTTAAGCTTATACTGCCTTACTTATAAACACTGCTTAACTTTAAATGACGTTATTTTGTTTAGTACTGCGTACAGTGAAATAGTTGTGTGCAGTCCTAACTGACATTATTTAAATTTAGGTAAGGCCTAAGTAACTTATAAGCAAGGCCGATTATCTCTAATATAGGAAAACATATTTATGTCTAAAAAATAATAATCAATTTTGCTTAGAAATAAAATAATAAATTTAAATTATTTAAAGAGATTCATTAAGACGCGGTCCAACGTAAGGTTGAAAATCGCTTGTTAGATTGGACGATGTAATGCGAAAATGTGTTCATTTTGTACGTTTTCTTTATATTTTTTGATATATACTAACACAATTGAAAAACTGCTGGTTATTACTTTAGAACTATACCGTTGGCTAAGTATTACCTTAAAAAAATTATAGTGTTATCGCTAAAAATTCTGAGAGTTTGGACGTGAAAGTTTATTTTTGTGGACCTATTCAGGATTTTTTCTGCTGAAAGAGAGTTATATTTATGAATTATGTTCGGTTATTACTCTTTGCCTATTCCTTTTCTAACCTAAGTATTTTTTTCATAATATACTATCGATCCGATACGTCACACTAGGTGTTTATAAATTCTGCTTTTTCTTTAATCAGGGTACGAGCGCGCCTTAATTTCACTAACTAACAAATAACAATAGTATTTCAATGTGCAACTAATGTTTGAGAGTTACATTAACTGAGTTAGTAGTGACCCTAAATTTGAAGCGCTGGGTCCCAGGTTTGATCCCTGACGGTGGGGAAATATCACGGATCTTGTATGTTATTTGTTATTGTGTGTCCCGATATATAGAGAATGAGGTGTAAACGTTTTTTATGAAATAAATTTTAACTTTTTTTTTTATATTATCTGTGCGGTGCGGTCTCACCACCCTGGTGATGGATGACAATGATTAGGATGATAAAAATATCTGTGTGTTAATCCAGTGCTTATTATCTACCGAATTTCTTCCAAATAAGTTCAGCGTTTTTGTTTGATTGTGTAACAAACATACATACATTCAAATTATCACAATTAAACTATATGGTAGGATGAAGGATGCCATATTTCAAAGTTAATAAAATGTATTTAGTAAATAATACGTACCTACAAGGTATAGCTTACTCGACTAGACTGATCATACCCCAAATTTCCCCGGATATGTTCCTAAATTGGAAAAAAAAATTGACGCATGGAAACACTGAAGCAAAATCAATTGCTATCTAAAAGGAGCACGCTGGAGCTAAATCGGCTGCGTATGACTATCAATGGAATAAAGGAAGAATACACTACAAGAATTGAATCGTAAGTGTTTTTGTTAAGGAAATGAAAAAAAATTTACTATTGATAAACCCGTTGGCTCTCTTGATAAGTAGCCCAGCCCCTTCGAAGCGTGGTTCGGTCCTCGGCCAAGGTAAATATTTGTGTGATGAGGTTAATTGTTGTAATAGTAACTATTTGGTAGTTACTAATTGGTCGGCGTTACCCATCTCATATGTTAGTCATGGATCAACCGAGTATGCATGTTAAAGTACGGTATTTCTGATATATTCTAATGATGAGATTCCTTACCTATAAATAATGTAGGTACTAGATATTCCTGCGGCAAGAACGTGACACACACGACTTTCGCACGCATTGAATATGAAAATCGTGCGAATTTATTTCACCACTTACATGCAGTGGACCAGTTGTATATAGTAATTAAACGTACGACGCACCAAATTTTTCCGGAATGAATAAGTTAAAACATACTATAAATAATCATAAATAAATTTATTGCGTTTCAAAATATTCTCCGTTAGCGTAAATACAGTTTTTCATACGAATAAACCAATTTTAAAAACATTTATGACACTCTTTCGTGATTAACTCGGAAACATGCTTTTCATTAGATCGGCATGATCGCGTTTGAATTAGCTATACAAAGCCTTGCTTAGTGCTTCATTGCGAAAATCAGTTTGAAGGCGAGCAAAGCTCTACTAAGTTGTCAAATTACAAAATTGTTGAAGATCATACTACAGAATTTTTTACTAGACAAAACAATTTCTAAAATGGCACCATAACAGAGTCAGATAGAACAAACTGTATTCTACAGGCAAAGCGTTTTTTTTCCTATTGTTGACTTAATTACTTTTTAAATATTGTTTATGCACGTGGCCAGTAACACATACAAAACATGTAGTGCTCCTTATATAGTGATAATTGAAAGTACAAAAGTTTACATGACAAGAGACAATTTACAGTAGCAGAAGAACTCTTTTAACGACTTCGTTCGGGGACTTTGTGCCACCATACCTATTCCTACCACGAAGCAGCTATGTCCGCATTACTGTGTTCCCGTTTGAAGGGTGCATTTACAGGCGCATGATATTTAACAACTTTATGTATCAGGGTTAGAGGCGCAGTGCAGTTCGTCACTTGTGACAAAATGCATCTAGAGGTTACCGCTGAATACGAGGGCACCAAGCCCTATGTACCGTAATTATACCTATTGACATAAAAACAGGAGAAATTTCTTTAAAAAAAGTAACATAATAAGAACAACATATCATTTATAGCTATAATATTAAGGGGACTTAATCGCATTAAAAATAGTATTTATACCATTCCTACTCTAAAACGCTTATTTTATTAACTGAAAACAGTGAATAAAAAGGCCTTTTAATCACTGTTTTGGTGTTTGAACTTCGAACACACCAATATATTCGATCTCCATCTCAGTGCTTATACATCTTCCTTACGCAAATAATAGTCGACATACAAACTCTTTGTGCAAGTAACTCCTCGAGATTTGATTGGTCGATATTTGAGACAAGGAGTTTAGCATTAGAATAAAACCTGTATTGTGGTCTTTGCTGCGATTATAGAAAAAAAAAATTATAAAAATAAATAAATTACTCTTATGTTTAGTAATTGTTCTAATTTTAATGTGCATTTTAATTAGTTTAACCTTCCTTTTTTCTTCATTAAATGTCTATTTTCGCTTAAATTATTTCTTTTTCTCGTACTCAAGGTATAAAGTATAGTATGCAACTCTTGAATAAAACGGATTTATATCGAGGGCCATGAATCACTAGCATCGCTCAGGATTCTAACACTTGAATAACTCGCTACGCTCGTGATTCAATCATCACGAATCACTCCCTGCGATCGTGATTCAGTCGTTAGAATCCTTCACTTACTCGTGATTCAGCTATGGCCCTCGCATTAAATCCGTCCTTTATTCACTAGTTGCATAATATATTATTCACGTCGACGCTTCGTTTTAAAAATATATCCATACTTCGATACGATGACACTCGCCTCTTCAGTCCGCTCGTGACCACGATCAATGTAACTTGATCGAAACGTCGAGGTAAATAAATACTATTTTTAACGCGATTAAGTCCCGTTAATATTTATATTAGTTAATATAAATAGATGCATGTGTTCGCATCGCGAAAGTTTAAAAATTACTAACATATCATTGATTTCTTCTTCTAAAAGTAACTCTTTCACATATTGACTCGTATTTCCCTAACAAACCATTCCCCATGATTTATAACGTGACCTTCACGACTCGAAAGTGCGAAGCTACTTTTTATACTACCGCCCTTTAGGATCCCATAAAAAACGACATAAAATATTTTTCGATATAGTCGAACAAAGTGGCCTAGTACGGTACGCAATATTGTGAAAGGGTTAGGTTAACATGATTCTAAGTGTATGGGAGATGTTTATGTTTTTGGCATTTACCAACGCCTGGAAATGTCGCGTAAAGTTTAAACTTAGAATAAGCTCCTAGACGAGTAATATATTATATCGTAAATGTTGCTACATCGCAAATGATACCGAAACAACTCTTACCAAACACGTATGTACTTAAATATTTATAAATTGATTAATGGAATACTCGTATCGTATCCTTTTTTACACATTTCCAAAATTGAAAGGCAGTTGAGTACGTACGTTCTTCTTTTTTTTTGATGGGTATATTTTGAAATCCTTCTCCTCCATTATTTGTCATCCTCATTACTGAGGGTCCTGACCTCCTCCTTGAGCGCGATCTCGATCTGGTACCGGCAGCAAGTGGAACCTGGATCTGGAGCCTCATGTGCCGGAATCTCGAGTATGGAGCTTATCTCGGACTAACGTAGTGGAATGCAACCGCGAGATCTTTTATCTTCTATTTCGCCTGTGCTCTTCACATTTTCTGCATTTTTACCATTTTTTCTGGCTATGGTACCGAAATACACAAACATTCTCTTAAGGCATGTCAACGAAAGCGTCTTTATGACGTGCTGTTGCTCAAGGATGGAGACGTTAACTATTTAATAATGTGTCCACGATTTTCGCAGCATTCTTCACCAGCACCACACCTCGAATGCTTTAAGGATAACTGTCTGACTGTGATACTTTAAGGAATACTCGAGTACTTTACCTTACAAATAATAGGTTGAGATTAATATATAAAACTCATTGGCACATTGCGATGCACTCTCTGACAACTATACATATAATAAATAATATAATAAAGCTAATACTAAACACACCACAAAATGTTAGAATTCAATACTATATGTCTACACAATCCTACCAAAAAGCGCACCTTTCACAAAGTAAGTCTAAATAATGAACCAAATGTGAAAATATCACTTGCCTCAGCTATATTATTCTATATATCTATAATCATAAATATAATCTACCTTTTCAAGCCGATTCAACTTCTGCTGCAAAAAGTTAATCTTAACACGGATGTTAAACATTGATGAAGTTGTAGGAAAAAGGAAATACTTCACCTCATAATCTCACCCCTATAGGGTCCTCTGCATGGAAGCTCCATATCAGGCAGTGAGCAACTAACTGGAACTTCAGATCTAAATAGATCCATAACAAAGGTCAGTAATCATGATAGTGGATCGAGTACAACAAATGGTGAAGCCCGGTTGCCTAAGGTAGACTATTTTGGAGAGAATAAAGGATAGAGCTCAGTGCAACCAGTATAATTTATAAGAGTTTTTTGCAAGAACGGATTTAGTTTTAAATAAAATTTGGAGTGGAGATGGTTTGTATTTACGGGATTAATACAAATGCCACTTTTAGTCCTGATTTAACGGGTAAACAAAGTCGCGATCAGTAGTTAGTTAAAATATATCCACAATATATAATAATAAACTATTAAAATATTTAATAGTCAGAAACAAACACGCAGACATGGGTATAGAAGATATACATAGATGTTATAAATGTTTGCGTGTTTGTGATAGACTTGAAAACTCGAATAAATCAAATGCGATCGAAATGAAAAACAAAACTTTGCAGCTGTAAAATGTAAATAAGCAGCGGTCAGACGTCAGACCGTCAAAATGAACTTTAGGTTAGAGTCAAAAAACCTATAAACCAAAAAGCAAAAGTAACTAACCGTTATGCAAATCTAGTGATTGTATCACGTTTCGTTCAAACACTATTTCTTTGTGAACATACTTCTTTTGAAGCGGGCATGTAAATGGTTAGGTTTATTTGTTTCACATATTGTATTCAGTGTAGTACACGGCATACAAAAATAGCCGAACTGTTCCATATAATAGTACATAGTTGTTTTAAGACCGACTAAAGAATACTTCGCCCTTTGCATTTATCATACTTTTTCTGAAATGTGAGTGCTTATGCAGCTATGCTGATTTCTGACCCCTTCAGGAATGAAGAAGCGTAATGGTTTGTATGTAGGAGTGTAACAATTGTTATTTACTGTATGTATGTGTACTTGCTTTTATATAGATTACAGAAAGGTAAGACTCTCTCGTCAGATTGTTTAGAGGAAAAATCAGAGACTAATTAGTATCTTATATCACAGAATATGAAATTGTTTATACTAGATTTTTGGTTAACTTTGGGCAAATGCGTAAGATCTTTGTCCTCGTCCCCTACACTATTTTGTGTAAAAGGGGGTTACTGTGAACTTAAACGTTGTCGACACCACGGCCGACGAAATGGTTTTGGCTTCGTCTGGAAATCATCTTTGAATCTTCGGCAGTCCGCTCATCATTGCACCCTTCCCAGATAGTGCGTCACATATCACGAGCTTAAACGTGCGACTTCATCTTTACGTTGAAGCTGAGTTATTTTCTTTTTAGGTCAATCGGTAATGAAACGAGTCAGTCGCTCGTCTGGTGGTCACGCATGCCCATACCAGTTTAGTGCTACTAATAATTTTCTACCGAATTCCAAAAAAGGAGGAGGTACTGAATTCGACTGTATTTTTTGTTTAAAAAGTGGTACTTCCCGTGTAGTCCCATTTAAATTTCATAAAATTTAGTTCAGTAGTTTTTGAGATACACTCCAATAACTGAATAGAATGGAAGCCGGTATACAATTTTTCAAATTGTGCTTGTAAAGTACAACAGTTCAAAACTCTGCATGGCAATGTACTGCACTCATCACCCTGACATATAAGCAATTAAAAAAAGTAATTTTACTAGAAACGTTGCCATTTCAAACCGGAACACAGTTATGTTTGCACGTTATTGCTATTCACGGTTGAATGACTGACAAAGTTGTGGTACTCACCCGCTCTGCAAAAGACCTAGCGCTACGTAACATGCAATGTCATAAACATTATTTCTGGTCTGCACAATGGGACAATAACTGCTATAATAGCTGTTACGATTACCATCAGTTGTACAACTCACCTTTGTTTATTATCATTTGATAGTATGCTAAATACCATATGATTAGGAGCTTACGAAACCTATCAGTTTAATGAAATCAGTTTTTTGCTGCTACAAAGATAGAGAAAAAGAAAGGAAGATATCATAAGGGAAGCATTGTATTAATCTATTTAAATATATAGATTAATATAACGCTTCCCTTAAACATGTGTGCACAAAGATATTTGAAGGAGCAGCTGATTTTCACATAGTCATTTATATCCTGGCGTAAAGATTTCGTATTTACAAACGATATACCAAACACGCATAAAGGCCGAGAAAAAAGTCATCGCCCGTTCGTAATCTCCATGAAATTCCCCAGTAGGAATTCATTCCGACGACGTGGCCATTTAGAATTCTTTTATTCAGATGTCATATCTTTATCTTTTCCTTTGTAAATAAAAGACAAAAGGGGTTTCATTTTCGGTGGCAATACCGTAAAGACGTGTTATTGTGCGGTACGATTTTGGAATTTGTTTTATGAGGAGGATATGGTTTGGTGAAGGTATAAAATCTGAGCGTTGGTTGGATGTTTTGTGTCATTGACGTTTACTTGAGTGTAATTTAGGGTTATGAACCTCTTCAGAGGGGTTAACCTTGATCGCACCAATGGTTATATTGAGTCAGATAACGGATTATATGCAAACATAGTCTACTTAGATCATAAACATACAACATACTTGGGGTATGATATTCTGAACTTTGATGTCATTCAATACAAATATTAGTGGTATATTTACCTTCTGTTTACGTTATCGGTGCGGGATTATTTAAATTTTTGCCATACGCGACAACGGGTTTGAGATCTTAGTAAATCTGTCAAATGTAAAATAGGGCTTTAATAATAATATACACGTTTTACGGGGAAGGAGCGACATCTATTGAACAGCTTTTTGACAGTACTATCCAACCGATAGTAGTAGTCGCTCCGTCCCCGTAAGGCGGTTAGTCAGACAGTTAAAAATCGATGCTCGGGCCGAACCTCGGTGGCCTTGTGGCGGTGTTCAATGGCTTCTGACACGGAGAGTCAGAAGACGTGGGTTCGAATCCCGTCCGAGGATGTGCAATTTTCTCTCTATAAATTTCAATGTTTGAGATCGCTAAAGCAGGCGTTAGTGCTTTAAAAAGTAATACTATAAAAATTACAAGGGTTGCGATGTCAATACGAGTTTAAGTATTTCTAAATAAAGCTTCTTTCGGTTGGATAGTTCTGTCAAAAAGCTTTTCAATAGATGTCGCTCCGTCCCCGTAAGACGGTTAGTCAGATAGAGAGTTAAAATTCGAATATACATGTTGTATAATAGATATTGTATAATAGATATGGGACAACATTCACACAAGGTGTTCATTCAGGTGCCAAACTATACTAGACAGAGCCGTAACTATTAACGTAATGACTGGTATACATACTTATATACATATCCAGACACAGGTCAAATTGACAGGTTCATGCACACAAATGTTTGACCTCGTTGGTTCGAACCCAGAACCCAGCGGTTCAGAAGGCAGGGTTGCAACCGATTGCGTCAAAGAATCAAAGAAATTAGAATTAAACAAATAACTAACTTTTAAGACTTGGAATATTGTACGCTTGTAATATTGACAACGTCATGACGCCAGGCAGTCTGGTATAACGACGATGACGCAACGATTTTTACTCGGCCATTGGTTTGACTGTAGGAAGTCGAGAAACTGATAACAGTGACGTTGTATAATAAGCGAGTGTAGACAGCAATTATAGTAGCATGAATATTCTATGGTAGTTAACAGAAAGAAAGGGCCTACTAATGAGACACTACGTTTTCTCGCAAACTATCACGTACGTAAGTACTTACCATGTTGCCACGGGAATTACAAGAAGCATTCCTTGCTATTTGTATCTTGTGTTAATTTTATATTGATTGTTGTGGATAGTCAATGCTATGAGGCTAGTTCTGGACGTGCAGTACGATATGTCTGAGGAATCGGAACCTACACAGTACCCTTGGTACCTACAAAGTACCTACCTGAGTATGCCTTAATCCCATAGCTACCCTAAAATCCAGCTAAAAGCTACTAAGTATAACAATACAACTGCCAGCAAAACAGGATTTGATGGGTCGAGGCGAAACCGCGGCACACATAAGTAAGTCCATCAACGCTTAGTTGGGGCCAAGGCTTGTATAGTACTTTTCTCAACGAATGCGCGAAAGTCTTAGTTATTTAATTGGTACATTTTTCAATAAACAGCTTTCTGTTTGCAAGCCAGAAAGAAGCCAAAAATTTAAACAAAACCTCTGATAATTTACCCCCTTGTTTGTTATGTTTCGGAGTAAAACATCATCCCATTTTTAAATTATTTATACACTTTTTTATTTATAATTAAAATGAGTTTACTATGAAATTAATTTGGCCGCTAAACTATGACAGATTATGGATTTTGATACAACTTTTGCCGGCCGCTGCCCGCATGTATTTGGCCAGTACCTACAGCAATTTCGATTTATCTCGAAGAAGAATTGTCTAAATAATGCTCAAATTTCCAAGCATGTTTGAGAAATGTATATTGACGATAGTGACTACTCAAATTTGTGTTAAAATGAAAAATAAGACACCATGGACAGTAAGTAACTTTAAGCCAAATAAATATGCTATTAATATTATAATATTATTTACAATAACTATTTATAAACTGACGTAAAACGGGAGTGCAATGAAGTTAATCATTTCAAGAAGAAATTATGTACAAACATTTTCAGAATAACTTATAACTCGTAAGTAGGTATATCCTTTTTCAACAAGTACATAAATGACTTACTGGATGACACATATGGCTTGGGGTTACAAGATCAGTGCAGTATCAAATAAAACCTTGAAGTAAATACTTTTAAAATTGCAAATGTCATAGATCAGGCATTCTCTAAATACCAGACCAGCAGGTCTATTATGTATCTCGGTTGCTAACAAATGATGATTGAAATCTTGAAAAATGGCGGCTGTATGTCAGTTTGGACAACTCCAGTAAGCAAAAATGTTAGTAAGTTGATGACTGGAGCTGACAAAAGTGACATAGAGCAGCCATTTTTTTCGATTTCAATCAACATTTGTTAGCAACTGAGATACATAATAGCCGTACCGACGTCCTATACGACGATTAAAATCAGCCAGAAAGTTAAATTCGATACTCGGATGGATCGCCTAGGTGACCTAGTGTCCATGGCTTCCGACACGGATTGTCAGAAGATACGGATTCGAATCCCGTCCGAAGGTGTGTAATTCTCTCTTAATTTGTTAAATTTACAAATAATTCAGCAATCACTTTAAGATTATGACTTACCTATGTAAAACTAATAGTCGGGTTATAAAAGAAAAAAGTTGACAACACACAGGACACGACAGACGACGAAAAAAGAATGTAAGTACGACAAAGTTGGATAAATAAATCACCAGTTTAAATTCAGTCTGATATAAGAACATGAACAGTTTATACCCTTGATAAAAATATGTACAAGTACGTAAATCGTTTTAATTTACCCATACGATAATTAAAAGCAACTTACCCGAAGGTTGAAAACACATTTGGCATATTTTTCTACCCGAAAACGAAATAACCGAGATTTCCGGTCCGTGCACGATTACACGTACAAAAGCCTCATTTTGAGGTTGTAAAAACATTTACCCGACAATTCGTGGTGATGCACATTTTTCCACGCTCCTGATTCTAATTATCATTACACTCTTCATGAGAGGTTTTTAGTGACTCTGGTGGAGATGTCTGGAATTCTTCTCAGAAGGGATTTTAACAATGTTGATATTCCGGTAGAGAATTTTCGTGTTTATTGCGTTTATTTAGTTCACTATGGGACACAGTTTGAATCTGAATCTCTGAATTTTAAGAGGCGAAGAAACCTTCTAGATTACCTAGATGGTAGGCTTCATGTGCAAGAGCTCATCTTGGTTAGTAGTACGTATCCAGCCACGCCGCGATGAAATAGTGCTAAGGATTACTGTGTTAGGGTGTGAAGGTTACTGTAGCGTGTGAAATTCGAAGAGTAAGATGGAATGAGTTACAAAAACGAATATCTCGTGATGACAAGTGCAATTGCACGAACACCTATAGATCTAAGCTCTGGGTAGCAATGAAAATATCATGATCAAGTGTTATACCTACCATCAAGCAAATAACTTGTTTCCAATTTAAGAAAACCTTTACACACAATTTACATCAGTTAAGAGTCCTAACATACTCTATTAAAACAGCGTGAAAAGTTTATTAAATTTAAATTTGTAAGTACTATGTGGTCTCTTGCTTCATAAGTAAGCTCAAATTCGCTCAACGAACTATGGAGAGGGCTATGCTCGGGGTTTCTCCGAGTACAGAAGATCCGTAGAAGAACGAAATCCACCGACATAGTCCAGCAGATGGAATTCTGTCTTCATGTCCAGAATATGTAATGTGATGTGTTTGAATTAATAAATGTGTTTACATTTCATTTCATTATTCCGCCGCGAAGTAGTAGTGCGCAAGCATTATTACATTATAATTAGTACTCACGGGATGTACCCCACGATTAGGCAGGTTTTGAAGTTCCCGATATTTCGGCGCAGTTACATGCACCATGTTCACGGGTACACTGAATATGCGGGTGGATGTGAAAAAAGTTCGAAGTTTTAAGAGCAGATAAAACGGTCTACCCTTTTTCTCACTCTTTTACTGCGGATACCTCTGGCTCTCGAACTCGATTGTAAGTCTCGACAATCTGTCTTAACATGGTGCATGTAACTGCGCCGGAATATCGGGAACTCCAAAACCCGCCTAATCGTGGTGTACATCCCGTGGGTACTAATTATAATGTAGTTAACAACCGCGAAAGTCTAAAACAGTGTGCTAGTATTATTGTTTTTTGGGAATTGCAACGGATATTACCGGGCGAATGAAATTCATTCATCTCATTCACTCATGAGACCATGACTTGGAGTGACGGCACGTTACCACGGGAAACTTTGGTTCTAACCTCTGGGTAGTGCTGCAACTGTCAGTGCCAGAAGTGACGCTTACCATCAGGCACAATACTTGTCAGTCTCATCACTGGACAGTATAAAAAAACTATCAATCTCCTGATTTACAAAATCTGCCTTATTCGTGCTCGTCGGTTCTCATTTGCGACAAACCATGTCTTTACATCAACATAGCAGAAAGCTAAGGTTCAATTTACAGTTTCAAGGTTTATTGTTAGCTAAGACCCCAGTTAAAATGTTAACACCGTACTGTCACATTAATCCTTGAGTGAGTCTCCCGATATAACTCCTTGGGCTATATTTCACTTAACCTACTCTAGCGCGTCCCTTACGGACCTCTACTGGTTACGGTGAGGTTATGGTAATAGAAGTAGCGATAAGCGATTTTCTTATATTTTTTCTTTAAAATTCAAAAAACGATATTAAAAAATATTTAGTGACACTTCCGCTGAAAAGAAAACAATGATTTTGGCCTATTTGGGGGCGTGCACCACCCTCCCTCCCGCATGAAATGCTAATAGGAAGAATACAAAATAAAAAACACAAGAAAACCCAAATAAACCAACACCGATTCGACACGTGTTTCGCCTCTACACGAGGCATCCTCAGGAGATGTTGACTCGTCGAGCGCTAGTCCGACAGACGTGTTTTTTATTTTGTATTCTTCCTATTAGCATTTTATGCGGGAGGGAGGGTGGTGCACGCCCCCAAATAGGCCAAAATCATTGTTTTCTTTTCAGCAGAAGTGTCACCAAATATTTTTTAATATCGTTTTTTGATAATGGATTTCCGCAAAGTAACGCCTGAATCAATAAATTTTCTTTAAAAATAATTCGCTAACATTCAAAAGTTTTGGAAAAATATATCAAATTCTTGTTTAACATTAAAATAATTTATTCAATTTAGGCATCAAAGACGTACTTAATGAACGTCAATTATTAATAAACGTACTTTAAAATACTCTACTGCCACCGCTCCAAATAAATAGAGCTTCCAAGCCATTCCTTTCAACGACTTTTTATTACAATCTTAGAGCTCTTACACAAGAACGGCATCTTGCCAACGGCTGAGATAACTGCTAAAACGCTAAAACTGCAAGTGTCGCTGTAGGTCGACGGCTGCCGCCGAACCGTCAACAACTGCTGTCGACGTTTCGGTGGCTGCCGTCGACGCTTGTTGGCGGCTGACGTCAACGCGTGTCGATGGCTGCAGTTACCTCTGCCGTTAACAGATTGCCGCTCGTGTGTAAGAGCTCTAAAAGTGACGTGGGTGTCATAAAAAATATTCATATTAACTACGTAAAAATTGAATAAAGTGTCTCACTTCACGCACAAACTATTAGTTATCTCCACAGTTGTACTAGATAAGAGCTAATTTGTACTGAATTGTTTAACGGTTACCATTATTAAATGTTCTACAAAACTGGTTCATACAATTAAACATACAATTAAATATGGAAGATTAACTGACCTACATATATGTATGACCTACTAGGAGTAGACACAGAATGCAAATGACACAATATACGCTATGCTGAAAGTCACGTTAATAGTTTTTTTAAAGCACTAATTAATTTTATATGTGGCAGGGAAGTCATGTTCTAGACAAACCTTCCGGAAACTACCGACCGATGCATCGAAGATATCGATTTCACTGTCAATACGAATATTGTAACATGAACAAATACGACAAATAAGCAAGTGATTACCGAGGTTAGTTCGGGACCAGGGCAGACCAAAAGTATGCCTATTGTGAAGGCGGCTACTTGGTCGAGGTACTGCAAATTCAAGTTTGTTTAACCCGTCCGCATCAGCGCAAAAAATAACAATAGATTTATGAATGAAACTTAACTCGAATGAGTCTTGCTGATTCGGACAGATTAATAAGTCAGGACTGTCAACTACACCGTTTACAATCTTGTATAGAAAAACGAGATCAGATACAGTACGTCTTTTTTGCAACGTGGTAATGTGATAGTGCGCCAGCCTTGACTCGTACGAGGTGGATTCGCGACATTTGTTGTCAATGTAGCAAAGATGGTATAAGAAACAGTGCTGCAGTTTCTCAAGCCGTATATGTACCTTGTAAGAGGGATTCCAATTGGGACTGCAATACTCAAGTAAACTGCGCACGTAGCAATTAAAAAGAAGTTTGGATACAAACGGATCTCTGAATATTTTAGTTTTGCGGATAACAAAGCCAGAGATTTTTGCACTTTTCTTTACTATGTGATCAAAGTGCTCGCGAAAGTCAAGCTTCTTGTCAAGAATGACTCCTAAATCACGAATGTTAGTAACTTCATTCAACTGTGTACCATCAAAAAAATAAGTCGATCGAGTAGGATTTCTTTTACGAGAGAAAGCTATATAATAGCATTTCGAGGTATTAAGTGGTAAGGTAAGTTGGTGTAGCTTGTTGATGTCATTTTGTATGATTAAAGTATCAGAGTGGGAAGTTATGATTTGTAAATTTTGATATCGTCAGCAAAAACTTGAAGGTTAGAGTCTATTGTTTTACATAAGTCATTGATAAAAAGGATAAAAAAGAGCGGCCCCAAATGAGCCCCTTATGGCACAATTCTAGGTACTGAAAGAAAGCCACGGATTTTAACAATTTGCGAACGATTTTGTAGATACGATTCGCACCACCTCAACAGTGAACCACATATACCCGCGTGCTCAAGCTTATGAATAAGAAGTTCGTGATCAACAACGTCAAATGCTTTTGAAAAATCGGTGTAAATTGAGTGAACTTCCAATTTATCTTCCAGTGCTTTTGAGATATGACATACGTAACTAGCTAAATTTGTAGTGGTTGATCGTTTTGGTAAGAATCCATGCTGGAAAATACTGATATCTGTTTACAAATAAGAAAATAGTGTTCCTTGCACCAATGACTCAAACAACTTGCCGTAGGCTGTTAGTATGGAAATTGGTCTATAGTACTCAATGTTACATTGGTCACCTTTTTTAAAAATAGGGGTGACGTGAGCTGTTTTCCACTTGGTAGGGAAAGTGCCTAGAAAATGCTAAGAGATTGATTAAAATATAGTATAGTGGTGCTACCAGCTGGCTAGCACAAAATTTGAGAAACAATGGAGAAATCAAATCTGGACCAGGGCCCTTATCTGTATTTAGTGATTGAAGTGACTTTAGTATTTGCACTTTAGTTAGTGCACATGTATTAATAAACCTATGAGTTTTTATATCGTTACTGCTATCTCCATAATTAATGTCGTTATCATCAGGAATATCATTGAAAGTTGATTGAAAAAATGGGGAAAATAATTTAGCAATTTCTTTACCACCTTGTGCAGTCTTATTTTGGAGATACATGTCATCTGGTATGTCACAGTTATTTGATTTTGAAAATTTCACGTAACTCCAAAAGTATTTAGGAGTTGATTAGTTAAAATAAGATCTAAAGTTCGATTCAAAAAATTAGTAATACTGTTGAGCTGCGTCAAGTTGTTAAAAGCCATTGTATCAACTAACATATTATCCATTGAAGAAGTGGCATGTAATAGAGATAATGCACTTGAATCTTCGTCATACTTCCAATGAAGATGTTTTTGATTGAAATCGCCAGCTATAAGGAAGATAGATTTCTTATTAGATTTATGTTGGGTTGCTTGTGTTGTATTTGACAGGAATTCTTCAAAGCAAACATACGATGCTGGTGAAGGAATGTAAACGGTGCAAATGCAAAAATCAATTGATTTGGTACCTTGTTTCAGTTTTATAACAACCCAGATATTTTCACCCCTACACTCCCATCTTGATTTACGCACAGGTAACTTTTTTAAGACTGCGATTAGCACACCACCGCAATCATCTTTTAAGTTATTTGAAGATGCACGATCACGCCTAAAAATGGAATATCTATTATCTAGGAACTCATTATCATACACAGATTCATTGAGATTTGTCTCAGACAGTAAAATCACATTGTTATCAAATCGCAATGCATTGGTCAGTATAGTATCCGTCTTAGTCCTAAGACTTTTGTTTTGTTGTGTAATAGACCGAAGATTCTCAGACTTGTGTTCCGGCACACATTGAATCTCCAGGTTGCATTCCCGTGATTGCTGCTCGAAGTAAGCAAGTCGAGTATTGAGGTCACTCACGTGCGAAAGTAAATTTTTTGTTTTAATCTCGAGATGATCAATTATCTGGATTTTACTCTTAAGTAATTCCTTTATCTGTTCATATTTGGCAGACATGAAGTTAACACTCTCGGTCAATTCACCAATCCTGCTTCTAGTATCCGCGCTATCGTTTTTTGTCTTGCTTGATATGTCTACGAAGTTCAATCATCGAATCTTCCAGCTTCTTATCGAAATACTTTTTCAAGTCAGCAAGTACCTCAGGACATGGATCGCTTTGGACTAGCAAATGACCTGCAGATTGACCAGGGGACCCGTAGCCAGCTTTGTTGGATTTACAGTCTCTGCATTTCCAGGTGGATTTATAAGTTTTTGACTCCTTCGAAAAATTCTCCATTGGTATTCCCAAACATTGATAGTGAAAGATTGTTTAACACTGGGAGCATGTCTTAATGTCTGCTTGCTTCACATGTTTGTTACATTTACCAAAAGAATTCATCCTTGATTTTCTAAAAAAAAGGGTAATTCTACTTTTATGGCAATACAATGGTTTGACAAATCGGAGTTGACAGCTGGTTTATGAAAATACATTCAAATAAATTGTTGAGGGTATAAAAAGATTACTTATCTTTGTCTGTTTTGGAATAAGTACACAGCGTTTTTGATAGATAACACTGTATAGGGTCCGCAAGGTAGTAAACTTTGTTTATAAAACACTTTTGTAGCGATTAGAACTGTTTTTACACAGAGTTGCCAGATCCAGACATTATCTTATTTAATTATTCGTCCAATAGAAAAAAAAATAAAGGTCCTAGCTATCCGACCTATCTTACTATAGTATTATAAATGTGAAAGTTTAGATAGATGGATGGATGGATGCATGGATGTTTGTTGCTCTTTCACGCTTAATACGGCTAGACCCAATTTTGATGAAACTTAATTGGAGGTGATGCTTTGTATTCACACATAGGATACTTTTCAACATCCTCACCATCATAATCCATCACCACGCGGGTGAAACCGCCGATTGCAGCTAGTACAATATATGTACATTTTCGATGACAATCGAAACTTAAAAATGTGGTTTTTAAAACAAAATAAGTATGATACAAATATGACAAATACATTACGATAAAATAAAGCACACTTTACACTCACAGAGAACGCTCATTACTCAAATACTCCCGCGACCGCGAGAAAAAAATAAATATTTTTAAATGGCCACCATTTGGCACAGCTTTTGGTGCTAAACATGTTAGCGGCATTTTAACGAGCCGCGAATTTCTTCTTTAATCTTTTGTCCGCTCATGTTTTGATATTACGTGAATACGTTTATGGAGTCTTATGAGTTTTGATGCTCTTTTGTTTTAGTAACAGTTCGGAACAGAACAGCCATTTTGTGCTTCTTCCTGGCATCATATTTGGAGCCCAGGCGCATAGTCTATTCGAGTTGTCTTTGGTCCCCTATATAGTTTGTGAACCTTTTGCCATTAGCCCTTGCAATGCTAGAGTTTAAAGTGGATGACGTGTAACTTTGTAATTGAATTTGTAAATTGTTTTGAGTTAATTAATTGTTGTTGAAACACTACTTTTGAACCGTACTGACGGACAAGTGCTTGTGTTTACCATTGAAGTGAAGTCCGCAATTTTTCACGCCTTTGCAGAAACCGCGCCCGGTCACCACCACATTGGAAGTCTTGAAGAATAGGGCTGTTGACCTTTTTTTTAATGTATGTTAAATTATTCAGGACACTAAAATACACACCTAGCAATTTTAACTATTTTTATAGAACTCGATACTAAAACAAAAACGATGTTATTTTTTAACTTTTAAAATTGGCGGTGTAACATTATTCAATGGCGGCCTATACGTCGTATGACGTCACTAGGGCTAAACAACTATTTTTTTGCCCTAGTGAGTGCTGTGATTATAATACGTATTGCTTGCTTAGAGGTTGCTTGCTTGAATGTGGAGTTGGCGGGAAAAAACCAACAATGACTATTATAATTTATTTCTTTTCTGTTTATTCTCAAGTTTTGACGTGTAATAGTGATGGATTACCAACCGTCGATGTTCATAATGGTGTACGAGTGTCAGTAAAGTGTAAAAAATCATAAAAAAATAGTTGTGGTTTTTTTTCGTCAAGTGTTTGCCAGTTTTAGTAATGCATCCACGTGACTTATACATGAAAACAGTAATTAAATGACTGACTTATTTCCTAACCAGACTACTTATAAAAAACCTATAACTACTATACCTACTTGAAAAAAATCATATCCACATATTTTTTCTATGTAGGGTCTCCCACCTCAAAAGGAAAAATCGACCCTTATCGGATCACTTTGTTGTCTGTTTGTTTGTCTATGTGTCAAGATAATTTTTAATTCATAAAAAAAGAAAAAAATCTGAAATCATGTAACAACAATGATAACAAGAAAAACTAATTTACTATTGAATATTTTAATATAAACTTAGGTACCTAATTAATTATTATAAAAAAATTTAAACAAACTTATTATTCGTATTTGCGGTTGCGGCAATAACTGTGTTTATGCATCGACAGTTTGTCCTTTGACCTAGTATGTATTTAGTTCTGAAGCAATAATATTCGATGCTGTCCCCGTAAAAGTTAAGCTAACAGTTTATAATTTAAGAGTCATAAAAAATATTTAAAGTAGTTTTGAGTGTGTTTCATGTAAAAGTTTAGGTATACCTAATTTAAAATTGACTTATTGTTGTATTATTGTCAAATTCACAAATATAATTAATCATACACCTAATTAAATTACTTATAACTTTTACAAACAGCCAAATCAAAAACTATAATACAGAAAAATAAGATTAGAAGTAAGATTTTAGTTAATATGAATATAAATTGCATAGGTGCCTACCTTTGTGAATCACAGCAGACATAGGTACACTAAAACATTAAGAATAAAACGGGAATGCACTTCTAATTTACAAATATTATTATTTGAATACATAATCACTGTCATTCAATTTATGGTTTGTTACACATTGTCTTGCTTTGTAATAAACACCACTATTTACTGACATTATAACTATACGTGAACGTCAAATGAACGTGATGAACAATTACAGTATCGGAGACAATTTACAACTACCCTCCGTGCTAGTAAAACTTTATTACGGCAGGGTAGTGCATCTTGCTCTTTCCTGTTACAGTTGCATACACTGTCTTGTTCTACCGTGTGGGTCATCATTGTAGCATAGGTTAGAAGTGAACATTGTGAGAGTTGAGTTTTACAGTATATGTTAAACTTACAGATCAAACCTTCTAGATGTTGTAAACCTTTATAGTTTTAATATTTATTGTATGAAAAATTAGACAATGATTTTTGAAATCTCATAAATGTAGTAAGTAAGATCAACACTATGTGCTTAAATGTTAAGCAAAAGTAAACATAATGAAATAAAACATAGTGTTACACAATATACTACAATAAATAAGTAGACACATAATAATGATAGACGTAATAATATCTTTAAAAAAAATAGACCTATAGTAATTATAATTATAGTACTAGTATAACAATAGTGACTTACGTCATGTATTTATGTATTATAAAACCTAACTGGAAGAGTTCGGTATTTTAGTTGTTTGTATTAAAAATATTATTTATGTTATAAGATGAATTATTGTTTTTTCTTAGTATTTTTATGACTACTTACTTACTCAAAATAATTGAAAATGGTATGTTTACATACTATTTTACCCATTATACAATAATACAAACACGTATTAATTATGTTGTAATAAAGGTAGTAAAATAGTTATTTTTAACAGCATCAATAAATTTTTCATTAATTTGGGCCAGACTGGAACGCATCAATATTGGATACAGAGCAATATACCTTTGTGAGTGTCTATATAAATGTTGTGATTGTGTTCGTGCCACTTACGTTTGCACCTTTATTTATTTCTACCCTCTATTCCTATTTATACTTCGACGACTATCTGTCACCCCACCGCACCTGCAAGCAATCCGCTTGCCACCGCCGCCGCAAGTAGACGCTGCGAACGGCCCTTGCCCATCGTAGCTACCGCACCGCGCTCATATCGAATGTTCTGGATTTTCCATCCTTTGGAATTATCCATCGCGTAACTCGACGGGATCCTCCGGAATACAGAAAATACTGGAAGCTGCCATCGTAATAGTGGCCTCCAACAGCCCACGAATAAAATACAGTCCACAACCGCGGTGGTGAAAACTACCTGAAGAAGCCGAGAAAAAGCGCTACAAGGCTGGACCTCCTATCTGGACACGACGACGAATTAACGGAGATACAGGACCGAGGATCGTTGCTCGCTAAGTGCAGTGTCAGTTGGGAGACCAGGTTAGTCGTCACCATCTTAACCAGCTATCCTTCCCCCGCGATTTTTGGAGACGTGCTCAGCTGTATATTTTATACTTAGCTGCCGCGTTAACAGATTGTATTAGTGTACATACATATATAGCTTACGTATGAATTTATTATATTTACCACATTGAATAAAAAGAAGAGTATTTTTTATGATAATACTTTTAGTATGTTTTCTTTTTTTTTTATAGTTAAGTTTGTGTAAATAAGTATATAGTTTTCTTCAAGTAATATTTATTTAAAAGTTTTATTTTAATCGCTGTACTTATTTTGTTGTATAAGTATGGTCCACGGAAATAGACAAATTGCTGTGCTAATACCGTATTACAGATTGGAGTCCTGTAAACAAGGTCTTCACATCTTAAATTAATTGTATTAATAACAGGCCTTTGATGTTGTTTGGAAATAACTGATTGTATATAAAGTTGGCTTACTGTTAGTACATCGTATTCCTGATATAGATCGAATGTCGGGTAGCGATAGTTTTTTGAGTTGATTACTTTTATAACCGCTCTCTGACAACTTTCTAGGTTTATAAGTAGGTATTCCACAGCACCCCCCCATATATTTATACCGTATGTTAAGATAGATTGACATAAACAATAGAATACTGATTTAATAATTTTGAAATCACCTATATGCCGTAGTTTTTTAAATACATGTATTAATTTCCTTTTACGTATCGCCATGATATTGATGTGTTCATCCCAACGCAGATGTTTGTCAATTGTCACCCCTAATAAAGAGTCAGCACGAGACAGACGTAGCAGGCACATTGTGTTTTTAAGTCACAAGTATGAGCCTTAATTTCATAGTAGGTATCTGGTTGGGTTTTAGAAAGGTTTAGCGTAAGGATATTGTCATCCAGCCATTTGTTCACTTTAGAGAGTCCTTCCTCCGATATGTCTCTAACTTCTTCCCATGTGGGTGCACTAAATAGTATAACTGTGTCATCAGCGAATGTTATTATTTGAGCATTTCTTAAGTGCATGGTGCATAATGTGTTTATATAAGTTAAAAATAACAAAATCACTTATATGAACTACCTGACTTCGATCAGATAAATAGTTCTTAAATAACTGTAATGGAATTCCTCTACTCCAAGGTTTT
The DNA here is from genome assembly GCA_917880725.1 of Selenia dentaria. Lineage (NCBI taxonomy): Eukaryota > Metazoa > Arthropoda > Insecta > Lepidoptera > Geometridae > Selenia > Selenia dentaria. The sequence continues at coordinate 29,828,288 of OU862885.1, read as the reverse complement.
CGAGTTTCTTTACGAGTAAGGGGATGGAGACAGTGTCAAATGCTTTCATTAATCTAAAAAAATACCCACACATTTCATTTTAGAATCTAATTTAGAAACAATATGCGAAGTCAAAAGATCAATCGCAACTGATGTGGATTTTTTTTGACGAAAGCCAAACTGGTTAGATGACAATAGGTTATTACATTCTAGATAGCTCAGCAATCTATTATTCATTACTTTTACAAGTATTTTGGACATGGAAGGTAGCAATGAAATTGGACGATAATTGTTTAAGGTGTTTTTGTCCCCGGACTTATGGATAGGTATTATTATGGATCTCTTCAGACAGTTAGGAAAGGTGCCAGTGGACAGACATTTATTGCATAGCACAGATATCGGTTCTCGAAATGCTCTCCACAGACATCTGTAGAAATGTGGTAGAGATACCAACCCAGGGTGGGTTGGTATCTCTACCACATTTCTGTCACTGTGTTTTTTTATTATTGATGATACATTTTGCAAAAATAATTCTGTGGCTTGATTTGCGTCCTCATAGTTAAAAATAGTATTCCAGTCATATAATGATAGTTCTTTTATGGCATCGCAGTAGTTTTTTTTTATAATTTCGAGGAGAACTTTGTTTTTTATGTGATTGCATGGCAAGAGCTGTAATAACACAAGAGTGATCGGTAACAGTTGAATTACAGACTACAGTGGTGCTTTTTTGAGGTGATTTAATAAAAAAATAGTCAATGCAGTTATGTATCCGAGTTGGGAAAGTATGACTGGGTAAAAAACCCAACATAGCTAATAAGTTAAGATAACGTATGGAGTTTGTTTCTGTTGTCCCTGGTTTTATATCTATGTTAATATCACCCAGGAGGATAATATTTTTATTGTATTTTAGTTCAACAAGAAGAATATTAAGGGATAATGGCTCCGTATTAGAAAAACAAGGTGGTCTGTAAATACCAACAACTGCTGTCCAATCCTTAATAAAATACAGTTTGCATCTTTAAAGTTTGGTTCAGATACGGATACATTGATGGAGGATTTGATGTAAGCTATTATTCCACTATTTTGATTAATATTTTTTTTTATACATAGACATGATAGTTTGTCTATCATGTCTATGCAGCCAGCATTCTGTAAGAAGAATTATGTCAGGATTAAATTTAAGTCTCTTTAATAGAATTGTAAAGTCATCAAAATGTTTAGTTATACTTCTTATATTTTGGGTAAGAACAGTAAGTTGATTTTTATCTACTATAATTTTTTGTAAAACACTCTCCGGATTGTCTAACAAGAACGCCCGCCCAGCATTGATGGCATCATCAACGTCTAGGCCAATTTGGTTTATGATTGAATTAGCCATAATCAATACTAATAAAACTATGATTTATTTGGTATTGCATTCTGGCATCACAATTCGGAGAGTGGAGAACTGAACAATCAGTTTTAGTAAACGTAAGTTTAAGAAACATTTCTATGTTAAATTTAAATGAATAGATATGGGATACTTTAAATATATTATTTGAACACACGATCAATAACATAATAAAATAAACACATGAACCCTCATCAATAATAGTTGAAAGTATTTTGATAGGTATTTTAAATTCTATTTTAATAGTAAACTTAAAAGAAGTAAGTAAAATTTAATATAAGTAACTGAAAGTAAGTATAAAGTACAGACTAGCATTGTATTCAAGTACCGTGCGTGCTAGTCATTCCGTATTATCTAGCATACTGTTGATATACTCTAAAGACTTCACATGGATTGCTGACTTTCCTTCGTCCAGTCTTATCATCACCTTGCCGCGAGATAACCAGCAGTATTTACATTTAACTTGTTTTTGAAGTACCCGAGCCAGTTCATAAATCTTTCTGGATTTAATTGTCAGGAAGTCGGATATATAAATTGGGATTTTTTCACCTTTAATTCCAATCGAACTAGTACTCAAGGTGTCTCTTGTGTTCTTTGTATATTTTTTGATGGCTTTCATAATATTAGTTTTTGAATTTTCGTGGTCGAATCGGTAAACGTTTTTTGATATGATCGGCCTCATGCATTAAGCCCAAGACTTCACAAAGAGATTTTACCAATGACTTCAAATCTTCATTAAATGTTAGTGGTAAATTTTTGATTTCTATCATTGCCTGTCGTTGATTACGTTCCATCATCTCGAGTTGATCCTCTAAGTATCCTATTCTTCCGTCTGTTTCGGAGTGTTTCGATGTGATGTAATTGACTTTGTTATTTATAGCAGACTTTATTTCTAACAGTTTTTAGAGATTGACATGCGATTGTAGAATCAATTCATTTTGCTTTTCCATTCTATCTATAAATCTGGTCAATTTTTTATATTTGGAATCCTGTTCAATTCAGTTTTCAAATAAATTTTTAATGTCTGTTGTTGACTCACCTGTGTTATCATTTTCAGGATTTTTACGTTTCCTCTTTGAAATGATTACTTAATCATTATATGAGCTCTTTGACAAGTCAGGTAGTGACGACACTTTTCCGGTATCTGGTGAGCGAAACATCTTAAAAATTTGCGTATATTAACTTATTAAGCCAGTAGGTACTAGACATTTTATTTTCCGGAACGAAATATGCTTAAATTTGCTGATATATCGACTAACTTTTATAGTTCACGGTATTATTATGTACTTTTTGTAATTTTTATCATATATAAACTTTTAATTTCAGTGTTTTTCAATTTAAATTCTCGACACTATCACACACACGTCTTATCTAAGTGACAGCAGAGCTAGAAGGCCGGATTTAATAAAACGGAATTAACGCGAGACTTAGATAAGTGTTGTCGATATCACAACGACTGTTTAATAGATTCCTAACTGAGTCTTACTAACTCTTGACCATCATTAGCATCAGCGACAGATGTTCATACAACATCTCAAACAACACTGAAGTAGTTGTGCCATCGACCCAAGGCCATACGCCGCTATGTAAAGGAGTGAGGCTGGCTTGATTAAATGCTGGCAGGGAGGAACGCACAAAATACCCCAGCGGGACGTCAGTGCAGGCCTCATCACCCCGAAAACGAATAAGAATAAGAGTTTACAGTGGCCAGTAGGAGATTGTTCTCAGAAATTAATTTTTACCTGTTGCGTCGACCGGTCAGCTTCTGCAACCAAATAACTGCTACAGTACCTCAGTAGCTGTTATTTGGTTGCGAAAGTTTCAACTGGAAAGTTCACCACTCAATCATAACTCTGCGTAGGTCCAAAGAAGATTTACGTAATCTTACCTATTTAATGTACACCTCAGAGTACCTATATTTAAATAATAATAAAAATAATCCTTGTTAAAAATCAAGGCCGTGTAAGATCGTTTCCGCTTAACCATCGAGTCTCAACCACGGTAGCCTTAGTAAACTAAGTCCCTCAGCTGGTTTGATTTCACCCTCTCAATAGAAAATTTATACAAACCCACGGATTTCTTCTAAGACTCAGGAAACGCGTTGATTCTTCCACAAACACTTTGCTTATACTTTATATCTCTTAAGTCTTTGAGGGCCGCGGGTATAAAGTAGAAGGTCAGCAAATGAACGTGTCAAAGAGATGAAATTGCGCTTGATTTTTTTTGGATTTCAAAGGAGGGTTTAGACATAGTACCTTCATCATAGCTGTATATAATAAGCACATTTTATTAAAATTAGTCTTTATTAAATCTAGATTAAATTAAAGATCTAATTCTACAATTGAGTAGCTCGTTTTTTATGTCCTTCTATTGAGAGATTGTGAAAGTTTAAACAGGTTAAGTTTAAACACAATACCCCTGTTTCATAATAAAATATATAATTTTATATTAACGACATAATGAATAAATAAATCATAAATCATAAATCATTTATTGGTAATAAATATTACACGTCATTGTTTCACATATGAATAACACATGCATTTCTATAGATAATACTTTTCGTATAGATGACATTATACAAAATTAATTATTTAAAAATTATTTATACAAAAGTTATTTTAGGTTTACGTTCAGTCATACCTATATACTTATATATGTACTGAAATTGTTAATATACTTATATGAAAGAAAAAGTCAAAACATAATAATAATTCATATACTGATCACAGTAATTGAAAATGTCAATCGGTCTATTTTAACAGTTATGTCATAATAATATAATTATTTTGAAATCAAACATTGAATATATTTACAAATACGAACATAAATGAAAAATATGGTTAACTATCTTCCTCATTAATTTATGGCTTTATAACCAAGGATTATTTTTTACGATTATAATAATCCTTTCTATTACTAAACTCTTTGAAGCTATAGAACGTCTGCTCGATTAGCCAGCGTTTCAAGCGAGTTTTAAAACAACTGAAGCTAGGTTGGTCATAGAATGGTCACATCTCTGTCGTAAATACTATCGATTTATAAGTAAGAGTTGGTCTAGAATGTCTTAAGCCCATTATGATAAGTTTTTATCCTTATGGTATTATATATATAGTAAATATATGATTCATCATATATTTACTATATATATTTATAGTAATATCATTTTGCATTAAATATAACCGACTCATGTAATTTGCTTTTAGCCTGAAATATGATAAACATGTAATAATCTATTTATTAGAGAGATAAATATCGAAGAATTTGTATGATTTGCCAATGTAATCATTTGATATATGAGACCTTATTTATACCTTGTTAATTTGGCCCTGTGATGCGAATATGTCAATATTTACACATCATAGAGCCAAATTATACGCGTCCTAAATTATCAAAACTAGAGCACTTGACTTGGCAGCTACCCGAGCAATGTGTATGCTCCCTGTGAAATACCCTCACGCCCTTAACAACGGCAATTATCAAACAATCCCAACCCTTATTAGACAATAATACACTCACTATACCCCCAACGCTCTGACACTATACAGCCAGTTAACAGTAACACAAATAGAACATAATACTATACACGTACACTAATACGCATTTTTTTATAACTAGGCTCCACAGACTCCAGGTGCCATTTTTAGGTTATTTCCGAATGTATTACATCTAAATATAATTTAAAAAGAGACACATACTTAATTAGGGAACATAGAATTATTATGTTAAATTACTTGAGGGTTATATCATTTCTGAGTTTGCATCAGCATTCAGAGCTGACCGCACCCGTTCACGAGTTGACGTTTGTGGCAGCCATCGCCTTTCTCAACCAAATTTGAAGGAAGATTGCCACTCGCCACACGACGCCAGCGCCTGCCGATACCTTTTCGTGAGCCTGTCTGCTCTGTATGCTCATACTTTCTCTTTGCCAAATACAGCATTACTTAAATAATTACTTATATTAACTTATTCCCACTCCCTGATGGCCAGTTTGAGGTTGTATTCTAATATGGTTTCGGGGTTTGCACCCATCGCTTTCCTAACGAATCACCCAATGATCATCATCATCATCTGCGTAGTAAGTGAAGGACCCGGTGTGCCAGAAAACTGTAACGATTGCGTGCAGGACGCTCTCTAATACACATTAAGCATTTCGTACGGTGGATAATTTTGACACCTCCTATTCACATTGGACCTCCTATTCACTTTTGACACCTACGTTTTTCCTCTGCCCACGATTCCGCCCGCGTATAATAAGGTAACGATAATCCCTCGGGAACAACCCGTTGTATCCAGATATAAAGTACCTTAGTACTTAATCCTGGGCACAAAACATCGCCACTCAAAATTTCATCCAAATCTGTGCAGCCATATTAAATAATAACAATATGAGACCACACAAGGTTTTCAGGTCCCATAACAGGCCGGGCCTATACTATGATAAAGTGATGACTAATATAAAAAATATATGTCGGCGCATCGGAACCTTAATGTAACAATGATACGACTACGTCAATTCTCTCCGTCCCATGAGTCAGGCGGCGAGTGGTGGGAGGCAAGCACATGGCTAGACGCGTAGAACGTTCGAACAGTTTGAGTTCGGACTCTTAGATACTCTGATTTATTAATGGTTCGGACGTCGCCCACAACACCTCCTGGAGCCCACCACACCTCCTAGAGCCCACGACACCTCCTGGATCGCTTTTAATGCTCGTAGTGGCAAAAAGCTCTATGTCATTCTTAAAAAAAAAAGGTTCGGACGTCGTTCTAACCTTAAAAGTGATTACGTTCACTCCTGAGTCACTATATTTTTATAACACCTTAATTGTTAAATACTGTGTCTTCGTTTTACCTAGAGCGAACGTTATCGATTTCCAACATATATAGACCCAGACACAGCTCAACCAGCCTTTTTCGTGACACTTGCGTGATTTAATAACAAACATCCAAATCCTTCACCTGCCGATAATTATTAAACACCCATTTTGAGTATGGGTCGCGCTGCCTAGCGGAAAAATAGATTTTAGCGACGCTGCGCACTAAAACGATGATATCCCGGTTTTTAATGGGTTTATAGACATTAAATATTTATATACTGATAGAATCGTATTGATCTTAGCTAACTGATATTGGTAGAAAAATAGTGTTTGTAATTAAGCTTAAATGTACGATCAAGATTAAAATACTGGAAGTGAATTTATCTCCGAATTTTATATATGTTTTTAAATTCCGAAGTAACTAATGGTAATAAACTTATTAAAATAAAATTTTATCTAAAATAAAGTAAAAACTTGCAATTACCTCATGTATTTTTTACCAGGTACCTTTTCATAGATAGAATTGGGCAGCTGCGACAGATGAAAGGATAAAACCTACTCTCACTAATAGTATACATGCGAATGTTTGAATGGATGGAGTACAAACCTGCACTCAATCACTACAGAACGGCTGAAAGGATTTAGATGAAATTTAGAATGTAAATCAATGAGGCGCTGGAATAACACATAGGAATTTATCATCATCATCATCCTCTATCACCACTTGGGTGAAATTATGGGGCGCACCTAGCCTATACTATTAGTGGGATTTATCTGTGATTTTGGTAACATTGCCCTTACTGCTTAGTTTTAAGTAACGCCACTAAATGGTGGAACGCTGTCCCTTCTCAACAAAGACAAATAATTAATTAATACTTTGAGATGCATAGCATAGTAGACGAGCCTCTTGACAGATGATGGATTTTGTTGATTTATTGTACCTTATTGTTTTGGAAACATTTCAGAAATCACAACTAAGTATTTTGTGGTAAATTGTTACTAAGCTTGGAATATTTTCTCTACTAAGACAATCTCGCAGCTCTTTTGACATTTATAGAATACACATTGAGTACTCACTACTATAACTGATGTAGAGTTTGCACTTACAGACATTGGACATTTATTTGCACAAGATTTTCGTATTAAACCGCACAATCTATACATATAAAGTGAACCCCTATTTCTTCTGGTCACGCTATAACTTGCGAACGGCTTTACCGATTACGCTAACTCTTTTTTTTAAATGTTTTATAATACTCGTAGAAGGTTTTCACATTTAAAAAATTAAGAATAGTTGGGGGTTATGGCGAGGCCGAAGGCCGAATCTACTACGCTAATGAAGTTACGGGCAGTCACTAGTTATCAATAAATATACAAATACCACATTACAAAATTAAATATTATATTTAATCGTCGTATTGCAAGAATTAATGCTATAATATGTTTAACTTTTTCTCATACTTGAGTATGACAAATAATGTTTTTGATATTGATATCAAAAACATTATTTGTCAAACTGAATTATATCATTAGACAACCCCCGGGCTTTTGTGAGAAATATATTTAAATACGGTACAGTCGTATTATAAAAAAAGATCAAAGATGTTAGAAGCAGCAATAAAATATTAATAATGTTTTATTTATATAATTACTTCATTTTCTAAGATATTATTTGTTTATCTATTTCACATATTCGAGACACGGAAGTTTACTGTGGTAGTACCAACTAAATGGCTTCTTGCACACGAGACTTACACCAGTAATTCGAGTTTCCTCGCCTCTTACATGTGCTACTAGACCTTTATCGATAAATATGTTATTATCTTCCAGACCGAAAAATGTGTAACGGCTTTTTATACAGGTTATTTCACGTAATATTTATGAGATTCAGACACCGAAATTGGTCTCTTGAAGTTTGCTCATAAAAGTCTATTATAAGTCAGACGCACATGAAATCACGTTCGAAACTTCAACAAAATATACTTAAGCTTTGAGGGCTATTATATTTTTAAAGTTTATTTCATTCTGATAGTCATAGACATATAATTGGGTTATACTCGTATATATATGAGTTGTCTGGAAGAGAACCTCTGAGCGCCCGCCCCCCTAAGATAGCCGCCCATTGTTACACCTAGGTTTAAGAATTGTACTTTTTAATATTAAGTGATTTAATGTGGTGTTTCAATAAAGTGTTTTCTATTTATCTATAATTATATAAAATATGCGTACTTAGATGGCGGGGAACCACCCAACAATAGCTATAATTGATTTTGTTTATTTTCCTACATTGGTGTTTCTTGAGTTTTGACGGGTAATAGTGGTAAATTATTAACCCTTTAGTGTTCGTTATAGGACAATCACAGGAACGCTGAGTCTGTAACTGTTGTGTCACGGTTTTACCAGAATCCATAACTATGTCGATCCACGCCATCAATACAAAGGTAAATATAGCTTCAGAATAAACAGTGACAACGAAAGTCGAGGGCTGTAAAAAATCCCAACAATGACTATCATTGACATTGTTTAATTTTCCTAGTTTGTTTCTTCGAGTTTTGTCGTGTCATCGTGGCGGATTATAAAGATAAAGATATAGATAAAGATCATTTATTGGCTATTAAATAACAATCGTTACAGGGATGTAAAATTTTACTTTAATTAATATTAAATAATACTTACATACTAAAAGATTAACTCATTTACTATTAATTTTCGGACATAACAACATAAAAATCAAAAATGGGCTGAATTATATTAAAAATGTTACTGCTTTTCTTCCACATAGAAGAATGACGATTCCAAAAATTGCATTGACTAGTACTCGTTTACTTTATAAAATGGATTACGTTCGAAAAAATGTTTTATTATCTTTTTGAATGTATTGTTATTTAACTCAGTTATGCTAATGGGTAGCTTGTCATATATTAATAATTTGAAATAACGTCCCTGTTTTCGAGCTTTAGCTAACCTAGTCCTTGGAATGACCAAGTTTTCTTTACCACGGAGGTTGTACGGAATTCTATCTTTCTTTTTTATTACATTTTCCCGTCTTTTTGTTTTTGTTGTTTTTGTCATTTGTCTGGATGTATTTCTAATAAGCTATTATATCATCATCATCATCTCAGCCGTAAGACGTCCACTGCTGAACATATGCCTCCCCCACAAATTTCCAAAAGGACTCTAACGAGAAGCGCATGCATCCAACGTCGTCCTGCTACCTTTATCAGGTCGTCAGTCTACCTTGTCGGTGGACGACCTACGCTGCGCTTGCCGGTCCGTGGTCTTCACTCTAGAACCTTTCGGCCCCATCGTCCATCTGTTCTGCGTGCTATGTGGCCTGCCCACTGCCACTTCAACTGGCTTATCTTCTGGGCTATGTCGGTGACTTTAGTTCGTCTACGAATCTCCTCATTTATGATTCGATCACGTAGAGAACCCCCGAGCTTAGCCCTCTTGATAGCTCGTTGTGCGACTTTAAGCTTGCTGATGAGGCCCATAGTGAGAGACCATGTTTCAGTGCCATAAGTCATCACTGGTAACACACATTGGTCGAAGACTCTTGTCTTGAGGCACTGAGGTATTTTTGACGTGAAGACTTTACGAAGTTTCCGGAACACTGTCCAGCCGAGTTGGATTCGACGATTGAGCTCTTTCTCAAAGTTGGACCTGCCTAGTTTGACTATTATATATGTCAAGCGAAATGACAGTCATTATTTTTATACGTTTAAAATGTTCCCTTGCTGGGCTACGTTACTTTAAACCATTTAAAATTCTTATTGGTTTTTCCTGGCATTTTAAATTTTTTGTTATATTTGTGGCATTACCCCAAATAGTTATGCCGTACCGTATAATAGAATACATGTAGGCATAGTAAACTGATATAATAGTGTTTTTGTCAACCAAATGTGTTTGAATAAAGCATAGATAGCACTAGAAAGTGCAAATTTTGTCTAGGTAAGGAAAGGTATTTTGGTGAAATAGGTAATTTGGCGACATTTTTTTAAACATATCTCACTCAGTTACCTGTATGTGTATGTCAACGAGACAACGCTAATATGTTACCACGAGTGTAAGTAAGATAGTCATATATCGCTCATTTCGTTTCGCCTCATAATCGCTTTGTATAGAAACTTTTTAGTTCAGAGTGCATCAGTGGCGCCATTTTTTCTGTACGTACATTGTGTCTTGCATATTTTAATGAATAATAATGGTAATATTATGTTATTTACTGCAAACAGTTAAAAAAGCCCTTACTACTTACACGATTGTTAAATAAAAGCTGCAGTGACGTCATGATATTATCAGGGTAAGTAGTTATTCCTTAAGTAATGACGGACAATTCTTAGCGTTTTTACGTATATTTTAGGTCCGATTTTGAGAGGTAAACTTTGAATCTGTTTTGCTATTACATTTTAAATAATCAAGTGAAATGTAATATATAATTCAAAAGATACTGTTTCGAATTATTAGCGAATGTGTTTAAATTTGTATTTAAGTGTTGTTTTTTTTTATCACCGATTTACCTTTCCCATATTTTTTGATATCACCAAATAACCTGTCACATTTTTGTTCTAGATGGATAGAATGGAAGAACAAAGTAAATATAGGAAATATGACCAGCAGCAACTTAGACAAGCGGTTAACTTCGTGAGAAATGAAGGGAAAACTATATATAAAGCATCCAAGGAAGCTGGTGTTCCATGGAGCACCTTAAAGCGCTACCTCGAGCGTGAGGAAGATCCAGTAAGAAAAATGGGAAGACCTTATGCACTTCCATGCGATTTAGAGTTAAAGCTTTATAACTATATCATAGAAATGCAAGAATTAGGTTTCGGGCTAACGGTTTTTCAAATAAGAAAGTATGCTTTTGATCTTGCTGAAGCGACAGGTCGGGAGAACTACTTGCCTTCTGTAAATCGCATTGCAAGCAAATGGTGGTGGAATAGCTTTAAATGTAGGTACAATTTATGCTTGCGAGTTCCAGAAAACCTTTCAGCCTATAGAGCTTCTATGGCTAATGAGACGATGGTAAAGGATTTTTTTGATAAACTGGACGATCTCCTTACTAAACTAGATATAAAGGACAAGCCACGACTGATTTGGAACTGCGATGAAACTGGGCTATCTTATGTCGTAAAACCATCTAGAATTGTTACCGGGATTGGTAAAAAGTATGTGTATAGAAGGACCTATGCTGAACGAGGCCAAACTCAAACAATGCTAGCATGTGTTTGTGGGGACGGAACATGGATTCCACCGATGATTATATTTAAAGGCGTAAGGTGGAATGACACACTAAAAAACGACGCTCTTCCTAATGCGTTGGTGAAATTGTCGCCTAAGGGATGGATCAATTCGGAACTGTTTTTGGAATGGCTGAATTTTTTTATAACAGCTATACCACCTGAACGTCCTGTGGTCCTTCTTATGGACTCACATTCTGCACATATAGGTTCAGAAGTTCTTAAACTTGCTAAAGATAACCAAATATATCTGTTCACATTCCCAGCTCACTGCACTCATCTATTACAGCCACTCGACGTAGGTCTATTCAAACCATTGAAAACGAACTGGAGAGAAAGTATGACTAGATACATGAGTAGTAACCCTACAGATCCTCCAAACCGTAGTAACTTTCACTCAATCATGAATCCGGCATTCATAGCCACTTTTACGGCAAAAAACATACAAAATGCTTTTAAAAAAACCGGAATATATCCTTTGGACAACAATGCTATTTCAGAAGAAGCACTAAAGCCTTCAGCACTAACCGATATACCTCTTGTTGCACCTGAAATCTTAAGAACAAGTCCTACAGCCAAGGCTGATGAAATTTTAAAAACACCTAAAGCTTTGAAACGACCTGGAAAATCGAGGAAAAGAGATTCCAGCGCAAAATGCTTAACACCAATAATAATTGATGAGAATGTAGATGAAGTGGACGAAAAGCTTCAGCCTTCCACATCAGGCAAGCCTGTTCTAAAAGCAAAGAAAAATAAAACCAAAGAGATAGAAGATGATTGGGAATGTGGTTTATGCGAAGTTCTATACTCTGAGGACGTGAAAAAAAGAATGGAGCCAATTGGATCCAGTGTTCCTACTGTCTGACGCCGATTTGTGATCACGAGATTTGTGCATCTGTCAATGATATTGACCTTGAAGAAAAGCTGTACTACAGATGCGATAACTGCATGAAGTAATTACATTAATAGTATTACGGAAAGCCATTTAATATTTGGAGTTTTATTTGTGCATCTCTGGAGTTTTTATAACATCACCAAATTTCCTTCCTAGTATCACCAATCTACCAAACCATATCACCAAAATACCTTACATTTAATTTTATATAAAATGAGATTTACATTTAAATATATTAGATTTTTATAACATGGCAAGTACCCATTATATACCTTAGGCAATAGATCATTCCATGTTGTACTATGTAATTTTTTTTCTGGTTGCAAAATTACTATATGAGTCACTTTTTCATTTTTATCACCAATATGCCTTACCTTACTATGGTGTGTGAGTGATTAATAGTGTTATCCATAGTATAACCTAAAAACAAATTTTCCTTTGTAGTTTAATTCCGTCAATACCAAGCCTAGTATAATAATGCAATACAGTACTTTTGTCAGGGTTTAGAAGAATACCATTTGTAATTAACCATTTTTTTTACATTTCCGTAGCTTTACTTAATTTTACTTCCAAGTGTTCTTTATTTTTATCTCTTATACCTACATGGGTGTCGTCCGCAAACAAACTTATATACGTCCAGTCTGGCACACACCTAGCTAGGTCATTAATATAAATTAAAAACAATACTGGACCTAAATTTGAACCTTAAGGTACTTCTACCTCTACAGTAACTGCTTTTTTTTCTATATTATGCTAGATTTTATTTCGTTTACATAAACTGCTTGACTACGATTATTTAAGAGATTATTACCTATAACTGCTAGTGTTCGTAGCAGTGCTCGAGTGTAGGCAAAGTATACAAAACCCTGAAACGTTGTTTGTTTGCAATTTCCGGTCATGCCCATAGAAAGTTTTAGTAATAGATCCGCTACTGTACTGAACGTGATATAACAGTGACTTGATGACAGGCTTATTTGTATGACTCTGACTACTTAAATAAAAATCTTGATGCAACGATTAAATATTTACCTAAATATCTTGACGAATGGAAAAGGTACAAAAGTTATAGTACACTTATTAATGAAAAATATTAATCATCTAAGTATATTTGTAATAAATATAAAAAAATATTTAATGTAACGCCTTAACCACGCCTACAGCTTTTATAATAATAAAACGGGATTGACGCGAAGCTTTCGCGTTAGCTGTTTAAAGAGCTTCATATCATCCGGTAGCTTTGTTCAGGATCTGAAGTGGGGTACGCTCGTCATTGCATCCGGCCCTACACTACCTACCTACTACGCCTACATGTCTCATTAATTTTCTTTGTATTCCAAATAATCTGGCGTTCGAACACTATATTATATAGTCGTAAGATACTCGTATGATGCGGTCAGAGGTACAGCAAGTCTGCTAGAAGGTGCCGGTTACCTCACGATTTGGATACTTCGAAAAGTATCTACTGGGAAAAACAGACCCCAAGCAATTAAATCCTGCACTCTTTAGCAGTGCGCAATTTAAAGGTGAAAGCAAAATGCTTCGAGTAGTTCTTCAGTGCCCGCCGGGAGCTCGCAGACGCCACTGCGCACTCGCCCTGAAGATGAGCATCGGACATGCTCGAAACACGGCGAGACGTATTCGATCCCTAACGTGAGTTTTTTGCCGGTTAATAATAATATTTAAATATGTGTCAAACTCACGAGAATTTCAATACAAAAAAATGAGCTTATTGAGCCTTTTTAAAAAAGTGATAAAATACAAAGTAGATTTTAAGACAACCGTCGGATTTGGAAGTTGGATGCAGACTGACTGGATGGATCTGAGGCAATACAACATATGAAATGATGATAAGGCGGAAAAATGAGGGAGTAAGCAGAAAGTAATGGTGACCTGTAATACGTAATGGAGGCATGTATACCGACCGTATTTCAATGGCGCATTGTTGTACGTTGATATCCCAAGATGAGATGGGAATGGTAAAATAATGAAGGGTTATAACGCACATCAATCAACCCAGTGGCGTCCTCTACCGCCTCACTTTCGGTGTCCGCCCGCCGTCAACGCCGAGGCGGTGCCGGTCGGTACGGAGTTCACATGTGTGCGTTGAATGGAGTTCCATACAAAGAATACTGAACGGCTTGGATTGAGACGATGCTGATACCGTGCTGGGCAACCCCAAGCTTCCCATAGATTTCTGCCTCTATTTAATTTAACTTTAATCTGCCTATACATATACCACAGATTAACTTATGGCTACCGTCGTAAATATAGTTTCACGTCCTAATAAATAAAGTCTGACCGTATAGATATCAGTAATATTGATTCGAGAAAAGACAGGAATTGATAAAAAATATTTTCATATGCTATTTTGTATCCTGTCGGATGTTTCGTGGCATGAAACTTATATATAGCATCAATGATGTTTGTTAAGTAGACAAAACTTGTATACTACTCTTTACAATGTTTTAAGCGCAAGTATACCTAAAACGCACGGCAATCGTACTCGGGGATTACGGTACACGAGGAAAAAACTAATTATCTCAACTAGTTTTGTCATTTCTTAAAGAGCTGCCAGTAAACAAACTGTGTTTAAATAACGTCATCTGATTCAGTCATTGCCAACAAAACGGGTGTGTTAAATAGAGTTTAGTTATAAACGTATATTTATGTACCTACAACATCAGTTTGGGTGCAAGCTGCAAAAACGAGTTCATTAAATAACAATAGAACTATTTGGTTATATGGTTAGTTTACTAGTAACAAACATTGAATTACCGAAAATATTAGTTGTAAATAAATTTTAGTTGTATTATTCACCTTACGCATTCTTTGTTGTTAACAAAAATACAAAGCTGCTTGTTACCTAAAATTAACTATTGTTTACTTAGTTATGTTTTAACCAAAAGTTGCGTGAAACAATACTTTTTTGTATTGAAACTGGAAGCCATGTTGGCTTTTTTTCGTGGCTTGGCTCGAACTAGAACTCGTCGCAACATTTACAAAATAATAAAACCTTACATATATTTCATTGATATTATGTGAATTATACATATATTCAGTAATCTGTGATAATAGTGGACACTCCCAACAGTACATGTGTCCATATTATAAGTAAATGTTTACGAAAACTACATAAAGACGAATATGGATCAGCAGACGGCGATAGAGCGAGTGCTTAACAACAATCGGTGTAACTATGAGGGACGATTGCTTAACATAATGTTTATGAACGCAACGATAAATTATTATCTCGAATATAACGCTCTTTTGGAACATACCTAAAGCAAATTATTATAATCCTAAGGAAATCAATCAATAATTATGTCAAGTGTGCTATATTTTTTTTAAATCCACTAGCTGTAATTTATGTATTTTATCCGGCCCCAATAGGAAACGTAGAGAATTAATAATGTCATAGAGGGATACATAAATTCAAATATTCTTTTAATCATACAAATTAATTAAATTAAAAACTACAAACTAATTAAACTTGACTGTAACAATCAAAGTTACATATTCTGGTGCTATTTTGGTCCTTATTGTTGCGACTCTCCAAATTAACTTGTATACGAATAATCGGTAACTATTGTAATAACTATTGTAAAAGCCACTGATAAATATGATAACTATTGTGATACCTATTGTAAAAGCCACTGATAAATATGATAACTATTGTGATAACTGTTGTAAAAGCCACTGATAAATATGATAACTATTGTGATACCTATTGTAAAAGCCACTGATAAATATGATAACTATTGTGATAACTGTTGTAAAAGCCACTGATAAATATGATAACTATTGTGATAGCTATTGTAAAAGCCTATTGTGATAGCTATTGTAAAAGCCTATTGTGAAAGCTATTGTAAAAGCCTATTGTAATAACTATTGTAAAAGCAACTGATAAATATGATAACTATTGTGATAACTGTTGTAAAAGCCACTGATAAATATGATAACTATTGTGATAGCTATTGTAAAAGACACTGATAAATATGATAACTATTGTGATAACTGTTGTAAAAGCCACTGATAAATATGATAACTATTGTGATAGCTATTGTAAAAGCCATTGATAAATATGATAACTATTGCGATAACTATTGTAAAAGCCACTGATAAATATGATAACTATTGTGATAACTATTGTAAAAGCCACTGATAAATATGATAACTATTGTGATAACTGTTGTAAAAGCCACTGATAAATATGATAACTATTGTGATAGCTATTGTAAAAACTATTGTAAAAGCCACTGATAAATATGATAACTATTGTGATAAATATTGTAAAAGCCACTGATAAATATGATAACTATTGTGATAACTATTGTAAAAGCCACTGATAAATATGATAACTATTGTGACAACTGTTGTAAAAACCACTGATAAATATGATAACTATTGTAAAAGCCTAAAACAACATTAATGATAACTAGCTGTGCTCCGCGGTTTCACCTGCGTGTTGATGGATAATGATGATGATGATCAAATATAGTGTACGTTACTCAGACATAATTTAGTTTTCTATTCGCGAAAAAGTGTTATAATCGGTTAAGTACTTTTTGCGTTTATACGTTACAAACGAACAAACAATCAAATATGTATTTCCTTTTCTACAGACTTCCAAAAAAGGAGGAGGTACTCAATACAACTGTGATTTTTTATGTTTGTTACCTCATAACTTACGATAGGGTAAACCGATTCTCAACATTCTTTTTTTTTTGTTTGATATCTGGTGCTTCCCGTGTGGTCCCATTTAAATTTTATCAAATTCGGTTTAGTAGCTTTTGAGTAACACTTCAATAACTGATTTTTACCAAAGTAATAGAATGGAAGTCGGTATAAAACTTTTCTAATAGCACTTGTTATTATTCGAGTAGATATGGATTAATATCAAGGTACGAGTAATGTGGCCTAATTTGTACCAGCATTACTATTGCATATTTTAGCTTGAAAAAATACTTATATTGACATATGACACAACTTTAATAGTTATATATGGGATCACAGATTTTTTTTGTAGATATTAATGTCTTTTATAAAACTGTACATCACATTGCTCTATTGTCAATAGTTACCGCAGCATACGCGATATAAAGTTGTTTTTGGGTATTTTGCACACCTTGAGTTAAATTAGATTATCGAAGTTTTCATATGGATAACTTAGTTTTTGAAAATATTCTATAGCCTATGTTCATCAGGGATAAGGTAGGATTCTAATGGTGTAAGACACATGACACAGCTGGCTCATGGTTTGGTAATATGCAGCTAATGAGTTTAGTAACACTAATTTACGAAATAAAGTTTGGCTACTAGTAACACTAGTTGTGTAGTCACCATTTTTGTGTAGATGATAACCAAAATTTTTGTTATCTACCGACTTCCAAAAAGGAGGAGGTACTCAATTCGACGTTTTTTTTCTGTTTGTTACCTCATAACTTTCGATAGGGTGAACCGATTCTAAATATGTTTGTGTTTGAAAACTGGTGCTGCCCGTGTGGTCCCATCTGAATTTCGTCAAATTCGGTCCAGTAGTATTTGAGTTACACTCCAATAACTGAATAGAATGGAAGTCGGTATTAAATTTTTCAAATTGTATTTGTAATCATCAAACAGTTCTTTTCAGTATATCCGGTGTGACTTACAAAAGATATTATAGACGACATCATATTCAAACTGTATGTGATGATGTGTAAAAAGTCTAGCTAGATAAACCTACGAATTATTCTCCAACTTAAGGGCTCAGCTGAAACTCCGTGCCTCAAAGGCTTAGGACTTGTATGTGATATCTATTGAGCAAAATATTAAAATTAATTCTCGAGAGTTCTGGCATTTCAAGCTTGGGTAATAAGGGTGACTTTAAAGTTATTGTTTTTTCTAAATGCAGCAATTTGAGTGGCAAAGAATCTTCCGTAGCTTTTGCTGACTTTCTTTCTGGTACATTTTTGGTGGAGGTGTCTATATTAAATGCGTAAAGCATCTCGAATAGGGATCTGTCTGCCTCAGGTAACTATGTAAACTTAACCAAAATACCTCAGGTAACTATACTTAACCAAAATACCTCAGGTAACTATACTTAACCAAAATACCTTAGGTAACTATGTAAACTTAGCTACAATACCTCAGCTAACTATACTTAACCAAAATACCTCAGGTAACTATGTTAACTTAGCCAAAATATTACCTTGGAAGGTGGCTGCTGGGATTCAATGTCTCAACTCCAGCATTTCTATTGGACCTGATTGCATACCTCCATTGTTTCTTAGTTTTTAAAAAGAGTAAAGTTAAAATAGAGGCATTCCTGGTGAGGGCCACTTGTGTCAGTTATTTAATCTTGCATTGAAAAATGAAATCTGTCCATCCTAATGGAAACTTTCACTGTCTCCCAATCCCAAAGAGTTCCAACAAAACGTATGTCCAGAATACGGCCCGATTACTTTATTACCGACTGTCGCGGGCAGTCACTAGTATATACTCGTATATAACATTGAACCCCTATTTCTCCTGCTCACGCTATACTTGAGAACGGATGGAATAAGCTCGCTAATTCTTTTTTGTTGTGTTAATTATTGTTAGGAGAAGGTTCTTATAAAATAAAGACCAAAAAAACACGGGAGGTTATGGCGAGACCGAAGGCCGAGCCTACTATGCAAACGAAGGCCCGCACCTTTTTCTACCGACTTAAGTATAAAAAAAGGTGGAGGTACTCAATTCGCTTGTATGTTTTTTTTATGTTTGATACCTCATAACTTTCGACTAGGTGAACCGATTCTCAAAATTCTTTTTTTGTTTGGAAGCTAGTGTTTCCCGGGTGGTCCCATTTATCAGGTCCAGTAGTTTTTGAGATACATTCCAATAACTGAATAGAATGGAAGTCGGTATTCAATTTTTCAAATTGTACTTGTTTATTCATTTCTTTTAGTGGTGTATGTGACCTTTATAGTTGAATGAATAAATGAATTACTTCTGCATATACTAACTATCTAAACAACTACTAGTATAACGTATGTATATGTCAGTATATGGGCAACCTTATTTTGAATACAACGTTGCGTGCGGGCCGACAATGCATACCATGTGATTTATATGGGGTGAAAAGCACCGTTACTTTTTCTTGGCGTTTTATGAAGTTGCTATCGCTGATTTTATGTCATGTTTTCCATTTTTTTATTTATTGAATAGTCTGTGGAATGTATCATTATTGTTGGGCATTATTTGTACATTATACTATAAGAGCTCGTATTTCTTAAAGGTGTTATCGACGAAAGTCTATAACAAACGTCAATAACGTCCTTTTGAAATATCGAATCTAGACATGTAAATTTTAATGGTATACTGTCGGCCTTTTCATGTGATAAGCTTACAGAACAAGCACGAGGCCCACCTGGTGTTAAGCGGTAACCTCTACCTGTAACATTTCGTCACAAGGGATGAACTTCACTGATCCCATCACTGATATATTAAGTTGTTAAGTATCATGTGTAACCGGGACCATACCATTCAAACCAAATAACAGCAACGCTAACTTGTGGTAGAACTAAATATGTTGGAAAACCTTCCCCAGGCAAACTAGTTTACAAAGAGTTCAACTGCAACTAAATCTGCTACTGCTACAGCCTTGTTGTGTACGTTATATTTTGTGAAGTAGTGTACGTATATGTACCACAAAAAGGCATTAGAATTATATTATATGAAAAATATAAGTCTGATTTCTAAAAAGTGTATGTCACGTTCATTACGTCAGTCATAATGAAAACAAGAAAACAAACTAACAGCTTAACTACGGAACAATCGGGTAATTTTGTATTGCGCCATCAATACGAATCTTATGACAGCATTTATTAAAAACGGTTGAGCCGTTGTGTAATTATGAGCGGACATAGGAAGGACATACATACATGCTTACAAACTAGTTAAAGACTTAACCCTCATTTTGGGTTTCGCCGCAATCGAGTAATCATTTTGGATAAGAGCGCGATTCCGTATACACGAATAAAACATAAACAGCAAGCTAGTCTCTTTAGAAACATGTGCTTGTCTCGCCCAGCACTTTGGAGAGTTATGGTTCAACTTTAGGGCAATAAACGACTTGTATTGTCCTCACCGGATAAAATATGATGAGACTAAAGCTTCCACGCTTTGCATACATTCGCGAAACTTTGAATAAAAGGCAATTAAATAAGACACATGCCTTTGCTGTGTATAAATGAAAGTGTTTTGGTATCTATCCGTGTTGCTTTGTCTGTAAAGATGTATCTCGAGACTATCCTGGAAAGTATTTAAAAAAGGTAACTAACTGCGCGATAAAACACAGCCTGTATGTTATTATGGTAGAGAGCCTATAAAATTCCTCATGAATGTAGTATATCATCACATACAATATACAAAAATAAATAATAATAAATTATAAAAATATATAAAAAATATAACATAGTAATAATAACAGCATTATATATGTTTTTCAAATTGCACTGATGCGTTTAAACAATCAAACATAAACGTTTTCAGCCTGATTATATTTTAAAATCTATTAAAGTGTGCAATCAATACGTAGGCTAACTGAATTAAGCTCCTTAACTTGTTTGACACTTGTCTGCATTAAAATAAAATATACATCATTATTATTATTGCTACAGTATAATATAATGAAATATACATTAAAAGAGCAGAGTTCCAGAGTTTTTAACGTTTTCGATTTATAAGAGCTATCATTAGTTTGCATGGAGTCTGACATATTTTATAGAATTTATAGGGTTCTGATCAAAGACGCGTCTTTGCTTTAACTGGCCCAATTGACTTTCATCTGTCCGTATGTTTGTTAGGTTGTTCGTTTGTCTTCCTGCCGTGCGATTCTGTAAGAGCAAACATCGTTGCATCTTTGACAACATCCGTGAAACAAGTAAAGAGATGACTAGAAAAGTTGGAAAAGCAACCTTATGTACAAGGGCGATATTTCAAAGTATTTGACATCGGTGAGCTCGTCGACGAATCATTGCATAATATATAATTCAGTTTTCGACCAATCTTGAAGAAACTTGGCTTGCATGTTCTAATATTTAATTAGAATTTTTGCCGTCGCTGACTTTGTGTGTGGGGGGGAGGGAGGGGTACTTTTCCTAAAAAAGAGGGAAGTTTGCTACGGCGCTATTTACCGCCCAATTGTGATAAAATTTGGTACACGCATTAGGTACATAACTTTAAAGAGGAATTTCGAAAATGAAGTGCTGCGAAACATGAGCGCTAATAAGACCACGTGCTCGTGAAATCTCCTGTTCTAGTATGTACATATTTCAATTCCGTCGCAAACGATATGAAATATCACGTCGTATCGTACACAACCAGAATTAATTTTATTTAATAGAATTCCACAACTTGTGATTATATTGTTCGGTATCTACTCGTAAAATACTACATAAAAGCGGTTGACCTGAACTTATCTGGATCTTACTGACCTTTATGACCTTATTAGAGTGCATGCTTGTGCATTTTAGAGATTAATTGTGTATTATAATTAATTTTAATTATTGTCATTATTATAATGAATAACTTTTTACTGTTTCGTCTAAAAGTTACCATATTAAAATTACTCCCTTAAATTGTTTTGAAATAAAGTTGCGAAGCTTGCGTACAATTCTTCAATAAAACATGAATAGGGCCGGAATAGGAAAGTAACTGCTTCAAACGAAACGTCAACAACACCCCCGCAATAAAGACTTTCATTGTCCCTAACAGATAAGCAATGATAAAACAAAGGCTCAAGTTGGCATCCATTCAGGGATCTGCATAAAGAGCACAGTAAAAAGGAACGCATGTGGACTCGCTATGTGTAGGACCGGTGATTTTCGTGAGGACTAAGGCATAAGGGAACAGATTCTAGCTGTATTAACTTTTTTTATTTTTTTTTGTCCCGGCGAAATCCTTTATGGAAACCACCTACCACGGGGAGGTAGGTGGTTATGTGGGAGTCCGTATACCCACCAAAACCCCGGGGTGTTCCGTCACTGCCCCTTTGGGCGGGAACGCGGGACAGATTTTGCACACGACCGTGAACCGGCCGCGGCTGTCCGTTGCCGGACCCTTCTCTTCGCGGCACGCCAGAACACATGGCGCGCCGCAACTGCCTCGGAGACTAAACCCGCCAACAATGGGCGCCAGCCTTCCCCGTGTCTCGACGCCCGTGGTCTCCCTGCGGTGGGTCGAATACGTAGCCCCACCGCCTGCTACGTCAGCCACAGGGGATAACCCCCCCGCGACCCCACCTCCTCGAGTCTGCGCCGAGCGCCCGGACCCCACCTCGAGCCTGCACCAAAGTGCCCGGGCCCTCTTCGAGCCTGCGCCAAAGCGCCCGGGTCCCACATCCTCGAGTCTGCGCCAAAGCGCCCGGACCCCGCCACTCCTATGTACGAGTATATACGGACTTGGCGGCCAAACCCCATAGGAGAGGCCCCGCTTGAGCCGGCCAGCGCACCCCAACGCCGGCGCGGCCCCTGGGTTTCTCTTGGCTTCACCGTGGTGATCCAAGCCACGGCTACTGAGCCCCCCCCCCCCCCCCACGTCACGCCGCCAAAATTATTATTATTATTTATTTTATTTCAGTTATTTCACAAGTTTCATCCGGTCCTTTACAGAGGCATATGTGGGGCTGTAGCCAACACTTAGAGACGTGTTTGGTATAAATATGCAATGAAGTATAAAGAAAATAAGGATAAAGGGTAACATACTATTACAGAGGTAAGGTTATTAGTTAGGACATAAACTCTTAAATAATCATCATCAGCCTGTAGCAGTCCACTGCTGGACATATGCCTCTCCAATTGCACGCCACTTAGATCTATCTTGGGCTACTCGCATCCAGTTTTTGCCAGCCGTCTTGCGCAGATCGTCACTCCACCGTGCCTCAGGACGTCCTACACTACGTTTGCCGAGACGCGGTCTCCACTCTAGAACTCGTTTACCCCACACTTAAATAATATGGGAAATTATTTACATATTGGTTATTAATGAGTTTACATCATCTGCCAATGTTAATCCCATCTTAAAATATTTAGGCAGGTGGTGACTTGGCATCCACTAAAGACAAAATAAGTGACAAAAGAGGCAAACTTGGTGTGTATAGCTAAAGGAGCCGAGAGGTGTGCTGCGGTTTCACTAAAGCACTACTTCCTTTACTACTACTACCTGCAGCATTTGTATAACCTGTGCAGTGGTATTTTAGCGATGGCAGCCCAGGACAACAAGGGTCGGCCGTCGATTGGACGGCCACGAGATCGATTCCCACCTCAGGCTTCAGCTTTTGGTAAAAGTAACATCGTGATGAAATCCACAGCATGGTGGTAGCTAGGCGTGCAGACACCAAAAGTGAGGCAAGTGGTGCCCACAAGTGCCTTCAAGCTTAAAAATCTGTCGCTAAGCACATAATCGCAGCATAAACATCGTATTACATAGACTGTGACTTAATAGTGTGTTCCGGCGACTGTCTATGTTCTCAGAGACAGTCGCCGGAACTCCGTCGACTGGTTCTCCATTGACGCCGAAATGGTTCTCCATTCACTGTTCCAGGTCTAGTGTGATACCACCTTCGACCGCATCATTACTGCCCATCAAGCTAGACAGTGGTGACCAATACCTATCAATTATGCTTTAAAACCGGATTAGAACTCGCGTAATATTTACCAGTCTCCGACCAGTTCTATTTCTGGTCAATATTACGCGAGTTCTAGCCGGTTTTAAAGCATAATTATGGACATAACTCGCGATAGTTTTCTATCTTATAATACCTATCAAGTTTAAAAAACTATGTTAAAAAGAGGTTGCTCTATATTGCAGTATCTTCAGCGACTATAGGTACGTTTGCAGCAATTATTGTCGAAATAATTGGCCGTTTACCAGTTTCTCTCGGCAATGTGACTAGAACATACGCAACGACAGCGGTCGGGGCAGAAGGTAGGACATTCGCATACATTGACCTGATACCGTATAGTGCAAATAAATTTACATAGTTACCTACTAACGTACATGAGATTTGAATGTCAAATTGAATACAATTACCGTAATTATGAATATCGCGATAGCAGGCTGATGGCGGTCATCATCAACTAGATTAAGTTAATCAATATAACACAGATTTAGGCCATCAAGCACGACATTCACTAAATATATCAAGCGATGAACCTCAATCTGTCTCTATCATATTCTCCATAAAAGACAGAAACAAAACGATTTTATTTTTTTCATTTGGTTTAGCGCTAAACGTGCTTATTTAGCGAGACGTACAAGCGATCCTAATTTTAACAAAAATATTGGAATGCCAAGTGATTCTGAGTATGGTATCACGGAACAACGCGACACAGCGTTTACATTCAATAATTGTTACTCGTACTATGTTATCGTGAAACAACGCGACACAGCGTTTCCATTCAATGATTGTTACTATGTAATCGTGGAACAACGTGACACAGCGTTTACATTCAATAATTTTCTAATCACTATGTATCGTGGAACAACGCGACACAGCGTTTACATTCAATAATTGTTACTATGTTATCGTGAAACAACGCGACACAGCGTTTACATTCAATAATTGTTACTATGTTATCGTGGAACAACGTGACACAGCGTTTACATTCAATAATTGTCTAATCACTATGTATCGTGGAACAACGCGACACGGCGTTTACATTCAATAATTGTTACTATGTTATCGTGAAACAACGCGACACAGCGTTTACAGTGGGCCTAGCATGCACATTTACGTAAGTGTAACGTAAACATATCGTTGACGTATACAGTTCAAACTATCACTTATCTAGTACAACTGTGGCACAGATAACTCATAGTTTGTAATGTATACTGTATATGATTATTTAATTTTAGGGTACTATTTTTGGGTGCTTTGGAAACTTACCAATATAACAATGAACCTACACTTTCAAGTGTTTTTATTGCTCCAATCAACATAACATGGCACAAGTAATTACTAAATAGTTATATGAATCACTTTGCAAAAAAACATTATTAGTAGTAGTATATGGAAACATTTTTTACAAATTGTAACCTCACAAATAGAACATTTTGTCACCACTTGGGAAGCTTTTCTCAGTTTTCCGTCAATGGTGGCCCCTGCCCTTCTGTTTTATAGCATTCAGAGCACCGAACTGCTTTCTCTTGCTATCTAGAGTATTCATAACCAGATAGTGTTTAGCACTGGCTTATTGGTGTACACACTGGTATACCAGGCATAGCCCCAGGCCACGTATCTAAATGTCACACAGCTGAAAATCGTGTAAAAAACAAAAACAGAGGGTAGTTTCAAAATAAAACATAGGTCCAACTACTATCTTGACACATTTTAACATAAAAACTAATCCTCGAGAGTTCTGGCGTCACATTTCGAGCTTGCGCTCTAAGGGTGGGTTTGATACTACTGTTTTTTATAAAGGCAGCAACTTGAAAGGCAAAGAAGCTTCTGAAGCTTTTGCTGACTTCTTTTCTAGTATATTTTTAGCGGAGATGCCTGAATTAAATGCGGAAAGTACCTCGAATAGGGATCTGTCTGCGTCAGGTAACTATGTAAACATAACTAAGATATTACCTTGGGAGGTGGCTGCTGGGATCAAAAATCTCAACTCCAGCAGTTCTATTGGACCTGATTGCATACCTCCATGGTTTCTTAAGGAAGGAAAGGCATTCTTGATTTATCCGTTGTGTCATTTATTTAACCTTTCATTAAAAAATGGAATCTATCCACCCCAATGGAAGCTTTCACGGGTTACCCCGATCCCAAAGAGTTCGAATAAATCGTTGGTTGAGGAATATCGCCCGATTGCTATATTATCGACTGTAGCAAAGGTTTTTGAGCGAATATTACACAAAAAATTGTATAAACAAGTTGATCCATTATTGTGTACCGAGCAGCACGGGTTTAGAAGTAAAAGATCGGTAAATACCAACTTCTTAACACTTGTAGACTATATATCCACCAACCTCGATCGTAGAATACAAGTAGATGTCCTTTATTTTGACTTTCGGAAAGCGTTTGATAGGATCAACAACGACAAACTGCTGGCAAAACTTAGCGCCTTGGGCTTTGCTCCAGGCCTTCTTTTATCATCGACTACCTTCGCGACCGCCAGCAATATGTTCGTCTCGGTCTTTATGAGTCACGGCCCTACCACACGCGTTCCGGAGTAAGTCAAGGATTAATTTTGGGACCTCTGTTGTTTGTACTCATGATTAACGACCTTCCCACGGTCGTCAAGCACTCGAAATGTCTCTTATATGCTGATGATCTGAAACTATTCCGGGAAATTAAAACAGTGGAGGACTGCTTGACGTTACAGCGAGATATAGATCTGGTCTATCGATGGAGTGTGGAAAATAGAATGGATTTCAACCCCTCAAAGTGTTACCAAATTACTTTCGGTCGAAAACAGAATCCAATAGAATTTCATTACAAGTTGGGCCAAAATGTTATCGCACGGGCAACATTAATAAAATATCTGGGTGTACCTTTGACCGAAAGTTCACTTTTAACGACCATATTACCACAATTGCCAAAGAGTCGTACCGACGACGGCTAGGTTTTGTGCTTCGGAACTCTTGAGATTTTCAAAATATTGATGTGATTAAGCTTATATATAATGCTTTGGTGCGAAGTAAGCTAGAGGCTTGTGCTTGTGTATGGCATCCTCATGAGGACAGCTATACCCTTGTGTTGGAGAAAGTTCAAAAGGCATTTCTCAGGTACTTATTTAAGCGCACGTATGGTTATTACCCTTACATGTACCCCACTAAATTTCTGCTCGGCAGCCTGGGGTACAATTCGCTAAAAGTCCGGAGATCTTATGATCAGCTAGCCATAATGTGCAAAGTTCTGCATGGCAAGATAGACGCTCCAGATCTTAATGATCAGTTGTGTCGACTGTATGTTCCCGGCAACTATCTTTCGGCGAGGAAACATAAACTGTTTGCGTTTCCAAGCTGTAGAACAGTCGCTCACGCAGTGTCCCCGATACCGCGATCCCTTAACGCGCTCAATGCTCTTGTAGACAACAATCGAGAGCGTGACGTCATTAATGATGCCTTGAACGACATTTTAGCTGAATGTTTGACGCTCTGCGAAGCGATGGTATAATTATTGTATTATTCTGACATTGATATTTTAATTGACATTTGTTTTGTATTTTGATATTTTGTAATGAGTAATAAGTTAGTTTTGTTTTATCATTAGTGTAAGTGGTGTACATAACCGTTCTAGTTGAAATAAATAAATAAAAAAAGTTTTCAAATAATGACAGAACGGCCTCACTAAAAAAAGTGTTAAAACAGAACTGTACGGCGCAACTCCACGGAAGTAGTTACGCGAGGGAAGTTAATAGCGGCAGTTACTAGTAAAATAAAACATACCTTTATCATTATCTATAATTACCCTGAAACCATGTAAATAACTCCATCTAGTGAATAATAAAATATGCAACGATTTCCAAATGTCAGCGGTTATGTAAGCAATTAGAGCATAGATTATTGCTACCAGATTCGAGATACTGATAACAAATATATAAACATTCGACAACAAAATACTCGCGTATCTAATTAATAGATAATCGTTATTAAAATTAGACGTGCATTTATTTTTGAATACAAACATGAACAATGAAATCAAAATGAGTTGTCATGTATGTCATAAATTGTAATAATAATGGGCATAGCTGAGGGACTAGGATGAGGTAATACGTCAAGTATCCAACGAAATGAGTCACGTTATCAACTTGGGCCGAGCACGAAAATCTGTTTAACTGTAACGTAATCGCATCGTTAACGTATTTAGTAGAAAGTGTCATTTATCTAGTACAATAGTGGCACAGATAATTCATAGTTTGTACAGAATACGTAGGTAAACGATACACTCAATCCTTCCTATATGGTGATAATTAAAATAAAAGATTTATGAATGAGACTGGCGTATATTTACGTCTCTGGGACGCAAAGAGTTAAGCAGATTTTCGTGCTCGGCCCACTGATCAAAGAGGGTAACTCTTGCTGCAACCACGACTTGGTTGGGTGATTCAAATTTTTTAAATAACCGCTTCAGTGCTTCAGCGAGCGGTTGTGTGTCTCAGGACAACAGTCGTTAGGCTACATCGGAGTCTTCTTGCAGCATGAGTACTTCGATATTAGGGCTGACCACCCAGTCTATGTACATGCAGTACAGTAGCTATATATTACATAATATGCTATAGGCACCAGGCCGCACCAGGCGCGTATGTGATGGCTTATGGTTCGTACTTCTCTAATTAAAAAAAGGCTTGAGTGGCAGCAGAAGGAACTGTGATGAGCTGATACTTTAGTTTTGACTTTGCTTCAATTTGTTGTCAGATATATAGTAAAATTTCACAATAATTATTTTAATAAAATGATCTACTTGCATTTAAATATCCAATACCGTAATTCCAATAAAGCATAATGATATTATCATCGGCGGGAAATACTGGACACTGACACATACACCTTCCATACAGAATATCAGACCAAACCGTTTCTGGTTGAATTTTAGAATAGCAAGCGAAGATATACCGTATTCTCCTAAGTTTACCGGTTTTATTCTCTTATCTATTTTTGCTTATTCCCTGTCCCGCCGCCTTATTGTCTAACTTGAATGAGAATGAAATGTCACTTCATTCTCATTCCCATTGATAGTTCCAGCCAATAGGATTGCAGGGTTTCGCCCAGAATGGGATTCAAAAGTCAAAATGAAGCCCATTCCCATTCTCCGTAGAGATAGACAATAAGGCCGCCGGTTTTCACGGCAGCCGCAGGAGTAGAAACGAAAGTGACATTACAACAGGACCACAAGGGGATGAAAATAAGCACGGTAATGGAGTATAAGTCACGCTAATATCCGTTACACAAAGCAAATTCGCGTTTCTTTTGCGATTTGAAAGTCGCTCATTTTCTCCTTGTATTTCCGATTTTTTAATGTGAAATTAACTATTTTACCGCGCATGTTATGTAGGCAATGGTAGCTATTTGTTTGTGACAAAACTAAACTAACAAACTGATTTTTTTTTTAAATTACCGCATTTGTTATTCTGTTCTTACTAAAATCCAAATGCATATAACGCTTGACAATAATAGCCCTTAAATTTGACATATCTGTGCTGTGGTATGTTTACGCAGATAATCGTTTTGTAACTTCGTACTCTCTAAAACAATCTAAAACTACCTACAATTGAATAGAATAATAATATTTTATGAACAAGTGTGGATTTAACCCGTAGACTCACAAGTCAATATTTGGCCAATAACACAATCGATTTCTCAGAAATTGTACCACTTCTCTAGAAATCGCGACATGTATAGTTAAGAAAAAAAAATAATAAGAACTACAATTGCTTCAAAGAAATTTGGTTTAGTGTTCTGCAGAAGGGAATTGCTACCATTGTCGAGTTACTGAATTATTATCTCGAGTTGACGTGGCCTTATGCTGTCAAGTGCGGATGTTGGAGCTAAAGGCATTTGTTTCGACCTAATCCAGAGCTTTGCCTGTGTCTGAGAATAACATTTTCGAGGAGCAGTCAGACTCAGAGTCAGATACCTAAAGTGATTTGTCTTTCAAATTTTAAGAATCAGTTTGCGTTAATTAAAACATAGTTTGCTAAACGGCAATGTTTCTTATTTGCTCCGGTGATACTTTTTACAAACACGCACAGAGTTTTCAGCTTGTTTGCGATCTTTACTTCTTTTCGCCTGTTTGTGAGGATTAATATTAATTCAATCGCCTAGTTCGTATCTCAGCCAGTTGCGAAATTTTCGTGTCTACGCAATAACATTAATATGGTCGTGAAAGACGCTTCGCTTCGGCCGCGTACGAAACTGGAGCGACTTATGTGGAAAAAATGTTCTTATTTTTTTAAAACTGCATATTATACTGCATTCGAATCATTATAAAGGATAAAACAAAACACTATCGGTATTACGTTCATTAGAAGTAAGTTTAAATTCGTATTCCATTTTCCTCCGCTCGCTCTCATGCATTGGTCCTACGTAAAAAAGTTTTCTGTGATACAAGCAAAACCACAGCTGTTACCAAGTTTTGTTTCGTAGCGAGAAGCGATTTTTTTATCAAAATACTTGTAATGTACGGGGTTCATCTCTGAGGAGTTGGTTGCAAATGCGAGTTCTGAACTGTTGAGAGATGTGTTTATTTGTCAGCCCCTATTGTTACATTGGATGATTTTCGTACTGAAGTATTATTGTTGTTTCCCTGTCTGCTTATTTTTTCAACATTTTACCGTATCCTGTATAAACTTTCTCGCTAAAGGACCAATCAAAGCTTTCCACATAAACTGGCAAATATCCGCTGATTGCTTATCTTCAGCTATTTTTATAATTGGTTAGTTGGTTAGTGTTTGACCTCATTTAATGGTCAGTGATGATTCAGTGGAAGATCGAGCTAGACCTAGTACCTAGTAGGCTTACTCTCATTGCCGGAGTACCGGAACACACCGCTTGGTGCTTCGTTACAAGTATTTTTTTTATTTTTTATTATAATTTTTTTTTTTTTTAAGTACTTCAGGATGGCAGCTAGCCAGGTGGTCACCGGAATGTTCCCTACCTATATGCTGTAGATTTAATATCGATGTGACCTTAACTAAAAGCGTAAAAGCGTTAGGTAGTAATCGATCCGGAGACCGCCTGATTGACAATGGACCCTGAGTACGACCTTGAGATATCGCTTCATTATGATAAACTTATTGTTCTATGCTATGATATGTCAAAAATGGGATCCAATACGCTACCAAAATAACGATAGCCAATTATTAGCAGCAAAGTTCAGAATTCCCATCTCTCGCAGAGGTTAAAAGAAGCAAAACACTTGTATATAAAAATACCAGCTTATAACTATGAAATGGCCACTTGGGCCTGATAGTTTCATTGATCGCCAGTTGAGCCGCTGCGGGACCATACCAAACGATTTTCCTTGTTTCCTGCCTATAAAATACAGCCATGGTTCGGTACCGCAAGAATTGTTCTGATTATATTATGAATACAAAAAGTTTTAGATGCTTTATTTCGAATGAAACACGCTTTTAAGTAGATACTCGTCATTCTGAGCCTAGAGCTTTCCCCGCCCGGGGGCAAGTGAGTTTTTACGAGAAGTCTACTAGGGGTTTCAAGAGACGCGGCCAATGAGCGCCTGCTATGAACATTTACTACAATACAAAATGTGCAATAAACTGAGAGATGCCAAGATGACAAGATGCAATATACTGCAAGAAATCTGTATAGTGAATCTGGACGAATGAATGAATCTGAAAGTGAAGGATATCACTCATGTATAAATGTTTTTATTTTGCGAAACGCCTTTCCAGGCGGTTGTTGGGTCCGTCGACAGACGTCGATCGGCCGCTCGGTAAACCTAGGTTTTTACTGGCGGAATTAACGCACTTGCCTACCCAACCTAGCTAACCCTTCAAGTAACCAAGTACGGATGGCCGTCTCTACCCTGAAAACAGAACTAATAATGTAACCCACATATTTTTTTAATATTATTTTGAAGGTAACTAACGCGATACGCATAGTCGAGTATCTCGAACGTTTTCGTGACCTTTCGGGCCACTTTTTCCTAAAGCGTTCGCGCACCCGGCTTCGTCCGCGCTTGTAACGTAAGTTATATCATCAAAAAAATTTCTTTCAAGCAAGTTAACGTTTATTTATTGAATATAATCGACATCCATGAAAAAAAGAAAAAAACAACGATACACTTTTTGTAGCTTTCGTGAAACGAAAGTTTATACTGTATACGAGTAGTTTATTTTGTGTTGTGGTAATTTTATGTTTTCCTCATTCGGGAGATGTTTGTATAATTTTGGCGCCATTTGGATATAATGCTGATACACATTCATGGTTGGATTTGAAACTACGATGATCATATCAACGGCCTTCACTATGAGCTATCATCTGTCCAATGAGAACCTTAAAACGTGATAAGATCGTTTATTACATCTGTCACTAAATAGCAGTAATTTACATTTAGATGATAAGAGATAACTTCATTATTGCGTGTTCTCCAAGAAAATGTTATATTTTTACAAGATATAATATTTATTATTATTCGCCTGACAAGCCCACTGTGAAGAGGACAAGAGGATCCTAATAAGACAGAACCATCTCAAATGTATTCAGATTCTACGTAGATGTAAAGTAAACATAACACGTCTACCACGTAAGCACTAGGTTATATGAACAGGGTAATATAACTAAATTATGAATGTTGTTTGCGTTGAAAGGTCTTTTTGAACTAGGCCCTAGGCGAGTCTAGCTTAGGGATTCAGAAATTATGACTTAAGTTTGCAGTTTATTTCCTCGTGGGATGGATTGAGGATGCTTTTAGAATATTAAGGAATAGAGAGTGTACTCGTAATTTGAAGAAGAAAGACGAGAGGTGCAACTTAACACAGAACATAGAACTACGATGCCGAGGA
Organism: Selenia dentaria; assembly: GCA_917880725.1. Taxonomy (NCBI): domain Eukaryota; kingdom Metazoa; phylum Arthropoda; class Insecta; order Lepidoptera; family Geometridae; genus Selenia; species Selenia dentaria. Next base: position 29,795,481 of record OU862885.1, on the reverse strand, counting down.
TGTGTCAATTCGATAACGTTGGTATGATATAATTTATTTGCATAATGTGTAATCACTGATGCTTAATGTACGGTAAATTTAAATTCCGATAGCATAGTGGCTAACAGTTGTGGCACACGAATGACTAATCACTGATGTAAGAAATAGTAGATTATGCACCAAGGGAGTAAAGCAGGGTCTTACGTCATGGGCGGTATATTGAACCCTGAGTGTAACGGGGACTCTTGGGTTAATTGCAATTGCATGTTAAAATAGCAGTTATATAGTTAAAAGTAAAATACATTAACAGTTAATATTCATATTGGACACATTTATACCGTTATAGAGGGACAGAGTTATATTTTTGGAAGGAACATTTTATGAAAAGCACTGTTCTAGACTTTCGCGGTTGTTAACTAAGTTATAATTAGTACTCACGAGATGTAGACCACGATTTAGTTGCTTTTGGAGCTCCCGAAATTTCGGTACAATTACATGCACCACGTTGGAAATAATAATATATTTTAATTTCAATATATACGAATAGTATTATCTATGACTAATTCAACTATGACCTTGAATCCGCAGAGGGGCCGTGTGTAACCCATAGCAACCGGCGCACAACAATCATGCGTTCGTTTAGCAATAAGTGCATTCATTGGTGGCGTTGCTATTGTTGTATTCTTTTGTTAATGCGTTCGTCAAGCTCAGTTTTGGTGGAAAAAATAACTCTTATTTAGCTTTTCAAACACTGAACAAAAAAGCCATAAACGACATTTTCAACCATAGATTCCCAATTCGAACGCCCTTGTAAGCATTTTAAGCGTTATTTTCGCCAACTTAGGGCTAAACGAACGCACTACTTATAGTTAAACCTTTTCGCGCATTTTTTTTTTTCTGTATGCTGTCTCCGTACTAAGAGTATTCCTACAATTAACGTAACAAATCCAAATCACTTAACTCCCCAGGGAGTTTCATACAACTTTACAGCTCCGCGTATGTAATGCCTTACTTTACGTAGAGATTGCGTGACATGTAATAGAACATTTTCGAGCAGGTGGTATGAAAAGAAATATAATACTACTCTATGCTAAATCTCTGGACATGTAACGTTGTGCCAATCGTTTGACTTATCCAACAATCAACACGTTCTGCAAATTGTTCACATTCAGTTTGATACTAAAATGAATACACTACTTCTAAATAAATCGAGCCAAGATTTTTGATTCCATGTCAGATAAATAATCAATCACATAGTAACCAAATCCCTTGCCGCTCCGTTTTCCTATCCTATACAATGTAACACATCCATTTCATAACACAGATAGCACTTTAACCATATACCCGAACAGTACTGTTAAGTTACCCGAACCGAACAATACTTGCAAATAAAAACACATAAAAAGGAAACTTATTCTAAGCCGGAACAAACTCGTCACTCACTCGTCACGTGGGCAATTTACGCCGTGTTTTAAGACGTGTGTTTTATAGTGCAAAGGCAGCAAACACTTTTCATCAGGCCTATCCGAGGCACCTTACTTGCAAATGCAAAAATATAAAAAAGGTAAGCGTACTCCAGCGGTACTTGCTTGAATAAAAATACGATTTTCGCGGCCTCATTGTCCGTGAGTTTATTCTCTACATAATTCGCAGTTTACTGTCCAGGGTGGGTGAGCCCAGGAATTACATTAGAAAAACCCACAAAAGGAGCGCGTATCCTGCTCGGGAGGCTAATAAACAAGTTACGAGCAGGCGGTAGATCTCCCGTATATGTAAACGGCTCATGACTAAACTGATTAGAAACCTCTTTTGAATCACTGGAGTAATTTATCTAATGTGAATCTTGTTGTAAAGCTATAAAAGAAGAATTCAAATCAGCGTATAACGGTTCAGCGCAGGTAGCTGACTCTAAACTTGAATTTAAAGAGCCGAAGGTGGATGAAAGCTAATTTCTTATGAACCATTTTACTACAATTATATTTTTATTATTATATCTTTGTTTAATTTACGTCTTAAAAACGATTAGCAACAAACCGAAATCATCCAATAAGTTGTTAGTGAAGTGTGCAAATCAAAGGCAACAAACGCGTAATTCTACATGTTTACGTTCCTTTCAGATATCAAACCCTATGTAATTTAAGAATTTCCCTTTTACCATTTTCCTGATAAAAGCGATGTGAATCATTGCGTCACTATTTGAGGCAAAAGTATAATATAGGTGGAAAGCCTTCTTCCGCTTGCTGCAATGACCTTATTTCCGAAGTGATGCGGGCAGTATTAAAAATGGTCAACAAAATTTATTCCAACGTTTTCTGCAGATGTATGTAGCTTTACGTGTCGCGACTGATTTTAGAAATATAAAATAATAAGCACAGACAAATAAGTTGCAGACAAACTGCAGGACTATCTGGCCTCGTAGGTGAAAGTATTCTGTGTGTATATTTTTTGTTCCCCCTTTTTAGTGACCCTTGACACGGGATAGATTGTTATATACCGCCAATAAGGACATCATCAAGATAGGTTCAAACACCTTCAGTTACTGGAATGTAACTTTAAAACCGCTTGACCGAATGAATGAAACTTAAACGTGATCACACGGGAAACGCTAGCTTTAAAATAAGCATCAAAATCCATTCACCCAGTCGAAAGATCTAAGGCAACATATATAAAATATTATAAAAATACAAATTGAGAACCTCCTCCTTTTTGAAGTCGGTTAAAGAGATCAGTAACAAACACATAAACGCATCAAAGCACACATACTTCCGTATTTATGTTTTTATATATTTGTGTAATAAGAATGTGTTTTTTACAATCGTAGGGGCTTTTTTACTATATGATTTATATACCACTAAAACGGCTGGCACGGGGGCCATGGCATCAGACGCGGATTCTAGAAAGACGTGCGTTCCAATCACGCCCGAGGATGTCTAATTGTTCTCCTTAAAATTACAAAATCATAGAAACACAAAATAAAGATATTTTCTCACTGCATTCGATAGTATTGACTTTTTGATAAAAATTTCAAAATAGTTAAGTCATTTTTTTTCAACAAACACCAAGTTAAACTAAGAACTGGGGTTCAGCGGCTGTAATAGAGACCATATTTATCCTTCAGAAACGTGCTATTAGAGCTATATACGAAATGGGGCCCCGTGAATCTTTGAGAGATTTATTTAAAGAAATCAATATATTAATGTTGCCTTCCTTATATGTATTTGAAAATATAATGTATGTTCGTAAAAAAATACATAAATATAAGTTAAATAGTGATCACCACACTTTTAATACCAGAAATACAAATAGGATAGCTGTACCTAGTTTTAGACTTGCGAAGACTAATAAGTAATTCCTAGGAAATTGTGTGCGTTTTTACAATAAAATCCCAAAGCACATAACTGAGCTCACAGAGGGCAAATTCAAGTTGACTGTAAAAAACGTTTTAATAAAAAAGCTTACTATAAAGTTCGACATTATAAAGAAGATAAAGATGCTTGGAATACTCCACTTCTGGCAAGCTGTCTCTCTGCCACCCATAAAATGTAATATTTGTAGTACCTAAGTAGAAACATTGTAAATATCTATATAAAAAGAATGGCCCCGAGTTTCTTGCCGCTTCTTCTCGGTGGGCTCTATATATTTTGGAAAGCGGCGGTAGAGTCTTTGAAGTACATTATAATGAAAAGTTGACGTTCATAAGTGCGTCTTTGATGCCTAAATTGAATAAATGATTTTGACTTTTGACTTTGACTTTGACTTTGAACTAAACTAATATATTAATTTTTTGTCATGTAAATGAAGTATGTTTATTTTAAACTATTTAAGTCACTTGTTTCATTCAATTCACAAAAGCATCCCCGTTATAAAACTTTGTTTAAAACTCGCAGTAGATCTATTAAGTCATTGAGCGAAAAAAGCGAAATAAGCGCATTTACCTACAAAAAGGATAGAAGTGATTATCCTGAGCAGCTCTCGGTTTCCAGTTTATAAAGGAAAGCGCAATAAAACTGAAATCCGCTAATGGACGCAGTCGGTTTCTTTGCCCGTGGGGCCATTGAGTTAGCTTTTAATAACGCATAACAGATCCCACAGATACAATTATTAACTTAACTGCATTTTATTCAGATATCTACAACCTTCCTGGTCTTAATCTGCTGAACCCCTTTGGCCAATCTAATGATTCGACCGCGTCTTCACAAGCGTGGTTTCGCGTGTGATTGTTTTTTTTTGCGTGGAATCCTAATTGTTTTTATAAAATAAAAGTAACTTATAACTTATACCTTTATAGCATCAGTACTATGTTTTAGTGAAGTCCTATCGAAATCGGTTCATCCATTTCGGAGATTAAACGGAACAAGTACAATTTGAAAAATGTAATACCGACTTCCATTCTATTCAGTTATTGGAGTGTAACTCAAAAACTACTGGACCGAATTTGATAAAATGAGATGGGACCACACGGAAAGCACCAGCTTTCAAACAAAAAAATAATTTTGAGAATCGGTTCTCTCTATCAAAAGTTATGAGGTAACAAACAGAAAAAAAACAGTCGAATTGAGTAGATAGAAAAGATAAAAAAGCAATTTATTGGGACAGCACTAGCTCGACCTCATCCCTACAGATTTACAGTCTGTGGCCCCCTTCTCGTCCTATTTTCTTTGGAGTAATGGCTGTAGTGGTAATGTGCTCAAATATATTATGTTTAAAACACTGTAAAACTATAATAAAACACCATACTTTATATTCAGAACTGTTTAATAATCATAATAACAAATGCATACTACCACCAAGCCTAACGCAATTCTTAAACCGTTTCGTTATAGGTATGGTATATAGCTTACCAATAAGCCGATATGACATTACAAATAGACACGTTAATTTTATTCATTTGTACAGATTTACACAAACTATGAGCGGCGTCAAGAAACTAAACTTACTAATAGAAATAGAGAGAAAGAGAATACTGAGCTACCAAATGAAAAGACCGAAGAAACCGGAAAGAAAGAAAACAGGCGGTTTTATTCTAAACTAGCTGCGCTCCGCGGTTTCACCTACGTGGTGACGGATGATAATGATTATGAATCAAATATATCGCATGTTACTCAGGCATAATTAGCTTTCTTTTCTTGAATCGGTTAAGTAGTTTTTGCGTTTATCTATTACAAACAAACAAGCAATCAAATCTTCCCTATTCATTATTAGAGTAGATAAGGATTAATAACAAGGCACGAGTAATGTGGCTTAGTTTGTACCGGTGCTACTGTTGCATATTTTATCATGGAAAAGTAGTTATTGTGACATAACTGTAATTGTTCGACATATGGCAGTGCAGACTTTTTTTGTAGACGTGATGTCTTATTTAAAACTGTAGTACATCAATTTGCACAATTGTCAAGAGTTTCCGCAGCGTACGTGATATAGGGATTATTTGGCGTTACTATTAAGAGTACATATTTTAACATGGAATGTAGTTATTGAGACATAACTGTAATAGTTAGAGATATATTGCAATGTTTTGCTCTATCAAGTTGTAGTACATCAATTTGCACTATTGTCAAGAGTTTCCGCAGCGTACGTGATATAGGGATTATTTGGCGTTACTATTAAGAGTACATATTTTAACATGGAATGTAGTTATTGAGACATAACTGTAATAGTTAGAGATATATTGCAATGTTTTGCTCTATCAAGTTGTAGTACATCAATTTGCACTATTGTCAAGAGTTTCCGCAGCGTACGTGATATAGGGATTATTTGGCGTTACTATTAAGAGTACATATTTTAACATGGAATGTAGTTATTGAGACATAACTGTAATAGTTAGAGATATATTGCAATGTTTTGCTCTATCAAGTTGTAGTACATCAATTTGCACTATTGTCAAGAGTTTCCGCAGCGTACGTGATATAGGGATTATTTGGCGTTACTATTAAGAGTACATATTTTAACATGGAATGTAGTTATTGAGACATAACTGTAATAGTTAGAGATATATTGCAATGTTTTGCTCTATCAAGTTGTAGTACATCAATTTGCACTATTGTCAAGAGTTTCCGCAGCGTACGTGATATAGGGATTATTTGGCGTTACTATTAAGAGTACATATTTTAACATGGAATGTAGTTATTGAGACATAACTGTAATAGTTAGAGATATATTGCAATGTTTTGCTCTATCAAGTTGTAGTACATAACTTTGCGCTATTGTCAATAGTTTCCGCAGTGTACGTGATATTAGGTTTTTTTTAACTAAGTTGAAACTTTCGAAAGTATTGCGCATTTTAATGTTATTTTGACGGTTTAACTTGCACCGCGGTCGCCAGTACTAGCGCGAACGCAGCCGGGTGCGTAAGTACTCTATGAAGTGTCCCGGAAGGTCAAGAAACCGGTCGAGATGCTTGACTATACCTACCATGTAAGTTAAACCGTCAAAATAACATTAAAAAGGTATTTTGGGTATTTTTTCACATCTTGGGTTACCGATGTTTTCATACGGATCCCTTACTTTTTTGTAAATATTATTAGCCTATGTTCATCAGGGATAATGTAGGATTCTGATGGTGTCTCTATCGCTGTCGGGTCAACGCTGAGGTATCTTGGCGTTGTACTTGACAGCAGATGGAGAGGGCCCATCTTCAGCAGCTGACCCCCAGACTCGTGGGTACGGCTGCTGCACTGGGCCGCTTGCTTCCCAATCTCGGAGGAGGAGGAGGTAGCTGCCGCCACCTTTATATGGCGGTAGTGCGATCTATGGCCCTCTGTGGCGCCCCCATATGGGCAGGGTCTTTAAACTCGCAGGAGACCGCCCTGCTCTATAAGGCCCAGAGGGCCATGGCGTTGGCAGTGAGAGTGTGCAGGGGCTATCGCACACTCTCGCACGAGGTGGCTTGTGTTCTCGCCGGGTCCCTTCCATGGAATCTGGAGGCGGAGGTCCTGTCTTCGATCTTTTGGCGCAGAACGTGGGCGCGACAGGAGGGTCTCCACCCTGCCCCTCGAGAATGTGGGCAGTGGCGAACGGACGCCAAGAAGGCCGCCTTGGCATCCTGGAGCAGGCGCTTGGGCGTCAGTCCGCGGAGGGGAGTTGGAGCAACCCGGTTCCTCGAAGCAGTACGGCCAATATTTAAAGAGTGGGTCCATCGAGGGCATGGATCGCTTACCTTCAGGATGACACAGGTCCTCACGGGGCACAGATGCTTCGGGAGGTACCTGTGCAACGTTGCCCGGAGGGAAGCGACTCCAGTGTGCCACCAGTGTGGCTGCGCGGAAGAAACCGCACAGCACGTGTTGGAAGATTGCCAAGGGGCTGCCGCGGCACGGCAATCTCTAGTTGCAGTAGTGGGGGCGGACCTCTCTTTGTCTACCATCTTAACCAAGATGGTTGGCGATGAGAGGTCGTGGGAGGCGATGGTCTCTTTCTGCGAGGTCGTGATGTTGCAGAGAGAGGCCGAGGAGCGAGAAAGAGAGAGAGATCCCCACTCTCTCCCGCTCCGGAGAGGCGAGCCGATCGGGCTCGCACTCCGTCTCCACTCAGAGGACCTGGGGCGTTGGCTTTGGGGATGGCCGGTGCCCCCAATTACGGCTAAGTCCTTTCGAGGTGTGGATGGCCCGCGTGTTCCAGGGCATCCCACGAGATGGTAACGGGGAGGGCTCTCTACACCCTCCTCAGAGGCTGGGCCTGCCTAGGTGGGTAGCGACGTCGGTGGGGGCTGTGGCTGAATAACGCAAGTGGTCCTACGCCCCCCGCCAATAGTCGATGAGGATGGAACACCGCAGAGTTTTGGTGGGTATGCCGCCCTTCTGGCGTAGACTCCCATACGCGCGCCAGCTCTCCCCGGAGCTGGTGATCAGAGTCTAAAATCTTTCTCTGCAAAAAAAAAAAAGGATTCTGATGGTGAAAGATTGTTCCAATTCGGTCCAGTTGTTTCGGAGCCTCATCAATCCAATCAAAAAACAAACAAATCTTTCCTCTTTATAATATTAGTGTAGATTGTGTAAAAGTGTAGATGTAGATAATATTAGTTTTGCGTAAGCTTGTATGTACCTGTGGGGCTCTAGCATGAAAATTTTCATAAACGTAAAGTAATTGTATAGTTTACGTATACATAACAAACTATGTTATCTGTGCCCAAGTTGTACTAGATAACTCATAGTTTGTACTGTATACCTCAACGCTACGAATACCTTACACTTACGCAAATTTCCTTACTACGCCCCAGAAGCGATAAGCCTTGAAGATGTCTATCATATACAATGGTGTTTTTCTATACGTCTGGTCTGCTAACAGTCGGTTCGGTCTGCTAACAGGGATGTTGAAATTAAATGTTGTGATTTCAGAGCACACCGAAATATATCACATATAGAAAACACATAGACTACCAACATTGCACCGGTTCAAGATTCTAAAGCCTAGCTTAAACCTTCGCCTAACTATGTGTCAATTCTAGCCAGTAATAAAAAACATAAATATTTTCTGTATTTATATACAAAGAATGTTAAATAATTATAATTTAATTAAAATATGTTATACTAATTAAATTCTAAGGACCGAATTGCTTAAGTATGAACAAATAAATGCTTATTTTATAGCTCCAAACCTGGCTTTAAAAGGCCGTTTCACGTATCGTATATGTTACACCTCTAGGTAATTCATTACGTACTTTCCGATGCTGCGAAGGCCATTAATTATTTAAGCAGACCGTACAGAGAACGTATGACCTAGGGCAATGAGATTTAGCCCAGAATGCCTAAATTAGGACACTAAGCCAGATTCAGGCTTTAAGTTAAAAATGTACGACCGTCTGAAATAAATTCGTTTTCATCGTTTCTTTTATGAAGAATTTATTGAATATGTTTTTGTACTTTCTTTGCATATACACGTGGGATGACAGCCTCGCAAACTGAAATTATCATTTGGTACAAACTATTTTTTAATTTTAACGCTCTTAAGCCGACTTCAATGACAGTCTATACATAGATTTTAGTGTTCCGTACCTCTAAAGAGAAAAAGAACCCTTATAGAATTACTCTGTTGTCAGTCTGTAATTTTTCTCAGAATCGCGTAGAAGTATCATATTGAAAGTAATTTAAAATATGTAGTTTAATAACTATAAACTAATTTACTAATACGAACTTATTATTTGTGACGGGGATAATAACCTTGTCTACGGATCGAAAGACAAAGTTAAGATTATCCTTTAATTAGATACATACAAGTTTGTACTAAACCCTCGGGTAGTGAGTCCAACTCGCACTTGGCCGGTTTTTTATTCTCTCGTTTCCTTTTTCACCGTTTTGATTACTATATACTATATCGCCTTTTCATTCATATTACTAAATCGCCTTTTCATTCAAGTCATATACATCAATTTCAACATTCGGCCTTCCTGAGAATTTCGCGATGATACATGCAAATTGGGTGTTTACATATCCTGATTCTTTTGAATCAGAAAATTTAATTTGATGTGAAGATATGAAAATAAAAATAGAGGTATATTATTATGAAGTTATTGATTAGACTTGTACTTGAACTTTAACTCAATTTCCACTCTAAGCCCGGCTGTTGAAAGAAAAATGTATTCAATAAGTCCATTAGTAGGTAGATATACAGCAAACAGTGCATTCACCCCATCCAAAACATTCATGATAACAGGAGTCTCCAGGCAATTCCTTAAAGCCAGGGAATTATAATTAAAAACTAAATAATTCTGGTCTAGTTCGGAGTAATTAAAACCCCTTTGCGTCGCCAAAACATTCAACTTTAACTGTACCTGCTGTATAGAGTTATAAAAGGGATTTAGTGGGTAGTTTTAAGCGGATGCCGGTACAGGGGCATAGAAATGTCGTCACGATTCCTTATATTTTACTTCTATTTATATTAGCTAAATTATATTATATTAGGTGCGTTCGTTTAGCTTATGAGGGCATTGGTGGCGTTGTCATTGATGGCTCTTTTGTAAAAGCGTTCGTAAAGCACAAAAACATCATTTCTGCCACTTTTGCCACTTTTGCTCACACCCTAGTCGAACTCTCAACTGAGCATAAGACCTAAAATCGCATGATTATGCTGTCAAATACATAGCTGTCAAGAACGATCACAAATAACCATGCTCCGGACATGGGTCAAAAAGTGCATTCCCCTTTTTTAGCTTTCCGAACGCTGAACAAAAAGAGACATGAACGACATTTTCACCCAATTTGAACGCCCCTTGTGAGCGCTTTTAGCATTATTTTCGCTAAAAACGATCACAAATAGCATATTCGAATGCACTAATTGTGTGTACAAATAGTAGTATATAGCTGAGTCAATTTAGCAGCAGTAGAACAGTTTCTGAGTTCGCCCGGGGACCTTCAGCAGTTATTACTTGTGGTGTTATAACTGGTATATAATTTTGACTTATAGTTTATCACGTGTAACTTCATATATTCGGTATTTAAGCATGCTTTCCATTTTAATAAACACTGTCTTAATCTGAAATTTGTTGTTTCGATTCGTCTCATCAACCGTCCGTAATACTATTTATTTTATACAGCCGCAGTGCAGTTACTCGCTCGTGACGAAATGCATCTGTTCTGGGCAGACATTACCGCATAACACCAGGTGGGCCTTATACGTGTTCCGAAAGCTACATAACTTTTGCTAGCAGATAGCTGATGTTATCGGGAGTGGCACAGGCTACTTTTAGAATAATAATTAGGGTTCAACACAAAAATATATACCTATTTTTGTTTCCAAGTAATTTTGCGCGTGGGTAAAGCCGCAGGATCAGTTAATGATATATACACTCGAGAGCAATGAATCCGGGTCACTTAAAGAATGTTAAAAATCTCGGAAACTAAAAATGATAGGTTAATGCAATAAATTGTATTTAATAGACAATGTAATACTCCTTAAATGATAGTAAAAAAAATATGAGTCACCATACATTTTATTACCACAAAATTACATAAAGAAAAAAACTGCTGATCTCTCCTTAAAACAAAAATAGGAAACATGAAATTTTTGAACTTTATTACGATTTTCTTGAATTTTAATACTTCGTATTGCCTCCTCGTGCTTCCATTACTGCGTTTACGCGGTTTGGCATACTGTTCACCAAGTTCCTTAATATTCCCCAAAATCGTATTTTGGGGAATATTCCCATTTCTCATTCCCATTCCTCTGTGAGAGCAATTTTGAGCTCACGAAGCGTGATTGGGGGAGGGTTTCGTTGTTTTACGCATCTGCCTAGCTCGTCCCAAGCATGCTCGATCGGGTTGATATCCGGGCTGCGCGCTGGCCACTCCATACGAGTAATGTTCATTTCTTGAAGGTAGTCATTCACAATCCTACCTGTATGAGGTCGGGCATTGTCATGCATAAATATAGCATCCTTACCTAAATTGACCATAAATGAACCAACGTGATCATTGAGGATTTCTTCCACATATCTTTCGCTAGTTAAAGATCCGTTTTCTATGATCACCAGCTCTATGCGACTTTCAGAAGAAATTCCGGCCCACACAAGTACAGACCCACCACCGTAGGCTACTTTTTCTTCGATGCATGCTTGCTTGAATCTTTCCCCTGGTCTTCGATACACTCTGTGTCTTCCATCGTGCTTGTAGAGCATAAATTTTGATTCGTCGGAGAACATAACTTTTGACCAATCTTCAATACTCCAATTTACGTGGCTCTGGGCATATCTTAGTCTTGAAATACGATGCCCACGCTCCAGTTTAGGGCCGTTTGCAGGTCTAAGGGGTTTTAAGTTAGATTCAGCAAGCCGACGTCTTACTGTCCATGCACTTGGGTTACTTCCTCCGAGGCGTCGAAACTGATTTGTGAGTTCAGTTCCTGTGAGAAAGCGATTTCGAAGCATGGTGTTCACCAAGTATCGGTCTTCTTGTGCTGTGGTACACCTGGTTCTGCCCGTTCCTGGTCTGCGTAGGTTAGAACCAGTTTCTTCGTAACGTCGGAGAACTCTTTGTACTGTTGACAGCGACACACCGACAGTCCTGGCTGTATCGCGCTGACTCCGGCCGGTTTCCAGCATTGTAAGTATTCTGGTGCATTCTTCAGGCGTAAGCGACATAATTTCAGCTTGAATAATGAATATAGAGCACTATCAACATGGTTTATGTACCCACATAAATGACAGATTACAAACAAAAGCAAAACCAAATGCTGTAATTTCGTAGTTCCATCTTCGAAAGTGGCCCTTTTTCAAATTGGATTTTTTATGATATAACTTTACAATAACTAAGAAGTTTTAATACCTTCATTTAAGGAGTATTACATTGTCTATTAAATACAATTTATTGCATTAACCTAGCATTTTTAGTTTCCGAGATTTTTAGGATTCTTTAAGTGACCCGGATTCATTGCTCTCGAGTTTTAGGAAGCCGTGTGTTCGTCATCAACAAACCTTCGAATAACTTCACCCGCTGTCCGTTCGGGGTGCTTTCCAGATTTCGCAGTAGGGGAACTAGATGGTAGAAAGCCACAAAGGTTCTTCTTATACGCTTGTCGTTTATAATGCTCACTTCTTCCCAGTCCAACGTTTTTCAACATATTTTGCAAATTTAGAGAGCAAAATGATATCCTCCGACTTTATTTGAACCTGCATGTTCTGACTAGCAAAGCAAAACGGCATGACCGCTACGCCACTGAGGAACCAGTCCGAGGAACGAGGTATCTTGTTTATCTCTTTAGTCATTATAGACTTCTGGTATGGGGACGGTCGTGTATACCTTTAAGGGTACTAGTAAATAGCTTCGAAGATATGACGTCTGCCTATTAAATTAGGTTTATCTATTAATTCTGTACTATACTTTAACACTTATTAATAGCAAACTATTTTTATAGAATTACTACGTTCGCTTTGTTATGTAATTATCAAAGCGAACGAAATTAAAAAAATCAGTATTTTTCTAAGACCCTCAACCATTCCCCTTCTATATACTTTTCACATTCATGTTTTTGCAATGTTTTGTTTTGGCGTAATAGTCATCTAAAGAAGAATATTACAATCCCTTCACTTACCCTATGGGTAGTTCTTCAAAATTTCATTCTTCGACTGATTCATCTGGCCAAAATTTTCTTTCAATTTCAGCTCTGTCACACATGTTCATTTGAAAAAAGGTATACCGAAGAACATATTTTCAAAACATCTACGTTCAAATATTTTTTGCCCAGATGAATCAGAATTTGTCCAGATGAATCATAATCCGAAATAAAAATATAAAACTTTCTGTAATTAGGCTCTGTATTAAGAAAATAATCATATTATAACTATTGCAATAATTTGCGTATATGAAAACAATTATCAGTAATCATAACGCGGAAAGAAATCTGATAAATTTAATCTAATAAAAAATCCTAATAAAAATTTATGAAAATCTAAAACAGTACATAATTATTCTTACATTACCTGGGCAAGCGAGAATATTGTAATATAACAGAAATTTAAACTACTGCTAATATTTGTAATTCTGTTAGGTCGTATTTAAAAGTTAGTATTATTGCAATATTTTATTCTCTCTGTTTAATTTTTTATCCGTGTACAACAAACGAGTCCTGTTTATTATGCTACCTAATGACTTAGCTTATAAGCTTTGACATCAGTCTTGGATAAGTAATCTTAATTATGAACTAGAATAAAAAATCACATTAGTGTGTTTATTACTAACAATAAAGTAACAAACATGAAATCAAGTATAATTAAATTGAATCTCTGATATGAATCTTCCTTAACTATCAAAGAAATATTATTATTCTAAGCATTGTTAACTAAGAAGTAATGAAGTCAAAGTTAAGTACTAAAATAAATATTTCCTTAACTTTTTCCAAGGGATCGAGCTGCTTTCCATGTCATCCTCAAAACATTTTTCCTAGCTATTATTTGCTGTTTGGGTGTCAAGTTCTGAACTGATACGATTTTACATTCTCTCTTTCTTTTTAAATATATTTCTTTCATTTTTAATTTCCACAGAGCGTCTGGATCTTTTCTTATATTTTCCATCCTTTTGCGTTCTACGAGTATCTTTTTCTCCTTCTTTTTTTTAAATAGTTTGTGGCATTGCACATTGTTGTGAACTGCAATAGTAAAATAACAGACATTTGATAGAGGTTTTAACTTATAATAAAACAGGTTAATATTATTGTTAAGAAGGAAGATGAATGTCAAAGATGGCAAATAAACTATTAATGATTTTAATTTTATTACATTATTGTTAGTAATTAATGCAGTAATGGGAATGTTATTTCGAAAATACTTAATAACTTTGTATTTAGAAAATACTTAATAGTTATTATTTCTTGACTAAGACTAAGACATATCGAAAGTGTCATATGTAGAATAAGTTTATGTTTCCCCCGCGCGGGAGTCAGACTCTCACTATGATTACCCGACCAAGTACGGTCGAGCGCAGCTTACGCCACATTAATCAGTATTTTATGCCGGACACTTCTTATTTACTTATTTATAATTTTACTAAGGTAGTAATAACTCAAAGATTATTTTCATAAAAGGGCAATTCATTTCTTTTCGATATAAATATAATATATATTTATTTATCCAAGGGAAAATGCAACATCGACAATTTCCGGAAAATGGCAAGCGGACGCGTTATATGAATCAGAAGAACAAACTTCATATATTTTTAATTTATACCTAGACTGCAATTATTTGAAAAATATCACGTGTCCCAGTTATGGTTAAAGCTAAACTGTATAACAAAAAAAAACTAAACAACGTTTTTTTAGTTCCTTTTCGAAATATACCCATAGAAATCGAAAATGTTGTGAAGAACTACCCTTATCCACTCTTGTTAGCGCTAGTATCATATATTTCGAATTTAATTAATTATATTTACACAATCATACCCCCGTGTCACATGGACACACATACACAGCCCCTCAAGCAAGAGCCAAGACCAACATTTTTCGTCATAACACAAATCTTTACCCCAGCCAGGGATCGAACCTGAGACCTTACGCTTCAAAGACAGGATCTTTACCAACTGAACTGACGAAGCCGTCAGTATACAGCGGAATTTATATTTGCCATAAATTTTAATTTGGTATTGATTTTAATATAAATATGGTATAAAATGATTGACCAGTAATTTATTAAATGCTGCCTGCGTGTTGAAACACGCCATTGAAGATTAAGAGTAATAATATAAATATGGTATACTTCTGTAGATTTCTTGTAGCTTATTAGTTTTATTTGAAAATATCAACTAATATGTGTTTTTTTATCACGATATACACATAATAGTAGTTAATGCAACTGTCATATAATAGAGGGTATTAAAACATGAGTGCAGTTTTTTGAAGCGAGCTGCAGGCGAGTTTCAAAATAAGATTACACGAGTGCTTTAATACCTAATTATATGCAGTCGCATACACTACTTTATTTAATCTTATGACATTTTTGCTACTAAAGTTTTATCCAACAAAATATTACTCAAATTCGTATCTACGAAATAGTGCCAAAATGGAAAAAAGTCTTCTTCTTGTTTGTATGGCTTGTGCGGCGTAACCACAATTTTGCCAATATCAGTGGAAAAAGTCTGTTATTGGTCTATTGGCTCGGAACCAGCGCGTTGCGCGCGCAGCGCGCTTACCACAGATAATGTGTACTTAAATTGGATTGAAACCTCCTTAGTCGGGACACATTGTACTTTAATAATTAAAAAAAATGTTTTAAAGCATTGTTTTGTTAGGAGAATAATCATCATCATCATCAGCCTGTAGCAGTCCACTGCTGGACATAGGCCTCTCCAATTGCACGCCACTTAGGTCTATCTTGGGCTTCTCGCATCTAGTTTTTGCCAGCCGTCTTGCGCAGATCGTCACTCCACCGTGCCTCAGGACGTCCTACATTACGTTTGCCGAGACGCGGTCTCCACTCTAGAACTCGTTTACCCCAACGGTTGTCGGTTTTACGGCTAATATGGCCAGCCCACTGCCACTTCAGCTTGCTGATCCGGTAGGCTATGTCGATGACCTTGGTTCTCTGACGGATCACTTCATTTCTGATGCGATCCCTCAGAGAAACACCGAGCATAGCCCTTTCCATAGCCCGCTGAGCGACCTTGAGCTTGTGGACCATTCGAGCCGTCAGTGTCCACGTTTCGGCTCCGTATGTCAGTTGTTTGTGGTGGCCTCCCGTAGCCCGGAGATTCTTAGCACCCCTCGCCCCGCCGTTGCCATGGTCGCCACCATGACCAGGAATAGCAGGGCCGCCGGGAACTAGGGGCCGTGGCTTTTTGTTGTCCTGCATTGGAGGAGTTTGCCCGTAATCGCCACGCTGGGCAGGCGGGTTGGCGATCGCAGGGCGTAGCTTCTCGCACCGGTGACGCTGCTGCCCGTCACCGGCCTGTTGCATTTAGGGACGCCTGTTGGGATGGGTATACCGCCATCGGTCGGTTGTCAGAGCCTCGTTCGTCGATCAGCAGGATGCAACGCGTGCAGGTGAGGTTGACTTGGGTCAAAAGATGTTGGCTCGCCCCTTACATCCCTTAGGAGAATAATGCTTTAATTTAATTTTTTAATTTTCTTGAAGAAGTATGTAAATAAAATATGCCAATAGAGTAAGTCTGTATTTCATTTCATAGTTAGAATATTACCGAATGAGATTATATAAATGCTTTAATACTGTCTCGCTTGACGACCAGTGATGAAGCGGGCTAAGGTACACTAGGAATGCAAATTCTTTTTATCTACAGTTATACAGCTTTTATTCATCAGATAAAAATTTTGAGCGAGTCGTAGATTGCTTCGTATAGGTATCAGGTCTGTACAGTACACGATTATGAAATTTGCTACAGAAACATCAATATCTACATTATTTTGTTACATAAATGCATTATGTGTACGAGTATTTTAAACACGGTAAATATATGATCAAATAAAATAATAGTATACAATGTATGAGCCTAAAGGATATTTACACAACCGCTATACGGCATTACAAGTTATTAAAGTGCTATAAAACTCTTATTGTGTATTCAGTGCCAGCGACCTTCTCTGCCTAATTTCAAAGGCTCCCCACATTCGACAAACATATTAATATAAATTAAACACCATAGTTATCTTACTATATTTCGTAATTGAAAGCGTCAGGTTAACACGAAACGGCACTTCAGTAAAGCCTTCGGTGCTCAGATTAAACAGATTAGGAAAAATCTCATTAGGTAAGCGTCTTAGAATAATTCTGCCGCTGCGCCTTGGCGGCTTTAAGTCGGTAGCATTGTGGTAAGAGTGGAGGTTGTTCCTTTTATACCGTTTTTTTAACGTGATTTTGAACAATAGCCGGGTTGTGGTTTTTAATGCAATTAAGTGACCAGTCGTGCACCTTATGAAAACACTACGTTTACCCATGACAGTGACACTGAGCTTCGAAGTGTCGTTCTACGAGGCACTGTACTATGCTCGTCACCCCGAGACATTTATTTTTCAGTCTTTTTCGCCCAGTTATCATAATCAAGTGCTTTCATCATAATCATCATAATCAGACCCTTTTGTTCCCACTGCTGGGACTCGAGCCTTCCTCTCAGAGAGAGGAGTTAAGCCATAATTCACCACGCGGGCCTAGTACGGCTTGGTGGATAGGCTAGTAGCCAACCTATGTCGAAGTTTTCAGGCCCTTCAGGTGGCCTGAAAACTTCGACATGGGTTGGCCTTCGACATAGTCTAACGAGCGTTGCCCTAACAACCGGGACCGACGGCTTAACGTGCCCTCCGAAGCACGGAAGCGCTCAGTTGTATAATGCCGCTATAGCGGTCCCCCATCCAACTCCTGATGACAAAAAAAGGCCACGTACGGGCAACTAATAAAAAGTCAAATACCTGAGTGCAACCAGAGTGATATTACAGTAGATTTTGAAGTTCCAGCTATATTAGCAAATCCTAAGCAACTTCTCAAATGTACATAACAGGTTGTTACTTCCAGTTCAATCGCAGTCTCTGGGGTAAAGACGTCGCTAGGTGTATGCAAAACACACTTGGGCAAAGTCCATGTAAATCTTTGTTGTACTGCTTCGTCTCACCTTCAATCACAGTTGATTGATGAAGGATGGCTCTATGTAATGGAAGAAGGTCCCGATAGCAAATGCGTCACGCAATTCAATGACTACTTCGTCAAAACTTAGTTGGAGAATTCACCACTTTCAAACACTTGGCGCACATTGCACTTGGAACAGGCATATAAAAAATATATATAAAAAATAGACCAAATGTTGCTCAACTTTTAGAGGGCTTAAGTAATTTCTTTTCGTCTTTGTTAAAAAATTCCACCGGCCTCAGAACTTCAAAGTGGTTACCTAAAACTATCGAAATGAAAAAAAAATAGACTATGCAATAAATCAAGTGCTCAACGGCCAAATCACGGTAGGGCATTGTTTAAAAAAACATAGATCATATTTTTTAATATAATGTAATAATGTAATATTATATCATTTACAAAACTAATTTAATGACATCAGATAAATATTTTTTAACATAATGTAATAATGTAATATTATATCATTTACAAAGCTAATTAAATGACATCAGATAAACAAATATTTACCTTGTTAACTTTAACTAGTTTTAAGTATTATTAATGTTAACTAAAACTGTAGACGACTGTAATTTTCAGTTTTACGTTTTAGAATAGAAATAATATTATATTTAGAATATTTATATATGTATTTTCTTATACGTGACTTTTAATCGAACGGCTGTGATTT
This sequence comes from Selenia dentaria, assembly GCA_917880725.1. Classification (NCBI taxonomy): domain Eukaryota; kingdom Metazoa; phylum Arthropoda; class Insecta; order Lepidoptera; family Geometridae; genus Selenia; species Selenia dentaria. Next base: position 29,776,786 of record OU862885.1, on the reverse strand, counting down.
TGACTAGTTTTAAGTTAATATTAATCAAAAGACTGATTTGTAGATACTTTAGTTTTATATGTTGATTATGAATGAACACAACCATTATATAACTGTGATTTTTGTTTGATTAATTATATTACTACTGTATGGTGATTTTAATAATATTGTGGTTTTAATTTGTTACTATAAATCAAACGACGGTGATTTTTTTAATATCATTAATATCATATCAGTATAAACAAGGTGTTTGCGCGGGTTACGCGAAATTTGCAAAAGTATACATTTAAATCAGGCTGATGCGGCGAGACAAGTGGACGACAATAGAACTGTACGGAAGTTGGAAAGAGAGAATCAGTTCTATATAAGGAAGGTGCACAATACCTTTATAGCTCGATGCTAGAGTTTATCAGTCCTTCCAATAGTTGCGATACATCCCACTTCACACAATTCACAAATTTTGAGTTTTTACACGAGAAGCTCGCAGGCGCGTCGGTATCGCACTTACTCCGAAAACATTTTCCTCACTTGCGTTCGGGCGCGCCACTTTCGCAGTTGTGTGACGTCGTCTCTTTCACACGTATGCAGAGGCGTATGTGCGGGAGTGGATATACAGGGATATAATTGCAACAACCTTAAGTTACGGTTTACGTAGAAATTGTCTTTGAATCAGCGCAACCACAAGGCTTGGAGTGTTATTTTTTCCCTTAAAGATTTTTGTTCACGAGTGTATAGAAAAATACTTTAGATTTAAGCTTTTATTTAAGTGGGATCAATTTACTAAGCAAAAATAATAAAAATAATTAATTAGTCAACTCATCCCGCGGGATAAGTTTGAAGTTGGATCAGCTGACTGAAGAGCCAGCAACCGTTGCTTAACTTGTTGATCGGTTAAGATCGCCAAGTCAAGCTCCACTGCGAGCGCTTCCGTGCTTTCATACCCTAACATAATGCTTGCGCACTTTTGCTTTGTGGCAGAATATTTAATTGGCTTTGCAGCCGGTATGCAAACCACTTTTAAAAGTGTACCTTCTATGATGAAATGGTAAAAGCCTTCGTCAAAACAAATAGTTTTCACACTACAACGTTAGTCCGCTTGCCGGTCTCGTCATATGATTTTTTTTTTCAAATATATATTATTATTAATTAAGTTATACTGCACAACTATCAAGTTATCAAAGGAGAAAATGATTTTAGATTATAAACTATATGATATTAAAAAGAAAGCATTTAATAACGAACCGCTGGAAAAATGCTTATGGCAAAGATTAATTCCTCCCTCCCGCATAAAATTCACGCAGGAAGTAAACAGATTGAACAATACACCTCATATAAATGCCCTGTCTGGGAGACTCAGTTCTGATGCATATGCAATACGTAAAATAAGAGAGCTAACAGATGCTTCTACGGCGCGGTTAGTGTATTTTGCATATTTCCACAGCGTAATGTCATATGGGATATTGCTATGGGGTTCAGCGGCTGATATAGAGACCATATTTATCCTTCAGAAACATGCTATTAGAGCTATATACGAAATGGGTCCCCGTGAATCTTTGAGAGATTTATTTAAAGAAATCAATATATTAACGTTGCCTTCCTTATATGTATTTGAAAATATAATGTACGTTCGTAAAAAATTACATAAATATAAGTTAAATAGTGATCACCACACTTTTAATACCAGAAATACAAATATATATAGCTGTACCTAGTTTTAGACTTGCGAAGACTAATAAGTCATTCCTAGGAAATTATGTGCGTTTTTACAATAAAATCCCAAAGCACATAACTGATAGCTGTACCTAGTTTTAGACTTGCGAAGACTAATAAGTCATTCCTAGGAAATTGTGTGCGTTTTTACAATAAAATCCCAAAGCACATAATTGAGCTCACAGAGGGTAAATTCAAGTTGACTGTAAAAAACGTTTTAATAAAAAAAGCTTACTATAAAGTTCGACATTATATAGAAGATAAAGATACTTGGAATACTCCACTTCTGGCAAGCTGTCTCTCTGCCATCCATAAAATGTAATATTTGTAGTACCTAAGAAGCAACATTGTAAACATCCATATAAAAAGAATGGCCCCGAGTTTCTTGCCGCTTCTTCTCGGTGGGTTCTATATATTTTGGAACGCGGCGGTAGAGTCTTTAAAGTACATTATAATGAAAAGTTGACGTTCATAAGTGCGTCTTTGATGCCTAAATTGAATAAATGATTTTTGACTTTGACACATGCAACTTACACTTAAAAAAACTTTATGCAAAATATCTACCTATATAAGTAATATGAAACCCAATTAACCTGCCTATTATCTTTTTATAAGCTTATTATTTAATACGCACAACTTTCAATAGGTAAACAAATCCAATTATTTGCTGTCTGAGTATTTTAACCAATCAAACACACGAAACTACCCGATATTAGTTTCAAACTGAGCGGAGTAATTATTTATTTAACTATAGTCCGACAAATTCTACAATTAGACTTCACTATTGACGTAGTGTACGTCGGTAGTGAAGTCAGTGGCGAAATTTTGTTATTTAATCTGCGTCATCTGGAGAGTTAGTACCAAAAAGCTCCAAAGGTTTCATCACCTATAATAGTGGCCCTTAATTATGGGTGACCCTTAGTCTACTCACGTCCTGGCCAATTATTTTTAGATGAGACTAAAATTTTATAGTGTCGAGTCTCGTCTATGTCCATTTTCATTATCACGAATAGTTCATTTCAATAGATTTACCCATTTTTATAATCAATTTACATGTTACCTTTCTTACTTTTCTTAGTTTATATGTTACTTTTCTTAGTTTACCTTATCCTATTTTTTTCAGTTTTTATTTACAAGCTAGTTATATCAGCAACATCATCCAGTCGTCCAGTGTTTCTATCACTGTAAGCACTTTATTGTTATGCTTATAGGGCGCTTATCGCTCTCCCACGCACCAGACGGCGGACAATTTGATGATGATGCATTCATCACTTAGTAGTTTAAGCTTGATAGAAAAGTAGTCTGTAATTAGTCTTCATCTTGAACAGTTCTATATTAAATTTAATTCAACTTTAATTAAAATTAGTATTTTTAAAAACATAACCACGGTTTTTCCCAGTTTGACTGGCGCAGCCTTGTGGATTTTCCGCGAAATTTTCCGACGACTTACTATCTGAGACCCCGAAATTGGTTTCGCGAGTATAGTGTTTTATTCGGAAGCGCGGAAACACGAACCAAATAAATACGTCTCCCCGGGAAACCGTGCTTTGTGGCGACTAACCAGGCTCCGGAGGACATGGGATCGAGCGGCTTGTGAGTAAACCTTTTCACTTTCCCGTCTTTCATAATCCCAGTCTTTTCCATATATATTTGTCTAAATATTTGACTACTTGCGATTATACATTTAATCTGATTTTGTGTGCACTAAAATTGGCAAACTTTGTTAGGTATATTAATTAATTCGTGTATTATTATAACTATTCTTAAAATAATTGATTGTTTAAACGTGTTAAATTAAGTAACAAATAAACGTAGCAATGGAGGGAATTCAAACAGTTGCGAAAGAAGTATTGTGTATAATTCCTAAGTTTGATGGTGATGAAAAGTTACTTAATTTATTTATTTCTAAGTGTGAGTATGTGCTTAGTGGCAGCCGAGTTCCGGGAAACGCTACACAAGAACTGTATTTATTTCATACAATCAGCAGTAAACTTGTTGGTAGAGCTGCTGCTTTACTTAGCGATAACCCAAATATAACATCATGGGAATGTTTAAAACAGATACTTACGCAACATTTCGGTGACCCACGGTCGGAAGAGTGCATAGCTATTGAACTTGAAACCATGAAACTTAAACAAGGCGAGTCGTATATTCAGTTTTGTCAAAGAATTCAGAATATAAGAAGTGCGTTATTTGCGAAAGTTAATAGACTTACAGATGAAGGAATAAAAGCAGCTAAAATGATCATATACAACAATACAGCTTTGAACATATTCTTGTATAATTTACCTGAAGACTTAATACGAATTGTGCGTTTGAAAGGTTGTTCTAATCTTGAAAATGCTTTAAGTATTGTAACTGAGGAAGTAAATTTCCAGTTCCAGTACAACGCCAAAAATAAATTAGTGAAACAAAATGTGGCGCAGCAACCAAATGTACAAAATGCATTGCGACCATTGCCGATGGGACAAGGGTTTAGACCTATGTTTAGCGCTCCGCCGCAAAATAATAATTTTAGATTTGGCATCCCACAAAATAATAATTTTAAGTTCGGTATTCCTCAAAATCAAGGGTTTCGACCAAACTTTATGCAACCAAATAGATTTACGCCTTCTCAAGGTCAATTCGGATCGCCCCAAAACCACACTCAACGAAACTTCGGTCACATACCTTTCCAACAACAGCGCGCACCTTTCCAACACGGGGGATTTAGGTTCGGCATCCCTCAACAGCAAGGCTATAAATTCGGAATGCAGAACCAACCTTATGCGAACCATAATCAGTACAAATTTGGTATTCCAAATCAGCAACAGGCACCTAGACAGCAGGTCACTGACGTATCCATGCGCACAGCTCCTGTAAGACAAAACATGATTACGAACGATTTGTATTATATTGAAGAACCGAACTACAGTCAGGAATACACTCCAGATATTAATTACGACAATGATTATAATATAAGCGAAATAGGTAACGAGTATGTAGTGCCACCGTCGGCAGAGGATTGTCACTATTTAGAAAGTTACGATGGTACAGAACCTATAAATCAGGAACACGACGCTGAAAATTTTCAGGAAACAGCCTCGAAAAACACGGTGAGATAATAAACCTGAACTGTTGTGATAGTATATTAAAATTACCTCATATAGAGATTCCTGAAATAAACTCAAAGTTTCTTATAGACACCGGAAGCAGTCGATCTTTTATCAGTCCTGCTAAAGCTGAACAGTTTTTCAGTGAACACAAATATTATGAACCATTTACAGTCGTCAGCACGCATGCACAGAGTATGCATAACGAAGTAATTTACATCCCTTTGTTAAAAACTTTTAAAAGCACACTCCCTCACAAATTTTACGTTTATGATATAGACGGACGGTATGATGGACTGATTGGAGCTGACCTATTAAAAAAATTGGCAGCCAATATAGACATGAACAACCAAGTTTTGCGAACACATAATGCGGCAATTCCTATTATTTACAATCCGCCTTATGAAATCAATATACCGCCACGGTCTGAAACACGAGTTAGGATACCCACAAATTTACAGCATGGTGACGCTATCGTAGATTTTTCACAATTTAAAGATGGTGTCCGAATGCCCACTGCTATTGTCAGATGTGATAATTTCTTTGCAGAAACGGTCATACAAAATATTTCAGATGTAGAAGCGACAATCACATTTAAGAAACCGTTGGAAGTTACAGTATTTGAAAATGAGGAATGCGAGGTTAATGTTATGCGTGATGACTGTATGATTGACGAAGTTCTGAAAGAAAATTTATCTAAGTTACGGATGGACCACATGAACAAAGAGGAACGCGATGCGGTCTCTAAACTCTGTTATGAATATCGGGATATATTTTATAGTGACAAGATACCTCTATCTTTCACAAACCAGGTTAAACATAACATCCGGACTACAAACGAGGACCCGATTTATATTCGACCATACAGACACCCACCTTGCCAAAATGAAGAAATACAAAAACAGGTAGATAAGCTTTTAGACGATAACGTCATTCAAAATTCTCACTCACCTTGGAGCGCACCAGTACATCTGGTCCCCAAAAAGTTGGATGCATCTGGAGAAAGAAAGTATAGGATGGTAATAGATTATCGGCGCCTAAATGAGATCACAGTCGATGATAAATACCCCTTGCCTAATATTACCGATCTTTTCGATAAGTTAGGTAAGTCTCAATACTTCAGTACCATTGACCTTGCAAGTGGGTACCATCAAATCGAGGTTAATGAAGCGGACAGAACCAAGACCGCATTCACAACTCAGGCCGGTCATTATGAGTTCAAAAGAATGCCGTTCGGGTTAAAAACTGCACCCGCAACGTTCCAAAGGGCTATGGACAATGTATTGCGAGGGCTTCAAGGTATACACTGTCTAGTATACCTTGATGACATCATAATATACTCCTCAAGTCTCCAGGAACACGTAGATAAACTCCGCAAAATCTTCGAACGACTTAGGGCTACAAACTTGAAAGTTACGCTTGATAAAAGCGAATTTTTAAGGAAAGAGGTCCTCTATTTAGGCCACACCATAACCAAAAATGGCCTTATGCCAAACAACGACAAAATACAAGCAGTGTTAGACTTTCCACTTCCGCGAACAGCTACCGAAATCAAGAGTTTTCTTGGATTAGTAGGCTATTATCGCAAGTTCATAAAAGATTTTGCTAAATTAACTCAACCATTAACTTCGTGCTTAAAAAAGAAAAATAAAATTGATCCAACTAAACAAGAATACATAGACTCATTTGAGAAGTGTAAAGAGCTTTTAACCAATGCTCCGCTCCTACAGTTTCCCGACTTTTCTAAACCCTTCGTTCTAACGACGGATGCTTCAAACTTTGCACTGGGCGCTGTACTTTCGCAGGGTCCCATTGGTAGCGATAAGCCAATAGCTTACGCTAGTCGTACCCTCAATGACGCTGAAACTAGATACAGTACGATCGAAAAAGAGCTTTTGGCCATTGTATGGGCCACCAAGCATTTTCGGCCGTATTTTTACGGGAAGAAATTTACCATATACACAGACCACAGACCGTTAGCCTGGCTCAATTCAATTAAAGAACCAAATAGTAAGTTAACGAGGTGGAAATTGCGTTTAGAGGAATTTGACTATAATATATTGTATAAAAATGGAAAGCAAAATTGTAATGCAGACGCACTGTCAAGAATTAAAGTTAATGCTTTGGGGGAAAATGACGATATTTCAATGAAAGTAAATTTAGATAAAAAGGAACAAAAACTTCAACGACACATAGACGATTTAACTAACGAAATAATACGGTTAAGTAAAGATGAACATAATGCGCCTCACGCCCCTTATACACGAAAACGATCAGCAACCCCTATTTTAATAGATATTTCATCAGATTCGGAGAAAACTATGAGTATAACTTCACAAAAACGGTCACCAACTCCTGTTTTTATGGATATCTCGTCGGACTCAGAGAAAACGATGAGTATTCCTTCGTTGGAAGGTAATGGTAGACAATCACCACATTCTATTCCATCAGTAGATAGTAGTACCGTAACAGCATCAGAGATAATGAATGGTGATAGTATAGGAACAATACATTCAGCCCGCGATTTAGACACAGATGGTATACTCATACTACAAGAAGCTATAGATACCAAACCGAATCAGGTTCTTGTCTTTACCTGGAACAGGAATGACTTAACAGTCAAAGATTTATCTAGGGCTAAACAAAAGGTATTAGAAATACACTTACCCACTAGTAATCCAGATCTTGTCAAAAAGTTTTTAAAGGAGTACATTCGCCCTAAAATAAAATACTTCTTTTACTTTGAAAGTGAAATACATCGTAAGCAGTTTTCAGAAGCTACTATAGCACTATTTCAGAAAGGAGCAGTAAAATTTTATGAATGTACTAAGAGAGTGGTTTACGTTGACGATGAAAATGAGCAGCGCGATGTGGTGAATAAATATCATATGGGTAAAAACAGTCACAGGGGGATCAAGGAAACGTTAATACATCTGAAACGAACCTTTTATTGGAACAACATGGATCAAATGGTCGCGAGTATTATAAATGCTTGCGAAATTTGTAAAAGGATGAAATACGACCGTAAACCACTAAAACCAGAACTTCAATTATCACAAACACAAACTAAGCCCTTTCAGGAACTATTCATAGACACCTTTTCAATTGAGGGAAAATATTATCTTACAATAGTTGATGCCTTCAGCAAATTAGGTCAAGCAATTGAAATTAGTACTAAATCTACACCGGAAGTAGTAAGAGCCCTTCTGAAGTACTTTTCGATGTATGGTATACCCAGTAGAATCAGTTCAGATCCTGGTGTGGAATTTAACAACACACTGATCAAAGAGATGTTATCATTTTATAAGATTGAACTACACGTCAGTACTCCTCACAACCCCAACTCTATGGGAATAGTTGAAAGGTTTCATTCGACCATTACAGAAATTTACAGGATAGCAAAATATGAACGAAAGATCACGGACGCCGCGTCCGTAATGACTTACGCAGTAATATCATATAATCATACGATACATTCTGCTACCGGCCTTACGCCATTCGAAGTTGTTTTCGGTCATACCGAATCCAATAGCGCATTTCATGTCAACTTCGACCAGCAATACACACAACAGTTAGTTAAGGAACATATTAGAAAGACAAAATACCTGTATGAATATTTGACAGATAAAATGATTGATAAGAAGATGTCTGTAAGAGAGAAGCGTGGTGGCGAAAGAGACTTTGATTTAGAAATTGGGGATACAGTATTTATGAAAGGAGTAAATACTAGACGTAGTAAGGATAAAGCACGATACCAAAAGGCTATAATCACCGGAGATATTCAAAGAAATGTCGTACCTGTAATAACACAAAACAGAAACACAAAAGTCCCAATTAAAGACATAAAGCGTCCTCCACAGGTTAATACTTCTGGCCGCCCAGGTGATCCACAGCCAGGCCCTTCATCTGCAGGTCATTGAGAAGAACCCAGGGCTACTACCTGTAAAGGAAGGTCAAGCAATTATTAGCCATGATAGGTGGACAGTCATTAAAATTTTAGATTTAAGGTTACTTTATGAGCAATTAGAATTAAATACTGGTAGTTATATAAAATTGAAGCAGCAAGTTCGAAGCTGTTTTGATATCAAAGCCTTTGATTCCGATTTCACTGAGGTCGAATCGCAAACCGAATACGCGATGATTACAACCATCGAAAAATATAAGCAATTAGTTCCGTCATTGATAAGAACAAAACGTGGTTTAATTAATCCTCTTGGTTCTTTGATCAAGATGATTACAGGTAACCTTGATAACGACGATGCCTTAATGTACGAAAAGTTAATTTCTGGATTAAAGACAAAACAAGATAGCTTAGCTAAGAAAATGACAGTCGTCACTGAAATGGTGGGTATGATCACAAATATAACAAATGTTACAAGAAACAATTTCATTCAAATTGATAACAAATTTAAGGATATCGATCTTAACTTGAACCAGTCCAAGCTATTGCAAACTGGCAATAAAATCATTCATATTTTAACATTTTTACAAACAATTTTCAAACGCTCTATATCAGATTGAATGAGGTTGAAACTGCTGTCGCCTTTGCTAGACTTAAATTGTTACACCAATCAATCGTAGACACAGATGAACTGCTATTGCTATTACAGGAAATTGAGAAAACCGAAAGACTTGTATACCCAGCTAACATAGAAAATATTATAAAATTAGAGCAATGTGTAGAGATGAAAGCCTATGTGACACAAAATCAAATCAAATTTATTATGCATATTCCATTAGTTCAAAATGACATTTATAACTATTTTAAGCTGATTCCCTTGCCTATCCATGATACCCATAACGACCTTACCACTCTTATTCTACCCAAATACCCTTACCTTCTTGTGAAAGGTTTGAACACCAGGTCGCTCTCCCAGCCATGCCGTGAAATAGATGAAGCTCGTTTCCTGTGTAGTGAAAACTATGTATCGCCGTTGATTGAAGACGATTGCATTACTGAACTCATGAGATTTTCCACAAACATTTCAAGCTGTCATCCAGTACCCGTCATTATAGATGATGTGAAAGCCGATCTTATTCAACCTAATCGCTATATAATTTATGCAAAGGTTGAAACTTTACTAACTAAGTTTTGTGAAAATGAAATAATGCAAGAGAGCATATGCGGAACTTACCTGCTGACAATAGATGATGACTGCGAAGTTAAAATAAAAGAACTCACCTTAAAGAAGCACCAAAACCAAGGACAAGATGTCAAATTTCCAGTTATAAACCTGCCTAAAATAACGACTAGAATTTCAGATGTACAAAGACAGCCGGTCGATCTCAAAGGAATCGATCTTGTAGATATTCAACATCTGAATTACTTGCTGCGAAATAGTGAAAGTGAAGTTATTAGTGATAGTGAAAAGTATGAAAGATTTCATGACAACTTTAAAAGTGTTAGCATAGCAAATATAGTATTTTATGTAATAATTGTAATTTGTATTGTAATGTTAGCCTGTAGAAATAGGATTAAGAAAATTTGTAACCCGAAGGAATCTCGAGATAATCCTCATCCCTCGGATAATCTCGAACTTACGGAGGGAGGAGTTATATCAGCAACATCATCCAGTCGTCCAGTGTTTCTATCACTGTAAGCACTTTATTGTTATGCTTATAGGGCGCTTATCGCTCTCCCACGCACCAGACGGCGGACAATTTGATGATGATGCATTCATCACTTAGTAGTTTAAGCTTGATAGAAAAGTAGTCTGTAATTAGTCTTCATCTTGAACAGTTCTATATTAAATTTAATTCAACTTTAATTAAAATTAGTATTTTTAAAAACATAACCACGGTTTTTCCCAGTTTGACTAGCTTGTAGGTATATTATTTCTAAACTTAACAGCCCCATTTATTCCTCTAAGTGTAGGCTACAACACCACTTATATCTCTAAGTTTTGACTACAGCCCCACTTATACCACTAAGTGTTGGCAACAGCCCTACTTTAAGACCGCCTTTGCCTTTGGACCGGATTATAGGTTTGTGAAATAAATACAATATAATAATAAAAAAATGGTTGTCTGTCCACAAACCACAACTGTCGGTTTACGGATAATTTTACGTGATAACGTCATAAGACAAGACGAGCGCTTCGGCCGATCGTGCCTCTCTATCGCTTGTTCCGCGCTCTCGCTTGCACGCGGAACGTGACAATGAGTCATACTTTTTCGTATGTGCAGCCGGCTTTCTTCGATTTATAAGACGTTTTCGCGTCAAAACGTTCACGACTAGAAAATACCCATTACTCATCCGAACTAGGATATCTCGTGTCGCGGTAGGTATATACTCATACATATACATTAACACATCACAAACAAGCAAGACCGTGTACAAACATTTCTCATTTCTTAAAGACTTGTCTCGGCCAGGGATCAAACCTAGGAACCCTCGCTTTGAAGGCAGGGTTACTCCCATAAAACAGAATAATATAGACGAAGGTAATTGTTAAATTTCAAAGTACGACGAGTGAACTGTTTTTTCAAGCAACACAGTTGATATCCTTGCAGGGCGCAGTTGGCATTTCGGTCAGTTTGATCAACACACCTTCATGCATATTGGATTGTGGCAAACTGAATCTAGTGGATTCAGCTTTGATAGCCAATTCACAATAATTGTCGTTCGTTTTCAATTTTGATAGTGTTCATTTTTACGAAGTTGTACGTAGAAATCTACTATGTTTTAGGAAATAATGCTTTTGCTAATGGCAAAGATTGAATATGTATAACACTCACACCCATAACATCGCTTCAAAATGTCGTTTATATATCATGGTTACTACTAATTTGGTAAAATTAATAAAACACATCATTTAGAAGATATTCTTAAAAAAATGTCCTCCAAAAAGGCAAAATGATGGGTATGGGAAAATTCTTAATTTTTGATGACAGCGTTCGACTACGCGGTTTTCCATTTTGCCCGTTATGCAACAGGCACTACAAAGTACCTTTTCCTTATGGTATGAGCTGAACTGCAGGCCTGACAAGATGTTTCTGTTAACTTTAACGTCAAACGACAACTTCAAAATGTATGGCGTTGACATTACCTGTGGAAAAGTCACGTGACGTCGCGCTAAGTTCGTAGACACATTTTTGTCTGTAGCGTGTGCGGAAACACGCCTGTTTGAATTTTGTCTAGGCCTGCTGGTGACTCTCTGAATTATTATGATTTTAAGACATAAAATACCTAACGCGGGCGTCTCTATAACTGATTAAAAAAGACCACCGTATGTGGTCGAAAATACTTATTAGTTGTTTATAAGGTGTTTTACGGCTCAGCCAATATACATAGACGGTGGTGCTCTAATATTCTTCACGACTATGTACTTTTTTCTTCGTTTTACGTCTCGCTTAGCACTAAGGTCTAAATACTTAGCGAGACGTCATCGATGCGGGCGTCCCGAACACTCCTTAAAAAAACTAACGTATGTGGTCGAAACTATAGTCGAACCTATCCGAAAAAAATTGCGTGAGTAATCCCGTATTTCTAAGTAAAAATGAGTGAACACCACGTTAGTTTTTATAACAAAAAAATATTTATTACTTTCACGTTTGTTCATTTTCAACTTTTGATCAATAATGTATACATCACTTGCCTTTCCTATATTCAGGAGTACCAATATTATTTATTACTAGCTGACCCGGCCAGTTTCGCTCACGTGATCAAGTCGGGTAGTTGGTTTCCACGCCACCCTAATTCTTTTTCTAAACAGTAGCTTACGTTACTCCTTATAATATTACCTATCTGGCAAAGTACTGTAAAAATCAGTTACATATCCATTTTGAAACTTGTTCGGAACAAACAAACAGACAAACAAATATTAGAAAAAAAAAGTTCCATATCGTATGTACCGTATAGTGAAACGCTGTTATTTTGCCATTACAAAGAAACACTTCAATCTTTATAAATTTAGAGGGCAAAAATACAGATCCTTGCACTTGATTTAAACCCGCATCTTCGGACTATTCCTGTCAAACGCCATGACCGCTAGGCCAACGAGGCAATATGTCCGATGATTGAATTTAACTTTGTAGTTGATTTTAACTGTCGTATAGGGACGGAACTTTCCTAATAACTCGCAAAGCAGTTAGTGCTTTCAAATGATATTACTACCATACTACGTAAACTATCATAGCCAGATGGCTATATAAGATTATATAGCATCTCAAGATACAGATCCACTGTTTCTCAAGCTTCCTGAACTAATAACAAAGCTGGAAGTTGTTTGTCGATGCGCCGGAACTATCGGATCGGTTTTAATAAAACCGAAACGCTCTGACGTCGCAGGCAAATAACCGAGAGCGGACATATAACATATCGATAAGTTTTTGAAGATATATGAACCTTTATCGAGTGTCCTATATGCGTTATTGATTCATGGTTTTTTATGCATATCATGTCGTCAATACTAGGTAACTATTTCTAATTTCTTACAAAACTGAGTAGTTTTGTAAGCAATCACAACTAGATTAGAAGAGTACATGCTTAATAGCTTTTTTGGTTTTATAGAGAAAAAATTACGCATGCTCGGACGAGCTTCCCACCAGCGTCATGGGGCTCATATGGAGACGGCTAAAATCAACAGTAGTATTATTATGTTCGAATCTCGTCGATGACGAGTAATTTTTCTCCATTAAATTGGAAAATTTGGTCTCGCTAAGCAGTCATTAGCGTAATAATAATTTTATAATAAAACAGCTTTTTTTTGTTCAGCCAGCAGATATATTTTTGTATTTATAATATTCTCTGGATCTTATGATTGAGGGTGTACTACGGAATCCTAAATTATGCCGTTCCGTTTTAGAACGGACATCAAAAATTGTGTAGTATATAAACTGGAAATCTGTAAATATTAGTAGCATTGCACAAAATATGATATACTTCTTTTAAACTAATCAATTAAGTTTAAAAGTATATTCTAGTTTAAACAATTTTGATCTAAAAATCAAACAAACAAACTCAATTTCACGTTGATATAGTCACGATTTCGACTCGCCTGGGGGTAACTTCCCACAGGGAAGCGACGAAATGAGTTTACCAAGACGTATAGGCATCGATTCGTTCCGGTGTATGAGGTAAGGCCGCGTCACACTGAGACCAAACTGTAATCGCACTAATATTATAAATGCGAAAGTTTGTGAGTGAATCAGAGAGTTATTGCGAATGTTTTCTGTACATTGTCATGCCATCGGCCTATTAAAAATTCGTCTGAAAATAATACAATGCGTTACAGATCATAAGTTATCTATTTATACTACTTTTAATAAACGATAAACGCCAAAAAGTCTGTACTTGGAAGTAAAACAAAACAAAGTGGGACAGAAGACGCAAAATTAATTACTAAACAAGAATATGACGTTTTTGAAAAACATGTCTGTCTGTCTGTCTGTCGGTTTGTTCTAATGAAATTTGGTATATGAATAGAATAGAGCCCGCAGATCACAACTATGAACTTTTTTGTATTTAATAATAATTTGTTAGGAACGGGCAGTTTCAACCTATTTGTATGTTTTTTATTGCTGTAGTGATCTCACGTTGTCAAAGTACTATATTTTGGCGTTAATAAATGTATGACTAGATAGGCCTATTGGAAATCCATACTAATAATTAAAAACGTTTGTAACTTTTTCACGCTGTCTGTTTAGGGGTATAACCCCTAAACGGCTGAACAGATCGTGATAAAATTTTGTAAGGAGATAGATTATATCCCGGGGAAGGATATAGTATACTTGTTATCATCATCATCATCTTTCATCACGCGGGAGAATACGCGGGGTGCAGCTAGTTTGGTATACAGGTACATGTACAAATCTAGTAATATAATAGATATATTTTGAAGCGTTGAGGATGTGATGAGGATTAACCTCGGGGTGCAGCATTCGGTGAAGATAACCTCATGATGAAATCCACCGCATGGTGGTAGGATCCTTTCTTGTGCCCACCTGGCTAACTGCTGCCCTCAAGAATACTTGTCAACAATGTGTTCCGGCTGCTGTCTTTGAGGTCCATTCGATTTCTTGATCTGGTGTGATACCACTTTTGATCTCATAATCATTGACCATCAAGTGGTCAAACACTAGACTAAGAGGTATACAAATTTCGAATAATATTATGCCATTTATTAGGTTTGAGTATATAACCAGCCTAATATTTAAATGAAAGCAGTGCGTCACTGATAAGAAGTCGAACGGCGCCAACTTTGAGAACTCCAGCCTTTTGGGACTTTGATGATGATACGTATACGTACAGACGATGTCGGGTTAACTTTTTAATTGTACATTTATTTTATCAATTAAGTTCGAATTAATGACCTCCAAAAAATACTTCGACATCCTAAGATTAATTACCAAATAAAACCGGCTAAGTGAGAGTTGGACTCGCTCACCGAGGGTTCCGTACGTTAAGAAAGCATGTTACATTATTGCTATAACTAAAAGTCAAACTAGGTTTAAGGACAAACTGAACTTTGCCGGTCGATCGCTAAACATAAGTATTTCACCAACCGCAAGTAATAAGTTTGTAATAGTACATTCACTTCTTTTTGTTAAATACGGTTACGCTACATATTAACCGTTTTCAGATTATTTTCCTTTACGTGTGCTGTGAGACATTGCTTCTGGCCAAATTTCATGATTCAGGTCAACGGGAAGTACCTAAGGTTTTGATTCCCTTGTGAATACGCAAAATAAGCGACTTAAACGGTCAGATCTTTGACAAGACTTGGTTGACTTTTTTACAGATATAAGTTTAATTGAAACTGAAGGAACCATAGGCACGAGTATTTTATAATAAACTTCAACTTAACAGATCTACGCGTTCCTGAGAAAAGAGGCTTGACAGACAGACGGACGGACAGACAGATAGACATACTAACAACAAAGCGAAAACAAAACATAAAAAACTCAATGATCATAAAATTTTTAGGTATGGGTATATTTTGCTATATCTGGTGATCTGATATATTTTTTAGTTTCAATTTAATTGGTGTTTTACTTTTAGTGATCATCTACTACTTTTGGTACTATAAAGTGTTTATTAAAAGTTATTTTACTATTGGTGACAAGTGAAATATAAGCCACCTTCTGGCACCGCCTGCACTCGTCACCCCGAGGCGCATAGTATTTACTTGCCCTTGAACCTGGACGCGGTGCTTGCACATCACTAATCACACTAATATTATACAGGCGAAAGTTTGTGAGTGTGTTTGTATATTTGTTACTTCTTCACGGTCAAACGGCTAGACTAATATTTAAGAAAGTTGGTACGGAGGTAGATAAGCCATCATCACCACGAAGGTTCTTACCTCTGCGGTTTTCCGGCGCAACTATAGTTACACCAAAAAATAAACCGGCAAAGTTTTTTATTTGTTTGATTAAACTCACTAATCTCAGGAACTGGCAGTCCGATTTGAAACAATATTTATGTAAATGATAGCCAAATTCATAAGAAATAGTATAGGCATCAGCATTAGGCTACACACAGGCTAGTTTTAAAACGCCCACGTGACAATTGCTTGTCAAATTGTAGCTTTTCTACCGACTTCCAAAAAGGAGGAGGTACTCAATTTGAATGCACTTTTTTATGTTTGTTACCTCATAACTTTCGATACAGTGAACCGATTCTTAAAATTCTGTTTTTGTTTGAAAGCTAGTGCTTCCCGTGATGTGCTATTTAAATTTCCTCATATTCGGTCCAATAAATGAATAGAATGGAAGTCGGTATTAAATGTTTCAAATTGTACTTGTTATGTTATTAACAAGCACGAAGCCCACTTGGTGTTAAGTGGTGAACTCTGCCTATAATTGTGCCTATCTCACCCTCAGAGTTATTAAGTCTAATGTGGCTGTAATTTCGTTGGCACCGATACCCTTCTAATCAGATCACAGTAATGCGAATATTACTGCTTCACGGGTAGAAATAGGCATGGTGGCAGAACTTGCCCGGACGAATTCGTTCACAAAGAGTTCTACTGATACTGAAGTTGACAAGTCAACGTTAAGCATCAGATTTCACAACTTGAAGATATAATAAAATCAATCTCCCTATTTTTGGGTAATTTAATACGTATGAATCCAATTTCGATTCTCATTTTCTATTTCTAAAATTACATTATGATATTCTACTTTAGTGTGAATTGTCGTAAATGTGAAGCAGCGTAACTAAGGCTCGTCATTTACCCTTAGTCATATTAAAGTATTGGTCGTACGATTGCTGGTAAACCGAAGCCGTTGGCGAATCAGCCAGTCATATTATAGTAGTAGCTACCATCGAATGTGCTCGCTTCACCCTCATAAGAGTCAAATTTACAAAAATCCTTCCTATATGGATGCTTACAACATAAAAGGTATCAACTATCATCCCACCACTAATATTATAAATGTGAAAGTTTATATGGATGGATGGATAAATTATACAGGGTGACTGGTTGAACACTTTACATATTGATATATAGTGCTCAGTACTCGATTCTCGTTCTAATTAAGAAAAAAAAATAGGTGCCTAATATTTACCTAATTTAACTTTAATTGTCTACTCAAAACAATAAACATGGTCACTCGCGGCGCGCGTGTAGTAATAAAAGCGCAGCGCGGCCGGGCGGGCGGCCGACGATCGCGGCATCCTTTGGCGGCGCGGGCGGCGCGGCCCTTTGGGTCATTAACCCCGTTCGGACGCAGCTTGATTCCTTTGAACGCGGCGCGGCGCTTTGGGTCATTAACCCCGTTCGGACGGTGTCCATAATTTTCGAGTTATAGCACATTCATAGAATGAAGGTTTCCTCTGTATTTTAACGGTATTTTTTTAATTTTATTTTTTTAAACGTTTCATGTGACCATGAATTATCATGTCCTTGTTTATGTAAAGTGTTCAACCAATCATGCTGTATAGTATGTTTGTTACTCTTTGACGCAAGACGCTGAAATAACATATGGGATACTTTTTCATCATCATCATCACGTTCACCACGCGGGTGAAACTGCGTGGCGCAGCTAGTAATTACATATTTATATCCTCAGCGGTTTTAGATTACAAGACGAGACAAGATGCGCACACGCGCCTGTACTCTCCTTCACCTTACCCCAAAGAAAGAGAGAACTCTTATAAGATGACATCGTTGCCCGTCCGTCTGTCCAAACCCAATTTTTTTGAAAAAGCACCTGTAGTAGTTTAACATCTTAAATCACGGTAAGCAGTTACTTTCTGAGGGGATAAAGTTAAATATTATTCCCTCTGCCGTTTGAATGCGAAACGTAAGAAGCCAGGAACCTGAGTACCTATAGGTAGTTGGCCAGTGCAACTGTCTTGGTATGGACCACGGCAGTGCCAGATTTTCTGCCTAAACACACACACTATTCTGTGTGGGAGTGTAAAGGGTACAACTTAGATCTATAGATGACACTGCAACTGTCAAGGGCAGGCGCTTACCATCATCATTACCCATTTCGTCATATGATACATATCTATCCCGAAAACAGGCGTAAATATAGTAATAACTTGATTGAAACTTTCGTAAGTATTACACATTTTAATGTTATTTGACGGTTTAAGTTACGCGGTAGGTATAGTCACAGTAGATATATAGAGGTCAAATTCTATCGATATTCATCTCTCGATATTCGATATTCGATTATACCTACCGCGTTAGTTAAACCGTCAAATAACATTAAAATAAATATAGTAATGTTGTTTTTTTTAATAACGGGCCTGTCAGTTCTGTTGGTAAGTTGTTTTAGACTCTTTCTTTGCTGCGTCAGCCATTGAAACCTCTAAGGTTGGCCATAGCCACTCAACGCAGGCTCTCGTTAGCATAAACAATCTGTAGCGCGAGTATCGATCGTCGGTTTTATAAACTTGTCGCGCCTATGAACAGATTATATCTATCGTACCTTGTCTCTAGCATGATACTAGCCGTGATAGCCATACTGCGGGCTGTCGTTTGTCTATAATTATGTTCAAAATGTTTCCTATCGACTATTCATGCTTGTCCGGCCACGCAACACATTAAACATTTAAGTCAATTTACGTGTCGTGAACTGCTTTTTATTGTTAACTAGCGACTGCCCAAATGCTGAAAAAATAATTCTGTTCATCTGCCTTCCTAGACATACAACAAGCATTTGACAGGGTGTGGCACAGGGGTTTTCTGTATAAAATGAAAACAATACTACCTCATAATTTCTATAGAGTCTTAAAATCTTATATTAATAATAGAATATTTCAAGTAAGAGAAAAATCATGCACATCAATATTCTACGATATATCCGCTGGAGTACCACAAGGCTCCGTACTAGGACCCGTCTTGTACACGTTGTATACATATGACCTACCGCAGAACCTAGAAGTTACAGTTGCGACTTTTGCTGACGACACCGCTCCACTTGCCTCGAGCAAATGCCCGGTCGAGGCTTCTTGGTTACTCCAAAACAGCTTAATGACATAAATGAATGGCTTTCCAAATGGTGAATTGCTGCCAGTGCTACCAAATCAGTGCATGTAACATTTACCCTGGAAAAGCAAAACTGCACGCCAGTCACTCTGAATGGTACCCAACTGCCACATCAAGATACAGTAAAGTACCTAGGTATACACTTGGACCCTGGAGGAAACATATAGAAACAAAATGGGAAGAAATTAATTTAAAATACAAAGGCCTGTACTGGCTGATCAGACGAAACGCAAAACTAGCTATGGACAATAAGCTGCTGATATACAAATCAATCTTAAAACCGATTTGGACATATGGCATACAGTTGTGGGGTTCTGCTAGTGCCTCAAATATAATGATAATACAAAGGATGCAAAACTACATCCTTAAGCAAATTTCGAACGCACCATGGTTTGTAAAAACAACAGAGGTACATGAAACACTCAACATGCCTATGGTTAAAGAAGAGATTGCTAATCATGGAGCTAATTACATGTCCAGACTACAGAAGCACCCGAACCAGCTGGCGAGTCACTTTCCCTGAAACCACCCGTCGCCGTAAGAAGCGCCGGGACATCTTCTATTAAGAGTCATACGAACTGACCAAAAAAAGAAAGGGGCTGACTTCGCTGGGAGTAGCGCCCGACACGACAAAGACCATACACCTCATCTGCTTATAGTCGTAAGACTGATCGAAATATAAAATCACAAAAAAATAAAAAAGTGGCTGACCGAGACTTCGTCCGCGTAGTAGACGTAGCCTTCGGCCTCACCATAACCTATCATCTTTTCTTGGTTTTTCTTTCATATCTACCGTCTCCTGATAATAATAAATAGCATAAAAATAATAAGCCAGATGGTTCACTCCGTTCTCAAGTTATAGCGTGACCATGAGAAATAGGGGTTCATTTTTATATAATTAGATTAAAATTCACGTAATGTGTAATATTTGGTAACCAAATTGATTTTGTTTCTCCAGCTCTGTGCCGTTTCGTATTAGCGTTATAACTCCAACATATAATTTTCCAACTCTTCACATTAACAGTATGGGAACTATATACAATTTCAATGTAAATAGTTTAGGTCGGTAACAGTCGGTTGTCACGCCACTCACAGCCTTGTTTGTATGTTAATAGGCCGTTATTGCTATTCTTTCCACGATAATAATGCTGGAATTCAATTATGAAGTTGGTTAAAATATGGTAAATTGCCTACTGTACTATCATTTGTGAACTCGAAAATTGGCCGGGGCATGGAACTATTTATACTTTGGAAGAAATGTCATAATGTGAATTGGTGTGCGTGCTGACTGGGTAAGTGTGTATAAGTGCGCTTAAGGCTCGGAAAGAAAATTGGTTAGCATTCCTTATCTTTAGAAGCCTATCGTTTTATATGTTTGAATTATTTGTATAAGAATGCGTTCGAATTCAACAAACAAATTACAATAGATTTAGGATATTGTTCTCTCGTGATCGTGCTGTGCCAACCAAGTATGTATAGTAACGCCTCTAAATAGCAGGTTTCATTGTATCAAGAACGAGTACAATAAAATCTGCTATTATAAGGAAAGAAGTTTGCAAAAATAAGATACACTATAAGATAAGCAACTAGCTTGGTTTCGCTCGTTTCACCCCCGTAGGTGTAAAATTTTCAAAAACCTTTCTATAGAATCCAGTAACTTTAACATGAGCTTGCAACACAAAAGACATCAACGGCCAACATTTCAACTATGTAGCGTAGCTCTGCGTTGATTTAGCCGTCAGTCAGTAATAGTAATTATGTATAATATATATCCCATATTAGGCCTTATTTGTGTCTGTTTTTGGTATTTCATTATTTACATAAATATGTCTTAAAACGTGTTAGCGTATACCGCAAAATCCAGATTCCACAAGGAGTTCAGTTCCCTTGATATTTGCCGAGCAAATATGGAAGCAAAAGGGCTGCCTTGCGAGAAATGTACAGTATGTAAGCGAGCAGTTGTAGACTTTACAAGGAAAGGTCAAAGGCAAGGCGTGTACATTAAACAGTATGATAAAACTTAAAGCTTCCATCTTTAATCTAAAGACGTATGTAGAAACGAAACAAGTAACCTTGATGTGTCTAGTTGTAGCATTCGCATCAAGCCGATGCTATAACTTTCACAAATAGATACCGGAGGGCTGCGAGATGTCAGATACAATGAGCAAATAGTGCGTGGCTGGGTATGCCTTCACATCTCACGCAGCTTTCAACTCATCCACCTTCGATTAGTCTTTCACAAGTCGTCAGTTTTGCGAATCTTCTTGATAATGTTGATAGAATCGCCACACGCGTACCAACTCCGGAGGTTGTGCTGATATCTGGCCGATATCGCAATATCAGACGCGTAGAGAAAACTCCACTTTTACACAGGTACTAGGCTTCATAAGTAAAATCAATACACACTCAGCAGACGAAGCGCCACTGCTTGCCTATGACTTTACTCGCCTGCCCTCAACATAAACTTAATTATAAATTTCTAAATAAGAAAAAAAGTACCTACAATTCGTTGATCTACCTATACACTTATAATAATGATGATACTAGTATAACACAATTACTAGTAATGAGAGAGCTATAGGAAAATACAAACTTTGTTAAATTTTTCTCTTAACTCTTTAATCTTTATTTTGAGAATAAACTTATAGAATA
The DNA here is from genome assembly GCA_917880725.1 of Selenia dentaria. Classification (NCBI taxonomy): domain Eukaryota; kingdom Metazoa; phylum Arthropoda; class Insecta; order Lepidoptera; family Geometridae; genus Selenia; species Selenia dentaria. Next base: position 29,754,906 of record OU862885.1, on the reverse strand, counting down.
TGTTTATGTTTAAAACCAAAAGTCTTACATTCAAACTATTATACATTAGTAAGTAATATGAGAAATCTATTGAGCAATAATACTTTAAATAAACAAGGATTATCGTATTTTGACCCATTTACAAAGTTACGTAAGAAAATCCTTGAGATTGTCTACTCAAAATTTTGACATGTTATATACGTAACTATGTTTGCTATAATTTCTTAGTCGAGATGACACGTCTACACGCTCGTCGAGAGACACCCTGAGACAGGCCGAGTACGAGCGTGTAGACTGTAGATGGTTCCTTCGTCGCGTCGCGTTGTGACTCTCGGCGCTCGTTGGCTCTCGGAAGCGTGTGGGTTTTTTACGCCCGAGTCAAAGGGCCTCGGTCGGTCTCGCGAGCAAAACTAGAACGTGCCGTATTTAATATATATCAAAAATGTAATATTGTTAAAATATATAGGTTCTGTTACGGTGAATAGAAATCATATACCACCTTCTTTTTCGCCATGGATTTTTCTTTTTATAGTAAACTTACTTTCACATAAATGCGGACAAAGTCGCGCATAACTGCTAGTTTCTCATATAGGTATGTTTGCATATCGGGTACGCTTTATTTTGTAGATAATCTGTATTTTGTACAATATTGCAGAATTCACGGTTAAATCTAATCATTCAGTCATTATCTCTTGCCATACGAGCGGTCCAGACGGCGTCCGGAGTTCAAATGACACAACGAGCGTGTACACGGTATGCTCTCGTTTACTCGACGAGCGTTACGCGACGTTACGAGACACCCCGAGAAGAGACGAGACGAGCGTGTAAGGGCGCCATAAGACTACCATTACACGCACAACTTACATTGTGATTGCCCTAAATAGTAAGGTTCTTCATACAACCTATTGGTACTAGCTTGTAGGTAGATGAACCGTAAATTAAACAAAAAATATTTAGGTTGAAATGCGTTTTCTTTTTGATAGTACCTACAGATTTATATTGAGACGGCGCTCGTCAGCGCTCATCCTCTTCTCTAAGCTTAAATTTTATTATTTTATTTTATCTGTTTTTTGGATCAGAAGAGCATTTAAAGCCTCATTTAAGTTAATATTTGCACGCGTAAGCAGCAGATATTGCATCCAACACCTCAGTCAAAAGATGTAAAAATTGGCATACTGTAAGATTATAAAAAAACAACTTCGACTATGAATCATAATCAGTTTCATTACTTTTTATAAATATTGAAGAAATTAATTGCTAAAAACTGGACATTAATTATCTAAAGGAGTATTTAAAAACGGTTTTTTTGATAAAAAGTTAGTAAAAAGTAGATAATGTGTAAATTAATACTGACTAATGTAAATTTTAATTTCCATCGAATAATACTAAAGTAATTTTAGTAATTTAGGTCGCTGAGTAATTGCATCGCTAGCCGTTTGAAGTGTAGTGTAAAAAACTGGCTTAAAATATTTGTAACAAGATTGTACAAATTAAACTTAACTTGTATTCAATCAGAGAAAAACCAAAGCCACATAAATAAATCCATACCTCCATTAAGCAGACCCAAAACCCAACTTACCTCCAACCTCACCTTCTTTATGGTAAAACACGCACCAAAACCTGACCGGCGGTGAAAAATAAATGGCACCAGTCCTCTAAATTAAAGACCCTTTCTTTTCACTAACCCCGCAAAACATTACCTAAGTCTATAAGAACAATTTGCCAAAACAGAAAAGGTGTGGAGGCACAACTGAATATTGATCACAGAGGTTATGTTCCTCCCGGTTACCTGCATGTATAAAATTGAACATTCCATTTCATTTAATGGGAGATCCCTTGCTTTCTTACCCCTGGAGGAGAACCCTGGCAGTAAAGTAAGAAAGAGTTGCTCAATTTCAGAGTTGTCATTAATTTATCTGTTTCTCTGGTTATCGAGAATGCGGTCTTCCATTTACACACTGAAGTGAACAGTTAACTACCGTTCGACGTCAAAGACATAAGTATTATGCTAAAGATTATAATATGCGCTTTGGGACAGTCAAGTTCGGCACAATGGCCGGTGAGTTTATCAATTTTGAACATACTTCACACATACATTCATTTATATTATAAAAGTTAATTTTGGTGTGTTATTGTTTTTATTGAATTTATTGTTTTATAGATAATATTAATTCATAAAATAACGTTATATATTTTTTTATAAATGAACACAGTAATGGCCGGTTGGCGCAGTTGATAGCACCCTTGCCGTCGGAGCCGCTGGTACCGGGTTCAATCCCCGGACAAGACAAACATATGTGTGTGTGAACATCTCATCTGTTTGACATATGTCTGGTTGTGTATATGTATATAAGTATGTCATATAATCATCATAGGTTACCATATCACAGGCTCTGTCTAGTTTGGGATCTTGTGTGTATGTTGTCCCATATTTGATTATAGTTATTATATTATTATTATATACAAGGTCAATGTTAAGTAGTGCACAATATCGAATGGGGTAGTTTGGAATCGATAACTGGTCATTATAGTGAAGGAATAAAACATGTTATTTTATTAAAAGCGAACCCACATTCATTGCTCCGTGGCTAATAACCATTGCGCGACTAGGCAACAGGGATTAGGCGAGACATACCTACCCACTTAGAATAGGTACAGCGACGTACGAACCTACCTACTCGCGAACGTTTACGCAGCTGATGTCTATGCCTAAACAATGGTTGGCCCGGACGGGTCATCGTCCGCACGTTGTACCTATTCTAAGCAGGTAGGTATGTCTTGTGTATTTACTGCTATCTATTCTGCGATGTAGCAGTACGTCGGGTCGTGCGTTCAGTCGCACTATGGCTCAGATCACGTTCCGATGAAGAGTATACTCTCCCACAGGTGTGGATGATCACGGCATTCAATATTAATCACTGTATAACAACTACTATAAATACTAACTACTACAACAAATGTTTCACGTTTCAAAAGTTCGCCTACTGATTAGACAGTCTACCAACAATTCCTAAAGAACCTCGCTCGTTCTCAATGGTAAATGGGGCATGGTGGTAAAGCACCAGCAAATGTTTAAGCAAATGTGGGCCGCATATTTTGTGACGTCATAAACTTCAGGTTTTACTGATATGGTTCGCTTTTTGGGTAAGAGAAAAATAATACGGAAATAAGAAGGAAATTGATAGAAAGTTCCTTTTGAGGTAGATCTGTTTTTATTTATTTTGATTAAATACTCACTTGCTAAACACTAAACTGCTTAGCACACTAAAATGCTTAGCAAAAAGCCCCGGCGTGTTTACATATACCGATCTTTTATAACCCGACCAATTTAAGATGTTCGTAATAAAAGTCTAAAAATTACTTACCAGCAGTGAAAAACCAAAGCAATGTGTTATATTGAAAAGGCAGGGGGAGAAATGGTCAAAATGTAAAAAGCCCTGGCAGGCAAGAGCCTAAAAAATATATTCAAGTGTTCATAATTGTCATCATATCAGTATCACTAATTTCCCAATGTTATCGAAAAAGTATGAAAATGTGAATAATGGCGGTGGACAGCATAAGCCAAGTAATTTTCCACTGTATTTTGATCGGACGGATTGACCGGTTGGAAGCGGCCTGCATCCAACGTCGTTCTGCTACCTTTATCAGGTCGTCAGTCTACCTTGACGACCTACGCTGCGCTTGCCGGTCCGTGGACTCTGTGGTCTCCACTCTAAAACCATCCGACGCCCTAACACAGTAATAGTTGCGCACTAATTACTTCCCGGCAGAATATCTGGCAATGCGGCGGATCCAACTAAGACGGCCTCTTGCACAAGAAGCCTACCTACTGCCTATTAGGAGTGCAAATGCTAAACGCTGGGTGGCAATGTAACTGTCTAGGGCATGCGTAGTGCTTACACTGCTTACTATTAGACGCACGAATTGGCCCTCTTCTCACTTCTTGCCAGCATTCAACAGTTTTGTGAGTAACTAGTTTAACTTTTTGTCGTAACATAGAAAAGGTATGGTAGTACGAGTAGTCCAGGTAGGTTAAATACCTAATCAAATAATAAGAACACTTGTCATTTTAAAGAATGTATTTCTAACCAAGCATTCTGTCTGATCGATTGTGAATAACTCAAACTTAGTTTCACGACAAGATGTAGGTAGGTACTTAGATCACAAAAAAATAATCAAAATCAGCAGTAATGAAATAGTGTTGTTTCACTTATGTACCTACTACTGATTAGTATACTGCATTGTGTAGGTACTTACAACAACCGACGTCGGTGTACATTTTATGATACTTCATGCTTCATGCAACAAATAACTAACATTAACATCGAATACAACTGTACGCAAAAGTACAACCGTACTTTTGCGTGGCACTGCGCTGCGTTTAACACCCCGAGTGTTTGAACCTCTTTCACAAAGTAATTCTACTGTCTTTACCCCGCGCGTGAAGTCACTAATCAAAATAATTACATTGTTTATTGCACCACTCGAAGCGCGCGTTGATAACTCGTCAAAACACCATACCTACCTACATGGTTTGGCAACGGCGCTTCGCGTGTCAATGAATGATGAATGAATCCAACTTAGTGCGTTATATCCACACTGTTCTGGCTTAATTAGCTGTCCTTGTCTATTCGCCAAAGCGCGCCGTGCTGGCGACTATTTGACCTCAGTTTTAGGGTGCTCGCAATGTGGTATGCCGGATCACTCAACCAATTATGCTACTTTGACGGAAACTTTAAAAAACGGTTGTTATTATGTGCACACATATCATAATGATATTATCGAGTACTATTTGAATGATTTTTGGTTATTTGTGTCGAGAATTATTGATAATATCGGTGATGATTTTAAAATAATTTTTAATCTGTGAAGAAAGTAGATGTTGCCTAATCGTGTGTTGTAAAAAGTGTCGTGATGATTACGATTATTGTAAGATTGTAATTAAAGTCATAAATACTTGATACTTACTCTGTGAAAAGAGTATTCGATCGTATTCGAAGTTTTTTAAAGAATTAATCGGTTTTGATGGACGTCTGGTATTAAAAGACTTCGATTCGTATACAAAATTGATATTTGATAAGCTTGACCGTATCGCAAAATACTTTCAAGCAACAAACACATTAGCAATTAAAGTATACTTTTGAATTTATGAACAGCAGGATTTCTGTATCGTTATATCGTTTTTGTAAATGGTTGATACTGTGTGTTGAATTAAAAAGTATTTAAATGCTATTCAGGTAAAATACTTAATACTGACTGTGTAAAGGACTTACTAACATGTTAATAGGTTGCTACAGTAACCTATACTTTGTGAATGACTTTACAGTTATTATTATTTATCCAGTTTATCTTTGCATTGTTAAAACAAAAAAACTACACATTATTAATTCTAAGGTATGAATAGGTAATTCGGAAAATATCAGCTTTGGCCGGATGAAATAATCATCGGACATCTCTAATCAAGAACTCAATGAATACTTCACATGCAGCTGACGTACAAAGAGTAGTTAAAACAGATAGGATTTTAATAAGATAACGAATTAGCAGGTGGGAATCAATTCATTATCTTACAAGCTTTGCACACTGTACGAGCTATTCGATGAAAGTTAAATTCCAGAGTTACTTGCTATTATTTGCAGTCTAACATTTAATAAAATTTCTGCAAAATTTCAAATGAAAATCGGTGGTGCTTGCAGTGTAGTAATGCGGTAACTGGATTTTCTTTAATTGTCATAATTCGAGAGATTTTCTTAAAAAGGTCTGGTACATTAAATTCTTAGTTTAGTTTCCCTGTAGGCAACTTTGTTAAACGTGCGTCACTTCTGTTAAATACCCATAGTATTTAGTCTGTGTACAGATGAGTGTTAGGGTTGAACTCGCGTGGTTTTCTCAAAAACTTTGACATCCCATAACTGGACATATTAACTACTTCTATATATATATATATGCGTGGTTTCAGTATTACTACACCTTTTTGTTACACATTGTATATAAGAAATATTCAATATACAAATAGTTTGAGAAAGAAGACTAGGGTAATTTATACGGTTTATTTTCGTATCGTTGCTAAAAAGTTGATAATTATACACATATAGTCGTCTGGCTTTTTAGAATAATTTATGCGGAGCTATTAACGTTCTTTCACTAAAGTTACATTTTTAATAAAGTTATGGCGACCAGAAATCAAATAAGTAGTTTTTTTCGTAAACCTGTATTTCGTCTCTCGAAATGTGGGTGTTAACATCTCAACCGACACCTTGTCAAGACTCAATGTTATTATATGTCCGTCATTAAAAAAAGTAAGTTACTAACAACATATTTACAACTATAGTAATTCTGCGAACAGTAAGGTGTAGCGCAGACGACACACTTTTTGTGCGTCCTTATATGTATTTGAAAATATAATGTATGTTCGTAAAAATTTACATAAATATAAGTTAAATAGTTATCACCACACTTTTAAGGCGCGGTCAAACCCCAATTTTAAAATAATTTACGATGCTTTACGTAAGGTTGAAAATCGCTTGTTATATTATACGATGTGATGCGAAAATGCATTAATTTTGTACGTTTTCTTAACATATTTCGATATATACTAACACAATTGAATAAACTGCTGGTTACTACTTTAGTACTATAGGTTGGCTACGTATTACCTAAAAAAATATAGTGTTATCGCTGAAAATTCTGAGAGTTTGGACGTGAAAGTTTATTTTTATGGACTTATTCAGGATTTTCTTTTGCAGAGTTCGAGTAATATTTATAAATTCTGTTCGGTTATTACTCTTTGCCTGTTCCTTTTCTAACCAAAGTATTTTTTTCATACAATATTATCGATCGGTTCCGTTACACTAGATGTTTAAACATTCTGCTTTTTACTATTATCAGGACACGAGCGCGTCTTAATACGAGAAATACAAATAGGATAGCTGTACCTAGTTTTAGACTTGCGAAGACTAATAAGTCATTCCTAGGAAATTGAGTGCGTTTTTATAATAAAATCCCAAAACACATAACTGAGCTCACAGAGGGCAAATTCAAGTTGACTGTAAAAAACGTTTTAATAAAAAAAGCTTACCATAAAATTCGACATTATATAGAAGATAAAGATGTCACTCTGCCACCCATAAAATGTAATATTTGTAGTACCTAAGTAGAAACATTGTAAACATCTATATAAAAATAATGGCCCCGAGTTTCTTGCCGCTTCTTCTCGGTGGGCTCTATATATTTTGGAACGCGGCGGTAGAGTCTTTAAAGTACATTATAATGAAAAGTTGACGTTCATAAGTGCGTGTTTGATGCCTAAATTGAATAAATGGTTTTGACTTTGACTTTGACTTTGCGATCGAGTCTGCAGCGCACAAAAAGTCTGCATGGCGCGCAAAAAGTCTGTCACGGATTTTTCACAGACTCAAAGCACACGACGCACACCTTCGATCTTTCCGTCGGCAGAGCTGTAGGGACGTAACACGCTATGGAAATGCAAAGACTGCGATGTATTTTTTAAGAAAAAGAAGAAGAAATAGAGGAATTTGGGTACATCCTATATTTTCGAAACGAGGACGGAGGAAGGAGGAAACGAGGAAGTATTTTACTAATTACTTCACCACTTCTCTGGGAAACAAGAGCGGAATAAATATTAGAGCACACTCGTCCCACATTATTCTTTTAAAAATTTCGATCATGATTTTCTGCCTTAAAGTATCATAAATTGCTGGTCTGTTTTGTATTTTTTGTATTAACATCAGTGCATCGATCTCCAGCGCCATGGTATAGTTATACCGCATACGTTAATTCCACCCGGTCCACCACTAAAGAGTGCAGATTGCAGACTGAAGTGTGCGTCGTCTGCGTTAGCGCGCATTGAAGTCGTCTATATTTATCGTTGACTATTGTTATTTGCAAAAAAACAATTACGAAGATTAAAACAGACGCATTCAGAAAACTAGGCAAGTAATTGGCACATACAATACAAAGAGGCCGGGAGCATACCATGTGAAACATTATTGAACTGCCGTTTACTGCATGACATCCAACATGCCTCAACTTGGTGTGTGACGGCAAATGACTCGATATAGGTCTATCTCACACATTTTTGGTTCATTTTGATCACAAAAAGCTCAAATCTGATATAGAATTTAGCTCTGCGGCTCCCCAGCCTAATTTAACAACGTGAATTGTTAAGGCTTCAAAGTATTTTTGGATTTTGCTATGATTCACGTAGTAGTAGAAACCTTTACGAATGAGTCCATCCGAGGAAGTACTCCAACCATAATTATTTCTACTTGAAAGCAGTAATGTTCGCATTGCAAATACAAACAGTGAGTTACGGGCGCAGTGCAGATCTTCACTTGTGGCGAAATGCATCTGTTATAGGCCGAGGTTACCTGGTGGTATACGCAACAAATACAATGCTGGACAACATTTTTTAGGTTATTAGGATACAGTACAAGGTCCTCATGCTTGTACTGTACTGTCTACTAAAAACTGAAAAAAAGTGTTGTCAGGAATAAGGCACATTTAATAATAATATTTATATACAGAGATACGGTTTGTCTTAGGACAACAGTCGTTAAGCTATGTCGAATGCATTCGGGTGGCCTCAAAACTTTAACATGGGTTGGCCACTAACCTATCCACCAAATCGCACTGGGCCCGAGTGGTGGATTATGGCCCAACTCCTCTTTCTGAGAGGAAGGCTCGAGTCCCAGCAGTGGGAACAAAATGGGCTGATGATGATGATACAGATATATTTTGCTGCTCATTACTTGGTGTTTTCAAAACTCTTACAGTTTCGCTGCATATACTGGAAACTATTACAATATGAGGGCTGGCGCTGCAAAAAGTAATTTCATTCCGTCGCTTGTGGCTCTGTGCTGGAGATTTTCTATAGATATCTTTACCTATTTTTGACAGGGATCAGAGCGTTTAGCTCCAAAATAGATAAGATTCAAGGCAGCACCCCTAAGAATACACTCATCCGGGATGAAATCGGGGAAGACAGCGCAGGAGCTGGTAAGACGGTTTTTCAATTACTAAGCCACTAGTTCGTGTAACCGCTGACTTACCTGAAAAATACAAAATGACAAATTGATTAAAATTAACCTCTTAGCACTTACACAGAAGATACCCCTGTTGGTAAAACGGCAAAAAATATATGCCTAATGCAGGTACTAAAATATTACACACACTAGTAAACTAGCTAAACTTAACCCGTCGCAATTCGCGCGTACACCATGTGTACGTACAAAAAAGTGCTAAGCCATGGGTTCGATCCCCGGACAGGTCAAACATTTGTGTGCATGAACATGTCTGTTTGATCTGTGTCTGGGTGTGTATATGTATATAAGTATGTATATCAGTCATCAGGTTACCATAGTACAGGCTATGCCTAGTTTGGGACCTGAAGGCCTTTGTGTGGATGTTGTCCCATATTATTATTATTATTTGACATATTTCACGGGTTTCACCCGGTCCTTTACATAGGCATAAGTGGGGCTGTAGCCAACACTTAGAGGCCCGTTTGGTATAAAAATACAATGTAGTATAAAAACAGAAACATTTTGGATGGATGGTTACATGGTATATCTATTACAAAAATGGGTAAAATGGGCATGGCTATTGATATGTACTTATTAGTGGTACGGGAGATAGTGGGCTATGTACGAGACTACGGCACCTGCCAATTTCAGTCTCATCTTAAAATATTTAGACAGGTGGTGACTTGCCACCCACTAAACGGGCCCCCCATAAGAGCCACCATCAATGGTGACAAATGGGGCAACGTTGGTGTGGATGGCTGAAGGGTGTCGGGAGGTGTGCTGCGGTTTCACTAGAGCGCTACTACCGGCGTTATGCCCTTTAACACTTCCACCCTTGGAGCTTTTTGTTTCTTGCTCTTGCGTCTCCACCCCCAGACATATTTATTATTATTCACATTATTTATTTCTTTTTCTTAAAATTACATTTTTTACAATATTTTTATATAAAACAAAAACATTATAAAAAACCTAATCCTAGATTGCCATCGGCAGTGGAGCATGACCCAAACTACCGGTGATTAGGGCTGCAGACTGAGGAACCTCCTGACAATACGTGCCGTGTCAAGGATTACTGCCTTCTGTATCTGGCTCTTGATCCAATTATTATTATTATTATTATTATGTCGCGCATATTCAAGAGTATACAATTTTTTTTATACCTCTTGTTTGTAACTAAATTATTTTATTAAATCCAATGCACTCCACCGGTATACTATTGCTTTTAGTTGTCAGTGTGTGTAGTGTGTATTTGGTCAAACTATTCAAAAACTTTTCTGCATAGTTCGGAAAGAAACCAAAAGATATAAACATTGGACGGATTAATAGCGACGTGGCTCAGATTAGTCCACGAATAATAATAACTGCAAGGAACCGAAGAAGTAAGAAGAAAAAGTCAACACACTTAAAACATATTAACTATTCATAACCGCTTAACCCTAAAGTTACATGGTTTAACACCGTAATTACCTGACCCCAAACTTAAACAAAAGAAAATTAACCAACGTACTGAACCGCGACGAAAAATAAACATTATAATACTTAATCATATTACAGGAACTCGCATAATCGGCCAAAACAAACCCTTGGCTCTGGATGTTTGTGTACACACGAGTAGTAGGTTAGTAGAACGAAGGAGCATACAAGCTGTGTTTTCAAACGCTGTATGATATCTTACAGATACTAAAATACGTAGAATCAATAATATGTAAGAAAACAAAATAAAAGTCAACGTTTCAAAACCAGCACAAAGCACATCATTAACATGTTGCTTTATGCTATTACAAGCATAGATTGGCGCATCAGCAAGTTCAACGTTTTTTTTCCATAGCCCGCTTACAATTTTTTTTACGATTATTATCTACAAGCGAAAAGATTACTCTGAGTATAATAAGAGAACCCAGAAGAAAAAGTATTGTTAAATATCTCGTTTCTAAACAATATTGTTAGATAGTGAAGTCACTAGTCACTAGTAGATAGTGGATTCTTCCACTATTTGTAAAATTTTTTTCAAGTCTAACTGATAATAGATGTTAAGTTGCTCCGAGTGCAATATCTAAAATTCTATTAACGATATAATTTATTAGTAAATTTAATTAAAATATTACATTTACAGCATACCTACCATTTTTGTACATTTGTTGCGACGCACACGCCTGCTCGTCTGTGAGCAATCCTCTTTGTGTTACATGGTGGCTGTTTATTGTATGGTTTGCATAAACTCTTTGAATTTGCCTACGTAAAAGTTATATGTGTAAATGTTTTTTTTATATAATTAATGTACGGTGATTTTATATTCCTTGGCGGAAAACTACTGCATGTTCCTGATAGATACCAAGTCTTGCTCGAGCAGGACATTATTGCGAGATCGGCGACTCGCAACCTTTCACAATTTTCTTATATATAATATACTAGCTGCGCCCCGCGGTGTTACCCGCGATCAAAAATTTTGTCGTTTTCCTATATGTCCCTTTCTGTTTCCCTTGTATGCAAAAATTCATGATGATAGGTTGAGTAGTTAGGGTGTGAAAGCGTTACAAAACTTAGAAATAAACACACAAACTCTGCGTAAAATTTTTTATTCTTTTTATTTATTTAAAGTAAGTAAAAAGAATAAATAAAAGTTAAGAATTTAGGATTAAGATTCCAATACCGTTCGATAAACAACATTAAATGACTTATTATTTTTCGCCAGTACGTGCAAGTTTCGGGCACTTGAAACACATGAACAACCAACATATAATTGACCATGTGAGAAGCTTGGAGTGCCCAAATGAATGCCTGCCACTTTTAAGGTTTGGCTCTGGGATTTGTTGATGGTCATTGTAAAAGTCAATTTTAAGGGAAATTGCTACCTCTTAAATTCAAACGGCAAGTTATTTGGAATAATGCGGGGAATTAAAACACTTTCTCCTTTAGCAGCTCCTGTCATAATAGTTGCTTTTATAATATTACTGCCCAGCTCTTTCATACGAAGTCTGGTGTCGTTGCACAGTCTGGGTGCATCAAGGTTTCGCATCAGCAAAACTGGAACACCAACTTAAGCTCTAGCTTATGGGACGGCACGCCTGTTAACTCCAGGGAGTTGAGTAATTCAATGGGGTAGGCAATAGAATCGTCATTAGCCATCACAGTGTCTATAGATTTGTATACATTTGAATCGCCGACGATCATGTTTAAATTTTTTTTGTTTACTTTATTGACCCACTCGTTCTTTGTAGGTGGTTAATGGAAAAATATGAGTAGTGCTGTTGTCGCCGTTGTTGAGTTTGTTCCGAAGTTTCAGCAGCACGTTGAGATGCTAAATATTCGGCATGCTGTAGTCGCCGTTGTTGGGTTTGCTCCGGGGTTTCAGCAGCACGTTGACTTTCCAAATATTCGGTGTGCTGTATTCGCCTCATTTCTGACTGCTGCTGCGTTTGAGCTGATATAGAAGTCTGTCGCTACACTTGCGCATTTCTTCTAAGCTCCGCCTGAGGACTAGTCTCTCGAATTCTAGCTACTTTCATATTTCGAGCTTTATTACTCCTCTGCGAAAGATTAGATTTGCGTTTTCGGGGCATTTCGAAGACTACGAATTATCAATTAAAAACTAAAATAAGCTATCAGGAACCGACACAATCTTTGATATAACTCTATTGATAGAAGATAATCATCATTACGATCTTGACGGAGGTCTTGTTATTTTGTCTATGCTGTGCTTAAAAATGTTACGCTTTTACACCCGCGTGGTGATGGATGATGGTGATGGTGATGATGATGATGATGATGAAAAGTATCCTATGTGGCAATCCAGCGTTTCATCTACCTCCATACTAAGTTTCATTAAAATTGGCACAGCCGTTTGAGCGTGAAAAAGCAACAAACATCTATCCCTATTAATTATATTCTTTTGATTTATCCTCAGAAAAATCTGTCGATATCGTTAGTGTTGTGTGTCGGGACAATGACTTTTTACAACAACTGTTGGGGGTATATTAAAAAGTATCTCCATACTTCAAGACAGTGACACCCGCCTCTTCAGTCCGCTCGTGACCACGATCAATGCAACTTGATCGAAACGTCGAGGTAATTAAATACTATTACTAACGCGATTAAGCCCCGTTAATATAATATAACTATGTGTTCAAATCGCGAAAGTTTAAAAATTTTTAAACATCTATCCATCCATCCATCCATCCATCTAAACTTTCACATTCATAATATTAGTGAGATTGTTGAACTATAATTTGCACAATTGTACACAAACTAACGTGTTAATACAAACAAACCTGTACATCTCAATCATGACAGTTAAGCAAAAGCTATATAGTGAAGAAGGGGGAACGTGTAGTTCCCGTAGATTAGTAGAACCTGTAGTTATATATAGCTCGCAATGTTACCCACCCGTGTGTTACCAACGTAAGTAAAATATTAATGTAGAACCGCATTGCGGAGCCTCCAAGGCCGACCGGGCCTTTTGGACAATGCTTCCGTTGCGTTACACTATCCTATACAAATCAAACACATGCTGGTATAAAGCTGGTAAAAAAGTCTTTTGTTACTTTTTTTTGAAGCACTTTGTATTGTGTATTTACAATTGCTGCTGTGTATATTTATATACGATTTTTAATCATTTAGAAGTGCAAAAACCTCGCTGTTTTTGTTACAATTTGGAGGAGTCCAAAATAAGAGGAAAAATGTACCTAAATATTACTTCAAGGGATAAAGGGAGGCTGTGATCCTACCATTAACCTACTCTTAATTCCGAAGACTAGAGAGCACATATTTGTTTTGCATTGTTTCACATAACATCACACTGCTGACTAAAATATACATTTAAGTAACCTAAAATGTGAGTTCAACGTTTTATAAAAGTACTGAATATATTAAGTGAAATATGAAAATACAATCTCTCAAATCGAATGCGGCATCCAATACAAAATCGCATTCAAGTTTGCGTACGAAGAAAGAATTGTATTCTCACATCAGTTTAACTAAAATATATTCTTTATTTCTTACACCATAAGGTGGTTATTGCATTGAACGAATTCTAGGGATAGACAACAGTTCTATGTAATAAAACGTTGTCTCAATGACGTATGCGACCCGCCGCATTAAGTGCATATTCTAGTTTTGTATGAGAGTCGTATTTTACTTTCCAAGTATTAAAATGTCTAGTACCTACTGTAATGTATTGCGTATACGAAATGCTGATGCATACGAAATACGTCTACTGTACCTATGCGTAGAAATGATAACGTATCTTTTAATAGTTACCTTCTCTACTCTTATCCCACATATGCTGGGTCGATCGAACATACTATGAGCTGTATAACCCCTTAGTCCCGCCTGTATGTATACCTCTGATGGAATAGCCAGAAGTGCAAAAACCCTTCGCTAGTTATGCTTTATGCTTTTATTTTTAATAGGTCTCGTATAATAAGCAGCGAGCCTACTGCCATCTAACGGGCACAGGTCCATTATCAGAATAGATTGTTTATTTTCAGGAGTAATCGTGTTGTTTTAACGTTTAATAACGCTCCAATAATTACAATTTATTAATAGTAGCCGAATTGAAGAAATATGATTTACCTATGCTCTATTTAGCTTATTAAAACCCTTATAAGCGTATTATAGCCCTTATAATGAATAAGAGCCCAATAATAAGCAGCGAGCCTACTGCCATCTAACGGGCACAGGTCCATTATCAGAATAGATTGTTTATTTTCAGGAGTAATCGTGTTGTTTTAACGTTTAATAACGCTCCAATAATTACAATTTATTAATAGTAGCCGAATTGAAGAAATATGATTTACCTATGCTCTATTTAGCTTATTAAAACCCTTATAAGCGTATTATAGCCCTTATAATGAATAAGAGCCCAATAATAACCCAATAACGTTTTTACTCTTAGATAATTGAACCCGGGAGCTTGCGATCAAGACGTAGTAATACTACCTAACTGGACTTAAGTATTATTTTCAATTCTTCCATTTTCTCTTCCTTTTTTTTCGCTTAAACGTTTCAGAATATTAAAGTGAAAAAAGTGGTTTCATCAAAAACGCTACGAACCATATTTCGGTGCTCGAATATTAAAAGAATACACTAGTCGTGAACATTGTCAAAAAAACTCCATTAAATGAATTATTCTTATTTAAAAACTAACTTTACGGCCTTTTATACAGATAAAAGCTCACTTTGCAAATAACTGATCCCTCGGAAATTCACGTACTATCCAAAAAGCGCAAAGTCAACTTACTCCGGAATTTTCCCGGCTGCCCTGGGCACTAAAAACACCAAGGCGATCCGTTCAGACTAATCTGGTAAACAAAAAAACACAAAATTGACTCGACTGATCCATCCCGGCGAAAAATATCCTCGTAAAATGAAGGCATTGGATCTCCATGCGGGTGGTACAAAAACACTAGATAGATTATAGTGGGTATGTGTAGGTTATATGCAATAAAAAAAAATTCGGAGATACCTACAACACCACAAGAGTAGTGGTTCTGTATAGGTATAAAAGTTTTGCTAGGAAGCCTGCTAAAGTTTTAACCTAACCTAATTAAAAAGTTTTCTTATTAGAAGAAATTAAAATATGTCGCTTTTAGTCGCAAGCTATAGCTATATAGTTACATTTATTATTATTTATTTCTAATACTATACATTACATTTATAAGAATTAACTTTAAAAACGGAATGTTTACCATGTATTGTATTTAATATAGACTGAAAGTGAACTGAAGTATCTGCAGGTAGGTGTTTCAGTTTACTCGTGAACATGGCGCATGCAACTGAGCCGAATTATCGAGAGCTCAAATTAAATACAATACATGGTAAATATATACATGGTTACATCTTGCATTAGTGACCATGTCAGTTTAAAAACTTATTACATTTATACTTACTTATATTAAAGCTTTATAATTGACTAGATGATTACAAAAGAAAGTTTTAATTGTGTGAGAAATATTATTTTAGTACTAGCTAACCCGCCAGCGGTTTCGCTCGCGTTGCCTTGCGGGTACTTATCCCACGGGACCTCTTTAATTTAACAGGATCAAATGTACCAGGGATATAAACTACCACCATTCAAATTTTCGTTTAAATCGGTCCAGCCGTTTCGGAGATTAGCCCGTACAAACAGACAGACGAACAGACAAAACAAAAAAATTGAAGAAAATCTAAATTAGTTCCATTTCACTCCTCACATCCCCTTGACTCGGTTTATAGCATTTTCTATATTGTACAGAAATTCAACCTCTACAGTTTTATTATGTGTGATAACTAGTTAGTGGCAACCGTCAAAAGCACACACAATTTAACAATATTTTTCTTTACTTTTTTATAGTACAAATTTCAAAATATCTGCAGCCCAGTTAAATCTGGTTTCACTGTTTGTTTCTGTTGCTTAAAGTTCTTTTTAAGATCTTGTATACAGTGTGTTGATGAAAACTGATCATCTTTTCGTTGTTTCTAACCTCCTTTACAAAATCCTACAAATTGTGCAGATTTAATCGTTTCCATTTATTTAGATATTTATATTGTACCGCTCTGTTGGATATATAAGTCGCTATTTATAAGGATTCGTATGTTTCAGGTTTTGGATCATAGTTCTCACCGGTTTAAGTACATTTTATACAACGTTTTAAAAGTTTGCATTCGGTTTTTTAAATAAATAGGTGAGTTTATTTAGTATATTTTAATGAATGAGTTGAAATTTTAATGATTAGGTATATTGCTATCAGAACACACGCGTAATTGAGCACACGCTTTTGTGATACATTAAGGGATTGTAGTTGAAACAAAGGAGAAGGAAATGTAACAGAACCTATGGGGTTATTCATGGGGTCCTTTATAGAGTTATAGAGTACACTAATCCGCCCAGGTTTAGTTACTTTTCAAAGGGCGGGCGGTATGCATTAGTATACATAAACTGAATAGAAATTAATAGTCATGCTTTTAGAGACTTTTGGATTGTTACATTTACTTGATGAGAGGATTTGGCAGTAACATTTGTTATAGTAGTATATAGTCATCTAGTTATCATACAAATAGCATTTAACAATACAACCATTTCTATGTGTTAAGATATGTAATGTAGCAATATTGTTCTAAAATAATTATAATAAGAAAGTAAATTAGTGTTTCAAAAGAGATGGTGGTCAGGAGCTTGCGTGGTGGCACGAATGTAAATCATTGTATACCACAGGGCTATAATTCCAAACAAGCAAATTACACCAACGCACTGGTTTTATTTTTATTTTAGATAAATATGTATATTCGTTGGGTCGCGTAGGTATTTTCTCTGTGTGACATACTATATACATTACTGTGTTAGAATGTGAACTGTAGCGACTGAAATATACTGGAGGACAAAGACAAAAGACAAAGTACCGTTCTGCTAAAGCTCTGGGTGAAACTGCAACTTTCATGGGCATGCGTAGTCTTTACTATCAGGCCCTGTACCCCTTGCCAGTGTCATCACTTGAGTGCATAAAAAACAACTCACCGTGTGGACACCCGACTATATATTATTTACGAGTATACGTTATACGCCCGTTTAGTGGAGGTTTTTATATTAAAAAGGTGAAAGTGAGTGGCTTTCAATGTTGAAAGAAATAATTAGAAGATAAATTGAACGAACACAAAGCAAAAAATTTATATGTTTTTGAAACTGAATAGTGACACGACGATATTTAAAAAACCCATAAATGTCTGGTCATGCTGTATCATTTCATCGACATATTACGGAATTTGTTATTGTAAAGGGAATTGTTTTGGCGGCTCTTTTCACTGAGCTTTATAGCGTTCGTGATGATTCTAGAAGAAAAATATTTGTGTTGTGAGCAGAAATGTTCATTATCGGGGCTAATTTATGTTATAATTTCAAGCAGGCCTAAACACGGCGTTTCAGACGTCTTAATGATTCACAGAGCAAAAATCGTTACATCTTTGACAACAACCGTGAAACAAATGACGAGATGACAAGAAAAACTTGGAAAAAGAACCTTATGTACAAGGGCGATATCTCAAAGTATTTGACATTGGTGAGCTCGTTGCCCTAAATCCTTTTAAAAAGAATCTATTTGATTTCTTATTGAAAAAATGTTATTACTCTATAAAAGACTTCTTAGATGATAAAAACCTGACATAGGTAATTATATATTAAGGTTTGACATTTAATTGTATTAATTGACAGAAGCGACTTATTAAACAATTATATCAATTGACATTCTTAAATATTATATCTAAAATCAGTTCGTACTATTTTTAATTTACTACCTGTTAAATTTTTTAATTCATTTTGTGAAGATTCTAAAAACACATAAGAATAAATCTTGTATAAAACATTTGGACGCCGTTTAGGTAGAGTTTTGTTGGACCTGTATTATGTGCTTTAACAACTATGCAATATTGTACCTAAAACTGAAGCAAATAAATATTCATTCATTCGTTCCGTTGAATCATTACAAAATCGCACAGCTGTATGTTTTGAGACAAACTCTACAAGCACTTCAGTGACTTACAGCTATTGTTTATACTTACATACAGTACTCAAAGCGATCCGTAGTATAACTAGCACCGACGGCTCACAGGCACATGTCAATTGTGCACCGGAAACCAGTCCAACGAATGTCACATGTCAAACACAGCAGTAGTTACCAGTGACCCAGCTCTGAATATGTCGAATTCATACAAAGCTTGTCATTGCCGTGTCATGTCATACGACGTTGTGTTTAAAGCAATGCTTTGAAACACATTTGGTACAATCTTTAAACATAAACGGGCAATATTGTAACAGGCATTTGCGATTTCCCAGTTCAAAAGAAGAAAGCTATGTAAATTGGCTCCAATGTCATTGGTATGGTTCGTTAACCACCCAACTAGATGTTTTTTAAGGCAGCACGGTTTATGCTTCTTTATTTATGCAAGATACGAGTACTTATTATTATTATTGACACATACAGCGTAACTAGATATATTTTAATTGTAAAGTTCGGCATTGATTATCCAAGGTGCCTGTCAGATTACACTTCTTAAAATTAAGTTGCAACACTTAATTTTTTTGGTTGCCAGACAATAATGCTTGATTCATAATCCTTTAACAGTAAGATTATATTTTATTAGTCCTGGTAGATCCTAAAACTTAAATGAAAATTAAAATGAGTTTTTGCTTCACTAAACAAATTCCTAAGTTGTCATCATCATCGTCATCATCATCATCATCTCAGCTGTAGGACGTCCTCTGCTGAACATATACCTCTTGCATAGATTTCCAAAAAGATCGGTTGAAAGTGGACTGCATGTAACGTCGTCCTGCGACCTTTATCAACTCGTCTGTTTACCTTGTCGATGAACGACCTACGCTATGCTTGCTGGACTGTTGTCTCCTCTCCAGAGCCAGCTCCAGTTACCAGCCTCATCGGCCATCAGTTCCGTGTGCAATGTGCCCTGCAAACTGCCACTTGAACTGACTTATCCTCTGGGCGATGTCAGTTACGTTAGTAGTTCGCTCAAACTTATTAATATTTTTTAAATGTATTTTTTCTTAATTAGCAGTAGAACTCTTTGTGAATGAGTTCGTTCGGGGCAGTACTAGCACCGTACCTTTTTCTGCCGTGAATCAGTAATGTTCTTAATACAGTTCTGGTTTGAAGGTATGGTTGCCGGCGAAATTACAAACACATGAGAATTTACAACTTAATGTTTCAGGGTTACGGGACAGTGCATTTCGGCACTTGTGAGGAAATTCTAAAAGCATCTGTTCTAGGCAGAGGTTGCCACTTAACATCAGGTGCACCTCGTGCTTGTACCGTTTCCTAATACATTTAAAAAACAAATCCAGCAGAGAAAGAAGTCATCTTTAAATTGAGGTAAAATTAAATTAACATCCCATTACGTCTCTACTCGAACTTGGGCCTTTCTCTCAGACAGAGGAGCGTAGGCCACAATCTACAAGGTGGGTCGAAACTCGGAAGCGCTCAGTTGAAAACTCCCCTAGCGGTCACCCATCTTTTCGTGACCGCAGCAAGGGTTGCTTAACCTCGTTCATCGAAACCTCTTAAGGTAAGGAACCTTATCGGCCAGTTTCTTTAATATATCTACCGACACTGTATTCTATCCCTCGTAAGGCAAACCGTCAATAGGTAGGATATAAAAACCGTAACGGTCGGTTATAAGATTATATACGGTCAAAAAATTCAGTTTTTGTACAATTAATACCAAAATGTAGTCAACTTTAAGCCCCTTGTTATCGTTAGTTTTTTATTACGTTGGCCTTTATTTGAGCCAGATTACAAAGGTTATATCAAATAAGCAGGGCGACAGAAAGTAGCTACAACTCCTGCTAGTGTGACCATCACTTATGTGTCCTATGTATGCTACAATAAAATTGATCATGACCGCTATACTGACTTACGGTACTATAAACAAGACTTCAGCTTGCTTTAAATACTTTAGTTTTATTTTAAGTTCTTTATTTATACTATTTCTAGAATATATCCAACTAATAATATTTTTCACTCTCACTCTCTCAGTATCCATAACTCTCGGGAACTACCCGTTAAATTGAAATACAAATAAATCCTATGTTTTATTTATTAAAAAAAATACCAAAATACGGAACCGACTTCAACACTAAAAAGTAACTCGTTGAAGTCGGTATCATGATAATCAAAAGTGCCTATTATCACAATATTGTGAGCATGGTACTGACAACAAGTTATTTCAAAATTATTAAAAATAGTTTTTAACCTTTTTAGAGACCCTTGCTACTTACGGGATCGATGTCATTCACCGTCAATGATGATATTATCAAATCATCAAAATAGGCGAAACACTTTTCAGTTATTGGAGTGTAACTAAAAAACTGCTGAACTAAATTTGATTAAATTTACATGGTACCACCTCGGAGGTATACTCTAAAAGAATAATGAAAATATCACACCATATATATATATTTTTTTTTCATTTTTTTTTCATAATTTTCATTATTTATTCACACGTTTTATCGGCACATATATATATATATATATATATATACATGTGCCGATAAAATGTGTGCTCGTGGTCTTCCTACATATCGCGCAATCAATAGCCGACGCAGTCACACGCGACTTTTCCCACAAAATTATTGTAATTAGGCATTACAGAAATCGCGTGATACCCTTGACCCGATCTTTTTATCCGAAGGCTTTGGCTTTTAATGAGATAACGGTAGACTGCCCGCGTAGGTTGTTAACAAGACGCAGTTGTGTACCGTAGCTTTTTGACAGTCTGCTTTGACGTACCTATGTATGTTCCATAGTGTCTGTGAACCCCTATTTCTCCTGGTCACGCTATAACTAGAGAACGGCTTCACCAATTTCATTCAACTTTTTTTAAATGTTTTCTCATACTTCGTAGAAGGTTCTTACATAAAAAAAAACAAGAAAAGATGGGAAGTTATGGTGAGGCCGAAGACCGAGCCTACTACGCGAACGACATCGCGGGCAGGCGCTAGTATCATATAAATGTTGCGGGGTTATAAGGTCCAAGCCGCCACATAACTAACTTAGCTGTTAGTTACAATTTCCTATCGCATCTTTAGGAGTAAAAGGTAGACTACGAAATGAAGTAATAAACAACAGCTATCAATGTGAAATAAATTTAAAAAAAATATTTTATTTATCTATGTCGATGGCGACAAGACGAGCAAGTCACTCGCCTGAACCATCAGGCGAATGATGCTTTAAAGCTTTGCTTTAGCGTGACATTGATCGTATTTTTCTTTTTGAACCTTCGCACTTTTTTCTATATTTTCGATAGCACTTTTACGCAACTTAGTCACATCCGTGCTGTGCTCATTATCGTATTCAATATCTGGTCCAAAGCTATCCTTATACGTACGTAGTCTATATCCGAACATAATCTCACATGGGACTGCTTTAATAGTTTTGTGATATGTACTATTAATTGCCTGTTGTAATGGCGTAATACAATTATCCCAACTATCTTCATCCAAATCTGCACCCATAGTTTTCATCGCATCTAAAATTGTTCGGTTGAATTTTTCGACTTGGCCGTTAGATCGTGGCATACCTGTGGCCACCGTATGCAGGCGAATATTCTTACTACTGCAAAACTCTTTAAATCTTTTTGAAGTAAAGGCAGAACCGGCATCCGTGATAAGTCTACGAGGGTTACCGAATATCTTAGCTATACCTTCAAGTTCGTTAATTACGTTACTGCTGTCCGTATTTGCTACCGCTGATATAAAAACGAATTTAGTGAATGCATCTACGGCAACTAACAAGTACTTATTTTGGTTTTGGGTTTCTACAAAAGGACCCAGGTGATCCAAATGAACCGTGTGGAATGGCTGTGCGTATTTGGGCAGTGGATATAGTTCACCTTCCCGTGAGCCACCTTTGTTTTTGTAATAAACACAGTTAAGACAGTTTTTGATATACTTTTTAACTATGTGTCTCATTCGAGGGACCAATATCGACTAGCAATTCGTTCTACTGTTTTATCAATGGAAAAATGGCCGAAGTCGTCGTTGTTATATTTGAGTATTTGCCATATGCACCTTTTAGGCACTACCCATCGACGACCTTGGCTTGTACGTCGGTACACGTTATTACCCAGAAGTTCGTATTTGTTGAATATGTCTTTGTGATCACTTTATTCACCCGATTCCAAAGCTTGTCTAATCGTTACTATTTTCGGATCTTGATGCTGAACTGAGAGCAACCAATCTGCCTCCGTAATAGACATAATAATTTCTGCTTCAGACTTTTTACCAGAACCTGAAGGATTCCTACTCAATGCGTCCACATGTTGCATACGAGTACCTTCTCTGTGAACGATGTCATAGGAAAATTCTTGTGTGTAACACCCACCGCGAAAATCTGGGTATAATGTCCCTTTTTGTTAACGCGTAACGCACCGCACTACAATCTGTTACTATGCGAAAATTAGCCCCCAACAAGTAGTGTCTAATTTTTTCTAAAGATTGCACGATTGCTAACAGTTCGAGCTCAAAAGAATGGTATTTCTTTTCATCGTCGGTAGTCTGGCGACTATAATAGTGAATTGGTTTTTCACCACTATCCGTAACCTGCATCAAAATACCGGCAATCCCATCTCTGCTTGCATCGGTGTATAGTACGCTTTCTCGGGTAGGATCGAATGATGTCAAAACATCGTCTGAGGTTAGTGTGCCTCTTAAAACAGCGAAGGCATGTTCTTCAGCTAGGCCCCAAACCCAAGGACTGTCTTTTTTCAGTAATTTAGTTAGCGGACTAGAAAGCAGAGCACAGTTTTTTATGAACTTGCGAAAATAACTGATGAGGCCAAGAAATTGACGGAGTTAATGGCCTGTTTTTTGAACCGGAAATTCCTTAACTGCTTTGACTTTGTTTTCACAAGGTTTTAAGCCCTCAGAATTTACTCTATAACCCAGGAACTCTATTTCAGTTTTTAAGAAATGGAACTTTTTTTAGGTTAAGTGTAAGACCGTTTTTCTTAAAGATTTCCAGCACCTTTTCGAGAAGGTGAAGGTTTTCTTCGGCTGTTTTACTAATTATCAGTATATCATCAAGATATAGTATTACCTGATCAAAACTCAAGTTTCCCATAACCTTATCCATCATTTTTTGAAAGCATGAAGGGGCGTTAGCTAAACCAAACGGAACCCGTAAAAATTCATGCCCGTCCTCAGTTATAAAAGCAGTTTTATGAATGGACTCCTCGGCCATTTTAATTTTATAGTGCCCACCTTTTAAATTTAAACTCGTAAACAACTTACAGTCCCGGAGTCTGTCTATCAAATCTTCGATGCGTGGCATCGGGTATTTGTCCTTTGTAGTAGCTATGTTTAACGCGCGGTCATCTATGCACAATCGTTTTTCTCCGTTCTTTTTATCTACAAGCAGAGCTGGGCTCGCATATTCGGATATACTTTCACGAACAATACCATTCTCTAAGAGTTCGTTAACCATACTTCTTACAATTTTTCTATCATAATGTGACGTCCTATACGGCCTACATTGCACAGGTTTGTTGTCATGCAAATTTGTTACCATTTCATGACCCTCTACATTTCCTAGTTGTTTTATGTTTGAAGCTATGCTGATAGTTGCTAAAAAGATTGATCAGCATGTCGCGGTGAGAATCCGTATCAAACTCAAAATTATGATCAACAAGTTTATTGCAGAAATCTTCAAAATGTGTTACCGTTTGAAAAGTAAGCGTTTCACCAATTCGCGAATACATTAAATCGGATCGTTCAGTTACGTTACGTCCTATTAAAATATCACACCCGACAGTTCATTAAAAATGAACATTTCAACATCGATTATATTTACAGAGTCTAATTTTATGCCTACTCGTACTAGCTCTGTAACGATATTTGAGTTATCTTTGGAAAATCCATGTATTGTAATTGGAGAACTTAAGGGAATCCTTTGGAGTTTACATTGTTCTACCATATGGGATGTTATTATAGAACAGCTAATACCAGCGTCTATAAATGCTTCACGAACAAAACCGTTTATCTCTATCTTCTTGCAAAACTTAACTTTTGCATTAGAAAGATGTACTAGTTTGGTTTCCTGACTGCCCTTCTGTTCTGGTTTTTCGATTTTTGAATTCTTTTTCTGATAGCATACACCTTCCGAATGGCCCCTTTTACCACAAAACTCACATTTTACCGTACATCGTTTGTGATTACCACCGCAATTAAAAAATTATATCGGTTTGCGTTGAATTGTATTTGATTGACTAGCTACAGACCCGGTTGTCGTCGATGCTGTGGAAGTTTGTGGAGCTGAACTTTGAGCAATAGACGAAATCTTAACATTGTCACGAGTATTATTGAGATTAACTGTTTGTTTGCTAATTTTTGCTTTGTAAACGCGGCTGTGCAAAAATCCAGCTAAACTGTCACACGATTTGAAATTGCTAGCTTCTACTGACGCTGTAATGTTGCTATCGCCGATATTTCCTAATATTATCGATATTATATCACTTTCCGTAAAATTTAAGCACAAACTATCAATTTTACCAAATCTTTCCATAACCAATTTGTCCACATGTGATCATTGCGCAGTAAAGACTCGTACCATATTTTAACTAAACCTTTGAGCTTATTTAAAGCTTGATAACGTATCACGCTATCGCTCCATGAAAAAGTGGATGCGTATGATTCTATCACGTTTAACCACGAAATTACATTATCAGTTAGCGGGTCGAAATCAGGGATCATATTATGCAAAACTGTACTGTTTGTACTCACAGTTCCGGTATCGTTTGCCTTAGATACCTTTATCCTTTTTCGGGGTGCCAGCGGGGGTGTCTTCGAACCACTACTGTTGCTGGAACTCGTACTGCTGCTTGATGATGATCGAGTGCGCTTTACCTTGTGCCTACGCTTACCATTGCGTCTTTTTCCCATAATTGGCCTTTAATTTAAATACTTTTGGGGCGTGAGAAAAGCTATGCTCACTTCTGATGTTAACAATCATAGTAAAGTGAGGTTACTTAAAACGACTAAATAATGTATACCTTATATTTCACAAGAACGTGTATAACATTTGATCAAATATATTTTACTTTAAAGTTAGGGCTACAAGTAATAGTTCAATGAAAACCCGAAAAGGGCAAGCACAAAGGTGTGGCGCGTTCCGTCGCTCGAGCAAAAGTGGCAGCATGGCGCGGCGGTGGCCCTGATGATCCGTCATCACAGATGGGAAACTCGGTCCATGCCTTCGTTCAGCAACGCCATCTGTCTACCGCCCGCAACAACTTTACTCGGTGTTGCCAACAATATTATGTACATTATATTACGATAAGACCGCCCATTGTACTTTACTTTGTATCATTTGAAAAGTTCTTAGCCTAACATACTTAATGAAACCACACGATTTTGAGTTTATTTTTATTTTTCAACATACTCTCCTCCGAGCTCAAAAACACTTTTTCCATCGACCCGGTAAGGCTTCGATACCCGTTTTATAAAAATATTCGTCTAACTCCTCAAAATAAGCGTCCACGGGGGCTATGACCTCTTTATTTGTAAAAAAATGTTTACCACCTAAATATTTTTTCAGCTTTGGGAAAAGATAAAATTCGGACGGTGCTAAATCCGGGCAATGAATATGGGGGATGAGGTAACAATTCGAAGCCACATTTATGGATTTCTGCCATGGATTGCACAGAGGTGTGAACGCGCGCATTGTCCTGATGAAACAAGACTTTTCTTCTCAAGAAACCTGGACGTTTTTCTTTGATTTCTTCTCTCAAACGACGCAACAGGTTGCAATAGTAATCGGAGTTTATTGTTTCACCCTTTTTTAAATGATCCACGAGAATTATACCCTTTGCATCCCAAAAAACGGATGCCATGACTTTGCCCGCCGATAAAACCAACTTTGCCTTCTTTGGGGTGGGCGATACTGCTCTTTTCCATTGTTTCGACTGTTCTTTTGTTTCGGGTGTATTGTGGTGAATCCAGGTTTCATCCATGGTTATAAATCTTTCAAAAAATTCTATTGGGTCAGCTTCATATAACTCTAAACAGTCGCGAGAAGTTGTGAGTCGGTTGCGTTTTTGTTCCACTGAAAGCAGTCGCGGTACCCACCGCGCAGACACTTTAGATAATCCAAGTTCAGTAGTAATTATATGATGTGTTCGCTCAGATGAGATGCCTACAGTCTTAGCTATCTCCTCGACAGACACTCTTCGATCCGATAAAATTAAATCACAGATTTTTTCTTTGTTTTGATCAGTGGAAGCAGTCGAAGGCCGGCCACTACGGGGCTCATCTTGAATGGTCTCACGACCACGTTTAAACTCTGCCACCCAGTTTTTAACAGTCGCATACGAAGGAGCGGACTCACCATAAGTAGCAGACATGTCTTCATGTATAGCTTTTGGAGTTAAACCTTTCAAATTCAGGTATTTTATCACAGCACGATGTTCAATTTTATCCATTTTCAAAAATAGCTCTGACTTGACTTACGGTATCACGTGTAAACGAACAATGAGTTACTGTGAATAAACTAAACTGTGCATACTTATTGCTAAATAATGTAACTACAAAATGAGGGTAGTTATAAAAAAAACCAATTACTTTAACCATGTTAGACTAAGAACTTTTCAAATGACCCTCTATTACGAGTCTCATTAGAAATTCCTGTTTTATGTTGACTGGTGTGGCATAAAGTATTTTGTATTGTATTATATAGGTATATTAGACGGTTTTTTTAATGAAAATTGCAATATCGTGTAGAACATATACTTATAAAGAAAGTTAATATGTCCAGAGAAAAAAAAACCCGCCGAAGCTGTAGGCGGTAAAAAATTACCTGTATTTGGAAATTTGGTTAATACAGAAAGTTCATTCAGATAAATTTTCTTCTTTTACCCATTTTTCTCATATATTAATCGACCTCGTGATCCCTCTTAATGGTACTAGCAGCTAAAACGTCTTCGAGCAGATCAGTCCCGTCAATACCATCCCATAACCGCACATTCTACACGTCCAACCGCATATTCTACATCCAAGTATTCAAGTTTTAGTAAAAGTTACTTTTATTCTGTGTGTGGAGCCGGGACGGTGTTTAAATCAGGTTTTCTCGGCTCTTACGATTCACATCGCGACGGCGGAGGCAATTTTTTTTAAAGCTGTATCCACACGGAGTATAGTCGTATATACAGGGAGTGAAGAATTTCCATGTAGGCTGGTCAATCTTATATTCCAGTTTTGGTCCAGTCCGCTCATTACCACGAGCGTCTTCTATTCAAGAAGCAAAGTAGGCAATTTTTAGTCCAGATCCTTACACTGCTCTAATGAGCTAGCTATCAACACTCTGCCCCTTTTGTTCCGTCGTTTTTTATTTATTTTTCTTCCGTATTCTTAGTTTTTGCCGGGTGTAATTAGAGTACATTTTTGTCGAGAAAAACTGGTGCAAAGTTTATAGAGTTGTTTTGCTTTTGTTTTTATTTTGTTTGAGAACGTGGTATTACTATTCATATTATAAAAGATAAAGTCCGTGTGTGAATGAGGTTGTATGTTTGATACTCCTTCACGTTGAAATGGCCCAACGGATTTGTCGGAGAGGGGATTGAACCTCTTTGTGTCCGACGGTGGCATAGTAGACATTGTAATTTCGTGAAATATTTCGGTAAATTATCAAAACAGCGGCGCACTATGAGGCCTATGTATACCGATAGAGGATCTATAGACAAACAACAGCAAGGAAAGAGCAAGGTTTCCAATTTCAGCACCGTCAACATGGAACATCTCAAAAACCTTGTGCTTTTTATATGACACTTTTTGTTTGTCTATAGGTCCTCTATCGATATACGAGTATATAGGTTTCACAGT
The DNA here is from genome assembly GCA_917880725.1 of Selenia dentaria. Taxonomy (NCBI): domain Eukaryota; kingdom Metazoa; phylum Arthropoda; class Insecta; order Lepidoptera; family Geometridae; genus Selenia; species Selenia dentaria. The sequence goes on along the minus strand of OU862885.1, from coordinate 29,726,529 downwards.
GCGCCGCCGCCTTAATGTGTTCCTAAATTTTCTGCAATCTTATGATTACCACTATGGCAAAATGTTCGCACTCTTTGGAACTAATGGGCCAATAAAATGCAAATACAGCATGTCAAGGTATCGAGCGCAGTGCAGGGCAAACTAACGGATTAGATAAATATTTTGTGGTGCTGCGATGTCATGGACAGGTGTGTTATTGATCATCAGTGCACGACTTTTTTATCGCGAGTCACTATAAATCACGGTAAAATCACGGAAATATAAAAAGGAGAAGTAATTAAATGATACGCAATTATAAAATTTGGTGAGCCCACCCAAACCTGCATTGAAATGATTTAGTCAGCAAACAAAGATTTTGTCTGCAATAATAAAAATCAGACAGCAATCTTTGTTCCGCAGATAATTTTGATAATGGTCAAAAATTTAATCATTAATAGGCAGCATAACAATACCATGAGTTTTGCATAATAAACATTCGGTCCACAAAATAACTACTTGGTCAGCAAGATTTTATGATTGATCAGCAGAGAAAACATGTCTATATGTTCCATATGTAATTATACTAGTCTAGGGCAAAGTCATATATAGGTACGACGACGAGCGTAGCGAGGAGGAGTGTTAGGTTACTTGTGACTACAACGCGCGAGGCGAGCGAGCGAAGCGAGCGTGCAGCGGCAGCGGCCGGCGACTGAGTGCTTACCCAAATATTATAAAACAGGAACAGCTTATGGCTGCTTATATAATTAATATGCAGTACAAAAATAATTACAGCCATCCAGAATGACATAAATTGCTGATTGATTTTGAAATGTTTGCTGGCCATGAGTTGCTGACCAATTAGCTATTTCTGCTGACAGATAATATTTTTCTTCTTTCAAAAATACTAATACTATGCTAACCATTTAAATAACACCCTATAAAAAGCATATCACAACATTAAAGAAAACGCATCTCTCAAATATAATTATATGTCTTCTTCTAATACCTGCCTGTACGTTATCGTACGCTCATACAATCTCGACAAGTAATAAAATATTACTACTTATTTCACCAGTCAATTTCTATTACCAAAGGGACAGGACTTGAAGCCAGAGACATTCGCAATTGCCAGTTATTTACGTGCTTGTGAACTTAACTTTTCCTGGTTTAAAACCACTTGTTTTGGACCTTCCTGGTCTCAAATTTAAATGAAAAGGGATTGTTGTAATCATTGCATGAGTGGGAATAAGAACTTATGTCTCTCAGAGCCATCCTTGTAAGCATTGGCCTCGCAGGCCCCTACAGCTTTAATGACACTGTAACTGTCAGTGCCATATGAAAGCGCTCATAATCAAGCGAATGATTAACCCATCACTTCACGAAATGAACACAAATCCAAATACCAAATATTGTATTTATGTATTGTGTACACACCACAAGAGACCTTATGAAAGTATCCAATACCTATTACGTACAAGCGATATTAACTGATATAAGACATCAGATACGATTGCGGTTATTCAGTGATATTTAATACGAAACCAACATATCAGGTTGTTTATGGTTATTCAAGGTTAATTAATACTAAAATTCTACCTTACGGCTTCATTTGTCTTATACACCTAAGTATTACGTTGAAACAATCTACTACTATAGGTACTGGCTACTAACGGCCGGTCCCAATAATCTATCTATCGCCGGTATAGCTTACTAGAGTTAGATATTTGACACTATTTGTATGGACGTTATGTCAAATTTCTATCGGTAGTAAGGAAAACCGTGGATAGATAGATTATTGGGATCCTCCATAAGTCGTAAACGAAATACTTATATATGTACGATGACTTTAAATTATAAGTATATAACGAACATACGTGTATATCGGCTGAGAGCCCGACATGAAGTATGACCCGGTTTGAATAAAACACATTACACGTTGTACGTGTTTTCTTACGTCTATTCCAATTTTAATCTTCGATCACTTATTGGATTATAACAACAGAGACGTGCGCACGCAGCGAGGGCTCGCAGCAAACTGAGCTCAGGTTTTTTTTTAGGAAGTACATAGAGCTTTTTGCCACTACGGGCATTAAAAGCGACACTGGACTAGTTGCCAAGCGCAGCTGTTTTATAGACGACTGTGGTGATGGGTGTGCGGTGAGTCAACCGCTCGCCCGTTGCGCATGCTCCGTCATAATATGCGGCCGACGCCGTCATTTATATACCAATGCCAATACTTAATACAGTTCAATGAGAAAACACGCATAAGAGTTTAGGTACAAAATAGTGGACTATAACAGGGTTATTATATTAAGTTTTATTAAGTTAAAGTCATGGTTTATCTCATCATCATCATCATCATCTCAGCCGTAGGATGTCCACTGCTGAACATATGCGTCCCCCATAATTTTCCAAAAAGACCGGTTGGAAGCGGCCTGCATCCAATGTCGTCCTGCGACCTTAATCAGGTCGTCTGTCCACTATGTAGGTGGATGACCTACGCTGCGCTTGCCGGTCCGTGGTCTCTATTCCAGAACCTTCCAGCCCCATCGGCCATCTGTTCTGCGTGCTATGTGCCCTGCCCACTGCCACTTTAACTGGCTAATCTTCTGGGCTATGTCGGTGACTTTGGTTCTTCTACAGATCTCCTCATTTCTGATTCGATCACGTAGAGAAACCCCGAGCATAGCCCTCTCCATAGCTCGTTGTGCGACTTTGAGCTTATTTATGAGGCCCATAGTAAGAGACCACGTTTCAGTGCCATAAGTCATCACTGGTAACACACATCGGTCGAAGACTCTTGTCTTGAGGCACTGAGGTATTTTTGACGAGAAGACTTCGCGAAGTTTCCGGAACGCTGCCTAGCCGAGTTGGATTTGACAACTGAATTCGTTCTCGAAGTTGGACCTCCCTAGTTTAACTGTCTGCCCCAGGTAGACGTATTCGTCAACAATTTCGAGAACTGAGTTCGCAACTGATATTGGGGTAGGCACAACATGGGCATTAGACATAATTTTCGTCTTGTCCATGTTCATGTTGTTTGTCATGGTTTATCTGAAGCTTAGAAATTGTTGTAGTCGTGGCTGCGCAATATCCGGGAATGGACCGGAATCACCTGTGTCGCGGAGCTTTTCAACCTTGCCAAAGACCGGGTGAAATATGCGGAGCCGAGTGCCAGCATTCACTAGTTGGAGGCACTGGAAGAAAGAGAAGTTGTTGACAGGATACGGTCAGCGGCAAAAGTAGCTCAATAAATACAGAATAACGATACTAATTTCTTAGAAGTATGTATCATCATCATCAGTCCGAAGACATAGGTATTACCCCTTGAAAGCCAACATGAACGGCTATTTGCCAATTGCATTTAACAAGTTTATTATTATTGAATTTAGTACGTTACTATACAGTTTCGTTATAATTCCATTTTCATTTATGATTAACTAGCTGGTGCTCGCGACTTCGTCTGCGCAGGATTAGTAGATACTTCGAGTAGCTTATTCACTTCTCCAAGGTCATAATCTATCTTTATACCAAAATGTAAACAAATATTTACATGGTCATAAAGTATTTATAAATATTTACATTTATTTATAAATAGTTAATAAATCAATCAGTATAAACTAATAATGAATAGTAAAATTTTGCCTACGTACGTACAAATATCACATTTAAATTAACCTTGGAAAAAAACTGTCATTACATTTCATCGCCCTTGACGGTATTTATGCTTTTACACTTTCGTAGACAACCCGCAATCCGTCAAATGTCAAAAACGACGATGGATGATATGCTCGGACACGTTTAAGGTGACTTCCGAGTGGCATTAAAATCATTTTTAGCGCTGTAATCGCCATTCCAAATCAACGAAAGCGCGACAACGTAGACCTATGTAACTTCATGGATTACGTCACCAAGGACGCCATTTTGCAATTTCAACGACCCGCTACAAACTGAAATCACCGTGAGCAGTCCGTTAAAATTGACAATTTGTTGATGTGTGCGTGATGCGATAGCTAGCATCTGTCTGTGTGTGCGTGTATTTTATGCCGTGAGCAACGTGAGCGTGGTTTCAACTCATTCCGAATGGCAGACAGATCTCACCTGTCAAAAGCGCGATATTGAATTGGAATGGAAAATAGTGATAATATCGCCAAAATCAGTGTTGACGCGACTTGGAAAGCAAGCATAGTGTATCTAGCTGTCAAAATGATAGCGTGCTTTTGAAAACTGACACAAACTTTGACAGAACTGTCATCCTTACGATCTTGACATGTAGGCCGAGATCTTGTTATTTCGTTATTATTCCTTGCTGTTCCCAAGCATATTACGCTGTTTCACTCGCGTGGTTGATGGATGATGATGATGTTGACGAAAGTATCCTATTTGTTAATCCAGCGCCTCATCTATCTCTTTTCAAATTTTTCTCTTACAAATTCATTAAAATTGGCACCGCCGTTTGAGCGTGAAAGAGTAACAAACATCCACATATCCATACATCCATCGATCCATCCATCCAAACTTTCACATTTATAATATTACTGGGATTTATAAAAAAAGCAGCTGTAATCAGGTAGCTAATTATATCTTAAAATGAATTACAATCTGCTTCACAGTAATTACGAATGCTTAGCGACTTTTTCACTGACATATCAGTTAAGTTATTTGAATATCAATAACATGTGCATTATATAATATAGTAATGAAGTCTACAGGACCGTGAGATAATAAAAATACTTTAGAGAGTATATATAAATACAAGCACATTTTTCAAGTATTTTTTCACATTTTACAAGCACGGCTAAATATAAAATGACGAGGAATTGCGAAACGCTATATGGATTTATCTAGTCAGACACGTACGTAGGTTTGATTTCTGAATTAATTTCCGGATCCGGAGAAAACACTGGTTTTGCTAAATAAACACTTCTATTGTTATTTTAGTTTGCAAATTCTCGTGAGTTTGACACATATTTATGCAGGTGTTAAAAGCCATCAATCCACGAACCTCAAACCATAACAATTACTCATTCCCCGTATTGCGACACCCCGGGCGTTCCGGCCACCGTGAGACTGCTGAAGAAGCACATTACGACACATTGACGGGAACCGATGCCGTCCGTATGTATTCTGCCACCGTGAGAATGCTGAAGAAGCGTATTACAACACCTGACGGGAGCCGACGTCGTCCGCAGTGTGATTTATATTATTCACTTATTGTTCTAACATCGAACGATCAGAACGTAGTTAAGTAATTATAATTATAATTGTAATTTAATTAAATTAAATATAAATAAATCGGTTTTTTTTGAGTCCTCGCATGCTGCGATACTTAACTCAGGTTTAGGTTTAAAGATATTTATTCCCAATAAGACATTACAGTCATTAACTTGAGAACAAAGCTTAAACATAAATAAAAACTATACATTCGTCATGCCGTCTATTTAATAAAACCGACTCTACTCACGTAATTAGCCGACGTTATCGACTTAGATTTCGGGCATGTCCGATGTCCATCCTCAGGGATTTTCTATTGTTTGTTATTGTTCACTTTTGACCCACCACTGCTAGACAAGGGGTTAAATGCATCATCTATCAGAACAGAGAGGGCGTCCTGTCATCATCATCATCATCTCAGCCGTAGGACGTCCACTGCTGAACATAGGCCTCCCCCATGATTTTCCAAAAGGACCGGTTGGAAGCGGCCTGCATCCAACGTCGTCCTGCGACCTTCCTCAGGTCGTCTGTCCACCGTGTCGGTGGACGACCTACGCTGCGCTTGCCGGTCCGTGGTCTCCACTCCAGAACCTTTCGGCCCCATCGGCCATCTGTTCTGCGTGCTATGTGCCCTGCCCACTGCCACTTCAACTGGCTAACCTTGTGAGCTATGTTGGTGACTTTCGTTCTTCTACGGAAACCCCGAGCATAGCCCTCTCCATAGCTCGTTGTGCGACTTTGAGCTTATCAATGAGGCCCATAGTAAGAGACCACGTTTCAGTGCCATAAGTCATCACTGGTAACACACATTGGTGGAAGACTCTTATCTTGAGACTTATCTGAAGTCCGTAGAGCGGGCATCCTGTATTATTGCATAAATCTTGCACTAATGCATTGAATAAAATAAAGAAAAGCCCGAGTTTATTGCCTGTACGTCTCGGTCTTCTGTATTTACTTTGGAACGCGGCAGTAGGATGTTTTAAGGTAAATTAAATTATAATTTCGCGGTTGTTAACTACATTATAACGAGTACCCACGGGATGTACCTACACCACGATTAGGCAGGTTTTGGAGTTCCCGATATTTCGGCGCAGTTACATGCACCATGTTCACGGGTAGAACTCCCGTGAGTACTAATTATAATGTTATTAATTTATAATTCATTAAAGCGTCATTTATGCATAAATTGAATACATTTTTTGGAATGTAGATCGTTGGACATACCACAACATATCTAATAGACATTGTCTGATCTCTAAATGTAGGTCACCGGCAAATTTTCCATAATAACTTAAGTACGATATTACAAGATCAGTTAAATGGCAAGGTCAAATATTCATATTGTCCGCTCTTGCGTTTGAAAGGTTCTGCAAAAAGGTCATCTACCTTACTAAAAAAATACTCGATTCTGCCTTCAGACAGCCGAAAGTCTAAAGTTCGCGTGCGTTACCCTCGCTCCAAAATAAAAATAATTAGGTAAACGATTTCCATAAGTTTTGAAACCATCGCATGATCGGCTGTAAGAGTTATGGATTTATTTTAGGCATTTCTTTTTATTACCGTTTTAGATTTGGGTTATTGATGTTGATTTTCTTTGTTGAGTGAAATGTGGAGTAAATATTCTGTGTTTACCAATCATCGTAAAATAAATTTAGTTTCTGTACGAGAATGGCAATTCGTTTACCTGATGGTAAGCTTCATGTCTGCCTATGACTGTCACTGTGCGACACTAAAACCGTGCGACCAGCAGGGCTATTATGTATCTCATTTGCTAACAAATTTGGATTTAAATCTTGAAAAATGGCGGCTCTATGTCAGTTTTGACAACTCCAGTAAGCAAAAATGTTAGTAAGTTGATGATTGGAGCTGACAAAATTGACATACAGTCGCCATTTTTTTCGATTTCAATCAACATTTGTTAGCAACTGAGATACATAATAGCCCTACAGGTTAACTACACATAGCTAGGTTGACTCATCACATGTTGTTGTAGTAGATGTGCACCACTTGTTGGTAGAGTATGTCTGCTTCCAACGCGAACGAGGGTCTCTTGTAAAGGCGAAACACGTGTAAAATCGTTTTTGGTTTATTTGGGTTTTCTTGTGTGTTTTTTATTTTGTATTCTTCCTATTAGCAGTTTATGAGGAGGGAGGGCCGGTGTTGCACACCCTCAAATAGGCCAAAATCATTGTTTTTTCAGCGGAAGTGTCACTAAATATTTTTTAATAATGTACTATCACCTTGTATCTCACTTGGTTGGCAGCACTCAGGGACCGATCTTGGGATTCCCAAAAGGGTACCTCCTTAAGACGTGGGTCGAGCAATAAGAATTAGGTTTAAAGTTTATTGGATCACAGCCCTTTGTTCCGGAGTAGGTCTTATCTTGTACGCATATTACGGACCTATAATTATAATTAAACCCTCCAAATTATAGGTTGTGAAAGCCGGGCGATTTGGTTTAATCAGTTAAGTGCATCTCTGGCTGATGTGCACAGTGCTGTGTCATAAATTTTGAGCATAAAAGTCTGAGTTTGACTGAAACTGTTCAGGGTTGCCGTGATGCTTATCATAAACTAGCTTTCGCCCGCGTGGTCATGGATGATGATGATAATGACGATGATGATGAAATGTATCATTATGTTCTTCCCCGCGGTGTAATCTATCTCTTTGCCAAATTTAATTACGACTCATTCAGCCGTTTAAGCGTGAAAGCGTAATAAACAAACAAACAAAAACATAGATAGATAGATAGATTAACTCTTTACTGAAACACCACATTACAAACAAAATTTTGCGGAAAAAATTGTAAAACTACATATTTTACTACAATTAAATGCTTAAAAGGAATAATGTCACAATGGACGACATTATCGCTCAGAGCGACCTTTTCCAGACAAGCATGGAAAGAAATAGAAGGAGGTGACGTTCAAAAATATATTTAAATAGCAAGATTCAGAATGTAGTAAAAATACATTATTATATTAAACACACACATATATATATATATTATAAAAACTGCATTAAAACGCCGGCATTTTTGATTTATGCCAAAACACTGAGACCGACGTATACAGATATACTCGTATACAGCCTTGAATCTATATCACACCACCCTTTTTCAACAGGGGTTAAGAAAACAAGAACCTGAAAATGTCCCATAAATATGATCAACATAGATTAGGAAGCTTATCGTTTAAAGTATGTTCGAGTAATTTCCCCTTTTTCCCGAATACCGGAAAGGGAAGCTGGAAGATTTTCCACTGTATAGGCAGGCAGATTATGGACTTAAGCTGTACAAAGATAATTAATATTATTAATGGTGTTTATTTTTAGAGGGTGATTAAAACTTTTATCGTTTTGTATTATATATGAAAAGTTAAACAAGTATATAATAATAATAATACCGCAGGGGCAGCTTTGTGGCGAGCCGTCGGTGAGTGGCGTTACCGCGGACCCTGATTCTTCCTGGGGCTAAATGAGACTCCTGACCCCGGCTTGCCTTAATTGGCCGTCTGGGGGTGGAGACGCAAGAGCAAGTAACAAAAAGCTCCAAGGGTGGAAGTGTTAAAGGGCATAACGCCGGTAGTAGCGCTCTAGTGAAACCGCAGCACACCTCTCGACACCCTTTAGCAATCCACACCAACGTTGCCCCTTTTGTCACCATTGATGGTGGCCCTTGTGGGGGCCCCGTTTAGTGGGTGGCAAGTCACCACCTATATTTTAAAATGAGACTGAAATTGGCAGGTGTCGTAGTCTCTTCCACAGCCCACTATCTTCCTTATCACTAATAAGATCATATCGATAGCCTGGCCATTTTACCCATTTTATAATAGATATACCATGTCCCATCCATCCAAAAGTATCTGTTTTTTATACTCCATTGTATTTGTTATACCAAACAGGCCTCTAAGTGTTGGCTACAGCCCCACTTATGCCTTTGTAAAGGGCCGGGTTAAACCCGTGATATAATTGAAATACAGAGAATAATAATAATAATAATCATTTATTTATCAGACACGAGATCCAAGGTACAAGAAAAAAATATTATAAATTTAATAATATAGGTATAGATGTAATATAATTTGTGTATTGCAATTGATTTGTTTGTAAAATGTAATAATTATATGCATGAATCAGGTTGTAATTTTTTATTACAGATACAAAAAGGGTTTATTACTACTGCTCTTAAAATATTGTATGCGCGTCTATATCACATTTGAGAGTTGTTTCGGCTTCGTTCTCATGTTTTCTTTAACCCTATTGTATGAGGCGGGACGCAACGATGCGCGCAGCGCTCTCAAGATCCTGAAGAGAGCTTCTGGACGATCCCAAAACAATCGTGATATCGACAATGCGTATGTATGACATGAAAATAATGTCGGAGTCACCATTCAAACAACTTTTAGTACAATTTTTATGACAAATTCCAGCAAGTTCTGTTAATACCCGCTTAATTAATATTAGTATATTATTATAATATATAGTAGTATAATATTAATATTAGTACCAAAGTAGTAATATTTTTTTACTTTTCATAAGTAGTATTATTTGTCACCAGTGTGGCTAAAATTTTCTTATTATATGACATTTCTACTTTGATTCGTTTTTATTTTCTAATAACTTTCGTAATGGTATTTTGTTTAGATGTATTCTGTAAATGAAAATTTAAATACTAATTCTTGACTGCTAAAGGTGTATCTGGCACTGCAAGAAACAAACAAAAAAGGGAAGATTTTTAATAGAGCTAATTAATAATAATTTGGCTAAAACATAGTTTTGCACAAAATAACAACATAAAATTAAGAGAAGCAACTTCTTAATATGACTTGATAGCTTTCTACTTCTGTGTACAGTAAAAATCAAAAACCAAAAAGTAACATGTATGAAGTAACATGAGGAGTAAGTTCCAAATAAAAATGTTAGCTACATCAACGTGTAGCTGTATCTACGTGCCGTAGCTCGTAGCAGTCTCGTAGTGCTACAGGCTACGATTCAGCGCTACGAAGCAAGCAGCGAATTCAACTGAGTAGTGATGTTCAAGAAAAATTGCCAATAAATATCGATATCTTTAACAATTTTAAATTCAAAAGGGGTTAAACAATTTAAGTATGGGATTTTAAATTATTTAATTATTTGTCTTTAGTCTTAGTTTTTCATTTTCAACAGTGATTATTTTGTATCATTACGGGCTCTAAAAAAATGATGAACATGCAATAACTTCATAATATATTACGGTTGAGGTAAGATATGCTGGTTTATATTGAAGTAGTACTCAAAATATATTTTAGTCAATAACTACTAGTCTCTTCCTATCTTTGATTAGTGACGAATAAAAATAAGAGGCTATTTTACTTTAGTATTTAGGCTATACATGCTTTATGTACGTACATTTTCGGCACAGTTTTTGTTCGACCGTTAGAAAATAAATAGAAACACAAAAACATAAGCATTAAATGACGATATTGACGACAGTGACCCACAAACGCTAAGACGAAATGAAATATCGACATGCATTTCGAGCTTTTCAATCACTCTGCATCCCTACCCAGAAATTTCTTAGCTGTGTTATATTTATGAGATTTTTCAATTTTATAAATGTAATGGTCGAGTGATTCAAAGATTGGGTTGCAATGAGATTGCACAAAATATTAGGTACTTTTAGTATATAGCGAGTGCTTTTAGGTATTTCAATAAGTCATCCGAAGAAGAGACCAGCTTTTTGCACGTAGCGCACTACTTTCCCGCAGACAAAAGGTAGTTCTAAGGCAGGGATAACTTGTCTACTCGTATTTTTAACTAGCCATGTCATGGATGAGCAGTCGGACCCAGGCGCTTATAGCCTTGAAAATGCTAGGTTGGGGAAAATTAACCTATTCGCGGGTTTGACAGCTAAGAGTTTTACAATACATGGTGGGGTTTATATTTATAATGCTATTATGTTGTAACGTGGCGTTTTGTACATTAATCGATTCTAAAGTTCGCGCGTTGTCTTGCGCCAGAGGCAATGGCGTGCTGAGGTAGCTCAAGGTAGTTAAAAAGTGGCTCAACTCCTGTTGTTACATGGTAAATAGTCAATGATATTAAAATATGACATATTAAATTAAAGTTTAATCTTTCTAAATATACGTATTAACAATTTTAAATATTGGAAGTAAAACTTATAAAAGTTGCAAGTCCCATATAAACAGCTCCGAATTTTATAGAATTTTTTATATTGTAGGTTTCTATATTGTAAGAAATAATATGTCTACTAACATTCTCATTTGCTATTTACTGAATATTAATTATGATATTTTACATAAACAACTTTGGAACCTAGATTCCTATAATAAAGTTTTAAGAATAATTCGAAATTTACGAAGCCACCCGTTGCCAACCAAGGTGGGAAAGATTTTTGTGTCATATCATAACAATAGTAAATTAATTAGCAATAAGAAGCTAACTTTAAGAGCGGCCGAGCTCAGAAATTGCTTATTTTCATAAATATATAAACTTACTAAACCTGTGTCGACTTCTACTGATTGAGCACTTGTATACCATGTTATAGTTGCTTGAACCCATATAAACTAATACATTTATGACTATATTTAATATTACATTGAATTTATTTAATTTTACTTATATATTTACATTTGTATTTGGGATGATCTGGTAGTTTTAATCGGTGCCATATGGCAAGAGCTTTGGAGTTCTTATTCCTGCAGCGAACAAAGAAAAATGAAGGTGAAGGGACCGGGATTCAATCATTTTGATGGAATTGCTGGATCTTGGTATTTGGGATCACTTAAGTCCCTATCACCATGAGGAAATAGGAACAGAGCCAAGAAGCAACCATCTACGGTATGTATCTTATTATTGTTTGCTTCACGTTTGAACTTTTCTTGTGATCGGTCCGACTCAAGGATTGACACGTTTTACTATCTATTGTTTCAAAAGAGATCATCTTCAACCAGCCACAAATATAAAGAGTGGGAGAGATCTACCAGGAAAGAGTACCTTTATTTAAATTTATGCTGGAAATGGGAAATACCATAAAATACATTACAATAAATGATGGTAACTATGTGCAACATCGTGGAAAAAGGATTGTAGGAACCTATTTGCCCTCCATCTTCGATATTGTCTGTAATCATCAAGGGATATGAAAGATGTACTATTCAGTTCCTACTCCTTCCGGCATGGACTTCATCGTACTATAACGTTGGTACGTGGTCAAATTTTTTTTTCAAATTAGAAAATTAAATCATAAATTAAGTATGTATAATACTTTACATGGCGGTATAACAAGTAAGGAAATATGTTTGGGTCATATCATTACAATAGTAAATTAATTAGCATTAAGAAGCTAACTTTAAGAGCGGTAGAGCTCAGAAATAGCTTCTTTTCATAACTAAAAACTAACTAAACCTGTGTCGACCTCTACTGATTGTCTTGTATAACATGTTATAGTTGCTTGAACCCATCTAAACCAATAAATTTATGACTATAATCACAGTAACTTTTTCTATAGTGTTCCCCGTATCATAATACCTAGTCCGATGTCTATTTACCGTATCACAGTAAATTAACTTCAGACATTTTTTTGTTATGAAAACAAACGTGGTTTTCACTCATTTTTACGTAGAAATACAGAATCACGAGATGGCATACGTACGCTACGAGCTGCCGCCCACCATGCTAAGCGAGACCTCATCGACGCGACGACACTCCTTGAAAAATACCAATGAATGCGGTCGAAACTATAGTCGGACCTATCCGATAAATATTACGTGAGTAATCCTGTATTTCTAAGTAAAAAAAAGACATCAGACATCTACATTGTTAGTAAAATATGTTTTCCTCACCTCTATTGTAAAGGTGTCCCTGTTCGTCAGCAGCTGCTGCAGGCCTGGTAGCACAGTTGCAATGTGTAACGAATTTAAACACAGTAGTTGAAACTGGGTCTTAGTTTAATATAAGAAAAGAAGAAGAGCTGTGGCCCTTAAAATCCCAGAACGTGGCGTCAGTATTCAAAAACAGCAGTTTCTTCGGGATAGCAGTCCAAAAATACAGTTAAATAGGTGATACACGATAGAAGTAGGTTTCATTAAGAAGAGTTGCCTGACTATAGATGTCATGCCAACCTCATTTGTCTGCGACATTTGTATAGCACATTTTAAACAAACTGTGATTAGATTTAAAAACAGTACAATAAAGCCCTCTTGCGCCAACTAATTAATCCGAGTGTTAATGCCTAATCCTCGATTAGATCTTAAAATTGTCTTGCACCAACACAAATCCGTGATTAAACTAGAATTATCTTCTGTCAAATTTAATCCTATATCAATGGCGAATTAAAGTCTCTAATCAAAAATCAATGCAGTGCTGCCATATACCTAGGTATTAATAGCCGTGTTCTAGCTGTAAACAAAAGATGTCATGTCATGGAGGGTCTGGGGTCTGGCTCTGTGGGCTGTGGGAAAAAGGCGCCGGTTTGTTCAAACTTTCAAAGTGTATTCATATTGTTGTTGCAACTAAAATCTTGGTATTCTTTGATAATTACTGATTTAACTTATGTATCATTTAGCGACGGTGATGAAGAAATATTAAGTTTTCTCGAATCAGATTTTTTAATAGAACTGTATTAGAGAGAACTGATAATTTCACAACAATGCGGGAGCATGCTTTTCATCGCCGGTTTCGCCTAAATAAAACCAGCGTCGACTTTTTGTTGCAGAGGATTCAGGACAAATTGACGTGCAATTCTAATAGGTAGGTAGATAGGTAATAAAGTAACCTTTGTACATATCTATTAACTTGTTCGAAAACAATGACTGAAATCTTTGTCTGGTATAAATTGTATGTTTAAAGGCTTAGGCACGGAGCATCCAGTAGGTATTGGCACTGGGTCTAAAGTGTCTAAGATGATCTGAGTGACAGCATACTATGCTTCATGTCTACATTACATCTACTCACAGTTGTTCCATTACTATGATCTCACATCTGTCTATCACAAGCTAATCTTCGACCAATATATTGTCTCTTTTATTAATGACTAGCTGTCCCCAGCGGCTTCGCTCGCTTGGTATCTGTGTAGTGGTGCTCGACTTCGTTGTGGTTGTTTATTTTTTCTTGTTTAATTCCTTAGTATTTTGAATTTTATATATATTTTATATTAAATTGAATTGATATGAATTTTATATAATTTAATTACAAATAATTGTTTCGCCGACACCATGAAAATTGTAATCAATTAATCAACGTCGTAATAACAGATTAGAATGCCAATAGATTCGATGTATGTTTACGTATTACTCTCGGAATAGTGAATACAGACAGATACACATTTTTGTCGCCAATAGCCATGGCGAAAAGTCTAGCCCTACAAAATGAAAAATACCAAGAACTACTAAGTTTTAAATTCAAATTCAAATTCAAAAATTCAAAAATTATTTATTCAGTTTAGGCATCATAGACACTCTTATGAACGTCAAAATTTTTAAATGATTCTACCGCTGTCTTCGGAAAAGAACCACCGCCGAGAAGAAGCAGCAAGAAACTCGTGGGCCATTATTTTTTCAAGTCTTTGTACATTGAGGTTACATATGAGTAGTATTAAAATAACAAATTTATTCAATAGTTGGTTATTAGGCAGAAGTGGAAAGCTTCCAGGCATCTTTGTCTTCTAAGTAGTGACTCAATTTATAATAGGCTTTTTTCATTAGTATTAATATTATATTTTTGACACGTAACTTGAATTTCCCTTCAGTGAGCTCAGTAATGTCTTTCGGGATTTTATTATAGAAACGTACACAATTTCCTAAGAAGGACTTATTTTTAGTTTTCGTGAGTCTAAATTTAGATACAGCTATCCTATCCTTATTTCTAGTATTAATATTATGCATATCACTATTTATTCTAAACTTCTTTATATTTTTACGAACGTACATTATATTTTCTAGGATATACAGAGATGGAAGAGTTAATATATTAATTTCTTTGAAAATTTGTCTTAAGGATTCGCGGGGACCCATTTCGTAGATGGCTCGAACTGCCCGCTTTTGCAATATAAAGAGACAGATATATTGATTTATTTTATGCCTAAAAGAGATAGAAACACAGTGATAAATCACTTCAGAATTTGGCCGCTTTACTATTGAACCCTTATCGGTCATTCGTCATTCATTCAATTAATTTTGCAATGGTGGTATTTATCAGGATTAGTTAATTCTAATTTCTTTCACGTTGGTGCAATACCAAATTCAACAATCCGTAATCCGAGTTTGATCAGGATTTCGTGATTATTTTAGTTAATTCGTAATTTGGTGCAAGAGGCCCTAAGTGAAATTCAGACAGCCACGATTTTGTCAAGCTTTTTAAGATTAAGTTACATACGTTTTATATTATCTGAATAGCTGTTAATTATAATTATAATTCCATATAAAATTAAATAAAATACAGCTTTATAAAATGTAAAAAGTGATATATTATATATAGATATGGAAAAATTTGTTACAGTTAAAAAGTTAATATTTACTAGTTATTGTATGGTCACAATTTCCATTACAACACGCCACGTGAGAATTTATATGATTTTATTATCGCATCTCAGTTCCCCGTAAAAACTAACTTTTTATCAAAATATGTCACTTATTATCTGAATTTAAGAAGTTCTTGCATTTTATGGACATAATAATTGACGCCCGTTTTGAAGCCCATCCAATTTTATTAACCACCGAAAGGAAAAAATGGTAATAGGCACCCTATTAAATTCATAACTGACGAAATGGCGGTTCGTGAAAACCGAAGTTGAATTAAGTATATAACTCTGCCGATCATTCAGTAATGTATAAAAATAAAAAAGAAAAATAAGAAAACAACAAAAACATGTTCTAATATTATGTCATAGGTATTACCTAACTTGTAATATTTAAAACAAATTTGCTTGTTTTCACTACTGAATGATAATTATATACTTAGATATGAACATTTAATTATGCAAAAATGTTCATAATCAAAGAGTATTTGTTCAAAACCATTAAACATGCAAGTGGAGCCGTTGGCATGCATCTAGTCCCATATATTCTAAAATGTCAAAACTAGAGCACTTTGGGTGTACGCCAGAACTAAATTTACATTCAAACTCTTTTCGAGATAAACTTTTGGAACGCACTTGGATGAATGCGATGGTTTCCTCGCACAAGCAACTTTAAAAAACATAATAGCATGTACACGTCTCGTACTGGCCTCGCGCCAGAAGGACAGCTCGGCAGAATAAAACTTAGTTGAATTCATGTGAGGAATATAATATATATTCTGTTCGACGTCTGTCATTATACGTTAAAAAGTATATTTGACTTAATACCATTGTACACAACCATCGTACAATCTCGCAATTTGCTCGCAATGCCACTAACCGTCAGAAATGGAGAGACATCGCGACAAGATCGAAAGCCCTGGAAATGGAAACATGCGAGGATCCGCTGTTTACCGTCACCATGACCACGACCACTCTGCCAAGAGTGCCTGACTAAGAAGAAGAAAATATGACTTAATACATACCATGTCACCTATACATCAGGATCGGTAGAAGTGTATGGGCAACTGCATTTTGTCGGTGGGTTTTTTTATTATTTGCTTATTTGCCGGGAAGAAGCACTACTTCCTCTTATAGAGGGTGAAACTATCACCTCCTGTTGTATGTCCTTGTGTATACCAAAAGAAGACGGTTCTAAATAAGCCTGTTTTTTTAAGTTTCCTTACCCAAAGTGTAAAAACGGAACCCTATTACTAAGACTTCGCTGTCCGTCCGTCTGTCTTTCTGTCTGATGTACTTCTATTGTCGCTATAACAACAAATACCAAAAAACCGGCTAAGTGCTCGTCGGACTCTCACACGAAGGTTTCCGTAAAAACGGTAAAAAATCATGTCTGTGGGCCGAACACGAAAATCTGCTGACGTGTAACGTGATCGTATCGTTTATGTTTTCAGTACAAACTATGTGTTATCTATGCCACTAGTGTACTAGATAAATGACAGTTTGTTCTAAATACGTTAACAATGCGATTACGTTACACTTAAACAGATTTTCGTGCTCGGCCCACTGTTTTATGGGAGATTTAGTACGGAACCCTTCATACATGAATCCGATTCGCACGTGACCGGTTTTTTTGTGTATGTCAAAACAAAAAAGGTGCTAAATAATAAAAATTTACAAATAAAACATTGCGTGGATGTATGTAAATTTTTATTTTTTCTTATTTAGCATCTTTTTGTTTTGCGTGGATGAATGTTATTTTTTTTAATTTTGTTATTCAGGCATCGTCATGGTAGGATGTAGAACAGTAAAATTCTTAAGCTGAGAACAGAACGCCGCTAAAATAAGCAAACACTCTGTTTAAAGTCTAACCTAACTAATTTTGTATGCGAAGCAGGGACCTTAGCCACTAATGCGAAAACATTTAGATAATTTTTATCGTGTGCAATTTGTTCAAATATTTTTATTAATGCAAGGTCCACGAATTTTTTTGGGTTCGCATTATTCATAGGACTCAAAGGTCATAATATTTTACGATTGACCGATTACTGGGCGTAACTCACCGTGGGCTTGGGCAGGCGGCACACGTAACGCCATCTACATACGTGATAGCAATTTATACGGCGCACGCCGATTTTCGCTTCGAAAAATCGCCTACGTGTGATCTGAATGCTTAGAAGGTTTGCGGAATCAATAAGATATGAAATCGATTTTGATGGTATGGTCGATCCATCCCATTCAGAATCTCAAATAGATAATTCGATTTTAATATAGATGGGAAATGTGAAGGATATGGATAGAAGATCCTTCTCCAAAGTGTGCGGTAAAGTTAAATATTATTGTTATTAACCACATCACAACACATCACGATTGTTGGAATAGGAATATGATTTTTAAGAAAACTATTGTATTGATGGCCAAATGTGGCGACTGGCGAAACTCCGTGCATAGTTTTGCATCACAAACAATACATTTATATTGTTTTAGTCTCAATATTTCAATCTTAAAATGCTAAGAAAAATATACGAGTACAACGAAAAATTCTACACATAAAAAGAGCCCTTGTATTTCTCTTTACTTGACTATTATCTCAGACCATTATTCTAAGATTATTATGAAGTACAAAAAATACACAGACAAAAACTAGTACTCGTATTTCTGATACATAAACGAAATGTATTGATTGAGTATATCAATTTAATCAGGTTTCTTATATTTTAATAATGTTATATCTAGGTTAGTTGATAAACATATTTGTCGGAACCATGTGCACCCTGCCACTATAACAAAAAAATGCACGATAAAGATATTTACTAAATACAAATGGGACTCAATACTAGCATTGGAAAACTGGATACATATACACAAAATGAGCTAAAAACCAATTTATTCCCAGACACCGAAGTGAAAAGAAAAGAATTCCCTAAAGGAAGAAATCTGGAACATAAGACAGGTGGGTTTCTGAAATATTCAGGATTTAGGGCACGACCACATCGAGCACCAGAAAATTCTTATATGTTTCCAAATATTTTAACTTTGCAAATGTTTTAACGCAACGAACCTATAACATACCTATTTCTACTACCAAGGAGTATAATGTTTGCATTATTGAGTTCCGGTTTTAAAGCTATGGGTACTGGTGAAATTTCAGGCACATGAGACTAAACAACTTAATATCTAACAATGATGGGCGCAGTACAGTTTGGCATCTGTTATTAAATACATTTATGTAGAAGTTAAATAGTGATCACCACACTTTTAATACCAGAAATACAAACAGGATAGCTGTACCTAGTTTTAGACTTGCAAAGACTAATAAGTCATTCCTAGGAAATTGTGTGCGTTTTTACAATAAAATCCCAAAGCACATAACTGAGCTCACAGAGGGCAAATTCAAGTTGACTGTAAAATCCGTTTTAATAAAAAAAGCTTACTATAAAATTTGACATTATATAGAAGATAAAGATGCTTGGAATACTCCACTTCTGGCAAGCTGTCTCTCTGCCACCCATAAAATGTAATATTTGTAGTACCTAAGTAGAAACATTATAATCATCTATATAAAAAGAATGGCCCCGAGTTTCTTGCCGCTTCTTCTCGGTGAGCTCTATATATTTTGGAACGCGGCGGTAGTCTTTAAAGTACATTATAATGAAAAATTGACGTTCATAAGTGCGTCTTTGATGCCTAAATTGAATAAATGATTTTGATTTTGACTTTAACTTTGACATTTGTTACATGGGCAGAGGTTACCTCTCACTAGCTCGTGGGTCTCGTGCTAGTTCCTATAATATGTGTATGATTAGCTAATGACATAAAAAAGAAGTTCTTAAAGACATTTCTTGTCGTAAACACGTATGAATCTCCCGGAGCATATGCATAAGAACTAAGTTAAGAGGTTTGGGCCTCAACCAATTTGATATAGGTTTAGTCCAGAGTGTTCTGGCAGAGCCATTGCCAGGACACTTTTCAGATTGTGGTACAAAATTTTAAGATGTTAAGTGTATCATATGAATGTACCAATGGGGCTGGCGTGGCTGCGACAAATGTAGCCCCCTAAATACATTATGAATAAAAAACACGTATGAATCTAATCTTTACGAAATAATTATAATTCTACTATAGGAAACTTGAAGACCGTAGGTATTTCTTTTTTACATCTTTTCTTTTCTGTTGACCATCGTGGTGCTGTTCATGCCTCGGCTTAAATCATGATAAGTAGAAGACATGCTGATCGAAAACTTCTTCTTGAAGCGAATGTACAATTACATTGAGAGCATAGGTATATCTGCCATATTAAATTTAAGTATCAATTTCAAGACTTATGCCCATAAGGCAAGTTAAGTTACCAAAAGCTAAGAACGACGAACCAATATTACTACGAACCAATAGTATGTTATAGGTTTCCTCGGAATATCTGCCATCAAAATATATGTACATGTATATATTTTGATGACAGTTCGGAGCATGGAACTGTAGTAGGTTTGTGAACGTTGCTGTGGTGTGCTAGATGGAAATAGGCTCGCCCGTACGAAGTACTTAAACACATATATATTTATGTACGAGAAAAAGTATACACAAATAACCAAGCATCAGAGATCCTCCTCCTTTTTTGGAAGGTGGTCAAATATTCGAAACTGAATTCCACTGCTGCTAGAGAATTACAAAAAACCCTAGAATAGCTCTTTGACACCTAAATAAACAAATAAAATTGACAGTGTAGTAAAACTCAATAAATTTTCAAACGACGTTGATGAGCTTAAATGAAACCTATTTGGAGATGAAAGCACATTATCTTATATCAGCTATCCAACCATGGACACATTATCAAATTTGATCATCCAGTGAAAAAAATACGTGGCCATACATTAACAAGTATAATTTGAAAGATTTAATACTGACTTCCATTCTATTCAGTTATTGGAGTTTATCTCAAAAACTACTAGACCGAATTTGATGAAATTTAAATGAAACCATAGAAACAATGGTAGCACCAGCTTTCAAACAAAAAAATAATTTTGAGAATCGGTTTACCCAGTCAAAAGTTATGAGGTAACAAACATAAAAAAAACATACAGTCGAATTGAGTACGTCCTCCTTTTTTTGGAAGTTGGTAGAAAATACACGTCGATTTGGAAACCTGCTACCTTAATAGAAGTTGGTAAACAACAGAAATAAGGATTAGAATGTTTCAGCTTATTAATCTGGTTTTGTTTTAAATTAGCTACTTGCACAGAGCTGAGCGTGTTAAGCTGGGTCATTGTGAAAGTATAAACTCAAGGTATAACATTATATGTTCCGTGTAAACACCGTTTACAACGAATGCTTCCGGAAGTGGTGTGTTCATCATTTAGTTATGACGGTTCTGAGTATGAACGCACAACTTTCTTCACCATCCAATTTATGTTATATGGAGTTCTTGCTTCACAGTTGCTGGCAATGCCATTGAATTCCTCATCAATCATACTATGAATTTTAAAACTCATCGATTATTTAGTTGTCGTGACGACTGGACGTCTTAACTATTTCACAAGCTAATGCTCGCTTAACATCTCCAGGTCAAATACTACGAAGTATTAAATTTATCTGTTTTTATTTTTGCATCTGTAAAATGCCCGGGCTACATGCCGAGCCAGTTTTCTACTAAACTGTCCTAGCTTGCTGACATGGCTTGGAACATGCTAATTACGTTTACATGAGGCTTCATTATTGTAAGCTACTATTATTGCTGTGAATGAGGCGACCACGTGTCCAAACAGACTATTCGACTGAAGGAGTTAATTCGAAAACTGTGCCAAATCGCACTAGACGAAGTAGAAGATGAATTACATAAACGGTACGGGACAATACCCACTTTCTTTAATTCGCCACACGTTTTTTGAACCTGAATCACGTTTATAATCATCTTTACAATTTAAAAGGGTGGTGTTCCACAGACATTAGTGGTCTCGGTACAGTTTTACAAACTTTAAATTAATATCCGTACTTAGTTTCATCATCATCATCAGCCTGTAGCAGTCCACTGCTGGACATAGGCCTCTCCAATTGCTCGCCACTTAGGTCTATCTTGGGCTTCTCGCATCCAGTTTTTAGTATTTAGTTTGATCATCTTAAAATCTCAAAATACGTCAGAAACAAAAATTAACAAAACACGTAGTTCCTGCTTACTAGCCAACTGAAAACTAGCTTCACCGGCCACATGAAGCTAGTACACAAGCCAGGAAAGTAAAATCAGCGGTGGGGGCGCTACTGGCCTAAAAATAGAACTCCATGCCATTTAAAACTGTCCTGTGGGCCTAGCACGAATAACTGCATAATGTAACGTAACGTGTCGTTCCCGTGAAACCAAAGAAACTGACATTTGTCTAGGGCAACTGTGACACAGACAACTCATAGGTAGTGCGCCGAAGCGTGACACGTTGACGTGTGCGATTCGCATACTTTTTCGCCAATTGTTTGTGCTACGGCTCAGGCTTGTTAACTAGCTTACAAGCTTTATACTGGCTTAAAAATGAAGCTAGTATTGTCTACATGAAGCCAGAAGCACGTACTGACACTAGCTTGCTATCCTGGCTTGAAAGCCAGCCTCGTGTAACCCGCGCATTAGTTTGAATAAAAGCTTACTTTATCACTTTCTGTTTTTGGTCTCTAAACAAGTGTTATTCTCCAAACAACTTGAAAAAAATAATACTTCTATTTTTTCATGAAAAATATTTTGCCTAATAAGATATTGGAGATTTATTTGAGCATTGTGATATACATGTTTGGTCCGTATTGATACAACAGTTAAGTATTATTTTTATTTTATGTTTGTTATGGGAAAGTATTAAAACCTAATAAGTTGACTTATATCTTGTCTAATACAGTATATAGTAGTATTCTTAAGCGATGCAACATAAACGGTACATACGTCAAATGATGCTATAAGCGTTTATTTATGGTGTCATACGTATTCAATTATTATTATCATTATTGTTTTGTGTTTTTTTCGCAAATATAGTCTTGAGTATAGCTCCTAAAGCTTTGCTACCGCACGTGTTTTACGTTACACACTGTTACATGCCCACTATTACGATGTATAAGAAAAAATATTCGTTATTCAGATATAATTGGTATTTTGATTGGTTTTGGCCTTCTCAGTTACTCTTTTCTAGAGCACACTACGCATCCCGCTTGCACTGAGTGCACAACCAGTTTGTTCTCACGCGTACCGCGACAGCTTAATCATAATTATTATATCAAAGCAACACCATAGAACGAAATTCATAAAGGCATCCTCAATAAAGTCTAGTAATGTCGACACATTTTGTTGCGTTCAGACGCCTTGATAGCTCTTAAAAATATCCTGAATCTAACGACCCATGCGCATGAACCTCAAAAAGCTCAAACATCTATTAGTATATACCCTATTTGAGGTTCTCTAAAGACTTAATATAAGCTAGATTAGATCTTATTAAGAGAGGACAATCTTACTTGCCCTTTACAAATCACAAACCCGATTACCTTTACGTATCGAGTCTGCAGTTAATGAAGGTAACCGATTTCACCTCATTAAGACCTTAAGATTTCGGTTCGCTACTCTAAGTAGTTGAGTCAATCAATCAATTCATACTAAACCCATGTTAACATACAAAATACTAATTAATTTATCATCATAAAAATACTTTCCAAATTAAATTTGGGGGTTCTACCAATCAACGATGTTTTATATCGTTCCTAGTTGATAATTAATCTGTATACATATAATGTATATTGCTAAAGAATACACCAATTAAGAAAATTACTACACTTTTTCTCTGTATAGAATTTACAAAAACTAATTAGTCATATTTTTGATACAGCTTAAACCAATCACGTTGCCGTGAAGTAATCTCGACATAATATTAATTAATAACATCTCCGAGAGCTTTCTGTTCGTGCTATCAATTAATTAACTTGCTAAGCGCCCCCGCACACTCGGTGCATTATAGGCGACCGGCCACTTCTTTGCCTGGATTTTGTAAGAAGTATCTCGAATGAGCCCTTTACGTTTATCTATATCTATCTATCTTAATACGTTGATCGATCAACGGAAAGCATAAACGGTTGTGGCTTGAAATTTTGCCAGGTGATGCCTTTTATGTTCGAAGCATCTACTTAGGAAGGATTTTCGGAATTCACCCCTAAAAGGGCAAAGCAAGGGAAGCCGTTGGCAGTTTAGCTGGTTACGGACAAGAATTTGTATGGCTTAAGCCAGTTTTATTGAGATCAGTGGGGTTAAGAATACTCGACTAACTCAATATAAAACGTGTTAATTAAATCACCGCTGGTGAAGGATTTGGCGAGTAATTTTTATAAACACATATATATCTCAACGGACAAATACACAACACCAAATACTATTTACCCTAAACATAGATAAAACAGTTTGTGTCCTGTCTTATCTGTGTTATCTATTTGTACCTGATAAAGACTGAATGACACTAGTGGTTTGTTTTATCATTTATATTTATGTGTAGCGAGTGTTCATGCACGCCTGTCGTAAGAGATGTTTATTTGGATAATATTATAATATAATGTAGTTCATGTCTGGCGCCAAAATGGCCTCGTCCAATTTAAATTGTAAACTTAATTACGCAATCTAAGACTACGATACATAAATCAGATAATAGTTACAAAGTGTTCGTTTGAAATCACGTATAAACCACCGGTAATCTGAGAGCGATGAGAAACCGTGATCATTCTTAACGAATAATTTATTAGGCTATTAGCAATTTCTGGTGTGTACTTGCTAATACTCATTAAACTTAAATTGATTAATAGACAACCGCAAATTTTCATTGGTAATTGAATCAATTTAACACATAAATTATGCTACTTGATCCAAGCATGTAGATGCCTTAGAACTTTATTAGGCTCATCGCCAATAATCGATAGAGGTACAGTTGCTTGCGATAAGATGTATACATTCCAACATTTATTTTTAATATGAAAAACGGGATTCACTCACGTAAAAAAGTCAGATCTTTCCGACTATATTTTCAACGACATCCGGTGGTATTTTTCAAGGAGAGTGCAGAATGCTCGCGGTTGCGTCTCGCGTCGCACTGATCACCATGATTTATAGTACTTTTTTATAAATCAATTTCATAAAAATGTACGCCAAAGTATTTTGAAGGGTCATTAGCGCGTTCGTTCATCCACTCACTCCGGGACGGAATTAATGAGTTTTGCCTCCGCCTAGGGGATATGAACGGAGTGAAAGACAAGGAAGCCCGATAGTATGAACACAAGGTGGTAGGAGCAAGGATCTCTTGCGTAAGTAGCCGTTGTGTGGTACCATCACAGTGCCTGATAATCTGCCTCGAAGTAGTAGTGCGCAAGCATTACTGTGTTAGGGTGTGAAGGGTAGCAAGTGGAATTACGGGGCCTATGAGACCCAAAAACTATGGGTAACAGGCTGTGCAGTGTTCCCCACAAAGACGCGGTACATGCCAAGCTTGAAGATTATGTGGAACTCCCTTTAAATGCCAAGTAAATAGGTACAACCCTATATCTTGACATTAGACATTTCGAGATCTTTCGGCTTATGACGATAGTTCCTTAATTATTGACTTTTCTATTATACTCATTACAGTTTTACCACCCTAAGCTTGTAATGGGTTCTGGCTTTTGAGATAATAGTTGTTGTGTCTCGTTCGCCCATTAGTTAAATTTGCAACAGTGGCATTTTAATCTAAACACATTAATATTCATACGCTTGTTGAATAGATGCTGGCAGATTATCGGACTCTGCCTCGGTATCGTATAATATTGACTCTGTATACCTGATAAATAACAAAGTGACATTGTAACATTATATCACAACAAAACTCTGCCATTGGTTTGTTTGATCAGTACTTGGGACCGCTGATAGTACTTACCTCATTAAAGTTGAGCGAGCACAAAGATCATTGCTTAAAGTAATCAATTTCAAACCGTTTATGTACCCAACGCAACAATTATACAATGACTGCAAAGTTCTATCCGTACGTCAATTATTTTTGTGGAAACTAATATTATATCAACACTCCAAGACTCCTCTCAGTTCAACTTATGAAACTAATAATAGAAGAAGAAAGGACATAGTTTGTCCAACACCAAAGATAAATACAATGTTTGCTAGACGCCATCCCCACTATCTTGGACCATTTATTTATAACAAAATAAATAAAACCCTACAAATTCATAGACTAAACAGATATAAAATAAATAAAATAATAAAAAATTGGCTTTTGGATCAGTCTTATGATTCAACAGAATCGCTTCTTTTAAATATAAAGTAAACATACGTCCATAATTAGACTAATAAGATAAGTACATTTGCTAATAATATATATACATATCAAGTACATTCTTGTAAAAATAACCTCTCATTGATATTTCCGTTTCAACGCAAATATTTATTTCCTCAACACTACATAGGTACTTACGACGTCCCTTAACACAAAAAAAAAAAAAAAATAGGTAACAATATTATGTAGTTCCCGTTATTATAAACTTCTCCATCATACTCTTGTTTACAAAATAAAAAAAACATCTGAATGAAGTCCACCTCCTAAACTATACTCCACCGCTACGCACACAAATAAAAAAACCAGTCCTCGCGGCACGGACGCACGCACGGGCAGGCGATACGTGTGTGCCAGCGCTACGCACACCAACAACACTCACACTTACGCTAGATGCGCCGCATCCTATCGTACCTACGTCAGTTATTACGATTCTTTGTATTCTACCTACAAGTCGTGCGCCCAAACTAGGTACAACACTTGTGCGAGCATACCCTATTGTAGTATTTATTAAAAAATATTTTATTTGTATATTGTTAATGTAAAGTTTAAACCTAAGTATTATTTATTTCATATATCATACCTTTTGTTCTGCAATCTGAGTATAAAACTACTTAATATTTTAAGTAGTGCACTACTGGATATTAATGCACCAGGCATTAATTGTTACTTCTTACATTATACGGAAATGTAAAGATATGGTGACGTTATGTAGGGACTATTTAATGTACTTCGAGTAATTACTAAGATTAATTAGGAATTATCAATTTCCAAAACATAAGAAGGGAAGTGTTGTAAACCATAACACAGGTTATGCCTAGCTTGGTTTCCAACATGCCCTCAATGTTACTTATTGAACACTATTACTGATTAAATTGTCACTACACAACAGTATGCTAATGTCTAAACTAATGTAAACATGTATCAAGTACGTTTATTAGCTGTGTGTAAATTATCACTAAATACAATATTTCTATATTGTCAATTGTAAACATGTAACAGATGTTTTATATGAATAAATAAATATATAAAATATATAAATATATAAATATACTTTCAACTGGTCGCTTCCGTTCTTTGGATGGCACGTTTAGGGATTTCGGGTTCTAAAAAAATTCGACTCTAGGTATGGCTACTAGCCTGTCCAACAACCCAGACTTTCAGAGAGGTTTACTCGTGTCCCAGCAGTGGGCACGTAATGAGCTGATTGCGCTGTTGTTTTTTCTTATATAGACTGTACGCCACCGCACCTGTTTAGCCGTACCTTTAGTATCACAGGACAACTATTAAGCCTTTCTAAACTACATCGTTACAAAAAGGGGCCGACAATATCCCAAATATTACATTGGTTAACCCTCTAAAGTTCGCGGGACGTTTTGTCCCCAAATGGGTAATAATAGTACTATCCTTTATAGCAAAGGCACTTGGGCCAAATTGGTGGGAGGGTTAATATCATTGAAAATGTTTTAGGTCTTCGGTCTTTGACAAAAAAATAATAATTTTGTATCATCTGATTTATTTGGGTCCTTTAAATAGGGGATCCCTTTAGTCCTTTTGTTCGAACAACGTATTGTTTTGTTGTTGAGAATCAATTGTACTTTATAGTAGATAGATGTTTCCAGAAGTCCTGCTTATCACACAATGATCTTTCTAAATCGGAATCGTTAATTAAAAGTCCTTCAAACGGGTGCGTTTGCGGAGAGGTTGCGGTGTTTAGAAATAAAAGAGCGTTCAATTTATTTAACCAGTTGGATGCAGACGGATCTATACGGACACCAATCAATCAGTGTTCTACCGTAACTCCGAGAAGTGATGCGATGACAGGTTAGGACTACAGAGGCTACTGAGCTTTTATTTGGCGTGATGGTGGAGAGTGGGAAACTTTCTGATGCCTCCTTGGCTAGCCTCCACGTTGAAGATTGATAACCCGTCGCTTTGAACCCAATGGCAGGTCTCCTTGACACTCGTCTCTTTGACACTTGCGAAGTCACGTTCATGATCTAAATAACGAACGATAAATGTTTCGAACTGCAGAAGTTATTAAGGTGTAATGGATTAGGACAGACAAACGTACATGTTACAGTGTTTCATATGTTTAACATTTATTGGTTATTTTCATATATCTATACGTAATTAATCTTTTAATTTCCAACCATTCCAAGTCTTAATGTGAAAGTTTGGATGGATGGATATTTGTTACTCTTTCGTGTAGTAGTGTGAGGGCAAAATGAAAACTTTACTGGAGAGTCGAAAAATTCTCATATTTCCTTTTATGGCAAAATCTCTAGTAGTTAGATATTTGATAAAAAAAATAAAGCATCGGTTACAGAATAATGTAACTTATCGGGCAATCTTTTTATATAAAAAAATGGTTTACATACGTCATTTTGTCTGTTACATAAATTTAATAATGTATGGAATGCAATGGAACTCCCGTTAAAATTACCTTAAAAGTAATAACAAAAATCTTCTAAAATTAATAATCTCTCGTGGCTACTTCAAAAATGTAATTAAAATAATTATTCGTGCTCGACCTGAACACGGTTGTATAAATCATGATAGTAATAACTCCAGATCGACACAGTTCTTTCATATCGTTGTACTTATCTGCTGATAAATCTATTGAGCAACTGTAAGCTTTTTGCAAAATTACTCTCGACGAGGTTGCTCTTTTGACCCTTCTGAATACCTTAATTTTTGGCGTGATAATGTCTTATAAATAATTGAACGCCGGCTGCACGCACGAAAAAGTATGACTCACTGTCACATTCCGCCTGAGGCGAGCGTGCAAGCGAGAGCGCGGACCAAGGGATAGAGAGCACGATCGGCCTAAGCGTTCGGCTTTTCTTAAGACTTTATGACGTAAAACTATCATCCGTAAACCGACTTTACAGAAAACCATTTTTCTTTTGAAGCTGTCGCTGTCCGAGTCATATTCAAAATTAATATGTTCTGGGTAGCCCATGTGATATTGGAGCCATTTGATTTTTAACCAATTCAGTCTCCTCATCAGAATCTGTTTTACAGTTCTTAATCATAACAGTTCAACAAATCCAAAAAAAAAACACCAAACAGATCAAAAAAAAATCTGCCTGTCCCATTACTTGTACTTTGTAAGGATTTCTTTTTGATGCAGTTCTAATTTTCTTGGCCAGCTCTATAATAGCGTGAATACTGTCAACTTTCGTCAGACATCTTCACTGTTTTTGGCACTATAACTTATCAAATAAAATTTGATGCTTTTGTAACGGGTCTTCGAAAA
Organism: Selenia dentaria; assembly: GCA_917880725.1. NCBI lineage: Eukaryota > Metazoa > Arthropoda > Insecta > Lepidoptera > Geometridae > Selenia > Selenia dentaria. Next base: position 29,697,248 of record OU862885.1, on the reverse strand, counting down.
CAAAATGCGTAGAGTCTAGGTATTTAAAGAATAGCGAAGGGCGCCCCGCGACGTGTTTTCATACGCAACCGGCTGGACCTAATTAAACTTTTTGGTGTCAAATTAACGTACAGTAGTACGAGTATTAGACGCGAAAGTGAATCACACTAACAGAGATTTATTATGTGCTAAAAGAACGTATTTAAAGCTTTTACACTATTATTAACATACAAACTGATCGCATTACTTCAATTATTTAGTGCCATAGTAGCGCATCACACCCTTACGTTTTTTGGCAGGGAGAAAAATCACGGAAGCGCACGAAACACCATAGCAGGTCCCATAAGCAGTAACGGTACTTTACGCTTATTTGACACGAAACACCTTAGGCTACATAATCAAACTTACTGCGTTAAAACGTATGACAAGATACGTTATTTGAGCGATTACATTCAAGCCATCTTCAGTGTCCTATTCGCTCTGTGAATCTAGTTTTTATCGTTTTCCTAGAAACTTTTTTGACAAAATAATTTCAAGATTATATTATAAGTAGAAACACGTTTTGGCAGTAAACAAAAATCATTTTTATACGATATTTTTGTACTAAGCAATCTACACACTACATCGCTCCAGTTTTTTAGCACATGAAATATGAGGATTAAAAAGCTAATGGCATTTTTTTTTCACCGTACGCTATTCTGATTCTTAACCGATATATAGTAAAAATATAGAGGCTCTAAGGTTCACGTCAGATTTTTGTTTTGCCGGGTTTAGATAAAAAGTTAAGTTCGACGCATGGAACTGTGCCTGGTAGATAGGATAGATAGGCAATAAATAGGCTTTGTTATGAAATCATAACTGACGAAATTTGAGATTTTGTACACTTTTGTCAACACCTTCACGGGGTAATTAGATCTGTCATTGAAGCTACTTTAGAATTTAAAATAATCTACGTGATAAATTTAACAACTACCGAGAAAATCCGGATACTAACTCAATAAATTTAAAGCTCAAACTTAAACGCCAAATAGTATTACAATGAACCAAAAAAGAAAATACCCTGTTCAACAAATTTGGCTAATTCCATTAGCAAGAAAAAGCCTATGCCCCTTTAAAACCCTTCACCAATCGCTATAAACGTCAAAGTAACAGAATAAAGGGATGTTGTCCCTTCGGCTCTTCGCAAGGGACGTAATCAGTAACTAAAGTTGTGGAGGGGGTATAATCTCAGAATAATGAGATTGATTTGATTTGACTATATAAGTACATGTTGATATAATATAAGTGAGCCTACTTGCAAAGTTTGCGACAAATTCTTAGCAACGCTATTTTAAGTAAACGTTTTTAGTTTATTTTATTTATTAAATTTATTTTTCTGTAGTATTATAGCGTTTTCACACATTACTACCCCCTTAAGGGTTGAATTTTGAAAACCCTTTCTTAGTACCCATCTAGGGTACTAAAAAAATTAAGTAACCACCAAGACAAAATGCCCTCCAAATTTCAAGTCACTACGAGCAGCGGTTTAGGCTGTGTGTTGTTTGTCAGTCAGTCAATCAGGACTTTGATTCTTATACGTATTGATGTTTGCTTGATATTTGATAGAAAGTAAGTAATTGTAAATTACGTTTAATATTTATACAATGCAATTAAAACAATCTATACATAGATCAATAAGTAGCCACGCCACTTTAAGAAAGCAAATTTGTAAGTAGGTATGTATGTTTGTTACTTGTTTACACTGAAAGAAATTAACGGATTTAAGTTAAATTTGGAATGGATATAGCTTATACCCTGGATTAATACACCGGTTTTACGCGAAAACCCAACATCCACTTTATTCTCAAAAAAGGTTTTTGAACCGTAATAAAAATATCACATCTATCATTTGTCGAAATGAACTGGTGATTGCCTGGTGATACAAAAAAAAATTACAAAAAAATTTGTTTAAAAAATATTTCATCTGTATCAACAGCTCGCTCTATCGTTGATGGTATACTAATACTTAATCTATATCCGTTTATAAGTTTAAGATATCTACGGATGACTACGCCCTACGGCCTACCATCCTGATTCGGAGCCTGTAGTAGCCCTTGTCACACCGCGTCTAGACAGATGGACAAATAGTACGGACAAGGGACGAAAGGCGTAGGAATCCGTATGGTAAGGATTTTTAGAATTTTGATTTGTTTTGCTTTATAACTTTTATGTAAGCTTCCGGTAGTAACTTTTAGACGATTAACTTCTTTTAACAAACTACTTTACTGGCGAACTGACAGATTTATCAATGCAGAGCCTCAGTGCTGGCGCTACAACCTTGAAGTTTTGGCAGTTGACGCCATTTATGTTGAAAGAATCAAGAAGGGTTTTTAGAAAATCCGTTAGGAATTGAAAGGAAGGCCCGCATCGTGTGAATGTTATGCTGATGCATATACAATATCTTCTCCACGATGTATTCATTTTATTCTTGTAGAGATACCATCTTGTAAATAAGCAGAAAACAAACAAACGCAGGACGCAAGAGTTTGCGCTGTTCAGACACAAAACGCGTTGCATGTAATAATTATCTGTATACCATCTAGGTATATCTGTATATATAATTTTACTGCCTTTTAAATAACAAAGTTCAATTCATAACATAATAATTTTGGCTATTACAGAACTTAATCTTAGTCTGTACGAAAAGAGATACGCCCCCTAGGACGTAACTCTTTTTTAATTGAAGTCACGCATGCGCTAATTTACTGTTTTAATGCTAGTAAATAAAGAACTGAATATGTAATTATAATATACATAAAATTTACTGTTTTATCGAGTCGAAGTTCACAATTGACGGTAGCGTGACGGACAAATAATAGCTAGATTATTATTAGGCACAGATTCTATTAAAACTAACGTTTATTATAATTTTCTAATAATAAAACGGGGTTAACGTGAGACAAACGCATTGTGGATATCACGATCTTAAAGCGATTGGTAACCGATTTTAACTTACGCAATAAGACGAGTATGTAGGACTCGACTGGTTTCGAGACGTTCAGAGACGCTTCTTCACGGAGTACGAGCGCTCCCCACCGCGTCCGCGCATGCTACTCCGTGAAGAAGCGGCTCTGAACGTCGCGAAACTGGTCGAAACCTACATAATCGGCTTATCGCGTAAGTTAAAATCGGTTACCAATCGCTTTTTTGAAATGTGTTCAACTTACGAAAGTTTTAATCAAGTGATATCACGATCGACAATTGTATCAGCCTCGTCGGCAGTCTTCTTCAGGATTTTGCGAGTGGTGCAGTCGTCATTTACGAAAAAATTTGCAATCATGATATTTCTGACGCGTAAGTCCCTTTTATTACACAATTACTGAACTTGTTTCGAAACTTTACCTTGAACAAGAGTCCAACTTGTTTATTGAATTAGTTAGAGATATAAACTCTGTCAATTTCATTAACTCCAGTACCTTTCAAGTTGATTCTAATATTTTGTATAAATAAATAAAGTCTACGGCGAGACGCACCCGTTGTCATTTCAAACCTAAACTGAGTAATAAATAAAAATAACGAATGCATACTGTAGGTAGTACATTTATTCTATGCTTATGTTGCATGACCTACTCTAAGAAACAACGCAAGCGAAAGCAAGTGTTCGCGAGTGAACGAAAGTGATTCTTCGAGGAATTTGTTTTAAAGGTAAATGGTAATAAAGTTGTATGGTAGTACTAAATATATATATACTAAGCGTGCGCTCTATCAATTAAATTTTTAGTGGTAGTGCCACGCTGTAACCCCACACCAGAATGGGCCGGCATGACCGGGGAAGCACCACACTCCCACATAACATCGACGTGAAGTAACATAGCTTGCTATTGCGTTTCAGTCGGTTTTTGGGAGGCTCCGGAGGCTTGATTTCCCCCTCCCCCGTTCTCCCCCTCCTTCAACTCCCCCTCCACTCCCACCCCTTCTATCACTTCCTTCCTGTCTTTCTTCCTCAAAGGTCGGCGCCTCCTCGAGACTGGTATTGCGAATGTTCGTGGGCACTTACCATCAGGTCAAACAAATCAACACTTGTTTTATTATATTTTCTAAAAAATAATGTTACGCGTTTACAAAAAAAATACTTCTTATACACAGGTATAAAATATGTCAATTAACCGTAAATTCAGTTTTTAATATTCGTTAAGACGAATTGTTTAATTTGAAGAATATTTCTTCTTAAGGAAAAAAATTAAGATATTTGTTTGTATGGAAAAAACTCCATAGACGTTAGTTACATGTATTTTAACCTCAATATTTTGTCTAACGTCAATAAAAATATCATTATCTTAGAATTGTTCTCACCAATCAAGTTTTGACGTGTAACAACGTTAATTCCTAACCATATTCGTACCGGTACGTGAGCGTAGTATATGCAGTGTTAATAATTCATCCACCGCTTTACTTAAGAAAATAAAGCAAGATACACGAGCAGCTTGCAGCAGTCAGTATGGACTGCTTCAAGCTGCGAATGCACAGCGAACTACAGTCTTCTATGTACACACATACACGAAACCACTCGAGCAGTTGCAACAGCTTCTGGCGGTTGTCGCTCGAGCAGTCACTAGGCATACATTGACTGCTCGAGATGTCGAATGCTCTCGCGCAGTTACCTCCACCCGTGATCTTTACTCCACATCCCCGAATTGAAATTATCACTTGTTGAGCAGTTAATACCAACTCGAGCAGTTATCAATGGCAGCTTCAAGCTGTTAACTATGACTGCAAGAGCGGTCCGTGTATGTTGATCCCTGTGTAACTGCTCGAGCATTCCGTGTATATCCACTCTAACTTAGGCAGAACAGCGTCTTAATGGCAGACTTACGACTTGAATCTCACTAAATTAATACAAACCACTATACAACTATAAATATTTCCTTTAAATAACTTGAACAGCAAATGTTCAACCGTACAAGCTTCACTTATAAACGAAACAAATATCACACCAGCAATAAAAATCATGTCAAATCGGTTTATGTGACCGTGCCCACCGCGACATCAATGCGAAGATGAGTTTCGGCAGAACATTCCGAAAATAGCTAATTATACGAAGATTGATTCTGTCTCTCAGTTATTGGATTCGTAATGTAAGCAGTGCGGCCTCGAGATAGGGCGAGTTACTGATTAGGCAGTTGATAACCTTTCGGGGGATGATGAATGAGGGTTGTGATTTAGAGAGGAGTCAGTCGATAATATTCTTCGCTGAAATGCTTTGGCATCTAATTATGTTGACATTAACTTTTTATCCCACTGCGATGAAGCCCAAAAGGAGGGTTATGTTTTCCACCTGTATGTATGTGTAGGTCTGTATGCTCGCTTGTGTGGCTCAACGGCTTAACCGCATTTGATAAATCTTACGTCATTATATTTGTCTAGATTGCGCGAGTGTCACTGGATACAAAACTATTAGCCGACTGCGGTGCAGCCCAAAAAGAGAGTAGATTTTATGGTAATATACTGTGCTTCCCATTTCCCATTAATTATTATATAAAACATAGCCAAGTCTAAAATATAGCATTTTATATGATACATTATTTTTGTTTTGGTCACTCTGATACTCGAAGTTTGACGAGTACTAACTTGACGCTACTTTTATTTGTTAACTTAATTATCTTATGGAATTATTAAGCCGCATTTACACACTCTTACCTCTGCACTAAAATACACACACACTAAATAGACACACTCAATAACACATCGACTGAAATGTAGTCTCTTACTATGGGCCTCGTAAGTAAGGTCAAAGTAGCACAACGAGCTATGGAGAGGGCTATCGGGGTTTCTCTACGTGATCGAATCAGAAATGAGGAGATCCGTAGAAGATCGAAAAGCACCGACATAGTCCAGAAGATTAGCCAGTTAAAGTGGCAGTGGCCAGGGCACATAGCACGCAGAACAGATGGCTGATGGGGCCGGAAGGTTCTGGAATGGTGACCACGGACCGGCAAGCGTAGCGTAGGTCGTCCACCAACACGGTAGATAGAAGACGTGATAAAGGTCGCAGGACGACGTTGGATGCAGGCCGTTTCCAACCGGTGCTTTTGGAAAATTAAGGGGGAGGCGTATGTTCAGCGGTGAGATGATGATGATGAATAACAAACACATCACAACATCCAAGATCCAAGAACAAACGTTTCTGCTCATCAAACAAATATTTTGACCCGGCCAGGGATCAAAACTGGAACTACGCGCTTCAAAGGCAAGATCTCCATTACCTGAGCTAATGTAGGCGCCAAATGACAGATGTGAAACCGTACGAGTCTATCATAACATTCAATACACGTCAAAGAAAACAAGAAGATACATCAAACGAGCCAACAAAACGCGTCAGAACTCGCATTCAATCAAAGTTACCAAATAAAACCAATAGGTATCAATAGTTTACTTACTTCATCTGGGCTTACTTAACTTTTTCGTGAAGAACGAGCGAAAGTACGAATAGGTCTAGTCTGTCGCAGATCTGTAGCTATTTAGATGCATGAAGACAATTTTTCCCCTTTGTATTTGATCTCGTACTTTAGGTCTGTCGTCGTTCAAGTTATTTATATAAATATTTATAGTTGCATCAGGTAAGATTTTCATTCAAGCATTCAAGTCTCAGTCACAAAATTCTGTCTACGTCCGTTTTAGTGATGCGGTGGATGCATCATTAAAACTTTATAAGGCGATTTACGAAGAACACTCGAAATATTATATTTTTTAAGATTTCACTCATGCACCATTAGGAATACGAGTACATAACCGTTAATAATACGCCACTATTACGCGTCAAAACTCGAAGTAATAAAAATCTAGTAAAATTAAACAAAATCAACGATAGCTGTTGGGCTTTTCCCCCGCAATCCACGTAAACAGTACGGCGTAGGTTGTGTGTAGTTCCATCACATTTTGTTTCCCTAATAACTTTTGACAAATACCTGAAAATTCTGCGATATTACGTTTTTGCAATAGTGATGGAGACAAGTTTGAAAAGAGTTGGAAGTGATAGTAGTTTTATTCTATAAAAAAGATACATATATCTATTTTATATATGTAATCTACACTAATATTATAAAAAAGGAAACGTTTGTATTTTTGTATGTAAGGAATAAACTTAAAAAATACTGGACCGATTCCAAAAAATATTTTTTGAAAAAAAAAATTCTCAAAAAATTGAAAAAATAACAACAAATTATTGAACGGAAATTAGAATCAAAATGCATCGTATTTCTAACGCGTCAATTTTACTTTTCATCCGCACGAGTGCGAAAATGAGATAGATTTTGAGACAGAAAAGTGACAGATTTTTTCAAAACTGTCAAAAAGGTAAATGTATAAGTCAATGCATTGAAATAAATAAATTTGGTGCCATGCCGAAAGAAAGGTTTACCAGATGCAGAATCATATACAGGACATAGCTGTAGGCGAACGTCAGTCACATTATTGGCTGATTCAGGAGCTGATTTGCTTACATTAAAGCGCCATGCTGGGTGGCGCTCCAATGCAGTGGCAGAATCGTATGTACATCTATTACGTATATATTAAGTACTATGTACTTCGATCTTCAATCTCAGGCCTAAAACCCGTCTCGATTGTAATAAAGAACTTCGCGCACTTGTTGCATAATGTACTATATCCGTTTGAAAGCTATATTATCACTGAGTAACATACATCACACAACAAGGCAGTAACAACCCAATGCGTGAAAAAAATCCTAAAAAACAACCTTATTTTGCGCACGCTGCGGAAACTATGGATAATAGAGCAAAGTGATGTACATATTTTATATAAAACATTCATATCTTACAATAAAGTCCACAAGACTATATGTCATACTATTGCAGTTATGTCACAATAACTACTTTTTCGTTTTAAGATATGCAATAGTAACGCCGAAAATTCCTTATATCGCGTACACTGCGGAAACTATTGACAATAGAGCAAAATGATGTAGTACAGTTTTATAGAAGACGTCAATTTGTACAAAAAAGTACGCTATATCATAATATTATGTCTAACTATTACAGTTATGTCACGATAACTACTTTCCGCGTTAAAATATGCAATATTATTGCCGGTACCAAAACTATAGGCCACATTATTCGTACCTTAAAACTAACTACTTAAAACCGCCGGGCGTAGCTAGTGCCCTGCGTAGTAATGAAAGATAATTTGAGATAGAAAACTATCGCGAGTTATGTTCATAATTACGCTTTAAAACCGGCTAGGACTCGTGTAATATTTACAGGAAATATTCTCCGACCAGTTACGAACTTATTTTAAGTTCTTCCTTTGGGAGTCACTCTTGTGCTCAGCGGCGAGCTCGGAGAGTTCTTCGGAGCTCTGGAACCGTGAGGGCGACTCAACAAGGGTGGTGTGTCAACAGCCCTATATCCTAAAAAACGGCAGTGACAGTGAGATTGACGGATTGGGCGGAAAAAATCTGACAGACACAGCGCGACCGTCGCAGCGCCAGTTACGTGGCCCGCGCTCGCCGCTGTGCACAAGAGTGACTCCCAGAAGAAGAACTTCAAATAAGTTCGAAACTGGCCGGAGAATATTTCCGGTAAATATTACGCGAGTCCTAGCCGGTTTCAAAACGTAATAGTGAAAGATAAGCCAAAATGCTAATAATAAAATTGAATTAACATCTAGTCTAGCTATCAGAGCCTCCAGCTTATTACGAGTAGTTTTAGTGTTTCTTATACAAAACGATGACCAAGTGATCCTTACGCGCTACGATGTGTAAGTTTTTCTTCGTAACTTGTATACCAGAAACTGGATTGCGGTTTTCTCCTTCAATATAACCGTAAAAGCAATGCCAAACAAGGCACTTCCTGTTATCAATGGTACTTGAAGCTAGAATCTGCCCGCAACTTCGTCCGGAATAAGAAAGAGGGTGTAGGTTTATTCTACATCTACAATTCTACACAAATATTATAAAGAGGAAAGGTTTGTTTGTTTTCGTTTGTTTGAATTGAACATGCTCCGAAACTACTGGACCGATTAAAAATTCTTTCACCATTTTAATCCTACATTTTCCTATTAGGCTATACTCGTATAATATTTTGAAAAGCGTTAGGAAGATGTATTAACACTTTGATAATGTAACCCAATCCGTGTACCAATACAAAAAAAAATACAATGGAATAATTAAACGGAACATTCGGAAATTATTGACCATATAAATTATTAGTATATGCTATTGACAATAGAGCAAAGTGATGTACTACGATTTTATAGAATACGTCAATATCTACGAAGAAGTCCACATTACCAAATACATACATCAACAAAGTCTGGAGATACGTTATTTTGAAATCAAACATGGCTTTATTATTTCAAACCTATTTTGTTTCATTAAAAAGTTTATATACAGATTGAAAGCTTGTTTATTCTTCTTTAGAATTTAAAAATTTAAAAGTGAAACAAATGAAAACCACGAAACACATCGCAGTCATCTAAGTAGGTGCCAGGTTGTGAGAAGTCACATAATTATTATTTTATCACTTTTTCGGGTGTTAGGTGAATAAAAATGTATTAGTTTGTTTTTTTCATGTATCGATTGGTTATGAAAGCTATGTAGCTTTATGCCACGCCATCATTTGAGTCAAGATGAAATGTTACGAGCAGTTGGCATGTTAGTCGATAACCTTAACATGGAGTGACCAACAATGGTTATTGGTGTTGTCCACTGATGAGTCTCGCATTGGATTTCATCCATATTCGCGACGAACACGCGTTTGGAGAAATGCAAGCAGAGTCAGCCGTCTCCGACATAGAAGTCCCCTTCATAGAATTAATTAATTCCCATAGAATTGCAGCTTATGCATGACAATGCACCTTTGCATACGGCGCGGCTGGTTTCGGCCGCCCTACGACATCTCGATGTTCAGGTATTGGATTGGCCAGCACGGTCGCCCGACCAAACCCAATTGAAAACGCCTGGGACATTTTACAATGAAAAGCATTGGGAGATTTTCCGCCCAATTCGACTATAGCACAACAACTTTTCAAGCAAAAAACTCGGAACAGCATACCCCAGCAAAACATTGACGCCCTAATTTTAAAAATGGAAAACGGTTGGCTGTATGTAATTCATGTGAGAGGAGATATTACCGATCACTAACTATCAGATTTGATTAGATTTTTATTTATTTTATTTGATTTAACAATTTTATACCAAAAATAGTATTTTAATACTCAGTATTTTTATGCCTTTAATAATTTAACACATTTATTATAAGAAAATAAAAAAAATATCTTTAATTCTTCCATTTAAAGTCATGGCTATTTTTTTTAAGTTTTCTAGATAAACAATGAAATGTTCAATATCCCTACACTTTGTAGATGTGTGTATATCTAACTATTATAGTTATATCACAATAAATACTATTCCATTTTGAAATATGCAATAGTTACGCCGCCGGTGCACGCCACATTATTCGAACTTTGTTATTAATCTACTCTAATAATAAAGAGGAAAGATATATGATTGTTTGTTTGTTGGTGACGGTTACACGTATACTTAACTTTTTTAAACAATTCTTTTTGACGAGTATAAAGCTGAGTATATGTTACTCAGCTTTATACTACTCAGCTACGAGTATATTTGATTCATCCTCATCATCACGTATCACCACGCAAGTGAAACCGCGGAGCGCAGCTAGTTTCATCTAAATCCATTTAGACGTCTCAGCGTACACAAGTAACAAACACACTTACTCACAAATTTTATAACGCACTCACGCAATAATACTTGCATTGCATAATATTAGCCTATTCAATTAATTGATCAATATTACAAGTACAATTTGAAAAATTTAATACAGACTTCCATTCTATTCAGTTATTGGAGTATATCTCAAAAACCACTTGACCGAATTTAATAAATGGGACCACACGGGAAGCACCAGCTTTCAAACAAATAAATAATTTTGAAAATCGGTTCACCCAGTCGAAAGTTATGAGGTAACAAACATAAAAGAAAAAAAACATACTGTCGGATTGAGTACCCCCTCCTTTTTTTAGAAGTCGGTAGAATAACAGGTTTATTTCATCTACTATCTCAACATACTTTTATATTTTAAAATTACGAGAGACCGGGGGTAACAAAGGCCGGCCGTCAATAAAAAAGCCACGGATTCGATCCCCACCTCGAGTTTTCGGGGAAGGTAACATCGTGATGTAATCCACAGCATGGCGGTGGCCCCACCACTTCTGGTGTCCGCCTGGCTAGCTACCATAGCTGGCCACTAACCCGTTAATCCGTTAAGCGTTAATTAACGAAGTTAACATATTGATTAACGGATTAGCTTTTAAGTTAACTGCTAAAAATGTTAACGGACACGTTAATTTCCGTTAATATGCAGAAAGAAGTCCGTTAATCGTTAATCCTATACTGCTACTGCAGTTGAACGTCTTTTTTCCACGTAAAGACATTTTAACACCAAAACGAGCCTCGCTTTCAGACGAGAACTTCAACTTGTTAATGTTCATGAAGGAGAATATGCACCTTATGCCCGACGATCTAATTACACATTTGAATTATACAAGTATTTTGTTTTGTTCCTAACCTGTTAACTTCCAGAACCTAAACCAACAGGTTTTATAAGTTCACTAACGCAACGATATAAAGATTCAATTTTACACATATTAACGGATTAACGTTAACTTGCGTTAATTCTTCTGATATATAACGCTTTAACGTTTAACGAAGCTAACTTTTATTGTAGCGGATTAACGATTAACGAAGTTAGCTATTTGATTAACGGTGCCCAGCTATGCTAGATACCACCCTCAAGTTTGAAAATTTGTCGTTAAACACCTAACAGTGTGTGCCAGCAGTGTCCTTGAGCCAGTTGCTATTCTATTGCTATACCATCTTTGACCGCATCATCACTTACCAGCAAGTGGAAAAACACACTTAACTTTAATTTCATATTGATAAAATGTTTTATTTATTTTATACACAGATTTCTAAAACAAAACAGGCCCATTCCCCACGCCTGTTCTCATCTGCACCAGGCTGTAGAAGTGAAATCGTTGTTCAGAAAACAGTTCGTATATGTTCCCGTGTTCCTGTATTGCGTTCGACAATACCCCAGAGGTGTGCTACCGGTGAAAACAACATTCGCCAAACGCGACTCTACAAGTTTGAGATGGGTCCCGTACTTGTCAAAATTAAATAAATAACGTTGGTAGCGATCCTTCAAAGAGCGTGGACCCAGATTTGTGAGGTTCGGGGGTAAGAGTGTTACACTCATACTTCCGCAATAAAGTTCCCTGTGTCGTGAGAGGCAAGTACACACTATACCTCATCACAACATCCAAGATCCGACAACAAACATTTCAGTTCATTGCAATATTTGTTCCATCGAACGACACGACGCACAGGAATACGGCATCCGTACATGGTCGATATTCCAAAAATACGCACGAAGCGCTTCAAATCTAGCTTCATACTGCGTACGGCTGAAGTATGGAACAACCTACTAGCGTCTATATTCCTCTGTCTCTGAGTCTTCAAATACAGAGTGAATAGGCATCTTTTAAGCAAGCGTGTACCATCGTCGATTTTCCATCAGATGAGACTGTGGTCAAATGCTTGTTTATCAAATGTAAAAAAGAAGCCAGGGATCAAACCTGAGACCCCGCGCTTCGAAGGCAGGGTCACTGCTAACTGACCTAACGTCAGTCTTTGTAATTCAGTTGTAATATAATTTTGAAAACTATTTTCATCTATCATACTGCAACTATACGTAACGATATTACGTTAGAGAGTTGCATTGAAGTTCCTGAAAATAAGTAGTTTTTTTTAATTCAAACAGAGATCCCACATATGGACTAGTTGGTGAATATCACGCCAAGTGATAATCTTCTATCATAGCTGTCTTAGTGAGTAACACCGTTGTGCCAAATATTTCGATTGGAAGTAAAATAGATGCAGCAGAAAACTTTGTCTCTTGCGGACCCCTAAACAGACGCCGACAAGGTTTTCAGATTTTCTATAAAAACCGGAAAACCGTACGATCGCTATCCAAACTACGTGCTCATTCTATTACTTTGTTTTTGACTGTAGTATCGCCGTTTGAGGTAAAATGTTATTTCACTTGAAAAATGTTTCTTATATTTTTTAAGTAAGTATATAAATAACTAATTGCTTTCTAGCTCGCCCAGACCACCTAAAATTACAAGATTCTGTACTTCTTCTGTTCTGTGCACGCTTGATATACGTGTATATAGCAAATTCGAAGTAACTAGAGGTACACACATATTAAATAATATATATTCGCCATCGTTGCAGAATATATGCGTGGCGCAGGAAGGTACCATATACAAACTACCTTGGCGGTCTTGACAGGTCTCCATGCGTGACGATATAAGTCAATGACATGTCAAAACACCTCCCTTTGCAACTCCATTAAATGGAATAGATTATCTAGGTGCTAAATTCCGGTACACACGCGCCGTTGCCGACATAAACGGTATCATCAGTGTTGCCATTTTATATTATTTTCCCAAGGTTACGATTAATATTATTACAATTTTTTACAGTTTAAACATAGGATTTATGGAATAAATGTATATTGCTAAAATATATGATTTACGTGAAGACGTGGTAAGTACAACTGCGATAAAATTCAGTGCAGAATTTAAACTTGTATATACATTCCTCGAGAAGCTACGCATCATTTTACGCTTAAAATCCCCCATAGTTTAATGACAAATCACTTCAATCAAAGTGCTGTTACTCCATGGGACTTGGATGACACTGATTGAATGGAACAAGGAACTGACATGTGATTAAAATTTTAGACAACGACAAACTAGTGAGCTCAGAGTTTCCAATTTGCTATTGAACTCTTTAGGACAACGGTGCAGGTTTCACAAACCATTCGTTAATTTAATAAACACGTCTTTGACAAACGTAAAGTAAGAAATTAAAAAAAAAATTAAGTTCATAAGTAATATCATTCCCAGAAAGAAAGGTTTTTTAGTAATTAGCAAAATGGGGGTCACATTTCTAAAGTACAATGGATGTCTTCCACCTTATAATAATGATTTGTTAGTTTATAAATCAACGAAGGAATGAAGAAAAAATGTTTTTGCATTCAGCCCCTACAATTCACTTTGCTAAACAACATAAAATTAACAATACTTATTCACAGTGTCATCATACGTATGTCACCATCAGCCGGGCTCAAGTCCTTTGGGGTTAGTTTTAATCTATTGAAAAACCTAAAGTTTTAAAACTAATCGCAAATAACCGCCAGTCCTAACACATTAAACTTTTATATTTTATATAAGGCGCAGTAAAAAAGTTAGGAAAACGAATTTTGTTATTGATTCGTCAATATTAAAAATCTAACACAACATAGTTCATATTTTTGGAAATGTATCTAGATTTTTTGTTATTCGCACCTGGCAACACATACTGGATATCATAGACAACCAATAATACCCTAATGCGGGGATAGCGTGAGGTACGGATTTAATATTTGGAGATATTTCACCGTTCGTTTATATTTACGCCTAAAGTGGTACGGATTCACCGAAAACGAAGTTTGGAGTCACGCAAATTATATTTTCGCGAATACCTATCAAATCAGACTTACGTGTTATGTAGCTGCTAGAATCTATAATTATAATATATAGGAGAATATACAGACAAGGTGTTCAGGTCCCGAACAGTACGATAATCTGGTGACTGATTATATACTTATATACATATAGGTACACATCCTGATACAGGTCAAACAGGCATGTTCATGCACATTCAATGTTTGACCTGTCCAGGGATCGTACCCGAGACCAACGACTCGAAAGGCAGGGTTGTTACCAACTCCAACAACCAACCAGTCGAATGTGATGCATCGCAAATGGATTATAATATCTAAAACTAACTACATAATTTTTGCAGCTTAGAATAAAAAAAATGATCATTGAAGATAAATGATGAATGTAAATCATGAAAAATATTTAGGCCTTATCTTAGATAGCAAAATTACATGGCTTCCTCAATTTATCATAAACAAGATTAAATCAAAATTAAGATCACTCACAGGAGCATTGAAAGGTAGTGTTCGCTGTTTTCTTTAATTTAAAAATAAAAAAATAACTTTAAATTAATAAACTAAACATAATTTATATATTTGCCCAGTTTCTGCATAATAATAAACTCTTTTTTAACAAAAACATATTCAGTACGCTTGAGCCACTTCCAGATACGCTTGATCTATGTAATGTTAGTTGACCAACCTCTGAGTGCAAAACCAGTATCGAACTAAACAACACGTAACAATTGAATCTTGTCAAACTACCCTCAATTACAAAATGATTTGCATCGTACGACCACAATAATAATTAAGGGCCTTACTTATAAACGCTACTTAACTTTAAATGACGTTATTTAGTACCGCGCAAAGGGAAATTGTTCTGCGCCGTACTAAGTGACGTTATATATATTTAAGCAGCGTTTATAAGTCAGGCCAATAATGTTGAAGGTACTCTCATGTAAGTGAAATATTTTCTTATGAGAAGTAAATATATCTCAAACCAAAAAAAAATTTGATGTTTTATGCAATGATGTTAATATAAACTGAGGTAGATACGCTTTACTGCGCTTGGCTTGGCGACATCAACACGAGCTACGTGTCTTGAGTGAACTTAGTTCTAGCCTGTCTGGCAACGACGCAGCACGTGTACTACATTTAGGAAAAAATGCCTTCTTATGTGTTGAGAAACTGCAGAACATATGAACATATACTGGAACAAGTGTAAAAAACAAGAATGATGTATCTTTTCATTTGTAAGCATTGTTTTTCTTTGTTATTCATCAAAAATGGAAAATCAAAAATTGTACTTAATTTAAAATAACTCCTGCGACGTTGCCGCTTCGCCACCCACGAGAACGAGACAAGTAGCGAGCGACAGAGAGAACGAGTCTGTCATTGGCGGTCAAATGGTCTTTCACAGGCGAACGTTGTTAATTATATATTGATCCCTTTCTGACAACTAGGATTCATATATCTTCGTGGTCTTTTAATCTTGTCAATGTAGTCAATGTTGTGGTGCGAGTTGTGTACTTTAGCTATAGGTAGGTATAGCATAAAATTTGCCATATTCAAGGAGTAAAACGCCTCATTGGTTTTATGCCTAAGTTTAAGTGTTTGATGCGCTCGAAGCGGAGCTTTACTTGGCGATCTTAACCGAACAACAATGTCAAACATCACTTGCTGCGGTCAGGAGTTGGATGGGGGACTGCTAGTTGCGTTATTCAATTCAACTGAGCGCTTCAACGCGAAGTTGGGTAAGAGAAGCGAGGATGAGTCGAAAGTGGGGCAATTTGGCTATGGACAACGGAACCGTAGGGGACAGAGGTTGGCCGACTTCCTGGAGAAAGAGGGACTCTTTATGATGAACTCTTTCTTTCAGAAGCCACCTCACAGGAAATGGACCTGGCTGAGTCCCGATGGTTCCACGAGAAATGAGATTGACTTCATTATGACCACCAAAAGGCAAATATTCACTGATGTCTCCGTAATCAACAGGGTTAAAACCGGTAGTGATCACCGAATGGTAAGAGGCACGGTGAATATTAATGTCAAACTGGAGAGGTCTCGTCTGATGTAGTCTACGCTCCGACCTACTCGTGCCCATATTCAAGACCCCGAGAGCTTTCAACTTGAGCTATCCAATCGCTTCGATTGCCTTGAGAACATCGCTTCAGTGGACGAGATCAATAACAGGTTAGTAGAAACTGTCCATACAGTGGGTTCCAAGTACTTTAAACCCCACCGTACAGATAGGCCACAGAAACTCTCCAACGATACCCTCAACCTCATGGCTGAACGACGCTCATTGAAACTGCAGTCTTCGGATGATGCTGAAGCATATAGGCTGCTCAATAGACGAATATGGAAGTCCTTGCGACACGACATTCGGATCTTTAATACAAACCGTATTAAAGAGACGATAGAGCGGAAAAAAGGCTCCAAAGTGTTTGCAAGAGACATGTCTATTGGGCAAAGCCAGTTGACGAAGCTGAAGAGAGGAGACGGCAGTGTAGCGTCGACCAAAGCGGAAGTGTTAGGAGAGGTCGAGAGTTTCTACGGACAGTTATACACCTCGGTCGCTAAACCTGTTAGCAGCTCGGCCAAAGACCCAAGAGCCAAGCTGACCCGACATTATACCGAAGATATCCCGGACATCAGCCTGTACGAGATTAGAATGGCCTTGAAACAGCTTAAGAACAACAAGGCGCCTGGTGACGACGGTATCACATCTGAGCTTCTGAAAGCGGGTGGAACACCGGTACTTAAAGTCCTTCAGAAGCTCTTTAATACCGTCTTACTCGAAGGTTCAACGCCAGAAGCATGGAACAAAAGCGTGGTGGTGCTGTTCTTCAAGAAAGGTGACAACACTTTACTTAAAAATTACAGACCCATCTCGCTTTTGAGCCATGTTTATAAGCTGTTTTCGAAGGTCATAACGAACCGTCTCAGTCGCAGGTTTGATGAATTCCAGCCTCCGGAACAAGCCGGTTTCCGAAAAGGCTATAGTACCATAGACCACATCCACACGCTACGGCAAGTTATACAGAAGACCGAAGAGTATAACTTGCCTCTTTGTCTAGCGTTTGTGGACTATGAGAAAGCCTTTGATTCGATCGAGACGTGGGCAGTGCTTGAGTCTCTCCAGCGGTGCCGTATTGACTATCGGTATATTGAAGTGCTGAAGTGTTTGTACAAAAACGCCTACATGTCAGTCCGAGTACAGGAGCAGAGTTCGAAGGCAATTCCATTGCAAAGAGGCGTGAGACAGGGAGACGTTATATCTCCGAAACTGTTCACCGCTACATTGGAAGACGCCTTCAAGCTTCTGGAATGGCAAGGACTTGGCATCAATATTAACGGCGAATACATCACTCACCTTCTATTTGCCGACGATATTGTAGTCATGGCAGAATCCATGGAAGACCTCAGTACAATGCTCGAAGGCCTCCATCGAGTTTCCCAACGGGTAGGTCTTAAGATGAACATGGACAAGACGAAAATTATGTCTAATGCCCATGTTGTACCTACCCCAATATCAGTTGGGAACTCAGTTCTCGAAGTTGTTGACGAGTATATCTACCTGGGACAGACAGTCAAACTAGGCAGGTCCAACTTCGAGAAAGAGGTCAATCGTCGAATCCAACTCGGCTGGGCAGCGTTCCGGAAACTTCGCGAAGTCTTCTCGTCAAAAATACCTCAGTGCCTCAAGACAAGAGTCTTCGACCAATGTGTGTTACCAGTGATGACTTATGGCACTGAAACGTGGTCTCTTACTATGGGCCTCATAGATAAGCTCAAAGTCGCACAACGAGCTATGGAGAGGGCTATGCTCGGGGTTTCTCTACGTGATCGAATCAGAAATGAGGAGATCCGTAGAAGAACGAAAGTCACCGACATAGCTCAGAAGATTAGCCAGTTGAAGTGGCAGTGGGCAGGCCACATAGCACGCAGAACAGATGGCCGATGGGGCCGAAAGGTTCTGGAGTGGAGACCACGTACCGGCAAGCGCAGCGTAGGTCGTCCACCGACACGGTGGACAGACGACCTGAGAAAGGTCGCAGGACGACGTTGGATGCAGGCCGCTTCCAACCGGTCCTTTTGGAAAATCATGGGGGAGGCCTATGTTCAGCAGTGGACGTCCTACGGCTGAGATGATGATGATGATAAGCGCTTCCGTGCTTCGGAGGGCACGTTAAACCGTCGGTCCCGGTTTTTTGTCTTAGGAGTTGTCCTAACTGTCTTCGACATTGCCTAACGACTGTTGAGTCGTTAGGCAATGTCGAAGGCCTTCGTGCGGGCTGAATACTTCGACATAGGTTGGCCACTAGCCTATCCACCAGGCACCGCACGGATTGGCATCTCTCTAGATATTTATGGTTATAGCTTTATTTCTGAGGAGTAATTCCTTTGAACTGACATTTAATCGGTTCAGAACAAGCTTCTCGTCGTAAATTAAGCGCGTTTTAGAGTAATTAAATAGTTAGTAGCCTTATTTGTATTTTTCGTGTGTAAATTGAGTAAAGGTGAAGCACAGAATACATTTTTGTACAACATGCAGCTTACTTATAGGTTCTTCCAAAACAGGATGGAAAGTTAACAATGTTGGTGAATCGATTTATATTAATCTACGTATTACAAGTAACTGCGCCCTGCGATTTCACCCGCGTGGTGATGGATACGGTGATCTCGTTGTCATATTTCATTACGATTCGCAGTACGATTTGGCAGTTTATGTCTTATGTTGTAAGCATCGATTATGGATTAGTTTGTTACTTTTTTTTTGGTCATTTTACCCTTAAGGCCCCAGGTACACGGGCTTGAAGCAGTCAGCATGGACTGCTTCAAGCTGCGACTGCACAGTAAACTACACTTCTACGTACACACAAACACGAAACCGCTCGAGCAGTTGCAAATTATTTGGGCGGTTGGCGGTCAAGCAGTCGCCAGGCAAACACTGACTGCTCGAGCGCAGTTACCTCCGCCCGCGCTCTTCATTCCACGTCGCGTGCGCTTTCCGCCACTGAATTGAAATTGTGACTTGTTGAGCAGCTAATACCTTCTCTAGCAGTTATCAGTTCAAGCTGTTGACTGTGACTGCAAGAGCGGTCCGTGTATGTTGATCACTGGCTAACTGCTCGAGTAGTCTGCATTTCCGCGCTAAAGGGGTGAATCGAGCGAAGTCACGGGTGAGTCGGTTTATCATTATTAAAAAACACACGTTTTCTTTATACAAATTACAAAGATATGAGCTACTATACTAAGTAGGACTGCCGTTTGGTAGCATTTATCCAAGTGCTATAAGTTTCATATATTTTTATTTATATTTTTAAAAAAATTTGAGATATAAATACAGATGCCTGAACTGGACCGAAGACTGTCGAGGCCTGAAATAAAACATTCGACGACCGAGTTATATTTGAAGAACGAGGCGAAGTCGAGTAGGTACTTCTCAAGTGATCTCAACGTCGTTTTAACTAAACGAAATTGCAATTTAGCGGCCATTAATTGCAATATTGGTTAGATTTGCGTAATATTCTCTAATTTGTGAATTAACAAATTAATTTGCGCCATTTCAAACCTTCAGGAGTTTCGTTCTTTTTAAACACTTTTAACAAGACATGATAACATGAGTGCTAACTTTACCCGCACATTTAATAGCACATGAAATACACAATTTTATATTTTGATATAAAGAATTTTATGTGTGTGCGTGTTTGTATATAATTGTGAGTGTGTGTAATGTACCCAGTGACACTCGCGTCGATAAGACTAATCTAATGACGTATCATTTATAAAAAAAACATAACCTCCTTTTGGGATTCGTAACAGTGGGATAACAAGAGGTCATCCTCTAAGAAAGAGTTTTAAAAAACTGTTCAACAATTTGTATTATTGTCATGTTTAAAATGGGTAGCGCGTAATTCCGTGGCGTACCGAAAAGAGCCCAAGTCGTAATCTAATTTTGAAACAATGAAGCATTTTCCCAGCAAAAAATAAAGCGAGAGAATAATAGGTACTTAATTGGTAAACCTCTGGGAAACCCTGAAGATCTTAGTTTAATTGAGATCGGTACTGTAAGCTGGTCCGAATGTGTAAAACATATAGTTTATTGTTGTGAAATTGAGGACCATCTATGCCTGCCAGTCCCGTCATCAGACCAGCTCCATAGCAGGATTACAGTGTACTGTCATCGAAGGAGTTATGCCATCTTAGCAACTATGTAGATCTAGCAGTTTTGGGGCCTATTCATTTACAATTTTGACGAAAATTAGCAACTTATTTGAGATAAAAGTAGTAAAAAGTACTAAAATAAAACTGTGTTGGCAACTTTGCAACGAAGTCAAAATGCTAGGTATAGCATATTCTAGCCGGACGCCAGTAAGATCTTAAAAAATGGATTTAAATATTGAATGTAAAAATGTTAAATATAAAGCATTTAAACAAACAGTGTGTCGACATGATAAATCTAAAAAAATTAAGTACATCGATTAAAAATAAATAACATACATTTCTAATATTACTTAATCAAAAGGCATAGGGAAAATTACAAAATCAATAATGGATTCACGGTTTCTTCATAAAAATTGGAACCCTCGTTTGTACTATTACTTACTCTGTTCCCTCGTTCATAATTCTCAATTCGAACACTTCTTTCGTTCACAATTCGTATTTTGAACAGCGCACCATTATAAATCAACGGTCTATTGTCGTTTTCGAAATTCAAAATTACTTTCAAGGAATTGCCAGTATACGACAATTATTATATCTGCATATTGTGGACGTCGCATGATAATTACCATAGACATTTCGTGTCGTCACGCGAGCTGTTTACGAAAATTCTTTTATTTTTTATTTATCTTTCTACGGGCATCTGAGCTTGGAACGAATGTCGGAAGGTAGAAGGAAATAAAAATGAAGTATAGTGGTAACTTACTGAAAAATCTTCAGCTTCATTTCAAAACAAACGAGTGATAGAATGAGGATGTACTCTAAATTCTACGAATATTTACGCTCTAACAAAACAATTTGCAAATTAATGTCCCCGTATTACATTGTATTTTTTCTTTCTATTACTTAAGTTATATACATACAAGCTCGACATGATAAATAAGGCCCGTAATATTATTCGCAGTTTAATCCATGACTCTTAGTTTAAACTGCCTTTATGGATTTTTTCGTAATATTAATGGTAGTTAATCTATGAAAGCGAGTTTAAACCATCAGAAAGTTTAATCGGTCGAAGGAGATCAGTTAAACTGCCATGTTGAGTTTAAACCAGAGTACAAGCAAAATGGCAACTATACATCAGCTGTTTGGCATTCGGCTTGTTTTGTTCGTTAGACTTGAATCCAGAACATTATAGTTATGGATACAAACAAAGTGAATTCTCTTTGAAGGATACTACGTATAAAATCTGGCGCCGCACCGTCTGTCATAGTCGTAATTTTTTTACACAACTGACCGATAATAATGCACATTTTGACAAGTGTTGCTACATTCAAAATAATTAAACTCAGTTTAGCTAATCGACCAGTGATATGTTATTGAAATTAGGAGAAGGGTTGATTCTGTAGATTATATTTAAGCTTCGTTTAGTTAAACTCTGAGATAAGCGGCGATTGATATTACGGGCCTTAGGTGGCCGGCCTTATGTGGTTGAACTCCTAAAGAAATTAGGAGTTCAACCACACATGTCGTGATTCCTGGCAAAGTAGTACGACTTCTGAGAAAACAATTGTATTGTTGGCCATTGACTCGCAAATATGGCGATTGGTCTGCGGGTTAAAATTTATCGGCATGGCAGATTCTAATGCTCTAAGTTACGAGTATTTGTAAAATAGGTATAATGGGGGGGGGGGTGCAGCTATTTAAATTCAACTTCATAGACGCCACCCCTAAAATGCATACTCGTTTATGATAACGATTGTTTCAATTGAGATTCATGTCTAAGCTATTATTATGGAAAATTCCATTAAAATTAAATATTTAAATATACCATATACAAATGTAAAAGATTACAATGGATGTACGAATAGAATGATCATGCTATAATTGCTCGTTGGGTTACGGCACCCCTTACCCTACTACCAAAAGCGAACTACGAAGTTTCGTTTGACAGATTTCACGATTTCTACTGTAAAAGTGATCAAGCAAAAATACAGCCAAGGGTATTGAAATGTAATGACAGATAAAGTGATTAGTGTTTTATGTTAATGTGATGATGATATACGAGTATTGAATCTAAACATCATAATTTGTAAATTGATTAAGTTTCATTTTGTGTAAGTGCGTAAACCGTTTGTAATATACTTTTTTAGAAATTGAGTGGTATTCATGTCAAAACATACTAAATACTTATTTAGAACATATACAACAATTTACAAGTGAATTTACATGCTTGAATTATAACAATTACCAGACAGTAATATGTAAATAAGGTACATACTTTGTTCATAGTAGATCAAAAGGTCAATGCAACTGCCTCAAATAAAACATACTGCCTAAAACAAATATAATTAAACATGAAGAAAATAAGACAAACTGTCAATAAATTTCATCACCCTTGTGCTTATTCACTTATATCACGTATTTGTGCTTTATCATCAGAAGTAATTGTGAGATCCAACAACAGAAACTTCGTTGTTGGTTTTTGGTAGTATAGGCCCAGGAATCTTTTCATGTAAAAACAAAACATTTATTTAATACAAGAATTAAAAACAAATGTTTTTAGATACTTATATTTTACGTTATGCCAAAGAAATATTTTTGTAGTTGTCTTATATATACAGACACTAATAAAAATATGAGACAACATCTACACAAATACCTCATCAGGTCCTAAACTAAGCAGAGCCTGTACTATGGTAACCTGATGACCGATATATTTACGTGTTTTCTTCATACCGGGTCATACTTCTTGTCCGGGTCTCAGCCGACATACATAAATGTACACACCCAGGCACAGGTCAAACAAACCTGTTCATGCACACAAATATTTGACCGGAGATCGAACCAGAGACCAGGCGGCTCAGAAGGCAGGGTTGTTATCAACTGCGCCAATCGCGGCCAGTCATTCATATGTATAAGTTAATGTGTGTTTAAGATTGAAAGACATAGAAGAGCTCTAAACGTGAATACAGAAGTAGCAGTTGTATCGACTTCAAAAGTGAATACCTACGTAGAGTCGAGTAGAGTTTACTATCAGTTGATGCTAAGCGAAGGACTGCTTGAGTCAAAGTCAAATTCAAAATTATTTATTCAATTTTGGGCTTCAAAGACGCATATATGTACATTTATTCATAATAATGTGATTTAAAGGCTCTACCGCCGCGTTCCAAAATATGTGGAGACTAGAGAAGAAGCGGCAAGAATCACGGGACTATTCTTTTCATATAGACTTTTACAATGTTTCTACTTAGGTAATACTATTATTACATTGTATGGGGCAGATGACAACTTGCCAGAAGTGGAGTTCGTATTCTAAGCATCTTTGTCTTCTTTAATGTCGGACTTACGTTTCTTACAGTCAACTTGAATAGTCGCTACTAATACGCACATATTAACACTTTACATTATGTAACGGATAGTTCCTGGGATAGTAATAGCCTTTCTCTACGCGAATACAGTTGCTAGTTTAAATAAAGCTCGATTAGTCACATAAACAAGTACCTATGGCCTAAGCACGATAATTTGCGTAACCGTATCGTTGAGTTATACGTACAAACTATTATTTATCTAGTATAACTGTGGCGTATATAACTCATAGTTTAAACTATTACGATTAACTGACAAAACACTAAGGTTAGGGATCGAATACCTCGACATGGGTTTCGAGTATGTCCGATGCTCATCTTCAGGGCGAGAGCACAGCGGGCACTATTCGATCTCTAATGTGAGTGTTTTGCCGGGTAATAGTCATAGTGGAATATTGTGTCAAACTCACGAGAATTTCAATACGAAAACTCACTTTGTGGTTAACGATACTATTACGGTCACGTAACACTTACGCCAAGTTTCATGCTAGGTCCACTGGTTTCTCTTACAAAAGATTAATAAAAATATTGGGTACCGTAAACAAAAAACTATGATATACAATTTTTTTTCGCAGTAGCGTACTTGTTTTCAGTAGTACGTCACTATCGTTCGTAATACTCCACAGTGAATTTTGTTACATACAGTGAACTAAAAACTGAAACCGTGTCCGAAATATTGTGTCGCGTGTCATTGGACTCATTGGTTCGCCATCCCTGCCCTATACGAATAGGAATACCTATAGCGAGAGAAGTGTGTAAACGTTATTAGTATTAATAATGTTATAAAAGTATATTTACGAACAATGTATTTATTTGTTTATATATTTATTTATTAATGTACCACCAAAGTACATCATAACAATTCAAAATACTAATACATTGATATCTACGCCGAGCTAAATGCCATCATACGAGTAATTATATGTGATGACTGCTTGCAATAAATACAACAGTGAAATTTTAAAAACATATTCAAATACATTCTGTGAAATTCTTTCTTTCGAGTTTTACATACAATTAGTTTTAGTTAATTAATTATTTTTAAACTCTTTCAGGTATTTCTATAATGATTTAAAATAAAAATTATATTATTCCAATTGGCTCAAAAATTACATAAACGTCATTGAACTCCTAGTCAAGATCTATGAATTGTGGCCTTAAGAGTTATACATAGGTTTATTACTTATTCATAATCAAGATTATTGACCTAAAGTAGTCGTTATTACATTTGAAATAAAGCATCATTTAATTTATATTTATAACTGAAAAGTAAAATTTATGAAAACATAATTTTATTCATTAAGTTATACATAATTTTATGAGTTATACAATGTTTCACTTACCTTACATCCACAGGAATTATACACAACACAAAACTATCACTTAGTTATTACCTAATCAACTTTAAATACTGTTAATAATGTACAACACTGTTGTACTTTTCACACAAACACACACACAAATTAAACTCACTCAAAACTTCGAAACACACGCGAAAGTTCTACAACCGACGGTAGGTCGAAATTGGAGTTATATTTTTTAGTCACACGCAACGGGTTAGCTCTCGGGAGTTCGTTCTAATTTTTGAAGTCGATTTAATTATTATTTATGAAGGTTCGCAGGAGGTGGAGCGACACGTCCGCCCGCTGCCGTGGCGAGGTATCAACTGAGTTGGCTGCATAGTTATAGGGGTAGAATCTATGCGCCGTATTCAGGCTGTGGAAAACGAAGTCTATCACCCTATGTATTGCTCCGAAAGTGCTTGTAAACTCTAGATTTCAAGGTTAGATAATGAAAAATCTTGTATTTGGCTACATATTCATCAAAATGTGAAATGAAAATAGTGGTTTGTTAGAATAAAATTGCAGATATTGAAATAAACATCTGCCATTACTCCCGGTAAAGGTTTTAAATATGTTTGCCTGCTGACAAACTTTATAGTGTTATAAATAAATTTTATTAGACTTCGGTATCTGGTGTATAGTAGCTATTAGAAGGTTAATTATTAATAAAAATACGGGATTACTCACGTAATATTTATCGGATAGGTCCGACTATAGTTTCGACCACATTCGGTGGCCTTTTTCAAGGAGTGATCGGGACGCCCGCGTCGATGACGTCTCGCTTAGCACTTTATAACAAAAAAAAAAAAAGAAGGTTAATTTGATACCGATGCTGTATTTTTAAATTAATGAGTGTTTTGGCGAGAACAAGGTTAAGATGTGTTTAAATCGTATTTAATTAAAATTTGTTCAGATATTTCTTAGCTGTTTAGTAATAATCGCGGCCTTAAATTAGACCATCGACCGAGACGAAAACTGATAATAGGGTGCTGAAACTAGAAATTGCGAATTGAAATTCTTACCACCTTTAATAAAACGTGGACAAAATATAGTTCCGAGTTTAAACCATGGTTTAAAGGAATTTCATCAACTTAATTTGCTTAAACCAGGGTTTAAACTCGGGACTATATTTAGGCCACATTTTATAATAAGGCTGAGAATATTTAGTTTGCTGGTTCAATTTTTGATTTGGAAGGCGTATGACACTTGGATTTCAGCTATTCTGCACGATAATCATTTCGAGCTGGATATGGTCGTGTTGCTTTCTGCTGTTGTTTTCATATAGGTATCTGTGTTCATATATTACTATATAAAAGGTTACAGACTCACTGATCCATCAACACAGCTCAACCACTGAATATATGATAGATATTGACGTAGGTCCCGCTAAAGGAAAAGTGAATTTCGGAAAATCCCACTGAAGGATTTTCCGAAATTCACTACCTAAGGGGGATGAAACGGGTGTCCAAAGTTTGTATGGAAAAACAAAATCATGCTGATGAAATCACGGGGTGCAGCTAGTCGTAATGTAAGTGAACTATTATTGTAAACTTTATTATGTTCTAGGTTACATAATCAGCCCATTATGTTCTTACTTCTGGAACTTGAGCCATCCTCTCAGAGAGAGGATTAAAGGCATAATACACCACGCGGGCTCAGTGTGGCTTGTTGGGTAGGCTAGTGGCCAACCCATGTCGAAGTTTTCAGGCCGCTCGAAGGCCTTTGACATAGCCTAACGAATGTTGTCCAAAGACAAACAGCTGAGATCGACAGCATAACGTGCCCTCCGAAGCATGGAAGCGCTCAGTTGAAAAATGCCACTAGCGGTCACCCATCCAACTAATGACGCAGGAAGCGTTGTTTGTTAACATGGTTGATTGGTTAAGATCGCCAATTCAAGTTCCACTGCGAGCGCTTCATTCTAGGTAAGGCTAGTCAGATGTTGACAAAGTCTACCCCGTAAGAAGCCTAGGGATAACGGTTATGCATTCGTAGTGGTAAGAATGCTACATCATCGGACGCTTGGTACTATAACAGAGTTCAAACGCAAGCCTGTATATAAAAAAATAACTTAAGGAGTCTTCTGGTCTTATAACGACCAGTTACCAGTCGCCACTAGCGCCACCATGCAATATTATTAGTGCCGGGGTTTCATGTGGTATTTTTAATAACGTTTGCGAGGCATGGACACGTACAATAACACATCACAAAATCTAAGACCCAAAATCACATATGGAGCGGGATGATAAATCGTAAGCCCAGTGGCAAGCACCTGCGTATATGAGTTGCAGTTTGATTCCAATAAGATTGCAAATGAACTGAGCGAAGCAATATCTCAGAATCACGGCTGCCATGAGTTTGGATAGGGCTGAAAATCATCTCTACTCGACTTCGTTAACATTCATTTTCATTGACAAGGCCACAGATCACAGAAAGATCTCTTTGGGCAAGGCTCATATTGTAATAATTTAGTTAGATAATTAAAACGTAACTAAAGTAAACTTAAAGTTATCTGAATATTGTGAACTGATGATGAATAAGCCTGAAATTGATGATAAAAGCCACACAACTTAGCTTTCATCCGTCCGGATGTTGGTACTCGCATACAGGTAGTGTTTTTCAAGTAATATTGACGAAATTCGGTATACAGTGTTTACGATTCCGTAGAATGTTTGGTGATAGGTGTTTTTGAATTGAAGGGGAAATATTTTCCCTAAATAGGCGAAAATTTGTCGCAGCGCCATCTACCGGTTGATTTTGATAATATTAAAATTAAGTTTGTGCTCGAGTAGTAGTAGTAGCAGAAGTAATAGTTATTATTTCGCATTTTATATATATATATATATATATATATATATATATATATATATATACATATACATATATTTATATATATATATATATATATATACATATATTTATTTAAAATTTTGTAGATCCTCCTCCTTGAGTCGTAATCCTCATGTCTGAAGGTCGTGACCTCCTCCACCCATTGTCCTTTCTTTTAAGATACTACGCCAGTGTGCTCGGTTACCAGCTATGTGTAGAGCATCGTAAACGAATGTAATATCAAGAGTGGCGCGGAACTGGTCGGACCAACGCATTGACCAAATTTTGTATAATTCACTTAATCTAGTGTCCTTCGGTACTGCAGCGGTGTTGAACAGGACGAAATCTTGTTCGAAAGATGTTCAACCAGGTAGAGTACAGTTATGTACATTAAACCGTAACATCACTGCGGACAAGGTAACCTCAAAAACGAACTACGAATTTTTGTTTGACGGATTATATATAGGTAGTGTGATTTATTGTTATTATTAGTATTTTCTGATGGACCTACTATATGAATATTACTTTTTTTGAAACTGACTTCATTGGAATTAAACAACTTTAAATAGTGTTCGAATCGTCGAGATTAAATATTATTAATGTTGTTTTCTCATATAGCGATGGTGCATGGACAGGCCGGTTGGCGCAGTTGGTATCACCCCTGCTTTCTGAGCCGCTGGTCCCGGGTTCGATCCCCGGACAGGTCAAACATTTGTGTGCATGATAATGTCTGTTTGATCTGTGTCTGGGTGTTTATATGTATATAAGAATTTAATATAATATATAAGTATGTAATATCAGTCATCAGGTTACCATAGTACAGGCTCTGCCTAATTTGGGACCTGAAGACCTTTGTGTGGATGTTGTCCAATATTATATTATATTACTATATTATCATTACCGTATGTTTAGTCGTCATGATGAGGACATGAGGATGCTTCAGTTAAGTTATGAATTCCTATGCAGTCTAAAAGGTATAAGTATATAATAAATACTACTAACAATACTACATGTATAAGATAGAAAACCACCAAACTAGCATCAAAAGGCCGTAGCTCAAACAATTTGCGAAAAAATATTCAAATCGTAATTTTCAACACGTCACATTTTGGTGTTATAGTTATCTGTGTCACAGGTGCTCTAAATTATGACAGTTTGTACTGTTTCACGTGAAAGACATTTAACGTTACACTTACGCAATTATTCTTGCTAGGTCCACAGTGCTCAAGGCTCTGAAACCTAGCTGTCGACTGCTCTATATAGAAGCAAGCCAGTTGGAATAAAACACATTTGATTTATAAATTAAAATATATTTGAGCTAGTAGCTTTTAATTTTGTAACGATAAAACAGGATTAACGTGAAACTGGCGCGTTGTCGATATCACGATCGGCAAATGTTTCGGCTTCGTCTGGAAGCTTTCTTCGAGATCTTGAGTGCGGTGCGCTTTTGCGGTAGCTTTTATTTCAGAGTTTCGTGAAGGTACGGAATGGTACAAACAAAAATATTTTTACCCCTAATAATTTCTTACTCGCTGAAGTAAAACGGTAACGGTTGTAACGGTGGAGCAGGGGGTGCGAAGAATCTCCGGCAGAGATCCGGCTACCAATCCCAAAAACGACCCCTGGCCCTGGCAACATACAATACACGCACGCTCAGGACCGACGAAAAGATGGTCGAATTGGAGGAAGAGACGCTCAAGTTACGCTGGGATGTCATGGGATTATCTGAAGTCCGAAGACAGGAACAGGACACGATAATTCTAAATTCCGGCAACTTGTTCTTCCACCGGGAGGGAGACCAACAATCCCAGGGTGGTGTCGGGTTCCTCGTCCGCAAGTCTCTCGTTAACAACGTAGTGAAAGTCGATAGTGTGTCGGCTAGGGTAGCGTTCCTTATACTCAGAATAACCAAACGGTATTCGCTGAAGGTTATACAGGTATACGCACCGACCTCGGCACACTCGGACAATGAAGTAGAAAGTATGTACGAGGATATATCCAGGGCCATACATACTTCTAAAACCTACTTCACTGTTGTAATGGGAGACTTCAACGCAAAGCTAGGCACAAGGAAACGTGATGAGTTGAGAGTAGGGCCATTTGGATACGGGCAGCGGAACTCGAGGGGACAGAGGCTTGCTGACTTCATGGAGAATGAGGGACTCTTTATGATGAACTCCTTCTACACGAAGCGGCCATCCAGGAAGTGGACGTGGATGAGTCCCAACGGTTCCACTACGAAGGAGATAGACTTTTTCATGACGACCAATAAGCGCATATTCAATGACGTCTCTGTGATCAGCAAGGTAAAAACCGGCAGCGATCACCGCATCGTAAGAGGCGCATTGAATATCAATGTCAAGCTTGAGAGGTCACGTCTGGTGAAGTCTACGCTCCGTCCAAATCGTGCCCAAATCGAAAACCCCGAAAAGTTTCAACTTGAACTTCAAAACCGTTTTCAGTGCTTAGCTGAATGCGACTCAGTGGATGAGTTGAACAACGGGTTGGTGGAAACTGTCCAAACGGTTGGGTCCGAATTCTGTGAGACCAAACGCCGCAGGAAAGCTCAAAAACTCTCAAAAGAAACTCTGAAACTAATGGCAGAACGGAGCGAAATGAGACTGCAGTCCGCAGTTGATATGTCGGATAACGGTAAACTCAATAGACGAATTTGGAAGTTCATGCGACACGACTTGCGTGCTTATAATACTGCGCGTATTACGGCAGCAATTGAGCAGAACCAGGGCTCTAAAGTGTTTGCAAAGGATTCGTCTATTGGGCAAAGCCAAATGACAAAACTGAAGACCAAAAATGGCAGTATCGTTTCATCCAAGCCTGAGATTCTGAGAGAGATTGAGAGCTTCTATCGACAGTTATATACCTCGACGCGCGAACCCGTTACTGAAGCAGCTCAGGACACCAGAGCAAAGTTAGTCCGACACTATACCGAAGACATCCCGGACATTAGCCTGTACGAGATTAGAATGGCTCTCAAACAGCTTAAGAACAACAAGGCGCCAGGAGAGGACGGAATTACGACTGAACTTCTGAGAGCGGGTGGTAGACCGATACTTTTAGTCCTCCAGAAGTTATTCAATTCTGTCATCTTCGAAGGCAAAACACCGGAAACGTGGCACAAGAGCGTGGTGGTGCTGTTCTTCAAAAAAGGTGATAAAACCTTATTGAAGAATTATAGGCCCATATCGCTCTTGAGCCACGTGTACAAGCTGTTTTCGAGAGTCATCACGAACCGTCTCGCACGCAGGTTTGATGAGTTCCAGCCTCCCGAACAAGCCGGTTTCCGAAGAGGCTTTAGCACCGTAGACCATATTCATACACTACGGCAGATTATACAGAAGACCGAAGAGTATAATCAGCCACTGTGTCTAGCGTTTGTGGATTACGAGAAAGCCTTTGATTCTATCGAGAAGTGGGCCATACTGCAGTCCTTGCAGCGATGCCAAATTGACTATAGGTATATCGAAGCGTTGAAGTGTTTATACAGCAAGGCCACTATGTCAGTCCGATTACAGGACCAGAGTACGGAACAAATTCCATTGTAGAGAGGTGTGAGACAGGGAGACGTCATCTCTCCGAAACTGTTCACTAACGCATTGGAGGATGTTTTCAAACGTTTGGACTGGAAAGGATGTGGCATCAACATTAATGGCGAATACATCACTAACCTTCGTTTTGCCGATGATATAGTTATAATGGCGGAGTCGCTCGAGGATATCGGCACCATGCTCAACGAACTCAGTAGAGTTTCCCAACAGGTTGGTCCTAAGATGAACATGGATAAGACGAAAATCATGTCCAATGTCCATGTTCCACCTATACCGGTAATTGTTGGAAACGATACATTCGAAGTTGTAGACGAGTACGTCTACCTGGGACAGACTGTCCAATTAGGTAGGTCCAACTTCGACAAGGAGGTCGCATGAAGAATCCAGCTCGGATGGGCAGCGTTCGGGAAGCTTCGATCCATCTTTTCGTCCCCAATACCTCAGAGCCTGAAAACCAAGGTTTTCAACCAGTGTGTGTTGCCAGTGATGACTTATGGCACTGAGACGTGGTCCCTTACTGTGGGCCTCATTAACAAGCTTGAAGTCGCTCAACGAGCAATGGAGAGGTCTATGCTTGGGGTTTCCCTGCGTGATAAGATCCGAAATGAGGAGATCCGTAGGAGAACTAAGGTCACCGACATAGCTCTCAAAATTAGCAAGTTGAAGTGGCAATGGGCAGGCCACATCGCTCGCAGAACTGATAACCGATGGGGAAGAAAGGTTCTCGAGTGGCGACCACGCACCGGAAGGCGTAGTGTAGGCCGGCCCCCCGCTAGGTGGACCGACGACCTCATAAAAACTGCGGGGAATCGCTGGATGCAGGAAGCGAGTAGCCGGTCCAAGTGGCGTTCTCCTATGTTCAGCAGTTGACGTCTTCCGGTTCATAATGATGATGATGATGATGACATATATGTATGTTCATGACTATCGCTCGCCACTATACATGTGATATTTAACAAAATTTCAAATCAACTCCAGCAAATTTCAGAGTTTGTCCATGTGACTTCTTATTAGTCATCGAGAAACAAACCTTAATTGGGACTTTTTTAATTGGGCCATCTTTAATCCAAACGGAAGGTAATTTCTTATCAGTTGTACACGTGCCACGAAAACGGGTTTTCATCAGTAATAAATTGGCTTCAATAACATGAAATATTGAAGCCGTGGCGGTGCCGGCTTAGAATAGCACCCCCCCAACTCTACCCGTGGGTGCCGTAGAAGCCGGCTAAGGGATAACAAATCAGAAGGTGGGCAGCAGCACCTTCCCAGTCAAACACACAGAAACTGCGCTCGCCAACCCGCCTGCCAAGCGTGGCGAGTATTGGCAAAAACCCCTCAATGGATTGGACAAAAAGAACCAGGCCCCCAGTCCCCGGCAGCCCCGCTATTCCTGGCTACGGTAGCGGCCACGGTAACGGTGGGGCAGGGGGTGCTAAGAATCCCCGGCAGACGCCCGGCTACCACCCCCAACGACGACGACTGGCCCTGGTAACACACAACATACGCACGATGAGGACAGACGAGAAGATATATGAGCTGGAAGAAGAAATGAGTAAGCTACGCTGGGACATTGTGGGGTTATCTGAAGTCCGTAGAGCGGGTGAGG
This sequence comes from Selenia dentaria, assembly GCA_917880725.1. Taxonomy (NCBI): domain Eukaryota; kingdom Metazoa; phylum Arthropoda; class Insecta; order Lepidoptera; family Geometridae; genus Selenia; species Selenia dentaria. The sequence continues at coordinate 29,663,828 of OU862885.1, read as the reverse complement.
ACACGATAACCCTAAAATCAGGTAACCTACTCTACCACCGGGAGGGCGACCAACAGTCCCAAGGTGGTGTCGGGTTTCTCGTCCACAAGTCCCTTACTAACAACATAGTTAAGATCGATAGCGTTTCCAATAGGGTCGTATACCTAATACTCAGAGTATCCAAACGATATTCGCTGAAGGTCATTCAGGTATACGCACCGACGAAGTCGCACCCGGATGATGAGGTGGAGGATATGTATGAGGACATTAGTCGGGCCATACATACCTCTGAAACGCACTTTCTAGTTGTTATGGGGGACTTCAACGCGAAGTTGGGTAAGAGAAGCGAGGATGAGTCGAAAGTGGGGCAATTTGCCTATGGACAACGGAACCGTAGGGGACAGAGGTTGGCCGACTTCCTGGAGAAAGAGGGACTCTTTATGATGAACTCTTTCTTTCAGAAGCCACCTCACAGGAAATGGACCTGGCTGAGTCCCGATGGTTCCACGAGAAATGAGATTGACTTCATTATGACCACCAAAAGGCAAATATTCACTGATGTCTCCGTGATCAACAGGGTTAAAACCGGTAGTGATCACCGAATGGTAAGAGGCACGGTGAATATTAATGTCAAACTGGAGAGGTCTCGTCTGATGAAGTCTACGCTCCGACCTACTCGTGCCCATATTCAAGACCCCGAGAGCTTTCAACTTGAGCTATCCAATCGCTTCGATTGCCTTGAGAACATCGCTTCAGTGGACGAGATCAATAACAGGTTAGTAGAAACTGTCCATACAGTGGGTTCCAAGTACTTTAAACCCCACCGTACAGATAGGCCACAGAAACTCTCCAACGATACCCTCAACCTCATGGCTGAACGACGCTCATTGAAACTGCAGTCTTCGGATGATGCTGAAGCATATAGGCTGCTCAATAGACGAATATGGAAGTCCTTGCGACACGACATTCGGATCTTTAATACAAACCGTATTAAAGAGACGATAGAGCGGAAAAAAGGCTCCAAAGTGTTTGCAAGAGACATGTCTATTGGGCAAAGCCAGTTGACGAAGCTGAAGAGAGGAGACGGCAGTGTAGCGTCGACCAAAGCGGAAGTGTTAGGAGAGGTCGAGAGTTTCTACGGACAGTTATACACCTCGGTCGCTAAACCTGTTAGCAGCTCGGCCAAAGACCCAAGAGCCAAGCTGACCCGACATTATACCGAAGATATCCCGGACATCAGCCTGTACGAGATTAGAATGGCCTTGAAACAGCTTAAGAACAACAAGGCGCCTGGTGACGACGGTATCACATCTGAGCTTCTGAAAGCGGGTGGAACACCGGTACTTAAAGTCCTTCAGAAGCTCTTTAATACCGTCTTACTCGAAGGTTCAACGCCAGAAGCATGGAACAAAAGCGTGGTGGTGCTGTTCTTCAAGAAAGGTGACAACACTTTACTTAAAAATTACAGACCCATCTCGCTTTTGAGCCATGTTTATAAGCTGTTTTCGAAGGTCATAACGAACCGTCTCAGTCGCAGGTTTGATGAATTCCAGCCTCCGGAACAAGCCGGTTTCCGAAAAGGCTATAGTACCATAGACCACATCCACACGCTACGGCAAGTTATACAGAAGACCGAAGAGTATAACTTGCCTCTTTGTCTAGCGTTTGTGGACTATGAGAAAGCCTTTGATTCGATCGAGACGTGGGCAGTGCTTGAGTCTCTCCAGCGGTGCCGTATTGACTATCGGTATATTGAAGTGCTGAAGTGTTTGTACAAAAACGCCTACATGTCAGTCCGAGTACAGGAGCAGAGTTCGAAGGCAATTCCATTGCAAAGAGGCGTGAGACAGGGAGACGTTATATCTCCGAAACTGTTCACCGCTACATTGGAAGACGCCTTCAAGCTTCTGGAATGGCAAGGACTTGGCATCAATATTAACGGCGAATACATCACTCACCTTCGATTTGCCGACGATATTGTAGTCATGGCAGAATCCATGGAAGACCTCAGTACAATGCTCGAAGGCCTCCATCGAGTTTCCCAACGGGTAGGTCTTAAGATGAACATGGATAAGACGAAAATTATGTCTAATGCCCATGTTGTACCTACCCCAATATCAGTTGGGAACTCAGTTCTCGAAGTTGTTGACGAGTATATCTACCTGGGACAGACAGTCAAACTAGGCAGGTCCAACTTCGAGAAAGAGGTCAATCGTCGAATCCAACTCGGCTGGGCAGCGTTCCGGAAACTTCGCGAAGTCTTCTCGTCAAAAATACCTCAGTGCCTCAAGACAAGAGTCTTCGACCAATGTGTGTTACCAGTGATGACTTATGGCACTGAAACGTGGTCTCTTACTATGGGCCTCATAGATAAGCTCAAAGTCGCACAACGAGCTATGGAGAGGGCTATGCTCGGGGTTTCTCTACGTGATCGAATCAGAAATGAGGAGATCCGTAGAAGAACGAAAGTCACCGACATAGCTCAGAAGATTAGCCAGTTGAAGTGGCAGTGGGCAGGGCACATAGCACGCAGAACAGATGGCCGATGGGGCCGAAAGGTTCTGGAGTGGAGACCACGTACCGGCAAGCGCAGCGTAGGTCGTCCACCGACACGGTGGACAGACGACCTGAGAAAGGTCGCAGGACGACGTTGGATGCAGGCCGCTTCCAACCGGTCCTTTTGGAAAATCATGGGGGAGGCCTATTTTCAGCAGTGGACGTCCTACGGCTGAGATGATGATGATGAACATGAAATATCTAAATATATATTTTCACAACAATAACTTCAAAAAAAAAATCCTTACGAAGTATGATCCCCCATTTCACCCCGTTAATTACTACCATTTTTTAAATTTAAAATAAATATCTAAACACCAGTTGTCACGTAATAATATAAAATAATAATGTCATGTAATAAGTTACGTCGCTTTTATACGTTTTCACTCACTTTTACCCCCTAAGAGGTTAAATTTCGAAAAACCTTTTCTAAGTACACTTCTACCTACCAAGACAAAATCACACTCCAAATTTCAAGTCTCTACGACCTGCGGTTTAGGCTTTGCGTTGTCTGTCAGTCAGTCAGGACTTGGATTCTTATATATACTTATTGATTGGTTGATAGTAGAACATACATACCAAGTTTCATCAAGATTGTTGAAAAATGCGACCTGTACAGGAAGACCAACGAACATTCTAACAAACATACGGACAGATGAAAGTCAATTTGGCCAGTTATAGCAGAGACGCTTCGCTCGCTCGGTCAACTAGCTGCGCGTCGTGGTCATGCCCGCGTATACATGGATGAAGATAAAAGTATCCCATGTAAAAAATATATTAATCTAGCGTCTCATCTACCTCAATACTAAATTTCATCAAAATTTGTGCATCCGTTTGAGCGTGTACTAGTAACAAACATATAAACACGCTCTCACAAACTTTCGCCTTTATAATATTAGTGTGATGTGAATTCTTTTAATGCCGACGTTGCGGACACTTTTCAGTGATCAACCATAATAAAAATATAATATGAATAATGCGCCACTCAATCTTTTGAAAGTTTAAATATATTGAAGAGCTACAAAAGTTTAACGGTTATGTAATCCCTGTTTCCAAATTTAATCTTTCATCAACTTATTAGTTATTAAGGTTCGTCCAAAAATATTTCATCTTTAACACATTTTATGACGTCAACTTCTGGCGAACCGGAAGGCTCCCAAGGCAATTATAAAATTGTTAATCTGTTCTGTTATTAGTCTTACAAATGAGTTTCAAAATTACACTACATAATTCAGCCGCAGCGAAATTAGCAGACCTCCGTTCGACATTCAGGTTCCAGATATAAAATAATAAAAACTTTGTTTCCCTTCACTGAGCTTTAAGGCTTGGCAAGTTTGTAGGTTATATTTTGAGACTTATACTAGCTGCGTAAACCTCTTTTGCAAGAGGCTGTCTTGGTTGGACGTTGGTTCTATCGTGCAGCAATAGCGCTCGAAAGCATACACATGCTAGGGTGTGAAGGGCACTGTAGCAAGTTAAATTCTGGGCGAAATATTTTTAAAAACCAATGTCTTGCTGTGACGGGCACAGTGCAGTGCTATGCAAACCTATAGTTCTAAGCTCTGTTTGGTACTACAACTGTCATAGTCAATTGTAGTGCTTACCGCCTCGTCACTTAATTGCATAAAACATTTTTTTAAGAGGAACGCCTAAACAATAAAATACTATTTTATTATGCAAATTTTGGAATATTGTCCTGTATACATTAAGTAGGAACCAAAGTACGGTTCTTTTCACGGATACTCTAAATTTATATAAATTAACTAAGTATATCTTAGAGCTATTAATAAAATTATTGGAAAAACAACAACAACCCCCATCTAATGCAACCTCGAAGGTCTGCCGCACGATTCTATAGCCAACCAAATACTTAATACAAAACGACCCAAGCATTAAAATAAAATTTCTGGAAGAAAGACCAAAAGCTGTACTCTACCTCACCGATATCTGGGTACATGAACAACAAAAAGGTTCAATTAATCTCAACGGATATACAATTGAAGCCGAGTTCTGAAAATCATCGTGGAGGTGCACATCCCCTTTTCGCTTTGTAACCACCATTCAACCCTTCCCGAGCGTAAAAATAACATTATCGAAGTAACGATTAACGGAAACAATAACGAAAACGTATTCTTGTTATTATCTTAGTTAATTACAAGTCTCAGACTTCTGCTCTGTTCTGATGATGCACGGGATAAAAGCCAATCAATTGGTATTAAATATATACATTCTAACATAGTCTATACTAATAAAATAAAGCGGAAAAGTTAACAATAACTCTAAGATTTAAAACGCATCGAAACGATCTAATCACTCATTTGAAATTAAGCGTCAACGCGTTAAAAAACTTAATAAGTAAAAAAAAGTTAAAGTTTGAATTTTGTTAAAATTTAAAGTTATTTTTTAAAGTTCATAAGTTATTTGGGTAAGTAATATAATTAATATTAGTTAATATAAGTAATTATGTTTATTATATTTAATATAAGTTAATTTAATTTAAGTTCATAAGTCTATCGATATTATTTTCAATATACAATGTCATGTAACGCATCGTCACGCTTGCACGTCCCCGAAGGCGTGTCCCACACCATCACCAATTATGCAATCCAAATTTCAGATCTTATTAGTAATAATAATCTTATTAATAATAATCTATTTTTAAATGAATTGGTCCTTTGAACATTTAATCAAGGTTACCATTACGGTAATATTATATGTCTCACAATTATTACTTTGAAAAGGCTCTGTATTGAAAAAATAACGAGCCAAGTGAGAGTTGAACCCACGCGCTGACAGTGCCGTATTACACCACAAAATATATAATGTTTGTTTTATAATATAAATCTTGATTTTCGAAATTATCGAGATTGTAGTAAAACTGTCTTAAGTTTGACGCTCTTCTATACGGGGCGTTCGTTGCCCGTGACACTACCACGTGGTACTACCAGTAGAGTGAAGGGTAATTTTACTTCGCCGTGGCACTACTGGTAATGCGAAGGATAACAGTACATTTCCAGTGACACCAGATTACTTTATATATAGGGTGTTTGGTAGAGGGACCGACATACCAAGGAGCGTGTTCGGGGGCCCACTTGGAGAATACAAGTTGGCCAAAAAAAATCCCAGACCCCCAATTTTTTTAAACTTTTTTTTGTGAATTTTCCCTTTTTCTCCGAAATCGTACCTATTTACCACCATAACATTTGTAAAATCTGTTTTAGACAGGATGTTTTTAGTTGAATTTGGTCTCCATACACCTTCAGGCCAATCCAATTCAAAATCCAGGTATCCAATTTTGTTTTATTTAAGAACTTTTTTTTTTTAATGTGAGCGACTGTTATGTAAAAAAAAATTATACAGGGTACATATAAAGTTGATCTTGTTGTAAGTGTTAGGTTTTGGTTTAAAAAAAAATGGAACAAATATATATAATGTAAGCATTTTTAACAATCTCTGTTTGATTTAGGTACATACTTAGTATTAGCATAAAATAAATAAAATATTAGTTGTGCCATGGGTATAATGAGGTAATCCACGGGAGATTTCATAACACGAGTTTGAACAGCCAATAGGTATAGTAGTACCACGGGAAAGTAAATTACCATTCACTCTACTGGTAGTGCCACGCGGTAGTGTCACGGGCAACGAACTGTTTATGATAGAGCAAAAAACAAATGATGGTAAACATTTTCTTTTGAATACCTATAAACTTCTTGGGGAGTTTATTCCACCGAGATCATAACGCATATTCTGTAAGAAGATCATCTGGCTACTTATTGTGGTTCAATAGATACAGCCTTTTAAAGGCAGGACAGACAAGACAGATGGCTTAGAAATAAGGATCCATAGGACCTTACGAAACCTATATAATACTGCAGTATAACGCCGTGTAAACATAACTCGGGAAGTACAGTTAAACTCTTCACAGTTGACTGCAGGTCAGTGGGGGTCGGCTTAATGAACGAACTTGCAGAATCTTGCCGGGCGTATGCTGCCAACTGGCTGGAGTGACGCATTACGTATCAGGATAGCAAACAATTGCTTTCATTGTAAATCGTATATAATAAGTACGCATTTAGATGTCTAAGACCTACATGGCTCGGCAGCTATCAGCCCCGACCTTAGAGCAGTGCGGGTTCCAAATCTTGCTTTTAGTCTCAATTAATGTCACAGTTTTTTGTAGGCCTGTTAACTTCAACACTAAAGTGCGGTAAGGGCAGGCTTTTTTAATGTAACATTTGTTCATCTACTACTAATGTAAAAAGTTTCTGATAGATTTTTTTTCATTAGTATATTGGTTCTGTACTGTTGTGAAAGCTACAAATGCTGTAAGTAACAAATATCGAAAGTCAAGTAGCAAAAATACATCCATCAAACAAACATTCGCATTTGTACTCTTAACGAGATGATCGTCAAGAATATAATTTGACAATAAATTGAATGATTTTCTAAAAAGAGGCACGGAAAAATGAGAATGTCATGGCAAAAACTATCTTCGGATATATCACATTGCAGATTTAATATAAGTAATTTTAATACTCTTACTAATATGTACTGTTAATCTAATACTAAATTAATATAATAATATGTTTTGAATTGAAATTCTCGTGAGTTTGACACATCATTGACACCGGGTCGACGTATTCGATCCTTAACGTGAGTTTTTTGCCGGTTAATAATAATAGTTAAATAAGTTTTGATTTAGTATTCTCTTAGAAAATAATTAACAGTATTTTATTTTTATAAACGAGCAACGAAGTCGAGTAAAGTGGTAGGGTTATTGCAGCGTCAGCTTGGGGAAATACTACTTTTGCAAATTATTCAACTGTGAACCAAGTAGTTTGCAAAAAATACTGTGTTTCGGTTTGAAGCGCAATATTTCCAGCTAAATTACAGGATTTAACATCGCAAGATGACGAGCGCAATGCATTGCCATGGAAGATTTTAAACGTGCTGGGCAACGCTCAATATCCGGCAATTGCTTGCTTGTCACCTCACCAACATTAGGAAACTTATATTCATTTGATAACTAGAATACAGTGGTTAAAAATAGTATAAATGTCGGATGTATGTAAATTTTAAACACATATATATCGAGCGTTACATATCAATTGCTTACTTAATATACAAACATCAAAAAAGTGTGTGATCACTAGCATAAGCTGAAATATATTTTTTTATTGAATTTAACCTATACATATAACATACTAATAATATATATTATATTACATAACTAATTTAAATTACATAATTTATTAATTAATGGTTTATATTAAATATAATATAACTCCTCCCCTGGCTCGAACACATGCGGTGATGCTCCTGGGCCCTACATGTCTAGGGGGTGACCTTGGTGAGCAAGGTCACCCCTTCACAGGTGCTGAGGCCCGGTTAAGATCAATCCGGGCCTACCGCTGGGGCGACCCTGTCTCGCCCCACCTTGGCGGAGGACTGCTCACGGGGGGGTTTTAGTGGGTCTGAGCCCCACACGCCCCCTTCCGTCACCCCCGTGGCGGAAGGGAAGTGCACAGCATTTCCCCCTCTAAAAAAAAAAAGGTGATCCCCGAGGCGGCGTGCGCGGTGTTTCCGTGCGCCCCTCAAGAAGTCGGGGCTAGAGCTTAGTCCACTCTAACCCCATCGGGTTGTAATCCTCTGCTGGGGGATCAGCGCTGCCGGGACTGCAGACGATTGCCAAAACGTACCTGTAGTCTCGACATAAAGGCATAAAGGCGCTTGGAGGAACACCCCGTGGTTTTAGTGGGTATACGGACTCCCACATAACCACCGTGCTCCCCCCGGGGGCGGTGGTATCTATAAAAGATTTTCCCGGCAAAATAAAAAAAAGGTGAGTCTGCAGAAATCTGTCCCCCGTTCCCGCCAAAAGCAGAGACGGAACACCCCGGGGTTTTGGTGGGCATTCGGACTCCCACATAACCACCTACCTCCCCGTGATAGGTGGTATCCATAAAGGATTTTCCCGGGACAAAAAATTAATATAAAAGACGAGCCGGCGGGCCAGTCTAATCTTGTGATGTATTGTAGCATGGACTCGTTGAGCTCGATGGGCGGGCGCATTATCATCGATCAGTACAAATTTACCCATGATTTACTCGGGATGGTCTGACAATTCCACCAATAGCATAATAAAATCTAATGAAATCATGACAATCTACCGTAACAAAAAACAATTATATTTTTCGCAAAGTGCAAGTGATCGCAAACATTTTTTTGATTTGTGTATATACACTGGCTGATTAAGACATGATCTTTTATTATAGACTAAATCGGGATTACTCACAGTTCCATTACTAGTTGTATGACCAATAAATCATGGATTATGTAAAATTTTAGCATATGTAGTCGATCATTGGCCATAAAGTAATAAAATAGGCCTCGTAGCAACCTAGTTACGCCACGGCCACAGCCTAAAAAGCGCGTACATAAACGTACACGGAGTATTAGAGTATTTGTTACCTGTCGTGTTACATTTACTCCAAATTTTGAATTTATTTGCTAGCAATCCTGCCGTCTGAGCAGCTGGTCCCGGGTTCGAACCCCAGGCACGTCAAACATTTGTATGCATGTATGTTTGACCTATGTCTGGGGGGTGTATATTTTTATAAGTTTTTATAGTCAGTTTGTCAGTTTAGGACTTCATGTGTAACATAAAGAAGTGATGAGCCGTTTTGGCATGAAGAAATAACAAGTATAAAACATTAATTCAAGTACCTACGCGCTAATCAGTTATTCAGAATCTTTCGCATTATCAATATTAGTGTGAATCTATCTCAATATGTAATGAAATCCTAGGAAGTTACATAAACTCATTTGGGCATCGCAATGGGATATTACCGAAAGCTTAGTCAAAGTTACCTTTGTTATTTCGTGATAACACATGTTGCAAATGGAATCCTTGGCTTGTGTCAAAATCTTCTTCTTCTTCTTATTGGATGGCTTCTGTGACTAAATTGTCACAATTCTGCCAGTGTTCGTACATGCTAGTGACATAAACCGTGAGGAGTTGTCAAAATCTTATTTATTTCAGAGGTTACCGGCGCAGTTGCGGTCGCAAAGATAATTTGTCAGATTTTCCACCAAAATTTGCTTCATTTCATTTATGCAGGTTCGTATAATTGTGCTTTCGTATCGCCAGCAAAATGTACCTTAGCTTAATTAAAGCTGTATATAGATAAGTTTGATTTATTTGATGAAAATCTGTCTTAATTGGCCAATATATGTCTACCTCGGCTTGTAATTAATATAACTTCTAGGTCTATACTATAGAATTATGTTGGAATTTGTTATGATGTTAAACCGTTATTAATATTGATGATGTAGTGTAACTTAATTAATAATATGGATAGGCGCATAATATAATGTTTATTAGATTTAAGTAAGTAATAACATATATACTTATAATACCTTCAATTTTAGGGCCTATTTTATTACCTCGCTGTCAACCTAGTCACACTAATATTATAAAACTTGCAAATTTGTGGGTGTGTTTATTTTCTTGAACTATCATTAGTACAAATAACATAATTGGTAAAAATATATGCCAAAAAATATTCATTCCAGATATATGGCAAAATATAATCATAGAAACACTGACACAGAGATCGAAGATAAAGCTGGTATAAGTATAAAATACAAGCTTGCTTTGATCCTTGAGCCTCTGAAACATCGTCAGCCATCTCCCGCCATACCCTTTAGTAATCAGCGAAGGTAAACCTCAAGTCCTCAGTCTGGCTTGAAAAAACCGACTTTCAATTTCACGCGCTCCGATAAGAGATCTAGGCGGGTGATATCATCCCGCCAGCATTGGGAGGACCTACTAAACATGCGCCGTGTAATATGTTTGGGAGTAGCTGGCTAATACAGTTACGTATACAGTGTGGCACATTAACGTCGTCACATCACTAAATACCCTCCTCCATCCTAAATACCCTCCTGGGTAGAAAATTCACGCGGCCCGTGCTATAAAATTATTTCACAAAGCGAAAGCCTACGGATTAAATATCATAATATAGGCATTATATAATGTGATGGTTCAGGAATATTAATCTTTCAAAATTTTTGTACATCTGAGACAGCCAAGAACACTACTGTATCAATTGACTACGTAACTCTTATGTAACCCCATTATTCAATAGCTTGAGCGCTTCCATTATCGCGTCCCATAACCACCCGAGCCTTTTATCCTGCATCCTCGCCCAAAGTACATCTGCTGCACACATGTTTCAGCCACCCCGTAACCTATGACCCGTGTGTCTTGCTACTGTAAGGTCAGTCAGCCTCAGCAAGTGACGCGGGCAAAATATACATATAAAAGAGGACATACGATATCTTTGATTTAACCACACACGTTGCAGTTCCTGGAAAAGTAGGTCGATTTCTGCGAAATCTATTGTGTTATTGGCCAAATATGACGAATCGCAAGTCAACGGGGGTACCATATCTTACTCTTGTGTACTGTTGTTATACATAATGTGTATGTAAATAAAGTGCCTACGATAACATTCAACGTTATTGCTAAAGTGGTTGTCACCTGTATGTTCGTTCATGTCAGCAATGAGTTCCAGTTGAAAATCAGTGCTTAGGGGCAACCCTAGCGTATGCTTAGTTGGGACTGTTCTTTGCATCACGACACATCTCATTATAATATACTGTGTTTATTGTCCAACACGTTCTGTATATATCAGATGTTTTGCCTAGGGAGCAAGCAACAATTTTTAAGGCGAAAGTGTTTCGAATTCAGGGCGAAGCGAAGGATTCTAGAGTAGAATTCCGAGTAGCGAGGAATTCAAAACTAACGTCACTCTAGCTTAAAATAGTGCTGCTCTCGAGATGGAAACTCTCCCTCTATGAGAAAATAAGTACGTGCAACAATTGTTTATTTATTAACATACAATTAGGAACAATGAGACATAAAATAGGAATAATTAGAGACTAATGTTTATATTTGAACAAGGAAATACATCGTAACGTAATTTTATTTCATTCTCATTACTTGAGAAGGGCACACATTTTTTTTTACTGCATATAAGTAATTAAAACTCGAATTTGAGTAACCAATTTCTATATGTACGATGAAGGAATGTATTTTTTTCGTTTTTTTGTCTTCTTATATAATAAAATATATTTTTTTTACTCTTGTTGCTCATAGAATCCGTCATTGGATCATATCAGAGCGCGAATAAAATAGCATATTCTCCTTTTGGGGGAAAAGTTTTTTATTTAATTTGTGTCTTTTACTAACGAACTTTATATTACTAAAATCGAAAAAAGCCATTATTCATAAGTAGAATAATTATGACAAGAACTCAACTGTTCCATAAATAAAACTTAAATGAATATACAATGCGGCGATCTCTTTGTAAGAATGAGTGCATTACGTATTTATACACGTATTATCGAATATGTTGCATTGCGTAAGCGACTACTGAAGAAATTGTACATATAATTTTAAATAAATTTAAACTATTTCGTTCGTTGTTTTATTTTCTCGCCGTCGTCGTAATAAAAGTAGAGTGTACACGGCGGTAAAACCCGTAACTCGGTTTCTATTTGATCCTGCGCTAAGTCTCGAGACTAAAACTAACCTCGTATGTATAGAACTTTATTTCTCCAAAGAATTAATAATTCACTTACAGACAAACGCATTTTATAACTAAATTGCCGGTAACCATGCTGAATGTACAATAGTTGCATAAAATATTGAGGGTAGGAGCGGGAGTCCCCGAGCCGAACCGAAAAGTAACTTGCAGAAACATCGTATTTAATTAGATCGGTAACGTAACGTATATAATAAGTTATATAATGTGTAATTAGCTATTTTTATAACAATCTATTGTTATTTGTTGTATACTGTAATATACTGAGATCTTTGTAAAAAATATATATTATTGTCTTTTACTTATTTCTTTTAATTAGTATTATGTGTAATTTATCACCACCATCACCTAACCTAAATAGCGTATAACACATTTTGATGTTCGCTCAGTAACGTTATTACCGTTATAAATATTCGTATGTCTGAGTATGGAAGCTATGAACGCTGCATCGTTCGGTAACATCGGAAACGGAAGACATAAAGTGCGCACTCCACAGCGATAGCGAGTTAATGCGACTCGATAGCTAGATAGTTAGCTCGGTGTATGGGACGGCTTTATGCACATTAACGAGGAGATAGGCTGAATTATTAAAATAATGGTTTCATTAAATGCCTGAAATATAATCAGTACCGCTGAACAAAATAAAAAAAAAACTAAATCACAGGCAGGCTGTAGTGACTGAGTAGGGATTTTATTTGCTGAGTGTGGTGATTTGCGTGTTATGGTTCCCGCAAGACGGTTATAGCGCTATCCAAAGTTATTATATCAATACTCAGTTTCTTTCAAGGGCATAAGCCCTAAGCGAAGCCTACAGCAGGAAATTTTTAGTAACGCTAGGTGATGCATCGAAATAGATTCGATTCAGTTCAACTCAAATGATTTATTGCAAATAAAGGTGATACAGAGATCTAAGATTAAAAGTATTAAGATATACTCTCAATTCGGCCTATACATGAGGCATGCAATATTACTTATATAAATACTGCCTTCTGAACCACTGGTCCCGGGTTCGATCCCCGGGCAGGTGTAACATTCGTGAGCATGAATGTGTTTGTTTGACCTGTGTATATAACTAGATATTATCTGCGCCATGCTGATCCAACTCACTGTATATCAGTCATCAAGTTACCATAGTACAAGCTCTGCCTTGTTTAGGATTTGGAGACCTGTGGATGGTGACTCATAAAAAGTCTCACGTTAATCCTGTTTTTTTATTAGCTATTTACAAACCTCTGGTTAGTGAAATGGGCGTTAGAGGCCCGTTTAATACGTATATCAATATTTTAATTGATTCTGCATAATACGAACTGAAACTGGTTTGTTTTGGTTTTCTATTTTATTTGGTTGACATCTTTTCCATTTCCGTATATTTGTTAAGGCGCGGTCCAATACTAATTTTAAAACAATTTACGATGCTTTACATAAGGTTGAGAATTGCTTACCAGATTGAACGATGTAATACGAAGATGCAACTGAATACGTGCTAATACTTTAATATATATTTCGTGCAATCAAATGATTAAATTTTAATGATAAAGGAATCATAGTTCATTATATAATCATCGTTCACTAGTAAATTTATTAGTAGTAGGGAATTCGAATATGATACATTCATTGATATATATTTCCCCATAATTGAATAAAAATGCTTTTTCCCACGAAGCACGTAAGAAAAATTGCAAAATTTCGGGAATCTTGCCGATATTTTTCCATCGAGCCATGTTTGCTCCATCGTGTATTGGCTCCCATACTTCATAAGAACGTATATTTAATATACACTACGTTTTTTTTCGAACTTCGGTTATTAGGTTCAAGCGTCGAAAAACTAAGTTTTCGCGAAGTCGAATCATGAAATTTGGTCGTAATCAACATTCATTCCGCCTTAAGATGAACATAGTGGAAAATTGGTGACTTCTAAATGTTTTTTCATTGAACAATTTAAGCCAACTTGTTTTTTTTTCGTGTCCTCTATGAAGTGTTTTGGGATTTTGTTGTAAATACACTAACCGCATTATTATAAAACGTGGATTAAAGATAGTAAAACAGGAACTTAGGAACTCGTGTATGTAACTTCCCTAAAACGTGATTTAATATAACTCGTCAATGACTTTTTTTATATTGCAGTGTTATGACACTCGGGCAAGAAATTCTGTTTCCCGAGTATAAAAATCTTTAGTCCACATTTGATAATAAAGCGGTAAAAGTGTTCTAAGGTAGACTTTCCTATTCGTTGTTACTTGTACGAAACGACAACAAGTAGTTGTCGTTTCAGTGTTAAACATGTGATGACCACTGTTCAAGTTTAATTATTTGCTAATACTATTGCTTTGAGACAAAAATCGGGCACCGCAGTGGTGTCAATCATGTACAAGAGTCCAACTACCTAATAAGTTAGATATCGCCATATCGTACAACTAGAATCCCAACGGTGACAAGCATAAATAACTTGCTGAATATAACTATTTCTAGAGTTCCTAGATTCAAGGGCAGGGGTGTCCAAGATACGGCTCCCGGGCCACAGCGTGGCCCGCGTCGACTACCATTCCGGCCCGCCAATGCCGCCTTTCATATGTTTAATAGTTTATTAGTTGCACACGCGTATACAGTACACGTTTCAATCTTTTTTGGTTGATACTACTAAATATCTCGCCGATTGAGATCAATAACTCCAAGGAAAAGATCAACTTTTCACTCAATTCTATAAACATATATAAGCTTTAACAAGTAAGTTAATTTTGCTGAAATAACAATTAAGGGGAAAACAGTTTGGTCATTAGCAAACCTTGCTACAACAAATCAACAAACTTAAGATTTGAAAGATTATGTGTCAGATAGCAATTGACAGAAAATCCTCTTAGTTCATCTCCGCATTGCAACATCAAAAATCTCACCTGATCATCACGCAGTCTGTATGGACGATATCAACTATCTCACTAGATTACTTTTTAGTAAGACATTATAATACGGTAGTGGTTAACTTTGGTTTTCTATATATAATTTATAGGTACGTACATAACGTTTAAACATAGCGTTTAAACTCTCATCAGGACATCTGTTATCCCCTATGAAATTTGCTTTAGTCAGCCGCAATATTAAAAACTATTCAACTGGCCCCACCAATTAATTACGTTGGACACTCTTATTCTAGGCCATGTCAATACATAACACACTGAGTTACATAGTTAATATTTTCTTCGTATAAAACGATTCTTTGTTCGCGTAAAGAAACATTCGGAGAGTTCCGAGTCGACATCACGTAGTATTTTTATACTTCATAGAGGACGTTTTTCTTCCATTTAACCGCAATGTTGATATGACGGTATCAAAACTATCAAAGTATCGAGAAACCGTAGTTGTCACGCCTATTGAAAGCTTTTTCTGGTAAAAGAAAATATTGTTTTTGTTAAAATTTCCCATATTTGCGTTACAATGGTGGAACATTAATCTTTAGATAAGATTTTAGATCCTGCACGAGTATAGGCTAGAAAGATAAAATCAAGTTTTATAGTATTAACTCAAGTCAATGTCTCAACTATATACCTACTCCGCAAAGAGTAATAAAAAAAACAATGAAGGTCATACAGAAATTTGGATACTTCAGTCACTAATTCCTGTCTCCCATCATTAAAAACGTGGGTAGAGCCAACTGCGTCACTAGTATTAAACATAAAACTATCTCGATCTATGATTACTACAGTCTGAAACAAACATAACATTTTAATAAGTTGTTAAATTTATTCCTTATACGATTAGTGTCCATTATCCACTTTGTTCACCTTAGAACAACTGGACTGGAAATAAAAGACATATATCGGCTTAGACATCTACCCCTACATCGACACTATATATATATGATGGTCATAGGACAGGCGATATGCACAAACTCAGGGAAACGTATGAAAACTTCGATAATAAAACCCAAAGTATGAAAAAAATTCTTATATCGCGTACGCTACGAAAACTATTGACAAAGAGCAAAGTGATGTTGTACCTTTTTTACAAGACGTCAATGTCAACAAAAATGTCAGCAATACTATATGACGGCGCATAAGTGCCTCGTCGCGTCGTCGATATGGCAACATCAAGTACAAGAGTAATTCAGCTGTCAAAGTTACTCTAGCGGAGCGTCGTGTCTGTGGAAGCGGGGCGGCCATCTTGTTTTTGACAGATTGAAAACGAGAACCGCAAGCGCACCACGGCTTCGACGAATCGCTTTAAATCCGCCTTAAAGTTGTGTGTTATATTAAGATTAATCTCGATATTGATTATAATAGTTACTGCCTACGTGTTAAGACCTGTATTTTGCTGCCATTGTATCTACAAGTGAAATTAATATATTTTGTATTCGAAGAAGCCAGTTTTAGTTACGAATTCCGATCCCAAAGGCGCCCACAATACAATACGATACGATATCTATAATGAGTTCGAATGAAGGCCCTCCTGATCTTACATATATATGTCTGAATTTTAAAGTCAAAATAAATGCTTTTTTTATGTTTACATATGCAAGCGTATAGCTAAAAAACCTTAAATCGCATACGCTGCGGAAATTATTGATAATATAGCAAAGTGATGCAGGTAATATATATGACATTCATTATCATCATAATCTAAGCCGTAGAACGTCCACTGCTGAACATAATTAATTAAATTAATAAATTAGACTTCATGATTGCGCTTTATTCGATCTAGCCCTACGCTTATAATGCCCGAAATCATATATAAACAATAATGGCATAAATTTACCTTTTAAATGAAACCAATATCATACATTTCCATTATTTTTATTTGTTTTATTTCATTTTGAACCCATAAAAGGTCACAAATTATATTTAGGAGATAAATTAAACATGTCCGCTTGAGTAATTTTCGACATCGGTTAGGTGCAACACCGCAGATGTTGCTATTTCAAAAACTGATCACATGACCGTGACGTGACCTGGGTAGATGTTGGTGTGATGAGCGAATGTTCGTTCTCAGGCCTTGAGTGTTTGCCGTGTGTTAACGTAGTTGTCTATTTCTTCCGCGAAATGGGGAGTCCTTGCACATTGTTATAAGTGTATCTATAGCCCGAGTACTTGCAAAATGCTTTCCGTGAAAATTTGCTGCAAAAGTCCGCGCGTCCGGCGCAAAGAGCACGATTTTCTCAGCGCGCCCGTTGCGGAAGACATAAACCACCCGAGTTCGTTCGATAAGCTCTAATGTCGTGCTCATTGTGAGTGCTTTTACCAGTGTATGCTATTTCAACCTTTTTCCAGTAGGCTAATGTAGCCCACTTTTAAATGAAAGCCGGTATAGTGCGAGTTGAACTTGCGCACTAAGGTTTCGTACAAACTTGTAGTAAGGTTAATATATATAAGGGTAATAATATATGTTAATATATATAAGGGTAATAAGGTTTACTAGAGCCTTACTACAAGTTTGTACGAAGTTTGTACAAAGGTACAAAGTTCGCCCATTGCAGACTTTTGCGACTGCAAGAACAGCAAGTATTAAGATTGTAATAGTTAATTCGCTTTTTTTATCAATCTACATATTTATGGTTTATATAGAAGCGCTCGTAGTGGAGCTCGAATTGGCGATCTTAACCGATCAACAAGTTAAGCAACACTTGCTGCGGTCAGGACTTGGATGGGTGACCGCTAGTGGCATTATTCAACAGAGCACTTCCGTGCTTCGGAGGGCACGTTAGGCCGTCGGTCTCGGTTGTTCGTATTAGGACAACAGTCGTTAGGCTATGTCGAAGGCCTTCGGGCAGCCTGAAAACTTTGACATGTGTTGGCCACTAACCTATCCACCAATCCGCACTAGGCCCGCGTGGTGGATTATGGCCCAACTCCTCTCTCTGAGAGGAAGGCTCGAGTCCCAGCAGTGGGAACAAAATGGGCTGATTTTGATGATATGATCCTATACGGTGATTTGATTGCTGAAAGACTTTGCTTCTTGCCAAATTTCATAATTCTAGGTCAACGTGAAGTACGCTATAAGTTTCCCTTTTAATTCCCTTGTGCTATCGCATAATATGCAAAATAAACGGTCATATCTTTAGATAGCGTTGGCTACAAGTGATTTTTTCACAACTGAAAGAGTTCGTAGACTCGAGTAATTAATATAAATTTTAACTTGATACCTCTACGCGATCCTGAGAAAAAGGGTCTTTTCAGACGGACAGATGTAAAGACGGACTGACGGACAGATGGAGAGCAAAGTCTTAGAATGGTTTCAAATTTCTTTTAAGTACGGAACCCTATAAATAAATATTACCTACTCACTTTTACCTACACATTTTTGTAACTATGAAAATGTATAATATACATACATAAATATAACTATACATTACATAACCTGCTGTGGGATGATTAAAGCCATGCTTTTTCAAATCTTTCTAGCCTTCCAGAATAATAAGAAAAAGTTATGAACCTCCGCTATATCTATCTAAAACCAGTTGTTGCCATTTCGCTCAATTTGTATTCTTTTCATACCACCTGCTCGAAAATGTCCAATTACATATCTCGCAATATCAACGTAAAGCAAGGCATTACATCCCCGGGGCTGTAATGTATGAAACTCTCATAGGCGTAAGGTGATTTGAATTTGGAACGTTAGTTGTAGGAAAACTCTTAGTACGGAGACAGCATAAAGAAAAAAAAAAGAAATTAGGCGCGATACTATTGGGAGTGTGATTGCTATGCGCTGCGTTGCTATGCGGGTTACGCGCGGCCCCTCTCTGCGCATTCAAGGTCATAGTTCAAGTTACGTGCCGCGATCTAGTGTTTGGTGTTATTTTAACAACTTCCATAAAATATTATAATTTTGAACATGGTGAATGTAACTATACCGAAATATCGGGAGCATCATAAGC
The DNA here is from genome assembly GCA_917880725.1 of Selenia dentaria. Lineage (NCBI taxonomy): Eukaryota > Metazoa > Arthropoda > Insecta > Lepidoptera > Geometridae > Selenia > Selenia dentaria. Next base: position 29,644,817 of record OU862885.1, on the reverse strand, counting down.
ATCTAAATCGTGGTCTACATCTCGTGAGTACTAATTATAACTTAGTTAACAACCGCGATAGTCTAGTTTTCCATAAAATGGTCCCCCATAAAATATTACTATGTCCCTCTTTAACGGCAAAAACTTGTCCAATTTGAATATTAACTATTAATTTATTTTACTTTTAACTTAATGACTGCTTTTTAAAAGCTCTGAGTTTTTAAGTATTGTCTCGCATCGCAGTACGTCTGAAAAGCACCTCGAGGATAAAGCATGTTTTCGTCTTGGGCGGCTTTAACCCCTCGCTTCACTCAGGACTTTACATAACTACTAAAACCTTATTGTAATGAGTTTACGTGAAAGTTTGGATGGATGGATCTATTCAGCGCAAATTTATGCATTATTTGCAATTTAAATGTAAGATTTATGACGACACCTATAAGTCGAGATGCAGGAGGCATCACATTCTACCTCTCCGCGTGAGACGCAATATCGCAGACATATTTTTACTAACTAAAATAGCACAAAGTCAGGTAGACTCACCATACCTCCTCTCTAAGATAACTCTTAAAGTTCCTACAAGATCCTCGAGATAAAACAACCTTCTTCATGTTCCTCTTAGTTCTACCAATTACAGACAGAACTCGTTCTTCATAAGAACGGCAAACAATTTTAACAGACTGGTTGACTGTCCTGAGTGTGATTTGTTTAATTCTTCAATAAACTTTTATAATAAAACTATTACTTCACAATGGTTTGACGCGACTTCCCAACTGTCTCACTAGCATTTCTTGTTTACATCTAAAGTATATCGATAAAAACACTATAGTATCGGCACTTTTGTAATTATTTATTTGCACTGTCAAATGTTATAGCAGACAAGTAGGTCATAGACGTGTATATGCGAAAGCATGTAATTGGTTTTTAGTTGTAATTTTCTTAGAATACTTAGTTAAGTAGCACTGTTTGCTTTCCGAAGAAAATAAAAATAAAATAAAATAAAATAAAAATGGGTGAATGAATGTTTATTACTCAATCGCGGCAGAACGGCTGAATGGATCTGGTTGAAATGTAGCACAGAGATAGATTTTAGTCTGGAATAGCACATAGGCTACTTTTTATTATCATCATCATCATCTATCACCACGCGGGTGAATAAGCTTCATATTTTTGCACAGCATAGACAAAATAACAAGATTTCCGCCTACGTCAAGATCGTAATGATGACTTATTTTCTGTCAAAGATGTGTCCGTTTCTGATAGCTTAGAAAAGTACGCAATGGTTTTGACAGCTCGATACACTAGACGTGCTCGGCGATATAGTTGGCATGACATTCATCTTTGTTGTTCAGCCGACTGTAGATAGTCGAGCGTTTCCGCCATCACCACGGGGAGGTGAAACATCAGTCTAGCGGTCTTGAGTGAATCGCCCGTAATACTTATATGTAATTTTAAACACAACAGAATAAATAGGTTCGCCTATATCCTCGAAGGGGTAAGCAGCGGCGTTTTCAAGGCCTACGTTTCGCCATATGTTTTTGGTCTAATGTAGGTAATGGGGACGAGCCTATTGTCATCTACAGGACACTGTTCCAGTCTCTGGGCTGTTATTTAGAATATCTTTCTTATCAGAAAAACACAATGACTTTCCAAACTGGGGATCGAACCCATGACCTCGAGGTTCCAAAAAAACGGCACTTCCACCACTACACCAAGACCAAGCGAGCAAAGCCGCTGGCGATTTAGCTAGTTCTGTTATACATCGATAAGTTAGATCATTAATTATTATATTAGATAGTTAAGCAGACACAGTAAAATATGAAACATACATGCATAACAGATGCGTAGGTCATCTAATTTGATATCTCTTAATTTTTTTATGTGAAAACTTCTTTTTCTTTAGAGCACATTGTGGGCGAACAAAAATCATGGAACTCGAGTCATGGTCACCGAACGGTTCAAGTTACTTAATGGTCACTTTTATCGGCAATACCCGCATGTTTTTTTATAAATAGCTGCGCCCCGCGGTTTCACCCGCGTGGTGGTCAATGAATAGATAGATGAGGCGCGGGAATGACACATTCAGAATCTTTTCATTATTAAGAGGATTGCATAGCTAGTACTTTCCATGCTAAAAGAGAAAACTCTTTTCCACCTCTTGACATTGTCCGATTTCAGTGATTTTTTTTTCATGGTATCATGACATTGTTTACTATGCTCGTACGTTTTAATTTTTTCAGTTTATTTAAGTTCTAAAAAAGGAAATTTATAGTACTTTGAAATACTGAAAAAATCAAAACGTCCCGTACGTTTAGATTTTTTCAGTATTTCAAAGTACTATAAAGTAAATAATGTCATGATACCATGAAAAAAAATCACTTAAAATTTTAGCATGGAAAGTACTAGCTATGCAATCCTCTTAATGAAAAGATTCTAAATGTGTCATTCCAGCGCCTCATCTATCTACATACCAAATTGCAACCAAGTCCGTTCAGCCATTCTGACTTAATTGAGTAACAAACCTCCATCCGTCCAAACATTCGCCTTTATACCTAGCTGCGCCCTACGGTTTCGCCTGCGTGGTGATGGCGGATGATAATGATGAGAATGAAGGTTATCCTATGTTCTTCACCGGAATATAATTTATGTTCTTACAAAATTTCATTACTGTCCGTTCAGCTGTTTAGGCGTGAAAGCATTACAAACAAATGAACAAACTCACGTTAGCATTTATAATAAGTTAGGATACAGATAAATAGGCATTTATCAATAATGTGCCTAAATTTCTACAATATAGAAAAAAAAATTACTTATTATCGCGCGAGGTGCTGGACTTAACAGCAACTTTGTAGCGCGCCTCAGTGTGAGCGTCTAACATTGTAATCGCCCTCGTTTATTGTTCTGTCCGTACTAAGCAGCTTGGATAGTGACTCTATGCGCCGTAAAATATTCTAGACTGCAGCAGATTGCAAAAGTCTACGAGCAAGGCGTCGGCGTTTACACTTGATCTCTCATCATCATCATCATCTCAGCCGTAGGACGTCCACTGCTGAACATATGCCTCCCCCACAAATTAACAAAACGACCGGTTGGAAGCGGCCTGCATCCAACCTCGTCCTGCTACCTTTATCAGGTCGTCAGTGCATCTTGTCGGTGGACGACTTACTACACAATCTCTGAATATAGTAAACGATTATAGCTTCTTTGACTACTGATACACAGCATTAGGAGTTATTCAACGACAATGTGTGAACGAGGTCGGTAAGTCCTTTATAGCTCTGGGGGCCTACTACCATCTATTACGATACTATTAAAAAACTGAAGGAGACTATTATAAAATTTGTAATAAGCTTAGAATAATCATACTACCAACAACACACAATAGAGACGAACAATATTAAAGTAATACTATTTAACATCGGAACAGTTGTGGTTTGTGTCAAGTCACGTCCGATTCGTGAGGTATTACTGCTTCCAGGAACTACTTACCAAGCTATACGGAATCTGCTCGCGTAGTACTAGAGAAAACCATCAAAATGATCCGCGAAGGTACGGGCCGTGCCGACCGAAAGAAATGTACTATCTTCGTTTATTAAGGAAAGTACCTGCACAGCGAAGTGAAAACAGAAGGACTCATTATCAGGACCTACTTACTACATATTTTTATGCCCTTGTTTATATTTATTTCCGCTTGCTATAGCATGTAGAACGGGAAGAGATGACAATTCCGATCAGTCATTAAACGGCTGTAGGTACGGATGTGGATGTATTTTGAAATGAACATACTCGTAGCATATTTGTACCTGAGTAAGTCGTTACGCTATGAGTACTTGTAATTCCCTCCCTTTTTGTTAATCCTGGGATTTTAAGTACCCGATTCCGAAGCTCAGCGCGAAGGCGCTCAGCAATATTCCATATTATGTGGACTGATAGGGCATCCCAGCTGCACCAGATGTTGGCGCAGCTAAGACGTCCTGAATTAGTCCCACATCAAGGCGGTTCACATCAAGAACCTTAAATAGTTCATCTCTTAGAGATGCACTTTGGACGCATTACATCAGAAGATGCTAGTTACATCTTCATACACAACACAATGTGCTACAACTAAGGCTCCTAGCTTTGTTCATTAGATACTTGATATTAATTAGAGGCCATGTGTCCAGAATGAATTGCCTTACGCCTCAATTACATATAGGTATTTATTTATTTCAACAATAAGAATATACAATTTGTTTACAAACTAAAATACACAATAACAATTTATTAATTACTAAAAAGCCAAAATATATGGAGTTAATTCTCTAATTTTATAGAGCATTATAACTACGTATATTTACGTATCACTATCACATACCATTAACGAATAAATAGTTCTGGAGCGATTTTTCTTGTACTTTACTTAGCTAAAGTCAAAAGGCTAGCAGAGAAGTGTAGCTTAGTGATTGATAGCTTATACTATTCCTCATTAATCTAGCTATCTACTCAGTCCTGGATTTGTCAATAGGCCGTATAGGCCGCGGCCTAGGGGCGCCGCTCCCTCACTCGATTTCAGAAAATAAAAGTCAAACAAGTTCACTTGTTTTCTCATGGTTTTTTAAACTAATACGTTAAATCCTTATCGAAAATTATGAATCCAAGTACCTACTATTATTATAGGTACCTATTTTATCTTTAATCTTTATTACTGCGTGAGTGGTTTGTTGGGGAATGTCACTGGTAGTCCAAATTTTGTTTTGCGTGGTAATCGAACCGTTGCGTCATCCGCCATCTTGATTTTAAGTATCAATTTTAGTTTTTTGAATAACTCGTTTATTTTTAATTTCACACGAAAAATTATTTACAAAAGTAGTTAAAGTAGTAAAAGAATTTAATTTCCTAAAATTTAGATTCCCCATATTTTTTTCTAATATCGGTATTTTCCGATTTAAAACCAAAATAGGAGGCGAATTTTTGTTTGATAACCAACTCATTTATTTGAAATTTTACATGAAAAATTGTTACATACAAATTGTTTAGAATTCAGTTCTCTACAATTTTGATGGAAATTATATTTTAAACAACTTTGTTGTAACCATCATGTTTCACGTAAAATTGACAATAAAAGTTATAATATCATGATAAGATTTTACCCTCACCGTTGCTTAGGTATAAATTGAAAAATATCGATCTAACCAAAAAAATTATTGGAACCAAAATTGTAGGAAATTAAATTTTAAGCAACTTTGGTAATTAGGTACCTAGTAACTATTTTCCATGTAAAATTAAAAATTAAACGTGATAATGCAATGATAAGATTAAATCCCTACATCTTTTCGGGTATCTCGATATATCGAAAAATTTCGATTCGACGAATAAATTTATAAATAGGTATAAAAATTTTAGAAAACTTAATTCACACTATCATTCATCGTCTCATTCTTCATCATTCTATCATCTATTATCTAATCAATTCAACAACTTTGTCCATTATAGCAATGTTTCATGTAATATTGAAAATTAACGAGTTGTTAATCAAAGAAAAATTCCCCCCCTTTTTTCGGTTATAATTCGGAAAACAGCGATCATAGGAAAAGAATTGATAGGAATCTAAATTGTAGCAAATTCAATTCTTAACAACTTTTGTGTAACTATTTTTCGTGTGAAATTGAAAAAAACAAGTTATTCAGTAAACAATAATGTACCCTGGTCTCTTACTATGGGCCTCATAGATCGCTCAAAGTCGCACAACGAGCTATGTAGAGGCTATGGTCGGGGTTTCTCTACGTGATCGAATCCGAAATGAGGAGATCCGTAGAAGAACGAAAGTTACCGACATAGCTCAGAAGATTAGCCAGTTGAAGTGGCAGTGGGCAGGGCACATAGCACGCAGAACAGATGGCCGATGGGGCCGAAAGGTTCTGGAGTGGAGACCACGGACCGGCAAGCGCAGCGTAGGTCGTCCACCGACACGGTGGACAGACGACCTGATGAAGGTCGCAGAACGACGTTGGATGCAGGCCGCTTCCAACCGGTCCTATTGTAAAATCATGGTGTAGGCATATGTTCAGCAGTGGACGTCCTACGGCTGAGATGATGAATGTACCCTTAAAATCAAGGTGGCGGATGATGCAACGGATCGATTACCATGTAAAACAAAATTTAGACTGCCAGTGACTTTCCCACCGAATTCTGAAGGAAAATTGCTACTTAAAATTTATCCAAGGTAGCCCTTTTGTTGGGCTAATTCGTTTATTTAACTTTAGTGCCTTCCTTACTACAAATTTCTTTTTTTTGTCTAATTTTTTTTTAAGATTACTAGCAATCTGGGTTGCATATTACTAGTAGTCTTATTAACCCCTCCAACTAAGCTAAATATACTTGTGTCTAAAGTAGGTTCACGTCGATAGTGAAATGCATCCATTTCGGATCGAACTCACGACCTCTCGATCGCAGTTAAAAATTATTATTTTAGACAGGTACATGGGGCGGCGCAAATAAAGTGGCCTACACTCATAAAAAATATAAATCCGGCACTGTATATCTACTAAAATAAATTTTGAGTTGTACTGATAGTTTGTAGTTTACAGACCTGACCTGAGATGCGACTGGTAGTACCAGAGATTGGCACGTTTTAAATAACTAAGAAATTATTAAACTTTTCTGTTTCATTCTATTAACATTATTTATTATGCATAATGTAGAAAAAATAAAAAAATTAAATATTTATGCTATGGCAAATTACCTGTGCAGGCGGCGCCATCTATTATATGGCACGCTACAACTCGAAGTACGAACTTCTAACCAAATTGTCCTAAAACAGCTTTTCAGGGCATGTCTGAGTATAGTAGGGCTTGAGTTAATATAGCACAAAACTACTAGATGACGCTTTTTCAATTAATCAAGGAGGGATAGAATTTGTTATTTCTTACTAGATGTGTGTTTCTCCTAGTTTTTACGGGTAATAGTGTGGTGTATTATTAAAGTGTTCAAAATAATGAAACGTTGATTTTGTGTTTGCCTCGTCAATCGCCTTCGCAAGTTTTAGTAATTTAACCACCGCTTTAATCCGTTGAGTACCACCGACGTAAATGTACATTCGTTTCATTCATAAATCTTTTGTTTTCATTATCGCGGTATATAATAAAAAATAAAATAAAAGTTAATAAAATAATTAATAAATAAAGGGTTAATAAAAGTTGGCCGTTTATCTTATGGGGGATCCCAATAATCGAAAACTTTGAATGCTGAACTTAGAAAAGAAAATATATTACACTGCGGATGGAATATTTAAGGCTGTTATCGCATAACCTTGATTTTAAATTTAATAAATGCGGTTCTAAAAGGAAACTCCTCATTGAACAGCCAACTATAACATCTAGAAGGTAAGCACGAAGCGCTTCAAATCTAGCTTTATAATGTGTACGGGTGAAGTATGGAACAACCCGTCTTGCCATGCCAGCGTCTATATTTCCTGACATATACAATCTAAGAGTCTTCAAATACAGAAAGAATAGGTACCTTTTAGGCAAGCATGTACCACCGTCGACGGCGTCATCACTTTCCATCAACTGAAACTGTGGTCAAATGCTTGTAAATGTAAAAAAAGAACTATTAAGCAACTTCGTAGAGAAGGAAGACATATTTTATATTTTGACGAAACTTAAATGCAACTTAAATGTAAATGCATCTCATTGTTTCTAAATGCTAGCCATCCAAGGATTTATAGTATAGCGTGCTATCTCATATTGGTAAAGGGGACCGTTCGATCATCGTACATTGTAGAGGTCAAACTGGATTTTTAGACGGAGCATTTTTGATCTTAAAATCCAAATGTAAAACAGCGGATAATCACGATTCTATGAATTTCAGTAAATGGATAAATGAAAAGCTGATGCCTAATATAACACCAAATTATACCAAGCCATCAAGGTCCACCATCCAGTCACATCTGGACGGGACCGAGTATGGCTCGGCGATCACCGCCACCTTAATTAATCGCAGAGCTTATTATATTTTAGTTATAAGTATATAGTAAACAATGTCATGATACCATGAAAAAAAAAAACACTTAAAATTTTAGCATGGAAAGTACTAGCTATGCAATACTCTTAATGAAAAGATTCTAAATGTGTCATTCCCGCGCCTCATCTATCTATTCATTGACCACCACGTGGGTGAAACCGCGGGGCGCAGCTATTTATAAAAAAACATGCGGGTATTGCCGATAAAAGTGAACATTAAGTAACTTGAACCGTTCGGTGACCATGACTCGAGTTCCATGATTTTTGTTCGCCCACAATGTGCTCGAAAGAAAAAGAAGTTTTCACATAAAAAAATTAAGTGATTCAAAGAGGGATTGTTTAATACTGAGAATTACTGGTTAGAAAGAAGAGCTTGAAGACAACTTTTGGAATCAGTAAAGATTATAGAATTATGAAGGTTATGTGATTTGATGAAAAGTATGGCTTCTAGAAGAGCAATTGATTCTCCTGTAAATACTGAAGAGTATGGTGGGCTTTTGAAGGTCAAGGTTATCCTAGCTGCAGGGATCCATACTGCTGATCCAACATCACTATCGGATGATAGTTTCGATGCGTCAGTAAATATTAAATGCCATCCCTCATAATGATTCCCTATTCTCTCATTAAATAGTTCACGAGCATTAGGAGAGTCTTTATCAATTCCAAAGTGTAACAGTATGTTGGGTTGGAAGATGAGAGGTTCATAAGCTATTTGAAAAATTGGATTTAGGGGGAACTGGATGAGAGGATTAGGAAGTTTGGTAAATTTAATGAAACTCTGTAGAATGCAGAGAATAGAATCAGGAGTGATTGGATTACATAAGTCCAAGAGACGGTTTAATTTAGGAATAATAGGGTAGCTAGAATTCTGAATTAATTTGAAAATGAATCTATCAGCAAGAAATTATCTGCGAATATTCAATGGAGGCTCCCCACACTCGACCTGCATGGCATTGATAGGTGAAGACTTCATAGCTCCAAGGATTATACGCAGGCATTTAGATTGAATTTAGAATAATTTGTCTTGTCCAGACTTGTTGCACAAATTTAAAAGAAATGAACCATAATCAAAGTGACTTCGAACTATTGCATTATAGAGTAGCTTTTGAGAGTATGGGTGGGAACCCCACCACACTCCTGAAAGAGAACGAAGAATATTAACATGCTTTTCACATTTTTGTGAGATGTAATCAAAATGAGGAGTACCAGTCATTCTTGAGTCCAACTTAATGCCTAAAAATGTTACATGATTTGCCTGACGGATTATTTCTTGGTTTATACGTAATTCAATCGAAGGGAAGATTCTTTTCTTGGTAAAAACTACAACACTACTTTTAGATGCGGATAAGGATAGGCCATGTTCAAACAACCAATCATTAAGATACGATAAGGCTGAGTTTAACCGGCAAGATACGATAAGGCTGAGTTTACCGCTAGTTCGGTTAGTAGATAGAAAGTCTCACATTTTCGATGATTTCCTTTGTTTGACACATTCGCGTTAGTCAGACATTAGTTTCATTTTTATTTACAAAAAATATTTCTACAGGTTCGAAACAAAATAGGTACATAAGATAATGTGAAACTTTATTAGTTTTTATTGTGAAAATATAAATTTGTTCGGTAACTGAAGACCAGACATCCATTTACTGCAACGGTTTTGTCAACAACCTGTATTTGATCTTAAGATCAGTATCGGACACTATCTTAAGATGTCTTCGTGATCTGCAGGAGTCTTAGTGTATGTTAACATGCCTTTCGAATATCGGTGGCATCTTAAGCTACTCTAAGGTAAAAATTTTAGTATATTCACCGTGTGAATTATATGGTGAGCGATATGTCCGAATCTGCTCTAAGATAATATATATTTTATAGTATCTTCATCGTGTGTGATGGGCTTAACACCTGGCATTCCATATGGCGAAATTCAAAAATCACGAAAGGAAAATTTTATGGTAAAATACAGCCATCTATCCCCCTAAATATTGGTTTTTTTAAATTCAAAATATCAGTAAAGCAACAACTTCAACAATTTTTCGCCTGCGGTTGGGTCACGCATGCACTCCAGTTTTCTTGGCCAAAATTAGGATACGAGACCACTCACTTTGCGAATGCGGTCTTGATGAGTGTACACCGGACCACATTTTCTTTAGTTGTTCGAGATTACGGTATTCTTTGTACGACAAGTTACCATCACTCATATCTCGCCCTGCTAATCTGAGTTCTCTTCTATCACTCGTTTTTACCAAACACCTATATATTCTAAGTATGTTTATCATAATTAATAAAATTAAATTGTAGTTTATCATAATTGTTTGTAGGTAACTAATATTTTTGTGTAGTCATATTTAATATATTCAATACATAATATACTTCATTGTAGTTCAATATACTATAGTATTTATTTTGTGCGGTCCTGTATTGTCTTATAAAAGTTTTTTCAGATAAAGTATCCTCAGACGCAAAATTGTTAAATGGTCCAAAAACTACCGATCATCTCGCTGCTTACCGATCATTCTCCATCGTTTGTTGTCCTTCCTATCCGCGCGAACTGTTATTGGCAAAATTGGCAGAAGAAGAAGAAGAACTTTAATTCATTCAGAGTTGCCAACAGTACGGAAATGTCATGCCTTGTACGGTAGTTTATTACCATACGATAAACATACGGTAATTTTGAGATCTAGCTTTAAAATTGACAAAATGTACTGTAATTTTGCACATAATACACACCTTCACAGATAAAAAAAAGATTATCTATGGATTTTAGTTTGAACGAGTGTGTAGCATACTTCGCAAAGAATAAAAAATGAACGGCCCTTTTCTATCCCATTCGTTTGACACACATTCCAAATATGAGAGCCGATAACTTTTTGCTTGTTGATTTCGTCAATAAACCCACCAATCACGACACTGCGTGGTATGAAAGGTTTTCGCAATCACAAACTTTATAGGCACCTCTGTTCAAATCATAGATAAATACTCTTTACACGCTGTGCGGAACACAAAAAGTGTTGCATTGATTTTAAACCATCGAAAAGCATTGCATTCATGAAAATGTATAAAAAATATTTGTAGCAAAATCAACTAACAGCTGAAAATATTGAGACGAAATCTTACTTATTCGACAATGAAGTTGTATTTTCAGAAACAAAATTGTTTTATTTGCACAACCTTGACGCTCACCCATACATCTAGATAAAACTTGAATTTTAATTATTCATATTTTACACTGATCAAGCCCGCAGACTTTTGTTTATAACTAACGTGAACACTTAAAAGTCTCCGCAGTATGTTTAAAAGGCCACAATAAAACCGCGCATATCTAAGACCTGAATGTCAGTATTATTAGAAATATAGAAATTATAAAATATTAGAAATTATTCTAGCTGTAGATTTTTTTTTAAATTGGGTGTACGGTAATTGTACTGTAGTTTTGGGGAACATGTACGGTAATTATCGCAACTCAGGTTGGCAACACTGATTCATTTCACTTTCAGTCAGTATCTCTCGGTAGAGAGTTTCCTAGTATATATTTTAGTCTATGGTTTTAGAATATTTGGGGTCTTGAAGAGGGAATTTCGTGGGTCGTGAGGTTTAAAAACAATATTTTGTTAACAAATAAAACGCCATTAGAATGCGATCCAACCAGAGAGTATATATTTTTTTCATAGACTGACATGTCAAAAAGGTTGCGTTCCGAATTACAAACGAACACTTCGCGTTCGTTTTAGAACATCCTCCAAGCACGCAATTAAAATAAATGGGTACAAAATAAACATTAAGTTAGGTGTCATTCATCTTACAATATTAAAATTTTAAGGGGTTTTATTAGACATGTTACTGGTAACATTTTATCCAATTTAGTTCCGCCACTGTACAATAGATGGCTTCAAACAAATTTTCATCATCAGAATTTTACAAATTACACATTACTGTTTAATAATTTCAATCAATATTTGAGTAAATTACAATTCAATAGCCTGAAAACAAATATTAATATTTACGTAACTTGTATCCAATTACACATTTTATAGAAAACACAACACATCGTCAATAACATGGACATTCTGGTACATACTTATCTACGTAATTTTATTATCTAACTTTCATCAGATTATATGGTAAACTCACTTAATATTTATGAGATCACTCTGTCAAACAGTTAAAACAAATGAAGTGATTTATAAATGTTAAAACAAAAGGAAAATTACTCCCCCATGCAAGTCTACACATATAAATCAAACTTACTAGGTAATTTTACCTTCCTCCCACAGCGTGTGGATTTCTGAACAATAGGTACCTCCACCTGGGTTCCAGTGTCACCTGCGGTGTCTGAAGATGTCATAGACTGCTTCCCCACCATTGTGGGAATTCCTAGATTATCAGACTCTTGCTTAATTGGAGGATTGTTACCTGAAATTTCTAGTTTGTAGAGCCTTTGTACAGGACGGGTTTTCTCGCCTGTTGAGGTTTTAATAATTGCGGTTCGCTGGACTCCGTCTGCTCCTGTAATCATTTCGGTAACAATACCCATAGGCCACTTGATTCTTTTGCCGTCAGTCTCAATTAAAACTATGTCACCAATATTTATAATGTCTTTCTTTTCATGTCCCTTTTGTACTAAAAAACATAAATATTCTGACTTGAATCTTTGTCGAAATTGATCGCGTAACGTTTGTATATATTTCAGTCTGTTATTAAGATTATTAGTGTCGATCTCATCAAAATCGGTTACGTCAGAGTTAGTCATCGGTTGAATGAAATATGATGGAGTCAGGGGTTCTAAACACTCACCTTTGTCGTCCGTAACATAAGTCAGAGGTCGCCCGTTCATTACAGCTTCACAGTCGCAAATAATAGTCAGTAATTCTACATAAGTGACGCACGCCTTACCTAGTATTCTTTTTAGTAGTTCTTTCATTATTCTTATCAACCGTTCCCAATATCCACCCCACCAGGCGGCAGAAGGAGCGTTCATCTTCCAATGTATTCGACGGATCGTTGATTGTTGCTGGATTTCACCCCAGTTCAACGTGTCAAGGAGATTTTTTGTGCCGTGAAAATTTGTCCCTTGATCTGATACCAGCATGTCAACCCGGCCTCGTCGTGCTATGAACCTGCGCAATGTCATTATAAATGCCTCTGTAGACAAAGACCTGGTTAACTCTAGGTGTACAGCTCTGTACACGGCGCAGGTGTAAAGCACCACCCAGCATTTCTGTTCGCCTCGCAAGTAAAATGGACCCGCAAGATCAACTCCAGTAGTTTGAAAAGGAGCAGAGCACGTGATACGTTCTAGTGGCAGCGGTGCGGTAGGCGCTTGCGTAGGTTTTGACTTGTATCTATTACATATCGGACAACTCGTAATGATTGATCTTACAAGCCTACGAATACCTATTACCCAATAACGCATGCGAATATCTGTAATTAGCTGATTGGTTCCCGCATGTTGTAGCTCTACATGTCGTTGTCTCACCATTTTCGTCACGATCGGCTCTTTCGCTGGAAGTAAGTATGGTGTGCGTATTCCTTCAGGTAAGTCTGACAGCAAAAGTTTAGTTTTTAATCTTATCAGTCCTTCCTTATCAATAAATGTAGTCAATTTAGTTTTCTTTGTGTCTAAAAGTTCAGAATTATTTTCTTGTATAAGTTTTATTATTACTTTCTCTGCTTTTCCTACCTCTCTATAAGTTATTTCTCCTGTCTTTTTATTACATGCATATTTTACATTATGTATAAATCTTAAGAGCCAGGCTGTCATTCTAACTATTTGCGAATATTTAGAGAAATAATTTTGTAACATATTTAACAAATTCTGTTCTTCAGATATATTTGTATTACATACAGTTTTCTTTACTTCCAGGCTTACTTCTCGTTCGTCTACGATCAGCGCAGACCGTGGCCACTCTGCGGACGGCCGGCGCAGCCACTCAGGACCCTCCCACCAGCGACACTCGTAGAGCGTTTTAGCGTTGCAGCCTCTCGATGCTAGGTCTGCCCAGTTCGCTTCACCTGGAATATGTTGCCAATTTTTTGTGTCAGTATTAATTCGTATTTCTTTCACTCTGTTCCCTACGAACGTATTCAGAGGTAATTGTCGTTTTATCCAGCAGAGTGTCACGCCAGAATCGGTCCAGCAGTATTCTTGACAATTATTGAGTTGCAAATTCTCTCTCACATGAGCTATTAGTCGTGAACCTAACAAAGCCGCTGTTAATTCCAGTCTGGGTATTGTTATCATTTTAGGAGGATTGACCCTTGATTTGGCTGCTACTAGTTGGACTGATACCTTACCATTATTTTCTGTTCTCAACAGCACACACATGCCGCACCCATATTTGCTGGCGTCGCAAAATAAGTGAAGACTTACTTGTGTTTCTTGTAGGTTATCTGTTGTGAGTCTGCGTGGAATGTGACAGTCATTCAGGTAAGATATATATTTATACCAATCTAGAAATTTTGTGCGTAGGTCGCTCGGCAATTCATCATCCCATTCTAACTTGCGTAGCCAGGTGTCTTGAAGGATTACCTTAGGTGTCAGCAGCACAGGAGATATGAAGCCTATCGGATCGAATATTTTCTGAGTCAATGATAACATACTTCTTTTTGTTATGGACTGTAAGTCCTCACAAGTAGGTAGATTGTAACAATTACAGTACAGTTTGTCTGTCTTGGGATTCCATTTTAATCCTAGAACTGAAATTGTCTCATTACCTGTTTCATTCACTCCCTGGGACGTTACCCACATCCTCAGATTAAATTTAGCAGTGTTCATAATGGTCTTTGCTTCTGAGATGAACTTACCTGCACTTTCTTTTGAATTTACACTTACCAGGCAATTATCCACATAAAAGGATTTAGTCATTAGTTTTGCTGTGGTACCCAGCGGTCCATTTTTCATATTATTTAAATGATATTGCAGGGTCGCTGACAGTAAAAATGGACTGGAAGTCAAGTCAAAAACTACTCTGCAGTGTCTGTAAGTAATTATGTTTTGTAAAGTGTCATCTTCATACCATAAGAATTTCAGGTATTCTCGGTCACTTTCTTTCAAACTAATCTGCAGAAAGGCTTTTTCGATGTCTGCAGTTATGCCTATTGCTCCAGTTCTAAAGTTGTTTATCATGTCTGGTATAAGATCAATTAAGTTGTCTCCTTTTTCTAGGCAAGCATTCAGACTCAGTCCATTTTTGTCAGTAGCTGATGCGTCAAAAACTGGCCTAATATTGCTTGTTATACTTTGCTCTTTAATCACCGGTCGGTGTGGCAAGTAATGTCCTGAGTTAGGAGTACTATCAGTCGCCTCAATAATGCCTAGATCAGTCCATGATTTAAAAATCTTGTCATAGTCATGAAACTTGTCAGTCTTTATCAGTTTTCTAGTCATCTGATCTAGTCTTTGCTTGGCTTTATTATAATTTGGTAGTAAACTGTCAACATTTGTTTTAAAGGGAAGCTGAACTTCATACCTGTTGTTTTGATTCAATATTACATTTTCCTCGAAGGTATCTAGCACTTCCTTGGTAGTCTCTGCCCTTGACTTCACTTCAACAGGATCTCTGATGCCGAGTGTCTCCAACGACCAGTAATCTGTCAAATCACATGTACAACAATGAAGCACATTTGTTAGATTGCAGTTACTATTTACGGAATGAATACTTACTTGTTTTCCCTGCAATGTCCAACCCAACCTTGTTTTGACAGCAACTAGCCCGTTCTTCAGCTGTATTAGAGAACCTGTTAAAAAGAGACCCAAGTGATCAGCCCCAATTAGAATCCCTACATCTGTGATATTATTTCCCTTGTCTGTCAGAGTGATGCCATGTTCATGTAAAATATTTTTTAATTGTACATCATTAGAATTAACCTTAGGAATATTTCCACAAATGCTGGTTTGGCTGATGGCCATGATATCATATTTTGATGAATCATTAAGCGACTGTATTGTCACATTGTGTATTTTATACTCTTTAGATTTAGTTTCAACGCCACCGAATAGACAATGTGTCAGTCGTTCTTTTCCAACTGTAGGAATTTTCAGTGTGTCTATTATTTCTTCTTTTATGTAGGTGCGCTGAGATCCTGAGTCTAAAAGTACACGAACTTTCATTGTCCTTCCCATATATTCCACGTCGACTATCACTGTCTGAAGAAGTGTTTCTCCCTTAGGATATAAAGCTGACAGTGAAGTGGCTGACTCGGGTTTGTCATCATTCTTTGTTCCTGTTTCTAATTTCTGTTCTGAACACAGCGCTGTCGAATGACGTTTCTTGCAAATCAAACATTTTACCGAAGCTCTGCAAACTTTTGCATGGTGACCTTTTCTAAGACATATCACACATGCTTTTTTGTCCTTAAGACATTGTCTTCTTTGTTCTAGGTTCATTTTTTGCATTTTGTAACATTCAATACTTGCATGCGTCTCCTTGTCACACCAGATACAGTCTTGTGTCTTGTTCGTGCCTGTCTTGGGCTTCACATTAGTAACTAGACATTCAGCTGTACTAGTTTTTATTTCTTTTGAGACATTTTCTTCTTGTTTAAATGTTTTTCTTGAAATCTTTATTCGCTGCTCACTCTCTACTTCTTTGCGCAAAAATTCTAGTAGACCATTCAATTCTCCAGCAACATCTGTGTATCTATCTTTGCTTCGCTCCCATGCTTTAATTAAGTCCTGCGGTAATGCTGACTCCACCATGGGCAGCAGAAATGCAGCATATTTGTCGGCTGTGACTTTTAATGTTTGCAAAGCACGTAGATGCGCATTTAACTTATCAAACAATAAAGTAATACTATCTTTCGTTTCCATGAGAATGAGAGAAAGAATTTCTCTAATGTAAATTTGTATGAGTAGGTCCTCCCTCGCGTATCTCGTCGTAAGTTGATCAATGCACTCAGTGTAGGCCGTTGGGGGAAAACTCTCCACCAATCTTCTCACTTCCGTATTTTCTTTCATACATTGTAAAAGATATTGATGTTTATCGAAGTCATCCATAGTTTTATCGTTATGAATTTTTGAAAATTGACCCCAAAACGGCAGCCAGGATTTAATTTCGCCGTCGAAATTTTGGAGTTGTAGCTTCGGAAGTTTCATATTTTTACAATTTTCATGGGAATCGGTCTTAATCTGAATTTTCGAAATTTTTGCTTTATATTTCATGTCGAGATGCAGCCATTTTGTTTTGTAGTTAAGGCAACTTTCAAGCTCTTTTTCGAGTTCTTCTTCATTTAAGTCTTCTAGCGTTAAATCTTTGATGACCTTGTCCAACTTCAGTAAATCATCAGCAGTTTCTTTTAACTTCTGATATGATAATTGGATCATTTCGATGTTGGCATGTTCTTGGCCTAAGCACTCTTCTATTTCATTAGCGTTCTTTGAAAACAGACGCCTCACCACTGACCTTTCCTTCTTCTTTTTTTCTTTGTCCATAATTGCAGGTTGTTTTTATTATGTTATACTCGTCGACGGTCGCCAGATTTAGAATATTTGGGGTCTTGAAGAGGGAATTTCGTGGGTCGTGAGGTTTAAAAACAATATTTTGTTAACAAATAAAACGCCATTAGAATGCGATCCAACCAGAGAGTATATATTTTTTTCATAGACTGACATGTCAAAAAGGTTGCGTTCCGAATTACAAACGAACACTTCGCGTTCGTTTTAGAACAATGGTAGAGAGTTTAATATTCCTTGGTCAGTATCATAGAGAAAAAGCTAGTATATATTTTAGTCTATGGTCAGTATCATAGAGAAATTTTTATGTACTTTACGTTACGGAATATATATAATAATAATATATTGGTCAGTATTTGAAAATGCCACGAAAGACTTGTTTCTGGACGCGAAATCTAGAATTGGAACTCGTTGACTTTGTTCGCGACAGGGAGTTCATCTGGAAATCTGTGGGAAATACCAACCATCACATTCAACAAAAATACAAAGCCTACGCTGAATTTGCTGCCAAGTTAGGCCGTGGCTTTACTGGTAAGTACCTATCATACCCTACATCTTTACCGGTAAGTATCCGTTTATAATCACAGCATTTATGGTACATGTTATTGACATCTGTTTGTCGGTCATACTGCATCGTGTTCAACTCAATACGCGCGACCTGATTTTGGCCAATGATTGGGGGCAGAGACCATTCCTAGTTTGCGCAGCCCTCGCCACCACAAGTGACTGTCAGGCTGGACTGGTGGTCTGGTATCCGACTCAATACACTTGACCTGCAGTGCATGTGTCGTAATAGTCTTTAAATTTGTTGATTGGCTAAGGTTGATAAAAATCGTATCGCCCCTATCAAGTATGGAAGGCATATCGACGACTTATACGATCGTCAAATTGTCGACAGTTCGATTACTACGAATTGTTTGTGCGTCTTTCTATCATTTGAAGATTTCATCGAGTATATCGCGCTTCTAAGATCAAAAGAAAGTCGAAGTCTATGTTTTTATTGAATACTAGCTGCGCCCCGAAGTTACAGCTGCTACCTGATGGATGATGATGGATGGTTGATGATGAAAATTATCCTGTGTCAATTCAGCGCCCCATCCAAATGTCATCCAAATTGGGCCAGCCATTTCAGTGTAACATCCATTTATACATAAATACAAACTTTTCCGTTTATAATATTAGCAAGATCAAACACAGCTAAACTATATCCCCATTCCCGTAACCTGTCGATAAGCTATATTGAGGTCTATATAAAAGCTGACAAAACAATAGTCCAAATCAATTAAATAGACAATCTCAAATGTAATTTAACAGTTTCATGCTAGGGTTATTGTCATAATCGTAAATGCTTATCGAATTTTTCTACCAATCGCTTAATTTTGTTACTTACTTGCAATGATCGACACAAGATCGGAATAGCCAGTTTTTTCGAAGTATGACGAATTCAAGACTCGCTCTACCTACCGGACACTGGCAGTATTGTGGAAAACCCCTACATGCTACTAATAAAAGTAAAATAAGATTTACAACTACTCAATATGTGCATGCAGTTTGATGAAGGAGATGTAAACCAAATATTTGTTGAGATTTGTATGTTCCAATGTTAACATTATGATATTCTCCCTCATAGTATTGTCCGTCCAACTTCAAATGTATTTTATACATTGTCTTCATTGTCCTTTTTTCAATATGAGAAACCTTATATGAATATAACAATGACATCAAAAAACAGTCTGGACTCTTATGTAACATAGGACAGTTCCTCCATATGTGCAAAACAGTTCTATGAACATAGTTGAACATGTAGACAAAGAGGTTGAATCTTCTTTGTGAGACAATTTTGTGGGAAATTGCAGATAATTTTCAAAACAGTGGCGTACAATGAAATCTATGTATCTTTAGATGAATAAAAAGTTCTTCTGTTTGGTTATCAGACATCTCATTCATACAGTTATTTACATAATATGTTGATAGATATTGTACCTTACCTTGAATTGTTCGAAAAGTACATATGGTGTAGCAAATTTTGTTCACCTTAGTACATATTAAATAGGATCTCTGATGTGTGGCATTGATTATTTGGTAAGAGCTGTTTTAAAATAATTATCAAATAGATATGAATGTATTTGGTGATAAACATAAATATAAATAACAATGGAACAAGTTTAACTTCACACCAAATATAGCAACTTATCGCATAAATATTAAATCAACAAAATAGTAAATGATCGCCAAAATTTAAAAAAACCCTATTTAATTATGATTACTATTCACTCGCAATGCTGAACATTTTGTGTTTATTCTTTTTTTTTTTATCTAATTTTAATTTAGGGACTTTTGTCTTTTGACATGTCAGTCCCATCATACCCTGTACATATACAACATAACATAACATATTCACCTACTACACAGTTTATACAATTTTACTGCATCCTCTGATGCAGGTTCCGAGAGAATGCCAATAAATACTCCTACATCTAAAAGATTTAAATTTAAGGATGCCATGAGTGCATGCCTTTGGGTTGCATTCTGGACACACTCCATAAGAATGTGATATATGTCATCTACCACTCCACATGACTCGCAATTAGGTGATGTTTCTTTTCTCATTAAATATCCAAAATTCTTCGATGGAATGTGTCCAGAATGTATTCTATGAGCTATGACAACAAATTGTTTTTCTATTTTATATTTAACACACCAAGGAATTGGAGGAGGCTCACATTGTATGGTTCTATACCATATACCTTTTTCTTCACTTCTTTTATCAAAGTATTCTTTGAACTTATCAAAACATTTTCTTTTGCATTTATGTAGAACTTCTGTATAATTTGGTTGTATACCATAGTAATTACCCTCTGTCACTGCTAACTTTGCTAACCTATCAGCCTCCTCATTACCGTGTAATCCTATATGTGATGGAACCCATTGCAATTTCAGCTCCATGCCAGTTTGTGTAAGACATTGGATCTTTTCTAAGATCCTGTAAGCTATCAGTGCACCTCTTCTTCCAGAGGCGCACCGAGCTATATGTTGCAGTGCGCTTTTGCTGTCTGTTAGTATCACTACTTTGTTATTTCTGTTGATATTGCTAACATACTTTAGTGTTTCTGAAATTGCAATAAGCACAAATTATATAGTAGTATGTCCAAGGACAGATAAGACACTGCCAGAACGAATCTTAATTATTAACTAGTTTGGGGGGGCATGACGCGCGCACACCAGATGCCGCTTTTCTCGTGATAGAGCTGCGATCTAGTGTAGCGTAAACATGTCGATATCGATAAAATAGTGATGTATTCAATTATCGATATTGTTGGTTTGTGATTTTATTGCCTATGTAAATAATGTTTATATGAAAAATAAAACAAAATACATTTTTTATTCTTATATTTTTTAGTTTTCAAAAACTTATTATATGCAAGTTTTTGCATTTCAGTCATTTCCTTCTGCAGTTTGGTATGGACTGTTCCGCTTAAAGTTTGATTTATTCCACGGCACCAGTTAAAAATTTGTAACTTGCAAGTTAATGCAATGAAACGTTCCAAAATAGTTCCTTTATGTACGGAACAGCCCATCCATTCCAAATGTCTGTTGGACAGATACTTTTCTTTTATTATTTTAACGATTCCTGCCCTATGACAATTTGACTCTAAAGTATCATTAATACAGTCAATAAGGACAGAAAATGCCACGATAAATTGAATAGATGGGTACTTAAGGTTCCTATTTTTTAAAGTTGTGCGTTCTCTATGTGTAATTAGTCCATGGACATTGGTAATCTCATTAGATATCATGGTTTTTTTGCAGTTATGGCATTTCACCCATCTATTCAGTTTATTTACAATATACCCTGCAGTATATCCCCTGGCATTACATTTCACCCGTTCGTCATTGTTTTTTATGCTGCTGCTGGCGGCTGGCTGGTCTTGAATGGGGTTCTGGGGTTCGGGTAAATGGCACGGGGTCAACAGTTGCTGCAAACTTATGACTGTTGACCCCATGTCATCTTCACAATTTGCATGTACAGAATGCACCGATAACATGTTGTTAATTATTAACGATTTGTACGAATTTTTAAATGTATATACATCTGGGTTATTGTACCTAAAATTGTATGCCCTAATTTTTCCGAAAAAATTTTCTAGTGGGTCTTGGTTGAAATTTCTTGTATAAAAGAAGGAGACCCCCTTTGACAATATTACGTCTGTCAGCCTTAACAAACTTTTGATTGTTACAATCCAGTTTTTCAGCGTGGGCACTTGCTTTTCCTTCGAATTTTCAATATATTTTATGTTTTCGATTGTTTTTATGGCATTCGTCCAGAATAATTTGTGGGCCGAATTGGGTTTAACAGGCCCCCTCAATTTCCCTGGTGCTCTTCCTCGTCTGGAGCCGTTGCAGCTGTCGAACAATTTATCAAAAAATTCGACTGCATCAGCTGTATTTTTTATCGTGTCGCTAATTGATGTCCCATCCGCACGTTGGCCTGTAATAAATAATTTAAAAAAAAATTATTTTAATTTACACTTGAGTTATTTTAATTAAAAAAACATTGCAAAAGTCAAAAGATTTAGTATGCTAGATAATACAGATTTGCAGCCTCGTATAATATTTCGAGAATATTTAGATTTGGTCTTGAAATGTTACAAGTTAAACTGCTATTAGTACTTACTAAAAGTTGCGGTATATCTGAGAGTGGCAGCAACTCTCTCACTCAAAACCTTAGCGCAATTGCTGACTTTCATTTTTTTTATTTTTTCGGGGATTACATGTTCGTCTGTCAATTTCGGGAGCAATCTTATATCCCCAATTTGGCAATCAAAATTGTATACATCTATAATATCTTGCCATTTTACAATTTTTCCTTCAAACATCATGTCCTTGTTCAGCAAATTGTTCCTTATACCTTTTAGGAGGTGAGGAGGATCATAAATTATACTCAAATTTTGTCCGTGGATGGAAATAGTCTCATCTGTAAAGGAAAAAACATAACATAAGCATTATATTCATGATTTTAGCAAGTCATTAATATTATTATACTAATGCAATGCAACAAGAATACTACATTCATAAACAGTATAGCACATACCACAATCTAATCCATGCCTCAATTGATCAGCTCGTGTATCATCTTGGAGGCTTCTTAGAGCACTTTGATTTGTCATTGCTTGGTCGCAAATAAATGCCAAGGGTTCCAACCCAGTGCTCAGTACAGCATGTACAATTTCTTTTATGATATTTTTTAATTTCAATGTTGCCATCGTTCCTTCACAGAAATAGAAGGCAATAGGTTGTCTCCATGATGCACAAACTCCTCTCAACATAAACACCAATGCATGGTCAGCAAACTTTGGTTTTTCATTGCACGAGACAAAGCCATGTATGACATCATTTGATGGGACATATGTTAGCCCAGGTGACAGCTGCACTTCGTCAAATACAATGCTGCACATTTTTTTTACTGAGTTCCAATCTTTTGTTTTGTCCTTCAATGCATTGAAAAAGTTGCTATTAATTCCGTTGTCAATATGCATATCTTGCAGAACCCTGTTTAAGGTACGTATACTCGGCAAAGCAAAAATTCTTTCTAGCAATTTATAACCTTTACGGCTTTGCTTCAATAATGCAAGGCACAACATTTTTTCATCCAAATTGTATCGTCTTGCTTTCTTTTTTTGTGAAGCAGTCCTCAACTCCATCAAAAACATTTTTTTTGGTGTATCTTTCAGGCTTTCAACAAGTTTTTGGAAACGTTTTGTTTCATTCAATTTGTTTGCATTCTCAATATTCTTTTTATTATCGCCACCAAACAATTTTTTGCGTTTCATGGTCATTATGCATTTATTATACAATTTTCTGCATTTGGGTGACAGAGATGAAACACTTTGTATTAGACGCGATCTTCTTTTACCTACAAAAAAATTTAAGATATTAAAATAATTATATTATAAAATTAATTGTATAGTATAATAGGTATTTTAACATTTTCTGTATTGGTTAGCCATTAGAACTACGTAAGGCTATAAACAAAACTTACTTTTAGATGCAGTTGTCAAGAAAGTTGGCGTCTTTGGAGGTGTCAATTCTCTCTCTGTAACACAATCCTTATCTGAAATAGAACATATTTTTTTAAATTTATAAAGCCTATTCTATTACACACATTGTGGAGATGTTATGGTTGACCTTGTAAGGCCCAGTGTACTGCATATTGTACAGGGAAACATAATATAGCATTTAGGCCAAGCCTAAATAATAAAAATATCTCATAAAAACCTAGTGACCAATGCTAATCAAGTTTTTTAATTTGCTTTTTTATATGCAATTTATATGAACAAAAGCTATGAATGTAAAATTAGATACATTCTGCTCCTTTCAACCTAAGTTTACCCAGAAAAGTATGACAAATACAGTCAAAATCTGTTATAACGACGCGATAAGGCGGTCATATAACATTCAGCCAGGACCTTTGATTTTGGTCACTTTAACCGGTATGTTGTTCTAAACGATGTCGCTATAAACGGTTTTGACTGTACTAGTTAAATTTATAGCCTAATTCTGTTTGGGCCAGAAAAAGAAAATCCCATCAAAATCAGTGCAGCCATTTCGGAGTCCATACAAAACATACATACCCACATCAGCTTTTATATATATAGATAATAAAATTATGCCACCCCAATATCAGCAAGGCTATTACAGAAGTTTATTGTCATTGCACCTCACCCCGCGCATAACGCTCGTGAGCGATATAGCATGCCATCATGATCACAATCCGAACGGACATCTATAATAAGTCTGCAGTATCTATGCTGCAACATAATATCTATTTTTTTTATTAAAAACTTTAATTACCTTGTTGGATTGCCAAGTTTTCTTTAGAGGTTGAGGGTATGGCAGGATCTTGATATGTAGAGCTCAAATCTACTGGTTGTTTTACGATTTTTCTTGGTGGGCTACTGGCGTCAGATAGACATCTCTTGTGGTATGTGTGATCTGTCTCTACTGGTGATTCAAAGTATGTGTGGTCAGTTTCTGAAATATATGAAAGAAATTTTAGATAAAAAATAAAAATAATACCCTACAACCAAAAATAGTAAATAGATACTTGACAGAAAACTACTAACCTGGGTTCTTTATGAAGGGCATCAATGGTATACCAGAATGGATTTCATCTTCGGTAATTAAAGTAGGGCAACCAGTGTGAAGCCTTTTATTGCCGATCAGAAATGCAGGCTCGAAGTGGCGGATGCATATTAACCTCTTCAATAGCTGCTTTTCAGAGAACTCCAGAATTTGTGGATGATGCGCAGCAATACGCTTTACCCACTCCTTGCGTAATGTTTCATTCCGTGGAAAAACGAATAGTTTTGCATCATGTTTACTGGTCCCACAGGTAGGAATAGAACACTGGGAAAATGGCATGATCTTTGCATTTGCATACCAAAAAACAACAAAACCCAAATAGATACAGTGTCCGTGTTGAGAATGCCAGGTCGCGAAGATACAGTCTGAGAAGTCCGAGAAGAATAGCCAAAGTCGTCGTATAATAGAAATCCATAAAAAACACCATATATCACCAAACAACGTCCTTACTTCTTAACCGCACGAGAACTACGAAAACAAATTACCACGAATTTGTAGAGGTTAGTTTTCGTTTGACAACTGACAAACTAAAGAATGACAGCAATATACTTATTTGCAATATGGCGGCTAGTCAAGCGTCATGCACCCCCTTTTTTTTAATTTTGCTAACATTCGGAACGGTTCTATGAACTGTCATAGCCGTGGCAATAAGTTCCATAGTCATTATTGATACATTAGAGTTGGTTCTAAACATAGCTGACGTTCTGGTGGCAGGTTCTATGTAAGCAGCTCCTAGTCCATTTGCAGTTTTAGACCCATCTGTATAATATCTTTGCCACTTTTCATATTTTACATTTAATTCTTTCACAACATCATATTTAAGTGTCGATATTTCATGACTGCGTTTGGCCTTTGTTATACATTCTAAATTGCTTACAATAATGTTATTTATTTCTATGTATGTAACCCAGATGCTCAGGGAAAACATTTCAATAGGATTTGAGCAATTTATATTGTAACTTTTACATTCTTGCAGAGTAGTAACAAGTAGAGGTTTCTTTTTATTTTGCCAATATCTGCTATTTATCTGTGCATTGAGGTTATCTAATATGCTAGTGCTTATATTTAGCCATGATAGGCATTTTGTACAATATTTATATGCAAGGTAGAGTCTTCTTATGTGGAGTGGGGGTAGTGCTAGCTCACTCTCCATTACATGTATGGGAGTAGTTTTAATGAAGCCTCCTACAATTCTCATGGCTTGATTTTGGATTTTATCCAGTCTATATAAATTAAATTTTGCACAGTTATCATATAGGAAGCAACCATAGTCCAATCTACTTCGAATGAGAGATATATACAATGTTCTTAAGTGTTTGGGATGAACACCCCAGGATGGACCAGAAAGTACTTTCAGTAGGTTAAGAATTTTGGAGGTTTTATCGGTAGTTTCCTTTATGTGCTTTCTCCACAATAGAGATCTGTCGAGCCACATTCCTAAGTACTTAACAAAAATAACTTTCTTCAAACACTTGTTTTGGATATTTAAATTTATAATGTTTCTTCTGTGACCTTTACTAAAAATACACACACACGATTTTGTGGTTGATAATTCAAGTCCTATACTATCGAGGAAGGATATCATAAAATCCAAAGCTCTCTGCATATTGTTTTCACAATGTTTAAGATCTTGATGGCTTATGTAAAAAGCAAAATCATCAGCATACTGTGACACAGTTATAATATCTCTTACTCGATTAAACACCTTGAAAGTGGTAATATTAAAGAGCAATGGTGAGAGTGGGTCTCCTTGCCCTAGCCCTCTACTCGTCCATCTGGCATATGTTCTCTGGTCATCACTTTCAATATTGATAGTTAGACATCGAGCAGAAAGATATGACCACAGGTATTTACAAATATTTTTTCCAACTTTCAACTCATCCAGAGTGCATACGACTTGTTCAATTAAAATATGGTTGTAGGCATTTTCTATATCTAAAAAACAAGCAACTGTTGGGATGTTATTAGTAAATCCTATCTGTATATCTGTTATAAGTCTGGCTAAAGAGTCTAGACAGGAATGAGATCTTCTAAAACCTGTTGTGAATGGAGATAATATTTGGCTTTTCTCTACATACCACTCTATTCTTTTTCCAAGCATGTTATGAAATATTTTACACACACATGACATAAGAGAGATTGGTCTTATCTTTGGTTCACAGTTTGTGTCTCTATTTGCTTTAGGTATTGATCTAACGACTATGGTGCGCCACTGAGTTGGAACTGTTCCTGATTCAAAGATATTGTTATATAATTTTAAAAGATACTCCAGTCCGACATCTGGTAAATTATAGATCATCGAGTAAGTAACACCATCATTACCTGGAGCTGTGTCTTTCTTTTTTAAACAGTTTGTGAGTTCTTGCAACTGAAAAGGTGACTCCAAAAGGATATTACTATGTTCGAATATAGGTTCATTATTTCTAACTGAGTCTGGTGCTAGACACTTTAGCAACTCTTTTTGTTTATCTTCAGTTGCATAAAATGTAGATCGTCGATAACCTTTGTACCATCTCATTTTATGCCACATATCTGAGACTGAAGTCACCTCATTAATACTATCACAAAATCTCTTATAACTATTGGATCTAGCCTCTGCTATTAGTATTTGAGAATTTTTAGTTTTTTCTTCTAATATTTCAAGATTATTAAGGGTGGGATTTCTTCTGAAAGCACTAAGCGCTAGCCTACGTTCCGCTACTGCTCGAGATAATAATGGGCTCCAATACTCTTTTGGTTTAAATACTGTACTTGGATTATTGCAGTTTTTTATAATTGGTATATTTTTATCAGCCGACTTGTTTATGCTATTTACAAATACGTCATACATATTCTGCAAACTCATACTTGTTGTGTCTCTAGAAAATGTTTCCCTCAGTTCTTCTTTGTAATTAATCCAATTAGCCTTTTTAAAGTTACGTTTACTTGAAAGATTTAAGCATGTTTAGTCATTGCATATGAATAAACACGCTACACTAAAGTGTAGCACACGCTACACTAAAGTGTAGCGTGTTTATTCTAAAGCTAGTGCATAAAACAACTGCATGCTTTAATCGGTTCGAATCAGCAAGCCTCCGCTTCATTCATAAATCTTTTGTCATAGCATAACCCTGATGCTGACATATTAAGCTAGAAATATAGTGGCATAAGTTTTTAAATTATCTAGAAATCAAAGTTCAAAGACCTATCACTCTTATTTATAAATTTAAATTCAAATCTTAAATCGAAGAACAATAAATTACTCTGCATCTAGTTTATGCATAGAACAAATGATTTATGAATGAAACTAACTTCAATGGATGCCTGAGAGTAGACTAAAAATATAAGTAAAGCAAAGACAAAACATACTCTTTGGGTTCATAATAAAAATTTCTGAAATTCCAAGTTTCTGAAAGTAAACATTCGTATGATAAACAACTTTCTTCTAAATTAAAAAGTATTCTATTGCGCTTTTCAGCACGCTCTGTTCGTGACCGCTGGGTAAACATCCGCAGCACTTTCAATCATAACCTGCGTAAATTGGAGAGATCTAAGATGATAGCTGCCACTGGTGCTGATGTATATGTCCCATGCTGGCCTCTGTGGAAGCCTCTGCAGTTTTTAAGAGATCAGCCAAAGAAAGAAGATGCAGGATATGAGGTAGATTATTATTTATTGTCGCTTCTTTTTATAACTATGGGCTTAACTCTTTTTGAAACATTGTTTCCAAGTTATTATTACTAAAAACATTGTCTGGTCTCGGACTGTGTCGGACACTCTGAAGTAGACGCATTTTTATGCCACCTCCTATACCATGGCACACCTTTAGCACATGTATAGAAGGTGGATTGTCCACTCATGTATTTGCTGTGGGTTATGTATTTCTATATATTTTTATAATGCACAACTTCTTCAGACCCCAAACTAGGCACAGCCTGTACTATGGTAACCTGATGATATACACACCCAGACACAGGTCAAACAGACATATTCATGCACACAAATATTTGACCTATCTGCTGATCTAACCCCCAACCAGTGGCTCAGAAAGTGGCTTTCTATTAATTGTGCCATCTGGCCTGTCAATTACTTACTAAGAACTAATATTGAAGAATGTTGACTATTTCATTCCTGACAATGGTCTCATTTTATTTTATTACAATTTATAATAAGTATATTATATCTTATATATCTCATATGGAATTGTTTGTTAATGCCCTGTGGACATGCTAAAATTTAATTATATTTATTATAATTATGCCTACATTAATATAAAATTAAAGAATATTATTAATAGTCATCACAAACATTATGTTAACATATATTTAGTATGCTCACAAGGCTGATCACTGCATGAATGATATACCTTTTAATTAAGATAGTTGATAATCTGTGTATCACAAACAGATATTTGATTTGATTTAAAGATTTGTTAAATAAATAAAATACAAACAAACAACATCCACATAAGGTCTTCAGGCTCCAAACTAGGGACTTGCAACTTGGGATGCATCCTCCTCCTAGCGTCGTTTTCCTCATTGCTGAGGGTCGTGACCCCTTCTACGGATCACCTTCTGCCGAACAAAGTCTTTGCACCTTGACCTATCTTGAGCAGTGTGTATCGCACTGTGGACTTTACTGTCAAGTGCGGTACGAATTTAGTCCGACCAGCGCATTAGACTTCTGCCCCTTGGTCTTTTGCCTTCCAACTGGCCTGTGATGACAAGTTTCTCTAGGTTGTCGCCTTTTTTGCGTGCTATATGACCGAAGTACTCGAGTACTCGTTGGAGGCATATAGATGATGATGCATACTTGTATACATAATCACACCTAGACACTGATCAAACAGACATGTTCATGCACGCAAATTTTTGACCTGTCCGGAGATCAAACCTTGGGACCAACAGCTCAGAAGGCAGGGGTCTACCAACTGTGCCAACCAGCCTGTCTAAATAATAGAGTAGTGTCTGTAATAGAGTTGGTGGTGGTCACTAATAATATCTACAAATGATATCATGATATAACAAATGTTAAAAGTGGCTTATCTATATAGTTGAATATTATTAGAATTATGTCATAATGCAAGTGTTTCAAATGACTAGCGCACATAAAAATGTAATTCATAGTTATAGTATATAATATAGTTAACCTGCTAAAGTACCATCAAAAACTTGAAGTTAAAGTTTTTAAGCATAACTGCTTGAAACTCATTCGTCTGACAGACTCTTTTTTAAAAGCTTGAAGACTAGACACCCAGATATCACCCATAAATAATTTGCTATGTACATAAACTTGTTGCTGCGGTTACTGCCTGGCTGGGTGACCACTCGTTTATGCTATAATTTACTATGCTTCGAAGGGCTTGTCACTTTGTAGGTGTTATAACATAACATTCATATGCAGTGTGCAGCACGGGGCCAGAAAATACATCACACTTACCCTAGGCCTTAAAACATACCTAACAAAACATTTATTTGCACTGGTTAGAGGTTGAATCTGCAACTGAGAGGGCAGGTTACTTCCAACCTGGCTAATAGGCTCTGTTAGCTCTGTCTTACCGTCATCTTGGCGGTTATCTGAATGGAAAGACATGACAGAAGCATCCAGGTTGTTTAAAAATATTAAACTATTTAGATTTTAGATTTAGTGACAGTAAAATGTATGAAACCTACATTAGGTTTCATACATTTTACTATGATCTTTGATAACTCTCATTTGTTTCTTGTATTGATCTTCCAGACCTATGGAAACTATCCAACATACGACCACCTGCAACTAAAAGTGAAAGAGGAAACCCATTCTGAAATAGAGGACATCATAATAAACATCAGGCAACGTGGACAAAGAACTGACAGGCCAAGGCGCACACTCAAGAAATCGAAACCAAAGTCCCGTAAATGCGTTCAAGTACTTAATGACTTGATACAAGCCATGAAGCCATTAGTACGACATTCTCACACAGAGCAAAGTTACTGGTTCTTTGGGAAGCATGTATCGGAGAGGCTGAATTGCATGAGGGATGTGGACGCAAACTGTGCCAGTAGAGATATATTGAAGTTGCTGACAGAATGTTCACAGATGGAGTTGACTTAATCATGAGATTGGAAGGTGCAATGTTGGCCATTTGATATTCCTTTCAAAATGATTTCTAACCTGAGCAAGCCAAGAGAAAGGGATTGAAATCAGTATGATCACTTGTATTCATAAACATCTGCCTTGCATGCTATGTGAAACTGATGTATCTCAGTAAAAAGGTCACCTTGGTGGCTATAAGTCTAAGGAGAGACAAAGAGGCATGACATGTTATGTAACATTAGTTTTGAACTTTCATTGAATTTTAGCTTGTAATGTAATGTGGAGATATTTTGATACGGCTCTATCTGTACATAGGTATATATGTATATTTATTTATATTCGAATAAAATACTCTAAATTAGTACTTGTGCTGGTCACTTGATGTTGGCAGTTGAACCTATATAACCAACTGTGTAGAGTGGGTGCTTGTGTATTAAATTTTGGGCTTAGAAGACCAAGCGGGAGACAAGGCCCATTAACAGTTTCCTGCAGAAACAAAGGTAATCAGGACATAAACAATGACATCATAGTTTGTTGTCAATAATTTTTTTTATGGATCTCTGATGTTAGGCGTTAAGGTTGCTAGTTCAGTGTCATTCAGACTTACTTTACTACAAAAATTCAAAACTTTACATGACAATGCTCTGCGCTCGCCACCCTGACATATTTGTGACATATTGCCCTCTAATTTTGCGGGAAACATTGCCCTTCAAACCGAAACACAGTAATGTTTGCTCACCATTGCTTCACAGTTTCAATTAAGTGCCAATGGTGTGATACTACTCCAGGCAGACTGCAAAAGTCATACCATTATAATTTTTCAACTCTTTGCAATAATTGACATAACACTCAGAATTTTCTGGATAAAAACAATTTGTGGAAATCTCTGGCAAATAATCGTGTGGAAATTTTTGGATAAAAAGCAGTGAACATTCAGTCCATGCCTTTGCAGCCTGATATCTTATACCTGTTATTCGTAGCACAACTTATTTCATAGTGGTCCACTCCATCTGTTCTGATTTCTCAAGTAGGAATGGGCTTCCATAGGACCACTACATTTTTTACTTCAAGGTCTCTGTGTACTTGTTGATCCTTGAGGGCTGTCCTCATTTGTTTTCTTCACCTACATTTTATAGTTGCATAATGTGTGTCAGTTCTGATCTGGAGCCCAAACTGCCTTGTGGTTTCCTCGTTGCTTATTGACGTATTTGTAAAAACTCCAAAGTTGATAATCTGCATATTTGTTATATAATAAGGTATAATAATGTCTTGCACTTTCATTGTAAATAAATAATATTAAGCAGGTAACAGGTTGGTTACGGGTGCAACAGCAGTGTGTGATTTCTATCCCACCAGCTGGTCATAAACTACAATTGCCACCAAGTTAAATTTTTCGCAATTTCTTCTGTGCAATAATAGAAGAAAACATGGTCTTTATTCACAGGGAAAATTTAATGCCTTCCACAACGGCTTAATTGTAAAGATAAAATTGTCGGCTATTATAGCAGCATGATTGGTCTGGCACCTTGGGCATTAGAAAATTCTTTTGAAAATCAAAAGATATAATTTTTTGATAATAAAAACTTGGTGTAGAATCTCTGAATGTATAAAAAAAAATTTTTGCTTTCACAGATTGTCTCTCATCACTGTAATAAAACTTTTTGTTGGTTGTTGTTTGTTGTTTGTTGGTACTTTTCTAATACAGATTCTTACTTATACAGATTTTCTAAAATGAAAATCTGTATAAGTAAGAAAGGTTAATTTTTAGGGTTCCCTACAACAAATGGAAAAGGGAACTAAACCTTATAGGATTATTTTTTGTCCATCTGTATGTCTGTATGTGAAGACCCTTTTTTACAGGAACAGAAAAGGTATAAATCAACTCAAAACAGTAAAGGTTGAAATTTATATCAAATACTCAGGTCTATGCTTTGTACAACTGTGAAAAAATCTAACTTGTTAGTCAACGAAACCAAAAGTTATGACCATAAGGAATCAAAACCTACCAGGTACTTCCTGATGACCTGTATCATAAAATTTTGTAGCCTGGAATCATGAAGTTTGAAGCAATACGATTGCTTGCACGAGAGCACCAAATGCACAAGTATTAGATAATCCAGATCTTGTAATGTTTCCGTTGGGGAGAAAATCTATTTATTTTTGACGCTTCTTGGGTTTAATTTTTATATTTTAATAGGACTTTTTCATTTTCAGCTTTGTTACGCCAATTCTCTTGTAGTGTAGGGACTTTTCTGAATACCGATTCCTTATGAAAACTTCCGTCTTCAATCTCTATTTCTTTACTTTTCTTTTATTTCTGAAACTTTATCAACATGTTCAGTGTTTTTGAATAGCACAGGGTAAACACATTGTGGAGATTTAATCTCTCCTGATAAGAACTAGTATGCAGAGTAATTAAATCATCTACTCTTGTCATTCCGTATCTGTTCTGTAATAGTATTTTTTATATAGTTTTAAAGTAGCTTTCAATATTACTTCTACTGGCGTCATTTACAGATTTTTTGTAAAATGGCAGCATTACGTTTGTCCACAGAGGTAACTTGGGCAGCAGTTTTCTAAAACTGTCTAAAAATGCAGGTAAATAATAAATGTTGTCATACATCGTGTCATCAATCAATTCATTTGTAATTTTTTCTCCAGCGACAATATTATCATACCAACTTATTAGGTTGTCTCCAAAATCTTCGTCTATCAAAGCACTAGCTGTACCATTATTTAGGAAATCAATATTATTATTTTCGCAATTATTTATGTCTTCTGTACATGGTTTTTCATGTTTAAGTTTTCCGTTTGCAAGTTCGCATCGACTTATAGTACCATCATCTAAATTTCGATCATATTTATGTAACGCTACAATTGCTAATTGGTTGATAATTTCTTTCGTTTTTGTGTAACAGCTAACGTAAGCTGTTTAACATAAAATGCTTTTACTCGCTTATCTACAAATTTAAAACAATCAAGAGCATACAATACGAACGAAACATTCCGGCAGAGTTTTTCGTTTGGGGCTAAAATTTTAAAGCAACAATTAATGTAGTCTTTTGTTGATATCCAACTTCGCAGCCATTGAGAAATTGTTTCTAGCGTTTTGCTGCCTGAAATCATTTGCGTTATAGGAACTGAAGTATTTTTGTTTTGAGCATGACTACATACCAAAATAAGTGTTGACCAAAATAAGTGTTTATATTCGTATGACTTGTTAGGATCATTAGGTGGATATAGTTTTTTGAATATTGACCCCATTGCATAGCTATTGCAATTTTTTTATAAAAGTTTTGCATCAATTCTGTCCAGTAGTGAACAAAGAAAGGTACAATCGATACTGATTTTATGACATTGTTGAAAGGATTTGTAAAGGACATTATCCACAAAGCTATAATAACGATTTTGTGGAGGTATCTTTTCTTTCGCATATTCTGAAAAAAATTGAAGTGGGTATAAATGGAGGTTCTTGTATATCTCCGTTTTCCATATGTTTGTCTAGCATCTTGTTTCGTAAAACAATTGGGCATTGGTTATCTAGTTCTTTAGTCAAAATCTGTTTTCGAAAACCAGTCAATTTATTCTTTGAATTGTGCATCATTTTTTCATCAATATTTACAAATCTACATTCAATTTTACCGAAGAACCGTATTTTTGTGTCTTTACAGCAACTTTTCAATGACAGTCTTTACAAGTGCCGGAATATTTAATATGATAATTGTCTCTTACACTGTTATGTTTGAAGTTCCATACACACCTCTTACTAGTCCTATTCCATATCCATTCAGTAAAAAAATAAGTCCATTTAGGTTTAGGCAGTATTTTTCTCGTATGATAATTAGAATTGGGTTTTGCAGGATCATTTCGTTTTTAATATGCTAATTCTGGTTTAATGTTTTCGCGACAATTCAAATTTACATGACACGATTCATGGAAAGTAAATTCTTTCAGCGTCTGCTTATTCAGCAATAATGAGTTATACCTTTGAGAGCTTAAATAACATATTCTTTTTCTCTGCGTATCAAACTTCTGATCGCCTCCACGAACTTCGAAAACTCGAAACTATCCAGTTTCATGAAACTTTTCAGTAAGGTATTTTCACTTTCATGGACAACCAAACAAAAAATTGGTGCATTGGTTTCGGCAGACTCTCCTTTTCTTAATAACTTATTTATTAATTAATTATAGTTCATTAAATTATTATTTATAGTTTCTTAATTTTTTCCTTTAAAACTTGACTTTCTTTGAGTTTGTTTTATTGAACACAGATTTAAAAGAATGATATCTAGTACACGTAGTGTAGAGTTCTTTTAAAAACTCCTATGTAGTTTGTGTAAGTCACTGGAACTCGTATTGGAAAGCTCATCGGTGAATATCGTATTATTTTTTTTCTGCGCTATTGAAAAACGCGTATGTATTTAAATAAGTAATATTATATAATTTCCGGAAAGACCACGTCGTTTACAATTTTTTTTAAGTTTAGTGCTATATTGACATGTTAAGTTTCACCTACGTTTTATGAGAACATCGGTATACAAAATCTATTAGGATTCAAATATTATAGTTCATGTTCTCCCATCTGTTTGCAAAAATTCAGACAAATCTGTAAAACGGTTTGTTCACGCGAAAGCGTGACGTCACCTCACCCACAGTGCGTCCCCCGCTACCCGCCGGTAAGGGGAAACGTCAAACGCGGCGGCTCTCGCACGCCACCACTGAGCGACACGCCTTCTGCTCGCGCGCACGCAACACTAAGTGAAATCCGCTCTGCACCGCCGCCATTTTGCCACGAGTCGGAAACGCCCCCAATAATTTTACCGACGACACATACGCGTACGCGAGTGCACAAATAAAAGGGACACTGACAATACAAACCCAAGTGAACAAGTGAACAATCGCCTTCAGCTCATATCAGCACGCCGTCGACAGCAGGACGCCTCCACGAGGACCCACGGTCACCAGCTCTCACCCGTTCCAGAGTCTCCCGACATACCCCACGGAACCCAGGTACCATTAATTCTTCCCTACCTATCGTATGGTGGCATATTGCCTCACCATATTTTCCTTCGAGCCGGATAATATCAGTGGGTGCTGAGCGTCGTAACGCAGAGCAGACTGGGTGAGTCGACCACTCACTTTCAGTAAGTCGTTCTCTAAGAATGGTGACAGGCGTTGTACACGTATCGTACATTCTTTGTTGTGTTTTAAGCGATGTATGTCTTCAGCAAAGCAATTGTGTTGTACTGAGCGCACCCAATGTAAAAGGGCTTCCTTTCGTTCGCTAACCGTAATGGGCCCAGCGACACGCGCAGAGCGGCTCTGTCTGCAATTGTGTATGAATCGTTTTATACACGCCGTTACACCTATCAGTTTATCTAGTGAGCTGAATCGTGTGAGCAGAGTCTCGTCGAGGTCAGGTACCGCTATGTGGGCGACGGCCTTCTTTGGCTTGAGGCCTGGTAGGGCGTGATGGCCCAACGCGGGCGGTAGGGCTGGCCATGTTTGTGGCGGGTCCTTGAGCCAGGACGGTGACCACCACATGTCATGCTTCAAGAGATCTTGAGCTGACATGCCCCTGCTGGCACAGTCAGCAGGATTTAGGGCGGAGGGTACATGTCTCCACGTGAGATTGCATGTATTTGCCTTGATTGAGGAGACTCTGTTGGCTTCAAATGTCTGAAGCGATTGTACAGGCGTGTTCAGCCAGGCCAGTACTATGGTACTGTCTGACCAACATATGTGCTGACGAACGGTGATGTGAGCTGATAACTGGGCCGAGACATGGGCCATGAGCTTAGCCAACAAGTGGGCGGCTGAGAGCTCCAGTTTAGGAATGGTTTGGCGGTTTTTAATAGGAGCTACCTTTGATTTGGACATGAGCAAGTGCACATGTACCTGTCCATCAGGTGTAGTTTCGTGGAGGTAAATAACCGCGGCGTAGCCGAGTTCTGAAGCATCCGCATATCCCTGAAGGGTGTGTGTGGATGCCTTGTTTGAGCAGACGTTTCTTGGAAACCTGAGCGCTGAGAGGCGTGGTAGGTCACGATAGATATTCTGACACTCAAGAGCGACATCACTGGGTACTCGTTCGTCCCAACCGAGTTTTAAGGTCCACAACCTTTGAATCAAGGTTTTAGCGCGGAAGATGACGGGGCTGATCCAACCGCATGGGTCGTACAGACGCGCTATGTTGCTGAGTATTGACCTCTTGGTGAATCCATCTACCGTAGGTACTGAGACACTGTAGGTAAATTCGTCAGTTTGTGGTATCCATTGTATGCCAAGGACTTTGATGGAGTTATCGTCTGGGCTAACGTCAAAATCTTTCGACATCTCGCACTGGTCATCTGGGAACCTTTCTAAGAGCTGGCGTGAGTTGGATGTCCACTTACGCAGTTGGAAACCCCCCAGTGCGAGTAGGCTAATCAACTCGGTTTGTAAGTTAATGGCTTCACCGACAGTATCATGTCCGGTGAGCACGTCGTCAACAAATATTGACCTAGAGAGCACCTGAGCGGCTCTGGGATAGCGTTGCCCTTCATCCGCGATCAACTGCTGGATGGTGCGGTTCGCTAAGAATGGGCTGGAGCGTAATCCGTAAGTCACGGTGGACAATGCATATGTTAATAAGGGCTGATCTGGCGATGAACGCCAGAGAATGAGCTGAAACCGTCTGTGGTCGGGCTGAATCATAATGTTTCTGAACATCTGTTGTATGTCTGTGCTGAAAACGACCTTGTGTGTTCGGAAGTTTAAAATGATATCCGTGATATCTCGCTGCAGGGCCGGTCCCGTATGTAAGGTGTCGTTGAGACTAGTGCCATTTGCGCTTTTACAACTAGCGTCAAAGACTGTACGTAGCTTGTCTGAATTGGCCTTGAAAATGCCATGGTGCGGTATGTAGCAGTGGGGCTG
Source organism: Selenia dentaria (assembly GCA_917880725.1). Lineage (NCBI taxonomy): Eukaryota > Metazoa > Arthropoda > Insecta > Lepidoptera > Geometridae > Selenia > Selenia dentaria. The sequence goes on along the minus strand of OU862885.1, from coordinate 29,607,275 downwards.
ATCGCGGAACGTGTTTGGATGGCAGGGGTTCATGTGACCTTTATCTAGGTACTCCTGCATAAACGCTACATATTTTGAGCGGAGTTCGGGGTTTCGTTGGAGTTTCTTTTCGAGGTTGAGAAACCGCCGGAGTGCTATAGCGTGCGTAGCCCCTAGTTCGGGGGCATCCGTAACAAATGGTAGCGCTTGAGAAACCGCCGGATTTCCACCACTCGGCTGGGCCGAGACGCCGCTTTTCAATAACCTGCAGCCTCTGTGCTATACGCAGGTTTCGAACCTGCACCCAATAACCTCCGCGTCTATACCAGCGCGCTTATCGCCATCAGCTCAGCAGGTATCGAACCTGCAGCCACAGTGCTATACGCAGGATTCGAACCTGCACCCCCTCAGCTCCGCGCCTATACCAGCGCGCTTATCCCCATCAGCTCAGCAGGTATCGAACCTGCAGCCTCTGTGCTGTACGCAGGTTTCGAACCTGCACCCAATCAGCTCCGCGCCTATACCCGCGCGCTTCTCGTCATCTGCTCAGCAGGTATCGAACCTGCAGCCTCAGTGCTATGCGCAGGATTCGAACCTGCAACCTCTCAGCTCCGCGCCTATACCCGCGCGCTTCTCGTCATCTGCTCAGCAGGATTCGAACCTGCAACCTATCGGCTCCGCGACTATACCCGCGCGCTTCTCGTCCCCACTTCAGCAGGTTTCGAACCCACAACCTCCGCGCTATGCGCAGGGTTCGAACCCACGACCGTTCAGCTCCGCGCCAAGACCCAAACAGGTATCGAACCCGCAACCTCACTATGGTGACAACCATTGCTACCCATGTAGTAATGTAAAGGGTCACAAGCCTCGGGTATGTACACGACACTACGCACTACCAGTGCGCTTATTGCCGGTACAACAGCGCGAGGTACCACGGCGCCGTCCCTCACCTGATACGGGCCAGATGGTGTACTCCCGTCGTACTCCACCGCGCACTACCTCGCGTCCTTCACCGCCGCCTAGGCAATGACTAGGACGGCACATCCAACAAATACCGACTCAGCCCACAAAGAATCAGCACACACACACAACACGACGACAAACTGTCATCGCAAACACCTTAAGTCAGTTAGGTGCTGACATTCTGCACTCACCCTTGCGCCAGCAATTCTGGACGTTATCAGTATACAAATGTATACAATGTTTACGTTTCCGCGTCCAAACTAAGGCTCCGTACATGGCCGACTCACCCGCCGACCGCGTAAACGTTCAGCCCGTATTTAGCAAAGTCACGACGGACTTTACTGGACCATTTTTGATAAAATCCAGTATACTGAGAAACGCCAAGCTATTAAAGGGCTACTTCTGTGTTATAACATGTCTAGCCACGAAGGCGGTCCATCTCGAACCGGTATCTGAGTTATCCACGGAAGCGTTCCTTGCGGCATTACAGCGTTTTGTTTCTAGGCGCGGTGTACCGACGTTAATTAGGTCTGATTGCGGTACAAATTATGTAGGCGCTAGGAATGAACTTAGGGAAATACAGGCCTTTCTTGCAACCAATAATGACAGTATCGCACATACGCTTTCTAAACAGCACATAACATGGTGGCTAAATCCACCAAAGGCACCCTGGTTCGGTGCACTTCATGAAACAGCGGTAAAGTCAGCTAAACAATTACTGTACCGTGTGGTCGGCGAACAACGCCTCACATTTGAAGAGTTTTCAACTCTATTAGCACGCATTGAAGCCGTGCTCAATTCACGCCCTCTCAGCCCACTCTCTTCTGACCCTGCGGATCTTGATGCTCTCACCGCAGGTCATTTCCTTATTGGCCGTCCGCTCACAGCCTTACCTGAATATTCGGTAGAAGGCCGAGCCATTTCTGCACTAAAAAGGTTCAAGCTCGTCCAATCCTTATCCCAACACTTTTGGCGATCCTGGTCCAAGTCCTACCTGCACACCCTCCAAACCCGCTCCAAATGGACTTCCCGATCCAGCCCACCTCAAGTCGGGGAACTGGTACTGATAGTGGACGACCAGGTGCCGCCTCTACACTGGCGCATGGGCCGCATCACCAAGACGCTCCCGGGGAGGGATGGCGTCACCCGAGTGGTGGAACTCAAGACGACTTTGGGCATACTGACGCGACCTGTCCTCAAGATCGCCCGCCTGCCTATCGATTGAGCACCACACCACACCTTTGCCGCGTGGGGAATATGTTCACGCGAAAGCGTGACGTCACCTCACCCACAGTGCGTCCCCCGCTACCCGCCGGTAAGGGGAAACGTCAAACGCGGCGGCTCTCGCACGCCACCACTGAGCGACACGCCTTCTGCTCGCGCGCACGCAACACTAAGTGAAATCCGCTCTGCACCGCCGCCATTTTGCCACGAGTCGGAAACGCCCCCAATAATTTTACCGACGACACATACGCGTACGCGAGTGCACAAATAAAAGGGACACTGACAATACAAACCCAAGTGAACAAGTGAACAATCGCCTTCAGCTCATATCAGCACGCCGTCGACAGCAGGACGCCTCCACGAGGACCCACGGTCACCAGCTCTCACCCGTTCCAGAGTCTCCCGACATACCCCACGGAACCCAGGTACCATTAATTCTTCCCTACCTATCGTATGGTGGCATATTGCCTCACCACGGTTTGCGTTACTAAATAACGAAGATTGAAATTTTGCATTTACTAAATTAGTGCATATACCATTGATTTCCTAATAGAAAAGTTTTCGCATGCTTAATTAAAAATTATTTTAATAATTCTCATCATAAATTAATGTGCCAATAAGTTGTGTTTCGACCAACCTATGGTAAATAAAAAAGTACCTACCTCAAGCGTTTTGAAATATTTGCTTTCCATTTTGTGGGATTTCGTGCAAACTGGCTATTTAAACGTGTGAGGTGCACACCCAGGTTCAGTCTGTTTGTATTTAACTAGTTTTTTAACGTAATTCTTAACGGTTTGTGAATTTAACTCAGTTGTGTGAACATCAGAATCTTCCTTAGCGTTTTGTCCATTTAATTTAGTTATGTCTTGGTTACTTTCAAATGCATCAACTTTAAACCTGTATATGAGTAAACATTATATCTCACTTTAAGTAGACGACATGGAGACTGATGGTGTATTCAATTCTGAATTTATGATCTCTTACGAAACTTGTGGGATAAAAAAATACTCGATTACAAATTGTGTACATTTGATACCTTCACACCTTGATGGCAACATATTTTCAATCTTAGAAATTTATTATTATATGATATAATACGAGTCGACTTCTTCGAGTTTTGGCGTATTGTGCCACACTCTGATGATACTCTCTGTTTTAGTTTGAAAGTTCTCGTGAGTTTGACACATACATTATCAAATATTAAAACCGACTTTACTCACGTAATTAGCCGACGTTATCGACCTAGGTTTCGGGCATGTCCGATGCTCATCCTCAGGGAGTTTACGCTGAAAGATCGCGGCGACCACTGCGCAGGGTTGCCAACCCTGAAAAAAAATCCCTCGTACATATGCAGCTAAAAATCTCGTATTTTGACTTTCAAACCTCGTACATTTATTATGCATCGAAAACGTGCTAAAACCAAAATTAAAGCATATTGAACTATTGGATTTAGGACGTTTTACTCAATAAAATAAACTATTGCAAGTTTCCTACTAAATAAAACATCACTTTGTGTTGTATGTCAAAAAATCTTTATTAATTCTCAAGTAAAATCACACAATTACATCTGCTCTCCAAATATGATGTCAGGAACATCCTCATTGTCATCGTTTTTTCTGCCGTATATTTTGTCTGTTGTCATGCGGCTATACATTTCTTTAGTGGGTTCAAAATTGACGCAGTTTCCAGTGCGAGTTGAACCTTTTGCGCTCTCTGCAGCAAGAAGTGTGCCGTTCACCGTTTCCACAGTTAGCCGGTTTCTTATCTCTGTCTTTATTAAATTGACTTTACTAAAAACCCGCTCGCAGTCAGCATTCGCATGGGGTAGGGACAGTGTAGATAGGGCAAAATGAGCCAGCTCGGAAAAGTCTTCAGTTTTCAGTAATTGAGCCCAAAACTTATCTGGCTCACTGATTTCATTCAACCCTTTAGGATGACGAGCTTGTGCATTGGGCAAACTCCTCCATTGATTGTCGATTATTTGTTTCTTTGCGTAATCAGCTGGTGCGATTATACGGGGGACCACCTCCATAAGAGGCATAAGTGTAGGGAAATGGCTCCTAAAATCGTGGGAGAGCGCTGATGCAGGTTCAAAAACTTTTAGCTTTGACAAGACTGGATCTTCCATATTATATCGTTTTTTAATTTCGGTAGCTGCAACTTTGTAGAAATTTTTGCAGCATGAGAAGAACTGTGCTATATCTGCAGGCTGTCTGATCACATCTGGATGTTTCAAGAGCTCATACACTTTGACGCCAAGATACATTGCAGCGTCATGGAGCTGATGACGCTGACTTTCAGTGTTTATTTCACCAAGATTTGGCCTCATAACATATTCGCGTTGTAAATAACGCAATAGGATTTCCTGGTAAAGTGAACGAATTTTCTCATGCAGATTGTGAACAACTACTTTCTCACTTTGAAATTCCAGATTGAATTTATTGAATAAAGGGAGTGACCATTCAAGGAAACAGAAATAAAGTTTGTAGAACGGGTTGTTTAGTTTTTCGAGAATAAATACTGCTCGATTTCTTACATCGGCTCTTGCTCTATGTGCACGGTTTGTCGTAAAATCGATGAAAAAAAGACGTAGGGCCTCCCATTGCTCTAATATCCTTTCAACCACTGATAATAAGGAAAGCCATCTTGTCTGTGATGGTTTCAGTATTTTGTGAGGCTCCACTGCAACAAACGACTGGAAGTTACGAAAATCAAATAGCCGTTTATCACTATGTTTAAAAAAGTTGTAGATATCTCTAGCCAGTTGTTCTACACCTTCAGGCAACTGTTTACAGGCTTCACTGGCACACAAATGGGCCGAGTGACAAACGCACTTCGTGATTATGATTCCTGCAAAATCACGTATGAACCTTGTTTTTACGTCGTGAGTCGTTATCACCCATCATGACGTTACACCCATCTGATCCAAATCCTATTACATTTGTCAATGGAACATTACGGTTAGTCAACGAATCGATAAGAGCTCTATATAAATTTTCGGCATTCGCAGTAGGAATATCATCAGCATCAGGTGTTTCTTTAAAAACTTTGTAAAGCTCCCAAAATGCGCTACATATCTTTTGAGCTTCTTGATCAAAATAGCGTACCACAACGCAAGCAGTTTTGACTGTCGAAACATCGGTCGTCTCGTCCGTCATCACCGAAAACTGATTATTTTGTAATTTTTGGGCTAAATCTGCTTTATGACCTTCTCCAAGAACGTTCTTTACCACACCTGTAATTTTGGTTCTTTTAAGTTCAATTTCCTTGATTAATTTAGAATCCGTCACGACTTCTTTTAATAAGTCAGTCAAATGGTCAGCAACCGAAAATGCTATGTTGTGCTCCGCAAAAAAAGCAGCAAGTTTAATTTCTGCACGAGCTTTTTGTTTATTTTGTGGAGTCAGACCTCTCTGGAATCCAAGCGATGTTAATGTCTGTGTTTTTCCACTGGATCCAGGTTTGTTGCTCAGGTGTTTCTTGGTAGAGGCATGAGTTTTTAAATTGGATAGTTCAGCTACCATTGACGTCCCTGGGCAATATGCACATTTAGCTTTTGTTATATCATTGGTGTCTGGCAAAAGCCAGTCTTTAAATGTCGGATCCTTTAACCATTGCTGTCTAAAATTTTGTACACGATGCTGCGATACTGTGTTACCTTCCTTTTTTCTTGTCCATCCACCTTTTTTGGGTAATTTTCTAGGCGGAGTCAAAGTAGGCGAACGGTCACTGTTTTCGTCGTTATCACTCATAACGATAGTTCTATTACGCCACTAAACACGAACGAAACAACGAAAAGACCTTCTCTCTTAAAAATCTTCTATTTTACAAAAACTTCAATTAGCTACACGTACTAACGTAGTACAGTTCGGACGTTTTGGAATGAAATTTCTAAACAGAGACATGAGTAATGCGATGAACGAAATGTTTTATTAGTCAGGGATTTCCCGGTTAACGAGATAGCTACCATAGACAATCATCGCGTAAATGTGGCAATGGAATTTTTGGCGTAAGAAGTTCCTACAAGTTCTGGTAGATGACACTAGTTAGTTTTAACTATGTTCGTATGGCCATATTATCAAAATCTCGTACATAATTGTACGAGGTTGATAGTGACCTCGTACGGAATACCACAAATCTCGTATTTGTACGAGGAACCTCGTACGGTTGGCAACGCTGCCACTGCGGGCTGCAGCGCGCTCGGCCCGGCGCGAGAGCCGCGGTGCGTGCGCGGGCGCGGTATGTGGTGAGAGAATGCGCTCGGTACTGGTAGTGCGCCACGTCATCTCCCGTATGCACGGAGATTGCCCGAGTGTTGGTGGTATATCTTCTTCGTCAGTGTGATCTGTGTCATCGCCGAATGTGTCGTAGCAATTGCTGCTGACTGTGTCACACTCTAGACTCCCTAGCACCTTCAGAGTTGAGGTAGCATTAAGAATAGGTGTCCAGGCTGGCGGAAGAGCCCATCCACGATCTCGAACCTCTCGCTTGAACCTACGAGCTTTATCGTTATGGAAAATATCAATGCTACTAAACATTTTATTATATTTTCTGAGCATCCGACTAACAAGCGAGTTTTGGGCATAATTAGTAGAAGAGTGGGAGATTAATAGTGGTAGTATTAATGACAAAATTATGTATCACAGATAATCAAGTTATTTACATGTATTATTATTACAGTTAATGCTCCTATAGCAGTTTTTGAAAATTCTAATCAGTTCTGTAAAAAAAACCTCGGCTTATCACAAAATCATCACTTTTGAATGATTTTAAAAAGCAAACATTTAAAAAGTCTCAGCTACATAACTAAAGATTGTCAACTCCGTAACATTTCAAGAAAATGCCCGACTCCTTGTATTAAATCAATTTGCGAATCTTGTATAAATTCGTCTCCTTGCTTTGATTTTTCGTTTCTCTTTTTAGTTGATTTCTCATTATTATGTGCTTGACGAAACTAAACTGTGTAAAAATAAGCAGCTGCTTGAATGCAGTAAATACATCTAATTGGGCGCTTTTTCTCCAACAGCACTGTTTAACTTGTGAATTCTTCTGCAAAGTTTGTTGTTTTTTGTTTTTCTCCAAATACACATCACATCGGCATAAATGTTATATAGAGTATACTTCATGTTTTAAAATTCCAATCGCAACTACAATTCTTTTAATGGGCGTGGGAACGAAAGTAAATGTTTTAATTATCTTTAAGAACTCAGCGTTTAATCCAATATGCTGATTCGAATCTTCAGTGAATCTTGGGATTGTTGGGTACTGCGCTAATTTTCGCTTCAAATAGAGCTAGATAAGCTCGATATTGCGAATAGATATTTGGAATACGTATATTATCGGAATACTGTGTAGCAACATAAGTTAGATGAGTAGTTCCAAATCCGATTCCACGGCTGGTTGCTGATAGCATGTTAGTCTGTAAAGTTTGCAATTCAGCAAGTTTGCTGAATTCATCTTCCACACCTGCGAACAACTCGGCTTTTATCTTCTCACGGTTGACCTCGGTAGTCTCAAAACTCTTCTTTTCTCTACAATTTTCCATCCTTTGACCTGAGCGTTTCTGATGCGCTCTGCTTCCAGGTCGTCCTACGCTTCTGTTTCGAGTTTGCTGTACATATTTGAAAAATTTTGATCATTATATTCTTCCCTATTATTTTGAGGATAACGATAGTTTCCTCTTCCCCTTGAAAAGCCACGCTGGCCGAAGCCGTTATTATTGTTATTAAAATTTCTTGACATTTTAAGTGATCTAGAGGGCGAGATATCTCAAACCTACAAATCGTAATGTCTCCTTTAACCATTGCCCCTCAATATATGTTTTGAATTTTATGACATTATCTTGTTAGGATCTTCGCTGTCATGGCGTGTAATATAGGCCCAACCGTTCAATATCTCTGTCTGTGGTAATAAAGGCAGAAGTGCCGCTATGCGGTGGTTTACATTTTTTGCATTAATGAGTTTGAGTTACAATTACACCTTTATCCCAAATCGCCTTGTTATAGTGATAATAACGCCCCTTTAATACAACGGACGGGAAAATTTTTGTAACGGCTTTCATGGATGCTCATTTGAAATCCATCTTAAAGTTGATCGGATTTCAATCTGGAATTTGTGCCTTTATTAGTAAATAATATTTCATACGGTTCTGTCCTCCGGTTACTCACGAGAATGAGAGCATTCTGAATGAGAATGCTCTCATTCTCATGAATAATCGGAAGACAGAATCGTAACATCATATTGATGTGATTTTGCGTACTTCCGACATCCCCGTGTGAATCGTATAAAGCTGGTCGAAGGGAGAACAATTTTTAAATGTACCGTCTGCATAGAAATCTAAGTTTGCATAAGACCATACTATATATAGTCTATATATAGACATAGACCTTATTATAAGATTGTGAAGGAATGTATTGTGATAAATGTTCATAAATTTATTAGTAATTAAAAATTGAATAAAATAATAATAATAACTATCTAATCTATAAGCCCCATGGTGGGGGGAAAAGTGGCCAAAACGCTGGCGGCATTGCCACGCTGGATGGCAATGCTAAGTTTTTGCCCAAAATAGGCGCCAGCATTTCGGCCTCAAACAAACGTTTCGCCAGATCCCTAAACAAGTTGAGAGCGGACGGCCCCCATGGGCCTAAAGTTTCGACCCCAAACGGCATAAACATGTACATTCTGTCTAAATACACATATTTATGACGTTTGAGGTCTTCCGCTTTAGACGCGGCAGCGCCAGCCCGATCAATCGTCCCAGGGAGATAGACGGCGCCAGTGTGTCCACACATGTAGCATCCCAAACCAGGGGCTGTCCCATCTTCCACGGGACGATAGTCATCCCATCTGGTCTCTTGCCGTCATCCCGCATCAATCCGTTCGGTTCCAAAACTGACGGGACTCCAGCACTGACAAATGCCCGACGGATGATATCATTCAAGCTGGCGTGCCGCGGTATGCGCCCCGCGCTCTTTACGCATGAGAGTGCGTGGTGGCCGAACCGATCCACCATTTCACCGCAGACACAACGGTGAGGGACCTGGCAAGGGGCACCTACTCGTAGGGATACGGCTATTCGGAAAGTATTGTTGTCCAAAAGATTTCCAACATTTTTAGACGGCAAAGCATGTAGCCAAAGCCCCGACTCCCATCGAGTAACAGCTAACAGGCGAGCACGCTCTGCGGAAGAACTAGTTGAATTGATCAGGTTTTCAAGTTCTAACTCACAGAGTGGCCCGTCCCACTGCCTCTGAGAAGCAGGAGCTTTAGGCAGGGACTGACTTGGACAAGCTATTTTCCAGTTTTCTAAAGCCTCAGTCATATAACTAATTTGAATAGAAGGCGATAAAATTGCCTTTACTAACTTTTGAGTACTGAAAATTGATGAAAGGAATGCGGGTAATGCTACACTAGAAATTTTGCGAATACCGAGACCTCCACACCTAACAGGTAGTGAGGCCTGGCGCCAAGTGCGATCGTCAAAATGTGTGTTAAGTATGGTAGTGAGCGTATCCCTCTGGATGTTGTCAAGTTTTTGTAAAAGTAAAGGATGATTCCAAAACTGACAACATCTAAGAGAATACATAAATTTAGGGACAAAAAGGCAATATCGAATAATAAAATAGGCCATGTGACAATTTATTTTTAGTAGGCGGTCCGAAACTGAGTTAAAGTTTTGAATTTTGTCATCAACAAAATCTTCAATTGACTCGTCTAGGATTGGAGACCCTAAGAGGCGAAGTGATCGATTATCTAATATTTTGATATTGGGAGCAATTCGTTCAAAAATGTTTACTATCTTATTTCTTAGTAGTGTTGTAGAATTTGGAATGAAAAGTTCGCATTTTGAAAAGTTGAGAGCAAGACCTATTGAACTAAATTCTGAAATTAAATTTTGTAGGTCTTTAAGAACAGTGTCAACATCTCCTCCTAGGGACCCATCATCCAGGTACCAGACATTAAATTTCGATTCTAATTTTTTGATGATAGGGTGGATTGCTAGGCTAAAAATAGCTGGTCCAAGTGGATCACCTTGTTGGCATCCTACTTCTGAAGATAACAAATTGTTTTTGTATATTAACCCGGCGTCAATGACGTGAAAATAATTACGCGGTCAATGACGCCGGGTAACTGTGACCCGAATTTTATCGATGGGTTGTACCAAAACTGAAAGGGTTATCTTGATTTTGAAAATTATTTATTATTTATGGGTTCTTTGCTCATAAAAATGTATATAAATAATATCAGTATATTTTATAAATCAACTTTTTATTATTTTACTCAGAAGCACATGCAAAATCAACTATGAAAACATAACTATAGACTTTCTTTAATTTTTGGTAATGTAACCTTAAAATATATATATAAATATTCATCTTACATACTAAAAGGGAGATCACAGGAACTTTTAATAATAATTATATTAACTAACAGTCTTCGAACTCCTCATTCTGGGACATGGAAGTGCTGCAATTAGTACAATATGAAATCACATGATCCGGACAGATGTAGATCTGGCATGATGCACAGGTGTGTGATGTTTTCTTGTCCTTTTTAGACGGACATACCTGACATCTCCTGCGAGTTCCTGGAACCTTTTCAGGAGGTTCATCGATAGGTTCACCTGTCAAATCTGCAATTCTTTTACGTAATTGCCTAGGTAAATTCATACGTGTCTTGCGGAATCGTAAGTGATCTTGAATCAATGCAAGCCCAAGGTTTTTTAGGAACTGTCGCCGTTTTGTGCGAGTATCATTATTGTTAGCTCGATATATTACATTTGCATTTATGCCCGATATATTTAGCATTGCAAAAAAAGTCGTCAGAGACCATCGTTTTGAGTTTCTGCTCACGTTGTAAGTAACGCAGAGTTCGTCCGCTACATCCACCCCACTCTTGGTAGAATTATAATAAGTTATAATTTCCGGTTTTCTGTGATCTCCAGTTGACTCGTCAATTTTATCATCGTGGTGCAAACTTGATATCACGAGAACGACTTTGTTTTTCTTCTTGTTCGGAATGTAAGACACCATAGTTATATCTCTTTGATGTCCAAACATTGAGGAACTTGGTTGTTTTCCCTTCGTTATTATAAATTTAGGTGGAATTTGGGTTTTGTTTTTGCGTAAAGTACCCACTGAAGTCAGCTTATGTTCTTGCAGAAGATGAGATACCAATTCGTAGCTTGTGAACCAGTTATCAAAGGTAACATTTCGTTGAGTTTTGGAGATTGGTAACACAAGGCGATTGACTACATCAAACGGTTTGTTGCTAGCTGAGTAAGGTCCAACCGGCTGCTTACCAGGGTATATTTCCAAATTCTTTACGTAGAATACCTTTGAATCAACCAGGGCAAATATTTTTATACCATATTTTGCTGGCTTTGACGGTATATATTGTCGAAACTTGCACCGACCTCTGAAGGCTACTAACATTTCGTCAATAGTACAGTTTTCTCCTGGCGAATACATACTTTGACACTGTTCAATAAAGGCTTCAAAAATATCGCGTATTGGTGCTAAATTATCAACTTCCTTTCTTTGAGCACGTGTAGACTTATCATCAAAGCGTAGGCAACTTTGTATGAAATAGAATCGCTGCATTGACATAGTGAGCCTAAAAACTTCCACACCTGTACAGTCTTTTTGCCACAAATCACTCAAATTTTGTCTGTTTGAACGAAAAAATCCAGCAATATACAAAAGTCCAATAAATGCCTTCAATTCACTCATTTCGATATCACCCATATATCTATTTTTACTTATATCTGCACAAAACACTCTCCTTTCTTGTATATGTGAATTCGTATGCATTTGAATTTTACACAACATATCATGGGTTATGAATAAATTCCAGCATTCTGTTTCACTTTTAGCACCTTGAGCCACAAGTCTTACACCAGGTAATTCAGATACTATGTTTTCTGATCTTGTACGTACATTTTGTCGTGCTGGTTCTTTCTGCCACAGCGTCCCGTCTTTTCCTTTGTAAATATTTCGATGTAGTTGATTTTGTATAGTTGCAAGATCAGTATTATCTTCTGATGAATCCGAGTCTGTACCCGTAGCGCTTGCACTTTGTTCAGTATCACTATTCTCACTGCGTTCAGATATATGATCTACAATGTCGACATACGAAGCGTCACTTTCTTCTCCTTGTTCAGATTCCGGCTCCTCTAACAACGCCAAAATTCTCTCCGGATGGTTGCTCAAGTTAGCCATTTCACGAAAAAACTAAAAAAGAACAAAATATATTAACAAAAACAACAAACAAAAGGAAAAAAGGTTAGTCACAAAAACACTACGCCGTCGATGACGCTGGGTCATATTTACCCGTTGTAACTTGAAGCACGTGTATCTCCTTCCGCAAGAGTTGTCGCACTAAGCACGCCGGCGGTGCGGGTAGAGGGGGCTGGTATCTCCAGCTACTCAAGCGCTCAAATCGATTGGTTGGCGGGGGAAAAAAATGTGGCCGTTTTAAATCGCCTCGGGTCATTGTGACCCAGCGTCATTGACGCCGGGTTAATTTTGAAGGTTTACCATAACATTGCCAAATGAAATTATATATAAAAGGGATTTTATTTTTAACTTGTGTCAAAAGAGTGTTTCTATCAAGAGAATTGAAGGCGTTCTTAATATCAACCTTCAGCAACACTTCACATCCTTCATTTGTTAAAAATGTTCTTAGGGCATGTACCGCCGCCTCACAGCCACCCTGTGAACCAAATCCCAACTGCAAGGGTTGAAATTCCTTGCAGAGAGATTGTTTGATGTGTTTAACACAAATTTTAGCAGTTAGACGACGGTACACTGTTCCAACAGCTATGGGCCTTATGCTACGATCTTTTTTAAGAAGAGCGCATAAATTAGCTCCGTATAAAACATTTGTTATTGCGTCATTCACTTTACCTGTTAACATCACATTTACTAGTGAAGTGAGCTCTTTAAGCAGAGAGTCCCCAATCTCACCGCAGCTTGCACTGGTCAGGTCTTTTAGGTGTTGTGGCGTAAAAGAGTCGACGCCCCCCGCTGAACCACTTGGGAAGGATGCTAACGCATACATTAGGTCGTCGACAGTGGCGACAAGAACATCCTCCCCAGTAACGTTAGCAGGTAAAGGAAGAGCTTGAGTTGCGGAAGGAGGATGTTTTTCTATTAAAGCCAACAAAGTTTCCGGAGAGTTTGGTGCCAATGTATCGTTGGAAAATAAAAGTCTAGCCGAACCTCTGATGTCTCCTTCACTTAGCTTGTCTTCTACGAGACGGTAGGACGCAGAAGAATATACGGGTCGAGCTAAATTTGGCGAAGTGAAGCAGTAAACAGGACAGCGCTTTGAGTTGTCTTTAAAATTTTGTTTTATTTTGCTAGTAAGAGAATTTTGATCAGATGGGTTTTTCGAAACATGAAGAATTCTATACGGGAAAGTCAACAAGTGCTCCCAGGCCTGATGAGAGTTACATGAAATAACATTTCTGATGTCATCAATCAGACATTTAGCGACGCTAATACGTGCACCACGAGGAATTCTTTTTAAAACTGGCAAATTCGTTTTTAAATTGCCTAAATGTTCACAAAAACTAATGCAGCTATTGTTTTGTATAGGCACTTCTTTGGTTAAATTTGGAGCCGAACGGTGTGTTTTACTCATATGAATTTTGAGCCCACGGTTGCCTTTAAAAAAGCGTGGCTGGGAGCACTGGTCGCACTTCACTAGGTTTTCCGACGACTTTGAATTTTGGGTATCTGTCTGAGTAGCCGTAATCCGTAGCGAGTAATCTGTAGATCTATGAGGTACATCTAAAGGTGATATAAAAATATGTGGCACTTCTTCATCACCGTGTAGGGGCAGCTGTCGCCTACAACGCCGCTCTTGTTGAAGTGGCGGAGGCGACAGAAGCCTGGCGTCTTCTTGCGGAGTATGGAAAATGTCGCCATAAAGAGACGACGATATTGTAGCATGCATATATGTTTCTTACTAAAAAACATAGTAAATAGAGCAGCAGCTGTACTGTCAACATTGACAGTCGTCCTTCGTCCTTCCATAAAGTAAATTCATTTCAGTTTTTGATTTGTACATGCGCCGTGGAAAATCTTGATAATGAGCTATTAGAAAAGGTTTCTATATGTTTTGTCCGAGGTATATTTATTTTATGGTTTATAAAATGAAATTGTACTGGAAACTGAATTAAATTAATTATTTATTAATTTATTTGAAAAAATGTTGTGACATGACATGACATGACTTATGATAACAAATAGAAATTAGTGTTATGTTTATATTATAGTATAGTAATAAGTATTAATTAGATGACCATAGAATAGTATAGTTTGTCATATAAACAGTTCAAATCGTAAGTATCTATCAAGCATGTAGGTACGCAATGCAATAGGGTATAAAAATAGCGCAGATCAGCACCCGTCAATACAAGAAAATATGTACACAATGGAATTCGTTATACAAATAGCACAGATCAGCACCCGTCAATTCAAGAACATATCTTACACTATTTTGCTGAGGTCCGACGAAGAGTTTATGGGAATCTGAGGCATTCCTCGCTTTTTCGAACAAACATTTTTGTTTGAACACTTTTTTGTCCAGGTGTACTTTAATTGGTTTCCTTTGCCTCTAGTTTACAAGCACTTAGGAGCATTTTTTTATCTTAAGTAAGATGCTCGTTTATGAAGACTGATAGTCTTTTTGATAGAGATTAGAATTTGATAGTTCCACCTCCAATTCCCATCTCCTCGGCAGTCGGGTTGCGGCGTTTGCGCGCGGCGGCGACTCTGATTTTTCACAGAGCTCTGCCTCAATCAGGTGACGATGGAACGCGGTTGGGCTGCGCTCACGGCACACCGCGGCTGCACGATAGTAACACCAATATGCTGAGTCACTTGCCTTACTATGTCAGTCGTGATTTCATTGTTTTTTTCTGGGGTATCAGTGATTTCAATATTCTGAATCCTTACCCATTGCTCCTGCCTCAGACTTACCTCCTCCATAACTTTGACACGGGTTAGGGTAGGGTGGTCTAAGACTGCGCACTTAACCTATCAGAGGATATAGAACCAATACGAATAGCATTACGAAGATCAACTATATTTATTTTTATGCCTTACTAGTTAAGTAACATTATTTTAAAGACTCTTTGACATGAGATCAATAGTTATAGGGCTTTTAGAGCAAAATCAAAAAACGAGAAATGCGCACTCTTAAATTCCCGGTCGTGTAAGATTGCGCATTGAGTTCGGTAAGACTGCGCGGGCAGTGTAAGAGTGCGCAATTAATTATTCATTCTATGTTTGACACAGATCACATACAAACTCGGCAGTACCTACATGTGATGTGCATTCTTCATGCCACCACTCATTACAAATTACACATACGATCCAGTCTTCAACTATCGGTTCCTTGTAAATCGCCACAGCCTGGACATATTCAAGTTTTCTTAGTACCAACCTTTAGTTTTGGTTTATCATTATTATTTTTTAATTATTTGGTTTTGTTGCCTTATTTGGTTCAGATTTAACGATATTTTTGCGACTAGTACTTG
This sequence comes from Selenia dentaria, assembly GCA_917880725.1. Lineage (NCBI taxonomy): Eukaryota > Metazoa > Arthropoda > Insecta > Lepidoptera > Geometridae > Selenia > Selenia dentaria. The sequence continues at coordinate 29,591,557 of OU862885.1, read as the reverse complement.
CAGTAACCTCAAGCTTAATTTTTCTTACTGCAGGCTTTACTTTTTCTTCTATTTGACGTTCTAGTTCATTTTTGTAAGGTGAACTACTAATTACCTCGGATCTTATATGTTTTCTTGTGAATGAACGTTTAACTTGAGATTTTGGCAAAGGAGAAATGTCAGATATTTTAACAGTTACTTGCTGAAAACGTGTAGAAACAGTGGGGTTCGACGTGATTTCTGCTATTTCACGTGGCTCACCACCTTGATCCAACACTGTTATCAGGTCAGTTTCAGCATCATTTGTAGTCGTTTCTGATTCTCTTGGCAAATGGTCTGGAAATAGCTTTTTATCTGATGAGTCAGGTACAAGTTGATGTTGATTAATAATAGCAACATTGTTCATTGCAACATTTGCAGTTTCTTGCGGCAGAACTTGCGTTTGACGTAACTCCTCGACTGCCGTAAAACCAGACTAGTTTTCCCGTTCAGTCACAGAACTGGCCAAAAAAATCAGCTTCAGTGAAAACGTCAGGATTATATGGCCATATTCCCGTAGTTTTAAAACTCTCGGTAGCACATGCCGGAGTTGCAGCTTTAAGAAATGCTGGTCTAAAAATTGTACACATCTGAAAAACTGTATTAGTTCGTCCAGGGTTATTTCGAAGCCATTTCTCACACTCGTTGGAGTAGTATCTCTTTAAAGCAACATGAAATCCTCTGTCCAGCGGTTGCAGCTTGTGGCTACTATGGGGTGGTAAAGTTAACGCAATAATATTGTTATCCCGGAAATAGTCTATGGCCCCAATAGTAGTGTGCGACGAATGGTTGTCAAGAATTAATAGCACGGGTCCTTCTTTTGTTGGTTTTGCATGGTCTTTAAAGTGCGATAACCACACTTTGAACAAATCCGCGTTTATAAAACTTGAGTCTGATACCATAGCAATAGAACCAGGAGGTATTTTGTTGACTGCGCGTTTGCCTTTGGAGGAAATTATTTTTGGAGGATTGTTTGGGACAGAAGAAATGCCCGTTTCATCCATGTTATAAATATTATGAGGAGGGAAGTTGTACTTATCCATTAAGACAGTGAGATTGATATAAAATCTTTCACATTGAGGCAAATTAAACCCCATGGCACGAGCGATACTCGTAGAAGTGGGTTGTCTCAGTGACATATCTGGATGTCTCTTCATAAAACCGCGTAACCATTCCTTGCCAGCCATTTTGCTCTCGGGCTCATGCTACTATTCTAAGGTCCTTGGCAGTCATTCCAAAAAACATATTGTCTAATTTCTTTAGATACTCACAAAATTCACCTCCACTTCTTTCGAGAAAGTAGTATCGTATCTTCCAAGATTAGTAGCTGAATGAGATCTATTTAATCGTAGTCTTAAAGTAGACTCAGCCATGCCAAGTTCTTTAGCTATGGATCTTTTACTCTCACCTTTTGCAACTCGTTTACGTGCTGCTTCTATTATTTCTTGTGGGCAAAGTGATCGCTCAGATGTCCGTTTTCTTCTCGATGACATTCTGTAGATATGTAATACCGTAATCATAAAACGATTTTAAGTTACAAAACAAGTAAAACAGAAAATTAAAAAATGATGTGTAAGACTGCGCGCGCACTTTTACACGATCAGACCCTGCGCAGTCTTACACAATCGTTCATTTCAAATTGTTCATAGTGGTGCCGCCATCTATGCAGAATGACCAGAACTAAGGTCGCCGGCACAGTCTTGCGACTATGTTCGCTGACTAAATCTAACCATTAGTCATGGATAACTCATGAGTGACTGGTAAAAAAGATGTACATCTGTTATAGATGTTGTATAACTCCGTAACTCACACGTCTTCACAGTAAATCTTTTTTCCAAATACATCTTTAAATCAATACTGCTATGGATCATTTTATGATGTATTGAAGCGAGATGTAGTTAGCTTGAGACAAACGATGCAGTGTTAGACGAATCAAAAAGAGATAGAACTATTAGAAAAGTTTGCGCATGCGTACGGCAATAATCGGTTGAATGTGCACTAGGTCCTGCATAAGAAATTAGATCTACAGTCATTGTAACAAAGTGCAAAATCAATTGTAGTAGTGTAGATGTTTACGATCTTTCTAATATTCGGCATTCATTGCGCGGGACGCGTTTAGTTTTGTTTACTTCTTGAATTTTATAACTGCTATTTATTAATTTTTCGAGTCGTTTCGTGCGATATCGTTTAAACTGTACGTTTTATTGTGATTTTACGAAAGTTTTAACTACTTTTGTGATTAAATATTTAAATAAGTTGTATATAAAAAGTTAGGCTAATATAGTGTGTAAATAATTGTATAGTTAGGTACCTACCTATAGTATTTAAAAATGCCACCCAAACGGAAAATAAGTGCTGTGTGGTCACATTTCACAGAAATAGACTCAGAGTCAGATACCAAAAAGGCTAAGTGTGTGTACTGTGCTCAGATAATGGCCTTACGGAGTGGAAATGTCTGTAACTTAAATAGACACCTGAAAAGTAAGCACCCAACTGTACCGCTCGTCGTAGAAAGACAGATAGTTGCAGTAAATCATGGACAAACTGCTGCGGATATGGTAGGCTGTCAAGCAAATAATTTCGAGCTCAACGTACCCGGCTGTAGCACATTGGCGTTACCACGGGCACGGGCAATAGCTCCAACAGCTCCAGTGCTTCCATATTCTAGCACAATGAAAGACTTTGTCCAAAGTACCAAGCCCGTACATGCACGACGTGCTGAAGCGCTTGATGAACAGCTGATCGTTATGATAGCACGCGAATACCATCCATTAAAATTAGTTGAAGATGTCGAATTCAAGAAGTTTATCAGTATGTTGTGTCCTGGATATTCTCTACCAACTCGTAAAACTTTAAGCGAGAGTTTGCTGCCTAAGCTGCACACCAAAACACTGGAAAGTACCAAAGCAAAAATGGAAGGTGCCGTCGCAGTATGTCTGGCCACCGATGGCTGGACTTCTGTGAATAATGATAGCTTTATAGCAGTGATGGCGCACTTTTTAGTGTCGTCTGACAACGCCTTAAAAATGCAATCTATTTTGTTAGGTTGCATAGAGTTCAATGAACGGCATACGAGCTCGAACTTATGCGGATTTCTGCAAAATATGCTAAGGGAGTGGAAGATTGATCGCAGAATAACAGCTATTGCGACGGACAACGCAGCAAATATAACCGCCGCACTAAGAGAGGGCGATTGGCGTCAAATATCTTGTTTTGCTCATAGTATTAATTTATGCGTACAAGCGGCTATCATGCATATTTCGGACACGGTTGCTAAAGCAAAGTCAATTGTGGAATTCTTCAAAAGAAGCTCTCACGCGCATTCAAAGCTGATGGACATGCAAAAACAATTGGGTTCATCCCCTTTAAAGCTTAAACAGGATGTAAGTACACGTTGGAATTCGACATTCGATATGATTTCACGTCTTCTACGCGTGAAAGATGCTGTAATTGCAACTATAGCTTTGATGCGAAACGACTTAGCGCTTAATGACAGTGACTGGTCGGTTATAGAATGCTCTGTGCCTATTTTACAAATCTTCTCGGATGTCACGCGCGAGATAAGCTCTGAAAAAAATGTGACTTTATCCAAAGTGATACCTCTTTGCAAATTAATGTCGTCAAATACCCAAGCTCGATTACGAGAACCTATACAGATAGATGCTATTAAGAAGTTGCTACAAAAACTGGAAGAAGAATTTGAAAAAAGATTTTCGTTTATAGAGTCTCATGTCTTATATACTGAGGCTACTATATTGGACCCAAGGTTTAAACGAAAAGCCTTTAAAAGTGATCAGAATTTTGAAAAGGCCTTATGTAGCCTGAAACAGAAAGTTGGAAAAACAACAAAGGAATCGGAACCAGACCAAGTACCTGTGCTTAATCTACCACCTACATCGTCGTCTTACTCCATCTGGGATGAATTTGATCGCGACGTCGCCCAATTAACTCCAGCTAACACTACAGCTGCTGGAATTGTAGAAGTAGATAAATACATGACCGAACCTATTTTACCGAGAAATAAAGATCCATTTATGTGGTGGTATGAAAGGCGGCATGTGTACCCGCTACTATATAGTTACGTTTTCAAACGTCTCCATTTAGTTGCCACTTCCGTACCGTGCGAAAGGATTTTTTCGAAAGCTGGGTACACCTTAAACGACCGAAGAACAAGATTAAAGTCGAATAAATTATCACAATTGCTGTTCATTAGCAGCAATAAGTAAAATGTAAATAAAACTGTAAGAAATTGTAAATAGATAGAATAGATGTATATTCAAATCATGTACATACACTGATTTTTAAATACGCCAACTTAGTCTTTTTATGTTTTTGTGTAATTTTAAAACTAGGTTGACAGTCCTAAGCCTGGAAAGTATGAAGGAAAATCAGTGTATCAGGTAGCGTATACGTTACTGTTACGTTATATAGACATGAAACACAAAACGTAAAAAAATGTAATCTCTACCTTGCATACATTTAAAAAGAGTTTAGCGAATAATAATGTCCAAGTCTACATAAAAGTATTCCCAGACAAACGGTCTGACTTCACATAGAGATGCATATCAACTATCGGTCATTAGTCAATCCCATTCAAAGTACAGTGTGATAGATTAAATATTAATAATGATGTATGAATTTCTTTGTCAACATAATTGTCTTTTGGTTTCCTGAGTTATTAGGGAATAGGGATTGAAAGATGTACACTCGAGAGCAATGAATCCGGGTCACTTAAAGAATGTTAAAAATCTCGGAAACTAAAAATGATAGGTTAATGCAATAAATTGTATTTAATAGACAATGTAATACTCCTTAAATGAAAGTAAAAAAAATATGAGTCACCATACATTTTATTAACACAAAATTACATAAAGAAAAAAACTGCTGATCTCTCCTTAAAACAAAAATAGGAAACATGAAATTTTTGAACTTTATTACGATTTTCTTGAATTTTAATACTTCGTATTGCCTCCTCGTGCTTCCATTACTGCGTTTACGCGGTTTGGCATGCTGTACACCAAGTTCCTTATACGATTTTGGGGAATATTCTCCCATTCCTCTGTGAGAGCGATTTTGAGCTCACGAAGCGTGATTGGGGGAGGGTTTCGTTGTTTTACGCATCTGCCTAGCTCGTCCCAAGCATGCTCGATCGGGTTGATATCCGGGCTGCGCGCTGGCCACTCCATACGAGTAATGTTCATCTCTTGAAGGTAGTCATTCACAATCCTACCTGTATGAGGTCGGGCATTGTCATGCATAAATATAGCATCCTCACCTAAATTGACCATAAATGGACCAACGTGATCATTGAGGATTTCTTCCACATATCTTTCGCTAGTTAAAGAGCCGTTTTCTATGATCACCAGCTCTGTGCGACTTTCAGAAGAAATTCCGGCCCACTCAAGTACAGACCCACCACCGTAGGCTACTTTTTCTTCGATGCATGCTTGCTTGAATCTTTCCCCTGGTCTTCGATACACTCTGTGTCTTCCGTCGTGCTTGTAGAGCATACATTTTGATTCGTCGGAGAACATAACTTTTGACCAATCTTCAATACTCCAATTTACGTGGCTCTGGGCATATCTTAGTCTTGAAATACGATGCCCACGCTCCAGTTTAGGGCCGTTTGCAGGTCTAAGGGGTTTTAAGTTAGATTCAGCAAGCCGACGTCTTACTGTCCATGCACTTGGGTTACTTCCTCCGAGGCGTCGAAACTGATTTGTGAGTTCAGTTCCTGTGAGAAAGCGATTTCGAAGCATGGTGTTCACCAAGTATCGGTCTTCTCGTGTTGTGGTACACCTGGTTCTGCCCGTTCCTGGTCTGCGTAGGTTAGAACCAGTTTCTTCGTAACGTCGGAGAACTCTTTGTACTGTTGACAGCGACACACCGACAGTCCTGGCTGTATCGCGCTGACTCCGGCCGGTTTCCAGCATTGTAAGTATTCTGGTGCATTCTTCAGGCGTAAGCGACCTAATTTCAGCTTGAATAATGAATATAGAGCACTATCAACATGGTTTATGTACCCACATAAATGACAGATAACAAACAAAAGCAAAACCAAATGCTGTAATTTCGTAGTTCCATCTTCGAAAGTGGCCCTTTTTCAAATTTGATTTTTTTATGATATAACTTTACAATAACTAAGAAGTTTTAATACCTTCATTTAAGGAGTATTACATTGTCTATTAAATACAATTTATTGCATTAACCTAGCATTTTTAGTTTCCGAGATTTTTAGGATTCTTTAAGTGACCCGGATTCATTGCTCTCGAGTGTACATGAGTGATTTAAATCTTCTAAACAAATAGATTTATAAATCTTTTATCCCTCCAAAGATTTACTTCGCGCATGTCTACTAACCATCATCATCTCAGCCGTAGGACGTCCACTGCTTGGACCGGTTGGAAGCGGCCTGCATCCAACGTCGGACATAACGAACCGTCTCAGTCGCAGGTTTGATGAATTCCAGCCTCCGGAACAAGCCGGTTTCCGAAAAGGCTATAGTACCATAGACCACATCCACACGCTACGGCAAGTTATACAGAAGACCGAAGAGTATAACTTGCCTCTTTGTTTAGCGTTTGTGGACTATGAGAAAGCCTTTGATTCGATCGAGACGTGGGCAGTGCTTGAGTCTCTCCAGCGGTGCCGTATTGACTATCGGTATATTGAAGTGCTGAAGTGTTTGTACAAAAACGCCTACATGTCAGTCCGACTACAGGAGCAGAGTTCGAAGGCAATTCCATTGCAAAGAGGCGTGAGACAGGGAGACGTTATATCTCCGAAACTGTTCACCGCTACATTGGAAGACGCCTTCAAGCTTCTGGAATGGCAAGGACTTGGCATTAATATTAACGGCGAATACATCACTCACCTTCGATTTGCCGACGATATTGTAGTCATGGCAGAATCCATGGAAGACCTCAGTACAATGCTCGAAGGCCTCCATCGAGTTTCCCAACGGGTAGGTCTTAAGATGAACATGGATAAGACGAAAATTATGTCTAATGCCCATGTTGTACCTACCCCAATATCAGTTGGGAACTCAGTTCTCGAAGTTGTTGACGAGTACATCTACACACAGTCAAACTAGGCAGGTCCAACTTCGAGAAAGAGGTCAATCGTCGAATCCAACTCGGCTGGGCAGCGTTCCGGAAACTTCGCGAAGTCTTCTCGTCAAAAATACCTCAGTGCCTCAAGACAAGAGTCTTCGACCAATGTGTGTTACCAGTGATGACTTATGGCACTGAAATGTGGTCTCTTACTATGGGCCTCATAGACAAGCTCAAAGTCGCACAACGAGCTATGGAGAGGGCTATGCTCGGGGTTTCTCTACGTGATCGAATCAGAAATGAGGAGATCCGTAGAAGGACGAAAGTCACCGACATAGCCCAGAAGATTAGCCAGTTGAAGTGGCAGTGGGCAGACATAGCACGCAGAACAGATGGCCGATGGGGCCGAAAGGTTCTGGAGTGGAGACCACGGACCGGCAAGCGCAGCGTAGATCGTCCACCGACACGGTGTACAGACGACCTGATGAAGGTCGCAGGACGACGTTGGATGCAGGCCGCTTCCAACCGGTCCTTTTGGAAAATCATGGGGGAGGCCTATGTTCAGCAGTGGACGTCCTACGGCTGAGATGATGATGATGATGAATGTCGGGTCAGCTTGGCTCTTGGGTCTTTGGCCGAGCTGCTAACAGGTTTAGCGACCGAGGTGTATAGAATCTAACCATACATCTTTCGATTTACGTTGATTTTGTGATTTACAATACATTAAATTGTAGGAAAATAAGATCAAACAGTGATTAAAACTTCAAACTCACCTGGATCGTCGTATTTTCGCGGTAAACCAAATATATTCCGGGAGCGTTAACAGTTAAAGTGCCAGTTCAAAACAACACTGACGTTAGTACGAGCTTCACTCTGCTTTCGAGTTAGAGAGATTTCGAGAATAAGGTTCTTATTCTCATCTTTAAGGTTCTTTACCTCAGAGGTGGAACTACTTAGTAGTTTCTTTAAGCCCGTAATCTCATTTCCTAGGTCTTCATACTGCGTGCTAATGAACTTATGAAATATTAATCGTCGTTAATTGGCTGGATACAGTCCTCTTAATTGTGGCCTGGAGCATGGTTTTCAACTCTTTTCTCATTTAATTTGACGCAACGTCTGAGCTGTCCGACGGCGGCAGTTCGGCGTCAGTCTCGTCATCCGGCTTTGGTTGTGAGGTAGACGATGCCGCGCGGGCAGGTGTGTTACTGATATTTTGTTTCGGTATCATACTCTTGCACTCAAGACATCGCCAGTTATGCTCTAGCGTCAGCTTCTTAAAGCGCTTAGGCAACAAGTAAGTACATTGCAATTCATACTTTAGCTTGCAGCCATCACAGCTCATATATTCCTTGTTTGGAATTACAGTTTTGCAGCCAAAACAAACTCTCGTATTCATTATTATGACACGATTATCGAACCCTTTGCAATTATTACGATACTAAAATTATTGGACTATGCCAGCACTTTATCTGATTATGATTAAATAGTATACCTGAAATGGTACAGTAGGTTCGTGGTTATCATATAAGTCATAGCCTAATTTATTATTTGTAAATAAGACACAATTTATATGCTCAAGTATTTATTTTAACCCTTTAACGGGCATAAAGATCCTACAGAGAAAAATAACTTTTTGCAGTGAATTATTTACTTTTATTTTTATTAAAAAATACGTCTTCAATGCAAATATGGAAAAATGTGGGGAAACCCCCGGAAAATTTTGGTGGGAAATATATTCACGGTGCCCTTTAGGGACAGTGAAATTGTCGAAAACATGGTACGATGCACAGGGGAACTACGCATTTTTCACATTTTATTTTGCTCCTTTTGTCATTGGTTTTGGTGCTGCATAGTTTACAACGCCTGTAAGACTCCAAGGCCACTGGCATATGTGCTCCTACATTTTGGAAACGCAATTCAGTTGGGACAGTATTTATAGTTTTTTGGTAATTCTCTGATCCCAATACTCTTACTATCTTGGAAACATAATTTCCCAAAGAAGATGTCCGTTTCCTGCTGCTGTATCCTGCGATCAGACCTCTGGCAATGGCCACACGGAATTCTAAATTGGTGAGAGTTTGTGTTCTTGAAGTACACGAATACAATATAAAAGCATTGGTGATGGACGCATCACAGAGAGAAAATAAAAAATGCTGAGCCACCAACGTTTACTCCTCCGTCCAACAGAATAAGTTCCCTTTATTTGATCAAAACGTAATCAACGTTTTGATCAAATAAAGGAAACTTATTTAGGCTTATTAGCCTTTGGACATTTGATAGGTCGCCTTGTTCGCCGCATACACATTGTTTTGTAAGGTCGGGTGAATTTGTTGTAAATATTTCTTAATGTCATGCTTGACATTAAGATAATATCCATACTTGTGATTGCTTGCGAAGATTACTTGTTAATGACACATTTTAAAGGATGGCTTTTGTTTTTAAGAAAATAAACAAAAGATGTAAAGTATTATGACAATTTATTTTTAATTCGAATTACATTTATTACATTATACATCATACTCTTATAACTAGATTACAAACTAAATACAATTTCATCTTAACTACTGTAGTCGACGATTACATTGCGATTCTTATCTATTTCAATTACATTATCGAACTCTGCATAAACAATACAGTTGATAGTTTGATTAAGAGAAGATTCAAAACGAACTTCTAATTACACGCTTCCATTTCTTATCAGATTCCAATGACTTGAAGAGTTGGCTGATAAATCAGGAGTTAAATCAAAAGCTAGTAGACTTAAACCTTTCGCATAATTTTCCCTAGATATTCCATTGCCTTTGTTCAGAAAATGTATGCCCGTTCCTAGAATAGTGTATGATAGGCTGCAGTGAAAATATTATTCTCGAATGATGGTTGTAACGCTTTAGAAGGTTTTTGCTGACCATCGATATATAAACAAAATGAACTCATACCGTAGTTCTCAAAATTAAAGGGCTTTCTAGTGAGACTATCATTTACAGTGTTATTGTTATTGAAAGTATAATCTTATCACTTTATTAAACATTTCTCGACAGATAGGACACTTATTGTTTAATGATAACATACATTTTCCACAGCTTACAGTATGACCACAAGGTATAAAGCATATACACTTCTTCAAATAAACAAATCTTACAAGTCATGTTTTTGTAGTTAGTCTTATTGATATCAAAATTATCAAATTGTTGTAGAACATCATTATTTTTATCGGTTTGATCACTTTTTTTTTGTCTGTGTTAATAATATTTTTTATGTATTTCTCACATTTTACGAATAACACGTATGAACAATCTTGAAAAAAAACGAGCGTGTTCTTCTCAAGAATGATCTTCAGATGTCCAGGCCTTTACACCGCCCCCACAAAAGAAACATCGCACCCAATCACTTTTTCCAGTATAAAAGAAACCAGCTTCCGCCGTTAAATCTGGTTTTTGAGTTAAGCTGACAGGCCAAGTCTCAAAACTTCGCAAACGTGTTAATTCAATAGAATAACGATCATAAACAGGTTGTTTGAGCTCCATATTAAAATGTTAAATAATAAAAATGTAATATCTGTTATTGAAAAGCATTTACAATACGTGCTACACATCGAATGCTTCCTGAGAAATGATGTCTACTTTTAAACGACATATATACAACATATATTAACTTGTCTTTAAAACAAGTTTCAACTCGATCTACTCATCCTTTTGAGATGCGCACAAAATGGTGCGCCCTCATCTAAAAAAAAATACTATCAATTTTACCTGGATGTATTCCTTTGTTGTACTAAAGCATTGTTAAAGTAATAAATAGCTGTTACCACCAGGTATCGGGAAATGCAAGTCAAAACAAGTTCAGTTCTTTGTCATATTTGCAGACAAAGAGTTGACTATTATCTATATAAACCCAAATTCAGGATAAAGCTCTCACAGTTCGTCGAAGCATTTCTCAAAGTGAACAGAGTGGAAGTATCTTTATAATTATAAAACGTGTTAATATTGTGTTGTGAATCCAAAATTCTGAAAAATGGAGGTAAGAAATGGAATACCACTAATTATTACACTAATAAATTACTGTGTGTGAACTTTTCTTAAAGCTTTTTCGTGTTCTTTTTGTTTCTGTCTATCTACTTTACTTTAATATGTTTTATTATTGATTTACTGACTCATTTGACCACATCCTGCCTGATGTTAAGTAATGACATGATCTTAGATGGATGAGACTTGCTAAAGTGGAACTTGCATACCTACCTCTAGATTTGAAAGATATGTATGTATTTTACAAAATTAAATACCTGAACAACTTATCATAAAATAATCTAGTTGTTTTAGAACATGTTTGAAGAGAATCATCATCATCATCATCTCAGCCGTAGGACGTCCACTGCTGAACATATGCCTCCCCCATGATTTTCCAAAAAGACTGGTTGGAAGCGGCCTGCATCCAACGTCGTCCTGCGACCTTCCTCAGGTCGTCTGTCCACCGTGTCGGTGGACGACCTACGCTGTGCTTGCCGGTCCGTGGTCTCCACTCCAGAACCTTTCGGCCCCATCGGCCATCTGTTCTGCGTGCTATGTCTGCCCACTGCCACTTCAACTGGCTAATCTTCTGAGCTATGTCGGTGGCTTTCGTTCTTCTACGGATCTCATCATTTCTGATTCGATCACGTAGAGAAACCCCGAGCATAGCCCTCTCCATAGCTCGTTGTGCGACTTTGAGATTATCTATGAGGCCCATAGTAAGAGACCACGTTTCAGTGCCATAAGTCATCACTGGTAACACACATTGGTCGAAGACTCCGTCTTTTTTTTTTAATATTATTGCTTTTGTTCACAGACTCAATGGGTCCGTGGCATTGTTTACATTTATATTTTAAACTTATATTTTTTTTTATAATTACTAACGGAATACAGGACATTTTTTTTTCTTAACTATACTTACATAATAAATTTTTTTTTTACACAAATAGACTTAACTAATTTCTAAATATCGTACATACCGATAGCATACCGGCTCCCGCAAGCAGCGCCCGCTCACGAGCTTGACACGTGTGCCAGCCATCGCCCTCCTCAATCATATTTGAGGGAAGAGGACGACCCGCCACACGACGCCGCCGCGATAAGAAGCCTTTTAGTGAGCGTGAATGCTCAAGGTATACACGCATACATAATACAAAAGCCTAAGCTTGTCTATTTTTTTATTTCTTTTTATAACTAGTTTTATATAAGTCGGCTTTCTCCACCCGGCCCAGGGCCTCCGTCGGGTTGGCTATAGCCGTCCGGTACCTGATTTTGATGAAGGTGCGAGTTTAGGGGTATCATTGGGGTCCACCTGAAGCCCTTCCAGCAATTTTTTTTTGCCGGAAACGTAGTTTAAATTAATTATGATTAAATTAAAATTTGATAAAAAAAAGTGAAATGGAACGCAATGTTGAGAAAATGGTACAATATTAAGTTGTCAAATTAAGTTGTCAAACTGAGTTAAACGAAACGTATCGTTATCGTTAAACGTAAGAAAAAAAAAAGGCGCCATTTTGTCTTACTGACAGATGGACTGTCATCCATTCATTCCGTTTCTCTCGTAGTTTCGTGAATGTGTGCTCTCTTGTTTTTCGATTTTTATTACGACTTTGGCTTTTTCCCTGGACTTCCTTCGATTGCGCGACGACTTGAAACTTGGCTTGCTTACCGGATTTGTTTGGATTGCTCTACGACTTGAACTTGGCTTGAAAACTGGACTGCACTTGGCTGTAATGGAGTATTACAGTACAATACCCGAAGCGGACGCGGTTTCGGCTCCTGATCTGCCCGTCGAACCTGTTGCCGGACCTTCTTCGGCTCCTGATCTGCCCGTTGAACCTGTCGCCGGACCTTCTTCGAGTAATGACGACGACGACAACGAGCTTATAACCAAACGAAAACTTTGCGTCACTGAAGTGATTGATCATTGGAATTTAACTGACGTTGTGCGAAAATTGGGCACTAAAGACCAATGCATCAAATATAGTGAAGACCAAGGTCTCATACCAACTGAGAAACGGTGTCGAACCCACAGGACATCCATGAAAGTGTCATACTCATGCGGATGCACAAGTTTTGGTACATTTGTGTGCTCAAAAAGATCATGCAAATCTAAATCGGGCAGCGGTGCCAAGATCTCTCGCAGAATTGGCACATTTTTCGAAAATATTGCTATCGACATAATGCATGTTTACTATCTTATATATGCATACTCACAAGGATGGACCTACGACCAAACAATTCACGAAGACCCTTATAAAAAAGAAAGGAAGCAATGTTTAAGCCCAAATACTATAGCCGATTGGTTTAATTACTGCAGAGAAGTAGTTGTGATATTTTATTTGGAAAAACAAAATCTTTACAGCGGTAAAATTGGAGGCTGTGGGAAAATAGTGCAAATAGACGAAAGTAAATTTGGAAAAAGGAAATACACTCGAGAGCATAGAAATCGCACACCCCCAACATTTTCATTATGACCTTATTTTTTTTTTTTGTTGACGATTGGTTGCAATTATAAGTAAAATTAAATTAAAGTACACAATGTTAGCTTCCTAAAAACCCATAATGTTTGGCCTAGACTTTCAAAATCATAACAATGGCAACTAAACAATAGAATGCCCTAAATTTGCTCGTTTCAGGTAGAGCGGTTTGTGGGACTTTGAGCAGGTATAAAAGGTTAAAAAAACAATAAATTTGTGAAAGTAACGATTTATTAATACGAGGTGTTGCCTCCCCTAGCCTGTATAACAGCTTCCATTCGATGTTTCATTGAAGAAATCAATTTTTTTACGAAATCCTGCGGTATGAGCTCCCATTCTTCCTTGATCGCGGTTTGGAGCTCTCTGAGACTCGAAGGCGCTGCATTTCTGGCTCTTACTCGTTTTTTTAGTTCGTCCCATAAGTGCTCAATGGGATTGAGATCTGGGCTTCGAGCAGGCCACGCCATAACAGGTACTTCAACCTCCTCCAAGTACTGGCGTACTATAGCAGCAGTGTGTGGTCTAGCGTTATCTTGCATAAAAACGAAATTTTCGCCGATAAATCCCGAAAAGGGCACAACATGTTCTTGCAGGATCTCCTCGACGTAACGTTGGGAAGTCAATCCACCCGATCGACGGTTTGTATCGGGCCCTGTGATGAAGACAAGTTCAGTTTTAGCTTCTAGTGATATGCCTCCCCAGAACATGCACGAGCCACCGCCGTATGAGACCCGTTCGGAGATGCAGCATTGGGCAAAGCGCTCACTGGATCTTCGGTAGACTCTTCCTCGTCCGTCGTTACCATAGAGACACATCCTGCACTCATCAGAGAAGAGAACTGCCTGCCATTGATCCATAGTCCAATTAACATGATTTCGAGCAAACTGAAGGCGTGCTTGTCTGTGCGCTGGGGTCAATTTTGGGCCAGTTGCTGGTCTGTGCGCTGTCAGGCCTCCTTCGGCCAGTCTTCTTCTAACCGTCCACCGACTCACTTCCACTTCTCTAACTTCCTGGAGCTGCTGTCCGAGTTGAACCGCATTTAACCGGCGATTTCGTAGTGATGTATTCACAAGAAAACGGTCATCGCGCCGTGTTGTCGCACGTTTTCGGCCTGTTCCTGGTCGCCTGGTATAGCCACCAGTTTGCTGATATCGCTGGTATACACGTCGAACAGCATATCTGCTCAAATTTAATTGACGAGCCACTTGACATTGGTTCTGTCCAGCTTCGAGTAGTGCAACCACTTGAGACGCTGCTTCCGGTGTGGTGTCCATTTTCTTGTTCAGAGTGATGACTTTTTCGTTTTAGAACCTTTCTGACTGGGAGTTGGTATGCAAATGATGTCATTTAACACATCCCTTATCATTTTATACCTGTTCAAAGTCCCACAAACCGTACTACCTGAAACGAGCGAATTTAGGGCATTCTATTGTTTATTTACCCCTATTATGATTTTGAAGGTCAAGGCTAAGCATTATGGGTTTTTAGGAAGCTAACAGTGTGTACTTTAATTTAATATTACTTATAATTGCAACCAATCGTCAATAAAAAAAATAAATAAGGACATAATGAAAATGTTGGGGGTGTGCGATTTCTATGCTCTCGAGTATAACAAAGGACGTCACATTGAAGGCCACTGGGTGCTGGGATTAATAGAAGATGGGTCTGAAGACTTAAGATTGGAAGTATGCCCGGACAATAAAAGAGATGCTGATACTCTCATACCTTTAATTCAAAAGCATGTTTTACCTGGAACAACAATCCACACCGATTGTTGGCGGGCATACGATTGTCTGTCTGAATATGGATACATACACAAAAAAGTGAATCATTCAGACCCAGAGAACCCATTTGTGGGTAAAGATGGAATCCACACCCAAAGAATAGAATCCCAGTGGCGAGCAGTGAAGAGGTTTTTCAAAAAACAAAATTATAACAACCCAGAAAACTTTAGTGATATAATTGTTGAATATTTGTGGCGAAGAGACGTGTATAAATATAAAAGAGACTCTTTTGTACATTTAATGAAAGCAATTAAACATGTTTATGAAATAAACAAGTAATGTATTAAAATGTTTGTTTAATTGTGTCTCTCCTAGCCCTTTAACATTAAGTTTTTCTCATCTATCAACATAACTCTGAGACGGACTGGATATGTTATTGTTGTTATATAATACAATGTTAAGTGAACCGCCTTGATAGATTAGGTGTGAAACAAAAAATAGGTTAGGTTAGGTTAGAACATGACAAACAACGCACGAGCCGAGCGAGCGAAGCGAGCGTGCCGCGGTAGCGGCCGGCGAAGTGCCAGAAGCGAACCGCCTTAATAAGTTAGGTGTGAAACAAAAAATAGGTTAGGTTAGGTTAGAACATGACAAACAACGCACGAGCCGAGCGAGCGAAGCGAGCGTGCCGCGGCAGCGGCCGGCGAAGTGCCAGAAGCGAACCGCCTTAATAAGTTAGGTGTGAAACAAAAAATAGGTTAGGTTAGGTTAGAACATGACAAACAACGCACGAGCCGAGCGAGCGAAGCGAGCGTGCCGCGGCAGCGGCCGGCGAAGTGCCAGAAGCGAACCGCCTTAATAGATTAGGTGTGAAACAAAAAATAGGTAAAAAATACTGATATAGCCGAAAGTGAGGTTAAGTACTAAAAAAATTATTACTCAAAAACTAAAGGCCTCCGGCGGGGGGGGGGGGGGATGCAGGGGGGGGGGCTTCACCCCCTCCCCCTCCCCCCCCCCCGCCCCCCCTCCCCCTCCCCGCGGGTACCGGGCGACTATAGTTTAACCCCTCCGTCACATCCACATTCCAATCTTTTATGGCCATCTGCAAGTTGTAGTCTCGGATAGCATTTGGTGACGCAGACACCGCACGTCGCACGAAACGGCTGATGGCGTCGTCTTCGTCGTCGGTGTAGTAGGTGAAGGTCCTGGTGTGCCGCGAGACTGCAACCACTGCGTGCGGGACGCTCTCGTGCAGACTCATTTTGCCCTTGGTTTTAATTGCGATGACCGACTCGTATGTCAGTTCCTGTGCTTCATGGATGGTAAGGATGCGTGACCCCGTGCCTTCACCATAACCCTGGTTGGTCAGGGTCTCCTTTTCTTCCTGAGTGTGTACTAGGAAGAGGGTGTTGGGAAGGGTGCTGGGGGGTATATGCGCATCTCTGTACCTTCTCTGCTCCAGGGACCTAATACGTGGGGCTGAGGAATATACAGGGTTACTGGTTAAGTCGACCTAGATCCATTAAGAGGTTATAGTTCCCATCATATCTGACTAATTTGACTATAAAACAACCCAGCCTAAACCTAACCGTTTTTGAGATATTGGACTTAGAAGGTTTTTTAAAAAAATATGCCATTTTCTTAAGAATTGGCATTTTTTTTGTCTGCTATGACCTTATTTTTTTTCTAATTCCGATTTTTGAGTACTAGAAAAGTTCGTTTATTCTTCTAAATGCAAAAAGTCCAAATATCTGAACCATAGGAGTCATAGTAGAGGACTGAAAGTGTAAATAAGAAATAAATTTATAAAAACATTTTTTTTCTTTTAGCAAAATTTTTAAAAAAATGTATGGCAGTTTGCTGCAGATATGCTAAATAATATCTTTGTTCTATTAGCTATCCAACAAGGTATAACAAGCTAGGGGTCTTATCACAATTCTTGACAGAAGGTATCGCCTGCAACCAGAAACCGGATTCGCATTCGCTTGCGGCAAGAAGACGAGCCTTATCTCTCAAATCATTAGTGTTATTTAATGGCTCTCTGTGTTATTTTACAAAGTGGCTCGTCCCATTGCCTCTGTGAGTGAAGGTTTTTTGGGGATTCGCTCGGACAGGCTGGAACCCCAGCATTTTGGGCTTCTTCCAAGCTAATAATGGGAAAAGATCCTGAAGAATTTATAATTTTGTTGTAAAGTTTGGCTGTACTATGGACAGAAAACGCTGGAAGAGGAACACTAGAAATTTTGCGTATTCCAATACCTCCAAACCGAATAGGAAGAGAGGCCTGGATCCACGATTTGTCTGAAGGAGAACAATTAAAAATTCGCGTCAATATATTTTTAATAGTGTCATCAAGACCTAATAAAAGATCACTATAAAACCATAGTGGAGAACAACGAAGAAAATAAGTAAATTTAGGTACAAATAGACCAAACCGAATTATGTGAAAGGCTGCATGAGAATGAATCTTGGTGAGTCGATCTGTAGATTCATCAAATATTTTACGTTGTTCATCAACGAAAGTGGAATATGAATCGCTTAGAATCGGAGCACCGAAAAGGAGAAGCGACTCTTTTTTAACTATTTTTAAATTTGGAGCTAAATTATTGAACGTAGTTATTATTTCTTCTCTCTTATCGGATAAAACATTATCTGCGATAAAAAGTTCACATTAAGAAAAAAATTGGTCCAAACCAATTACATGAAATTTATTTATTAATAATTCCAGATCTTGCAAAACAGTATTCGCGTCACCTCCAATGGTTCCGTCATCTAAATATCACATGTTTAATTTTGAATTTAAATCTGAAATAATAGGATGAATTGCTAAACTAAATATGGCTGGCCCGAGTCGGTCCCCTTGCTGACAGTCCAGTTGACGAAGTTAACAAATGATTTTTGTAAAGTAATTTAGAGTCAAATCCATAACATAGCCAAAGATAATTGAACGTGTTCGGGATAGAATTTCGGATTTCGGTCAAAAGAGTACTTCTATCAACTGAGTTAAACGCATTCTTGACATCCACTTTCAAAACCACCTCGACTCCATTGTGACTAATGAATGAGCGAAGTTCATGAACCGCAGCTTCGCATCCTCCCTTACTGCCAAAACCCAACTGTAAAGGTTGGAATTTGTCAGCGAGTTTTGGGAGAATGTGTTTACAGCAAACTTTAGAAGCTATCCTTCTATACGTGCAACCGACGCGACGGCTATAGGTCTAATTCCACCATTTTTTTTTCTTAAGCGCACATAAGTTTGCGCCGTACAGGAGGGGAGCAATTTGTTCATGCACTTTACCCATAAGCATAAAGTTAATGAGAACAGTAATGTCACTGAGAAGGGTTCTACCAGCATCCCCGGTCGTTCCAAATACCAAATCCTTGATATGTTGAGGAGTAAGTCCATCGAGCCCACCGGCAGACCCATTCTTGAATGACATTAACGGTTCAACAGAAGATTGAGACGTGGTAGGTAGAGGAAGAAGAGGTTTTAATGAAGGTGGATGTTTCTCAATAAGGACTGAAGTTTCTGGATTGTCAGGAGCGATGACGTCATTAGAAAATAAGAGCTGAGCAGCTCCTTTCAGGTCCCCATCACTTACCTTGGTTTCTACTTTATCAAAAATACTCTGAGTATTCCGAAATTTATAAATGCTCTTGGATATGAAAGAAACATTATTGGGAACTCGATTGCAAGATTGAAAACAGTTGTTTTTTATTGTGGTAATAAGTGATTTTTCAGATTTTTCCGCATGGAGGACCTGAAAGCAGAATGTCAATAATTGTTCCCAGGCGTATTCAGAGTTTTCGCTTATTGCTTTTTGAATTTTACCAGATAAGTTTTGAGCTACAACAATACGCGCACCACGAGGAATGCGTTTCACGATTGGAGTTGTTGATTTTAGATTCGAAATAAATTGCCAAAATGGTTCTGTGTCAGAAGTATGGGCTTGAGCCAGGGGAGCCAAAAGTGGAACAGAAGAAACAGAATATTCACATTGGGAAAGAGATTTGTGACTCTTACCTATATGTACATTGAGGCCACGTTGACCTTTGAAGAAACGTACCTGTGAACAATGTGGACATGGCAACAGTTCGTCATTCCTTCTGTCACTACAAGAAGGTCCCGCAGGTTGTGACATACAGTTGGATTTATTTACAATATATCTATCAGTTTTTATAGTATATCTAAAGTATAAATAAGTAAGAATAAAACATAAAAAACTAAACAATAACATCAAATTGAAAAGTCATTTTCAGTATTTCATCACGTGTGAGGAACACGCATGCGCTTGTAGAAACACGATGTCTGGGTAGGCACAGATTGGCTCGTAGAGAAAAACTGAGATATGGTTGGTGTATATTACGTTAGATAGTTGAGGGTTGCCATTGACTACCAAACAGTAATGTCAAATGCTATGTTGTTCAAAATCAAAAGTGCAACATTGTACTTCACACTAAAATCAGCTGATTCTGAAATATTTCGATTAACTGTGAGCACACTTATACACTTAAACACTTCGTAATTAGTATTACGAAGTATATTGGGTAGAATGTTTACTGCAACAACTTCAAAATAACTCGACTGTATAATTTAAAAACAATTATTTTTATCACTAGTGTAATTATGTCCGATTTCTTTTTTCTTTTAATATGTGTACATGTTGTATACATTATATATTTAATTTTCAGTCATGAATAAAGTGTATGAAGTAAAACTAAAATCTTAACTAATAATCTTACACTATTAACTCACTACATAATTATGATACAATTCAACTAAAGCTAATCATGACTATAACTAATAAGTGACTGTACAATGGGTACTAAACATAAATCTTTTTACATTTTATTAACACACAAAAGAAAAAAAAAGAAGAAAAATATACAATTATAAGTGACTATTCAATAGATACTAAACATAAATCTTTTTACATTTTATTAACACACCAAAAAAAATAATTACAAAAATTATACAATTAATATCATTTACAACTTACTTTTTTATAATGGCCCCATGCCAATGTGTCAACATTGTAAGGTAAAATAAACCTTTTTGTATCATTATAGATAAACATATATTTTTGAGTAAATATTGTGTGTTTTATTGACCTAAATCTACCTATACATTTCATCATATTGAATTTTTTGTTAAAAAGACATGATTTATATCTGTCAATTGTCATCCTTTTCGTGACGCATTTGTTTACACCTTTTGCTTTCGCTGTTAATTTGTTTTCTGTCTGTATTGCATACATTTTTGATCTTAGACCTACAAATTCTTTTACGATTTTTCCATTATTTTCATCTTTAAAAAAACCTAATCTTTTTTTATTGAACTGTGGATAGTTAAACATATTATTAGAAGGATAGTCGGAAGTGTCAAATCGTAAAGATAGATCGGGTTTCATGTCTTCATAAAAGTCATTTGTGAAAATATGATAAATCAATTTGTCTGTATCGGTATACAATAATTTGCATTTTTGATCAAATTTAGTAAGCATGTAGTCATAATGAAACTCGTACATTAAAGTTTTTGATATATCCAGAATGGAGAAACCTAAGTAAATTGGTTTATCATAACACACTTTTGTTTTTTGTAATTGTACTGCTACTAAGTTTTCCGACAATACGGAAAGGTTGATAAATTCAGGTTTCGCAATTAAATCTTGAACACCTAAACTTTTACCGCGATTTTCCCAGTGAGTTAGTAATTTAACGTTCACTCTTTTCTCAACGTTTTCCGTTGTTTTTCCAAAAACGGAATTAATCCTCAATTTGAAAAAATCTTTTTCGAAATCTGAAACTACTTTCGTTCTTAATTCAGTGTTCAAATCAATGTACTTTTTTAAACATAATGAATGATATAATTGACTTTATTATTTAAATTAGGGATAAGTTTTTTATTTATAGATTCACCTGCAATTATATTTTCTGGACACAATGGGAAGTCTGAATGCAAATCGTGAAGCGCCTCAGGATACTCTAAATCAACTTCTAAAATGAAGCCATATTCGGAGGTTTCAGCAACTTCATAATTTGTATCCGAACTGACCCACTCAAAATCTCCCTCAGGCAGGTATTGTGACATGGCCCAACCATAATGATTGTTAGCATAAAAATAAGTCAAGTACGATTCTCGTACATTCTCATCAAAACCATCTATATATTTATTATTTGCATGTGCATATCGATTACTACATTGAGATACGCCACCTCTGATACCTGCCTTGATAAATGCAATTTGATCAATATCTGTCAGTAATTGTAAATTTACTTTTGTTTTTTTTTTAACATCGAATCCCAGCTCAGCCCTGGGGCTGTATAATAGTGGGAAGGATCTAAGCCATAGGTTTTTAGACAAAGTTCTCGGAAGTTTTCGAAAACATCAGCTAGCAACAAAACATCAGTTTTTAAGTATAAATTAGAATAATCCAACATGCTTTGAGACCCAAACTGTTGCCAAACATCTTGTGCACGTTTGTAATCATCGTCTGAAATGTTAGTATCAGTAAGCGAACTATAGAATTGTTCTTGATTAAGCAAAGTGGCTAATTCGAGAGAGTCATATGATGTCATAAGCTCATAAGGGTAAACACCCTTCTTACGAAGTCGATCAAAGTCTTCTTTTTCAGGGAAGGATTTTTTCAGTTCGTGAAATTTGTCATCCTTTTGATTTTTAGCCAATTGGTCGAGACTACAAAATAAAAACTTGAAGGAATCTACAAATCTTAAACTTATTTTTTGGTTGTTTACTATCAAATGTTTTGAAAACGAAATGTACTTTTCTTTATTTTGGGGAATTACAATCAATATCTCCTTCAACTAAATTGAGTGCATGAACAATGAAATGCGCATCGTAATTGCTCAGATTATGTAGAAATACTGGAATATGGCGCGGAGCACGAAACATTTTTCACATAACTCATGTGAAACACCTCTGAAATCACCAGTTTGCCAATCAAAGTCTAAAACATTTTCCCCATTTAAATCCGTTCCACAAATGTGACAAGTTGTCGAATTCGCTACTTTGTCACTATCTGAGTTTGAAAGTGGTTTAGGTATTTTTTGAAAATTATTTTTTTTTCATATCATTTTGAGATCATCATTTATACGTTTCATAAACTCTTGCGCACAATTTGAACCACTGTAGGTTTCATACTTGGACAAACTATCATCAAATGAACATTTGATATAGTATCCGAAACTATAAGCCTCATGCCTCTGAACGATATTAGTGTATGGTTTTGATGTGTCACTATCACATGATTGTATGGGTTTAAGCAATGATTCAAAATCAGCATATATGACAAAAGGAATCTTCATTGTTTTTTCAAACTTATCAAATTGGAGCTTATTATTTGATACAGGTTGATCGATCCAATTTTTAGACTTTTTTTTTCACTATTTGGTTATGACATACATGCAACTATGTTGTTGATGATTTGTCAAACGATCTTTGCAAGTAAAAGGAAGTAAACATCCATCGCATATATATACTGCACCGTTTCTATTTGTAATTTGTCTACTTACTAATCGTGATATTTTTTTATGAAACAGTAGTGACCGTCGGCTCCGTTTTGTATGTATAATAGATTTACATGTGTATTTTTACGACTTTTTGTGTGATGAAGCGGACCTACGATACAATTTTTCTTTGTTTTATTGTCAAATTCTAAGCCAAAAACATTAATACTTATTTCGTTTTAACAGATTGTATTCTGTTACAAAAATCGAGGTAACTTTTATTGATTTTCATTGATTCCAGGTCAATAGCGATACATTCCTCACTTAGAGGATCGCCAAAGTGTTGTATTAATAATTCCTTTAATTCAGACCATGTTTCTACATTTCCGCGCTCGCTAATGAGGGAAGCAGCATTTCCTATGAGTCTACTGGTTAACGCATGCATGGAGATACACATTTTGTGCTTGACAGCCTTGGTACTTATTTATAATATATTCGCATTTTCTTAAATACAGATTTCATTGTCTTTTATCACCATCAAATAACGGAATTAAGGCTTTGTCAGACAGGACGCGTACTTTAGCGCTGCGTAGTAGCGTTATAGCGTCCCGTTTTAACGTCGCGCGAGGCTTCGTCAAACAGAACGGCGCTGACTCGACGATGCCGCGCCGCCATTTCGCCATTCACCAAAGCGTAGTGCAGATCGATAGCAGTGTTAAGAGTTTGTTCGATATGGAGATGTCGAGTGATTCAGATGTGGAAGAATTATTACTTTTATATGCTTTATCACGGTCACAGAGAAAAAGAGTATGGGTGCACGACATCAATCAAAAGAGAAAGGATTTAGGAGAATATCATCGTTTGTGTCGTGAGCTTGCATCACATGAAGATCGTTTTTTTACATACTTTCGTATGTCTCAAGATTTATTCGAAGAACTACATGAACTGCTCATCCCAAAAATAAGCAAATGTACCACAAACTGGAGGACGCCTATTTCTACAAGAGAAAGACTTGTAATCTGTCTAAGGTAAGAAATATTTATTTTTTTAAATAAATGTTCATTGCGTTATTATTACGAAAATCAATCAAAATCAGCTGAGTTGTAATCAGATGTCGATGCTCCAAAATTAGTTACATGTAGAATATCGATTTCGCGTAGTGGTTAGAGATTATTAGATTAATAATGATTATTAATAATGACGTAGCTGCTCAGGCTGTTGCAGGTATGATGAAGTACTGTTAGATAAATCTATAACAGCTACTGGGGATGAATCTTCAGGCACAGAATTGGGTACTGCATAGCAGACGGAGTCTTCGGTACTAATAATGGAATAATGTGGTGAATTAAATATCTGGACGTTTTCTTGCAGTTCCTCTGTTTCTATGCTTGCAAATAACTTGGCTAGTTCTACTTTGGCTTTTATCTGTTTGTCTTTGGAAAAACTTTTAAATGTTTGGGCATAACTTTGGAAAAGGTGATCAATGGCATCATACTCTGTTTTTTTTTATTTTGAAGAAAATTTATAACTTTATCCATTTCGCTGTCAGTTTTTTTAATTTTCTTAGCTCGTGAACTATTTGTGTCATTTGTTTGGGGCGTCTCTAGCGGAGTTGTTTCTGGCGGGGGTGCGCTTTGTGTTCTTGGTGGAGGTGTCTGTGGTGGAGGCGTCTCTGGAGACTGAATTTCTATAGCTGACGATATTTCTGGTGTAGGTTCTCGAATATTTGAAGTTCTTTCTCGATCTGTCAGAGTTGAGTCAAGGAACTGTAACTGGGAAGCCCAAGGCCATTTTGTAAATTTTTTTGCAGCTTGTCCTGTAGTACCTGCAACCTCTTTTTTGTATCTTATATAATTGTCCCTCAAGCTCTTCCATTTTTTTCTAGCTACTTCACCTGTAAAATAAACATAAATTTGTATTATTTTGTTTCAGGTACTTAGCTACGGGTGATTCACATCAGACCATAGCCTTCTCCTTCCGAGTAGGTCGTTCAACAGTCGGTGGTATTGTAAAAGAAGTCTGTACAGAAATCTGGAATACATTACAACCAGAATATATGCCATCGCCTACTGAAGAGACATGGAAACAATCAGAGAAGGGTTATAGGGAAACCTGGAACTTCCCGAATTGTGTCGGTAGTATTGACGGGAAACATGTCTCTATAAAGTGTCCCAAAAATAGTGGATCAGAATACTTTTGCTACAAGAAGTTTTTTTCTGTAGTTCTTCTTGCTATAGTCGATCCATGTTACAAATTCACCGTCATAGATGTCGGTAGTTACGGGCGGCATAGTGATAGTGGTATATTCGAGAACTCAATATTTTATCGGCAATATATCCACGGAAAATCTCTGCTGCCAGATAAACCTCTTCCAGGCACCGAGGAGCCCGTACCTCATGTACTTATCGGCGACGAAGGTTTTGCTTTAAAAACATATTTGATGCGTCCATTCCCAAGAGCCTTAGCCACACAAGACGAAAGAAAAACAAATTTTAATAAAAGACTTTGCAGGGCACGTCGGGTGGTTGAAAATACGTTCGGAATATTAGCACAAAAATGGCGCATTTTTTTACGACCTATTGACTGTGATGTGGACACAGCAATTGATATTATTAAAGCTGCATGTTGTTTACATAATTACTTACGAACAAAACAAGGTACAGCGATATTAACTCCAGAGTCGGAAGTAGAAAGTGTCGAAAACGTACCTATGCGTGCTCTAATAGCTCATCGTCCAACAAATAGAAGATCAACGACTGCAGCATTCGAAACTCGTGAACAATTTGTGTCTTATTTTAATCAATAAACGAATTTTTTTACTTACCAGTTTCATTAATTTCTTCTCCGATTTGTGCCCACAATTTTGCCTTCATTGATATATTTTTATACGAACTATCCTTCATATTATATAAGCATGGATATTTTCTAACCAATTCTATCAAATTTTCGGTCATTATGCAGTATTTTATTATTATTTTACACCTATTCACTCCGACGCTAAAATAAAATTTGTAAAAAAATACAACACCCGACGTCAAAGCGTCCTAACGCCGCGACAGAGCGTTGCGTACTGCTAGCGCCGGCGCTCTGTTTGGCGGTATTCTACGATGGTAGTACAACACATCTTAGCGTCATAGCGCGGCGTCAAGTTAACGCTCTGACGCGCGCTAAGTACGCGTCCTGTCTGACAAAGCCTTTAGGTTCAATAGTTCATTCGGTATAAGCACAATTGCTGCCCGGGGCTGAGCCATTTTACACACTTAAATATAACACACAAAACAAGTAAAATATTACAAGAGAAACGCTAAAGCAAAAATTAATAATAATAATTGCAATAATTCATACAATTTTATAACATTTATTACTGATTATTATACTTAAACGCTATAATTTCACCCATGTAGATAAAACAAAATTCATATATATATATTTAATATCTCTATCTTTATAATTATGTCTCACGTTTTCAAAGATTTAAAATGAAAACCAGATAACAGTTATAAAGGAAGAAGTTCGATTCCATAAATAACAAAAGGTGCAGGAAAGGATGGTGAAAAATCTTACTCACCCACCAATCAGCATGCTCGCCTCACTTAACATATTTATTTGGTTCGCAGGATCACCTTCTTGCACGAACACTCGCAGTAACGGTGGAAATTGACACACGTAACGTTCGCGAATCTTAACTCGTAACTGGTGATCCGGCTGCGCCAGATAAGTTTGCGGGAGCTTGAAATATGTTTTAAAAACATTTATTTTTATTTTAAAGGACGTGAAAGAAAAACGTCCTCGCAGAAAGACATGCGTTTATTAATTGATTCAAAATAAAACTTAGAGCTACAGAGTCACGGGCTTATCAATAACGGCATTCGGAGAAATCATGCACCAGACTGCAGCGTTGCACATTGCTGCTTACATAGTTATAACTCGTCCTACAGACGGGCACATAACTACGTATTATCATCTTTGTTTATGTTTGTTGTTTTGATTTGGACGCTTCAACGTGTGTGGAAATAAAATTTTATTATTTAAAAAATCATCTTTAAATGAAGACTAGCTCGTCCCAATTTGATTTAATGGTGACATTTATGGCAGTAAGTGCAATTTAAAGTCATTTTGGTGTCTATTGACTTATGATTCCGTAACTTTCTGTAGGTTGTTGTGTTCACGAATAAAAAATTATCGCTTTTTCAGGCATGGAAACCTAAGCAAACCATCTTCCAATGCAAGAGGAAGGATGGCCAGTATTAACAACTGGGAAGAGCTGACCAATCTATTAAATAGCGATGGAAGTGGTGATACAAAACCTTGCGAGAAATGGAAGGTTTGTCAAATTTTTCTTGTTTGCTCACCTATTATTTGTAAAATAGTAGTGTTTGGTTTTGCTAATCCATACATAACATGTTTGCTTCTTGTATACTTTAAGGTGTAGAGTGATTTTAAAAATAATACAAAAAAGGCTGCCCGTCTGCATAAAGCAGCCATTGGTTCCGGTGGTGGGCCTGCTGTGTTTGAAAAATTGACAGATCTGGAGCAAAGGGTACTAAACCTTGTTGGTGTGCAAGTGGCTACAGGCTTGCCAATTGAAGAGGCTGGAGTGTCACAGGTTCTTATTTATTTGCAGCATGTATAGTCTTATATTAATATTTTTAATTATTTGATACTTATGTCAATGCTATCTTCTACAGGAGATTCACATTCAGCCCAATTCAGGAGCTCAAAATATAAATTGTAAGTTGCCGTTGTGGGATGACAGCATTATTATTGATGTTAATAGGTATTTATAGTCTAATTAACAATTTGTTTTTATTATTACAGATGCTTTAGAGCCAAATGTAGCTTCAAAACATAGGTTATCACAGGCAATGGCTACATCTTCTCCGCCTCTTGCCTTTGCAGATGTAAAGTTCTAGGTAAGATGTCTTACTTTTTCCAGAAATATTAAAAATAATAATAGTGATAGAAATAAAATATAGAATCTTTGAATTTATTTTTATATTAGGTCCTTACATATGAAATTGGCGTTTTGTATGGGAGGAACAAAAAGTCGAATATTTTTTAATATAATATATTTAATTAATCAAAGTATGAACCATTATTTTCTATGCACTTTTGCCATCTCATAGGTAGTTCATTGATCCCTTTACTAAAAAAACCAGTCGGACGGGAATCAATAAAATCTTTGAAGGCGATTTGGAATGCCCCATCGGAGTTGAATTTTTTCCCTTGCAAGAAGTTATCCAAATTTCGAAAAAAATGGTAATCTGTTGGAGCAAGGTCCGGGGAGTACGGAGGATGTCTTAGACTTTCCAATTGAAGCTCTTCTAATTTAGTAGCCGTCTGTTGCGCAGTGTGTGGTCTAGCGTTGTCGTGAAGCAGCAGTGGCGTGGAGCGATTGACCAACCTAGGTTGTTTAGCCGCTAGCTTTTCCATCCGGTTTGCAATTGCTGACAATAGACATCAGCCGTAATAGTCTGGCCAGATTTGAAAAAACTGTAATGAACAATACCGGCACTAGTCCACCAAACGCTTACAAGTAAATTTTTTGGGGTTAATTTTCGCATGGGGCAGGATTTGGCTGGCTGGCCAGGATCCAACCATTGCGCTGAGCGCTTCCGATTATCGTAAAGAACCCATTTTTCATCACAGGTAATGATTCGGTTTAAAATACCTTCATTATTGTGCCGGTTTAGTAATGTAACGCAGCAGTCGACGCGCGTTTGCCGATTTGCTTCAGTCAATTCGTGAGGTACCCACCTTTCAAGCTTTTTAATCTTCCCAATTTGCTTCAAGTGAATTAAAACAGTTTTATCACTAACATGCGAAGCCTGCAGCTAACTCGGACGTGGTTTGCGATGGATCCGCTTCCACAACAGCCCTCAACTCTTCATTATCAACTTGAGTCTCAGGCCGTCCACGGGGCTTGTTCTGCAGGTCGAAATTTCCAGAACGAAAACGTTGGAACCAAAAACGAACTGTGTTTTCTTTTGCAACACGACCGCCATACACATCATTCACCCTTCGAGTTGTTTCCGCAGCACTAGTGCCACGGCGGAACTCGTACTCGTAAATAATGCGATATTTAAAGTTTTCCATTTTGTAAAATGAGTGACGCAAACAGAAAAAAACAGAAGAAAAAAAACAAATGAATGACGATCATCGAAGCACAAATACATGAGTCTATAGCTGTACAAATTTGAATTTGAAATTCCTTACCAAAGAGGAGAAATTCGTGATTAAAGTGGCCAGTACGAAAAACGCCAATTTCATATGTAAGGACCTTATATTTCAGGTTCTCAGCTTTGGAATGAGCCGGGACCTTCAACACGGCCCCATATTTGCCCACCGCCTCATGAGTGGTCTGTGGTATCTCCACAACTCTCGGAGGCACAATTGAGAGAGACACAACTCTCTCCAACTGTGCGCTCTCCTCAAGCTCAAATACTTCAGCCAGCACCTGCTCAGTCTGGGCAAACTACACCTCGCCGTGCTAGGCCATCCCGTATTCGAGGATTATTGTAGACGCGGATCACCTCGAAGACGAGTAAAGTCAGCACACACAGACCAAGCAGCGCAACAATTTCTTCAAGCTGAAGAAAACTGGAGGGAATTTAAGGTGCAGCAACACAACACCAAGACTACATGCACATGAGAAGAGAGCAAAATAGAATTAAGGATTAGAAGTGCAGACTCAGAGGGAGTGGCAAACAGTTGCCTTAAGGGCTTTAGATATTTTAGATAAAATAGCTGGTAAGTATTGTAGTCATTAGATATAAATTTAGGGGTTATTCCTGTTGGTCCCCAGTAATTTTGTCACTGTGGTGCCGTGACCAACACAGTTTTTTTTCTTGTTGTTTCTCTATGGGCTTATATATATAATGATTATAATTGAATCAATAGTGAAACACTTAAGAACTCATAATCGTTTAGGGTTTGTAACGATGATTAATTTTTCAAGTTATTTGTATTTGACTAAAAAATAAACGTTTTACTGGCTGAAATATTAAAAACAATTTTATACAGGCTATGACTAATCATTGTAAAAATATAAACGATCATTACCACAAAATTTTTGAAAGGTGGGGCCATCAGGAATTCCATACTTAGTCATTATTGCTTCTCGTTATATCCTTAGGGATAAACATTAAAAAATACCTATTGGTCACCATAGTTACATAGCTACATCGGCAGGATTAAGTTTAGTACGGCTGAACAAATGTTGATATATATAGTACTCGTAGTTTACTTTTAAT
Source organism: Selenia dentaria (assembly GCA_917880725.1). Classification (NCBI taxonomy): domain Eukaryota; kingdom Metazoa; phylum Arthropoda; class Insecta; order Lepidoptera; family Geometridae; genus Selenia; species Selenia dentaria. The sequence goes on along the minus strand of OU862885.1, from coordinate 29,561,559 downwards.
GTGAAACAGCAACTTTCTTAGAGCAACATTTTTCAAATTTAATAATATAAATAACTAACACTTGTAAGTTTCCCTAAGTTATTCTTCATTCATTGAATATGCTCACCTGTATGTTGGCAATCTACATATATGTGGCATGTCTCTTTACATAGATGGTAGATTATAAAATGTTGCTTGCTCCACAAAATGCAACTGGTGTGAATACACCTTAATAATTTATTATGTTTATTTTAATATAAGGCTGATTAGTAATAAAAAAGAGTTTACATTGTATTCAAATTAATTCAATTATTTACTGTCGCAGCCTCCTTTCTAATTGGTCTCTCAATATTCTACCTCTAATTAAATCACTAGTAGCTTCTCCTCTTTCTAAATAGATGATTTGGTCATCAGATTCCAGATTCACATCTTCCCCTTCAATCCCGAAATTGATAATTATATTATGAAGCACAGAGCATGCTAAAATAATCCGGGAACATTTCAGTAGCTTGTAATGGAGAACTCGATCCTTGTGGAGACAACGCCACCGATTTTTCAACCTAGAGAATGTATTTTCAATTACTACTCTAGCTCTCATGTGCGTTTCATTATAAATATTATTTGCTCCAGCATCTAAATTCGGTGTCATTAGCCACGGATGTTGAGGATACCCCGAGTCTCCTAAAAGCCAGACCATTTCTCCATTTTGGTGCAACGATTGCATGTAATTGTTCAAATCGCTGTTTTCCCATATAAAAGAGTTATGATTTGCACTTCCAAACTTGGGATTGACATTTAAAATTCTGTATTCGTCATCACAAACCATTTGAACATTGAGAGAATGATAATGCTTACGGCTGTAATACCAATGTTCCTCATCATTTCGTGGAACAACTATTTTGAAGTGACATCAATACATCCAACTACTTCTGGTGTCCCATATTTTCTGCTAAACCGTTGACTAACTGCCTGTCTGGCAGCTGGAGTATCAGGGAACCGAATATATTTGTTTGTCATGTTCTAGTGTGTAAGAGCCTTTGTAACTTCTTCTATATACACACTACACATTTTTTGTGAAGTGTGCTTTGCAATTCCCACAGGCCTTTGATATGAGCCAGTTGCAAAAATAAAAAAGCGGTGAGCACCTGCAAATAATAAAGAAGTTTGTTGTATACAAGTAGTAAAAGGTACATACACAAACTTATTCATATGGATAATTTTATGAGTAGGTACATACTTTATGCTCCAAGGAAACGCGTTGAGAAGACCTTAAGTTTGTCAAGCGCTTGAGCTCTTTACACAAGAACTTAAAGCTTCTTGGAAAAGCGATATCTATCTTTAAATTGTCTTTCCTTGAGGTCTAATAGAGGATCGAAAGATACACGAGCTCTTGCTTCGGCACTGGCGTTATAATTGCGGTCATCCCGTACCTTAGCGTCCTCCAAACAAAAAAAAAGTCCAGCCATAATGTTTTCATCGAAATTGCAAAGTATTTAACTTTTACAAATTTATTCTCACTCCACTCCACGACTCTCACGGTAAACATCTTTGTGAATACTTTTCGATCGTGTTAAAGTAAAGTTTACGTTGTAAACTGTCAAAATCGCCACTCGCACTCGCAAACTTCTTAAAACGACCAATCACGAGTGTTAACGTTTTCACTGTCGAGTGTAGTCGATGATTGATGGTACGCTGTGACGACGTAAAAAACTTGCGCTCGCATATTTTATTTCAGATTATTGACACCAGATGGCGCTGTTTTTATTCCATACAAATCGTAGTAAGCGCTAACACGATCGAGCGAGTAAACGCATGAACAAGAACTCTCACTAGGCACACTGATGACCAGTACAAGTCGAGGTTTGGTAACAGATGGAAGCCAATAGAGATAAGCATCCCTATGGATTTCTCTTGTGTAGCATACAAATTTATTTGCTCTTATATATGCAGCATGATTTCGTCAGAAAACACAGTTTTGAAGTAAAATAAAGGAGTACTTTTATTTGATATAAAATTAGCAGATGTTATAGGCTTTGTATCATAATTATTTATGGGTACTTCATGAGAAAGCGGTATTCTCTTCCATACATCATCGTCGTCAGTTTTAGATGTATCTGAAACATTCTGAGCTTGCTATGCACTCAGTAAAATATCAGAGTCACCAGAGTCATTATGTCGGTCCTCTAAATCTTCAATATGAACGTTTGTTTAGCGATCACTCGTAGTAGGTTTTATAAAATGAGAGTGTGTTGATTGTTCATCTTCCGGAAGCTCTGAGTTTGATGGAGAGTTAAAAACAGTCTCATCTGCTATTCACAGGTGAGACTGTGAATGTGCATCTGTTGATTTTTCATTTTCCATAGATCCAATAACTCTTGATTCGATAGAGATGGGTTGAAAGCAGGTTTATCGTTCCCACGCTCTCATTCCCGTCCTTCGAATTTTCGCCTTCAGATATGCCGTACAAATCTTCCATAAGTTTCTCAAAATGTTAATCAGGCAACGGCTTGTCGGATCTCTGAAAATATTAATAATAAATAGCTAGGCCGAACAAAATCAATGTGAAACATTCCAAATATTAACAAAATTAAAAACATTAAAAAACATTGAAATTTATAGATAGAGAATTTCACATCCTCGGACGGGATTCGAACGTCTTCTAACTATCCTTGTATTACTTACGTAATACTATATAAATTATAAAGGGTTGCGACGCCAATACAATTTTTTTCTAAAAATACTTCTTTCGGTTGGATAGTGCTGTCAAAACTGTTCAATAGATGTCGCTCCGTCTCCGTAAGACGGTTTTTTTTATATTTAATTATTCTTCCACACTACAGACTCTTTGGTCCGTACCTTTTTTAGATTGTTTTTTTTTTTGTTTTTTATATTACATTTTCTTGGAGATTCGTTCTCCAAACATCACAATAAACATTCTGAAGCTATGGTGGAAATTGCTTAAAAACTAAAGTGAGTCCATTTTTTTTTCTTTTGTAAATACATGAATCTATTGCTAGTGAACAATATTTCCTAATTTTATACTTATGTGTACGCTATTGGCCAGAAGTACTGGCCTCAGGTTCACGCCTTTGCCGTATCCTTTCTAACATAGCCTTCGCGATCTCATTTCGGTCTTTTATCGCCATTTTACTTTAGATTATACTCTATTATTCGATATTCGGATGCTTTAATCGCCCGCCTGACGAAATCGCCAATCGCGTCCGAGCTGTCGTCGGCAAAATATGTGTAGCTGCCTGAGTGTTGGTCTCTATACACCTTCAGGCCAAGCAAAGCAAAATTGGATACCTGGATTTTGAATTGGATTGGCCTGAAGGTGTATAGAGACCAAATTCAACTAAAAACATCCTGTCTAAAACAGATTTTACAAATGTTATGGTGGTAAATAGGTACGATTTCGGAGAAAAAGGGAAAATTCACAAAAAAAAAGTTAAAAAAAATTGGGGTCTGGGATTTTTTTTTGGCCAACTTGTATTCTCCAAGTGGGCCCCCGAACACGCTCATTTAGTATGTCGGTCCCTCTACCAAACACCCTATATATACATCAGGCAGCTGCACGTATTTCGCAGACGACAGCTCGGACGCAATTGGCGATTAAGTCAAGCGGGCGATGAAAACATCCGAATATCGAATCATAGAGTATAATCTCAAAATGGCGATAAAATACCGAAATCAGGAGATCATGAAGGCTATGTTAAAAAGGACACAGCAAAGGCGTTAACCTGAGGCCGGTACTTATGGCCAATAGCGTACACATAAGTATAAAATTAAGAAATATTGTTCACCAGCAATAAGATGTATTAAAAAAAATGGACTTACTTTAGTTTCTTAGCAATTACCACCATAGCTTAGAATATTAATTTTGATGTTTGGAGAACGAATTTCCATTAAATGTAATATCATTAAAAAAAAACAAATCTTAAAAATGTACGGGCCAAAGAGTCTAGTGTGGAAGAATAAAATAAATATATGGACATCGACTAATCTAACGAAACAGTCTCGGTCCCACGTATTACGTCCCTGAAGCAGAAAAGGTACAGAGATGCGAATATAGCGAATAACCCAGCACCCTCCCTTCTGTCTCGAATAAATTATTTTCTTTCTTTCTTTCTCCCCAACACCCTCTTCCTAGTACACACTCAGAAAGAAAAGAAAACCCTGACCAACCAGGGTTATGGTGGAGGCACGAAGTCGCGCATCCGTACCATCCATGAAGCACAAGGACTGACCATACGAGTCGGTCATCGCCATTACGACCAAGGGCGGCACACCAGGATCTTCACCTACTACGCCGACGACGAAGAAGATGTCATCAGCCGTTTCGTGCGGTGCACACTGGGCCAGAATGCCAATTTACGATGACAAAAAAGTATAGATTTTTATTTACTTTATGATGTGATGATTATGTATTTTAATTATTAAAAGTTAGAAATGCTATTTTAATATGATTTAATGACTAAAAATAATATCTAACTGGTAGAAAAAGTTAGAAAATGATGATTTTTAACATGTTTTTCTTATTTATTTGTTGAAATAAAGAAAACAGTCATTTGTACAAATCTCATTAAACTAGACGTTTTGCTGCCTACTGTTCGTCATCGTGCACACTATCACTATCAGGGTCATCGTTACCTCTGTCTTCACCTTCCTCGGCTTCGATACATAGTTATGTAGGCAACCGCAATATTCCAACAACAACTTTATTAAATATCTCTCCTTGGTTTATTTTTGTTTATTTTCTGTGACTAGTCACGACATGATCCGAATATACAGGATGTCCAGTGGCAGAACTCAAAGTTCAAAAATTTGTAAAAAAAACTACACCTCTAATACAAATAATGTTTATTATAATTTAAAAACAACAAATGCGGATTTCATTTTTGAATACCACGTTCTCCAAATGGCGGCCATCGACCCTGACACACTCTTCGAGTCTAGCGCGCATGTTTTCAAAAACGCGTTTACAGAGCGACTGGGGAATCCTGCTGACTTCGGCTCGAATATTTTCTTTAAGTTGTGTCACAGTGGTCGGATTTGTTTTGTAAACAACGGATTTTAAATATCCCCATAAGAAAAAGTCACACGGGCTTAAATCGGGTGACCTAGGTGGCCACGGTATGGTACCGTTTCGGGATATGTATTTTTCAGGGAATAACTGTGGCACTGCATTCATGGACACATTAGCAGTATGAGCTGTGGCCCCGTCCTGCTGGAACCATGTGTTTCGGTTGAAGGATGGACTATTCTGAAGTTCTAGTCTGAAAAAGTCATTTAACATCTGGGAATATCTCTCCGAATTTACAGTTACAGTTTGGCCACGTTCATTTTCAAAGAAATAAGGCCCTATGATTGCAGATGCAGACATGGCACACCAGACTGTTACTTTAGGTTTATGTAAAGGCTCTTGATGCATTTGTCTTGGGTTGTGGATATCCCAGTAACGGAAATTCTGCTTATTTACATGTCCTCCTATGTGAAAATGAGCTTCGTCACTATAGAATATGTTGCCCATCCGAGTAGCAGTAGGAAATTTCAACAACATTACCTCTGCGTAAGTTTTTCTTAATTCAAAGTCAGAATCGTGTAAATCTTGCACGATTTGAATTTTATACGTATGAAACTTGAGTTTTTTTCGCATTATAACCTGCAAAGTTGATTTCTGAAATCCCAATATCGATGAACGTGCACGCAGTGATAAACGGGGATTTTCAACGACAGAAACCATAACACGTTCGATATTTTCATCGGTATCTATTTAATGTTGATCCTGTAGCTCTGAACCTTGCTATCCACGACTGAATGAGGTTGATCGATGGTCCATCACGTAATCGACGAATACCGAAACGATTATTAAATCTACGACGCGACAGCGAAAATTCACTCGAAATGTACGCCTCGACGGCAAAAGCGCGGTGCTCTCCACTCCACTGTTCCATGGCTACTAAAAAATCCGCAGCGTTCGCGCTTCTAAAGACGTCCCCCGCGCCCCTCTGACGTGTTGCGTTCAGAAATTATGTTTGTTCAAAGTTTGAAATCTGCCACTGGACACCCTGTATAAGCATCCAGTGTAGAATATCCATGTTAATGTTTGTTCTGGATGTTTTCCTGGAGTGGTATTGTCGAAGTCACATCTTCGGATAATTGACCTTTTAATAATGTCGGCCCCGTTAAACAATATTTTATGTACACTTGCACTTATACTTATATCAATCATATAGATTTATGGCCATTTTAGCTGTGTCAATGCAATATGTCTTAAATTTTTCCTCATCTATATAATGTGCACAGGAAATGACACACAAGATGTTTGCAAATCTTTCTTCAATTCTTTGGACACACCTGTGATTTCAGACCGTAGTTCAGGGTTGTAAAAAATTGGCTTTTTCCGTCATTACTGTTACCTCCTTGTTTTGGCTGGTCAACTACGAGCCCCATTTTTTCATTAAAATCTTTCTATTTTTTCGCTCTTTAACTATTTCCTGAGCATCTTTACCTCTAGCTTGCTATTGCTGCAACTCTAGTTTATGCGCAATGTGCAATAAATATTCGTAGCATCGAAAATGAGCATGTAACACGGAAGTACTATATTAATATCTTCAACACACTCTTTTTATAATTTTCAAAATTATTCATATATGCTGGAGTGTCTTTACAGACATACATGCCTGTGTGCTTCTACTTTCTGTTAAAACATGTACCTTTTTCCGTCTAGCGTTGTACATACAGGGTGTTTGGAAGCTCGGTGCAAAATCTGAAGAGGGTTTTAGTATAGACCATCTATAACATTTTGAGCCACATTTTTCTTAACCAAAGTCTAATGGTTTTTTTTTTGTTAGGGAGTTTTTACGATTTTTAACCAAAATCCCAAAAATTTCTAATTAAGTGCTGATAATGCAAAGTGTAAGTGGAAACGACCATGGATGAAACCTGGGTTCACCACAATACACCCGAGACAAAAGAACAGTCGAAACAATGGAAAAGAGCAGGATCGCCCACCCCAAAGAAGGCAAAGGTGATTTTATCGGCGGGCAAAGTCATGACATCCGTTTTTGGGATGCAAAGGGTATAATTCTAGTGGATTATTTAAAAAAGGGTGAAACAATAAACTCCGATTACTATTGCAACCTGTTGCGTCGTTTGAGAGAAGAAATCAAAGAAAAACGTCAAGGTTTATTGAGAAGAAAAGTCTTGTTTCATCAGGACAATGTGCGCGTTCACACCTCTGTGCAATCCATGGCAGAAATCCATCAATATGGCTTCGAATTGTTACCTCATCCCCCATATTCACCAGATTTAGCACCGTCCGACTTTTATCTTTTCCCAAAGCTGAAAAAATATTTAGGTGGTAAACATTTTTTATAAATGAAGAGGTCATAGCCGCCGTGGACGCTTATTTTGAGGGGTTAGACGAAGATGTTTTTAAAACTGGTATCGAAGCCTTACCGGGTCGATGGAAAAAATGTTTTGAGCTCGGAGGAGAGTATGTTGAAAAAAAAATAAACTCAAAATCGTGTGGTTTCATTAAGTATGTTAGGCTAAGAACTTTTCAAATGTATCTAAACAAGCAATCAGTAAATTTATTCCAGATGTATGCCGTGCATTAATTCAAGTATTAAGGGAAAATATTAAAATAAGTAAAAAGATTATTTTTTATTTTGTATGCACATTTTATTATTAATACTTATGTTTTATTAAATCACAAAAATTATATGAGGTCTTGTATATCCCAATCACTATCACTCAGACTGTTTTCGACCGGAGTCAGAGTAGTATTTTGTTGAAATACGGATGGCGGAGAAGGTATATTAATTGATGTAGTTGACGCTGGCGATGTGTAGTATCCATATTGTGACTGACTATAGTAACCGAAATCGGCTTTAAAAAGAATCTCGCATATTGCCTGTTTCACGGCATTCTTCGTATGTTTGTCATAGTTTCTCATTTTATTGGCTGCAAATTTAAAAAATGTAGTTATCTCGTCATTATCATCGCTAGCGTTCGACGCAGTTGCTTTTAAAATTCCGAAAGCGTCTTTTAATATTGCCAACTTAGGATCCACCTTCTTTTTTTTTGGGAGGAGGTGGACCTTGCGGTTGAGGACAGTCTAATGTGGCTGTGTCAATTTCTTCCTCATCAGCACCTGTATCACCAGTATTGACATCAGTAGCGTTGTTATTATCAATAATCTGAAAAAATTAAAAATAATATATGCAATTTTATTTCAGTTACCGGATAATGCTGAAGACTGGAAAATAATCGCAAAAGACTTTGAAGACCAGTGGCATTTTCCGCATTGTATTTCAGCTCTCGATGGAAAACATGTGCTTATAGAGGCACCAATCAATACTGGCACAGATTTTTTCAATTACAAATGAGGTTTTAGTATTATTCTCTTTTTTTACCAGATGCAAATTATTTTATAAAATTTATGCCTGCATCAGAAACCTTACAGGGCGAAATAAAGCATTGCCTTATTTTTTCCTTGGTGATTCTGCTTTTGCTTTATCTGAAAGTCTAATGAAACCATATCCTGGTAAAACACTCCCTGCGGACTCAATAGAAATAATTTTCAATTATCGCTTGAGCAGAGCGCGTCGTGTCATAGAAAATGTGTTTGGCATAATGGCATCAGTATTTCGAGTACTAAGAAAACCCCTACTCGTTGAGCCAGATAAAGCTGCCCTTATTGTTATGGCAATATGTCATTTACACAATTTTTTAAGACATAATTGCAGTAATTATATTACTTCAAAGGAGATCGATACGGAAGTTGATGGACAATTACGGGAAGGGTCCTGGAGGCATGACGCAGAAATGACTTCATTTCATCCTATAGTAAACATAGGTCGCCGTTCCGCCAAACAAATAAGAGAGGAACGTGGCAGAACCAATATTCTTAAATGTTGTGTGAGTGTTAAAACAAAAAAATATGTACTTACAGTATTAAGAGATTCCCTAGGTTTGTCACGATCTTGTAGAAAAGAAAATGCATCAAATGCAAACCAGGCACTTTGATATATCTGTGTTGTACCTAAAAAAAATCGTAAATTATTTTGTAACACTTAATAAATAAATAAAATAACAAGTGGTCTTGATTTTTACCTTTTCCAGTTCCTTTGCTTTTTTAACTTTGTTTTTCTCACGTCTGAAGCCAGATAATAGTATAGATATTTTATTTTTGCATAAGTCGGGTTCTATATTTAATGTTTCGCCAATTAACTTCCAGGCATCTCCTTTTAAATCCTTTTTTTATAGTTTTCATCTCGTGGATCCCATAAAACATTATGTTTACGGTATTCTTCTATCAGTTCCAAGCATTTTTCGTCAGACCACTCCATGTTCGCGAACTCACAAACACCGCGTAGTGCCACGCTCGCGTCCACTAACACACTGCGCTCCCCTTTGAGTTCGCGCAAAAAACCGCTTCCAGAGCGCTCCGCCGTGAACCGATCGCGCTCCAGTTGCGCTCCGCGAACACGACGTATCCACTAGGTTTGGTTTGCGAAGCGGACGCGTTCGCGAACCACGGCGAACCTAAGTGGATACCCGGCTTAATAGATGAGAGTACCACCTTTTAGGGTGGCCACTTTATCATTACGAACCATAGAGCAGTTTGCTGTGCCTGGTTTCAGAAAGGTCTCTTGCACGCATAAGATATCGACCTGATGGTCACCTGCTCGTACCGCGTTCCAGTTTATATATCGTTCCTCCGCGGAACGGTTCTCCGTTCACCCTTTGTGCGTCTCGTTTCTTCTGCATAACCTCCAAATAACTTCTATCGCGTGTCTAATTTTGGTTGATTCAAATATTAGTTACAAGTACCACAAACCAAAGAAGATTTCTTTTTCGTCTTAATTATTTATTTTTACAATCTTATAGCCCTTTCGAATAGAGCTGGTACACTTATCATACAAATATGTTTACGTTTTTCCATTTGATTTATCGCCTAATTTAGGTCGATTACTTCTGTTTACAATTTTGCCCCTAATGGCGAATGACTGACGAACAGTGTTTTCTCAGATCTAATTATTCATTTTCAAACAATTCCAGCCGAACTGCTCTGTTGACGACTATTAGTAATTTCAAGTTATTTTTGTTTTGTTATTTCGCTTTTGTCAGGGATACTACGGTATCATTTACAACCTTGTGCATTCACGCTCACTTAAAAGGCATCTTCTCGCGGTGGCGTCGTGTGGCGGGTCGTCCTCTTCCCTCAAATATGTGGGTCTTGTATTGCTTAGGTCCTAGGCCTTGTCGTTCCTGGTTTGGTACTGGTGTTGTTTTTTGTCCGCTAATCTTTTGGAGCGTCCCTTTCTGCTAGTGTTTAAATCGCCATGTTCTTGAGTCTCATGAGTGTCAGTATTTACAATACTCTCCTGTACAGATGGGGGTCTTCTTTTCTTCGTTTTCAACTTCCACGGGGCAGACGAGGGGCATAGGTTCCGTTGGTATAGTTTCTTTGGATTCAACTACTGGGGCTTCAACAGGCACCAACAAGGATACAGAATTAACAGCCACAACATTCGGGTTTTTAACTGGCATTAAATTACCGATAGGGGTATTGTCCAATGATAAAGTATCCAATACATTGTATGTTTGGAGCAGCCCGTCGGAAACATGTTCATTTAGGAAATACTCTGAAATGACACCTGTAGAGTATTCCGGTACAATATCTGTCAGTGCTGCGCCGATGTATGCGACAAAAGTGGCCCAGATAGATTGTTGGCAATAGGTTGAACCAAAGGTATTAAAATAATTGGCAGGTTGTTTATATCTATACATATATATATCTGTATATTATATATAAAGAGAAAATAATATATATATATATAATATATCTGTATTGATCTGGGGATTGATTTTAATTAGTGTCAATAGGGAGGGGACATAGTTTGGAAATTGACCTTTTCACTATACTGTTACCACTTTTTACACTATAAACTCTTGTATGAGAATCATCTCCAGGATGTTTATCCACGATTCGGCCCAAAGACCACTTTCCAGGAGGCAAGCCATCGGTTTTTATTAACACGATATCACCAATTTTGAATTCTTCTTTCTTTTTTAACCAGATTGGACGTTGTTGTAGCCTTGTCAGATATTCTTGTTGCCAACGACGCCAGAAGTCGCCAACAAGTTTTTGTGTGTATTGCCAACGGGATAGTCTGCTTATGTTCACTTCTTGAAAATTTGGCGATGGGACCACTATCGGGGTTTCTCCTATCAAGAAGTGTCCTAGTGTTAGGGGTTCCATTGAGTCTGGATCAGTGTCATCAATGGGACATAAAGGCCTGGAATTTAGACAAGCTTCGATCTGACACAACACTGTTGTCATCTCTTCAAAATTAAGATTTGTGGTCAGAATGCGCCTCAAATGGTGTTTCAGGGATTTTACTCCTATTTCCCATAGAGTTCCGAAATTTGGTGAATATGCCGGGATAAAATGAGATTGGGTGCCGTCTAATGCCAAAGTATTGGATATTCGTCCATCAAACTCCAATTTTGCCTCTTCCCATGCATCTCTCAACTGTTTGTCAGCACCAACAAAATTTCTTCCTTGATCACTCCATAAATCGCTACATCTTCCTCTTCGAGAAACAAATCGTTTAAACGCTCCAATGAAAGCTTCCGATGTTAAATTGCCAACTAGTTCCAAATGGATGGCCTTGGTTGCCATACAGACAAATAACGAAACATATGCCTTCTGAGTTCTTATACCTCGGCCTCTTGCTATGCTTATCTGGAAAGGCCCTGCGAAGTCCACTCCACTATGTAAGAAGGCTCGTGTTGGAGTTACCCTCTGTTTAGGCAGGTCTCCCATGATCTGTGTTCTGGCTGTAGCTCTATGTTTTGCACATATGAGGCATTTGTGAATGCAAGCTTTTACCATTCCCTTTGCTCTTATGATCCAATATTTAGTACGTAAATAACACAACATCAACTGAACTCCACCATGCAGTGTTTGAACGTGAGCATCAGCGACAATCAGAGGTACTAAATTGTTTTTGTTTCCCAGAATTATAGGATGTTTGGTATTCTCGTCAAGATTTGCATGCCGTAAGCGACCGCCCACCTTGAGGACACCAGCTTCGTTAAGGTAAGGATTTAATGATTTTAACTTGCTATCTCCTTTCATAGGTTTGTTCCTTTTAATTCTGTCTATTTCTTCAATATATTCTTCTTCTTGTACTAACTTAATGCATGCTATGAGCGAGTTTTCTAATTCTTCTGTTGTAAAGTTACCTTCTATATTTAAGATCTTTTTAAAATTTAAAAATCTCTTGCTGTAGGCTATGACTTTTATCAATTCTCTTAAATTTTCGAATTGGTCAAATTGTGACGTTAAACTTTGATGACTGGTTTCCCCTTGTAATGTAAATTTAACGTGTATTTTCTCTTTCTTCCTTTCTAAATCTGTACTTTCAACTTCTGTATGTGTAAATTTGATTTCCCTTTCAGATAGCCATGCCGGGCCTGTCCACCACAGCTTTGAATTCTTCAGATTTTCTAGTAACATGCTCTTTGTTGGAATGTCTGCTGGGTTCTCTGAAGATTTAACGTGAAACCATCGACTGTAGGGTATATTTTCATTTACTTCTACAACCCGGTTTGCTACGAAAGGTTTCCATCTGTGAGGTTCACTGGACAACCATGCTATCACAATAGTGGAATCACTCCAAGCATACATTTGCGTTGCAGGTATTTTTATAGCTTGTTCTATTTGTTTTAGTAGCCTCGAGAGCAATAGTGCCCCTGACAATTCTAAGCGTGGCAAGGAGATGGTGCGAAGAGGTGCCACCCTAGTTCTTGAAGCTATGATTCTGGTGATGACTGTACCATCTTGGTTCTCCACCCTTAAATAGGCCACGGCAGAGAAAGCCAGCATCGATGCGTCACTGAATCCATGGACTTGCACCCTTTCCATAGCTGTGCTTATGGTCCCAAGCCAACGATCGATGCGAATATCAGCTACGTTCTTGAAATCTGACCGAATAATCTGCCATTCGTCTTCTAGCTCTTGACTTATTGGGTCATCCCAGCCGATCTTAGCTAACCAAATCTTTTGCAGTAAGATCTTTGCCATTGTCAGACTTGGTGAAATCCATCCAAGAGGATCAAAAAGCTTCTGAACATCTGACAAGATTGTTCTTTTTGATACATTGGTTGAGACTGTGGGTAGATTCAATTTGTATTGAAATTGATCGGTTTCCAAATTCCAAATCAATCCCAATGCTTTTACAGTTCCATCCAACTTGAGATTTAACTGTGCATTAGTACTTCTTTCGCTGGTTTCAATAGATCTCATAAACTCAGGGCAGTTGGATGACCAATACGACAGCGTGAAGCCACCCTTTTTCAATATGCTTGAAACTGCCTGTGCTGTATCTATGGCTTCTTTGGTAGTGTCATTACCTGACATCATATCATCAATATAAAATTCTTCTTTTATTATCTTCGCAGCAGTTGTGTGATTTTGACCTTCGTCATCGGCAACTTGGTGAAGAGTTTTTACTGCAAGATATGGTGCTGGTGCCGTGCCAAAGGTGACGCGTAGCATACGGTATTCTTTTATACTTTCAGAATCGTTCTCACGCCATAAAATAGGTTGGTAAGTATCAGCTTCTTCTTTGTGAACCAGAATCTGTCTGTACATCATCTTAATGTCACTGGCATAGCAGATGCGCTTTAACCGCCATCTCATAATCAAGTTTCTTAGGTCGTCTTGAAGCTGAGGACCAACCAGCAATTCGTCATTAAGTGATATTTGATTCGAGCCCTTTGCAGAAGCATCAAATACGACACGCGTCTTGGACGTTACCTTATCCTCACGAATGACAGCGTGGTGAGGTAAGTATACTGCCTTTTCCTTTTTTGCTTCACTTTCTGGTAGTTTGGTAAGATTGAGCATTTGAGCTTTCGCTCAAAAACGCTGCTTGTGACCCTTGATCGACGAGCGCACGGAGAACAATGGTGTGGTTATGTTCATTTGTAACAGTCACCATTGCCGTCGCTAGTAGCGCCGTGGATGCGCCTTGTTTAACATTGTTGTGTGACGCAATCATTGTGTTAACTTGTTCTACTAACTCTTCTGCACTGTGGTGTGATGCCTTCGGTTGAGTGGTGCTTACAGTTTCCGAAGTATCTGGATTCTTGTTTTGGTGTAGGAGAGTATGATGGCGCCGTTTGCATAAACGACAGGACATTTGCAGTCTACATTGGTGAGCAGAATGCCCTGGTGCTAAACAGTTAAAGCATAGGTTATTTTTCTTAACATATTCTGTTCGTTCCATAGGTTGCAGCGTAGTGAATTCCTTACAATGGCATAAAGTGTGGTTATCTTTGCATAATACACATGTCTTCTTTGCAGATAGTGACGGCGAAGTTGCTGTTGATGAAGTAGGTGAAGTAGTAGTGGCGACGTGGAAAGAACGTTCCTTCATAGGTTTATCACGGGGGCCCGATGATGTGACAAGTTCCAGTGTTCTATATTTTGATTGCAAATAATTCTTTAACTCATCCCAGGTGGGTAACGAATCTGTATCTTTTTTGTATGAATATTCTTCCCAATCTTTATGTGTCTCAGGGTCTAACTTTTGTACGACAAGAAAAATTATGATAGGATCCCATGTCTCAGTTGAGATATTAAGATTGTGTAAATTATGTAGGCAGTCTGACGTCACGTCGAGCAAACACTTGATTTGTGTAGCAGATTGGCTTGACATCTTTTTTTGATTAAATAATTTTTTTCATATATGTATTCAAAATTAGTCTTTTATTACCATACCTTGTTTTTAGAATATCCCACGCTATTTCGTAATTTTGATGAGTTACTTGAACGTGCTTCAATAACGTCTGAGCTTCACCTGTCACACTAGTCTTTAAATAATGTAACTTTTGCACATCACTAATTGTTTTGTTATCGTGCACTAGCGAAATAAACAGATCTTGAAATGTAGGCCAATCTTCATAATTCCCGCTAAATTTTGTTAACTCAATTCTCGGAAGGCGCGCGAGTTGATTTGTTGACTCGGCGGTGGGTCCCGATGATGATAATGATGAGGGCGTCAGACTTGCTAATAAGTCCCTGAGGTCAGCAAGTACACATATGTATGCTTCTTCATAGCTATCATATTCATCATTATTAAAATACGACATCAAAGTTCGTTTTTCTTGAGGTGTTATTTTAACTAGATTTTGATGCGCATTTTTGATAGTTTCCCAATATTCTTCGACCGTTTTTATTTTTTCGCATAATTTTTCATTTTTAGTTAGCTAAAAAGGTGAAGGTGTTAAAGAAAAAGGTCCCTACTAAGGGTTGTACACATGTTGTATCTGTGTATTTAACAATTACGTTAACTAGAAAATACATTGAATTACTGATTAAAAAAAAAAATTGTGCAAATTCGTATAAATCCGGCTCGAAGGACCATGTATTGATCTGGGGATAAGTTTCTGTTTGGTTTGTAGATAAAGAAAACAGCTGTGTACGTGTTTACTCTATGCCGGTTTATTGCAACTAAACTAGACTACCGTCGTGTTGACGTATATAAACAATAATTGAATGCAACACAAAACAAGTGGTACCCGCAATGCCACTTCGATCGGAACTAAAAAATATGCACAACAATATCACTGCTGCCACAGTCCATCTTTAATTCCCTGCAAAATAATACCAAAATGTATAACTGAAACTCTGCGTAAGTCTTTATCCAAAACAGAATCAAGTAGCTTGTAACGCTGCCTAAGTTATAACGTAATATTAACTAAATTTTTTTTTAGTATATGTCACTATAAAATAATCTAATTAGTGTTTACATCTATATAATCTCTCTAATTAACCACACACGTTGCAGATCCTGGAAAAGTAGGTAGATTTCGTAGGTAGGTAGATTATAATTAATCTATAAGTTTATCGACTGTTTATCGTCTAGATTTACAGATGCTATCGTGTCGAAGAGATGGAGTTAGCTTTTACTGCTAGATATATAGATAAATAACACTTTATTGAGACACCACATTTATGACTTAATATTAGACATTAAAATAAAAAACAATGCCTAAAACTAGGTGCAACAATGGGCGGTCTTATCGCTCAGAGCGACCTCTTCCAGACAACCTACAATGTTGGGTATGTTTAGTATAATGTGAAGTTAAGATTTTACATATCTACGTCAGTACAAAAACCAGTGGTACTGAGAACCATCACCCAGTCCTTTCCATAGAGCTTTCTTTATGTAACAAATCTGTATTCCTTCACAAAAAATCAAGAAAAGAAAGGTCATAATGTCATTAATCATGTCTCGATTAAATTAATTACAGGGAAGGGTGTAGTGTTTCAGCGTGAGTTTAATTCTCACTCAGTCGACAACCGTTTACACTCTGGCAACTGGGATCCTACACCAGGTATCCTGGTACTGCTAGCAGTTTAGGGGGACACCTGATCTCCTTATTCGCTCAGACGCGCTAGTTATCATATCCATAGACATGAGTCATTTATTCGGTGCATTGCAACCGCCCATTTATCCATGGAATTATGTTATATTTGTATTTGTTATGTTATATTATGTACATGTTTAGGTTGGCCAACCCAAAGTCGGAGATCAGTGTGTAAGACATGGCGTGTAATTTGTGTTGACTTTACTTTTGTTTCCAGGGAATGTGAACACATCTGCGTGATGTTCGGCTACGAATTGTCTCCTCCAGACAATTATTGTAAGCTTACACATTCCACTTTCAAGCATACGCACATGACACCTGACTATAATGCAATTATCGCAAAAGCTTTTCCGATCTCTTCAACAAAGATAGAATCTCCAAGTGAATCCTATGAACCCCATTTTTCTATGATTTTATATTAAGAATAAAATATGTTAATAGTTATGAGTCCCTTGGCAGTAGTCGTGATGCTCAGCTTCGCCACTCGGTTGTCTCGTTCCGACGCCCTAGTAACTAGATCCTATTTCAATTTAGGTCATTTAAAGAAAACTTGTCCAATCTGTCTCAATATACGAGTAGTTCAGATTATGTAATTAACAGTAAGCTTGCTTCTGTTGGAACAAATCTATCCTAAGTTCCTTTTATGAGATTGATATGTATTCCTATTAATTCAGATCTAGTTGTATAATACTAAAATAGCTACCTACTTATTCACTAGTAGTTTCGTGTATCGGGTGGTTCTTTCGAATAAAGACAGTGGATATTATATTATTAAATAATGTCCATATCGTTAGGTTACTTTTTTCAAGAAAGGTTAGAAGTATCTATTCGGTAGAATTGCACTGTGTTTTATCTTAAGCTTAGTCTAGAAATAAGAAAACAGGGATTAATAATTTAACCATAATTTATTATTGATATCGAAAATCATATGGCTATCAATTTAGTATCTGTTTGATTAATTAGTCTGCCCTCAGCCAGCGGTCACCGACTCAGTTTAGACAAGCTTTCAGTTCCTAGGCTTTTTCAAGGGGAAAAACGAAACCTTAAATGAAAAACCCAACATGGACCTTTTAAATGGTTATCTTAGCATATGTACACATTTTTATCTTATTTTACTAACACACACACACACACCTTACAGCAATGATGTATAAATGACACTAGTTTATTTAGTTGTCAGCTCTAGTTCTTTGACTTTGATTAATGTTTATAATCTTTGATCGTGACAAGATCAATTTATCTAGTTATTATTATTTAGTTATCTATTAGATCTAGATCGAATAGGAAGTTTACTTCAATTTACATCTGGATGAATATCATGATAAGTATTTGATTCAATGATTTTGCAATACAATATACAATACAATTGCTATATGTGGATATGGTAACTACCATATCCACATATAGCAATTGTCACTGAACTTTAATTGTTCAAATTATTCTGTTCTTTCTAGATTAAATTTAGTCCAATATAGAACAAAGAGTCATTTGCACATTAATTATACACAAATTAATACACATTAATATACAAGAGTTTTGTTAAACTATTTCCATAAACTTATCAATAATAATAGACAAGATTCGAACTGTCATTTCAGCGATAATATTTATAGCGGTCGGTGTGTATTTTTCTTCCTGGAGCTACTCTTTCATTTATAAGTGCTCTCTCGGAATATTATCTATACTAAAACAGCATTTTAAAATACAGATCCCCTTACCTTTGACCCATTGATCTTGGGTTTAATAAGGTTAACCCCTAATAGCTTCCTCTCCATCTCTTTCTCCTCCTTCTTGATGCAGTTCTTGAGGAAAGAGATGATTGGAGGGAATAACAGGTATGTCAGTAATCCTACTACCAAAGATGATACAATATGAGTAAACCATCCAGTTTTCCAATTTAACCAGGGAGGAATGGGATTTTCTTTGTTTACCTCCTTGTAATCTGGTGATGCATAAGATATCATTAACCCATATAATTCACTCTGACTATATAAAGCAGTTTGTGAATAGGCTTCTGCTTGTGATATCAAAGTAAGTCTATCAGTACTCTCATCAGAAGTGATAATACCCCCTGTTAACGGATTAACGCCACTATCATTATAAGTGGGCAACCATGATGAGCTTCTGGAGAAATGGGTGGATATAGGATCCTGGAACAATATTCCTGTCACTGGCTCTGCCCACAATGTTTGATTTAAGTTTTCTAAATTCACTTTGTACATCCCATTAAGGATTGTGATAGGGAGATGCAGTGTGATTGATTTCTTAGAAGGTAGTGTTGATGTTACAGTGTAAATCCCTCCTATATAAGATGTTGACACAAAGTGAGATCCTGAGATGTACTCACCAACTCGATTCGGAAGATCAAAATTTTGTAAGGATAACCACTTGAGTCTCCTCATATCACAAATAGATTTTTGAATGAGAACCAGGTTCTTGTTAATTTGTTTAGTAATAAAGTCTTGTTCGTATCTAAATTGGGCATAGTCAAATGATTGTTTTAATTCGGATGCAAACTCCCAGATGTTGGTTGCTCTCTTTGTCGATGGTCAATGGTTATGAATTGTAAAAGAGGACGGATTATTGGGTCTTGAGTTATCTGTCGTTTCCCCCTCTTCTGTGCCATGTCTATATATCTCAATCCAGCGGATATAGGTTCCAAGTATCCCCTATTCTCTACGCTAACAGAGACAAGGTATCCCCCTGGGGTATGGTATACAAGATAACGACGAGAGGATGTTACACATGTGATCGTACTTGAATCCTCCTTTATTATGAACTGTCTGTGTGATACTGGGCTAGTGACAACATGTGCACCTTCTGTGTTGCGCGAGATGATTGCAGCCTCTACGCCATGAATGGTAAATGGGCAAATAGTATCCTCCTTTTGATCTTTAGAAAATATAACTAAGAACCTAACCCCATCAGTGTATATATTATCAGTGTAATGGATCCATACCCCGTTATGTATGTATTATATATATTGCATTGGCAATGTCTCTCACGGTGTTTCATTACAGCACCAATTTTTAATCAATTCTATACACATACATGAGAGAATAAAACAGGGTAACAATCAGAACAGTTAGGTTCGGTACATGACCTGGAATTTAGGTTGTTATAAAATCAGTAGCGTCCATTGTAAACCTAATTGATATGTTCTAGTTTTGGAAAATAGCTTAACAAATGGTGGACACTAGGTTGTTTAGTTGTCAGCTCTAGTTCTTTGACTTTGATTAATGTTTATAATCTTTGATCGTGACAAGATCAATTTATCTAGTTATTATTATTTAGTTATCTATTAGATCTAGATCGAATAGGAAGTTTACTTCAATTTACATCTGGATGAATATCATGATAAGTATTTGATTCAATGATTTTGCAATACAATATACAATACAATTGCTATATGTGGATATGGTACCTACCATATCCACATATAGCAATTGTCACTGAACTTTAATTGTTCAAATTATTCTGTTCTTTCTAGATTAAATTTAGTCCAATATAGAACAAAGAGTCATTTGCACATTAATTATACACAAATTAATACACATTAATATACAAGAGTTTTGTTAAACTATTTCCATAAACTTATCAATAATAATAGACAAGATTCGAACTGTCATTTCAGCGATAATATTTATAGCGGTCGGTGTGTATTTTTCTTCCTGGAGCTACTCTTTCATTTATAAGTGCTCTCTCGGAATATTATCTATACTAAAACAGCATTTTAAAATACAGATCCCCTTACCTTTGACCCATTGATCTTGGGTTTAATAAGGTTAACCCCTAATAGCTTCCTCTCCATCTCTTTCTCCTCCTTCTTGATGCAGTTCTTGAGGAAAGAGATGATTGGAGGGAATAACAGGTATGTCAGTAATCCTACTACCAAAGATGATACAATTTAGGTTGTTATAAAATCAGTAGCGTCCATTGTAAACCTAATTGATATGTTCTAGTTTTGGAAAATAGCTTAACAAATGGTGCAATATTAAAACAGTACTTTACCATACATCGTTCTCGGGCTTAAATAGTCGCCTTTATTATTTCACTATTTACCTAACTCTTTTACAACAACTGGTACTTAAACTGTACTGGAATACTAAATGACACCGGCTCACATTTTTGTTACACACGCAATATAAAAAAAAATAGACAGATCTTATTGTCTGACTTCAATTTGTTGTAACTTGAATCTCCGAAGGTTGTCCACTCACTGCCTCGTTCTCCGTCATCCTGAAAAACTTGGAGTCTCTTCCAGATTGCTGTGGGCGTTCCTTCAATCACACAAAAAAATATTAGCCGCCTTCGCTTCGCCGTACTGGTCGTACATGAAGATAAGTGGCAGGCCCCTTATCTTAGTAAAGTCAAAAAAAATATCTTCTCACGACACCCCCGTTCCAACACTAAGTTTTACGACAACGACATGGGTCCTTTAAAATTAATATCCATTATCTTAAGTTTTTGGAATTTTGCGTATTTATGATGCAGTAAGTATTTTGTGTCTACTCTTATTCTTATTTCTGTCGACTTTGTTTTTATTTTTTACTTTGAAGATTTTTTTATTACTTGCAGATGCTATCTTTAGTTTAGTTGTTTTACGAACTGGAGATATTTTATTTATTGTTTGCACATGCCGCAGCTTCCTTGACCATATCACACTCCCCCAAATAGATTTCGAAACAATTGTAATCGACCTCGCCTCATATTATCCTAATTCGTTTTACACACACACACCTTACAGCAATGATGTATAAATGACACTAGGTTGTTTAGTTGTCAGCTCTAGTTCTTTGACTTTGATTAATGTTTATAATCTTTGATCGTGACAAGATCAATTTATCTAGTTATTATTATTTAGTTATCTATTAGATCTAGATCGAATAGGAAGTTTACTTCAATTTACATCTGGATGAATATCATGATAAGTATTTGATTCAATGATTTTGCAATACAATATACAATACAATTGCTATATGTGGATATGGTACCTACCATATCCACATATAGCAATTGTCACTGAACTTTAATTGTTCAAATTATTCTGTTCTTTCTAGATTAAATTTAGTCCAATATAGAACAAAGAGTCATTTGCACATTAATTATACACAAATTAATACACATATAACATACAAGAGTTTTGTTAAACTATTTCCATAAACTTATCAATAATAATAGACAAGATTCGAACTGTCATTTCAGCGATAATATTTATAGCGGTCGGTGTGTATTTTTCTTCCTGGAGCTACTCTTTCATTTATAAGTGCTCTCTCGGAATATTATCTATACTAAAACAGCATTTTAAAATACAGATCCCCTTACCTTTGACCCATGGATCTTGGGTTTAATAAGGTTAACCCCTAATAGCTTCCTCTCCATCTCTGTCTCCTCCTCTGTCTCCTCCTTCTTGATGCAGTTCTTAAGGAAAGAGATGATTGGAGGGAATAACAGGTATGTCAGTAATCCTACTACCAAAGATGATACAATATGAGTAAACCATCCAGTTTTCCAATTTAACCAGGGAGGAATGGGATTTTCTTTGTTTACCTCCTTGTAATCTGGTGACGCATAAGATATCATTAACCCATATAATTCACTCTGACTATATAAAGCAGTTTGTGAATAGGCTTCTGCTTGTGATATCAAAGTAAGTCTATCAGTACTCTCATCAGAAGTGATAATACCCCCTGTTAACGGATTAACACCACTATCATTATAAGTGGGCAACCATGATGAGCTTCTGGAGAAATGGGTGGATATAGGATCCTGGAACAATATTCCTGTCACTGGCTCTGCCCACAACGTTTGATTTAAGTTTTCTAAATTCACTTTGTACATCCCATTAAGGATTGTGATAGGGAGATGCAGTGTGATTGATTTCTTAGAAGGTAGTGTTGATGTTACAGTGTAAATCCCTCCTATATAAGATGTTGACACAAAGTGAGATCCTGAGATGTACTCACCAACTCGATTCGGAAGATCAAAATTTTGTAGGGATAACCACTTGAGTCTCCTCATATCACAAATAGATTTTTGAATGAGAACCAGGTTCTTGTTAATTTGTTTAGTAATAAAGTCTTGTTCGTATCTAAATTGGGCATAGTCAAATGATTGTTTTAATTCGGATGCAAACTCCCAGATGTTGGTTGCTCTCTTTTGTAGATGGTCTAATGTTATGAATTGTAAAAGAGGACGGATTAGGGTCTTGAGTTATCTGTCGTTTCCCCCTCTTCTGTGCCACGTCTATATATCTCAATCCAGCGGATATAGGTTCCAAGTATCCCCTATTCTCTACGCTAACAGAGACAAGGTATCCCCCTGGGGTATGGTATACAAGATAACGACGAGAGGATGTTACACATGTGATCGTACTTGAATCCTCCTTTATTATGAACTGTCTGTGTGATACTGGGCTAGTGACAACATGTGCACCTTCTGTGTTGCGCGAGATGATTGCAGCCTCTACGTCATGAATGCACTGAAAAAACTACTTGGTTACTAGTTACCGAATTTTTGGTAGATAATTACATAAGTGTTTAGTTGCTGTGGTGACTGCCAAACGTTTAGCTACAGTAACAAAACGAATTTAGTTACTTGGTTTAGATCTCATAACTTAACTGTTTAGTAAAAGTAGCCAAATAATACAGGTAACAGGTACAGAACCAAGCTGTTCAGTTTCTTCATACTAATCAGTTTTGTATGAGGTAGCTAAAATGTTTAGTAAAATATAACATAACAGTTTGGTTAACGATTACTAAACTGTTTGGTATGAGATAGCTAAACTGTTTAGTAAGATATAACATAACAGTTTGGTAAGCGACTGCTGAACTGTTCGGTATGAGATAGCTAAACTGTTTAGTAAGATATAACTTAACAGTTTGGTTAACGATTACTAAACTGTTTGGTATGAGATTGCTAAACTGTTTAGTAAGATATAACACAACAGTTTGGTAAGCGACTGCTGAACTGTTCGGTATGAGATAGCTAAACTGTTTAGTAAGATATAACATAACAGTTTGGTTAACGATTACTAAACTGTTTGGTATGAGATTGCTAAACTGTTTAGTAAGATATAACACAACAGTTTGGTTAGCGATTACTGAACTGTTGGTATGAGATAGCTAAACTGTTTAGTAAGATATAACATAACAGTTTGGTTAACGATTACTAAACTGTTTGGTATGAGATTGCTTAACTGTTTAGTAAGATATAACACAACAGTTTGGTTAGCGATTACTGAACTGTTTGGTATGAGATAGCTAAACTGTTTAGTAAGATATAACATACCAGTTTGGTTAACGATTATTGAACTGTTTGGTATGAGATTGCTAAAGTGTTTGGTAAAAAGTTCCTGAACTGTTTGGTAATAGGACTAAACTAACCTATTTGGTAAAGGGTACCTAAACTATTTATTGCTAAAAAACAATACGTCATGTGAGAAAAGGTGAGAAACTAGCACCTAATCTGTAGGTTGCTGCTACAATTTGCAATCTGCAGATAGAGTCCACGCAAATCTAAATGAACTCTGTGTATGTTCATGTAAACGTGATTTCACAGAGACAAGTGAGTCTTGGTGACCCTACATAAAGTAGTACATTATACAGGTCCTACTCTACATAGGGTCACCAAGACCATGGATTCACTTGTCTCCTTGAAATCACGTTTACATCAACACAACACACACAGAACTCATAAAGTTTTGCGCGGACTCTAGGTACGTTCATTTTAAGCTTTTTCTCACGGGATGTATTGCTGCTTTAGATGAAGAGACTGAAATCAAAGAAAATATTATATGTCAATAATAACTTTTATTATCTAATTACCAATGGCAAAATCATAGTGGCTAAATAACATATTAATTTCTTAACGAAGAGCAATGGACGACATTAAGTCATAATAACACATTAACTAACAAACGCAGAGGAAGGTGACAGTGCTGTCACTCTCGTCATTTACGTATCACTACGCAATGAAAAATATGAGATTAGAGAGGAGATGTGACGGTGAGATTTTTCAATATTTATTTTTAATTGCGTAATAATAAGTAAAAGACGAGAGTGGCAGCACTGTTACCTTCCTCTGCGGAAGATGCAAAGGATCCTTTGCGTCAAATATACATTTTTGTGACACATTGTGACATCATTATTTATCAATTACACATTAAACAAATTATTACCTTACACTTTTGATTTCCCCATACATTACAAAAATTACTTACAGTAATTAATAACCTATTTATTTGGTTAAGTATTACATTTGGCAATGGTGTAATTTTTCAACCTATTATTGAAGAGTTCAACTTCTTGTCAGAAAATGGCGTAGAAATAGACATAACCTGTTTCAAAGGCAAACTGTATTTTGAACTTGCACTTATTGTTGGAGATAATTTAGGAATTCATGCTATTACAGGATTTAATGAGTCATTCTCTTCAAATTTTCCTTGTCGTATTTGCACTGTGCCTAAAGAATCATTAAAAAAACAATGTTACGAAAATGTTGATCTCCTTCGCAATCAGGTTCAGTATGACATTCAGTTGGCCGAAAATAACAGTTCTAATACTGGTATAAAAGAGAAATGTGTATGGCTTAATGTAAAAGGATTTAGTTTATTTGAACAAATTGGGGTTGATGTAATGCACGATATACTTGAAGGTGTTGCCAAATATGTAATGTGTTTTATGATATCAAAGTATGTAACAGATTTAAAATATTTTTCAATTCAAGTCTTAAACGATAAAATTTCTTGCTTTGACTACGGTCCCGACAGTAGTAGCAAGCCCTGTCTATTAAGTTTGGATCATATTTCAAATCGTAATATGAGGCTCTCAGCTTCTGAGATGTTAACAATGGTTCGGTATTTTGGTTTGCTCATCGGTGAGTACGTGCCATCCAACGACCAATACTGGATATTGTACACTACCCTAAGAAAGGTTATTGATCTAGTACTGTGTCTAAAAGTTAATGTTGATACCAGTGAGTTGTTAAAATGTTTGGTTGGGGAACTAAATGAATTATATTTGACATTAACAAACGATCATCTCAAGCCAAAATTCCACTTTCTCACTCATTACCCATCATTTATAGTTAAGTACGGATCTATTGTCAACATTTGGTCGATGCGATTTGAAGCAAAACATAGGTTGTCTGAAATAGCCGCCCGTGCTTCATGTAATAGGCGCAATATTACTTTGACACTAGCAAATAAACATCAGATGCAGCTAAATGAAATTTTTCTTAGAGGTCACTTGAATGAAACAATAAAGTTTGGGCCGTGTAGAGATATCTCAATTGAAAAATGCAGTGAGATTAGGACAGCACTAAATCTTAGCTCTGAAGATACTCTAACTCGCGTTGCATGGGTTAAAGTTAACGGTACAGAATATAAATCTAAAACAATACTAACTGAGGATTTAGATGATTTAGGAGAGTTTCGTTTCATGACCGTAAAAAATGTTTATATAAACAGTACAAAAAAGCTATTTTCGAATGTGCTATGTTTAATACCTTAGAGTATGATGATCATTTTAACTGCTACGAAGTTGATATTCCCAGAAATGAAAAAAAATATTTGTTTTTCATGATAATCTAACATGTCATGTGCCAAATAATATTACAATAACGTCTAGTGGTCAGAGATTTGTAACAGTTCGGTCACAATTATAGTAGGTAGGTACACTAAGATTAAAATTGGATATATTTTCACACTGTATAATGTATAAATGGTAATGCGACAATGTCAGTTACTCCACTGACATTGCAGCAATATTTAAATATTTGGAAACAAAATCATTTAGAAGTAAGTAACCTTTTTTATGAAAAGGTCATACGAACTAGAATCTTTTCTAGAATACATCATTCGACTTATACATATGTAGAGTTAAACCAACATGTACATTCTGTCTAAATACACATATTTATGACGTTTGAGGTCTTCCGCTTTAGACGCGGCAGCGCCAGCCCGATCAATCGTCCCAGGGAGATGAGACGGCGCCAGTGTGTCCACACATGTAGCATCCCAAACCAGGGGCTGTCCCATCTTCCACGGGACGATAGTCATCCCATCTGGTCAATAATCAATATCAATAATAATAGACAAGATTCGAACTGTCATTTCAGCGATAATATTTATAGCGATCGGTGTGTATTTTTCTTCCTGGAGCTACTCTTTCATTTATAAGTGCTCTCTCGGAATATTATCTATACTAAAACAGCATTTTAAAATACAGATCCCCTTACCTTTGACCTATGGATCTTGGGTTTAATAAGGTTAACCCCTAATAGCTTCCTCTCCATCTCTGTCTCCTCCTTCTTGATGCAGTTCTTGAGGAAAGAGATGATTGGAGGGAATAACAGGTATGTCAGTAATCCTACTACCAAAGATGATACAATATGAGTAAACCATCCAGTTTTCCAATTTAACCAGGGAGGAATGGGATTTTCTTTGTTTACCTCCTTGTAATCTGGTGATGCATAAGATATCATTAACCCATATAATTCACTCTGACTATATAAAGCAGTTTGTGAATAGGCTTCTGGGTACGACTTTCCATTGACTGCCGCCGAATTAAGGGGGGAGGGGGGAGGGGGAGGGGGGAGGGGTTTCCCTCCCCCCTCTTCTAATAATAAGCACGGGAACCCCCCCTTTTTTACTTTTTTTTTAATTTTCCTAATTTTATGGATTAAAATTAAGATAATATTTTTTAATAGATTGGCATGAAATAGGGGGTTGAAGGGGGGAAGGATAGGGTCCTCCCCTCCCTTTTTCACCATTTTTATTACAAGGTAATGCATAGTTTTTGAGTTATGCTTATTTTTGTAAAATCATGACCTCACGTTATTTAACACTTCGCTGATCTAATTTATTGTTTTGTTGGATGTGTAACTGACTTTTTAGCGCTTCGCCGGCCGCTGCCGCGGCACGCTCGCTTCGCTCGCTCGGCTCGCGCGTTGGTTGTCGCAGTTTCAACCTAACCTAATTTTTTTTCGTGTGGTGTTCTTATTTATAATGTCGTTAGATTTCTGTATATTGTTTTCTTGTAAAATATGCATAAGAGGGTTATTGTTACCATCAGAGACCAAACCCTTACCCATCCCCAAAACATTTAATATCAATCTTGTGCCAGTCAATTCATAATTCAACCCAAAATTAATAATAATTGTAAAAAACAAGGTAAGACCATCACCTCCGCAGCTTCAGCTTGTTGGTCACCTTTGACAACCAGCCTCAGCGGCTCTGGCTCGTCTGATGCCTACAATTATAACAAACAGCAGGCAGAGGCAGCTAAGCGCTTCAGACTTTATAAAAACACTAGAGGTAGGACATTCTCGTACCAAGTAGAGTGAGAGTCAATCAATTCAGTTCTTTGATTTAAGTTGAACCTAACCTTTATTTGATATCTGCCCTAATAGGTACTGTTAAAATAAAACATATTAAATACTAATTAATAATTTATTAATCAATTTTATACACATATTGTATTGCTTTTATTAGTTCTTCAAAAACATCTTTATGTGCTATTTTTATTTTTCTTTATATACTGGGCTAGTGACAACATGTGCACCTTCTGTGTTGCGCGAGATGATTGCAGCCTCTACGTCATGAATGCACTGAAAAAACTACTTGGTTACTAGTTACCGAATTTTTGGTAGATAATTACATAAGTGTTTAGTTGCTGTGGTGACTGCCAAACGTTTAGCTACAGTAACAAAACGAATTTAGTTACTTGGTTTAGATCTCATAACTTAACTGTTTAGTAAAAGTAGCCAAATAATACAGGTAACAGGTACAGAACCAAGCTGTTCAGTTTCTTCATACTAATCAGTTTTGTATGAGGTAGCTAAAATGTTTAGTAAAATATAACATAACAGTTTGGTTAACGATTACTAAACTGTTTGGTATGAGATAGCTAAACTGTTTAGTAAGATATAACATAACAGTTTGGTAAGCGACTGCTGAACTGTTCGGTATGAGATAGCTAAACTGTTTAGTAAGATATAACTTAACAGTTTGGTTAACGATTACTAAACTGTTTGGTATGAGATTGCTAAACTGTTTAGTAAGATATAACACAACAGTTTGGTAAGCGACTGCTGAACTGTTCGGTATGAGATAGCTAAACTGTTTAGTAAGATATAACATAACAGTTTGGTTAACGATTACTAAACTGTTTGGTATGAGATTGCTAAACTGTTTAGTAAGATATAACACAACAGTTTGGTTAGCGATTACTGAACTGTTGGTATGAGATAGCTAAACTGTTTAGTAAGATATAACATAACAGTTTGGTTAACGATTACTAAACTGTTTGGTATGAGATTGCTTAACTGTTTAGTAAGATATAACACAACAGTTTGGTTAGCGATTACTGAACTGTTTGGTATGAGATAGCTAAACTGTTTAGTAAGATATAACATACCAGTTTGGTTAACGATTATTGAACTGTTTGGTATGAGATTGCTAAAGTGTTTGGTAAAAAGTTCCTGAACTGTTTGGTAATAGGACTAAACTAACCTATTTGGTAAAGGGTACCTAAACTATTTATTGCTAAAAAACAATACGTCATGTGAGAAAAGGTGAGAAACTAGCACCTAATCTGTAGGTTGCTGCTACAATTTGCAATCTGCAGATAGAGTCCACGCAAATCTAAATGAACTCTGTGTATGTTCATGTAAACGTGATTTCACAGAGACAAGTGAGTCTTGGTGACCCTACATAAAGTAGTACATTATACAGGTCCTACTCTACATAGGGTCACCAAGACCATGGATTCACTTGTCTCCTTGAAATCACGTTTACATCAACACAACACACACAGAACTCATAAAGTTTTGCGCGGACTCTAGGTACGTTCATTTTAAGCTTTTTCTCACGGGATGTATTGCTGCTTTAGATGAAGAGACTGAAATCAAAGAAAATATTATATGTCAATAATAACTTTTATTATCTAATTACCAATGGCAAAATCATAGTGGCTAAATAACATATTAATTTCTTAACGAAGAGCAATGGACGACATTAAGTCATAATAACACATTAACTAACAAACGCAGAGGAAGGTGACAGTGCTGTCACTCTCGTCATTTACGTATCACTACGCAATGAAAAATATGAGATTAGAGAGGAGATGTGACGGTGAGATTTTTCAATATTTATTTTTAATTGCGTAATAATAAGTAAAAGACGAGAGTGGCAGCACTGTTACCTTCCTCTGCGGAAGATGCAAAGGATCCTTTGCGTCAAATATACATTTTTGTGACACATTGTGACATCATTATTTATCAATTACACATTAAACAAATTATTACCTTACACTTTTGATTTCCCCATACATTACAAAAATTACTTACAGTAATTAATAACCTATTTATTTGGTTAAGTATTACATTTGGCAATGGTGTAATTTTTCAACCTATTATTGAAGAGTTCAACTTCTTGTCAGAAAATGGCGTAGAAATAGACATAACCTGTTTCAAAGGCAAACTGTATTTTGAACTTGCACTTATTGTTGGAGATAATTTAGGAATTCATGCTATTACAGGATTTAATGAGTCATTCTCTTCAAATTTTCCTTGTCGTATTTGCACTGTGCCTAAAGAATCATTAAAAAAACAATGTTACGAAAATGTTGATCTCCTTCGCAATCAGGTTCAGTATGACATTCAGTTGGCCGAAAATAACAGTTCTAATACTGGTATAAAAGAGAAATGTGTATGGCTTAATGTAAAAGGATTTAGTTTATTTGAACAAATTGGGGTTGATGTAATGCACGATATACTTGAAGGTGTTGCCAAATATGTAATGTGTTTTATGATATCAAAGTATGTAACAGATTTAAAATATTTTTCAATTCAAGTCTTAAACGATAAAATTTCTTGCTTTGACTACGGTCCCGACAGTAGTAGCAAGCCCTGTCTATTAAGTTTGGATCATATTTCAAATCGTAATATGAGGCTCTCAGCTTCTGAGATGTTAACAATGGTTCGGTATTTTGGTTTGCTCATCGGTGAGTACGTGCCATCCAACGACCAATACTGGATATTGTACACTACCCTAAGAAAGGTTATTGATCTAGTACTGTGTCTAAAAGTTAATGTTGATACCAGTGAGTTGTTAAAATGTTTGGTTGGGGAACTAAATGAATTATATTTGACATTAACAAACGATCATCTCAAGCCAAAATTCCACTTTCTCACTCATTACCCATCATTTATAGTTAAGTACGGATCTATTGTCAACATTTGGTCGATGCGATTTGAAGCAAAACATAGGTTGTCTGAAATAGCCGCCCGTGCTTCATGTAATAGGCGCAATATTACTTTGACACTAGCAAATAAACATCAGATGCAGCTAAATGAAATTTTTCTTAGAGGTCACTTGAATGAAACAATAAAGTTTGGGCCGTGTAGAGATATCTCAATTGAAAAATGCAGTGAGATTAGGACAGCACTAAATCTTAGCTCTGAAGATACTCTAACTCGCGTTGCATGGGTTAAAGTTAACGGTACAGAATATAAATCTAAAACAATACTAACTGAGGATTTAGATGATTTAGGAGAGTTTCGTTTCATGACCGTAAAAAATGTTTATATAAACAGTACAAAAAAGCTATTTTCGAATGTGCTATGTTTAATACCTTAGAGTATGATGATCATTTTAACTGCTACGAAGTTGATATTCCCAGAAATGAAAAAAAATATTTGTTTTTCATGATAATCTAACATGTCATGTGCCAAATAATATTACAATAACGTCTAGTGGTCAGAGATTTGTAACAGTTCGGTCACAATTATAGTAGGTAGGTACACTAAGATTAAAATTGGATATATTTTCACACTGTATAATGTATAAATGGTAATGCGACAATGTCAGTTACTCCACTGACATTGCAGCAATATTTAAATATTTGGAAACAAAATCATTTAGAAGTAAGTAACCTTTTTTATGAAAAGGTCATACGAACTAGAATCTTTTCTAGAATACATCATTCGACTTATACATATGTAGAGTTAAACCAACATGTACATTCTGTCTAAATACACATATTTATGACGTTTGAGGTCTTCCGCTTTAGACGCGGCAGCGCCAGCCCGATCAATCGTCCCAGGGAGATGAGACGGCGCCAGTGTGTCCACACATGTAGCATCCCAAACCAGGGGCTGTCCCATCTTCCACGGGACGATAGTCATCCCATCTGGTCAATAATCAATATCAATAATAATAGACAAGATTCGAACTGTCATTTCAGCGATAATATTTATAGCGATCGGTGTGTATTTTTCTTCCTGGAGCTACTCTTTCATTTATAAGTGCTCTCTCGGAATATTATCTATACTAAAACAGCATTTTAAAATACAGATCCCCTTACCTTTGACCTATGGATCTTGGGTTTAATAAGGTTAACCCCTAATAGCTTCCTCTCCATCTCTGTCTCCTCCTTCTTGATGCAGTTCTTGAGGAAAGAGATGATTGGAGGGAATAACAGGTATGTCAGTAATCCTACTACCAAAGATGATACAATATGAGTAAACCATCCAGTTTTCCAATTTAACCAGGGAGGAATGGGATTTTCTTTGTTTACCTCCTTGTAATCTGGTGATGCATAAGATATCATTAACCCATATAATTCACTCTGACTATATAAAGCAGTTTGTGAATAGGCTTCTGGGTACGACTTTCCATTGACTGCCGCCGAATTAAGGGGGGAGGGGGGGAGGGGGAGGGGGGAGGGGTTTCCCTCCCCCCTCTTCTAATAATAAGCACGGGAACCCCCCCTTTTTTACTTTTTTTTTAATTTTCCTAATTTTATGGATTAAAATTAAGATAATATTTTTTAATAGATTGGCATGAAATAGGGGGTTGAAGGGGGGAAGGATAGGGTCCTCCCCTCCCTTTTTCACCATTTTTATTACAAGGTAATGCATAGTTTTTGAGTTATGCTTATTTTTGTAAAATCATGACCTCACGTTATTTAACACTTCGCTGATCTAATTTATTGTTTTGTTGGATGTGTAACTGACTTTTTAGCGCTTCGCCGGCCGCTGCCGCGGCACGCTCGCTTCGCTCGCTCGGCTCGCGCGTTGGTTGTCGCAGTTTCAACCTAACCTAATTTTTTTTCGTGTGGTGTTCTTATTTATAATGTCGTTAGATTTCTGTATATTGTTTTCTTGTAAAATATGCATAAGAGGGTTATTGTTACCATCAGAGACCAAACCCTTACCCATCCCCAAAACATTTAATATCAATCTTGTGCCAGTCAATTCATAATTCAACCCAAAATTAATAATAATTGTAAAAAACAAGGTAAGACCATCACCTCCGCAGCTTCAGCTTGTTGGTCACCTTTGACAACCAGCCTCAGCGGCTCTGGCTCGTCTGATGCCTACAATTATAACAAACAGCAGGCAGAGGCAGCTAAGCGCTTCAGACTTTATAAAAACACTAGAGGTAGGACATTCTCGTACCAAGTAGAGTGAGAGTCAATCAATTCAGTTCTTTGATTTAAGTTGAACCTAACCTTTATTTGATATCTGCCCTAATAGGTACTGTTAAAATAAAACATATTAAATACTAATTAATAATTTATTAATCAATTTTATACACATATTGTATTGCTTTTATTAGTTCTTCAAAAACATCTTTATGTGCTATTTTTATTTTTCTTTGCCATGAATATTCTATTAACCAGTCTGTGAAGTTTCCCTTATAACCATCCCTACCAAACATCACTTTTAAATTTCGCCAGTGGCTTTCAATTCTCTGAGTGTGTGTCCCGTCTGGTGCCACAAATTTATTTATGGGGTCACTGTGATTGACCTTCTTGTGCAAGTATCCATATTGAGGTAGGCAATCATAGGCTCTCCAAAAATCAGTATGGATTTCAGTGCCTACCTCCACATGCTTTTGTATTAGCGGCACCAACATTTCTGCAGATATAACATTATCGGGACACACTTCTAATCTCAGATCATCTTTCCGATTTTCAATCATGCCTAGCACCCAGTGGCCTTCAATATGTCTCCCTCTGTTATACTTTCTTTTTCCAAATTTTGATTCGTCGATTTGCACTATTTTGCCTGGACCACCAATCTTGCCACTAATTTCCTGGTGCTCCAACTCATAAATAATAATTGTCTCCCGACAGTAAGAAAACCAATCTGCGATTGTCCTTGTTGATAAAACACTTTCTCTATTTTCACGGGCAGTCTCTAATTTTACTTGATGATAACTGTACTTTTGGCTGAACATATACATTAATAAAAATTGTAACTCGATAGACAGCCTCGCATTCTCAAACCATGTTCCTGCTGCCCGACTAAATGCCTTAGAGCGACAGTTGCTCTTCCTGCATCGGAAGAGGCCAAACTGCCCGGTCTTGCTGCAGGAGCTTAACGACATTGGTTTTTTATGGTGTGAGCATATTTTTTCCCTAAGAAGGAGCCCATTCTCTTCAGCAAATGCAATGCACTGAGCTGGGGTATTGAACCTGGTTATGATTTTAAACATATTCCAGTGAGACCTAAGACAAACAAAAATTACCATTATAGAAAACTAATTACTGCTCTACTCGTCAGCTTTTTCTGTGAAGTTTACACATGTGGCTTTTAAAGAAAACACTGCGAACCAACCTCATTTCATCGGAATTATATTGGACTCTTCGGCCAGATGACCCAGGAGCTCGAGGCTCCGCATCACCCACGCTGCTCTCAGACGATGTTGGAGACGCAGGCGGCAGTACCGACACGGTACTGAGAACGGCGCGGGAACTACCAGCTACTGGTTTTGATGGCACAGTCATGGGCACAAGTGGCTCACTAGAGTCCAACACTTGCACACACGGGGGGCCTGCAGAAGAGCTCGCGACAAGTGGCTCATCAGAGTCCAACACTAGCACTACACTCGATTCTACAGACGGAACGGCACCACACGAGGGGCCTGAAGAAGAGCTCGCGACAAGTGGCTCATTAGAGTCCAACACTTCCACTACACTCGATTCTTCAGACGGCACGGCAGAACACGAAACCTGGGGCTTCGGAGACGCCATGTTAGTAGTCAAATGTTGTTTACCGACAGGAGTACGAAAACGCGCTCAACTGCAAGGAACACAAAAGATGACTGACTGACGATGACAATGACAATACGAAATGGCGTCAATTTTACGTTTCGTTTCACAAACCGGCAAGAGACGGTAAATACTACCCATTTTAATAGCTAGTAATGAAAAACAGCTGAAATAAGTACGAAATATAATTATTTACGTAAAAGTAATGAAAAACAGTTGAAATAACTTCAAAATATAATTATTTACGTAAATTTATATAAAATAAAATGTTACCGAATGTACCACAACTTAACTGTAGTTAAAACGAAACGTTCAATTGCGAGAATTCTACATAATCTGTGGTATGGATTCACGTAAATATTGCAAAAATAATCGATTTTCAATAATTTTTTTCTCAAAAACTACGCGTTTTCTGGTATTGAAACTTGGCGTGTGTTCATATAATAACGTGACCTTTCTGTGAAAAAAATATCAACCCTCAAACCGACGTCAGGCAATGGAAAACTGAGCCGGCTTCTGCTTGTGATATCAAAGTAAGTCTATCAGTACTCTCATCAGAAGTGATAATACCCCCTGTTAACGGATTAACACCACTATCATTATAAGTGGGCAACCATGATGAGCTTCTGGAGAAATGGGTGGATATAGGATCGGTGAAAATCGGCCGGTGAGCGCTTCATCAAACTACTTTTGTTCCAAATTTGTGCACAATAGTATATCAGTAGCTATCTAATGTATTGGCAAAGTCACTTGTCTGTGACATACCTATAGGTTAGTTATAGTTAGTTAGAATAGGTCGAAGTCAGTGACAGAACCGACTCATAGCACCCCGATTTCAAGCAGTCTTGTCGGATTGCAGAGCGGGGGTGGTAGTAGATCGAAATACAGTTCTTAACCTCAAAATACTTAAACAAACATAACTCGAAAACTAATGGTCTTCGGCGGGTGGGGTTTGCGGGGGGGCACTACCCGAACCGATCGCTCGTATAGCCCTTTTTTGCAGTATAAAAATGGAATTAATATCTGCAGAACATCCCCAAAGCAGTATGCCATAAGTCATAACGCTATGGAAATAACTAAAATAAACTATTCTAGCTGTGTCTATATCAGTTAATAGTCTAATTTTTTTAACAGCATAAGCCGCTGAACTGAGCCTACTAGACAATTTTTTTATGTGGGGACCCCATTGCAATTTAGCGTCTATAGTAATTCCTAAAAAGACCGTTGACTCCACAAGGTCCAACCCTGTTCCATTCAATTGTATATTGGATTCTACTTCTCTCACATTTGGTGTCGAGAACTTTATACAATTAGTTTTCTTCTCATTGAGGAGAAGATTATTTGTATTGAACCAATTCACAACTTTAGCTAATGCATTGTTAACATCGTCATAGTTTAATAACTGCCTTTTAATTTTAAATAACAGTGAAGTGTCATCTGCAAACAATACAATCTCGTGATTCTTCTCTACATAATAAGGTAAGTCATTAATATAGATTAAAAACAAGAACGGCGCTAGTATTGAACCTTGTGGAACGCCCATTGAGATTATAGAGCCGGGCGATTTTTTACCATTTATGTCAACCCTTTGAAATGTGTCGATAGAAATACAATGTTGTGAATTAAAACTAAATATTATTTATTTCTGTACTATTATCATAACCATTTATAGGCCAAGTTCGAGTTGAACTCGTGTAATTAGGATACCCTCGGTCCTCAGTTCACGAGTTTAACTAGCACACATTAGGAAAGCAATTCAACTATGAAGGCGCTGTCAGCTCAGCGCTTGTCAACGTTCAATTTCCTTTACTTGAATCAAGCAAGCGCAACTCGTAAAAACATACAAAATCTTCATATATATAAAAGCGAAAGGTCACTCACTCACTCACTCGTCACGAAATCTCAGAAACTACAAGTGCTAGAAGTTTCAAATTTTGCATGCGGGTTCTTTTTAGGACGTAGGTGCTCACTAAGGCGGGGTTTTATGAAATTCAACCCCTAAGGGGGTCAAAAGGGGTGAAAACGTTTGTATGAAACTCCTTTGTTTTTGAACTTTTAATTGAACTGATTAAAAATTTGTATTTGGATAGGTCATTCAAAATAAAAAATGTCGACCAAATTTTTTTTTGGATAGTGGTGGTTTAAGCGGGTGATATGGAGGAGTGAAAGTTTGTATGGAAAGTTTTGTGTTTTCGAACATACAGTGGTGAAAATTAGCATTTGGACAGTTTAAAATGATGATTTCAATATTTATTGACAGGGACGACTTAAGGGGTGTAACGGGGTATATTTTTTTTCAAAAGTTTTTAGTTTTCGGAGCTACAGTGATGAAAATTGATAACTGAATAGGTAATTCTAAATAAATAGTGATGATTACAATATTTTTGTCAGGCATGACTCAAGGGAGTAAAACGAGGGATGTAAAAACTACTAGATATTATAAACTGTAGAGGTCAAATTTCTGTACAATGAAAACTATGCTAAAAACGAAACGTAAGAAATTGTTTGTTTATCTGTATGTTTGTCTGTCTGTTTGTACGGGATAATCTCCGAAACGACTTGACTGATTTAAATGAAATTTCGTATGGTAGTAGCTTATATCCCTGATCAACATATAGGATATTTTTGGTCCCGTTAAATTAAAGAGT
This sequence comes from Selenia dentaria, assembly GCA_917880725.1. Taxonomy (NCBI): domain Eukaryota; kingdom Metazoa; phylum Arthropoda; class Insecta; order Lepidoptera; family Geometridae; genus Selenia; species Selenia dentaria. The sequence continues at coordinate 29,524,415 of OU862885.1, read as the reverse complement.
TCCCGTGGGATAATTAAAAATCTGTAATTACCGTATTCCGCGAGGCCACCCGAGCGTAGCCGCTGGCGGGTCAGCTAGTTGATAACCCTTCAAGAGTCGTTATATTATAACAATGAAATTTCTATTGTGTCTGGCCCTATGATGTCCAACGACTATATATAATGTTCCACTCTAATTTAAAACTAATAATCCGTCAATTTATGTGTATTAAAATTGCTATTTTATGATATGTGTTTTATCTTTACTAATATTATAAAGAGGAAAGATTTGTATGTATGTTTGTAACAAATTCTTAAAAAGTACTAGATCAATTTCAAAAATTCTTTGACTATTGGAAAGCTACATTCACCCTGAGTAACAAATGCTATATAATATTCATCATCATCGTCATCATCCATCGTCGACAAATACAATAGTGATGATAAAGAGAAAAACTGATTTAAAGGTGAAATTAAGTGGTATGTTTTTCTTTATGTACTGTATGTGTATGTTAAAAATAGATAAAATATGTTTTAATTCCGTCATTGTGTACTTAGAAGTCTTAGAAATGTTATATTATTTCTTGTAGTTATAATTAAATCGCTGTTAAATTATTAATGCAGTAATTTAATTATTACTGCAGTTACCTGCTTTAAAAATCCTCATTTTTATCGACATCATGACCATGACAGCACCTTAAGAGATAAAGTAGATTAAAGAACAAAGTTTGCCGTTTGATCCCTAGACACGGATATTGCAACAAGCTCAAAGGAAAATATTGTGATAGTATTCGCTTTTAAAAAAAATAATCTACATATTCACGGATTTAAAATTTCGTTCTATACGTGTTTTTAGATTAAGACATTGCTTCTTGTCGAATTCCATGATTTTAGGTCAACGAGAAGTACCTACTCTGCGACATTAGTAGTCATATCTTTTGAACTCGTTGACTGAATTAAAAAGATATATATATTTAAAAACTCCTGGTTATATACGCTTTTTATTGTCTCCTGCATTAAAAGAAAGAAGCCAGCTTTTGTCAGTCAAGAGGTTACAAATCCAACTTGGCCAAAAAATATGGCAACGCTTTTAATCCCACTGACGTTATGATTAAAAACACAATATCGAACTGTATATATGGTTCTTTTTCAACTCTGACCCTTAATATGCTATTATTAGCATATTAAGGGCATATAAATAAATATTATATATAGCATATATTATATTATATATATAGCATATAAATATTTATATATTCATATATTATATATATAGCATATAAATAAATATTACGGTAATTCTACCGTATTTGAAATACAAGGTGGTGCAAAAATAACCTTCCGATATTTTATGGCTGTAATTAAAAAAAAAAGTGGATTATTTTTATTTGGTCTTTTACTTTTTTTACATCAAGTCGAGAATATGATGTCATGTAAATGGCCGCCGCCACAGTTGATGGTCATTTGTTTTTTATGGCATTTTCACTTTGGCCAAAACTTCCGGCGATATTATTTCGCATGTGTTTACTACACAAATGTCAAAACAGAACTGACATTAGGGGCCAATCGCAAAATTTATGGCATTTTCTGATTGGAGGATTACTTTTGCGCCACCTTGTATAAATAAAAACATAACTTCGGAAAATCTACCATATTTGTAGAAGAATTCTACCATCCGCTAGAGTTCAGGGTTGGCAACACTGCCACTCAGTTTTAATTTGACTATTGTTGTGTGTGCATCTTGTGCAAGTATTATTAAAACCAGCAGACTTGTACTTAACAGGTAAGTACAAGTTTTAAGTTAGTATTTAGGTGGGTTTTCTTTCCTTGTTCTAGGTATAGACTAATGAATTCTGTAGTGTCGCCCCACAGGGAAGTGGTTATTTTGACTATGTTGTGTGTGTTTTGTCGTAAAAATATTTGCTTGGAGCATTGGTTGGTACCGGCCTGCCTACCTAGCTGATTTATAATGCTTTTGATTTGCAATTAGAAACCAATGTTGCCGTCTAGTAGAATGCATCTTATCTTTTTGTACCTACCTACTAATATTTACAGCAGTAAAATTAGTTGGCTTAGGTCAATTTATATATAACATTGGTTTAGGTAGGTATTTATTTGTTTGTATGTTCCGTTCCGGCTAATCTCTGCAAATACTGATGCGATTAAATAAAATCTTCTATTATACCTAGAAAGATTTTCATTTAATACATACTATATTAAATATTGATATTTAATACATAGGTACTTACTAAAATTAAATGTTATTAAATTTCATAAAAAACTAAACCAATCTAAATGACGTAATGTATATTATTTGCAGTGTTTCCACTCAAGATTTGGGATTTACCCTAAATTCCTCTCATATTATCCCTAAAAAACCCCAGTTTCTTAAAAAAAATCCTTGATTTAGGGCGTAAAATATAAAGACAAAATATTTCTATTTTTTTAATACCAAAAAAATATTCTTGCTGCGTAATAGATACAGAATGATTGATTTAACACATTATTGGTAAGAAGCCGAAGCATTACTTTTAAATGTTTTTGCGGCAGTCAACATTGCAATAGTAGGCTCCAAAATTGAGCAGTTGTTAGCTAGCATTCCCAACTTAGTGTGTAATATTCCGTTGAGAGTTTCATTACTTAGTCTGTTTCTTTTGTCAGTTTTGACATTCTTCAGGATACTAAACAATCTTTCTACTTCTGTATTAGAAGATGGGACCCCTAGTAATAGAGATACCACTACCTCCAGGTTTTCGTATAAAAAATTACCTCGTTGGTCTTTCAAGCTAAGTATCTTATTCCAGTAAAGTTCAGCTGGCATTTTTTTTATTTGCTCTTCATCATCAACTTCAAAATACTTAGGATCGATTAGAGCCTGAGTTCTCCATTCGTTATCAGCTTTTTGCATGTTGCAACTTGTTGTTAAAAATCTAAAATGGTTAAATACGTCTTTTATAGATTGCTTTTCAAGGTTCCGTGCTACCTGGGTATCTACATATTTTATCAAATCAAAAAGTTTCTCATCTAAATCGAACCGTTTTTGAATCTGCAAAATAGTTTCCATATAAAATTCCCGGCAATTTGTATAAAATTTGTCCAACTCTTCTCGTGGAGCTTTTGTCTTCAAATCTTGTAAAATAGAATACGCTTCTAGCCCAACATAAATGTGGTTGTTATCAAGGTGAATCTCTTGTCTAGTTACATCTAATGTCATGAAGTGATTTAGATTTCCAGGACTCAAGTACTGCTTTTTAATGAAGTTGCACAAAAAATGTTGTAAAATCTTTCTTATCATCTCAGGCAGCATGTAAAGTTGGGGTGATTTTGATTGAAAAAAGGTATTAAACTCATTTGTTACTGAGAAAATATAGCTCATAAAATGTAAAAATGCTTTATTAAATGGGTTATTAAGACTGGTTAGTATGGAATCGTTTGTATTAGATGGATCCTGAAAAACTGCCTCTGTAAAAAATAATTTTAAGGCGTCGTATTGTTCCAGTATTCTGTCAATACAAGCTTGAAGTGACAGCCATCTTGTATTAGCTGCAGTTAACAATTTATGATGGTCAATATTCAGAAAATCTTGGAACTGTTTTAATGTTTCAGTTCGCTTCGGGCTCATGTGAAAATAGGCTGGAATGTTACGGCACAAATCCTCTAAATTTTTTGGCAGCTTGCGGGAAGCATGTGAAGTTGCAAGGTGAATAAGGTGACATGAGCACCCTATAACAACGAGATGTGGTATATCTTTTTTAAGGAGGGCTTGCACTGAATTGTGTTTTCCCATCGTAACATTAGTTGTATCTGAAGTGAATCCAAAAACATGGTGAAGTGGGATTTCATATTTAGCAAATGAATCTTTCAGTGTATGGTATATGCCTTGCGCCGAGCCATCAGTTAAATCAATCATATCGAAAAACCTACAATCCACTTTTTTCGTAACATTGTTAAAATAGGTTACAATTATAGCCAGCTGTTTTTTCACAGACAGATCTGTAGTTTCGTCAATTATAATATTGAAGTAATTTTTCTTCATTATATCTATAACTTCTTCTTTGTAGGTGGCTCCGGTGACTTGGCGTAAAATATTTGTAGCTTTTTGTTTTCCAAGGTGCACGTCTTCTAAACATTTTGACTCGGAAAATAAATTTCTCATTAGATCCATAAAATCATCAATTAGGGAAATAGGCAAGTCATGTTTTGCGAGAAAGCCACACATTTTTAATTCCATTTCGACTACCCGAGCCGTATGTGTTTTATTTTTGCTCAAAAAAGATGTGATTTTCGCACTTTGTGATATAACAGCCATTTGCTTTGAGTGCTTGGCGCTTTTGTTGTGGCGCAGTAATTCAGACATTCCACACACAATTTCACTATCACATACTTTACAGTAAGCCTTTGTCTCACTCTTATCAGATCTCTTTAGCCAATATTTGAAATCTGGATGCTCCAACCAAGAAGTTTTAAATTTTTGCACGTATTTTTTACTTACAGCCAGGGCTGACTTCTCTCCTTTATCTTGAGACGAAGAACTTGAAGAAGGTACTTCGTCACGTTTATCACACTTATCATCCATTCCCAATAATGTAATAATCAAACATGAGTAATAAAACTAGTCTATTTACTTTCAGCCATAGAATAGAATGCGAGCCCCGTGCCCTCTAGCAATGTAACAAACGAAAATATATTTCTGTTGCCAAATTCGAATGTCCTTTGCAACACATGTAATCTGTTCTATTCAAGGTAAACTTACGTTTGCCGGATTATAATACGAAATATATTTTGGGAAATCCCTAGCAATAGAGCGATGGAGAGTAAAATAAATAGAGTTACCATAGGAAGATCAAAATTACCCTAAAATTCCCTATATCCCTATTTCAATAAAAAATGCCCTAAGTTGTACGTGAAATACATAATTTCGCCCCAAGTTAGGGCGAAATCCCTAAAAGTGGAAACACTGATTATTTGACTGCAACTAATCCTCCATCAACAAACCCATGATATAATATTAAGTCATAATATAACAATACAGATAAGGATTAGTTGTTTCATAGTTTTGAAAATTATGCACTACTTATTAGAAGAAACCCATAGTATAACCCGCGGCATATAACACTAGCTCTGAGCGAAATGTGGAAGGGATAGCTGCGCAGATAGAGAGAGACAACAGTCCCTCGTCTTCGATGTGACAGAGAGAGACAAGAGTCCTTCGTCTCAATTTTTGACTTCTGCGCAATAACCGTCAGAGCTAGAGTTATATGCCGCGGGTTATAGGTACAAACAGTTAATTACGTAGAAATAGACTTATTCCCACTTAAACATAATTAGGTACCTATTTAATTCTTAATAATATCAGACCTCCTAGTCAGATACAAGTGCAGGTTGCCAATACATTATTTCCTAAGTAATGTATGATTGGGTCGTAATACGAGTTTTTTTTTACGTTGTATGCCTTAAATAAAGCATATAAGTTTGCCGATGAATATAACAATCTCTATCGGGATTAAACACACCATATTTATCCGATCTACTTTACTTGCTTTTTGCTAACACGAGATGATTGGTCACCCACCACATTGAGCTAAGCTAATAGTTAAGATCGGAACATCCATAAGGAGTGCACCCGTTTGATTTTGTTGCCGGAAATACTGTTATTATAATTATGAAATTGTCAATGATTTTTTCAGTTCTCGTAAAACGTAACCAACATATTATCATTAAAACATAAATATGAAAGCACCATAGTACCTATTATTATGTACCATATATAAGTATTATTACTGAATACAGATAGGTAAACATTTTAATAATATTATGTCCCTCCACCATCTTCATTTTCATTAGTTTAAGTTCAAATTCAGTAATTAATTAAACAGGACTACAACAATAGATCGTGGAATAGGCCTACTGGGGAAACCACGTTAAAAAAAACGCGCCTAGTAACACTACCTCACGGGTGGCGTGGAAACGTGTACATAATAGGTATACCTACCAATAATGGAGAACATAACTTTTAAATCATTTAGGCTTTAACTCAGAATAAGAAAATTTCATTTGGTACTCATTGACCGAGCGAGCGGGTTAATTTTTTTTGTAGTAGGCGATGTTTGAGTGGAGAATAATTTACTTAAAAGTTTGCTACGGCGGCATTTGTTGATGGTTATATTCAGTTGGTCATATTCATGTGAAGTAGAGTGTTGACGCCCACTTCGTGTAGTACAGGCGGTAGCGGCCTCGTGTCCCTAGTAACTGACGCGGCCGTCGGTTTTCGCCGATGCATCAGTCGAATGTTTTGAAATTCGGTACTGGTGGCGCCAAAGTGATTTTGAACGACCCCAAGGGGGGTATGAGCGGTAAATTGAGCAGAGTAACTCAATGGGCCAGAGCTCTAAAACTCAGGTGCGTGGGGTCAAAAATAGAGATCATGAGACCCTAAGCGGGTGTGGACTGTATTTGTTTCTTAGTGCTAGTTCGCGGTGCGTGAGCGTATGAATTATTGATGGCACTATAAGGCAAGTTGGCAGCTGATGGAAGGACACAGAAAGATAGGTATTAAGCACACGCCTACCTTGGTTGGTGAGGTTTTCTCTTCCCTCGGGTCCCAAGCAGCTGGTGTGAGCCTGCCTTCGTCGTGCAGCGGTGATGCAGCGACGGCTATAAAATGGCCGCGCCGCGTGCTATCGTGGTAGTTCAAATTCACGAGCCTATTGCGGCTGTGTCTAAGCACTGCATCAATCACTGATGTTCATATCACCATAAACTGTCACTGAGCTCTTGGCATCGGTGAGATTAAGCGGAAATAACCGTTTGCATCGGTTTAAACTGAATGCGGTGAGTGCACAGCTACCCAAAGTTACGTTAAGAAAATGCGAGCGGTTCGTTGGGCGCTGATTTAGCAACTGTCAGCCTGCCGTCGTGGCGTTATCTCCTGAAGTCGGCACATGCGACGGCGATTGATCTAGTAAGCGTGTGCGAAGGAGACAAAGAACATGAGTGGAAGGATGGGATACCAACATGCCTTATTAACTCCCGGAGAAATATGTATATTTATAATAAATTTAAGATAATGGCGGAAACAGGTACATAATGCATTTGTGAAATCTAATTCATTAAAATTTAAAGAAGAATTGAAGATACGTATAATGGCTACACGCTCGTCAAGACAGCCGAGACGAGCGTATAGACGCGCCTAGTCCTAAATATAGCAAAGGCTTAGACCTAGCAACTTTGAAATAAATAATATTGAAATTGAACCCACTAAGTCTTTTAATTTATGTAGAAGACCTCGGTGATGTTCTATTCTAGGGTATAGCCTATATTCGTTCCAAATTTCATTCAAATTCATTCAGCTGTTTAAGTGTGAACATAACACGAGAGCTCGTAATCGTTCAACGTTTTTATACTAATAGTAGTAAAAGTAATAGCTGCCTAACTAAATACCTATACAGTAAAATGTAATAAGCCTTGTAGCAGTATATCTGATACTGCGGTACCAACCAAGGCAGCCTCTTGCACAAGAGTCCGCCCACCTAATAATAGTATTAGGATTTGCATCGCAGTGAATGTTCAGAAGGGAATGTTCTTTTACTCTGTCCCCTCATGGAGTCAAAATAGATAGCTCATGTATTGTGTCGTGCTAAAACTCCTTGATCTACAAGGTTTATGCTTAATACAATTGTATTTAAATAACCAACTATTCTGATTGCCCTGTCAGCCTAGCTCATAGCGACCCTTTTTCTTTAGCGAACCTTGGCCGGGACAAACATTTGTTTGATGAGCAGAAATGTAATGTAGATGAGTGTGAATGATAATAGCAATAAACTTGCACTTGCATTGTAATGCAAATGCATTCAATTTTGACGTATTATATTCGCTTTGTTTGAGATTATATATATTTTAAGAATGTAAATAAAACAAAGCATAGATTAGTTTTTATCATCAATAATGGGTTCGGACGTTTGCACATTTGCAAATCCTCAAATAGTATAGATAAATATTTATAATGGTTGTAGAAGCCTTAGCTATGCGACACCGTACTCTTTTAATTTAAGGTAGCGCTTACCATTAGGCAAACTACATGCAGATTCATTTGTGCAAATCTGAACCATAAACCCTAAGACAACCTAATTCGTTTGTGTTTTAGTGACGGACATTGTTACGAGATGGCGCCAGTGTCGCAGAGACATTTCCTACATCACGCAAGCGTTTGTATCACAGTTGCGCGGGAGTGTACGAAATATTTAAAATTATTTGAGTATTGGTTCGGATACAAGTATTATTCAATATCTATAAATATATCTATACGACTTCATATTGGACCAGTGTTTCATTTTGTACCCTGGTTGTACAATGGCAATTGTAACTTTTTTAATCAACATTTTTGTTCTTCTCAGTCTTATTCAGGCAAGAGTCAAGTCACATTTTACGACACCGTACTCTTTTAATTTTAGATAGCGCTTACCATTAGGTAAACTACATGCAGATTCATTTGTACAAATCTGAACCATAAACCCTAAGGGCGTTTGTCCACCGCCGCCGTCACCGAGAACGAGATTATTTCAGGCCGAGATTAATATGACGTGACGGCGATCGTTTGTCCACCGCGACCGATTTCGCTGGTTTAGTTTGTTCCAGCTGTCATGCGTGGTAGTCGCGTTTTTGGAGAAATAAAGTGATGGCTAGGTTTTAAACCGGCGACAACTTCTTCTACTGCTTTTGTACCTTCGAAGGCGCAGGCGATGCAAATAATTTTGGATTCATCCGCTAATACGTGAACGATACATCACAGGGGCATTTTATGTACACCACGCGATGTTGCGGCAGCATGACGAGAAGTTTTTTAACTACTATAGGATGTCAACGACTACGTTCGATTATATCCTATATCATATTAAGGATAGCATCACACTACAAAACACGAACTACAGGACATGCATACCACCAACTGAAATGTTAGCTGTAACGTTGAGGTACGTAGTAAAATACTACTCCATCACCGCAACTAGAAGAAGCATGTTAGTGTTGAGAAGGTCTGTACAGTTGGTAATGTCAGTCTGCGTCACTAACTTAACATGCGTCTTCTACTTGCGGCGATGTGTAGGAAGTAATACTTTTTGTATTTTAATGTATTTATTTGAATAATAGTATGAATTACAGGTAGTCACCTTAAATGATAGTATGAATAACAGGGTCCAATTTTATAAAGCTACATGTTACAATTCTACTTATAATATTCCGTCAATGTTGGCGGTAATTTACCTGTAGCCTGTAACTTGTAGTTTTATAAAATAGGGCCCAGCTAGTTAGATTAAACTTACACAACTACATTTTAGAAAAATCTTGGTTAAATAATTCTCCAATAGATTGTATTTCTTGCTGGGGTGAAATCAGTTGGATTCCTTGCTGGGGTGTGAACTGCTGGGTTTCATGCTGGGGTGAAATCAGTTGGTTTCCTTGCTGGGGTGTGAACTGCTGGGTTTCATGCTGGGGTGAAATCAGTTGGTTTACTTGCTGGGGTGTGAACTGCTGGGTTTCATGCTGGGGTGAAATCAGTTGGTGGAAGTTACCATGATCGCTAAGTGTAGCGGTGTTCAACAACGACAAACGCCTCCGGTTTTTAAATCTGCGAAGCAATTGCATAACTTCGATCCTAAAGTCAAACCTATCATCGTCGTTCAATTCTTTGACGGATGGCAGGAGAGATATCATAAACGCACGGTCATCGTCAATTGATTCAGATTCCGATTCCGCGGGATGTGCCTGTATAGCTTTTAATATTTCTGCATCGACCGCATTCAGCCTTTTCGTTCCCCTTCGAATCGTGGAAGATGTGGATGTGGATGGGGAAGGTATTGATTGGTCGTGGCGACTATGTGATGATTGTTGGCTTTCGGGACGTCTTTCAGAGTCATTTTGAGATGGTATGCTTGAATCAGTTTTTTTTTTTAGATAAAGATAAATTTATTTACCCAGAGTAAAAGATACACAATATGAACAGCTTACTGTAAAAAACTTAACTAACATAGAACACATTGTACTAAATCAAAAAAGTATATCAGTGAGCCCCAAACTAAGCACAAGGCTTGTATCTTGGGACTCTGGTGCTAAGTTACCAGGAGACAGTACAGTTAATGATACAATAGAAGATCAAGAAAACAAAATTGAATCGATTCATTAACACACAGCATTTAGTCTTAGTTATTAATTTAATTAATATGGTGTGATGTGTAAGAAAATCAAATAGTAATTGTTGATGTTTTATAAGGTATTTAATTTTAGGTGTTTCTTAACGACTTTATGCTATACACTATACAGACTGCAAATAAGCTCCTCGGTCTCATTGTAGGATAAGTTTAAGAGCCAATCCCTTAATTTTTTCTTGAAGGCGTATCTGGTGAGGTTCCTAACAGCATATATATTTTGTTGTACGTACACGGAATTGAGTATGCAGGGCTACGTTTGGCCATTAAGGATTGAATACGAGGGAGTGGTATCATATAGGCTCTTTTTGGTCGTTTGGATATTAAACAGGCGTAGTCATGTCGATTTTTTAAACTGAAATGGTATTTTAGGACTGCGTTATAAACGAAAAGCTGCCGAACTCTCAGAACTTTAAACTCATTATAAAGTAAATCGGTAGGAAAAATAATTTGCTTCCGTAGCAAAACCTTGATCAAAGCTCGCTGAGCTCTTTCTATGGTTTTAAAAATTGTTTTGCCTGCACTACCCCAGATTGTAATACAATACTGAAGTATTGGCTAGCACAGCGCAATATAGATTTGCTTCAGGAGTGCTGTAGGTGCACAATCACGGAGGTCTTTCATTAAGTGAATCAGTTTACGGGTGCGGGAGGAAACTTCAATTATGTGCTGCTTGAAAGAGAGATTTTCATTAATGCTTACACCAAGATGTCTAATGCTTTTGGTGCTGTCAATAGAGCTGCAGGAGCAGAGAGAGGATCGAAGTCGGGGATCGGAAGAGCAATAGTGTATTTTGAGCTGTAATTGGGCAGGTGGCCGGGTGGTTTTAGTAAAAGCTATGTACTTAGTCTTTTTGGTATTTAAAGTAAGCAATTTTTATCTAAAGCTTTAGCCAGCACAGAGAGTCCGTTTTCAGCAAGATTAAAAACCTGGTGCCACGTTTCTCCATAAAAAATAATTGCGGTGTCATCAGCATAGGTTATTATTTCAGCGTTTAAGAGTTTACTATCTACTATTTCATTGATGTACAATAAAAACAGGGTCGGCCCCAGTATACTGCCTTGTGGGACACCGTAGTTGATAGGGAGATGATCACTGGAGTGGCTAGAGACTTTAACGTATTGCTTGCGACTGGATAGGTAACTTTTGAACCACTCGAAGGCCACACCAACCGAGATCGAATCGAAAGCTTTAGCCAAGTCAAGAAAAGCACCAATGCACTTTTCTCCTTTGTCGACGTGTGATGATATAAGATTTACCAACAATGTTGCGCAATCTTCGGTTGACTTGCCTCGCCGGAAACCGAACTGCCTGTCAGAAATCAGTCCATGCTTTTCAAGATAGTTGACCAGTCTAATGTTCACAAGTTTTTCCAGAATTTTGGAGATCACACCGAGCAACGCAATTGGCCGGTAGCTTTCCGGAGAACTTTTTGGACCATTTTTGTAAATAGGTGAAATAGCAGCAATCTTCCAACACTCTGGGAAGATACCAGTTTCTAAGCTTAGATTAAATATTGAAGTTAGAGGGGTAAGAAGAGCGTGAAGCGACTTTTTAATGATTTTAACGGAGATAGCATCAGAGCCAGGGGCGCTATCATTCTTTAGGCCAGCAACTACTTTCGCAACTTCATGTGGGTCTGTTGGGTATAAAAACAAGGAATGAGGGCTTGAACCATTACTTCTATGAGATTCAATCAGAGAGTTTTCTGTTAAATGAAGTTTACTTAGGATTGCATCTGCGAGTCTCTTCCCCACTGAAGCAAAGTATTCATTACAGTGATTAAGCGGATTAGTATTACTGTTTTGTAACAGTTCTGTAGGTACGTTACTTTGTTTTGAGGTTTGTTTTGAGTTTCGTCGGGTGTTACAGTCTTGAGTAGAAATTGTAGGTTATCACTGTAAATGTACTTTTTTTTGCGGCTTGTCCTGACTTAGATTTAAGGGACTTTATAAATATGTCTCGAATGTTACTCCACTTGTTCATGACAGCACATGCTGAAACAATAAAATTTAACAATTAACTTTTATTACAGATACCTCGCAAGTGGAAATACCTTCACCGATATGTCATATACCTTCCAACTGGGTATCAAGACTATAAGCAGAATAGTGACACAAGTATGTCACCAAATATGGACTATTTTAAGTGGTGAACACTTGGCTGCGCCTACTAGTGAACGATGGTTATTAATAGCGGAAGGATTTAAACGAAGAGCTAATTTTCCAAACTGCATCGGTTGTGTCGATGGAAAACACATACGGATTGAAAAATTTCCGAAATCCGGCACAATGAACTTTAATTATAAGGGATATTTCTCAATTGTACTTCTCGCAGTAGTTGATTCAGATTACAGATTCGTATATGTTGATATTGGTTCATACGGTAAAGACTGCGACTCCGCAATTTTTCAACGTACAAACTTCTATCAACTACTCACTGAAGGCAGGTTGAGTATACCTCCACCTGTTCCACTGCACACATCTCAAAATAACAGAATGCCACATGTTATACTAGGCGATGAAGCTTTCCAGCTCTCTGAGCATTTATTACGTCCTTTTGGCGGTAACCATTTAGATGTGAAAAAACGTATTTATAACTATAGACATTGTCGTGCACGAAGATACGTTGAATGTGCATTTGGCATTATGGCCAATAAATGGCGAATATTTCATCGCCCTCTAAATGTAAACAAAAAACTTAGCAAAAGTATAGTTAAGGCATGCGTCGTTTTGCATAATATTGTACGTGAAAAAGATGGCTACAGAGGTGAGGATAAGTTCATGTCTATTATGCACGATGGGCTGACTGATGTACCAAGGGTAGGAAGTGTACCGCCTGGTGGGCGTACCGGTAATGAAATAAGAAATAATTTTGTTGAATACTTTGTAAGCCCAGAAGGCTCCTTACCTTGGCAGATGAATAAAATCTAAACTTGTAATTACTTAATTAAAAACATAAATAATAAACTACCATGTACTTACTAATTTCGTCTTTGTTTTTCTGGTCCATATCCTCAAAGTTCGGCTCTAAAAAGGCACAAACATCACGCCATGCATTTCTCCGCAAAATTTTATCTTTAGACACTTCCTTGGTTTTATCCCACAAACATTCTTTACTTTCTATAACTTCTATTAATGAATAAATATCGTATTTAAATTTTTTGGCCATTTTTATTACAATTATTAATGATAATAGATGACAGACAAAATAATAGGTAACTGAGCTCGTGTACGGTGCGACTGCGACGGAACGGTGACGGCAGTGTATGGACAAGTTCATACGTGTTTTGTATTGTCGGCACATCGGCCCGTCAAAATCTCGGGCCACGTTCAGCGGTCACGCCGATCTACTCGCAATTTCGGCGGCCGGGATGACGGCGCTCGGGTGACGGATGTGCGGTGGACACGCGGCTAAGTAAATGTATGTACCGCTACTTCGCCGCCGTCATCTCGTTCTCGGTGACGTGACGGTGACGGCGGCGGTGGACAAACGCCCTAAGACAACCTAATTCGTTTGTGTTTTAGTGACGGACATTGTTACGAGATGGCGCCAGTGTCGCAGAGACATTTCCTACATCACGCAAGCGTTTGTATCACAGTTGCGCGGGAGTGTACAAAATATTTAAAATTTTTGATTATTGGTTCGGATACAAGTATTATTCAATATCTATAAATGTATCTATAGAGTCCATTTTACGAAAGAAGTCCCGCAGACGCAGCGCTGTATTCGCGCGACATAATGTTGCCACGGTTAAATTTATATGGTATGGGGAAATCAGGGGAAATAATTTATAGTTCATTAGTTTCATTTTATTAACTTCGTACTCGAACAGTTAGATAAGAAAAAAAATGTTTTTTTATAGAATATATTTTTTATATAGGTACCTATTTGATGTTTATACTGCTAAGGTCAGATTAGTGAAAAATTAATCTTCCTGTAATTTCTAAAATATAAAATGGAAATATAGATGTTCAACCAACTTCAAATTAGAAAAATAAAATAACATTTAAAAAGTTTTATTGAATAATTATGATCGGTCATACTATGATCACTGTCAGAAGAGTGAATAGAAACAGAATCAGATTCTGTTTCACTATCACTAGCCGTAGATATAATAAATCGATCCATTTCTTCATCCATAAGACCATCATTTTTTAAATATTCTTCCTCCAAATGCTGTACATGTTTACATTGAACTGCCCAATCTTCCGCTGTAACAGACTCGAAAGCCTCTTCTGTTAGGCGTACAATTTCTTTTGGATCTTGGCCCACGTTTTTATCCGCTACCCGTCTCTTTACAAGGCTCCACATTTTTTCGATCGGATTGAGATCACAGTGGTAAGGCGGCAATCTTAGCAATTCATGATTGTGAGATTTTAATAATTCATCCACGGCATATGTAGGTGGACCTTTGTTTTGCTTAATTAATCCAAATAATACAGCTTTTGTCTAAGTATCTTCAAAATATACTCCCTTTCCTCGCAGCCATTCCTGCATGTCACGTTTAATACTTGACATTGTAGGTGCTTTATTTATTTGAGTGCAATGATACGGAGCGTTGTCCATTACCACAAGTGACCTTTCAGGTAGGTTAGGAACGACTTTCTCACTCATCCATTTCAAAAAATTTGTTGAGTTCATGTCATCGTGGTAATCTGAGGATTTGGATTGGGATTTGAACATTAACAATGCACCATTAACAAAACCATTTTCAGTTCCTGCATGAGCAATTATCCAACGACTCCCTGATCACTCTGACACGAACACCCCAGGCTCCTCCTCACTTTGCCAGCAACTTTTGGCATGATAAGTGTTGTGTATATAGGTCTCGTCTAAATATACTACAGGTTTTTTTTCCACATTGCGATTTCTTCGGATTCTCTCCAAATATCTTGAACGCCATGCAGTAATATCATAACGTTCCATTAGTAATTTACGTTTCGATTGGCATCGCTTATACTTGAAACCGATGCTATGCAATATACGGTGCAATGTTGTGATACTTCCTTGATAATTTATGTCTTCTCTCAAAGCTGCACGTAATTTAGCCAATGTAGGTAATTCCTTCTTCACAACATAAAAACTATGAATTTTTTGCCGTATAGCGCACAAATCAAATCCATCCAAGTCGAACTTTTTGGGATGCAGGCGACTCTTCCCTGGGGTGATGATAACTTTAGAAGTACTCGCCGCTGTTGCGCCTTCTTTTGTAACTCTCGTTACAGTTTTCTCTGACACACCTACAATAAAATGAACAATTTAAAAAAAAATCTAACCATGACTATTTCCGTATCTAATTACATTATAGTTGAATATAACTTTACAAATTTTTGTTGTGTTGTGTTAATTCCTTTTCAAATTTTCCTTAATAAAAATCGTGCATTAAAAAAAACTTAACTCCAATCTATAAATCAATCGGGAAAAAATATGTATAATATGGCAGCCCCAAAATTTACCTGTCATGGCGGCGACTCTTTTGCGAACATTGTCTAATGGTATTAAAACGCCGCGATTCTTGTGTTCCGCTTCACAGAACTCCTTCACCTTTAATATCATTTCTCGACCTGCACTTTTTACAACTTTTGGCATAGTAAATAAACCTTATAACGCACTAATCCAATAATACACTCACAAAATATCTACCACAACAAACGCACCTTGATAACATCGACAAACGACAACATGGCCGAACTCCCCATCTGTCAAATTTAGTTCCACAATTGTCCGCGGGACTTCTTTCGTGAAATAGACTTTACGACTTCATATTGGACCAGTGTTTCATTTTGTACCCTGGTTGTACATGCATGAACACCTTGATGTTAGGTTGCTCAAAAGATCCTAAGGATGCTATACTGAGGCGGTTATTAAATGAAACACCAGGGTGCCACTCTAAACCATTTTAATTCAAATAAACCCGCCAATGGTTAACTTAGGGCGGGCGCGCACCGGTGACTTTTGTCAGCATGACAAAAAAGTTTTTGTCGCTGTCACGTCACGCCTCCAAAGCGAGGTGCGCTCACGAAAGGTGACAGTGACAATTTTTTTTTTGAAAAGCTTCATTTGTCGAAATGGATTTCGAAGAGACGGTCGTCATCTGTGAGCTTATAAGGAAACTCAAAAGAGAGAAAAAGCGAAAAGAATACTGGGTACACCCCCTTTGGAGTGACAGGTTAATAAATGGAAAGTTCTACACCATGTTTCATAAACTTCGGGAACATCCAAAGAAATTTTTTGGGTATTTTCGAATGAGTGTTAGAAGTTTTGATGAATTACTTCGCAATTTAGGACCTGCGTTGACATACGAAAATACAAACATGAGATTGTCTGTTCCGGCTGAAGAAAGACTCGCTGTTACTTTGAGGTAAATATAAATAATTAGAATATTATGTAATTTTAAATTGTTTATTTTAATGAAAATACAAAAATGTTATACAAATTAAAGTAAGTAGTTTTTAACTTTAATCAAAAATCAAAAAAGTAATTGAAATGTAATATTCTTTAATTATTCTTCATGTTGGTTGATATTGTACTCCTGGCAGATGTCATACAATTCGGAATCTTCTGTAAACTCTGTAATATAGGTTTGAATTGATGACGATGAGGCGGCTGAGGAGTTTTTCGGGTCTTGCTTAGGAGGCGATGATTGTGAAGATGAATTCGGTTGAGTGTGTGCAGAGGGTAGCCAATTTTGGGAACTTGTAGATGTATGAGTAGGAGAAGGAGATAAAATCAGTGGAGTGTTTCTTGCTAAGTGGAGTGGGCCTTGGGGACTTTGCGATGGTATAGAAACAGAATATTTGGGCTTGATTTGGAAATTTTGAGGGCTTGTAGATGGAATATATGTAGGAGAAGGAGATAAAATCAGTGGAGTGTTTCTTGCTAAGTGGAGTGGGCCTTGGGGACTTTGCGATGGTATAGAAACAGAATATTTGGGCTTGATTTGGAAATTTTGAGGGCTTGTAGATGGAATATATGTAGGAGAAGGAGATAAAATCAGTGGAGTGTTTCTTGCTAAGTGGAGTGGGCCTTGGGGACTTTGCGATGGTATAGAAACAGAATATTTGGGCTTGATTTGGAAATTTTGAGGACTACCTCTACAAGTTGTGGATGGGCTATTCATAGGAGAATAATTATTGCGCTGAGTGTTTTGTTTCTGAACTTCCTGGAAAATTTGTAAAATTTTGATCTGTACGTCTAGTTTATTCTCCTCCGGGACTGCTTTTAACAACGGCACCAAAGACAGCGCAAAATGCTTTTCCTTGTCATCGTCATTACAGTCACTTTTGCTATTTCTCATAGCCTCGATAAACCTGTTATCATCAACTCTTTTGTTGTTTAAAATCTCTAGAAGCCTTTCTTCGTAACATATTTTATTCTTATTTTTCTTTCGGGAATATTCTTCTCGCTGTAGTACTTCCACACTGGCATCCTGACTATCTTCTTCGCAAGCAATTTCCTCTACAGAATCAGCATTTCCTGAGGTTTCTCGGGTATCCATGCTTGGGATAAGAAATAAAAGTTGGTCAAAATGTTTGTACTTTCTTCTTTTTGTAGCGGCCTGGCCAGATTTAGTACATTTTTGCTCACGTAGCTCACGTGAAAAACAAGCCCTTAAATTCTTCCATCGTTTTTGTACAAGTTTACCTGAAAATAAATATTTAACTAGTATAAAACAGTCAGTCATTTATTTCATTTACTTGTGTATTTTTAACTTAAATTTTGTATTATGTATTCCACCAAAAACATTCTGTAAAAAACTGGCCGAGTCTCGATGAAACTACTTGTTTATCTCTAAAAAGTAATGAAATCTCCAGAAAAAGTTAAGCCAAGTCTATAATGCTCTCACTGCGATTTATTTATTATTGTAGTTAATTTTATGTGATTGGCCGTTGACACACGCCGTTTACACGTTAGTGGTTATAACTGTGCCCACTGTCCCACTGTCCCAACTGTCCCCACTGTCCGTGGCCGTGCCCCCAGATTTAATTTTCTTTTGTTTCAGATATCTTGCAACCGGCAACAGTTTTTACAGCATATCATTTGAATATTTGATAGGTGCCACCACTGCACGAGAAATTGTAAAATCTACATGTTCCGCGATCTGGAATTTACATACACTATACATGCCTGTAAAGTCTGAAGAGGATTGGTATACTATTTCAAATCAGTTTTACCAACGGACAAATTTTCCGAACATAATTGGCGCAATTGATGGCAAACATGTGAGAATAATTCAGCCGGAAAACACCGGTTCGCAGTGTTTCAATTACAAAAAGTACTTTTCTACTGTTCTCATGGCATGGGTAGATGCAGATTATAAATTTGTATACATAGATGTTGGTGCTAATGGAGCAGCAAGCGACTCCAATGTATTTCAGAATTCTGGCATGGGCAAAAGTATGCAGCAAAATCAATTGAGCATACCAGATGATTGTAATTTGCCATATGATGAAAATGGGAAAAAAATGCCATTTTGTTTGGTCGCTGATGAGGCATTTGGCTTGTCGAGGCATATTTTGCGACCATATGCAAGAAAATCATTGTCTACTGTGAAAAAAATTTACAACTATCGCCACACTAGGGCACGACGCATGGTTGAATGCACTTTTGGTATACTTTGTAACAAATGGCGAATTTTGCACAGGCCCCTTGACGTCAGTCTTGATTTTGCTGATATAATAGTAAAAACATGTTGTATTTTACATAATTTTGTACGGTGCAGAGATGGCATTCAATTTACTGACACTGTTTACGATTGTCCATTGAAAGGTATTGCAACAAATCCATCAGACAGAACCATATCAGCAGCAAATATACGTAATTATTTTGCGAATTACTTTACTTCACCACAAGGGGCTGTGTCATGGCAATATGACAAAATCTGAATTACACTTTTTTGAACAACTGTTGTTTTAGCTACAAATACTAAAAATAAAAAGATACTCACCAGCTTCAGTTTTTCCTTGTGTATACGACAACGTACCCCAAACTGTAGAAAATATTATACGACTGATTTCATCCCATGCTTTAATTTTCAAATTGGAATCTGAATACTCTTTCAGCTTTTTATCGTAAATTGCTGCTCTTTTTTCTACTTCCATTTTGCGTTCGCTAAAGACGACGGTCCGAATGCAAATGGCGGAAGAACTACGTGTTGAGTGACAATTTTGTTGCCCGTGCGCGCGCTGCTATAAAAACCTAGCGGCGCGGTGACAGTTTCGTCACGGGCTTGTCCGCTGGTCGGCGGACAAAAATGTCACCCAATTGTCATGTCGTAACTTGCGCGCACCTCCATACATACTCATAGACTTGATGTGAGTGACGAAACAGTCACAGTGACAAAAGTCACCAGTGCGCGCTAGCTCTTAATCGTGCGGAGAATTTTGTCACCGCGTTCTAGGAAAGTATGATGGCGACAAGTAGCGCCATCTAGTTTGCCGAGATAGAACTACAATATACATAATCAAGGTAGAAAGTAATTGTACAATAATAATAACACATAATAAATGTTTTCATTTCTTTTCTTTATATACTAACAAATCAAATTATTTAATAATTAATTAATACTTAATAATAAAAAAAACACTCATTTAATCAATTATTCTTCACACCTGAAAAAGAAAAAATAATGAGTAGTGATAAGTGTATAAGTAAAATTAAAACACTAACAACTGCTAAATTGGCCTTTCGCTCGCGCAACATAGGACGATTCAATATCAGCTTTCAATCAAAATAAACCGCATCCAAATCGGTTATTTCACCCGTTTGCGAGATAGGTACGATGGCGTAGACTAGACAAACATAGACACACATGCACACAGACACGTCAAACATAAAACAATCCTCTCTTTGGTGTGGGTTTAAATACGAAATAGAAATGCTTAAGGCCTATTCAGACCTGAGCGTTATTCGCTACCGTTGTGGGTAGCGAAAAATACCACGCGGAACACGATGGGTAGATATTATGAAGTTCCTTAACTGCAGCGAAACTTGTACCGCCTAGTGAGGTGGTATTTTCTCTTGTTTGGCGAAACTAGTTCCGCCGCCCCGCTAACCATTGCTAACGAATATCTCTACCGTGCGCGGTAGAGATATCCGCTTTGGTGTGAACAGTGAAATTAACGCATACCCTTTCGGATTTCTCTATCGCTCGTGGTAGCGAATAACACCCAGGTTTGAATAGGCCTTTAATTTGCATTTAGTAAGCTGAGAAAATAAACAAAAATTGATGTAATAATCTAATGTGCGACAAAGTGCGTGCATGACAGAGAGAGCAAAGGGTTAAACGCTCTTAATAAATGGTTATCATATTATGCTTATCATGGCATGCACGAGTACCTACTATTATACTATATACATACTCGTATAGATGGTATCTAGTACTTACTCCATGCGCGGAGGCAGAGGCCACGCGCGCGGAGGCAGCGGAGGCGGTGCACGCGTAAGTTCTTCAGCCGCGCGTGCCTCTTGTTCAGGCGCAGGCAGCCGTGCCTCCTGCTGTGCAGCAGGGGGCATCACTTTTGCGGCCTGCTGCTGCTCAGCCGCAGCCGGCAGCCGTGCCTCCTGGTGTTCAGCAGGGGGCATCACTCGTACGTCTTGCGGTCCAGGCGGCACACGTGGCGGCGGGACTCGTGACCAGCCTCTGCCTCTTCCTCTGCCTCGTCCTCTGCCTCGTCCTAAGCGCGCACGTGCGCCCCTCCCGCGCTTGCCATACATATTCTGCAATGAACTGATATTAATACTTAGGAATTAGGTTCATATTTATTCTTTGCTCTAACTCTAACTTGACATTTTCCAATGTCACTGGGTAACTACCAACAGTTTGCAGGCTATGTCAGAGGCATTCCGGTGGCCTGAACACTTGCTACTCTCTGACCAGAACACACTAAACTATATGGCTACACGAAAAGAGAAAAACCACTTACTTACTTTAACAATCGTCACCGGCCCATAAAAAAAAAACTTTTGCTCGTCCATCACGTCATCAACTGTCACAACACGTCAGGTCAACTGATATTGCATAAAGATCTCAGGGGGGGTCTCAACCGAAGCAAGCGGCGGGGCGCGAGGCGGGCTAGTGATGTGGCCTCTTTTTGGAAAGGTGCTATTGATTTAAATCGACATTTATTAATCGATAATCACTCGATTATCTAATTGTCGAAAATTTTGCTTTTCAAATGATAATAATTATGTATCAACGATAAATATTTATTGCCATAATTGCCAGGGCCATTTTAATAAGATTGCCAGTAAATAAGAATTATTTTTATTCTCGTCATTTTAAAGGGTTTTATTCAATTGTGGTTCTTAAATACTTATTTGAAAAAATCGCATACAAAATGGGAAGGAAATAGGGTATTCTAATAAAATAATCAGATATAAAGTTGCGCAGATTAATATTCAGGCTAAAGTAGGTAAATGGACATCTTGATACACAAGAATATGGTCCGGTAAGACGCTTCATTATTTATTTTCCCCCTGGTCAAATTTCGATATGTAGATTTTTATTTGCTACTTAAACTAGACTCGAAAATATCTCACGTAGATAAGAGGCTATTGTCTCATCTAAGTGACTGCAGGTAACTAATATGCACATCTACACACAAGTAAACATTTATATTTATGATTTTAGGTAAAGTATGGTAGGAATGGAATGGAATATGAAATTCAAAGTTAAATAATATAGTATTTTTATATAGGCAAACAAAATATTGTAAAAATAATAAAATCTGTAATTATAGACCATCTTTGTAGCTTTGTAGGAGAATTAATGTAAAAATCTGTTTTTCAACACACCTACTAGAGAAGGGACTCTTATTGAACAGTAATTAGAATCAAAATGCAGCGTGTTTCGAACGCGTGCTTTTTACTTTTCATTCCCGCACGAGTGGGAAAATTAAAGTTAAGTTTTTAAAATGAGCAAAATATTGTAACGTTAAAATTAAAAAACATTTTGCAAATAAAAAAACTGTAGTCAAAAAACAATAGAAAACAATTACATTTTAGCAAATAATTCATTTATATAATTTATATGTATGCATCAGATTCAAAAGTTAAATAATAGTATCTACTTACTACTCATAATAATGATGAAACACTTTTTCTTACTCCCTACGAGAACAATCTGCAATCTCCAACATTTACTCAAGTCACCGAAGAGCAAAATAATGATGCTTTTAATAGCAAAGCGTTAACCTATAATTTTACCAATTGTACCTTCAATAATTGTTAAAAAAAATAAAGAAATACTATAACCTGAAGTTTTTTCAAGCAAGTAAGTGTGTTGAAAAACGTCGTATGAAACTCGTAAGCGTAGTTTATTACAATCTTCTACTCCATTTAGGGCTTCGATCTTCGATCTCAGGCCTAAAACCCGTCTCGATTGTATTAAACGATATCGCGCACTTGTTGCATAATCTACTATTTCCGTGATATCTTGTGATTTGTTATATTATTGTATATGAGAATTTATGTCTACTTAGGGCAGACGTACCAACAACGTGACAGACAAACACAGATAGGCTGTGCAGCATTTAGAAAACTTCGTCGAGACTTCTCGTCGCGAATTCCACAATGCCTGAAGACTAAAAATTATTCAATCAGTGCGTCCTACCCGTTATGAAAAACGGATGCAAGACGTGGACTCTCATGATACGGCTAGTTCATCAATTTAAGGTTGCTCAGCGGGCTATAGATAGGGCTATGCTTGGAGTTTCTCTAAAGGTTCGTGTTAGAAATGAAGTGATCCGAAAGAACCAAGATAACCGACATAGCCCACAGATATAGCAAACTGAGGTGTTAGTGGGCTGGTTATTATATTAGCCGAAAAGATCGGCCTCAGTGGCGTGCATTAGGAGAGGCGTATGACCAGCAGTGGATTGATACTTGCTGATGATGACGATGGTGACAGTGATATGAAAGTTTTTATAATAAAATTCGGTGCATATATCCTGGTGAAAATTGTTGGTTTTGATTCTTTTTATTTTTTATACGATTACGATTTTGTGATTTGTATTTATTTTTAATTTTATTGCAAATAACTGGTTAAGGGGATAACTGGTCTTTTTGTCCAATTGAATGGTTAAGGGAATTTATAGAATGTTTGTCCAATTATACCCTTCCGACTTCAGAAGACGATGCGCAGGAGATTTTTGGACAAAAAGTCCAGAAATTCCCTTAGCTAACTCTAATGCTTGAGTATTAGAGTTCATATTATGTTCAATTTTATATTTTATTGTTTTTATCAATCCATTTATGAATATAATCCCATTATGAATATAAAGGGCTTGAATAATCAAATCAGTCGCACGTTGGTTATAAATTGAATAAAAACAAAACGTAAATATTTGTATTTATTTTATCAACTTCTTGCACACAATTACGGAATCGTCAGTGTATTAATTTTGAAATATTGTAACTAAAAAAAATTATTCTTTTCTACAAACAAACCGAATATTATAAAATAATACTTAATTAAGTATTATATCCAACCGGAGTCAGAATAGTTATCACACATAATCAGTCAAAAGTATGAAACGTTAACTATATGAGTACTAATTATAATTATACTCGTCATTAGCAGTATGACAGCAAAGTTTACTAGTTTTGGCGTTAGGATAGTAATACTTACTGTTTGCGTCATACATATTATATTATTTACTTAAAACATAATTTAACAAACTTATACAACATTTATTAGGTATCCAGTTCTCCAAACAAAATTAGGAACACTCATAATGAGTCTCATAATATAATGTCTACAAAACTGCTCTTTCAGCGTCACTAGTGTCTGTCTATTTAAGTACTTATCACAATGTTATCTATGAGACAAAACTAAAAATATTTCATATAACTAAACATACTAATATCACTAAAACTAAAACATAATAATTTAAATATCAAACTGTTACATAGTAGTACTTACATTATAATCAGTCTTAAAAGAGTATGACATGTTAAATATGCATCATTAACTTGTTATAAAAAAATATTAACCATTTTGGCGCTAAGAAAGTAAGACCTACTGTTTGAATCATTCATATATTATTTACTTGTAACATTAAATAGCAAGTTTATAAAACATACATTAATTAGGAATAATCACATAAGTTACTCATAATGAGTCTTATAATATAATGTCTATAAAACTGCTCTTACAGCGTCACTAGTGTCTGTCTATTTAAGTACTTATCACACTGTCATCTATGACACAAAATTAAAATCTTTTATAAAATTAAACATAATAATCCCACTAAAACTAAAATAATTGATGTATCAAACTGTTACATACATGTGTACTTACATTATAATCAGTCTTAAAAGAGTATGAAAAGTAAAATATGTACCTATCTTTAACATATTATAAAAAAATATTAACCATTTTGGCGCTAAGAAAGTTAGACCTACTGTTTGAATCATTCATATATTATTTACTTGCAACATTATATAACAAATTTATAAAACATTCAATAATTAGGAATAATCAAATAAGTTTGATTATTCTCCTACTCACACTGAGTTCTCACTTCACTTTAATCACTCACATTACTTTAATATAGTATAAAATTTATGAAATTACGGAGTACAGCGGTTCTTATACCGCTTTGTAAACATGAGGTTTCATTATAATTATAACATTTATTATTATTATAAGAATATATTTTCAATATCTATTTTTTCCTATTTTAAAACCTCTGTACAGCTTTTTATAGTCGTTATATATAAAGTTAGGCATTGCAATACATGCAATAAAATGATAATTCAGTTGGCTGAACTTCTGCGCATGATGTATACCAAACTCTACAATTCAGACATTGTATCATGTCTATTTTTGTGCATGTTTTGCATAATCTACAATACCAATCTTTTTCTGTGACCATTTGTGGTTCATTATTTCTATGAGTAACTTTCTGCGTTCCGATACCAGATGGTTTCTTTGTTGTAGGTACTTTTAATTGTCTTGATGTGCACGGTCTGGTATTCTTTTTTCTTTTCTTTGCTTCAGTTTTTCTTTTTTCTTTTTCGATCTTATCGTTCTTTTTTTGTGCAAAAATTTGCCACCTATCTGAGGTTATAACGCTAGGTATTTTTACTTTTTGTTTGACGTTTGGGCAAGGACGTACTTCTGGCCAAAACAAAGCTTCCTTAAAAGGAGTTGGTACAACAAGATCTCCATAATATTTATTTGGTTTTTCTAGCCTGTCATCACCAGAAGACGGGTTGTCAATAGTTTCAATTAGTTGCACGGTTTTATCTTGAGGGAGACGACATTCAGTTTCTGCGATATCTTGTGTTGTATCGTACCCGACTGTCACAACATTTGTAGGAGAAATGAGTTTTGAAGTAACTGTATTTTTACCGGGACGCGATTCGGATGTTTTGTTATCTAACGTCAAATGATTCGGGATTGAATTACAAGATTTTATCTGATTCATTGATACGCCAATACCGCGGGGCGTCAAATAAATAGGCTTTGAACCTGTCGTTCGCATAATCGGTCCTGCTAAAGCGGTTTTTCGAGTTGCGAGTTCCGGTGCCGTGTTAAATATTATTGGAAAATCTGTTTCGATGGGTGAATTGATTGTTACATCAGGTACTATTTTCATAAGTTCTCCGTTATTGAGTTCAAAAAGTTCTATTTTGCCTTCGTTTGCTTCAGGGTTTCTAAAATCTATATAATCTGACGAAAATATAGTAGTAATGTCATTCGCAGAACAATGCGAGTCAAAAAAGTTTGAGAGCCCAGTAAAATTTCCAATTTCTGATAATTCTAAGGATTTTTCAAAGCCTTCACTAGTAACCATTGGTTCTGCCATTTGAAGACAGCTATTAGATAGAGCATTATCTGTTTCTTGATGGAAACTTGATATAACACCATGTTCCGGTAGTTTTGTCTCTGTATTATTAAACAAAGAATTTTTTTGTGTAATTTTGTAATTTTAAAGACAATTGTATGCTTCATCCATACATTTTTGAGTCTCATCTGGTTTTCTTTTTTGCTTAGGGATTATTTTTGGAGCTTTGAATGCAATGTCTTGTTCTTCACTACTTTTTAAATTTTAAATTTTTAAATTTTTTTAAATTGATTCATTAGATTCGTTTTTACTGTCATCTTCAGAATCCTGTGATATCTGAAAGTAATTGAGAACGAAATATATTACTATGAAACTTTTTTGCACCTTATTGTCTAACTTTTTACCTTTTGCGATCGTCACTTCAAACATGAACCTTTCATTTACGTTCGTTTTCAATAAGCTATCTATCTACGACTTTGCCTACTACAATTATGTCCTTGCAATAAACATACTATTTTGTTACAGTTACCACGGTCATCACATGAATGGTTGGAGATTGCAGAAGAATTTAACCGCAAGTGGGACTTCCCTCCCTGTCATTAGATGGAAAGCATGTCGTGATACAAAGTCCTATTCACAGTGGTTCAGAATATATCAACTATAAAGGAACATTCAGCATTGTACTTTTAGCTATTGTTGACGCTGACTACAACTTCATTTTTGTGGATTGTGGTTGCCAGGAAAGAATAAGCGATGGCGGTATGTACAGAAACACGGAGTTCTACAAAAAGCTATTTGGTTCTGAATTGGATTTACCGCAACCAGATTTTTTACCACTAAAAGAAGAAGTGATGCCTTACGTTTTTGTAGCTGATAGTGCATTTGCCCTAACTGTTAACATGATGAAGCCATATGCTGGGAATCACAACAAAGGAACAAAAGAAAAAATCTTCAACTATCGTCTGTCAAGAGCTCGCCGAATAGTCGAAAATGCTTTCGGGATAATGTCTTCTGTTTTCAGAGTCCTAAGGAAACCTATTCTGTTACAACCCGACAAGGTGACGGACATAGTTATGACTTGTGTCTTATTACACAACTTTCTAAGGAGATCTAAAAAATCAAGGCATATATACACACCAGTTAGCATTTTTAACATTGATCATGAAGGTGTCATTCAACCTGGCTCTTGGCGAAATGACCAAGAAGGAATGAGTACCACTGAGATCCTTACCCAGAAGAGCAGCCGTTACTGCTAAGAGCGTCAGAGATAAATTTGCTGAATACTTTGTAACTAATCACGCAGTTTCGTGGCAGAATAACTATTAATTTATTGTTTTACTAACTGTGCCCCGTGGTTATACCCGCGTAATTACTGTTCCTGTAGGAATGCTGGGATAAAAGTGTGTGTCTAATCTAAAAAGCCTATGTCTTAATCTAGAGTATAAACTTTCTGTGTATAAAATTTGATTTAAATCCGTTCAGCCAATTGAAATGAAGCCAATGAAGTGATTGAAATACAAATATCTATACATCCAAACATCTAAACTTTCACATTTATAATATAAGTGGTATAGTAGGATAAGTTAGTGATAACTACAGGTTGCGATAATATTTTCATAGGTTTTTAGCTAGGTAAGTATACGGGATTCGTCCTTTGTACAGTTACCTACAGCCGCTACAAGTCAACCTACCTATTTCCAACCGTGCTACCTGGTTGTAGTGCAAAAAAATCCATTTGACGAGAGTGAGAGAAAAAACGAAAATGGGTAGGTTGACCTGTAGCTGACTGTACGTCACGCGAGGTAAGTACCAATGTGGTGACCTAAATAACAATTAAATACAAATAATACTGTTCATTGTAATAGGTATATATTTCCTCAAAGAAATAGAAAGGTAAATAAAATACAATTTAATAAATTAATAAGTAATAAAATAATAATAATAAAATTTAAGTTTATTTAATAATAATGGTAAGGCCTTTACTATTTTGATTATTAGATAGATAAATACAAATAAACGTTAACTCACCATCATTGTAATTTTAGTCTTTTTTGGTTTATATACGCCGTCCAAAAATTTTGCCATCGTCTCGTAGAACGGCCATTCCGGTTTATAAATATCATCGATGCCACTACCCGTTGTCATAGAATCCTTGACTTTACCTTTCAACTTTCTGTAGGTACACATCAAATTTTCTTTTTTCTTTTTTAACTCCGTGATAGATATAGTTCCTTCTTGTAAATTACATTTTATCCGTAACCACGCATCATGGACATCGTTCTTGTTTTTATGTTGTGGCGACGAGCTATTCCAAAGCGCTGGTTCATTTTCGTAGAGAGTTAAAAACTCGAATATGAAATCGTTCGTCCACTCCATCGCGTGCGTGTACACGCACGCGCCGCCGCATGGGAAATGAATGAGTTAAGGCGCGGTCCAATCCTAATTTTAAAACAATTTTCGATGCTTTACATAAGGTTGAGAATTGCTTACCAGAATGGACGACGTAATGCGAAAATTCAATTGAATACGCGCTAATACGTTTTATATATGTTTCGTGCTATCAAATGATTAAATTTGAATGATAAAGGAGTCCATAGTTCACTAGTAAATTTCATTGGGAATTCGAATATGATACATTAATTGACATATATTTGCCCATAATTGAATAAAAATGCTTTTTCCCACGAAGCACGTAAGAAAAGTTGCAAAATTTAGGAAATGTTGCCGATTTTTTTCTATCGAGCCAAGTTTGCTCAATCGTGTATTGGCTCCCATACTTCATAAGGACGTATATTCAATTTACTCTTCCTTTTTTTTTCAAACTTCGGTTATTATGTTTAAGCTTCCAAAAACTAAATTTTCGCGAAGTCGAATCATGAAATTTTGAACTCATTTAGCCTTAAAACCGACGCAGACGCGCCCGCACAGGCCACGGCAGGCACCGTCGCGCCGCGCCTTTAGGGCGCTCCACATTCTCGCGAGATATTCACGCGAGAATCTCGGGAGATTCTCTCGACAACTGTAGTGAGAACTTCTTTTGGGTACACACTCACAAAGTACTCAAATAGTTCTCATGCTCGATGACGATGGACGCTGAAGTGACCGCTGCGGCAAGTTTATTATTATGTGCTTTCACATATTATAAGTATGCGTATATTAAAGAGAAAAAAATAATTAAAAAGAAGTGGCGAAAAAGAAGATGGTAGATAACAAGAATTTATCGTAATAGAACAAGGTAAGTACTTTTTAAAAGGCTAAGTAGGTTGTTATCTTATCATTTTTATACGTAATGATTAAATGAAAAAAAACATTGAACACGTTGTCTAAATTAATTAATTTTTTAACAAAAAAAGATCCAAACTTTTTAATATTAGGCTATTGAAATAACTTTCTCTGTTACAGCCTAACTAAGGACAAGCAGTTGCAAGAATTAGTGGCCGAACCATCAACGAATTTAAAAAGTTTACTCGAGTGTCTTCAGTGTATTTTGAATATTTATTGAATAGAGTGTCAACACAGATTTCTAAGCAAAATACTCAATTAAGGGAAGCCATTCCAGCTCGGATACGTCTTGCAGTAACACTACGATACTTGGCCACAGGAGATGATATTTAAAATATCCCCACAAGTGATTTCGCAAATAGTACCAGAAGTTTGTCAAGCCCTAAATTGTTAAAGGAATATATAAAGGTATGTAAATGGCTATTGCCATCTGTAAAAAAATACCATATGACAATTCAGACTAATGATTTAAATTTACCACAACGGATGTGTTGTCTGGTTTAAACATAGACGTGTCGTACGTTTTTTTGGGAGACGGCGCTTTTGCCCTTTCGGAAAACATTATGAAACCCTATTCTGGAAATCACGACTTGGGATCATCAAAACGAAAGTTTAATCAGATTTTATCTGGAGCACGGTAGTAGATGAAAATACTTTCGGCATTTTAGTAACAAAATTTCGAATTTTCAAGAAACCAATAAATTTACAACCGGTAAAAGCCGCTTTGATAACGATAACATGATTGTATAATTTTACATAATTTCTTGAGATGAAGTACTACATCATCACACATTTACACACCTTCTGGAACTATAGATACTTATGACAACAATAATACATTAATAGACCGGGCTCTTGGAGAGGAGAAGTGGAGAGCACCTGTGCTATTCGAAATTCGCGACATATACCACGCCGACCGGCTCATCACGCAACAGAAATAAGAGAAGAATTTGCTAAATATTTCAGTAGATAGGTTATGAACTGATTGTAAAAGACATAAGATGATTGTATACTTATTATTAAAGGAAAACTTGCCGTATCGACGCATAAGGCTCTTTCGTACTTTCCTATTTATGTAATAATAATATAATAAAATATCCTACTTACCGTATTTATTGTCTTCTTACATTTCGTAGTATCCCCAAGAAATGAGTCCATTATTTGGTATGCAAACCATATCGGTTTATAAACATCGTCGACACCTGCTCCAGAGTTTTCTGATTTCTTAACTTTATTTTTATACCCTCTGTAGCTTGCAAATAACGAAGTTTTTTTTGTATTTTAATTCATCAATGGGTACTTCCATCAATGCGCTTATACGATTCCACGCATCATGGTTTTTCAGTTTATTTTTGTAATCTTTTAAATTTGTATTCCATAAACCGGTTCCGCTTGGATATATTCTAAAAATTGCAACTCAAGTTCGTTTGTCCAAGTCACGCTCATATTGATGCCTTGCAGTACACAATACAACCGTTTCAATCGGCGGCTCGCTCGTTACTGAGAAACATGCGAGTGTGGTGTCAATACACGTTCTCGCCTGTTCTCACGTTCTCGCGCTCCATTGTCTCGCGCAAAAAAACCGACACCAATCGGAGAACAAGACGAGAACACGTGAAGAATATGAGAATCAGCTCCACACTCATGCTTCTCAAGGTTTTCTTGCGTTCTCTCGAGATTCTCGCGAGAATGTGGAGCGCCCTTTTGAAATTACCGACTCCCGACGGATCGGACGGGCGACAACAGTCTTCATCGTATGTGACCGTTCCCACGGCCCGTCGCGTCGGTCCGGCGCGGCGCGGACTGGCCCGCTATACAACGCGCCGTGGGACCCGGGCTTTACCCGTAGCGACCTTCAAAACTTGGGGCCACCTCAACTTTATGCAAATATGTTTTGGGAGCTCCTCCCCTCTATAAAATACAATAAGACAATAGTGACTGACAAAGACTTAAAAAAGTATATTAGTTTGAATATAACTGGATTAGCAATATTTCGAAGTATTTTAATGGTTGGCACACTTGCGAAGTGTGCACAGAAAAAAAATGTGAGACTACAAGCAGGAAAAAAAATATTCCTTAGTTCTGTCGTTCCTTGGAAATGATGTTTATACTCATTTCTCTCACTTATAGTTGGTATTATCACTACCGTGACAACTCTTTTGATACTTACTCTGTGATTGGAAAGAACGAATGACAGATATTTTTTTTCCTAACTACATTAGTGTTGTTCCGACCAAAGAGTAACTTCAGATATCCCCACCCCACAGATCACCCATGACTTGTTTCGCTTCAGACCAATCCAAACACTGTAAAGTATTGGTGATTATATGATTAAAACTGGTTCGTGCGGCCATATCATAGCGCCGTTACGATTCAGCGATTATTGTAGCGACCATGGCATGGCGCCGCGACGGGTGAAGGGGTATAAACATGTTCATGCAAACTCTTGCTTTTTGATCGTTCAATTTTAATTAGTGTGGTCTTGAATTTTGCCCTACAGTAGTTTTTCTTAACGTTTACTTCATATCAACCATAGAACACACAAAAGCTTTTTATCCAGTAAGTTGCAAAAATGTTTTGACGCACATTTTCCGTGACTTTTTGACATTGTACGGCTTAATTTTTTTAGCATTTAATAGAGCTATGAAAGTCTCACGAAGACTCTTGCTGGCCTTTCTGATTCTTGTCTATTAATTTCCTTGTCTCCTGTGTCTATATTTTTAAAACATATACTCATATGTACTCTTTACCGTTTGGTTCTCAATTTTTGTGTTAGTAACAAAGGCATCACAGGTGATTCACAGTTGCTTCGGGGCATAATTGCTAATCTTAGACAGAAACTTGACGTGATATTATTACAATAGGTATGACATTGGTTAATTTTCAGATAAAAACTCTTCATAACTACACTCGAGAGCAATGAATCCGGGTCACTTAAAGAATCCTAAAAATCTCGGAAACTAAAAATGCTAGGTTAATGCAATAAATTGTATCTAATAGACAATGTAATACTCCTTAAATGAAGGTATTAAAACTTCTTAGTTATTGTAAAGTAATATCATAAAAAAATCAAATTTGAAAAAGGGCCACTTTCGAAGATGGAACTACGATATTACAGCATTTTGTTTTGCTTTTGTTTGTAATCTGTCATTTATGTGGGTACATAAACCATGTTGATAGTGCTCTATATTCATTATTCAAGCTGAAATTATGTCGCTTACGCCTGAAGAATGCACCAGAATACTTACAATGCTGGAAACCGGCCGGAGTCAGCGTGATACAGCCAGGACTGTCGGTGTGTCGCTGTCAACAGTACAAAGAGTTCTCCGACGTTACGAAGAAACTGGTTCTAACCTACGCAGACCAGGAACGGGCAGAACCAGGTGTACCACAGCACGAGAAGACCGATACTTGGTGAACACAATGCTTCGAAATCGCTTTCTCACAGGAACTGAACTCACAAATCAGTTTCGACGCCTCGGAGGAAGTAACCCAAGTGCATGGACAGTAAGACGTCGGCTTGCTGAATCTAACTTAAAACCCCTTAGACCTGCAAACGGCCCTAAACTGGAGCGTGGGCATCGTATTTCAAGACTAAGATATGCCCAGAGCCACGTAAATTGGAGTATTGAAGATTGGTCAAAAGTTATGTTCTCCGACGAATCAAAATTTATGCTCTACAAGCACGATGGAAGACACAGAGTGTATCGAAGACCAGGGGAAAGATTCAAGCAAGCATGCATCGAAGAAAAAGTAGCCTACGGTGGTGGGTCTGTACTTGTGTGGGCCGGAATTTCTTCTGAAAGTCGCACAGAGCTAGTGATCATAGAAAACGGCTCTTTAACTAGCGAAAGATATGTGGAAGAAATCCTCAATGATCACGTTGGTCCATTTATGGTCAATTTAGGTGAGGATGCTATATTTATGCATGACAATGCCCGACCTCATACAGGTAGGATTGTGAATGACTACCTTCAAGAGATGAACATTACTCGTATGGAGTGGCCAGCGCGCAGCCCGGATATCAACCCGATCGAGCATGCTTGGGACGAGCTAGGCAGATGCGTAAAACAACGAAACCCTCCCCCAATCACGCTTCGTGAGCTCAAAATTGCTCTCACAGAGGAATGGGAGAATATTCCCCAAAATCGTATAAGGAACTTGGTGTAAAGCATGCCAAACCGCGTAAACGCAGTAATGGAAGCACGAGGAGGCAATACGAAGTATTAAAATTCAAGAAAATCGTAATAAAGTTCAAAAATTTCATGTTTCCTATTTTTGTTTTAAGGAGAGATCAGCAGTTTTTTTCTTTATGTAATTTTGTGTTAATAAAATGTATCTTGACTCATATTTTTTTACTTTCATTTAAGGAGTATTACATTGTCTATTAAATACAATTTATTGCATTAACCTATCATTTTTAGTTTCCGAGATTTTTAACATTATTTAAGTGACCCGGATTCATTGCTCTCGAGTGTATTTGAAACTGTCGTCGGTGGATTGATTTCGATCGAGTTTTGGTCAACGTTTCCTTCCAATACGAGTACATTCATCCAAATTCTGCAAAATGTTAAATATTTTTGACGTTTTGTTTTCACAGCTAGCTAATAATACTACTGATTTTGTTGCGTCATTAGCAGCGGCAGTATCAATCTTTTTTTTCATAAAGTCATGATCAGAACAGACTGAAACTTGGTTTTCATTTTCTATAAAGCCTAATTTGCTTACCTACCTCAAAAGCTATAATTTGCTTTTTCTGTAATAGAAGCTCCCGCCATTAAACGGACTTCGAAGGTAATGGCTGGTTTACACGGGCTTAGTAGCTAAGTGCTTAGTACTTGTCACAACACTAAGCCCCAATGTGACAAGTGAGAAGTAGCCGTTTACACGTTGGAGTTAGTAGAAGCTAATAGTGACATTCGAAATGGAACGACGCCTCCTGATTTTGCGTGTTTAAACATTATTAGAACATAATTATCTTAAATACGATCGAAGAGCAGTTATTTATTTTCTACTCGTATATCCTATTCCGAGCTACCCAGGTATAAGATTACGATGCTTTCGTGCGGCGGCGTCAACGGTGCCCGTGTTAGCGCTGGCGCTGATGGGTGCTGGCTCCATCTGGCTGGCGCGGCTGCACGTGGCGCGTAAATTTGATTCACCTTATTGTCACGCTGATTCCAGCTTTTTTTTTATTTGATCTTTACGACTAGGTCGGCGGCTGATTCTTCTTTAGTCTCAAGGACACCAGCTAACTCGATGCTCTGCGTCCTAGACCATTGGTCCTGACGGGCCTGTGAATCTTCGAATGCTTTAGCACGCGCCACCACGGCACTTTACCTCTTCACGTAGCTGCTTGTTCTCGTAACTTAGGAAGGCCACATTTGCTTTTGTGGTGGAATTTAAACATTTCGTCACATTGGCTACTAAAATATTTGACAGATGAGTCAAGGCCGTTGAACCGATCACTTAGTGCCTGAAACTGAACTACCAACGTATTTTTTATGGCTTTAGTGACCTGCATTACTAAGTTTGCCATGGCTGCTTGTCCTTCGGGGACAGTTCAGGTGGTGGTGCTTGAGAGATATCGGTGCCGTCGCTAGGCGAAGTAGAGGTCGGAGTACCTCTTCTGATTATGACGTTAGTTCGATCAGTATCATCCGTAGGTTTGACTAAACTCAACTCATATACACAACGATAACTGCTCAGCCATGTCTATTTTATGCACAACTCAAAGACTTCGGAAAATAGTGAGACACTTAGTATATCCGAAAAGGACAGCTCCTTTTCGTAATGTAACGAATGCCCAACCCAATGGATAACTGGTTAAGCTGTCCTGCCCCGCGCCCTGCTCTCTCCACTTAACCGCCTACCTGTGTGATCCGGTTCCCTATTTGTTGCCTACGATTTTATGTCATATATTAAACGTGGCATTCTTTCACTTATGCTAATAATAGTTACGCACAATATTAATTGGGCATATCTCTTCCCAAGCTTTTTCGTAAGTACCGCCTCTAGTCGATCGATGAACTGATGCGCTGCTGCATCGCGGGTGTAGTGCTGCAGCGCTGTAGCCCCGTAGCCGCGGTCATTTATTTTTTCATACTGGAGAGATATGAAGCAATAAACATGACATGCATGGTCCCTTAGTAAGACATACTGGAGAGAAACTATGTGTTTGCATTAAATGTACGTTGATCTTAGGAATTCATACTGGAGAGAAACCATATCAATCCAATAAACATAACATGCATGGTCTCTTAGTAAGACATACTGGAGAGAAACTATATGAATGCAATAAACATGACATGCATGGTCCCTTAGTAAGACATAGTGGAGAGAAACCATATCAATGCAATAAACATGACATGCATGGTCCCTTAGTAAGACATACTGGAGAGAAACCATATGAATGCAATAAACATACATGACCCCTTAGTAAGACATACTGGAGAGAAACTATATGAATGCAATAAACATACATGACCCCTTAGTAAGACATACTGAAGAGAAACCATATGAGTGCAATGAATGCAATTAATTACAGGCAGTTGTTTACTCAAGGAAAGCACTAACAAGAATAACTTACAAAATCAATAGAAACAATCAAATAAAAATAACAATAAGCACTTTATGGTCGGTCGCAACGCAGCGTCAGCGGGATTCCGATGGTTGGACCCGCGGTCATTTATTTTTTCATACTGGAGAGATAACATATGAAGCAATAAACATGACATGCATGGTCCCTTAGTAAGACATACTGGAGAGAAACTTTGTGTTTGCATTAAGTGTACGTTGATCTTAGGAATTCATACTGGAGAGAAACCATATCAATCCAATAAACATAACATGCATGGTCTCTTAGTAAGACATACTGGAGAGAAACTATATGAATGCAATAAACATGACATGCGTGGTCCCTTAGTAAGACATACTGGAGAGAAACTATGTGTTTGCATTAAATGTACGTTGATCTTAGGAATTCATACTGGAGAGAAACCATATCAATCCAATAAACATAACATGCATGGTCTCTTAGTAAGACATACTGGAGAGAAACTATATGAATGCAATAAACATGACATGCATGGTCCCTTAGTAAGACATAGTGGAGAGAAACCATATCAATGCAATAAACATACGCGACCCCTTAGTAAGACATACTGGAGAGAAAATATATGAATGCAATAAACATACATGACCCCTTAGTAAGACATACTGGAGAGAAACCATATGAGTGCAATGAATGCAATTAATTACAGGCAGTTGTTTACTCAAGGAAAGCACTAACAAGAATAACTTACAAAATCAATAGAAACAATCAAATAAAAATAATAAATTACAATTGATATTCTTAGATTATCTTATGCCCACGTATGCTAGGTTAATGCAGGATAATAAATAGCATATTTAATAAATTAAAAAAGTATTCTCGAGTGCCGTAACCATCATTCAGTAGGGTCTATCCACTTCCCATCGACGTTTTGACGAGGTAACATTTCATCATCAAGGTATCAGAGCATCACTCGGAGCATTAGATAATGGAGTTCCTGCAGTTTTAGTGCTATTAACTAAACTATCTACTTTACTCTATACACTTTTTGAGACTCTTTGAAGATCAGAGTTATCTTGACAATATGTCCACCATTAAATTCTGGCAATGCTGCTGGATAGCTGTTTTACTGGATTCGTTTTTAAATTTGGTTAACTTAAATCAGGGTCGGATACCGTTATAAGCCCGCTTAAATAATTATCCTGATCATACCTGTTCGCAAAACTATTAAATTGTCTTATTATTCTTTTCCGCTGCTCTTCTGCGATTTTAGTGCGATGATTAATGAAATACTGTGAGCTTAATACCAGAGTAAAGATAGGCAATGGAGCCTATCCCACTTCTGATTTTAGCAATTCATTCACAAATTGCTAAAAAAAAGATAGATTACAACATACTTCAAGAATTTAATAACAATTTTATAAATTACACAAAAATTGAACACAAAATGACACAAAAATATTCTACAAGAAAGTATAGTAAAAGTAAGTGACGTCACCAAATGATATGTTCACCAGACTTGGAGATGTTGACTGTTCAACGTTCGCAGGCAGAACGAGGGCGGTGCTTTTGATCGTACACGAAATGACAATCGGTCCCTGATGGAATGGCTGTATTTCCGAAACCAAATTGTGTGTTGTGAAATGTTTTCGAAAGCTTTGGTTATTATATACGGTTGAGTGTCTAGCTGCTCGATGAAATCACGTTCTTAATGAGTTATAACGTGACCCTCCTTAGCATGGACATCTAACATTGGTTTATGGACGTGCATGCCCATGTAATAGGCGTGCATCGCCGGCGAAACATTTTTCGCATAAATATGGGAGCGTGCGGTGACTGACTTGTAGTCTTCTGCCGCTAAGCTTGCGAAACCTAAATAAGTGGGATAGATTTCATTCGTTATGGGTGCTTTTCGCATTTCAGTCCTTGGGTCACCGAAGAATGCTTCCTGCCGTAGTGGGTCGTTCGATTGAACGGACGGAGTTTTGGACAGGTGTTGGGGTTGAGGTAAGGGCGGAATCTCCTTCCTCTCAACCACAGGCGGTGCCGTTGCTGGTTCCTGAACGGGTGTGGGGGTGCGACCTCGCCGCGATTCCCTCCTCCACGTCCGCGCCTTGCTACTTCGAGTTCTGGGGCGGGGTATCGGTTGTAGTCTCCTATTCCCCATTGGTGCCCACCTCTGCCTGCGAAATAGTTGGGTTGGTACGGGTACATTTTAATTAAGTTTTGCCTCTCCGAGGACTTACAAATTTTACTAAAAGGGTGAAAGTTCTTTCACATTGAAAAAGGGGAGGGCGGTGCAGGTCTGCAGCCGCTTTTATACTTTCGTTTCGTAAGATGGCGGCTGCATGCTAACTCTATATCATCAATATCATCTCAGCCGTAGGGCGTCCACTGCTGAACATAAGCCTCCCCCATGATTTTCCAAAAGGACCGGTTGGAAGTGGCTTGCATACAACGTCGTCCTGCGACCTTCATCAGGTCGTTTGTCCACCGTGTCGGTGGACGACCTACGCTGCGCTTGCCGGTCCGTGGTCTCCACTCCTAAACCTTTCGGCCCCATCGGCCATCTATTCTGCGTGCTATGTGTCCTGCCCACTGCCACTTCAACTGGCTAATCTTCTGGGCTATGTCGGTGACTTTCGTTCTTCTACGGATCTCCTCATTTCTGATTCGATCACGTAGAGAAACCCCGAGCATAGCCCTCTCCATAGCTCGTTGTGCGACTTTGAGCTTATCTATGAGGCCCATAGTAAGAGACCACGTTTCAGTGCCATAAGTCATCACTGGTAACACACATTGGTCGAAGACTCTTGTCTTGAGGCACTGAGGTATTTTACACGAGAAGACTTCGCGAAATTTCCGGAACGCTGGATTCGACGATTGACCTCTTTCTCGATATATTCTCTATATATTAGACGAACTCTATATATTCTAAGAATATTATTAGTTCCATTCAAAATCGTAGTACTTAAAATTACAGTCATATACAGTTTTAATTTACATTAATAATACTAAATATATTTAAAGTCAACAATGTAAATATTGTTTTTTTAAATGATTCCAACTAGTTTTGGAAATGATATATATTATTATAGATATAATATTGCTACACATTATAAAAAAACATTTGATCTAAGTTTTTCTAAGCAATGCCCTACCGTGATTTGGCCGTTGAGCACTTGATTGTATATGTAAAAACATAGTCTATTTTTTGTTCATCCCGATAGTTTCAGACAACTTCTTTGAAATTCTCAGGCCGGTGAGATTTTTTGTCAAAGACGAAAATAATTAAATATCTTTACCTATGCCCTCTAAAAGTTGTGCAACATGGTCTATTTATTATACATTTTTTGTATGCCCTTTCCAAGTTTCCACAACATTATTAGTTTTATGCATTTGTTGGAATGTGCGCCAAGTGTTTGCAAGTGGTTAAGTCTCCAACTAAGTTTTGACGAAGTATTCATTGAATTGCGTGACGCATTTGCTATCGGGAGCTTTTTCCATTACATAGAGCCATCCTTTATCAATCAACTGTGATTGAAGGTGAGACGAAGCAGTACAACAAAGTTTTGCGTGGACTTTGCCTAACTGTGTTTTGCATACACCTAGCGCTTTAGCTTTACGCCAGAGACTACGATAAAACTGTAACAACCTGTTGTTTTCACATTTGTGAACTTGCTACGGATTGCCACTATAGTCACGCTATGGTATGTTCATAAAAATATAACGCTTTTTATCGATCATCGATCGATATCGATCGGAATGCCATCCGTCTTTGTTATTCAACCGACTGTAGTCGAGCGAACTACGAAGTTTCGTTTGACGGATTACGGGTTTTCTATGAAAGAGAAAAAGCACAAATACAGTCAAGGGTGATGAATTGTAATGACAGTTTTTTCCATGGTGATTAATTTTATATTTGTATGTACCTAGTGTATTTTATAATTAGTTACTGATCTATTTACTGGTTGACTACTTTATGAACAAAATATTTAAATTTACTAATATAATACTATTATAGCAACTGTGTTTAAAAATGTAAATTTATTTATGGCATTTTTGGCATGTTACAAATTGTTATTATGTTCTATAGATTATGTTTTGATGTGAGCATGACACCATTCTGTTCTAAAAAGAATAAGATGATTTACGCGCTTACCTATGCAAAAATAGCACGAGCATTCAGTATCTTTCAAATTCAAATACTAAATAAATTATTCAAAATGTATATAGTATATCAATACTGGGTGCGCTGCCAACATCTAAAAACCTAAGAGCCTCGAAATAACCCCACTTTGATTTGTATGTATCATCTTGGCCACTTCCACTCTTCTTAATGTTTGATTTTTTTAATTTATTCTGCCATTGACTTCGTAAATTATGCAGTTTTCGTGATACGTCTCAGTTGTAGAAAACTCTTGTGCTATGACATTAAATACAGAGCATTTTTTAACTCTGTTTTTATAATCCGCATGCCGATTATCCTACAAACAAGGGTTGCACTCATAAAATCCTATTAATTGTATAGTTTCTTCACGAGACCATTCACGACTCTGCCGTTGACTCATTTTTTTTTCCATACAACAAAAACACAATTCTCGCGTGCGTAACTTCCTGAGAGATATACGAAACTAGACCGATAAGCAGCGAGATCTGTCGTGAGTCGATGCGAACATGTTTAGACCTGCTATCTATTGCTTTCGCAACTACTCTCAGGAAGTGCTTACAAATTGTCGTGACAGCACTTAAGCGCCCTAAGGCGGCTATACACGACACTAAAATCAGTGGCGATATCGGGACAGTGCTAGTGGGTATGAAATCGGCTATTCTCTACACACGTCGCTGGCAATCAGTACGTAACCGACCGTGCAACATACTGCTCGTTGATCCGAGGTGCCGCCGACACTCTCAAAGCAGCAAAAAATAGGCATTGTCTTGGCACTTACTATGGTGCCACCTAACCAGAGACGAAAAAGGAGGACCTGGGTTAAAAACTGGTTGATGAAACGTCATGAATTAAGCCACATGAACGTGATGAGACATTTAGAAGCAGATGAGTTCAGAAACTTTTTAAGAATGGATTCTGAGTGTTTTGAAGAGCTCCTCAATATGGTGACACCATTAATACAAAAACAGGATTCCGTAATGCGAGAATCCATAAGGCTCCTTTCATTCTGCAGCGTGTCGCCGGTCGCGTGCAGCGCTGCCGGTCGAGTTGAGCATTTCACAGTTTTGCGTGTGCATTGGACCGGGCTGGTCGTGTACAGTCATGGATACAATTAACAAAAAAAACTTATTTTGATTTCTGTGCTATATCATCACAACAAAAAACGCCGTGCTAACCGAAAAGGAAAATTGTTCATGCACCCTATAACTTCGGAGCGTTTGTTAAGTTGTGCATTCATATCGCTGTATTCACAACTGCGAGAAGATGAAAATAAATTTTTCAATTATTTTAGGATGTCAATACGCACATTTGACGAACTGATTTTTATAATTAAAAACAAAATAGCACATACTGGTTTACTCCGAATAGCTATAACGCCTGAGGAACGCTTGGCAGTCACAATAAGGTATGTTAAGAAAACTTTTGTTACTTCAATTTAAATAATGAATTAGTAATATTTTACATCATCATTTAATCACAAAAAAAGTAATAAAAAACAAAAGTCAGTCAGTTAAAGTGTTGTGAAATCAAAATCAAACGAGTCTTCTGTATCATAGTTGCCGGTGGAGCACGATGATGCGCTTACAGGAGATACTTTCGAAGTACTAGGCATGGCTGGACCAGCACTTGTAGATGGACCCATGCTTGTAGTTTGACCCATGCTTGTAGGTAGCTCCATATTTGTAGATTGGCACGGGACTAAACTGGTACATGTATCTTGGTTTATTCCAACGAGTAATTGTAGAACCTGACTCCGAAAAAAAAAATTTTTTTCAAACTCTAGTCTTCTAACAGCAGGAGGATTGAATTGAAGAATGCCACGTCTTCATCAAAAGCAAGATTGTTAGTAGAATTCCACAGCTCAACTAACTGTTTCTCAAACGAAGTCATTTCCTGTATATTTTTCTTACTTCTTTTATTAGGGACGACGTTCGACAAATCGTTTTCTGGGCCCCGAGAATCATTTTGTGTCAATGGATTCTCAGAAGTTTGTGCATTTTCAACAGACTCTGATTCGTGAACATCGCTTAAATCGGTCACAGGGTCTAAAAATGACATACAGTCAGCAAAAACATATTTTCTTTTAGGGATAGCTCCAGAACCCGATTTCTTAAATTTTACTGCCGATTTGTAACGTACGTATTGATCTCTCGCACTTTTCCACCTCTGATGTAAACTCTTTACTGAAACAATTAAATTTATTCTGTTACAGGTACCTTGCATCTGGAAACACATTTACTGATCTACATTATTCTTATCGTATGGGGATTTCTACAATTAGTGGAATAGTGAAAGAAGTATGTCAAGCTATTTGGGTTTCTTTAAAAAACGAAGTCTTAAAGCTCCCGAATGTACCTAATGAATGGATTGAAGTTGCTACAGAATTTGAGAAGAATACAAATTTTCCGCAAGGACGGCAAACACATACGCATGATAATGCCACAACACACTGCTTCACTCAATTTTAACTTCAAGGGGTATTTTTCAATTGTTTTACTAGCAATGTGTGATGCAAACTATAAATTCCAATATATAAATGTGGGAGCACCGGGAAAAAATTCTGATGCAGGAATATTTAGAGAATCGACACTTAGGAAAAAAATTGAGAATGGTACTATCAATCTACCTTCACCTAAAGCGCTTCCTGGAATGAGGACTCCTGTTCCGTATGTGATACTCGGTGATGAAGCATTTGGAATTACACGTAATGTTTTGAGGCCTTATGCAAGAAAAAATCTTAACTATAAGAAGAAAATCTTTAACTATCGTCACTGTCGTGCTAGACGGATGATTGAACCCACTTTTGGAATATTAACTAATAAGTTCCGAATTTTTCATAGACCTATAGCTATGTCCACACTATGCACTTTCATCTTCAACTTTCGTCTTCATCTTTCTATTCAACTTTCGTTTGTCGCTTTCAATAATTGAATGCGTTAAGGAACGCAACACCAATATAGTCATTTAGTTCAGTCGTAGTTTGTCAGCTTGTGGAAACATGTGCGACGACAACATTTTACTTAGTGGAATATGTGCTGCTTACTTGGTCATAAGAAATTCCAAAAAAAAAAGAACCAAGCGAAAGTTTTGGATACGAGGCTATTACAATAATCGAAGTAATGTGATTATGAGAGAACTACGAGAAGATAAAGATATTCTTTTTAAAAATTTTACACGTATGTCTGAAAAAAATTTCGATAGACTTCTGAAATTGGTTACACCAATAATTACAAAGCAGTCAACCCAGTTACGTGAAGCAATACCTAGTGAAATAAAATTAGCTATAACACTTAGGTTCTTAGCTACTGGAGACAATTTAATGTCTCTTTCATATTTATTCAAGGTGTCCAAACAATTCATATCAGCAATGCTACCAGATGTATTGAAAGCCATAATTAAAGTACTAAAGGATTATATTAAGGTAAGAAAGAGTTTTATTTATATATTATACATATAATAGACAATATTTAGCACAATGATAATCATTTTTTAAATATAACAAATTCAGAAACAGTATTAATATCAAATGCTTCTGTCGCAGCTGGAGAGTCATTTGGAATCTCGGTATCATTAAATATCTCAATAACATTCGGTATCTCAGTCACATTCCGCATCTCAGTAACATTCTGCGTTGCGGCTGCACCAGTCATCTGTTGCATTTCCAGATCAAAAAGTATATTATTTATGCGCTGTTGAGCTAATAGCCGATTTAATGGATTAAGATTTCGAATTTTATGAGCTATTAATTGTCTATAAACAGTTAACTCATCTTTTTGACTTAATTCCTCAGTAGCTTTTTTCATAAATTTGTAAGCTTCTTCCTCTTTATCGTCAATCTTTGTACTTTTAACATTTCTCTTCTTTCTTATTGATGGTAAGGTAAAATCATGCTCATCTTCAGACATACACGTAGACTGCGAAGTCGCAGAGCTTTCTCTATTGAATACTTCAGCTTGCGTGTCCTGAAATGTAATGTAAATGTTACTTAATTCAATTTTTTTTTTCTTTTACCAACAAACGAGCAGCAATGGAAATCTATTGCGAATGAATTTGACAAGCGATGGAACTTTCCACATTGTATTGGCGCCATGGATGGAAAACATGTGGTCATCCAAAGACCAGAAAATACTGTGGGCGAATTTCATAACTACAAAGGAACACATAGCATAGTATTGTTTGCAATCGTAGATGCAAACTATTGTTTTACATATGTTAACGTTGGTTGTCAGGGCCGTATATCGGACGGTGGTGTTTTTAAATCCACTGCGTTTTATAAGAAAATTGAAAAAAATGAATTAAATTTACCCCACAATGAACCACTACGTGGTAGAACGATGTCAGTTCCTTATGTCTTAGTTGCTGACGATGCATTTGCTCTATCTACCTATACTATGAAACCGTATTCAACAGATTTAAATGTAGGGTCTCCAAAAAGAGTGTATAATTATAGGTT
Organism: Selenia dentaria; assembly: GCA_917880725.1. Lineage (NCBI taxonomy): Eukaryota > Metazoa > Arthropoda > Insecta > Lepidoptera > Geometridae > Selenia > Selenia dentaria. The sequence continues at coordinate 29,479,982 of OU862885.1, read as the reverse complement.
ATCAAGGGCAAGACGTATGGTTGAAAATGCATTTGGGCTGCTTGCATCTGTATTTAGAATATTTCGTAAGCCAATTGAATTAAAAGTCGACAGTACTGTAATTGATATTGTTTTGAGTTGTGTTTACATTCACAATTTTCTACGATTGCAAACAGATTCATCCCGTCATTACTGCCCTCCAGGTTGTTTTGATAATGAGGATGTACGCACTGGAGAAATTATTCCCGGGTCGTGGAGAGCAATAACTGCAGATGACAGTGGTTACAGGGCACTTCAAAGAATTCCTCGTAGGCCATCAAATACATCAAACCAAATACGAGAGGAATTTATGAACTATTTCATGTCAGATATTGGAGCAATACCGTTTCAAAGCAAATACTTATAACATTTATTTTGTGGAAGAATGTAATAAATTAATTTCAACAAATATGCGTTTAAAAATACCTTTTCTTCCTCAGTACTAGTTTCTCTAGTTTCCCTTGGCGTCACAGAGTCAGCAGTGAACAACAGATGTTTATAGGCAAACCACGGTGAAACGTATATCTCATCGGATCCAGAGCCACTCTTTTTCTTCATAACTTTCTGATGCTCTTTGGAAAAATATGAGCGTAGACTTTTTATCTTTTTTTTAACACCATCGATGTCCATGTTATATTTAGTAGCCAAAACTTGTAAACCATCGTTCCTCTTTACTTTATTTGTATAAAGTTTGTTATTTGGATCCCAGAGCTGTGGAAAGTTTCGGTAATCTTCAATAAAATTCAATGTAATTTCGTCTGCCATCTTGTTGTTGAACGCTTTGTGGAACAGAAATCCATCCGACGCGGAATGACGTGAATCACAGCGCGCGCTACGCTTTCAACTGTCATTGCGCATGCGTCAAGGGCATGCCCGACTTGCGCTGTTGACTGCGCTATGACGCATGCCCTTGATGAACAAAAAAGGGCACAGTGTGATGTGAACACAGACCTCGCAATCGACATCGTAAAATGTTGTTGTGCATTACACAATTTCATTCGAATAAAAGATGGTTACCAACATCAAGATACTTTGGTAATCCAAGGGCTTGCAGACTCAAATAATACAATAGTGAACAACTCATTGGAAATGAAGTTCGTGATCACTATGCACATTATTTTATTTCAGAAGAAGGTAAAGTTGATTGGCAGGACTATTGCATTTCATAAGCTGCGAAATAAATAACTATGTGTTGTACTTACGTGTTTTTTCTTTTTCTGTCTGCGTCCAGTCGTCAACATTTTCAAATAACTGTTTCATTATTTCCACCCAACAACTCTGTTTCACATCCCTGTCTTTATACAACGGGTATCGTAAGTCCCAAATAGCACGCCTTTTCTGAACTTCTCTAATTAATGGTTCTGTATCAATTGCCGCCATGATTGTACGCAAAACGCACACGCGCACGTCCAACAGTGAAAGCTCACATTGCGACACTGGCCCGCGCGCCGACCGGCACACGCGGGGCGCGCGGGCACCGGTCAAGCATTTGCGCCGGTCGGACGTGTCGAAAAACGCGACCGGCCGCACGCGCCACAGTGAAACCCACCATAGGTTTCAAACAAATTGCGCCGGTCGCGTGCGCACGCGACCGGCGACACGCTGCAGAATGAAAGGAGCCTAAGTCCGAGAGAACGACTTACAGTTACTTTACGTTTTCTAGCAACTGGACAAAGCTATGAGGATTTAAAATTCAGTGCCGTAATATCGCCGCAACTTATGTCCACAATGATTCCAGAGACATGCTCCGCTATCTATAAATGTTTGATTAAGGTAAGTAGACTAAATTCTTATAGAATAATTAAAACACCAATTAAAAACCATTTTTCCATTTATTTAAAAAATATAAGGTATGTATTAATATTATTTACTTGTGTCCTTTTTTTTTTGAAGATCAAAACATCCTTCATATCTGCGCCAGTTCCTATTTTAATTGTTGTATCACTAAATGTACAGTTTGGAAATTCAGTGTTAAGAGGTTCAGTGTTCGACGATGAAGAATACGGCTGCGAAGATGTTTGAGGGGATTGTAGTGTCATATAATGTTGGGATGGTTGAGGAGAAGGTTGTACCGTAAGCTGTGAAGATATTTGAGGGGATTGTGGTATCATATAATGTTGGGATGGTTGAAAAGAAGGTTGTAGCGTAAGCTGTGAAGATGGTTGAGAAGATTGTAATGTCATATATTGTTGGGATGGTTGAGGAGAAAGTTGTACCGTATGTTGTGGAGATGCTTGAGGGGACTGTGGTATCATATATTGTGTAGATGATTGAGGGGACGGCTGTACTGGATATTGTTGATAATATGGTTGGGGCGATGAATTTGTCACCGAAGAGCCAGAAGGAGCGAAGAAATGATAGGAGCGATGTGAAATGCGAGAAGGATTTGATGCTGTGTGTTGTGGAGATAAAGTGATAATAGATTCGTCTGTCAATTTGCCAAGTTTTCCGTAAAATAGGGCATCATTGATAATTTTTTGGGCAATTGATTGTTGATGGGTACTCAGATTTTTCAATTGAACGCCTATTGACTTCTATTGACTTTCCTATAATGTCCCAGTCGTCATCTTGTCGAGTCATTAGTATCTGAGCAGAATCCAGCAGTTTTTCTTGTCTACTTTGTATAGACATTTTCTGCTTCTTGGACTGTGAACTTTTTGTGGAGACCTTGGGCATCTCTTTTTCACATATTTCTGTATTTATAATTTGTTCCGATGATGTTGATGCTGACATCTCTGGTGACCATTGAATCTGTAATAAAACTTTCACTTTACTTTCTGTTTCAGATGCCTACAACGCAAAGTGAATGGAAAGACAATGCTAAAATGTTTGAAGACAAGTGGAACTTCGATCACTGTGTGGGTGCGATAGATGGAAAACATATATCCATAGAAAAGCCACCTGAGAGTGGCTCGTCATTCTATAATTATAAAGGTTTTTTTAGTATAGTTCTATTCGGCGTAGAAAATGCAAATTATGAGTTAATGTATGTACACACTGGCATTAATGGAAGCGTTTCTGATGGTGGCGTCATACAACACACATCTCTGTACAATAAGTTAATGACAAATGGGTTAAATCTTCCACCACCGTGCACGTTACAGGGAACAAATATTTCAGTACCATACACATTTTTGGGAGACTCAGCATTCAGCATTAATAGACACATTATGAAGCCATACCCATTTAAGAATATAACTCACGAGAAAAGAATTTTCAACTACAGATTATCACGAGCAAGGAGAGTAGTTGAAAATGCGTTTGGAATCTTAGCAGCACGTTTTAGGATCTTTCGTCAAAGAATAAGTGTGAAAATTGATAATGTCGACAAAATTGTGCTAGCTTGTTGTGCCTTACATAATTATTTAAGAACAAAGTCCAAAAGTTATATCACCAAAACATGTGTCGATGCTGAGAATATCCACAATTCTACTTTTCGTTTAGGTGATTGGCGGGAAGAAACAACAGGACTAGTGTCACTGTCGCAAATAAGTGAAAAAGAGCGCAATAATGAAGGCAACAATGTACGCAATAAATTTACAACTTATTTTAATGGTCAGGGCAGAGTTTCTTTTCAGGAGGATATGTTGAGGGTAGTTCCTACATAAATGTTGTGTGTATTGTGTATGTTATAAATAAAATATAGGTTTATGAATTACTTACGTATTATTTATCGTACCTCATCCAAAGTATCCGTACCAGGTCGGCATGGCTCCGTCTAGGAATTCGAAGAGACGATAATACCAAACCGATGGTACATAGATGTCATTAGACCCTGATCCTGTTTGCTTGGAAGCATTCACCTGAAACAAGTGAATTGATACAAATTTATCAAAATACTTTTATAAATTGATATCACTCGAGAGCAATGAATCCGGGTCACTTAAAGAATCCTAAAAATCTCGGAAACTAAAAATGCTAGGTTAATGCAATAAATTGTATTTAATAGACAATGTAATACTCCTTAAATGAAGGTATTAAAACTTCTTAGTTATTGTAAAGTTATATCATAAAAAAAACAAATTTGAATAAGGGCCACTTTCGAAGATGGAACTACGAAATTACAGCATTTGGTTTTGCTTTTGTTTGTAATCTGTCATTTATGTGGGTACATAAACCATGTTGATAGTGCTCTATATTCATTATTCAAGCTGAAATTATGTCGCTTACGCCTGAAGAATGCACCAGAATACTTACAATGCTGGAAACCGGCCGGAGTCAGCGCGATACAGCCAGGACTGTCGGTGTGTCGCTGTCAACAGTACAAAGAGTTCTCCGACGTTACGAAGAAACTGGTTCTAACCTACGCAGACCAGGAACGGGCAGAACCAGGTGTACCACAGCACGAGAAGACCGATACTTGGTGAACACCATGCTTCGAAATCGCTTTCTCACAGGAACTAAACTCACAAATCAGTTTCGACGCCTCGGAGGAAGTAACCCAAGTGCATGGACAGTAAGACGTCGGCTTGCTGAATCTAACTTAAAACCCCTTAGACCTGCAAACGGCCCTAAACTGGAGCGTGGGCATCGTATTTCAAGACTAAGATATGCCCAGAGCCACGTAAATTGGAGTATTGAAGATTGGTCAAAAGTTATATTCTCCGACGAATCAAAATTTATGCTCTACAAGCACGATGGAAGACACAGAGTGTATCGAAGACCAGGGGAAAGATTCAAGCAAGCATGCATCGAAGAAAAAGTAGCCTACGGTGGTGGGTCTGTACTTGTGTGGGCCGGAATTTCTTCTGAAAGTCGCACAGAGCTGGTGATCATAGAAAACGGCTCTTTAACTAGCGAAAGATAGGTGGAAGAAATCCTCAATGATCACGTTGGTCCATTTATGGTCAATTTAGGTGAGGATGCTATATTTATGCATGACAATGCCCGACCTCATACAGGTAGGATTGTGAATGACTACCTTCAAGAGATGAACATTACTCGTATGGAGTGGCCAGCGCGCAGCCCGGATATCAACCCGATCGAGCATGCTTGGGACGAGCTAGGCAGATGCGTAAAACAACGAAACCCTCCCCCAATCACGCTTCGTGAGCTCAAAATTGCTCTCACAGAGGAATGGGAGAATATTCCCCAAAATCGTATAAGGAACTTGGTGCACAGCATGCCAAACCGCGTAAACGCAGTAATGGAAGCACGAGGAGGCAATACGAAGTATTAAAATTCAAGAAAATCGTAATAAAGTTCAAAAATTTCATGTTTCCTATTTTTGTTTTAAGGAGAGATCAGCAGTTTTTTTCTTTATGTAATTTTGTGTTAATAAAATGTATGGTGACTCATATTTTTTTTACTTTCATTTAAGGAGTATTACATTGTCTATTAAATACAATTTATTGCATTAACCTATCATTTTTAGTTTCCGAGATTTTTAACATTCTTTAAGTGACCCGGATTCATTGCTCTCGAGTGTATTTTATTTTAAAGTGTAAGTACCCATATAGGTACCTACTTATATTTTGCTGACTGGATACAAATGACATCTATAGATTTTGATAATCTCCTTTTGCTGCATACCTTATGAAAATATAGCCCTCTTCTTGTAGCTGTAAATATTAGCTATAAGTGGCGAATCTCTATAGTCTTTGCACAGATTCTACATAATCTTACCTTTTTCAGCTCTCTTCCATACGTAGTACGCATATTTTCAAGCTTTTTCTTGAAGTCCGCCAGTGTTGTATTTTGGCCGGTCTCTTCATTAAAAAGTTGCAATAGCATTTCGAATGCCTCCTGTCTCATGTCGCGGTTGAAGTATTCTTTGTGTTTTTTATCCCACAAATAAGATAATTCCCTATTTTAATTAAATCAATAGTTTTTGTCCACGCTTCTCGCTCCTTCTCCTTCGCCATGTTTTCGCGCGAAACAAAGAGTATAACCTGCTACAGGAAATAAAATAAATGGCGCGAAATAACTCGGACCAGCGCAAGCACGTCGTATCGCCGTAGCACTCGCGCGCATACTGATAAAAATCAGTCCCGATTCCGCTACACACGTGCCGACCACGCTCCCTAGACGATAATCGTCCCTAAATCGTGAGTACGCCCGAAGCGATTTTTGAATTAGGGTAAACAATAAAATTTCAGTTACGATTTGTCTATACACGTGCCGATTCAAAGTACGATCTAGGGACCACCCCGATATCGCCACCGATTTTAGTGTCGTGTATAGCCGCTTTTACTCACACATCTGCCGCAGGGGCAATCTAGGGTGCATGGCGGTTGTGGCGATATCGGGAGTATCTCTACACACTTGCCTGCCGTGCAGTGTTCCAGAGTAAGCTGAGCTGAGCACACGTATTGAGAATGGCACCCGTAGGCTGGTTTTAGAGTCACGCTGACCATCGGCGCTGACAGCTCAGCGCGTAGCTTGTCAGCGCTGAGGTTCAGCGCGAGACGTTTCAGTATCGTGCTGATTGCTTTGGAGTACAGACGCACAAAAATGCAAAAGGCATTAATAATTGCTGCTTTATATTACCTAATAAAAAAAAGAAAGATAAAACTACGACGGAGACTTCATATTCATCCAATGATTGAGCAGAGAGCCTTCGCAGGAGAATTTGTTGTGTTATACAACATTTTGAGGGCTGACGAAACAAAGTTATTTAATTACTTTCGAATGTAGACTAGAACTTTTGACGAATTACTGGCAAAAACACAGGATAAACTGGTCCATTGCAGCTTACGACGTGTGCCTATACCACCGATTGAACGACTGATGGTGACTCTAAGGTAAGAAGAAATATATTTACTTGGTATCATAGTGTTTAATAAACATAAAAAAGATAAATTTTTTCACATTATTCATCATTACGGCTTGCTGTTTGATACCCAGAGTAACCTGGAGTCGTATCATTGGTTTCATACTCTGAGTAACCTAGAGAAGTATAATTGTATGATGACGATGCATACGAGCCATGTTGCGCTGGAGATCTAATGTCATGGGAGTGGGAGGATGCCGAGCTACTCGATCTGTAATTTTTAATTTCCATGGCATCCCGCAAAACTCTCGACCTAAACTCTAGCTTTTGTTCTAAATCGAAAGATCTTAAAAGTGGACCCAAAGAAGAGAAAAAAGACAGGTCGTCAGCGGCAATATCTGGTGTTTGATTACTGAGTAAAGTCAATAACTCTCTTTCAAACACAGAACTTTCTACGTTTGTTTCGTGTGGCCTGTTCTTTTTTTTTTTTTGGATCCAAGGTCTTTGTGATGAGCTGGAATTATCAGCATGGGCATTCTGCTCTCCTTGAAGAGTGTTTGAAGAAGCTGGATGCGATGACATATCAGAATCTTGCGTATTTTCTGAAGGTATCGTATTATCCAGTGATGCCGTATTATCCATATTTTCTGAGGGTGGGAGGGACATAGTTTCGTTCAGTGATTCATCAACTTCGTTCTCATTTGATGGACTTAGGAAACTTAGTTCATCATAATAGATATATTTTTTGTGCTTTGGTGCTGCACTTCCAGAAAATGTATTTTTCGTAGCTTTCTTTGTCCTAAAGTATGCATCTCTTGCTGTTTTCCATCTTTGTTGGATCAGTTTCCCTGAAATAATACAATCATGATTTTTTGTTTTCAGATTTTTGGGTACGGGTCGAACATATACAGATTTGCATTATTCATTTAGGATTGCAATTGCAACAATCAGTTTGATTGTGGACGAAGTGTGTAACACAATATGGGAAGCACTACATGATGAATGCATTCCAACAAAAACCTCTGATATGTGGACAGAAATTGCTAACGGGTTTCTACAAAAGACCAATTTCCCAAATTGCATCGTAGCTATCGATGGCAAACACATTCGAATCGTAAATCCAGAAGGTGGAGGATCAATGTTCTACAATTACAAGAATGTTTACTCCTTAGTTCTACTGGCTATGTGCGATGCAGATTATTGTTTTACATATGTAAACATTGGATCATATGGAAAAAAACTCGGACTCATCAATTTTCCAAGACAGTGCACTGTATAGGAGCCTAGAAAATAACACTTTAAATATACCAGGGCCTAAGCCACTGCCTGTAACAAATAGTCCAGTTGAATATGTAATTGTGGGTGATGGGGCCTTTGGTATATCTAGAAAAATTATGAAGCCATATGCGCGAAGCAATATGACCCATAAGAAAAAATTTTTTAGCTATAGACTGAGCCGCAGTAGACGATATATAGAATCGACATTTGGTATAATGTCAAATAAATTCAGAGTGTTTCATACACCGATTAATGTGGGTTTTAAAGTTGCAAAGAATATAGTTAAAGCATGATGCGTATTGCATAATTTTGTAAGAATTCGCGATGGTTATCGTATAGAAGATACATTTACGATTGAAGGTATGGTAGACATACCAACTGTGCCTACAAACAGGTCTGGCAACGCTCTACGAGAACATTTTGCTGAATACATTTTGAGCCCTATCGGTAGGGGCAAGACTCATGTATATTTTAAATTTAAATGCTTTATTCGTCCCGTAGTACCTACACCTATTCCAAGATAATAAAATAATCACCTACCAAGATGTTGTTTTTCTTCTTCCGACACATTTTCGAATAGTGCGAAAACAATATCGTCCCAGGATTTGTTTCTAGCATCTTTATTTTTATACAGTGGATCGGATGCATCCCATAATTGCTTTCTTAAGCGTACTGCGTCGATCACTCAACTTGTGTCCACATCGCGATTCACCATGACTGTTCACGCTGACGGCGTCCACTCGACTCCACAGAGGCGCGCGGGCGCCGGTAAGCGCCGACTGCTACGCGGCGCCGACGAGTGACGCGTACGCCCGCTGACAGGTCAGCGCTGACCAACGTACGCGCTGATAGCTACGCGTTACAGTAATACCCCGGACTTACGCGATAGGTGGGACCGAGCGCTATCCGCGTAAGTCGAATTCGCGTAAGTCGGGGTACAATTTTGCATATAAAGTCATACAAAGTATGTTTAATTGGGACCGGAGACTATAATTTAGGAAATATAAAACAATAATTTAGGAAATAAATTTTAATTTAATTCTAGATAATATGACAAACTATATTAATAAAATGTATAAACACAATCTGAAGTTATTTTGATGTAGAAGGTTTCATAAAATCTAACAAAGTCGTCTGACGAGTCAATGATTTTTTCTTCTCCCGTAATATCTCCTCGTAGCATGTTAGTAATGATTTTATTCCATGTTTTGTAACAAAAATGCGCTCTTCATTGGAGTCTATGCTTTCCAAAATTGTTAACCCTTTTTCAATTGAACTGAGGGCTTCTGTTAAGTTTCCAACTGTCATTTGATCTTCTAATTGAACTGGGTCCGAAGACTCACGATTATCAATGTTTTCCTCTTGTTCACGCATTGTTATGAGCTCATCAATTGTAAGCTCCTCATTGTGTGAGTCCAGCAACTCTTGAACGTCATCACTATCCACTTCTAAATTTATTTGTCTACCAAGTTCGACAACGTCTTTGATCACATTGCTAATTTCATCAGGCCCTGGCACTGCTTCCGCCTGAGTCTCAGTGGAGAAAAAAAATGGACAGGATTTTTTCCAGACGCCATTTAAAGTTTTTTGTGAAATTTCATCCCAAGATTCTCCAATGATTCTCACGGCTTCTAAAATGTTGAATTGTTTCCAAAATTCTTTAACAGAGAGCTCGTTGTTTTGTCTCATAGCTTCATGCAGATGTGCAAACGATCGTCTAGTGTAATAAGCTTTGAATGTTTTGATAACTCCCTGGTCCATCGGTTGAAGCAAGCTGGTTGTATTTGGTGGCAAAAATTCAACTTTCACACGTGGGTCGAAACTAGTTAAAGTAGCAGGTGGATGACCTGGTGCGTTGTCGATTAATAGCATCACTTTAAACGGGATTTGTTTAGACTGGCAATAACGTTCGACTTCAGGTATGAAGTGATGACCAAACCAGTCTTCAAAAAGGGAGGCCGTCACCCAAGCTTTACGATTCGACTTCCAAATCACGGGCAAACCAGCTTTAGATTTGTTTTTCAATGCTCTTGGATTTTCTGAGCGATAAACTAAGAGAGGTTTTAACTTAAAGTCACCAGCTGCATTCGCGCCAAGCATCACTGTCAATCGATCTTTGGCGGCCTTAAAACCTGGAAAGGTTTTCTCTTCACGCGCAATAAAAGTTCTTTTAGGCATCTTCTTCCAAAACAGGCCAGTTTCATCCACGTTGAATATGGTTTGGCTGGTATAGCCACCTTCATCTATCATAGCTTTGAGTTTCTCTGGATAGAGAGATGCAGCCTCTTTATCTGCACTTGCTGCCTCTCCACTTTCTGCAATGCTATGCCAATTACAGCGACTTTTGAACCGGCTGAACCAACCGTTACTAGCTTTAAACGTTTCATCTTTAGCCATCTCCCCAGCTTCATCTTTTAATTTCTCAAAAAATTGTTTAGCTTGAAAGCACACCGTGTTCTGATCAACGGGACAATTTTTCACCGTTACTTGATTATCACACCATAATTTTAACAATGTTTCCATCTCAGCGATAATACCATGCCGTTTACGAATGATGCTTGAATTCAAAGACTGAGCGTTTTTCACAGCTTCGAGAATTATTTCTTTACTTTTTGTAATTGATCTGACTGTCGATTCCGGTAGATCGAACTTCTTCGCTAATTCACAAATTTTTATTTTTGCATCGTAGTCTTTAATAATGTTAAGTTTACACTCCAAAGATAATGTTTTTCTTTTCTTATTTAAAGCTAAAGAGTCGGTTCTACTTCGTTTGGATGCCATAGTACTTAGTAAATATCTCAGGTTGTCGCACAACGCACAAAAAAACACAAAATCGTAACTTGTACATATGTACCTACGCGCCGATTCCGCACTACACGTCTGTGCCTGTTGTAAGCTGAACGAATAATAATGCGGGCGGGGGAGTCAGAAACAAACGCCGCCGCTTGACCTTGACTGCGCGGCTTTCAAACAAAAAACGTTAAAATAGACGAGAAAATTAAATCGCGTAACTCCGAATTCGCGTAAGTCGAGGTAGCGTAAGTCGGGGTATTACTGTATTTTAAAACGCTTCCTAGAAATTCATACATTTTGGCTGTCAGCGCTGACGGTCAGCGTGCGGTCAGCGTGACTCTAAAACCAGCCGTATTATCGACCAATCAAAAGAATGGAGTACCCTTGGCGCTTTCTGAGGTGCTACCTCAAAAAAATAGGAAAAGGAGATACTGGGTGAAGAAATAGCTACAGAAAAGAAGTGAGTTATGCCACATGATTATTATAAAAGAACTGGAAGTAGATGACTTCAATAACTTTTTACGGATGGATTTTGACTCTTTTGAAGAGCTTCTTGCAATGATGGCACCATTTATAGAAAAAAAATATATTGATGCGGAATGCCGTAAGCGCTAGAGAACGATTAATTGCTACGCTTCGGTTTTTGGCCAGTGGACAAACCTACGAGGATTTGAAATTTAGTTGTATCATATCACCACAATTGATGTCAACAATGATTCCTGAGAATTGTTGGACAATTTACAAATGTCTGAAACATTATATAAAGGTAAGTACCTACATGTTAGAAATTTAATTTCCCGAAATTCTAGATAAACTGTTTTTTCTTGTACTCAACCAAGATTCAACCACAAAAAAAAACAATCACAGTCGGTGAAATATTTTTTATTAATACGTTAACAAGTTATAGTTACTTTTTGTGTTTAAATATAAGAAAATCTTTAACTTTAGGATACATAAGTTAAGGGTTTAGAAACAATCAAACGACGCGACACAGGGCTAAGAGTCAATCTAACATGCGAGTGATACAGAAGTTAAGGGTTTAAAAACAATCAAACGAACGAAGGAGGTGCACCTAAGGGGGTCCATTCGTCCATCGATCCATTAAGTGGTAACTCTCAAAGCAAACATTCAGACACAGCGTTACATTGCACTGTTTACAAATGTATCGCGTTCTGGATGTTTTGCACCAAACGCACGTCAAGTATCTGGAATGCCCTTGACCAACAAAATGATTGCCTACTAAAATAGGCCGTTTTAGCCCGTTTTTCTGCTGTACCACAGCCAATATGCGCACGGTCATCTCCATCGGGCGGGGTATTTGTGTGTCGGGTTGTGATTTGAAAGTAGCAATCAGTTCGTTGACCAATGTCATTCTGAAGTCCCTTTGGGTGCATTTAGGGTGGCACGTTTTATAAATAATGTAAGCATTTAAAATTGCTACATTAAACCCCGCCGCACATGGCCACACTCGCACTCGTTCATGACACTGCGCCAATGTCGCTTTGACATTGGTAGGCACGTGTGTGTCCGCAATTGCTTTCACGAGTCGTACATCAATCTTCAGTCAGTGTCTCTACCATTCATAGACGAAAACGATCAAGATGGACGCGATTGATTTAAGTTCGGAATCCGACAGTGATAACGAGTTTTTAAATAGATTATTGTTAATTAGGAAATCATCCGAAAAAAAAATATGGAAGAGCTCTTACCTGTTCAAAAGGAAAACCCATGGTGAATTCAAATTAACTTCTAAGTTTTCAGACGAAAAATTTAAAAATTACTTCAGAATGACTAGGAACGATTTTAAGGAAGTACATGCGATGATTGCTACAGACTTAGAAGATCAAGGATATGGTGGTCATGAACGAATTAGCACTGAAGAAAAATTGGCCGTTTTCTTAAGGTAAGTTTATTATGTAGGTAAACAATTACAAAATTAAGTGCAACTATTCAAAGCACAATAATAATTTTTAAATTTAATTTACAAAGTATGAAACATACTCGTATGTCCAGAAATGTCAAGTTCATTACCCTGACTGATTATATTAGGTGTCCCACCTTCCTGTGGCTGTTGTTGTATAGGAGTAGACGTATAATATGTTCCTGCATCACTATGTGGCTGTTGTTCTGAAGGAGAAGGCGTATATGATGAATAATATGATCTTACATCACTATTCTGTGAATAGGAAGAATGTGGACGAGGCGAATATTCCACCAAGTTTTTAGATTCTTCTTCGGACACCAATGAAAATATGTTGTTTTAATGTTGTGTTGAGACAGTGGCGGCAATATTTTTGTAGTCTCGTACATACTAATGAAAAAGTGGATCATTTTTAACATTGCTTATGGTGAAATCATTATTGGTGTTAGCAATTAAGCGCTCCCGTTGTTTCTGTCTTTTAGCTGCTCTACGTTCATGGTCCTCCATCGATTTAGTTAGTAAGTCATTTAGAGTGTTCCTTTTGCGTCGTGTTTTATTTCCTTGGTCAGCTGCTGTACCAGTAGATTGTGATTCAGGGGTTTCATTAGTTTCTTCAACTCGTGATTCATGAATATCCGTATCATTAACATTTTGTTGAATGTCATTTTCTATAGTATTTGAGTTACTATGAGATGATTCGTCATTTAGTATGTCTTCATTAATATTGCTGTTACTTGGTCTATTTGCCATATGCGGGATTAAAAACGCCATATTTTCCTGAAAGCGCCATGCCTTAATATTAACAGCCCCTGATCCACTTTTCGGTTTAGAAATTTTCTGCCGACGAAGCGCATCTCGGTGATTGTTTCTCAGTTTTTCCCAAGATTTCTTGGCTTCACTTCCTGCAATAAAGTTAGTCATAGTTATATTATATTAACGGGGCTTAATCGCGTTAGTAATAGTATTTATTTACCTCGACGTTTCGATCAAGTTGCATTGATCGTGGTCACGAGCGGACTCTTTTTTTTTTTTTTTTTTTTTGTTTTCCGAAGAAATTCTTCCAGTCCGCTCGTGACCACGATCAATGCAACTTGATCGAAACGTCAAGGTAAATAAATACTATTACTAACGCGATTAAGCCCCGTTAATATAATATAACTATGTGTTCAAATCGCGAAAGTTTAAAAATTACTAAAGTTAGTCATCATTAATAATCACGACATACACGACATACGACATGCATTTGTTTTTCTTTACAGATTTGTTGCGAGTGGTAACTCGTATCGGAGCATTGGTTATAGTTACAGAATGGGAGAAAGGACTATCTCAAATATTATAACCCAGGTATCTTCAGCTATTTGGACGAACATGCAACCTATTTACTTGCCGGAACCTACTCTAGATATATGGAAAAAAAATGCCGTCGATTTCCAAAATATATGGCAAATGCCTAATACTGTGGGCGCTATCGATGGAAAACACGTGACAATTAAAAAACCTATAAACAGTGGATCCTCATTTTTTAATTATAAGCAACATCATTCTATTGTGCTGTTGGCGGTAGTAGACGCAAATTATAAATTTGTATTTATTGATGTCGGTTCTAAAGGCAGATTTCCAGATGGAAATATATTTGATAATTGCATATTAAAGAGAAAAATGATGAACAGACAGCTACATCTGCCCGAGCCCAAGGGTCTACCTGGAAGAGAAGACATAGTAGTGCCTTATGTTATTGTTGGTGACGCGGCATTTCCTTTAATGGAAAACCTTATGAGACCTTTTCCTCAGAGACAAGTGACAGACAATTATAGAAATAAAGTTTTTAATTACAGACTCTCAAGAGCAAGACAAACGGTTGAATGTGCATTCGGCATATTGAGTTCCCGGTTCAGAATATTTTTACGGCCATTCGAAATGAAAGTAGAAACTGTAGACAAAATTGTTATGGCGTGTTGTGTATTGCATAACTATTTACGCACAAAGAGTATAACTAGAAATATGGATGAGGACCTGGACCGGGAAAATGAAAATTTGCCAAATTGTCAACAATTACTGCCTTTGCCGCGATTGAGAGGACGCGTTTGAAAAGGGCATATGAAATAAGAGACCAATTTACTGATTATTTTAACTCCGTAGAAGGACGAGTGACTTGGCAAAACCACAGCGTGCAACGGGGCGCGTATTGATATCGTTCGACAATTAATGCAACAATAGAACCTGTAACTATTTTGTAAATGCACATATGTGTATATTAAATAAATGTTACAATTTCAGATCTACCTACAGAACAGTTTTAGTTTTTGTTACCTACCGTTTTTAATACCTTACATAATCTATTTCATACAAATACTAAACTATATTTTATACCATGAACAAACAAACAAGCATACTTTCAAATTTATAACATCAGTAAACTTTATAGGTACAAGTACCTAATACTTACCATCTTTGAGATTTAGCGCCTCTGCAATTCGTTTCCAAACGTGGTGTTTTACTTCATATAAGCATTTTTCGCTTCGAACAGCTTCAATTAGCTCCTCCATTTCGCAACACTCGCGACACTGCCACTCGAAAACATGTCTTCGTCACCTAGCCAACACGCGCGTGCACGCTCATGTACGACCCTGCGTCGACACGTGAAAGCAACTGCGGAGTTAGGTTCAATTCCATAGGTTTCAAATACTGCCACTCGCACTCGGCTCGTGACAGCCAATGCGAGTGTGGGCATGTGCGGCGGGGCTAAGAAGCCGCCTGAACACCTTTTTATACCAGGCCACGTTTCTGATTCTTTCGATGGGGTGAGCCGATAAGAGCTGGTCTTTCTTATCAACTCCTCCCATCGTAAGATTGTAGTCTAAGACTACCTGTGGCCGGTATTTATATTTCCCGTATTTCTGCATCCCTCCTACCTCTCCTCCATGTATTGTGGACAGCATGGCCACAAGGTTGCTGTCTCGCCACAAAGTGACAGAAAGGTCACGGCAGTAACTTTGTACCATTTCGCCTGTACGCAGTTGCGTTTTTGCGAAGCCTTTGATAGCTTCAGGGAGAAACTCCCGGTTGATGCGGAGAGTACCGTAGCAGTCCGTCCTGTGAAGTTTTAAATACCTCGCCAATAAGGGCGAGTTGTAAAAATTGTCCATTACTAAGAAATGCCCTTTGTTTAGTAATGGACGTACTAATTCCAGTACAATTTGTGCTGTCACGTAAGTAGGCGCCATTGCATCAAGTCCCTCGTCTTGTGTGTCCGTCGTCACTTCGTTAGTCTGCTGGTCGTGATGGCCTTTGCCTGTGTAGATTCGAAAATTCCAACAATAGCCGGTGTTGGACTCGCACAACTCGTAGGAATTGACTCCTACTTTTGCGGCTTTTGTTAAAATTTTCTGAGCAAAATTCAGGCGCCCATGCCATTTCAATAGCGACGAGTCGATTGCAATGTCGCGAGAGGGAAGGTACAGGCTACTAAACTTACTGTTAAGTAAGTGAAGTAGCGGACCTAGCTTCCTCAGCTTCACGCTATCAACGGTCATGTCGTCAGTTATTGCGTCATTGTCCGTAAAATGTAGCAACCGCTTCAACAAAACAAATCGGTTATACGATATCAAACTCTTGAAGTACTTCAATGTGAGATACCCATTTTCCCGGAAGTAGTCATTTTCTACCGGGACAGGGAGCAAACCTTGAAGAATAAGGACTGCAAGGAAAATGGCTATCTCAGACCGATCTGTGTGCTTAATATTGTAAAACCGGCTGTTTTGCTGCGGATTTGTCAATTTAGCAGCGTTCCGGTTTGTTTCAATCACAATAAGGTTCAAAATTTCATCGTCAAAAAACCGTAAGTAAACGTCCATTGGTCTGTCGGTCGTCTCGAGAAGAAACTTTGGCCCAGATGGACCAACAAACTCCTCTCGTTGTCTTAGGAACGTCTCCGGATCGTATAATATAAAATTGTGCATATTATTTTATCTATATAAATTAGTTTTCAACACCTATCAACACATACCTTTGTGCAGGTGAGGGCAGTCGATGTTGCCTCTTAGAATTTTGCAGCAGGTAGAAAGCTGTTCCAAGGACCTTCTAACTGCTAACGAGTTGAAACCAAGCTGTCCTAGAAGAAACTTAGTAGGGTAAAGGTACGGGTAATAACCATACATTTGCTTGAACAGGTACCGCAAAAAGCGCTTTTGAACCTTTTCCAGCATCAAGGTGTATGTCACGTGATGCGGGTTCCAGACAACCGCGCCCGCCTCCAGTTTACTTCGCACGAGAGTAGTAAACAGGAGCCTGATGACGCGGGGGTCATGAAAGTCGCGCGCACTCCGCAACACAAAACCAAGACGCTGGAAAGATTCCTTTGCGGTATTTATTATGTGGTCATGGAAAGTTAAGCTGCGGTCAAATTAAAAAAATTTTTTAATTTCTTTAAAAATCTCATAGGGTTTGTGTCGTCTCGTCCATTGAATTTAGGTTTGTCGATAGTAGGACGCATTATATACGTAACCTCCGAACTTGACCCAGGAACTGCTGAACAATCTAATAAATTATTTGCTCGCGGTAACGAATCATTAGAAATCGAGTTTAAACTTGTAGTAGCCATACTGACGGTTGAGTTAGTAGCGCGTTCCTGTTCTATTGTGTCTAAACGCCTCATAATAGACTCTAATTGAGAGCTTATCATCTGGAACCCCGACTGACTTTCTACGATTGCATTACTCGGTTCAGTCATACCGTGACTTTCATTATTTGTATTCGCATTTGAAACATGTTTACGACCACGCCTTTTCCCTCTAACAGCAGACATAATGATGCTATAAAATCCCACACAATACTATATATCACACAAACAAATGCACAACAATAAATAGCAAGCGGAATAAATATGCAATATTAAGCACAAGTCAAATAATACAAGTACTGATCTCCTCTGATGAATACTATATATTATATAAGAAAACAAGTTTCCTAGGTACTTGCCCTCTCATACACTTTATTATCTCTACACGGTTAAACCTTATACCTTCATACCAACAGACAATAACCTGAACAACAATACGCTTATAACAAGGATCACTTAATAATTTAAAGGTGATGATGATCGTCTAGTAATTCTACGTTGTGTTTTATTCAATTCTACGTTGTGTTTTAATTTAATTTTAGTATATAAATATAAAATAACTCAGTTTCTCTTCTAGGGGTATGCTACACGCAATACTCTTTATTTCCTAGATTCTGGTCCGCGGCAACAACTGTAATAGACCCGCACGTGCTAAGTGACCTATTTTCTTATATAGTACTAATACTTCCCTTATACTTATCACAGCTGCAAAATTCTTGAAATCTCAGCTATCAAGGACTCGTCCACGGAAGTAATCGTGTCTTATCTTTGTTCACCATTTACCAAAGATACCCTGCGTATTGTCGTTCTTAAGAATATCTCTTACTGATTTGGCTGTCAGAATTTTATCAACCAAAGGTTAAAGACAAGAGTTTAACATTAATTTAAATATGGATTTGTAGAGGTCGACCTTTCAGTTAAGCACGATTATCTGATGTCTGCCTGATAAGTCAATCCCGGAAATCGACTAACGGCTGACGCAATCAACTCTGCTTGCGGGTCAAGACCAGACCTGTCAGTCACCTGCAGTGTATGTGTCCTCTCTGAGCCGGAACTGAGTTAGCCAGTCTTTTAGCAAAATGTCAGGACTTCGTTAACTGATCGTTAAAAATTATCATGTGTGTCAGGACTCTTGTCTACTGACTTGATAGTATTAAACCATCAATTCAATTATCATTTGTCAGGAGTACATCGACTGACCTTTCACATTTGTCAGAACATGTTGACTGATCTTTAGTTATAAATATATTGTATGATTACCTACAAAATCAGAGATCGCACCTTCGTCATATAAGACGGCATTCGACTCTTTTGTTACACGAGATAATGACAGGGACAAATCACATAAATTGATAACAGCAAATAGATTTAATCTCAATTAGCTTATTGTCCGTTAGGTATGAAATGTAAGTATGTGACCATAACTTCTCTAACTCAAAGGAAATCAACACCTATTTTTATATTTCATAAATATTATTATACCGTGACCTTCTACGAGCACATATCAATAATAGCGAATAGTTATGCCTAAAGACTTCTAAACCTGGTAAATATTATAAAACTGTACTACGTCAATTACAGGATACGTTACTCTGGATCCAAGATATTTCCTAACTGTCTTTGCCTTAATTAAGGGGTTAGGGGGTAGTGATTATTCAAAAACAAGATAAGTTTCAGGAATTTACTTTCAGATTAAAATTTATATTAATTCAAGAGTTTGATTCTACAGTTACCCACACGTTTCACAAGCAAGTTTGTAGGATACCAAGGAAAAACGTGGAAAAAACCTTGGCCACTCTTTTCATATGATTTCGATATTATAAATATACATAAAATTTAGAACAATAGATCTATATCTAAGAGCTGGAAAGAACACACACACGAATAGTAATATCACGGCGAATTTAGATCGTAATTGTGACTAAACCAAAATATAAAGTAAAAATATAAACCAAAATATAATAAAGGTATTATAAAAGTAAAATTCTATTGATGAAATTGGAATTTGGACGATCTAAATTCTCCGTCTACATTTAAAATTAACTTAACTTATAAAAGGCCCCCCTGGACGAAGATTCACGATCTACTACACGTCACTGCACTTTATACTGTAATAACTTTCTTAGTGGAGCCTGGTGTCTCCTCTCGACTCCCGAGTTAGAATGTCGCGGCCTCTCACGCCCCCAGCTCACACGAACAGCGGCAAGCCATCATAGCCGCGAAAGGCCCTGATTGGTTACACCCAGCCGAAGCAATACTGATCTATGTGATTGGATAATGGATAGCGCGTCGTATCGTCCACTCACGTGGTCAAATAATGGCGGGCTCGATTTTTGGCGCCATTTAGTTCTGTAACACAACATTTACAAGTGTATATAACATGTGTTTGATGATTACATACGCCCTTAGCTTGGCATTTACCATAATCTCAGATCCAGGTATTTAAAGTGGCAATCTTTCCATATATTGCTATTGTGACAAGCCGCATCTCTTCTACATGAGAGCAGTTTATTTATAAGCTAGCTCGCAGATAAATCGTTACCTATGTTATAGTTTAACTACGCTATAATTGATCTATGCTCAATAAAGATCATTATCCTTTAACATGCAACAAATGGTGTATTCTTGTAAAGTCACACGGCTTGCGTCATAAACATGTTTCAAATATCGTTCCAAAACGGTCCTCCATTGTTCTATTTCCGAATAGGGTTTCTCTATTTTAGATAATTCTTTTTAGACAGCGTATTGCATTTTATGACTGACCAGATGCTAGTTCTTTTGAAACGCGGGATTTCTTGCTTAAGTTATCTTTCACAAGAATCAAAAAAAAAATATAATTGCCTTCCACATGTACCACTACATAACCACCCTTGACAATTGAGCGCGCAGAACTCGAGCGATTAATTTTCACTAATCTATAATCTCAACATAGCTCTAGTGATGTGTCTTATTTACCGCAATTTAATAATAACTAACCACCCTTGAATAAGAAAATTCCGTAACCACCCTTGACCTTACAAAGTTTCGTAACCATTATTTATTAACACAACAGCTTGACACACGATAATTAAGTTTAACGTATGGCACTTAAAGATCCTACCTAATTATTAAGTCCTGTTTATTATATTTTAATCATTTAGTAGTCTTTAATGGTCTCCCTTCGTAATACCTCGCTAGGTGTATCGCATTATAATTCCCTTTAACTACTCCAGTCTGTTCATCGGCCAACGCATATAGATTTGGATGTAATATTGCTGTAATAACATAAGGCCCTTCATACAGTAAATGAAACTTCTTTGTGAGCTTTTGCATTTTATCTGACCGTGGCAAAGTTCTCAATTTGACCTTGTCGCCAATATTGAAGGTAATGAGCTTATGATTTTTATTATAGGTGGTTTCACGCAAATTGGCTGCCTTTAGAATGTTTTCTTTCGCCTGCTCTCTAATTTCATCAACATTATCGCAACTCTCGAATCCTTTCTTTGATATATGCACATCACTTGATAACCTAGTAGATTCCCCGTTTATCAACTCCATAGGGGTAAAATTCGTACTTGTATGGACAACGTGATTGTAACAGCGCTCTATTTTCGGCAAAATATCAACCCAACTCTTGTGTGACTTGTGACAATATGTCCTGAACAACCTGCCTAACTCCCGATTTACGCGTTCTGTGGAATTTGGTCGCGGATTTCGTATTGAAGTATGGGACAACGAAATACCTAAGCTTGTCAACCCATGTTCCCATGCGTTAGACGTAAATTGTGCACCATTATCCGTTACTATGCATTTAATCTTTACTTCAGAGTGAAATTTTCTTATGCAAGCTAAAACACTCCTTCCCGTTGCTGTTCGCAAGGAGTAAAGTTTAATGTACTTACTGAACGCGTCTTGCACTACAAAAACATATTTTTTACCAAATTTCCCAGTAGGTAGCGGCCCGTACAAATCCGCAAATACTAGTTCACCTATCGCCAAAGCTTTTACTGATTTACAAGGCCCTACTTCTGTCTTTAAACGATGTTTAGCTTTCTGACATATATCGCAGGCTCGTATTACCCTACATATTTCTCGCGACATCCGTGCAAAGTGGAACCTCTTCTTCATCAATGAATGGAATTTATACCTACCAAAATGACCTATTTCTTCGTGAATGTTCATTATTAACTCATCTCTAATGGCTTCTGGCACGACGACAACCTTTCTCCCCGACCCCAATCTCTTATAGAATAAAATATTTTCATCCAAACTAAAGAGTTGCTTATCTCTAACTACCTCATTTGCCTTTGCGTCACTCAAATTACTTATTATGGTTCGCAATTCCGCATCTTCCTTTTGTAATCTTCCAATACATTTTAATTGTTCCGATATATGTTGCGGATTTTTCGTCTTGAACATTTTAAGTTGAGGATTTACAACACGTGTTCCGCGACCCAATTCAATGTTCGGTATATACCTTGATATTGTGTCCGCTACGTTTGTTATTCCCGGCACGTGTTCAACTCTATAGTTGAAACGTCCCATAAAATGAACCCAACGAATCAAGCGCGCACCTAGCAACTTCCACGAATGTAAAAACGTCAAACTTTTATGGTCGGTCCGAATTATCACTTGTGCCCCCCTAAGATACGTTTCAAATTTAGCTAAACTGTAAACAATAGCATATAACTCTTGCTCAGAGACCGTCCAGCGCATCTCCGCATCCGTTAGCCCTTTACTACAAAACCCAACGACCATTGGGTCACCCTCTTCTGATAGCTGGTATACGACTCCGGCTATCCCAACAGCGCTGCTATCCGTTTGAACATAATATGGTTTATTTATGTCAGGATGTATTAACATCACAGTGGCTATAAATAAATCCTTGACTCGGTCAAAGACACCTTGAATCTCAGGTGTCCATTGCCACGCTATACCCTTTCTTAGCAATTGACACAAAGGTTTCGTCTCCTCCCCGTACCTATGAATAAACTTTCTAAAATAGTTTATGAGCCCCAAGAACGCCCTTAATTGTTTTATGTTTTTAGGGACTGGGAATTCTCTGATAGCGCGGGTCTTGTCTTTGTCTACCTGAATACCGCTAACAGTTACTATATGGCCCAACAATTTAACTTCAGTTTCTAAGAAACTACACTTTATCAACCTACATCGCATGTTCGCATCACGTAATCGGTGCAACACTTTATCTAGGTGTTCTAGGTGCAATTCGAACGTCCCAGATGTAAATACTACCAAATCATCCAAGTAATTAACGCAGAAATCCCTTACTTCTGGACCTAAGATAATATCCATCGCTCTACTAAAACTAGACACCGAAGTCTTGAGACCTTGTGGTAGTACATTGTAGGTATATGTTTTTCCCATGTAAGTAAACCCTGTATACTTTGTTGAATTACTATCCAACGGTATATGAAAATACGCATCACTACAATCTAGCACACTCATGAACTTTACGTTGTGAAAAGATTGTAATATCTCGGATGTCAATAATGGAGCCTCAGCATCTCCCACCATTCGTTTATTTAACTCACGCGCGTCAAGCAATAACCTAACACTCCCATTTTTCTTAATTACATAAGTCATAGGGCTGCTATAAGGTGTAGCCTCACGTTTTATTATCCCCAGCTCTTCGAGTTCAATTATCTTATCTCTTATCAATTCTCTGTGTTTGAAAGGAATTGGATAAGAGCGTTTTATAAATGGCGTATTGTCTATCATTTCGATCTTATGTATGTACTTATTTGTGCGTCCTGGCTTGCTTGAAAATACAGTACTATTTTGTTGCAACACAGCCAGTAACAGATCCTTCTGAGAATCCGATTTATTTAAAGATTGAACGTATTGTTCTATTGTGATATCTTCCTTTGTTACAATGGGACTTGAAGTCACTGTTGTCTCTAAACTATTGATGGTCCCTTCCCAGTCGTTATCTAAGCATGCTGTGCCAATCTTTATCTGTGTCCTAATACCTAAGTGTTCAACGCTCAGAACCTTATCTGGCCCACATGATATAACTGCTTTCATGCGTTCTAGCCAATCATGCCCTAGTATCATAGAATATGGTAGCCTCTTTAAAACCATAACTGGTGTATCTACCTGGACATTACTTAACTCGATCGTGACAACAATAAGTTTGTTAACCCTTTCACTTTTCGATCCGAAAGCTCCTTGTATTTGCATTGAAGGTGTCGGTACCTCAGGCAAATCACCCATCTCCCTTTTAATAGAATCATATAAATCAACACTAATTGCAGTAATCTGACTCCCCGTATCGATTAAGGTCTTAATTTCATGATTATTTATTTTGATCGTAATCTCTGGCAACCGAGACAAGGAATGTACTATGTCACCATCTTCATAATAATCTGAATCACCTAATATGGTATACAAACCCCTTTCGCGATTGTTACATGTAATACACGGCCGCCCTACTTCCTCACAAACCAAAACTTCACCTTCCGTTCTACCTAACAATACCACGTCTTCTATAGAGTTTTCGCTAGAGTTAAGTTTATGTATAATAGGATACCTCATTCCATCTTCATTTTTACCTAATCCTTTTCCTGGCCTCCAACCCGTCCTTTTCATATAATTATAAGCAACAATAATAGCTTTGTTTCGAGCTTTATTATCTACGTCGTTATCACTCTGATCATTCAACATGCCTCTAGCGTTATTTATTGTCGATTCGTCGAGGCTTGCACGTCCGACAACAATTCGTTTCCCTGAGCGAATGTACCTATCTCATTAGTTTTAAGATTTTCTACGAAGCCGACCCCCGGCCTACCTGTGTTTGAGGTAGAGTTAGTTTCCGTGGCCTTTTCCCATTTTAACGCGGGATACGGACGCTGGCGACGGTAATTATTTCTAACGTTACGTGGACCTCGTCCGCGACACGCATGATACTTACTCCTATCAACAGGTATTGTGTTCATGGAGTTTACGTGCCTGAACCCACCTCGTCCACGATTACCGCCTCTACTATAATTATTGTTGTTGATTACTGTGGGTTTATCAGTTGAACTGACTACAACATTCTGTTCTATATCTCTGATAAATTCTGCCGCTGTAAACACTGAAATTTGATCTTTCCTAGTAAACCATAACCTTTGTATTTCTACTGGAAAATGCCTCATGACAGAGTTAACCATATCACTCTCACTCAACGGAATAGTTAATAACCTAACCGTATCAATTTGTTCAGCAAAATGCTCGCTCATGGACAACCCGGAACTCTCCTTCCATGTGGTGTTAATTAATTTATATTTAGCTCTTTCTTGTTGTCTCTGACCCCAGAAAGTCTTTTGAAAATCCTTTTCAAAATCAGGTAACGTTTCCCAATTATCACTATATAATTCTAACATTGTAAGTGCCGAACCTGACAAACAACCCGTAGCTATATCGATGGCACGATTTTGACCGTTAACGGAACAAATATATTTTTTTAATTTCTTTAAAAATCTCATAGGGTTTGTGTCGTCTCGTCCATTGAATTTAGGTTTGTCGATAGTAGGACGCATTATATACGTAACCTCCGAACTTGACCCAGGAACTGCTGAACAATCTAATAAATTATTTGCTCGCGGTAACGAATCATTAGAAATCGAGTTTAAACTTGTAGTAGCCATACTGACGGTTGAGTTAGTAGCGCGTTCCTGTTCTATTGTGTCTAAACGCCTCATAATAGACTCTAATTGAGAGCTTATCATCTGGAACCCCGACTGACTTTCTACGATTGCATTACTCGGTTCAGTCATACCGTGACTTTCATTATTTGTATTCGCATTTGAAACATGTTTACGACCACGCCTTTTCCCTCTAACAGCAGACATAATGATGCTATAAAATCCCACACAATACTATATATCACACAAACAAATGCACAACAATAAATAGCAAGCGGAATAAATATGCAATATTAAGCACAAGTCAAATAATACAAGTACTGATCTCCTCTGATGAATACTATATATTATATAAGAAAACAAGTTTCCTAGGTACTTGCCCTCTCATACACTTTATTATCTCTACACGGTTAAACCTTATACCTTCATACCAACAGACAATAACCTGAACAACAATACGCTTATAACAAGGATCACTTAATAATTTAAAGGTGATGATGATCGTCTAGTAATTCTACGTTGTGTTTTATTCAATTCTACGTTGTGTTTTAATTTAATTTTAGTATATAAATATAAAATAACTCAGTTTCTCTTCTAGGGGTATGCTACACGCAATACTCTTTATTTCCTAGATTCTGGTCCGCGGCAACAACTGTAATAGACCCGCACGTGCTAAGTGACCTATTTTCTTATATAGTACTAATACTTCCCTTATACTTATCACAGCTGCAAAATTCTTGAAATCTCAGCTATCAAGGACTCGTCCACGGAAGTAATCGTGTCTTATCTTTGTTCACCATTTACCAAAGATACCCTGCGTATTGTCGTTCTTAAGAATATCTCTTACTGATTTGGCTGTCAGAATTTTATCAACCAAAGGTTAAAGACAAGAGTTTAACATTAATTTAAATATGGATTTGTAGAGGTCGACCTTTCAGTTAAGCACGATTATCTGATGTCTGCCTGATAAGTCAATCCCGGAAATCGACTAACGGCTGACGCAATCAACTCTGCTTGCGGGTCAAGACCAGACCTGTCAGTCACCTGCAGTGTATGTGTCCTCTCTGAGCCGGAACTGAGTTAGCCAGTCTTTTAGCAAAATGTCAGGACTTCGTTAACTGATCGTTAAAAATTATCATGTGTGTCAGGACTCTTGTCTACTGACTTGATAGTATTAAACCATCAATTCAATTATCATTTGTCAGGAGTACATCGACTGACCTTTCACATTTGTCAGAACATGTTGACTGATCTTTAGTTATAAATATATTGTATGATTACCTACAAAATCAGAGATCGCACCTTCGTCATATAAGACGGCATTCGACTCTTTTGTTACACGAGATAATGACAGGGACAAATCACATAAATTGATAACAGCAAATAGATTTAATCTCAATTAGCTTATTGTCCGTTAGGTATGAAATGTAAGTATGTGACCATAACTTCTCTAACTCAAAGGAAATCAACACCTATTTTTATATTTCATAAATATTATTATACCGTGACCTTCTACGAGCACATATCAATAATAGCGAATAGTTATGCCTAAAGACTTCTAAACCTGGTAAATATTATAAAACTGTACTACGTCAATTACAGGATACGTTACTCTGGATCCAAGATATTTCCTAACTGTCTTTGCCTTAATTAAGGGGTTAGGGGGTAGTGATTATTCAAAAACAAGATAAGTTTCAGGAATTTACTTTCAGATTAAAATTTATATTAATTCAAGAGTTTGATTCTACAGTTACCCACACGTTTCACAAGCAAGTTTGTAGGATACCAAGGAAAAACGTGGAAAAAACCTTGGCCACTCTTTTCATATGATTTCGATATTATAAATATACATAAAATTTAGAACAATAGATCTATATCTAAGAGCTGGAAAGAACACACACACGAATAGTAATATCACGGCGAATTTAGATCGTAATTGTGACTAAACCAAAATATAAAGTAAAAATATAAACCAAAATATAATAAAGGTATTATAAAAGTAAAATTCTATTGATGAAATTGGAATTTGGACGATCTAAATTCTCCGTCTACATTTAAAATTAACTTAACTTATAAAAGGCCCCCCTGGACGAAGATTCACGATCTACTACACGTCACTGCACTTTATACTGTAATAACTTTCTTAGTGGAGCCTGGTGTCTCCTCTCGACTCCCGAGTTAGAATGTCGCGGCCTCTCACGCCCCCAGCTCTCACGAACAGCGGCAAGCCATCATAGCCGCGAAAGGCCCTGATTGGTTACACCCAGCCGAAGCAATACTGATCTATGTGATTGGATAATGGATAGCGCGTCGTATCGTCCACTCACGTGGTCAAATAATGGCGGGCTCGATTTTTGGCGCCATTTAGTTCTGTAACACAACATTTACAAGTGTATATAACATGTGTTTGATGATTACATACGCCCTTAGCTTGGCATTTACCATAATCTCAGATCCAGGTATTTAAAGTGGCAATCTTTCCATATATTGCTATTGTGACAAGCCGCATCTCTTCTACATGAGAGCAGTTTATTTATAAGCTAGCTCGCAGATAAATCGTTACCTATGTTATAGTTTAACTACGCTATAATTGATCTATGCTCAATAAAGATCATTATCCTTTAACATGCAACAAATGGTGTATTCTTGTAAAGTCACACGGCTTGCGTCATAAACATGTTTCAAATATCGTTCCAAAACGGTCCTCCATTGTTCTATTTCCGAATAGGGTTTCTCTATTTTAGATAATTCTTTTTAGACAGCGTATTGCATTTTATGACTGACCAGATGCTAGTTCTTTTGAAACGCGGGATTTCTTGCTTAAGTTATCTTTCACAAGAATCAAAAAAAAAATATAATTGCCTTCCACATGTACCACTACATAACCACCCTTGACAATTGAGCGCGCAGAACTCGAGCGATTAATTTTCACTAATCTATAATCTCAACATAGCTCTAGTGATGTGTCTTATTTACCGCAATTTAATAATAACTAACCACCCTTGAATAAGAAAATTCCGTAACCACCCTTGACCTTACAAAGTTTCGTAACCATTATTTATTAACACAACAGCTTGACACACGATAATTAAGTTTAACGTATGGCACTTAAAGATCCTACCTAATTATTAAGTCCTGTTTATTATATTTTAATCATTTAGTAGTCTTTAATGGTCTCCCTTCGTAATACCTCGCTAGGTGTATCGCATTATAATTCCCTTTAACTACTCCAGTCTGTTCATCGGCCAACGCATATAGATTTGGATGTAATATTGCTGTAATAACATAAGGCCCTTCATACAGTAAATGAAACTTCTTTGTGAGCTTTTGCATTTTATCTGACCGTGGCAAAGTTCTCAATTTGACCTTGTCGCCAATATTGAAGGTAATGAGCTTATGATTTTTATTATAGGTGGTTTCACGCAAATTGGCTGCCTTTAGAATGTTTTCTTTCGCCTGCTCTCTAATTTCATCAACATTATCGCAACTCTCGAATCCTTTCTTTGATATATGCACATCACTTGATAACCTAGTAGATTCCCCGTTTATCAACTCCATAGGGGTAAAATTCGTACTTGTATGGACAACGTGATTGTAACAGCGCTCTATTTTCGGCAAAATATCAACCCAACTCTTGTGTGACTTGTGACAATATGTCCTGAACAACCTGCCTAACTCCCGATTTACGCGTTCTGTGGAATTTGGTCGCGGATTTCGTATTGAAGTATGGGACAACGAAATACCTAAGCTTGTCAACCCATGTTCCCATGCGTTAGACGTAAATTGTGCACCATTATCCGTTACTATGCATTTAATCTTTACTTCAGAGTGAAATTTTCTTATGCAAGCTAAAACACTCCTTCCCGTTGCTGTTCGCAAGGAGTAAAGTTTAATGTACTTACTGAACGCGTCTTGCACTACAAAAACATATTTTTTACCAAATTTCCCAGTAGGTAGCGGCCCGTACAAATCCGCAAATACTAGTTCACCTATCGCCAAAGCTTTTACTGATTTACAAGGCCCTACTTCTGTCTTTAAACGATGTTTAGCTTTCTGACATATATCGCAGGCTCGTATTACCCTACATATTTCTCGCGACATCCGTGCAAAGTGGAACCTCTTCTTCATCAATGAATGGAATTTATACCTACCAAAATGACCTATTTCTTCGTGAATGTTCATTATTAACTCATCTCTAATGGCTTCTGGCACGACGACAACCTTTCTCCCCGACCCCAATCTCTTATAGAATAAAATATTTTCATCCAAACTAAAGAGTTGCTTATCTCTAACTACCTCATTTGCCTTTGCGTCACTCAAATTACTTATTATGGTTCGCAATTCCGCATCTTCCTTTTGTAATCTTCCAATACATTTTAATTGTTCCGATATATGTTGCGGATTTTTCGTCTTGAACATTTTAAGTTGAGGATTTACAACACGTGTTCCGCGACCCAATTCAATGTTCGGTATATACCTTGATATTGTGTCCGCTACGTTTGTTATTCCCGGCACGTGTTCAACTCTATAGTTGAAACGTCCCATAAAATGAACCCAACGAATCAAGCGCGCACCTAGCAACTTCCACGAATGTAAAAACGTCAAACTTTTATGGTCGGTCCGAATTATCACTTGTGCCCCCCTAAGATACGTTTCAAATTTAGCTAAACTGTAAACAATAGCATATAACTCTTGCTCAGAGACCGTCCAGCGCATCTCCGCATCCGTTAGCCCTTTACTACAAAACCCAACGACCATTGGGTCACCCTCTTCTGATAGCTGGTATACGACTCCGGCTATCCCAACAGCGCTGCTATCCGTTTGAACATAATATGGTTTATTTATGTCAGGATGTATTAACATCACAGTGGCTATAAATAAATCCTTGACTCGGTCAAAGACACCTTGAATCTCAGGTGTCCATTGCCACGCTATACCCTTTCTTAGCAATTGACACAAAGGTTTCGTCTCCTCCCCGTACCTATGAATAAACTTTCTAAAATAGTTTATGAGCCCCAAGAACGCCCTTAATTGTTTTATGTTTTTAGGGACTGGGAATTCTCTGATAGCGCGGGTCTTGTCTTTGTCTACCTGAATACCGCTAACAGTTACTATATGGCCCAACAATTTAACTTCAGTTTCTAAGAAACTACACTTTATCAACCTACATCGCATGTTCGCATCACGTAATCGGTGCAACACTTTATCTAGGTGTTCTAGGTGCAATTCGAACGTCCCAGATGTAAATACTACCAAATCATCCAAGTAATTAACGCAGAAATCCCTTACTTCTGGACCTAAGATAATATCCATCGCTCTACTAAAACTAGACACCGAAGTCTTGAGACCTTGTGGTAGTACATTGTAGGTATATGTTTTTCCCATGTAAGTAAACCCTGTATACTTTGTTGAATTACTATCCAACGGTATATGAAAATACGCATCACTACAATCTAGCACACTCATGAACTTTACGTTGTGAAAAGATTGTAATATCTCGGATGTCAATAATGGAGCCTCAGCATCTCCCACCATTCGTTTATTTAACTCACGCGCGTCAAGCAATAACCTAACACTCCCATTTTTCTTAATTACATAAGTCATAGGGCTGCTATAAGGTGTAGCCTCACGTTTTATTATCCCCAGCTCTTCGAGTTCAATTATCTTATCTCTTATCAATTCTCTGTGTTTGAAAGGAATTGGATAAGAGCGTTTTATAAATGGCGTATTGTCTATCATTTCGATCTTATGTATGTACTTATTTGTGCGTCCTGGCTTGCTTGAAAATACAGTACTATTTTGTTGCAACACAGCCAGTAACAGATCCTTCTGAGAATCCGATTTATTTAAAGATTGAACGTATTGTTCTATTGTGATATCTTCCTTTGTTACAATGGGACTTGAAGTCACTGTTGTCTCTAAACTATTGATGGTCCCTTCCCAGTCGTTATCTAAGCATGCTGTGCCAATCTTTATCTGTGTCCTAATACCTAAGTGTTCAACGCTCAGAACCTTATCTGGCCCACATGATATAACTGCTTTCATGCGTTCTAGCCAATCATGCCCTAGTATCATAGAATATGGTAGCCTCTTTAAAACCATAACTGGTGTATCTACCTGGACATTACTTAACTCGATCGTGACAACAATAAGTTTGTTAACCCTTTCACTTTTCGATCCGAAAGCTCCTTGTATTTGCATTGAAGGTGTCGGTACCTCAGGCAAATCACCCATCTCCCTTTTAATAGAATCATATAAATCAACACTAATTGCAGTAATCTGACTCCCCGTATCGATTAAGGTCTTAATTTCATGATTATTTATTTTGATCGTAATCTCTGGCAACCGAGACAAGGAATGTACTATGTCACCATCTTCATAATAATCTGAATCACCTAATATGGTATACAAACCCCTTTCGCGATTGTTACATGTAATACACGGCCGCCCTACTTCCTCACAAACCAAAACTTCACCTTCCGTTCTACCTAACAATACCCCTACCACGTCTTCTATAGAGTTTTCGCTAGAGTTAAGTTTATGTATAATAGGATACCTCATTCCATCTTCATTTTTACCTAATCCTTTTCCTGGCCTCCAACCCGTCCTTTTCATATAATTATAAGCAACAATAATAGCTTTGTTTCGAGCGTTATTATCTACGTCGTTATCACTCTGATCATTCAACATGCCTCTAGCGTTATTTATTGTCGATTCGTCGAGGCTTGCACGTCCGACAACAATTCGTTTCCCTGAGCGAATGTACCTATCTCATTAGTTTTAAGATTTTCTACGAAGCCGACCCCCGGCCTACCTGTGTTTGAGGTAGAGTTAGTTTCCGTGGCGTTTTCCCATTTTAACGCGGGATACGGACGCTGGCGACGGTAATTATTTCTAACGTTACGTGGACCTCGTCCGCGACACGCATGATACTTACTCCTATCAACAGGTATTGTGTTCATGGAGTTTACGTGCCTGAACCCACCTCGTCCACGATTACCGCCTCTACTATAATTATTGTTGTTGATTACTGTGGGTTTATCAGTTGAACTGACTACAACATTCTGTTCTATATCTCTGATAAATTCTGCCGCTGTAAACACTGAAATTTGATCTTTCCTAGTAAACCATAACCTTTGTATTTCTACTGGAAAATGCCTCATGACAGAGTTAACCATATCACTCTCACTCAACGGAATAGTTAATAACCTAACCGTATCAATTTGTTCAGCAAAATGCTCGCTCATGGACAACCCGGAACTCTCCTTCCATGTGGTGTTAATTAATTTATATTTAGCTCTTTCTTGTTGTCTCTGACCCCAGAAAGTCTTTTGAAAATCCTTTTCAAAATCAGGTAACGTTTCCCAATTATCACTATATAATTCTAACATTGTAAGTGCCGAACCTGACAAACAACCCGTAGCTATATCGATGGCACGATTTTGACCGTTAACGGAACAAATATATTTTTTTAATTTCTTTAAAAATCTCATAGGGTTTGTGTCGTCTCGTCCATTGAATTTAGGTTTGTCGATAGTAGGACGCATTATATACGTAACCTCCGAACTTGACCCAGGAACTGCTGAACAATCTAATAAATTATTTGCTCGCGGTAACGAATCATTAGAAATCGAGTTTAAACTTGTAGTAGCCATACTGACGGTTGAGTTAGTAGCGCGTTCCTGTTCTATTGTGTCTAAACGCCTCATAATAGACTCTAATTGAGAGCTTATCATCTGGAACCCCGACTGACTTTCTACGATTGCATTACTCGGTTCAGTCATACCGTGACTTTCATTATTTGTATTCGCATTTGAAACATGTTTACGACCACGCCTTTTCCCTCTAACAGCAGACATAATGATGCTATAAAATCCCACACAATACTATATATCACACAAACAAATGCACAACAATAAATAGCAAGCGGAATAAATATGCAATATTAAGCACAAGTCAAATAATACAAGTACTGATCTCCTCTGATGAATACTATATATTATATAAGAAAACAAGTTTCCTAGGTACTTGCCCTCTCATACACTATATTATCTCTACACGGTTAAACCTTATACCTTCATACCAACAGAC
The DNA here is from genome assembly GCA_917880725.1 of Selenia dentaria. Taxonomy (NCBI): domain Eukaryota; kingdom Metazoa; phylum Arthropoda; class Insecta; order Lepidoptera; family Geometridae; genus Selenia; species Selenia dentaria. The sequence goes on along the minus strand of OU862885.1, from coordinate 29,446,926 downwards.
AATAACCTGAACAACAATACGCTTATAACAAGGATCACTTAATAATTTAAAGGTGATGATGATCGTCTAGTAATTCTACGTTGTGTTTTATTCAATTCTACGTTGTGTTTTAATTTAATTTTAGTATATAAATATAAAATAACTCAGTTTCTCTTCTAGGGGTATGCTACACGCAATACTCTTTATTTCCTAGATTCTGGTCCGCGGCAACAACTGTAATAGACCCGCACGTGCTAAGTGACCTATTTTCTTATATAGTACTAATACTTCCCTTATACTTATCACAGCTGCAAAATTCTTGAAATCTCAGCTATCAAGGACTCGTCCACGGAAGTAATCGTGTCTTATCTTTGTTCACCATTTACCAAAGATACCCTGCGTATTGTCGTTCTTAAGAATATCTCTTACTGATTTGGCTGTCAGAATTTTATCAACCAAAGGTTAAAGACAAGAGTTTAACATTAATTTAAATATGGATTTGTAGAGGTCGACCTTTCAGTTAAGCACGATTATCTGATGTCTGCCTGATAAGTCAATCCCGGAAATCGACTAACGGCTGACGCAATCAACTCTGCTTGCGGGTCAAGACCAGACCTGTCAGTCACCTGCAGTGTATGTGTCCTCTCTGAGCCGGAACTGAGTTAGCCAGTCTTTTAGCAAAATGTCAGGACTTCGTTAACTGATCGTTAAAAATTATCATGTGTGTCAGGACTCTTGTCTACTGACTTGATAGTATTAAACCATCAATTCAATTATCATTTGTCAGGAGTACATCGACTGACCTTTCACATTTGTCAGAACATGTTGACTGATCTTTAGTTATAAATATATTGTATGATTACCTACAAAATCAGAGATCGCACCTTCGTCATATAAGACGGCATTCGACTCTTTTGTTACACGAGATAATGACAGGGACAAATCACATAAATTGATAACAGCAAATAGATTTAATCTCAATTAGCTTATTGTCCGTTAGGTATGAAATGTAAGTATGTGACCATAACTTCTCTAACTCAAAGGAAATCAACACCTATTTTTATATTTCATAAATATTATTATACCGTGACCTTCTACGAGCACATATCAATAATAGCGAATAGTTATGCCTAAAGACTTCTAAACCTGGTAAATATTATAAAACTGTACTACGTCAATTACAGGATACGTTACTCTGGATCCAAGATATTTCCTAACTGTCTTTGCCTTAATTAAGGGGTTAGGGGGTAGTGATTATTCAAAAACAAGATAAGTTTCAGGAATTTACTTTCAGATTAAAATTTATATTAATTCAAGAGTTTGATTCTACAGTTACCCACACGTTTCACAAGCAAGTTTGTAGGATACCAAGGAAAAACGTGGAAAAAACCTTGGCCACTCTTTTCATATGATTTCGATATTATAAATATACATAAAATTTAGAACAATAGATCTATATCTAAGAGCTGGAAAGAACACACACACGAATAGTAATATCACGGCGAATTTAGATCGTAATTGTGACTAAACCAAAATATAAAGTAAAAATATAAACCAAAATATAATAAAGGTATTATAAAAGTAAAATTCTATTGATGAAATTGGAATTTGGACGATCTAAATTCTCCGTCTACATTTAAAATTAACTTAACTTATAAAAGGCCCCCCTGGACGAAGATTCACGATCTACTACACGTCACTGCACTTTATACTGTAATAACTTTCTTAGTGGAGCCTGGTGTCTCCTCTCGACTCCCGAGTTAGAATGTCGCGGCCTCTCACGCCCCCAGCTCTCACGAACAGCGGCAAGCCATCATAGCCGCGAAAGGCCCTGATTGGTTACACCCAGCCGAAGCAATACTGATCTATGTGATTGGATAATGGATAGCGCGTCGTATCGTCCACTCACGTGGTCAAATAATGGCGGGCTCGATTTTTGGCGCCATTTAGTTCTGTAACACAACATTTACAAGTGTATATAACATGTGTTTGATGATTACATACGCCCTTAGCTTGGCATTTACCATAATCTCAGATCCAGGTATTTAAAGTGGCAATCTTTCCATATATTGCTATTGTGACAAGCCGCATCTCTTCTACATGAGAGCAGTTTATTTATAAGCTAGCTCGCAGATAAATCGTTACCTATGTTATAGTTTAACTACGCTATAATTGATCTATGCTCAATAAAGATCATTATCCTTTAACATGCAACAAATGGTGTATTCTTGTAAAGTCACACGGCTTGCGTCATAAACATGTTTCAAATATCGTTCCAAAACGGTCCTCCATTGTTCTATTTCCGAATAGGGTTTCTCTATTGTAGATAATTCTTTTTAGACAGCGTATTGCATTTTATGACTGACCAGATGCTAGTTCTTTTGAAACGCGGGATTTCTTGCTTAAGTTATCTTTCACAAGAATCAAAAAAAAAAATAATTGCCTTCCACATGTACCACTACAACATGCTTACATATAATTATGTCTCAACGCTTACACAATTAATTCTAGACTCACTGTTTCGTGTTGATTTTATTAACATGGGTTTTGGCAACATGCTTGCGTCTGACCCGTCGTCGTATGCTGTGAGGCAGCTTGGGTTGATGCTCCTCCTGGCCACAACGATGCTAGCTCATTTCTCAGCCACGTTTTAGTACTACTGAGGCATCGTCTTCCACAAATGCATATACACAAAGTTATGATGATAAAGGCTAGTACGATGACGACGATCCCGAAATGTTCTAACTTTCTTTCTATATCTCCAACTTGCTTAGCGTCGTTTGCTCCTTGTTGGGCGATAACGATCTCTTCGTTTTTTGAATAATATTTGCCCATTATCGGCATAAAATTATAACAAAAAAAATTGAATATTAAGTAAACACTATTTTATGCCAATTTAACTGTTGAAGCCCGTATGAAAAATTCGCTTGAGTGCCAATAAAAACAACTTATTAAAATACGTTTCACAATAATCTATGCCCTAGATTTATTCTACTTATCACCTACCTAAGCATACAATTACAATGTACAACACCTACAGTAAAAATCGCACTGTCGGCTTTACCTGCCTTTTTTTTTTTTTTTTTTTTTTTTCTTACTCATAGCTCATTATACCTCGGGCTATTTGCACCTAACCTCTGGTACTGCATTACGCGTGACGTGTCCTCTTGCACATTGTCTCCAACAAATGTGTTCTGCGACGTGGATGTTCCTTACTGCCTTCTATTATACTAATTCTTCTTATTCCAATTATATTCTTTTAATGAGTTGTATACGGTGGATACGGTACGTTGGTACGCGTGGATGCTTATGAGTGCCGTCACTTCAGCTCTGTGAGTTGCCCCAAAAAATCTTAAAATCACAGAAGGTTCACTAACACGGTTTTCAAAATAGAATTTTATAATCTTCGTAGTCCCAGTAGACAGGTACGCGGGTGTCACCACTGTGGGGTTTCAGGTTATGAGTCTCATCACGTGGCGCACGTCACCTATCCAGGTTTATGTGTGCGCCCGTATTCTTCCACATGCGTGTTCTGCCTGCCTACTGGGATGGGTCAATTAAACTATGACATTTCGGTGATCACCATTACTATTCTTCATTTTCATATATGTATATCAAAAGGTTACATTATGTAGGTGGGCTGAAGTACGGACACTCGGTACAAACGCGGCAGGGCAACTGAGCGCATGGCACGACTTTTGCAATAACAGCAAATTGCGCTCACGTTGCATGTATCGTGCCCCTACACACGTCATTGTCCACTTTGTCAAAAGCTTTCTGAAAGTCAAAATATAATACGTCGACCTGTGAACCGCGGTCCATACAGGTCGACGTATAGTCAACTAAGCTTAAGAGGTTAGTATTAACTGACCTCCCAGGTCTGAAACCGTGCTGTTCGTCACATAAATGCATGTGAACTTGCCTATGTATTTCACAATGGAGGATATACTCAAACACTTTGGCAGATGAATTTAATATTGCAATAGGACGATATTCTTCTACCATCGTCTTATTACTAGATTTAGGAATGGGAGTAACCCTGGATAGCTTCCATTTTGGAGGGTACACACCATCCCTGAGCGAACAATTAAATATGTGACATAAGGGACCCGTTAAAATTTGTTGGCACGACTTCAGGACAAAGGCTGGAATGTTATCAGGCCCTACTGATCCCTTCGCCTTCAGCTTACGGAGACCACGTTCAACGTCTTCAGGGGAGATGTAGGGGATACTGACGCAGCCGCCTCCCCGGGGGTGCTCTAGGCATTCAATTGTTAGAGTAGGAGGCTGTTTAGTAAAAACGCTAGAAAAGTAATTAGCGAAAGCTTCTGCAGCTTCAATGCCAATGTAGGACTGCCAATTGAAAGAAACACTAGGCTCAAAGCCGCCTTTCGACTTAAGACTGGCGATGTGGCGCCAAAAATCTTGAGGACGGCTTTTTAACTTCTTTTCGATCGTAATAGTATGAGCATTATAGGCTTCAGATATACGTTGTTTCAGGCTAGCACACAGATCTGAGAAAGATTTTGGTGAGGCAATATGCCACCATACGATAGGTAGGGAAGAATTATTGGTACCTGGGTTCCGTGGGGTATGTCGGGAGACTCTGGAACTGGTGAGAGCTGGTGACCGTGGGTCCTCGTGGAGGCGCCCTGCTGTCGACGGCGTGCTGAATGAGCTGAAGGCGATTGTTCACTTGTTCACTTGTGTTTGTATTGTCAGTGTCCCTTTGATTTGTGCACTCGCGTACGCGTATGTGTCGTCGGTAAAATTATTGGGGGCGTTTCCGACTCGTGGCAAAATGGCGGCGGTGCAGAGCGGATTTTACTTCGTTTTGCGTGCGCGCGAGCAGAAGGCGTGTCGCTCAGTGGTGGCGTGCGAGAGCCGCCGCGTTTGACGTTTCCCCTTACCGGCGGGTAGCGGGGGACGCACTGTGGGTGAGGTGACGTCACGCTTTCGCGTGAACATATTCCCCACGCGGCAAAGGTGTGGTGTGGTGCTCAATCGATAGGCAGGCGGGCGATCTTGAGGACAGGTCGCGTCAGTATGCCCAAAGTCGTCTTGAGTTCCACCACTCGGGTGACGCCATCCCTCCCCGGGAGCGTCTTGGTGATGCGGCCCATGCGCCAGTGTAGAGGCGGCACCTGGTCGTCCACTATCAGTACCAGTTCCCCGACTTGAGGTGGGCTGGATCGGGAAGTCCATTTGGAGCGGGTTTGGAGGGTGTGCAGGTAGGACTTGGACCAGGATCGCCAAAAGTGTTGGGATAAGGATTGGACGAGCTTGAACCTTTTTAGTGCAGAAATGGCTCGGCCTTCTACCGAATATTCAGGTAAGGCTGTGAGCGGACGGCCAATAAGGAAATGACCTGCGGTGAGAGCATCAAGATCCGCAGGGTCAGAAGAGAGTGGGCTGAGAGGGCGTGAATTGAGCACGGCTTCAATGCGTGCTAATAGAGTTGAAAACTCTTCAAATGTGAGGCGTTGTTCGCCGACCACACGGTACAGTAATTGTTTAGCTGACTTTACCGCTGTTTCATGAAGTGCACCGAACCAGGGTGCCTTTGGTGGATTTAGCCACCATGTTATGTGCTGTTTAGAAAGCGTATGTGCGATACTGTCATTATTGGTTGCAAGAAAGGCCTGTATTTCCCTAAGTTCATTCCTAGCGCCTACATAATTTGTACCGCAATCAGACCTAATTAACGTCGGTACACCGCGCCTAGAAACAAAACGCTGTAATGCCGCAAGGAACGCCTCCGTGGATAACTCAGATACCGGTTCGAGATGGACCGCCTTCGTGGCTAGACATGTTATAACACAGAAGTAGCCCTTTAATAGCTTGGCGTTTCTAAGTGTACTGGATTTTATCAAAAATGGTCCAGCAAAGTCCGTCGTGACTTTGCTAAATACGGGCTGAACGTTTACGCGGTCGGCGGGTAGGTCGGCCATGTACGGGGCCTTAGTTTTAGCGCGGAAACGAAAACAATGTATACATTTGTATACTCGATGGCGAATAACGCGGCGGGCTGATAATATCCAGAATTGCTGGCGTAAGAGTGAGTGCAGAGTGTCCGCCCCTGGATGACAGTAAATTTTATGATAGTAGTCTATAATGAGATCAACTAGTGGACTCGAGCTGGGTAATATCAGTGGGTGCTGAGCGTCGTAACGCAGAGCAGACTGGGTGAGTCGACCACTCACTTTCAGTAAGTCGTTCTCTAAGAATGGTGACAGGCGTTGTACACGTATCGTACATTCTTTGTTGTGTTTTAAGCGATGTATGTCTTCAGCAAAGCAATTGTGTTGTACTGAGCGCACCCAATGTAAAAGGGCTTCCTTTCGTTCGCTAACCGTAATGGGCCCAGCGACACGCGCAGAGCGGCTCTGTCTGCAATTGTGTATGAATCGTTTTATACACGCCGTTACACCTATCAGTTTATCTAGTGAGCTGAATCGTGTGAGCAGAGTCTCGTCGAGGTCAGGTACCGCTATGTGGGCGACGGCCTTCTTTGGCTTGAGGCCTGGTAGGGCGTGATGGCCCAACGCGGGCGGTAGGGCTGGCCATGTTTGTGGCGGGTCCTTAAGCCAGGACGGTGACCACCACATGTCATGCTTCAAGAGATCTTGAGCTGACATGCCCCTGCTGGCACAGTCAGCAGGATTTAGGGCGGAGGGTACATGTCTCCACGTGAGATTGCATGTATTTGCCTTGATTGAGGAGACTCTGTTGGCTTCAAATGTCTGAAGCGATTGTACAGGCGTGTTCAGCCAGGCCAGTACTATGGTACTGTCTGACCAACATATGTGCTGACGAACGGTGATGTGAGCTGATAACTGGGCCGAGACATGGGCCATGAGCTTAGCCAACAAGTGGGCGGCTGAGAGCTCCAGTTTAGGAATGGTTTGGCGGTTTTTAATAGGAGCTACCTTTGATTTGAACATGAGCAAGTGCACATGTACCTGTCCATCAGGTGTAGTTTCGTGGAGGTAAATAACCGCGGCGTAGCCGAGTTCTGAAGCATCTGCATATCCCTGAAGGGTGTGTGTGGATGCCTTGTTTGAGCAGACGTTTCTTGGAAACCTGAGCGCTGAGAGGCGTGGTAGGTCACGATAGATATTCTGACACTCAAGAGCGACATCACTGGGTACTCGTTCGTCCCAACCGAGTTTTAAGGTCCACAACCTTTGAATCAAGGTTTTAGCGCGGAAGATGACGGGGCTGATCCAACCGCATGGGTCGTACAGACGCGCTATGTTGCTGAGTATTGACCTCTTGGTGAATCCATCTACCGTAGGTACTGAGACACTGTAGGTAAATTCGTCAGTTTGTGGTATCCATTGTATGCCAAGGACTTTGATGGAGTTATCGTCTGGGCTAACGTCAAAATCTTTCGACATCTCGCACTGGTCATCTGGGAACCTTTCTAAGAGCTGGCGTGAGTTGGATGTCCACTTACGCAGTTGGAAACCCCCCAGTGCGAGTAGGCTAATCAACTCGGTTTGTAAGTTAATGGCTTCACCGACAGTATCATGTCCGGTGAGCACGTCGTCAACAAATATTGACCTAGAGAGCACCTGAGCGGCTCTGGGATAGCGTTGCCCTTCATCCGCGATCAACTGCTGGATGGTGCGGTTCGCTAAGAATGGGCTGGAGCGTAATCCGTAAGTCACGGTGGACAATGCATATGTTAATAAGGGCTGATCTGGCGATGAACGCCAGAGAATGAGCTGAAACCGTCTGTGGTCGGGCTGAATCATAATGTTTCTGAACATCTGTTGTATGTCTGTGCTGAAAACGACCTTGTGTGTTCGGAAGTTTAAAATGATATCCGTGATATCTCGCTGCAGGGCCGGTCCCGTATGTAAGGTGTCGTTGAGACTAGTGCCATTTGCGCTTTTACAACTAGCGTCAAAGACTGTACGTAGCTTGTCTGAATTGGCCTTGAAAATGCCATGGTGCGGTATGTAGCAGTGGGGCTGATCGCGGAACGTGTTTGGATGGCAGGGGTTCATGTGACCTTTATCTAGGTACTCCTGCATAAACGCTACATATTTTGAGCGGAGTTCGGGGTTTCGTTGGAGTTTCTTTTCGAGGTTGAGAAACCGCCGAAGTGCTATAGCGTGCGTAGCCCCTAGTTCGGGGGCATCCGTAACAAATGGTAGCGCGACTATATATTTACCAGACTGGTCCCTCGTGGTGGTGGACTGGTATATTTTTTCGCACTCTTCGTGCGCTGATGTACCATCGGGAATGGTATTACTGACTTCTTCTACTTCCCAGAATCTCTCTAGAGCTGACTGGATGTCTTGGCTGGACTGTAGTGCCAAGTCAGTATGGTCAATTTGAGCTGAGTTGACTTGAGGCTGAGTGCCCGTATCTTGTGATACTGGGCCTAATAACGTGAAGTTAAATATCGTGCCGAAGGCTATGGGTCTGCCGGGCCCTAGAGAAATTTTAGTACCGTCTAAGATGCTACCTAATATGTCTGACCCTAATAAGAGGTCAATCGGTGCAGGTATATTAAAAGAAAAATCTGCTAGTGGAACGTAATTGGTGCTTTCATCCAAACCAGGCAGTTTAGTGTGCGGTAAAACTCCCGTTACGTTTTTGAGCACATATGCCTTTGTCCTTATTACGGGCCTGTCCGTATGTACAGGTCGAAAAGTAATGTCGACATATGACGAAGAATTTTCTGAGTGCTGATCACCTATACCTTTTATTTTTAATTGGGTGCGCTGAGTAGGTAAACAAAGTCGCTTTACTATGTTTTCGTCTATTAGTGTTATCATAGAGCCACAGTCTAATAACGCTCGTGCTTGGTGAAAATTGCCCTTGCAGTCTGCTATCTCGAGTGAGACTGTAGGTAGTAGGACAGGTCTATTATGCATACTGTTTGGCGTTGAGATGTCAGTAGTATGACTCAAGGTGTTTGCGACGACATTTTGTCGTCGTGTTGTGTGTGTAGTTGTGGGCTGATAATCTGCGCGCTGCGATGTGTGCTGATTAACGTTGCGCTGAGATGTGTGCTGATTATCTTCGCGCTGGGATGTGTGCTGATTAGCTTCGGGCTGATGTGTGTGCTGATGATTAACCGTTAGCTGGGCTGATATGTGCTGATGGTGCCGCCCTAGTCACTGCCTAGGGGGCGGAGGCGAACGCGAGGTAGTGCGCGTTGGAGTACGTCTGAAGGACACCATCCGGTCCGTATCAGGTGAGTGACGGCGGCGTGGTATCTCGCGCTGTTGTGCGGGTAGTAAATGCGCGGAATTGTGCGTAGGTGAGGTACACCCCAACCTGTGTAGGGTCGTGTGGTGGTTTGCACTGCCGCATGTTTTGCATAGGCCCGTTGACGTGCACTCATCGTCATAATGCGGGCCTAGACATTTGGCGCAGCGGTTGCGCGCGTAGATAAAATCCCAGCGACCCTGCACTGGTTGTTTGTTATACTGTGGGCACACCCGTAGCTTGTGGCCCCGGGCATTACACCACGGGCAGTAATGATTACTTCTAGAAAATGTCTGCTGAGGTGGGGGCGAGAAGCGCGCGGGTGATGGTGTCAATGCCTGTGTATAGCGCGGCGGTTGCGGGTTCGATCCCTGCCGAGGTGGGGGCGAGAAGCGCGCGGGTCGTGCGGTTAACGCCTGTGCATAACGCTGAGGTCGCGGGTTCGAATCCTCGGAGTGTGTCGGGGATGTGTTCGCAGTATGTACCCGTCGAGCCTGCGCGTAGTCGTGGTGATACTTGCGCTCGCGTTGTGTCCCGGACGGTGACGCTCGGTTTGCGTTTGGTCCGGGCGTGGGCGGAGCTATGGCGGTCGATACGCTGACCTCGTTGCAGCGTGCGTGATGCTCGAGGAAGGTGACGAGGTCGGCTAGGGTCGGGAGTCGGTCAGATGACCCGTGTTGACGCTCAAAGAAGGACCTAAGTTCCCCCTTGAGTTTTCGTACTACGATCGACACTAAAATATATCCACTATCTCCAGTAGTAGATAAGTTTAAATTGGCAAGCGCGGATTGTGCGGATATGAGCGGAGTTAGGAACTGCCTCCTGATTTCCGAACGCGACGATATAGTGGGCAAATCGAAAATTACGTCCACGAAACGATCTATGAGTAACCGCCGATTTTCGTACCTTCGCGTCAGGATATCCAAAGCTACTACGTAATTTTCGTTTGTGATCGTTAAGTGTGCAATGAGCGACCGCGATTCCCCCGCCAGACAGGAAAGTAAATAGTGCAGTTTTACTGCACCCGTAAGGTTGGCCATGTTATCGGTCAAGCTCTTAAATACCGATATGAAGGAGGGCCAGTCCTCGAGTCGCGAGGTAAATTTGGGTAACTCGATTTGGGGCAAAACCGAGTTTACCGTAGCTGGTGCTGTGACGTTTCCCGGGTTGTGTGTTGATGGTACCTCGTCACTTTGGGCTGATGGCAATATGTTTATATCTACATGTGCAACCAGAATCGCGTCATAGGCTTCTATTGCCCGTTCGTATTGCTCCATGTACAATTTTTCCTGGGCGTCTGACAAATCGTCGGTATCTAATATTTCGTAGTATACGGCGTCGAGTTTATCACGCATGGTTCTCACGTCCGCAACCTTCGCGTTGAAATCTGCGTTCGTATACTTCTGTTTCCCTTCTCGTAACGACGTCGCAATTTCCGAAAGGGCAATTAAAGCGCGTTGTCCCTCTCTAAAACGAGCGGCCTGCGATTTGGAAGGCATCGTAACGTCGACGTCGAAGTCAGACACAAGGAGAGAAAAAAAAAGAAAAAGTTATTAAAATTATTAAATTATTTAATCGTCGGTGAAATTCCGCACCTCCTTTTTCGGAAGTCGGTTAAAATAACGTCTAAATTAATAACGTGTGTACGAAACCTTATATGAGCTGATGGTTTAATTACTTAATTAATTATATTCCGTAAATTTCGTTATGTTATTTACGTAAATTCTGTACGGGACCCTAAGACGTTTCGTGCTGGTCTCTTAAATGTAAACAATTAACTTACATTAATTATTTCATGCTAATCACGAACACAAGTAAATGTTTTAACAGTACTTAGTATTATTTTATAATTAAAATCAACAAAGTACCTGGCCTTGAGTTATGTTATTTACGACTTTCTTGCAAACAATAGCTAACAATCATAAAAACAAACGCCTCATTAACGTTATCGTTAACGAGTTTGGAATTTCAAACCAAACAACTCTGCAGTATTATTGTCTATTCTGTGGCGCGCGAGTGTCAACAGTCTAATTGATTTGTATTACGGGGAGGATTTAAATTAAATTGAATCTATAATAAGTAGTTTGTAAATTAAATAGGGCTTATATGGGGGGTGGACTGTATTAAAAGGAATTATTATTTTTTACAAGGGGGGGATAGCACTGGTTCTTTTATCCGGCAGCGAAAGAAAATATGTTGCCGGATATCCGCGCTCGAAGGAAAATATGGTGAGGCAATATGCCACCATACGATAGGTAGGGAAGAATTATTGGTACCTGGGTTCCGTGGGGTATGTCGGGAGACTCTGGAACTGGTGAGAGCTGGTGACCGTGGGTCCTCGTGGAGGCGCCCTGCTGTCGACGGCGTGCTGAATGAGCTGAAGGCGATTGTTCACTTGTTCACTTGTGTTTGTATTGTCAGTGTCCCTTTGATTTGTGCACTCGCGTACGCGTATGTGTCGTCGGTAAAATTATTGGGGGCGTTTCCGACTCGTGGCAAAATGGCGGCGGTGCAGAGCGGATTTTACTTCGTTTTGCGTGCGCGCGAGCAGAAGGCGTGTCGCTCAGTGGTGGCGTGCGAGAGCCGCCGCGTTTGACGTTTCCCCTTACCGGCGGGTAGCGGGGGACGCACTGTGGGTGAGGTGACGTCACGCTTTCGCGTGAACAATTTATAGGCTACATCACATTTCGAGCGTTTCCACTCTTTGTGCGAGTAGGTTTTCCGTCTAATATCTTTTATTATATCAGAAGTAAACCACACCGGAAACACACGAGACGCAGTACTACAGCGTCTTTTTTTAGGTACACATTGGTCAAAAGCATTATAAAGTATGTCATAGAAAATATCTGTTGCGTGGCGAACATCGTTACAATCATAAAAATAATCCCAGGAAACTTCACTGAGTAAATGATTCAAATAAACAATGTCAATGGTACGGCGTGTAAATAGCCATAACCGTGTGTACTTGCGTACTAGTAAAAATATTTAGGGAATTTGATGCCTATCAAAAATGGCTCCCCTGTGTGAAAGAACCTTTATTCCCTACTGAAGTATAAAGTGTGAGAAAAAACCCAAGTAGTCATCACCGTGCAGGAATAATATGCTCACTCACCTTTATCATCGAACCAGGGTCATATTCCTCATGTCTTCGTGCTATTTGCAACTCCAAGTATGTCTTTCCTGATGTAATCGGCGTCTATGTGAGATTGTAGGTGGCTACCGGCCGGCAAATCTCATTTACGGATTTCTTGATGTAAGTCCAACACAATTCCACTCTCTTTAATCACACCACGTCCGAACAGTTCATAACGGCACTTTTAACGGTGTATAAAGTCTTCAGGGATAATTTATAACATTTTTCCACACAAATTATGTCGCACACGCGATGTAAACAAACGTAGAGGGCGAACGAAAGTCATGGCACGCTGTACTGTCACAGCTAATTCGCCGAGTTTGAGACTGCCAGCGCCATCTCTGCGCTTCATGGGTTAACTCGGATCGAATCCATTAATGAGTGAGCTCTGCACATAATACAGGTGTTTTTTCTCATTGTATTTTAGTTTTAGTATATATAATATAAAGTATATAGTAATAGTAATATAAAGAAGCGATGTCGCTTCACCAGTCAATTTTATTAAAATTCCAGTCGCGAGACAAGTCAACATTGCTAGGAGGCAATAAAAAGTCGCACCTATTATGCAATTTGAGACTCACCGTTATCTCAAGCGGGGGGTGGTAGGCATCGGGCGGGACAAGGCCGTCAGCTGTGATGCCTGTGATACCTGATCCGCTAGCGAGTCATTGCATTCCTGCGCCAACACCACGTCAAGTTTGCTTCCGTAAAAATTAACAACATTATTACAATCATATACAGGTTGTGGCGTAATGAGTGGATAATAGGGTACCTGCGGGTAGGGGCCATTGTGGCGGTTCAGAAAAATATTTGTTATGCTCAGTAAAAGTGCCTCGGTTTTCGAGATATTCGACATTTTCGAAATTTAAGAAATATTTCACCCTTCGTCACTATTTTTGGCGCCAAGACTGCAAATGAATTTTTTTTTCTATCTATTTTTTGGATAGTATTCTTGGATAGATGTGCTATCGAATGGAAATTATTATTTTTATAACACAAGCACAGTTATGTTTTTAAAATAAGATTTAACTAAAATTTTACTTGCTTTCGTTTGTTTTCCTGACCTTTACCCTTCTGTGGTGTAAAAAAAATGTATGGTCACTTGAATGCCAAATTTTTAAAAAATTAGCCTATTACATCGAGATTCCGAAATGGTATATTACATGGTATTTCCACAAGTTAATCCAAAAGTAATTCCTATTAAAATGGGTAGAGCTAATTATTATAAAATTACAAATAGTACTAAAATTTACTTAATTACTTAAAATCACCTAAAAACGTTAGTTTAAAATTCGGTAATGAAATAAAACGAAACAATAAATTTTAAATGCATTTCATTTATTAAATTTACTATCACAAAAGGTGTTCGAAAAGGCCACCACGTGCTCTGATGCATGCTCTGCACCTTTTGATAAAAGATCTTTTAATCCTGTTCGCAATTCTTTGCTCTGTGATTTTCTGAGCAGCTAATCGCACACGCTCCCGTAGCTGGTCCACTGTATTGATTGGGTCTTTATAAACCTTTTCTTTAAGGCATCCCCAGTAAAAAAGTCCAATGGGTTGAGGTCTGGTGAACGAGGTGGCCACAAAATTGTCCCCAAACGACCGATCCATCGTCGACGATATGTTTCATCGAGGTATTGTCGAACATTTCGGGCGTAATGAGCGGGGCAACCATCGTGCTGCAGCCACATTCTTCTTCTATCTTCTAATGAAACATCTTCTAATAAGAGTGGAAGTTCGTGCCGTAAAAAATTTAAATACGTTTCTGCAGTCAATGTTCCAGACAATTCGAATGGTCCGATGATTTTGCCATTTAGAATTCCAGTCCATAAATTAATTTTGAACTGGTACTGGGACCTGTCTTCTCTGGCCAAATGAGGGTTTGTACGCTGCCAACTGTGCAGATTGTGCATATTAAAATACCCATCTTTTTTGCACGTGGATTCGTCGCTCCACAAAATTTTATTGAAGAAATCGGCGTTCATTTTTCTCAGCATTGTTTGGCAAAATGCAACTCGTGCAGGGTAATCTCTTGGTTGCAAACATTGCACGCGCTGGTAGTGAAAAGGATGTAATTTTTCTCTTTTTAAAATTCGGTGCACTGTTCTTGCTGACATGCCAGTATTAGAGGCTATTACGCGCACAGATGTGGTCGGATCAGCAGCAATTTCATCAAGTACGTCCTCTTCATTATGTACTTGTGGCAATCAATATGCAATACCAAAAAATCCAAGTTACAAAGCAAATCAAGTCCGAGATCACAGCACAAAATCGTTCACAAAATTAAGACGTCCAAATCGCTAGGCAAAACAAAGTCCGAAATCACTGCACAAAATCGACGAGTATCAATCCAAAACAGGATAACACGTTGTTGTACGGGAGTAGTATGATAGCACACTGACTCGAAAATCATAAAAATGCGTTAAGCCCGGGTGACACGAGGCTAGTATTTTGAAGCTAGGATAGTAAGCTAGTAAGGGGTCACTAGCTTGGTTTCTAGCTTACCTACTAGCCTGGATTGTAACCAAGCTAGTGCTGTCTACACGAAACTAGGAAATTTCAAGCTAGTCAAGTCAGTAGTGAGTTGTGCTTAACCTGATAACACGTATACGTAAAAATGAACAGTGTGCGTAAGAGAAAAGCAATTCTACTAAGAAAGTTAATTCGGAAGTTGTGTCAACATGCGCTAGATGAAATATTAGCTCTGCTAGAAGAAAAGCGTACTTGGACAAGACCCTGGATCTTAAGAAGACATAGTCATGGAGCATCTGCATTACTTTTAAAAGAACTGCGATCTGAGGATTCCGGCGAATTCAAGAGTATTTTGCGAATGACACCTAATATTTTTGACAATTTACTGAATCTAGTGGGACCACAAATACAAAAATTAAATACTAATATGAGAGAAGCCATACCGGCTAAAATAAAATTGGAAATAACTCTAGATTTTCTATCATCTGGTGTCAATTACAGGAAGTTAAGTCACATGTATCGTGTTTCAAGATCTACTATATCTAGATTCATACCAGAAGTTTGCAGTGAAATTTATAAGGCATTAAAGAAAGATATACAGGTATGTAGAATTTTATTTATTTCAAATTAAAGTAGGTACTTTTACGCTTACATAAATGGCGAGATTAAATTCTAAATTACAAAATGAGAAATCATAAATGACGACAAAATGTACGTTTACGCTACATAAATGGCGAGAAATGTATCAAGCATTTTGAAATGCTTGATAGATGGGATCTTCATCTTGCTCCAACTCTTGCTGTGGTGGCGGATGGATGATGGGTTCATCACGTTGCTCAGTCTGTTGTAGTTGTGATGGTGGATTAGTGTAGAATGGACTTGCTGCAGAACTATTGTAAGAAAATGTGGTTGACATATTGGAGTCTGAAGAATTGATAGGTGACTGGTACGAAAATGTAGTATTTCCGAAGTTTAAATCATACATCCGACAGCGGGATAGTGTTGCGTTGATCTGATCCCTAGCTAAAATGGCCTGTCCGGGTGAAAGCTTTTTCAACTGACTTGCTACATATTTTGCAAATATCTCATGTTCATCCAGCTCTGGTTCCTGAAATTCTCGTGAACTGTTTAAATCCTCCTTAATCACCTTAATTTCATTTATCAATGAACTCACTTGCGAAACCTTCCGTTTCTTAAATTGCGGAATGTTACTTCCGGGGGAAATAAATTTAGAAGTTTTATCTTGAATAGACGACATTTCGCTTGCAGGTTGAGACATTTCAACTGTCTTTTCTGACAGATTTTCTGCTACGGGTGGTTCTAATGACTGACTGTTGCTTGCACTGTTGTCATCTTTATTATTGTTTGGAGAATCTTGATTGTTCTGAAAATAAAAAATTTGTTAAAAATATTGTTACAGATTCCAACTACAACTGAAGAATGGGCAGCTATAGAAAATGGTTTTAGAGTGAAATGGAACTTTCCAGCGTGTTATGGCGCCGTCGACGGGAAGCATGTTCAAATCATAGCTCCTGGCAACAGTGGAAGTTTGTTTTTTAATTACAAAAAAACATTCAGTATTGTTCTTATGGCTATTGTTGATTACGATTATAATTTCATTTATATTGACGTCGGCGCCTGTGGAATGGCATCTGATGGAAGTGTTTTTAGGAATTGCTCCATATATAATCAACTAGAAAATAACCTTATACCACAAGGCGGAGTAATTTTGGCGGATGCTGCATTCCCATTAAAATCGTATATTATGAAACCGTACCCAGGTGACAATTTAACACATGAAGAAAAAGTATACAACTACCGGCTAAGTAGAGCCAGAAGAACTGTAGAAAATGCCTTTGGCATATTGGCAAGCCGATTTCGTGTTTATCAAAGACCAATCGCAGTTGACGTAAAAACAGTAGACAAAATTGTACTAGCATCATGTGCTCTGCATAATTGGTTACGAAAAGAGCAAAAAAGCACTTATTGCATTAGTAGTGATTTCGACCAAGAAGACATTGAAGCGGGAAACATTATTCCCGGTTCATGGAGAATGGAAAATTTATGTTTACCCAGTATCAGTCGACAGGGAAGTAACCACTCTTCTCTGTCAGCTATCGAAAAAAGGGAGAAATTTAAGAGATATTTCAACAATGATGGAGCAGTACCATGGCAAGCAAGAATGATTCGTTAATTCAGACAGTTAATGCCGACGATTATTAATATTTCAATAAGTACTTTTAAGGTAAATAATTGTAAAGAGTAAATAATATTAAAATAACTTACCGAAGTTTTTCTCTTCATTGGCACCTTTTTTATGAAATTATGCATTTCCTCAAACCAAATAATTTTTGGCTTATAGACTTCTGCAGTTCCTGCTCCAGACCTCTCAGATTTTTCTATCTTTGTTAATTCTTGACAATATGTAGCTCTTAGATTTTTAATTTTATTTTTAATCTCTTTTATCGACATTTCTATTCCATCTTTATTTAGTATGTTGCGTATTTTTTCTAGTGACGAGTCTCGCATTTGCTTGTCCTTGTAAGATGGAATACTTGCATTCCACAAACATTCCTCTTCTCTGTACAATTGAACGAATTTTAAATTAATTTCGTCCGCTAATTTCGGCATTTTAACAAATTGCACGCACTCTCACCACGCTCTCCGACTGCACACTAGCTTAGGTTCGCTAGCTTCGCGGTTGACACGAAGCTAGTAACGAAGCAAGGATAGTAAAACGGGTGGTGGGGGGCGCCTACTAGCTTGAAAAATAGAACCCCAAGCTATTAAACTATCCTGGCTTGAGGCACTAGCTTGCTAGCTTCCACACTAGCTTACTAGCTTGTAAACGAAGCTAGTTCCGTCTACACGAAGCTAGTGTCACTAGCTTACTAGCTTGGCAGCACTAGCTTGGCTCACTAGCTTGATTTACTAGCCTCGTGTCACCCGGGCTTTACGCGAAACTATAGTTCTTTTTCACTCTTAGCATGAAAGAGCAAGATAGACATAGTGTCGATTGCCGCTGGGCCGGGAACCAATCTGTTCCAAGAATTACTAGTAGTTCTGCGAACAGTAGACAATTATTGCTAATAATAGTTAAAAATATTTCTATAAATTACGCCTTGATAAGTTTGGTAGGAATTAATTTTGAATCAAGTTGTGACAATGATATGTAATATACCATTTCGGAATCTCGATGAAATAGGCTAATTTTTTAAAAATTTGGCATTCAAGAGACCATACATTTTTTTTACACCACAGAAGGGTAAAGGTCAGGAAAACAAACGAAAGCAAGTAAAATTTTAGTGAAATCTTATTTTAAAAACATAACTGTGCTTGTGTTATAAAAATAATAGTTTCCATTCGATAGCACATCTATCTATCCAAGAATACTATCAAAAAAAATAGATAGAAAAAAAATTTCATTTGCAGTCTTGGCGCCAAAAATAGTGACGAAGGGTGAAATATTTCTTAAATTTCGAAAATGTCGAATATCTCGAAAACCGAGGCACTTTTACTGAGCATAACAAATATTTTTCTGAACCGCCACAATGGCCCCTACCCGCAGGTACCCTATTATCCACTCATTACGCCACACCCTGTAGATTACAGAATGACAAGAAATAGCAGAAATAATTATTTATATTTAAAGTAGCACTATTTAAATTTAAGTCACCAAGAATTATTATTTTGCCGTTTAAATTCATAAGAAACGATTCAACTTTGCAAAACCAGTTTATATATGAGTCGTCGGTAGCACTTGGTTTTATGTAAATAACGCAAACCTAGACATTGGTACCGCGATAGGTGAAAGAAGCCCACAGATCCTCGCCGTTTTGGGTCTCGAGATCACGCCTACGCCGCAGGGTAATACCTGGCTCAGCAGCCAAGAGGACTCCTCCGCAGGGGGTGGTCCTATCACGTCGTAGGAGTGACCAGCCAGCTGGGACCACCTCTGCATCTTCGATCGAGTTATCTAGGAATGTTTCCGTGGCGGCAACTAGCGAGTGATCGCTCAACAACAAGCCAGTATTCCAGGTGCGAAGTTTAGTCTTTAAACCTCTAACGTTTTTATAGAAGACACTCAGACATTTAGGTACTGTGCACGGCCTTTTTACCACCGACTTCGTGCTGAAAGTTACCGTCGGCTGGAGCACGTTTTTTGTAATTTATCCATTGCTTTACTCTGGCATTTTCAGGCCAAATATCAATTGACATACACTTATCGAAGCAGTCCTCTGGTACCCCGATTTTAAAAGACTTATAATTGTTGCGTGTTTTCAATTCTTCGACGGTGCATGCTTTTTGAGGACAAAGTTGGTTTAAGTAGTCTTTGATTTCATCTGTACCTGATAACATGTTCCACAAGTGGACAAACTTACGTCTCTCAGCGGCTTTCAGTGATGTCACCGCGGGCCCGGCGATGCAGCGCTTCGATATCAGCGACGGGCGTACCATTTTACGGCGTACCTCCACCCATTCATTATCAGGAGCGGCGGCGGTGGGTTGGATAGTTGAGTTCGCTGTTTCTAACGGCCGCTGCGATACACTACATGTCCAGCTGTCAACTACTGTACCGTCTTTGGTTAATTCTACGGGAGGCTTAGGTGCGATAATATCGGCAGACGAGGTATTTGGCGAGTAGATAATGATTTTGTTTCGATTACTACGGTTCTGTTGCCGAGCGTTCGGTTTTAAAACTGGTAGAGAGGAATCCTTCATAGCAGACACCGGCGTCAAAGACTCCACAGTTTTATGAGGCTTCGTCGTTCGCTCGTAGGTACCTTTTGGAGTCCCAGCGTTGTTCTGCATCGGCTTGGATACGGGCTGGACCTCGCTCAAAGCAGTAATTACAGCCGTCTTGTCAGCAGCGCCCAAAACCTTCCGTAGGTCCACAACAATGGCTTTTAATTCCTGAATCTGGACTGCTTGTTCTTGAATCAGTTCGGTTTGTTTTATAGATATTTCTCTAAGGGTACGTAACTCACACTCTACACTGTCTAAGCGATTCACTATAGCGAGCTGAATGTCGGGAGATAGTTGTATCAACGACATTATTTAAGTAATAGCAGAAACACCTTTGAATCAAAATGCTAACGGTAAATTGAGACGCGTCAAAATGCACCGGCCGTAATAATGCAACCGACGTGCGTACGCAACAAGCGAATGCGCCTGACGTATGTATCAGCTATGTATCAGGGTTGCAATAGCAGAATAAATGATATTGGGGATCGATTGGATAAATACGATACGAGAATTGTGCAACTTGAAACCACAAATAAAGAATCACATGATCTAAAGTTACAAATATTATTTTTAAAACAGGAGATAAGTTGGAAGGAGCAACTGGCATTAGAGAACGACATTGAAATCAATGGAATAACTGAGCACAGCGGCGAAAATGTCATGCACATAACAGGGCTATTATTGAAAAAAATAGGATTGAAGGTAGACGAGCGGGATATTGTGGAGACCCGCCGAGTGGGCCCAATACGCGTGGGACTGGTTGGCAAAGAGCGGCCGCGTCCTATTGTATTGCGATTGATTCGGCGCGCAGTGCGCGAGGAAGTATTGCGTGCCGCGCGCGCTCGCCGCGCTATAACTACGGGTGATATCGAGTTAGCGGGAACACCGCGCCGCATTTATGTAAATGAGCGTCTTACTAAGGATAATCGATTACTCTTCGCTAAGGCCCGAGAACTGTGCAAGCAGAATAGTTGGAAGTATTCTCGTCAGAGAAGCAGATGGGAAGACGGCGTTTCGTGTACGTGGCGAGGTGGACTTGCATAAAATATTCAAAAAGAGTCAAGACACCACACCATAATTTTAAGGAATATAACATAATAGCTTTCATCATTTTACATTTTTCGTTAAGTGTAATCACAACTTTAGTAACGTTTTTTATATTTAATTTATCGACATTACATGTTAAAACTATAATAAGTTTACCTGTCTCAGAGGACAAGGATGAACATAGTATTTACTTCATAATTTATATTAAGAAATACAAACATTTAATTTTATGTATTCTTACAGTTTATCGTTTTGTGGACTTATGTGCCCCAAGGAATATATTATGCTTTATTTTGTATTCTCTACTACTTGATGCAATAATCGCTTTTGTTTTGTGTGTCATTGCATTTTTTCACACTCTTACACATACAACACGTACAAACACAACACAAACACACCCTAACACACTTACACGCTTGATAAAACCTGGGTTATGTATTTTCACCTACAATAAAAATGGCTAATTTAAAAAGGTCTATGTTTAAACTAGGTCTTCTCAATGTAAGATCGCTCAACACGGGTAGGGATGAGCTTGAAGCTACCGTTCAAACATATAAACCCGACATATTGGCTTTAAATGAAACATGGATTTCGGAAGGACAAGACATTATTGCTCCTGTACTCTCCGGCCACGTATTTAAGAATAGAAGACGTAAATCTGGGAAAAGAGGAGGTGGAGTCGCTTTCTTTATAAAAGAAGGTTAACGTGCACTGATACGCACTCACCCTCACTCACAGCTTGAGTAGTTGTGGTTAGAAGTCGCACTACCCGGCGCTCGTATGGCTGTGCCAATGCACAGCATACAGACCTGAAAATGTTAAACCTGATACAGCCATGGACTCGCTTAGCGAGTCATATAATATGTGTGGTAACTATGACTACATATGTTTACTATCTGATTTAAATGTAAATATGCTTTTGGCGGATAACAGACATACTAAGCAGTTGACAATGTTTTTTGATCAATTAAATATTGAACAGGTAGTAAAAGAACCTAAAAGAGTGACAGATGAGACGGAAAGCTTAATCGACCTGATACTTACCAACGTACCTGACAGATACAAGAAAGTAACAGTAGTACACAACAGGTTGCTGAGTGATCATGCCTTAGTGCTGGCTAAATTAAATATTAAGAAACCTAACGGTACGTTCTTCGTATTGCTGAGTGATCATGCCTTAGTGCTGGCTGAATTCAATATTAAGAAACCTAACAGTACGCTCACACGAAGCCACGTTTTGCCGAATCTTGTTCTCATCGGATCTGGAAAAACCGAATGTTGTATTCACAATTTCACACAGCACATCTTGCATGGCCGTATCCGACGGCCTCGTATCGGGATCTCGTGTGAACACACCATCCGGCTTTTATTAGCAAGAGCGCGCACAGTTCCTCACGTTGATTTGGAAGCGATGGACGTGAACAGTGTTGCTATAATATACTGGTATTATCGCCGTCAGCGTCGTAGAAAAAGATTGTGGTTAAACCCAATAGTACAAAGACGATCAACAGTTGGTGCCTTTACAACTCTAATGCAACAGTTAAGAAATGATCCACGAAAATTTTTTAATTATATAAGAATGACTATACCTACATTTGATAATATTTTGAAAAAAGTGGAAAAAGATTTGAAAAAGCGTGATACAAATATGAGGAAAAGCATTAGACCAGAAGAAAAACTAGCGATATGTATAAGGTAAGATTGAAATACTGTTTTTTATTAATAATTAAATTATTTATTAAAAATTTGATTAAGAAATCATAGAAAATCGCTTGGTAGGTACACAGTTTCCCAACTACATATTATGAAAGTCTGGGAAATCAGAAGCATTCGATTGAATACTTTGAGACTCTGGTGATGCTTGGTACTGCGATGCAGTGTGTACTTGATACTGTGCAGGAGACCATTTATTTCGGTTCTTTATATTTTGTAATAAATTCAAGACGCCTGATTGAAATTCTAATGTTTGATTATCGTTTAGCGTTGCCAATGATGGAAGAAGACTTTTGAAGAAAAACAAATTACGGTCTTCTTTCATTTCTTCTTTCTTCTTGCATTCCATTTGATAATCTATAAACTCTTTCATTTTCTTATCAAACACGTTTAAATTCTGCCTCGATGGTCTGCTTTTTTTTCTTTTCGAACCCCCTACTTTCATTATTAGTTTCTTGTTGACTTTCATTTGTAGCATCTTGATTATTTGCGGCATCTTCTTCACCAAATAAATTGTCCTGAGCCATTGCACTGTCATGGGTAACATCTGATGTAACTGTTATAGCGGTTGTACTATCGTCTGCTGGGTTTGGTGTAGCAATAGTTGCACTATCATGGGTGTCAGCTGGCGTCACAATTTTTTTTAAGAACATCAATTGATGATGATAGACGTAGGCTCACAGACATGTCGCAGACGATCCTGATTTTTTTGATTTCTTTTTCTCAATAATACTCCCCATCCAGCTGTCTCTAATATTAGTCCACTTCTTTACGATCGATTTAGCTAAAAAATATATTTAAATTTACTTACAGATATATGGCTTCTGGGTGTTCATACAAGGATTTACATTACGCCTACCGAGTCGGAGTGTCTACGATCAGTAACATTATTAAGGAAGTAACGAATGCTATTTGGAACAATTTGCATGGGGAGTTTATGACATTACCCAACACAATATCTGACTAGGAATATATCGCCAATGTATTTAATACTAGAGCGAACTTTCCCCATTGCATTGGTGCAGTGGACGGTAAGCATATTAGAATAAAAAAGCCAAACAACAGTGGTTCCATGTTTATGAATTACAAAGATTTCTTTTCCATCGTGTTATTAGCAGTGGTTGATTCATATTATAAATTTACATACATCAGTGTGGGCTCGTATGGAAAAGAATGCGATTCGACAATATTCAAGGAGTGTACTTTTTGGAAAAAACTAATAGATGGTGATTTCCAATTGCCGGCAGCATGTCCACTGACAAACGATTCCGATTTATCCATTCCGTTTGTAGTAATAGGTGATGAAGGTTTTGGCTTGCATCAACATTTGATGAGACCTTACGGCGGAAACCATTTGCATAGAAACAAAAGAATATATAACTACAGATTAACCAGAGCTAGACGCTATGTTGAGTGCGCCTTTGGAATATTAGCTAATAAGTGGCGAATATTTCATCGTCCACTGGATGTTGATACCAGCACAGCAATGTCGATTGTAAAGGCTTGCACTGTACTTCATAATTTTATAATAGATATGGAAGGTGTACAGTCGAACATAGAAACAACAAGCATTGTATCATCAGTGGTTAACGTGTTCAGAGATGCACCCATTGAACAAAATAGTACCTACACGAGGTGGACGATGTGCTAATGTTATACGAACTGAATTCACAAATTATTTTATTTCTACAGCAGGAGCTGTGCCTTGGCAAGACGAATCAACCTAACGTTAATTTTGTAACACACTGGTAATGTACAAATACTTAATCTGTTTACTTTAAAAAATTACAACTTACTTACCATAATCCTGCCTGTTTTTCTCCTCCATTTCTTCAAAATCTTCATTAAAAATTAAACATATTTCTCGCCAGCCAGCAGTTTTCAAGTTTTTATCTTTGTATATTTCGAGAGTTTTGTCCCATATAACTGGCCGATTTTGGACAAGAGAAATTAAATGTTCAACGTCTATATTTTTCGTCGTCATAGCGAGAGAATAGCGAGCGGTCAGTCGAAGCGGGCGAAAATGACTGGCGACTGGCGAGCGCACGTGCGGTGTGTCCCTCCCGCCCACCCCTCCTCCCCCGCTTGTGCGACACGACGCGGTTTCAAGATCCGGCAAAAAACCGAATCTACCCCTGCGTGTATGGTATGAACGCATGTATTGAATGCGCTATACCACTGGATCGGATCTGACATTTTGCAGTACGACCGAATCGGTTTGTAGTCGCAAAATCGGATGTCAACTTCAGCAAGATTCGGTTTTTTTGCCGTGTCTTGAAACCGAATGAATGTGTGAACTCATTCATTGAAATACTGATACAACTGAACCGAATCCTGCAAAAAACCGATTCGGTAGAGAAACACTCGACGCCGTGTGAACGTACTGTAAGCCGTTAGTTCAATTTATAGAATCGCGCTTGATCAGAAGTATTGATATTGATTCTTTTAACAGTGACTTATGAGTAGTATCAATACCATGGCAGATTGTCTGAGAGATGTCAGATGTAAAGTCTATGGTAGAAAAATTTTACGAGCTTCTGATAAATCTTTTTGATAAGCATGCTCCTCTCAAAAGATTAATAATAAATGATACCCCAAAACCTTGGATAACCAACATGATTAGGTTTATGATGACTCTGAGAGACAAAGCACTTGCAAAGGCTCAGAAAAAGAAAACTGTGTCATCCAAGGCATACTATAAAAGTTTAAAAAATTTAGTCATAGTGTCAATAGACAGAGAAAAAAATGCCTTTTTTACCCATTACGTTAATAAAAACTTCCGTCAACCGAAAAAAATGTGGTACTACCTAAAAAGAATTAAAACTTTACCCAAAAATAAAAATATAATTCCTCACAACTTGAATGATCCAAACATGATTAATAGTCATTTCTTAACAATACCAGGTGACGGAAGTATACACAATGAAACGTTAAACTTTTTCAAAACAAGTACCCGTAAGTACTGAGATCGTATCCAAAATTATTGTTAGTATTCATACTAGTGCAGCGGGCCATGATAAAATTAACGCCGACATGATTAAGCTTACCCCGTCGGAAACTCTACCTGTAATAACAACTATAATCAACCATTCCATAACATCTAATATCTTCCCGGACCAGTGGAAACGAGCCCTTGTGAAACCTTTACCTAAATCTCAGTCGGTAGAACAACTTAAAGATTTACGTCCCATTAGCATTCTGCCTGTATTATCTAAAGTTCTAGAGAGAGTGGTACTAAATCAACTAGAACAGTATATTTGTGCTGAAAATATAATACCGCCATTTCAATCTGGCTTTCGAAAAGGACATGGCACAGAATCTGCTCTTTTAAATGTAACTGATGATTTGGTGACTGCATCAGACGCAGGGCTAACCAGTGCTTTGATCTTATTAGACATTTCCCGCGCTTTCGACTGCCTACACCCTGAAATGCTGCTTGCAAAGCTGTCATATTATAGTTTCTCCAAAGGAGCATGCTTATGGTTTTCTACATACCTAGAAAACAGGGAACAGTACGTTGAAACGGAAACTTTAAACGGAAATAAGCTAATGTCTAATGTAGAAAAGTTAAGTAGAGGCGTACCACAAGGTTCGATATTAAGCCCTATCCTACTTTCAATTTTTACAGCTGACTTACCAAATCAAATCAAATATTGCAAATATCATCTGTATGCAGACGATACCCAGATTTATTTTTCTTTTAAGGCTCATGAAACTCAAAAAGCTTTTAGTTTTATAAAGAATGATTTAAATAAAATATTCATATGGGCCTCAAACAGGAAAGAACACAAACAGGAAACAAAAAGTAAAGTGATGCACACAAATAAGACTCGATTATAAGTTTACAAGCAACATAAAGCCACTTAAAACCTGATTTACCATTGTCCATTTGATTCTGATTCATTTGATTCCAAATATATTTTACTGGCATCTTTGCGGCAGTAATGCGAAGGCAGCTTAGGCAAGGTTTCAATGGATTCGACCAAAAATTCTCGTTTCTTCTCTTTTTTCTTTTCTTTTTGTGCAGTTGTTGGTTCTGCAATCATTCCGCTATTTCATTCCATTCTCCTACCATTCTCATATACAAAGTGTTAAGATACATTTGCTTACATATTCTTAATTTTACATCCCCTCATCTTCATCTTATCCTTTAAGTAATACTGAAGCGACGCCGCTAATCTGCTGTTTTCGCTGTTGGCCTCAATGTGTTGTGTTTTTCAGTACAGTTGATGTTTTTTTATTCTAGTTTAGACCCCAAACAAATCAAACAAGCGCTGTCTACATTCCTGTGTAAACCTGTGTTACAATGAAGTTCTTTGAACATGCGGCAAATGTAGAATTGCACGTCTCTTTCATTTGTCTTGCAGATCATGGTGTATCATGTGTATTACGAATTTTCATTTCCTTCCCACCCTATGTAGTTTTTTCCGTACTCTCTTAACTTTTTGTTCTTGTGAAGTGTTTAGGATGGAACTGTGACGGAAATCAAAACCATTTAGCTTTCTTTCCACACAATATAATGTTTCCAATAAACACTAACAGATACGTATGCTTAGTAGCGATAGTTCATACGGTATAGAGAAGATTGAAGAAGAATAGAACGTGAATTTAAGCAGGATAGCACAGGAGTTATAATAAGACAAACGATAATTCGCGCGTCTGCGGAAAACGACTGAGCGGGAGGATAAGTGACGTGCACTTCGCGGTAAATCGTGGTTATCACCGTAGGCGGTCAGCTGACGTAAATGCGCCGCGTTAAAAATATATATAACTAAGCTCCGCTACATCACCCCTTTCCTGAGACGCCCTACGGGCGATAATAGTCAGGAATTTTTACATTACGCCCTGATTTGGTCGTTTTGACCATGTTATCTTCGGTTTCTCGTGCGCTATGGTTAGTCAACGTTTGTGTTGTCGTACGTTTGAATGTGGGTGATGGATGAGTCGCGATGGTGGTACTTGTGTCAATAAGTATGTAGGCGGGCTTCAACCTTTCTATAGATACTGTGACTTTCTTACCGTTAACCACTATATTAAATACCTTATCCCCTCTTTGCAGAACCTCATATGGCCCCGTATAAGCTGGTTTTAGTTAGCCAGCTACAGTGTCGTCGCGAAGGAAGACGTGCGATGATGTAGCTAGGTCTTTAAAAACAAATGGAGAGTTATATCTACCATGACGTGATACAAGCGTTGGTTTCAAATCTTTAACAAACTTACGTATTCGAGCTACATAGTCCGTAACATCAACTGATTCATCATCAGGTGGAAGAAAGAAATCGCCTGGCAGGCGTAAAGGTTCGCCGTATAAAAGTTCTGCGGATGATGATCCAACAACTATCGGCGTGGCAGGCTATGACGGCTTTGAGTGGTAACGTCCAACTGCGAGCTGGAATTTAGAGTTATATCGTTTACATACTCGTACTTTTTTAGACTCTCAAAGTATATGTTTTCATATAACTCTCTTGCTGTGAATCGATATCCGTGCATAATGTCTTTATCCTATCTTGAGTAGACTCAAAGTCGGTGATTTCTGTCCATGCGTAGCTGCAAGTGTAACAACCTCTAATACTTTTCTGCAATGATTCAGTTGAAAATACGAGTATTAATACATTAAGCTTAGTTACCTACACTTAATTAATAACTTTGCTTTTGTTTTAGATATTTCGCAACAGGATGTACATTCATGGAGATTTATTACAACTACAGACTTGGCTATACAACAATTTGCACAATAATTCGAGAAGTATGTGACGTGATATGTCAATACCAAGATCAGTTCATAGCTATTCCATCTACAAGAGATGATTGGGAAAAAGTTGCAAGAGGATTTGAAAAACGTGCCAACTTTCCCCATTGCATTGGTGCGATTGATAGGAAACACATGAGAGTAATTCAACCTATGCATACTGGATCTTTGTACTTTAACTATAAACATTAATTTTCAATTGTGTTACTTGCTCTGTGTGATGCGAAAAGCAGTGATTCAGCTGTTTTCAAAGATGACTGCTTTATTCTCTAATCTTATTAACAATTCCCTCAATATTCCTAACGCAAAACCGCTGAAAGTAAACGGCGGTAATATTCCATACGTGATACTTGGAGATGAAGCATTTGCCTTATGGTGCTGATAGACTAGAGCATTCACTTGTAACAGAACATCGAGCATTCGCCGTTTTTATATTTGTCGAACTGAACAACGAGCCGAGCCAAGCATAGAGTTCAAATTAATTCAATTAATTACCCTTCTAATAAGAATCGATTAGTAAATTTAATAAAAAAATATAAAGTTACTATAAATTTAAGCAACAATATGAAAATAAAATCAATATGACGTAAAGTTTCTTACAGCTATTTAGGAACAATAATATAGTTATGGCCCGTTTTTTAGGACCTAGCCGGTTTTATCCGTCCGTAAAACAGCTTTCGAGAGCAATCTCTCCGACTTAAGGCGATGTATGACAGTGTTATAAGAAAAAGAAACCTCCGTTCACTTCACGCATATTTTAATTTATTTAAACTAAATACAAAATTAATGAACGTTGGCTCCTTGAGTTATGTTATCTTAAAGCTAGATACAATACATCGATCTCCAGAGTAAGTATACAATTTAGTTAAAAATAACTTAGGTTCTAATTTAGACGTCGATACCCCAATTTCTAGAAACAAAGTCGGTAGGTAATACTTAAGGTTTTCCGGTAAGATGGCACAAGTAGAGGTAGTCCCCGGGATAATGTTGGAGAACGTACCCTAATGTAGAAGCAGGAGACGAAGAAGAAGATGTCCTGCGGGTTCTTGTCAGTCCTGGTACTTATCCTAGGGCAGATTTGCAGCTTGTTCCACACCTTCTCCTTTGTTGTGGGGAACGGGTCCAACTATTAGAGCCGAAGCCCACTTGAAGTAAATTGCATGATTGAACTCATATTAGTGCGCAAAAAACGCATTAGGCATACTGGAGCACAAATGTTGTAGTTGGAGACTGCTTCAAGCTGAAAATTTAGCGGAAGCCAAAAACTTGGAGCCTCTCGCGGCTATCGTAAGTGTACGATCCACGTAGGTTAGTATTATACCCTCCTCTCGCAATAATATTGCCAGTCTAAGAATTACTTTTTGCCAATTTATCTTTTATTGGCGCCACAATACATGAAGGCGTTTCCAAGCGAAGGCCAAATTATATTAAGATTTTATGGTGTTACAACAGACGTCTATCATCTATCTATCTTAATTGAATAGTCCCAAAATCGAAGAGCCACAGAAACTCAGTACTGATTTTCAATTTGGTTGGCTACGCGATACTAGATCGTAATGATGGCTTATTTTTTGTGTTAATAGAGTTCTGTCAAAGATGTGTCAGTTTCTGATAGTCAAAAGCACGCAATGATTTTGACCAACCAAGCGAGCGAAGCCGCTGGCGGGTCAGCTATTACAATATAAAAGAAGATGTCCTGACTGACTGACAACGAACAGCCTAAACCACTGATCGTAGAGACTTTGAAGGGTGTATGCATCCTTGATGCGTAGAGGTGTACTAACGCGGCGTCTTGCGTGAGCGATCGTGACGCGAACGCGAAGCGGTGCAGCGCGGCGCGAATACAATAAACAGTCGATACCTTTGTAAGTGGCTTACGTAACCAATCGTACATAGAGTGAGGTGCGGCGCGGCGCGAAACGAAGCGAATGCGATCAGTTGCTTTGATATTTTTGCGTGAACTGCGTTGCGGTGCCACGGTTTTATAATTATGGCTTGCACAATACTCGTATAAGCAAACGTAGACAATGAGCCCGTAATTCTTTATACAAATTGTAAAACTCCCAATAAATATGGCTTTCTAAGTACACAATATTACATTCACTTCTCTGTCGTACATACTTCTTGAGCATTTGATATTTATAAAATGAAATTTCCAATAATGTACTCTTGCGTTCATTCATGACAAATATACAGTTCCCACTGAACGACGCCAGTGGTTCGGGCAATTCGCGCGTACGTAGGACAAAGCCGCCGCGTCTCACCGCATCTCATTGATTTCGCTTGTCACCGCATCGAATCGCCTTCGCTTTGAATCGCCTACATAGGACGTCGTCTAAGAATGGGTTTTTCAAAATTCTACCCCTAAGGGGTCAAAAGGGGTGAAAACGTTTGTATGAAACTCCTTTGTTTTTGAACTTATAGTTGTGAAAATTTATATTTGGATAGGTCATTCAAAATAAAAAAATGTGAGACTATTTTTTTTTGGATAGTGGTGGTTTCAGAGGGTGAAATGGAAGGGTGAAAGTTTGTATGGATAGTTTTTTGTTTTCGAACATACAGTGGTGAAAATTAGCATTTGAACAGTTTAAAGTGATGATTTCAATATTTATTGACAGGGATGACTTAAGGGGGTGAAACGAGGGATAGTTTTTTTATTTTTCAAAAGTTCTTTGTTTTTGGAGCTACAGTGATGAAAATTGCTAACTGGATAGGTAGTTTAAAATAAATAGTGATGCTTTCAATATTTTTGTCAGGGATAACTTGGGATAGGATTAGAAACGAGGGATATAAAAACTACTACATATTATAAACAGTAGAGGTAAAATTTCTGTACAATTAAAAATACGCTAAAAACCGAGTCAGGGGATGTAAGGAGTGAGAAATAAGTTCAAATTGTTTGTTTCTCTGTCTGTTTGTACGGGCTAATCTCCGAAACGACTATACGAAATTTCGTATAGTTGTATCATATATTCCTGATTAACATATAGGATACTTTTGATCCCGGTAAATTAAAAAGTTCCCGTGGGATAATTAAAAATCTGTAATTACCGTATCCCGCGAGGCCACGCGAGCGAAGCCGCTGGCGGGTCAGCTAGTCCAATATATATTATTATAATTTGTGTTACTTAACAATACCATATAAAATTCTTATTTTTTTGTGTTAACTATAACCATAGTAAAGTTACTAACAACACCGTTACAACAATTTAACAAGAAGTAAAGTAATCTAAATCAGTATCAAAGTATAGTTATATAATTTGTGTTAATGTCTTTGGGGACAACCCAATAGAACTCCACTCTTGTTATCTGATTAATTTAGGGAGGTGTCCTGTCAGCGGAACATTCTACAGTTGTAAATGGGTTATCTTGGTCCATTGGTTTGTTCCTTTAGGTATTTGTTTTACCATAGATACAAGGAATTTCTTCTTATTCTCATTAGATGATTCTTGGTACTCTTCCAATACCTCTGGATGTGTTGATAGATATCCAGATAATTCCAACAAGTCTAAAACGAGAAGTCTTTTCAAAGAAGTCCAAGGTATCCCGAGAGCAACTAACTGCTGGATAGGTGGTGTTTGAGCATTCAACGTAATAGAACAAAGTAAATATACCTATACAACTTAATAGGTGATCCTACTGCCCAGTTCTTACTTTAAATATCTATTTCAGACATTCAATGGATAATCAGCTCTCTGAGCCATTGGCGGAACCTTCAGGGGAATTTGAAAACTTTCTTCGCATGTCGCTAAGCGATTTCAATTATTTAGTTGAAAAAATATCCCCATTAGTTGCAAAACAAGACACTACTTGGAGGGATTCTATACCAGTTAAAATCCGTCTTGCTATAACTGGGAGATTTTTGGCTACTGGGGATAGTTATAGAAGCTTGCATTATACGTTTAAAGTTTCAAGCCAAATTATATCTCAAATAATTTCTGAAGTATGCCAAGCACTGATCAAAATATTGAAGAGTATGGTTAAGGTAAGTAAAACATAGATTAGATTTATCATTCGTTTATTTTAAATTACTCAAACTCTTTGTTTACATTAGCATCCGAAAATGCTCTATATAAAATATCCTGCGATTGAGCATTTTGTGTAGACATATTTCGATTGTCTGGAGGTGAAGGGACAACCGAATAAACATGTTGAGACATGTTTTGCTAATTCTGTATCCGTTGGGGAGATTCATATGAAGGTGAAGTGTACATGCTCGCCGACGAGCAGGGCCGATGTATGGCATTTTCTGGGATAAACGAATAATTACTAGTATTGCTTTGGACAGATGATGGATTGGTAACCATCAGCTGTTCAGAATACAATTTGTGTGAAGTAGAAGGGCGATTAGTGCTTATAATAATTTGTGATGGTGAGCTAACATAACGATGCCTAGTCAATGAGCGCTTTTTCTTTATTATTAAACCATCTATTTCATGTCTAAGTTCTAGTCTGTCGATGTCGCTAAATTCTCTCAGCGCTTTGGCCAGAAGCCTACCATAGAGATCACAATCGTCCTCTTCAACTTTCCCACCCCTATTCCTTTTGACTGTTAATACGTCATTAAGGGTAGATAGCGTTGATTTTATTTGTGCATTGGTTTCTGCGAGTTCAGACAGTTTTGTACAGCGCCGTTTTTGAACTGGGACACCGTAGTACTTGATTCTTGCCCCTGTGTTGACTGCTGCATGTCCGGGATTTCATCAGCACCTTCTTCTATCTAGAAAACAATAAAACATAGCATTAAAATACTTATTCTATTTTTTTTGTTTTAGTTACCAAGTACTACACAAGAATGGCTTGACAAGGCAAACAAATTCAGATTCCCTCACTGCTTAGGTGCTCTAGACGGAAAGCACATAAATATACTACCACCTGCTCACAGTGCATCTGACTATTTTAATTACAAAGGTGGTTTCAGCATTGTTCTCCTAGCTTTAGTAGACGACGATTACTGTTTCATGTTTGCTGAAGTAGGCGCCAAAGGACGGATCAGTGATGGCGGGGTATTAAATAGCAGTGTGCTATTGGAAAAAATGACAACGAAAGAAATAATAACGATAAATAAATAAATAAGTACCTACCTTATTTTTATCTTTGTGATATTTATGTTTAGGATTCCATATTACTGGTTGGTTCTGTTATAGTTCTATGAACTTGAATGTCTCTTCATTTGACCACCCACTAGTCATTGTTTCGCACTCGCACTCACTTTTATTTAAAAACTTAAAAACGACGTGACGTACGCACGGCTCGCTGTCCTCTGGTGAATGAATGATCGGCGATCGTGTGGGCACGCGCTCGCAATCACAAGCGATTCCCTTTGATGTGTCCCCGAAAAACCGAAAAGTTACCGTTCGCCACGATCACGACGACGATCAACGACGATGATGGGCGACTACAGGCGAGTAGCCCCTCTACACGATCGTGCTCGCGTGTAATCGCCCATCATGGCCGATCGTGAAGAGGAGCCATTATAGGTTACGGCGTACTTGCACGTAGTCGTTTAAGAGCCCGCGCACACAGAGAGCGGTCAGAGTTCTGCGTTCTAGTGACCGTTGACCGCCCAAGAGTTCCAACGCACACAAGCGGCGTGCAAATTCTCGCGTTCTAGTTTCGTTTGGGTCTTTGCACATGCAACATGTCACTAGAAAGTTCGTCATCCGATGAAGAATTATTGCTCTCGTGGAGCTCAGCAGCTTCTAAGAAGAAAAGGAAGTTTTTGGTGCACCCAATTAAAACAACGCGAGAAGAACAAGGCGAATTCAGTAATATTTTTCAGGATTTACTTAAAGATGAACAACGATTCTATATTTATTTTCGAATGTCGATTAATAGTTTTAATGAATTGTTTTAACATCATAAAACCTGATATCGACAAACAAAATACTAACTGGAGGAAATGTATTTCATCAAAAGAAAGGCTGGCTATATTTTTAAGGTATGTATTTATTTATTAAGGATAAGAAAATACATAGTAAGAGTATTGAGAAATAATAAGAAAATATAGGAAAGGTTCATTTGTTAATTGAATTATCTTACGAATACGACATGTGTTCGTAATATTCTGTTAGGTTTCCAGTCAACTGCGGCTGCGGTGTACTAGCTGTTTGAAATGTTGGAGTTGATTGTGATGGAAGGACGTAAAACACTCTATTTTCTTGGTTAGATGCATTAGCAGGTTCCGGAATCTGTTGAGAAACAGGGCTAGGTACGGCCCACGAACTCGAACTGTGATCATAGGGACTGGGAACCGACTCCGAATTTGGTGTAGAACTGCAAGACCTTTGATTGACTGATTGCTGTGCAACTCGAGAAGCACTTGCATCACACCCTTAGGTGGGAAAGTCTTAGTGTACGGCCTGAGTGCACGCTCTATTCGAGCGTCGGGCGGGGCGGGGAAGAGCGGTCGAAAGCGCGTTCTTTAAGTGACCTCAGTGCACGCTCAGCGTTTGTGGTGGCGGTCGTTTGTGTCGATCATGGCGTCTGCGTCGTACGATATTATTGATATGTATTTAGAAGAAAATTTGTGGCTAAAATTTAATTATGAGTCAAGACAAGGTCTTAGTAACGTTGTGAAGCAAAGAAAAAAATTTGGAGAGTTTTCTACGTTATTTGAAACATTAAGGGTGAATGAAGATAAATTTCATGAGTATACAAGGATGACAGTGGCAACTTTTGATTACATATTACAGAGAATTTAATCAAGTTTAAAATTGAGTAGTACTAATTTTCACACATCAGATTCGATTACTCCCACAGAAAAACTTGTAGTGACAATAAGGTAATTAAAATAAAAGTTAATATATATTAAAATTTAAGAAGTATATTGTATTCATAAGAGTCATTAAAAGAAACTATAATCATAATATTACACATTAGCAGTATTCTGAGTTAATTCTACTGTCAACTCTGTTACGTCTGGTTGAGTATAATAACCACGATTAGATCCACTTGTACCAGAGTCAGAATAATATGCTTGATTTTGATAATAAGCACGTTCATTTTCTGTAAAAGCTTCTATAAGCCAATCGTTAATTTTTCCACGAAAACGTAATTTTTGCAAGTCTGACAATTTTTTCATATTAGGTAGTATGCTTTTAAGAAATAGAAAGTCTTCATCATTTTTTAATTTTTCTTCTTCTTGGTTGTCTTTTAAACGAGTTTCCATTAATAATAGTTTATTTTTTTCTATTTCCAACATATCGTCTCTGATATTTGTACATTTTCTGAATGATGACGATGTCTGAGATGCCGAAGAGCCCTTTGGTGACGGTAGAGGTTGAGATAGTACAGATGATGCAGGCGCCA
The DNA here is from genome assembly GCA_917880725.1 of Selenia dentaria. NCBI lineage: Eukaryota > Metazoa > Arthropoda > Insecta > Lepidoptera > Geometridae > Selenia > Selenia dentaria. The sequence goes on along the minus strand of OU862885.1, from coordinate 29,411,545 downwards.
TATTTTCAGTTTCAAGTTTCTCTATTTCGTAATTACTTAAATTGCCGCTAGACGACGCAGGTATTAACTCATCTTTTGCGAATGACATTAAATTGAAATATTGCCATGTCGATTCCCAGGGGTTTGCCGTTTTAATCCCACAGTTTCATCCCACGAGCACAATGTACTAACAATTTTTCCGCATTCAACCCACGTACTTTTTGGATTCCGTTATCAACCCACAAGATTATATGTATATATTAGGTAACTAACCTATATAAGAATATATCTATGTCATTGTAATATAAATCTATGTAATTATTTTATCGGAGTTAATTGAAATTACGTACCGACAGTAAAAAAGTAAATATTTTTTAATCAAATGTTTTATTCATCAACACTATAAATTTTCATACATATTATTATATAAAAATATAGGTACCATCTTTTAACATACTATACAATCGCAAACAAAATAATATAAACATGCAAAGTAGCACACACGATATTACGTATACAATTATTAAAACAAAAATAAACATTATAATTAAATTTTTAAATTTTCATGGTGACTAGAAAGAACTAGGTTTAGAAACGGGATAAATATCCCGTTCATAAACCTAGTTCTAGTATATATATATATACTAAAAATAAATAACAATAAACAGACTTCTATTTAAAAAAAAATTAGTTGACTGTCAATTAAAATAACAGGTAATTTATGTTAATTTATTGAATTGCTCATGACAAAAAGCTTATTTTTCAAGACAATGTCCGAGAGAGATTTTTTCCCCAAGCTAGATTAGAAAAAAAAAGTAAAACTAAATGCCTTAAACTACATCACAGATAATCAGGAATTATTTACATTAATTACCGACCAAGTTACCAAAAAATTATATAAGTTAATTTTAAATAAAATTTAGCTAATTTTTCAAGGCAATGTCCGAGAGAGATTTTTGCCCAAGCTAGATCTTCGAGTGCCGATTCGATTCTTTTTTCATTATTTTTTAATTCTGATCAGATTTACGAGATCTAGATGATTCAGAAAAACGAGCGTTTTGTAACTCGGCATCTCTTTGAAGAATTGTCAGAAACTGAAGTATGTCGAGTTTTCTTGCAACAAAGCGATTGAGAGTTGCATGCCTTGTCCGGTGCGCAGACCACAATGGAGGAGGATATTTTCCACCATGCATGTAGGTGTTAACAAAATAGTCATTGAATTTGACTACGTTTTCAATAGTAGGACTGTCTTACATGATGTATATGAATCCTTCGTCAATCAACTCTTCTGGTATGAGTGGTAAAGCCATGGGTAGAGCGAAGTGTTTCTTGGAAAACTGTTGTTTGGTAAGGTTAAGTTCTTTTCCTTTCTTATACAGTGCTTGACAAAAATGGAAATAACAAGCTCTTGTCTTCGTTTGTGGTGATGCAATCTTCATAGCTTTCATAGCCGCGGGTTCAAAATCTGTGACGTATTCTATTGGATTCCACGTTGGGATTTGTGATTTTATCAGCTGAAATATTGTCACATACGTAGATTTTTTTTATTCATCAGTAGTCAACACACTAGTGGTGTTACTTTTGTTGTATTGTCTGTACTTCCCATATCACCATGCAGAACGTATAATTGCATGAATGGCTTGATACAGCATTTAAAAGTTCCATCACCGAAATATAAAGAAACTTGGTTCATTCTCATTTTTGCGTCTTCGCTTGCAAATTCAATAATCCGATTGTTCTCATCGTGAAAATCGAATAGTATGAACTTTTTATAAGCTTTTGGAATTGCGACTTCTGACGGGTTTTTAAAGACAGTTTTTGCAATTTTTTGGTTTTATTGCGGGCATCGTAAAGTGCTGTCTTCACACTCGAGAAATTTGGGATAATTTCTACCAAATCTAGTCCTTTCTCTTAGATTTTCAGAACTTCTTCTTCAATTTGTTGCACAGGGCGCCCATCTGGTAGTAGCACTTTATCTTTTATAGCTTTCATAGTCTTTTTTATTGAAAGCTTTGCAATATTAGGTTTGCAGTCGTTGTGGTGAATGGTTCGATTCACGATTAAATTTTTAAGTGTTTTTTATAGTCCCGTAACGTTTTGGGGATTTCACACAGCGCCACAATATAGAATTTTCTTTTTTGGTGGTATTCTCTTCTACCAGACACCAACATTTGTTTGTTTCTTTTTGATTTAACCAAATAAAAGTCTATTTCACGGTCACTTTACTTGAGTCTTGTTCTTGCATTTTCGTTAGAGTATCAGTAAACTATGAAGGGTAGTAGTAGTGCACAGAGGAGTGAAATAAAACGTTTTTTAAAGAATAACTTGCCTTTTATTTTACAACATAACCTGACCAAGACCTTTTTTTTTCCAGACCATAGAATACATAGGTAACCACAAGATAATTGAATCTCTATCCACAGACTGCACACTTTGAACAGGGATGTACCTTCTCCTATTATTAAAATTGTTTACAAATTAAATAATACTTTCTAATTCAAATTTAAAGTTAAACAGTGTTTTAATAGTATCTTACATTGTATTAAACTTATTTATCAGCCAATTTTTGACAATGAAAATTAAATTTGTAATTTAACAATATTTTGACAATGAAAATTAAATTTATTATTTAACAATATTTGACAATGAAAATATTTTTTTTTTATTTAACAATATTTTGACAATGAAAATTAAATTTATTATTTAACAATGTTTTGACAATGAAAATTAAATTTATTATTTAACAATGGCTTTGTAAGTATGTCTGCAGTTTGTTTAGCAGTAGGACAATATTTAATATTAATTTTACCCTTTTTATAATTTTCCTTCTTTTTTTTGTTTTTTTTTGAAATAGTACTCGTACCTTACATCAATGTGTTTGGATCTCTTATTGAATGTACCGGTTTTTATAAGTTGAATAGAGCTTTGGTTGTCGACATTCAATATCATTTCAACTTCAGAACCAATCAACTCTTTTAAAAATGACTTTAAATATAAGCATTCTTTACAGCAATCAGCCGCTGCAATATTCTCAGCCTCGGTTGATGATAATGCTACAATTGGTTGTCGTTTTGAACACCAAGACACCGGTCCATCTGCTAGCGTTATCACATATCCGGTGGTACTGCCACAGATTAATAAAACGTAACAGATGCATCACTCCCATACAAAAGCGAAAATACCTACTCTATAATAGCCTACAAAATCTTAATAATAATACCTGCTGCTCAAGACGAGAAGAAATGTACCATAATTACGCGCACGTAGAGTCGAGACTGTGTTGGCCACCGTGCGAGTCACGTGCCAACGCGTCATCGTAAGAATGCGCTAGGGTTGTACCTATGATGATTATTGTAATAAAACAAATGTTGCGAATCAACTATATTTTTTATTTGTCCATCAAATATGTTTTAGTTTTATATAATGGTTTATAATTTTTTTCCCTTCTCGGAATTCTCTGTTATTACATTTTATAGTAGAAAATATTCTAAATCGCGTAAATAATTTTAACAAATAATCATTAGGAAAACAGGAGCAAAGCGACGGAAAATCAACGGTTTTTAAAAGTTGTAATATGGTGCTACCAGGCCGATTCATTATGACGTTGTCAAAATTATTTAAAAATACTTTTTCTAACTCTTCAATATAATTATTAAACGTTTCAGGTGGGACTTTTAGCCCGCCATAAAAAGATGAATCTTTGTTATAGGCTTTAAAATGAGTATACAGTGTAGTTTCGTCAACATTAGGTTTCTCCTGTAACAAAGCATTGAAGCTAGTGCAGTTATGTTTTTTACTACACTTATATAGTAAATACCCTGATACATAGGTCAACGCATTTTTCGCAGGCAAATCAAATCGGTAATCGGTTTCGCCGTTTAAGGCAATCGATGAAGGTGTTCTTTCCTTGTGCGCTGGGCCCAATTTGGGTCGTTCAAAAAATGAGGTGGTATCAGACCTCTGCAGCAAGTCACAAATATCTTCTTGGCAGTTACTAGTACGTGAATTTTGCAACATATTACTGAGGAATAATTTAGAAAACGCTCTTGTGAACTGGATAGGGGTGGGGTCTCTGCAGTTGCCTCCCTGTTGTCTGACAGCTCCGAAGAAGTTTTCCAGGCAGTCTTGGTTTAAACGTCGTGTAAATATAAATTTTATTCCCTTTTCCTGTAAATCGGTACTGCGTCTTGTCTCAGTGCAATTAGCATAGTCTGCATCACAGTATGCGTTTAGCTTAGAAATATCTCCTCCTTTCTTGAACATTATTTCTTTCTGTCTTGTTCCTTGTGTTGTATGTGTATGATGTATTACACATGTTGTAATAACTAACAGTGCTCTTTAGGCTAGCAATTGCGGCATCTGTCGAGAGACCGGGACGGAAACCAAATTGCGCATCGTCAATCTTAATATTCTTAATCAGTTCAGGTTGAATCAAGTGCTCTAGTATCTTACCAATTATAGTACCGAAGGATATAGGATGATAGTCAGATGTCTCACTTAGATCTCCAGTTTTGTTTTTTTACGATAGGAACTACCACCGTTCTCATTAAAGCCTCAGGTAAATAACCATATTAATACAAAGGTTGAAAAAACAACACAGGTGAGTATGAATCTTATCACTGGCCCAGAGTATGTGCTCAATACAGAGCCCATCATATCCAGGTGATTTCCATTCCATTTCATATTTATAATGACCTTGGAAATATCCCCCCGCGTAAATTCAATAACTTCATTATTCTGATATGACTCCGTATCGAGCACACACTCAGCGGCAAGAGGACTCACCTTGAACCTCTGTGCAAACAAATCTGCTATGGCGGATATATGGCAGAGCCGACTGAAAAAACATGGCAGGAGGCAGAAGCTGGTTTCAATGAGAAGTGGAGATTTCCAAATTGTATTGGCAGTATCGATGGAAAACATGTTTATATAAAATGCCCACCTAATACATTACATTTTTGCTATGAACAAAGATTTTCTATTGTGTTGCTTGCAGTGGTGGATCCAGATTACAAATTTATTTTGATTTATGTTGGCAGCTATGGAAAAGATAGTGACAGTACGGTTTTTCAAAGGACATCATTCTATTAAAAAAAATTAACAATCAGCTGAACATTCCCGGGTCAAAGCCGTTACCAGGTCGTGATAAGCCAGTGCCTCACGTTTTTATTGGAGATGGCGGTTTCAAATTAGAAACATTTTTGATGAGACCTTTCCCAACTAATGTCACCATACAAGATGAAAGCAAAAGGACATATAATAAGAGACTGAGTAGTGCAAGACGCGTAGTAGAGAGCATATTTGGCATTTTGGCTCAAAAATGGCGGGTATTTTTTAAGCCATTGGAACTCAATGTAGACACTGTCGTTGATGTTGTAAAAGCAGCGTGTTGTTTACACAATTACCTTAGAGTAAAAGGAGATTGTCACATCCATGATGATGAGCCAGACATGAACAATGATCAACGCAGTACCGCCTTTCAACCTTTTCAGCGAACTAATATGAACAGAACCAACTGTACAGCGTACGCAATTCGGGACGAATATATCGCTTATTTTAATCAATAGGTGTATATACCAGTTGTCAATATTAGACTAACATCAATGTCGCCATAAAGTGTCCATCTAATACTGGAACGTTACATTTCTGCTATAAGCAAAAGTTTTCCATAGTTTTGCTCGCTATAGTTGATCCAAACTACAAATTTATTTTTATTGACGTGGGTAGCTATGGAAAAGAAAGATATAGTACAATTTTTCAAAGGTCTCCTTTCTATCAAAAGCTTGTTAACAATCAACTGAACATTCCTGGACCAAAGCCCCTTCCGGGCAGACATAATCCAATGCCTCATGTTTTTATAGGTGATGGCGGTTTTAAACTAGAAACATTTTTAATGAGACCTTTCCCTACTGATGTCGAGGATCAAAGAAAGCGAATTTTTAATCAAAGACTTAGTAGAGCAAGACGTATAGTTGAGAGTACCTTCGGTATTTTGTCTCAAAAATGGAGATCAATTCTAAAAACATTTGAATTAGACGTAGACACTACGGTACATGTAGTTAAGGCAGCATGTTGCTTGCATAATTATCTCAAAGAAAAAGGTGAACTACAAATAAATGACGAAGATAGTGTGCAAAATGGTCATGCCTTCAGATCATTAGTGCCAACAAATAGCAGAACCAACTTAGCTGCATATGCAGTTCGCGAAGAGTTCATTTCCTATTTTAACTAACCCCGCGCCGATTTGTAGTTCACCTTTTCTATCTAATAAATTGGATGACGTACAACTTACATAAAAATAAATAAATACAGCTTAGTTTTTTTTTGAGAATCACCTTACCTGTTTTTTACCTTTGTATTTCTTAGTAAATAAATATTAAAATAAAATTAAATGTTTTTTACTCACCATCTTCAATGCCCATTTCCGTAGCTATTTCAATCCACGCCCCTTTTATTTTGGGACGATTTTTGTAGTCCCTATGGCTTAGATCGTACAAAAACTGCCTTCCTCTCACCAATTCAACCAATTTTTCTATATCAACGCTCGGACCAGCCATAGCGAGAACGCGAGTTCTTTGTATTTCTGAGCAGAGAACGCGAGAACGCAAGCGTTCCGAATGACCGCCGCGGTCTGACTGCGTTCTTTGTGCGCGGGCGCTATAGATCCTTCGCATTTCAAAGAACGCGGAACGCAGAACGCGGAACTCCTGACCGCTGCCTGTGGGCGCGGGCGCTTAAACATTAAGATTGCAATACAAAGTGATGGCATGCGGTTTATAACTAATTGTACATCGTAATAAACTTAAATAATTTTGAGAATAATTAAATTATTAATTTGGATTATAATTGGAATAATTTACTGTAAACAATTTCAAAAGTATGAATCTATGTTTTAAAAATCAATTTAACAAATCTAATTGGCTCAGTGTTGCCATATCTTAAACCTCGAAATCTGAATCGCTAAGTCTGAAAATTTGTATTATATCTGTATACGACGAAAAAGCTAAAATCTGTATTAATTAAACTTTTTATAAAGTAGTAGACAAGTGAAAAACATATTTATTGTTGATACATACTTTTATTCATTTTATTAATCATATTTTACTAACATTTAGCTTGAAACATGGCTCGTTTAATAATTGTTTGGTCAAGAGTAATCCTTCCATAGTGTCTGTACCTAAATGGTTGCGAGTTTTCGTTTTTATCAAATTAATTGTAGAAAATATTCTTTCTACTGTTGCACTGGAGTGGGGTAGGCATAATAAGGCTGAAACTATCTCTTTGAGAGTCGTATAATGTAATTTTCCATCACAGTCTTGTGCGCGAAATACTTCTTGCCAAAAAACTTCAGGATCTTCTTCCTTAGTAGCAAGTATAGTATCGTTCATTTTCAAATGTCGCCACTCGTTATCTAATGTTTGTAAATGTTCTTGTTGAATTACATTAGGAAAACTACGTGCAAAGTTACTCCAATGATTGTATACTGCGACGTTTAATGATAGTCGGATTAAGGAATTCCAGGCTTCTTGTAATCGGACTTCCGAAATCGAAACGTGTCTTTATTTGCTTGGCTCCTTCTATATAGAATTCAAGACATCGTAATTTGAAAAGTTTTATGTCATTAGGACTCAAATTGGAAGAAGATAAAGATGAGGCAACATTAACGCCCAAATAAATTTCTTCGATTGGTTTATAGTGTCGAGGGTTGTCATGTTGTACGTTCTGGAGTTCAGTTCTCATCAGATATGCACTGTCCAAGTAGCAGTCCAAAAAGGTTTTATAAGTATTGCTCAGGTTTTCATGTAACTTGTGTATTTGCGGCTTTTCTGACTGCATTATTTTATTCAGTTTGGTAAAAAAATCCAATGCAAATTCCAGAAATTGCAAATATATTTTGTTGTATGGATTATTGAGCATTTGTAAAATTGATTCCGCTGAATTCAATCGATCACTGAAAGCTGCCTCAGTAAAATATAATTTTAATGCTTCGTATTGCTCTAAAAAACGCATTACAGCAGCACGCAGTGAGAGCCATCTAGTTTGGCACGGGTGCAACATTTTGTGTGGCTTTAACGAAGGAAACTCTTAAAATTGTTTCATAACACCCGTGCGTTTTGAACTCGTACTGATATAGTTAAAAACATCTCTCACCAGGCCTTCAGGTTCACGCGGGAGCTTTGTGCAGGCATACGACGCACATAACGCAAACGAATGGCAAATGCATTTCAAAACATAGAGATTGGGTATATCTATTAGTAATCTACTTTCCACCGAATTGTGCTGACCCATCATTGCATTTGCTCCGTCTGCGGCAAAACCAACCATATTATTTTTGTAGGGAATGCCATTATCGTTGAATAACTTCACAATATGTTCATAAAGTTTTTCATCGGTAGCATCTTGCACGGGTACCAATCCAAGAAGCGCATCTCTTATTTCCTCGTTCTTGTAATATTTTACGACGACAGCTAAAAGTTTCACACATCCTCTATCTGTACTTTCATCTATTAAAAGGGAGAATTTGCTGGTTTTTAGATCAGCTACCAGTTGTTCTTTTTCTGAAGCGCCTGTTACAGATTTTATTATAGCTGTGGATTTTGTTCGACTACAAGAAATTTCCTTTGCTATTGTGGAATCTTTGCATACAGCTTTTACCAACTGGGGGAGGTGTTCCATAACATTCATGGAGAGGTTGTGCTCAGCAACAAAAGACGCCAATAGGATTTCACCTCTTTTAACATCGTCAGTAATATTAGATTTCATAAAAAAATCGGTGACTGGTTTTTGTGTTGCACTTGTACCAGGAACTGATGCTTGGTGTTTGGTAGTTTTCATGTGGCGCGCAAGATCGTTTTTACCACCTCCTCCGATAGCAAGGTAGGTTAAACAATATTTACAGTATGCGTAATCTTCACCCTTTTGACTTCTTTTTAACCATGGCGAGAAATAACTTTCCTCCAACCAACTTTGATTAAAACTTTGCGAGTTCCGTTTCTTTTCAGCCGTTTCTGTTAATTATCGCTTGCCTGCAAAGAATGAGATATTCTCTGAGTAGAGAGTCTGTAAACAACTTACGTTGCTTTATCTTGTTCGTAACATTAACAAGAACTGTAATTGCAAGAATTAGTGTTTCTAAACAATTATTAATAATCAAAACAACAACTGAGTGCTATGAAAGCAGCTGTTCATATTTTTATAGATGGTATATTTCGCCTTTGCGCCGATATATATATATATATATATATATATATTGGAGTGGAGCGTCAAACTTTTTTTTTCAATTTCAGATCAAAACCTTTAAAAAAAGTTGTCTGTCTAATAAGATTGAAAACTGTATAATTAAATTGCGTGATATATAAAAGGAAATACTGCCCCAAGGCCCTTGAAATATGAGATAATTAACTTTTTAATGTTTGCTGTAGCATAATAAAACAGTAACAATATATTAAATATACATTTATTTGCTTAAAGAACTACATGTTTTACAGCTTATTTATATAATTATAGTAAATTATATAAACATTGTTAAACAGAGAAATATAGTTTAAAAAAAAACGAAAAATCGCTGAATTTTGAAATCTTTCTTAGTCTCAAAAACTGGCATAATTTTGCGTGATTGAAGACGTGTTCTTATGAATTCATCTCTCCTTATCGAACTACATACTGCAGCAGAGGCTTATGTCACTACTTTTACACACCTTTCTGTAGCTTGAGTGTGACACGGGAACTTTTTCAAAAGTGGTTTAATAAAATCATCAATTTTTTCTGGCGTTTCAATGCAGAGTACATTGAAACGCCTATACTTTTCTGAACTTTAAACTGCCTCACGCCCCGAAGACCTTTATCTCGCGACTTCAGGATTTTTCGCAGTGCTAAAACCCTTATTAGTTTTCTTTTATCAGCCAACATAGCCAATAAAATATTCTCTGTGTGACCAAAGAAGCCATTTCATTGTACTGGATCTATTATCTTTTTCAGGTGTTCTGGGAGGTACCTCGAAAGAGCAATGTTTTATGTAAATGTTTCGCACCATAATCGCAAGTAGGTTTCGTTTTGATCGAAAACCACATTGGAGCGTAAACTTTTAAAATGAATGTTACCAAGTGTACCAGGTTTTCCGTAGGAGCTGTTATCGACGCATACAATCTGAGTAGTTGGTTTGTTATAGTAAGCCACCTAGAGTGAACTAGAGTAACACCTAGAAGTGAAGAGTGATAAACTTTCACTGTAATTACCCGAATTAATAGCTTTACAAATAACAATTAAAGAGGTACAATTGCTCCGTGCTTAAATCCTTTGTGTTTGAAATATCTGTAAGAGTGCAACTGATTGCTTCATAGGCTACTAATGGCCGCATTTCGCAATCTTTCAAATTTTTACCTATACGTCCTATAAAGCTTCGGGGTCCAGTAGTAGGACCATCCAGTTTCTCAAACAAGTGACGCAACGTAAGTTCATTGGTATGCAACTGGAATATAAAACCACTGTAACGGTCTTTGCAAACTTTGTTCTATGCATCGTATCACTCCTCCTTTTGCGCCTGTATTGACCGCTGTACCGTCACAACCAATCACGACCATGTTATTGCAATTTACGGTCTTTCCATGTAAAAAGTCTATTATTTTATTACTTACAACGTTTGCTCGTCCGGATGATAATGCAATATGTCACATGTATTCGGAGTTCGGTTCCTTGACCAAACTGATATGCTCCTCTACAACAATTTTTCTCCTAATTGAATCATATCATTCGTCAAAGTTTTGTCTTTGCGCCCATCAAAGTATAAACCAAACGACGTGTTTTGAAGTAATACAGGTTCATTTATCAAAGTTTGTCGCTGCAAGTCCCGGGCTCGTCTAATTTTACTCCGATCGACGATGTTAGTCGAATTCTCTTTTGTAATGAATCGTCTTGAAATGCCGCGAATACTATGGCTGCTGCAGCTCTGTCTGAGACACCGTATCGGTCCACTGTATGAGCAACAGTAGCCAATGAAATTATATTCCGTTTCTGAGGGGCTTCAGAAGACACTAACAATGTTAGTTCCAAAGGTAGCGTGTCCTCAATTTGCTCATCACTGGAAGATAAAGAGATATCAAGCAAAATTGTTTTTTTATTAATATTGTGTTCAGAAGACGACCCCGGGTTATCACTACAATTTGCTGGTCTCACTTCACATGGCCGCTTTCTCAATAGCCTTTTGGCGTTTTGTGCAGAAGTTTTTAAATCGATTCTTCCGATACCCATTTTTCGTTCGGTACGTTGGTCAGTTAAAAACGTTATTTCTAAAATAGGTACTCTCGATTCTTTAGGACATTTACATAAACTAAAGTTTTCACATTTACACACCGATATATCAACTAAATATTGTGCTTCTTCTTTGAATAATTTAAGACGTTGTTGATATGACTCGACGTTTTTTCTTGACTTGTATGGTTTGAGTAAAATGCGGTATTTATCATGATAGGCCTTAATTCTTTTTATTACTGAACGAAGCTCAATAGTAGGAATTGATGCTGTTTGCCACACCAACAACAATTTCTCAGACAGCTCTTTGAAAGTGTCAGTAGCAAGATTACGAAACTGTTTCTGCTTACCTCGACTCAGCCATGTATAGCATAATATGATATCTTCATATGTGCGTAAAACATTCGTTTTAAAATCACGTCCATGACCAAATAAAGGACACTGCATATCATTGCGGAGAGTAGACAGCGACATTTTAAAATAATTCACTCGCAATTCCTCGTAAAACAACAGCGTGACCGTCTCCGTGCAACGGTTGGCGCACACTAAACAAAGAATACTTTGACACTAAAACATCACTAAAATAGGAATAGTTTTCGTTTATTCGGAAGTGATCAGCGGTGTAGCAGGGGGCTGGGGGGCGGGTAAAGATTGTTTGATTTTAAGTCTATTAAAGGATTATCTGACTAGATATCATCAAGGTAGATAAATATATATTCTTTCTTATTATTGAATTGAATTAAAATCATATTTATTCTTATTATTGAACGAATACATTGAACTGATTATGTTTTGTGTTTTTTATAAAATTGAAACGAATGCTAATTTGTTTCAATTTAAGTACGTTTTTATTGCTACGTTTAGTCTTCATTTAATAATTTTACCAACAATTTGAAGAAAATTAGCGACAAAATTGGATTGTGAGACGTTCTTTACATCATGGAGCGACATCATTTGACGGCAGATCAAATTCAAAGAGCTGAGGCTAACACAGGAGACCCCGCTGAATCCGCATCCAGGCCGTGGAAGGATTACAACCACTCGGTAAGACCGGTACTACAACTACAACTACTACAACTGACTGCAAGACGCCAGCCGATGTTAACCGCTCGAGAGATAAGTTTGAGGCAGCAGAATTCAAGTGGTGTTGTTGTAAGTCTCTGAACTGAGCGAAATCGACTGCATGAGTACGGCCTACGAGCTCGACGCCCAATCGGCTGCCTTATTGTCTATCTTTACGGAGAATGAGAATGGGCTTCATTTTGACATTTGAACCCCATTCTGGGCGAATTGGTATTGTGTAACTGCCTTCCATCTTGAATGCCACTCCATCGATATTTAAACCCATTGAATGAACGAAACTGAGTACTTTTGACATAAACTTGGTATTGTCTAACTCTAATGACAATGAAAAATCCACTCCATTGTCATTCATAAACGTCAAACGAAACAGGGAGCTCATTTGTTACCGTTTTCAAGTGTTTTCAAGTTATGAATTCAATGTTAGCGAAATATTTGCGTTTGGAAGGTAAGTATAAAGATAATATGTTGTTCCAATTACTCTTCGATATCCATTTGGCAAGTTAATTTCTTCTACTTTTTTGTTTTATTAGCATTATGGCGGAATCTATGTGGTTAGCTGCAACTGAAGACCAAAGGCTGAAAAAACTGCTGAGGATTGATCGCCGGCTCCTCAGGCAGACTAGCCAGCCCTTATTGTTACCCGAGAAGGAGTTTGTGGGCCATTACCGGCTATCCAAATCGGATTTTGCTAGACTCTGCGAAAGCTTAGCACCAATTTTGCCGGCAACAAGTCGCACCAGCGCAGTGCGGCTAGAATTAAAGGCTAGTTACATATTATTATATTGTGTACAAAACAAACAGCCATAATCTAACCTAATAACAAATATTTTCTCGTTCTTCAATATCAGAATCTTGGGTTTGATATATATGCTTATAGTTAGTGTACTACCTACTAAAAAGGTACCCCGATTATCAAATAATATCAAACTAAGATAGGAATACCATTTGATTAATTTTACTCTACATGGAATTCGGTACTTACCCATTTTTTATTTAAAAGGTACCTAGGTACTTAGTTATTACTTTACAATCATTATGCAATCGTTTTAATAGTAGTGCCATTAAACTATGTATCATTTAATTGCACTACCTACTATCTGTATCTATTTCATTTGTATGTATGTACCTATATCTACACATGCGGTTCCTATAAGTACCTATGTTAATTTGTCTGCAGATTTTAGCAGCATTGGCGTTTTATGCCAATGGCTGTTATCAAAAGAATGTGGGGGCCTATTACCTCCTTGGTCTGTCCCAAACGACAGTGTCCGACTGCCTCAGAGATGTAACTGAAGCCTTAAATAACCCAGGGATCCTAACAACCTACATAAAATTTCCCCATACAAGACTCGAATGTGAGGTAAAGTAATGACTTCAATTCATCAACCAAATTAAAAATACTCTAAAATCTACTTGTTGTATTAATTATAGTTTCAGGGTACCATATAGGTACACATATTCGTTTCATATCCATCAGATTGTCACAAGTTAACATTTGCTTTTTGCTCAATTTTTAGCCAATTGAATTTTAATATCTATATCTACTTATTTCACAGATTTATGCAGAAATTTGGGATTCCTGGGGTGGTCGGATGCGTGGATGGCACTCACGTCGCCATCATTCGCCCAGTGACAGATGAGGAAGCCTATTATAATAAGAAACAATACCACTCCCTCAATGTCATGATTGTATGCTACCCATTTAAATTATTCAGAAAATAAACATAATTGGATACATACCTAAAGTATAACAAAATATTGAATAATTTACAGATATGTGATGGAGAGTTGCGCATCCTTCATGTTGACGCAAGCTTTGGGGGTCAGAGTCATGAATTTGGAATAGCAGCCAAGTCAAAACTCTGATGCAAGACATACATGCTACAGGAGAAGCGTGCTGGCTTTTGGGTAAATATTTTTTATTGTTACCAATTTTATTTATAATAACTTAAACAATTACAGTGGGCCTTATATGGTATCTTGCTGAAGAGTAATGTTATTGTAAATTAATAACAAGCAATATAGTATAAACTACCATTTATCTAGTACCAGCTAACTTCCCCGCTAAGATAGAACTTTGTTCACAATATCATGGGTTTCATTTTTCAATGGTTTGTGTTGATATTATGTATACTTTGCAAATGGTGGCACACAAACTAACTCTGACTTTAATTAAATATTTCATAACCATACAGGTGACTCTGGGTATGCTCAGCGAGATTGGATGATGGTGCCCATTTTGAATGCTTTGCCAAACTCCCCCGAAGAGCACTACACCAAATTGCATGTTCGCACCCGAAATGTTGTAGAGAGGTGTATAGGAGTTCTGAAAACCCGCTAGCGATGCCTCCTGGCACACAGGTATGTGAATTCTGAAGTCTCATGATTTATCATATGACACCATATTGGTGTTTAAAATCTGTATTTTTTACAGAGTGATGCACTATGCCCCCATCAAAGCTGGCAAAATGGTGAATGCGTGTGTAGTCCTGCACAATTTCATACACAATGCCTACATCAGCATCGATGAGGAAGAAATGATGCGGGATCATGCACAGCAGCCACCATTTAGACAGCATGTGCAGCAGCACCCCCAAATCGATGGAGGAATTGGAGGAAGACAAACATTGATTGATAGGTTGTGGAGGAGCCAGCATTGATTGTAAACATTATACTATTTTATTTGCTATTAAATAATTGCTAACAGCAATAATGGTTTAATTGTATAAACCTAAAGTGGTGCAGATTATGATGAAATTTCAAAAACAAGAAATCTATTTCCACATAAGTGGAATATCTTCTAAGACTATAAATAAATATAAAGTAATGGATAGGTAATATCCCATTTTTAAGCTGCAAACAGCTTAATATACCAAGCTTAAATTTGATAATTAGTTTCCTAAAACTCTACCTGTAAAAATTGCATGAAAATTCGCTGACTAGATTCGAAGATGAGCATGTAGACATTTTTTTTAAGATTTGTTGTGTTCTGTTGTTTTTTCTTTATCGCCCACACTCATTTTAATATAAATTTATACAATTTACAGCCCAGCCCGGCTATAGTACTATGTATACACATATATATATATATATATATATATATATATATATATATATAAATAAATAGATAGCGATACAAAAATTATTTCATAACATTTCATTTTCATTAATATCGGTATGTAATAAAAAAACTGTCAAGTTGAAATCATTTATTCAATGTATTTACTTAATATGAATCGAGGAATAAGTCCAGTAAAATTAGGTTAATTACAAGATCGATTGTCATTCACCGTCAATGATGATTTCATCAAGATAGGCGTAACACTTTTCAGTTATTATAGTTGAACGCAGAAAGTACTTGAGCAAATTTGAATAGAGAGAGAGAAATAGAGGGGAAATCGGCTGACATCCACAAAACACATAGAATCAAACAGATAACCTCCTCCTTTTTTGAAGTTCGTTAAAATATAGTGGTCATCACTTCTTCTATCTTTCCTGAAGGAAGTTATGCAATTCAGAAGATTTTACTCGATTTAATCCTTTCCTGAGGGTACATTTCTTTGGGTTTCGGGTTTCAGTTGGACATGATTCTTAAATAATATTAAACTATAATAAAATGAAAAACACACTATTGCAATTTACTTTCACTCTTTTGCAAAATATCGCCTAATTTGACTGGAATAAATATATGAGCCTAAGACACTTGACACAAGAATATGGTTATTAGTATGACACTATCACTAACTCTTAAGAAAAATATAAATGCAATATATTTTTATCAAAACCAATTTAGTAATACAATTTTTGGATAATAACTATTGAATAATCTGCTATAAGTTCCACAATAAATAGCGCCTGCTCAGAGAAGAAGGGGCATGAAGTTCAAGCCATTCTTTTCAATTAGCTTTATACAATGTCTTTTACAATATTCTTAGACTAGCTGGTGCCCGCGACTACGTCTGCGCAAGATTAGTACTTCGAGTAGCTTATTATTTCTGCAAGGGCATATCTATCTTTATACCAAAATGTCAAAATATATATATCTTACGCAATTGCTATAATAGTATTATTTGAGTACATAGCTTAGCTATACTTAGTATATCTATCAGTAAACAATAATAATAAAATAAATTTAATCACCATGGAAAAAACTGTCATTACATTTCATCACCCTTGCAGTATTTGTGTTACATTTCATCACCCTTGACGGTCGCCGAACACGACTAGTGTATCGAGCTGTCAAAATGATAGCGTGCTTTTGACTAAGCTATCAGAAACTGACACAAACTTTGACAGAACTGTCATCATGACGATCTTGACGTAGGCGGATATCTTATTACTTTGTCTATGCTCAAAAGTGCTCAAGCATTTTAAGCACAAGCTTTTTAACCCGCTTTGGTGATGGATGATGATGATGATGAAAAGTATCCTATGTGTTAAACCAGTGCCTCATCTACCTCCATACCAAATTTCATCAAAATTGCCCCAGCCGTTTGAGTAACAAAGTTCCACACATCTATTCTCACAAACTTTCTCGTTTATAATATTATATATAAAGTAGGAGTAGGATATTAATTACAAGGGTGGCAGATTACACTTGCCTGAATGATGATGTCTTTCTTCATAACATGTTTTTTAATAAAGACATATTTTTACAGTCTACTAAAATGCGCACACAGTTTCATATGAACAACTTATTAGAAAATATTTCTGTGAGGCAGACAGGCAAATATACATCATCAGTATTTCAGTATCAGTACACAGGAATGTTATAAATGTGAAAATGTACTTTAAGATTATACAGAAGAAAACTATAAATGCGAAAGTGTTTATCTGTCAATCCACACTTCAACGACTAAACTGATTTTGATGAAATTTGACACAGGGATAGACCGTAGTTTGGAAAGCAGCAAAATGTAAAAAAAGTGAAATGTTTTTATGCAACAGTCACATCGCTCGTAGACGCGGGTGAAACCACAGGCCTTGGCCATTGCCATAGCTAGCCCAATAGATACATTGAGGAGTCACTGCTGCTCCTGAACAACGACATTACTTAAGGTAGCTACCAGTAACTCCTCAATGTGTCTTATTGAGCGTGCTATGGCTTCTAAAGCGTCAGCTGTGCGCTCTTCTGCCGCCCGGCGCCTTTTTTCCATATCTAATGCCCACTGCGGAACAGGGGGCACGATATGTCTGTCTGTAACAAAACATACCATGAAAAATATGTCACCAAAACAACATGCAGAATCTATCAATAAATTAGTTAAGTATGTTCCTATATATAAGGTATTTTTTTTGTTAATAGTCGAAACATACCTGCTGCTCTTGGTTGCCGGTTTGTAAGCGGGGAATTATGTTCACAGTTTACAACTGCAGCTGGGGCGGATACGTTGACGGGTGCAGGGTCGGCGACGGTGACTGAGCAGGGGCAGCAACGACTACAGTAGCAGGGGTGGTCACGACGACGGGATCGGGGACAGCAACTGTCACTGTCTCAGGGGCAGCAGAAGGCATCAACTCTGAAATGTATACAAATCAATGCATCCACAATCGTATGCTTTTTCAGGTTGATGGGAAAAGAAAACCAGAGTTAAATATATAACAACCTATTTCAGCGTTTGCTCTTTGGACTAGAGACGGCATGGGCTGAGAAGACTGAGGCGAAGCAGTTGCTATTGGTGGCAGTAACGGGATATTCGACTGAAAATGATGAATTAATGATTAATTGCTGGCCTGTAATTAATGGGAACAATACAAAAACAATTTAAAGGACTCCTACAGCTAATATGCCTAGGAGTTAATAGTATAAGTAAAATAATGTATTTATTATGATGTTATTGTGATGAGATAACATAACTTCAACATCTGTCATCATAAAATGTAATACCAATTTACTTGTAATATTAACATCTATGTTATACTTGAAGTAAAGAAGTAGAAGCCAAAAAGTCATAAAGAAAAATAAAAAAAAAATGAGTCAGAAGAGGTAAAATTGCCTACTGCACAAGAATATAACCATTCTGAAAAAAATGTGTCGGTCTGTATGCTCATGCATAACTTAAAAACTACAACACAGATGTCAATGAAATTTGGTATATGGATAGAATAGAGATCGGAGCTCCCAACTTTTATTTTTATCTTGATTCTTCACTCTCTATACTTATATTATCTTTATCCATCCCATAAACCCAAGAAGGCATCTTGGTCTCTTTATGCTACACCGTCTCATATAAAACTTGGGTCTTCATTGACTGGTTGGCGAGCATGAACTTCTATGGCACTGCCTAAAAACCGTAATAATTAAAAATGTAACATGTAATCTTTAATTTTTGCAAATAATTTATAATGCAATACATGTAACGCACTATATAACAAATTGTCAGACATATATATCCTCGAAGGGGTATGCAGCGGTGTTTTAAATACCTGCATTAAATTAAATGATAAATGTCATGAATATTACATCGAATGGAATCCGCACACTTGTATTTCCGTGCACTGCCACCTTTCCCAGAAGTGACAACATGCGTTCTTCTAGCGCAGTAAGTGACCCCTTTTTTGCTGGCCCTCCTCCAGTCCCCATAGCATGCTGAGAGAGATCAGATGCCTTTCGCCGCAGGGCATACTTCTTTTCATTCCAGAACTAGCAAAAAAGTTAAGTGGTGTCAAAAGCAAAAGCTTTAAAATGAACTCAAAACCATGCACATGCATCAACGTAAGTATCAGTAAATTAGGTGACAGAGAATGATCAAAGCAATACACTTACATTATTTACTTTATTACTATTTCACACAATTTATGGATTGTGTTTTTGGCTAAAATGATTATCAACTTTAATCTCTGCTAAAGTAGCTACTTTAATTACCAAATTAAAAATGCTTTTACATCAATAACGGAATATTACTTTGATATAGTATTAAACTTGGCCATTCCTGTGCATAGTGATGATATCCCATGCCCTTGCACACAATGTATAAATATCATCATACATATATCAGTAATAAATATCATCACTATGCACACATACATATATAAGCACAATGCTAGCAAACAAATAAAACGCAATGTAATAGGTGTTATGTAATAATCAAACATAAACCAAACTGTATTGTACTTCTGTAATCTGTAATGTAGTGGCTACTATAGTTATGTAGGTAATAAAGAATTCTATTACACCAATACAGGAATATTACTTTCATATAGGTATTAACCTTTTCTATTCTGCATAACCCTGCACCCACATGCATTGTGACGATATCCCATGCTTGTGTATGTATGAGCACAATGATAGCAAATAAACCAAACAAAATGTAGTTACTTAGTGTTATGAACTTATTCAACCAAAAACCAAACAATACATTTACTAACATGTGTTATAGATTGTGTTTATTTAATCAAACAAAAACCAAACAATACATTTATGAACATTGCTTTCCCAGTCATGTTTACTCACATTATTCATCAACTGCTGAACCAATTCGATTGATGGATGATTCTGAATGGATTTTGAGAGATAGGTACTGATTGAAATGCTGTAATAATTGTAGGTCGTTATAGATTTAGTTCAAAACACCATGTCCGTACTTACTTCTCTCCATTTGGGCCCCTTCTTTACAGTGCCGTCCCCAATTGCATTGAGGATCGCCGCTACCTCCTCCCAGTACAACTTTGTTTGTATTTTTTGTTGTGGGCCATTGTTCGTCAAACGGCCCACTGCCAAATCTCGATGCTCCTCCATGTACTCCACTAGGAGCTCCATTTGCCTAGTGGACACTTTTTTATGCGCCGGTATTCTTTTATAATTGCTTTTTAGAACACCAATTCACTTGATCCGTGCACGAAAGCCGCGAAACAAGACAGTGTTTTTTTTTTAATATACAAGACAGTGACGTTGATATGTAAAACGAATTTGCGTTTTGTTATTATTTTAAGATAATTCTAGAACGATTAAACAAATGTAAAAAATGTGCGATTGTTGGCAATAATAAGGATAACAAATGTTTTACAACTTATTTTAAATTAAAGCAACCAAATTATTATATTTATATTCAACTACTGTACACAATTTACATCTCCAATCCGTTGCCGTAATTTTTTGCCGTAATAATAATTTCAAATAACGAAACGCATATATTTACGTTCACAGAGTATAGTTGCACTCAACAATCTAGTTCATTCGAAGTCCATTGCCATCGAAATTCTTAGTGAATTCCTCCAAACCCATTGACTGGAACCATCAATGAGAATGAGAATCGAGTGACATTTCATCCTCAGTCAAAATAGACAATAAGGCAGCGGGTGCCCGCTGATACGTCACGGGAATCGCGCTCTTCGAATTGAATGGTGTAGAGAACGCAGAACATAGACCCAGGAGCAATGGGATAAAATTACGTTATGCGTGAGTCGCGACTCAGGTTTAAACCTGATACCAGAAGGGTGAGAGTGTACCGTCGGCCCGGAAATACTGAAAGGCTCAGGTGCGTTCAGGAAGTTCACCCATACAGCGGCTCAACAGTTATGGTATGGGCGGGTATTATGAAGAACAGGCGAACTGAGCTCGTTTTTGTAAATGGAAACATGAACGCTGAAAATTACATTGAGGATATTCTTAGACCTTCATCATCATCATCATCATCATTATCAGCCGGAAGACGTCCACTGCTGAACATAGGCCTCCCCCATAGAACGCCACTTGGACCGGCTACTCGCTTCCTGCATCCAGCGATTCCCCGCGGTTTTTATGAGGTCGTCGGTCCACCTAGCGGGGGGCCGGCCTACACTACGCCTTCCGGTGCGTGGTCGCCACTCGAGAACCTTTCTTCCCCATCGGTTATCAGTTCTGCGAGCGATGTGGCCTGCCCATTGCCACTTCAACTTGCTAATTTTGAGAGCTATGTCGGTGACCTTAGTTCTCCTACGGATCTCCTCATTTCGGATCTTATCACGCAGGGAAACCCCAAGCATAGCCCTCATTAACAAGCTTGAAGTCGCTTGAGCGACTTCAAGCTTGTTAATGAGGCCCACAGTAAGGGACCACGTCTCAGTGCCATAAGTCATCACTGGCAACACAAACTGGTTGAAAACCTTGGTTTTCAGGCTCTGAGGTATTGGGGACGAAAAGATGGATCGAAGCTTCCCGAACGCTGCCCATCCGAGCTGGATTCTTCGTGCGACCTCCTTGTCGAAGTTGGACCTACCTAATTGGACAGTCTGTCCCAGGTAGACGTACTCGTCTACCTTCTTAGACCTTATGTCTATCCATTTGCACAAACCATTGGCTCAGTTACGTTAATGCATGACAATGCGCGTTCGCATACAGCTCGGCGAACCAGTGAATACTTGGCAACGGATAACATCCGGATATTGCCCTGGCCTGCACAATCGCCAGACGTCAACCCCATCGAGCACGCACGGGATATGCTCCAGCGACGTGTTTTAAAGGACTTGGACGGAGTGACAACAACCCAACAGCTGAACGATTTGCTACAATTGCATTGGGAGCGTTTGTTGCAAGATGACATAAACAGTCTCATTTATTCTATGAATAATCGTTGCCGACAAGTTCTGAATAGCAGAAAAAACCATACCTTGTATTAAATTATCAAATATTTTCACGATAAGTTAATTTTCTTTAGAAATTACATCTTTAAAGAAAGTTTAGTTTCTTATGTAGGTAGTTATATCAGCAACATCATCCAGTCGTCCAGTGTTTCTATCACTGTAAGCACTTTATTGTTATGCTTATAGGGCGCTTATCGCTCTCCCACGCACCAGACGGCGGACAATTTGATGATGATGCATTCATCACTTAGTAGTTTAAGCTTGATAGAAAAGTAGTCTGTAATTAGTCTTCATCTTGAACAGTTCTATATTAAATTTAATTCAACTTTAATTAAAATTAGTATTTTTAAAAACATAACCACGGTTTTTCCCAGTTTGACTGGCGCAGCCTTGTGGATTTTCCGCGAAATTTTCCGACGACTTACTATCTGAGACCCCGAAATTGGTTTCGCGAGTATAGTGTTTTATTCGGAAGCGCGGAAACACGAACCAAATAAATACGTCTCCCCGGGAAACCGTGCTTTGTGGCGACTAACCAGGCTCCGGAGGACATGGGATCGAGCGGCTTGTGAGTAAACCTTTTCACTTTCCCGTCTTTCATAATCCCAGTCTTTTCCATATATATTTGTCTAAATATTTGACTACTTGCGATTATACATTTAATCTGATTTTGTGTGCACTAAAATTGGCAAACTTTGTTAGGTATATTAATTAATTCGTGTATTATTATAACTATTCTTAAAATAATTGATTGTTTAAACGTGTTAAATTAAGTAACAAATAAACGTAGCAATGGAGGGAATTCAAACAGTTGCGAAAGAAGTATTGTGTATAATTCCTAAGTTTGATGGTGATGAAAAGTTACTTAATTTATTTATTTCTAAGTGTGAGTATGTGCTTAGTGGCAGCCGAGTTCCGGGAAACGCTACACAAGAACTGTATTTATTTCATACAATCAGCAGTAAACTTGTTGGTAGAGCTGCTGCTTTACTTAGCGATAACCCAAATATAACATCATGGGAATGTTTAAAACAGATACTTACGCAACATTTCGGTGACCCACGGTCGGAAGAGTGCATAGCTATTGAACTTGAAACCATGAAACTTAAACAAGGCGAGTCGTATATTCAGTTTTGTCAAAGAATTCAGAATATAAGAAGTGCGTTATTTGCGAAAGTTAATAGACTTACAGATGAAGGAATAAAAGCAGCTAAAATGATCATATACAACAATACAGCTTTGAACATATTCTTGTATAATTTACCTGAAGACTTAATACGAATTGTGCGTTTGAAAGGTTGTTCTAATCTTGAAAATGCTTTAAGTATTGTAACTGAGGAAGTAAATTTCCAGTTCCAGTACAACGCCAAAAATAAATTAGTGAAACAAAATGTGGCGCAGCAACCAAATGTACAAAATGCATTGCGACCATTGCCGATGGGACAAGGGTTTAGACCTATGTTTAGCGCTCCGCCGCAAAATAATAATTTTAGATTTGGCATCCCACAAAATAATAATTTTAAGTTCGGTATTCCTCAAAATCAAGGGTTTCGACCAAACTTTATGCAACCAAATAGATTTACGCCTTCTCAAGGTCAATTCGGATCGCCCCAAAACCACACTCAACGAAACTTCGGTCACATACCTTTCCAACAACAGCGCGCACCTTTCCAACACGGGGGATTTAGGTTCGGCATCCCTCAACAGCAAGGCTATAAATTCGGAATGCAGAACCAACCTTATGCGAACCATAATCAGTACAAATTTGGTATTCCAAATCAGCAACAGGCACCTAGACAGCAGGTCACTGACGTATCCATGCGCACAGCTCCTGTAAGACAAAACATGATTACGAACGATTTGTATTATATTGAAGAACCGAACTACAGTCAGGAATACACTCCAGATATTAATTACGACAATGATTATAATATAAGCGAAATAGGTAACGAGTATGTAGTGCCACCGTCGGCAGAGGATTGTCACTATTTAGAAAGTTACGATGGTACAGAACCTATAAATCAGGAACACGACGCTGAAAATTTTCAGGAAACAGCCTCGAAAAACACGGTGAGATAATAAACCTGAACTGTTGTGATAGTATATTAAAATTACCTCATATAGAGATTCCTGAAATAAACTCAAAGTTTCTTATAGACACCGGAAGCAGTCGATCTTTTATCAGTCCTGCTAAAGCTGAACAGTTTTTCAGTGAACACAAATATTATGAACCATTTACAGTCGTCAGCACGCATGCACAGAGTATGCATAACGAAGTAATTTACATCCTTTTGTTAAAAACTTTTAAAAGCACACTCCCTCACAAATTTTACGTTTATGATATAGACGGACGGTATGATGGACTGATTGGAGCTGACCTATTAAAAAAATTGGCAGCCAATATAGACATGAACAACCAAGTTTTGCGAACACATAATGCGGCAATTCCTATTATTTACAATCCGCCTTATGAAATCAATATACCGCCACGGTCTGAAACACGAGTTAGGATACCCACAAATTTACAGCATGGTGACGCTATCGTAGATTTTTCACAATTTAAAGATGGTGTCCGAATGCCCACTGCTATTGTCAGATGTGATAATTTCTTTGCAGAAACGGTCATACAAAATATTTCAGATGTAGAAGCGACAATCACATTTAAGAAACCGTTGGAAGTTACAGTATTTGAAAATGAGGAATGCGAGGTTAATGTTATGCGTGATGACTGTATGATTGACGAAGTTCTGAAAGAAAATTTATCTAAGTTACGGATGGACCACATGAACAAAGAGGAACGCGATGCGGTCTCTAAACTCTGTTATGAATATCGGGATATATTTTATAGTGACAAGATACCTCTATCTTTCACAAACCAGGTTAAACATAACATCCGGACTACAAACGAGGACCCGATTTATATTCGACCATACAGACACCCACCTTGCCAAAATGAAGAGATACAAAAACAGGTAGATAAGCTTTTAGACGATAACGTCATTCAAAATTCTCACTCACCTTGGAGCGCACCAGTACATCTGGTCCCCAAAAAGTTGGATGCATCTGGAGAAAGAAAGTATAGGATGGTAATAGATTATCGGCGCCTAAATGAGATCACAGTCGATGATAAATACCCCTTGCCTAATATTACCGATCTTTTCGATAAGTTAGGTAAGTCTCAATACTTCAGTACCATTGACCTTGCAAGTGGGTACCATCAAATCGAGGTTAATGAAGCGGACAGAACCAAGACCGCATTCACAACTCAGGCCGGTCATTATGAGTTCAAAAGAATGCCGTTCGGGTTAAAAACTGCACCCGCAACGTTCCAAAGGGCTATGGACAATGTATTGCGAGGGCTTCAAGGTATACACTGTCTAGTATACCTTGATGACATCATAATATACTCCTCAAGTCTCCAGGAACACGTAGATAAACTCCGCAAAATCTTCGAACGACTTAGGGCTACAAACTTGAAAGTTACGCTTGATAAAAGCGAATTTTTAAGGAAAGAGGTCCTCTATTTAGGCCACACCATAACCAAAAATGGCCTTATGCCAAACAACGACAAAGTACAAGCAGTGTTAGACTTTCCACTTCCGCGAACAGCTACCGAAATCAAGAGTTTTCTTGGATTAGTAGGCTATTATCGCAAGTTCATAAAAGATTTTGCTAAATTAACTCAACCATTAACTTCGTGCTTAAAAAAGAAAAATAAAATTGATCCAACTAAACAAGAATACATAGACTCATTTGAGAAGTGTAAAGAGCTTTTAACCAATGCTCCGCTCCTACAGTTTCCCGACTTTTCTAAACCCTTCGTTCTAACGACGGATGCTTCAAACTTTGCACTGGGCGCTGTACTTTCGCAGGGTCCCATTGGTAGCGATAAGCCAATAGCTTACGCTAGTCGTACCCTCAATGACGCTGAAACTAGATACAGTACGATCGAAAAAGAGCTTTTGGCCATTGTATGGGCCACCAAGCATTTTCGGCCGTATTTGTACGGGAAGAAATTTACCATATACACAGACCACAGACCGTTAGCCTGGCTCAATTCAATTAAAGAACCAAATAGTAAGTTAACGAGGTGGAAATTGCGTTTAGAGGAATTTGACTATAATATATTGTATAAAAATGGAAAGCAAAATTGTAATGCAGACGCACTGTCAAGAATTAAAGTTAATGCTTTGGGGGAAAATGACGATATTTCAATGAAAGTAAATTTAGATAAAAAGGAACAAAAACTTCAACGACACATAGACGATTTAACTAACGAAATAATACGGTTAAGTAAAGATGAACATAATGCGCCTCACGCCCCTTATACACGAAAACGATCACCAACCCCTATTTTAATAGATATTTCATCAGATTCGGAGAAAACTATGAGTATAACTTCACAAAAACGGTCACCAACTCCTGTTTTTATGGATATCTCGTCGGACTCAGAGAAAACGATGAGTGTTCCTTCGTTGGAAGGTAATGGTAGACAATCACCACATTCTATTCCATCAGTAGATAGTAGTACCGTAACAGCATCAGAGATAATGAATGGTGATAGTATAGGAACAATACATTCAGCCCGCGATTTAGACACAGATGGTATACTCATACTACAAGAAGCTATAGATACCAAACCGAATCAGGTTCTTGTCTTTACCTGGAACAGGAATGACTTAACAGTCAAAGATTTATCTAGGGCTAAACAAAAGGTATTAGAAATACACTTACCCACTAGTAATCCAGATCTTGTCAAAAAGTTTTTAAAGGAGTACATTCGCCCTAAAATAAAATACTTCTTTTACTTTGAAAGTGAAATACATCGTAAGCAGTTTTCAGAAGCTACTATAGCACTATTTCAGAAAGGAGCAGTAAAATTTTATGAATGTACTAAGAGAGTGGTTTACGTTGACGATGAAAATGAGCAGCGCGATGTGGTGAATAAATATCATATGGGTAAAAACAGTCACAGGGGGATCAAGGAAACGTTAATACATCTGAAACGAACCTTTTATTGGAACAACATGGATCAAATGGTCGCGAGTATTATAAATGCTTGCGAAATTTGTAAAAGGATGAAATACGACCGTAAACCACTAAAACCAGAACTTCAATTATCACAAACACAAACTAAGCCCTTTCAGGAACTATTCATAGACACCTTTTCAATTGAGGGAAAATATTATCTTACAATAGTTGATGCCTTCAGCAAATTAGGTCAAGCAATTGAAATTAGTACTAAATCTACACCGGAAGTAGTAAGAGCCCTTCTGAAGTACTTTTCGATGACTATATTATACTGTAGTATAATATAGTGTACTAATGCATATAGACAAACATATTAGATATTGACAGAGCTGTGGAATACTGTGTAGCAGTCTTTTGACTTTTTTGAACACAAATGGACGTTACATTTAGCACATTTTATAATGCTGAGTAAATGGCAAGAGGGCATCATACATCTACCTCGGGTTTCTGTCCTTATTGGCTGTGATCCATTTGATCTATTCTGACTTCAAGTGGAGGCAATGTTTGGCACGGTTTACCCCTTCGGATTTTAGGTGGTGGCCCTTGTGATGTGCTGGATGGGCTGCTAGTGCTCGGGCGCCCTCTGGCAGCAGCTGGAGCATACTTGCACAGCGTATCGGCCAGTTCCGACCTAAAATCAGCTAGATTCAGTATAGTTTTCTGTGGCACACCATTTTTAGTGGAAACTTTTTTGTATAGGATCCAGGCATTGATAACGGATAAATCCAGCAGATGATAAAATATGCGCATGTACCATTTCCTACTGTTCATTCGGATTTTATATCTTCCTAGAAAGGAGTCCATCAAATCAACGCCCCCCATGTGAGCATTATATTCTTTGATCAATTTGGGGCATGGAATGGGAATCCGCCGTTTCTCTTTTTTATCGAACCTATCAATATTCTCTACAGGCTCGGCTCCTACATATGTCGACGCTAATATAACTTCCTTGTTATCCTTCCAGCTTACAGTGGTTATATCTACGCCTTCGAAATTTGTGACATATTCATCGAATGAACCGCGGGCTACTGTATTTTTCATAACATCCTGCTTTGATGGAAGCTTGCATGACTTACCCAAGCGGTTTCGTTGTATAGTTCCCAAGGAGTGAATTCCCTCTTTAGCTAATACGCACATCAAAGGCAAGGACGTATAAAAATTATCAAAATAGACAATGTGGTTTTGTTGCCTTGGAACTACTCTGAGAAGATTCAGTACTGTCCAACCAACCACTCCAACATAGGGTTCATTTGGCAATCTATCATCAGCCTCTTTTCCAGCATAAATTTGAAATTTGTATGCATAGCCCATCAAATTACAGAGGACAAACAATTTGAACCCCCATTTGTGGGGTTTGTTGGGAAGGTACTGATTGAGGAAATGGCCTATTTTGGTTGAGCACATTTGCTCATCTATGGATAATCTTTGTTCTATTGTAATGCTTGAAAATTTTGCGTTGAGATGCTCTATTATTGGTCTAAGTTTGTGAAGTTTGTCATGGTGAGGATGATTCACAGGTAAGTGATTTTCATTGTTGTTGAAATGCAGAATCTTTCTAATTTTCTCAAATTTGTTTACCGGCATTGCATCTTTGATAGGGCTGAAACCAAACTTTGCGGACCAGTAGGATCGTGTGCTGGGATAGTGGTATACAGACATAAATATGAGGATACCTAAATATTTACGAAGGTCTGATATTGTTAGAGAATCCGGTCTATCTGGTTTTGTCTGAACAGCATAACGAGTAGTTTCTGTCACAATTTTTTCCAAAATATCATTTGTAAAAAAGTAGGTAAAAAATTGATATGGACTTTGCAATTCCATCACCGCTGGAGAAAGTTCCTCGTTTCCTCCGAATTTGACTGCATCCTCATTATAAACAAGTGATTGCTTTTTCCATACTAAATTCCTTGTATTCATGCTAAAAGCCGGAAGTTCTGTACTAGTACCTGGTAATGGTGATTGTTCATCATTGTTTATTAAAGGAGGGTCCTCTTCATCGAGGCCAGTTGGAACTTCATCTATGACCTCGTCTTCTTGCTGATCTTCAAGCTCTCTCACCAACTCTTCCCGAGACGTATAGTACGGTATATCGTCTTCGTCTGATTCTAACCCGTCATCTGATAACTCGCCATTTTCTAAACGCTGAAGCAGATTTTCTATGTCCCTATCTGAAAACAACACACCACATGGAAAACCAAACCTCCAACAAGCTCAAAACATAATAAACGCAACCCAAAATGAAACTACAATCACTTTTTCTAAGATTCCCAAAAAAGAACGTTAGTGCATGATGTATCGAAATCGATAAAAACGAACTTTTGAGAAACAAATATAACATAAAAGTGCAAAATACAAACATCTGCGTATAGATATCAGACTTACCTTCCATCCTGGTATTTTTTTCAAGGAAAAATATTCGTAATTTCCCGGTATGGCACCCGATACAAATTTTAAATTTTCACAACTACATGCTTGCGACCATAGACATTGTGGTTAAAAAAAAAGGCAAATTGTCAGAACTGTCACATGTCAAATCTTTTTTTATTTTTAGTAATAGGCAACGATAAGATTGGCCATTCTACCTGACAGGTCAGTTTAAAAATAAAATCGGAATATGGCTCTGAAGTCTTAGTATCGTTTTCGATACTTTATGCATTTAAGGGTTAATAAACCAGTTTTTATAATCAATCTCTCTGACGGCACTGAGGTCGCCGGAATACAAAATTTTTTTGTGCCATTTTGTAAAGCAAAGGGAAGATATTTTTGTTTGTTTTCCAAAACTCCAGAGGGTTTGTCGTTAGATCAACATTATAGTATATCCACGTATTAATTCATCACACTTGCGGCAGATGTGAAAGGTGTCATTTTAGTAGATGCCTCCGGTATTTTCTTGTCCAGTGTTCCCCAAATGTCGTCTAGATCTGTTTCTATTGTATCCGATGGTGTAGGTTGAACTTATGGGCTTAAAAGAGAAAAACTTTCAATTCGTCTAAAACCCACATTTCGGCATTATCTGCAGTTGAGTCATAAGAAAATCCCTTTTTCGTAAACCGTGGGTCCAGAGAAGTGGCTTTAGCTGCTGTCCTGTTGTGTTCATGAACTGCCAAGCGTTTATCTGTCATGTTAAGGTTTCGTTGCAACTGAACTCCCAGTTCTTATGTTGGGCGTTTGTTATTCATGTTACTTTGTAGTCCTTGAACTATTGGTATGATGCAGGACAATGTGGGGTATGACTCTCCGGACGTGGTAGTTATTTTTTCGACGGGCTGTAAAAGCATTAAAACTTCCTCTATTAAAAGCTACTGATTAGAGTTAAGATCACTCGGAGGCGATCCATTAGTGGCAATGAGGCCAATAGAGGCACTTTCAATTTCAATAACTGCTCGAGCATAGAACGTGCTTCAGTTTTAATAAACTTTGGTCTAATCTTGTTTGCATCTCTTTTAAAGCGTTTGATGACTTTGTACTGTGTTTAAAAAATATCCAACTATGCTTCGGCATTTGCACAAATGTTCTGTTAGCTGCGTATTAAGTGTATTTGTCTTGCCGTGTTCTGAATTGTTTGTTTTTCTTTTAATGCCGTCTTTGACAGCCAGATTTAGTGTGTGAGCAACGCAGAAATGGTTACGATGCATAAAATCTCGCCAACTGCTTTTTCCATTGACGAGGTGTTAGCTGCCACAATGGTATTAACCATATTAATAATTATTTTACCCTCTATTTGCCACTCCAAAATTATATATCCACGATATAAATATAATTATATTATGAGCTATATTTACAGCAGTATGGCTGTCTAATTCCGAGGTTGAAATTACAATTGAAACATTTATTACTGTCTGATGTCCAAATATCTGATGTTAAGGCAAGATGATCAACATTCTGTAACTTCTGTTTGCCAACTGCTGACTCGATGTTATACCTCTCTTCTACAAATTTGTGTTATTTCTGTCTAGAAGGAAGTTTATAGTCGGGGTTGAGTGTATGGGGAGAACGACCGAAATCCTTGATTTGCCACAATCTTTATCGGATTTAAATCCATGACAATCATATTAACCAAAGCATCATCTCCAGATTTTGCCGAATTTTTGACGGTACAGACAGTTAAAGAAGGATGAAGAAAAGTTCTTTAATTATTTTCGAATGTTCGTATCTAGTTATTTAGAACTTTTAAGAAGAACAGAAACTGCTCTTCAAAAACAACACACTAATATGCGAGATCCCCTATCACCAGAGGAAATGTTGGCAGTAACATTAAGGTATGTAGGTTTATTTTAATAATAACACATACACACACCCTCACAAACACACACACACACACACACACACATACACACACAAAGTTTTTGCGTCAGGTTTTAATGAAACTAGTGGTTATATTGAAATTGTTTCTTTATTGAAAATACACATCATCTGACAAATTAGTATTGACTGATGAGACTGATGGAAGATTTTGTGGACTTTGGGTATTGCATTCACAAGTAGAATAGGTACGATAGCCGATAATACTGGAAGATTATTATCAACAATTTTTAAAATAGCTATTTGAAATCGTCTTGTTTTTGCTTCATCAAAATTTTGCAATGAAGGCTGAATTTCTCAAAAAAATAACAAATGACAAATGTCTATCTTCGCGTTGAGACATCTCTACTCGTATTATTGCTTTGTCGGCGTCGTCTGTTTTTTTCTTTTAGCACCTGCTTGAGAAGAAACTGAGGTGGTAGGTGTAGCAAAAGCTTCTGATTTTGATGCAACAGTAGTAGTGTTAGTAGTAGTAGTTTGTTCAGTTGTAGTAGTAATTTGTTCAGTCGTAGCACCGCTTGTTAAGGTTGAGGAGGTATTATGAATAGGTATATTTTTCAGTATAGTTACTTTTTAGTTTTTTAGCTCCCGATCCAGATTTTGTTTCCGTTACAACTTTTTTGTTGGACATTCAGCAATCTTTAATATTTTTCATTTTTAAATAATCATGTTACCTGAAAAAATATATACGTTAATCTATTTATTTCAGATACCTAGCAAGTGGGACTTCAATGCACGATTTGCACTACACATTCAGAATTGGGAACACAACTATATCAACAGTTATAAGAATGACATGTGAAAAATTATAGGAGGTGCTCATGTTTGATTGTTTTCCGGTAATCACTACAGAACTTTTAGAACAATTATAATCCTTCAAGGGTCGATGTCATTATAACAATGAAATTTCTATTGTCTGGCCATGCGACCTTTGATGCAATAAGAATTTTTATTCATTAGTGTTAATGGCCGTAGTTGATGCGTATTACTGCTTTGTTTTAGTAGACGTTGGAACCCCGGAAAGTAATGCTGATTCAATAATTTTTAAAAATACTACTCTTTGACTCTATGCGCTTAATAGCAATTCTATCAAACTACCCAATGAAAAAATAATACCACCCGGATCTATTTTGCCACTTGTCCAATGTGTTCGTAGCCGATGAGGCATTTGGGTTGCAACAAAATATTATGAGACCTGATTAAGGTGGTTAATTTTGAGTGTACTAAAGGGTATTTAATTATCGCCTATCTAGAGCACGAAGATACGTATAATGTGCATTTGGCATTTTATCAAACTAATGGCGAATTTTAAATCATGCATTGGATGTATCAATACCTTAATCAATTGATATTGTGAAGGCATGTTGCATTATGAGCAGTTTCGTGCAACTATACGATAGTGGGAAAGGGTGTTTTTTAGGTACCTGGGTTCCGTGGGGTATGTCGGGAGGCTCTGGATCTGACGGGGGCTGGTGACCGTGAGTCCTCGTTGGAGGCGCCCTGCTGTGGACGTCGTGCTGAAGAACTGTTGTTCACTTGTAGTTATAGTTTGTACTGTCTTATTGATGCACTGGTTCACGCACTCGCGTACGCGTATTTTACGTCGGTAAAATTTGAGGGCGTATCCGGGTCGTAGCGAAATGCGGCGGCGCAGAGCGGATTTAGCGGGATTTAGCGTGCGCGCGAGCTGATTGCGTCTCGGTCACTGGTGGCGGGCGAGAGTCGCCTCGTTTGACGTTTACCCCTTGCCGGCGGGCGGCGGGGTGCGCGCGGTGAGTAAAGTGACGTCACGCTTTCGCGTGAACATATTCCCCACGCGGCAAAGGTGTGGTGTGGTGCTCAATCGATAGGCAGGCGGGCGATCTTGAGGACAGGTCGCGTCAGGATGCCCAAAGTCGTCTTGAGTTCCACCACTCGGGTGACGCCATCCCTCCCCGGGAGCGTCTTGGTGATGCGGCCCATGCGCCAGTGTAGAGGCGGCACCTGGTCGTCCACTATCAGCACCAGTTCCCCGACTTGAGGTGGGTTGGATCGGGAAGTCCATTTGGAGCGGGTTTGGAGGATGTGCAGGTAGGACTTGGACCAGGATCGCCAAAAGTGTTGGGATAAGGATTGGACGAGCTTGAAACTTTTTAGTGCAGAAATGGCTCGGCCTTCTACCGAATATTCAGGTAAGGCTGTGAGCGGACGGCCAATAAGGAAATGACCTGCGGTGAGAACATCAAGATCCGCAGGGTCAGAAGAGAGTGGGCTGAGAGGGCGTGAATTGAGCATGGCTTCAATGCGCGCTAATAGAGTTGAAAACTCCTCAAATGTGAGGCGTTGTTCGCCGACCACACGGTACAGTAATTGTTTAGCTGACTTTACCGCTGTTTCATGAAGTGCACCGAACCAGGGTGCCTTAGGTGGATTTAGCCACCACGTTATGTGCTGTTTAGAAAGCGTATGTGCGATACTGTCATTATTGGTTGCAAGAAAGGCCTGTATTTCCCTAAGTTCATTCCTAGTGCCTACATAATTTGTACAGCAATCAGACCTAATCAACGTCGGTACACCGCGCCTAGAAACAAAACGCTGTAATGCCGCAAGGAACGCTTCCGTGGATAACTCAGATACCGGTTCGAGATGGACCGCCTTCGTGGCGAGACATGTTATAAACACAGAAGTAGCCTTTTAATAGCTTGGCGTTTCTAAGTGTACTGGATTTTATCAAAAAAGGTCCAGCAAAGTCCGTCGTGACTTTGCTAAATGCGGGCTGAACGTTTACGCGGTCGGCGGGTAAGTCGGCCATGTACGGGGCCTTAGTTTTAGCGCGGAAACGAAAACAATGTATACATTTGTATACTCGATGGCGAATTACGCGGCGGGCTGATAATATCCAGAATTGCTGGCGTAAGAGTGAGTGCAGAGTGTCAGCACCTGGATGACAGTAAATTTTATGATAGTAGTCTATAATGAGATCAACTAGTGGACTTGAGCTGGGTAATATCAGTGGGTGCTGAGCGTCGTAACGCAGAGCAGACTGGGTGAGTCGACCACTCACTTTCAGTAAGTCGTTCTCTAAGAATGGTGACAGGCGTTGTACACGTATCGTACATTCTTTGTTGTGTTTTAAGCGATGTATGTCTTCAGCAAAGCAATTGTGTTGTACTGAGCGCACCCAATGTAAAAGGGCTTCCTTTCGTTCGCTAACCGTAATGGGCCCAGCGACACGCGCAGAGCGGCTCTGTCTGCAATTGTGTATGAATCGCTTTATACACGCCGTTACACCTATCAGTTTATCTAATGAGCTGAATCGTGTGAGCAGTCTCGTCGAGGTCAGGTACCGCTATGTGGGCGACGGCCTTCTTTGACTTGAGGCCTGGTAGGGCGTGATGGCCCAATGCGGGCGGTAGGGCTGGCCATGTTTGTGGCGGGTCCTTGACGCATGTAGCTCACTACATGCGTCAAGGTACTCAGAGGAGCAGTAGACTCAATTGAGCTACATGACCTACTGTGTGTGCTGTTCGTGCCGGATAGACCCGGGGTCCCGGTGAACAGGCGAGGCCGGCTGCCGAAGTTGTTTCACGTGGAACAGTGCCGAACTCGGACTCGCACAATGTCACCGTTAATTCGCGCTCGCAACCACTTCATCGCGCTCCTGACCGCCAATACTGATTTTGACATAATTGTTGATAGTTGGAAAACTGTTATATCTGTTCTTAGGATATATTGTGAAAACCTCACCGACCAATGGGACATATCGATTGACATTGTAGAGATTCATGATGATTATTGAAGTTTGACATTTTATAATTTTATATACCATTTATGTTGACATTTTATAATTTTATGTGGTATGTATTTGATTATTTTTAATTTTAGTTTCTATTGACTTCTTAATTAATTTAATGACTTGTAATTGTATTTGTTTTTAATCTGGTCTAATTAATGTGAGATGAATGTAAATGTTTTTGAAGGCGTTTTTATCTCAATAAAATCATTTAATCATTTAATTTAATTTAATTTGAGCCAGGACGGTGACCACCACATGTCATGCTTCAAGAGATCTTGAGCTGACATGCCCCTGCTGGCGCAGTCAGCAGGATTTAGGGCGGAGGGTACATGTCTCCACGTGAGATTGCATGTATTTGCCTTGATTGAGGAGACTCTGTTGGCTTCAAATGTCTGAAGCGATTGTACAGGCGTGTTCAGCCAGGCCAGTACTATGGTACTGTCTGACCAACATATGTGCTGATGAACGGTGATGTGAGCTGATAACTGGGCCGAGACATGGGCCATGAGCTTAGCCAACAAGTGAGCGGCTGAGAGCTCCAGTTTAGGAATGGTTTGGCGGTTTTTAATAGGAGCTACCTTTGATTTGGACATGAGCAAGTGCACATGTACCTGTCCATCAGGTGTAGTTTCGTGGAGGTATAAAACCGCGGCGTAGCCGAGTTCTGAAGCATCCGCATATCCCTAAAGGGTGTGTGTGGATGCCTTGTTTGAGCAGACGTTTCTTGGAAACCTAAGCGCTGAGAGATGTGGTAGGTCACGATAGATATTCTGACACTCAAGAGCGACGTCACTGGGTACTCGTTCGTCCCAATCGAGTTTTAAGGTCCACAACCTTTGAATCAAGGTTTTAGCGCGGAAGATGACGGGGCTGATCCAACCGCATGGGTCGTACAGACGTGCTATAGTGCTGAGTATTGACCTCTTGGTGAATCCATCTACCGTAGGTACTGAGACACTGTAGGTAAATTCGTCAGTTTGTGGTATCCATTGTATGCCAAGAACTTTGATGGAGCTATCGTCTGGGCTGACGTCAAAATCTTTCGACATCTCGCACTGGTCATCTGGGAACCTTTCTAAGAGCTGGCGTGAGTTGGATGTCCACTTACGCAGTTGGAAACCCCCCAGTGCGAGTAGGCTAATCAACTCGGTTTGTAAGTTCATGGCTTCACCGACAGTATCATGTCCGGTGAGCACGTCGTCAACAAATATTGACCTAGAGAGCACCTGAGCGGCTCTGGGATAGCGTTGCCCTTCATCCGCGATCAACTGCTGGATGGTGCGGTTCGCTAAGAATGGGCTGGAGCGTAATCCGTAAGTCACGGTGGACAATGCATATGTTAATAAGGGCTGATCTGGTGATGAACGCCAGAGAATGAGCTGAAACCGTCTGTGGTAGTGCTGAATCATGATGTTTCTGAACATCTGTTGTATGTCTGTGCTGAAAACGACCTTGTGTGTTCGGAAGTTTAAAATGATATCCGTGATATCTCGCTGCAGGGCCAGTCCTCGAGTCGCGAGGTAAATTTGGGTAACTCTATTTGGGGCAAAACCGAGTTTACCGTAGCTGGCGCTGTGACGTTTGCCTGATTGTGTGCGGATGGTACCTCGTCACTTTGGGCTGATGGCAATATATTAATATCTACATGTGCAACAAGAATCGCGTCATAGGCTTCTATTGCCCGTTCGTATTGCTTCATGTAGAATTTTTCCTGGGCGTCTGACAAATCGTCGGTATCTAAAATCTCGTAGTACACGGCGTCGAGTTTATCACGCATGGTTACGTCCGCAACTTTCGCGTTGAAATCTGCGTTCGTATACTTCGGTTTCCCTTCTCGTAACGAAGTCGGAATTGCCGAGAGGGCAATTAGAGCGCGTTGTCCCTCTCTAAAACGAGCGGCCTGCGATTTGGAAGGCATCGTAACGTCGACGGCGAAGTCAGACACAAGAAGAAAAAAAAATTAAAAATATTAAAATATTTAATCGTCGGTGAAATTCCGCACCTCCTTTTTCGGAAGTCGGTGAAAATAACGCCTAAATTAATAACGCGTGTACCAAACCTTATGTGAGCTGAGGGTTTAATTACTTTATTAATTGAAATCTGTAAATTCGTTCGGTACTAAATATTTAATAACTGCGCGGAACCCTAATTTAAATATAAATAGTTAATCCAATTATAAATAACATATGTAACCTAATTAAGTAGCATGTCTAAATGATATATGAGTGCTGAATTACAACAGCTAACAGATGTTACTTTATGTTAATCACGTACACAAGTAGATCTTTTAACCGTACTTAGTACAATTAGTATTATAACTTAATAAATAAACTTAATGTCGTAAGTACTGGCCTTAAGAATTCTTAATTACAAATCTTTCTTGCAAGCAATATTAATAACAATCGTAAATAAAAACACAGCGTAAATAATCACCACGGCTTCCAATCGCCGTTAATGAGTCAGGAAAGTCAAACCAACAACTCTTCCGTGCTCATGTATTCTGTGGCGCGCTAATGTCATACGATGTCGTCACCTTTCTAGAAGCTTCTAATCGCTAGTCGGTTTTTGTTTGATAAGCAAATAAATGAATTTAAGTTAAGTAGGTGATTTGTATGACGTAATTTGGGTAATATTAAGTCAATAAAATGTATTTTGAGTAGTTTGGAAATTAAATAGGGCTGATAGGGGGTGGACTGTATTAAAGGAATTAGAATTTTTTGACAATGGGATAGGGCTGATTCAATTATCCGACTCGGAGGAAATATAGTTGAGCAGTTTCCTGCAACTATACGATAGTGGGAAAGCGTGTTTTTTAGGTACCTGGGTTCCGTGGGGTATGTCGGGAGGCTCTGGATCTGACGGGGGCTGGTGACCGTGAGTCCTCGTTGGAGGCGCCCTGCTGTGGACGTCGTGCTGAAGAACTGTTGTTCACTTGTAGTTATAGTTTGTATTGTCTTATTGATGCACTGGTTCACGCACTCGCGTACGCGTATTTTACGTCGGTAAAATTTGGGGGCGTATCCGGGTCGTAGCGAAATGCGGCGGCGCAGAGCGGATTTAGCGGGATTTAGCGTGCGCGCGAGCTGATTGCGTCTCGGTCACTGGTGGCGGGCGAGAGTCGCCTCGTTTGACGTTTACCCCTTGCCGGCGGGCGGCGGGGTGCGCGCGGTGAGTAAAGTGACGTCACGCTTTCGCGTGAACATGCATTCTTCACAATTTTGTACGAAAACGAGACGGCCATCACATTAGAGACCAAATTCTGACCAAGTATTTCCATATGTAATTGTATCTGATGAAGCGTTCGCTTTGGGTCAAAATTTAATGAAACCTTTCCCACAACATTCATTGACTGAAGAACGGAAAGTATTTAACTATCGCCTGTCAAGAGCACGATCGGTAGTTGAATGTGCTTTTGGCATAATTAATTCTAAATTTGGTGTTTTTCAAAGAGATATAGCCTTCAAACCCAGCAAAGCAGCACTTATAACAGCAACATGTTGTTATTTACACAATTACCTCATGAAAACTGCTTCGAATACTTATCTTTCCTCAAATAAAAAAACAATTCAAAACGTACAAATTCGCTTGTTAACTTGGAATGCACTCGTAATCGAAACCCACCACGTGATGCGAATGTGATAAGGGCAAACTTATGTAAATATTTTTGTAATGAAGGTAAAATGTAAAGCATACTTCATCAAAATTTTTAAAATTAAAACCTCCTATAATACATTTTTGGAATGCGAATCATTAGATCTATATGCTATTTGAACATGTTTCTTGTTTACAGAATCACATTGTATAAATTGTACCTACCATGGTTAAAAAACACCTTGAATAAATAAGGATTAAACATAACATGTAGGTAACATTAATATGTAGGTACTACATGTAACAATTAATATGTAGAAACTATTGTGGATTATGTATAATTTGTCTTTATGCTATCTACATATATGTATAACATCTGTTTGTTTCCCAAAGATCAATAAATAAAAATAAATAAATAAGAACTGTTTTTTATTATCACTAATATGTAATACTAGCTTCTGCCAGCGGCTCCGCCCGCGTGGTGCTCGTTTCCGTGAAAAAACCGGGATATAGTAGCCTATGTGTTATTCTGATGTACAACCTATATTACTGTTAAGTTTTATCCAAATCCATCCTGTAGTTTTTGCGTGAAGGAGTAACAAACAAACGTACAAACTTTGGCATTTATAATATTAGTAGGATAGAATTTAGGCATCATAAGTAATAAATGATTAGGTTAAACGGCTTTTGAACGAAATATGTGGTTCAAATTATTGAGCTTACCTGATAAACTGGCTGTTCTGCGTTGTTTAAAAACGCAAGGTACTTAAATGTCCACGATTTTGGAACATAAACTTCACTCGTACCAGCACCTGACCTTTTCGAAGTGATTATCTTTTTTAATTCTCTTCTATAATTTGACCGCAGACTATTAATTTTTTGACTCACTTTGTCTGGAGGAAGGAGTGCCTGCACTTTGTAGATGGTGTAGGGGCGCTGTTTGTCCTTTTTCAGAATTTTGTGGACCGTTTTGTGTGACACATTTACCCCATGGGCCCGTATCGGCCGCGCCGCCGTACGAATGCCCAGTCGTGGGTTTCGCCTCATCACATTTAAAACGGACTCCTCCGTCCGGTTGGAAATCTCCTGACCACCTCCGCGCCTTTGGGGCACAATCGGCTGGTTATCCAGAACCCGCTGGTATGCAGCCGTGATGATGCGAGGGTCCGATGGATGATGTTGGTTCGGGTATCGTTGCCGGTAAATGCGTAACGCTCGAGAGGCATTACCACGAGCTTCACCGTAACACATTAACATTTGTCCATATTCCCTTGCACTGAACATGTTGTTTAAACACACTCGCCACCAATAAAATAAAAAGCTTGAAAAAAACAATGTACTATAAACTATCAAAAATTAATAACACTTAACACTAATTAAAACGAGAAAAACCAAAAGATATCGTGATTTACGCTCTAATCGTAAATTAGCACGCATCAACTAGCGCGTCCGGGTCACGACTAAAGTTAAGTTGTTAGTTCGCCTTTGTCATCACGCCGCTCCGGCGGGCAGTGAGCGGTGTCGGCGTGTACACAGAGGCTTTTGACGGCTGCCGCCTTATGGTCAGCGCAGACAGAGCGGAGCGCAGCGGAGAGGATTAACCATTGCTCGTTTAATTTATTTTTAATTTATCATGGATTTTTATTACATAAACACAAAAAAAAATTATGTGTAGTATTCAACTACACTTACTTGATCGAAAAATATAAAAAAAAATGAAAACATAATCGTCACTTAAGTTTTGCGAAATTTCAAATTCAAATTCAAATTCAAGTCATTTATTGCGAATAAAGGTGATACAGAGATCTTACATTTAACGTTTTATGATACACTCTATCCGGCCTTTACACGAGGCATGCAATATTACATAAATACTAGGTATTTATAACTTTAACGAAATAATTACTTACTAAATTGGTCACTATGTGCTATTTTGAGGTTTACTGGTTGAATACCAGTATTTGTAAATGGTATCATGCTGGTCTTTTTTAGGTTTATCAAAAGATTGTTTGAGCGTAACCAATTCACAGCTTCGCCAAGAGTATCAATAGCGTCAATTTCTAGTGATAGATAATCTTTGGCTGAGAACATAACAGTACTATCATCAGCAAACAGTACCATGGGCTGCTTTATTGATTTAGGGAAATCATTGATATAAATTATGAACAGTAAAGGCCCGAGAATGCTGCCCTGCGGTACACCACATTTAACCTGGCTGTAATCAGAGAGATAAATCTTTTCTGTTTTGGTAATTGGACAAATCCTTGTAATTTGGGTTGCCTGTTGTCTATTACTCAAGTATGATTTTACTAAGTCCAATGCATTACCTCTAATGCC
This sequence comes from Selenia dentaria, assembly GCA_917880725.1. Classification (NCBI taxonomy): domain Eukaryota; kingdom Metazoa; phylum Arthropoda; class Insecta; order Lepidoptera; family Geometridae; genus Selenia; species Selenia dentaria. Next base: position 29,370,636 of record OU862885.1, on the reverse strand, counting down.
ATACATTTCGAGTTTTTTTGTAAGTTTTGTGTGGTCGACATGGTCGAACGCCTTAGTTAAATCCATAAGGAGCGCACACACCTTTCGCCCGTTATTCAGATCGGACATTACAACCTTAAGAAAACGATATACTGCCAAATTAATATTCTTATGTCTTCTAAAGCCCTGTTGCTCTTCTACTAAAATATTCATGCTTTCAAAATAAGAGTAAAGATTGTCATATATAAATTTTTCAAATATTTTAGATATCGTGGGTATAAGAGCAATTGGCCTATAACACTGCATGTCATTTTTATTATCTTTTTTAAACAGAGGTTTGATAATTGTGCGTTTAAGTTTAGTAGGTAAACATCCACTAACTAAACACATATTAATAATGTGACTAAGAATGGGGGCTATTAATGGTGCTACTACTTTTAAAACTTTCGTGCTAATGCCATCATAACCAGTGCTGTTGGTATTCTTTAGTGACTGTATGATTTTAATAATGTACAAAAGGGGTGCTGGGCTTCAAAAATATAGAATTGATACAATTAGGATTGTTGGAGTTAGGTATTAAATTATTGTTATCATTATTAATGTCAGATTTTACTTGGTCAACATAAAAATTATTAAATGCATGTGCTATGTCACTAGGATTGTGTAAAGTTTTTTTATTTACAATTATCTGCGAAATGGCATCGTTAGGAAGGTTTGTTTTTTATTATTAATGATCGTCCATGTAGCTTTAGACTTGTTAGGGGCCGATTTAATGAAGTAATTATTGTGCGATTTTTGTGTTAGCTTAATGATACGACTAAAGCGTGTAGAGTACTGTTTAAATGTTTTTCGCGTTAATTCATTTTTATTTTTTCTGTACTGCCATAATAGTTCTCTTTTACGTTTAGAACATAGTTTTATGCCTTTACTGATCCATTTTGGCCTTTTATTTGTGTTTATTTTTATTCGTCGCATAGGAAAGCATAAATAGTAAAAAATAGAAAAGTCTTCATAAAAGTTATCAAACGCCTTCTCTGGATTATCAGTTTCGTAGGCATCTTTAAATGTTAAAGCCTTAAGGCACTCCGTAAACTTTACCATGTTCTCATTACTGTGGTCCCTTTGTTTAATAAACCAATATTTCAGAGAACAAAACCTTTTCACAGGGCATGACAATAACTGCGCTGTGTGATCCGATAGAGCAAAATCAATTACTTGCACTTTACACGATCTAAAATTGTGTAAAATATTATCCAAACAAGTACCACTCCTTAGTCGAGTAGGTTGTTTAACTGCAATTTTAAGATTATGGTTTTTAGATGTATGTTTAAACTGCTTCTCATATGGAGTTTGTTTTAATAAATCGATGTTGAAGTCACCGCACACTACTGTTTTTTTATTTAATTTATTAAGTTCATGGAGTATTGAATCAAAAGCTTTAAAAAAATTATTGTACTCTAAAACTAAAGTTCTTGGCGGTCTGTATATACAAACTATAACCATGTTATGTTCCTCAAGTTCTATTGCACAACACTCCAAGAGCCCAGGTACACTAAGCTTGTTTACTGCTGGTAATTGTTTAAATTGGTGCTTGTTATTTACCAATATACATGAGCCACCTTTTGCATTTTTACGCGGACAAGCCGAGGCTAATTTATAATTTATAACACTGAGATGAGGTATATTTATTTCTGTCATGTTGTGTTCAGTTATACCGATGACATCTACCATGATTCCCCCGTCCAACAAAGTGTCCAGACTAACAGAGAGAGAATCTGACTTCTTAATTAAGCCATCTATATTCTGATGTAGTACATGTATGCAGTTAGAAACGAAAAAAAATTTGTGAATGCCTTGTAGAAATAGACCCAGAAGCTACGCAACTGTCAGGCTGTGCCAGTTCATGTTCAATGCCATAACCAATATTATTCATTATATTTTCATACATATTCTTGATACCAAATGTATTAATTTTCCCAGTTTTGTATGAGAACATGGTATATGAGAGAGTTCTATTTACGTCAAAAAGAGAGGCATAGTTAGTGTTTTGTAATTCTAAATAGAGTAAATTATTAAACATTTCAACTCGATAGTTATATATCGGCGCTCCACAAATATAAGTTGGTACACACATAATCACATTAGTATGCGAAAGCTCTTTGAGATACTTTCTGATGTCGTTTATTAATTCTACATAATTAGAATTTTGTTTAAAATCCGATTCACCAATTACAACTATACAATAATCCTTTAAACTAAAATTACTTAATTTACTTTTTAAATTACTAAGAAGGTGTGTTAAACTAACGTCGGGTGTAGAATATCGACAATAGTTAAAGCTATTAGAGAAAGTGTCTACAATTATATCGAGTCGACCTGTATAGCTTTTATTGGTAACTATACACAATTTGCGTTTCTGAAAATCTTTCGAAGTTACCTCTGTCGTTGGTTGCGCTATTGTCGTTGCCTTGCTATCTTGGCTGGTAGTCATTGCACGTTTGACATTAGACGTTTCAGATTGCGGTGATTGGTGATTGCAATTATTGACGGTGTTATTAGAATCCGTAGAAAACAGAATACGAGGATCATAATCTGTTTTTTTACTTTTACTCGTTTTACTCTTTTTAATAGTGTTCTGGCTAGACAATGGGGTTTTCTGAACTCCCAATATTTTATACGTCTCAATTACTTTTTGTGATTTTTCCAAATTATTTTTAAGTGTAGTATTCTCCAAGCTAAGTTTTTCAACTTCATTGTGTGCAATATCTAGTTCTTCTTTTGGTTTTACGACTTGAAGCATTAGTTCAGTTACCCCGTTGCTGTCATTTAATGATGACATATAGGGAAGACTCCTCGTGCTCGTGTCAAACAGTGTAGTGTCATGTTCATTGACATCGTAGGAAATATTTTCAGTCGATATTGACTTTCGCAGCATTTGACACCGTCTCTGAGTCACAAATTCGTTATCCGAACGTTCCATCGCTTGATATTATTAAAGAAACAGATTTTTTTACAGCAAAATGAACTGCAAGAGCTCGGATTCGAACTTGGGGATCCGGGGTCGTAAGCGGAGTACGTAACCGCTCGTCCACCGAGTGACTTACGTTGTTTGACAAAATTATCAAATAGAAAGGCACTGTTGAACTGTGAGTACTGAGGCAAAAGGTCAAAGTCCTTAAAGACGGTATTTAAGGTATTTAAACGATCGTAAGAATGGTTAACACTTTTTTGTTTACTTGATATTGGCACATTTTTTTAAACAACACTGTTTTTTGGAGATCATGTTCACTTGTTTGGTAAAATACACTAAAGGATTAACAATTTAATAACTGGTTTTGTGTATCTTACTCGTATTGTTCAAATGTATATTAAGTTGTCACAAAATTGTTTTAGTATTTATGATCACAATTGACTATTAAATGAATTGCCCACAATATATGTTGTTAATTAGGTAATGTTATGCACGAATATCACATTTTTTACACATTATAAAGATATTTTACATATTTAAGATTATTTTACGTGGAGTCGATGTTTACGTTATGACGCCTACCCGTCAATCGATTTCTAGGTAGATGTGTTCAGAAGCGTTGTTTGAGTACCCCCTTTCAGTTTTCGGAAGTAGTCTGGTGCCACCCAGTATAGTATAATTTAAAATTTGAAATGTATTTATTTTGTCCAATATATGAAGGGTACAGAAGAAAAATGATGAGTGTCTATTTTACCTTAATTAGAGTAAATTAGATTCTCAGGTTCATAGACTCATTGTATACCCCTTTTCAACACTAACCTTAAACTAAATATAATATAAGTTTATAGGTCATATTTTACTGTCATGGTTGGAATTAAAATCAAAGTTATAGGAAAATCAAATTTATTATAAATAAAAGTTAAACAAAATAGACTAAATAATCCAAGACAAAATGATGACTTTCAATAAAAAAATGATGAATGTCATCAAATGAAATGGCTTACATACGCTATGCTTACCAATATCTGCAGACTGCTTAGACTTGGCAAATATGTGTTTTCGATTAATCATCATCTTCAATTACATTTTTTGTATTGGGTAGATCAAAAACAATTGTTTTTGCCCTCTGTGAGCAGAATTTTGCCAAGTCTAAGCAGTCATCATATTTGGCTGCAGAAATTGGTAGCAAATAGTCATATAATTATTGAGGATGTTTGAATTCATTTGCTTGAAGTATTGGACCCTTGTATCTATTATTGGTTATATCATTGGATACCCATGCACCATTATATGAGTCTCTGTGAAAAATCGGTTTAGGTTTTTCTCTGTGTACTCTAATCTCTTTGATAGAACGTGTTGGGATTGGGCATTTTGGTTTAAACATGGGTTTAAAATAAACTGCCCAGTTTCCGAAAAAGTCCTGTTCACACTGTTCAACGATAAATGGAGATGGCTTAGATCTATCAGCTAATTGTTTTAGTAAACTATTGTAGGATTCGTCTTCATTTTTCGAAAACGGCCCCAAATTCTAACAAATACGAGTAGCTCGAATTGTAATACTGCAACAAAATAATCTTGACTGGCTACTTGACATTGACAATCAAAACCTATCACCATACCTTAAACAACCTACATATTTTTTTTACTGACATCCATCACTTTTCGCTGGTATTATGAAACTTTCATCGTTTTTAGCCTGTGCCTCAATTTTTAACGGTTAATTATTTGGTGACAACTATCGTTATTTGCATGTATTCCGATGAGAACGAAACTATTTTCTATGGACTTTGAAATGTTGCTAGTACCAAAATAAATAAAAAAGTGACATCCATAATTATTTCCCTAATATCCATACCATATGAAGGGAACTTCATATGGTGTTACAGGTGTTGTTTGTTTATTTACATAGTAGTATCACATATTTTGTCAGAAACATGACTAACATGCAAAACTGTAATTTAAAATTGAAAAATTATCCATTGTCAATAGAATTAAATTAAAAAAAAAATGTCCAATTAAAATAACGCTGTAAAATTAAAATCTAAAGTAAAAATTCTTAATTATATAAAGTAAGACATTTAACATGTCCATTGTTTATATAATAACTCGGATACACTGTAGAGGTTTTTATAATAGTATAATAATATAAGTATAGTTTGTATAATATTATAAGTAATTTTATTTTATTTTATTTTTTATTTTCTTGAGTTTAGCTATATGTAGTGTTTAGTTCACTTGTGTTACACACCACCGCCTTTATAAGTTTATGCCTATTTCTTTCCGTGCATGGTTGTCTGGAAGAAATCGCTCTAAGCAATAAGAACTTCCATTGTGACACTTTTAATATTAAGTATTCAATTGTGAAATATTTTTGAATGTATTTTTATTTTATTCTTATTTCTTTATAATATGTAACATACTATTATTTGTATTGTGGTGTTTCAATAAAGAGTAAGTGCCGTTTTCAATATTCAATCTATCCATAGTTTTCCTTACTACCGATAGAAATGTGACATACCGACCACATTCGTTATGTCACATCTATAGTTTTATAGATTATAGTAGAATTTTATAGTTTAATTTTTTTTCTGTAGAAAGTATTTTGTGAATACTTGCTTGGCTCTAGCAATCACTTTTCAGTACATAATTTGTTGCCAAGCATTACAGTGTGTTCCATCAACAGTCATTGCGAGCTAGTTATATTCTAGGCTTAACCTAAATGCACATTATCATTTACCATCAAGTGAGATTGTGAAGCAAAAGCAAGCAAAATTGCTATGTAAAAGACATATGATCATCTTGAGTGGCACTAATATACTTTGTGTAACAACATAACAGTAAAGTTGTATTGTATTTATATACAAATATATAATATATTTTACATAAATACAGTTTATGAAATTTCTAGTGCAGTAAACTTTCATGGTATTGTTTAATGATGTACACAATTTATAGTGATTTAACCTTGAATATTGCATTATGGTTTTATAATCATAATGCAATAGTGAGAATAACAAAATATATAACATACAAGCAGACATAAACACGCAGACATATATCTATAGTAATATTATCAAGAAAATAAATAAATTATATATTATAAAGCTGTAATAATATTCTAATAATACGAATAACAATATATAAGATAACAAGCATACCTATTTTCTTTAGAAAACGTGTAATTTGTGAAAACTTAATATATCTTCAGTATTCAGATACAGTATTGTTCGTGAAGAACATAAAAACCATTGATTTTTGTTGTTTTAATAAATTTATTGCACGCACACGCAGAACAATACAGCTAGAAGAGAGTTGTACAGAGAACGAACAGCATAGATTACACCGAATTGTACATAGATAACACAGCAGTTATGGACACAGATGACACCATAGATAATTTTAATGTTTTTAATTAAACATAAATTGGCGGAAGCCATCAAAGTGGAAAAACAAAGTTTACGATGAAATTGATACTTATTTATTACATGTAACAAAACTTATTGCAACCTTACTGTCAAAAATTGTGTATTAATTACTTTACATTATACAACATTATAACTGATACAATTCTTATTTTATAAAAAATGAATGTTCTCTTTATTGAACAATTTTAGAGCCCGCGCACACAGAGAGCAGTCAGAGTTCTGCGTTCTAGTAACCGTTGACCGCCCAAGAGTTCCAACGCACAGAAGCGGCGTGCAAATTCTCGCGTTCTAGTTTCGTTTGGGTCTTTGCACATGCAACATGTCACTAGAAAGTTCGTCATCCGATGAAGAATTATTGCTCTTGTGGAGCTCAGCAGCTTCTAAGAAGAAAAGGAAGTTTTGGGTGCACCCAATTAACACAACGCGAAAAGAACAAAGCGAATTCAGTAATATTTTTCAGGATTTACTTAAAGATGAACAACGATTCTATATTAATTCGATTAATAGTATTAATGAATTGTATAACATCATAAAACCTGATATCGAAAAACAAAATACTAACTGGAGGAAATGTATTTCATCAAAAGAAAGGCTGGCTATATTTTTAAGGTATGTTTTTATTTATTAAGGATAAGAAAATACATAGTAAGAGTATTTAGAAATAATAACAAAATATACGAAAGGTTTCATTTGTTAATCGAATTATCTAACGAATACGACATGTGTTCGTAATATTATGTTAGGTTTCCAGTCAACTGCGGCTGCGGTGTACTAGCTGTTTGAAATGTTGGAGTTGATTGTGATGGAAGGACGTTCAACACTCTATTTTCTTGGTTAGATGCATTAGCAGGTTCCGGAATCTGTTGAGAAACAGGGTTAGGAACGGCCCACGAACTTGAACTGTGATCATAGGGGCTGGGAACCGACTCCTTATTTGGTGTAGAACTGCAAGACCTTTGATTGACTGATTGCTGTGCAACTCGAGAAGCACTTGCATCACTCCCTTCTGCCACTTGTAGCTCGTACCGGGCAAAAAGAGAAGCCATTTCTAGCTTTACCATACTTTGCATTCTAGGTGGGAAAGTCTTAAACGTTTGAGCATAACTTAAAAAAAATGATCGACTCCATCCATTTTGGCTTTTTTTCATTTTTATTTTTAAAATATTCTAGTATTTTATCACAATCACTGGGGTCTGCGCTCGTTTTTGTTCGTTTTCTAGTAATTTGCTTGCTTGGTTCAGTTGCATATACAGAAACCTCAGAATGTGTAGTATTTTGGGTTTCATTCATCGTAGAGTTCTCTGTGTCGGATGTAACAGTGGTATGATTGTTGGCTGGAGAACGCTGACTATTACTTTCTGTTTGTCTTTTAATATTAAAATCATCTAAAAACCTCAATTGCGAAGCCCCCATGGCCAAGACTTATACTTTTTATAAGCCTGGCCTGTAGAAGATTCATTATTTTTCTTGTACTTGTTGTAGTTATCCCTCAGACTCTTCCACTTGGCTATTCATACTTTACCTAAAAACAAAAAAAAATGTTACAGGTTTCTTGCTACAGGAGATACCATTTTGTTTCCACCACAAAACAATCGGCCATTCATACCGGATGGGATTTACAACTGTTAGTAAAATAGTGAAAGAAGTAAGTAAAGTAATATGGAAAATTACAACCACTATATATGGCAGAGCCGACTGAAAAAACATGGCAGGAGGCAGAAGCTGGTTTCAATGAGAAGTGGAGATTTCCAAATTGTATTGGCAGTATCGATGGAAAACATGTTTATATAAAATGCCCACCTAATACGGGAACATTACATTTTTGCTATGAACAAAGATTTTCTATTGTGTTGCTTGCAGTGGTGGATCCAGATTACAAATTTATTTTGATTTATGTTGGCAGCTATGGAAAAGATAGTGACAGTACGGTTTTTCAAAGGACATCATTCTATCAAAAAAAAATTGACAATCAGCTGAACATTCCCGGGTCAAAGCCGTTACCAGGTCGTGAAAAGCCAGTGCCTCACGTTTTTATTGGAGATGGCGGTTTCAAATTAGAAACATTTTTAATGAGACCTTTCCCAACTAATGTCACCATACATGATGAAAGAAAAAGGACATATAATAAGAGACTGAGTAGTGCAAGACGCGTAGTAGAGAGCACATTTGGCATTTTGGCTCAAAAATAGCGGGTATTTTTTAAGCCATTGGAACTCAATGTAGACACTGTCGTTGATGTTGTAAAAGCAGCGTGTTATTTACACAATCACCTTAGAGTAAAAGGAGATCGTCACATCCATGATGATGAGCCAGACATGAACAATGATCAACGCAGTACCTTTCAACCTTTTCAGTGAACTAATATGAACAGAACCAACTGTACAGCGTAAGCAATTCAGGACGAATATATCGCTTATTTTAATCAATAGGTGTATATACCAGTTTTCAATATTTGACTGACATCAATGATTGAAATATAATTATTATAACAAGTGATGTTTTACCTACTCTCTCCAAATCCCCTGTGGCAATTTCAAGCCAAGCTTCAGCTTTTTTGTTGCGGTTTTTATAGTCAAATTACTTAAATCATATAATAAACTCCTTTCCCTAACTAATTCAATTAATTTTTCCGTTCTTCCAAACTCATCAGACATCGCGGCGTTCCGGCGTTCTCTGTCTTGGCGGGAAGCTCTTGGAACGCGACGTTCCGCTTTGACCGCCGCGGTCAGACTGCCCGCTGTGTGCGTTGTTGTTATACCTCGTTTACACTCAGCCGCTTCTCCTGCTACTCGCGCTGCCGGAAATATTGCCGCGGCAGCGTCGACGCGAGTGCGTGTTGTTTACACTCAACCCTCACTTCTTTACTGGGCAACTGGCAATCATGGCTGACGTTGAGGTTGTTGCGGCGACAGCTGTATGTCTGCTTAGTGTAATGAATTACATAAACGTTTTAAAAAGAAATCTAATAAAAAAAGGCGCTATCGCAAAAGAAGATGGTGGATGAAAAAAATTCATCAGAATCGAACGACGTAAGTACTCACTATAACTTCTTATAAGTGCATACCATGCGAATCAAATAAGAACAGATTTCTCGGCCATATTGAATATGTTCCATTCGCCTGAATATACCTGTTCCATTTTTAAATTTGCGTTCAAAATAGCGCGAATGGAACACATTCAATATGGCCGAGAAGTCTGTTCCTATTTGATTCGCATAGTATACTTCGACGATATGAATGATGAATAATCTTACCTACCTATATTTTTGTTACAGAAACAGCATAAATACTTTTTTTATGGAGTTGACTTCCGAAGATGGTGGCGAGTTTTCTAACTTTTGCAGAATGTCATCTTCTGATTTTAATATCTTGTTATATAAAATTGGACCTATGATTGAAAAACAGCAAACCAGACTGCGAATGCCCATACCAGCAAAGATACGTTTGGCATTAACATTACGATATTTAGCAACGGGCGATAGTTATAAAAGTCTCCACTACTTATTCAAGGTTTCTACATCAGCCATTTCGCAAATTATTCCTGAAGTATGTCAAGCTATCAACTCTGTTCTCAAGGACCAAATTAAGGTGAGTAATACAAGTATTTTAAAATTATGTTTTATTATATTAAATTATACAAATGATAAGTAGGTATAATCAAAACTACACTGCGCAGGAAATCACTAATAAAATGAAATAATCTAAACAAATAAAATAATAGAATTCAATTCTGGCTAGCATCCCAGTAGGCTCTTTCAATCACATTCATTTGGTTTTGAGGTGTAACACTTCTTTCCGGGCATCTGGACAGTACTCTTGGTGGCAAGACATATTGTGTTGATGAAGTTTGTAGCATCACATGGCGTGGTGAAGCTGAAATGTCATTGATTTCTTGGCTCATTTCTGGGATACTGATCTCTACTGGTGTGTCAGACTGTCCCGTTGGTTGGATATAAAAACGTTGAGATTGTTGAATCGGTGGGTTTGATGTGATTTGGTAATCTGAATACTGTGATTGCGATGACGTTACCGATGAACGATTTGAGAAGACACTTGATGGTCGTTCAACTTGATGGTCGATGATTGGATAAGGATTTTGCAAAAGAAACCCATCTATTTGGTACATAATTCTTCCCCGCATTGACTCGGGATATTTTCGTAATCTATTAGCTAAGAGGTTCGCATAAAGATCACACTCGTCTTCATTCTTTTCATTTGTATGAGTACTTTTATTTTTTATCACTTGGTTCAAAGTGTCTAAAGTCTGAGATATTTTATTTTGAGCCTCATCTATGTCAAGGCTTGGACTTTTTTTCCCTTTTTTTGGCTTATTATATACTGGTGTCCATGATGGGTCTGCCTGTGATGGCGAAGGAACTGACTGTGACGGCGAACTGATTTGCTGGTATGATGGTGGTGATTGAAGTGGCGGTTCGACATCTGGAGATTGTGCCTCGTGTTCAGTTTGATAATTCTGAAAATTTAAATAAATATATTTTTTCTGTTTCAGTTACCACAATCACCAGCGGAATGGTTATCTATAGAAGCGGGATTTAGGAGGAAATTTCCTCGATGTGTCGGAGCTATAGATGGGAAGCATATTGTAATTAAATGTCCACCACACAGTGGCTCACAATATTACAACTATAAGCATACATATAGCATCGTACTAATGGCTCTCGTTGACAGTGAATACCGTTTTATTTTTGCTGATATTGGTGGCCAGGGGCGCATTAGTGATGGAGGAATTTTTCAAAACTGTTTACTCTTGCAAAAAATTAACACAGGCACTATTAATTTGCCACCAGACGCGCCCTTACCTGGAAGAGAAATTGATGTACCCTATGTATTTCTTTGTGATGGAGCTTTTGCAATACATAAACATATAATGAAACCCTTTCCTGGTGATCATCATTGTAACACAATGGAACGCACTTTTAATTACAAACTTTCAAGTTCTCGTATCATTGTAGAAAATGTCTTCGGTATTTTAACTACGGTTTTTCGAATATTTAAAAAACCAATCGAAATCGATATAGAGAATGTACCAACAGTAACAATGACCTGTATTTTATTACATAATTTTTTAATAAACAGTAGAACCTCTAGTAACATTTACGCTCCCCCGGGTACTTTTGATTCCGTAGTTGACGGAGTAAATATTGATGGCTCTTGGAGACAAAATCAACCCAACCCAGACAATTCAGCTCTTAGGCCAATAGCGCGTGTACCAAGACGCTCATCTAGAGACATTTATGAAATTCGATCTGAATTTGCACATTATTTTCATAATTTGAATACAGTAAATAACTAAATAGTAGTATTAAGTAAGCTGTAATAATCATAATGTAACAATCATTTTAATAAAAAATGTTTAATTTATTATAAAAAGTGTTTTAATAATTGAATGTAGGTAGTTACCCTTTGTTCCGTGTTAATTGTTTCTTCCACGTCATACAGTGTGCCTAAAAATCTTTCCATAGTTTCAAAAGGAAACCATATTGGCTGAAACACATCATCAGCACCTGCTCCAGAACGTATAGACGCTTTCTTTTTCTTTAAGAGTGGTCGAAATGTAGCCATAAGTGATTTCTTCTTCGATTTTAGCTCTTCTATTGGAGTATTGTTCATTTGAGTACTGATTCGATTCCACGCATCGTGTACTTTATGCTTCATTTTATGATTTTTATCGCGTGGATCCCATATTATTCGTTCACTTTCATACAACTCCAAAAACTGTATTACTTTTTCATTACTCCACTCTAGCGACATAGTAAATGCTGACGTAATGCTGATAGAATTAAACAGAAATAAACAACACGTCCTTCCGCTCAGAACGCCGGGCGACAAGTGAGCGAGAAGGCTGAAACACACGCTGCCACTCGCGCTGCCAGTCCTTTGACTCGCGCACGAAAAACCGACAACCAAGGGAGCGCCGGGCAGCGCGAGTGGCTGCGGCAATGGCATGGGAAGTATCGTGTTTACACACTCGCGCCGCTCACTTCCCTGCTCACTTCCCTGCTAACTCAGGCTGAGTGTAAACGAGGTATTATAGACTCAGTATATTTTAATGAACGCAGAACGTGGAACTCGGAACTCCTGACCGTTGCCTGTGGGCACGGGCGCTTAAATGTCAGAAAGCATTCAGTTGTCAAATCCGACACTAACTCCAAGTGTATGCATTTGGTTACAAAGCAAATTAACAATAATACATAGCTCTTGCTTACAATTCATATACATATCGTATATTGTTTAATTTGGAATGAGCCACAATAATCAATTCCAACCTTATTAAAGACCTTGTCCTTAGTGACGCGCGAAGCAGGCAAAGAGCCTATCAGCTGGCACGCCCTTTCGGCCCTGAATTCAAAGCATGTACATCTATGGATAACCTTTTTTATCTCTCTTACAGCACTGTGTTGGCTATCATTCATCATCAGCCAGTTGGACATTGTCTGGAATTTTTATATTTGTTATATCAAAATTGCTATGTGGAAGAAATGAAGTTATATTGTCCACCACTGAGAACAATTCTTTGCAATTGTAATCATTATGCAATGAATTAAGCTTTATAATTGCAGCCCTGGTGAAATTTTTTTCTCTTTAACCTAAGGCTGATACTTTGACCTCATGTTTGAATGTGGTGAGATTTAGTTTACACATTAACTCGGAGGTTACAAATGAAAGTTGGCTCCCGGTATCAATTATCCCTTTTGCAATAACATTGCTACCATTTTTATCTTGAAATTTAACCTTGATAGTAGGCAAAAGGACCATACCAGCTGATGCTGTCCTATTGTGATAACACACATTTTTATCTTGCTCTGCATGTAGTACAGAATTATGTGCTTTACTGCAAACACTGCATTTAAAGAAAAATTTTTCCTTGTGATAGTTGAGAGTTGAGAAATATTTTGCACAAATTATTTTTGTTTATAAAATCTAATTTGTCCTCACTTTTCAATAATTGAAATTTCTTGCATTGAAATAACTTGTGGTCAGCTGATTGACAAAATTTACATGTGAGCACTGTCGAAGTACTTGCTTGATTAGTGACACGCGCTTGAGGTTTACTATAGGTGGCTTACCTTCAGATTGCTGACTCTCTTCAAAGCTACCGCTCTTCTCTCCACGTACTCAAAAAATTCATCTACTGTTGGCAGCGATGATGGGTCCCTGTCAGTTTATTATGCTCTACAAGAATACTGGTCCAGCTTTCTAATTAGAATGGGAACAATCACCATATCCCAAAATTCCACCTTTTGGCCTAAGCTTTGAAGCGAACTGTTGACGGGCCTGCGAGACTAATTTCCTTAAATTTTCCGCTGTACTCTTTGAAATTGGATGTAAATCTAACAATATGTTTACATATCTATCCTTCAGAAGTTTTAACGCCTGCTCATGTGACTCGTTGACCAGCGGTAGTCCTTCTATCAGCACCAAAGCATCACCCTTTAAATACTTCCGTAAATAACACAGCTTTTGAACGGGCGCTGCACTCTTCTCACTGTCGATTACAGCCATGAACATATCCATGAATGGTTTATATTGTACTATTTCCTTTTCATCCTAATGTCGGTTAATCCAATTGAGGTAATCTGCGTGATATTGAACCTTCCGATGTCTGTTTTGTATCGGCTGCTGTCGTGGCAGATGGTACAGAGGATGCTGATACTTTTGACAGCTCACCGATTGTCTTCAGACATTGTTCCTCCACCTCATCCTCTTCCAAGCTAGCATCGTCATAGGTGTCTTGTAGTAACTGTAAATTGAGTTGGGTGTCTTTATAGCATTGCAGTGATTCCTGCAATTTTGAATTCGTAACCTTATCCTCTCGGCGTCCAACAAGACTTGACCCTTTTGTTTAACTATGAATTTGTTTGCTCGTGTTATTTGTCCTTTAAATTGACCATAAAATCAAGATGTCTATACTGCCTAGGCGAACAGTTGTGCTTCCTTTCGTGGAATGCAAAACTGATCGGCTTATGGTCAGTATAGACGATAAAATGCCTTGCCTTGCCTTACATATGACGAAAATATTTGATAGCCTCTTAAATGGCAAGTAACTCCCTATCATAAGGAGAATATTTAGTTTGTGAGGGACTCAATTTCTTTGAGAAGAATGCCAAGGGCTGCCATGTGTCGTCTTTTAACTGCTGTAAAACGGCTCCGATGGCTTTATCGGCGCGTCAGTTACGACAGCAAGCTTTGCTGAGCAGTCTGGGTGAGCCAACAAGGCAGCTTGGGACAGGTTCTCCTTGCAAGCTTTGAAAGCCGCCAGGGCCTCATCAGTAAGGTCGATTGGCTGCTTTCCTTTTACCGGGCCTGTCAATAATGTATCCAATGAGGCTTGGGTCTGAGTTGCTTGAGGAAGAAATCTCCTGTAGTAATTCAGCATGCCAAGGAAGCCTCTCAGCTGCCGCACGTTCTTAGGGGGAGGAAAATCCTTCACGGCTTGCACCTTCGAGTCGAGAGTTTTGGGCCGCTTTCTGAAATTAAATAGCCTAGGAAAGTTACCTCACTTACCCCGAAGATACACTTTGAAGTATTCAGCAACATACCGTAGTCTTAAAGTCTCTTGAAGATCTCACGTAGGTGCTGCCTGCGTTTGACCTCGTTCCTCGAGAAAATTAGGAAATCGTCAAGATATGTGTATATGAAGTCAAGGCCTCTGGTTATCGTGTCCACAAAACGCTGAAATGTTTGCCCCGCGTTTTTTAAGCCGTAACTCATGAACGGAAATTCATATAGACCAAACGTGGCGATCGCAGTTTTAGGAATGTCCTCTGCGCTGACAGGTACCTGATTATAGGCACGCAAGGTCTAAAGTACTAAATACCTTGCATCCTGAAATACTATGAGTAAAGTCGTGTATATGTTAAATCGGGTATCTGTCGGGCACGGTACGGGCATTCAGCTTGCGATAGTCGCCGCATGGACGCCAGCCATTGTTCTTCTTAGGCGCTAGATGCAGGAGTGACGACCAAGGGCTTTCTGAAGGTCTGGCTATACCGTTGGCTATCATGGATTCGAATTCCTTTCGGGCGATCTTGAGTATATCCGGAGCTAAACGACGAGGTGGAGAAGATACTGGAGCGCCTGGTGTCGTTCGTATGTGATGGACAGTGTTATGTGGTATAGTGTGATGTCTACCAGCTGGTCGTGTGATTTCGTGAAACTCGTTAAGAATTTTATGGTACTGTGTCTCCCCAGTCACGACTTTAACGGAAGATACATTTTTACAATTGCTAAAGTAGCAATGGCAGTTAATGATGATGTTAAATTATCAATCAAACGCTTATTACGACAATCTACTATAAGGTTGTAAAAGTTTAAAAATCTACGCCAATTATTGGTTTCGTTACATCTGCTACTACAAAACGCCAAGCAAAATTTCTACGAAGGCCAAAATCTAAATCTTAATTCACATAACCGTAAGTAGAAATACTCGATCCGTTAGCTGCACACAGGTTGTAGTCTGTCTGAGTAGGATGATCACGAAGCGCTGACCGTGGGAAGACGCAGAGGTCGCTACCAGTGTCGACCAGGAACTGCATCTTCGACGACCGATCAGTGACGAACAGGCGACCAGTTGAGGATTGAGGGCAATCTTCCGTCGCCATTATCGACCGCCTTTTGAGTTTTCCGACTTGAAGTCGCAGGGACGCGTGCACTTGCTAGCTTTGTCTCCAAACTTATTGTTATACCAGCAAAGCGGGAACTTCCGGTAATTGGATTGCGATCGTTGCCTTGACGTGCCACAATTGCGTTGTGCTGAGCGTGAACGAGGTCTGCTATTTCTGCCCGAGGTCAGCTCCTGGAACTGCTTGCGAAGTTGTGCTATTTCTTTTGTGAGGTCGCTGAGTGATGAGCTAGGGATGGCATTACTTACAACAGCGACTTTCGTGGTTGACGAAGCGAGGTCGTTTACTCTGACAGCTAAATCAGCCAAGTCCTCTGGAGATGTTGCAGCTGGCTTACCAGCGAGCACCGTCTGGATGCCATGGGGAAGACGACTGGTCCAGATAGTTCTTAAAAAATCGTCCGGGACGTCCGATCCAGCAAGATGTTTAAGGTGGCGGAGGAATTGCGACGGTTTGCAGTCTCCGAGTTCCTCGTGCATAAGCAGTTGGTGAATCTTTTTTTCGTTCGACGCGCTGAGCCTCTTGATCAACTCGCTTTTGAGCTTTTCATACTTGTTGGTAGTTGGTGGGTTTATTATGATGTCTTTGACCTCCCTTGAGTGTTGGTTGTCGAGGTGTTCAAAAATATAATTAAATTTCATGAAATCGCTTGTAATTCCGGAAATGGCAAATTGACCCTCTACTTGGGCGAACCAGATCTCGGGCTCTTCTAGCCAAAATGGTGGTACCCTTACACCAACTTTGAAAACATCGCCACTATTTATCGACATGGTCCCATCACTAGTGCCAGCTGTAGATGGCAAAATTGATTCTCGTGCATCTCTAAATGTATTATTATCCGAATTAATTGTGGTCACCATTGTAGGTGTCGTGTCCAGTAGATATATTATGTACGTCTGGTCTAACACCTATCTGTTTACATTTGTATTTGGCGGGTGTACTTAACTGTATACGTGGAGCTCAATTACAATCCTTATTCTCGGTATATAGCTACTTATATACTGTATTTCCACTGGCACACGTAAACACACAGAAGGGTTCAATAAGAGTTTATATAAAATGCATAATGTTGTATAGAACCGGAACAGTCAATACATTGGATTTGTTTACGTTATGGTATCGCGCGAGTATTCGTACCGGGAGCGAACAGACGTGCGTTCAAGCTGGGCTATGGATTCGCACTGGCGCGACCTTCGATCGTCCGCTATGCGTAAGCGACGCGCACCGGAGTACATAAGCGGTTATGTATTACCGCGCGCTAGTGATGAGGTAATGTCGATGAATTCTGAGTATCGACATGTACTATCGACAAGCTGGTATGTAATAAATAATATAAATATAATAAACTATTTAAATGTTAATGTAAATAATATAGTTGTAAATAATTATATCATAGTTAAATGGTTAAACCGGCAAACACTCACGTTTAACGTTACTTTAAAGTTTTGAGTTTTGAGTGTTTGCCGGTTTAACCATTTAACTATGAGTTCTCACGGAAGTTTTTATGACAATATAATTATATCATATGTGTATTAGGTGTTTTTGCGTAAGTAGGAAGGAGCCTACACCAGTATGGGCGCCGGCAACGTATTGTCATTGATGATAACTTATCTACTTGGTGTAATACATCTGCTGGTGTTCCTCAGGGCGGCGTATTATCCCCTTTATTATTTGCTATTTTTATAAATTCTATTTCTCAAAACTTGTCTTCTTCCCATCATCTCTATGCGGACGATCTACAGATTTAAATAAAGATTTGGAATGTATCTCTAACTGGAGTAAATCTTATGGTCTCAACATAAACCCATTAAAGACGCAAGCTATTGTAATTGGAAGTTCGAGAATGATATCTGAGATTGACTAGTTCTGCCTCCCACAAGTTATTTTTGACGGCAATAGCCTTAAACAAAACGGTCAAGAACTTGGGTGTTTACCTTGACAGTCATCTCTATCTTGGGAACCTCAACTTGCTGAAGTCAGTCGAAAGGTTTCTGCATTAGCAGCATCACTTAGTAGACTCCGTAACTTTCTCCCAACTGCCACCAAAACTGCGTTAACACAGTCTCTCCTCCTTCCAATACTTGACTACGCTGACGCCTGCTATCTGGACTTAACTGAGGAGCAGTTAAATAAGCTAGAGCGCATACAAAATTTTTGCATCAAATTCATATTTGGTCTGCGCAAGTATGACCATTTATCTGAATTCCGGTCTAAGCTCAATTGGTTACCCATCCGAAGTCGCCGGGATTTACATTTATTTATATCCTTTCCCTTCTTTATAATATTCTGTTCTTCCCTCCGAATCCATCTTATCTTAAAGAACGTTTTGAATTTCTCCATCTCTCTAATGATTTTTCTCTTCGTTCTTCCTGTACCCGTCAGTTGAAAACACCTACTTATAAAAATTGTTTCCTCAAAATTCTTAAAAAAAATTTTTGATAAAACTTACTACATTTTATCAAAATTCTTTTATTATTCGAGCTGCTGGTCTGTGGAATGCTCTTCCCGTTGATATTAGACCCGCTCAATCAATTAATCTATTTAAGAATATGGTAAAGAAGCATTACATGTCTGAAGACTGCTAGTTATATTTTCCATCAAAATCAATTTGGGTTTACAAGGAATCGCTCTACTATAGACGCAGGTATAGAACTTATAAAAGATGTGTTTGATGCCTGGGAGAACTCCCAAGATGCCTTAGGTGTTTTTTGTGACTTATCTAAGGCATTTGACTGCGTCCGACATGACATACTTGTCAGGAAATTACAACACTACGGTATTAGGAACATGGCTGTCAACCTTTTGACTTCATATTTAAATGATAGAATTCAAAGGGTTGACATAAATGGTAAAAAATCGCCCGGCTCTATAATCTCAATGGGCGTTCCACAAGGTTCAATACTAGGGCTGTTCTTGTTTTTAATCTATATTAATGACTTACCTTATTATGTAGAGAAGAATCACGAGATTGTATTGTTTGCAGACGACAATTCACTGTTATTTAAAATTAAAAGGCAGTTATTAAACTATGACGATGTTAACAATGCATTAGCTAAAGTTGTGAATTGGTTCAATACAAATAATCTTCTCAATGAGAAGAAAACTAATTGTATAAACTTCTCGACACCAAATGTGAGACAAGTAGAATCCAATATACAATTGAATGGAACAGGGTTGGACTTTGTGGAGTCAACGGTCTTTTTTTGGAATTGCTATAGACGCTAAATTGCAATGGGGTCCCCACATAAAAAAAATGTCTAGTAGGCTCAGTTCAGCGGCTTATGCTGTTAAAAAAATTAGACTATTAACTAATGTAAAACAGCTAGAATAGCTCTGGGGATGTTCTGCAGATATTTTTACATTTTTATACTGCAAAAAAGGGCTATACGAGCGATCTACAGTTTAGCTCCCAGAGTTTTCCTCCTCGCAGACAGGGCGCCGTCACGACTTTTTAACATATTATATAGAAAAGACACGGACCCGTCGCAGGCAGGGCGCCGTCACGACTTTTTATAGCGCGCACCAGAAGCTTTTCCCGGCATTCAACCGTCCGATTTTGATACGACAACATGTCTTCTTCTGAAGATGAAGATGTATTGGCACCGGTATATCTCGCTAATCTGCAGAGGGTTACGTCTAACTGGGTACATCCGGTATGGTACCCTGTGAATCCAATACACTGTAACTACGAAAGACTGATTTTGGGAAAACGAGCAAAACCCCTTTTTTTTTTCAGAGGATCACCTCCATGTTTTCTTTTAGAAAGGTTTAAGTGTTTGATATCAATAAAAAGGTAATTTTATAAGGTATTCAACCCTAGTAATTAAAACAATATTTTACCGTAAATACAATGATTTAACATAGATAACTTGTATTGCCGCGATAGTCATCAGAAGCGAACGAAGAGATTGTTAGGGTAATACACTGTATTTTAGAGTTACAGTGTATTGCCTTGTTAAATCATTGTTTTTTTACTGGTTCAAACAGTGTATCTCAGAAAGTTTATTTTGTTTTGTATCGAAAGTTCAAGTAAAACTTATGTTATTTAGATTGAATTGACAGTTTAATCATCTTATTAAAAAATATGTGTAAGTTATCATTTTGAATGCAGGTACTCTTATAAAATAAACGAGTTTATTAATGAATGTTTTTATATATGGACAGAATATTTAACTTACAGTATTAATAATTACTTTATATGACTTAAACTTATTCTAAAAAATGAAAACACAACATTTAACAGCATTTAACAACAGAATCAGTCTTAAAAATTCAGACAAATAGGTAATCATTAGGAACATAACATTATTTTAAACAAAATTAACTCTTTTCTTATATAATCAGTCTCACCAGTAGATAGTGTAACAGCCAAAAGCTTACCGAAGTATTTTTTTTAGAAACAGAACATAAAAATATTAATGATAATATATATGAAAGTCTATAAAGTACCTAGTAGTATTCACTTGAATACTAAATATTTGGATCATCAGTGTATTCGTCAGGGTTTGGATGAGATGACACAACAAGATTTTCATAAAATACTGTTCTTGATAGAGGCATAGACTTGCACAGCAGTAACAATTCTCTTCTTTTAATTTCAGTTATGCCACTGGCTTCAGTCTCTCTTGGTTGATCATCAAGCATATCAGTTTTGCTTTTTGCAATGTCGTTAGATAGTTTTTGCGCATCTTTTCTTTTCAAAAAATATATTTCCTTAAATTCTCCTTCATAGTCATTCTTAGCAAACATGGTAAGATATCCCCTTCTAAACTCTATAACTTTGAGGTTGTGGATATTAAAACCTTTCGGGTATGCAAGCTTTGAATTATTTGAAATTATAATCATATCTTTGTGACTAAGAACAGCTACCTCTAAGTTTTTACGCGATGTTTTTATATTGTGTACAAAGTCGTCCAAGTCGTAGATTTCTTTAGTAATTTTAAACTTTTTGGTAATTGCTGCGTGCACGGTGTCTGCAGCCATAAACGTGTGCTCTCAAAATACTCCAGTGTCACTGTTTCGATAGCTGTCATGTTATCCTTGATTAATCGAACTAATGTTGACATAAGAATTTTTTATATATGTACCTAATATTAATATAATAATATTAATATTTATATGTATATATTTGATTGTATCTAAGCAAACGAAGTATTTAGAAAAATAATATGGTAACAAGGCATTTTAAAAATGATCTATGCACTAAGTTAAAACTGTTTATTTATTTTCTTTTAACACCACTATGCGCCAATTCTAATGTATATAAATTTCTTTCCATTCCAAGGTTGTCTGTAAGAAATTGCTTATAGCGATAAGGCTGCCCATTGTACAACCTGTTTTGTAAAATATTCTTATTTGTTTTCTTTTATAAGCTTGGTGTTCAATAAATTATTATTGTATTGTATTGTAAATGTTGGCGTGAAATTGATAGGGATTATTTGAGATAATATACTGGTAATGAACGGAAAATAAGTAATATTTCCTAGGTACCAATGGTAGGTGAAAGTTATGTTGTTCTAGCTAGTCTATAATAGGCTATCTCTACAAAAAAATGGCAATACTGATTGCGAATACAAATGATGCACTTTTGGCGGGAAGGTCGAAAAGAGCGGTCGATTTAAATTTTCTGTTTAAAAAATTTATATTCACATCATATAGTTAGATATCTCTTATATCTAACAATGCCAGCGGAAAGCGAAGGAGAAGATGATAGTGGTTTCTCCACTGTAAAAAGGCGCAAAAGGAAGAACGGCTCCGTGGATCTTGACTTGGCCAGCGGCAGTTCCGAAACTGAGGATGCTAAGTACAAACCATATTTTAAACCTAATTACAAGAGGCTATACCCTGATAAAAGTAACCATAAAGAATATGCAGTGTTCTTGGAAAGCACAAACGAGGAAAAATTAGGCAATAAAGACCCCATTACCATCCAAAAAATTATAGATAAATACGTAAAGGGCCAGTATGAAATGAGCCGCGCCAGCGCTCAAAAGCTTAAAATCACTTTTAAGCAATCTACAGATGCCAATGACTTCTTATGCAATGAAGTATCCTAGAAAAAGTAAACATAAGAGCTTTCATACCCTCGTCCTTTGTGGAGAAAGTAGGAGTTATACAACATGTCTCCACAGAGCTCAGCAATGAGGAATTGTATCGTAAATTATCCGGAGAGTACGAAAGTTGCAGTAAGAAGATTCATGGAAAGAAATGAAGGAAACTTAGAACCCTTAAAGACAGTCACAGTCACTTTTGGCACAGATGTTTTGCCACAATGTATTTATTTGGATCACTGGAGGATACCAGTGAGTATGTATGTTCCTCCAGTCATGCAATGCTATCGCTGCTTGAAATTCAATCACTCGGCGAAAATATGTAAAAATATACAGGTATGTTCTATATGCTCAGGTGAGCATTCCTACAAGGACTGCAAAAATGAAGCTGAATTTAAATGCAGTAATTGTGGTGGTGCCCACCTAGCTATATCTAAGACATGTCCTATCAAGATGGAGCGTATTGCTAAACAAAAGCAATCATATGCAAATGTAGCCAAAAACCTTAGCTCCAATTATGTACAAAATTTTCCAGCTATGCCAAAATCTCAGCCGCGTATTCAATCTGTGCATGTCTCTA
The DNA here is from genome assembly GCA_917880725.1 of Selenia dentaria. NCBI lineage: Eukaryota > Metazoa > Arthropoda > Insecta > Lepidoptera > Geometridae > Selenia > Selenia dentaria. The sequence continues at coordinate 29,347,988 of OU862885.1, read as the reverse complement.
CTGGTATGATTGCTAAGCCTCCACAAACAAAGAGCCCTGTCACTTTACCCGAGACCTCTCATAAAACTGTAGAGCAACAAATTAATACTGACACTGTAATTGATGACAGAATCTTAAATGCAATGGTTAAGACCCTGGTTTTGTTAGGGAATATGTCTGAAGATGTTCCTAAAAATGCATCAAAAATAAAGGAAATCCTTTTAAAAAACTTGTAAACCTCTCAATGGAGGACTATTTATTTAGAATAGTACAACATAATATGTAAAGCTTAAATAATAAAAAACCGTTGTTACATTCATTCCTGCACAAACATAATATAGATATGTACCTTATTAACGAAACTTGGTTAAAATCTACAAGCATTCCCATTAACTTTCCGGGATATAACTTTATACATAAAAACGCTAAAAATGAACATGGTGGTGTTGGTATACTAATTAAAAATTAAATTAAATACAAGATTATTGACTGTCCATTCTATGAGGACATTCAAGTGCTAGCGATGTCTGTTGAGACGCAGGCTGGCCCCATTGCAGTAGCTTGTATATATTTTCCTCCTAGAAAAAAGAAACGAATTCGCCTTAATAAATTAAGAAACATATTAAACAAATTGCCTAAACCTTGTCTTATCACTGGAGATTTTAATGCACATCACATAGCTTTTGGTTGTGCCACAACAAAGTCACGAGGAAAGGAGTTATATGAAATGTTCGATGAATTAAATTTGTGTATTTTAAATACTGGAAATCCCACTACTATTCAGAGGCCTAATAAAACACCATCAGCCATAGATGTATCAGGCGCCAGTCCAGCTATTGCCCCCCTTTGTGAATGGTATGTTGGCGATGATTTATTAGGCAGTGATCACTACCCTACCTTTATTGACTTAACTGTTTCCCCGTTAATGTATAAATGTAATGATAATATAGTCAATTTTGCGTACTCGCTGCTGCGAGTACGCAAAATTTTCTTGGGGTTTTTGGACTATATGTAGTCTCCGGATTGTTGACGTGTGCACTTGTAGGGTTTGTAGAATAAAAGTAAGATAGGTACTCTTGGTTGATATTATAATGATATACTTAATGATTGAAAGGCTGATACAAAATATCTAAATACAACAATAGCAAGGTAGATATGTACTCGTACACAACGTCGCGGTCAGCCGCTGTTAAGCCCGGGTGACACGAGGCTAGTATTTTGAAGCTAGGATAGTAAGCTAGTAAGGGGTCACTAGCTTGGTTTCTAGCTTACCTACTAGCCTGGATTGTAACCAAGCTAGTGCTGTCTACACGAAGCTAGGAAATTTCAAGCTAGTCAAGTCAGTAGTGAGTTGTGCTTAACCTGATAACACGTATACGTAAAAATGAACAGTGTGCGTAAGAGAAAAGCAATTCTACTAAGAAAGTTAATTCGGAAGTTGTGTCAACATGCGCTAGATGAAATATTAGCTCTGCTAGAAGAAAAGCGTACTTGGACAAGACCCTGGATCTTAAGAAGACATAGTCATGGAGCATCTGCATTACTTTTAAAAGAACTGCGATCTGAGGATTCCGGCGAATTCAAGAGTATTTTGCGAATGACACCTAATATTTTTGACAATTTACTGAATCTAGTGGGACCACAAATACAAAAATTAAATACTAATATGAGAGAAGCCATACCGGCTAAAATAAAATTGGAAATAACTCTAGATTTTCTATCATCTGGTGTCAATTACAGGAAGTTAAGTCACATGTATCGTGTTTCAAGATCTACTATATCTAGATTCATACCAGAAGTTTGCAGTGAAATTTATAAGGCATTAAAGAAAGATATACAGGTATGTAGAATTTTATTTATTTCAAATTAAAGTAGGTACATTTACGCTTACATAAATGGCGAGATTAAATTCTAAATTACAAAATGAGAAATCATAAATGACGACAAAATGTACGTTTACGCTACATAAATGGCGAGAAATGTATCAAGCATTTTGAAATGCTTGATAGATGGGATCTTCATCTTGCTCCAACTCTTGCTGTGGTGGCGGATGGATGATGGGTTCATCACGTTGCTCAGTCTGTTGTAGTTGTGATGGTGGATTAGTGTAGAGTGGACTTGCTGCAGAACTATTGTAAGAAAATGTGGTTGACATATTGGAGTCTGAAGAATTGATAGGTGACTGGTACGAAAATGTAGTATTTCCGAAGTTTAAATCATACATCCGACAGCGGGATAGTGTTGCGTTGATCTGATCCCTAGCTAAAATGGCCTGTCCGGGTGAAAGCTTTTTCAACTGACTTGCTACATATTTTGCAAATATCTCATGTTCATCCAGCTCTGGTTCCTGAAATTCTCGTGAACTGTTTAAATCCTCCTTAATCACCTTAATTTCATTTATCAATGAACTCACTTGCGAAACCTTCCGTTTCTTAAATTTCGGAATGTTTTTTTCCGGGGGAAATAAATTTAGAAGTTTTATCTTGAATAGACGACATTTCGCTTGCAGGTTGAGACATTTCAACTGTCTTTTCTGACAGATTTTCTGCTACGGGTGGTTCTAATGACTGACTGTTGCTTGCACTGTTGTCATCTTTATTATTGTTTGGAGAATCTTGATTGTTCTGAAAATAAAAAAATTGTTAAAAAAATTGTTACAGATTCCAACTACAACTGAAGAATGGGCAGCTATAGAAAATGGTTTCAGAGTGAAATGGAACTTTCCAGCGTGTTATGGCGCCGTCGACGGGAAGCATGTTCAAATCATAGCTCCTGGCAACAGTGGAAGTTTGTTTTTTAATTACAAAAAAACATTCAGTATTGTTCTTATGGCTATTGTTGATTACGATTATAATTTCATTTATATTGACGTCGGCGCCTGTGGAATGGCATCTGATGGAAGTGTTTTTAGGAATTGCTCCATATATAATCAACTAGAAAATAACCTTATACCACAAGGCGGAGTAATTTTGGCGGATGCTGCATTCCCATTAAAATCGTATATTATGAAACCGTACCCAGGTGACAATTTAACACATGAAGAAAAAGTATACAACTACCGGCTAAGTAGAGCCAGAAGAACTGTAGAAAATGCCTTTGGCATATTGGCAAGCCGATTTCGTGTTTATCAAAGACCAATCGCAGTTGACGTAAAAACAGTAGACAAAATTGTACTAGCATCATGTGCTCTGCATAATTGGTTACGAAAAGAGCAAAAAAGCACTTATTGCTTTAGTAGTGATTTCGACCAAGAAGACATTGAAGCGGGAAACATTATTCCCGGTTCATGGAGAATGGAAAATTTATGTTTACCCAGTATCAGTCGACAGGGAAGTAACCACTCTTCTCTGTCAGCTATCGAAAAAAGGGAGAAATTTAAGAGATATTTCAACAATGATGGAGCAGTACCATGGCAAGCAAGAATGATTCGTTAATTCAGACAAAACTACAAGAAAAATTAAAAATGCCGACGATTATTAATATTTCAATAAGTACTTTTAAGGTAAATAATTGTAAAGAGTAAATAATATTAAAATAACTTACCGAAGTTTTTCTCTTCATTGGCACCTTTTTTATGAAATTATGCATTTCCTCAAACCAAATAATTTTTGGCTTATAGACTTCTGCAGTTCCTGCTCCAGACCTCTCAGATTTTTCTATCTTTGTTAATTCTTGACAATATGTAGCTCTTAGATTTTTAATTTTATTTTTAATCTCTTTTATCGACATTTCTATTCCATCTTTATTTAGTATGTCGCGTATTTTTTCTAGTGACGAGTCTCGCATTTGCTTGTCCTTGTAAGATGGAATACTTACATTCCACAAACATTCCTCTTCTTCATTCTCTGTACAATTGAACGAATTTTAAATTAATTTCGTCCGCTAATTTCGGCATTTTAACAAATTGCACGCACTCTCACCACGCTCTCCGACTGCACACTAGCTTAGGTTCGCTAGCTTCGCGGTTGACACGAAGCTAGTAACGGAGCCAGGATAGTAAAACGGGTGGTGGGGGGCGCCTACTAGCTTGAAAAATAGAACCCCAAGCTATAAAACTATCCTGGCTTGAGGCACTAGCTTGCTAGCTTCCACACTAGCTTACTAGCTTGTAAACGAAGCTAGTTCCGTCTACACGAAGCTAGTGTCACTAGCTTACTAGCTTGGCAGCACTAGCTTGGCTCACTAGCTTGATTTACTAGCCTCGTGTCACCCGGGCATTAGCGCGATTAAAACTGGTTACGGTTACTGGTATGTAGTGGTGAGTCACCCCGCACGGTGACGACGAGTTTCGCGTAGATATCTATGGCGTGAACATACTTATTCCACAAAGCGGACTGGACGAAATATAATTTAAGATCAAAAGAAGTTATTGAGAGTTTTCAAACTGATTTAAGTAATCCCTTAAATACCTATAATATATTTTGTGATATCTTAGATATGTTAAAAACTGAATGTATTCCATGTTTCATAGGCAACAACAACAAAGATAAACTCATAAAACCACCTGCTCCTTGGTGGAATAACGAGTGTGCAGAGGCAGTAAAAATGCAAAACAGGCTCTTTTAATATATAGAACACAGTTTACAATAGAATCATTAATTGAATACAAAAAATTAAACGCATTAAAAAAACTTGTTTTAAAAGAAACTAGGATAAATAGTAGGAAAGTTATCTGTGAATCACTCAACAGATATACTCCTATATCTAAAATTTGGAACAATATTCGTAAGTTTAAACGTATGTATATATGTAAAAATAGGTACAAAAATGATGAATGGATTCCTGTATTTATTTCAAAGTTGTGTCAATCGCCTTCATCTGAAAGTTCTGATGTTAATTTGTATAACCTATTTAATTCTGAAGGAAATACAACAGAAGCATCACTTTTGCTGAAGTCATTTACATATGAAGAATTATGCTTTGCTATTGATTCTAGAAAAAATACTACACCAGGCTTAGATCAAATTCCATATACAATGATAAAAACTTACATAAGTCTAGCAAAAAAATACTATTAGATATTTTTAATGGTTTATGGAGTAAACAGTGCATTCCTGTTTCTTGGAAAACTCAATGTGTTATACCTATACTGAAACCTAACAAATCTCCAGATGACTAAAACTCATACCGTCCTATTTCGTTAGCTTCTTGCATGGGTAAACTATTTGAACAAATGTTAAAAATCAGGTTAGATCATTTTGTAGAAAAACATAACTTATTACCTGAATTCCAATTTGGATTCCGTAGGGGTAAAAGTGCAAATGATAGTTTTGTATACTTCATTAATGATATGAAAAAATGTATACTATCAAATTCTTCAGCAGTCTGCGCATTCCTGGATGTGCAAGGTGCATATGACAATGTTGATATACAACAATTGTTGTATGTGCTCCATGATATTGGCATACCTGGAAAGTTGATAAAATGGATTTATATGATAATTTTGTTACGATCGAACTGTCTTTGTTAAATTCAATAATATTTTACATGGCCCTAATAAAACTTTTAAAGGTCTTATGCAAGGGGGTTGTTTATCCCCACTGCTATATAATTTGTATACCTCTCAAATATGTAATTATATAAAAAGTGAAGTAAAAATACTCCAATTTGCAGATGATATTCTGATTTATTGTATGAATAGGGAAGTTGTTACTGCCCAAAATAATGTAAATGTGGCACTTCAGCAATTATACTTACGAGGGTGAATCAAAAAGTTCTTAGAAGTGCATATATATGAAACCTTTTTGGATCAAGTTCGATATTCAAATTAAAGAGTGTCTTATCACACTATATTTATGCAGACTGTCACTTGTTTTTGTCAGTTCGTTCGCATGTAATAAATTTTTTTGTGCAACGAGTTGCTAAAAAGTCAAAATTATGGATAAAAGTGAGTTACGTGCGGTGATAAAATATCTCAGTTTGAAAAAAATGTCTACGAAGGAAATTTTTTTGGACATTCAGCAGACATTAGGGGGTGATGCTGTACCCTATTCTACGGTTGCGTACTGGGTGGCTGATTTTAAAAGAGGTAGATCAAGCTGTAAAGATGACCCGCGTTCTGGGCGGCCTTCAACCTCCGTTACAGAAGAAAATGTCAAAAAGGTTGAGAATCTGGTTTTGGAAGACAGAAGAATGACTATAAAACATATAGCTGAGATCCTAAAGATATCTTTTGGTAGCGTTCAATCCATTTTAATTGATTCACTGGGGTTCAAAAAAGTGTCTGCAAGATGGGTGCCACGAATGTTAACCGACGAAAACAAAAAGCGACGTTTGGAAATTTCCAAGCGTAATCTCGAAATGTTCCAGCGTGATTCGGATAATTTTTGCCGTCGTCTTGTCACCATGGATGAAACGTGGGTCCACCATTTTGATCCTGAAACTAAAAGACAAAGCATGTCTTGGAAACGACCATCCTCTCCATCCATTAAGAAATTTCGAGTTGCTCCTACCGCTGGCAAAGTTATGGCCTCTGTGTTCTGGGATAGTGAAGGAATCCTTTTTATTGATTACATGCCAAAAGGCCAGACGATTACTGGACCCTATTATGCAAATTTAATCCCGAAAGTGCGTGAAGCGATTAAAGAAAAACGTCGTGGAAAACTGTCGTTGGGCGTGTTGTTCCTTCAAGATAACGCTCCTGCTCATCGATCGGAAGTTGCGCTCAACGCAATCCGCTGTGCTGGCTTCAATCTCCTTGACCACCCACCATATTCTCCGGACTTAGCCCCAAGTGATTTTCACTTATTTCCAAAATTAAAAGAGGAAATTCGTGGAACAAAATTTCACGATAATGACGCGGTTATAGCTGCCGTAGAGGACTTTTTCGAGAGTCAAGAAAATATTATTTTTTCACAAGGAATAAGGAAGTTAGAAACGCGTTATTCTAAATGCATTGCATTGGAGGGAGATTATGTAGAAAAATAAAATATTATTATTTAAATCTTTGCATTTTTTAATATTGATTCCAAGAATTTTTTGAGGCACCCTCGTATATTACACACATAAATTAAAACTTAATATTAACTGTCAAAAGAGTTCAGTATTAGTTTTTGGCAGTGATGATCCTGTAAATATATTTTATGATAATGTAAATATTCCACATAATCGCCATCAAAAATTTCTTGGCATTTTTCTTGATGATAAATTAAAATTTGATAAGCATATAGATCTATTATACAAAAGGCAATGAAAGGTGTCAACATTATGAGATGTTTAGCAGGTGTTTTTTGGGGTTCAGACCCAAATGTTTTGAATATGATATAGAAAAGCTTAGTAAGAAGTCATTTTGATTACAGTTGTTTAGCATATTTCAATTGTAGTCCTACTCTACTGAAAAAGTTAGATGTAATACAAAATTCAGCATTAAGAATTATATATGGGGCAATGAAAACAACGCCTATTAATGCTTTGGAGGCAGAAACATGTGTAGAACCTCTCACATTCAGGCGGCTGGGTACAGCTCATAGATTTTGCATAAATGTTTTATCACAATATGACTCCATGTTGATATCGATTGAGTGGTGTGTGTATCTGGTGATTTATGTGTGATTGCTGGTGACTGGAGTGTTGCTGATATCGATTGAGTGGTGTGTGTATCCGGTGATAGATGTGTAAATGGTGGTGGTGATGGCGTATACGGTGAGTAACTAGAGAGAGATTAGTGTGAAGAAAAATGTGACTGATATGCATAATCATCTACTAATTTTTGAATATCATTACGAAATGACAGCAGTCGTTCTTGAGGAATCTTGCGAATATGAGGCAGGAGACTCTTTAGGAACAATAAATTATCATTATCTTCATTTTGACTTCTTTTGTTTTTCAAATACTCCAGTTTTTGCCTCTCTAAATCTAACATATTTTGATTGATTGTTTTGGTTTTTTTTTTGCGTGGTACTGAGCTCTCCTTCTGTTATTTGGTGCTTGCTGACCTCTCTGTGACGTTGCTTGGGCCGGCTTGATCAGGATTTGAATCGTCTTGATTGAGATTGTCTTGATCGAGATTGTCTTGATCGAGATTGTCTTGATCGAGATTTTCTAGATCGAGATTTTCTTGGTCGAGATTAGAATCACTGGTTTGTGGCTCAGATCCCACTGATAATTGACGTTTCGATTTGGTCAGATTTCCCGAAAATTTTCTTGCCTTAATGATATCTTTCAAAAACAGCAGGGATTTGTAATATGGCCATTTTGGTTCATAGGAAGCAGACGCTCCATCCCCAGAACGTGGAACTGGAATTTTTGCATGTTCGATTGCAAATTGGTCCCTCAAATATTTCCATTTCTTCCTGACTTCGTTCTCCGAAACATAAAATATTTTATTTTTAATTCAGCTATCTTGCAACTGGTGCATCATTTGCACATTTGGCATCTGAATTTAGAATGGGGATTTCTACATTAAAGGCGATAACTGAAGAAACAGTCAGTATATTATGGGATGAATTACAACCAATACATATGCCTATACCTACAAAAGAAACTTTCTACTCAATAGCAAACGACTTCAAGAATATTTGGGATTTTCCGAATGCTTTAGGGGCCATCGACGGGAAGCATGTACGTGTAATCTGTCCAGATCAGTCAGGTCTGTTTTTCAATTATAAAAAAGTTATTTTCTATGATTCTGCAAGCAGTCGCCGACGCAAATTATAAATTTACAATAGTTGAAGTTGGTGGATTTGGTAAACAGAGCGACGGTGGAACATATAAGGCTGCCGAGCTATATAAAAATTTAAATACTGGGGAGATGGATATTCCAGAACCGGAATATTTTCCAGGAACGAACGTGAAAGCACCGTATGTTTTTATAGGCGATGAAGCATATCCATTGCTAAAATATTTATTAAAACCTTTTGGTGGCCGAGATTTGTCTTCAGACCAAAAAAAATTTAATAATCGTCTATCGAGAGCCAAAAAATGTGTTGAGTGTGCGTTCGGCATAGCAAACTCAAAATGACGACTACTTTCTAAATGCATTGAATGTAATGTTGATTTTTGTTTTTAATGAATTATTTAACTTTATCTACCCTCACTAACATTAATGGCATAGCTATGACATCACAACTTATATAACATTTTATTCAGACATATTTAAATAAAGAACTTACAAAACTTCACTGTTAATTAACTTTACTTAAGTCGAGAAACAAAAATAAAATCAATTAATACTTACCGCCTTCATTCATTGCCTCGCTTATTTCTTTCCAACATTTGTCAGTCACGTTTCTATTACAATGCCTTTTATCCCTTTTGTCCCACACAGGTGGTTTACTGAAGACTAAGGATATCAACACGTCTCTATCCATTTTAATATTATCAAAATAAATATGCCTGTCGTAATTGCACGTGTTGTCGCAGTTGTTTATAAATTTTAAATGGCAGCGCCCAGCGCTGACCAGCGCGTTTTGAAGCTTGTCGGTACTTGTCGGCGCCGGTCAGCGCTTATCGGCGCGCGTTCATATCAAGCGCCGATAAGCGCTTATAAGTTTCCAGCTATATTTCTGTATACGGCCATATACTACAACTTAGGTCTTTTCTGTTAATGTTAGCTGAGTGATATCAGATATTCTGTCTCAGGGCTAGCTATTATATATAAATAATCTCTACTGTATTATGGTTGAAGAAAAAAGTGGTATGTGAACTATCTGGGCGAATAAGCAACTACGAGTAAGTATGTTATGTCTACAAGTGAATAGGTCTAGACTTTCAATGTAGGAATTTTGACAGGCTGGCTGGGGAAGTTGCAGATCTTCGTCTTCCGAGTTCGTTTGTCCCGGGTTCGAACCCCGGACAACTCAAACATATATGTCTGTTTGGCCTGAGGGTCTATATGTATTGTATACAAGTATATATATCAGTCATCAAATTGCCATAGTACAGGCTCTGTCTAGTTTGGGACCTGTAGGGCTATTATTTATCTCAGTTGCTAACAAATGTTGATTGAAATCGAAAAAAATTGCGGCTCTATGTCACTTTTGTCAGCTCCAGTCATCAACTTACGAACATTTTTGGTTACTAAAGTGGTCAAAAGTGACATAGAGCCGCCATTTTTAAGATTTGAATCCACATTTGTTAGCAATTGAGATACATGCCAGCCCTGCTGAAGACCTAGTATGGGTCTTGTCTCATATTATTGTTATTATTAACATATATTTATTTAAATAATTTTAGCGGGTGCGTTACGTGGAACCAGTTTCACTATTAGAACATGGATATAGGATTCAATATGTTGATAACAAGTGAGTCAATTCACAAATCCATTTTACGGTGACGATTTAGTAACGCCACAATAACCATGTTGATTTTGTGTTTCATTTCACACAGACTAATTTATCATGTTTTACAACGAAAGTTTGGTTTAAAATAATCAGTAGAATTTCAATTCAATTCATTATTTTATTTAGTATAACATTAGGATTGTGAGATGTGGTATCGCTGGCGTGGAAAATATCACCATAAACTGAATGTAATATAAAACATGAAGTAGTTTTTTAAATGGACTCGTATGGTTGTACACATTCTTCAAGTAGATACGAGTATGAACGGCAGGTCGAAAATGTAGATAATAAAAGGCCATTTTGTTATCTACATTCTACATTCAGCAGAGCTTTAGCGAAGCTCTCACCTACGTTCGTCACACTTTCTGTCACTTTATTCACTTTTTCCGTGTGGAGAAGCGTGTGATGAGCAATGTATCCACATTTATCACACTTTTTAGCGCGGCACATATTTCGCGAATGTTTTTTAACTATACACTTAAAACATAAATTTTTCGATTTTACAAGTTCCCAACGATCGTTTACACTTAAGTCTGTGAACTGACTACACTTAGTTAGTAGGTGATCTGCCTCACACAATGCACATTTGATATTGTCCGATTATGGCGCTTTATAGTCCGAGGAAGGCACTGTCACTTCACTATTTACGTGCACTTGTTGAACTGTACGAAATAGTTTATTTCCTCGCGGTGCTGGCGTAGGTGCTGCTATGTGTGGTTTTATATTCACCGTGCCCATTGACGTTGAGGGTGCTGCGGTGTACATGTATATCTGCACGTGATATGAAGCGGAGCGCGACAGATGCTCAGAAGACAGAAGAAGGAAATCTGCTAAAATCTCTTAGCTGGGTGACACCCGCAGATCTACTCCTTGGTGTGAGCCCAGCCCCATCGCAAAGTCTCCATACCTATCCCGCTGTGCTTGTGTTAATTTATTTAACAGCTGCCATTCTTGAAAAAGGAAAAGTTACATATTTCGGATCACAAAATATAAATCTGAAATTAATAACATTAAGAACCGTTTAGACATAATATAGTGCGATTAATAAAATTGTATAGTAAGTTTATAATAATTTGAGACTTACAATAATAATGAGAGTACAATGGGTCGGGTTGTCATAGTTATTAGTTCGTAATAACAAAATGTACTATTCAAAACAATACAAATTATAAAAAATATTTTTTTTTATTATGCTTTTTGTACATCAAAAAAAAATTAAAGCATTTGAACGGGTTATAGTTGAATAAAGTGAATATTGTAAATCACTTTAAAATACCTTCTAACATTTATATTGAATCAGGACTTGGTGCTGACCGTTGCTATACGAAATTCAATGCTGAAATTTATGGCGCTGCTCTGTAAATATAGATTCATTGCGGATAAAAAATTAAATGCTAAGATACGAACGATTATTAAATAAGAAATCGAAGTACAATTCATTACAATACATTGCTGAGATAAAGACAGATTTTGTTACAAAAAAATTAACAACATTAAATCAATTGCAAAATTGAAACAGCCAGTGGTAATAGTTTCATGAAATATAAAAATGCAAGATTTTTGATTAAAGGAATACCTCTCTGGCAACACTCATGCCAGAGGTTTATGCATTTTAATGTACTACATAAAAAAATACCATCTTATAATTTTTTTTAATTATTCTTCCACACTACAGACTCTTTGGTCCGTACCTTTTTTAGATTTGTTTTTTTTATATTATATTTTTCTCGGAGATTCGTTCTCCTAACATCACAATAAACATTCTTAAGCTATGGTGGAGATTGCTTAAAAACTAAAGTGAATCCATTTTATTTTTCATTTGTAAATACATAAATCTATTGCTAGTGAACACTATTTCCTAATTTTATACTTATGTGTACGCTATTGGCCAGAAGTACTGGCCTCAAGTTCACGCCTTTGCCGTATCCTTTTTAACATAGCCTTCACGATCTCTTCATTTCGGTCTTTTATCACCATTTTGAGATTATACTCTATTATTCGATATTCGGATGCTTTAATCGCCCGCCTGACGAAATCGCCAATCGCGTCCGAGCTGTCGTCGGCAAAATACGTGCAGCTGCCTGAGTGTCGTGACACTGCTACCACTGCATGAGAGACGCTGTCTCGGAGTTTTGTGACTCGCTCCTTCGTCTGGATAATGATCACCGTTTCGTAGGTCAAACCCTGTGCTTCGTGTACTGTTAGGGTGCATGACCCTTCCCCTGATCCGTATCCTTTGCCGACTAAGAAGGATTTTTCCTCCTGTGTCAGCGCTAGATATAGGGTTTTCGGGAGGTCCGTTGGGATTTTTACACCTGTGTACCGTTCCAGCTTCAGGGAATGGACTCGGGATCTAGACGAGTAAATACTCGGATACACTTCGCTGAGTACATATGCTACATCCATTGGTTTACGGCGCGTACAGAACAGCTCTTGGGTGATGGACGCCAAGATTTCAGGACTACTGTACTTTATCTCGAAGATATTTTCCCTTTCGATATACGACAGTTGGTTGACGTCTCCGATGATGACAATTTCTTCAAGCCATTATTATTGCCCCAAAATTCATGTGAGCTTCTTCTATTACTAAACGTTTTTCTCTGCGTTCAGTGAAGCCATTGGCTAATACTGAGGCCATGGTACGCACTTTGGATTTTGCTCCGTCGCCTTTGCGGTGCGCTACCTTGTCTCGCAGGTTTTTTTATTATTATTACTGGTAGTACGTAGTTAAAATACATGTCATTCCTTATTTTATATTTGCGAAATACTGCAACATATTTTAGGTATTTTTAATAGGTACCTCTCTTACACACAGTAATTAGCAAATAAAAATATTAGTGTGTGATGGGGTCGACATTATATATTGCATGGGAATAATATTGTTTAGGCCAAGTTGTAGGAAAACGGAATACATTATTTTAAAAAAACTTAAGGGAAGAAAGGGTACAGTTGTAGATGGGATATTTTTGAATATCAAATTTGTGGATTGATTGATATAATAAAAACGGATAGTTGAACAAATATAATACTTTATATTTTGCAAATGTAGTAGCTATACAGTTTTAATACAAAGTTGTTCTTTGAGTTGATTTATGGAGAGTAACATAATAAATAGCTGACCTTGTATCGGAGAGTGGGGGTCGAAGTTTGTTTTAAATACAGAGTATTGTATTATTTAAATTAGAATTATTGCGTAATAATATGCGCAGTGCGTGATATGGGCTTGATTTAATGCCAAAACTAACGCGATTGAATTCATAAACTTGAAGCGGCTGTTCAGGTGCAAAGCGATAAAGGATGCGTTGGAATCGGCGATCACACTTTCGGACACCTATACATAGGAACATTTGTCTAATGTCGGCCGAAAGCGCGATAGGGAACAAGCGAAAGTTAAGAATAATGTTAAACAAGTTTCCCTGCAGATTTGGGCCGTAATACAGAATGTCATTGAGAGACACAGACGTGCTAGTTTTAGCGCTAGCGTTCAGCACGACGCGTAGCTTCGAAGTAAGTTTGTCTTCTCTAATGACCCCGTGGTGCGGTATTATATAGGACGATGCGTTGGTATTCTCCTCTGTCTCAAGAGGTGCGGGTGAGATATACTACTTTTGCAGATATTCGAGGATAACGTCGTCGTAGGCCTGTTTCAAATTAGGCGAGGCCTGCATCTTACGCTCTAGACAGAGAAAGCATTTTTCTGCCAAGCGTCGGGAGTCGCCAAGCGTGGATGGGTCACCCTTGAAGGGTAGTGCGACAGTATAACGTCCATCAACATCGCGTGTTGTTGTGCGTTGATAAATGTCTTGACACACCTTTTCGTCTGGGCTCAGAATCTGCGGTAAATTTACCTCTTCGAGTTCCCAGAATTTGTGGACGGCGGACTCCAAAGGATCAACGGAGCCGCAATAAGAAACAGTAGAGTAGGTATCAAATTTAGCGGGAACGGAACCCATGATAACATACCCTAGCACGGTCTCCATTGCGATAGGAGCAGCGTGTGTAGATTCACATTGAATCTTATGCAAAAATAGCAAGAGATGAGGAAAAATTGCAGCGCCTACTAAAAGGTCAATATCACCGGGAACGTGATACGTATTATCGGCCAAAGGTAAATTTTCAAAATTAGGTAGTAGCGATACGTCGATACAGACGGCCGGCATGCGTTCCGTTATCTTATCGACTACTAAGGATTCCATATCAAACTTTACATTTTTATTAAATCGAGCGAGCTAAATTTAATTTGTACGGAACCCTGAGTCTTTTTTGTTGAACCCCCAATTCCCTTGACAATAGAGCACGCTGGGGTGTTGTGCGGGTTCAACCCTAAAGGTAGCGGTTCACGCCGCGACAGAGACAGGAGACCGCGACCAGAGACTGAGACGGGAGACCGCGACAAGTGTCTCGGTCTCTTCTGCATGTACTGTAGGTCGAGACCGAGACTAGAGACCGTGCCAAGTATCTCGGTCTCAGTACGGAGTGTGTGTCGATGGAGTCAGTTGTGTTCTGTGTCATGCATGATGGAAAACCAAGTTATAGAACTACTATTGGAGGAAGAAGAAGACGATGATTTGCTCTTATACTATTATTACAAATACAAAACTAAAAGAAGGTTACCTATTAAGGAATTGTATTTAACTAGAGATCAAGAAGGATCATTTTCGCTATTAGTGAAGAAGCACCTAATGTGTGATGACAATACATTCAGGAAGTATTTTCGGCTAAATAAAACACAGTTTGATTATGTATTAAATTTACTAAAGAAAACAATGCGTGAAAAAGGAAAAATTACGTTGAAAGAAAAATTAGCTCTAACTCTAAGGTAAGTTTGTCAAATCATCTAAGTTATCCTGGTCGTATTCGTCGTGAAAAATGCTTCGAAATGGTTGACTTGAAATATTTGGCAATTGGCGAGATGTTAAGTCAATCAATTCACTTTGTGATTGGTGTTCTGTAGAGGCTACACTTATTGGCGAATATGTACTCGTATTATACGATGAAGTTGAAGTACATGGCAATTGGCGACGTGATAAATCACTTGGTGTTTGGTGTCCATCTTGTTCACCTTGTCCATCGATATCTCCGACCTCATACTTGGAGATAATATTAAATATTTCGGATTTTGCCATCGCTCTTGATCGAGCGCTCAATTTTCTTAGCATAGTTTCAATGTGTTTAGTAAATGTAGATATATCATCGAATGATTCTTGACCTTGACATTTCAATGACTCCAGCGTACTATTTCGGCTTTCATGTCTGTCTTTCATAAATTTTACAAATTCATCTTCTTTTTGTCTTTTTCTCTTAGTATTCTTGATAGTTGATTTTTCGGAACTTTTACTTTGTGGTATAGACCTTTCTTGTGTAGAAGTTCCTGGTACAGGTTCTACTAACTCCCTTAAAATAGTATTATGTACTGACGCGTCTGCGGCTACGGGAGGAGTATCTTCCTGTACAACTTCTGAGGAGGTATTAGTAACTTCTTGTACTACACTGGTGGAGCTTTGCTGCTCTGGATCTACACTGGTGGAGCTTTGCCGTTCTGATGGTGTGTTTTCTAAAAATCTCAAACGTTCATAAAATTGCCACTTTGAATTTTTAGCTGGTGCTGCAGATCCCGTTGAATTTTTCTTTTTGCGCTTGTATCTGTTGTAGGAGTCCCTGATTAATTTCCATTTTTTACGGCATTCCGAATCTGTAATATATAAATAATAGTATAAGTCTTTTTTTGTTTCAGGTTTATGGCTAATGGAGAAACATATGCTTCGCTATCATTCGCATTTCGTATATCACCTTCTTATATTTCACAAATAGTCAAAGAGGTGTTGAAACATTTAAAGATTGTTTTAGTGCCAATTCTAATGCCTATTCCAAAAGAAAGTGATTTTAGGCTTATATCTGAAGGCTTTTGGGACAAATGGCAATTCCCCAATTGCGCTGGCGCGATTGATGGTAAGCACGTGAGAATAAGAGCCCCTGAAAATAGTGGATCGTTGTATTTTAACTATAAGGAATTTTATTCGATTGTTCTTCTGGCTATTGTAGACCATAATTACAAGTTCATTGCAGTAGACGTTGGCTCTTACGGCAAAGAAGGAGATAGTGGAATATTCCAAAAGTCTACAATGGGAAAAAAAAACATGAAAAATGATGTTAATTTTCCAGAACCAAAAAATCTACCAAATTCGAACATAATATTACCACATTTTTTAGTTGGAGATGAAGCATTTAGTCTTGATACTTTTATGATGAAACCTTACGCTAGAAGAGTTGCAAAAAACGATTTAAGCAAAGAAATATTTAACTACCGCCTTTGTCGTGCGAGACGAGTATCGGAAAATGCGTTCGGTTTGCTGTCTCAGGTGTTTAGAATATTTTACACGCCTATCGGAATAGCGCCAGAAACATGCACTGATATGATCTTAGTTGCCTGTTGCTTGCATAACCTATTAAGAGATGGTTTTTTAGAATCTGCTCAAATGTCCGTACATCAATGGAACCAAGAAGAAAATTTACCTTCAAATTTCGTTTCATTACGTGGAACAGGAGGGTTTTCAAACAGCAACGGACTATATATTAGAGCAAAATTAACCGATTACTTTATGTCACAGCAAGGAGCGGTAGACTGGCAAGAACAACATGTCACACGGCTTGTTTAAGTTGATTCCACATGTTTCCTTTCTAGCATTAATTCTATGCAAAATAAAAAAAATAAAAATAACTCACCTGTTTTATTTATGCTTTCAGCTATGCTCATCCAAATATTATCTTTCAAATTTTCGTTTCTGTAGGTGTCTAGTCGTGCATCATATATCGGAGGGTGCTGTCTGATCAGTTCAATCAGCGTTTCACAATCTTCGTCAGAAAAAGTATTCATTTTTTTCACACTAAACACAGGTGCTTTTCGAGCGCGACACGAGACACTACTGGTCCGAGGCAGCGACCGTCTCGCTGTCTCCTGTCTCGCGTCTCTGTCTCCTGTCTCTGTCTCGCTCGCGAACGGTCGCTTATACATTTCCTAACGTCAAGTAACGGTCGCGGTCGTCGGTCGCGGTCTCCGGTCGCGGTCTCCTGTCTCTGTCGCGGCGCGAACCGCTACCTTAAGCGGTCACAAACATCGCGTGTTATGAAATTGCTCTGTGACGCGCTGTCCAACAGTGCTCGAGCACTGCGTTCTACGCCTTGAGAATCAATTATTATAATACGCGCGGTGGCGAGCAATACAGTGGTAGGTCCACGCGGAATATTTTTATTATTGTAAGAAAATGAGCATAAGGCCACATCTTCAGGGCGATTATTAAAATGCGGCGTAGGTGCGTTCGGAGCGTTTACCGCGGACACTGTTCCACCGTTTGCGTTCGGCGTATATGAGGTGTTTTTATTTTCAAAATGTGGCATAGTATGGTGTTTTAATTCACACTTATTACATCGTGAATTTGAGCGACAACTAGACGCGCGATGATATTTGCTCATACAATTGAGACAACATGATTGCGTTTTTACATATTTAAAGCGTTCATTAGGCGTAAAATTTTGAAAACCCGTACATTTATACAAATGTTTGTGTAGCGAGTTACACAAAGAGCACTGCTCGGGCCGCGAAGATGCGGTTGTAATAACATAGTTATACGTGGATTTTTGTTGCTTGGGTGCCGCATCCATTCGACGTTCCACACTTTTCTTTGTGACTTCTTGTTTCGAAGTGCGTTGCAGAATTTTCATCTGTTCTCGAACAAATATAACTAAGTTATAGAAGGACGGAATATCGGTGCCACGCTGGTCCAATTCAAAGGCGCGCGCGGTTTCAGGGTCTAACCTTTTCAAGGCGGTGTGAAAAAAAACTAGGTCAGATAGGTCCTTAACCTTTAAGTTACTTAGCGCGTCAACCGAGGTTGCAAATCTATCAAGAAATAATTCAAAATTTGCTACACTCGGCGCGTTCAAAGGTTTTAGTTCGAAAATCTGATCTAGGTATGACGTTGCAAGCTGTCGCTTGTCTTCATATTTATTTATCAAAGTTTGCAAAATTATTTGGTAATTATCAGCGGACGGAGCAATTCCCGCGAAAATCGTTCGAGCTTTGTTTGTCAATCTACCTATTAAGTAGTACAGCTTTTCCGAATCGGTCAGCGTAGTATTTTCATGAACTATATTTTTGAAACTTGAGTAAAACATGGGCCAGGTTTTAATTTCTCCGTTAAACTCGGGTAACTCCATAGCCGGCAGTCTTGGCCTATTGTGTTTTTGATTAGCGTTTGTTTCAAGGGATTTAGCGGTACGTTTAATTCGGGCGTACAGGTCGTCAAAGGCGACCAAAGGTTGGTAATTAATTATATACTTAGGGTTGGAAGTTAACTCAAGCGAATTTATTTTATCCAATATCTCTTCAAAATCCGAACGAAGTTTATCGATCGTTTCGATTTGACACAAAAATGTCTCTCGCGTGTCTTCGTCAGAATCTATAGTTTTGGATCCATCTGCAATCGATTGTATGCGTGAGAACATAAGATCTCTCTTTGCGTGTAAAAGCGATAATTTATTTTCATGCGACATGATTAAAACGCGAAGTAGAAACGACGGAAGGAACCCTGATATATCCACACACAAGTGCGCCTGCGTGCGCGAGCTTTTATATTTGCAGAACTACCAACTTTAAATAATACTAACGAATAAGATTTACATATGCTATCAGTTGTAAGTCTGTATCCGCTTTACTTAATCTCAAATGCATACCGAATATCTAGCCACGAAATCTCTAAGGACGGAGCAACGTAAATATAATTATTGTTTACGTATTGCAGATTCATATATAACGATAAGTACGAGTACCTAACTAGTAACTACTAAGAAAAACTTGCAGCAGGACTGGTTTATCGATGCGTATATTGGTATATAGTTTATTACGTATACATAATTCTATAACTGCGTTGTTATTTGACAACTAAGTTGTTTGCGTGGGTACCTACTTGATGTTAATACGAAAATAAATTGTGTTTAGCGAGATTCGTTGCGAATAATAACTATGTTTTATATGCGTAAGTACCTAATTAACTATTTGCGATATGGCTTAGAAATGCCGTACGTGAGAAAAACTGGAATAATCGGGTATTAAGTGCTCAACGAATGTTAAAGCATCGAGCTCAATTATGTTTACGCGTTGCTACCTACGGTTTGATGTTGCGATTTGACAACAACAATGATTGCGGAATTTTAATACGAAAATCCCAAAGTTGTTGTGCAAATAAATAGGATGCAATAACTATTTACGAAATAAATAGTGTTTTTAGCACGATGCGTTTGCGAGTAATAAAATATTTTTTACGAGGTACCTAGGTAACTATCATATGCGAAACTGGCTATTTAGCCGGTTTAATCCAGTTCGAAAACAGCTAAACAAATGAATTGCTAGTTGCTATCCGGTACGAAGTGACCAAAATGGTGCGGCGTTGCGTTTGACTTTATAAAAATCTTCGAAGTTGTGGACTGTATTTGAATTTAGAGAATAATTGACGTAATAATGGGGACTAAGGAATAGAAATATGGATAGGTACTTACAGGATTGATCGCAATTAGTGTCACTTTCAGCAGTTCCAACGTCCAAAATGAATGTCATCAGTGTTCGTTTGCTATTTCACAGTATGTACACGATTGATAACACTTAAACTGCGGTATTATCACCAAAACCATAGGTATGCGCGGGCGCAGCGTATTTGCGCTCGGTGCGTGCGGACGCGTTTCAATTAGCGCAGTGACGATTAGCGAGCGTCGCATCTGAGCGTTGTCCAAGCCGGAACTCACTGGCGTGTGTGCCCCACTTCACGGCGACACAATTGGAACAAAAGGCGGGAGGGGGTAGGGGTTGAATTCAGGAAAGCGGACACACTTATTACGTCAATATACTACTACATCGATTTAACAGCGAAAATTGTAATATGGCGCAACCATTCCTCAACAATGCGCCTCAGTATTTTTAGAAGCGTAGTGTACTGTAGTTGTTCGTTAACAAAATATCTTTCAGACAATTTATTCTGAAGTGATCATTTTGATTGAATATTAACATTATTTACTTTTGATTGTGTATTAACAATATGTATTAACATTTTATATTATTTAAACTTTTATTCCAAAGTCTATATTAATGTATAAAATAAAGGTAGACTTTTAGATTATTTATACAGTACGTTTGCAACCGATGACAAAATATTGTTTATATATTAATAATTTTGTCATATTACATATGAAATTGGCGTTTTGTATGGGAGGAACAAAAAGTCGAATATTTTTTAATATAATATATTTAATTAATCAAAGTATGAACCATTATTTTCTATGCACTTTTGCCATCTCATAGGTAGTTCATTGATCCCTTTACTAAAAAAACCAGTCGGACGGGAATCAATAAAATCTTTGAAGGCGATTTGGACTGCCCCATCGGAGTTGAATTTTTTCCCATGCAAGAAGTTATCCAAATTTCGAAAAAAAATGGTAATCTGTTGGAGCAAGGTCCGGGGAGTACGGAGGATGTCTTAGACTTTCCAATTGAAGCTCTTCTAATTTAGTAGCCGTCTGTTGCGCAGTGTGTGGTCTAGCGTTGTCGTGAAGCAGCAGTGGCGTGGAGCGATTGACCAACCTAACCTAGGTTGGTTTAGCCGCTAGCTTTTCCATCATGGTTTGCAATTGCTGACAATAGACATCAGCCGTAATAGTCTGGCCAGATTTGAGAAAACTGTAATGAACAATACCGGCACTAGTCCACCAAACGCTTACAAGTAACTTTTTTGGGGTTAATTTTCGCATGGGGCAGGATTTGGCTGGCTGGCCAGGATCCAACCATTGCGCTGAGCGCTTCCGATTATCGTAAAGAACCCATTTTTCATCACAGGTAATGATTCGGTTTAAAATACCTTCATTATTGTGCCGGTTTAGTAATGTAACGCAGCAGTCGACGCGCGTTTGCCGATTTGCTTCAGTCAATTCGTGAGGTACCCACCTTTCAAGCTTTTTAATCTTCCCAATTTGCTTCAAGTGAATTAAAACAGTTTTATCACTAACATCGAAGCCTGCAGCTAACTCGGACGTGGTTTGCGATGGATCCGCTTCCACAATAGCCCTCAACTCTTCATCATCAACTTGAGTCTCAGGCCGTCCACGGGGCTTGTTCTGCAGGTCGAAATTTCCAGAACGAAAACGTTGGAACCAAAAACGAACTGTGTTTTCTTTTGCAACACGACCGCCATACACATCATTCACCCTTCGAGTTGTTTCCGCAGCACTAGTGCCACGGCGGAACTCGTACTCGTAAATAATGCGATATTTTAAGTTTTCCATTTTGTAAAATGAGTGACGCAAACAGAAAAAAACAGAAGAAAAAAAACAAATGAATGACGATCATCGAAGCACAAATACATGAGTCTATAGCTGTACAAATTTGAATTTGGAATTCCTTACCAAAGAGGAGAAATTCGTGATTAAAGTGGCCAGTACGAAAAACGCCAATTTCATATGTAAGGACCTTATATATAAATAGTAAATTTAAATTAATACTTTTCAATTACACATTTACTTTATATAGTCGTAGGAATTATAATAGAAACTCTAAGAATATTGAATATAATCCCTAACGTTCCTATCCTATAATGCCTACAATCTCCTATCCATCTAACTAAAGTGTCATACAAAACTAGGGACCCGTATTCCCCACATTTACATTTAATCGTGTAAAGCGCTATCCACACATTTGCGGGTCAGGGCTATCCGTGTTCCGAGTTGTCCGTTTCAGTGTTCCCGTCAGGTACGTGCCATCAGTCACCCGTGTTCACACATATCAGAGAAATCGGTATCAGTGTAATCTGTTTCTTCCAAGAAGAGTTAGCAATGATTGCAATAGCGCTAGATAAAGAAGAAGCAGATGACCAAGAAGACTATCAGCAGGCAATAAAACGTATTTGGGGTATGTGAGCTGTGGGAAGATAGAGAAACTGCAGGAGAATATCACACCATTATGCCAGAAACTCACGAGGCACCCTAAATATTATTATGATTACTTCAAAATGTCAGAATCTACTTTTCACTTGCTACTACAAAAGCTACAAGATGGTTTGAGAAAAAAAGATACTTACTGGAGACAATCTATATCGCCAATGGAAAGACTCGCTGTTACATTAAGGTAAGTGTAAAAATATTTTTTTTTTTTTTAAATGTATTTATTTTTAGTTACTGATCAAAGGGGTTTTACACATCAAATTATATTTAAAAAGGATATGTAATTACTGAATTAGACTTGAAATTCGGAAATATACTGTGCTAAGGTGGAGTCATCTTCATGTACATTTTTGTTTTCTGTATCCTTAGAAGAATTTTGATTATTTGTAGGATTCAGAATACTCTCGGATAAAGTTTCAGTCTCTGCTGATTCTCCTTGCATACTCGTTGGGGCACTTGTAGATGTAGATGGACTTGGATGTGTAATTTCTGGTAATTCTTCTTGCACTTGTAAATTACGTCCTGTGCCGGCAGATGGGGTACTTGTCTCAAAAACTATTTGTACATCATTTCAACATTTTGTACTTCCATATGTCGCTCAAACATGTATATTTCATACTTTTGTACAATATTAAATATGTCAGTCTTAGCTAAGTTTTGGTAATACGGTGTAAGATTTTTAAGAGTGGGAGCTATACCATGCAGAAACTTGTCAATAGGATGTTCCTCTGTAGTGTTATTTTGATTTTTCTTTAATACATACTCCAACAAAGTAGCAGCAGCAGACTTTGGTTTGTCAGTTGTTTCCTGAGCAGATGCAAGAGAACTTGAAGATGCTGCTGGTGAAAGTAATCCTGTTCGATGGGATGTATGAACTGGTGATGGAATAGATATTATCACTTCTTCGTCCCTCAAAACTGATGGAGACTGTGCAGAGTGCGGAGAACCACTGTTCAAATCCGTATCTAATGTACTATCTTCACTTTGAGCACTTATATTGCTAATTGTTTCTCATTCTTGAAAATACGGCCGAAGAAATGACAACTGCTCGTGATATTTATAATGTTTTTGTGATTCACGTCTTTGGCCACTTCTCGTTGATGTATTCTTTATGGATTTACGGTATTGATCCCGAATATTATTCCACCGCGATTTGCACACCGTTGCTGGAAAGATAATAAAACAGATAATTTAACATTTTTGTTTGTTACAGATTCCTGACAACAGGAGATTCATTTAAAACAATTGCGTTCAGCTATCGAATGGGGTTTAGTACTGTGCAAGAAATTGTAACGAAAACATGTAAATGTATAGTTGACACAATGATGGGTGAAATGCTACCTAGGCCAACAAATGAGACGTGGAAGTCAACAGCGGACGACTTCAATACACTTTGGAATTTTCCAAATTGCATCGGAGCTCTTGATGGAAAACATTTTAACATCCAGTCACCGCCTAACAGTGGATCACTATACTTCAACTATAAAAAAAACCTTCTCAGTTGTGCTTATGGCGTTAGTTGATGCCAATTATAATTTTACAATTGTCAATGTTGGTTCTTATGGAAAGAATAGTGATGGAGGAATTTTTGCTAACTCTAATCTGGGAAAAGAACTTCAAAGAAACAACTTGTCTTTGCCTGAAGCTTCGTATCTACCAGGCAGTTCAACAACAGCTCCATATGTTCTTGTAGGAGATGAAGCTTTCCCTCTCAAAACTTATTTAATGCGACCGTATCCAGGGACCAATTTGAGCACCGATAAGCGAATTTTCCACTTTCGTTTATCCCGTGCAAGGAGGGTAGTGGAAAACACATTTGGACAGTTGACATCAAAATTCCGAATTTATAATAGACGCATTCAAGCTTTACCAAAAAATGTTGATAATATAATACTTTCTACGTGTATTCTTCATAATTTTATAAAAAAATATGATAAAGAAACAAATTTGTTTGCAGAAGTTGCAAGCACAAACGAAACTCTTGCAGCATACGACGATTTACCAGCTGTCGGTTTAAATGCTTCAAGAGAGGCTTTTCATGTAAGGGATACGTTCAAATCTTATTTTATTTCTCCGGCTGGCGCAGTGCCTTGGCAAAACAATAGAATTTAAGTTGTTGTCCCTCAATAAAACTGGAAAAAAAATCAACTATTTCATACAAAGTGGTAAATAACGGATCAAAATGTATGAAATAGCCGTTTCGTTTTTCGCGATTTGACATGGGTCCCCAAAGTAAAAGTTATTCATTTTGATGAGTACTACCCACCATTTTCGTTCAAACCATCCTGTATTTAAAATATTCATAAACAACCTGTATATCAGCAATAAAGGCTAAATAAACAATAAGAACCCAGTCAAATTTCGGGAACACGAAAAGTATTTTTTTAAAATACAAAATTTAATTAAAATAATTATATTTAAGTTTGATGTCCGATACATCCAAGAGTTAAATTAGAACTAACTTACAAGTCTAAAGCAGGGAGGCACAGCTCCCTTATCTTTGTTATGCATTTCGGCGAACGTCGGACCACCGGACGATCGGTAGACGCAACTCAGCGGTTTTGCCGCCTACGCTTGTATGGTTACCGTATTACCAGAATGCATAACTCCTCCCACCGTAAGTTCGAAATTTTCGGGAGAACTTGGTTCTTCCTGAGAATTTCAAATACACAATTTTCTTATCGTGCTATACAACAATTTCTTAAAATAGATTACAATTATAATTATAGGTAAAAGTATATATAGAACTAATGTACCGACACTCATGTTCTTCACATTAACTACACTTTCGTTTCCACTCTTTTCTACATTAACACTTTCACTTCTTGCTAACACTTGGGATAGATGTTGAAGATTTGTCAAGTCTACTTCGTCTAGCTTAACAGGTGTTTCCAAGCGGGACAGCGCCGACGGAATTATTCCAGGTTCACAATTGTAGTGCAGGTAAAGGATTTATCTCGAGTTTTCCTTCTCGTCTTTTCAATATGGCTCCATTGATATTTGCTTCACAGTCATCATCAGCTGTAACAATGTATGTACCTTAGAGTTGATAGTGGCTTATCTCTTCGCCACATTTCTTGATCATTAGAAGGGTGGTTTTAGTATAAACCATCCATCGATGTTTTTGTATCTTCTCTATTTTCACATCATCAAACTCAACCAGCATTGGGCGGCATTCCGTGACGTTAGCAGCGAAGTTCATCAACTGAGTTACGCAGACATCTTTTATCATCAGGGACGTGTAGTCTTCTTCGCATAAAAATACTGATTCGTCGATTTCTTTACAGGGATGAAGCAGTGACACCGTTTTCAACCCTTTCATTAAAAGGTAAGGATATTTAGTTAATACTATGGAAGTTTGGTTTAAAGAATTTGTGATACGTAACGGGATGATTTTATAGTACGTATATACATCGGACTCGACTAGGGGTATATCCATAATGAACGTTATTTGATTTTCATTAGCAAATACTCTGCGTTCCATACATTGTTCTAATATGAAAATATTGTCTAACGTTGCAGGAAATACAAGTTTATTATGAGTTTCAATGGTTTTTAATAGAGATAACAATTCGTTAGTATCAATCAATGATTGATGTAATGTTCCCAATTTACTGAATGCTACTGACGTTTCTATTTCTTCTAATCTTATATAGAGTGTATCAAAGTTATGCAAGAACAAATTATAGGCATTAATTATGTTAAGTTCGTTAATAGTTTGTAGTGTGTATCACTAATTTGTTTCCTAATTTGCAACATCACTTTATCTAATTCGATAAAATTATGTTTTACTGAGCGTGAGACATTTGTAAGAGATTCCATCATTTCAGCGACCACTGTCATCTTTCTATCTACTGCATCTTGACTTGACTTTATATCTTTTATCATACCTTATCGCATCGTCGTTATCTAAATTTCCTGTCACTAACTTAATTATAGAACCGAGAGGATTCAGAATTCCACGTCTAAGAGGCCTCGACGGTAGTAGCTGATTAAACTTTTCTATCGTTAGACTGAGGGTGTAATCAACTTGCATTCTTAGGTCATTTACGTCCGCGCCAGCTGTTTTATTACGAAAATAACTATCAATGTGAATATCAAGCTCGTTGTAACGGTTCATATTTAATTCTAAATCCTCACGTGTTAAACTTAAATCTAGTATTTTAACTATTGACCACTTATCGTTACTAACTAAAGCCTTTCCTTCTTTCATTGGGAGTATTCCAGGGTTGTGTTCAATTGGCTGAAGTGGAAGGGCCGGGATCCTGGTGAGATTCATCAGGAGCAGGAGGAATCTGTGAAGGTCGTTTCACATCTTTAACAGGTGCTCTACTATTATTTCCATGAAGCCTAACTGGGACGACATTCCTACTTGTATCGCCTATAACTTTAGCTTTCTCGTAACGCGCTTTGTCTTTGCTCCGCCTTACATTTGCACCTTTTACGAATACCCTATCGCCAGCTTTAATATGAAACTCCGTTTCGCCGCCACGTTTTTCTTTAATCTTTTCTTTTTGGTTAAGTGCTTTGTTTTTTAAATATTCGTAAAGATATTTGGTAAGTTTGTTATGGTCCTGTAATAGCTTTTGTGTATAGTCTTTGTTAAATTTTACATCAAAGTTACTCATGGAGTCGGTGTGGCCAAAAACAACTTCAAATGGAGTGATACCTGTGGTGGAATGTATGGATTGGTTGTAAGACATAATTGCGTACGTCATAACGGATGCAGCATCTGTAATTTTGTGTTCGTACTTTGCCAGGCGGTAGATCTCTACAAGGGTTGAATGAAGTCGTTCGATAAGTCCCATTGAATTTGGGTTATGTGGGGTACCAATGTGCAGTTCGATTTTATAAAAGTCTAGGGTTTCCTTTATAAGTGCATTATTAAACTCGGTTCCGGAATCTGAACTAATCCTACGAGGTACACCGTATAGTGAAAAATATTTAATTAGAGCCCTAACAATTTCCGGTGTTGACCTATTGCTGATTTCAAGGGCTTGACCGAGTTTGCTAAAAGCATCGATTATGGTTAAGAACGATTTTCCTTCTATGCTAAATACGTCTATGAAAATTTCCTGAAAAGGTCTACTTTGCGTTTGAGTAAGTTGAAGTTCTGGTTTTATAGGTTTCCTGTCATATTTCATGGCCTTACATTTTTCGCAAGTATTTATGATAGTTGTTACGGTCAAATCCATGTGGTTCCAGAAGTATATGCGTTTTAAGTGCATTAGCGTTTCTTTAATGCCGCGATGGCATGTCTTACCTATGTGATATTTCATAACTACTTCTCGCTGTTCATTTTCGTCTTCAACATAAACTACTCTTTGCTTACACTCAAACAGCCTAACGGTACCCTTTTTGAACAAAGCAATTGTTGCTTCTGCAAATTGTCTCCGGTGTCTATCATCCTCAAAATATATAAAATGCTAAATTTTATTAGGCTTGATATATTCTTTCAGAAATCTTTTGACTAAATCAGGCCTGTTTAGAGGTAAGTGAACTTCAAAAATATTTTGTTTGGGTCTGGATATGTTTTTTACTGTAATTTCGTCTCTAAACCACGTGTGGATAAGAATTTGATTTGGTTTTGTATCTATAGCTTTATTGAGGATCGGAATTCCATCTGTATCTACATCAAATGCAGAATGTTCAGTAAAGGTGTGAGTGCTTTCAGCCTTTTCAGATGCTGTAATGGTACTACTAGATGGAGATGGTACCGAAAACGTCCGTTCAGAGTCTGAATTGTGTATTTCTATTATTTTTTCAGAATCCGATGATATGTTAATTGTTTCGCTTACGTTTGGTATGTTTTCTTTGCAATTTTTCACCCTTTCAATTTCTCTTTCCAGCTTCGCTAAATGTTCTTTTAAAAGTTTTTATCTACATTAACATGCATAGATCCTTCATCATCACTACCCAGGGCATTAATTTTGACACGTGAGAGAGCGTCTGCTACAAAATTCTGTTTTCCGTTTTTATAAATTATGTCATAGTCGAATTCAGCTAAACGCAACTTCCAGCGAGTGAGTTTGCTGTTTGGCTCTTTTATAGAATTCAACCATGCAAGCGGTCTGTGATCGGTATAAATTGTGAATTTTCTGCCATATAAGTACGGCCTAAAGTTTTTGACGGCCCACACAATAGCTAAAAGTTCTTTCTCTATTGTGCTGTACCTAGTTTCAGCATCATTTAGTGTTCTACTAGCATAGGCTATAGGTTTATCTGCCCCAATCGAGCCTTGGGACAGGACTGCTCCCAATGCGTAATTAGACGCATCGGTGGTAAGTACAAACTGTTGCGAGAAATCAGGGAACTGTAATACTGGAGCGTTAACTAACAGTTCTTTACATTGTTCATAGGCTGCTTTATATTGTTCTGTTATTTCGATTTTGTTTCTTTTCTTTAAACAACTTGTAAGGGGCTGAGTGACTTTCGCGAAATCTTTAATAAATTTTCGATAGTACCCAACCAGTCCCAAAAAGCTTTTAATCTCAGTGGCAGTTTTGGGAATTGGGAAATTCAAAACGGCTATGATTTTGTTATCATTTGGCTTAAGGCCTTCTTTGGTGATCATGTGCCCTAGGCCCATAGACCTCTTTCCTGAAAAATTCACACTTACCTAATGTTACTTTTAAATTAGTCTTTCTCAGTCGTTCAAACACCATTCGAAACTTCTCGACACTCTTGTAGACTAGATGAATACACGATTATATCATCTAAATAAACAAGGCAATGGAGGCCTTGCAAGCCTCTTAACACATTATCCATGGCACGTTGGCATGTTGCTGGAGCCGTTTTTAAACCGAAAGGCATACGGGTGAATTCATAATGACCTGATTGTGTGGAAAATGCGGTTTTAAGTCTATCTGATTCCTGGACCTCTATTTGATGATAGCCACTTGCCAAATTGATCGTGCTGAAGTAAACTGATTTACCTAGTTTGTCAAAAAGATCTGAAATATTTGGCAAAGGATATTTGTCATCTGTGGTGATCTCGTTCAAGCGTCTGTAATCTATAACCATCCGAAATTTCTTTTCGCCGGACGCATCAGCTTTCTTTGGAACTATGTGGACGGGGGCACTCCATGGTGAATGAGATTCCCTTATTACGTTGTAATGTTGCGGCTTGCGGGGATCGAACCTGCAAGGGCAATGCTTACATTACGGGTCCCACGCGCCGGCTGCGCGTGAGATTGGGTGAGCTCGACTAGCTATGGTCGGAGGCTTCCTAGCGGTGCAGGTGAAATTAAATGCTTATTACTTTCCACTTGCCGTGTGCTTTATTTATCCTATAATCGTGATATATATATAAAGGTGGTTTTACCCCAGGTTACAGAGGTAACGGTCGGAACGCGGGGAGGGTTCCCTCTGACGGGGCCTCGGTACTCTAGTCTAACGTGAAGTTTTATTATCTGGCGAGGGGTCGTGCTGCTCGGTAACCCTCGAGCCGCGCCAACGTCCCCGCTGATACGCGGATCCCTATTTAGAATACCACCGTGCTACCCGGTAGCCCCCAGGCCGCAACAGTGGTTTCCCTACCGGACCGCGGAACCCTGAGTGCTGCTCGGTAACCCCCGAGCCGCAGCTGCAAAGCTCCACGGGAGCGACTTCGTCTGCTTGCCTTCTCACTGGTAAGGGTGCGAATCGCAGGCTCCCTAATCTTAGAACAAATCACAGGGTAATCACAAGCGATAAAACCCTGACAAACTGAAAAGCACATTCAAAGCCTTCACAGTTAAACTATAATGGTGATTTTTCATTTTGTAGCATTATAATTCTTATATGTTTACCAATGCATAGAGATGGCATTTTTGCAGCATTACAAACCTTCACACGGCAATTAGTTTACCATGATTTGAATAGATGGCGCTGTATTATATAAGTAGTAGTAATGACAACTTTTATTTACATTTTTTTTGATTAAAATATGATAATTAACTCAAATTTACAATAAAATAAATTAATAAACCCGTTTCCCGTTTAAATTTTTTACCGTCTAGGTTTAAAATTTTACAATGCGCTGGCAACACTGATTGTCATACTTTAATCAAAGAGTACCTTTTATATACTGACTTTAATTTCAAACATCTGCCGAAACCGTTGCCGTTGTGGTGCTGTTTCGTGTGGTATTTTTGTGATTTATAGTGCGCTGTATTTATCCTTCGAGTCGAGCTAAAGTTCCTCCGGTAAATACCTCTACTGTGATCTCAATTATAACGCTATTTTCTGAGTGAATAGAACTTGAGATAGGACTCCGTGTCTGTGTGGTATTTTTTTTTGTCGAGAAAGGACCCTTTAACGTCATCATCATCATCATTATCAGCCGGAAGACGTCCACTGCTGAACATAAGCCTCCCCCATAGAACGCCACTTGGACCGGCTACTCGCTTCCTGCATCCAGCGATTCCCCGCGGTTTTTATGAGGTCGTCGGTCCACCTAGCGGGGGGCCGGCCTACACTACGCTTTCCGGTGCGTGGTCGCCACTCGAGAACCTTTATTGGGGACGAAAAAATGGATCGAAGCTTCCCGAACGCTGCCCATCCGAGCTGGATTCTTCGTGCGACCTCCTTGTCGAAGTTGGACCTACCTAATTGGACAGTCTGTCCCAGGTAGACGTACTCGTCTACAACTTCGAGTGTATCGTTTCCAACAATTACCGGTATAGGTGGAACATGGACATTGGACATGATTTTCGTCTTATCCATGTTCATCTTAAGACCAACCTGTTGGGAAACTCTACTGAGGTCGTTGAGCATGGTGCCGATATCCTCGAGCGACTCCGCCATTATAACTATATCATCGGCAAAACGAAGGTTAGTGATGTATTCGCCATTAATGTTGATGCCACATCCTTTCCAGTCCAAAAGTTTGAAAACATCCTCCAATGCGTTAGTGAACAGTTTCGGAGAGATGACGTCTCCCTGTCTCACACCTCTCTGCATTGGAATTTGTTCCGTACTCTGGTCCTGTAATCGGACTGACATAGTGGCCTTGCTGTATAAACACTTCAACGCTTCGATATACCTATAGTCAATTTGGCATCGCTGCAAGGACTGCAGTATGGCCCACTTCTCGATAGAATCAAAGGCCTTCTCGTAATCCACAAACGCTAGACACAGTGGCTGATTATACTCTTCGGTCTTCTGTATAATCTGCCGTAGTGTATGAATGTGGTCTACGGTGCTAAAGCCTCTTCGGAAACCGGCTTGTTCAGGAGGCTGGAACTCATCAAACCTGCGTGAGAGACGGTTCGTGATGACTCTCGAAAACAGCTTGTACACGTGGCTCAAGAGCGATATGGGCCTATAATTCTTCAATAAGGTTTTATCACCTTTTTTGAAGAACAGCACCACCACGCTCTTGTGCCACGTTTCCGGCGTTTTGCCTTCGAAGATGACAGAATTGAATAACTTCTGGAGGACTAAAAGTACCCTTTAACGTGTCTTGTTTGAATAAGCATGTCTTCAGATAAGCATTGTTGTGTTCCTGGGTGCAAGGACAGTGGAGGTAAGTTTGCATAATGGACGTTTTTTGAATCTTTTAGGTGCTCACTCCACCCCTCAATAAACTCGCCCTCCAGTAGTTAACGCTGTGGGCGCTTGCAGACGATGCATAGTGAGAGTACAAGATACAAGTAGCCACTACGCATCATCTGCATCGTATTGGTCAATGCAAGTGGCAGTCGAAGTGGTTAGATACTCTCGAATATGGTAGTCAGTGATCAGTCTGGGCTGGCATTATTAGTTGGGACACGTGATAGAACAAAGGCTGAATAACAGAGGGCCTTATTATAATATATACAGTGTAAACTCTATATACTAACTGCAAAGAATTTACCGTAAGAAAACTTTTTATTCACCAGTGCATCCGCAGATATCACAAAAACACTGCACCTAATCTTCCCAGGTATAAGGGTAGATTTGTAGTAGCTAGAAGTGTCCAGTTTCTGAATACAGAAGTGAAGTTGCCCGGAGAATCTTTTTTCATTTGGCATCCAAATTTTATAATGGTTTAAATGCTAGATACAATATTAAACTACGATATTAACTACGAAGTAACAGAAACATTATTAGAAAAATACAATAACCACAGTTGATGTATGTATGAAACGATATGCGTTAAACAAACAAGTTACATTAGAGGTACCTACACTAACTGGGCATACAGTCACATCACATACATTATTTCTTGGAACACTGACTCTATCGACGAGTAGTGTTTCACAGAGAAGAAAAACACATAACAGCGCAAAAAGTTTAAAATAATAAATTTCAACATATTAAACAATTGTAAAACATACCACCACACCCTTGGAAGATGCTGCCTTTTGCAACACAGTTTTGAACTAACCAAAAAGGCATAGTTAGCTACAATGTTGCATTATTTACTATTTGTGTTTTCAATAAATAAATAAATTATTGAATTAATTATTATTACTAATTGTCACTTATTGTTTGCAGCTATGCACCGTTGCCTTCATGGATTCCCAAATCCAGAAAAGGACAGAGGCAGATTCAACACCTGGTTGTATTCCATTGGATCTGGCATTTTGGGCCTGGAAAATGACCGAATATTCAAGCACCGCCGTGTGTGTCACTCACATTTCGAACAAAAATATATTTGCCGATATCATAGGCTTAGCAACATTGCTGTACCAACATTAAATATACCAGGTTTGTATGAGCATTTTTAAATTTTCCGTACCCAAAGAGTAAATAGAAAAAAAAAACCTATTACTAAGCCTACAATGTCTGTCTGTCTATCTGTCCGTCCTACCTTTAAATCCTCATGCGACAAACGTATTTTTAGCATATTTTTGTATTAGCTCTAATGTTAAAACGGTAATAAGTACGTACAAGCATCAAACTTGGCATGATTATAGTACACACTCTAAAGTATAACAACAAATAATAAATAATGGCCAAGTGGGAGTCAGTGATAAATTTTTGTTCATTACCATTATAATTGTGTTATACTCGATCGCAAAATATTATCTATGGGACTGCGTAGGAATTGCTTCGACTATTTAGGAAGGCATTAAGCTTGAACAATGCCAAATGAGTTACTTTTAATAAGCTCGTCTTATTGTATTTTGTGGTGGTACGGAACCCTCAGTGCACGAGCCTGACTAGACACGAGTCAATTAACTATTGATGTTTAATTTACAGGACCATTGTCACCAAAAAGATTACGTCACCAAATAACCAACAACCTTAGACAAATGCAACAAACTGCTACCAGCACTTCACACCAGCTTGAGGCTATACAAGGAACATCATCAGGTATTTACTTTTATTTGGCATTTATTATGTAATTAGGTGTTTGTTTTACTGCCAATATTATGCAGTAACCGTCGGAACAGTTGCTTTCACTCTACCAAGCACAAGTTCGGTCGTGCATGGAGTACTGCTCTCACCTTTGGGATGGATCAGCTAAGTACCAGCTTGGGGCGTTGGAGTCTATTGAGAAACGTGCCAAGAGGCTCATCGGCAACGAATCCCTGGTTCAGACTAAGCTTCTTAGTCATGAGCATCGGCGCAAGGTTGCTACTCTATCGGTTTTTTAGCGGATACATTTCGGAGAGTGTGCTACAGATCTGCATGATTTGATTCCCTCCTGCCCATTTTTCTATCGGACTGCCAGAGTGGTTACGAAGAATCGGCACCTCTTTATGGTCGATATTCCGGGAACCCGTACGAAGCGCTTTGATTCCACATTTATTATGCGAACTGCTAGCCTGTGGAATTCGCTGCCTGAGTGTGTGTTCCCTGATAGTTACAATATGGGTGTCTTCAAGTCGAGAGTGAATAGGTTTCTTCTAGGCAAGCGTGCTCCATCGTAGGCCGCAACATCGCTTAACATCAGGGGAGTTGGCGGCCAAGTGCAAGCGTATTTATAATTAAAAAAAAAAGTGTCACTAGTATCAGTATCACTCTGTTATTGAAGTTTATATACATATATTTAACTAGCAACAATGTGTTTTTTCAGGTGCAATATTATCATCAAAAATGTCTGAACCGTGTAAAACATATGGCAAAAGAAAGCCAATGCAAGAAATTGTCAATCAGCCTGGATCACCAACACCACCAGGTACTTACAAAGCATAATTCATTTTTGAGCACAAATTTTTTTGTTCAGTTAATTAAATTTCCTATATTTGTATTCCTATATGTGTGTATTTGTAGATATTTGTTATTAATGAAAAAAAAACCATTTTCAAAACTTGCATGAAGATGATAAACTAATAAAAAGGCTTACACTGAAATTATATTTATCGGTTGAGACGAGTGCCTGACCGGTTCATCCTAGCTTATCTCGGCCGTTAAACATAATATAAGCTTATGCCGTGTCATAGTTAATAATGAAAAAAAATCTTTCTTACAGATTTAACTCTTTTGGAAACTACGATATCAGGAGATATTAGAAAAGAGACTTGCAAAGAAAATGTTGGTAAGTGTCAAGTTAATAATAAAAAAACACACGTATGCAAACAATCTTTTTTTTAACAGACTTGGGCTTGGCCGACAACTGGCCTGATTTTAAGCGATGATGTTGTCTACGATGGAGCATGCTTGCTTAGAAGAAACCGATTCAATTTCAATCTTTGTCCGTCTATCTGTCTGTCCATCTTTTAACGACTGTATCTTTCGAACCATAATAGATAGCCAGTTGAAATTTTTACAAAATATGTAATTTTACGGCGGATTCACTAAGAAATAATAATTAAGTTAAAAAGTAAATACTAAAGTGGGGTGTCCCCATACAACTAACGTATTTTTAAAAGTATTTTTGTCTTAGCTCTAGCTTAGCCAGGTCGATTGGATGGGTGACCTGCCTGGGCGTTGATGGGATGTTGTCTTTTTGCACAACTTTTTTGTACTTTAGTAGCTAACAAGTCGTGGTGGTACAGAGCCCTTAGTACGCGAGCCTGACTCGCACTTGGCCAGGTTTATGTTCTCTAATTTAATAATTATTATTATTCATTTTAGCTCCTGTGACGCTCCAGCGTGAATGTTCAGCAAACGTGCTGCCAATAAGCTTGGACAAAAAGGACCATAATATGCACGGTATGTTTTATGTACACAGAATCAACCAACATACGTGTATGTATGTTTTATCGTAGTAATTTTTAAACTATCGCGATTTGAACACACGTTTAAATGTTTATCG
This sequence comes from Selenia dentaria, assembly GCA_917880725.1. Classification (NCBI taxonomy): domain Eukaryota; kingdom Metazoa; phylum Arthropoda; class Insecta; order Lepidoptera; family Geometridae; genus Selenia; species Selenia dentaria. The sequence goes on along the minus strand of OU862885.1, from coordinate 29,312,579 downwards.
CACATTATTTTATTTAGGTAAAAATTGGTACCTACCTTTAGCTCGACGTTTCGACTATGTTACAATGGCCGTAATCACGAGCTGACTGGAAAGTGTGAGAGTCCGGTGAGAAAAGCGGGTGTTTTGTTCTTCTACCCTTACATGATCTTGTGATCACGGCCATTGTAACATAGTCAAAATGTCGAGCGAAAGGTGCGTATTTTTACCTAAATAAAATAATGAGCGATAAGTCCCAACGCAGGTATTTAAACATCATCATCATCTTAATCAGATTATATTATTCCACTGTTGGACATGGGTCTCTCCCAAGGCACATCGGTCAGCCTGTTTTTTGGCATATAGCTTCCAGCCACTGCCAGGTGCCTTACGTATATCGTTACTCCATCAAGTCTCAGGGCGTCCTATGCTACGTTTACCGATATGTGGTCTTTTACAATACCCACACGTAAATTGAAAGTGTTAAGAAGAAATTCGAAAATTGGAACTTATAAATTAATATCATCTTTTTGTCGTTTTCCAGGAGCCAGGACAGCAAAAGCTGTTAAAAAAAGGACAAAAAAAATATTTATGTCCAAAAAAGAACAAGAAATGCGCAAATGAATTGTTTCTGCTCAAGTAAAATTGAGCAAAATGAAAAACAAGATTAAGAAACAGTCAGCTCAAATTAAAGCAGCAAAGAAATGCATTTCCAATCCGGCTGCCACAGATTTTTTCCAAAACATCTCTAATACTGCAAAATTGATAATCAAATTGCAAGGGCGTGAAAATAAAAAAAAGGAAAAAGGGCGTCGTTTTACTTTAGCAGAAAAAATCGCATCATTGTCGATATTCAAACAAAGCCCCAAAGGATATCGTTTTCTACGAAAGATATTTATTTTGCCTGCCGAACAAACTTTAGTTAAACTTATACATCGCAGCAATCTAAAGCCTGGCCTGAATAAAAATATAATGAGCCAACTGAAAAAGAAGGCAGAATCAATGAAAACTGCCGAAAAGTTATGTGTAATACTCTTTGATGAAGTGTCATTAAAAGCAAATATTATGTATAATGAAAGAAAAGAAAAAATCATGGGTGTAGTGGACAATGGAGATAGAAGATCAGCAGACTTTGCAGACCACGCCCAAGTTTTCATGGTACGTGGTTTGATAAATAATTACAAACAGCCGGTATATTATACATTTTCAAGAAATGCCACTAAAGGACCAGAACTGGCATGACAAATTAAAGAGGTTGTGACAGGAGTACAAGAAGCAGGGTTGATAGTGGTGGCAACAGTCTGTGACCAGGGTGCTAATAATCGACAAGCACTAAAATTGCTGTTAAATGAGACAAGGGGGGTCTACTTGAGACGACAAGAGGAGCCAAAAACTAATATTATTCTGATAAATAATCAAGAAATAGTACCTCTATATGACCCCCCACACCTATTAAAAGGTATAAGAAATAACCTCATTACCAAAAATTTAATCTATACAACAAACGATGGAGTGAAAAAAACAGCAAAATGGTCTCATTTACAGCAACTTCTCAAAGAAAACCCTGGGTACAAAGTAGTGCATCAGACTTATACCAAAATTAACTGAAAACCACATCAATCCTGAAAAAATGAATAAAATGAAAGTAAAAATTGCAACGCAAGTTTTCAGCAGAACTGTGGCATCGAACATGGGATATCTTGCAGGTAACACTCATATAGTTTTTTATTTATTTAAATTAAATTTTGTTAGTTATTTAATAATTATTTAATTTAAAATTAAAATTTAATATTTTTTTTTTATTTTTTTTTTAGGGGTTCTGTACTCAAACGATGTAAACGGGACCCTAATACTAAGCCTGTGCTGTCTGTCTGTCCTACCTTTTAACAGCTGTGTCTTTCGAAACGTAATAGATAGCCAGTTGAAATTTTCACAGAATATTTATTTATTTATTTATTTATTTATTGTGATAAAAACGATTTATAACCAGTTACAATTATCACATACAGTTTAATCTACTTCTAGAGGCATTTAATTGGAATATTAGACAGAATACAATGTCAAAGTAAAATAAAATATATATAAAATCATTAGTCAGTGAGGTAAATTACACAGAAATACAAAAACATAATAAAAATAACAATAACAATAAATAATCAAAATAGTAATAATATTAATTCAATCACTTAAACTACTATCGAGATTACCCGCATTACACCACTGGTCTGTTAAGCTTTCACAATATTTGATCACTGCAGGTACAATGGTAGACCAGTTGTCAAAAGAAATGTCAAAATCAGTGTCGGCATTACGGAGTGCATTGAGGTGGCGCAGAGGTCGGACTAGAGGAGACATTGATCGCGCTACTGTATGACCCCCATCAACATGAAAAAGCTTATGTTGCCTGACATGACCACGCCTACTTACTGGGATCTCGAGTTCATCTGGGACGAATAGTACACACAATAGATTGTGCAAGAGTAAACAGTCAACCGATCCCTTCAACACTTTGAGGCAGATGGTGAGCTGGTCGACCATCCTTCTCACTTCTAAGGAGTAAAAACCTAAGTGCCCGAGCAAAAACTTGGTCGGGTACCGGAATGGATAATAACCATAGATTTTTTTGTAAAGGCATCTTAAAAAGGCCTTTTGGACCTTCTCCAGCATCCGTGTATAGGTAACATGATGAGGATTCCAGAGACATGCACCCGTTTCAAGCTTACTTCTGACTAAGGCCTTATACAAGGCTGTAATAACTTGTGGATTTTGAAAATCTTTGGCATTTCGTAAGACAAAGCCTAACCGTCGGTAGGATTCCTTGGCGAGACTAGCTATATGATCATGGAAAGTCAAGGTGCGATCAAATGTTACTCCCAGGTCTGTTATACAATTTACTCTATTATTGCATATAGTGCTCATATAATAATTGAAATTAATTGGATTTCTTTTGCGGTCAAAGGTCATAACATTACATTTATTGTAATTAAATAGCAATTTATTTGTCAAACTCCACGCAAAAATCTGGTTAATGTCAGTTTGTAGGCTGAGGCAGTCACTAGGAGATTTTTTTTCATAGAAAAGTTTTAGGTCATCTGCATACAGTAGACATTTAGCAGCGGTCAAGACTTTCGGTAAATCATGGATCATAATTTAGAAAAAGGAGAGGGCCAAGGACCGACCCTTGGCTCACGCCGGATCGAGTGTGATATGGTCCAGATACATATGTGCCATGCCTCACATATTGGCGGCGACCTGTCATATAATCTGAGAAAAAGTCAAGGAGTCTGGGAGTGAAACCGATAGCTGAAATCTTATGAAGCAACAAATCATTGTCAATTTTATCAAATGCTTTTTGAAAGTCGAAATATATCACGTCCACTTGCAACCCGCGATCCATGGCATTGGATATATAGTCAACCAAGCATAACAGGTTTGTATTCACCGAACGCCCCGGTCTAAAACCATGTTGCTCGTCACCTATTAGCTGTCTTACCTGTCTATAGTAGTGTATTATTGGGCGTCCTACTCCACCTTCCGTTTCTGAGGCTCACTCCGTTCGCCTCATCCACTCTCGGTGGAGTAGGACGCCCAATAATACTTCGAGATCGTGCAACATATGAGCTTACCTTGATTAAGATATCATCGAGTGTTTGGTCTGGGCGCTGTTCCACTGCACTACTTCACTACATCAACAAAGATTTACAATTCAACCCTATTCCACTTTTCCAGTTTTTAAACCTAACCGGATTTATATTATTTTATATATGTCGATGTAATAAATGAATCTACTCATTATTAATCAAACCATTTCAACCGGTGGCCATGAAATTTGTAAAACAATCACAATCGTTAGATTTAAACAGAATCTGCGTTGAGGCTGGAAAGTCTGATTTACGTCATGGAGAATTATTGCCTAATTCGGTTCGGTGCATTATTTGTGGACCATCAAATTGTGGAAAAACTAATTTACTGATTGGTCTTCTAATACATGAGAATGGTTTAAGATTTCAAAATGTGTATGTTTATTCAAAAACCCTACATCAACCGAAGTATATTTTTTTAGAACGAGTTTTGCAACGTGTACCAAGCCTTTCATTTCAGAAATATTGTGAAAATGAAGAGGTATTAAGTGTTCAAGACGCAAAACCGTATTCTGTTATCATATTTGATGATGTTGCATGTGAAAATCAAAATAACATGCGTGATTATTTTGCGATGGGGAGACATAAGAACATTGATTGTATTTATGTGAATCAAACATACACTAAAATCCCGAAACAGTTAGTAAGAGACAACGCGAATGTAATCGTACTTTTTAAACAAGATGAAATAAATATGAGGCACGTATATGATGAACATGTTAATACAGACATGACATGGATTGAATTTCGTGAAATGTGTTCTAAAATATGGAGGGAACCCTTTAATTATGTTGTAATTAATAAAGACTGTCCCAAGAATAAAGGTTGTTACAGAAATAAATTTGACACTTTCGTAGTCTTTGATTAGGAACATGAGTTATATATAAGACCGTTACCTGTGCGGTAATATTATTCGTCAGACAACCCCTAATCAATTGTGACCTATTTTTAAAATATGGATAAATCATTGAAAAGGCAAATTGTTGATGCAGCAGAAGCTGTGAAGAAAAAAGTACGAAAAATGAGAGATGATGAGATTAACAATAAACAAGCACTGGAATCGGTTTTCAAGCCTGTAACAGAACCTCTCAATTTAATTGCTAGCGCCAGTCAGCAAACTCCTCTCGTGCATGCTATGGAAGATGAAGAGACCGAAGTTCCATTTATTGATAAAACTTTGCACAAGGAACCTGACTATCAAAGCAGCAAGGAAGATGAAAACGAATACGAATCTGATAGCGACAGTGACATTTCATATAAATCAGTAGGTGATACGTCATCCTGGTCAGTATCTTCAGATGCGTTAACAGACATACCGTTTGGTGTTAGTGTAGAACGTGGGAACCTAATGTTAGGTTCTGCTCGCATAACTATCAATGATCAATACATCATCGTGGCAGGACGTAAATACCGTAATACGCCTGGTTTGAAGCAGTTGCTGTTAAAGAAAGACGTGGACCTGAACTTGGTTACAGATAGTGATATGCAACATTATAAATCGATGCTAATCGAAACAAATGCACATCGACGAGGCTTTGATCCAAGTAAGCCAATAAAAAGTTATAAGGGACAAAAATATTTGCAAGTAATTAAACCTCTTTTCAAACTGCGAAATACAGTTCAGGGTATCCAATCGAAAGGAAAAGGACTACCGCTGACAAAAAAATGGAAGAAAAACGTAGATTTTGTGTATTGGGATGATCCGAACGAATTAGTGGAAAGGCTAAAATTATTAATTGCATCTCGAGATGCTGGTAACACAGGTTTAGACAACGAAATAATATCTATTATTGAAGAATTACGTGAAAGTAAAGTAATAAATAAGTAAAGTATTTTTTTTATGTTTCATTTTATCATTGACCATTCATTACAATACACCCTAATCATGAATGTCGATAAGTTCGGTCATTTTATTCATAAAAGAATGCGTTTATCAGAAATATTTGACTTTAACGAAAACGCATTACTAAAATCAGAAAATGGAAATTTCAATCTGAAAAATTCTAGATTGGGAGGAATTAAACCTCCCGTAGAATTAGACGATGCTGTTAATAAGGATTATGTGGATCGATTGAATACTAAAACGATAAGAGAATTTGATAAACTGATTGGTTCATTACGATCTCGAATCATATTAGACGTACACAAGATAGCTCAGGATACTTTAAAAGCAAAGATACCTGAGGTTTTAATTCAATTGGAAGATAAGTTTTACACTAAAGCAGATGTAAATAAATTAATAAAAAAGACTCCGTAATGTCAAAACAGCAAATTGTAAATGAAATACACAAAGCAGCACGAAGAAATTTTCTTCGACGTTGTGTTATTCTTAAGGGAATTGACGACTTGTGGCAAGCAGATCTTATGGACATGCAAAACTTGAGAACGTATAATAAAGGACATAATTACGTTTTAGTAGTGATTGACTGTTTTTCAAAATACGCCTGGACAGAGCCATTAAAATCGAAAAATAAATTTGAGGTTAGTAGGGCATTTGAACGTATACTGCTTAGCACTCATCGACATCCTGTTAATTTACAAACTGATATGGGGACAGAGTTTTATAATAGCACGTTTCAAACGCTCATGAAGACGTACAACATTAATCATTACTCATCGTTTTCCACAAAAAAAGCTTCGATCGTAGAACGACTGATTAAAACGGTTAAAAATAAATTATATAAATCTTTTAGTTTGAATGGAAACTATAAATGGTTAGGTTCAACATTAGAAGATATACTGAAGACATATAACAACACAATCCATCGAACTATTAGATGTAAACCGGTTGATGTGAATAAATCTAATGAATCAGTAATAAAAGAAAATATTAAAAAAACATACAAACATATATCCATCAAACGACTGCCTAAGTTCAAAGTTGGTGACTGTGTTCGTATCAGTAAATACAAACACAATTTCGAAAAAGGTTACACCCCCAATTGGTCAACTGAACTATTTACTATTAAGAAGATAAATAAAACCATACCAGTAACATACCACATAGAAGATCAACGAAAGAAAGATATAGTAGGAGCATTTTATGAGCAAGAACTTCAAAAATCTAATCATCCTAATGTTTATTTGATAGAAAAAGTTTTAAAAAGAAAAGGACGTAAACTGTTCGTCAAATGGTTAGGTCTAAACGATGAAGAAAACAGTTGGATTGATAAAGCTGCAATAATGAGTTAAGATATATAACTAATGCTGATGTAACATTCCTATCATTACACTTCGAGTAATGCAGGGTGGTGGACTAGTAAATAACATAATCAATAATCTACCGTTTGAAGTTCATTTGCCTGGATACAATTATTGCGGACCAGGAACTAAACTTCAAAAACGTTTATTACGAGGTGATCGAGGTGTAAATAAGCTAGATGAAGCTTGCATGCACCACGACATTGCTTACACAAATCATACAGATCTATCCCATCGTCACAAAGCTGACTTACAATTACTCAACATGGCCAAACAAAGACTTAAATCAAAAGATGCGGGAAAAGGTGAAAAGTTAAGCTCATGGCTAGTGAGCAAGGTTATGAAAGCAAAACTGAAGTCTGGTTCCGGAGTTAAAACCTTCAGAAGCTTGGTTTCAAAAATAAGAGCAAAAATAAAAAAATTGAAGCCTAAGAATAGTAAAACTTTGATTAAAGTTGCTTATTTAGCAGCTAAAAAAATGTTTCCAGAAATTAATCGAATTCGAGTACCGCGAGTAATACCTTTGCCAAAAACTGGAGGGGTCCTGCCTTTAATCCCTATTTTCGCTGGTTTATCAGCTTTAGGCGCTTTAGCTGGTGGTGCTGCTGGTATTGCAAAAACTGTAAACGATTACAAAGCAGCTCAGCAAAATTTGCGAGAAACAGAACGACACAATAAGGCTATGGAAGGTTCGGTGCTGGGCAAGGGTTTATACATTAAACCGTACAAAAATGGTAAAGGATTGTTTATAAAATCATCAAAAAACTAGAAAGTTTGCTACCTGATCGTCCTCTGACTAATGTAGATATTCAAAAGTATGCAAGAGACATCCCATATTTCCGAGGGATCTACATGAAGGATCAGTTACCAAGAAAACCGAAGAGAATTGAATGCGCTATTGTAAACTTAGACGATTCTAAGAACGAAGGAACTCATTGGGTAGCTTATGTTAAATTATACAAGTATTGTGAATATTTTGATAGCTATGGAGATTTAAAACCTCCAGCAGAATTAATGCGATATTTTAAGAATTGTAATGTTTATTATAACTACACAAGATATCAAAGATTCAATACAGTAAATTGTGGTCACTTATGTTTAGAGTACCTGCTAACTTTTTGGAATAAAAAATTATAAAATGTATGTTTTTCTTTGAATTCAAGCATTATCACAATGTCACTCACATTGTCAATAACTGGAAATTCGTCAACGTTATCTACATACTATCCAAATACATTGCAACTAGATGGTGCTTATGAGTGTGCCTTATTGCAATTTTCAACATTTAATTCAATTCCAAATGTTGACAAAAGTAATAATAAGTTTTATTATGGCTCTAACGAAGTTATTGAAATACCGGAAGGCACTTATGAATTGCAAGATATCAGTGATTATTTAAAAACTGAAATAAATGATGCAACTATAAAACTACTGTGCAATAACAATACGTTAAAAACTACTATTTTCTGTACAAAAGACATTGATTTTAACAAAGAAGGCTCTTTCAGAAGACTGTTAGGATTTAATAAGCAGATTTTAAAAGGTAATAAATGGCATGTATCACAGTTCCCAGTCAACATTTTACCTACGACCGTGATCAGGGTTGAATGTGATATTGTTAGTGGGTCGTTTATAAACAACGAACCAAGTCACATCATTCACGAATTTGCACTCAACGTGCCACCTGGATACAGGATCATAGAAATACCGAAGAACGCAATATACTTTCCGATAAATCAAAACAATATAAGCTGTATTCACATTAAGCTATTAGATATAAGGAATCGCTTAATAAATTTACGTGGTGAAGAAGTGCAGCTGTATTTGCATCTCAGACGAAAAAATGATTGACTACAATAAATATGTACCTCAACAAGTAAAACATATCAGTTCTACTCGAGCTATCCGCCATACAAGACCTCGCTCTAAGAAGAAAATAAAATTAACCAAAGACAATAAAGCATTCCTGAAAGCAATCGGATTACTAGAATGAATATCTTAGACGTTTTATCCACTCCGACTTACGACACCACGATAGAAGGCATAGAATTTCATTCTTACAAACCCTACGTAACAAGTTTTAATAGAAATGATGAAATACGTATACCTATCAACCAACAGGACCTGTACATATTACCGTCAGCTAGCACTTTATATTTGGAAGGAACCGTTATAGTCAGCAAAAAGGATCCGAAAGACAAAGCTACTAGTGTCCAATTCACCAACAATGCTCTACTTTACCTATTTCAAGATATTAGGTATGAGCTAAATGGAGTAGAGATAGATAAAATAAAAAATGCTGGTATAACTACAACCATGAAATCGATAATATCAATGAATGAGAGTGAATCAAAGATGTCTAACGCCTGGGGTTGGAATATCGACGGTGTAAAAAATATTAACGAAGGAAGTTTTTCTGCTTCTATCCCACTTCGCAATATCCTCGGTTTTGCGGAAGATTTTAAAAAAGTCGTTATAAATAGTAGACACGAACTGGTACTGTTACGAAGTAACACTAATTTAAACGCTGTAAAACTTAACCCTGGGGAAGTAGTGGATGACATTCACATCAACAAAATCATATGGCGTGTACCACATGTTAAAGTATCAGACAAGGAAAAAATTTTTTTGCTTAAACTGTTAGAAAAAGATCGACCGCTTCAGATGATTTACCGAAATTGGGATCTGTACGAATATCCAGCTTTACCTAAAACTACAAAGCATACATGGTCTATCAAAACTGCATCTCAAATCGAAAAACCAAGATACGTCATTATAGGCTTACAGACAAATAGGAAAAATAGTGCAAGTTCTGACATGTCTCAATTCGATCACTGCAATGTTCGTGACGTAAAAGTGTACCTTAATTCAACTTATTTTCCATATGAAAGTCTTAACGCGAATTTTGCTAATAACAGGATTGCTTTATTATATGAGCAATATATCAGATTTCAACAGTCGTATTACGGACGTTGTCCACAACCGTTGTTAAGTGAGAAACAGTTTAAAGATTTAGCACCGCTGTTTGTGGTTGATTGCTCTAGACAAGCAGAGAATCTAAAGACGGGTCCTGTTGTAGATGTAAGAGTAGAAATTGAGAGTGATTCGGAACTACCAGATCAGACAGCCGCTTATTGTCTCATTCTGAACGACTGCATTGTTGAATACAAACCATTAAGTAGCATCGTAAAGAAGATATCATGAACGTAGATACCATCATAGTTGACCTCCAAGGATTTAAAGATATTCAAAATAATTTTATCGTGAAGGAAGTGGCCATTGTAAGTCAGGAGCTTACACAAACATTCTTAGTAAAACCACCATATTCGTTTCATTATTTGTCTGATGAAGAAAAGAAGCAAGTAAGATGGTTAGAAAGAAATCGAGGAATTTACTGGAGTGAGGGTTACATAGATTATAGAGAATTTCTACGTGTTATAGTATTATATCTCGAGAATAAAAAAATAATGACAAAGGGTTTGGAAAAAATACAGTGGATTAAAGAATTGTGTACAAAGTGTGAAGTGATTGATATTGGTGAAAAGGGATGTCCTAATCTTCCAACATTAAAAAAAAATTTTTTAAAAAATAAAACTGACTTTAACTGTGTGCATCATAAAATTAACTGTGCATTAAATAATGCTATATGTATTAAAAAATGGTGTTTTGATAATCACATGTATATGTTTGATTTGTTTAGAAAAAATAAAACATAATTGATTTATAACTAATAGCAGTTTTATTTATTATATCATCATACCTATACACTAAACATACAGTGTTCATATTTCATTATCATAAAACTTAATAACAAGAAATTAAATACTTATATACTTTAACTACTTACTGCATAAATTTAAACATTTTGATTACATCTAAATTCTTAATTATTTACAGTAAATGAAATTAAAATAGTAACATTTCTTATACCAACACACCTTTAATATTTACACATAACTAGAGTCTTCACATAGTTTTTTCGATATTTTGTTCACTAATCTTTCTGCCTCATCCATAATGTTGTCCACTGATTCACTCACTACGTATTGCGCACTGATCAGTATATTATTATCATCATCACTGAGGTCTACCACTTGTATTTGAAGGAGTCTTAAGCCTTTTTTCTTTTGATTATTGATCACGTAACTATTAAGTTGCTTCCGTTTTTGAGGCTCCCGCCTCGTCCTTGATTTTTTATTGACCGGTTCGTCTTGTGGTTCAGGAATATGCCAGCTTGGATTTGGGCTCGGAAATCTTTGACCATACTGAGAGAAAATATCAGGTGAATCATTCATTATTGTTGATAATCTGAAACAATAATAGAAATTATTTATTTGTACATATAAAAGGTAATCCTATAATCATAAGATTCGTAAAATATGTATAGGTACTTACGATTTATTAAATCGATGTGACCACCACAACAAGCACCAGCTTAATGATTAATAAACTAATATTATTGTACGGCGAATGCATAGTGTAACATAAAACTTATGACACAATTTGATGTTTCCTTCCAACAAGTTTGAACTTGTTTCTCGAGCACAATGAGTGTTGGAAACACCTGACTAATATTATATTTCAAAACTTTATATGTTTTGTATGGCAGTTACTTACTGAGAAAAATTATATCATGTTTTGACAGGTTTGTAAATTATACAACAGGTTTCAACTTGTCTTTGTAAGTGATATATTTCAAAAACTTTATAACCTTATTTTATACCAGTTAATTACTGATTAACAATATCATCGTATGTCAACAGGTTAAAGCTTGTAAATCCTTCGACAAGTTTGAACTTCTTTCTATATATTTTGTATAGGTACCTACCAGTTAAACACTGAGAGACAATAATATCAACAGGTTTGAACATGAATGCCAGTTAATTACTGAAAACAATAACAGGGTACCTTTTTATTGAATGTACGACTGGCTTCTATTTGGTATAGTACATTCATAGACGTGGTAGGTAGGTATTACTTAAATGGATAAAAATAAAAGAGTCTATATATTCACACAAATGTATTTATTTTCACATAAAACTTACAATTTATTTTACTACACAGCTATTTTTAATATCTTTAAATAATATTTACGTTACATTAGCACATAGTATTCTATAACTATTTATTACTCTGTATACAGTAGAAACATTTAATTTATAACTAATAATTTAGAAATATATAGATACATTACTTTAATATAGATGCATTACCCCAAGCTAAAGTAGATACTTTATCAGGTAATAGCAAACGTTTATCGTCATTGCTAGAAAGTGCTATTTTATTAACACTCTGTGTAAATATTTCATGTTTGATTGACCTAAAGAGTAAATTTTTCTTGCGGATGACATTACAATTATACAAAACATTTTTATAATCTATCATATGTAAATTTTTCGTTACACTTTTTTTTGTTCCCTTTGCTTTCTTTATTGTTTTGTCTAAAGTTTTTATACAGTATAGCTTTGAACGCAGTCCTACAAATTCTTTAATTATTTTACCTCCCATTTCGTCCTTAAAGAGCCCAGGTACTTTTTTATTAATAATTGGCAGGCCAAACTTGTTATCAGAATTGTAATTGCTAGTATCAAAATATTTAAGGAAATAATTTTTAATATCTTTGTAAAAGTCATTCGTATTTACATTATAAACAAGACTATCAGTGTCAGTATAGCATAATTCAACATTATTGCCATAAAATGGTTTTATAGTAGAATAGTGAAAATCGTACATATGACTCTTTGATAATTCTAACACAGCGAAACCTATGTATATCGGTTTATTAAGAATAACACGCGAAGGTTTCATTTGTATTGCTACCAAATCATCTGAAAATACTGAAGCACTATGAAAATATGGGCTGGCGATTAGTTTTTCAGCACATGTTGATTTCTTGGTCTTATTTTTTAAATCATGCCATTTGTTTACTAACTTTAAATCAATTTTATGCTCATTGTTTTCTAGAGTTTTACCAAAAATACTGTTGTTTAGTAATTTAAAAAAATCTTGTTCAAACTGTGACTCGGCTTTTTGACGTAAATGAGTGTTAAGATCAATATATTTTTTTAAAAAATTACTTTGCTTAAAAACGATAGCGCGATGGATCTTTTTCAATATTAAACCGTGACGTATGCATGTTTTTAAATGAGTATAATGAATAACATAGTGGTATTTATCATACAAGTTTGGTATTAGTTTTTTATTCTTACCACCAGGGGGCAAGCACTTTTCTGGACAAAATGGAAAGTCATTGTGTTCAGTGTGTAAATTCTCAGGGTATGTTAAATCAACTTCGAGAATATATCCATATTCCACGTTATCACTAATATCAGTCAAGTTCAAATGTAAATTATCTATTTCATTGCTCGACATAAATCTAAAATCTGAATACGGCAAATATTGACACATGCTATGTCCATATAAATTGTTACAGTCTAAATAAACGATGAATGAATTTTGACGAGTCTGATCGTAAGTATCTAAATATTTGTGATTGGCTTTTACGTGTCGTTTGAAACACATACAAATACCTCCGCGAATACCTTTTTGTATCATTCTAAAAATTTCTACATCGCTAATAAGGTCTAATTTAACGCTTGTTTTCAAAAGCATTGCATCGAACGATAGACTTGGTGCTGTCAGGTAAAATGCCGGATCAAGATTATAATACCGTTTGCAAGTTTTTCTAAAACTTTCAAACACGTCTGCGAGCAATAACACATCGGTTTTAAGATATAAATCTGTGTACATACCCATATTTTTTATATCAAACTCTAACCAAATGGAATGCGCGTGTGCATAGTCGTCATCAGTGATAAGCTCATTTGTCAAGGAGTTATAAAAATTAGTTTTGCTGGGCAAACACGTATCTTCATAACGGTTCAATTGTGACATATAATCATACGGATATACTCCTTTTCGAGTAAGGAGCTCAAATTGTCTTGTATCAGGAAAATACGATTTGAGTAATTTAAACTCTTGTTTTTTCATTGTATTAACTAATTTTTCTAAACTAGTCCCTAAAAACTTGAAAGAATCTACAAAGCGAACCTTTATACTTTCTTCTTTCGAAATAGGAATGAACTTTGTGAGCGAAATATAGTTTTCTTTTGTTTTAGGTATTACTTTTAAAGACCCAGGAGCTTTGCCTAATTCTTTAATGAAAAGGTGACAGTCATAACCTGATAAATTATGAAAAAACACTGGTAAAAATGTAGGCAATTTATATTGCAAGTTACAATAACTATGAGCCGTGCCGCGATATTTACCGGTCAAATGACAGTGGTCTCGGACCTTATCACCAAACAATAAATTCTCACAAATATGACAAGTAACCGAGTTATCAAAGTCATGAGCATTAGTATCGGTGTAAATCATAGGAACTTGTTTTTTAAAAATATTGTAAATTTTTTTTGCATCTTTATAAATAGAATTTACAAATTTTGATATGCAATCCAAACCACGGTAAGAAACGTACCTATTGTATTGTTTGTCTAGCGCACACGTAATATGATAAGCAAAAGCGATAGGCACATGTCGTTGACGTGTTACCGTATGCGATTTACTCGGATCAGGGTCACAGGACTGAAATCGTTCTAGCATTGTTTCAAAGTCTGCGTATATAACAAATGGTACAGTTTGCTTTCTGCTAAAATTTTTAAATTGTATAAATGAGCCCTTCGGGGGTAGTTCCGTAGCGACACCTCCACAACTATGTGAATCAAGGGCATCGTATGTATTAAAAAATATTAAACACACATCACAAAAATGCAATTTACCGTGATGTTTTGTGATTTGATTTTTAACAAGTCGCGGTAAATCTTTAATTAGACAGTAATGTGACAAATCATTGCTTTCTAGATAAAGTAAATGAATAACATTTTTCTTTAAATTATTTGATTTATAAAGCGGTCCTACTACAGTATATTTTTTTAACCCATAGATATAAACACAAATTTCAGGATTATTTACTTCAAACTTAGCAATATCTGAGAAAGTTAATGGAAATTGTATGCCTTCTATATTTAACACATCCCGAAAATCAGGGTAAGACGATACTCTTTCAGGATGACTTTTGGCTGGGTATAACGCTGCAACGACTGACCATAAAAAGCAATAATCATCCTTATTTCGAATATTTACACAAGCTTTTTTAGATTTTATAGTAGCCGGTAACTCTATAAAGCCTGAACCATGCAAAGGTTGATATTTGTTAATATTTACTTCTAAGTGTGAGCTACTTAAGAATGTCCAACCACTATCGCGATCCTGAAATTCTTCAATCTTTTTTGTTAAAATGTTTTTAACTTGAGATATTAAGGGTTCGTATTCATAGTTTTGATGAAGTGTATAATTTTTTGTAAAGAAGGATTTCATCTCTTGAGAGTCATTTTTAAACATTAAAAACAAAGCAAAATATTCAAAGTTAATTTTCACGCATATATGTTGTTTAAGAGACAAGGTTATTAATGACCTAATCTTTTCATGAATGTTATTTAAAAATGAAATCAAAGAACAGTTTTCATATTGATTTACAATTCTATAGGACGCAATGCGGTTTCGAAATGCAGAATTTATTAATTCAACACCATCACAGAAATAAGAAATACTTTTATTCTTGTGATTAGTACTACGTAAGTGACCTACCCAGTGCTTGCGCTCAACAGATGTATTACAGATAGTACAGAAAGGCATTTTAGAATAACTTATTAAGTATCTCAATAAAAGTACAGTGCTACACAATAAAAAAGAATGATCTAATTAAAATCAATATTATCGCTAAAGTACGTAGGCTCTGTGTTATTAAATAAAAAAAAAAAAAGGATGATCTAATTGATCTAATAATATCCCAAAAAGAACAAATTACCTAATCTATTTAAAATTAATATTATCGCGAAAGTACGTAGGCTCTGTGTTATTAAATAAATCATGTGCTCGTTGCATGAATTTTTGCAGCGCATTCCACTGCACAGAGCCTCGGTCTAATTGAACTTTTAACGCTACTAACGCCTTTCTCCACCGATCTTCGCGAGGGATGGAGATCACGTCGCTCTTAGCGTAAACTTTGATGTCTACGTAAAATTCTCCCGACAAAACCGCTTGTCTTCTCACCTTCCCGTTATCGACGCGGGCCACGAGAGACGAGCCGAGATCACTGTGTGTAGTAGGGGGTCGCTCCACATCCACTTCTAGGCCGAAGAGATCAGTGGGCTTATTTCCATTGTCAGAGTTTTTTCTGTAAATAAAAATAATAAATTACTACCTATTGCGAAAGAGCCTAAGGTTGAGATCTATAGATGTTTAATAATAGATTGAAATGGACTAAGTTAATTGACAGTTATTACCTAGGTATATTTTATTTAAAGTTTTAATGTTTATTTGTTACACTATTTAATTAAGGTACTAGGTAATGTGTCCATGGATCAGGGTGAACAGTACTATTGTTCAATATTAAAACCAAAAATTACAAATTAATTACGTTCTAAATTTAGATCGGGTTGAAGCGCGGTCACGTGCTAGCTCTACGTACAATTTACTACATCAACAAAACTACCATAAAAAATCGTTGTCACCCTACAACCTTGCTATGAAATTTATTAGTATACTACATCACTGGACACAAATAATATTAATTTACGTATAAAGTAGGTAATACAAAGCAAAACATTTTCAAAGTTAACACAAGTAATAGAATATACTCGATGAAATAAACTTACGTATAACTGAGATATTTGGTTCCCACTTTAACATATTGCATATGAATTCAAATTACAGCGTAAATACAACCTGTTGTGGATTTCGCGTGACATTGGCTACTTCCACACATGGTTTATCGTTCATTTGTCCTCAGAGATGTTTTAAGCAATTACTATCTCCTTACTGAATGTTTTACCCATGATTAACCTTAGTGGTTTAACGTTGAAATAACTATATTACCTACTAAAAGTTTTGTACAAAAAGAGAATCTTTAATATTTGTTATGTGTTTTAAATCGGAGTAGAAGACTTATATGTATAATTGTAACGGACTATATCTAATACTGGAAATGTAAGTAATGTAAGTAAATTAAATGTAAGTAAATTACCTTAATTTTGACTCGTGAGGCTTGGAAACGGTGACACTGTTGGATGTACTCGTAGCTTGTGAATCGATCACTTTGCGTTTCGTCGCCCTTTTCTTCAGCTGCTTTGCTTGCGGCGGTGCTTCAACCACTACGGAACGGCTGTTGTGAGAATATTCGCTTTCGGAGGTAGACCTGCAAATAAGACACAAAGATTAATAATTTATAAAACACCAACTTTGTCTGCGACCTAATCCTGGTATCACGAGAAAAGATAACCTATATGTTTCATTAAAATCTGTACAAATATATTTTTAAACATCCAAACATTGCACTTATAATGTTAATAAAGATTGATACAATCACTAAGTATTGTTAATAACTTAGTTAATGATTAGGATTGTTATTCATTAAACCACAAACATGATTATTTAGATAGATAGCACTTACTTACATTTTCGTTGTAGCTTTCAACAGTTTTTAAGCGCGTAGCAGCAAGTATATCCAGCCGGTGGCAGCGGGCAGAAACCAGGATCCGTAGTTGTCACGTTAAGACAAAGGAGTAAAGTAATTTATCAAACCAAATTGATCGAGTTTTTATATAGAGAAATCGTCCATTCAGCAAACTATGTTACTTTGAAAATATACTTAAAGTTCTTTGTTTTAAAGAATCGTGAGTAATTATTGTCGGTTACGACCATTTAAATTAAATCTTTCCCATCGATTCCGTCAAATTGACTTTTTTGAGTAATGAAATATAACACTTTCGTATATTCAAAGCCACCAATAATCGCCGCAACTTCTTTGAAATAGATACCCGTGTACTTGTTCATAAAACATAATTACCTAAGCGTAATATATGAACTAGTGTTTGTCCACGACTTCGTACGCGTTAAAGTTACAATTAAATTGTATCATTTTTACTATAGTTATTTTTGTCTTTAGTACCTATTTGATGAGGACAGGAATCATACAAATAAATAAAGGACCTATCCAACCGTTCTCCAGTTGTAAATTGTGTTAATAATACAATTTTGTTTTATCTACATGTACCTATAATACTTTATTTATATAGATTAAATCATATTTCGGACATTGAAAGATTTCATTTAAAGGCTACGTAGTAATGTTTTAATATAGACCGCAAAATGCTCGAATCATCATAAATGTATTCCCACAACCTTGACACACACATGCACACACATGTGAGTAGTTACTTTAATACGACCCGTGCAATACTTAGAAATGTACATTATGCAGCTCAGCAGTTTTATTACTTTGTAGCTTTTAATAACGTAATTCCAATGTCACTTCACGAAGAAACGTGAAAGAGTCAAGTTTATACATTCTAGTGATGATATTTCAGCTAAACCTAAAGTGTAATAATTTCGGTCGGCGATAGGTAGTAAAGTAGTGCAGTGAAACAGTTATTTATACTAATTTCGCTCGATGATAGGTAGTGAAGTAGTGCAGTGGAACAGCGCCCAGACCAAACACTCGATGATATCTTAATCAAGGTAAGCTCATATGTTGCACGATCTCGAAGTATTATTGGGCGTCCTACTCCACCGAGAGTGGATGAGGCGAACGGAGTGAGCCTCAGAAACGGAAGGTGGAGTAGGACGCCCAATAATACACTACTACTGTCTATATATTTCCTTGTGGATAATATATTCAAAAACCTTAGCAGGTGCACACAAGATTGCTATGGGCCGGTATTCATCTACCATAATCTTATTGCTACTCTTAGGGATCGGTGTCACCCTTGATAACTTCCACTGGGTGGGGTACTTGCCATTTCTTAAAGATAGATTAAAGATATGGCAAAGAGGTAAAATCATCTGTCTCTAACATACTTTAAGAACAAAACCAGGCACATTGTCAGGTCCTAAAGAGCAGCCTACCTTTAATTTGTTAACACCGCATTCAATATCTTGTGGTACCAAGGTAGGCAAAGTAACATAACCACCTTGCAAACCCTGATCACAACATGCATTAGCGTTAAGAAGTGGCACTTCATCTAGAAAGACACTTGAGAAATAGCTAGCAAATGCCTCGGCAGCCTCGACACCTGTACAAGATTTTAGAAGAATATGTAATGTTACTGCGGATTAACTAGGAAATTTAGAGGCCGTGGTAGCCTATTTGGGAGACCGCTAGACTTGAAAGCGTGAGGTCGCGGGTTCAAACCCCGGGTCCGTATAAATAAGCTCTTTGGAGTTTATGTACGGATTTTCATACCACTGGCTTTTCGGTGAAGGAAAACATTGTGAGGAAACCTGCATACGTACAGATAAGAAATTCAATGGCGTATGTGAATCCACCAACCTGCACTGGGCCAGTGCGGTGGATATGGCCCAATCACCCTTTCGGGGGTAGGCTAAAAGTCCAGCAGTAAAAAAAAGTCTAAAAGTAATGCCAGTTATGATAAACTAAGAAATTTATTTTTGTATTTGCTTTACTGTACCAACAAATTTAATAAATACCAGCCAAATGAAAATCGGTAACAGATTTCTGTTCACCACCTGTTCTCGTACCGTACGATCAGCGAAGTTAAGCAACGGGCGCGGTCAGTACTTGGATGGGTGACCGCCTGGGCGTGATGTTGTCTTTATGCACTACTTTTTTACTTTAGTAGTTGATAATTTATGTGGTGGTACAGAACCTTCAGTACACGAGCCCGACTCGCTTTTAGCTAGTTTTATGTAATGATGATTCATGTTCTACTGTGCCTTGACCATGTTATGCTCTAATACATAATAATAATTTGTTATTTGTTACTACTAGTCTAGGAGGTCAATACAGGCTATAAACTATCTCCATTCCAAATGTCATCCAAATACATTCAGCTCTTTCGGCATGAAGATATAAAAACAGTGTTAAAAGCAAATCTAATATTATAACGTTACAATTTCAGACAAAGGCATCCTTCCAGAGGACTGTAAAGAAACTGCCGATTTACTCCTATTTATGGACTCCATATTTGATTCGGTGAACGGCAGTTTCACGAAGAATAAAAATGCCAAACCATTACTGGGCCCAGCGACTCCAAACTCACTCCACCATAAAACATGGCAGGAAGGGAAAAAAGTATTCCAAAGCATGGCCTTTATTACTCCAGGTGGAAAAAAAGAGTCTGTGCCCACAGTGGAAAACTGGGTGTGGACACTGGAAGGAATTCAAGTGTTATTAAAAAAAACTACTCGATGATTACCAAATATCATCAGTTTGGTTGAGGCACTTAAACCAGGACCCACTGGAAAACTTTTTTGGGGCTGTAAGAAGCCATGGGTGCCGCAACGTCAATCCAACATGTGACCAATTTGAGTCTGCATTTGCGACACTGCTAATAAATAATATAAACAGTGTCCACACCCGTGGTAAAAATTGTGAAGCAGATTACTGTAACACTTTGCAAGCACTCATCATCAACGAAAATGCTGAAGCAGCGTCGTCCGAAGCAACTTTTGATTTTGCTGATTTATTAGAGTTGGAGCTAGTCCCAATAGAGGTTAAAGAAAATGATCCTAGAAAATATGCTCCAATACAATATATGAGCGGATACTTTTTAAAAAAGCAAAATCTTAATCTTAATATTTAAAATGTGTGCCGAATGTACATCTGATTTATCATCTCGTGATGAAATTGAATACATTCGGTACAGAGAATATGAAAAACGACGGCGATGGCTTTGCACTCCCAGCAATGAATTAGTAAAAATGATTTCCAATATGCAGGACATCATAAATGAAATGATGAAAACAAAATTGGAATCTCCTAATCTGAAGCAGGCAATAAAAACAGCAGTGTTGATAATAGTTGATTTTAGATTTATTAAGTGCAATGTCCATAAAGACAAAGTGATAAATTATTTACTAAATATAGTTATTAGATGCCTGCTTCATAACTATTGCAAAAATATAAATCAAATATTGGCTGGGAGAAGGCAAGTCGATGATGATGAAGATGATTTGCAAGTGAAAGCAAAGAAACATAACAGATGCTATAAAAGACACAAATAATATTGTAAAAGCAGGACCCTTCTTAACAGCAATTCCAGTGTAATTTATATAATTATAATTATGTTATCTGGGCCCTGATTCTACTAAACCAATCGTTTTTAAATTGTAGTGTTTTAATTTTTGTTGTTTAATGAATTGCCTCAAAATTGACACTTTTTATACTTTAAGTGTCAATGTTGAGTCAATTCATTAACAATTTAGAACAATCGGTTTAGCCGCACAAATTGCCACTTATGACATTTACTTATCCTTTAAGGATAATTTATGATGAAATTCATTAACGATTTAAAAACAATTGGTTTAGTAGGGCTCTGATATCTTACAATTTCAATACCTATTGGGTTATTTCATGAGAAATAAAATAGTAAATAGTAAGACTAGAAAATGGTATACCTGAACCCTTTTTAAATTAGTAATTCTTTGTTGTCCTATTGAAATCGCTTATATGTAGTAACTGAGGAACACATTTTCATAACCCCGGTGGAACCAAGGTTACTTCTACCTTATTCTAGACTAGCGGTCCGCCCCGGCTCCGCACGGGTATAGTTATATAGCCTGATAAAATAGCCTATATTAATCAGTGATAATGTACCATTCAAATGGTGAAAGAATTTTTAAAATCGGTCCAGTACTTTTTGAGCCAATTCGTTACAAACATACTTACATACAAATCTTTCCTCTTTATAATATTAGTATAGACCAGTCCTAGCAAAAAGTTTTTATTTCTCATTCAGCAATCCAATAGGTACTTATTTTATCAAACATGTTCATTATCAGTTTTGCCTACGGAGAGCTTTACCTTTAGAGGGCGCGTCCCAGAGTGGTGGATCCGGAATGCTCACCCGGCCCCGTGAAGAGCTTGGGGGTAGGGGGTATTATTAGTATAGCTGTAATAGGTCTTCTTACTTATTATATGTTGTGTTATGTTGCGATGTGAGAAGCCACTATATTAAGGTTTTGCCTCTGGCTTGCAAATTTCAATGTTTTTTGAGGATATGACAATGTACCAATAAAAAACTTTATTTTTATTACAGCAAGTTTTTCATATTAACATAAAAAAGACAAAAAATAATAGATAAAAAATTGTTTCAATCAACATCAATTTTTTTTTTGGTACATCCAGTGATTATAAATCTTTAAATTACTTAATGTGCAACCTAGAGCAACCCTGTGGAGCTGTGGTACCTGTTAACTGAAATCAGCTATGAATGTAATGCATGTAAAATAAATAAAAAATCTAAACTAAAAAAATATGTTTAATTGATACTGCTGCATGAAGCGTCCTGCTGAGTGTGGTCATGTGATAGTGCCTAAAATAATAAATAATGATTTCTACAAATAAAATTTAGGTGATGTGCATTAATGAATTGTGATTACCGTGATTTAGGTGTCAGATCTTGACATCACTGAAGCTATTTCGATAAAAAAATTATCGGTCCATAATCCGTTTTGTTGAAACATAATTGGCCACGAATTATTAGAATTGATTAGTAGTGTCTAAGAAATTTGTGACCAAACTTACATTACATTTTATGATATGAAAGTAATTTTTGTTAATTAAATAATAAATATATTTTAATATAAACAATAATTCCATTAACTAGTCACATTATGATTATTTTGAAATTCCTTATTTTCCGTGTTCATTGAGGCCTATTTTTCCTCCTTATAAAAATGTAATGTAAAAACAATTGATAAACTTGGTGTCATCAGTATCTAACCTAGATCACGGTATAAGTGAATATACGTTCCTGCTATAAATTAGACAACATAAGATGTCTATTGTTTATACTAGTCTACACTCTGCCCAAATTATTATAACACCGGCATGCACTCATGACGATGCTTTATCGGTCCATCATCGTGAGTGCAAGCCGGTGTTATAATAATTTATAATAAATCTTCAGGCGAGTTTTGATGAAGTGATTACACTCTGCATATCCATAATAAGGAACTAAAATGATCAAATCAACATAATTATTTTAAAACAAACTAAATATATTATCTTTACTCACAGCTTAAAACGATGCCTAAGAAATTCTTTATTATGAAATATTGTATGTAAAAACCCTATATTGTGATGCAGTATTTCCTTTAAAATTATGAAATAACCATGTTTCTGGCTAATAAATAAAAATACTTTGTAAACAATTAAGTATTTAATTTAAATACGTTAGAAAACCTGTGTTTTCGAGTAGGTTTAGCTATAGTAATATATAATATTATAATATGGGTGTGTATCCATACCTAGTTATATATACACCTACCTATATCTAGGGACCAGATCGCCGTAGCTCTTGCACGAAAGTACAAATGGCGCTATTTATTACTTTCCCGTTTCGATGCCGAGACAGGTCTCTATTTCAGTATATAAAAAGGTACTCTTTGGCGAATCGGTACCCCAGTCCGCACTACCTTTCAGTTCGAGCGCTCGCAGACGAGTGCTGCCTTTTTTTTTTTTTTTTTTTTAGAACGGACTAATGTTGTTTGCCTCTACCGGCATTTACAGCGTCACCGGACGGTTGGCGATCGCAGATGGCACTCAGCCAGATGCGGGCGCAGAGGGCGCACCGCCTAAGGCGAGCGTTGAAGACGCTTCGCCGCAAGGAGAGGAGTAGGCGACTTGCTCAAGGGCACCACTAGGGTACGGACCTCGGCTTGGGCCGTCGCCAGGAGAGAGGGGAGTAGGAGAGAATCGCCCCGGTACATAAGTGTACCGTTGGAAGTGGGCCCTATGAATTTTAACTCTACGACTATTTGGAGAGAATCTAACCAAGACATAACTTTTGCCTCGAGCTCGCCGGCGAGCTCGGTGTTTGACTGTGTTTACCACTAAATCATAACCTTGTGTACCTCGCCTCCCCCCATTTCCGCGACATGGGTCCACACCGCGACCAGGATCGTCGCGTTGTGCACTCATGACTGTACTTTGGGTGGGGCTACAATAAGAATGTGTAGTACCTCGCCCACAGCCATGGTGGCTGGGACTACATAGAAAACCAGTGTTACCTCGTCCGCAGCCATTTGCTGGGCCGGAGGATACATCGCGACCGGGGCTGCGGTGTATACTCCCACCCGCACCGTGGCTGGGACTACAATCGTGTGTGTGTGAATTACCTCGACTGCGACTGGGGCTGCGAAGAAGATCTCGGCCGGAGCCTACAATGCGATCGGGATCACAGCCCTGGTCGGGTCTACAACCATTACCGGGGTTCCCTTGGGACGACGCTAAAGCTGCCGAAGTAACGGCTGCGATGGGGTCGTCCGGGTCACCCAAAATATGCCTTGGACGGCGACGGGGGGGAAGGAAGTGGGGATCGGTTATGTCAGTGGAGTAGTTCGCCGCTTCGACCACGAGGGGATTCGAGTGGTGGGGAGCTTTGTCGAAGTGGCGGCGGGAGCAGTCTTTCATATACTGCGTAATAGAGGGGAGGGTGAAATCGCAGTGCAGTTCGGCGTTCCGCAAGTACCACGGAGCGCCCACTGCCCTGCGCATAAAGCGATTCTGAATCACTTGAAGTTTGTGGAGGTCGTGTTTCTGAGCATGGGCGAACGCTATAGATGCGTAAGTCATGATTGGGCGGATGCAAAGTTTGTAAAGAGTCGTCTTATTTCTAAGAGACATTTTACTGTTTTTGCCTATTAGGGGATTAAGACGACCCATAATGAAGGCCGCCCTATTGCGAACAATCTGGATGTGTTTCGCGAAAGTGAGTTGACGATCAAGGGTGACGCCCAGGTATTTGGCAGATTTAGCCCAAGGGATGGGTTCGCCGAATAGGACTATGGGTGACGGCATGAGATTTCGCCGGGTCTCAGTGAAGTACACTGCTGCACTTTTGCTAGGATTTACTGCAATCCGCCATTTACGAAACCATGCACCGATTACGGTGATGGCTCGTTGGATGGCGCATCTCTGCCTGACCTTGAACCAGCCAGTAGAGTAGATTGCAGTATCATCCGCAAACTGAGCGATCTGAACATTAGGTTCAGATCGTGGGATGTCGCTGGTGTACAGCGAGAAGAGAATGGGTGAGAGTACAGAGCCCTGAGGGACACCTGCGTGAATGGGATGCGGGGAGGAGAGCGTTCCCTTGGTGCGATAGCTAAACGTTCGATCCCTGAGAAAGTCTTGTAAGATGAGTACAAGACGGTCTGGCACACCCAGTTGATACAGCTTGAATATCAAGCCGTTGTGCCAGACTTTGTCGAACGCTTTCGCTACGTCGAGGAAGACAGCTATGGTCCCTTGGGGCTTTGGTTTCTTATTGAAACCGCCTAGGATGTGCTCCGTTACGCGGTGCACTTGTTGGACGCAAGAGTGTTTGGCTCTAAAACCAAATTGCTCATCGGGAAGGAGGTTATTGGACCTAACGTGGGACCAGAGTCGGTTCACAATGAGCCGCTCGTAAATCTTCCCCAGAGAGCTTAGGAGACTTATGGGACGGTAGGCCTGTTTGCCTGGTTTGTGAATACCAATGACAATGGCATGCTTCCAAGTGTCTGGAAAGGAGCAGTTGCTCATAGCCACATTGAAGATGCTAACTAAGAGATGGACTAGTGGGACTGAGAAGTGTTTAATCACCTTGTTGCTGATACCATCAGCACCAGGGGATTTACGGGTCTTGAGGCTCTTGATCAGAGACACAACCTCGGATGATTTTACCGGTGGGAGGAGTGGGAGGTCAGAGATGGACATAGAGCTTTTACGTTCGACTTCAGATTCCACCGAATCGAGGTGTTTCTGGTCGACGTGATCTACATTTAGAGTACACTGAGCCTCAAGGCTATCAGCTAAACACTCGGCTTTGTCTTCGTCAAGGAACGCTATGGAGAGGGGAGGTGGCCTAATGAGTGGAGGCATTGTCTGTTGTCCGTCAGATTTCAGAGTTCGAGCCAACTGCCAGTATGCCTGGTGAGTTGGCTCAATCTCTGACAGTTTGTCGTCCCACCTTTGATCACGCAGCTCACTCATGCGTTTCCTTACTTCTTCTTCTTCTTAGTCGTATCCTCATGACTGAGGGACGTGATTTTGGTGTGTGTTTTCTCCAGCTCTCTCTATCTTGCGCCATTTGAATCGATGATTGTAAGGTGGCCCCTGTTGCCTCTTGAGTGGTGTGTGTCCATCGCGTTGGAGAGCGCCCCCTGCTTCGTTTTCCTTCGACACAGCCAGTGATAATCAGCCTTTCAAGACTGTCTGGGTCTCGCCTGACTGTGTGCCCGAAGAACTTGAGGACTCTTTGTCTGCAGATTGTAGAGAGTCGTGTTTTTATATTTAGCTGCTTTAGGATTGACTCGTTTGTCCGGCGTTCCGTCCAGGATACTCTCAGCATTTTGCGCCAGCACCACATTTCAAACGCGTCAATCCTAGAGCACACACGAGCTTTTAGTGTCCAGGTATCAGAGCCATATAGAAAAATTGAAAAAATAAGGGACTGCATGAGCTTTTTCTTAGTATTACGGCTAATCCCCCTATTCCGCCATATTCTTTCGAGCCTTTTGACCGCAGACTTAGACATTTGAGCCCTTCTCACAACCTCCTGTTCGCAATCACCGTCGGCGCTGATCTGTGATCCCAAGTACACGAATTTGTGTACTACTTCCAGTTCGTGCAGTTCGATGGTTCGCTGCAGGGTTCTCTGTCTGTCCACAAACATCAACTTAGTTTTGGCCTTGTTTATGCGTAGACCATATTCACTACTGGTGTTGCTAACTCTATCAAGAAGTTCAGCCAATTCAGCTTCAGTTTCCTTACAGCACGCTGTAAATAGCGCATGGTGGCTTTGTTCTCTGGGGTTGGCATCGAGTCATACGCCCTAGTGGCGGCGTTCTTAGCTGTCAGTTATCTCCTCGCACCCTCGGGCAGTTCGAAGCGGCGACCATCCGCCACTTGGACCTGCTTTGAGGATTCACCTACTGCGGTGCGGAGGTGGTCACTGAGAGCCTCGATCGCAATTGACACGTCTTCTACTGTCTGTATGTCATCGGGGATTCTATCGAGAGCGGGTGAACTGATAGCTTGGAGGGATTCCCCCAGTTGCTTCCAGTTCACTACCGTTCTAGTGATAGGGGTTATGTCCGTCGGGTCGGGGCCTAATTTCAACAATACAGGGCGGTGGTCTGAAGTCAGTTCGTGTAACACTTCTATAGAGCGCAACCGGAGGGTGACGTTCTTAAGAAGTGCTATGTCAAGTATGTCTGGTCGTTGGTTGTCAACATAGGGATATATTGTGGGCTCCAGAGGGGAGAGAATATCAAAGTTTAAGTGGCTGACCAAGCCTTCAAGGATTTTACCATTACTATTGTTACTAGTACAGTTCCATATGACATGTTTACTGTTGAAGTCACCGATCAGAAGGACGGAGCTTCCTAGAGAGAAGAGGGCTTCCAAGTCTGTCTGTAATAGTTCTTTTCCAGAGGGGAGGTAACATGAGGTTATTTTGACAGGTTGATGACCTGACATCGCTAGAAAGCAAACAGAGGCTTCTAGTATTCTAAGAGGTGGAGTAATAATTGGGATACAGTGCAGAGCTCTTTTGTAATAGATGAGAGTGCCACCTTTTGGGGTGGCCACTCTATCATTACGAACCAAACGGTAATTTGCAAACCTAGGGTTCGCTGTACCTGGTTTCAAAAAGGTCTCCTGCACGCATAGGATATCGACCTGATGGGTCTTACAAAATTCGTGAACTTCGTCCTTTTGACTAGAGAGGCCGTCAGCGTTGAAAGTCGCTACGGTGACTGAGTGGGGCTTAATTCGTTTCGGTGTACTATCCATATTGGATGATACCTAAGAAACGCTGGGGAGGGCGTAGCGCCTCACTGCGCTGATTAGACCCGCGTGTGTGAGCGTGGCTCGCAAGCGGTCTTGGTCGTTTGTGGCAGTACGAAGTTTGTGCGCGAATGCACGTACTTCGTCCACGTCTATGATCATCGCGTAGTCCATGACAAGGGCTTTGTCGGCCGCCAGGTCAGATTGACCTGGGGCGTCCATGAGCCCAGCCATTGGAGGCCTAGCGAGCGGCGGTTTGGGCTTAGGAGCCGGCGCGCTGACAGAGGCCTGCGGGCGGGCGGGGGTGAGGGGGGCGCTTGCTTGTACCATGCTCAAGGGCTTGGACCAAGCGTTGCGCGCGGGCGCGGGCGCGGGTACAACAGGTGTTGCCTGCGGTGCGGGTGTAAGGTTAGGCTTATTGCCGTTCCCTTGTGAGCGGGTAGTGACCGGGCGAGGAGGGGGAATAGGCCTCGTGGCCGGCCCACTTGATACGCGGGGTGCCTTAGGGCAACCGCGGTAGTTGGCGGTATGTCCCTGTGTGCCGCAGAGGACACAACTAGGTGGGTCTGCCGAGTCCCTTGCGCGAGAACACTGGGCTGTCCCGTGATCCCCTAGGCACTTGACGCACCTCGGGCGGGCGAAACAGAATCGGGCGGCATGCCCGTACAATTGGCAGTTATGACACTGGCCAGGCGCTCGGTTTCGAAATGGGGGTTGAACGGTGATCCCCGAGAGGTTCACTACCGTTTTGACATTAAAAATCGCTTTGCCCTCTGGCGTGCGATTGAGGATGACCAATAGTAGGTCGTAGGGTTTGCGATCTTTGCCACTGTACATCCGGTGGCGTTCGCGGACGGGGTAGCTTTGCGCCTTTAAGTCGGCGAGGACACTATCGGTCTGTACCTCTTTTGGCACGCCGCGTATGACAACGCGTAGGACCTTCTCTTCCTCGAGAGCATAAGTATGAAAACTTATACTCTCGTTTTTTAAAATTCTGGTGAGCGCCCTATGGTCGCTTGGGGTCGGCACCTGGACTTTAATACCCAGTTGGGTTGAGCGGGCGCTAGTATATTGGATCTTACGATCCGTCAATAGTCGTGAGACCATGTCCCACTTCGCCTTGTCCTGAAGGAACAGAGGCGGCGGCGGTTTCTCGCGTCTAACTGACGCTCCTTGAGAGGAGACGTCGCGTTGAGACGCGGCGATGCTTGCGGGAGCATCGGAGTGAGCGAGAGGGTCGCGGGAGGTGGGAGCGAGAGAGCCTGATGGCTTCGCTCCCGGGGCGGTGCAGGCCGCTTTGGGTGGCGGGGAGGGAGCCTCTGAGGCGGCTTTGGGGACGCGCTTTCTCTTTCCGACGGTAGTGAACCCGTCGTTGGAGATGTTGCCAACAGAGTTAGCGCGGGAGCGGGAGAACTCTACATCCATCTCATTCTCCGAGTTGGATGCCGAGTCGTAGGCGCGTTCGTACTCAGTCCGAAGGACTGGAGAACGATCGCGGGGTGGTAGAGGTGCGCGGGGAGCGCGGGGCGCATAGGGCGCAGGGTCAGGGGAGAGAGGGCTATCTAACGGCTTGAACGCCGAAGAACCGAAGGGCCCCCTCGGAGGGAGGGAGCCGGAGGAGGGAATTTGAGAGTCCGTGAAGCGGGGTCTCTCCTTGAAGTCCCTATTGGACTGAAGATACTCGGAGAGCATTTCCGGGTAGCAGTTCGAGACCCACCAGACGAACGCCTGAGGCGAAGCGCCTTGCGGGAGGCTCAGAGCGGGGGAGGGAGAGAGTAGAGAAGACATCTCGAGGGGAATACTCGAGATGCGAGTGAGGGGTGAATGCCACTCCCGCCGGGTACAGGCGGGAGAGTGAGTGCCTAGGTGTCCCTACTGTGTGCCCTCTGCCAGTCTTATTGTGCAGAGGGATGTGTGCCTAAACGCGAGGCCCTAGCTGCTCCGGGGGCGAGGAGAGAAGACCGAGTAAAACCCGGCTTCCAACCAAACACTTGCCCAGAGAGAAGGAGAGTAGGATAGGGTAGGGTGGGAAGGAGATACCTGCCGTCGGCGAGGGGAGACCCCAAGGCCGGTGAAGGCAGGCCCGTCCGGTTTTAGCCGTTCCCTCCCACGCTCAGGAGGGAAAGGCTTGACGCACCGGGTCCGCGCCCAACTGGGTGGCGTTAACACCGCAAGGATCGTCCAGAAGACCACGTGAAGCGTGGATTTGTTTGACTCGACTTTGAAAATTGAAAAATTAAAAAATCGAAACAAGAGGTCGCTCTGAGAAGAGCGGTTTTGATTTGACAATGAACAATGTAGGTGATTGATGTGTCGAAGCGCTCTTACAAGAGCGCGCTTCTTTCGCGACGCGAGCCGAGCCGAGCCGAACGCCTCCGTGCGCCGAACGGTACACGAAGCGGTGGCTTGACGTCGAATCTGCACACAGAAAATCCACTATTAGCGAAGTCCAACACTGAATCCTCTTCAATCGAAACGATACAGGTAACCGGCACTAAAAGCGCAAGCACTTTTAGGCCGATCGGAATATTCTCGGGGAGCACTTGAGCGCACGTCCGTCCCACTCGAGCGCGCTGACCGGAATGCCTGCTGCCGTTTACTGCATAGACTAAAATATATACTAGGAAATAGACTGGTATCTTCTACCTTTTTTGTGGTATATATACATTTAAAGCTTTTCCATACCAAGGATAGATGGCGCTGGCGATGACTATATATATATATATATAGTCATAAAAGAAATACTGAGCCCACGTATGTAACGTATGCAACGCATTATTACATCTAGACTCTGGAATTTGAATGAAAACAGTTTGATCAGAAACATATACTAATCATATGCAACGTTGTTTTACTGTTTTCATACAAAATTAAGAGTCTAGATGTTATAATGCGTTACGTACGTTGCATACGTGGGCTCAGTTTACTATCGCTACTATAGAATTATACACTAGGCTGTGTTTTGACAGGGTAACAATAAATTTGGTACATTTGCTGGAATACATTAACCAGTCAAATCGATATTCCAGGAAATGGACTGCCCATGGAACAACCGATTACCTGGAATTAGTGGTCAAGATATTATTGTACCTACTTTACATTGACATGTACACGAAAAATTGCTTTAAGCGTGAAAAGAGAGTTCTGTCAAAACACAGTTAATAAAAGATATTTTCTATTTTACTGCATTATAATAACGACCATTAAAGAAAAGGACAATAAATTGGACAACAATTATTTATTACAAATTTATTGATTACACATTTAAAACGCTTAAGGCCATAAAAAAAATTTGTAGTTCCTTCTAGAATAAAAATTAAAGCTTTTGAAACAACTATGAAATCAGAATATAACATTAACATCAAGATTTTCAGACACATTTGTAATATCATATAATAAGAACATTGTAGACGACGTGCCTCGCGACCTGAAATCAAAACCAACATGTATTAATTAAAAAGTAAACATAAACAAATAAATATAATCAAGAGTAGGTAGTTTCTAAAATGTTGTACTTACCTTCAATTTTTAATAAATAAAGATTACTACCGTTCGCGCGTCTGCCAAGCTGCCATTCAGTCGTTACCAAACCTCCGACACTTGGTACACGTACGAGCGCCCACAAAATTTATAAACTTCCAAAATCGTTTATTTACCTTACTACCACCACTCCACGCGAACCATATCCCCTACATTTGTCCTTCGAGCGGATTATTACGTGGAACAGTGTAGTTTAGCGCCTAGATGTTCAAGACGCCGCCGACGCAGCGCCGCCATTTTGGTGGCAAACTGCGCACTTGCAGAGCACTGAAAACCGAACAATCTAAGAATACGATAAAGGAAGACCCGGCGCACGAGGTACAGTCGGAGATAATGAAGCCTAACGTAGAAAAACACGCTCACCCGGAACGACCGCATTCCGCCGGCGTGATTTTGAAAAATAGCATCCAGAGTTCAAAGTCCGTCGCCACAAAAAGAAGCGTTAACTCTGCAAAATCTTTAGATGCCCGAAAAAAGGAGTTAGAATTCGAAGCCCTCAAAGCTCAAGCTGAAATTGCCAAGAAGGAAGCTGCAATAGAAAAAGAGCTAATACAAAAAAAGTTAGCTGCAGATTTAGCTGCCCTAGAAAGTCAGTCTGCTAAAAGTCACCGGAGCTCGGCCAAAACTGAAGTAGATTCTGTGGAGAGAGTAGAACAATGGCTCGAGCGCAGTCACCTTTCTCAAAAGCAAGACCAGTTGGACCGCGACGTTTGCGGAGCTGGTAGTAATGACCTTCGTAACCTAGCCAGTGCGATGTATGAGTCTAACGCACAGAACAAGCTGATGATGTCAAGATTCGCGACGTCCAGAGACTTACTACAGTTTTTTGGAGATCCTCTTGAGTGGCTGGCATACAAACAGGCCTATGACGAGTCTACTAACTTTTGTAGTTTCAGTGATGTTGAAAATATGTGGAGATTACGCAAATCACTCCGAGGGGAAGCCAAAGAAACAGTTTCATCACTTCTCATCGGAAACACGGCTCCGCATACCATCATCGAAGCCTTGGAACTCCGCTACGGCAGACCTGAAACAATAATAAACAAAATCACTACACAGTTGAAGAAATTACCACCGTTATCACATAGGTACCACCACGAAATTGTATCATTTTCGATCAAAATAAAGAATTTCGTGGCCGCAGTGCAAGCAATAAAACAAACCGATTACCTCAGAAGCCCTGAAATAGTGACATCTGTGTTATCAAAATGCCCCGGTTCGCTTATCAACAAGTGGGCCGATTACTATAGTGTAAACTGTAACACAGAAAAAGCTAAGTTAGAAATACTAGCAGAGTTTCTTTACTGCGAAGCAAATAAAATTGCTGCCGCTGGTTTGAGTCACATACACAGCCAACCAGACTACAGAAAGAGGCCGGAAGAGCGGAAACCACACTCCGTACTCCTGGGAAGTAAGCCAGTTGATACCTACAAAACCTGTAAGTTTTGCCGCATCAACAAACACAACCTGCCAGACTGCGCGCGATTCAAACGCGCTATGCGGAAAGATTGCTGGCGATTCGTACGTGTCAATAAACTGTGTCATAAGTGCTTACTGGCACCACACAGCCGCGATACCTGCTCAGCGGCCACTTGTGACGTTGATGAATGCGGGCTACCCCATCACCGCCTGCTTCACTGGACCCCTAAAAGTAACGAAACTTCCGAACAATCTAGTGAAAAAATAAACAGTGACAATTTACCCACTACGAGTGATAACGTACTATTCAGTGACAATAAAGTGAGCTCCTATGATAAAAAAATAGTAAACAGTAACTATTCTGTGAATAACGAGACTGTGGCTCATGCGAGTTCCGCGTCAAATACATGCGTATTATTAAAAGTCGTGCCTGTAGACATCCAGGGCCCAAGCGGGACAATAAGCACATATGCCCTTTTAGATGGCGGCGCTACTATCTCTCTTATCTCGGCTGAGATCGCCGACCAGGGAACTTACACGGACATAAACAACAACTTAGTGTACGTGGAGCTTGGAACTCGGAACTTACGTGTGACAGTGAAGTTGTGAACTTTAATATTATAAATAAAAACAATAAATCTTTTTCGATCAGTGCACGCAAAATGAGCGAATTAAATTTGCCCTCTCAAAAACTATCGCATATTAAACTTCAAAACTATGAACATTTAAAACATTTAGAAGACTACTTATTGTGCAACGAAAATATAAAACCAAAATTATTAATTGGACAAGACAATTATCATTTAATGGCGCCGCTTGAAACAATAATACGTAAACAAAATGAACCGTGTGCGACATTGACACCATTAGGATGGTGCATGCATGGTGTATGTCCTATAAGATGTCCAAGACCAAAGGAGCACTGCATGGTAATTGTAGCAATGCGCCCGGGCCCAGAGTACCGCAGAACTCGCCACCACACTTGCATTGCCGCAGCCCTCACTGATAAGGCCGAGCCGCCGCCGGGGGTACAGCACACAAGCGCATGCGAGATAACGACTGATTGTTTGTTTACATCAGCTGATGCGATACACACGGACCTGAAGAACGATGAACTTCACGAACTAGTGAAAAGATCCTTTACGTTAGAGAGGATCGGGGTCTTCAATAAACCTATTAGAAAGGAAATTAGAGCTATTAAACATTTAGAAAAATCCGCTGCATTAAAAAATGTAAAATGGGAAGACTGCTTACCTTGGAAGGGTAAAAATGCCCAGATAACTATAAAAAATGTATCTTGTAAACACAAACAAGGCGACATAAATTATAATGAAAATGTGTGCGTGTCATTGACCGCCAGTAAGACCAACGTCGTACCTATAAAACCGGTATCTATACCACAGCTGGAGCTACAGACTGCTATCTTAGCACGGCCTCTCGCTGACACAATCCGGAAAAATACTAGAGTCACCCCTGCAAAATCTATCACTCGCGTGATTTCCATGTCTGTATTACACTGGATAAGAAATAATATAAGAAGCTACCAGACATTCGTGGCTTGGCGAAGTAGACTAACTGAACCCATCCTACGGAGAAAGTGGTACCGAGCAGCGCAAAACCTGAAAAAAGACGGTACAAGTATAGTTATTGTCGACCTAGAACCTAACTTACCTCAAAACAGATGGCCAAAGGGCAGAGTAAAAACAGTGTATCCTGGCAAAAACGGGCACGTATGCGCAGTGGCTCCGAAAACAAAGACGAAAACTTACAAGACCAGTGACTCGCTTGGCACTAGTTCCTATGGCTAATTAGTGTCATTTACGACGTGACACTGGGCGGAGATTGTAGACGACGTGCCTCGCGACCTGAAATCAAAACCAACATGTATTAATTAAAAAGTAAACATAAACAAATAAATATAATCAAGAGTAGGTAGTTTCTAAAATGTTGTACTTACCTTCAATTTTTAATAAATAAAGATTACTACCGTTCGCGCGTCTGCCAAGCTGCCATTCAGTCGTTACCAAACCTCCGACACTTGGTACACGTACGAGCGCCCACAAAATTTATAAACTTCCAAAATCGTTTATTTACCTTACTACCACCACTCCACGCGAACCATATCCCCTACAAACATATTCAACGGCGTTTACAGTATATCTCTACACATGATCCCATGTAATAACATGATTCCATCTCTCTCATACTATGTGGGGAGAACCGTTGCGATACCAGGTATTCTGCCTCTATTTAGCATGCAAACACAGTGAGTATTTAGATTTATAGGATATCGTAGCAGACAAAATCATTAAAAATCACTGCGGTGACTAAAAAAAAATTAGGTGACAAATGTAGTGTAATATCGTGCAGAGCTTTAGAGATTTGAGACATACAGCAATTGTTATGGGTCTGTCACTTAATATCAGGCAATGGAATGATAGTATTCATACACTTTTGTTCATATATATATATATATATGAACAAAAGTGTATGAATACTATATATATATATATATGTACGTATGTATCATACATTAGAACATTATTGAGCATCAATGCTATACTGCATAGATATAACAATATTATCTTACAAACTTGTTTACGTAATGTTACCAAAATTTGAATGTAACACAGTTAGGCTTTTAGCTTTATGATTGATGTAGGTACTTCAATTTCATTTCATGTTTAGTAATCTCATTACTACCTGAAAAAAAAAGGTAACTGTTTATGAAGGGCAGTATAAAATATCCATTAAATTTATAATTAGCAGAACATTACCTACAATAATTATATATAATGTTATGTTATGGAACCCTTCGTGCACGAGTCCGACTCGCACTTGAGATTATAATCTTTGCTTGAGCATTGTTTATATACTATTCTCAGTTGAACTAGTTTCAAACCGATACACAATCAACGATTTGTTTTTTTCTACGGAACGCTCTGTTTTCGCTTAAATTTGATTACATTGACAATATTTTTTGAATTTTTTTGAATTTAATTTTTTTCGAATTTTGAATTTATTGAATATAACAACAACAAACATCGCTTAAACACAAACTATCCTTAAAACTTATAATAATAACAAACTTTTTATACAGAAAGGAATACATTGATACCCAAACTAGTAAATATTGGTGCCGTTCTACACAGAATTTGATAACGAACCAGTTGACTCAACAGCAGCTTCGCTCGCTTGGTCTTGGTGTAGTGATGGAAGCACCTTTTTGGAATTTCAGGGTCCTGGATTGTCCATTTATACTAAAACTGGATAATTACGTATTTATCGTTCTCTAGATTTTGATTGTTTTAGTGCACATGACTAGTAGGTAACGAGAAAAGTTACCAATGTGTTACGTTATAATACTACACTTAAATAACGTGTTACATTTGACTCTCATCGCTGATGACTGATGCTAGTTTCATCTCTCATCCATGCCGCCTTAATGCGGCACATCGTGCGTGATTTAAGAACATTTTATAGAATACCTGGCTTAGTTAGGTTAGGATTGGATGGACGACGGGCTTTGTTTTTTCATAACCCACATTCATAATCATTATAATAATAATAGAATAAAGGGATCTATAATAATATAAGAGATTGTCACTCACTATTAATCAAATAACTATGATGGTTATATCGTAACAAAATGTTTGATTGGCCGCTTGGCGCAGTTGGTAGTGACCCTGCCTCCTGAGCCGCTGGTCCCAGGTTCAATCCCTAAACAGATCAAATATTTATGTTCATGTACATTGTACTGTTTGAGATGCGTCTGGGTACGTCTATAAAAAAGTATAAAAGCATTAGCACTAAACATGAAGCTTGAATTTCAATGTCATAACATTATATAAGACATATATACTGGTCAGAGATGGACCCGGGGGAGCCTAACTAACCGGCTAACGGAGCTGACATAAGACCTCATGTCTCAGAGTGATGAGTGCAGTGCAGTATCACATATAATGATGACATTGCGGTGGGCCTAACACGAATAACTGCGTTAGTGTTACACATTCACGTGAAACATTTATCTTCTTATCATCACAACTGTCATTTATCTAGGGCAACTGTGACACAGTTAACTCATAGTTTGTACGCCGAAGCGTAACGCATTGACTCTTACGATACGAATACTTTTTCGCAAATTGTTTGTATTTATTGATATATGAAAACACCGGTCGAGTGCGAGTTGGAGTCACGCAGTGATGGGGATAATCCTTACATTAAGAAAACGTTAAAGATTATTACTCTAACTCTGTGGAAGGCCAAAAATAACTTTCCTGGTCCATCCTAGAATTAGTTATTGCATCAACAGCAAATAATAACTTTGTAATGGTCAATTCGCTTTTTGTTATCAGCAGTCCTATATTAAATTGTGTTGATTTGCAATGAGTTTGAGTTTGGCATAGCTTTACATTGTCGTCCATCAAGTTGGGGGTTGACAATTTTTTATACAAAAATAATACATTATTATAAGCACACATGCAAAGTTTTAACATATTGCGGAGTCACATATTTTTGGACAAAAATATTGAAAGGCAATTATTTTTGGAACATTTATGTCACCCATCATCATCATCCCTACCAGAGAATTATATATATTCTACATATTGTAAGTAGTAAAGAAAAGGGGGAAGGGGGGATTCTCCTTTTACTTATTTCCCCGATAGCTAGCATAGTTTCATGTATTTGATAAAGTTTTAATTTTTCACTGCTTCGACAAGAATTGTATCCCAACACTGCTGCGTTATATTTCCTTATCAAGGTGTAGGTTACCCTAATTATTGTGTTGCGTTGTTTAACCCTTGTGCAACCCTTTGTTGTTTACTTAATTGTCGTCGCACTTATCGTGACTTTGATCTGACTAGATACTCTGCTACGTTCTGTAGGAGTAACTTTTGTCGAATATATTATGTTCTGTCGAAGCAATGAACAAAATGAAGGCTTAACGTTTCTATCCACGCACTTTGACACTGCATTTGTCAAAGTCTACAAGAAATCAAAGATAATTACGTTTCATTTCATGAATTCGTAAATGTTTACGGCTTAGCTTTCCGTGGACTTCTGTCGAGTTGGGAGTTATATTTTTTTTTAACAGAAAAATAAAAAAAAAATTTAACAGAAAAAAAAATATTGATGATCAATTATTTTTACAATATATGTATATATCAATTCCTACCACACATTATATAATTCTTGTCATGCAACGTTTCGTTTTACCTATTGTTAAGTTGTCATACGTTCGGTAACATTTTATTTTATATAAGTAAATTTATGGAATGAATTATATTTTGTACTCATTTCAATAGTTATCAAGCACACGTATATTTGACAGTTTGTATATATTAAATTACAGCATTATCAGTACGAGATTTAAAATTAAAATGTGTAGTGTTTACGAAACGTAAAACTGACGCCGTTTTGTACTGCCATACCACACTATTGTCAGTCATAGTTTGTGTCGTGATGTTCTGTAGGGATAGTAATAAAGGAAACTTCACAGACTGGCACATCGAATATTCTTGGAAGAGAAAAATAAAAATAGTGCATAAAGATGTTTTCAAATAATAAAACAATACTATTGTATTGATTTGATTTATTCTTTGAAAACATCAATTTAATAAATTTTATACACATATTTGTGTATAAAATAAAATGGGTTAGGTTCAACTTACTCGTATATCACAGAACCCAATTGATTGACCCCGACTCTACCTGGTACTAGTATGTCGTACCCCTAGAGTGTTGAGTGGTGCGTTGGGAGAGCAACTTGCGCCCGCTGTAATCATCTTCTCCGCAGCTTCAGCTTGTGGGACCAGCCACAACTGCTCCGGCTCATCCGATGCCTGTGGTTTGTAATGCAAGGGCGTAGTGGCTGCTCTTCCCGCAGCGCCGGAGACGTTGCAATCTAATAATAAATACAGAAATCTTTCTAAATCAGTCCCCTATATTTTTATGATGAAGAGAGTCGCCCTCCTTGGCCTTCAAAGGGCCCCGTGTTTATTACACTTATATGGTTTTTTTATAATTAAAATGAGGAAAATTTCTTCAGAATTAAAAATGAAATAATCTGAAAAGGAAGGGGTCCGCAACTTTTCCTTAAAAGGGGGGGGGGGGTATTGTACACTTACCCCTTCCACTCCCCATCACCCTTCCCCACTCTACGGACGTCGATGGAAAGTTGTACCAATTTTTCTTAAGAATTCACGTATTTTCGAGAAATTATTTCACATATTTCAACGCATCTCCGGCAGCGAATATTGCTGCAAGGCCCTTGGTACGAACCCCCTTGACGACCCCAAATTTCCAGTTTACTCAAATTTGGAGGACTTAATATAAGAGATCAAACCCAATTTTGATGAAATCTTTTTATTTAAATCTTATAAGTTAATTAAGTACGAGTACCTAAGTAATAGCGTGATTTACACAAATATAGATGTGTGTACACACACGCATGCAGTTTTCGCCCACATAGAATTTATATATAGGTAGCTATAAATAATATGCTGGTACATGTCAAGGAATACATATAAAATACGTTAACTTTTACCATCTTTATGTCCTTGCATTTTGGTACACGATTTGCTATGAGGACAACCACTGAATCTGGTCTCCAGCAAAACAAATCACCACAAGTTCTTTGCAACAGTTACCACATGGAGCCAACCTCGGTTCTTAAAAGGAATAATATACTCCGAGCAGCCGTACCGTACAATACAACTATAACAATTATTAACACATGGATTAATTGGACGTATATAAAATTTGTGGTTTTATTTATTTTAGATAATTCAAATATAAACGTCAAAAATTTTCTGAAATCTCTCTGGTAAAGTAAGGTTGTCCTCAGACAGCCGGAATGCCTCTCTGGATTCATAATCTTAATTCACATTAATAATTCAGAAAGCCCAGAATATCATACAAACAAAATCAGTATACTCCACACACATTCTGATATTTTCAGATTATTATATTTTCAGATCGGTCTGTAAGAATGATACTGAGATTTCGGGTCGAAATATTTAAGATTATGAATTCATAACGCGCTTATTCTCTTCGCGTATTATACATTTTAATAGAGCGGCACACAA
Organism: Selenia dentaria; assembly: GCA_917880725.1. Lineage (NCBI taxonomy): Eukaryota > Metazoa > Arthropoda > Insecta > Lepidoptera > Geometridae > Selenia > Selenia dentaria. The sequence continues at coordinate 29,272,857 of OU862885.1, read as the reverse complement.
ATACTGAAATCAGATTATGAATAGGGTAAAACCGGGCTATCCCGCAGTAGTAATGTAAAACGCTGCTGAATAACTATTTGACTGACTTTTAAATGAATATGACACTGTATGAAGGTATTGATTCAAACAAAAATAGAACCGTACATATTGATTAAAATTATCCCACCTACTTTAGTGTTTATGCTTTTTTTGTAAGTCTTTCTTCAGTGGAAATGGCTCTTCTCATGTGTGTGTCTTCTTTTGGATTTTGTTCCGCAGAAAACATAGTAATCTAATTAATATTATAAATGTGAAAGTTTAGATGGATGGATGCATGCAGGGATGTTTGTTACTCAGTCACAGTAGAACGGCTGAGCGGATCTGGCTGAAATTTGGCACAGTGATAGATTATAGTCTGGAGTAGCACATAGGCTACTTTTCATCATCATAATCATCATTATCATCATCTATCACCAGGCATTGTGCACAGCATAGATAAAATAACAAGATCGTAATTTTATTTACGACTTATTTTCTGTCAATAGAGTTCTGTCAAAGAGTTTCTGATAGCTTAGTCGAAACCACGCTTTTTGAAAGCTCGAAACGCTGGACGAGCTCGGCGATAGAGGTGGCATGTCATCCATCCTTGTTGTTTAACCGACTGTAGTCAAGTCTAGAGTCTCGGTCTAGAGTGAATCACCCGCAATACTTACATGTTATTTTTAAACACAACATAACAAATAGTTTCACCTATAAATATCCTCCAAGGGATATGCAGCGGCGCGGTAATATCTGTCTAGCGGTCTTGAGTGAATTGATACTTTTGCCCTTGGGTATATCCTCGAAGGGTTAATCAGCGGTATTTTCATCGCCTACGTTTCACCATTATATTATGTTTTGGTCACGTGACCATGTAACAGGGGGCGAGCCTATTGCCATCTACGGGGCACTGTTCTAGTCACCGGACTGTTATTGAGAATATCTTTCTTTCTCAGATAACACAATAACTGTCCAACCCGGGGATCGAACCTTTGACCTCGAGGTTCCGAAACGGCATTTCTACCACTACACCAAGACCAAGCGAGCGAAGCCGCTGGCGGGTCAGCCAGTTCATCGTATGATGTCACTGCACTGACGAAGAATCTGTCAGGGTACTGTTGTAATTTTCTCGCCGTAATGTGTTACTGACTCTCCTTTACTCTGTTCACATAATAAGAATGACTCCAGTATTTGCCTTTGCATTTCTTTTTTTTTATTAAGTACCTAGAGCCAAAAGTAATGCGATTAGTGTTCATACCTCTTCCATAAAGACGGGTGCATGTGCCGGGAACCACGAGCACGAGACTACTGATCAATCTGATTTTTTAAGATATGTGTGAGACAAGACGCCGGAATTAAGATTATGAATCCTAGATTATGTATCCAGAGAGCTATTCCGGCTGTCTGAGACCAGCTTAAATAGTAAAACGAAGTGTTTTTATTCTCTTTGGTAAATAGAATTTTTCTTTACAATTGCATTGCACTCATACGTTTCTCTATTTGCCATTCCTCAAGTTCATCGGTGTTACCCTATGTGGAAACACATTTTTTATAATTGTTTTCCCTGTGGCTACATTGAGGAGCAAATAGTTTTCCGCGCCAAATGTAGATAGCAGTAGTTTCCATACAAAAAGTCTGAGCAAGTCCAAATATTCTAAGAGAGCCCGGCATGGTTTACTGTCGCGAGTGGCTTATATAGCTCCGTGGCGAGTCGACGTGCGTCGTGGGTGGGCGTGGCGCGGGTGGGCGCGGTGTGCCTGTGTGCGTGCGGCCATACGTCATCGTGTCGCTGTGCGCCGGCCCATCGGAATGCGTGGAATGCACTGCGTGTCGGCTCGTTACACTCTCCCTCCTCTTCGGAAGATTTTACCTGTAAAAATCGCAGCTGTAAAACTCTGGACACAATGACTTAAAAAATGTTTGTTGTAGGTGTGGTGGTTTTGGATTCACTCCCTGCGGTGAACCGAAACGGTGCCTAATAGGTTTTCAACTTGGTTTATTCTTTCTATATTATTTCCCCGGTTAATCTGTGGCCGTGATGAAATACTAAACTGTTGCCACTCCCCGGTTTTAAACTAAATTTGAATGGCTTGAATTCTTGTTGTTTTCCCGCCTTACTCGGACTGTCAAACCTTCTTCTGATTTCGACAATGTAGCTGTATAATTTACGCAGCCTCTTCTTGGCTTAACTATGCTGACTTAACAAAAACTTATAACTTAGAAATGCATGCAGCCTTCTCTCGGCTTTAACTAAAAATATTCCGTGGCCTTATCTTGGCCATTACTAAAATCACTTGGAAAAAAGGAATTACTCGAAAAAAATATTTTAGCCTTCTTCTGGCTGTAACTAAACAAAATTGCCTTCATTTGGCTCTCACTAACCTAACTTAAAAAACTTTAACTCAGAGAAAAAAAAATTGCCTTCTTCTGGCTTTGATTTAGTGTAACAACTAAAATAAATATAGAAATAAAAAAAAACTCCTTCCTATGTTTCCCCTTCCTTCCGGGGTCTCTTGTATTGGGGAAGTCTGCATATCCCCTGCCGGTTCCCGCCGTTCCTTTAATACCCTGTCCTCTTCTTTTTTCGTTTCTTCTTGGTGGTAGGGGTGTTTTTGTTTGGCTCTTCCTCCTCCAGGTCTCTGAACTCCTCGTCGGCCATTATTTGGAGGGCCTCCTCAGCTTCCTCCGGTGTTGGTGATTTTGATTCTGGGGCCTTTGGTCGCTCTGATGTGGCTTCCCTTTTGGTTTTTGCACCCTGTTACAACTGTGGGGCGGGTTGGTTTCCTTTCCATTTTTTTCCTCCTTTTTGCTATCTGCGTTCGCGTGCCCTCTGGTACTGTCATCGCTTGTTATGCACTTTCCCTTTTATATAGTGCTTCCTTGGGCTTTACTTCAGGCCACCCTCTGTTTTCGATTTTTTTTTTTACGTTGTGCGTATTTCCCTACCTCCAGTTTTTGTTTTTAACTTGTGTTCGGATAGTGTTGATCGTCCGGTTCGTTCCGATTACTGAATAGTTCATATTTTGTGTTTTTGTTGCGGCTTGACTTATCTATGTGTGTTCCGATTATCGTGTACGTTCATATTCTATGTTCTTTTTCTTTACCGGACTCTGGTGCCGTACAGATACTGGGGTTTATTTTTCTAATGGTTAAATGTTTTGATATCTTTTATGTGCGCTGTACATATTTTCCTTGAGTTATTTATGTCCTGTAATAAGAATATTACTGGTGATTTTTCTTGCGTTATTTTATAGGGTCCTGAGTATTTTGGTGCTAGTTTCGCGCAAAAACTGTTGCTGGCTTTTGAGATTGGAAATTCCCTTAATAATACCAGTGTGTTTATTTGTGGTTTCCACTCTCTCCTTTTCTCGTCGTAATATGATTTTTGTGTTGTGGAGGCCTTTTTTTGGTTTGTTCGGACCGTATCGTATACCCACTACCATGGCAAGATAGAAATGTATGTAAAAATGCTTACAAGTCAGGTAAGGCCGAAGAAGTAGAATACACCAATACAACTTTTATATATACATTTATTTCCTTAAAATCAATCTACTTGCGTTAATAATGATTTTGGTGCGATTTTACAAAATTTAACTTCTAGATGGAACAGCTAGCTGAGCGACGTTTCAAAGAGTAATGCCAGCACAACTCGACATCGGTTTTCTGAAACATTCCTTTACCCCCACAGTCCTTTTAAAAATCGACAGTGTTCCTTCCGGAAATGACGATGTCAAGTCGCTGCAATCCTAAATTAATTAACTCTTATATTTATACATTTAAAGATAATATAAAATTACAATTGAATTAATAAAATAAGTGTATAATTTTATGGCACTATTATCGAATTAAAACATAAATATAGCCATTTACCATAATATTATACTTCCGTTTCCTCTCAATTACACAACTGTTGGTGCTAAGTATAAATATTGTGTCAAATCTATAACCAACGCTTACAAATTCGTCCATCCTGACTATTATTCACGACCTCGTGATATACATATTAATTAACATATCTATACCTACTTAATATGTTTCATTGCAATAAGTACTCACAAAATAGTGAAAAACGGTTATGACTTTTTCAAGATATATATAACTTCAAGAGGAATATAAGCTCAACACATTTCATCTAACCAAGCAAAACCATCAAATGTTATTTTTCATAACTACAATACTATAATATTAAGATTATATTTAATTATAATAAATATTCAGAAAAAGTAAACAGGTATTACTTTTTTCAACATATACATATAACAATTCAAGATGAATACAAGGCCAACACATTTCATCCAACCATAAAATATTCGTTTTCATTACTACAATACTGCAAATATCAATAATATATTTAATTACGAGAAGTATTCACAGAATATCGTTCCTTTTTTAAGATAAATAACATTCAAGATGAGTATAAGCTCAACACATTTCATCCGACCATCAGATATTATTTTTCATTACCTACTACAATACTGCAATATCAATAACATATTTAATTACAATAAATATTCACAAAAATGAAACATAACATATATAGCTAGCTATAACTTTATTCAACATATATAACAAAAGACGAACATAAGGCCAACACATTTCATCCAACCATCAAATATTCGTTTTCATTACTATAAAACTGCAAATATCATTAATACATTTAATTACAATAAGTATTCACAAAATAGTAAATATATAATAGTTGTCACCTTTTTAAGATAACATTTCAAGTTGAATAAAAACTCAACACATTTCATCCAACCATCAAATATTCGTTTTCATTACTATAAAACTGCAAATATCATTAATACATTTAATTACAATAAGTATTCACAAAATAGTAAATATATAATAGTTGTCACCTTTTTAAGATAACATTTCAAGTTGAATAAAAACTCAACACATTTCATCCAACCATCAAATATTCGTTTTCATTACTATAAAACTGCAAATGTCATTAATACATTTAATTACAATAAGTATTCACAAAATAGTAAATATATAATAGTTGTCACCTTTTTAAGATAACATTTCAAGTTGAATAAAAACTCAACACATTTCATCCAACCATCAAATATTCGTTTTCATTACTATAAAACTGCAAATATCATTAATACATTTAATTACAATAAGTATTCACAAAATAGTAAATATATAATAGTTGTCACCTTTTTAAGATAACATTTCAAGTTGAATAAAAACTCAACACATTTCATCCAACCATCAAATATTCGTTTTCATTACTATAAAACTGCAAATATCATTAATACATTTAATTACAATAAGTATTCACAAAATAGTAAATATATAATAGTTGTCACCTTTTTAAGATAACATTTCAAGTTGAATAGAAACTCAACACATTTCATCCAACCATCAAATATTCTTTTTCATTACTATAAAACTGCAAATATCATTAATACATTTAATTACAATAAGTATTCACAAAATAGTAAATATATAATAGTTGTCACCTTTTTAAGATAACATTTCAAGTTGAATAAAAACTCAACACATTTCATCCAACCATCAAATATTCTTTTTCATTACTATAAAACTGCAAATATCATTAATACATTTAATTACAATAAGTATTCACAAAATAGTAAATATATAATAGTTGTCACCTTTTTAAGATAACATTTCAAGTTGAATAAAAACTCAACACATTTCATCCAACCATCAAATATTCGTTTTCATTACTATAAAACTGCAAATATCATTAATACATTTAATTACAATAAGTATTCACAAAATAGTAAATATATAATAGTTGTCACCTTTTTAAGATAACATTTCAAGTTGAATAAAAACTCAACACATTTCATCCAACCATCAAATATTCTTTTTCATTACTACAATACTGCAATACCAATAATATATTTAATTACAATAAGTATTCACAAAACAGTAAATATATATCTGTTATTACTGTAACACATTTCATCCAACCAAGCAAAACCATCCAATATTATTTCTCAGTACTACAATACTACAATACTGCAATAGTATAATACTGCAATAGTACAATACTACATTGCTACAATACTGCAATAGTACAATACTACAATACTACATTGCTACAATACTGCAATAGTACAATACTACAATACTACATTGCTACAATACTGCAATAGTACAATACTACATTGCTACAATACTGCAATAGTACAATACTACGTTACTACAATACTACATTACTGCTATATTACAATACTACCATACTAAATAATTAGTATACCAAATTAGCTAAGCATTTAAACAAAGTTATAATCATTTACTACTCAATATTCAAAATAAAAATAGAGCAATATTTTACCAAGTGACATATATGACTTAAAATCATTACGTACGGTGAATCAATTAATCGACGAGAGAGAGAGAGAGAGAGAGAGAGAGATAGAGAGAGAGAGATAATCGAATCTAATAAATTGAGAGATAGAATATAATATAAATTATTTTTTTATCTTTCTCTTAAGTGTATCCATCATATCCACACTATACATTGCATATCATCACTTTATCATTCGATTACTATTTTTTTTCCAGATCCATAAAAACGCACTTTTAGTTTATGTCTCATTTCAACTCACAAATCCTAAAATTCTTGACTTTCCTTTTTTTATTACCATAACAAAGTTTTACCTGAATCTTCTCTTTCATTTTCGTCATTATTGTACGCCCTTCTCAAAATTCAACCATGGATGTATGTTTTCTTTTTGTTTGATCGTGAACTTCTTGCATAATGTTAATTAAATCTTCCGTCACATCACATTGGTCACCATCAATGACTGTTGAACGTATACCGCCTTAGTATAGAGTAGAGAGAGATATAGTAGTATATCCATACTAGTCAGACTTAGACCCAACATTACTTTCGAAGGCGTACGCCCTACCCCTTCATTGGTGAGATAGTTTAATGCCAATTGCGTATCTAAAACATAACTGTCCCAATCAGACTCCTCTGTACTCTCCTATCCTATCAGTGAGTAAAATTGTGCGGATGTACCTCTCCACATAGCAGTTCGCTCAAGGATTGGCAATCGCATTCATGATGTGTTTGATCTTTACCTCTCTTAAGAACATACCGAATTTCTTACCGGTAAAATCGAGTATCGGTCTTCTATCAATCTGGCGGGGCATCCAAACGTAGAAAAATATTCTTTGAATACTTTGATAGCAGTAAAAGCTTTCGTATTTTTGACCAGCTTCAGTATAATGAGTTTACAGTAAGAGTATTATAACCAATAAATATTTATTTTTGTGTTGAGAGTGTGGAATGGATTTGAAATGTGTGGCATCGGATGTAATTATCCAGACTTCCCCTGCAGGAGTTTTACTGCGAGCACACTCCAAGCATGATTGTACCTACTTATTTTTTCTTCATCGTCGGAAACCAATGAATTTCTTTAACTATATTTATTATATATTTTTTTCTAAAGAAAAGAGTCCAATATCGTCATGACACACGCTTTAAGCATATGCCACCCCGCACACCCTTTGGTACTAACCATTTGAGTCCACTATCAGTTATCCTATAGACACTTTAGCTGTCACTGTCATCACCTTTTTACTGATAGGGTTCAATAATATGCTTTTTACCTGTTCTACCTCACTATCATCCAACTGAACAGTTTAGCCATAGTCGCCATAAATACTAATAGTACGTAAATTTATTTCTCCCGTATTAGGTATCACTAGAGTCTGGATACAGACTAAAGGCGTCAACATGACCCATCCCCTGACCAGATTTGTATCTAACGTTGCAATCAAAGTCTTGTATTAGACTCAACCAGAGGAATTACAATCAGTCACTATTGTAAATGACATGCCAAGTACGAGTATGTATGATCGAAACATGAGCGAGGCTACTACAGCTAAAGTCTAAAGCTCGTAGAATGAAGTGTTGCTCGACTAGTGATGTCTGTCGGCTCATATATAAATTACACTTCTGTCTTAGCGCCGGCGCGCTTAAATATGATAACAAGAATGTTAAATATTATATTTGATAGCAATGTTTTCATGGAAGTGACGCATGTCATATATGAGCATAATTGTATTTAAAAACATATTGATCGTCCTATAATCAACGCAAAGAAGTTTATCTCCAAAATTTTTCAAACTAAAATGATGGGATAAATTTGATTCAATTTATCAATCATATTTTGAACTTCAAAAGTAAAAAAAAGTCTAAATCATTTATTCAATTTAGGCATCAAAGACGCACTTATGAACGTCAACTTTTCATTATAATGTACTTTAAAGACTACCGCCGCGTTCCGAAATATATAGAGCCCACCGAGAAGAAGCGGCGAGAAACTCGGGGCTATTTTCTTTTTATATAGATGTTTACAATATTTCTACTTAGGTACTACAAATATTACATTTTATGGGTGGAAGAGTGACAGTTTGCCAAAAGTGGAGTATTCCAAGCATCTTTATCTTCTATATAAGCTTTTTTTTACTAACAAGATTTTACAGTCAACTTGAATTTGCCCTCTGTGAGCTCAGTTATGTGTTTTGGAATTTTATTGTAAAAACGCATACAATTTCCTAGGAATGACTTATTAGTCTTCGCAAGTCTAAAACTAGGTACAACTATCCTATTTGTATTTCTAGTATTAAAAGTGTGGTGATCACTATTTAATGTACATTACTTCCTGCCTCTCTCTATGGCCTATACACTTTTGGTTGATCGTTACATAGATCAACATTCATCTTTTCTAAATCAGTGCAACCTACCTCTTTCAACGATGTTGCAAAACAATCACGGTACGAATTAACGAGATCCAAAAGTTGCATTTTACGACATTCTAAAATTTGACTAATATTTAAATCTTGTAAGGTTTTTCTTAGCGGAGATTTTCATAATTTCTCCGTTTCAGTACATAAGCACCTTTCTCTATTTGGTATTCCTTACCTGGCTGTCTTTTGTAACAACCACGTACAAAGATATGTCTCTCAAATTTACATCCGCAGTGTACTACCACTAAGTCTGGATCCTTAATCTTAACATCGCTGATCACTCGCATATGCAAAAATTCATTCGGTACTTTCTACCTTCTACATCATGTAGAAGTGTCGGGTCCTTACTGGTTTTTAGAATTTGTATGCGTGGTTGTTCAGTCAATGTTTGACCCACTAATACGGGATGCTGTATAAAATGGTCTGGTACCACCACACGGTAGCTTCACATTTTGAATTCGAACATGAGCCATAGATTAACCAGAGTTAACGAGTTAGCGACTTACAAGACTATCAATTTTATTAAAAAAAACCTGTCAGTCTCATTTTCTCGTATCAAAGTCAATTCGCTACCTAAGTCAACAAAGCATACAGTGCCATGTCCATTTATAATAAAGTTTTTTGGACGTATTTGTTTGAATCGGCACTCCTACCCGATTCATTTATCACAAGATGGTTTCTCCTCGCTGTTTACTTACTTTTTACGAAAATATTCAGTTTATAAATGCCCAACTAAAAAACATCAACATTTCATAAGTGGCTTAGGGCATTTCGTAGCAGAATGGCCCTTCCTGCTCACAATTATAGCACCAGAAGCCTTTTTATTTTGGACACCCATCTTTGATTCAACTCTAACCCTCTTAGTCCCAGTATTTAAGTTGTTAAAAGGTCCACTTCACTTTTCGTAAATATGACATAACAATTTGTCGGGATCACTAATTATCGCGGCTTCTGTGTCTAAGCGCACTGACCTATTATCGATTCCATGAATACATTCTACTGTCCTTTTTCCTAAAGCGTCAGGTTTAAGAGCACTACCTTCCATAAAAAAATATTCTTCGATCGACTCGCGAAACCTAGCTCTTTTTGCCAGCATACCTACTAACGTTTGAACATAGTTTTCTGTTGAAACTTCGATTTTTTGTGAATGGTCAAATTCAGGCACTACGTTTGTATTCTAAAATGTTTCCTTATCTACACTAGGTACACAAAACCGCAAAAATTTTTGAGTACTGAGACTTAAACTCACGTGTAGCATCTCCTATAGAAGAACGCATGGGATAACGGTGCTACTCATTCCTGAATCTGCTGTGGTGACGCGACGCTCGTCGCTCTTCGTAGTAGTCTTTTGTAGGAGGTCTCTCCTCAGGAGTGCGGACGCGGTAAACGGCTGCGATTCCTTTTCGGTGATATGAAGTCTCGCCCTGTTGTCAGGTTTCGCCGTCTCGATTCGCAGTGCCTGGATGGTGTGCGTAAAATGTGTCATCGAGGAGTGCGTGTCCTGCTTCGTCCGCAGTCGACGTCATTTGCTGGTACATTGCTGGATATCTCGGCAGCCTCCATCGGCTGTGGTAGTTCCTCGTCACCTTCCATGTAGTTCCCGGGCTGCAAAATATTTTTAAGGACATCAATTGCTCACTACAAAAGTTATAGTTAAGGCGATACGGACGTAACTTACTACGTAAGGATATACATATATATGTACACTACATGATGCTTGGGCTTGAGTAAATGCTGGCAGGGGGGGAGTGCACAAAATACCCCAAGCTGGACGTCAGTGCAGGCCTCATCGCCCTCAAAACGAATAAGAATAAGATTACATGATCTCCATGCCAGCAGCACTACTAAAGATAAGCCTCGACCATGTACCGCCTCACAAAGAAGATACTAGCATGCTAACGCACAGTAACACGAATACCCTCCATGTGGGCAGCATTGCCAAAGAGTAGCCTTGGCCACATGTTGCCACACAAAGAAAACCGTCATAAAGAAAACGATACTAACGCTATGTAGGCAGCACTACCAAAGAGTAGCCTTGGCCTTGTGCTGCCGTGCGATGGTAACTATCCAGCATTTAGGCAGAAAGGTACATCCTTACACATAAAACCCAACAATTGAGTAGGTATTCACTTTTTAAACAATCAAACAACTAGTATTGAACGAAAAATAAATGATTGTTACGTACCTTTCACTTGATTCATCCCACTTCTGACTTGTAAAAATGCTTACAAGTCAGGTAAGGCCGAAGAAGTAGAATACACCAATACAACTTTTATATATACATTTATTTCCTTAAAATCAATCTACTTGCGTTAATAATGATTTTGGTGCGATTTTACAAAATTTAACTTCTAGATGGAACAGCTAGCTGAGCGACGTTTCAAAGAGTAATGCCAGCACAACTCGACATCGGTTTTCTGAAACATTCCTTTACCCCCACCGTCCTTTTAAAAATCGACAGTGTTCCTTCCGGAAATGACGATGTCAAGTCGCTGCAATCCTAAATTAATTAACTCTTATATTTATACATTTAAAGATAATATAAAATTACAATTGAATTAATAAAATAAGTGTATAATTTTATGGCACTATTATCGAATTAAAACATAAATATAGCCATTTACCATAATATTATACTTCCGTTTCCTCTCAATTACACAACTGTTGGTGCTAAGTATAAATATTGTGTCAAATCTATAACCAACGCTTACATGTATAAGTTTAACAAATTATTAATAAAAAATTGCACTTACATAGTTCCTTTTTTTCTGCATTTGTCATGTCTTCTTTTTCTTTAAAAATGTTCACCATTTCATCCCAACATTTTATTTTCAAATTGCGGTCAGAGTACTCTTTCAATCCGTTGTTCAACATAGGGATATCTTGTGGGCTCCAGAGGGGAGAGAATATCAAAGTTTAAGTGGCTGACCAAGCCTTCAAGGATTTTACCATTACTATTGTTACTAGTACAGTTCCATATGACATGTTTACTGTTGAAGTCACCGATCAGAAGGACGGAGCTTCCTAGAGAGAAGAGGGCTTCCAAGTCTGTCTGTAATAGTTCTTTACCAGAGGGGAGGTAACATGAGGCTATGATGACAGGTTGATGACCTGACATCGCTAGAAAGCAAACAGAGGCTTCTAGTATTCTAAGAGGTGGAGTAATAATTGGGATACAGTGCAGAGCTCTTTTGTAATAGATGAGAGTGCCACCTTTTGGGGTGGCCACTCTATCATTACGAACCAAACGGTAATTTGCAAACCTAGGGTTCGCTGTACCTGGTTTCAAAAAGGTCTCCTGCACGCATAGGATATCGACCTGATGGGTCTTACAAAATTCGTGAACTTCGTCCTTTTGACTAGAGAGGCCGTCAGCGTTGAAAGTCGCTACGGTGACTGAGTGGGGCTTAATTCGTTTCGGTGTACTATCCATATTGGATGATACCTAAGAAACGCTGGGGAGGGCGTAGCGCCTCACTGCGCTGATTAGACCCGCGTGTGTGAGCGTGGCTCGCAAGCGGTCTTGGTCGTTTGTGGCAGTACGAAGTTTGTGCGCGAATGCACGTACTTCGTCCACGTCTATGATCATCGCGTAGTCCATGACAAGGGCTATGTCGGCCGCCAGGTCAGATTGACCTGGGGCGTCCATGAGCCCAGCCATTGGAGGCCTAGCGAGCGGCGGTTTGGGCTTAGGAGCCGGCGCGCTGACAGAGGCCTGCGGGCGGGCGGGGGTGAGGGGGGCGCTTGCTTGTACCATGCTCAAGGGCTTGGACCAAGCGTTGCGCGCGGGCGCGGGCGCGGGTACAACAGGTGTTGCCTGCGGTGCGGGTGTAAGGTTAGGCTTATTGCCGTTCCCTTGTGAGCGGGTAGTGACCGGGCGAGGAGGGGGAATAGGCCTCGTGGCCGGCCCACTTGATACGCGGGGTGCCTTAGGGCAACCGCGGTAGTTGGCGGTATGTCCCTGTGTGCCGCAGAGGACACAACTAGGTGGGTCTGCCGAGTCCCTTGCGCGAGAACACTGGGCTGTCCCGTGATCCCCTAGGCACTTGACGCACCTCGGGCGGGCGAAACAGAATCGGGCGGCATGCCCGTACAATTGGCAGTTATGACACTGGCCAGGCGCTCGGTTTCGAAATGGGGGTTGAACGGTGATCCCCGAGAGGTTCACTACCGTTTTGACATTAAAAATCGCTTTGCCCTCTGGCGTGCGATTGAGGATGACCAATAGTAGGTCGTAGGGTTTGCGATCTTTGCCACTGTACATCCGGTGGCGTTCGCGGACGGGGTAGCCTTGCGCCTTTAAGTCGGCGAGGACACTATCGGTCTGTACCTCTTTTGGCACGCCGCGTATGACAACGCGTAGGACCTTCTCTTCCTCGAGAGCATAAGTATGAAAACTTATACTCTCGTTTTTTAAAATTCTGGTGAGCGCCCTATGGTCGCTTGGGGTCGGCACCTGGACTTTAATACCCAGTTGGGTTGAGCGGGCGCTAGTATATTGGATCTTACGATCCGTCAATAGTCGTGAGACCATGTCCCACTTCGCCTTGTCCTGAAGGAACAGAGGCGGCGGCGGTTTCTCGCGTCTAACTGACGCTCCTTGAGAGGAGACGTCGCGTTGAGACGCGGCGATGCTTGCGGGAGCATCGGAGTGAGCGAGAGGGTCGCGGGAGGTGGGAGCGAGAGAGCCTGATGGCTTCGCTCCCGGGGCGGTGCAGGCCGCTTTGGGTGGCGGGGAGGGAGCCTCTGAGGCGGCTTTGGGGACGCGCTTTCTCTTTCCGACGGTAGTGAACCCGTCGTTGGAGATGTTGCCAACAGAGTTAGCGCGGGAGCGGGAGAACTCTACATCCATCTCATTCTCCGAGTTGGATGCCGAGTCGTAGGCGCGTTCGTACTCAGTCCGAAGGACTGGAGAACGATCGCGGGGTGGTAGAGGTGCGCGGGGAGCGCGGGGCGCATAGGGCGCAGGGTCAGGGGAGAGAGGGCTATCTAACGGCTTGAACGCCGAAAAACCGAAGGGCCCCCTCGGAGGGAGGGAGCCGGAGGAGGGAATTTGAGAGTCCGTGAAGCGGGGTCTCTCCTTGAAGTCCCTATTGGACTGAAGATACTCGGAGAGCATTTCCGGGTAGCAGTTCGAGACCCACCAGACGAACGCCTGAGGCGAAGCGCCTTGCGGGAGGCTCAGAGCGGGGGAGGGAGAGAGTAGAGAAGACATCTCGAGGGGAATACTCGAGATGCGAGTGAGGGGTGAATGCCACTCCCGCCGGGTACAGGCGGGAGAGTGAGTGCCTAGGTGTCCCTACTGTGTGCCCTCTGCCAGTCTTATTGTGCAGAGGGATGTGTGCCTAAACGCGAGGCCCTAGCTGCTCCGGGGGCGAGGAGAGAAGACCGAGTAAAACCCGGCTTCCAACCAAACACTTGCCCAGAGAGAAGGAGAGTAGGATAGGGTAGGGTGGGAAGGAGATACCTGCCGTCGGCGAGGGGAGACCCCAAGGCCGGTGAAGGCAGGCCCGTCCGGTTTTAGCCGTTCCCTCCCACGCTCAGGAGGGAAAGGCTTGACGCACCGGGTCCGCGCCCAACTGGGTGGCGTTAACACCGCAAGGATCGTCCAGAAGACCACGTGAAGCGTGGATTTGTTTGACTCGACTTTGAAAATTGAAAAATTAAAAAATCGAAACAAGAGGTCGCTCTGAGAAGAGCGGTTTTGATTTGACAATGAACAATGTAGGTGATTGATGTGTCGAAGCGCTCTTACAAGAGCGCGCTTCTTTCGCGACGCGAGCCGAGCCGAGCCGAACGCCTCCGTGCGCCGAACGGTACACGAAGCGGTGGCTTGACGTCGAATCTGCACACAGAAAATCCACTATTAGCGAAGTCCAACACTGAATCCTCTTCAATTGAAACGATACAGGTAACCGGCACTAAAAGCGCAAGCACTTTTAGGCCGATCGGAATATTCTCGGGGAGCACTTGAGCGCACGTCCGTCCCACTCGAGCGCGCTGACCGGAATGCCTGCTGCCGTTTACTGCATAGACTAAAATATATACTAGGAAATAGACTGGTATCTTCTACCTTTTTTGTGGTATATATACATTTAAAGCTTTTCCATACCAAGGATAGATGGCGCTGGCGATGACTATATATATATATATATATATAGTCATAAAAGAAATACTGAGCCCACGTATGTAACGTATGCAACGCATTATTACATCTAGACTCTGGAATTTGAATGAAAACAGTTTGATCAGAAACATACTAATCATATGCAACGTTGTTTTACTGTTTTCATACAAAATTAAGAGTCTAGATGTTATAATGCGTTACGTACGTTGCATACGTGGGCTCAGTTTACTATCGCTACTATAGAATTATACACTAGGCTGTGTTTTGACAGGGTAACAATAAATTTGGTACATTTGCTGGAACACATTAACCAGTCAAATCGATATTCCAGGAAATGGACTGCCCATGGAACAACCGATTACCTGGAATTAGTGGTCAAGATATTATTGTACCTACTTTACATTGACATGTACACGAAAAATTGCTTTAAGCGTGAAAAGAGAGTTCTGTCAAAACACAGTTAATAAAAGATATTTTCTATTTTACTGCATTATAATAACGACCATTAAAGAAAAGGACAATAAGTTGGACAACAATTATTTATTACAAATTTATTGATTATACATTTAAAACGCTTAAGGCCATAAAAAAAATTTGTAGTACCTTCTACAATAAAAATTAAAGCTTTTGAAACAACTACAGTCGGTTCCAAAAATAACGGGTCAGTCACATAAACCCGAATATCTCCCGAACTACGTATGCCATCCTAATGAAACGAAGACTGTTCAATTGAGAATTTAATTATACAGATAAAAAATAAAATAAAACTTAGTTACACCCACAATATTAATCTTAAATTAAAAAAAAACTAAAGTAGTCATATTTTTCTTAAGATTACATTTTTTTTATGATTGTTTTTTTGCTGTTTTTCATCACTTTCTTCATTTAATACTTTGTATTGCCTCCACGAGCTCTTCTGACAGCTTCCAGGCGATTAGGCATGCTGTACACCAAATTTCGGAGCCGGTGCTGAGGAATACCTTCCCATTCCTCCACCAGTGCTTGTATGAGCTCGGGAAGCGTGATTGGTGGGGGGTTTCGACCTTTCACGCATCTCTGAAGCTCGTCCCAGGCGTGCTCGATGGGGTTTAAGTCCGGGCTTCGCGCTGGCCACTGCATGAGTTCGATACCGACCTCTTCAAGGTAGTCATGTACAATTCTGGCGGTATGGGGACGCGCATTATCATGCATTAATATGCCATGCCGGTCCATCCTGGCCATGAAAGGACCTACATGTTCATTGAGGATCTCTTCCACGTACCTCTCTGCATTTAGAGTTCCATTTTGAATGAGCACCAGCTCGGTGCGGGCCTCAGCAGAAATCCCAGCCCAAACTTGTACGGAGCCTCCACCGTACGCCACTTTTTCCTCCACACACGCTTGATGGAAGCGCTCCCCTGGTCTTCTGTACACCAACTGCCTACCATCATGCTTATAAAGCATGAATTTAGACTCGTCCGTGAACATTACCCTAGACCAATCGTCTAGTGTCCAGTTTAGGTGTTCGCGCACGTATCTCTGTCTTGCAATTCGATGTCCCCGTTCCAGTTTGGGGCCATTTGCGGGCCTCAATGGTTTCAAATTTGCTTCAGCAAGACGTCTTCTTACTGTTTGAGCGCTTAAATTGCCACCTCCAAAGCGAATAAAGTGAGTTTTTAGACCAACAGCAGTTTGAAAACGATTTCGGAGCATTGTAGCCACCAGTTGTCTGTCTTCCCTGGCCGTTGTGCATCTTGGTCTGCCATTTCCTGGTCTTCTAAGGTGTGATCCGGTCTCTTGGTACCGCTGGACTACCCGCTGAACAGTCGACAAAGATACACCAATGTTTCTGGCTGTTTCACGCTGGCTCCGCCCAAGTTCCAAAAAAGTTAGGATTCTGGTACATTCCTCTAGCGTGACTGCCATGCTTCACCTCACAGAATAATAATTATGCACGTGGAAGACGTTCACGATAATTTTTTTTGTGACAGAATAGAAATGGAAAGCATCCATAATGACATGAAACAAAAATTTTGTTTTTAAAAATAGTCATTTTTTTAAATTTTGTTTTTCTAATGAAGTTTTTTTCATCAACCAGTTTAAATAATATGCTATTAGAAGCGCAACTAAAAAGTCTTTATTCTGTTTTTTATTTCATTGATCTAGCTTTTACAGTTCTGGAGGTATTTCAATTTTTGTGACTGACCCGTTATTTTTGGAACCGAGTGTATGAAATCAGAATATAACATTAACATCAAGATTTTCAGACACATTTGTAATATCATATAATAAGAACATATTCAACGGCGTTTACAGTATATCTCTACACATGATCCCATGTAATAACATGATTCCATCTCTCTCATACTATGTGGGGAGAACCGTTGCGATACCAGGTATTCTGCCTCTATTTAGCATGCAAACACAGTGAGTATTTAGATTTATAGGATATCGTAGCAGACAAAATCATTAAAAATCACTGCGGTGACTAAAAAAAAATTAGGTGACAAATGTAGTGTAATATCGTGCAGAGCTTTAGAGATTTGAGACATACAGCAATTGTTATGGGTCTGTCACTTAATATCAGGCAATGGAATGATAGTATTCATACACTTTTGTTCATATATATATATATATATATATGAACAAAAGTGTATGAATACTATATATATATATATATATATGTACGTATGTATCATACATTAGAACATTATTGAGCATCAATGCTATACTGCATAGATATAACAATATTATCTTACAAACTTGTTTACGTAATGTTAACAAAATTTGAATGTAACACAGTTAGGCTTTTAGCTTTATGATTGATGTAGGTACTTCAATTTCATTTCATGTTTAGTAATCTCATTTCTACCTGAAAAAAAAAGGTAACTGTTTATGAAGGGCAGTATAAAATATCCATTAAATTTATAATTAGCAGAACATTACCTACAATAATTATATATAATGTTATGTTATGGAACCCTTCGTGCACGAGTCCGACTCGCACTTGAGATTATAATCTTTGCTTGAGCATTGTTTATATACTATTCTCAGTTGAACTAGTTTCAAACCGATACACAATCAACGATTTGTTTTTTTCTACGGAACGCTCTGTTTTCGCTTAAATTTGATTACATTGACAATATTTTTTGAATTTTTTTGAATTTAATTTTTTTCGAATTTTGAATTTATTGAATATAACAACAACAAACATCGCTTAAACACAAACTATCCTTAAAACTTATAATAATAACAAACTTTTTATACAGAAAGGAATACATTGATACCCAAACTAGTAAATATTGGTGCCGTTCTACACAGAATTTGATAACGAACCAGTTGACTCAACAGCAGCTTCGCTCGCTTGGTCTTGGTGTAGTGATGGAAGCACCTTTTTGGAATTTCAGGGTCCTGGATTGTCCATTTATACTAAAACTGGATAATTACGTATTTATCGTTCTCTAGATTTTGATTGTTTTAGTGCACATGACTAGTAGGTAACGAGAAAAGTTACCAATGTGTTACGTTATAATACTACACTTAAATAACGTGTTACATTTGACTCTCATCGCTGATGACTGATGCTAGTTTCATCTCTCATCCATGCCGCCTTAATGCGGCACATCGTGCGTGATTTAAGAACATTTTATAGAATACCTGGCTTAGTTAGGTTAGGATTGGATGGACGACGGGCTTTGTTTTTTCATAACCCACATTCATAATCATTATAATAATAATAGAATAAAGGGATCTATAATAATATAAGAGATTGTCACTCACTATTAATCAAATAACTATGATGGTTATATCGTAACAAAATGTTTGATTGGCCGCTTGGCGCAGTTGGTAGTGACCCTGCCTCCTGAGCCGCTGGTCCCAGGTTCAATCCCTAAACAGATCAAATATTTATGTTCATGTACATTGTACTGTTTGAGATGCGTCTGGGTACGTCTATAAAAAAGTATAAAAGCATTAGCACTAAACATGAAGCTTGAATTTCAATGTCATAACATTATATAAGACATATATACTGGTCAGAGATGGACCCGGGGGAGCCTAACTAACCGGCTAACGGAGCTGACATAAGACCTCATGTCTCAGAGTGATGAGTGCAGTGCAGTATCACATATAATGATGACATTGCGGTGGGCCTAACACGAATAACTGCGTTAGTGTTACACATTCACGTGAAACATTTATCTTCTTATCATCACAACTGTCATTTATCTAGGGCAACTGTGACACAGTTAACTCATAGTTTGTACGCCGAAGCGTAACGCATTGACTCTTACGATACGAATACTTTTTCGCAAATTGTTTGTATTTATTGATATATGAAAACACCGGTCGAGTGCGAGTTGGAGTCACGCAGTGATGGGGATAATCCTTACATTAAGAAAACGTTAAAGATTATTACTCTAACTCTGTGGAAGGCCAAAAATAACTTTCCTGGTCCATCCTAGAATTAGTTATTGCATCAACAGCAAATAATAACTTTGTAATGGTCAATTCGCTTTTTGTTATCAGCAGTCCTATATTAAATTGTGTTGATTTGCAATGAGTTTGAGTTTGGCATAGCTTTACATTGTCGTCCATCAAGTTGGGGGTTGACAATTTTTTATACAAAAATAATACATTATTATAAGCACACATGCAAAGTTTTAACATATCGACGGCAAAAAGCGGAAAGGTTGTAACCCACAACTAATAAAATGTTCAAGAGAACCGAAAAACTTCGGAGATTTCAAAAAAAAATTACTATCTTCTTTGTTATTTCACCTACAAATGTCATTCTAAGAATCTAAGAGTATTTTTTGATTATTTATCAATATAAATATCTAAAATCGACTAAAAGTTTCTATAGATCAATATTTTTGTGGGTTACAGCAGTAACACCTATTTTTTTGTAACGATAAAAGCTGTAAACAAAACAAAGAATAGTATGGACGACTCCAAATCAAGTATTTTTCTATAAAGCCAAAATGATGTAAAAACATAATACATTCAAGTAATTTACCTTAATTTTGACTTAAATTCAAATGTCTATGTAACAACGATCGCTGAATTGTATTTACTTTTAAAAGATAAAAGAGATAATTTAATTAAAATGACGTAAATGTTGTATTAAAAGTTAACATATAGTTTTTTAAGGACTGTTAAAATAACAAAAATAATCATGAGATCACAATTAGGTTACGTAATAATTAAAAGTAATAAAGGGAAAATATTTGAAAGTTTGTTTGTAATAGGTACACGGAAAAACTACGTAACCGGTTCAAAAAAATATTTCACCAGTAGAAAGCTATATTACGAGTATGTCTGAGTAACATATAAGCTTCGAGTTTCCGAACGGGTAGCTTAAGATGAACATGGACAAGACGAAAATTATGTCTAATGCCCATGTTGTGCCTACTCCAATATCAGTTGGGAACTCAATTGTCGAAGTTGTTGACAAATACATCTACCTAGGACAGACAGTCAAACTAGGCAGCTCCAACTTCGAGTAAGAGGTCAATCGTCGAATCCAACTCGGCTGGGCAGCATTCCGGAAACATCGCGAAGTCTTCTCGTCAAAAATACCCCAGTGCCTCAAGACAAGAGCCTTCGACCAATATGTGTTACCAGTGATGACTTATGGCACTGAAACGTGGTGTCTTACTATGGGCCTCATAAGTAAGCTCAAACTCGCATAACAAGCTATGAAGAGGGCTATGCTCGGGGTTTCTCTAGAAACGTGATCGAATCAGAAATGAGGTTCAAAGATTAATTCATCTTCATCATTGGCATCAGTCACATCTTCATCAACTGTATCTAATAAAGAATCTTTACCTTATTGTCAATTTTTAGGTTTTTGTATTCTGGAGCAAATCTTAAAGGAATGACATTTTTGTAAACAAGATTAATTAAATCTTTGTAAGTTTTTGTAGATATGCCTAGCTGTGTCGGATATAAGTTTTCCTTCAAACCAACCGTGTATTTTAAAGGAAGCAAAAGAATTTTTATAGTGTCAGCATCAGGCATAATCGAGTTTATAATGTATATCACATTGAGTTCTTGTTTCTTAAGCAGCAATGTATTTTTTTATTTTTTTTATGGGGCGTTAAAAACATCAACGAATCAAATTTACCATTTAGTACCTTAACTTACAAAATTACATTGAACCTTGTATATGTAAAGTAAGTAATAATATTATGCCGTATTGATTGGTGTGGATGTGGGGTATTTAGAACCTTCTGGATATCGAAACTTGTACATATTGTAGTTTTATCTTGTGTATGTAAATTTTTATGACATTGAAACCGCTTGTAAGACTCATGTTTTTCTTTAATATGCTTTTCTATTTTTCCTTTATGTAGCTTCTATTTTTTGTTCATAATGTTTACTACAACAAATAAGACACTTATCTTTTTTAGGCACGTGAAATCAATGTTATACGAGTTTCTAAACCAGGTCCAAAATACTTGAAAAGACATTCCTTTAATTGCGCTCTGATCACATTCGTTTTCTACCAACTTCCTAAAAGGCGGAGGTACTCAATTTGACTGTATCTTTTATGTTGCCTCATAATTTTGGACTGAGACTTTGATTTTTAATTTTTTTTTTAAAAGCTGGTGCTTTCCATGTGGTCCCACGTAAATTTTATCAAATTCGGTTCAGTAGTTTTTAAGTTACACTCCAATAACTGATTTTTACCAAAGTAATAGAATGGAAGTCGGTAGGTATTAAATTTTTCAAATTTCACTTGTTGTAAATACGATGTAAATTACTCACGTTTCGAACTTCTTCAGGTAGATATAATCGGTTAGAGTCTTTTCTGCAATAATGCGATGGCACCTTTGGCAAGCTTTCGACGCGAGCGCGTGTTACAATGGCATTAAATCCTATTAGTCAACATTTACCAGCTGTATTAAAAGGGACATAACTGCGAATATCCCAAAAAATATATATTTTTAAATTAGCGTAACTATCAATTTTCTATAATACCGTGTATGTGTAAATTGCAGTAAACCAGGCTGATCTACAATTTTTTATCTAATGAATGTAGTTAATGTGGTACGTCACAAAATTTTGATACGCAAAATCGCTGTAACCCACACCGCTCGACATTTCAACAGGGTTGTAATTACCGTGGATTAATTATTTGCAAAAGTTGAATTGGCATAATGCAAAATGATAAAAATATGCTGATTTTTATGCTATTTACAACAATTGTTCGAACGGCCTTTTAAAAAAATGGGAAAAATCTCAACGTCGTACAAAATCTTTTATTGACCATAGAGCCAAGGGGATTAGAGCGTTCGACGCAGAAAAAAAAACTGATTCCGATTCTGCAATAAAAATAAAATGACAGGGGTGTCGGTAACAACGTTTCCGCTTTTTGCCGTCGATATTGCGGAGTCACATATTTTTGGACAAAAATATTGAAAGTCAATTATTTTTGGAACATTTATGTCACCCATCATCATCATCCAGAGATCTACCAGAGAATTATATATATTCTACATATTGTAAGTAGTAAAGAAAAGGGGGAAGGGGGGATTCTCCTTTTACTTATTTCCCCGATAGCTTGCATAGTTTCATGTATTTGATAGAGTTTTAATTTTTCACTGCTTCGACAAGAATTGTATCCCAACACTGCTGCGTTATATTTCCTTATCAAGGTGTAGGTTACCCTAATTATTGTGTTGCGTTGTTTAACCCTTGTGCAACCCTTTGTTGTTTACTTAATTGTCGTCGCACTTATCGTGACTTTGATCTGACTAGATACTCTGCTACGTTCTGTAGGAGTAACTTTTGTCGAATATATTATGTTCTGTCGAAGCAATGAACAAAATGAAGGCTTAACGTTTCTATCCACGCACTTTGACACTGCATTTGTCAAAGTCTACAAGAAATCAAAGATAATTACGTTTCATTTCATGAATTCGTAAATGTTTACGGCTTAGCTTTCCGTGGACTTCTGTCGAGTTGGGAGTTATATTTTTTTTTAACAGAAAAATAAAAAAAAAATTTAACAGAAAAAAAAATATTGATGATCAATTATTTTTACAATATATGTATATATCAATTCCTACCACACATTATATATAATTCTTGTCATGCAACGTTTCGTTTTACCTATTGTTAAGTTGTCATACGTTCGGTAACATTTTATTTTATATAAGTAAATTTATGGAATGAATTATATTTTGTACTCATTTCAATAGTTATCAAGCACACGTATATTTGACAGTTTGTATATATTAAATTACAGCATTATCAGTACGAGATTTAAAATTAAAATGTGTAGTGTTTACGAAACGTAAAACTGACGCCGTTTTGTACTGCCATACCACACTATTGTCAGTCATAGTTTGTGTCGTGATGTTCTGTAGGGATAGTAATAAAGGAAACTTCACAGACTGGCACATCGAATATTCTTGGAGGAGAAAAATAAAAATAGTGCATAAAGATGTTTTCAAATAATAAAACAATACTATTGTATTGATTTGATTTATTCTTTGAAAACATCAATTTAATAAATTTTATACACATATTTGTGTATAAAATAAAATGGGTTAGGTTCAACTTACTCGTATATCACAGAACCCAATTGATTGACCCCGACTCTACCTGGTACTAGTATGTCGTACCCCTAGAGTGTTGAGTGGTGCGTTGGGAGAGCAACTTGCGCCCGCTGTAATCATCTTCTCCGCAGCTTCAGCTTGTGGGACCAGCCACAACTGCTCCGGCTCATCCGATGCCTGTGGTTTGTAATGCAAGGGCGTAGTGGCTGCTCTTCCCGCAGCGCCGGAGACGTTGCAATCTAATAATAAATACAGAAATCTTTCTAAATCAGTCCCCTATATTTTTATGATGAAGAGAGTCGCCCTCCTTGGCCTTCAAAGGGCCCCGTGTTTATTACACTTATATGGTTTTTTTATCATTAAAATGAGGAAAATTTCTTCAGAATTAAAAATGAAATAATCTGAAAAGGAAGGGGTCCGCAACTTTTCCTTAAAAGGGGGGGGGGGGTATTGTACACTTACCCCTTCCACTCCCCATCACCCTTCCCCACTCTACGGACGTCGATGGAAAGTTGTACCAATTTTTCTTAAGAATTCACGTATTTTCGAGAAATTATTTCACATATTTCAACGCATCTCCGGCAGCGAATATTGCTGCAAGGCCCTTGGTACGAACCCCCTTGACGACCCCAAATTTCCAGTTTACTCAAATTTGGAGGACTTAATATAAGAGATCAAACCCAATTTTGATGAAATCTTTTTATTTAAATCTTATAAGTTAATTAAGTACGAGTACCTAAGTAATAGCGTGATTTACACAAATATAGATGTGTGTACACACACGCATGCAGTTTTCGCCCACATAGAATTTATATATAGGTAGCTATAAATAATATGCTGGTACATGTCAAGGAATACATATAAAATACGTTAACTTTTACCATCTTTATGTCCTTGCATTTTGGTACACGATTTGCTATGAGGACAACCACTGAATCTGGTCTCCAGCAAAACAAATCACCACAAGTTCTTTGCAACAGTTACCACATGGAGCCAACCTCGGTTCTTAAAAGGAATAATATACTCCGAGCAGCCGTACCGTACAATACAACTATAACAATTATTAACACATGGATTAATTGGACGTATATAAAATTTGTGGTTTTATTTATTTTAGATAATTCAAATATAAACGTCAAAAATTTTCTGAAATCTCTCTGGTAAAGTAAGGTTGTCCTCAGACAGCCGGAATGCCTCTCTGGATTCATAATCTTAATTCACATTAATAATTCAGAAAGCCCAGAATATCATACAAACAAAATCAGTATACTCCACACACATTCTGATATTTTCAGATTATTATATTTTCAGATCGGTCTGTAAGAATGATACTGAGATTTCGGGTCGAAATATTTAAGATTATGAATTCATAACGCGCTTATTCTCTTCGCGTATTATACATTTTAATAGAGCGGCACACAAATACTGAAATCAGATTATGAATAGGGTAAAACCGGGCTATCCCGCAGTAGTAATGTAAAACGCTGCTGAATAACTATTTGACTGACTTTTAAATGAATATGACACTGTATGAAGGTATTGATTCAAACAAAAATAGAACCGTACATATTGATTAAAATTATCCCACCTACTTTAGTGTTTATGCTTTTTTTGTAAGTCTTTCTTCAGTGGAAATGGCTCTTCTCATGTGTGTGTCTTCTTTTGGATTTTGTTCCGCAGAAAACATAGTAATCTAATTAATATTATAAATGTGAAAGTTTACACTGGGAAAAAAATAGGTCGATTTATCGGCTCTGCAGAGCCGTGTAAACCCGGTACTGCAGTTGCAGCCGTGTCAACACGGCAAGGGTTACCGTGTCACGCTGAAACGGCTACGGTTAGGACACGGTTAAAAATACACACGGTTAGATTTTACACAACACGGCTTCTACTGCAGTGCCAGCCGTGTCAACAAACACGGCTAGATTTGCACACGGTACTGCAGTTGCAGCCGTGTTAACACGGCTTTGATTAGACACGGCTAGATTTACACACGGTACTGCAGTTGCAGCCGTGTTAACACGGCTGAATTTACACACGGTACTGCAGTTGCAGCCGTGATAACACGGCTTTGATTCGACACGGCTGAATTTACACACGGTACTGCAGTTGCAGCCGTGTTAACACGGCTTTGATTCGACACGGCTGAATTTAGACATGGCTACGCCTGACATGGCTGGAGCAGCCGTGTGACGGCATGGCTGACGGAGCCATGTGACATGGTCTGAAGTAGCCGTGTAAAACGGCTGCCTCAGCCATGTCAACACGGCTGTCCCAGCCGCCTACCTACGTCCTTACACGGCTGGCGGAAACGTGTTACATGGTCTGAAGTAGCCATGTAAAACGGCTGCCTCGGCCATGTCAACACGGCTGTCCCAGCCGTCTACCTAAGTCCCTACACGGCTGGCGGAGACGTGTGACATGGTCTGAAGTAGCCGTGTAAAACGGCTGCCTCAGCCATGTCAACACGGCTGTCCCAGCCGCCTACCTACGTCCTTACACGGCTGGCGGAAACGTGTTACATGGTCTGAAGTAGCCGTGTAAAACGGCTGCCTCAGCCATGTCAACACGGCTGTCCCAGCCGTCTACCTACCTCCCTACACGGCTGGCGGAGACGTGTGACATGGTCTGAAGTAGCCGTGTAAAACGGCTGCCTCAGCCATGTCAACACGGCTGTCCCAGCCGTCTTCCTACCTCCCTACACGGCTGTCCCAGCCGTCTTCCTACCTCCCTACACGGCTGGCGGAGACGTGTGACATGGTCTGAAGTAGCCGTGTAAAACGGCTGCCTCAGCCATGTCAACACGGCTGTCCCAGCCGTCTTTACCTCCCTACACGGCTGGCGGAGACGTGTGACATGGTCTGAAGTAGCCGTGTAAAACGGCTGCCTCAGCCATGTCAAGACGGCTGTCCCAGCCGTCTACCTACCTCCTTACACGGCTGGCGGAGACGTGTGACATGGTCTGAAGTAGCCGTGTAAAACGGCTGCCTCAGCCATGTCAACACGACTGTCCCAGTCGTCTCCCTACGTCCGTACACAGCTGGCGGAACCGTGTGACACGGCTCTGTCAGCAGCATATTATGGACGTAGGGAGACGGCTGTCCCAGCTGTCTCAGGTTGACCAGCTGAAAAGGGAAAAGGTAGAAGAGAGCCTGAAAGAAAGTTGAGTGAAAATTAAAATAAAAACTAAAAGTACTAAAAGAATACAAGAAATCTATTAACTAACTTAACATTATTTTCTTATACATAAAGGTGAATGTTGATTTCTAAATAATAAATAATATTTCCAGAATCTGACAATTTTATTGAAAAAAATTAAGACAAGTTCAAACATAACATCGCGTTAATGTCAAGACAATTTTACAAAGAACTTACAATTAGGGTAATATTACAACTTAAGTACCTATGTGTTAGTACCAGTGATAGGAATTTGGTGTGCCTATTTACCTAAACTTTGAAGAACAGAGACAAGAAACGGAGTCTTCCTTAGGACTAATTTTTTTCCGGGACAGATGGTCCCGTAATTCGGGACAACACTCCATATCATATCTCAATAAGGGTGAACGATAGGTGAAAACTTTAGGACTAATTTTTTTCCAGGACAGATGGTCCCGTAATTCGGGATAACACTCCATATCATATCTCAACAAGGGTGAAAGATAGGTGAAAAACTTATAGGGCCTTTATTGTAGTTCGCATAAAAAGCAACAAAATGTATTCCATAAAAAAATCGTATCTTAACGGAGAACCGAGTTATTGTGAAAAAAATAAGTTTAATCTTTTTTCAAGATGGCGGAAAATGCACATAGGAAATCTTGGTCAACAATTTGAAGTTAAGCTTTTCTAGGCCACATAATAACCAAAAACTAGCCTTAAACTCAATTTTTTCAAAATAACTCGGTTCTCCGTTAAGATACGATTTTTTTTTATGGAATACATTTTGTTGCTTTTTATGCGATCTACAATAAAGGTCCTATAAGTTTTTCACCTATCTTTCACCCTTATTGAGATATGATATGGAGTGTTGTCCCGAATTATGGGACTATCTGTCCCGGAAAAAATTTAGTCCTAAAGTTTTCACCTATCGTTCACCCTTATTGAGATACGATATGGAGTGTTGTCCCGAATTACGGGACAATCTGTCCCGGAAAAAATATTGTGCTAAGGAAGTCTCCGTTTCTTGTCTCTGTTGTCAAAGTTTAGGTAAATAGGCACACCAAATTCCTATCACTGGTTATTACAAGTACAACTAAGATGAACTTTAATTATAATCAATACTTGTGTGAACAATATTAACAACACTTAAAACAGTCGATAAAAATCAATACGGACATTTCTCTGAGTGCCGAAATAAGCTCGTAAAATACATAACATTAAGGGTAGCTGCCACCTGCAATAAATAATTAACTGTCCTTCTGGGGACCCCTCATGTGACAACGCCAAACAAGAACTTAACCGAGGGGCTAAACTTAGAAACCCTAAAGCACCATTACTGTACAAACTGGCGTAGGGTTTTTTTTAAAACTTAAATAAGGGTTTTTTATACATAACGTTAAGGGTAGTTGCCACCTGCTATAAATAATCAACTGTCCTCCTGATGACCCTCATGTGACAACGCCATTCAAAAACTTGAGCTCACCTTAAAAAATCTAACGCACCATTACTGTCCAAACTCAACAAATTATGTAACTATTGAGAAATAAGTTATTGTTAATGACATTTAGAAGTTAAACTAAAATGATATGGTAATGTAGCTAGTCTATGGAATTGCGGATGGTTACGAAAAAAGCTTCATCGATCAAAGAGGACGTTATTGTGTTGGGAAAGGGAAATTGTAACTGGTCTAAAGCAATATATTTGACCTCGTGGGTCTTCACTACTTTATAAGCATGAAAGTGGTTGTCGAAGTACAGTGTTTCGAAGAGTTGCCCTTTTGCGTAAGCCTTACCCACTCTGTTTTCGTAATAAATGTTAGTAATTGACATTAGCAAAGGGGCAAACATATCCTCAGACACCAACTCGAGGAGCAAAACATCAGTAAGGCGATAAGTAACATTATAATCAGCAACAGTAACGTATGGAACCGAATAAATTGACGTACTTTGAGGTAATGAGAACACATCTATAACAGCTATTTTATCTTCAATTGGGAGAGTTGTTAATGAACCAGGTACATTGACAGCAGTAGCTAGATTAGTTAGTAACAAATGGTTCAATTGAAGCTGAAGTTTTTTTGCTGCACTTTTACATACATTAATTCTACCGGCTCCTGCATTGACAGCAGCTTTGCCGGCTCTGTGCTTCGACTCGTAGCGCATACTAGAAATGTGGCAAACAGGTCCCAGCCTCAACATCATTCGTGGGTAATGAATCAAATGATGAAATTTAGGTTTTAACGTAGAACTGGACAATTTAATAAATAATTCATTGAAATCTTTAATATAAATGGCAAGCACTTCCGTCAACTGGGGATAAACTTGTTCAGTGAGGATAATGTCCATCAATTTGCGTAGCAGGAGATACAACTCATAGTATTCGTAGTAATTTGTTGAAGACGGGACTTTCCTGTGACTACCTATCCTTAATCTATTATCTACTTCATGTATCAGGTGCCCAATCATCAAGCCAAAATAACGTACAAGTCTGTGGCATTCAGAAGCCGACATTTTTATTTGAATTGAGTTGGCACCTAACTTTTTTATGATGGGTGGTTTGTTTCCAGAATCTGGACCATAATCAAACTCTATTATTCGTGAATTCAGGTAATCTAATGTGATGTGATTATTTTCAATAAGACTTTCGATAACGACTTTCATGGTGTATCTACAAACTCCTTCCAACAAGTCATGCATATAATCAACAGCAACATGTGAAAAAAGATCGAAGTGTTTTACATTTAACCAAACTGCACGCTCCCTTACACCAGTTTCTGTGACATTATCCCGATCGACATCCTCAAAATATGTATCTTTGTCTCTCAACAAAGTGGGGTCTTCAACGCATTGTGAAATACTTATTTCCTTTGATGCTTTACATATTCTGCATGAGTAGTTAGCTCTGAAACTCTGGCTGAAACCCAAAATAGTGTGTAGGCCTAGATTGTCTCCTATGATGAGACCAAGAACAAACCTCACATTTCCCTCGAAGCCCTCTACTTTGATGTTGACACCCTCTTCGGCAAGAAAATTAATTTCATCAATCACAGTTTTAAAAATTGTGTTACCAAACTCTGTGCGGTCATCTGAATGAAAAAGGTACAACAAAAATATATATTTCAACTGAGACGCTAGACGGGGAGGAAGTGAAGGAAGAGATACATACACCCCGCCAAGTTTATGAATACCAGCATGTGATCCTAAAGCATTTCCGGTCTCGAAATCATCGAAATATATGTAATAAGGGTAAACTTTTTTATCTGCGGCTAGAGAATGTTTGGATTTGGTCTCCTTCCAGACAAGAGACTGTGTAAAGTGCTGTATGCATGGCGATTTATGGCAGCGTTGAACATAAACATCCATTTCTGACATCAACCCTGGAATTGAGAGCAATCGCTGAAAAACTTTGTGTATTGGGATAAACTGACCAACAACCGGAACACTGCGAGGTGGGGGGTGTCGTCCCACTACTTCATTTCGAACACCTAGATAAACATCTTGGGGAGGAATATAAGAACCCAAGCTGGTGAAGTATTTCTCTCGCTTGTAAATCGACTGAAGTGGCTCAATAACTGCATTTAATGTTTTACGTAACTGTTCTATATATGCGGATACATGTTCACAGACCACATCGCCCGTGGTTGTGGGAAGGTCATTGCCCATCCGTTCTAAAGCTACATCCACGAGGTCTCTGTTAAAAGAGCTAAAAGCTTCTACAAAACTCTGGACTGTTTTTAAGGATATACCAGTGTTAGTGTGAAAAGAGCTGATTAATAATCCTAATTGTTGCTGCAAAAATGCTGTTACATTTTGTAATACTACTGGTTGCATAACTTGTTGAGAAGAGGTGTCGGTAAAAACATTACTAGCCATTTTCTCTGGAGTTCTAAATATGTTACCAGCAGGTAATACACCACTGCTTGGACCAGGTAAATCTAAGCTTTTAACCGGAGTCGACACAGAAGAGGAAGGGACTGATTTACATGGAGATACAAGAGCAGAGGGTGGAGAATGGTGTTGCTGCACATGACGCCTCCATGTGTATATATCAGAAAACCAGCGTGAACACATCCCACACCTAAAACCTCCCCAACCTTCGACATCACTGTACTTCGGACAACCGACTGTAATATGGGAAAACAGTAAACACAAATCACGGTAACATTTTTTACAGTAATAACAAGTAAGCATCTTGAATTTGTTATAAACAATATAGCTGTATCCTATTCTACAATTTCGTCTCTTCAGTCAGAGGGAATGTCTCCAGTATCTAGAGAGGAAGACTCGCCAGTTTCTTCAGACTCAGAGGGCATATCTCTAGTTTCTTTTGAGTGTGCAGTTTCTTGTGAGCAAGGTCCTTCTATTTCATTTAGGAATCGATTGACATCAATAATATATTTGTCGTGCTTTGCATCTCTAATACCATAGCAAATAAACTGTAACACCTGCCAGATGTGCTCACACTCAATTGGATATCTAAGGTTAAAAACGTAGAATATTTTGAAACATAGGTCTACAGCTTCCAGAATATGAGAACAGTAGAACCATACGCCATCAACAACAACGAATGCGCTATTAATATTAGCCAAGTCCTCACCAATAGCAATAACTAGAGGTTGCACACCTACTCCTAAAGATGTTGGTTTTTTTGAAGCTTCCTTTCCGAGTTCCTTTAGATGTGCCTCTCCCTCGCTGCGAGTTTTGGCGACGAAAATGAAGCGGATAGCAGCGTCGAACCGTGAAGCTTTTGTTCGAATACCGGTCTTCCCTCCAACGATTGCAAATGGCAATAAAAGAAGTACTGCAGTTAGCTTCTGTAACTCATTATCTGAAAAATAAAACTTAATGTTAATGAAAAAAAAAAAAAAATATTTCAGAAGATTAAAAAAAACACTTTGAAACGTCAATGATCACCAGTGATAGGAATTAGGTGTGCCTATTTACCTAAACTTCGAAGAACAGAGACAAGAAACGGAGACTTCCTAAGGACTAAATTTTTTCCGGGACAGATGGTACCGTAATTCGGGACAACACTCCATATCATATCTCAATAAGTGTGAACGATAGGTGAAAACTTTAGGACTAAATTTTTTACGGGACAGATGGTCTCGTAATTCGGGACAACACACTATATCATATCTCAATAAGGGTGAAAGATAGGTGAAAAACTTATAGGGCCTTTATTGTAGTTCGCATAAAAAGCAACAAAAAGTATTCCATAAAAAAAACGTATCTTAACGGAGAACCGAGTTATTGTGAAAAAAATAAGTTTAATCTTTTTTCAAGATGGTGGAAAATGCACATAAGAAATCTTGGTCAACAATTTGAAGTTAAAGCTTTTCTAGGCCACATAATAACCAAAATTTAGCCTTAAAGGAGATGTTGCATTTTCGGCCATAAGATGTACATTTATTGAAAAAGAGGAAAAAATTCCACGAACTTAGTAAAAATATTCTTTCGTGAATTTAAGCCTGATTTGCTGTGCACAAGAAATTATAGTTTTTCAATTATTGCCCCATTCTATTCAACATGGCGTCTTCCACTTTGCAGTTTGCTTTCGTTCGGAAATCATGTCACATAAAAACATAATATCACATCGACGTTAAATTATGAAAAGTCAGTGTTTTTTAAATTAATTATTATTATTAGTCTCTTAGACATCATTTTCAACAAATTATAAGCAAGTGTGGTGATTTCATCGTTAAAAACTATATAATAGGTACTACTTTTCTGAAGTGTACTTCTGAACGAAAAATTCGAAATGACAAATGACAATTTCTAGGTTATGTAAACGTCATCTCTACAACCTGTCATGGCTGTCATAACTCTCGCGACAAACGTCAAACATTTTTAATTTTTATTATGTGCATAAAAACCATCTATTACTATTTAAAAAATGTTACTTTATTCTATTCAGGGGATTGTTTCCCACCTTTCCTGAAAGGTACAAGTCATGGCCGGAGTCCCATACAAAACTGCAACATCTCCTTTAATTTTTTCACAATAACTGGGTTCTCCGATAAGATACGATTTTTTTATGGAATATTTTTTGTTGCTTTTTATGCGATCTACAATAAAGGTCCTATAAGTTTTTCACCTATCTTTCACCCTTATTGAGATATGATATGGAGAGTTGTCCCGAATTACGAGACCATCTGTCCTGGATAAAATTTAGTCCTAAAGTTTTCACCTATCGTTCACCCTTATTGAGATATGATATGGAGTGTTGTCCCGAATTACGGGACCATCTGTCCCGGAAAAAATTTAGTCCTAAGGAAGTCTCCGTTTCTTGTCTCTGTTCTTCGAAGTTTAGGTAAATAGGCACACCTAATTCCTATCACTGATGATCACAACCCTACGCCACTCGTAGGAAAGAACTAGGCAAGAACCTAGGAGGGACCAATGTTTTCAAGTCCAGACATGGTAATAAATAACAGACTAGCTTCAGTGTGATGTTTAGTGAACTCAGCTTACGATATCACTTCTTACCTTTTGGGAGATCGTGAATCCTTTGTTGCTGAGCCCTTAACGGCTTTGATAGAGATCGCAGCTTTGAGTAAGCCCTATTTTCAATCAAGTTACAGTGTTTTCTTAGTCCAGTATACAGCGCTGTGGGGCTTGTTTTTGAATTGAGAGATGTAAAGTCAATATTTATCTGTAAAGCAACAATACACAACATTATGTTAATGAATAACCCCCCAATTATACCATAATATTATAATAGTGTTTTTTACTTTAGTTACTTCACTTACCAGATGTGGACCTACGCTTTTCAAGCAAAGTACAGCAAACTTTTTCAAGTACTGTCCGGCTGAAGCCGACAGTAAGTACCGCTTTCGAAGTGACCACGTTGCCTTCCAAGCTGTTTCTAGTATAGACGATAATTCTAACCCCTGGTAATTTGATATTGTTATAATGTCGGCGTTATTTTCCAGCTCATCTGCGAAAAAAAAATTGAGAATAATTTAGGTACCATTCAATCACAAACATTAATATTATTATTAAATATACTCAATGTTGTAATGAGTGAGTAATCGGTTGAAATTAATGAGTGGGTTCGATTTCCGCCGCAATGTTTGCTTAAATTGTCTAATGCCGCCACATTTGCCAACTATTTAAAAATGCTAGCTAGGTGGTACGAGGTGCATGAGCGAAGCTGCGGGCAGCAGCTACTATTGTAACATAAACGGTCATTACCTTCTAAACTATGGTGTTCTTCATCCAACAACTGCATCTGTGATTCCCTTTTGCGGCGACATCGCACTGTATCAGTTATATCTGAATCTGCCGAAGAGCTGGATAAAGCTTTTTTTTCAATGGTTCTAACGAGCCCTCTGCTCTCCCGCCAAATAGCTTGCCTTTTGTTATACCTTTACAAACAAACAAACAAATTCATCTTAATAATGTGGGTGTAGGTGTATAGGCATGAGTGGTGGGGGTATATAAAAGAAAAATATATAATGAATAAATAATAAAATAATCATAATAATTATAAATGTTATAATTATAAATGTAATAATTACCTGTCATACAACTTCCCATGAGGCCGTGCAGAGGCGCTAAGTGGGGCTTTTGCTCCTGGAGAAAGTTGGTTCAGATCTCTTTTCATGGGTGGGGTGACGCTAAACCAAATAGCCTCTGGTTCCTTTGTGAACAAATCGTGAACATACTTTGCCCATTGAATGAAAACACCGTATGCAAGTTTTGGTTTCTGATCACTACTATCCTTCAGGAGGTGGTCAAGGATGATGTCACAGAGTTCGCTCTGCTCGCTTCTTCGAAATTCTCTCTGAAGTCCAATCTTAAGCAACTGTCTGGTTGCAGAAGATTTCTCTAGCAAGTTTCTAAGGGGATTACAGTTGCCTGGTGTAGATTCTTGAGTTAAAGTTTCAGAGTGCGATAGAGCAGGCCGTTTTGTGGGAGGTCTGAAAAATGGAATATCATGAATCATGAACATCTTAAATTTTTACAAAACAGTGAAGTGAAGGAAACAAACACTCACACATATGTGTGTAAACACGCTGACAAACATCACATTAATAATATTAGTGCGATAATGCTACTGGTTTTATATCTACACTGGGAAAAAATAGGTCAATTTATCGGCTGCAGAGCTGTATAAACCCGGTACTGCAGATGGAGCCGTGTCAAGTCAACACGGCAAGGGTTGCCGTGTCACGCTGAATCAAATCGGTAAAAAAAGATACAACTGAATTGAGAACCTCCTCCTTTTTTTGGAAGTCGGTTAAAATGCATTCAAAAAATCTCTATTATAGAGCAAAAATCATAATAAAAATAAAGTGTTGGTACCTGTTGGTGTAAACATCAACTTCGCTTTCAGAGCTGCTGAATTGGCCAAGTGGATCAAATTCCTTGTATCCAGCTTCAGGGACCAGAGTTGCCAATGGATTGGACAGGTTGTCAACCTAAAATTATTGAAAAAACTTAAGATTGGGTTTAATAATTATGAGGCTACAAGTACATACTTGTACCTGCACCGCAGACAGACACACACACACACACACTATTATAATGTAATGGGTAATCATAATTTAATGCCTATACAAAATTTCGTGTCTGTGCTGCTAACCATTGAGGAGTTCCCTTGGTAGGACCCCCAAACTCCATTACAGATGTCCATTACACTCAACCAGTTAGTAAATTAGCTAGCACCAAGTTAGTTCGGTAATTATACAGAGTGACAGAGTGTGGCAAAATTGTCATCTCTTCCTGGCAGAAACGGCTACCAAGGAAACACAATAAATAAAATATTAAATATACAGGTTGTTTGGTAGATGGACCAAATAGGAATTTTTGAAAAATTCCTTCTTTCATTTATTTTAAAACATATATAACCTATAAAAGTATCTTCCATAAAATCCTGTCAGTCCATCTAACAAACAACTAGTCTAATAAATGTAACATAAATAAACCATAAAGAAAAAAATATAATTAAAAATATTAATACAGTGGTGCATGCATTTTTGTATGTGCTGCTATAGATACATAGAAACCATATGGCACGGCACACATGCATTCATTTAAACCACAATTATGCAAAACCATTTGAACAGCACACATGCATAAAAACTGCAAACTTCAGTTTGCTAAAGGCGACATTCAGTCTTACATTATTTGTTGGTCTGAGCGTTTCCTAAGAGTGAAACATCCTCACAGAAAATGTTACCCTGTCCTGAAAGAAAATACCCCTTACTGTTAATATATCCATCCATGCTGACCAAGTACCTAACACTGAGGTGTAGGATTTAATAATCTGAAAATTATCAATGGAATTTAGAATTTTTAACAGACAGGGCACTTTTTATTTCGTTTGTCAGCCCTTTCTCTCTGCTATGTGCATATATAGGCCTCTTTCATGATAAGCTATTCGTTCTATTGTGAGCTGATCGCATCTGCACTGCTGAAGTAGGTATACTCTTGGCTTGTTCGGGGGCAACAATTTGGTCATGGTTTACTGCACCGGCCATGACTGCGTCTCGCAACTTAACATTTATTAGGTACTTAGACACATACAATCATAGACAATAAATCAAAACAGAAATTATGAACTGAATAAGTACATATTCTTACCTTTTGCATTGTCCATTCCTTCCATTTCATACTATACATTGTTCTATCAGGCATACTGGGTAAATTCAGTAATTTGAAGTTCTCATCAGATGGTACCAGTGATTTTAAAAGATCTATTGAAGTGTATCCATTATCTGAAAAGATGGTCTTCAGTTCAGAACCAAGTCTGAGAACTACAAGTGTAGGTACCTACTTTTCTTTGCCTATCGTACTTTGTATTTCAATTGGCCCCCGATACCTGTGTATGGAGTGTGATAGCGGCATGTCTGCACCTGTGTGTCCCTAAGTTACGTACATGTATTGGCATCCCGCGTTCCGAGCAGCATACCTATTAGACAAGGTGATCATGGCACATTGTACTTTGCTAATATAAACGTAGCGTAGGTTGGTACTTACCATTATTATAATGACTCTATAAAAACGGGCTTAGGTGGTACCTACCTACGCTCTCATCAGCTCAGATAGAAGGCACTGCACGGATTATGAAAGAAATTGGTTGTTTGCACTTACCAATAATTATTTTAATTGCAGGCTGAGACAATTTCCATTCGGCTAACAAATCATTCACTTCACAAAACTGCATTGTGCACTAGGCGTTGGCACAACTTGAACTGCAGTACTGCTACTGCACAAAGGCGTTGGCGCGAATTTTCGGTAGCGTCACTAGAGATGTCCTTCAATCAATCATGCATCGACAATAATTGACGTAATAAAAATCATTCGATTTTATTTGATCAATCTATCTTAACTTCAACAAAAAACGTCGATAAATTAATCGATTTTATTCCGTTAAATGCACGTAGGTATATGCAAATCTGTATGTACCTATTGGTTATTAAAATATCGCGATCTGTCGACTCCAATCCAATCTAGTGATTGGATTCACCACGGAGATAGGTATTTATAAAACCTTTTTATAAATACCTATCTCCATATAAGTTTTACTCAGGTACACTAAGATTTAATCCTACTAATTGTGAATGCGAAAGTTTATGAGTGTGAAACCTATATCACTGTTCAACGCGGGTGGAGCCGCGGACAGCAGCTAGTAAATTATAAACGCAGTCCGTCCCGGCTTCGCAAGGGTATTTAACAACAAAAAGAAACACACACACAATATCCCTTCTTTTTGCGTCAGGTTACTTTTTTAAGTTTTTTTTTAAATTCTCGTTAGGCAAGCATTTGGCCGCAACCTCACCTGATGGAAAGTGATGGTGTGGTCGAAGATGGAGCATGCTTGCCTAATAGGTGTTGAATGCACCTGTGGCTACTCCAGACATCATGATGGAACACGAATAATCGTTTGGCATTGGTTTTGTCTTGACATTACCCCAATGACGCTTACATCTACATCGCATAGAGATGCTGCCTAGCTAGCTAGCTAAGCAGGGTGAGCGGCGACCACGCAACTTTTTTCTAATACGAACACTGCGTTTGCTTTGCAGATGACATTTCCCTACTTGCTTCAATAAAAGTTAGCAAAGAAATTCATGCCAAACTCACCGCGATGCTTGAACAAACAACTGACTGGATGTATAAACATAACCTTGAACTCAATCTCGCTAAAACAAAAATTATTACATTTCATCCGTATCAAAAACCATCACTTCAATTCACCTACTCATTTCGAGGTATCAAATTAGAAACAGTCAAAGAATTCACTCTGTTAGGTATAAACATTGACACTTATATAAACTGGCACTCACACGTTATAAAAATTAAATCAAAACTATCATCTCTTACGTATGCCCTCCGCGAAATAAAAAAGACTACTGATATGAAAACGGCAATTACCACTTATTATGCGAATGCTCATTCGAGACTGACTTATGGCATTATACTATGGGGAAATAGCAGCGCTGGAAGCGATTTATTCACAATGCAGAAAAAACTTATTCGAATTCTAGCAAATATAGACCAGATTGATAGTTGTAGACCTTATTTTATAAAGTATAAAATATTAACTTTGACATGCATATATATTTACGAAATCTGTAAATTCGTACGTAAAAATCCTCATTTATATAATACTCGACAAGATGTAAAAACTAACTTCTCACTTCGTCACAGAAACAGGTTATTGTTACCTGTATCCCGGCTCCAGATCAGCTCATCTAGTACATTACCTATGTCAGTAAAAATATATAATAAGTTGCCAAAAGAAATTAGGTGTGAGGAAAATGACATAAAATTTATCAAAATATTAAAACAATTTCTTATTAATAAAGCATATTACTCAATTGACGAATTTTTAAATTATAAATAAATAACAATAATAAACTACGGCCTACCTTCATTCGACATTATAATTATGTATTTATTAAGGATTAATTTCATGTGACAGTATAAACGCATGCTTATATATTATAATCATATTAATTAAATCAATTGGTAATAGATACATATAATATTGCGTCCTCCTCTCTTCTAACATTGCTGTGCCCGACGGGGTCCATATATGACTGCACATTTATTATGTTAAGACCTTATATTGTAAACATTATGGAAGCAATAAATGAATATGAAATATGAAATACTTACATTTTTAAACTCGTGATATCTTTCAAATGGAATGACCGAAATATTAAAAAAAAAAAGAATTATTATAAAAAATATATAAATATTAATCCAAGATACAAAATAAAGAGCCTTTTCTAGCGGCGACATTTCATTTATTTTTTTTAAATAAAAGAACACGTATTTTGGTGTAACTATTATATTTAGACACTAGCAGCATTCCACGGCTTCGCGCGGGTATTTACAAAATATCTATAGCATATGTCACCGGGGATAGTGTAGCTTTCCAACAGTGCAAGAATTTTTCAAATCGGTTCAGTAGTTTTTGAGCCTATTCAATGCAAATAAACAAACAAACAATCAAATCTTTCCTCTTTATAATATTAGTGTAGATTAATGTAGATAATGCTGTCGCGACACTTTTTCTTAATAATGGTATGTCCTACAAAGTCGTAGTACATTATTTTATTCTATCATCAAGAGTTTTCGCAGAGCGATGTAAAGAATATTATAGGTAGGTATATATTATATTTTACACCTTGGATTATACTGATACAGCCAATATCGCCTATGTCACCCGGGGATAGTATAGCTTCCCAACAGTGAAATATTTTTTCAAATGGTTTCAGTAGTTTCGGTGCCTATTCTTGCAAACAAACAAACAAACAATCGAATCTTTCCTCTGTATAATATTGTTATAGATTAGTATATATATAATATATGTATAGATAAATAAGATAATTAATCAAAGTTCGATTGTAATAATCGTTTGTAAGCAATCAGTCGTCGGGGGGACATCTCTAACCCATTTTCAAATTTAGAGGGAAATTTTGATTGGCCGCCGCAACAGATCTACACAAATATTTCACTCGAACCAATAGCTAGTGGTTGTTCTAATTGCGACTCCGGTAATCGATTTCCGGTTATTCAACTGTTTGGCTTTTATTGTAAGATTTACTTTTCGCTTTGTATTATAGGTTTATTCTAGTTTATGTAAGTACTGAAATAAATGTTTATGTTTTTTTTTATATTATAATAGAGATAAAACTAAATAATAGAGCATAAAATCAGCACATTGAAAGGCCAATCAAGCATTACCTAGTATTGCACGTGCCATTGCGAATGCACATGTTTGGACGTGTTTTATGTTTGCATGTTTTGCAAGGATAGGTAGGTAGGTACTAGAGATGCGCAGAATATGTCACCAACATGAAAGACGTACTGTGGCGGTCCCGGCTTAAGAATTGGACCCCTCCATTTCCTCCCGTGGATGTCGTAAAAGGCGACTAAGGGATAAAAAACAAGGAGATGGGCAGCAGCATCTACCTGAGTAGGTACTTGTTATCATACTGCGATCACCAATCCGCCTGCTAAGTGTGGTGATTATGGCAATTTCCCCCCAAATGATAGACACAACCGTGGCGGTATTTGGGAGAGGCCTATTATCCAGCAGTGGATGACAAGAGGCTGATGATGATGATGATGATGAAAGCTTAGGAAAAGCTTCGTAATAATTATATTTGCGAATGTAAAATCATATTATACACGTTGTAAGTTTGTAGCACAGAAGGGGAATAGTACAGGTACTTGTACTAGGTAAGTAGGTATATTGTTTCTGCCGAGAGGTAGTTAGGTAGGTAATAATTATTACGGTAAGTAGCTACCACGCGTCAATGTCAAATTGGAGATAGGTATTAGGTAAATCATCATATGGCTCTGAAGTTGGGCTTTGCGAAAACTGCGTACGTACAGCAGAGCAGATAAATGTGTCTCGAACGTTGACAACGAAGTAAGTAGGTACCTACCTACTTAGCTCTTTCAATCCGATGGTCATGGGTTCGAACCTCGACTGGACATATCTCGTATTATTTTGTACCTACCTATACCTACTTCCTACGTAGGTAGGTTCCTAATTACTAGCCAATAATATAATTTTGAAGCCAAATGTAATGTTTGGATGCGCCTCTGACTGACCCCTTAAATAATTTTTGTAAGTCTGAGATCTATGTAGGTAGGCACATACCTTCCTTATACCTACCTTCTTGGATTAAAGTCGTGATCCTAAACTAGTTATTTCATTTATTTTTAAAATAATTACTACCTACCTACTTCCTACCTACTTTTAGCTAATGAAATGAAATAGGATCAAGACTGTAATCCCTAAAAAGAAATCCTCTCAGATCTCCAGGCGCTTAGATCCTTGAAGATGTATAAAGGGGGTAGAAGGAGGGGTAGTCAGAGGCATGTCCAAACATTATATTTGGCACATGCCCTCATTTTGCAGTAGTAGGTAGGTATCTAGGAAACCTACCTACCACACAGGCTGCAAATTGTAGTGTTTGGACGTACCTCTGACTGACTACCCCTTTAGTCATTTCCAGGGTAGATTAATTTATTCTTGTGTGTCGTAGCCTAATAACTCGGGCCTAAGTAAAAAAAATATACCTAATAGACTTTCTCCTTTTTTTAAGTAGGTTAAAAATGTTTGCTTTGTTCGGCTTGGCAATCGTTTGATTTGAAGCCGTGTTGACTGTCTAACTAAACGACTGTAAGGCTATGAAGATAAAGTCCAATTTCGTTTTTGGCGCATATTCGCATGCCAGGTTGCTAGGTCAGTTGCTAAAGCGTGTGCTAGATGGTGGGAAATGCGAGTTCCAACCAAGTGACCGTGGTTTGGAACGCTTTATCTACACGGTTTGTCCAAAAACAAACTACAAACCACAAACTTCAGTCTGTTTAAGCGCTCGCGCTGAGTAGACGAGTGTAGAACGCTTGTGTTGCACTCTTACATATTTGATGCTGACTGTAGGTAGGTACCTACATGTGTATAGTACTGTTAAATATGAACTGAAGAAAATAAGAACATAAATAGCCGAGTAGGTAGGTTATTATATCGGTATTATATCATACCATACCGCGCAAACAATCTGAAAATTACTAGGTAGGTAGGTATGGTAACAAAAGTTGCTTTTATACCTACTTGGATACTTAGAAATACTATAGGTAATATAATATACCAAGGTTCTATTCTAACTTGTA
The DNA here is from genome assembly GCA_917880725.1 of Selenia dentaria. Classification (NCBI taxonomy): domain Eukaryota; kingdom Metazoa; phylum Arthropoda; class Insecta; order Lepidoptera; family Geometridae; genus Selenia; species Selenia dentaria. The sequence goes on along the minus strand of OU862885.1, from coordinate 29,231,122 downwards.
GGTATGTACCTACAAGTTAGAATAGTATAAGTAGGTACCTACTAACAACAACATAAAACGGATTTTCATTCATTTACAGAGGTAAGTAGGTACATTAAAATTTGCGTGGAATCTCTATATTCTTTGCAAGTTAGATCCCAAAGACAGGGCAGGTCTCAAAATAGTTCAATGAACTCGGTAAAAACCTCACGATCATTCATTGTCGTGCGCGCGAGCAAAAGGTCTGCACTCGGTGCGTGCAGCGGCGCGACTGTGGTAGGTTACCTAGGTACCTATGTAAATTAATGAAAATCCGTTTTATGTTGTTGTAAGTAGGTATCTACTACCTAGGTACCTACTTTAACTACCTATTCTAACCTGTAGGTATATGTACCTACATTATATTACCCATAATATTTATATGTATCCGAGTACTTAAGTAGGTACCTATGTAGGTATAAAGGCACTTTTGTTAAAGAGCACGCCGCGCGCGCGTTAAAGTCAAAATAATATGCTGCTCTGCGGTTAGATGGCGCGCACTTCTCAAGCTTTTTACTCAACAAAATTTGCAGGGCACATAGATAGATAGATAGAAACACTTTATTATTACACCTTAAACGAAAATGTTAAAACTAAGTTACAAACAGGTTTAGGCACTAGGTTATCCGACAGAGAACCAAGATTATTCTGATTTACGACACGGCTAACGTAGCCAAGTGTAGATAATCACACGGCCCACTGTGCCGTGTGTAGAACGGCTGCGATAGCCGTGTATTTGACTCTGAATTACGACACGGATAACGTAGCCATGTATTGATAATCACACGACCTGCTGTGCCGTGTCTAGACGGCTCCGTCAGCCGTGTCTTTGACTCTGAATTACGACTCGGATAACGTAGCCATGTATTGATAATCACACGACCTGCTGTACCGTGTCTAGACGGCTCCGACAGCCGTGTCAGTGACTCTGATTTACGACACGGCTAACGTAGCCAAATATAGATAATCACACAGCCCACTGTGCCGTGTGTAGAACGGCTCTGACAGCCGTGTCTTCGACTCTGAATTATCACACGGATAACGTAGCCATGTATTGATAATCACACGACCTGCTGTGCCGTGTCTAGACGGCTCTGTCAGCCGTGTCTGTGAAACTGATTTAGACACGGATAACGTAGCCATGTATTGATAATCACACGACCTGCTGTGCCATGTCTAGACGGCTCCGTCAGCCGTGTATGTGACTATGATTTACGACACGGCTAACGTAGCCAATTGTAGATAATCACACGGCCCACTGTGCCGTGTGTAGAACGGCTGCGATAGCCGTGTCTTTGACTCTGAATTACGACACGGATAACGTAGCCATGTATTGATTATCACACGACCTGCTGTGCCGTGTCTAGACGGCTCCGTCAGCCGTGTCTTTGACTCTGAATTACGACTCGGATAACGTAGCCATGTATTGATATTCACACGACCTGCTGTGCCGTGTCTAGACGGCTCCGTCAGCCGTGTCTGTGTCTCTAATTTACGACACGGCTAACTTAGCCGGGTATCGATAATCACACGGCCCGCTGTGCCGTGTGTAGACTGGCTTCGACAGCCGTGTCTTCCACTCTAATTTACGACACGGCTAACGTAGCCAAGTATTGATAATTACACTGCCCGCTGTGCCGTGTCTAGACGGCTCCGACAGCCGTGTTTGCAAATTTCATTTAAGACACGGCTTTAGTAGCCAAGTAGTGTCAATTACACGGCCCCTTTTGCCGTGTCTAGACGGCTCCGGTAACCGTGTCTAACACTCTTATTTACGACACGGCTAACGTAGCCAGGTATTAATAAACACACGGTCCGCTGTGGCGTGTCTAGCACGGCTCCGACAGGCGTATTTGCAAATTTCATTTATGACACTGGTAACGTAGCCATGTTCGAAACGCACGTGGCCCACTGGGCCGTGTTTAAACGACTTTGACAGCCGTGTTTGATGTTTCTACACGGCCCCGACAACCGTGCCAAACGGTAACCGTGTATTTTTACACGGCTACGGTTTTAACATGGCTGCAAAATTATCGAACACGGTACACGTAGCCGTCTTTACCGGCTACGTTAACCGTTTAGACGGTACACGTAGCCGTGTAAAAACTCAAGCCGTGTACACGGCTTTTCACACGGCTGCCAAACCCGGCTGGCAGAGCCGTTTACACGGTTCCCGAACGCGTAGCCGTGTGCAAAAGCTGTGTATTTTTCCCAGTGTAGATGGATGGATGCATGCAGGGATGTTTGTTACTCAGTCACAGTAGAACGGCTGAGCGGATCTGGCTGAAATTTGGCACAGTGATAGATTATAGTCTGGAGTAGCACATAGGCTACTTTTCATCATCATAATCATCATTATCATCATCTATCACCAGGCATTGTGCACAGCATAGATAAAATAACAAGATCGTAATTTTATTTACGACTTATTTTCTGTCAATAGAGTTCTGTCAAAGAGTTTCTGATAGCTTAGTCGAAACCACGCTTTTTGAAAGCTCGAAACGCTGGACGAGCTCGGCGATAGAGGTGGCATGTCATCCATCCTTGTTGTTTAACCGACTGTAGTCAAGTCTAGAGTCTCGGTCTAGAGTGAATCACCCGCAATACTTACATGTTATTTTTAAACACAACATAACAAATAGTTTCACCTATAAATATCCTCCAAGGGATATGCAGCGGCGCGGTAATATCAGTCTAGCGGTCTTGAGTGAATTGATACTTTTGCCCTTGGGTATATCCTCGAAGTGTTAATCAGCGGTATTTTCATCGCCTACGTTTCGCCATTATATTATGTTTTGGTCACGTGACCATGTAACAGGGGGCGAGCCTATTGCCATCTACGGGGCACTGTTCTAGTCACCGGACTGTTATTGAGAATATCTTTCTTTCTCAGATAACACAATAACTGTCCAACCCGGGGATCGAACCTTTGACCTCGAGGTTCCGAAACGGCATTTCTACCACTACACCAAGACCAAGCGAGCGAAGCCGCTGGCGGGTCAGCCAGTTCATCGTATGATGTCACTGCACTGACGAAGAATCTGTCAGGGTACTGTTGTAATTTTCTCGCCGTAATGTGTTACTGACTCTCCTTTACTCTGTTCACATAATAAGAATGAATCCAGTATTTGCCTTTGCATTTCTTTTTTTTTATTAAGTACCTAGAGCCAAAAGTAATGCGATTAGTGTTCATACCTCTTCCATAAAGACGGGTGCATGTGCCGGGAACCACGAGCACGAGACTACTGATCAATCTGATTTTTTAAGATATGTGTGAGACAAGACGCCGGAATTAAGATTATGAATCCTAGATTATGTATCCAGAGAGCTATTCCGGCTGTCTGAGACCAGCTTAAATAGTAAAACGAAGTGTTTTTATTCTCTTTGGTAAATAGAATTTTTCTTTACAATTGCATTGCACTCATACGTTTCTCTATTTGCCATTCCTCAAGTTCATCGGTGTTACCCTATGTGGAAACACATTTTTTATAATTGTTTTCCCTGTGGCTACATTGAGGAGCAAATAGTTTTCCGCGCCAAATGTAGATAGCAGTAGTTTCCATACAAAAAGTCTGAGCAAGTCCAAATATTCTAAGAGAGCCCGGCATGGTTTACTGTCGCGAGTGGCTTATATAGCTCCGTGGCGAGTCGACGTGCGTCGTGGGTGGGCGTGGCGCGGGTGGGCGCGGTGTGCCTGTGTGCGTGCGGCCATACGTCATCGTGTCGCTGTGCGCCGGCCCATCGGAATGCGTGGAATGCACTGCGTGTCGGCTCGTTACACTCTCCCTCCTCTTCGGAAGATTTTACCTGTAAAAATCGCAGCTGTAAAACTCTGGACACAATGACTTAAAAAATGTTTGTTGTAGGTGTGGTGGTTTTGGATTCACTCCCTACGGTGAACCGAAACGGTGCCTAATAGGTTTTCAACTTGGTTTATTCTTTCTATATTATTTCCCCGGTTAATCTGTGGCCGTGATGAAATACTAAACTGTTGCCACTCCCCGGTTTTAAACTAAATTTGAATGGCTTGAATTCTTGTTGTTTTCCCGCCTTACTCGGACTGTCAAACCTTCTTCTGATTTCGACAATGTAGCTGTATAATTTACGCAGCCTCTTCTTGGCTTAACTATGCTGACTTAACAAAAACTTATAACTTAGAAATGCATGCAGCCTTCTCTCGGCTTTAACTAAAAATATTCCGTGGCCTTATCTTGGCCATTACTAAAATCACTTGGAAAAAAGGAATTACTCGAAAAAAATATTTTAGCCTTCTTCTGGCTGTAACTAAACAAAATTGCCTTCATTTGGCTCTCACTAACCTAACTTAAAAAACTTTAACTCAGAGAAAAAAAAATTGCCTTCTTCTGGCTTTGATTTAGTGTAACAACTAAAATAAATATAGAAATAAAAAAAAACTCCTTCCTATGTTTCCCCTTCCTTCCGGGGTCTCTTGTATTGGGGAAGTCTGCATATCCCCTGCCGGTTCCCGCCGTTCCTTTAATACCCTGTCCTCTTCTTTTTTCGTTTCTTCTTGGTGGTAGGGGTGTTTTTGTTTGGCTCTTCCTCCTCCAGGTCTCTGAACTCCTCGTCGGCCATTATTTGGAGGGCCTCCTCAGCTTCCTCCGGTGTTGGTGATTTTGATTCTGGGGCCTTTGGTCGCTCTGATGTGGCTTCCCTTTTGGTTTTTGCACCCTGTTACAACTGTGGGGCGGGTTGGTTTCCTTTCCATTTTTTTCCTCCTTTTTGCTATCTGCGTTCGCGTGCCCTCTGTTACTGTCATCGCTTGTTATGCACTTTCCCTTTTATATAGTGCTTCCTTGGGCTTTACTTCAGGCCACCCTCTGTTTTCGATTTTTTTTTTACGTTGTGCGTATTTCCCTACCTCCAGTTTTTGTTTTTAACTTGTGTTCGGATAGTGTTGATCGTCCGGTTCGTTCCGATTACTGAATAGTTCATATTTTGTGTTTTTGTTGCGGCTTGACTTATCTATGTGTGTTCCGATTATCGTGTACGTTCATATTCTATGTTCTTTTTCTTTACCGGACTCTGGTGCCGTACAGATACTGGGGTTTATTTTTCTAATGGTTAAATGTTTTGATATCTTTTATGTGCGCTGTACATATTTTCCTTGAGTTATTTATGTCCTGTAATAAGAATATTACTGGTGATTTTTCTTGCGTTATTTTATAGGGTCCTGAGTATTTTGGTGCTAGTTTCGCGCAAAAACTGTTGCTGGCTTTTGAGATTGGAAATTCCCTTAATAATACCAGTGTGTTTATTTGTGGTTTCCACTCTCTCCTTTTCTCGTCGTAATATGATTTTTGTGTTGTGGAGGCCTTTTTTTGGTTTGTTCGGACCGTATCGTATACCCACTACCATGGCAAGATAGAAATGTATAAGTTTAACAAATTATTAATAAAAAATTGCACTTACATAGTTCCTTTTTTTCTGCATTTGTCATGTCTTCTTTTTCTTTAAAAATGTTCACCATTTCATCCCAACATTTTATTTTCAAATTGCGGTCAGAGTACTCTTTCAATCCGTTGTTCCATAAACACGGCCGATTTTCAATTTCTATGATAAATCTCTCAGTATCGAACGACATTTTGCTCTCAGTACGACGTGCGTTCAACGCGGCGACTGGTTGGCGACTGAGTGAGTGACGGAGCATACAAACATGTGCAAACAACTAGCGGCGTCGCCAGGTAGCCAGCGTCACCAGTCGCCGCATGCGGAGCGGTCGACTCTGGCTACTTGGCAACGCCGCCAGTTGGTCGCCAAGTGAATTAGCCGTCATACATCTCAGTATGAACTAGTTGGCAACGTCGCTGGCCACGTCGCCATGGCATCTCGGTGAGGTATGGCCCTCATGCAGCCGCCGCATGGCTGCCTGCAGCCGAGGTTGGAATTGCACCTTAAGATGATTGTAAAACATTTAGGCCAGTGTTGCCAATGTTAGTAGAAAAACAATTTTACTGTATAAAACACATATAATATAAAGTTAATTATAGGTAATATAGATAGAGAAAAACCTAAACACAAGTATAAGTGAACATAATGCATTTAGAATTTGAGAAACCTTAAAAATAATTAACTATCAAATCTTTTGGATAATTTCACATGGATACTTGCTCTTTGCAACTTTGAAGGATCGGCAGATTAGAACAGACAGCCGTCACGATGAGAAGAGTTTTCTGAAATGAGATAAATTTCATTAATAAAGGATGGGGGCTCGAAACATTAAAATCCAATGCATATTCATATTTGACCATAAAATGCAATTTTTCATGGTAATAATAAGTTACAAATTATATTACTGAAAGTAGCCAAATTTAAAATTACATTGTCCGCAAAAAGTACATAAATACTCTTAGAAAATAAAAAAAAATAAAAAATTACATTTAAATTAGAATATCAATAAAAGATAGGACAATAATGTCAATGGAATAAAAATGTGAAAAGTAAATACCTAATAAATCATACTAATATAAATTATCCCTACTACGGTCGGCTGTAAGCGCAGCGAGCTGGCACGTGAGCTCATCTAAGCGCCGCGTAATATCATCCAGTGATGAAGGCGAGACGGCAGAAGTGGTTGCTGCGAATACTGCAGTTGAGTTGAAGTACAGCCATACCAGGCGATACTTCTAAAATTGTATCAGCAAGCTCCGCTATTTTCCCTAGAGAGAGCTCTGACTGAGCGGTCTCTGCCTGACGAGGTTGTGGGAGGCCGCGTATCCAATGCTAATAGGCGCCAGCATTTCGGTCACCCGACGCCTCAAACAAACGTTTCGCCAGATCCCTAAACAAGTTGAGAGCGGACGGCCCCCATGGGCCTAAAGTTTCGACCCCAAACGGCATAAACATGTACATTCTGTCTAAATACACATATTTATGACGTTTGAGGTCTTCCGCTTTAGACGCGGCAGCGCCAGCCCGATCAATCGTCCCAGGGAGATGAGACGGCGCCAGTGTGTCCACACATGTAGCATCCCAAACCAGGGGCTGTCCCATCTTCCACGGGACGATAGTCATCCCATCTGGTCTCTTGCCGTCATCCCGCATCAATCCGTTCGGTTCCAAAACTGACGGGACTCCAGCACTGACAAATGCCCGACGGATGATATCATTCAAGTTGGCGTGCCGCGGTATGCGCCCCGCGCTCTTTACGCATGAGAGTGCGTGGTGGCCGAACCGATCCACCATTTCACCGCAGACACAACGGTGAGGGACCTGGCAAGGGGCACCTACTCGTAGGGATACGGCTATTCGGAAAGTATTGTTGTCCAAAAGATTTCCAACATTTTTAGACGGCAAAGCATGTAGCCAAAGCCCCGACTCCCATCGAGTAACAGCTAACAGCGAGCACGCTCTGCGGAAGAACTAGTTGAATTGATCAGGTTTTCAAGTTCTAACTCACTGAGCGGCCCGTCCCACTGCCTCTGAGAAGCAGGAGCTTTGGGCAGGGACTGACTTGGACAAGCTATTTTCCAGTTTCCTAAAGCCTCAGTCATATAACTAATCTGAATAGAAGGCGATAAAATTGCCTTTACTAACTTTTGAGTACTGAAAATTGATGAAAGGAATGCGGGTAATGCTACACTAGAAATTTTGCGAATACCGAGACCTCCACACCTAACAGGTAGTGAGGCCTGGCGCCAAGTGCGATCGTCAAAATGTGTGTTAAGTATGGTAGTGAGCGTATCCCTCTGGATGTTGTCAAGTTTTTGTAAAAGTAAAGGATGATTCCAAAACTGACAACATCTAAGAGAATACATAAATTTAGGGACAAAAAGGCAATATCGAATAATAAAATAGGCCATGTGACAATTTATTTTTAGTAGGCGGTCCGAAACTGAGTTAAAGTTTTGAATTTTGTCATCAACAAAATCTTCAATTGACTCGTCTAGGATTGGAGACCCTAAGAGGCGAAGTGATCGATTATCTAATATTTTGATATTGGGAGCAATTGGTTCAAAAATGTTTACTATCTTATTTCTTAGTAGTGTTGTAGAATTTGGAATGAAAAGTTCGCATTTTGAAAAGTTGAGAGCAAGACCTATTGAACTAAATTCTGAAATTAAATTTTGTAGGTCTTTAAGAACAGTGTCAACATCTCCTCCTAGGGACCCATCATCCAGGTACCAGACATTAAATTTCGATTCAAATTTTTTGATGATAGGGTGGATTGCTAGGCTAAAAATAGCTGGTCCAAGTGGATCACCTTGTTGGCATCCTACTTCTGAATATTACAAATTGTTTTTGTATATTAATTTTGAAGGTTTACCATAACATTGCCAAATGAAATTATATATAAAAGGGATTTTATTTTTAACTTGTGTCAAAAGAGTGTTTCTATCAAGAGAATTGAAGGCGTTCTTAATATCAACCTTCAGCAACACTTCACATCCTTCATTTGTTAAAAATGTTCTTAGGGCATGTACCGCCGCCTCACAGCCACCCTGTGAACCAAATCCCAACTGCAAGGGTTGAAATTCCTTGCAGAGAGATTGTTTGATGTGTTTAACACAAATTTTAGCAGTTAGACGACGGTACACTGTTCCAACAGCTATGGGCCTTATGCTACGATCTTTTTTAAGAAGAGCGCATAAATTCGCTCCGTATAAAACATTTGTTATTGCGTCATTCACTTTACCTGTTAACATCACATTTACTAGTGAAGTGAGCTCTTTAAGCAGAGAGTCCCCAATCTCACCGCAGCTTGCACTGTTCAGGTCTTTTAGGTGTTGTGGCGTAAAAGAGTCGAGGCCCCCCGCTGAACCACTTGGGAAGGATGCTAACGCATACATTAGGTCGTCGACAGTGGCGACAAGAACATCCTCCCCAGTAACGTTAGCAGGTAAAGGAAGAGCTTGAGCTGCGGAAAGTGGATGTTTTTCTATTAAAGCCAACAAAGTTTCCGGAGAGTTTGGTACCAATGTATCGTTGGAAAATAAAAGTCTAGCCGAACCTCTGATGTCTCCTTCACTTAGCTTGTCTTCTACGAGACGGTAGGACGCAGAAAAATATACGGGTCGAGCTAAATTTGGCGAAGTGAAGCAGTAAACAGGACAGCGCTTTGAGTTGTCTTTACAATTTTGTTTTATTTTGCTAGTGAGAGAATTTTGATCAGATGGGTTTTTCGAAACATGAAGAATTCTATACGGGAAAGTCAACAAGTGCTCCCAGGCCTGAGGAGAGTTACATGAAATAACATTTCTGATGTCATCAATCAGACATTTAGCGACGCTAATACGTGCACCACGAGGAATTCTTTTTAAAACTGGCAAATTCATTTTTAAATTACCTAAATGTTCACAAAAACTAATGTAGTTATTGTTTTGTATAGGCACATCTTTGGTTAAATTTGGAGCCGAACGGTGTGTTTTACTCATATGAATTTTGAGCCCACGGTTGCCTTTAAAAAAGCGTGGCTGGGAGCACTGGTCGCACTTCACTAGGTTTTCCGACGACACATTGGCATCACTTTTTGAATTTTGGGTATCTGTCTGAGTAGCCGTAACCCGCAGCGAGTAATCTGTAGATCTGTAAGGTACATCTAAAGGTGATATAAAAATATGCGGCACTTCTTCATCACCATGTAGGGGCAGCTGTCGCCTACAACGCCGCTCTTGTTGAAGTGGCGGAGGCGACAGAAGCCTGGCGTCTTCTTGCGGAGTATGGAAAATGTCGTCATAAGGAGACGACGATATTGTAGCATGCATATATGTTTCTTACTAAAAAACATAGTAAATAGAGCAGCAGCTGTGCTGTCAACATTGACAGTCTTCCTTCGTCCTTCCATAAAGTAAATGCATTTCAGTCTTTGATTTGTACATGCGCCGTGAAAAATCTTGATAATGAGCTATTAGAAAAGGTTTCTATATGTTTTGTCCGTGGTATATTTATTTTATTGTTGAAAAAGTGAAATTGTACTGGAAACTGAATTAAATTAATTATTTATTAATTTATTTGAAAAAATGTTGTGACATGACATGACATGACAAGTTGAATGTAATATAATTATACATATATATTAATTTGTTTAAGGAAGAGATAATCAGTCACTTTTAGTTCACATATATTTATTTAAAGAAATAACTTTTCTTTTTTTATAATTTCGAAAACAAATTAGTGGACTTTCAATATTACTAAAATCTAAGTCCGAATCTTGAGTAAGACTTGAATGTTGTGATAAAGCAGGTGATGCTGATACAACGAGTTGGCGTGTCGAATATCCATATCCACCTGAAGGGAAGATATTCTGGTTTAATGGTGGGTGCACATTCTGGTTTTGTGACGAATATACAGATTGTTGCATGTGATCTCTTGACTGTGAATGCCAACCATAATTTGATGAGTATAAACGACTTTCACGCTGCTTTTTCATGTTTTGGATCAGTGACAGCACACCTGATTGAAACTCTAAAGTTTTATTATCGTCAAAAGACGCAACGCTCGGCAGAACACCTTTGAAAAAAAGAGAGCATTAGATGTTCGTTACTTCTGTCTGGCTGTAGCCTGCTATCTAAAAACTGGCTCATTCTGTCATCGAGGGTCTTGGGCTTTTTGGAAGTACTTTGTAATGGCAGCTCTGAATTTATATCTGTGTTATTTGCCGCTGGTGCCTCTGGAGATGTATCTGTTGGACGCTTCTTGACAAAATCATGAGTGCGATTAGGCTCAGCAACTTTTTGCAAAAAACTCATCTGTTCTTTATATATATATACTTTAAAAACTTAGCCCCTGCTCCAGATTTTTTGACTTCATTTTTATTTGCTCGCATCCAGGCATCTCGTGGATTGGACCACTTTGTAGATACTAGTTTAACTGCAATTGAAATATAAAATGTGACATATAGAGAGATATAATAAACATATAGAAATGTTAATTATTTTACCTACTTTATTATTTTACAGATATTGCGCATCGGGTTGTTCTTTCAAAGAATTGCACTATAGTTACAGAGTTGGTGTGTCAACTATTAGTAAAATCTGCAAAGAAATTAGTTCTACTATCTGGGATGTATTAAGAGACGAGTTCATGAAAATTCCTGATAATGAGAGTAAATAGTTGGAAATTGCACAAAGTTTTGATATGAAAGCCAATTTTCCGCACTGTCTTGGAGCAGTTGATGGTAAGCACATCAGAGTGGTGAAACCAAATAATAGTGGCTCGATGTATTTTAATTACAAAGATTATTTCTCATTTGTTTTACTAGCCGTTGTTGATGCAGAATATCGTTTTATTTTAATGAGTATAGAAGAATGCGATTCTTCGATATTCAAGGAGTCGACCATGTGGAAGAAACTGAATGATGGTAGTTTAAATATACCAAAACCAAGGCCTCTACATACAACACTCCAAAAAGATATGCCTTATGTTCTCGTGGGCGATGAGGCTTTCCCTCTGTCAACAAATTTGTTAAGACCTTTTGGAGGCACTCATTTGGACCACATGAAAAAAATATTTAACTATCGTTTAAGTCGGGCAAGAAGGTATGTTGAATGTGCATTCGGCATTTTAGCCAATAAATGGAGAATATTTCATTGGATGTCCACCCAGACACGGCTATCGAAATTGTAAAAGCGTGTACAGTGTTACACAATTTTGTAAGAGAAAAGGACGGTCTGAACTTTGAAGATATTCAGAATGCGTATTATATTTATAGAAATTATATATACAGGGTTATTGGTAATTAGACCGGATCCTTTTAAGGGGTGGTAGGGAATGCCATTTGCAACAATATGACTGTACATTGTGATATCCGGAAATGAATCATTTCTGTGATATTCTTTTTTTTTTATTTTTTTTTGGAAAATCCAGTTTTACTACTTTAAAATTCAATAAAAAAAAAAGTAATCAACCGATTTCAATTCTGTTCGCAGTTTTAGAGAAACCTTGTTACAGCTCTTAATAATAAACAATAATATCGTACTAATGTAGATCCATCCAAAAACTAGAGGCTTTTTCATAATTTTTATTTGATAATTTTTGTAAGATGCTTTACAAAAACCTTTATTTTCTCTACAAAAACGATTGTAAATTAAGTCTGCATTTTATTTAAAAAACATCTACAAGTCTTTAGCTATCCAACGAGGTAAAAAAATTAGCACTTTATTACACAGTTGCAGAAATAATGCGATTACAAAAGGCCGAGAAAGGAATGAGAATAGTCCATGAGAAGTAGCTATGGAAGAAATACTTTCTTAAGGTAACTTAATTTCTTTTAAAGAAATAAAAGAGTAGATGTAATTAGTCTGTATTTATTATTTTTACAGTTCGTTCTCAAAATGTGAGCGAGAATTTTTAATGCAGAGACGCATACGTCTGCGTAAATTGCTTTTAACAACACTTGTATTTAAATTAATTTTCATTTTTTCTGCTGCATTTATTATGCGCTGTTTCAGTTCTTCGATGGTTGCCACAGGTCCAAGAGTATCGTCGTACACCAAGCTTTTTATGTGACCCCATACGTAATAGTCGACGGGAGTCAAGTCGGGACTTCTGGCCGGCCACGGAATGGGTCCTCTGCCAATCCACTTATTGGGATACTGACGATTGAGCCACTCACGGACGCTCAAACTAAAATGTGCGGGGCAACCATCATGTTGGTAAATCATGTTTCTTCGGGTTTCAAGGGGTACTTCACTGAGTAGCTCATAAAGTACGTTTCTCAAAAAAAATTCATACGCTTCACCATTGAGGTTGTTGGGCAGAAAGAAAGGGCCGATCAATTCATTCTTAATAATGCCCATCCACACATTAACGGAAAACCTTCTTTGTGATCCTTGTAATCTTTTCTTGTTTGGGTTACCGTCATCTTTCGGGGCCCAATAATGAATATTATGATAATTTGATATTCCATCCTGATCAAATTTGGATTCGTCGGTCCATAAGATTTTTAATAAAAAATTGGCATCTTCCATATCGGTGTTCAACATGAATCTGCAAAATTCGACTCTACGTGCAGGATCTCCGTCTTGGATAACTTGTACCGGAGTCAAATGATACGGGTAGAGTCTTGAGCGGTGCACTGTGTTCCATACTTTCCATTGCGACATGCCAAGACGTCGTGCAATGATGTTTGTTGAAGTCGTAGGATCTTGCTCAAACATGCGAATTATCTGTTCCTCTTCATCCGAATGATAAATACGAGATCGTCCAGCATCACTTTGTCGTCTTTGAACTTGACCAGTTTCTCGTAGTCGCCGGTACACTCCGTCAAATACACTCACATGGGATAAACGGCGCTGTGGAAATCGAGACTGATACTCCGTTCGAGCATGTGTAGCGACGCCGTTGGCAAAACCATAGCAAAACAGTATGTCCGCATACTCTTCGTTTGTGAACTCTCGAAGCCGAGGTAGATGGTCGTGGGATTCCGCAGTCATGATCAGATCCTTTAGTACAAGCCAAGTCGTCGGGTAAGCAATCAATCAAAAAGTCCAGTTCACTAGCCGAATCACAGAAAAAGAAGTTACACAAGTCCAATAACGTTATCAAGGTCGAAATTTAATCGTAATAAAAGGTTGCCAAAGAGCGTCTGAACAGTACGATGCGCTTGAGCAAACTGGGTTCTCATTGCTCGTTCAACAAACATAAGCGAGAGGGAGACGGCGCATTCAACATGGATACCGTTGTCTAAAACCCTTTCTCGGAATGTCTCTACCTGAGTCTTTGTTATCGCATTATTTCTGCAATTGTGCAATAAAGTGCTAATTTTTTTACCTCGTTGGATAGCTAAAGACTTGTAGATGTTTTTTAAATAAAATGCAGACTTAATTTACTATCGTTTTTGTAGAGAAAATAAAGGTTTTTGTAAAGCATCTTACAAAAATTATCAAATAAAAATTATGAAAAAGCCTCTAGTTTTTGGATGGATCTACATTAGTACGATATTATTGTTTATTATTAGGAGCTGTAACAAGGTTTCTCTAAAACTGCGAACAGAATTGAAATCGGTTGATTACTTTTTTTTTTATTGAATTTTAAAGTAGTAAAACTGGATTTTCCAAAAAAAAATAAAAAAAAGAATATCACAGAAATGATTCATTTCCGGATATCACAATGTACAGTCATATTGTTGCAAATGGCATTCCCTACCTACCACCCCTTAAAAGGATCCGGTCTAATTACCAATAACCCTGTATAGAATATTCTTAATCATAGGCGAGCGCGATCCGACACGACTTTTTTCCGGGCGTAGAGGGCTGGCAAAACACACGACATTTCTTGTCGGAGCCGACACAAAATCGGATTCCGATAAGTGTAAATAGCTTCATATATAATGCTCTGCCACTACAACCTCGGTTTAATATACGGATCCGACACCCGACAAGTGGAAACGAGCTGTAACAAGCTGCCGGACACGCTGCTCCTCGGATGTAGAGAGCCTTCGAATAAGATTTTTTCGATTTTCGATTTTGAATTCCCATACTTTTTTTCAGGAGGTGGTTGTAGAATGATGTTCTCAACTTCGCCAATTACTCGGGTATCCAACTGTGCGACAACATAGTCGAATTTAGTTTGATCAGCAGAGATATCTGAAATGGTAAATTGTGCCTCCACCTGTGCAAACCTTCTTACATATAGCTATAGAAATCTGTGGATATAATAATATACCTGTAGAAATATGTTACTTATCATATAAATTGTAAAAATAATAAGTGTAAGAATGTATCTTGTTAAATAAATAAATAAACCATATAGCGGGCCGGTCAGGCCAGAAAGGAGGAAGTTAGACGGCTACCCTAAATATTGAGTGAGCTTGAGGAGGGTCCGCAGAGGGTGTTTGCCTCAATGTTGTCATTATGTTGCAAAGTTGTAATTTTTGTAACTCGGCCAATAAAATAGCATTTTGCTACTGCAACAAAGGATTTTGCTCATTTAAAGCTTGCATGCTAGATTCCATTATATAACAAAACTTTAAAATAAAAAATTTAAAGAAACCGTTTACCGTTAGTACTAAATATGAAAAATATTTTTTTAATTTAAAAGAAACCGTTCACCGTTAGTACAAAATATGAAAACAATTAACTTTAACAACAGTTAGGGGAAAACACACAAGAGTAGTGGTGGGCTGGATTAGGTAAAACCCGTACCTGTTCTAACTAATACTAATACATAAAAATACCTAATCTGAATATTTCTTGCTAATCCCTGCTCTTTGCAGCCAATTTTCAACCTTATGTTATACAGTGCAAGGTTCAGTATTGTTTGTAACACAAAAATATTAGATAACATAACACTCCTGACCTAAGCACCTAATACGTTATAATATGTAATCCGGCACACACTCATACAGGCTTAGGACTGTCATCTCGTACATACCTACATTACATCCAGTCC
Source organism: Selenia dentaria (assembly GCA_917880725.1). Lineage (NCBI taxonomy): Eukaryota > Metazoa > Arthropoda > Insecta > Lepidoptera > Geometridae > Selenia > Selenia dentaria. The sequence goes on along the minus strand of OU862885.1, from coordinate 29,215,753 downwards.
TACGGATGTAGGTGTATACAAGAGGCCTATTTAATAACTTTGATCATCTCGTATTTACAATAATTTAAATGTTTTTTTTTATTTTGTTTTTTTTTGTTAAACTTAGGTACTTATTTCCTTTAATAACAAAAAATAAAAGCTTGTTCTAAAAATATTTTTTTCTTTCGTTTTTATATTTTTTATTTATTAGTAATGCAAAGTCTAAGAACGTTTAAGAATTTTGTTGTAAAAACATTAATTGTTGCAACTTTCTGACACCTAATCTTGTGCGTCTGTCATTAATTATTAAGCCTGCAGCAGAGAAAATACGCTCACAGGGTACACTCGTGGCCATAACATTTAATTTAGTAAGAGCCACACGGCACAAATGTGGGTACACCTTCTCGTGCTCTTGCCACCACTTAATAACGTTGATTTTGTCCTCAATGACGACGACGTCGTCTTCTAGATATCTCTGCACTTCAACAATTGCGCGCGAGTACGCTGTACTCTTGGGCTGCACACTTTGCATAGTCTCGCGATAGTGTTTCCACACCGAAGACAAAGAAAAAACTGAACTCGTGCTGCTGGACCACTCACTGCTTGTTTGTCCGCATGGTTCTCATTTTCATTAATTAATGCAGTAACCAAATTTATTGCGGTTCTCTTGGCCTCTTCTGCTGAACTCACATCTTCAAAATAGAGCTTGAATCTTGGATCAAGAAACATGCACAACGAAAAGGTACGGCTTTTATCAATATTTATGAACCTCTTGTTCAACTCGTTCAACAAATCCTGGCGCAATTTTTCTACGACCGGTAAACTCAAGAACTGCGTATTTTGTAAAGCCATCTTGAGTCCTCTGGTAATCGGAATAACTACGCTTCCGCTGACGTAATTTTGTGCAAACATTTCTCTGGTCACTTCTTCGCACGGCTTTAATACCTGACACATACTTTCACATACGTCCCAGTCGTATGATGTCAACGCCACGACATTGGATTGCAGATTACAAAGAGCACTATTTATTTCTTCTTTTAACTCGAGTAATCTAGCCAACATAAAATATGTCGAGTTCCATCTTGTGCTGACATCTTGAAGTGGCCTCTTCACTGTTTTTTTGGCTTGCTCTTGATATTTTTTAAGCTTTTCCCATGCCTGCGTAGACCTTTTAAAATATGTGACGATGTTTCTTGCTTTTATAAGCCCGTCTTGAATTTCTGCGGGCTCTAGGGCTGACGTTACAGCTAAATTTAAGGTATGGGCATAGCATCCAAAATGTTTCCATCCCAGGTTTAATAAGGCTTTCTTGATGTTAGCGCCATTATCGGAAACCGCTAAAGTAACTTTTTCCGTTACCTTCCACTCTTCTGTAACGCGCCTGATCTCCGTAGCTAAGTTTTGCGCTGTGTGCGAACCCTCTAATGGGACACATTCTAAAAGCAAGGATTTCAAGCTGTATGTAACGACATCAATATAGTGGCCTGTTATGGCCATGTAGGCGTCGTTTGTACGTGACGTCCAAACATCGCATGTAATGCATATAGAAAGCACCTTCTCAGCTACTTCCTGCATTTTTTCATTTCTTAGGCTTTCATACCTGCTTGGTAATAAACTGTTCGAGAAATATTTTCTGGATGGGATGGTATAAAAGGGGAAAGCAAATTTTATCAGGTCCCTAAATCCTCTGTCCTCGACAATTCTAAAAGGTTGGAAATCTAAAGTGAACATATTCATAATATGGTCATCAATGTCCGTTTTGCATTTGCTAGCATTTTTTTTAATAATGTATGCTGACATAGTGTTGCAGGCCATTCCTTCACCTGTACCACCCACTATAGAAGATGACGTGCCAACTGTTGAAGTAGTCGCGGTTGTAGTTGAAATTGTACTTACAGATTCAGTGGTCATTGTTGTAGTAGGTGCCGTACTATCTGTAGTCAACATTTCTGGCAAATTTATTCCTCCGCGTGCTGCGGAAAACACCACTAACGGATGCTTCCTTTTTAGGTGTTTGGTCAAATTTGATACAGTGCTTTTATATGACAATTGTGTCTTACAAATTTTGCACTGCGCTGTGCTGTTCCCAATGTCCAGAAAGTGGTCCCAGGCAGCGCTATTTTTAGGAGCCATTATCACTAATTAAATTATTCTACACACGTTATTTTAATTTACAAAGTCCAATATTCACACTTATACACAGTCATTACACTAAGATGTCTATTATCCAAACATTTTTTTTAAGATTATCAATAAAAAAATATTTACACTTGTTAATACACTATTAATAAAAGTTTATAATTTACAAAGTTCAAAACAGTTTTGTTGCATTATGCAATATGCATGCAGTAAGTAAAACACACAAAATTTTGTTTACTTGTTACGTAATCGCACGCGACGAAAGCGCAACGCAAACTAATTAATAATTAGTAATTATGTCACCGAGTCAAGGTCGTAACAATGTATAACTAAACACAGGCACAGGTCATTTACCTTTGAAAGTCAAATCGCATCATTCGAAAACTCCACAAAATGGCGCCAACTTCGGTAAATCAAATAATGTCCTGTTCCCTCAGCCGATTACGGTCGTTATATCTAAATATCTAAGGATTATTTTAGCGTGTAATTTATTTTGACAGCAAGGATATTAGATTCACCGTTCATTCGATCCATAAACAAAAGATGTAAGTATTCCCGCAATAGCTAATCTAATCCAGCTAATACCCTTTGCTAATACTTTTTTCGCAATAGATTTTCGATCTTATTTTAAGAAGTGTAAAGGTCTTTGTTGTTTACAGATGTAAATATTAGAAGCGTACCTAATCCAGCCACTTAATACATTGACAATTTTTTTTTGCTACAAATATTCTATCTTATTTCTAATAACTTTAAGGGTTAGTGTTCTTTGATGGATGAAAGTATTAGGTGGGAGCATACCTAATACAAGAGCCGACGAGAATATTCAACTTATTACAATTATCGTCGCAGTGGATTTTTAACTTTCCATCGTATGACGTAAGGATGAATATTGCTTGCAATAAAAAATATTCGTGAAATACCTAATCCCGGGCGCCAAATATTAGGTACGAACTAGTATCGAAAAATACCTATTCCACGCACCTAATCCAATATTTATGCCTCACCTCTACACAAGAGCAAAATACCAGAAGAAACAATAATACATTAATATAAATTAAGATTGAAGAACTTTACAAATCGTAACATTGGCATTAATTTTATTCACGGTGTACGTAAGTTCAACCATGTATTAGAATTTGTGTCTTAGCTATAGTGGCTACCTTTACGACAGCTTCACAACTTTAATATGCAATGTTTTATTTAATCTATTGTTTCCAATCTTCATTTTCCGCCCTACCTTAAGGAACGATTTGATAGCGATATTCAATGCAGAACCACAGAACATCTTGACCATAAAATGCCTACTCATGTTTTAGTTGCTACTGTAAGTTTTTAACTTTAAAAACAGTTAAATTAGTGATTTTGTAAAGTCAAGTCTTTTTCTTGATATATTCCAAAGAGAATACAATACTACGTAAATATATTCAAGTACAAATGAAAAGAGCTACATATTTCTCAATAAGCTGGGCTCTAATTCTATATAGTTGAACAAAATACTGTTCCAAGTGTGGACACCACACCACACTTTGTATTTATTTTAATTACATACATTGCAGCAAGCATCTCTACCATGACATTAAGATCTTGACCTTCGAAATCTGTGTATTAATGCCCCCTTGAAAGGCTTATAAGCCTATTATATATACATATATTTATTGCTTAAAAGTATGTAGTAGCTTAAAATATCGTCATTAGTTTTCCAGCTAACTGTGACACTTAAGCTTCTTGGAAGACGTTGCACCCTTTTTATATCACTGCGTGGAGGTTGTCTGGACTCAAGTTCATAATAACAAACCAAAGTCTACGAAGGAAATTAAACGGTTATTTGTAGCATGTCATATCAGTAGTACTCGTACTTATAGTAGTGTTCATGATGATTGTTAACATGGGCATTGAAGATCATTGACATTTTGAAATAAAGTTAGTGAAAGCTTGGCCTTCGATCTCGCCATGAAAGGCTTTTATTTCCTCGTGGGCTCAAAACTCGACCGCGCTTCGCTTAGAAGCACGCTCGGCCTTCGGCCTCGCTTTGCTTAGAACCATGCTCGGCCTTCGGCTTCGCTTCGCTTAGAAGCATGCTCGGCCTTCGAATACTAGAATTATTATTTTTTAATTTGGGCATACACAAAACTTAATATTTTATTATTTTGAAATTCAGTAGACCAAAGAGAAAAAACTTAATATTAATGTTCCCCAACACAAAAAGCCAACTAAATAAGGCATAAAGTTGTCATCTAATGCCGAGTACAGACCAAGCGAACGAGAGCGAGCGAAGGGTAACAAGCGAGCGCAAACGAATCAGTGTGGACGTCATGCCGTAAGCAAGCGAAGCCAAACGAGGGCCTTCGCTCGCCTTCGGCCGTGCTCCAGCGGCTGTCGGTACATCAAAGAGAAATGGAACGAACTGTTATGAGACTTCGGGGTTGAGCCTTTTTAAAAAAGGAAATAAAATACAAAATAGATTTTAAGACAACCGTCGGATTTGGAAGTTGGATGATGACTGACTGGATGGATGGGTGTCTGAGGCAATACGACATACGAAGTGATGGTTAGGCGGAAAAAGGAGGGAGTAAGCAGAAAGGGGTGCATATAGTATATATAACACCTCCCTGGGGTGGACTAAATTTCGGGGTTGAAATTTCGAAGTTTGGGAAAACAACATCGATTGGGTTATATGTTTCTTCTAGTACTGGGAGATGGCATATCATCTGGAGTCTGTTGACGTTTATTGATTTTGACAGGAATGACAGGATCGAGATTTAGCGGCTGCTCTACAGGTGGGTTGACAGGGACTGATCGGGAAAACTTAGGGAAGCGATAAGGAAGACGGTTGTGCGATTTAATATACAAACACAATTTAATTATACAATATAATAAAATAATACATGTTATTAAAATTAATAGAATTGAGTAATGAGTCTCGTATTTAATTATTTGATGTTGATTAATAATTTTATCCGCTTCAGCTGAAATTGACTTTAATTTAGATTTTGTTTCTGGAGTAAAAATTTCCAAATCTATGTTTTGCAATTTTATACGAGGGTCACTACTAATCTCCCTTTTAAACTTATCTAAGGTACAGCAAGAATCGTTAATTATATTGAAATCAGGTCGAGTGATAGTTACATTTATTTTTAAGTTACTTAATTTAGGTATTAATTTGGTACTTATGCAGTACGCGTAACAATTATACGGAATGTTTATAATTCCCGTCCCGATTATATTTATTTCAATACTTTTCTGCATAGGACACTCTATATATAATTTATTGTTCTGGGACTGTACATAAATCCAGTTATTATTGCAAAGTGGTTTCCATACATCTTAATGTCCATAAATGAAGTCGGTTTGGCACTGCACTGGTAGGGCACTTACAACGGTTGAGAGAAGTTCACTTTCGCAACTGGGATTCGCACTGGTCGGGTATACAGTCATGACGTCACAGATAAACTCGCGAGAGCTTATCACTCTGCATTCATTAAGTGATTCAAGGTTACAATATTCTAATTTATCCTTGGTTATTGCGATGTATTTACTGCTAGGTATTATAAAACTAAATGAGTGTGGTTTTACACTGTCATGTGGGGTCGGTAGTGCTATGTTATGGTATAAACTATAGGTCTTAGAAGATACCAAAGGTATTCTTAAAATAAAAACAATCTTATTGTTCAGACTATAACATAGTACACTAGATATGTTCATTAAAATATACATATGACTTAGTTCTAAAGCAACGGGTAATTTCAATTCTGCAGGTAAGTACCTATAGTTATCGACAAGCTCTTTGTATAATTGTGCGGGAGGTAACACAGCCGGGTGCAGTATGTTTTGACTGCTAAACATAATAGTGGTGATTATGTCCTCCAGTTGAAACGATAAGGTGAGGACAGCGGCTTCCTAACTGTTTAATATTGAATTAATATTTGACTTTATATTTAGATCGTCGGTAATTTGCGATATGTTTTTTAATTTTAACGAGAGGTTGTTAATACCTTCATTAAGCCTGGCTTCATTAATTTTTATTGTATGCAAAGTATCATTAAATTTAGACAAAGCAGAAGATGTGACCAATATATTTTCTTTAATTAATGAAACCATTCTTTTCTCATTGTCCTGTAAACTCTGTATGGCGTTGTCATATTTAACAGCATCGTCCTCGTTTAGAGTCCCAAAAATCGTTTTGGATAATGTACCTATAGCACCTATCCACGCACTACGCCTCAATCTATTATTGCTGGTAAGGTGAGCGATGGAGGAATACTCGGAAATGATATCATTGTATCTTATAGTGAGCGGTTCTAATATGTTATGACATTCTAAGTTGCTTATGGTTTCAATCTGAAATTGATTGCATAAGAAACGTACTGTACCTAAAATAGAGTTAATATTTTGAATATGTGGACTTATGTAAGATATATATTAAACGGAGTAACTACGTCTAAGTGACCAACATTTGTTTTGAGTTCACCAATTGGATCGAAATAAATGCCGGAGCTCGAGTTGATTGGTTGGACATACTCTTGGTGACCTTGGGCCAGTACGCTGTAATGAAAAGAGATGTATAACGTAAGTTACTAAGAAACGTTACTAACAATTAAACTTAACTAATTTTAACTTTATTACCTAACTATAACTACTTTACCTATTTACTAATATGCATTATTAAATGCTGAATTAAGCTTATAGTAGTATAATTATAGTATATATAGTATAATTATTTAATGCGTTAATTGTAACGCTTATGCATAGATTATAAGTATTAAGTATTACGTGTTCCATCATGGCCTTCCACGTGTTTGACTTCATCATAGTGATGTTTCACATGACGTCTATTTATTAAAAGTGATAAAGTATGGTTGCCATGAATCTTTACAATTTTATATGGACCTTTCCATATAGGCGATAGGGCTTTTCGCATCCTAAGGTGATTCTTTAGAAGAACGTATTCACCAATTTTATACTCGACAGGTCGAGTTCGCGTGTCATAGTAATTTTTTGAATTTTCTTTTGATTTGTGAATATATTCTAAAGCTTTACCACGCGCGTGCTTCATGCGATGTTGCAAGAGCTTTACGTATTCAGGATAGGTAGTATTAGAATTGTCACTGTATATTGATTTCTGAATTTTTAAGTCCCGTACGATACCGGGACGAGACGATTACTCGTTTTTTGATACAGTATCAACGGTATCGTAGTACTCGACTTGATCAGCTGAACATTGATCTTCAGGGGTATCGGAAACGAAATGGATACGTTGGGGTAGCCTCGTTTGATTTTGGTCCAATTTAAATCGGTTGTTGTTGTATTCCCATGATCACTAAAATACAACGTGAGTCAAGCAATGGGATTAACTGTACAGTAGAGGCGTTTTACTCCTATATAACATCTAAAACATCCACATCCTTAGCACGACTGGTTTACGCCATTCTCGTTTGCCAAGGAGGGAGGCGTGAGGCTCCTATCAACTGGTATGACATCGCGTTGTATTCCATACTCGGTGTTATGGAAATACTCTCTGAGACTGGACACCTCACAGTTATGGAGGTTCTTGTCATTGAGGAAGCCACGACCTCCCCCTTTCCGTGGGATGGACAGCCTCATAACAGACGAGCGTGGATGTAGCATGCGATGTTTTATAAGCATTTGACGAACCCTCCTACCCAGGGCGTCAGGTTCGGTCTGAGAACATCTTAGTATGCCAAAGTATGAGTAGGGCCATCACCCAAACGTTGAAGGCGCGCGTCTTGTTGCCGCCCGACAAAAGGCTATTAAGAACCTTTGTTAAGTGGTAGAAGAAACGCTCCTTCACTATCTGCTTAATATCCCTATCCATGATACCCAATGACTGTGACATACCAAGATACTTGTAGGTTTCAATTTCAGAAAGACATCTGAGAGTAATTGTCTCATAAAGTTGTAAATTTTAAGAATTTACAACCTTCCCCCGTTGTACATGCACGATCGCACACTTATCTACCCCGAACTCCATCCTGATGGCACTACTGAAAGTTTCAGTAATTTTCGGAAGGTTCATCAGGTCTTGGTGCTTCGGTGCAAACAGCTTGAGATCATCCACATGATGAGAAATTATCTCACCATCTTAACGAAGACGGTATAGTTTTGAATCCACCGACAAAGTGCTGAGAGGATTCAACGCTAGGCAAAACCACAAAGGACTGAAACTGTCGCCCTGAAATATGCCTCGTTCAATCCTTATGTAGTCCTGTAAACTAGGGACTATAGAATGATCTCAGAGTTGCATTGGTTTTATACAACTCTAATACCCTCTCTAGCCATGAATGAGGCATTGAATCATAGGCCTTCTTATAGTCAATCCAGGCAGTCGATAAAACTCCCCCTGTTTCGCCGGACTTGTTGACAAATGGTCATGTCTGTGAGGAGGAGCTCTTTAGTACCACGGGACCCAACCCGACATCCATTCTGAGCAGGAGCCAAAATGTTGTTCGCAACAATGTGCGAATTAATTTTTGTTTGCAGAATAAATGTAAGGAGCGTGTAAAGCGTGGCCAAGCACGTGATGGGTCTGTAGTTCTTCGCTTCCGCGGTACTACCGGACTTATAGAGCAGAAAGGTGACACCAGTTGTCTAGAAACTGGGAAGGGAACCATGTTCAAGAGCTACTTGGTACTGTATTGCCAAGCACTCATGTGAGCATCGAATCCATTTTAACCAAAAAATTTGCAATCCGTCTGGTCCAGGGCTTTTTTAGTTCGGGGCCTTACGAATAGCACAACTTACGTCTATGCGGCTGATGTTCACAGCCTCCATGGGTTCGATGGATTCACATGAGCGTTCGACAACAGTCATCCAATCGTCCTCCGTGTGTTCAATGGGTAGTGACCAGATGCCACGCCAGAAATTTGTCATAGTGTCAGCATCCGGCAGCCGACCATCACTAACACATTGGTCCTTTCCTTCCCATTTTCTGTATTTCTTTCTTTAGTCGCTTTGGAAAAGGCGATTTAGTAGGTATCTATCCACACGTTCTCTGTAGCGGCGAATGCGGTTTGCCCACGCATAATTTTCGGAACTCGCAGAGTCTCCATTTCATTGGATAATAATAGGGAAGCTCTCCCAATCTTCTACGGATCTAAGGCGCCACCTACCATTTTCGGCGCATGCATTTGTAGTCTTCTCAGGAATGGAGCGATAACTAATATATCAGCTCTCAAATTGACTTAAAGTCATAATTAGCTGGTATTATCTCATCAGGATTAGCCATAATGTGGTTATTCCATATAGCCCCAGGAGTTGGGCAGTTGTTTTCAAAACGCTGTCTCTGGACTAGAGGAGTCTCCGGATCAGCCAAAGCTGTAACAACCTCTACGGGAGGAGATCATTAAATTTTCAGGCCTAGGAATCATTCCATCGGCATTCTCCGTCTTAGCTACGACGGGCAAGTAGACTTTCTCATCATGTGTTTAAATTCCAACTGCATCGATGATTTTCTTAATGGTGACAGGCACCATAGTACAAGTTTTCAGAATCTTTAAAACTAAAGGGGTCATACCCTCATAAGGCTAAATTGCATCTGTGCATCTAGGTATCATAGTGAATTGTGATTTGAGTAATAAGATCTTAGATTCAAGTAGTCCCAGATACACCCTATATTGAACGTAGATGTTCGGGACACGCACATCATTTCGTTGCTGCCTTGCAGTGTAAGCCAGTTGAAAAGTGGACATTCCAATGCCACGACTGGTAACGGGAAGCATGATGGGTTGTATACTTTAGGGTTCGGCAAGATGACTCATTACTTTATCATCAAGTCCGACAAACAGTTCTTTCTTTATGTCTTCTTGCCTAATGGCTCTATTCTCATTTCCTTTGTTCTCACGGAAATTATCCATCTTAGCCTTATTATGTTTTTGATGGCCAGGATTATTCCGATTAGACCTTTGTCTATTGTCAGCTCTTTCAAAATTCTTAGGTTCAGGACGATCGTAATAATTACGGTCATCATATCGATTATCTAGATAATGGTGTTGTTGTACAAAAGCGCGCGTAGTATTGCTACGAGACATGGTTAAGTGCCCCTTGACCGGTCAATCCAAATCAAAAAGCGCGAGTCCTATATGTAGTGATACGTCTCTCGAGCCGTATTTGCCACGCAGGAAAACTTGAATCAGTTCGCGGTGTTCGGTCAGTGTCCGTACATTTTAATCCTCTTTCTCTCCCGCTCCGGAGGGCGCGGACACGGAGGCGAGCTATTAGAGCTCGCACACCGTCTCCGCTAGGAGGGCCTGGGGCGTCGGACGTGGGGACGTCTGGCACCCCTCAACCATGAGGTCCTTCCGAGGCGGCGACGCGCTGGATGTCCCAGTGCGTCGCTGGAGCCGTATGAGGAGGGCGTTCTGTCCCTCCTCCGAGGTGTGTCTGCCCTGAAACATCGATGGGCTGACGTCGTCAAGACAGGGCTGCGGAGAGTGCGCAAACGGATCCGTGGCCTTGTTTGCAGTCGTTGCCGAAGGACATCGTGGGGTTTTTAGTCGGTAGTGAGAGTCCGACATAACCCGCGCGCTTTCCCCAGCGAGCGGGTATGCGTAAAAGCATTTTCCCCACGCAAAAAAAAAAAAAAAAAAGTGTCCGTAAATTTGACACGAGCAACGCGACATGCCGCAATTGCCGCACAATACAGGATCGAGTAAGTATCTCTAGCAAAGCATTTATGGCTCCCATTAACGCTAGGTTACGTCTATTCGTGGGTAGACAAGGTAGGCGCGGCCTAGAGCTAAGTGTGAATCTATATGTAAAGATCGCGTCATCCAAAGCCCTCCTCAGTTGCTCATTCGCCTGGGTACTTACGATCATATTCAGGCAATCTTCCTCGTCGACTACAGTATCCGGTCGTATAGTCGTCGATACCGGAACCGATATCGACACCGTGACAGACGGGTCCCGTGTCGAGGACGAACTTGCATGAATAGGTAGCGTCTCCAGGCGCAGCCGATCAAGCACAGGCTGGTCCAACAGTTTACACCGATGAATAGCTTGTACCTGATCCGATAGTCATTGTGCAGATACAGCCAAGTTCGGTTCAACGGTCTGAAACAGAGATAGTATACGATCACGATAATCAGCCAGGTTGCTTCCCCATCTGTAGCCCCATAGTAGGCGCGCATGCAGTTCTCATTTATTGACGGAGTCCATCGCATGCGGCGCACTTCACCACCGGTAGCGGAGGCCGGGCGCAGAACAGGTTGTCCCGCAGGCCCCAAGCGTGCCTGCAGCGGTGATCGCCCTCGTCGCGCAGTTGATGGTGGCGGCGATGGTGACTGAGCCCTCGTCGCTCGATGCACTCGTGTCACGGAGAGTTCCATACTCCTCATCTGACGACGAGCACGGTGTTGACGGGACAGGCGGTGATGGTGGTCGTGCGCAATTCGTCCCCGCTTACTTCTTGTAATAATTAGTTAAATGTAAATATTGAATGAGCTTGAGCTATTTTCGACATTGTCATTTGGTTGGAAAAAATGCATTGTGTTGTTCATGGATTTTTGTCTATTTCTTATGATATTTTATGGTTGTTGTAATTAGACGCGGTCTTTTTGTAAAATCCAGACATAGAAGTGTACGAAATAGTCTTTCTAATTATTTTATTATTATTATTATTCACAGTATATATTGCCATTTCATAAAATTAAATTTTTACAATATTTCTATATACAATAAAAAAATAAAAACATTGTAAAAAACCTAATCCTAGATTGCCATCGGCAGCGGGGCATGGCCCAAACTACCGGTGGTTAGGGCTGCAGACTGAGGAACTATTATTATTATTATTAAGGGTGCTAGAGCAACTAGAACTCTATAATATTAAGAAGCAAGGCGTAATGCCACAACTGCCAGGCAGACCTTTGCAAAGAAGAATTAGCCCCTTTTGCCTACCTCACCCAGCAGACAGGAAGAGGATCCCTTATAAGAGTATAGAAACAGAAATTGAGATCGAAGAAATCCAAAATTCCCATCCCCGCATATATACCGACGGGAGTAAAATAGAGGGAAGAAAAAAAGGGGAGCATTTACCGTTTGGGAAGGAAGAGATGAGAAAAGAAAAGCAACTTTTCGGTTGGAGAACTATGGGAGCGTGTTACAGGCGGAGTTATGCGCGATCGTGATGGCGCTCGAATTGTTAACTGAATGCCCAAACTATGACAGTGCGAACATATTCAGTGATTCACGGTCGGCGCTTGACTGCATATCCAACCCGAATACCCTACATCCATTGGCAGCAAGGGCAAGGCAGCTGATTATGGAAGCAAAGGCCAACGGAGGAGCAGTAGAGCTGTTCTGGGTGCGGGCGCACGCAGGCTTAACTGGCAATGAGAGAGCGGACAATGTTGCCAATTACGCGGTTCTTAACGATCGACATCCAGCACAATATGACCACCAGGAACAAATCTTTGGCGCTATGGCAGCAGCGCTACACAACCTCGAAAACTGGAGCGGTAACCAAGATGTTCTTTCCTGACGTTAGAAAAGCGTATAAGATTCTATTTTTCAGAATCGGAACTACAACCACTGTCATCTGTGGTATTTATTATAAATGTATCGATGATCGTATCTACGACTTTATCACTCAGTCGGTACTAGTCTTCTATATTCTTTACTATCTGCCATAAATCTGACCATTCTTGATGGCTCTACCTTTTCCCGAACAAGCATCATAGTATTTTCAGTACTGCAATGTACATTTTTAGATGCAACATAACCTTTAACAGCTGCCCAGGCCATCTTGATTAGATTTAAATCTGGGTGATATTGGGCAAACGCAAAACGCTGTAGTTTTGTTGTGCAAAGATGTCATCAATTATATACTCGTATTTCTTATATCTCGTACCTCCTTGTGTTGGCAGATCATAATAATATTATAATAAAATTTATTTCGGTAAAGGCAAATTGTTCACAATTTACAGTAAGTAGAGCTTCTGGATCCTAAACCAGGTTCATATAGACCCGTGCGATAGGTTGCAGACCTCTTTCACTAGTGTAATAAATTTAAAATAAAGTAACTATTCCTAACAATAAAATAAAAAATGAAATTAAAATTATTTAAATTTTAATAAAAATCAACTATTCTTCTGTTAGGGTTACGTATAGATGTGTGTGTTTAGCGTGTAGCAGGTAAGTTTATACAGCTGTGGTTTTAATAGTTGTTTGTCGAAAGGCACTCCTTTTTCGGTCAACCATGACTCCATTTCACACTTTTTACTATTTGATGTTGGTGCGGGGTTCATTATTTTGTTGTGTTATAGTGCATAGATAACTTTCACCGAATTGGCACTTAAATTTGGATTAAATTTCGTGCGTAGCCACTTCTCATAATTGTCCAAATTCATATCATCCACTTTTAGTTCCTGGTTTGAACATAAGTAATGCATTTGGTACGAAGCCAAATTCAGACCCCGCGTGAACTATCACAACTCGCTGTCCTTTGGAAATGGGTTTCTTCAGACCTTCTTTAGACCCATCCGACCACGAAAGCGCTTTGGTACGCGTCGCATAAACATATGATTCATCTGTATAGACTATGAGCCTGCCTGCATCTCTGATTATTTTAATTTATCTATTTTAATATTCTATTCGCTTCAGTCAATGCTTTTTTGGTTTTATCATGTTTTTTAATTTCGTCGTTACTTTTTTTTTATGTTTAGACCTCCTTTTCAGTTTTGTGGAAATTGTATGGTCTTTTGATGGCATCTTTAACAAAACTATCTATGTTTGTAATACGAGCCGGTTTTAAACGTGGCCTTTTCTTGCCTGGAGTGCGAAATATTGCAACAAGTTCGCACTTTTTGGATTCTCCAAGAATGTAACGCACGGTGCGTATTGACACACCAGTTGCCTCATATCTGGTATCGCTAACTAACGCCACTTCGGAGTAGTAACTTTAGTAACTTGCCGTAGATGAACATCTAAGAACGTGAAATATGCATGGTAAGCTCTGCATTTATGATGTCATACAATTTTTCCGCATGAAACATTTGTCTTCAGTCTTAGCCATCATGAAAAGAAGCTTTAATTCCATTGCTCGAGTAACGTACGTATAGCATGAGAACGTGCTAACCAGCGTGTTCCGCAAAATCCTGGTATTTTTTTAGGAGCTCGACTTTCGTTCCTAATTTCGTATAAGTCTCTGTATGCTTCAAGGCGTTTTGAACTATACGAGAACCAATTATGGCATTCACGAATCAAACATTCCAGTTGACAGGGCATACTTTTCGAAGCTTTCTCTGCACATAAATGCAACGAATGACAGGTACAAATAACGATGATAATATTCGGTAAGTCTCTTTTCAACAGTGCTGCGAGAGAGTGGTGCTCACCAATCATTACATTAGTACCATCTAGCCCAATTCCTACCAGGATTTCAAGACGTAAGGAGTCCTCTAGTAAAGTTTTTTTATAGTTTCATAGATGGTTGTTGCATCGCATTTAGATATTTTTATGTATCTATAAAATGTTGTATTGATATCCTGCTTAATTTTTGAAAAATACCGTATCATTATGCACAGAATTTTATCTGTTGTTATATCCGTAGTTACATCTACAATAAGTGAATATGCAGCATCACCAACATCTGATATCATTTGTTGCATCTTTACTGGACCAAGAATATTTTTTATTAGCATGCTGCATTTAGTTCTGTGTATTTGTAACGTTTCCCAGCACGTCTGATTTCAGATCAAGTCATGGCAGGATTTCACCTAAATGATCTACGTTTTGAATAGCACTATGTTCAGCTAAATAAGCAGCTATTTTTGACTCCGCAGTTTTATTACCTTGCATCGTTTTCACCAGTGGGATCAGGACAAATCCAAACTAATAAAAAAACAAAGCGTTAACACCGACACACCGCCACCACCATTCATCTTCATCATCACCACAATATGCATTTACCTTTATCCATAACCACCACCCCCCATAAAATATACTTACAGATGTGGGTAAATTTTGCAACAGGCAACTCTTATACATTACCAAACGTTTAAACAAAGTACAATACAATCAAAGAAAACAGTTATAATAATGCTTGTGTAACCTCAAAGTCTCTAGCTCTAGCTTTAAGAACACTTGACTCACCTTTTAAATTTGGGTCATCTTCCCATTCTTTACAGTATTTTTGTGCATACTTCTTCACTCCTGGACGCGTAACGCCAGCACTAGATGACGCCTTTTTTCACAACACACACACTCACGAAAAGAAAAGCAACACACTAAATAAGGGTGAGACTAGAGAGGCACACAAGAGCAATCGGTGCGTTCACGACACGGAATCTGTAATGGGCGCGTTTGGAAACAAAATCGTTCACAGCTATTTTACTGTTAGTGACTGTTACCCCAAAAAATCATACCCTAAAAATTACCCTGCTGGATTACTTTTACTCTAAATATAGGGTAAATTACCCTAAGTTGGTACCACTGCCTCCGAGCATGTCCGCGCGCTCCTCCCCAACGCCTCTGTCAGACAATGGCTAAGTACTCAACGGCAATTGGCTCTCAACGACCGACTAGCCGACCAATCAGCGAACAGCGCACGGTACCAGAGTTATACTAGAGATGGCGCCAGTTTGCATCTTTAGTCCACCAAAACTAAACTAGGTGGCACTTGACTAAATAATAATATCGGTTAAAGCTATGCGCTAACAAATATATATATAACAACAGTAGTAGTGTATTATTGGGCGTCCTACTCCACCTTCCGTTTCTGAGGCTCACTCCGTTCGCCTCATCCACTCTCGGTGGAGTAGGCCGTCCAATAATACTTCGAGATCGTGCAACATATGAGCTTACCTTGATTAAGATATCATCGAGTGTTTGGTCTGGGCGCTGTTCCACTGCACTACTTCACTACCTATCATCGAGCGAAATTAGTATAAATAACTGTTTCACTGCACTACTTTACTACCTATCGCCGACCGAAATTATTACACTTTTAGGTTTAGCTGAAATATCATCACTAGAATGTATAAACTTGACTCTTTCACGTTTCTTCGTGAAGTGACATTGGAATTACGTTATTAAAAGCTACAAAGTAATAAAACTGCTGAGCTGCATAATGTACATTTCTAAGTATTGCACGGGTCGTATTAAAGTAACTACTCACATGTGTGTGCATGTGTGTGTCAAGGTTGTGGGAATACATTTATGATGATTCGAGCATTTTGCGGTCTATATTAAAACATTACTACGTAGCCTTTAAATGAAATCTTTCAATGTCCGAAATATGATTTAATCTATATAAATAAAGTATTATAGGTACATGTAGATAAAACAAAATTGTATTATTAACACAATTTACAACTGGAGAACGGTTGGATAGGTCCTTTATTTATTTGTATGATTCCTGTCCTCATCAAATAGGTACTAAAGACAAAAATAACTATAGTAAAAATGATACAATTTAATTGTAACTTTAACGCGTACGAAGTCGTGGACAAACACTAGTTCATATATTACGCTTAGGTAATTATGTTTTATGAACAAGTACACGGGTATCTATTTCAAAGAAGTTGCGGCGATTATTGGCGGCTTTGAATATACGAAAGTGTTATATTTCATTACTCAAAAAAGTCAATTTGACGGAATCGATGGGAAAGATTTAATTTAAATGGTCGTAACCGACAATAATTACTCACGATTCTTTAAAACAAAGAACTTTAAGTATATTTTCAAAGTAACATAGTTTTGCTGAATGGACGATTTCTCTATATAAAAACTCGATCAATTTGGTTTGATAAATTACTTTACTCCTTTGTCTTAACGTGACAACTACGGATCCTGGTTTCTGCCCGCTGCCACCGGCTGGATATACTTGCTGCTACGCGCTTAAAAACTGTTGAAAGCTACAACGAAAATGTAAGTAAGTGCTATCTATCTAAATAATCATGTTTGTGGTTTAATGAATAACAATCCTAATCATTAACTAAGTTATTAACAATACTTAGTGATTGTATCAATCTTTATTAACATTATAAGTGCAATGTTTGGATGTTTAAAAATATATTTGTACAGATTTTAATGAAACATATAGGTTATCTTTTCTCGTGATACCAGGATTAGGTCGCAGACAAAGTTGGTGTTTTATAAATTATTAATCTTTGTGTCTTATTTGCAGGTCTACCTCCGAAAGCGAATATTCTCACAACAGCCGTTCCGTAGTGGTTGAAGCACCGCCGCAAGCAAAGCAGCTGAAGAAAAGGGCGACGAAACGCAAAGTGACCGATTCACAAGCTACGAGTACATCCAACAGTGTCACCGTTTCCAAGCCTCACGAGTCAAAATTAAGGTAATTTACTTACATTTAATTTACTTACATTACTTACATTTCCAGTATTAGATATAGTCCGTTACAATTATACATATAAGTCTTCTACTCCGATTTAAAACACATAACAAATATTAAAGATTCTCTTTTTGTACAAAACTTTTAGTAGTTAATATAGTTATTTCAACGTTAAACCACTAAGGTTAATCATGGGTAAAACATTCAGTAAGGAGATAGTAATTGCTTAAAACGTCTCTGAGGACAAATGAACGATAAACCATGTGTGGAAGTAGCCAATGTCACGCGAAATCCACAACAGGTTGTATTTACGCTGTAATTTGAATTCATATGCAATATGTTAAAGTGGGAAGCAAATATCTCAGTTATACGTAAGTTTATTTCATCGAGTATATTCTATTACTTGTGTTAACTTTGAAAATGTTTTGCTTTGTATTACCTACTTTATACGTAAATTAATATTATTTGTGTCCAGTGATGTAGTATACTAATAAATTTCATATTGGAAAAATGTTAAAGTCAATAAACTAAAGCGATTATAATTTTATGCTAAAACGAGTATATATATATATATATAATATAAGATGGTTATGAGTAACATAGATTAGTGAAAATACACATTTTCAAGAATTGTCTTAATTGAGTTACTGTTTCGTAGTGTATGGTACTTTTACCAGGTACGAAGTACAAGATATTAATAGAAACTACAATTTAACTGTGTTAGTTAGTACTTATAGCGTAGTAGATATAAACTTCAACCAGCAAGGTTGTAAAAAACTTATTTGAAAAAAGGAAGGGGTTGATGTAGGGACACACAGGCGAGTGGGCTAAATTGTTGATGTAGTAAATTGTACGTAGAGCTAGCACGTGACCGCGCTTCAACCCGATCTAAATTTAGAACGTAATTAATTTGTAATTTTTGGTTTTAATATTGAACAATAGTACTGTTCACCCTGATCCATGGACACATTACCTAGTACCTTAACTAAATAGTGTAACAAATAAACATTAAAACTTTAAATAAAATATACCTAGGTAATAACTGTCAATTAACTTAGTCCATTTCAATCTATTATTAAACATCTATAGATCTCAACCTTAGGCTCTTTCGCAATAGGTAGTAATTTATTATTTTTATTTACAGAAAAAACTCTGACAATGGAAATAAGCCCACTGATCTCTTCGGCCTAGAAGTGGATGTGGAGCGACCCCCTACTACACACAGTGATCTCGGCTCGTCTCTCGTGACCCGCGTCGATAACGGGAAGGTGAGAAGACAAGCGGTTTTGTCGGGAGAATTTTACGTAGACATCAAAGTTTACGCTAAGAGCGACGTGATCTCCATCCCTCGCGAAGATCGGTGGAGAAAGGCGTTAGTAGCGTTAAAAGTTCAATTAGACCGAGGCTCTGTGCAGTGGAATGCGCTGCAAAAATTCATGCAACGAGCACATGATTTATTTAATAACACAGAGCCTACGTACTTTAGCGATAATATTAATTTTAAATAGATTAGGTAATTTGTTCTTTTTGCGATATTATTAGATCAATTAGATCATCCTTTTTTTTTTTATTTAATAACACAGAGCCTACGTACTTTAGCGATAATATTGATTTTAATTAGATCATTCTTTTTTATTGTGTAGCACTGTACTTTTATTGAGATACTTAATAAGTTATTCTAATCCCATTTTCATCCATCTAAAATGCCTTTCTGTACTATCTGTAATACATCTGTTGAGCGCAAGCAAGAACAAGAATAAAAGTATTTCTTATTTCTGTGATGGTGTTGAATTAATAAATTCTGCATTTCGAAACCGCATTGCGTCCTATAGAATTGTAAATCAATATGAAAACTGTTCTTTGATTTCATTTTTAAATAACATTCATGAAAAGATTAGGTCATTAATAACCTTGTCTCTTAAACAACATATATGCGTGAAAATTAACTTTGAATATTTTGCTTTGTTTTTAATGTTTAAAAATGACTCTCAAGAGATGAAATCCTTCTTTACAAAAAATTATACACTTCATCAAAACTATGAATACGAACCCTTAATATCTCAAGTTAAAAATATTTTAACAAAAAAGATTGAAGAATTTCAGGATCGCGATAGTGGTTGGACATTCTTAAGTAGCTCACACTTAGAAGTAAATATTAACAAATATCAACCTTTGCATGGTTCAGGCTTTATAGAGTTACCGGCTACTATAAAATCTAAAAAAGCTTGTGTAAATATTCGAAATAAGGATGATTATTGCTTTTTATGGTCAGTCGTTGCAGCGTTATACCCAGCCAAAAGTCATCCTGAAAGAGTATCGTCTTACCCTGATTTTCGGGATGTGTTAAATATAGAAGGCATACAATTTCCATTAACTTTCTCAGATATTGCTAAGTTTGAAGTAAATAATCCTGAAATTTGTGTTTATATCTATGGGTTAAAAAAATATACTGTAGTAGGACCGCTTTATAAATCAAATAATTTAAAGAAAAATGTTATTCATTTACTTTATCTAGAAAGCAATGATTTGTCACATTACTGTCTAATTAAAGATTTACCGCGACTTGTTAAAAATCAAATCACAAAACATCACGGTAAATTGCATTTTTGTGATGTGTGTTTAATATTTTTTAATACATACGATGCCCTTGATTCACATAGTTGTGGAGGTGTCGCTACGGAACTACCCCCGAAGGGCTCATTTATACAATTTAAAAATTTTAGCAGAAAGCAAACTGTACCATTTGTTATATACGCAGACTTTGAAACAATGCTAGAACGATTTCAGTCCTGTGACCCTGATCCGAGTAAATCGCATACGGTAACACGTCAACGACATGTGCCTATCGCTTTTGCTTATCATATTACGTGTGCGCTAGACAAACAATACAATAGGTACGTTTCTTACCGTGGTTTGGATTGCATATCAAAATTTGTAAATTCTATTTATAAAGATGCAAAAAAAATTTACAATATTTTTAAAAAACAAGTTCCTATGATTTACACCGATACTAATGCTCATGACTTTGATAACTCGGTTACTTGTCATATTTGTGAGAATTTATTGTTTGGTGATAAGGTCCGAGACCACTGTCATTTGACCGGTAAATATCGCGGCACGGCTCATAGTTATTGTAACTTGCAATATAAATTGCCTACATTTTTACCAGTGTTTTTTCATAATTTATCAGGTTATGACTGTCACCTTTTCATTAAAGAATTAGGCAAAGCTCCTGGGTCTTTAAAAGTAATACCTAAAACAAAAGAAAACTATATTTCGCTCACAAAGTTCATTCCTATTTCGAAAGAAGAAAGTATAAAGGTTCGCTTTGTAGATTCTTTCAAGTTTTTAGGGACTAGTTTAGAAAAATTAGTTAATACAATGAAAAAACAAGAGTTTAAATTACTCAAATCGTATTTTCCTGATACAAGACAATTTGAGCTCCTTACTCGAAAAGGAGTATATCCGTATGATTATATGTCACAATTGAACCGTTATGAAGATACGTGTTTGCCCAGCAAAACTAATTATTATAACTCCTTGACAAATGAGCTTATCACTGATGACGACTATGCACACGCGCATTCCATTTGGTTAGAGTTTGATATAAAAAATATGGGTATGTACACAGATTTATATCTTAAAACCGATGTGTTATTGCTCGCAGACGTGTTTGAAAGTTTTAGAAAAACTTGCAAACGGTATTATAATCTTGATCCGGCATTTTACCTGACAGCACCAAGTCTATCGTTCGATGCAATGCTTTTGAAAACAAGCGTTAAATTAGACCTTATTAGCGATGTAGAAATTTTTAGAATGATACAAAAAGGTATTCGCGGAGGTATTTGTATGTGTTTCAAACGACACGTAAAAGCCAATCACAAATATTTAGATACTTACGATCAGACTCGTCAAAATTCATTCATCGTTTATTTAGACTGTAACAATTTATATGGACATAGCATGTGTCAATATTTGCCGTATTCAGATTTTAGATTTATGTCGAGCAATGAAATAGATAATTTACATTTGAACTTGACTGATATTAGTGATAACGCGGAATATGGGTATATTCTCGAAGTTGATTTAACATACCCTGAGAATTTACACACTGAACACAATGACTTTCCATTTTGTCCAGAAAAGTGCTTGCCCCCTGGTGGTAAGAATAAAAAACTAATACCAAACTTGTATGATAAATACCACTATGTTATTCATTATACTCATTTAAAAACATGCATACGTCACGGTTTAATATTGAAAAAGATCCATCGCGCTATCGTTTTTAAGCAAAGTAATTTTTTTAAAAAATATATTGATCTTAACACTCATTTACGTCAAAAAGCCGAGTCACAGTTTGAACAAGATTTTTTTAAATTACTAAACAACAGTATTTTTGGTAAAACTCTAGAAAACAATGAGCATAAAATTGATTTAAAGTTAGTAAACAAATGGCATGATTTAAAAAATAAGACCAAGAAATCAACATGTGCTGAAAAACTAATCGCCAGCCCATATTTTCATAGTGCTTCAGTATTTTCAGATGATTTGGTAGCAATACAAATGAAACCTTCGCGTGTTATTCTTAATAAACCGATATACATAGGTTTCGCTGTGTTAGAATTATCAAAGAGTCATATGTACGATTTTCACTATTCTACTATAAAACCATTTTATGGCAATAATGTTGAATTATGCTATACTGACACTGATAGTCTTGTTTATAATGTAAATACGAATGACTTTTACAAAGATATTAAAAATTATTTCCTTAAATATTTTGATACTAGCAATTACAATTCTGATAACAAGTTTGGCCTGCCAATTATTAATAAAAAAGTACCTGGGCTCTTTAAGGACGAAATGGGAGGTAAAATAATTAAAGAATTTGTAGGACTGCGTTCAAAGCTATACTGTATAAAAACTTTAGACAAAACAATAAAGAAAGCAAAGGGAACAAAAAAAGTGTAACGAAAAATTTACATATGATAGATTATAAAAATGTTTTGTATAATTGTAATGTCATCCGCAAGAAAAATTTACTCTTTAGGTCAATCAAACATGAAATATTTACACAGAGTGTTAATAAAATAGCACTTTCTAGCAATGACGATAAACGTTTGCTATTACCTGATAAAGTATCTACTTTAGCTTGGGGTAATGCATCTATATTAAAGTAATGTATCTATATATTTCTAAATTATTAGTTATAAATTAAATGTTTCGACTGTATACAGAGTAATAAATAGTTATAGAATACTATGTGCTAATGTAACGTAAATATTATTTAAAGATATTAAAAATAGCTGTGTAGTAAAATAAATTGTAAGTTTTATGTGAAAATAAATACATTTGTGTGAATATATAGACTCTTTTACTTTTATCCATTTAAGTAATACCTACCTACCACGTCTATGAATGTACTATACCAAATAGAAGCCAGTCGTACATTCAATAAAAAGGTACCCTGTTATTGTTTTCAGTAATTAACTGGCATTCATGTTCAAACCTGTTGATATTATTGTCTCTCAGTGTTTAACTGGTAGGTACCTATACAAAATATATAGAAAGAAGTTCAAACTTGTCGAAGGATTTACAAGCTTTAACCTGTTGACATACGATGATATTGTTAATCAGTAATTAACTGGTATAAAATAAGGTTATAAAGTTTTTGAAATATATCACTTACAAAGACAAGTTGAAACCTGTTGTATAATTTACAAACCTGTCAAAACATGATATAATTTTTCTCAGTAAGTAACTGCCATACAAAACATATAAAGTTTTGAAATATAATATTAGTCAGGTGTTTCCAACACTCATTGTGCTCGAGAAACAAGTTCAAACTTGTTGGAAGGAAACATCAAATTGTGTCATAAGTTTTATGTTACACTATGCATTCGCCGTACAATAATATTAGTTTATTAATCATTAAGCTGGTGCTTGTTGTGGTGATCACATCGATTTAATAAATCGTAAGTACCTATACATATTTTACGAATCTTATGATTATAGGATTACCTTTTATATGTACAAATAAATAATTTCTATTATTGTTTCAGATTATCAACAATAATGAATGATTCACCTGATATTTTCTCTCAGTATGGTCAAAGATTTCCGAGCCCAAATCCAAGCTGGCATATTCCTGAACCACAAGACGAACCGGTCAATAAAAAATCAAGGACGAGGCGGGAGCCTCAAAAACGGAAGCAACTTAATAGTTATCTGTCTTACGTGATCAATAATCAAAAGAAAAAAGGCTTAAGACTCCTTCAAATACAAGTGGTAGACCTCAGTGAAGATGATAATAATATACTGATCAGTGCGCAATACGTAGTGAGTGAATCAGTGGACAACATTATGGATGAGGCAGAAAGATTAGTGAACAAAATATCGAAAAAACTATGTGAAGACTCTAGTTATGTGTAAATATTAAAGGTGTGTTGGTATAAGAAATGTTACTATTTTAATTTCATTTACTGTAAATAATTAAGAATTTAGATGTAATCAAAATGTTTAAATTTATGCAGTAAGTAGTTAAAGTATAAAGTATTTAATTTCTTGTTATTAAGTTTTATGATAATGAAATATGAACACTGTATGTTTAGTGTATAGGTATGATGATATAATAAATAAAACTGCTATTAGTTATAAATCAATTATGTTTTATTTTTTCTAAACAAATCAAACATATACGTGTGATTATCAAAACACCATTTTTTAATACATATAGCATTATTTAATGCACAGTTAATTTTATGATGCACACAGTTAAAGTCAGTTTTATTTTTTAAAAAATTTTTTTTAAATGTTGGAAGATTAGGACATCCCTTTTCACCAATATCAATCACTTCACACTTTGTACACAATTCTTTAATCCACTGTATTTTTTCCAAACCCTTTGTCATTATTTTTCTATTCTCGAGATATAATACTATAACACGTAGAAATTCTCTATAATCTATGTAACCCTCACTCCAGTAAATTCCTCGATTTCTTTCTAACCATCTTACTTGCTTCTTTTCTTCATCAGACAAATAATGAAACGAATATGGTGGTTTTACTAAGAATGTTTGTGTAAGCTCCTGACTTACAATGGCCACTTCCTTCACGATAAAATTATTTTGAATATCTTTAAATCCTTGGAGGTCAACTATGATGGTATCTACGTTCATGATATCTTCTTTACGATGCTACTTAATGGTTTGTATTCAACAATGCAGTCGTTCAGAATGAGACAATAAGCGGCTGTCTGATCTGGTAGTTCCGAATCACTCTCAATTTCTACTCTTACATCTACAACAGGACCCGTCTTTAGATTCTCTGCTTGTCTAGAGCAATCAACCACAAACAGCGGTGCTAAATCTTTAAACTGTTTCTCACTTAACAACGGTTGTGGACAACGTCCGTAATACGACTGTTGAAATCTGATATATTGCTCATATAATAAAGCAATCCTGTTATTAGCTAAATTCGCGTTAAGACTTTCATATGGAAAATAAGTTGAATTAAGGTACACTTTTACGTCACGAACATTGCAGTGATCGAATTGAGACATGTCAGAACTTGCACTATTTTTCCTATTTGTCTGTAAGCCTATAATGACGTATCTTGGTTTTTCGATTTGAGATGCAGTTTTGATAGACCATGTATGCTTTGTAGTTTTAGGTAAAGCTAGATATTCGTACAGATCCCAATTTCGGTAAATCATCTGAAGCGGTCGATCTTTTTCTAACAGTTTAAGCAAAGAAATTTTTTCCTTGTCTGATACTTTAACATGTGGTACACGCCATATGATTTTGTTGATGTGAATGTCATCCACTACTTCCCCAGGGTTAAGTTTTACAGCGTTTAAATTAGTGTTACTTCGTAACAGTACCAGTTCGTGTCTACTATTTATAACGACTTTTTTAAAATCTTCCGCAAAACCGAGGATATTGCGAAGTGGGATAGAAGCAGAAAAACTTCCTTCGTTAATATTTTTTACACCGTCGATATTCCAACCCCAGGCGTTAGACATCTTTGATTCACTCTCATTCATTGATATTAACGATTTCATGGTTGTAGTTATACCAGCATTTTTTATTTTATCTATCTCTACTCCATTTAGCTCATACCTAATATCTTGAAATAGGTAAAGTAGAGCATTGTTGGTGAATTGGACACTAGTAGCTTTGTCTTTCGGATCCTTTTTGCTGACTATAACGGTTCCTTCCAAATATAAAGTGCTAGCTGACGGTAATATGTACAGGTCCTGTTGGTTGATAGGTATACGTATTTCATCATTTCTATTAAAACTTGTTACGTAGGGTTTGTAAGAATGAAATTCTATGCCTTCTATCGTGGTGTCGTAAGTCGGAGTGGATAAAACGTCTAAGATATTCATTCTAGTAATCCGATTGCTTTCAGGAATGCTTTATTGTCTTTGGTTAATTTTATTTTCTTCTTAGAGCGGGGTCTTGTATGGCGGATAGCTCGAGTAGAACTGATATTTTTTACTTGTTGAGGTACATATTTATTGTAGTCAATCATTTTTTCGTCTGAGATGCAAATACAGCTGCACTTCTTCACCACGTAAATTTATTAAGCGATTCCTTATATCTAATAGCTTAATGTGAATACAGCTTATATTGTTTTGATTTATCGGAAAGTATATTGCGTTCTTCGGTATTTCTATGATCCTGTATCCAGGTGGCACGTTGAGTGCAAATTCGTGAATGATGTGACTTGGTTCGTTGTTTATAAACGACCCACTAACAATATCACATTCAACCCTGATCACGGTCGTAGGTAAAATGTTGACTGGGAACTGTGATACATGCCATTTATTACCTTTTAAAATCTGCTTATTAAATCCTAACAGTCTTCTGAAAGAGCCTTCTTTGTTAAAATCAATGTCTTTTGTACAGAAAATAGTAGTTTTTAACGTATTGTTATTGCACAGTAGTTTTATAGTTGCATCATTTATTTCAGTTTTTAAATAATCACTGATATCTTGCAATTCATAAGTGCCTTCCGGTATTTCAATAACTTCGTTAGAGCCATAATAAAACTTATTATTACTTTTGTCAACATTTGGAATTGAATTAAATGTTGAAAATTGCAATAAGGCACACTCATAAGCACCATCTAGTTGCAATGTATTTGGATAGTATGTAGATAACGTTGACGAATTTCCAGTTATTGACAATGTGAGTGACATTGTGATAATGCTTGAATTCAAAGAAAAACATACATTTTATAATTTTTTATTCCAAAAAGTTAGCAGGTACTCTAAACATAAGTGACCACAATTTACTGTATTGAATCTTTGATATCTTGTGTAGTTATAATAAACATTACAATTCTTAAAATATCGCATTAATTCTGCTGGAGGTTTTAAATCTCCATAGCTATCAAAATATTCACAATACTTGTATAATTTAACATAAGCTACCCAATGAGTTCCTTCGTTCTTAGAATCATCTAAGTTTACGATAGCGCATTCAATTCTCTTCGGTTTTCTTGGTAACTGATCCTTCATGTAGATCCCTCGGAAATATGGGATGTCTCTTGCATACTTTTGAATATCTACATTAGTCAGAGGACGATCAGGTAGCAAACTTTCTAGTTTTTTGATGATTTTATAAACAATCCTTTACCATTTTTGTACGGTTTAATGTATAAACCCTTGCCCAGCACCGAACCTTCCATAGCCTTATTGTGTCGTTCTGTTTCTCGCAAATTTTGCTGAGCTGCTTTGTAATCGTTTACAGTTTTTGCAATACCAGCAGCACCACCAGCTAAAGCGCCTAAAGCTGATAAACCAGCGAAAATAGGGATTAAAGGCAGGACCCCTCCAGTTTTTGGCAAAGGTATTACTCGCGGTACTCGAATTCGATTAATTTCTGGAAACATTTTTTTAGCTGCTAAATAAGCAACTTTAATCAAAGTTTTACTATTCTTAGGCTTCAATTTTTTTATTTTTGCTCTTATTTTTGAAACCAAGCTTCTGAAGGTTTTAACTCCGGAACCAGACTTCAGTTTTGCTTTCATAACCTTGCTCACTAGCCATGAGCTTAACTTTTCACCTTTTCCCGCATCTTTTGATTTAAGTCTTTGTTTGGCCATGTTGAGTAATTGTAAGT
Organism: Selenia dentaria; assembly: GCA_917880725.1. Taxonomy (NCBI): domain Eukaryota; kingdom Metazoa; phylum Arthropoda; class Insecta; order Lepidoptera; family Geometridae; genus Selenia; species Selenia dentaria. The sequence goes on along the minus strand of OU862885.1, from coordinate 29,188,198 downwards.
CAGCTTTGTGACGATGGGATAGATCTGTATGATTTGCGTAAGCAATGTCGTGGTGCATGCAAGCTTCATCTAGCTTATTTACACCTCGATCACCTCGTAATAAACGTTTTTGAAGTTTAGTTCCTGGTCCGCAATAATTGTATCCAGGCAAGTGAACTTCAAACGGTAGATTATTGATTATGTTATTTACTAGTCCACCACCCTGCATTACTCGAAGTGTAATGATAGGAATGTTACATCAGCATTAGTTATATATCTTAACTCATTATTGCAGCTTTATCAATCCAACTGTTTTCTTCATCGTTTAGACCTAACCATTTGACGAACAGTTTACGTCCTTTTCTTTTTAAAACTTTTTCTATCAAATAAACATTAGGATGATTAGATTTTTGAAGTTCTTGCTCATAAAATGCTCCTACTATATCTTTCTTTCGTTGATCTTCTATGTGGTATGTTACTGGTATGGTTTTATTTATCTTCTTAATAGTAAATAGTTCAGTTGACCAATTGGGGGTGTAACCTTTTTCGAAATTGTGTTTGTATTTACTGATACGAACACAGTCACCAACTTTGAACTTAGGCAGTCGTTTGATGGATATATGTTTGTATGTTTTTTTAATATTTTCTTTTATTACTGATTCATTAGATTTATTCACATCAACCGGTTTACATCTAATAGTTCGATGGATTGTGTTGTTATATGTCTTCAGTATATCTTCTAATGTTGAACCTAACCATTTATAGTTTCCATTCAAACTAAAAGATTTATATAATTTATTTTTAACCGTTTTAATCAGTCGTTCTACGATCGAAGCTTTTTTTGTGGAAAACGATGAGTAATGATTAATGTTGTACGTCTTCATGAGCGTTTGAAACGTGCTATTATAAAACTCTGTCCCCATATCAGTTTGTAAATTAACAGGATGCCGATGAGTGCTAAGCAGTATACGTTCAAATGCCCTACTAACCTCAAATTTATTTTTCGATTTTAATGGCTCTGTCCAGGCGTATTTTGAAAAACAGTCAATCACTACTAAAACGTAATTATGTCCTTTATTATACGTTCTCAAGTTTTGCATGTCCATAAGATCTGCTTGCCACAAGTCGTCAATTCCCTTAAGAATAACACAACGTCGAAGAAAATTTCTTCGTGCTGCTTTGTGTATTTCATTTACAATTTGCTGTTTTGACATTACGGAGTCTTTTTTATTAATTTATTTACATCTGCTTTAGTGTAAAACTTATCTTCCAATTGAATTAAAACCTCAGGTATCTTTGCTTTTAAAGTATCCTGAGCTATCTTGTGTACGTCTAATATGATTCGAGATCGTAATGAACCAATCAGTTTATCAAATTCTCTTATCGTTTTAGTATTCAATCGATCCACATAATCCTTATTAACAGCATCGTCTAATTCTACGGGAGGTTTAATTCCTCCCAATCTAGAATTTTTCAGATTGAAATTTCCATTTTCTGATTTTAGTAATGCGTTTTCGTTAAAGTCAAATATTTCTGATAAACGCATTCTTTTATGAATAAAATGACCGAACTTATCGACATTCATGATTAGGGTGTATTGTAATGAATGGTCAATGATAAAATGAAACATAAAAAAAATACTTTACTTATTTATTACTTTACTTTCACGTAATTCTTCAATAATAGATATTATTTCGTTGTCTAAACCTGTGTTACCAGCATCTCGAGATGCAATTAATAATTTTAGCCTTTCCACTAATTCGTTCGGATCATCCCAATACACAAAATCTACGTTTTTCTTCCATTTTTTTGTCAGCGGTAGTCCTTTTCCTTTCGATTGGATACCCTGAACTGTATTTCGCAGTTTGAAAAGAGGTTTAATTACTTGCAAATATTTTTGTCCCTTATAACTTTTTATTGGCTTACTTGGATCAAAGCCTCTTCGATGTGCATTTGTTTCGATTAGCATCGATTTATAATGTTGCATATCACTATCTGTAACCAAGTTCAGGTCCACGTCTTTCTTTAACAGCAACTGCTTCAAACCAGGCGTAATACGGTATTTACGTCCTGCCACGATGATGTATTGATCATTGATAGTTATGCGAGCAGAACCTAACATTAGGTTCCCACGTTCTACACTAACACCAAACGGTATGTCTGTTAACGCATCTGAAGATACTGACCAGGATGACGTATCACCTACTGATTTATATGAAATGTCACTGTCGCTATCAGATTCGTATTCGTTTTCATCTTCCTTGCTGCTTTGATAGTCAGGTTCCTTGTGCAAAGTTTTATCAATAAATGGAACTTCGGTCTCTTCATCTTCCATAGCATGCACGAGAGGAGTTTGCTGACTGGCGCTAGCAATTAAATTGAGAGGTTCTGTTACAGGCTTGAAAACCGATTCCAGTGCTTGTTTATTGTTAATCTCATCATCTCTCATTTTTCGTACTTTTTTCTTCACAGCTTCTGCTGCATCAACAATTTGCCTTTTCAATGATTTATCCATATTTTAAAATAGGTCACAATTGATTAGGGGTTGTCTGACGAATAATATTACCGCACAGGTAACGGTCTTATATATAACTCATGTTCCTAATCAAAGACTACGAAAGTGTCAAATTTATTTCTGTAACAACCTTTATTCTTGGGACAGTCTTTATTAATTACAACATAATTAAAGGGTTCCCTCCATATTTTAGAACACATTTCACGAAATTCAATCCATGTCATGTCTGTATTAACATGTTCATCATATACGTGCCTCATATTTATTTCATCTTGTTTAAAAAGTACAATTACATTTGCGTTGTCTCTTACTAACTGTTTCGGGATTTTAGTGTATGTTTGATTCACATAAATACAATCAATGTTCTTATGTCTCCCCATCGCAAAATAATCACGCATGTTATTTTGATTTTCACATGCAACATCATCAAATATGATAACAGAATACGGTTTTGCGTCTTGAACACTTAATACCTCTTCATTTTCACAATATTTCTGAAATGAAAGGCTTGGTACACGTTGCAAAACTCGTTCTAAAAAAATATACTTCGGTTGATGCAGGGTTTTTGAATAAACATACACATTTTGAAATCTTAAACCATTCTCATGTATTAGAAGACCAATCAGTAAATTAGTTTTTCCACAATTTGATGGTCCACAAATAATGCACCGAACCGAATTAGGCAATAATTCTCCATGACGTAAATCAGACTTTCCAGCCTCAACGCAGATTCTGTTTAAATCTAACGATTGTGATTGTTTTACAAATTTCATGGCCACCGGTTGAAATGGTTTGATTAATAATGAGTAGATTCATTTATTACATCGACATATATAAAATAATATAAATCCGGTTAGGTTTAAAAACTGGAAAAGTGGAATAGGGTTGAATTGTAAATCTTTGTTGATGTAGTGAAGTAGAGCAGTGGAACAGCGCCCAGACCAAACACTCGATGATATCTTAATCAAGGTAAGCTCATATGTTGCACGATCTCGAAGTATTATTGGACGGCCTACTCCACCGAGAGTGGATGAGGCGAACGGAGTGAGCCTCAGAAACGGAAGGTGGACGCCCAATAATACACTACTAACAACAATATATATGAATGAGTGAGAATGTGTGGCGGCGTTCGCACAATCAGTACGCGGTCCCGTCTAATTATTATAATTTAATACATAAATGGCTCAAAAAGCCCTGGAATCTGCCGTGCGAGAATTAACTAAGAATATTACTGACCTTACGTCTAAAGTTTCGTCCCTAAATTGCACTGTGAGTGAATTAAAAGTGATTATTACTAAACTCGAACAAACGGTTGATGAACAAACACAAGAAAACGTAGAATTAAAAACAGTTGTTGTGGGTACCTCTCAGCTGCTATCAGTATCACCGAAGCCAACGGTCGTAAGCGTGCCCACTCCTCCCGCGCCGCGGCGATTGGTCCGCCGAACTCGAAGGCTCGGCTCCACCACCAACGCAGACACAGCGGACACCGTGTCTACCGTGCCAAAAGTATTGTATGCAACCGCTGCAAAAAAACCCGCGGTTGGAAAATCACGGATAACAAGTACAGAGCCGATCCAAGCGTCCGAAGATAGCCGACCGGAGCCGAATAACATGATAAAGACAGCACAAACTAAAGCGACGACACCGACGCCATTATCGTGTGTGGCCACGCAATTAACTATTACGTCCGCTTCTGACATACACCCCAGTGTGAATGAAGACTGGAAAATGGTGGGTAACAAACGAACATACAAAAAGCGGGTAAACTTAACAGGTACTGGAAAAGAGGACGAAGAGCTGCAAACCGTGGAACGCCTCCGATACATTCAGGCTTGGTCTTTTAAACCAAATACGGATGTTCAACATATCCTTAACTTTCTAAATAAGGTTCATAAATCCGAAGGATACTTTGTACAAAAGAGGGCTATAAAAAATGACAGACACGCAGCGTTCGTCATAGGACTTCCCGAAAACCTTTATGATCAGTTTCATTCACCGACTTCGTGGCCCAAAGGAGTACGAGTTTCAGACTGGACATTTCGTGCCAGCGGCGTGTATGGCAACCCTGCCGTGCTCGCCGGTGACTACAGAGCCGCGACCACCACAACAAGTACTCACTCGCCAAGAACCTAGTATAAATGCAAACAGTGTTCCCGAATGTGTTTCTGTGAATGTGTTACTTCAACAACGTAAACAAAGCGGACCAATCGAACCAAGTATGCGTAAAAATAGCAACAGTTCGCCGATTTACTCAAATGTTAATTGTTCAATGCTCAATAGTAATAATAATAACAATATATTACCGGCCAGTGAGACCGCTTACTATGATGTGATAACTATCTGTTATCAAAACGTTCGATCTATACTAGGTAAACGGAACCGGTTAGAAGTATTGTTGTTAGACGAACTTAAATGTGACGTGCTAGCGGTGACTGAGCACTGGCTCACTGACGTAAAACTGGCTCTGACCGTATTTTATAACTACATACTAGCATCGAAATTTTGCAGAAAAACATACGGTCAAGGCGGGTCATGCATATACGTTAAATCGAATGTTAAATTCGTAAATAAATCAGAGTACTGTAATTTATCATTAGAAGGGCTATGTGAAATATCTGCAATTCATTTAATTGACTATAACTTAATAGTTATTTGTATTTAACTACCACCAGCTTCTGACGTGAACGAGTTCCTCCAGCGCTTGGAATGCCTTTTATGTAAAATAATTGACGAGCCGCTAGACGTAGCTATAGCAGGCGATTTCAATATAAATATGTTAACCACACTTACTCGTAATTTCAATGACATCTTATCAATTAACGATTTTAGATCGCATGTTAAGTTTGCTACTAGGGTGACAAATACGAGTAGTACATTACTCGATAACTGTATGTCCAATATAGACGAAAGCAGGGGTCGGGTCTTGAATCGAGTCGCCTGAATTTGAGGATTCTGCTACTGTGGAATGGTCAAGGGGCTTTGTCTTGACCCTCCCAATTCGATTTTGGCTGCCGGAGTTACGCGAAAGTATTTTAAATTAATATTTAAAGTTTCTGTAATTTCACACGAAAAACATGCGGATGCGTGAAACGGAACGCAATATCAGGAAATATGGGTACATCCATAAGAAAGTCAACCATTCGGACCCAGATAATCCATTTGTGGCCCCAGATGGGGTCCATACCCAGAGAATCGAATCTCAATGGAGAGCAGTGAAAAGGTTTTTAAAAAAAGACAATTATATCCGTGTGATTTTAGTGATGCTATAGTTGAATATTTGTGGAGGCGAGATCTATTCAAGCAGAAAAAAGATCCCTTTGTCGAGTTGATCAATGTAATTAACTATGTTTACAAAATAAAATAAATACTCCTACATAGTTTTGTGAAAATTATTTTCCTCCCTTATCCACCCAGAGACCAACTCAGACCGGTTAGGTTGAAAGTAGTCAGAAAACCGACACAGAGCACCCCGACTCCACCTATTCTTGTGGCTACTACCCCTAGAGTGTTTATAAATAATGCGGGAGCCAGAAGCTCAAGCAACGTTCAGGGGCGACCGCTAGAGCTTCTGGCGGGAGCCCACCCGGAGTCCAAGTCAGACCGGTTAGGTCGAAATTAGTGACAAATCCAACTCTGACCCCCCCCCCCCCTCTCCCCCCCTCCCCCCTAAATTTAGGTGTAAAAGTGTTAGTATAGTTGACAAAATTATCTTTGATATTAAATTTTAAAAAAAACTACGCGTTCCGGTAGGGGGGGGTTCCCTGCCCTCAACCCCCCCTCCTACCCACTCCCCCTCCCCCAAAGTTTAGTGTAAAAGTGTTTAAATAGAGTAGAAAAATTGATCTTTGATATTAAATTTAAAAAAAACTACGCGATTCCGGCAGGGAAAAATGGTGGATGGGGGTTCCCCCCCCCCACCCCCCTCCCCCCCCCCCCCCCCTAAATTCAGGCGACTCGATTCAAGACCTTACCCGAAAGCAGAATACTAGTGAGACCAATAACAGCTGGTATTAGCGACCACACAGGCCTACATTGCATTGACATAAATTGCATCTCTCGCACAAACATTGCCCGTGCACCGACTCGAGTGACAAAGAGACAGTATACACATGCCAACATGACAATGTTTATACGTACGTTGTTATCAGTCGACTGGGAACGTATAAGCCGTAAGTATGTTGATAATGCCACGGATTATGCAAATGCTTTTGTCAACATTATATCTAATGCCGCGGAAATTAGATTCCCTTTAAAATAAAGTCTATTCTATTCTATTCTATTAAAATCACTTCCAATTAAAAAAAAATACAACCACTGGGTAACATATAACGTCTTAACAATGAAAAACCTACTACAGGACTTATACCGTCTGGAAAAGATTTTCCCGAATTGTAGTAAACTTAAAAACTTCATTGAAAGTTTTACAAAACGGTATGACGCTGTCTTGAATAACGAGTGTGCGGCCTTCTACGAGCAAAGAATAGAACCGAGCAATAATAAGGTAAAAGAGGTCTGGCAGATAGTGCGCGAACGTACGAAACCACACCTTCAGCATCGAAGAGATTATACCGAAGACGTCAGAATGACTGATGGTTCATGTTTTACCTCTAAGCAAGAAATTGTAAATAGCTTTAACCATCAATTTGCAAATGCGGCGACTCTGGCAAATGCACCTGCCGCTAACCTAGTTGAGGCACGTAACCTACTCCTTAGAAGTCGACAGCCATGTCCTACCTCTATGAGACTAAAACTATTTACGGCTCAGGAAATTGAAAAAATTATCATGTCTCAAATCGCCCCTAAAAATACTAGAGATATTTATGGGATATCTAGTTTCTTACTACGAAGTGCAGCACAGGCGCTAGTTATGCATTTAAAAGACTTATATAACACTCTCTTTAGGTACAATATGTTCCCTCAAGCGCTTAAGAAAGTTAAAGTAACACCTTTATATAAGGGTAAGGGAAAAAAGTAAAATTGCCAGGATTACAGGCCTATAACCATAATACCAGCGACTGCCAAAGTACTGGAAGTAGGTATATGTGCCAGGCTTGAGCAGCAGCTAAGCAGAACCAATATGATGTCGGAAAAACAGTATGCATACCGCGCGGGCTGTTCTACTACACATTTAGCACGCGAACTTGTCTGGCAAGTGCTGCAAGCACGCGAGGCTGGGCAGCAGGTTGCGGTTATCAGCTGCGGCCTGTCGCGCGCTTTTGATGTCTGCAATCATCAGCTTCTGGAGATGAAGTTAGAGCACTACAGCGTAAGGAGGCCGGTCTTGGCGCTGATGACAGACTTCATGAGAGGCCGAGTACAAACAGTAGTTGCGGCAGCCGGGGAAATAAAGTCGAGTCCGATAGATCTGAAGATAGGCGTGGCTCAAGGGTCCTGTGTGTCAAACCTTAACTTTACATTACTAATGAACGATCTACCGGATTCCATTCCGGACGCACAGCTGTTAATGTACGCGGACGACGTGGCTGCGATTGTTACTGCCACAGGAACTACTGCACGTCAACTGGCATATTGGTTCAAAGTAAACGGCTTAGCACTTAACCCGAAGAAGACTAACGTCCTTCACTTTAACTTATCGGGAAGACGTTACTCTGAAGTGATAGTAGACATGGAAGGAGAAACATTACAGTTGGTGGATGCATTTACGATGGTAGGCTTTCAAATCGACAGATCTCTTACCTGGGTCGGACATCTTAACACTATGCGATAAGCTGGGTCGAGCTTGTTGCGCTCTGGGCCGAGTTGCTCAAGTCCTGTCGCAACAAGCGGTCCGCAACTGTTTCTTCGCCACTGTCCAGTCTCTTCTGACTTACGGTGTCGATTTGTGGGCTCTCTCCGCAGATTGGCACAGAGCCTTTGTCATGCAGAAACAGGCAGTGCGCGTCGTGGCACGAGTCGCACCGCGGACACCAGCAAAATCACTTTTTATCACATTAAAAATATTGACGTTGCTGGTATTATGCATATATCATGCATGTATATATGTTTTTACTTGTATTGAAACATTTGACCGGCACATAACCACAAGAAATGCACCAAGACTCCGTTTGCCGCCTCATCGTTTAATTAAGTCGAGTAAATGTACGCGGGTATTCGGTGTGAAAGCCTTCAACGCTCTTCCTGAGCCCATACGTACCACCAAGGCATTAACCATATTTAAAAATAAACTTAAAACGTTTTTGCTCGACATGACACCCTACAGCGTCGAGGAACTCGTCCCAAATTTGAAATAGATTTTTATTTATTAATTATTATCATTGACATGTTTATATGAAATTGGAATAATTATTATCAATTTTTGATTTATTAATTTTTATTAATACACTACAAGTATGTAAATTGTAATTTACGCAATAATTTTTTCTTGTACATTTTATCTGACCTGTAATTTTGTTATTATCAATAAATATTATCATTATCATTATAGCCGGAACAATATACATATATATTGTTCCGGCTAATCTCTGAAACGGCTGGACCGATTTTAACGAGTCTTTCACTGGTAGAGTCATTCACTAGCTTTTATAAGGAGTAACTTAGGCTACTTTTTTCATCATCATCTATATTACGAGTATGTATGGATTTGGAATATCTTTGATGTAGGTCATATAGTTTAGAAGCTAGGGACATTTATAGATTTGTTAAGATTTTCATGATTAATTGTTTAATGGCTAAAGTGAACTACATAATACTATAAAAACAAATTGACTGCAGAGATATGAAGAAGCGGCGTTTGGCTTAACGGCATGCACGTTTTTGTTTGTCTAAGAATTACAAAATACCCTTAATTCGACACGTGTTTACTTGTATGATAATACCTATTGGTCAATATACTGTTCCTATTCAAATGGTTTACAATACAGCTAAGCCGGTCGTTGTACAGATATAGTTCTCTGAAAAACATTTGTCAAATGTGGTCTTTTAATGCGGTATGTCGTACTAAGCAATGTTTTTAATAAGGCGGTCCCATACGATATGACCACTCAAACTGTTTGTTCACTCACACAAATTCAAACTGTATTTCCACCTAAAGTACAGAAAAACGTGTAAGCGGCAAAGATTGGGCACTCTCGGCGTAAGTTAAGTAGTAAATAGGCCGGTTTGTAAGTAAATAAGTGGTACCCTAGTGATTTGTTATGTATCGTGGTTGTGTATTAAATAATTGTTAACAGCAACAATAGTTTATTTGTATTGAAAGTTTATAAATCTAAAGTTATTAATTTTGTTGCAGATTATGATGAAATTTCAAAAACAAAAAATTTATTTCCACATAAGTGGAATATCTTCTAAGACTAGAAATAAATATAAACTAGTGGATATGTAACGTCCCATTTTTAAGCTGCAAACAGCTTAATATACCAACCTTAAATTTGATATGTAGTTTCCTAGACAATTGGCTAAATCTACCTGTAAAAATTGCATGAAAATTCGTTGACTAGATTCGAAGATGAGCATGTACAGACAACAAAAAAATTAAGACGCTTTTTGCGTTCTGTTGTTTTTTCTTGATCGCCCACACTATTTTTTCTATAAATGTGTACAATTTACAGAGACACGGCTATATTAATATAATAATATGTATAGATGACAATATAAAATTAATTTCAAAAAATGCCTTTTTATTCAGTAAGTAAAAAAAAATTTCAAGTTGAAATCATTTATTCAATGTATTTACTTAATATGAATCGAGGAATAAGTCCAGTAAAATAAGGTTAATTACAAGATCGATTGTCATTCACCGTCAATGATGATTTCATCAAGATAGGCGTAACACTTTTCAGTTATTATAGTGTAACTCAAAATCTACTTGACTGAATTTGAATATTTTGACATTCCGTCCACAAATGGAGGTGAAATCGGCTAACATGCACAAAAAACTAACATTCAACATATAACCTCCTCCTTTTTTTAAGTAGGTTAAAATATAGTAGTTATCACTCTTTCCTGAAGAAAGTTATGCAGTTCAAAAACCTCTGGAAAGGATGAAATCGAGTTTTTTTACTCGATTTCATCCTTTCCAGAGGTTACATTTCGTAGGTTTTCAGGTTTCAGTTAGACATGATTCTTAAATCATATGAAACCATAATAAAATGAAAAACCCACTGTCGCCATTTACGTACTTCCATTCTTTTGCAAAATATCGCCTAATTTGACTGGACTAAATATGTGAGCCGACACTTAAGAATATTGTAACCAGTATGACACTATTGCCAACATTAAGAAAAATATAAATACAATAATATTTGTATCAAAATCATTTTTGTACCTAGTTATGCGGCCACCCGGTCGCCAGATAACAACCGTTTCCAGCTAAACTGCAAACGCATCATAACAGTGTCTCAGAATTAACTGAGACCTGCGTGGGAAGCGTTTGTTATCCAGGATGGTATTATGTATTGAGTTTGTTAGTCTAGACGAACATCCCACTTTGTTCGGACGTATTAATTTTAAGTTAAGATAAAATAAATATATATATTTTAAAAGTGTTTTTAAAAAGCTCTTTCGCGCTCCCGTAAACTTGACTGGCGCAGCCGGTAGGATCGCAATGCTGACGACACCATCTTTCGCGGAAACCTCTGAAAAGTGAAGTTTTACGTGAATAGTGAATATACGCGATTTTAAAAGTGCGAGTTTGCGAACCGCGATTGATTGGCGTTTGTGCGATTCTCGAACCAATACAAATTCGTCAAGGATTACAAAGAAAAGAGCATGTTGATGACTGGTTGGTAAGTGAATTTTTCACCATCCTTTCCTAAATCGTCTTATTATAGTTGGAATCGAACCTTTTCCATTATAATTTTATCTGGTTTATTTGAAACTATAGAATAAGTTGTTATAATAATAGAAGTATATTAACTGCATAAAAATGACGACAATTAAAGTTATACCGAATGAAATGTTAAAGCTTATCCCTTTGTTTGGTGGTGATAAGCGCCATTTAAGCTTATTTTTAAGGAAATGTGAATATGTGATAACAAATTATCAAGGCGCTCCGGAGCAGAATGTGTATGTTATGCATACTATAACTAGTAGGTTAACAGATGAAGCTGCTGCCTTGATAAGTGAACGGGAAGATATTACAACATGGACTGAATTTAGGGACTTGTTAGTTCAACATTTTGGAGATCCAAGAAGTGAAGAATGTATAGCGTTAGAATTGGAAAGCTTAAAAATTAAACAAGGTGAAAACTATCTTGATCTTTGCAATCGCATTCAGTCTGTTAGAGCGGTCTTAATATCTAAAGTGAATCAGTTGACTAATGCCAATATTAAAAGCGCTAAAATTACTATCTACAATAATACCTCGCTTAACGTATTCTTGTATAATCTGCCTGAAAATTTGATACGCGTTGTTAGATTAAAATCTCCGGAAACTCTAGAAAAGGCATTGGAGTATGTATTAGAAGAAGTAAATTTTTACGAGCAGTACAACATGAGGAGCAAGTTAAATAGGCCACAATCAGCACTACTTCCGTTCAAATTTGGCACCTCAAATACTCAGCCTAACATGGCTAGCATGGCTAACATGGCCAGCATGCCTAGCACATTTGGCATGGCTCGCATGCCTAACATGCCTATTCAGCCTAGTGGGTTTAGACCCATGCCACAGACAGCAGCTCCAGCTCGGTTTAACTTTGGAATACCAAATAATCAAATGAGATTACCCCAGGTTAATCAAAGACCATATGGCCATCAGCCACAATTTGGATATCGACCACAATTTGCCCCTCAGCAATTCAACATGCATCAGAGGTATATGCCACCATCACAATTTAATTCTAGACCTCAACAGCAACAACAACAGTTCGGGTACCGACCCCAATTTAATCATGGGCAAGTGGGATATAAGCCCCCAGTGATGAATAGGGCGGGTGATACTGACGTTTCAATGCGTACTGCTCCGCCCTTAAAACCTCAAGGGTATACCCATCCCCAAGGGTTTCGTCTTAACGAGCTAGACTTAGGTGAAACTAATTATTATTACAACAATGTTGAGAATGCGTATGGATATGATGATCAAGAGAACTGGCAAGAGGAGGAAAGTCATTACGCAGACTATCTTGAGAAGGAAATGAATGTGTATGAACAAGAAAGAGAGACTGTAAAGAACGACAGCGTGAATGAGGAAGTTCAAAATTTTCACATTCAGGCCTCAAACAAAAACCGGAAGTAGTACATTTAAATTGTGACATTAAACTTAAATTACCTTATGTGTTCATACCGGAGATTGACGCAAAATTTATGATTGATACCGGGAGTACCAGATCATTCATAAGCCCGCATAAAGCTCATGAGTTCTTTGAACAATACATACTTTGCGAACCTTTCACCGTCATTAGCACACATGCATCAAGTAGCCATAATGAAGTGGTCCAAATCCCACTAATGCCTGCTTTCAATAGTAGTGAGTGTCACAAGTTTTACGTGTATGACGTAGACACTAAATATGATGGTTTGATAGGTAATGATCTCTTAATGCAATTGGAAGCTGTAATCGATATGAAAAACTTAAAACTTATCACCAAAACGACAATTCTTCCAATTGTCAATGACAGTAGTTACGTGCTAGAGTTAGACTCACGGACAGAACAACTAGTTAAACTACCTACGGATCAATTCTCCGGAGAAGCAATTCTAAATTTCACGAAATTTTGTGAAGGTGTTAGGATGCCATCGGCTATCGTAACCTGCAATAATGGTTATGCTACCACTGTTATCCAAAACACTTTAGAAGAACCTATGACTTTGACTATTACAAAACCCTTCAAAGTAACCAAATACTGTGAAAGTCCCGTGAACTGCACTGATGTAGAGATGAAAGACATTGAACTTGAAACGATACTAGACGAAAATTTGACCAGACTTAGACTGGAACACATGAACGAAGAAGAAAGAAATTGTGTAAGCGACTTATGCAAGGAATATAAGGACATATTTTACAGTGATCAGCTACCTTTGACATTCATTAATCAGATTAAACATTCCATTAGAACTAAAAATGAAGACCCGATTTATGTCAGACCTTACCGTCAATCACCTGCACAAGCAACTGAAATTAAATCTCAAGTTGAAAAGTTGTTGAAAAACAATGTTATCGAAGAGTCTTATTCCCCTTGGAATGCACCCGTGCACCTGGTGCCAAAAAAATTAGACGCATCTGGTGACATCAAATATAGAATGGTCATTGACTACCGACGCCTTAACGACATTACCATAGACGATAAATACCCGCTGCCAAACATAACTGACCTGTTTGACAAGCTAGGAAAGAGTAAGTACTTTACGACCCTTGACCTTGCGAATGGCTTCCATCAAATTGAAGTAGAGGAGAATGACAGACAGAAGACAGCGTTCAGCACGGAATCTGGGCATTACCAATACTTAAGAATGCCTTTTGGATTGAAGACGGCTCCAGCTACATTTCAAAGAACTATGGACAACGTCTTGAGAGGGTTACAGGGAATACACTGCCTGGTGTACATGGACGACATCATCGTGTACAGCAGTAGCTTACAGGAACACTTGAAAGACTTACGGACAGTTTTTGATAGACTTCGAACGACAAACTTAAAGATACAGCTGGACAAGTCGGAATTCCTACGGAAGGAAGTTCTTTACTTAGGACATACGATTACTGAAAATGGACTTAAACCTAATGATGATAAGATAAAAGCAGTACTGAACTATCCACTACCAAAATCCACAACCGAAATTAAAAGTTTTCTTGGACTTATAGGGTATTATAGGCGCTTTATTAAAGACTTCGCAAAAATAACCCAACCCTTGACATCCTGTCTAAAGAAACGAAACAAAGTAGTAATAGACCAAAATTATATTAACGCTTTCCAAAGGTGCAAAGAGCTTCTTACACACGCACCCCTCTTGCAATTTCCAGACCATAGTAAACCTTTCATACTAACAACAGATGCATCAAACGTTGCCTTAGGCGCTGTACTGTCACAAGGGACAATAGGCAGCGATAAACCTGTTGCCTATGCGAGTCGTACACTTAGCGAAACCGAAATGCGATATAGCACCATTGAACGCGAACTGCTCGCCATAATTTGGGCAGTTAAACATTTTCGACCGTATCTTTACGGCAAAACCTTTACAATCTTTACTGACCATAGACCTCTGGCGTGGTTATATTCCTTAAAAGAGCCCAATAGCAAATTAACGCGTTGGAGACTGCGGTTACAAGAATACGACTTCAAAATAATATACAAAAATGGCAAACAAAATACTAACGCAGATGCCCTATCTCGAATAAAATTAAACGCCATAGGTGACTCTGACGATACATCGATGAAAGTAAACATAGACAAGACAGAAAAAATTAAAGAGTTTTTGAATGAAATTGACAAAAGAGTGCAGATTTTAGCGACAAGAAAAGACAGCCAAGAAACTATGTCAGTGTCAGATACTTCCGAAACTATATCCGTTAGTGATATATCCGAGTTGGAACAAACTTACCCTTTACCTCCGCTATCTAACAGTAGTGCGACGGAAACAGCACATTCAGCCATAGAACTGGAAAATAAAGGTATCCCTATTCTTAATGAAGCTATCGATACCAAACCCAATCAAATTTTAGTCTATACGCGGTTCAACAACAAATTACAAGTGAAAGACATTTCAAACAATAAACAAAAAATTCTTGAGGTTTTCTTACCTGTGAACAACGAAGAGCTGGTGACACAAGTTTTAAAGGAGTATATACAACCAAAACGCAAGTACTTCATATATTTTGAAAATGAACAGCATAGGAAAAACTTCAACAGCGTTATTATAAAATTATTTAAGGAAGGTACGGTAGAGTTCTATGAATGCACTGAAAGAGTTGTGTATGTAGAGGATGAAAATGAACAGAAAGCTATAGTTTTGCAACATCATGAAGGAAAAACATGCCACCGGGGTATCAAAGAAACAATGCTTAGAATAAAAAGAAATTATTATTGGACGAACATGCAGGAATCAATATTAGCAGTGATAAACGGATGCGAGGCGTGTAGAAAAACAAAGTACGACAGGAAGCCACTCAAACCTACGATACAGCTAACGCAAACACAGGATGCTCCTTTTCAGGAAATCTTCATAGATATATTTAGTATAGAAAACCGTTCATACTTGACCATAGTAGACGCTTTCAGTAAATTAGCCCAAGCAATCGAAATTAACAATAAATCAACAGCAGAGGTCGTGCGTGCCTTAATTAAGTATTTTTCCTTATATGGCATACCTAAGAAAATTAGTAGTGACCCGGGAACAGAGTTCAATAACGAACTTATTAAAGAATTAGCATCAATGTACAAAATTGAGCTCCACATATGTACATCTCACAACCCGAATTCTACAGGTATTGTCGAACGTTTCCATTCGACGTTAATAGAAATTTATCGTTTGGCTAAGTATGACCAAAAATGTACGGACGCTGCCTCAGTGATGACGTATGCAATAATGGCCTATAACAACACTATACACTCAGCGACTGAACTGACCCCGTTTGAAATTGTGTTTGGACACACGGACTCCAACAAAATGTTTGATGGTGAATTTGAAAAGAGTTATGTACAGCAACTGTTAAAAGATCATGCTAATCGTACTAAACATCTTTATCAGTATTTATCGAACAAAATGTTGGAGAAGAAAGAAAAAGTTAGAGAAAAACGTACAGGAGAGGATGTAGAACTAAGTGAAGGTGAAGTAGTATTTGTAAAAGATATTAACACACGGAAAAGCAAAGATAAAGCTAGGTATCGAAAAGCAAAGGTTAAAGGTAAAGTCGAAAGGAATGTAGTTCCGATAGAAATAGGTAATAGAGAAACAAAAGTAGCAGTAAAGAATATTAAACGTCCTCCACAGGTGGTGCGTGGTCGTAATGGCCCTCCTACCCCGCAGCCTGGGCCTTCATCTTCTAAAACTTGACGGGAATCCAGGTATACTGCCCGTTAAAGAAGGACAAGCCTTTAAACAAGAAGACAAGTGGATCATAGTAAAACGACTAGACTTAAACAGTTTGAAAACTGATTTGGAAATACACACCCAAAGGTTTAAAGAATTCACACAGTTAGTAGACTTACATAAAGCTTTTGTTCATGAGTTTGCAGGTATAAGAACACAGGTAGAGTACTTAAATAATATAACGATTTTAAAACTAAGTCAACTGATTCCCTCATATAGAGTTAAAAGAGGTTTGATCAACCCTCTCGGATCATTGATCAAATCTATTTCAGGAAATCTTGATTACGAAGACGCGGTTCGTTATGATAAAGAAATTTCTAAGATTGGATCAAAAGAGATCATACTAGATAAAAAAATGATTGTGGTGACCAAAATGTTGGACATTTTAGCGAATAGCACAGACACCTTAAATGAGAACACATTGATATTAGATAAAAGATTGAAAGGAATCGAAGAAATCATAAAATTATGTAATAATGTTGGAAATAACTGTTTATACCTCGCTCATGTTTTAAATATGTTTGATATGTTTATGAGTTCATTCAGAACTTCTTACATAACACTAAGTGAGGTAGAAACAGCGTTAGCATTCACTAAGGTATCCGTGCTACATCAATCCATCGTGAACTCGACTGAACTGTTAACTATTCTAAAGTCAATAGAGCAAATGCACCATTTAATGTATGAAGTAAATGAAATCAATTTGTTGAAATTCGAGAGAATAATTAAGGTAAAGGCATATGTAAAAGATAACCAGATAATATTTATTTTGGAAGTACCACTCACAAATAAGAATATATTTAATTATTTTAAGCTTTATTCGATTCCCATTTACAAAGGTTCGCTTAACAAAACTATAGTAGTATTTCCCGAATACCCCTACCTTTTGGTGAAAAATTCTATATACTTGCCCGTATCAAAACCGTGTGAGAAAATTCATGCAGATAAATTCCTGTGCAGCGATGATATCATAGTTCAGTTCCAGACACCAACCTGCGCTGAACAACTTCTAGAGTTCCGAGCAGATCTGTCTTCCTGTATACCATATAGTGTCGAGGTGGAAGATATCAAGGTCCAACGAATCAGCTTAAAGAGTTGGATTATATTTGCAAGGAAGCCAACAATACTAGCAGAGCAATGCCAGAACGATGAATCCAAGGAATCACTCCAGGGTACTTACATAGTAACAACGTCAGAGGAATGTATACTTTACCTTAATGAGTTAAAGCTGACATATCAACGCACGTTCGCTGAAAATCTCCAGTATAAAATTACGCCAATTATAGCCCTACCGGAACTGAAAACTAGTAATACAACCTCTTTAACTTCAATCAACATAAAAAACATGAATCTGGAAGAGATGAGACAATTCTCGCGGATCTTAAAGCTAAAAGGAAGTGATGTGCTTAGTGAAAGCCAATATAGTGAAAGTGATTTCAGTGGAATTGACACTAAAAGCGTTAGCTTAGCTACTGTCTTATTATATGTGTTTTTACCTGTTAGTTTAATTAGTTATGTAATGTATCGTTTAAGGAATAAGCTTATGCGAAATCATCGGAACCCGATCCAAATTTTGGTGGAACCCGATAATTTCGCACTTGATGAGGGAGGAGTTATGCGGCCACCCGGTCGCCAGATAACAACCGTTTCCAGCTAAACTGCAAACGCATCATAACAGTGTCTCAGAATTAACTGAGACCTGCGTGGGAAGCGTTTGTTATCCAGGATGGTATTATGTATTGAGTTTGTTAGTCTAGACGAACATCCCACTTTGTTCGGACGTATTAATTTTAAGTTAAGATAAAATAAATATATATATTTTAAAAGTGTTTTTAAAAAGCTCTTTCGCGCTCCCGTAAACTTGACTACCTATACAATGTTTGGCATGAAGACGAATATTATTGAATAATATGTTATAAAGGCTTTATTTACTACTGAATTCCTCAATAAATAGCTCCTGCTCAGAGAAGAAGGGGCACGAAGTTCGAGCCATTCTTTTCTAATCATCATCATCATTATCATCATCAGCCTGTAGCAGTTCAATTGCACGCCACTTAGGTCTATCTTGGGCTTCTCGCATCCAGTTTTTGCCAGCTTTGCGCAGATCGTCATTCCACCGTGCCTCAGGACGTCCTACACTACGTTTGCCGAGACGCGGTCTCCACTCTAGAACTCGTTTACCCCAACGGTTGTCGGTTCTACGGCTAATATGGCCAGCCCACTGCCACTTCAGCTTGCTGATCCGGTGGGCTATGTCGATGACCTTGGTTCTCTGACGGATCACTTCATTTCTGATGCGATCCCTCAGAGAAACACCGAGCATAGCCCTTTCCATAGCCCGCTGAGCGACCTTAAGCTTGTGGACCATTCGAGCCGTCAGTGTCCACGTTTCGGCTCCATATGTCATGACGGGTAGGACGCACTGATTGAAGACTTTCGTCTTCAGGCACTGTGGAATCGGCGAAGTAAGGACTCGACGTAGCTTCCCAAACGCTGCCCAGCCCAGCCGAATTCTTCTATTCACCTCGCTTTCAAAGTTGTTTTTTCCCAACTGCAATGTCTGCCCGAGGTACACATATTTTTGAACAGCTTCAAGAACGGCGCCGTGTATCGCAATCGGTTCCGGTAGAACATGTTCGTTGAACATGACCTTGGTTTTGTCCAAGTTCATCCGTAGGCCGATGCGTATAGAAGAGTCAGCCAGGTCATTCAGCATCTGTTGCAGGTCCTGCAGCGTCTCTGCCACGATGACGATATCGTCAGCAAATCACAAGTGAGAGATGTATTCGCCGTGGATATTAATGCCACGTCCTTTCCAGTTCAGCGTCTTGAACATATCCTCCATTGCATTTGAAAACAATTTCGGGGAAATAACGTCCCCTTGCCTCACTCCTCGATGCAACGGTATGGGACTTGTTTGCTGATTCTGTACTTGGACGGACATGGTGGCGGTTTCGTAAAGACATCTCATCACTTGGATGTATCGCCAATATATCTGGCAACGCTGCAGGGACTCCAGAACAGACCAGATTTCAACCGAGTCAAAGGCCTTCTCATAGTCCACGAATGCTAGACACAGGGGCTGATTATACTCTTCGGTCTTCCGTATAATTTTTTTTGATATTTATTTATTTATTTACAGTAGTAATTTACACCTTTACAGTTTATTAACCAAAGCGGTGCTACACTAAATATTACGAGTATTATGTACATTAGAAATAAAGATTTGGAAAATATAATATTAGATTCGTAGTTAATTAGTTACTTATTATATATATATATATATATATATATATATATATAATCTGCCGCACTGTGTGAATGTGGTCTATGGTGCCGTATGGTCTCCGAAACCCAGCCTGTTCCGGTGGTTGGAATTCGTCGAGTCTACGTGCATGACGGTTCGTGATCACCCTTGAAAACAGCTTATAGACGTGGCTTAGAAGGGATATGGGTCGATAGTTCTTCAGCAGGGTCTTCTAATAGCTTTGTACAATGTCTTATTTTACAATATTCATAGATATTAATTACAAGGGTGGCAGATGTCACTTGCCTGAATGATGATGTCTATCTTCATAACATGATTTTTTAATATTTTTTTCTGTGATATTTGTCTTTTAAGAATTTATTACAAAAAAGCACGCAGTTCCATATGAACGACTTATTAGAAAATTTTTCTGTGAGGCAGACATGCAAATATAAATCATCAGTATTTCAGTACCAGTACACAGTATTTCAGTATCAATACAATATTATAAATGTGAAAATTTGCTTTGATATAAAAAATATAAATGCGAAAGTGTTTGTCTGTCTTTCCACACTTCAACTACACTCGCGTGCAGCTAAATCGACTCACCCCTACAAAATGTCTAAATGTTATTTTTTTCAAAAATGGCTAGATATATGTATACATAAAAAATTATATTTTTTGAAAGCCTAATCTTCAAGCTTTACAATGATGCCATTATTTTGAAAATCTACCCAGAAGTTTTTAAATTACTCAAATTCAAATGAAAATGCAAAAAAAGTAAATATTAATAATTATATATTAAAATGAAATTAAAACAGAAAATTCACGAAAATAAAGAAAATTTATTGGTTTAATATCTGGTGTTGCCTCCTCTAGCCTTTATAACAGCACGTAAGCGGTTTCTCATCGATCTGATGAGTTTCTTTATCAGGTCTTGAGGAAGCCTTTCCCACTCCTCTTCCAGCGCTGTCTTCAGCTCTGCAATGGTTGCAGGCCCCGGATTTCTGGCTCGAACCCTTCGTTTGAGCTCGTCCCATAAATGCTCAATCGGATTGAGATCAGGACTTAGTGCTGGCCAGTCCATAGTTCGAATGCCAACTTTGTCCATGAACTGACGAGTGATTCGCGCAGTACCATGCAATACTCCGGCATTGTCATGCATTAAAAGGAAAGCATCCCCGAGGAAGCCTTCATAAGGCACGACGTGTTCCAGAAGAATGTTTTCTACATATCGCTCAGCAGTCAGACCGCCTCCACGGCCTCCACCAGGGATGAATACGATATGCGTTTTTCCTTCTACCGAAATACCCGCCTACATCATACAGGAACCACCGCCGTAGGACACTGTTTCGGCGAAACAGCACTGCGAAAATCGCTCGCCCGGACGCCTGTAGACCCGAGCTCTCCTATCACTGCCATGCAGACACACTCTGCACTCATCAGTGAATAGGACTGATTGCCATTGCTCAGCATTCCAGTTGACTTGTTCGCGAGCAAATTCAAGACGCGCTTGTCGGTGAGCTGTGGTCAATTTTGGGCCTCTAGCGGGCCTTCTTGGAGTGAGGTTCGCTTCTTTTAAGCGTCTTCTGACCGTCCACTGGCTGACATATACTCCTCGAACCTCTCTCAGCTCCTGTTGGACGGCAACACCGGTGAGATGGCGATTTCTGAGACTTGTTGAGATGATGAAACGCTCGTCTCTCTCAGAAGTATGCCGGCGGCGAGGTCTTCTAGAGTAGGAACCGGTCTCTTGAAACCTTCTGTTGACCCTTGATACAGCAGATTGGCTCAGGTTTAGTCGGCGAGCGACTTCTCGCTGGCTAAGACCCTGTTGTAGCAAAGCAACAACTTGAGCGGCTTCTTCCGGAAATCGGTGATTGTAACTTGCGGAGATGTGTTCAGGTCAACGTTTGATAAGCGACTGATAACGGTGCTCTGCATGCGAGGGTTTTTATACGGGGTTGAAACGCGCAACTCGCGTCTACCGCACTAAGTGCATTTTCGATACTTCCATACATATCACAATATTTTAAAAACTTCTGGGTAGATTTTCAAAATAATGGCATCACTGTAAAGCTTGAAGATCAGGTTTTCAAAAAATATATACAGGGTCTTTCATTAAGCGTGTCCTATCTTTAAATTTAAATAAAACAAAGTGTGTGTGAGATATTATCAAAATTATTTATTTATTTGAAAGATGTAGTGATGCCATTATGTGTGGAATATGACATCATTCAAATGTCCGCCACGGCTTCTCTGGATGTAGCGTAGCGTGATATCCAATTTTCCATGACTTTTGCGCATAAATCAGGCTGAATTTGACCTATGGCATAGGTTATGTTGGCTTTGAGGGCCGCTGTAGTTTGTGGTTTATTCGCATAGACCTGCGACTTAAGAAAAAGTCTAGCGGGGTTAAGTCACACGATCTCGGTGGCCAGTTCACATCAGCTCCACGTGAGATGACCATGCCCTCAAATCTCTCATGCAGAATATTCAATGTGGCATGAGCTGTGTCGCACGTAGCGCCGTCTTGTTGAAACCACGTGTCGTTGGTGTTCAGATGATCCAGTTCATGCCAAAAAAAGTTGGTAATCATCGACCTATAGCGCTCGCCGTTGACAGTGATGGCCTGGCCAACGTTGTTCTCAAAGAAATATGGCCCGATGACGCCGCCAGCCCAAAACCCACACCAAACTGTAACTTTTTCGGGATGCATTGGACGCTCTTGGATCTCTTGTGGATTGGTATCGTCCCAAATTCGACAATTTTGTTTATTTACGTACCCATTCATCCAGAAATGGGCCTCATCGCTGAAGATAATTTTTCTGTGAAAATTACGGTCAATTGCTAACTGCTCCAGTACCCATTCAGCGAACACACGTCGTTGTCTATGGTCGTTTACCTTAAATTCCTGGGTGAGTTGAATTTTATACGGGTGCAGGCCCAAGTCACGACGCAAAATTCGCCAAGTTGTGGTCTGTGAAAGGCCGAGTTCTTGTGAGCGACGCGAAATCGACTGCCTCGGATTCTCCTGCACACTCTCACGGACAGCGGCAATGTTTTCGGCAGACCTTGCATTTCGTTGACGTACGGGTGTTGATCGATCATTTACCGAACCAGTGGACTCAAATTTATCCACCACACGACGAATAGTCCTCTCGGTAGGACGATTATGGCGACCGTAAAATGGGCGAAGCACGCGGTGCGTTGCCCGAACAGAACACTGATTTTGATAAAACAATTTTAGCATTTGCACGTGTTTTTGAATACTATAGCTATTCATGATGATTTGGCAAAACAGAATGAATAAATGACAACCAATTTGACAGATGTAGCTTCAGTAAGATGGCCGCTACCAACTGTTAAAGTTCGGACGTGCCTATTGGAAGACCCTATATTTATATACATATATCTAGTCATTTTTGGAAAAAAGTAATACATTTAGACATTTTGTTGGGGTGAGTCGATTTAGCTGCACGCGAGTGTACTAAACTGGTTTTGATGAAATTTGACACAGGGATAGAACGTAGCTTGGAAACCAGGAAAATGTAAAAAAGTTTAATGTTTATATGCAATAGTCACATCCCTCGAGGGCGCGGGTGGAACCACATGCCTCAGCCAATGTCATAGCTAGTCCAATAGATACTTTGAGGTGTCATTGCTGCTCCTGAACAACGACATTACTTAACCAGTAACTCCTCTATGTGTCTTATTGAGTGTGCTATAGCTTCTAAAACGTCAGCTGTGCGCTCTTCTGCCACCTGGCGCCTGTTTTCCATGTCTGTTGCCCCCTGCGCAACAGGGGAACGATATTTCTATCTGTAACAAAACGCCTGCAACTTTCTGTCTGTACCATAAAAAATATGTCACCTGAACAACACTCAGAGACTCACTCCATCAATAAATTAGTTTAGTATGCTCCTATATACGAGTATAAGGTATTTTTTTGGTTAAGAGTCGAAACATACCTGCTGCTCTTGGTTGCCGGTTTGTAAGCGGCGAATGAAGTTCAGAAGTTACGACGACTGCAGCTGGGGAGGAGACGTTTCCGGGAGCAGGGTCGGCGACGGTGACTGGAGCAGGGGCAGCAACGACTACAGTAGCAGGGGTGGCCACGACGACGGGATCGGGGACAGCAACTGTCACTGTCTCAGGGGCAGTACATACAGTTACTCTTTGGACTAGAGACAGCATGGGCTGAGGAGAGTGAGGCGAAGCAGTTGCGATTGGTGGCAGAAAAGGGGTATTCGACTGAAAATGATCCATTAATGATTTATTGCTGGCCTACAATTAACAGGAATATTACAAAAACTATACAAACATACATACATACATATTAGCTGTAGGAGCCCTCCTGCAGCTACTATGCCTAGTAGTTTATAATATAAGTCAAATAATGTATGTATTCAGATGTTGTTGTGATGAGATGACATAATTTCAACATCTGTCATCATACAAGTACAATTTGAAAAATTTAATACCGACTTCCATTCTATTCAGTTATTAGAGTGTATCTCAAAAACTACAAGACCGAATTCGAAAAATGGGACCACATAGGAAGCACCAGCTTTCAGACAAAAAAAAATTGAGAATCGGTTCACCCTATCGAAAGTTATGAGGTAACAAACATAAAAAAGAAAAAAAAACAGTCAAATTGACCTCCTCCTTTTTCGTAAGTCGGTAGAAAATGTAATACAAGTTTACTTGTAATATTCACATCTATATCAATACTTAAAGTAAAGAAGTAGAAGCCTAAAAGTCTGAACATGGAAGAAAAATAAAAAAAAATTTAGTAAGAAGAGGTAAAATTACCTACTGAACAAGAATATAAACATTTTGAAAAAAAATTGTCAGTATGCTCACGCATAACTTGAATACTTCAACACAGATGTCAATGAAATTTGGTATATGGATAGAATAGAGCTCGGAGCTCCCAACTTTTATTTTTATCTTGATCCATCTCTCTCTATAATATATTTTGATCCGTCACATAAATCCAAGACACCATGGTTTCTTTATGTACACCGTCACATATAAAACTTGGGTCTTCATTGAATGGTGGTGTTTATATATAATATTCATCATCATCATCATTTCAGCCGTAGGACGTCCACTGCTGAACATATGCATCCAACGTCGTCCTGCGACTTTTATCAGGTCGTCTGTCCACCGTGTCGGTGGACGACCTACGCTGCGCTTGCCCGTCCGTGGTCTCCACTCCAGAACATTTGGCCCCATCGGCCATCTTTTCTGCGTGCTATGTGCCCTGCCTACTACCACTCCCACTGGCTAACCTTCTGGTCTATATCGGTGACTTTCTTTCTTCTACGGATGTCCTCATTTCTGATTCGATCACGTAGACTAACCCCGAGCATGCCCTCTCCATATAGCTTGTTGTGCGACTTTGAGCTTAGTTATGAGGCCAATAGTAAGAGACCACGTTTCAGTGTCATAAGTCATCACTGGTAACACACATTGGTCGAAGATTCTTGTCTTGAGGCACTGAGGTATTTTCGACGAGAAGACATCGCGAAATTTCCGGAACGCTGCCCAGCCGAGTTGGATTGAAAACGAAAAAATGAAAATGAAAAATAATTTATTTACAGTATTAAATGGGAAAGTTACAAAAAATGTTGCCTTATAAAATAATTAAACACATCGCCTAAATAATGCTGAGGTGCTTAATACAATTGTCAGATGCTTATGATCTTCACACTAGGCAAGCCTGTA
Organism: Selenia dentaria; assembly: GCA_917880725.1. NCBI lineage: Eukaryota > Metazoa > Arthropoda > Insecta > Lepidoptera > Geometridae > Selenia > Selenia dentaria. The sequence continues at coordinate 29,162,741 of OU862885.1, read as the reverse complement.
TCGTGAAGATCTGTAATTAACTAAATGATAATAATGATACCTTAATCTTTAAAACAACAAAAATATAAAGTTTTATAAAATACGTATGGTACGAGTACTCTAAGCACTCACGCGCTAGTTCCGCTAACATACGAAAATAATAGCAATATACAAATTTATTTATTCACATAGGCAAAAGATTAGGTTTACAGGTTTACGCAAGAATCTGTAGTAATTTTTCGGTACTATCATAAGTCAACATAGATAACCATTTATGAATGGTTTGTTTGGCTTCCGCTACGGTCATATCTTTTATATTACAATGTTTCTGAACACAATTATAGATTTATTTATTTTACAGGAGGGGTAACCAAACGGTAAATTCTTCTTTTCAACATATCAATCTTTTGCACAGAGTAAATATCTTACAGAGGTGTGAACAATAAGTCAATCAAATGAAAAAGTTGCAATCAATAGCACTTAAAATTCGAAAGATACAAAAATTTCAGAAAATGCTAAAATATGCAATATATGCTTAAAGCTCATTTTTTCATGCCAACAGGTTGAAAAATATTCCAAATTTAGCATTAAAAATGCCAAAACGGCAACGCTGAATGTGAGTTTTTAGTCTATTATGACTTCAAGGTATTTTAGTTGATTGGAGAAATAAATTTGATTGTTGTTGATGTTGATTTTGCAGCGTTTTGATTTTTGCGTTAATGCGATTGATTGTGCCTTTTCCGCGCTAAATCTGAGTTTCACCCTTTCTCCCCAGTCTGTGATCATTTTGTGAGCAGTATTGGTGATTTCTTCGAGATTATTTACGTCCTTAGAGTAGAGTCCTTTGAGTGATAAGGACTATGTCGTCAGCGTCCGCCTGTATGTGGCATGCTTGTGGGGAGTTTTGTGACAAGGAGGCTGTCTAGAAGACCTGGACATGGTCTTCGCTGCACTGCAGTCTGAAAAGTTCATGTGCACCCTATGGTTGTCAATGTAGTTAATCAGTATTTGGTAAATTTTGCTGGGGCATTTGGCCTCACGCAACCGTGCGAATATGGCAGGCTACCAGGCATTGTCGAAAGCGGCTTGTATGTCCAGAGAGGTGATAACATGTTCTCCTTTTTCCTTAGCATCTTTGATGGTGTCCAATACTGTGCTGATGGCGTTGATAGTGGATGTGCGCTGTTTGAATCCGTACTGTGTTGCGCACATATTGTCAGTGATGTATTAGTGAAAGGTTAGCCTGTTGATGACGAGTTTTTTTAGTAGCTTGCCAAAGACGTTGATTAGGCCGATGGGTCGGTATGCGGTTGTTTCATTGTAACCGGTCTTGTTAGGCTTTGGTATAATTTTGGCACAGGCAATTTTCCAAGTATTAGGGAAGTGGTGGTTTTCTAGGCATCTGTAATGATTTTGGGGAAGTAGTTTGCAAATTGTAGGCATATATCTGACGTTAGGTTAGGCAGGTGAGGATTGTGGGGGCCACTGATCGGCTGAGCACTACAAGCCGGGATTCCAGTGGGATATAGCGCGGGGGATTATTCCATAGAGCGATTCAATAGACTAACCTTTGAACAATGAAAATAATGCTGCACCGCTGGAGATAGTATTCTTATTCGCACTTCCTTTGCCCGAGTCCTCCTGGTTCTATCTGGTGCCGTACAGCTTCCTCTTGATCAAGGGTCACTTCCCGAACACTTCACTCCAATCTTTTCTATTGTGTATGTAGTAGCGGTGAATTACAAGCGCGGCGCGGGTTTTATATTTTATTTTTGGTGAACGCGGGCGGTCAGTACGACGGTTGGTCGCAGTGCCTCTTTTCAGACTGTGCGGAGGGGAGCGGTGCAGCGAAAAGTTGATACATAGAAAGATGCGGCTACATTCAAATAAGTTAGGTATTTTTAAAAAGTAGGGATATATTGCCATAAGCGGCACGAACAAGGATTTCATCGGTGGTGAATGGTGAATGGAATCCGCACACTTGTATTTCCGTGCACTGCCACTTTTCTCAGAAGTGATATGTTGCGTTCTTCTAGCGGGGTAAGTGACCCCTGTTTTGCTGGCCCTCCTCCAGTCCCCATAGCATGCTGAGAACGATGTAATTAATGCTTTTCGCCGCAGTGCATACTTCTTTTCATTCCAGAACTAGCAAAAAGTTAAGTGGTGTTAAAAGCAAAAGCATTAAAATAAACTTAGTCATGCACATGCATCAACATAAGTATCAGTAAATTAGGTGACAGAGAACGATCAAAGCAATACCCTCTAGGCTTACAGTTTTATTTTACATAACTTATGGATTGTGTTTTTGGCTATAATGATTGTTAACTTTAATCTCTGCTAAAGTAGCTACTTTAACTACCAAATTAAAAATGCTTTTACATCAATAAAGGAATATTACTTTGATATAGGTAGTAAACTCTGCCGTTCTACACCACTCTGTAAGCCATTCCTTTTTTCTTTTTCTTTTTTTTGTCCCGGGGAAATCCTTTATGGATACCACCCACCACGGGGAGGTAGGTGGTTATGTGGGAGTCCGTATACCCACCAAAACCCCGGGGTGCCGCTTTTGGTGGGAACGCGGGACAGATTTAGCACACGACCGCGAACCCGCCGCGGCTGTCCGTTGCCGGACCCTTCTCTTCGCGGCACGCCAGAACACATGGCGCGCCGCAACTGCCTCGGAGACCGAACCCGCCAACAATGGGCGCCAGACTTCCCCGTGTCTGGACGCCCGTGGTCTCCCTGCGGTGGTTCGGATACGTAGCCCCACCGCCTGCTACGTCAGCCACAGGGGATAGCCCCCCCGCGACCTCACCTCCTCGAGTCTGCGCCGAGCGCACGGACCCCGCCACTCCTATATGGACTTGGCGGCCAAGGCCCATAGGAGCGGCCCCGCCTGAGCCGGCCAGCGCACCCCAACGCCAGCGCGGCCTCTGGGTTTCTCTTGGCTTCACCGTGGTGATCCAAGCCACGTGTTACGCAGTAAACAACACAAACTTTATAAAAATAATTTTATTTAAGAAAAATGTTAAAGCTAAGAGATACAGAGAGGTTTGACGAATTAGATGAATAGAAGTGAAGTATTGTTACAATAATAATGCTTATATGCTAATGAACACAAGATATGGATATCATTAAGGGTTGGTGAGGGTGAGAAGCACAAACAAGAAAGGTAATTAAGAAATTAGAGATACAATATCGGAGACTTAGGCTAATTACATGTTTACGTCTAAGTTGTGGGAATAACAATATACTAAGCTAATGATCACTATCTTATTTACAAGTATAAAGGGCGATACATAACATCTCCCCACTTAGAACAAAGATTGGGTGTTAGCGCTGGATCTTTGAAAGTGTGGTGATGGAATGTCGTCGGTGTGAGTGTTGTCGTCATCTTCTTCATCTTCAGAAATGCAGGATGTATTCCAATTTATGGTCCTTATCGGAATAGCTACTTGGGTGGTTCCTTGTCGGCGTGAGTTGTCGAAGCAGTTGTTGAAGATTTGGATGCAACTTCTGTCATTAGGTGTTTGCCTTCCTTGAATTAAGCCATTGGGACATCGATTGCATAATTTGATTAAGATGTAGGAAAGCATTAGGCTTCCGAGTATAAAATAGAACCAAACGAAACTAGAGTTGTGTTTTTCTAGAAATGTTTGGGACTTAGAATTTGCTTGAATTTTTCTTATTTCATCAGAATACTTTTCTAGATGTATCTTCATTCGATTTAAGGAATCCAGTGGCATTTCATTGATTGTTACTGGAAGTAGGTGTGGTACTTCGATGTTCGTGGGTAATTCGAAATAATCATCCGTTCTCATGTCAGGGATGATTATAGGAAATGTTACATTGTCTTCTGAAGTCTGGTAGGCTGATAGTTTACTGTAGCCGGTGTGGATTTTGCAGCCTTGAGGTAGCGTGATGAAGCCTGAGCCTTGGAGTTTATAGTTTGAAACTTCATCGTTGCACTGTAGAACACAGTTGGTTTCTTTGTTTATAATATAGAGCCATTGGTTATTTTTCAGTGGTTGAAAGGTCTGAATTTCTGCTGGAAAATTGTTGTCGTCGTACAGGTATCAGGAATTGCCTTCGTTTTACTGAAGAGGAGTACTTCACAGATAGGTCGCACCGTTGAGTCGTATACCACTAGGTCCTTGCACACGCTTCTTCTTGTTGCGAAGGTATTGCAGTTGTCGAGTGAGCTCGTTGACACATAGTATTGCCCACGAGGATCAGTGGCCATGTACTTATGCTCTGGGAGGATAGTGGTATGAAGGGAGGTATTAGGATGTTGGATAGGAATAGAAAAGAATGGAATCAGAGCATAAAAGTTTGAGCCACACAGTAACACAATAATGTGGACGAACATCACGGGTTGGTTCGGCAGGGAGTGTTTAAAACCCTTCAGGTATCGTACTTTTATACTGTTTTTCCTAACAGGTACGTTTTTCCCTGTCTTACTGCCCTATGTTTATCCTACCGACTGCGCCAAATTGTTACGCAGTAAACAACACAAACTTTATAAAAATAATTTTATTTAAGAAAAATGAAAAAAAAAATTAAAAAAAAGCTAAGAGACACAGAGAGGTTTGACGAATTCAGAGATCGGAATAGAAGTGAAGAATTGTTACAATAATAATGCTTATATGCTAATGAACACAAGATGGATATCATTAAGGGTTGGTGAGGGTGAGAAGCACAAACAAGAAAGGTAATTAAGAAATTAGAGATACAATATCGGAGACTTAGGCTAATTACATGTTTACGTCTAAGTTGTGGGAATAACAATATACTAAGCTAATGATCACTATCTTATTTACAAGTCTAAAGGGCGATACATAACACACGGCTACTGAGGCCCCCCGCCACGTCAATGCGAGAACCCTTCGGGGGGGAACTCTGTAAGCCATTCCTAGCATTTCTGTGCATAACGATGATATCCTATGCTTGTGCACACAATGTATACATATCATCATACATACATCATTACATATATCAGTAATAAATACCATCACTATGCACACATACATATATAAGCACATTGCTAGCAAACAAATAAAACGTAATGTAGTTAATAGATATTATGTATTAATCAAACACAAACCAAACTGTATTGTACTACTGTAATCTGTACTGTAGTGGCTACTATAGTTATGTAGGTAATAAAGAATGCTACAAAAATAAATCGTTTCATGTCGCGCATTAGCATCTATATATGCAGATGCTAATGCGCGACCACATGAATTATTATCAAAATTTACATTAAACGGGCTTTTACGAGTAGCTTACCAAAGCGAGTAGCGTGTGGCCAAAAACTACTGCAAAAGGCGTGAAGTCTGTTATAGAATGAATGCTGTGGTTGTAAGCCATAATGGCAAAAGTAATTACTGATGAGGCATCTCTCAATTTTCGTTCGAATTTGGGTAATCGTTTGGCTTTTTGACTGGTTTAGGGGTTTTCTGTCGTATTTAAATTTCTCACACGGTTCGCATGTTTTTATCACAGCAGCTACTGTAATATCCATGTTGTGCCAATAATATGTTCTTTTTATATGTGATACAGTTTCCTTAATACCGCGATGACAATTTTTACCAATGTGATATTTCTGAATAATTTCTCTTTGTTCACCTTCATTTTCTACATGTACTACCCGTTCGGTACACTCAAACATATTTACAGTCCCCTTCTTAAAAACTGTTATTACTGCGTAATTACTGTATTTACCTAGTTCTTAACTTTAATTAGTACTCCCGTCCGAGGATGTGAATTTTTCTCTTTATAAACTTCACTGTTTGGAATCTGGCGTTAGTGCTTTAAAAAAGTAATACTAAAATAATTATGTCGTTAATTATAATAGTTAATAAGTTCATTTATGACTATAAAATAGTTCCCAAACAAAATATTTTTTTCACATGATTCCTCGGATAGATTTTGATGCGCTTTGATTTACTGACTATGAAGAAACTTTATGCACTATATTTTCATGCTAGGCAACACTTAGTCCAATTCCACTGGGTCCAATTCCCATACAAAGATTGTCAATCTCCTTTCAACCTTCTACTATGTCAGTGCTTCGATGACACTGCAAAAACGCTCCAGATATGAATAAAGTTAAGCTGCATCTAGATTTTTTTATAATTAAGAGGAGGTACTCGATTCGGCTGTTTTTTTTTATTATTTTTTATACATGGACACGCATAACTTTTATGAATAGTCCGATTTTGATAATTCCTTTATTTTTTTGTTTGGTAAAGTATACTTCCGAGGTGGATGCCAACGGTTATTGAGTTACAAAACAGTAACTGAAAAGTGTTTCTTGATGATATTCTTATTGACGACAAATGAAATTAATCTCGTAAATCTAGGGTCATCAAAAAGGGTAAACAATTTTTTTAATACGTTTTGAGGTTTATATGAACCAGTTTGATAATTATGGTTCATTAATTAAGGAATTTCTTTGGAGACGGAGTATTGTTTATTTTTGCTCTTAAGGCAATAGCGGCAATTTAGAGCACAAACTAATTATTTTCTTGTGGTCTTTTGAAATCACACCAATATTCTTCTCTTGCTCTTGCAAGCTTTGTCGGCAATCACAATAACAACCTTTAATGGTGACGGTTTTAAATACTTGTAACAAGGTTTCCATGGCAAATTTTTAAGAATCTACGTGAATTGTGTAGGATTATATTTTGGGGTGCGTGAATTAATTAATCGAAACACTATTTCGTATGCTTTTACGGTTTTAAAATATATTTAAGTACACCACCGGTATTACGTAATATTTTGAATTCCACCGTCCAAATTCCCATATATGCTGTACATTTGGTAGAATAGTTTCGAGTGTGAGAATGCAGTGACTTTGTGTCGAATTTCCGTCTCAGCAAAGATGCCTTTGACGAGGTATGCCGAGAGGTTATACTGAAACTTCCACTTACTCAAAGATGCACTGCAATTAGGGATGAACTCAAAGTAAGTTTTATAACCTACTTTTAATAATTGTGTGAATGATATTTTCCTGCTGATAAAATATTGTTAGTTCTTAAATTATTGTTTGTTCATGATTCAATCTCTTAGTTAACATAGCAGGCAGTTAACAACATGCTTCATAGCTTAGGTGTTAATAAAATACTTATACTTACCTACTTACACATAATATCTGAGATAAGTAACTAATCTTTTACATATTTAATATTCCAGGTACTTGCAGCATTGTCTTTTTACAGTCATGGGTCAAGCCAACGAGGCGTAGGTGCTTCATACCTCCATAATATGTCTCAGCCAGCCCTGTCAAACTGTTTGGAAGAGGTCACTGTTGCACTGAATTCAGCAGATATACTAAAAAAGTACATCAAGTTTCCATTACAGCGGGAGAGAAGCGAAACTGTGTGTACTGCAGAGTAACTACCTACCTTATTAGGTCTATAACTATTGACTACTTTTTATGCCCCACCAAATACTATAGGTATAATGCACGCAAATAATAAGGAAGCTTTATTTATGTGTTCAGTATTTAAAAAAGGTATAACTAATTATATTTTTAAGATCTGTACTTATTACACACATTAGGTATGCATTAAATAGGTACCAATGAATAATAACTTTTCACTATTGTTCTAGTTTTATGGATAAACATGGATTTCCAGGAATAATTGGCTGCATTGATGGCACTCATGTAGCAATTGTTCGACCGGTGAAACATGAGGAAAGCCATTTTAACCGAAAAGGTTACCACTCCACAGAGTATGTTGATGCCTCATTTGGTGGTGCAGCCCACGATAGTTTTATTTGGACCCAAAGCCCTATAAAAACATTTATAGAGGGTCTTAATTTAGGAGGAGAAAGGTGCTGGGTCTTAGGTATGTTGTAACACTATGGATAATACGTTGCAGAAGTAAATTACAGTATTATGAATGTATCTGATATGAATATTTTTCTTACAGGTGATTCTGGTTTTCCGCAAAGGAACTACCTGATGACGCCAATCCTAATGTTGTGATTTGTGCCAATACTTATAAATAAGTATTTCTTTTTGTAATAATTTGTAGTATAAATACTAACTGTCACAGAATAATATATCAAGCTATTATATCATGTTAATAAGTTTGCAAAAATTAATAACTCACTGATTTGACTTTCGAAGGATGCTGTCATAACAACTGTTTTATATTGATGAAGTGTAAATAATATATTAATGTGATTTTAGATTTAGTAGATACTTGGACAATATGTTTAAACATTTATTAGTAATTAGTAAACAAACAAGTTATTAAACAAATATGCATAGTCAATAAAAGTCGATCAATTGGTTTGTGAAAGTATCTCGGTGCGCACCCATTGGTTGTTTCTGATTGTTATAGAGGGGCGCTCCGAAAGTAGGAGTGGGGATTAAAAGTAAGGGGCAAGTGATGTCGGTAGCGAGATCATTACGGCTGTAACTGTGTAGCCTTAGGTGATTGTGAATAATATCTATACAAAAAGTACCTCCATAGTTATTTTATTATACTAAGAGCAACAGAGGGGACCCCAGAAGAGCACTACACAAAACTGCACTGCAGTACCCGCAATGTTGTGGAAAGGTGTTTTGGGGTACTGAAAGCGCGTTGGCGGTGTTTGTTAGCACATAGTGTGCTTCACTATAGTCCTAGGAAGGCTGGGAAAATAGTGAATGCATGTGCAGTGTTGCATAACATTGCCAATGCACACAATGTGCCTGTACCACAGCTTAATGACGCCGATCGTGAGGTGCTCCGGCAGAGTCAAGAGGATGTCACCATAGCTAGCAATACGAGTAATGTTTCAGATGCTAGGACTATTCTAGTACAAAGATTGTGGGCAGCAAAGCAGTAAAACATTATTTACAAATTCACTTAGCATTTTTATTTATTATATATAAGTTTATATATAAAAGATTTTCAGGGCACACAAGACTGACTTACACATAGCTCATTCCTTCCACTTCACACCACCACAACACTGGACACAACCCTAGGGATGTCTTGTTAACTTGAAAGTAAATACGAGTATATAATGAATCATCAGCTTATTATTAATAACGAATCTTCTTTTATATAAAAATGTAGTATTAACCAAACAAGACGAAAAAAAAAAACTGTGTCATGTAAATATAAACTACATCAAATGACACAACTAATTCATGACATAATTGTTAATAATAGAAAATTCTATGAACCTGCATGAATACACTAAAAAAACTATATTATACTGATAAAATTGCTTGTAACAAACATCACCAATCAATGGTGTCAAAAAAATAGAGGTTCCATATGGCACTGCACGTTGTGTGAAGTGGAAGGCAACTAAAAAGTTTTATTGTGGCGGGTACTGACGCCCCTGGAGCAGATCCACAATAGTTGCTTGGGATGCTACTATTTGATGAAGTAAAACTTCTATCCTCTCTACTGTGTCCGCCAATCTCTCCTCAGCTGCAATTTGCCGCAACTCCATATCGTATCTTGGCACATTGTCATGATCTGAAAACATCTCAAACCATGAAAGGGTATCTATCGTCGACTCTTGATGATACACTACCAATTGCTTTGTGACACGCAATGGTGGGCCCATATAGAGTTTTGAAACTTCCAAGCTCTGAGTAGCGCTGCAACTGTCCCTCAAGTGTTAGGAGGTGGGGCAGCCCCACCAGCAACAGTTGCTCTTATTTAAAATGTATATAGATAAGTTACATTGTAATAGTTAATATTATATTATTCATGAGGTCATAAGGGATTGCTTAAAAACAGAGTGCAAAGCAAAAACACTATTGTAACACCCATTACAATAAACCAATAAAACCAGATTATGCACATGTTCATTATGCACAGTTTCAAGTTATGGAATACATTCCATAACTTGAAACTCAAACCTGTACCAATTACATTCAACTGAATTTACAGTATGCTAACATTAGTTAGGTAACAATTACATTAAAGCCTACATAAACACCATATCAGTAACATTGGAAAGTTCTATTCGAACGTAGACAAATTTCACAAAAGTTACGTTACAGTAAGCAGATTACACAGAAATATACTTAGCTTATAATTATCAGCCTTAATACACATTTCTAAATATTTTGCCACCTGGCTGACTCTGACAAGACTCTATCAGCGACTGACTAGCAATGTCTTCAGATAGGATTTTCCTTCTCCGCCGCCATTTTCTTGGCGGGAAAATGCCATGCTCTTCATTGGCTGTTGGAGGCTACATCAAACTACGTGATGCCCTCCATCTTGGACTCGCAGAAGTACTTAAGTTCACGTGGTTGCCGCCATGTTTGACTAGCGGAAATGGTGGTGTATTCTTTATTTGTCACACTATTCAGGTATATTCGTTACGGTTCTTGATCTAATAATTGAAACTGTTGCCTTCTGATTGTGACCTTCCGATATCATGTTGAGAAAGGCATAAAAGGGGTAAACTTATTTCTACCTTAACTAAAACTATTAAAAACAATCCACTCAATGCCTATGAGTATGCGCACTTACTAGAAGATATATGGCGTCGCACAGGCTGGGTAGGGACACCGCTGCTACTGCCAGATGGTGCTGGAAAACAAAATGACAAAAATGAAAGATAGAAGGGCGTACCCCTGATAGTAAGCAGCACGCCTGCCCATGACAGTCTCAGTGCAGTCATACAGTGGCCTTAGATGGGTGTGAATGACATAATGGCATTTGCAAACTTGCAATATGTGTTCAATTACTACTTCAACTATTATAGTTCAGCCAGTGCAACTCCACTTTCACTGTATAGTAAAAATAAATAAATAAGAATAGTAAAAATAAATAGATTAGCAGTACATTAGCAGTTTTTATTTACCTTGCGTTGACTCAGGCAGCACAAATACATCAGCCTCAGTCTCATGGACTTCTGGTAAAGCATAGACTTGTTCTGTCTCTGTGTCTGAACACACATTTATCTTGGTTAAAACTTTAATAAATATAGTGCCCTCCATATAATTTCCAAATTTTATTTTATTGAAAAGGTTTAAGGGATTGGAATATTGAAATGGAAAAGTTAAGTCAGTTTTACGATGGTTGTGCTCTGTGTCGTTCTGGGCCACCACACAAGAGCCCCATGTGATAGACAGGGTATGATTACGGTATTGTATAACCACATGGTTATTTTTGGGTTGAGCCCCCATGTTTTACCGATCCTCCGTTTGCATTGCCAAAAAGAAATGCTGGCTTTTGTTATTTTGTTATCTAAGTGCTTGGCCCAGTTAAGTTTGTTGTCCAATGTTATTCCCAGATATTTTACATCTTCGGACAGTTTCAGCTGCGTTTTGAACAGGCTCGGTAAAGTGTAATTGCCGAGCTTTATCTTGTTTGTGAACATCACAAGTTCTGTTTTGTTAGGATTCACTTGATAGTTCATTATCTATGCACCATTTTTCGACTACCTTTAGTGCGTTATTCATAAGATCACAGGCCACACTCGCGAAGTGGCCAGGTATGAGAATCGCAAGGTCGTCGGCATAGCCTACCGTGAAGTACCGTTGTGCGTTGCGTTTGGATATGAGATCATTCACGACCATGTTCCATAGTAGCGGCGACAGTACACCACCTTGTGGGCAGCCTCGTGCCACCACTCCCTTGGTCGAACTATCAAGATCTATCCGTACGGCTCTCGACTTAGGCTCAACTCACACTGCCGCAGAGTCAAGCGTCGCGACGCGTAAATTTTTGCAAGGCGACGTCGCTCGTTAGCGCGTCCGGATCACAAAGTGCCGGAACCAGTTCAAAGACTATCGAACATTCGTGAGTGGTGCTCGCACAACAGTATATGATGGTTGATATCGATCTTATCATGATTGCGCTAATATCAGAAGCTGAAGAGGAAGAAAGTGAATTTATATCAGAAGCTGAGAAAAGAAAGATAAAACGAAAATTTTGGGTTCATGATTTATGGAAGAAAAGACATATACTTGGCGAATTCAAAACACTTTGTAGTAATGATTTAACTCTGGACCCAAGATATTTTTATGATTATTATAAAATGGGCTTAGATAAGTTTGAAAATTTGGTAAATATTTTGAAGCCTCATATCCAAAAGCAAGAAACAAATTTAAGAATACCCATTTCCGTTGAAGAGCGGATATCAATATGCTTGAGGTCAGTCAATTTTTAAGCTAGCTAGCTAGCTACCTAATGTTTCTGCATTAGGTACATTTAAAAAAAATTGATAGATTGGCTTGGAACAGTTAAAAGCATTTGTTTTTATTTAAATAGCTTTATTTATCTTTAATCATAATTTTTACGCATTATTATACAAGATGTAAGGAACAGTTCTCCGAAATTTTAAGCATCATTCTAAGTTAAAAACTACATCACATTATTTCCAGAAAGTGCAGGTAGGTATGAGAAAAAAATATATATATTTTTGGAGAACTGTCCCTTATACCCTGTATACTAGGGCATTCATGAGTCAAACATAATGTTATTCACTGTAGTCATTATCGCCTTCACTCCGTTGCTGCGTCGTCGTCTCAATCGGCAATGGTATGTACGGTGAAGGTGGCAGGCCGAGATTTTCGAACTGATTAGGGGTTATGCTGTGGCTAGTGGTTGACGTATTTGGCTGCATAGAGTATGTGTTACAAGGAGTATAAGTGGTTGGTAGCTGTGTTGTATAATATCCGGTATTTGGCTGCATTGTATATGTGTTAGGATTAGAATTACAGTTAGTGGAATTAGATTGTAGCTGAAGATTTTCTGATTGGGTTCGAAGTTCTGTTGTATAGCCGATGGATGAAGAAGTATTTGCTTGCCTTGAGTTGATATTAGTTGTTTCAGGTTGAAAGGTGCACATTTCATTGGAAGCAACTTTTATTTCTGCGTCAGTTACTAAAAGTAAAATCTGTCATTTCAGTTGCGCTTGCATTTGTATTGGCATCCGTTTAACGGTTTTAGACATAGAGAGAAAAAAAGCGTCTGTTGGATCTTCTTCTGTTTTCTTTTTTTCCAGATATTGTTCGAATAACATTTGCGATAGTGGTAGTGACTTCTTTCGAGTAGTATCGGAATCGTTGGATAATTGTGATTGGGGTCGAGATGGCGACGGAACGGACAAATTGGTGTCGGTATCAGTGTTTAGGTCATTTTCTTCGGAGCTATCTAAGTTACATGTCTGTGGTTTGTTCTGCAAGTATGGTTTTAAAAACTCTAATTCTTTTTCAAATCTTACTGGCTTATCATTTGATCTAGCAGAACCACTCTTGAACTGTCTTAATCTAATTGCTTTCTTGTAACAATCTCGAATTCTTTTCCACCGCTTTTGACACTCCGCCTCTGAAAAAGGAACACAAAATTGTAACACACTTATTTTAATCTATTAAAATGTACTATTAATGTGTATTTTTTTAATTGTTACAGATTTATGACTACGGCAATTAGCTTTCAAGCCTTAGCTCAAAGTTATCGAGTGGGATACAGCACTGTGTTAACAATTGTACATGAAGTGTGCGCAGGAATATGGAAACATTTACAGCCACTTGTTATGCCGAAGCCAACACAAGAATTATGGACTAAAATAGAGGAGGAATTCAGAACCATATGGAATTTCCCTAATTGTATAGGGGCAATTGACGGCAAACACGTCAATATAAGAGCTTCCTGGAATAGCGGCAGTTTGTACTTTAATTACAAAAAATATTTTAGTACTGTCTTGTTAGCCGTTGTTGACGAAAAGTACAAATTCATTATTGTTGACATCGGAGCATATGGACGTAACAGCGATAGCGGCATATTAAGCAGTTCTAAATTTTGACAACGATTACAAAATAATACGATTGGTATACCGCCTAATAAAAGGTTGCCAGGTATGATAGAGGAAATGCCACATGTTTTTGTAGGAGACGAAGCATTTCCCTTGTCCGAACACATTATGAGACCATATCCTGGAAGTCAGGTGTCTGACAATGAAGAAAAGAAAATTTTTAATTATCGCTTAAGCCGAGCGAGGCGCCTAGTAGAAAGTGCTTTTGGAATCCTGTCACAAAAATTTGAGATTTTTTATTCTATAAATCCCCACCGCGAAATCCCCACTGATGTTTTTATGCATTTTGAGTATACTATGACGATTCTATGACAACAACATTAAGACGAAATACTTGTGCCTACATAACGTTATCTCGCATCAGGTGATAGGGTTATTCTCAGAGTGCATACGGTGGGGATTTGTGGAATAAACCTATTTATCTGACTCAATAGATGATAATAAGAGTATGTTCTCAATATCACCACTCTCTTGAAGCGACACACGTAACGAAGGTTCAATTGAAGATGTTGAAGGTTCACCAAGAGGCGGTGAAACAGGGTTTGTTACGGCAGAGTTGGATGATGAGTAGTAGGAATTTACATCACATTGATCCATTGAAGATACTGTATAATATCCTGGATGACTATGGGAAGTTGAAGGTCTTGGCGAAGCTTCGAACATGTCTGAACGATATCCAGTTTCGGTTTCAAAAAAGATATTGTTAATCCGATGTTTTATTATTGCCTTTGTTGTTTTATCAAATTTTCTAAGTTGTGTCGCAATATATTCGCCAAACAAATCGTCCTCATCTTTTATTTTTTGGATTGGTCCGTTGACTGACTGTTCTCATTAAATTTAATGCTTCCGACACCATCTCATTACTTGGATTAGGTTTATAACGTTTATTCGCTTGGGGAATGATGTTTGACGTTTGAGGTGAATCGTTTTCCCCATGTTGAGCATCATTGTCCGCATGTTGGGCATTATTGTCAGTTGCTGTTATCTCCTGAAATAATATTTTATTTGAATCACCAACAGTTTACTTATGAAATGTATTATACACTAGCTTTTACCCGCGAGTAGGTACACCGCACGGAATATATGAAAAAAAAGACAATGGTCATAAATCATACCTAATACTAATTATCAATGTAAATAATGATTAATAATAATATTTCTAAAACAACCTAAAAAGAAAAAAAAAGAAAATGGTACGGAATCTCTCGGTTTATAATAGAAATTCGGCGAAATCAAAAGATTGTTGAGAAAAGAGTTGTTAGTTTTTAAAAAATACATTTGCAATGACTATTATATCTGTGCACATGCCATTCCAAGAAATAATTTGTTTAGAAATATTTCGGTGCAATAACAATAGCGGCAGCGCAACAACAAAGGCAGATAAAATAAGTACCTATGTCTTTATTTACCGCGCGCCTCTCTTCACTCGGGCCAAGCTTACATATTATTCTTGTGTGCTCTAATAATTAGGTTAGAAATAAAATAATACAACATCACTGAAATGTTACATACCGTATCGATTGTTCCAGTAGGTTTATTTTTATTGAGCAAGAAATTCAAAGATTTAAAGGCAAACCACTTGCTCTCATGAACAGAATCTGCGCTGGTTCCAGACTTTTTTGATTCAATCGTCTTTTTTCTTTCTCTATAATATTGGCTCGTCAAATTTTTTATCTTCCGTTCTATTTCTGTGACATTTGTATTTAATTCGTTTGCCATCTCATTTAGTGCATCAAAACGTTTAGGTCTACATTTGTGATCCAAGTGTTTTGGATTCCATAATAATTCCTTTATATGATACAAATTTATTAACTTTAGAGTGGTTTCTTCGTCCCATTCCATTATTGCAGAAAATCGCAAAAAAAACACAAGCACGTCACTATCGCTGGAGTGTCGGCGGGCAACTGAGCGTGCGCGTACGCAAGTCGCCGGCCATGCCGCCGACTTGCACGCGCGGGTACGAGTCGCCGACATGATTCTTGAAACAAAGTCGCCGACACCAAGCCGCCGGGCTGTGTCGGCGGGTCGGCGGGTTTGGTGTGTAGACTCCATAAGAGTGTCTGTTAATTCTAATACTGACTGTTCAATTTGAACCGTACTGTTGAGTTTAGTTTCCATACTTGCCTTGACCATAGACTGTCTGAGCGTTTTTTCATAGACGGTTATGTTCGTTTTGCGAGGATTTCGCGTTGGTACCGGCGTTCTGGAACTTACTGTTAATTCATACCTGATCCACCTGTGGTCTGAGCCTGAGTTCTCATCTGAGACTCTCCAATTCTTGACTAGCTCGGAGTTAGCCGAAACCAAGGTGAGATCGATGATGGTTCGATGACGATTGTTTACAAACGTTGGTTCAGCTCCCCTATTAGCTATAGAGAGATTAGTTGAAAACAAGAAGTCTACTAGCTCTCTACCTCTTTTGTTGCTCTTAGCCATACCCCAAATGGGGTGGTGGGCGTTTGAATCTGTTGAGAGAATTAGTTGAAATTTATTTAGTTCACAGTATCTTACCAGCTCCACGACCTTTTTCGGAGGGGCATCTTCCTCAGCGGGCATGTACGCTGAGGCGACTACAAGGTCCGTCGCATCGTCTGGATTCTGGAGCCTGACTGTTACCAAGTCTCTGGAACAGAACTCTGTTATAGGCACTGCTATTATGTTAAGTGGCACAAAGATACATGCTCTGTGGTTTGTACAGGTGTTGTCGAGTATTAACTTACCCTTCAGATCATTGAGACCACACACACGCCCTGCTCTAATCCACGGCTCCTGGATTAGGGCTATGGTCCCGTTGTTGTCTATCCCCAGCACTCTGCGCAGGTTAGCCGTAGCAGTTTCGCTGTGCTGGAGATTGTATTGGATGACTTTACAGATTGTGGAGGTTTGGGTCACCATCATCCAGGTTTCCCTCTTCCTCCGACGAATCCGTTACCACCATCCTAGGCACTCTCCAGAACTTGCCCTTTGGCGTGTCAACCACGATCTTGCCCTCCATCAGCCGCGAGGTTGACGGTATAGGAGAGGATTGCGGAGGCACAGCCTGGGCCACGTTCTTCGAGCACACAGGGGCAGGGTCCTCCTTGCCTGGGTCTCTATGTTTGGTACCGCTGAGTCCCGGTTTCGGGTCAACCATCATTGCTGATGGCATCTCCTGCGGTGGCTCATCTTGTAGAGAGCCATTAGCAGCGTAGAACCTCACATAGACGTTCCCCAGGTTATGTGTTAAACGCCTTTCCTTGTTCATAAGCAACGGCACAATGTTCTCTGGGATTCCCAGAGTTAGGAACATTGTGTTGTCCGATTGCTTGCTATGGGAGTAAATTGTCCAGGAGTTAATTTGAGCCCATCTATTCTACTTACTGAGCACTAGACCTGTGTCTTCTACGCTCCTTCTGCAGTCAGGTATAAAGAGGGCCGCCCTTATTCTCCTGGTCAGTTCTTTTGGCCGCTTTACCGTGACCTTCATTCCGATGATCTCAGCAGCAGCGGCAATTGTACTTTTGACCCATCGCAGTGAAGCTTCATCCTCGCACCACAGCTTCAGGGCACCATCAGCGATGATGGGTTTTCCTCTGAAGCCAGGGGAGAAGTCGCTGTCGGGGTCCCTGGCCCCATCCATGATACACTCCTCCAGGTACCCTTTCACGGCGTTGGCTTGCTCAACAGTGAGTTGTTTATGGTCGTCTCCTGTTATCGCTATGCAGAGATCGTTCTGCACGATGTCAGCATAGCTGACAGGAGCACGACGTGAGCTGTCGAGTTTCGCCTTTTTGTGGTCACCCCTCGGCGAAACTGTATCGTCCATCCGCGACCTCTTGCTCGGTTCCGTTCGGGCTGGTGCCTGTGCGGACTTCACAATAGCATTGGCTGCTCGCCTTTGCCGGTTCTTGCGGATGTCATGTTTCTTGCTCTGGCCCGAACCTTTATGGCTAGTTTCGGTAGGCACCTTTAAAAGGTCCACCGTCTGCTTGCCATCCGGTTTAGGGCTAGCCCAGGTTTTCGTTCGCTGAATCCGGGGTCTCCAGCCTTAGGCCTTTGTCCATCCGAGCGCATTGTCGTCTTCGGGTCTCCAGCTTTACGCCTTTGTACCTCGGAACTCGACATGCTGGGGTCTTCGGTCGTTGGCCGTTGACCTGCCAGCTGCGCTTCGGGTTTATGGTCTCCAGCTTTCGGCTTTTGTCCTTCCGGGTTCGCTACTTGTTGTTTCCGTTGTTTCTGGTAGAGTTTATATCTCTGTTTTTTACTTAGTTTTGACCCAGAAGCTTGTAGGCTTGCTGGGTTTGGAATGGTGAGATGGTCTCCGGTTGCCCTTTGTCCTCTACTTCCTTCGTTTTACCTTTCGGTCTTACGACTGTCCAGTTAGCAGAGCAGGTCTCCGGGGCGGCGAACGCCTCCACGAGATCCCGCACCGCATCCCCTTGACCCTGGGGGGGGGGGGTTTTGTGATCTGGTTGAACGGGAATGTATGCAAATTATAAATTCCCCACGGCACTACCAGCTAATAGTGCAGTGGGGAATAAAAATTCCCTTCTGCACAACCAGTAGTGCAGCTTGGTAATGCAGCGATGAATGACTGAACTAAATATGTACCGACCAAACAGATACCTACCTCAAAGAATTCGCACTTTTTATGTTGTTTGTACTTGCCTACATGCAATCTCGTTTTATAGGTAACTACCTAAATACTGCTTTGTTTATGTTCCTACAAATACTTATTATCTCATTTCAGTACGTTTCTAACCTATGTTTGCAATTTCAATGTATACCGACCTACATTTAAGGATGCTTGTGTTTCTCTGCGAAGTGAATTAATATTCTTTAGAGAAATAAATATCTAAAACCATAACTGTGCCTCCACAAAACCTTTAATGTAAAGAACACGAAAATAAGTGGTTATAGGTACATACTTTTCTTATATCTTAAAATGAACACGTAAAGAGAGCAACTTTGTATGAAAACATTTCAGTCGAAATAACGCCACAAGTTAATTGTTGTTGAGCAACTCTAATAAAATCATCCTTTTCCATATTTTGCATACTTCTTTTCGGCAATGTTTTCTTTCCGAATCTTTTGTAATGATCGGACATGGAAATTGGCAAGAGTATTGTCATCTTTCAGTACATGTAAAATTTGTATCATGGTTAGGTTTTTTTTAATCAATCCATTGATTTTGAAATTCCAACCTTCCACAATATTTGTCGTACGATGGCGATCGGAAAAGACGGACCATATGTGAATAAAATTTGGCCTCATCCAAAACTTCTCGAAATATTTCACATACTTATTTAGGTTTGCGTCATCAGTAGATATTTCATTAGATTTTATATATTGCCAACCAGCATTTATTTCTTGCACTGGTAGTAAAGCTAGCACAGAACATAAATCAATTATGTATTTGTATTTTTTCGTTATTTGTTTAAATTTCTCTGCTTTACGTTTTAAGCAATTGCGATAATGGAAATAACAACCAACCAGTGATGCTTGTTTAAATTCAGATTTTAACGCATTCATAGTGGCTTTTTCGTAATCAACGTGTATTTTTTAGGATCCCACTCAGGTATATTTGTCATTAAGAATTCAAAAAAAAAATGTTTTTTTACTTTTGTGTAACATGAAAACAAATGCCAGCGGTATTACATTTATTGTCTCAATTGTACTACCCAAGTCTCCATGAATGCTAAATAACTGAGCAAATAGAGTAGGGCTGGCCTTGAAGGTACCATCCACGAATATGGCGATAAATCGTATTTTTTTTTGTAAACATGATGGGTTTGGATTTGAAGATGCTAAATCTAGGCTTTTATTTCGTATTTCCACCAAACATTTGCGATATACTTTGGGTGCAGTTTCTCTTCCTTCTGCAGCCTCAAGTATGCTTTGATTGATAAGTACATTAATTTCATTTTGCGATCGATTTGGGCTACAAGTATGATCGCCAGTTTTATCGATTGTATCTTCATCCTTGAAAGTAAACAACAACATTTCAATATTATTTTATTTTTATTTTATTTTATTTTATTTTATTTTACATGGAAAACAAACAGCTTTAGTTCACAGCATAAGTTCAGAATAATGAAAAAAAACATAAGCCTTAAATAGTTTTCACTTATGGAACATTAATAAACAAGTGTCCCTTGGAAACGCCAACACTTATTGAGATAAATCTCAATGAAAACATGTCTATTTATATATGTATCGTTACAAGTGATTTTGGTACTAACTTAAAGTCTAACATTCAAAGCCATACAAAAACCGTCTATAACAGCTTTCGTTACATTATTAGTTATATCAGTAAGTATCATTTGATCTTAATTTTAATTTGTGACGACGATTTAATTGACGTTTTGTCGAAGTAATCCTTAGCGATTAGGTTTTTAAAAGTGTTTTGCCTCATCATGAATAAATCACTATGTTTAGAGTAGTTTGAGTTAAAGTTTTTCACCGCACGAATCAGAAATGCATTAGCACGGTAGTTTGTACGAGAGTGGGGTATGCACAGCTGGAGCTCATTTCTGCGACACACCGACCTCTGGGGTGCCACTAGGCCAATCTTTTCTAGTAACGCTGGACAATCCGTTTTATTTAGGACAATGTTGTGTAACAGCGTGAGGTCTGCAGCCTCTCTCCTTTTATATAGAGGTAGGATGTGGTGGTGTCTACAAGACTCTTCGTATTCAGAACTATACAATTTTGTCCTTTAATTCACATATCGTATGAACTTTTTTTTGAGGCCTTTCAAGGATATCTATATATTTGTAGTACTGAGGATTCCAAGCTTGCGAAGCGTAGTCGAGTTGACTCCTAACCAATGAACAATAGAGGATTTTTAATGTTTTAATAGTTTTAAAATCTCTGGTAACTCGAAGCATGAAACCAAGGGTTTTCATGGCTTTAGCGGAAATATTATAAATGTGCTGATCAAAAAGGAGTTTGGAATCCAGAGTGACGCCTAGATCGACCACGCAATCAGTTCTCACCAAAGACTGGCCATTGATTTTGTAGTCATACACAAGGGGTTTAGTAGATCTGCTGAACGTGATGCAACAGCATTTACTGATATTTAAGTCCAGTTTATTTAGAGTACAGTAAGCATAAAGGTTATCAAGATCCTTTTGAAGAAGTTCTGAATCTTGTGGGTCATTGATGACTCTGTAAATTTTCATATCATCTGCAAATAACAAAAAGTTACCATGTGTAAAGCAGTGATTGATGTCATTTACAAAAAGTGTGAAAAGGAGAGGGCCCAGTATCGACCCTTGGGGCACACCAGATGGAATAGGCAACGAAGCCGACGCAAATCCATTCAAAACTACAGTCTGGCAACGACCAGTGATATAAGAGGTAAACCACCTTAATAGATCACCTCTTATTCCAGATGCATAAAGTTTAGATAATAGAATAGAATGATCAATACGATCAAAAGCCTTACTGTAGTCGGTATAGACTGCGTCAACCTGGCCTCCACATTCCATGCCGGCTGTCACCGCGTCAGTAAATAATACTAAGTTAGTAGTGGTCGATCTCCCTTTGTGAAAACCATGCTGTTGGGGCAGGAAGGAGTGTTTTAAGGCAGCATATAATTGCTCATGGACAATTTTTTCGAATACCTTGGCTAAGACACAAAGCTTGGAAATGGGCCTATAGTTTGTTATATCCCGCTTAGAGCCTTTTTTGTGTATTGGTGTTAATGTTGCCGTTTTCCAAATCTTGGGCACTATGCCGTCTGATATAGATCTGTTGAATAAAAGGCTTACCGGATAGACTAAGCTTTCAGCACAATTAACCAACAGAAGTGGGTGCAGGCCATCAGGTCCAGATGATTTTTTGCAGTTAAGAGTTTGTAATAATTTGAGTAATTTGTGATTGCATATTTCAATAGAGCTAATATCCGTTACGGATCTGTCTATATCGCGAATAGTAGTACAAGGCACTGGTGCTAATGAATATGGTAAATAGTTTGAGTTAAAATAGTCAGAAAATGCATTGCAAATGCCCTCACCTGAATCAAACGACCGATCTTTATATGACATAGACGATGGATAACAATTATGCTGTTTATTCGATTGTACGTAAGACCAAAAATCTTTAGGGCTATCACGAATCGAGCTTTCAACTTTCGCAATATAGCTGAGATAGCATTCATGCTCAACCCTTTTAACCCTCTCGCGCATAACCCTGAAGGAATTCTTGTCCGAAATATTATTGTAAATTTTGAATTTTCTATGATATTTATTTTTATCCTTTAGCATTTTGAGCAGAGTAGGTGAATACCACACAGGATACCGGGCAGGCCGCACCCATTTAGATGGTACATATTTGTCCCTCAATTCAGATAATATTTTGGTAAATAGATCCACCGATTCATCTATAGTACTACATGCGAGCAGTGACTGCCAGTCGTGAGAATCAAGTTCACTGCATATAGCTGAGTAATCACCTCTCGCATACAAAAACTTAGGTCTCGGGGAGGGGACAAGTATGCTTGTTTGAATAAACAATGGTTTACATAATAACGCCGGATGAAACTTATCCTCGACTAACAATGGATCCAAACAATGGCATACAGACACTTCATCATTAGATAAAACTAAATCGAGAATACTGCCATCGTACATGTTGGGGACATGATTAAATTGAAGTAGACTATTTAGGTTCATAAAATCTAGAACCTCAAAATGACCACTATCCGCGCCGTTAATAATCGGTATAAGATGAGTATGGTCGTGCAACTTCGTCCACGATATACTGCTCTGATTAAAATCCCCTAAAATTAAAATTTTGTCATTAATGTTTTCGGACGAGATAGATAGTACTTTATCACAGAAATTCTCAAGTTGTTCCGATAATGACAGACCTATATTTTGAGAAATAAGGTAAAGACAGCCTAAATGTAAGCCAAAACAATGAGCTGTATTGGCCGCTTTAAACTTAATAGTGATCCACAAATCTTCAGCAGTGGAATGCCACTCGGGGCGCGCCAGCGCAGCTAATTCACGGCGGACGGCTATCAACACCCCTCCACCGCGTGACTGAGCCTGCTGTGCATAGTCCCGATCGCGCCGCCACACCGTGTACGCGTCACTAAACAGTTCCTCAGTCTCTATACCATCCCAGAGCCACGTTTCAGCTAACACAATCGCGTGATAATTACATAGTTGAAGGTTTCGTTTAAATTCATATAATTTTGTTCGCAAACCCCTAACATTTTGATAATAAACGTCAAAAACCATTATCACAATCCGGCCGAGTTCCTACACGGCCAGACAGTGCATTTAAAAACAATAAGTAGTAGATACGTTCATTATTTATGTTAGTTGTTTGCGAACAAAACATTGTGCATTTATAATACAAATACAAAGTTAATCTGTGATACCTATGAAGTTCATAAAACGGAATGTTGAGCGATTGTGTTAGTCGAAAGCGTGTATAAGTTGTACCACGATAACAAAAGATTAACTTAGACAAAATAAGTGGCATAAGATCGTTATGTATTCGGATAGTATAACTAGTGAGGAAACAATCAGCGTCACAACACGTATGTGGCGGCACGTAAGCAAGTAATATACTATGTAACGTCCAACTATATAAAATGTTTGTATGTAAATAAAAAAGTGAGTATTGTATAATATGCACTCTAAGATGAGGTATGTCTGTAACTATAATATATACTGATATAAAAATGAATAGGTTATAGAAAATTGATAAGTAATTAACTGTAGTATAATCATTAGTTTCGATAAACGATATTAATTTTAGCTAGTAATTTAAATATGGAAATGAAGTACAATAATTCACTAAAACTTAGGCAAATAAATAGTCACTTGAGTTTTTGGAGGTCGCCTTCATTATGAATGTTCAATATGGGTGAAGTATCGTTCTTTCTTGCAAGGATCTTGCAGTTTTGAACCCAGACGAATTTATAGCCTCTTTCATTAGCTAGCTTCTTAACCTTTGTTAGAAGCTGCTTGTTCTCGCGCGTGAGATGATCGTTCACATAGATCCTGGATGCAACTCCGGGAAAGCCCAAGGCTTCTGCAGTCAGATTCTTGTGCATCCTGGCAGCGGCTATGAAATTTTCCTTAGTGTATCTTCCCAGGAAGCCTACTACGATCGGTTTGTTGTCAGTGTAGGAGCGGGTTCTCGTCACAAAGTTAATGTCCGAAGATGCCACAGGCTGCCCGACCATCTCGGAAAGTTTACGAACGAGTGCTAGGATTTTTGCCTATTTATGCCTTTGATTTCAAGATTGTTGATACGTTCACGTTGTTGTGTGAATGCTAGCTCCGCAGTCAGCTGAGTAAGTTTAATTTGAAGTTGAGGGTAGTCTCCACCGCCGATTTCTGTGGTCTCTAAGGCTGAAATACGCGCCTCCAGGGCCACCGTTTTGCCGTTCACGACATCCCGAAACTGGTGGAACTCCTCTCTGATATCTTGAACTTCTTGTACAAGGGTCGGAAGTTGCTCAAGGTGGCTGTTTATGCCACGAACCCCATCGCGTAATTCCTGCAGCACTTGGTCGAGGGTAGCAGACGAGGAAATTGCAGGCTGAGATACGAGTGATCCACCTTGAGCCTCCGCTTGTGGCAGGCACTTACACGAAGGACACAGTAAGGCGGCTTTCTTCGCCATTCCTAACTTCCGATAATTTTTTTCACTGATATTGGCACAGGTAAAACAATAGTTTACGGTACACTTGGAACAGCTGACACCATCTTGGTGATCGAAATTGCAAGCGGGACACTTGAACATGGTGATTACAAATATTTAAACTCGAATGCACGATAAAAATCAGTAATAACTGGAGGTAAGTACCACACGTAGCGAGCGATTGACCTCCGCGTATGAGCGCAGCGAGCGTACTGATAGATAGATAGATTATAAAAAGAATACTTATTTCATTATTATAATAAAACAGAAAAAAAGAGATGACGGAAAAAAATATGCAGATATGTAACGCCTTACCTTTGTTAATGTAACATAGCCTTTACACTGTATAATTAAATTTTTGTAGTGTTTACAACGCCAGTAGCTACTGGCCAGCCACAAAAGCAGCTGCTTTTTGTGGATTTCGATCAAATTGATGTCCACGAAAGAACATAACTCTTCCTCGTCCGCGTTTAATTATTTTAAAATCACTGCGTTCTACATAAATAAAACTACAACCTACTACAGCATCCTAATTTAGGATTTTATTTATTTATTATAAGAACCGATTCAGTCAATGGACGAACCTTCGACTGTTGTCTTTGGCTCTCATTTCTGGTGTAACATTTTGGTCATATACAATTGTTAAGGAATTGCGCAACATCAAAAAAATATTTTTATCCATTGAGTAAGCAATCTTACTTACTCTAAATGTTCTTTCCCAGTAGGTGCTCAAAGAAGGGTTATTTATACTTGCCATTATAAGACAGATTCCTATAAAAACATAGCATTCTACTAAAGTTAGATCTAGACTTCTTCCTATATTGTGTACTGCTGTTTGATTCGTTTTTTCAACTATTAGGCTGACTGTTTCATCATCTATGTACTGTTTTAAGTAATATACTATATCACAAAAAAATTGCACATAAGAAGGCTCTGCAAATTTAATTGACAGGGGTAAAATATGTTTTTACAGACCAGTTTATATTAGCAGTAGACCTAGATAAAGCAAGAGTATTTGTGGCAGAAGAATATGGACGACGAAAATGACGACCACGAGCTCTCTTTGATTTTTTTAACGTCCAGATGTGCTTGGAATGATGGATTCAGAGGAAGACGATTATGCCTGTTCGCTTCGGACTGTATAATCCTCATCACCGGTCTTCATCACTAGAGAACAAATCTCCCGTCCGACCTATCAAAAAAAATATCTTCAATAATCTTCCTCACGTGACTCTGAAAATTATACACTTCAATAAAAATCCATAGTCCTAAGGTAGATGTAGAAAGTAAAGATAAATAAAAAAATGCATTTATCTATCTTACGCCTGGTGTCCGTTTTATTGTACAAATATGTTTTATTGCAAATAGTTGCTACATCTACCACGAGTGGTGAAATAATTAAAGATTTGCTTACCACGTCTCGGCACGTCCGGTATTTTCTGAATATTGCTTCCAACTGTTATTGTGACAGTAGTATTTCACAGCTCAAATCAATTGACAAAATCCCACCAAGTTTTCGAATGAAACAAAATGTTGGGAACGCGTAAAATTTAATGTAATCTTAAGGCTGGCGTCCTTTAGGGACGGATCGGGGCGGGTCGCATTGGAACGGGCCGCAGTTCTGTGATGCTCTTGCGTCCATCTGTACGGGGCGCGGCGGACCGCCTAAGCGGATTTGATCTTACAGACGTGTTTTCGTGCTTGGACTGACATCGCGCTACCATGGACAGCTCCGACGAAGAGATGTTATGGTTTCAAATCCTTCTTGATGAAGAGCAAAAAAATAAAAAACGACGACGAGTACACAAGGTGTGGGTGCATGATATATGCCAGAAAAGAAATGTATTTGGTGAATACCATCATTTGTTTAACGATTTGAAGAAAGATCCAGTCAAATTCTTCGAGTATTTTCGAATGTGTTTTGGAAAATTTGAAAGATTGCTTAATATATTACGTGAAGATTTACAGAAACAAACCACAAAATTTCGAAGGCCAATTGAACCAGAAGAACGACTTGCTGTTTGTCTCAGGTAAATAAGTTTTTTTTGACATCAGATGTCAAAAAATCTCAGGTAAATAAGATTTTTTGACATCAGATGTCAAAAAATCTTATTTACCTGAGATTTGAATATGATTAATTATTGTCTACACAATGAGATCGTGCTTTACCTCCAATCTAAGAATCTGTCCTATACCCGAATACATGGGTAAACCACTATTACTTGGCGGTAGTCTTTATAACTAGTATTATAAATACAAAAGTTTGGATGGATGGGTGTGTTACTCGATCACGCAAAAAGGCTCAACAGATTTGGATGAAATTTGGCACTCAGATAGTTTATTACCTGTATGAACACAAACCACTTTATTTATGTGACAATAAAAAAAATTGAGTCATAATTAATCATATTTATTAGTAATTCCCAATAAAGTTAACATTAACATTACACAGTAACAATAATTTATTTTTTGGAAAATGCAGAAATGGTTCCATGATTTCAGAACCTTGTACATCATGTTCTTGTACTTCATAAACTTGTCCTTCATATACTTGTTGTGACGAGTTAGATAGCATCGATGCCGTAGTAGGTGATGCTTGAAATGATGCTTGACCAGAGGTCCGTAAAGGTTGAATGGACGAGAATTGATTATTTTGACTTAAAATCACGGCTGCAACTGGCTGTTGATTTAAGGTTTGCATATTTTGGGACTCTACTCGCATGCGATATATTACTTGTATCACCTTGTCTGCAAAACAAATCGGCCTCAGCATCGTTCACAATTTTAAACACCGCACCCTTAACCCGTATCTGAACATCTTTCGGGAATGTTGTGACTGTTTTCCCCAAGTTTGTGAAAAAATCTACCATAGTATCATGGCCTTGGTTAAGCGATTGATACTTTTTTTCTAAGTATGATTGGAACAGAGTTTGTGTCGGTGGAGGCGACTGATAGATTCTGTCTGTCTTCTTCTTTTTGGTGATCCTACTTGAATCAGTTTCACTGACTTGGGATCTACTTATGTAGGTGGTGACATGACTGATGATGAGTTTGATGATAGTGGTGACATGGCTTGTGAATCTGTTGCTAACCGTGGTGACAGGACTTGTTCATCATCACTCAAAGATGGCAAATTTGTTAAATTTTGTTGTGTGTCATTACATATAAAAGGAGAGAGAAAGCTCAGTTCTTTTTCAAATCGAATTGGTTTTATGTTAGTGGCTGCCTGGCCACTCTTTGTTAGACGTAGTTTTTTGGCGCTTCGATAATTATCGCGAATTCTCTTCCATCTCTCTTTACAATTTGCCGCTGGAACAAAATAAAAAGAATATCATTCAACAAACATAGAAACGACTTCAATGAACTCTACTCTTATGGCAATGGATGAAGTGAGGTGCTCCAACTTCATTATTGGCGGAGTAATCGCGTAACATTCAAACATAACATAACACACAAAAAAAAATAGAATTAAATTGAGAACCTCCTCTTTTTATGGAAGTCGGTTAATAAAATGTGCTTTTGTTTTAGGTTTTTGGCCACGGGGAATTCATTCAGGTCGCTGGCTTTTAATTATCGACTCGGAGAAAAAACAGTAAGATATATCGTTTATGAGACTTGCACGGCGATATGGAACAATATGAAAGTACCTACACCTTCCGAAGAGGATTGGAAACAGATAGCAAGAAAATATTGGGAAAAATGGAATTTTCCTAATTATATTGGAGCGCTGGATGGCAAACATGTTGTTATCGAATGCCCCGCAAATAGTGGCTCGAAGTATTTTTGTTATAAAAAAAACATTTTCAATTGTTTTGTTGGCCTTAGTGGATGCTGACTACAGATTTACACTACTCGATATAGGTGGCCTTGGAAAGAATTCTGATGGCTGTTTATTTGCCAATTCTGTCGTGGGAAAATCATTGGCAAAAAACAAATTAAATATACCTGATGACAAGGCACTGCCGGGTACCGTGGAAATTATGCCTCATGAGGCATAATGAAAATTCATATAACATGAATGTTATAGTGGGAGACTTTCCGCTACAGAAACATTTAATGAGACCGTATCCTGGAAATCAATTAACGGATGAAGAAAGAAAAATGTTCAACTACCGACTAAGTAGGGCCCGCCGAACTAGCGAAAATGCTTTTGGTATATTAGCTAGAAGGTTTAGAATTTATGAAAGGCGGTTATCTATGACTCCTGAACATGTCAACATTGTTGTAGCGGCAACATGCTGTTTACATAACTTTTTGACAAATAGCCCATCGTATTTGTCACAAGATGATCTAAGAGAAACTGTGAACGAGGGACTAGTAAATTTACCAATTATTGGAGGTAATTCATCTCAAGTCACTCTCGCAATTCGCAAAAAATTCAAAAGTTATTTCGTATCTCTTGCAGGCTCATGTCCATGGCAAATGACAGTTGTGAACAGAGGATATCGCCACATAGACCGAGATCCAGATATGCAAGCGCAAGAAGAATAAATATAATTATAAATTAATAATAAGTTACTTATTATTAAATAAAGTTAAGCGTAAAGTTTGATATACCTACTTATAATATTTTAAAAATGTTTGAATAAAAACATAAACCGACTTCAATGAAGTCTTCGCTTGGAGGTGCTTTGAGGTGCTCCGACTCCAGTGAAGTCTGTTTATGTTTTTTTACTTAAACATTTTTATTTCACCATTTTTTCATGTCAAAGACTAATTTAAGTACACTTAACTCTCTGTATGATAATTAATAAACCGATTTTGATGAAACTTACAGTTTTCACTCAGTTGAATAATACCTAGTTTAACAAAAAAAAGAATTACTTAAATCGGACTAGTAAGTATCGGAGATATGCGAGAACAAATATTGCACCTGTCTAATAATAATACACAATAACATTCCCTATCTCAAAAACTTTTGAACCGATTTTGATGAAGTTTGCACCATTCCCTAAGTTGAACAATACCTAGTACAACAAAAAAAGAATTATTTAAATCGGACTTATACTTTTGGAGATATGCGTGGACATACATACAAACATACATACACTTTTGAAATTTGGCACAGGTCTTTATTAGAAGCTGATATAGACTAACATATCCAAAAACTGGGCATTTCTGGAAATATTACATACATACGGGTCGAATTGATAACCTCTTTTTTTGAAGTCGGTTAAAAACCTATAATTTAAATGAATAGGTACTTACGTGTTTCATCCAAAATCTGTGCTATTTCTTGCCATATATTCATGCGCCGCTGCTCATCGTGATATCTAAGGTCTCCTAGATCATACAGTTCTCTATACTTTTGCACTAAAGAAATAAGCAGTTCTTCGTTCATTTTCGTTTATTTTTATTAGCACGGCACGTGCGCTCACATCCGCCTGCCTGCGTCGACTAGACGAATCGGGGCGGGTCGCAGCGCACCGCCGACAGAAATACGCCTGCGAAGCGATCCGCCAATGCGTTGCCGCCCGCCGCGCTCCGATCCGTCGCTAATAAACGATATTTCTATGAAATATCGTTAAAATTTCTATGAAATATCGTTAAAACATGGGCCAGGCGTATTTTTGCGTTGTGATGCGGCCCGAACCGATCCGCCTAGTGGACGCCAGCCTTTATAGAGTCAAATGTATTGTGTTTTACAACCGGCAGAGTGCGTTTATTAAGAATCTTTAATAAAATGTACTGGGCATTAGTATGATTTGATGTTACGTTCAATGTTAATGACATTGGGCGCCAGATGGGTATACAGGGTGGCTAATGAATTTTGCTACATTAAGAAACTAAAATATTTTTTTTTCAGTGTATAAAATTCATTTTTCTTTTATTCATGTTAAAGCTCATTCAATTTTATTACATATAGCTTAATTAGTTTTAAAAATAATGGGATTTAAATACCCCCCCCCCTGCTCGTTGATGCATGTGCGGCATCTTACCAAAAAGTTGTTCATTACTGCTTGGAGAGTTGAGACAGGAATTGTTTCTCGAATGGATTGCCTTAGTTCATTCAAATTTGTTGGTTTTGCTTTGTAGACTTCCTGTTTGCAATAACCCCACAAGAAAAAGTCAGGTGCAGTAAGGTCAGGCGACCTGGGTGGCCAACGGAACGTGGAGTTTCTGCTTATCAGCTTATTGGGAAATTTTCAAAATTCCAAGCGAATCGGCAAGTCTGCAGCGTTCAGTTTCTTGGCCAATTGAATTTTATATGGGAATAAGTCCAAATCTTTGTGCATAATTGACTGTAATGACTGTCTGCTTTTATTCTATTTAGATACTGTCATTGTATCAATATGTGCAAACATTACTGTGTTCCGGTTTGAAGGGCAATGTTCCAGAGAAATTACAGGGCTTAGAGATATAACATCTTAGATCTCTGGGTGACGAGCGCAGTGCAGTGCAAGGTAATCATTTGGACTCTTAATGTTCCAATAGCTGCGTGTCACTGTGCTGTTATGTGGCTGGCATGTTGCTTACCATCAGGCACATGTCCTGTTCGTCTCGTCACTCTTTAATTAAAAAAAATATATTTAATATAATTCCAGGATCAGTTGTCATGCCTATTAGTGCTTCTGTAGTTGACTGTACTTCAGTACATTAAACTTTTCAATTCAAGAATGATTCAAGTTACCTACCTCCTCTGGCTCCGATTCTTCTGGTGCTACGCATTGTTCTGTAAAAGAATACCAACACATTGTTTATAATTTTCTTGCTAGATTTCTTAGTACAAATGAGTGACGAGTAAACCAAGCTTATGTTTGTAACGAGTCATCATCATCAGCCTGTGTCAGTCCACTGCTGGACATATGCCTCTCCCAATGCACGCCACTGAGCCCGATCTTCAGATCTCCTTTTCCAACTGCTTTCAGCCACTTTGCGTATGTCGTCGCTCCACCTAGCCATAGGGCGTCCACGTAACCTTTTGCCGAGACGCGGTCTCCACTCAAGAACACGTTTACCCCATCGGTTGTCGGTTCTACGGCAGATATGACCAGCCCACTGCCATTTCAGTTTGCTAATCCTGTTATTGCTAATCCAGTTATATTGTAACGAGTAAATTCTAACCTAATCTAGGTAGTTTTTTAAAAACACAAGTATTTTCGTTACGCTGCCATATGGGAGAAACCTATGTCCAGCAGTCGACTATGTGGTCTGGATGATGGTAAGGTAAGTACAATATATAAAGTACTTACCTAATTATGAGTAATTAATAATTTAACGATAGGTTGGTAAACTTACGTTTCTTTCGTCGGTTTCTCTGAGATGATGCCCGCTTCATTTCTTTTTCGGTTAAACAATTTGCCGTAAAACAATTTCAAACACACTGGCACTAATTCCGCGACCAAACAACGAAAAAACAAATTATACGTTTCGTGCGTGAATCTATCAAACCACAATCGACAGTGTCCAGTCAAATGTAAACATGCAACGCCGCACACGTGCGTTTCGCCGGTCTTCATGCGAGCTGGCAACGTCTCGAACTTCTTGTAGCCATATAAGCTGTGTTATGAAAAAAGTAACAAAAGCACATCGCACTGTATGTATCGCCACCTGGCGGGATTCCGCTGAACAAAATTATGCACGAGCAGGCACGATGAATGCAATTTGGCGACAAACATAAAATTTGAAACGGTACTACTAATGCCATCTCTGATCTGCTGGTGTGAAAATCTTGAAAAAATAAAGTGACGACCGTATACCGGTCGCTAAATGTCGGTGGTCGCCACTTTAGATGCATTTTTGTGTTCAGTGGTAGCCAAAAAGACGGTGCGGTAAATATATATATATATATACATACACAAATATTTTTTTTTCTCCATAAATTTTAATGTTTGAGATCGCTAAGCAGGTGCTTTAAAAAAATACTATAAAAATTATAAAGGCTTGCGACGTCAATACGAAAGTTTAAGTATTTCTAAAAATGCTTCTTTCGGTTGGATACTGCTGTCAAAGCTGTTCAATAGATGTCGCTCCGTCCACGTAAGACGGTTAAATCAGGTATAGAGTTAAAATTCGATGCTCGGACCTCGAGCCTCGTTGGCCTAGATCATAGATGAATATACCTAACGGATTGTTGCCATCTTACAATGTTGGCAAAGTTCTGCCATCTAGTTAACAAAACCAGTACTACGAACTCGTTCAGACTGCTATAATAACGCACACATATACATAATTATGTACTAGGTACTACGGTTACGTACTCACTTATTACACACACATTCTCGCTTTATATTATGGTATATATAATTGCTAGAGGCGAAAGTTTCAGATTTATTTTCGTTAGTTTTTGGTTATGTAAGTGCTTATTATAACAAAAACTAACGAAATGAAACTATGAGCTCTTTTATTGATGGACAAATAAAAACCAGTCATTCAACAGTTACTTGTTTTATTATATATTCTTATTATATAGTTACAGATGCAAACTATAAGACCTAAGAAAATTTATACTCGCGGCTCCCTCGACCGTTTCTTGCGTCAATTTCATCATATAGTTATTGTATACCCCAAACTGTATCTAATTCATTTACACCGTAAAAAGAAAAACTATGCTTTTTTTTTAGAAAGATTATACTTTGTTTCTGTGATCTCTGTACAAGTTATAAATCTAATGATACGAGAGAGATGGCCACAAGTTAAATATATTCTGATATTTGAATGAATTCTCAGTTAAGATTTCGAGCATATCTTCGATATGCACAAAGTATTCCAGCAAACGTTTGTTGGGATGGTTAAGAACGCATTTATTTGTGAATGTCTTCAAAGTAATAAATATAAAAAAAAAATCTGCTGTAGGTACCCTCTAGATCCCATTTTACACATAAGGGGCAACGCAAATAGAAGACGGCGAGACGAAGGTACGGTACAGACACGGCGCAGATACGGTGCAGGCGCGATATCTGCGCAAACAGACGCGGGGACGGTACGGCAAGTTAAGTCATTATAGAGCGTGATATTGACGGGATAAGACATGTATTCCTCTTCAGACGAAGATGAAGATGCACTGGCTTTGCTACAGATTATTAATTTACAGCAAAGACCAAGAAGGTATTGGATACATCCAGTGTGGAGAAATGCAGAAGAGCACAGGTACTACAAAATAATGGAAAAATTATATGAATATCCTGATCGTTTTCGCACAGTTTATAAAATGTCACTGGAATGTTACCATATCGTATTATCAAAAGTAAGAGAAGGACTTCGGAAGCATGTTACAAATTGGAGAAAACCAATCAGCCCTGAAGAAAGACTACTGATAACTTTAAGGTAAGTGAAACTATTTTTTACAGATCAAACTTTTATTGACAAATCAAAAGATAATATTCATTGAAAATGTTTTTGGTTTAGCATCTTTGCTACAATTAGTATTTATAAATTGCTCTCAGTGTTATAGCTAATTTGAGTATCTGTCAAGCTGTCATCATGTGCTGTCCTTATCTCACAATACAGAATCAGCGCATGCGGACAGGGACAGCACATGACTACTCAAGCTAGCTGTCGCACTAAGAGCCATTTATATATAAATACAGGCCTAGTTCAAGGCATTATATGGCAAATATAATGTAGTTGGAGTTGCCGGAGGTGCTAAGGATTGTGCGCTTTCATAAGCTCCCGGTGTCCGCGTTTGCTGATATTCTGAAATGCTGAGTTGATAAGCTTTCTCATCATAAGTTCGGTGTCTTGAAGGCCCAGCTATTTGTTCAATTACAGCCACTGCCGCCGGTGGTGCTGGATTTATATACTCTCCGGATATCAAAGTCAGCTGAGTTTCCGGATTTTTGTTAGCTGCTGCAGTATGTTTAGCTGTCTGCTGAGTCGAGGTAAACGAAGGTGCTGGACTTGTATTAGCTCTAGATGAAAGAGTCTGCTGGGTTGCACCTTCATTAGGATCATAATCTGTCTCTCGAGAAGGTGTTCGTGGATAATACGGCTGTGTCCTAGGATAACTAGGTACTGGGTCATTTAAAATTTGCTCTGATAAATTGAGAACGCCCATTTTAAATCTTCGTTTTTGGGCTGGTGTCATTGTTTTCATATCTGGAAGCATGCTTTGAAAAAAAGCAAGATCGCTGTCTGTTTCAGGTTCAGCTCTATGTATGGTCTTCATTTGTAATGCTCTTTGACTGAAATATTCATGTGCTGATTTATTGACATCTTTTAAAGAGATTGCCTTAGATTTATTTAATAGTGGTAGCAGTGGCGGTGTTGGCGTGGATTGATTGGAGATGGAATCCGAATTTGTGTTTTCACAAGCTAGTTGACCAGTAAACAGTGTCTCATCGACTTCTTCACTATCATTACCGTCTGTGCTATCATATTTGCTTAGATTGCTTTTGGTTGGTCGGGACTTCAAGTAATTGTCTAAAAAATGTAGATGTGGTGAAAGGTAGTACTCTTTAATCGTCTTTGCACCTGATCCAGATGGCAAATCTAGCCTTTTCTTGTTTTTGCTGTAACTACATCGAATATTCTTCCACCGTTCTTTACATTCTTGGGCTGAAAAATATTTAAGCAGATTAGTTACAAAACTTTGATGAAAACTCATCCATAATATTCCCAGTTCTGAGATGTACCTCAAACCAAACAGTTAGATTGAGGTGCCACCTTTATATTCATTTAACTTTTGAAGTATTCTACTACAAAATCCAATATGCGTTCTACAAAATTTTCTGAACTACTATTAAATAACTCCATTAGTCGCTTTACGATGCGAAAAGTGGCACCTCAATCTAAACACACATATGATACATACTTATTGCTATTTTATTTTTGTTACAGATACTACTCAGATGGCTGTTCGTTTACATCACTTTCTGGATATGTATTGAGAGGAGGCAGTACCGTCCGGCGAATTGTGCATGAAACCTCTAGCGTTTTGTGGGAATGCCTACAGCCGGAATATATGCCTGTACCTACACGACAAAAATGGGTAGAAGTTGCTGAACGGTTTTACACTCTCTGGAATTTAGCGAATTGTGTTGGGAGTTTAGATGGAAAGCATATTAGAATTACAGCGCCCATCAACTCGGGTTCGACTTTCATACATTATAAGGGATATTTCTCTATTGTATTGTTAGCAGTTGTAGATGCAGATGGTTTCTTTTTAACTATAGATGTTGGTGAATACGGCCGAAATAGTGATGGGCGAGTATTACAAGTTAGCTCTTTTGGACAAGCTATGGATCTAGGCGATCTCGATTTACCGAACCCTACACCTTTGCCTGGAGAAACACAAAATGTGCCCTTTTATTTTGTGGCAGATGAAGCTTTTCCACTAAAAAGAAATATTATGAGACCATATGGTCGAAATCAATTGACTAATGAGAGAAGAGCTTATAATAACAGGTTGTCAAGGGCACGTAAGTCAATAGAATGTGCCTATGGTATGTTAGCGTCAAAGTTTGGTGGACTTTACACGCCTATTTGCTGCAAACCAGAATATGTTGATAATATTATAAAAGCAATGTGTGTGTTGCATAACGTGATTCGCACATGTGATGGTAAAAAATCAAATCCACGGTTTAGAAATAATTTGATAGGAGCAAACATTAACATGCGATTAATGGGAGAAAATCCCTACCATATCAGGGAATATCTTACAACATATCTAACACAACGATCTCCGATTCCGTTTCAGACTAGACATAATGTTTAAAATTTAAATAAAATACATACCTGTTGCACCGACTTTTATTGCTATTTCTTGCCATATTTTTTCTTGCACATTTCTGTTACTGTACCCTGTCTTAGTGTAGTCATAGATATTCGGGTATTGCTCAATTAACTCGCAAAACTCAATATTGAATTCAATATCGTCACGCATCCTGTATACGAAGCGACGTGCGTCTTGCGTTATCTTTTGTTCGTAACTGAAGGCGGCAAGCGGACGGCGCAGGCACGCCGCTCCTCGCCCCCCCGCCACGTCGCCAGCAGATGTAATAACGGGAAGGCGCAAGCGGCGTCTCGCATTATATACAGTATGAACAAAGATACGTAGCGATATATTTTAAACTGTTCAAATTTTCGTCCATATGGATATTTAAAGGCTGATTTACATTGATACAGTAGCTGGCGCCAGCTACTCTATCAATGTAAATCAGCCTTAATCCATGATTTTAATGAAAATTCGATGTAATTTAACTTATTATGATTTGATTTATGTATTTCGATGTTATTTGTATTTTAAAGTACTTAAATAGCAAACATAGCGGTTACATATTGCAAACATAAGTACAGTCGACAGCACATCAAGCTATACAGTTTGACCTTGAGCACGCCTTTATTGCGCTTGTAATAGTGGCGGCTTTCGTAGCGCAATGTTACACTTGATGTGCTGTCGACTGTACATAGGAATTATAATGATACAAAAGGAGGGAATTAGTATTCGAAAAAAAAACCGAAAGGATGTGTATTAAATGTTATTTCCACTAAATAGCACCTTGTATAATAATACTCTGTGCCGTACCGTCCCCGCGTCTGTTTGCGCAGATATCGCGCCTGCACCGTATCTGCGCCGTGTCTGTACCGTACCTTCGTCTCGCCGTCTTCTATTTGCGTAGCACCTAAAACAACTTTTAGAAAATAATTTATTAATTGAGTTGATCAAACTAAGCCACTGCAATATTTTTAAATGTTATTTTATTTTATTTTTTATTCGTTGCTTGCTGCATTTACAGTATGAAACCAAAGCATGCAGCAAGCCCGTTTTACATATTTACCTTAAATTTAGTTACGCTAGGGAGACACATAATTGGAAGATTGCCAAGGGGCTGCCGAGGCACGGCAATCTCTAGTTGCAGTAGTGGGGCGGACCTCTCTTTGTCTACCATCTTAACCAAGTTGGTCGACGATGAGAGGTCGTGGGAGGCGATGGTCTCTTTTTGCGAGGTCGTGATGTTGCAGAGAGAGGCCGAGGAGCGAGAAAGAGATATAGATCCCTTCTCTCTCTCCCGCTCCGGAGAGCGCGGACGCGGAGGCGAGCCGATCGGGCTCGCACTCCGTCTCCGCTCAAAGGATCTGGGGCGTCGGCTGTGGGGACGGCCGGTGCCCCCCAATTAGGGCTAGGTTCTTACGAGGTGTGGATGGCCCGCGTGTTCCAGGGCATCCCACGAGGTGGTAATGGGGAGGGCTCTCTACACCCTCGCCAGAGGCTGGGCCTGCCTAGGTGGGCATCGACGTCGGTGGGGGCTGTGGCTCAGTAACGCAAGTGGTCCTAAGCCCCCCGCCAATAGTCGATGAGGATGGAACACCGCAGAGTTTTGGTGGGTATGCCACCCTTCTGGCGTAGACTTCCACACGCGCACCAGCTCTCCCTGGAGCTGGTGATCAGGGTCTAAAATCTTTCTCTGCGAAAAAAAAGGAAGACAAATAATTGCTTAAAAAATGAATACATAAGCTTACAAACAAGTCTTGTAAAAAATAAATCAAAATCTGATTCCTGAGCAATCAGAAAGTTCAGTAAATTGAAAGCATGAGACGAAGATTTCGCGACCTATTCTTTTGACGTCAATTGTAGCTACCAGGAGGTCTGCGAAGCTTTTTTGAGCAAAATCAAACGCGGTGACGCCTAGGGATTCTAAAAGTACATACCACTTTTTAACATATCAGCAAACTGGTCCTTGGAGATTTTGAATTTATCCAATGATAATCTTGGCTTGCAGTATATAGGTGGGCCTAGTGTCGTCTTGATATGGTGCATTGTGTTATGATTCAGCATTTGGTGTAAGTACACCAGTGGGCCACAGTGGTGGTGGTAAGCTTTGTATATTGCTTTAAAATATTGTGGTAGCCCGAATTACCTGATACAACTTTCACTATGGAAATATTTCTTGACTGCGATGAGTTGATGCGCGCA
Source organism: Selenia dentaria (assembly GCA_917880725.1). Classification (NCBI taxonomy): domain Eukaryota; kingdom Metazoa; phylum Arthropoda; class Insecta; order Lepidoptera; family Geometridae; genus Selenia; species Selenia dentaria. Next base: position 29,124,466 of record OU862885.1, on the reverse strand, counting down.
GGTCAAGCCGGGGACGTGAGGTTTGTAATGTTGTCAATTAAGCGTTGATTTTGACAGTCGACAATGAGGTTATAAAATAATAAAAAATCTACACGGGTAACCGCTGATAATTAACCGTAAGTATATATCGGCGTACCATTTGCAGCGCACAGTTGATAATTTATTTTATCGCGGCGTTTTTTGACTGCTGGCCGGTTCCGTTATTGCTTACCCTATCCGTACCCGTGCTACTCGTACCTAAGTCGTATTTACCGGCAGCCGTTCCCGTATCAGTGATACGGTTATACGCACTTACTTGCTCCTTTGCCAAATTTATTATGGAACCAACATACAACACAACAACGGGAATTTGCGATAGTTGTAGCGTACTTAAGATTTGTGTTTTCTTTTTCACAACCGCCATATATACAGTCAGATTCAGTCATATTGCACGATCAGCATGGAAAGGCAGATGCCCTATATCTGGTATTGTTGCCTGAAAATGAGTGTTTTGTTTAGCGCGCGTTTTAGATTCGTCTTTCATCTTGTTGCAAAGCTGTTGTTTTACTTTATTCCCGTTTCTCGCCATATTTTTCTACGAAATGTCGTACTTACGTTTATCTTGGGGTATAATGATTATATGCTTACTAGACGGAAAATATTAGTAGATTCCGTTTAAATAATTCGTCTTTCATCTGGTGGTGTGTTGTTCACGGCTATGACAGTACATAGAACCGTTCCGAGTGTTAGCAAAATCAAAAAAATAAAAGGGGGTGCATGACGCTTGACTACCCGCCATATTGCAAATAAGTATATTGCTGTCATTCTTTTGTTTGCCAGTTGTGTGTGATATTATTATTATGTACATGGCAACACCAACGACAAGGCATTCAATAAAAGATGGACGATCACAAACGTTTCTTATTTTCATTCTCATACAAAACATGGTGTCAGGTGTAAAATTATAACAAAAAAGCACGAATAAGCGATATTGTGATAAAAACTGCAAAAATGGATGGTATAAAACCACCAAGAAACTTAGTGCTGACAGGAGAGAATGCCAACTGGAGAAAGTTTAAACAACTTTTTTCTATCTATCTAGAAGCAGCGGGCTTAGACAGTGCCTCAGAACAGAGAAAAATAGCTCTGTTCCTAAACTGTGCAGGTGAGGAAGCCATAGATGTTTACAATGTAAACTCCAAGAAATTGCTTACTATTGAGACAGTACTTAAGTATTTCGACGAGTACGCAGAACCGAGAAAAAATTTAGCCTTACATACCTATGAGTTTCTACAATACAGGCAGGAAGAAGAAGAACCTATTGACCACTTTGCTACCAGATTAAGAACAAAGGCTAGTAAGTGTGAGTTTAGTACAATGGAAAATAGACTCGTCACTACCATGTTAATCATTGGTGTGAGAGAAAAAGCTGTTAAGGAGAGATTATTAAGAGAAGAGGAACCAAGTTTGGAAAAAGCTTTAGGAATTTGTAGAGCTTCAGAAGCTGGCAAAAAGCAAGCGGAAACATTAGAAAAGAAAACAAGTGAATGCATGAAAATAGATGCAGTAAAAAGTAAAAATACAGGGACAAGACCTAAACAAAATAACTGTGGAAATTGTGGAAGAATTCATGCGTTTAAAAACTGTCCAGCATATGGAAAAAAATGTAAAATATGTGAAAAATTAAATCACTTTGCGGCAGTTTGCAGAAATAAAAATAACTATAATACACCAGTAAAGAAAATGTACATTGTAGAGGAAGAAAGTAACAGCAGTGATTTTGAGTATGATTGTAGCAGCATCATGACAATAGACAGTTTCAAGACACAATGGAAAGAAAAAATATTGCTAAATGGAATGCAGGTGGAATTTAAATTGGACACCGGAGCTGACTGCAACACATTACCATTGGAGTTGTTTAATAAAATAAAAGGAAACAGTGTACTAAAAAAGATTCAGACTATTTTGGTTGTGTACAACGGAGATAAGGTAAGAACTGTAGGAAATGTTGAGTTGGATTGTGTCATCCGTGGTAATAAAGAAAAAGTCAAATTTAATATAATAAATCTGCCAGTAAAACCAGTTCTGGGATTGCCAGACTGCATTCGGCTAAACTTTGTGAAACGAGTTGAAGAAATAACACAGTCGAGCTCTGACCAAGAAGAATTCATAAAAAAAATAAAGATGTGTTTACAGGCCTGGGCAGTATAGGGACATATAAAATAAAGCTAAGGGATGATGCACAACCTGTAATAAAACCAATAAGAAGAGTACCACAGGCTATAAAAGACAAGTTAAAGGAGACATTAGATAGCTATGAGAGGAGGGGTATAATAGAAAAAGTCGAAGGTCCCACATCATGGTGTAATAACTTGGTTATTGTGGAAAAACCAGATAAATCATTAAGACTTTGCTTAGACCCAAAAGAATTAAATAAAAACATTCTCAGGGAAAATTATCAAATTCCATCTCCGAAGGAGATATACAATAATCTGGCAGGGAAAGAAGTATTTACTGTCTTAGATATGAAAGATGGTTTTTTTCAAATTTTATTATGTGATGAGGAAAAGCTGTGCACATTTGGTACTCCATATGGCAGATACTGCTTTAAAAGGTTGCCATTTGGGATTTCTTCGGCCCCAGAGGTAATGCAAAAGCTTAACATGAGAATATTCAGTGATATACAGGGGGTAAAACTTTATTATGATGATTTAATAATATCTGAGAAAGACAATCAGGATCATGATAGGATATTAAAGCAGGTAATAGAAAGAGCAAGAAAACACAATGTAAAATTTAATAGCAACAAGTTACAGTTCAGGCGAGACCATGTGAAGTATGTAGGCTTACAAATCTCTAAAGCAGGAATTAAAGTGGATCCAGGACATGTTCAGGCTATATTAGACCTAGAGAAACCAAATAATATAAAACAGTTACAAAAGTTTCTTGGAATGTGTAATTATTTAAGTAAGTTCATACCGGATTATGCAAAAACCACTGAACCATTGAGAAATCTTCTCAAAAAAGATGTAGAGTGGTTTTGGAATTCAGCTCAAACTGTAGCATTTGAAGAATTAAAGGTGAAGTTGAGTTGCACTCCTACTTTAGCAATACTGAGTAACAAGGGAACAATAACTTTACAAACAGACAGCTCTAAAAGTGGCATGGGAGCATGTTTGTTACAGAATGGACAACCTGTCTCATTTTACTCTAGGTGCTATACTGAATGTCAGAATAGGTGGGCACCTATTGAGAAAGAGCTTTTTGCCATATGTGCAGCTATGGAAAAGTATCATCAATTTATTTATGGACGGAAAATTATAGTAGAGACTGACCACAAGCCTTTAGTGGCTATTATGAGTAAAGACATAAGCAAAATCTCAGCAAGACTACAGCGCATGGTTCTAAAACTTTTAAAATATGACTTTGAAATAAAATATGTGCCAGGGCCTAAAATGTATATTGCTGACTATCTGTCTAGAAATCACTTGTCAAATAACAAAAGGGTAGAGCCCACCCTGCAAGAGCTAGTTCATTGTTTTGAAATGGAGTTGCCAATATCAGACCGCATGATGCAACATTTGCAATCAAATACAAGAAATGACCATAACTTACAACAAGTAATGGATTGGTACAACACAAGTTGGCCAAAAACTGATAAAAATATCCATAATAAAGAATTAAAAACTTTGTTTAAGTTGAGAAATGATTTGAATGTCAAAGATAGTATTGTTTATTTTAAAAATAGAATACTAATACCTACAAAGATAAGACAAGAAATGATGAATATTGTACATGCAGGCCATTCAGGAGTAGTAAAATGTAAAAAACGAGCCAGAAAAACTCTATTTTGGCCAGGAATATCACAACACATAGAGAGGTTAGTGTTATCGTGTAAGATATGTGAAAAATACAGACCATCAAATGCAAAGCAGCCTCTCATGTCTCATGAAATTCCTGAATTACCCTTTGTAAAGATAGGATTGGATATATGTAATTTTGGGAAAAAAGACTATTTAGTAGTGGTTGATTATTACTCAAAATGGATAGAAGTACCAAAATTGTGTAATAAGACTGCAGACAGTGTTATAAAAGAGTTGAAATTCATATTCGCTACACATGGTATTCCAAAATACATAGTAAGTGATAATATGCCATTTAACAGTTATGTTTTTAAACAGTATGCACACTCATTGCATATAAAATTAATTAATTCAAGTCCAAACTATGCACAGTCTAATGGAATGGCAGAAAAGGCAGTAGGTATTGTTAAAAATATCATGCGTAAGTGCAGGGATAGTAATACTGATTTTAGCATGGCTATGTTACACTATAGAACAACTCCAGTTGCAGGCTTAGAGTACAGTCCGTCAGAACTATTAATGTCTAGATTGTTGAGAACAAATCTGCCATGTACTAAAAAAATACTTCAGCCTTATGTACCTACAGATGTAAAGGAAAAAATGTTAATTAGCAGAGATAAATCTAGGACTGACTATAATAAAACATGTAAAGTTAAAAAATCATTTGAACCGGGAGATAATGTGTTAATACAAAATATCCCCAACAAAACGTGGCATACAGGTAAAATAGTAAGTAATGAAGGACCTAGATCATTCTCTGTTAAAAATGAAAAAGGAAATATAGTGATCAGGAATGAAAGACATATGATTCATAGTAGAAATAATTTCATAGTAAAGCCGGAGGCTCATTCGGACTATGAAGATATGTCTGATACTGAAACCAGAAATCCTTCAGTAGTGCAGCCTATGCCTGTGTGTAGTGTGCCTTCAGAAAGCAGTGGTGGTGGAACACAAGATGACTTTAATAAACGCACAGTGGATGGCAATCAAGCTAAGAACAGTGATGATGTAACTAGGGTGAGCACCACTACTACTCGCTCAGGACGGTTAGTTAGAACTCCTGGTTATCTCCGCGATTATATAAGTTGATAATATACCTAATATAAGTGTTAAAATTATCTATATATATATATATATATATATAAATAAATAAATATATATATTTATATAGGTACTTATATATGATTAAAATGTAACTACCTAACTGGATAGCTAAATATAACTTTATGTGCTTGTCATATAATGATGAAAGGGGGGGATGTGTGATATTATTATTATGTACATGGCAACACCAACGACAAGGCATTCAATAAAAGATGGACGATCACAAACGTTTCTTATTTTCATTCTCATACAAAACAAGTTGTCAAACGAAAACTAACCTCTACAAATTCGTTGTAATTTGTTTCCGTAGTTCTCGTGCGATAAAGAAGTAAGGACGTTGTTTGGTGAAATATGGTCTTTTTTATGGATTTCTATTATACGACGACTTTGGCTATTCTTCTCGGACTTCTCAGACTGTATCTCACACTGATTATTATCTATTTGGGTTTTGTTGTTTTTTGGTATGCAAATGCAAAGATCATGCCATTTTCCCAGTGTTCTATTCCTACCTGTGGGACCAGTAAACATGATGCAATTCGTTTTTCCTCGGAATGAAACATTGCGCAAGGAGTGGGTAAAGCGTATTGCTGCGCAACATCCACAAATTCTGGAGTTCTCTGAAAAGCAGCTATTGAAGAGGTTAATATGCATCCGTCACTTCCTGCATTTCTGATCGGCAATAAAAGGCTTCACACTGGTTGCCCTACTTTAATTACCGAAGATGAAATCCATTCTGGTATACCATTGATGCCCTTCATAAAGAACCCAGGTTAGTAGTTTTCTGTTAAGTATCTATTTACTATTTTTGGTTGTAGGGTATTATATTTATTTTATATCTAAAATGTCTTTCATATATTTCAGAAACTGACCACACATACTTTGCATCATCAGTAGAGATAGATCACACATACCACAAGAGATGTCTATCTCACGCCAGCCCATCAAGAAAAATCATAAAACGACCAGTAGATTTGAGCTCTACATATCAAGATCCTGCCATACCCTCAACCTCTAAAGAAAACTTGGAAATCCAACAAGGTAATTAAAGGTTTTAATAAAAAAATAGATATTACGTTGCAGCATAGATACTGCAGACTTATTATAGATGTCCGTTCGGATTGTGATCATGATGGCATGCTATATATCGCTCACGAGCTTTATGCGAGGGGTGTGGTGCAATGACAATCAAACTTCTGTAACCCTGCTGATATTGGGGTGGCATAATTTTATTATCTATATATATTAAAGGCGATGTTAAAGGGTATGTATATTTTGTATGGACTCCGAAACAGCTGCACTGATTTTGATGAGATTTTCATTTTCTGGCTCAAACAGAATTAGGCTATAAATTTAACTAGTATTTGTCATACTTTTCTGGGTAAACTTAGGTTGAAAGGAGCAGAATGTAACTAATTTTACATTCTTAGGTCTTGTTCATATAAATTGCATTTAAAAAAGCAAATTAAAAAACTTGATTAGCATTGCATTGGTCACTAGGTGTTTATGAGATATTTTTATTATTTAGGCTTGGCCTAAATGCTATATTATGTTTCCCTGTACAATATGCAGTACACTGGGCCTTACAAGGTTAACCATAACATCTCCACAATTTGTGTAATAGGCTTTATACATTTTAAAAGATATGTTTTATTACAGATAAGGCATGTGTTACAGAGAGAGAATTGACACCTCCAAAGACGCCAACTTTCTTGGCAACTACATCTAAAAGTAAGTTTTGTTTATAGCCTTACATAGTTTTAATGGCTAACCAATACAGAAAATGATAAAATACCTATTATACTATATAATTAATTTTATATTTATAATATAATTATTTTAATATCTTTAATTTTTTTGTAGGTAAATGAAGATCGCGTCTAATACAAAGTGTTTCATCTCTGTCACCCAAATGCAGAAAATTGTATAATAAATGCATAATGACCATGAAACGCAAAAAAATGTTTGGTGGCGATAGTAAAAAGAATATTGAGAATGCAAACAAATTGAATGAAACAAAATGTTTCCAAAAACTTGTTGAAAGCCTGAAAGATACACCAAAAAAAATGTTTTTGATGGAGTTGAGGACTGCTTCACAAAAAAGAAAGCAAGACGATACAATTTGGATGAAAAAATATTGTGCCTTGCATTATTAAAGCAAAGCCGTAAAGGTTATAAATTGCTAGAAAGAATTTTTGCTTTGCCAAGTATACGTACCTTAAACAGGGTTCTGCAAGATATGCATATTGATAACGGTATTAATAGCAACTTTTTCAATGCATTGAAGGACAAAACAAAAGATTGGAACTCAGTAAAAAAATTGTGCAGCAATGTATTTGACGAAGTGCAGCTGTCACCTGGGCTAACATATGTCCCATCAAATGATGTCATACATGGCTTTGTCTCGTGCAATGAAAAACCAAAGTTTGCTGACCATGTATTGGTGTTTATGTTAAGAAGAGTTTGTGCATCATATAGACAACCTATTGCCTTCTATTATTGTGAAGGAACGATGGCAACATTGAAATTAAAAAGTATCATAAAAGAAATTGTACATGCTGTACTGAGCACTGGGTTGAAACCCTTGGCATTTATTTGCGACCAAGCAATGACAAATCAAAGTGCTCTAAGAAGCCTACAAGATGATACACGAGCCGATCAATTGAGGAATGGATTAGACTGTGGTATGTGCTATACTGTTTATGAATGTAATATTCTTGTTGCATTGCATTAGTATAATAATATTAATGACTTGCTAAAATCATGAATATGTTGTACATTACTAATGTTCAGTAACTGGCCACATTATCATATAAGTCTATTCTGTCATCGAGGCCTGGCAACATCCTTTTCCATCTTACCAGCGGCTGCCATGAACACGTACTTCTTACTAATAAATATAAAACAATTCAACTACGTCTTTCAATCCACTTCGAAGACTATAATATGGTGTCAGAAGAAAAACAAAGAAGATAAAACATGTCGGAAAGTGATAAAAGTGATAATAAAAACAATTTACCACAAACAAGCACGATGGCGGGCGCCGGGGCACCGACGCCATTACGCGTCAACATGGCGGGTTGCACTTCGATGCAATTCACAGGCAATTTATCCCATAATTGGAAAAAAAATAATTCTACACTTCATCGGAGAAAAGGGCGTCGAAGTTTTCAACTCTTTTGGCGTGGATGTCGATTATGTACAACTAGAAAACGTAATAAAATTATTTGAAGATCATTTTGTTCCAAAAACCAACGTAACGTTCGAGTCTCACAAGTTTTTTACGTACAAGCAAAATGAAGATGAGTCTATTAAAGATTTTGTCGCAACATTAAAAAACAAAAGTCAAACTTGCCAGTTCTCCACCTTACAAGACCGCCTCGTCAAGGACATTTTCATATGCAACATGCACGATAAATACCAATTTATAAAGGAAAAACTGCTTCTAGAAGACAAGTTCAACTTAGATGAGTCCGTAGAATATGCGAAAACAATATTTCAAACCAGTCAACGTGCATCAAGTCTCACTACGTCGGAAACAGAACAATCATCAGTCCAATATCTCAAGAAAAAGTCAAAATACAACAATAGAACAAAATCACAGAATAGTGAATACAGTCAGCCTCAAGATCAAGCGAAGTCAAGTTTCAATCCATTCTGTGGAAGATGCGGTCAAGTACATAGGTACAAGTGTCCAGCTCAAGGAGTCGTCTGTCATTCTTGTGGTGTCAAGAACCATTTCGAGTCAATGTGTAGAAATCGCAGAAGAGCAAATGTCAGAAATATTCAAGTCGACGAAGAATCAGATGAACTTTTTGTTATATGCGGACACATAAAGTCAAACAGTAAGTTTAGTGCGGAATGGTTCTTACGATTAGTGATTAACAATGTCAATATAAATGCCGTGTTAGACACTGGCAGCGATGCAAATGTCATGTCTTACAAAACATTCAAGTCATTAAATGTCAATGTACAAGTTTCAAACTGTAAAAATAAGGTGATGTACAGTGGAGACCGTATCCCTGTATTTGGTGAGTGCCAACTAATAGTTCAATACAATTTGAATAATAAAAGTGTGTCAAGTCACATAATAGCCCTATAATAGTAACATTCATAATAGCCAATGTAAACTCACCGACGGTCATTGGACATCAAACCTGTAGTGCATTAGGCCTTGTCAACCGTGTTTTTAAAGTAAACAGTGAACAGTCAATAAGTAAAAGTCATAATGAGTCTAAACATGAGTTAAAACATCTGCTAAATAGCAACAAGTCAGTCTTTGAGGGGTTAGGATATCTCCCAGGTCTCTGTCACATTTCAGTCCGTGAAGAAGTCAAGCCAATAGTCGACGCGCCGCGCAAAGTACCTTTTGCGTTGAACAAGAGCCTGAGGAAAGAGCTTCAGAATATGGAAGAAATGAATGTCATCGTGAAAGTCACCGAGCCAACAGAATGGGTGAGTTCACTTTTATTAGTTGAAAAGAAAAATAGTAAATTACGCGTATGTCTAGATCCAAGAAATCTCAATGAAGCAATATGTAGGTCACATTATCCGATTCCAACGGTAGATATGATTCGTTCCAAGGTCGCAGGGTCATAGTGGTTTTCAACTCTTGATGCCAGTAGTGGTTTTTGGATGTGCTGTCTTGATAAGGAAAGCTCATACCTCACTACATTCAATACACGTTTCGGTAGGTACCGTTTCAAACGGCTTCCATACGGTATCAACTGCGCACCAGAATACTTTCATCGGGTAATGACAGAAATATTTGGAGACATACCTGGAGTCACAGTCTACAGTGATGATCTGATGGTCTCAGGGGATTCGCTGGCTCAGCATAATGAACGTCTAAGATTAGTCATAGAACGAGCTACAGAAGCTAATGTCAAGTTCAATAAGCCAAAGTGTACCTTTGCTACTCAGCAGGTTAAATACCTAGGCCACATATTTTCAGGTGATGGTATCACACCAGATCCAGACAAAGTCAGAGCCATTAAAGACATGCCGTCACCAACCTGTAGTAAAGATCTACAAAGATTTCTAGGCCTTTTAAACTATCTAAGTCCTTTTATACCAAATCTTGCTTCAGAAATCAGTCAATTAAGAGATTTAAGAAAGATGCCATATTTGTGTGGAATGCTAACTACGAACAAGTTTTCAATCAACTGAAAGGTATAATATGCAGTGCACCAGTCCTAGCACACTTTGATGTCAATAAACAAATAACTCTGTCTGTCGATTCCAGTAGTACAGCAGCCGGTGCGGTATTATTGCAAAATGGTCATCCAATATACTAAGCGTCTAAAACATTGACACCCACACAACAACGAATGGCACAAATAGAGAAAGAACTATATGCAATTGTCTTCGGATGTGTCAGATTTCATCAATTCATTTATGGTCAAGTAGTCACAGTCAAAACTGATCACCGTCCACTAATAACTTTATTCAAGAAGCCTCTTGTTGAAGTTCCAACCCGTCTACAGCGCATGATGATGAAAATACAGGCATATCATCTCGAGGTCTGCTATAAACGAGGAACAGAAATGTACATTGCTGATACACTGTCCCGAGCAGCCTTACCTGAATCTATTTCCGATGAACTCGATGACGATGTCATAGTCCATGTCAATATGTTAATCAAAAATTTACCTGTTTCACCAGAAAGACTTCAGTGGCTGAAAGGAGCTACGAGCGCCGACGACAGCATGCAGATACTAAAGACCTACTGTCAAAAAGGCTGGCCTGCATGTAAAAAACAAGTACACAAGTTAGTACAAGAATATTGGAATTTCCGGAGCGAGATACATACCGAAGCTGAACTGCTATTTCGAGGTAACAGCATCATAATTCCCAAGAAAATTAGACCAGAAATTTTGAAAATAATACACAGTGGCCACCTCGGAGTCGACAGATCGAAAAGCTTTGCTAGAGGTATTGTTTTCTGGCCATTTATATCAACAGAGATTAAAAATTTTGTCGAGTCATGTCATACATGCTTAAAACATAAAAATGCAAATCCAGCTGAACCAATGCAGCCACATGAACAACCTAACTTGCCATGGGAAAAAGTAGGTGTCGATTTCTTTGACTGCAAAGGCAAAAAGTATGTAATTATTGAAGATTATTATTCAAACTTCATAGAAATATCTGAGCACAAGTGCTAAAGCTTTAATAATGGTCCTGAAATCGGTCTTCAGTCGACATGGTATCCCAGTATACCTCCAAAGTGATAATGGACCACCGTTCAATTCAGCCGAACTAAAAAACTACATGTTTGAGTGGGGTATTCAACATACCACTTCGAGTCCATACTTGCCGAGATCAAATGGTCTAGCTGAATCAGGTGTGAAAATAGCCAAACGGATTCTCACAAAATGTGATGAGACGGGCACAGACCCCTACCTTGCACTCCTACAATATCGTACTACACCTAGAGGGAACATAGCTTCACCAGCTCAATTGTTAATGTCACGTTCACTCAGAACACAACTTCCTACAGTATTAAGACATCTAAAATCTAAAGTCGTTACATTTAATGAGCATGTCGAGTCAAAATATAAGAATATAGAGAAAATGAAACAGTATTATGATAAGAAAACAAAGCCATTGTCAAATTTAGAAGAAGGAGAAGAAGTATTGTACAAGAAAAATCCAGAAAGTGTATGGTCACCGGCTAAAATTAAAAAGAAATGTATAGAGCCTAGATCATACATCGTAGAATCACCAGATGGTTCAGAATGCAGAAGAAACAGACAACATCTTTTGAAAGTTCCTAGTCCTACAAAGCCGGGACAGGTACAACTCAACGAACCTGTAAGTATTGATAACCAAACCGTTCCTGTAACTCAACAGTTGTCTCCGTCTATTCCGTCAGCTTCAGACCATGAACAGCAGAAGAGTACAGTACCTATCGCACCTCCAGTTCCAGGTACTGGTAAGTCTCAACATGTGACAAGGAGCGGGAGAAATGTTAAACCTGTTCAAAGATATACAAACAAATAGGATCTTAGTTTCTAATGTCATGTTACATACTCATTATGTCTTAAATTTAGTATGTAATAAAATAGTCTTATTTTTAAACTAATCATAATTTATCCTAAGAAGTTTTGTATTCAGTTATATATCTTAGTCTTAGTTATTAGTCGTATATCATTGTTTTATACTTACTCACATAAAGTCATTCTGCCTCACTTACATAATTAATGTATTAAATAATAGCTTATTTTAAAATAAGAGAGATGTTGTACATTACTAATGTCCAGTAACTGGCCACATTATCATATAAGTCTATTCTGTCATCGAGGCCTGGCAACATCCTTTTCCATCTTACCAGCGGCTGTCATGAACACGTACTTCTTACTAATAAATATAAAACAATTCAACTACGTCTTTCAATCCACTTCGAAGACTATAATAGAATATAATGCTTATGTTATGTTTTTTTTCCTTTACAGATGAGACTATTTCCATCCACGGACAAAATTTGAGTATAATTTATGATCCTCCTCACCTCCTAAAAGGTATAAGGAACAATTTGCTGAACAAGGACATGATGTTTGAAGGAAAAATTTTAAAATGGCAAGATATTATAGATGTATACAATTTTGATTGCCAAATCGGGGATATAAGAATGCTCCCGAAATATACAGACGAACATGTAATCCCCGAAAAAAATAAAAAATATGAAAGTCAGCAATTGCGCTAAGGTTTTGAGTGAGAGAGTTGCTGCCACTCTCAGATATACCGCAACTTTTAGTAAGTACTAATTGCAGTTTAACTTGTAACATTTCAAGACCAAATCTAAATATTATACGAGGCTGTAAATCTGTATTACTATATCTAGCATACTAAATCTTTTTACTTTTGCAATGTTTTTTTAATTAAAATAAAATATTATAAAGTATATAATAAAGTGTAAATTAAAATATTTTTTTTTATTATTTATTACAGGCCAACGTGCCGATGGGACAACTATTAGCAACACGATAAAAAATACAGCTGATGCAGTCGAATTTATTGATAAATTGTTCGACAGCTGCAATGGCTCCAGACGAGAAAGAGCACCAGGGAAATTGAGGGGGCCTGTTAAACCCAATTCGGCCCACAAATTATTCTGGACGAATGCCATAAAAACAATTGAAAACTTAAAATGTATTGAAAATTCGAAGGAAAAGCAAGTGCCCACGCTGAAAGGTTGAACAATCAAAAGTTTGTTAAGGCTGACAGAGATAATATTGTTAAAGGGTTCCCCTGTTTATATACAAGAAATTTCAACCAAGACCCACTAGAATTTTTTTTCGGAAAAATTAGGGCACACAATTTTAGGTACAATAACCCAGATGTATATACATTTAAAAATTCGTACAAATCGTTAATAATTAACAACATGTTATCGCATTGATGTAAAAAACCCAAGATGCACAGTCTCGACCAAAAGTAACACTTAAAACTGTCCCGAAACACTCACCTACGATACCTACGTTGTTATAGTTAAACTTTGAACATATTTTTTGCAAATGCAACCTTACGCGAATTGCTTAAAGTTGTTTTTAGCAAGCAGTTTACAAAAAGCAATAAAATTTTACGACCAAAGTTAGCCAGTAGGACAAGGCATGGAATGGAGACGAATTTGTTTTATTAACATTTTTATTTATGACATTGAGTTAGTATATTAAGTTTGTTAAATTTCGAAACACTATACTTTTATCTGATCGAACATACGTTTTCGGGTAGGTAGTGTGAATATCAATGAAAAAAATATTAACTAATAAAATAATTTATTTCAATCATTTATTTTTTTGCATGATGACCATTTTGCAATAATACCGCACCGGCTGCTGTACTACTGGAATCGACAGACATAGTTATTTGAAATCGTCTAGTGATCATAGGTCGACACAGAGCAGCTGGAAAAGTCTACTTTGTCAAAAAATACATATAACTAATTACTAAAAAGTATATAAATAATCAAACAAGATAATAATTTAATCTGTGTTGATCTAAAACCACCTATTTCCAAGAAGTTGAGCCTTATGAAAAGAAATACAATACAATAAGGATATTATACCAAAAAATACACTAGTTGATGCGCTAGTGTGTAACTAGGCTAAAACATAAATAATACAGTAAACAATATGCAAGAAATGATCAGATAGTAAGTGGGAGAAAAGAATCTAAAATAATATAATATACGAGTACTTATCTGCGTAACGGGCTACCAGCCCGCGAAATTGAAATTTTCAAGTGTCAAGTCGAATGTACGGATACCTCTTATAATTAAAAAAATATAAGTATCATAATATTGAAACACAATTATGTGTCATAAGTTCTTAAACTGACATGGTCTAATGTTATATCGGAAACTCAAACCAATGTAAATTCAAAAGCAAGAAACGTTAATTTCCTTGCAATAAGTTTAACTTATTGTATAGTTGTCTTTTTTAATTACATTTCAAGTTTTCTGTTGTGTTTTTTTGCTATATAATGTAAACGGACGTCTATAAACTTTTCTATAATAGCTTTTATAAGACTAATTTTGTGATTGAAGAGAGCAGGTTGTTGAAGTGAATGCATGTCAATACTAGAAAATACATTTAAATACAAGGTACGTTTTAAAATTAAGGAACACAAATAGGCCTTGGTTGTGTTTTTTTCACCATTTATGCGCTGTTCTCGTCTTATAATTTCCTCTGTTTTGCTACATACAGTGTAAATATCTTCACTAGCGTAGCACAAACCACCAAAATCCTTTAAATCTATTAGTTTGTGAAACCATAATTTGTTACGTGCTAATGTAGAATCTTTGCAGACGTCACATTTAATTTTTTTTAATAGATGTCTAACTACAAATCCCGCAATGTAACCAACAATTTGACAGACATATTCAGAGTTGGAATTATTTAAGGAATCTGACAGGATATCACAATTATTTTGATATGTCTCATAACTGCTATCTTCGATTGACAAGTGTTCGTTTTCTATTTCAAAACGATATCCAACGCTGGTGTGGTTAATGTTAGAGACAGTTGCCCCACAGTTCAATATAGGCACATTTTCCAAAGGAACAGAATTGCCTGTAAATTTGGAACCGAGTTCCAGATGCATTAAAAGTTTTTTAAATTGGCAAGAATTTGGATTATTATTGAACCCTCCTTGACTCCTAATATTGCCGAAAAAGAGCTCAACATGATCCTGGCTAAACTTATAGGCTAAAATGTATTTTAAATAACCTGTTTCCACATAATTAGTATATAAACGTTGCACACTTTCAATACAAACAAGTAACCCAACAATTCCTGTATTGGCTTGACAATTGTATACACGTACTTTGTCTTGAGAAAATATTCTTCTTCTTTCTCCCTTCTTTTTAATGGTGCGTTTTCTTTGAACTATAATATAAAGCGATAGTAAATATGATTTCGATGTTTGGAAAAACCTAAAAATGTCTAGTGAATTCATGTTACACAGGGGTCTTTTAAAACCACCGCTGTTAAAATTCCTTGAATTTAAAATATCAAATAAATTATTTAATATTACTATGAACTCAGTAGTTGGACCCGAATGCATGAAATTTGGAATCTTTAAATCGTTATCACAGAAAGTAATTGCATTCGCCACACTGCGGCTTAAAAGTTGAGTTGCTAGCTTAACTTTCATAATATAATTTTTGAACCAAATGTGTTTTTGAGTTAATTTATTAGCTAAATGTAAATCATGTTTTTCTTGAACTTTATGAAGATCTTCCACTAGTTTCCATTTTATTTGTTTACTGTCGCTATTGTAAATTATTTTTTTTGACACAAACAAATTTCTCATTAGTTTAATCATATGACATGCGTCAAGAAATACAACAACATCATAATCAGCTATAGGATGTTTAAAACACGGCTTTAAATTGTGAGCATCATCCATTTTGCAGCCTAAAAGTTTCATGGCAGAAATGTTTATCTTACAACCATCAAAGGTAATTGATACTACTTTTATTCCCACGGAGTGGCATTTTGCGAGTGCGATTTTTATTAAATTTGTTTTATTTGCGGCGGTCAAACTACTATTAAAAAAGTAAGCTATGGGAATTTTCCATGACTCATTAACAGAAACTAATAAAAACACGTAGGCTTGAGTAGCTATCTGATTCGAGTCGTTATTCTCTATACCTATGTCAACTAAGCCATCATATTGCTTTCCAGTCCAAATTTTTTGTTGTCGAATTGACATTTCATCAACCACTAATGAACATAGTAATGTTATGTTTGAGACTTTATTTTTTTCTGAAAGTCTATCAAGTGCTTCTTGTGTAAAACCAGGTTTTGCTTCAACACTTCTGTACCAATCATGCAACGTGTTTGTATGAGGTAAGCAGGTGTTATACATTTTCCGCATATATTTATAAGCGGCTGGCGAGTAAAAATGTAACGTCAGTGCAAATTTCCTGACCTCCGGAGGATACTTTGAACATCTCTTTTTTTTTGATACACTGTTTAAAAAACTAGAATTAAACAATTCAGTGGAGTTAATATATGTAGATAGGTCTTGACATAAATTTGAGTCTAATTTAAATCTTTTTTTCAATACTTTAACGCATTCTTTAGTGAAATGGTCTTTTTAACTAATCTCGATTTTTTTTTCTCAAGTTGCCAATGATCTTTTCCTTGCTAACAACCTTTTGCGGCATTTTTTAAGTTCGCTTTTGATAACAACTTTTCGAGGTGTATCCAAAATTGAGTCTATACTTAGAGAAGTGGTGGGAGACTTGAATACCTTTTTATTTTCTAAATCAAACATTGAACTCGTACGACAGACTTCAGTATTACCGCCATCGCCCGGTATTTCAATCTGTAAGCAACATCAAAATTATAAATATCTACTAGCATACCAAATTATATTTTATGATACAGTGGTAATAAGATTCCGTCCGTTCTTCGTCGTAGTTACTTACAATCTTAAGGTCCGGTGATGTCAAGTCCTGAAAAAAAAATTATACAAAAAAATAATTAAATATTTTAATAAATGTACTATATATTATTTATTTACTATTTGATATAGTATTTATTTTTTTGGCCAACGAGAGTTACTTACCACTACTCTAGGAACAGCTGTTTTAACTATTCGTTTTATGCCTTTTGCAGTGACATAAATATCTTTGTGCAAAAAATGCTCTGAACATATGACACTTGATTTATTTGGCTTGAAAAAATCTTCACACCTTTGTTGGCTGACGATTGACGTCCATTCTGCGCATCGTATTGGGTCACAAGGAAAACTAAAATAAAATAAAAATGAAATAGAATATGCATATAAAACAACTCGTATTGTTCAATAGTCACCCGTAATTTATACGTATAAATATTTGTTATTTAAGAACTTAATACAAAATAGGTTAAAAGTTTAATATTAATTAAAACTAAACACAATAAAAAAATCGACTCCATTGAAATGAGAACAGAGTCACTAGTGTAATGCGACTAAAATAAAAGGTGCTTGTAATGTATCGTGATTACATTGCAAAGCGGCCATTAAAATAAGCCGTGTTATACTTGGAAAGTTGAGAGAAGTTTTAAGACAAATTAAATCAAAATCACATATTACTGTAGATATTAAGTTATAAAAACAACAAAAACAAATCAGTAAACTCGTTCACTTACCGAAAATACGATATCCCATCCTTTTTTAACGTTCTCGACGTAATATTTCTACAATTTCTCAACGAACACTTCGGCATTTTCAACGACCGTTCAAGGACGCGAGCGACGCGAGACTGTTTGAAATGAGCGCACAATTTTAAATTGTGCGCTCATTTTATACGGACGTTTTTGAGACGCTGATTGTGTATCTTGGGTTTTTTGTAATGCCAGGGTATATTGTAAATAAACAGAATAGATGCGTGAAATGCCATAACTGCAAAAAAACCATGATATCTAATGAGATTACCAATGTCCATGGACTAATTAGAGACAGACACATAGAGAACGCACAGCTTTAAAAAATAGGAACCTTAAGTATCCATCTACTCAATTTATCGTGGCATTTTCTGTCCTCATTGACTGTATTAATGATACTTTTGAGTTAAATTGTCATAGGGCAGGAATCGTTAAAATAATAAAAGAAAAGTATTTGTCCAACAGACATTTGGAATGGATGGGCTGTTCCGTACATAAAGGAACTATTTTGGGAAACGTTCCAAAATAGTTCCATTAATTGCATTAACTTGCAAGTTACAAATTTTTAACTGGTGTCGTGGAATAAATCAAACTTTAAGCGGAGCAGTAAATACCAAACTGCAGAAGGAAATGACTGAAATGCAAAAACTTGCTTATAATAAGTTTTTGAAAACTAAAAAATATAAGAATAAAAAATGTATTTTGTTTTATTTTTCATATAACCATTATTTACTAGGCAATAAAATCACAAACGAACAATATCGATAATTGATTACATCACTATTTTATCGATATCGACATGTTTACGCTACACTAGATCGCAGCTCTATCACGAGAAAAGCGACATCTGGTGTGCGCGCGTCATGGCCTAAAACTATTTAATAATTCAGATTCGTTCTGGCAGTGTCTTATCTGTCTTAAGACATACTACTATATAATTTGTGGTGTTGTTCTTCAAAACATACATGAATTTACAGTTACTACTGAATAAAATTGTTTGACAATCATTCAAGATTGAAGTTGTCAATATTTCAAATCTTGTTATTATTGCCTCTTTAAAAAGTTTCTGTGGTACTAAGAGTAGATTTCACTGGCTGTATCGAAATAATTTTGATTGTCAACTTTCGAGTTCCGAAATAGTTTTTAAGCGACCGCTTTTCGCTTTTAAGGGGATTACTTCAGATTTGAAAGTAAAATATTGATAATAAAGTATCCTTTTACTGTGGTCTCTAATTCTTAATCTGATCTCTCTAATTTAGACCACACCTTGGCAAAAGTGCTCTTCGTCTAAAAGTGCTCTCCGTTTTAAAGTTAATTTGTTTCAAGTGTTCTCCTTTTTCTTAGTTAAATTCCTCTCGATAGTCTAAAAGTGAAGTTTAGCGATCCTCATCCGTGGCCTATATGAACTGCAATATCAATCTTCTGTAATGACGGAGACGTGACATTTCCCATCAAGTTTTGAGGAAGCTATTTCCTCTTTCTTTTCTCTCTTTCTGTCTTTGTGGGCTGTGAGCGACTGATTGATTCTCCATACATAGTGGTGAAGAAGGCTTGTACTCCATCATCAGGATCTAAAGATACGTATTGGTTTTCCTTGTCCCCTCCGTATGTCTTGTGTGTGTACTATAAACTGCCCTTTATGTATAGTGTGCGAGACTCATCAACCGCCCCCTTAACTGAATATTTTTTTTCCTATCCATAAACCAGTTCGCCAGTCCTCCACTACAAACTAACATTCTCTGTGTGTTTTTATAATATATATATATATATATTGTATAAAATAAGTTAAATAATATTTTATTATGTTCTCATATCCTCATGTTCTTTATTGTACACAAAACACAGATACAATGGAGGTGTTAGATAAAAGCATGTACATAGGCGAGCTTAATCCTAAAGAGAGTTTTCTTCCAGCAAACCTTAAGCACATAGGAGAACTAAGTATAAGTATGTAGGTTTCTGTGTATATGTTTTTCTATGTACAAAAATAATATCAAAACCCTATATATACAAACATAATATATAAATATAAAAATATAACACTAACCAAAATATATACATACAAATCATTATAAAATACATATTCGTATAAAATACATATTAGTCTATAATAAATATATAAGCAATACAAACATACGCCAATTAAGAATTAGTTGGAGAGGTAATACTCTTTTACTCTCGCTTTAAAATCATCCAGAGAACGGCTAGCACGGATATTCTGAGGAAGTGAATTCCGCAACCTCACAGAAGTCACAGTAAACGAGCCACCATATAAAAGAGTCGTATGAGGGGGTATTTTGAGAATAAGGGATTTTGTACTCCTGCATGCAACATCGCGTGGCACAAGGTAGTCAAAGCGCTCACGCAGGTAAGAAGGAGCACGAGGGCTAGACAATATTGTGTAAAGAAAAGAAAGAATATGCAAGTCTCTGCGCTTGCGGATCGGAAGCCACTTTAATTGAGATCTATACTCTGACACATGGTCGTACTTACGCAACCCAAAAATGAATCGAATTGTCCGTCATTGTATTCCCAGTCTCTTCAAACTTGCACACCCAATGCTTAATTAAATTGGCACTTGGCACATGTCTTAAGCTTTTAAAATTGAAATGTGTCCTGTAGAGACGACGAACAACAGTGTAGGAATCGTTGTTTTTATAAAACGCTCTCACGCAAAACGCGAACTGTAATCCCGTGAAACGATTCATGGATACTAAACTTAATAAGCCGGCCAAGCAGACGAGTCCACCCCTCCCCCTGCTACCTGCGTTTGGCGCGTATTGGTCAATTCAAAAACGAAAAACATTCTGAAACACCCTTTATTATGTATAATATGAGGGGTATAGATTCAAAAGCGCCTCTGTCCAGTTTTTTAATTTTGTCACAATATACTAAAAACCTGTTGCGGCTACTACAGCAAGGCTTTATTTAATAATTAGATTTCATTTGATGTTAAATAATCTAAACTTTAACAAAATTGCATTATCTGAAAGCATAATTAACGTTATTCGTTATTATTTTTATTTTTAATTTGGATAGCGTAGGTTTTGCGTCTAAACGTTGGATAGAGGCGGTTTTGGTTTTACATAACCTGGCCTGGTTTTATGCGAGACTGTCAAGCAGTACTAGTATGGTTAAAGTAATCAAACGGGTGTGAAATCAGGAAACATTTTATAAATGTTTTTATTAGTTTACAATTTTAATAAAAGTATTATTTAAGTCATATAAAATATTCAAATGCTCTACAATTATCCTTCTAAAATAATCATCGTCTTCCTTAAAAATTAAACACAAATTCCAATTTCTTCTATATATTCACAGGGTTTTTCATTTTCGCCTTCACCAGGAGTAGTTTCGTCCAAAACATTCTTGTAAAATTTTAGCTGGCTAGAACCAAGTTCTGTTTTCCAATTGTCACCGAAGTGTTTGCATAACAATTTGTTCACGTCGATAAGTTTTAAGGCAGACACATTCACTTGTAACGGTGGTACGTCTCTAACTTCAAACTCAGACATCGAGGTTACACCTCGTTTCATTACACTTTTGGAAACACCCATATCATTTCTATAATATACTTCGCCTCTTAATAAAAACCGCCCGGCTTATTCTTTACTCTTGTCACATAGTATCTCTTGCATTCGTTAAATTTAAAATGATATTGTGCTGGAGGCTTCATTACTTCACTACCATAAGTCTTCCAATCTTTCACTTTACAGTCTTCACCCAATTTTGTAACAACCCCATATCTCTCATAAATATTTTGATATTCGGATGGATCGAGTATGACCTCCTTATTTTTTACTTCCTTTTCAATGAACCCGAACACTCGGTCTGCCGGCATGAACGAATGCCCGGGAACAGGAAAAATGAGTTCAATAGTTTTAATATGTCTTGGAGCATACATTAATAACCAATGAGCAACCATTGTTATCATTGTGCTATTTTTATTTTGTGACCCACATCCGTCATTCATCATTCGGATCTTTTTTTTTCCCTGTCAAATCTGCCTTTGAGAGTAGATCAAAAACTGCCGATGCAATTTCATTTGAAGATTTAGTGTGGATATTTTCTGTCCACGTATATATGCGGACGTTTTCTTTTTGAAATTTATTTGTACTTGTACCTATCACAATAATGAAGTTAAAAATGTACAATTGCCGAGAGTAGTAAGCAATCTGGTCTGCAACTTTAGGCAAAACCTGATTTTTTGGCAATCAAACGAAATTGTAAGCATTTCGTCATCAAGCTCCCGCAAAAACATATAAAAGCTTTTGGCTTTCAATTTATGAATTCATAATGCCGTCATGAGAGCCACTTTTTCAGTTTCCACCTTCTCATTTTTGATTTTCTCCGACAATTCACTACATTTTGAACAAATATCAACTCTAGGAGTTTTAAAACCAATATTATAGTGTACTACAAAAATTCTTCTAAAAAAGCAGTGTCGCACTTTAAGATTTTCATCTGTCTGATTTTCTTGATAAAGTCTCCACATTTTTTTAATGTTCAGGTCTGAAGATACATATTTTCTTGTTGACGTGGCTGATCTGCAGTAATGAGATTCAATACATTGAAATGTCTCGATGAATTTCATCACATTTTCTTTTTTAGCTAAATTTTTCCCATTTACTCTGTCTCCACCTCGACGTTCTTGGGGAATTTGGTCTGATACCAAAAATTTCTTAGCTATGTTTCGGAGTCTATGGACCGACGCCTAATATCATTTAAAAGCGTTTTGACAAACTCTCACTAATTTGTACGGTTTTTTATATGTACGAATATAATATTTCGCAAAAAATTCAGCTTCAGCACGGTTCTTTACTTTACGTCTTCGTCTCTGTGGTGTACTGACTTTTATGAATTTTAATATATAATTGTCTTGATACACTTTATCCGCCTTGGCAAAAATTGCTTGGTGAAATTTTCTTATGTCTTGAGAATTTAAATCGTTGCATTTAAGTTTACCCAATTTTTTATGTTCAATTTTTTATATCAGTTATATCCGGTGGTCTTTTAGCAGAATACCTGTAATATAAAAAAAAAAGGTCAAGTGCGAATCAAACTCACGACACTTAGGTTAAATCTACATTAAATTAATGTAAAAACATTAATTTAATGTTAATATTTTAAATAAAAGTAACTCATTACAATAAAATAATTTTTAGTTCTTTTCGCAGAGAATTTTTTTTAAATCTATAAAATAATTTAAAAAGAGTAAAATTTACCGTAAAGTTAAACAATCATCATAATAAATCTTATAGCAAGAGGTGAGTTCGCCGCGATATTGCTGCTTGGTCATCACTGTATTGACCCATCCATTAATCATCTTCTCATACAAAACATGGTCAGGGAAATTTACCTTGCACGCTTTTGCACGTTGCGTTTCCATTTTTTTGTTGCGTTTGTTTTTCATTGCGGATCCGTTTTCTTCCTTTATTATGCTGCACTGAGGTAATATTAACTTCCATTTTGCATTCTTTTACTATTAAAAATCAATAAAATAATGGGACGAAATGTTGAAGAAATTTAAAAATTATACCAAATTGATACGTAGCTAGTCTACCCACATATACGATTTTATATTTTTTTTATCTGGAGGCCTGCACCGTAGGTCTGTCCGGTAGCCAAAAATCTCAAAGTAACGACCAATCGTTCTTTTGAAGTAATGCTTTCACGCATCAAAGCATCTTCTTTTTTAATTAACGGAGTTACCATGGTAAGTACTTCTTTAAAACACTCTGTATCCATTCTCAGAAATTTGTTAAAGTCGTCGCGTTCTAAATTGAACATAATATTCATATGGGAAATTTTCTTTCTCAGCAATTGCCATTTTTTACCCATAATCTTCTTTTTTGTCTCTCAATACTTATATTAGGTCCTTACATATGAAATTGGCGTTTTGTATGGGAGGAACAAAAAGTCGAATATTTTTTAATATAATATATTTAATTAATCAAAGTATGAACCATTATTTTCTATGCACTTTTGCCATCTCATAGGTAGTTCATTGATCCCTTTACTAAAAAAACCAGTCGGACGGGAATCAATAAAATCTTTGAAGGCGATTTGGACTGCCCCATCGGAGTTGAATTTTTTCCCTTGCAAGAAGTTATCCAAATTTCGAAAAAAATGGTAATCTGTTGGAGCAAGGTCCGGGGAGTACGGAGGATGTCTTAGACTTTCCAATTGAAGCTCTTCTAATTTAGTAGCCGTCTGTTGCGCAGTGTGTGGTCTAGCGTTGTCGTGAAGCAGCAGTGGCGTGGACCGATTGACCAACCTAGGTTGTTTAGCCGCTAGCTTTTCCATCATGGTTTGCAATTGCTGACAATAGATATCAGCCGTAATAGTCTGGCCAGATTTGAAAAAACTGAAATAAACAATACCGGCACTAGTCCACCAAACGCTTACAAGTAACTTTTTTGGGGTTAATTTTCGCATGGGGCAGGATTTGGCTGGCTGGCCAGGATCCAACCATTGCGCTGAGCGCTTCCGATTATCGTAAAGAACCCATTTTTCATCACAGGTAATGATTCGGTTTAAAATACCTTCATTATTGTACCGGTTTAGTAATGTAACGCAGCAGTCGACGCGCGTTTGCCGATTTGCTTCAGTCAATTCGTGAGGTACCCACCTTTCAAGCTTTTTAATCTTTCCAATTTGCTTCAAGTGAATTAAAACAGTTTTATCACTAACATCGAAGCCTGCAGCTAACTCGGACGTGGTTTGCGATGGATCCGCTTCCACAATAGCCCTCAACTCTTCATTATCAACTTGAGTCTCAGGCCGTCCACGAGGCTTATTCTGCAGGTCGAAATTTCCAGAACGAAAACGTTGGAACCAAAAACGAACTGTGTTTTCTTTTGCAACACGACCGCCATACACATCATTCACCCTTCGAGTTATTTCCGCAGCACTAGTGCCACGGCGGAACTCGTACTCGTAAATAATGCGATATTTTAAGTTTTCCATTTTGTAAAATGAGTGACGCAAACAGAAAAAAACAGAAAAAAAACAAATGAATGACGATCATCGAAGCACAAATACATGAGTCTATAGCTGTACAAATTTGAATTTGGAATTCCCTACCAAAGAGGAGAAATTCGTGATTAAAGTGGCCAGTACGAAAAACGCCAATTTCATATGTAAGGACCTAATATTAGATGTAGTGAAAGCAATGGCAAGACTCGCTATTTGATACTTGGACAGCGTTGGAGCCATTGTTATTATACTTAATTAACTGAGTTACTATGGTAAGTAATTCTTTAAAACACTCTGTATCCATTCTCAGAAAATTGATAAAATCGTCGCGTTCTAAATTGAACATAATATTCATATGGGAAATTTTCATTTTCAGCAATTGCCATTTTTTAACCCATAATCTTCTTTTTTGTCTCTCAATACTTATATGTAGTGAAAGCAATGGCAAGACCCGCTATTTGATACTTGGACAGCGTTGGAGCCATTGTTATTACACTTAATTAACGGAGTTACCATGGTAAGTAATTCTTTAAAACACTCTGTATCCATTCTCAGAAAATTGGTAAAATCGTCGCGTTTTAAATTGAACATAATATTCATATGGGAAATTGTCTTTCTCAGCAATTGCCAGTTTTTACCCATAATCTTCTTTTTTGTCTCTCAATACTTATATTAGATGTAGTAAAAGCAATGGCAAGACCGGCTTTATATTATATTATATTATGTTATATTATATTATATTATATTATATTATATTATATTATATTATATTATATTATATTATATTATATTATATTATATTATATTATATTATATTATATTATATTATATTATATTATATTATATTATATTATATTATATTATATTATATTATATTATATTATATTATATTATATTATATTATATTATATTATATTATATTATATTATATTATATTATATTATATTATATTATATTATATTATATTATATTATATTATATTATATTATATTATATTATATTATATTATATTATATTATGTTCGTTTTGAGATTTTCCTCTACTCGAGCTTGTGGCTCGGTTTACTGAGCTCCCGCCCCGAAACCATCAGGACAAGGGTGGCTCAATTCCCCCGTTAACAAATACTGTGTCGCCTAACACCTTGCTGATTATTGTAACTGTGTGTATTGCTGCCTGTTTTTGGATGATGTATGTATTTATATTTGAGTCCAGTTTATCGCAGTGTCTGTAGGTTTTTAGCTACAACTCCAGTGGCTCCTACAACTATGGGTATAAATTCTGTGGGCGTTTTCCATAGCCTGGTTATTTCGACTTTAAGTGCGTGGTATTTACTTAATTTCGCTATTTCTTTTGGTCCTATATTGTAGTCTGATGGTACTGTGATGTCAATTATGTATGTTTTGTTTTCTAACTTGTTGATGTATATTATGTCTGGTCTATTGCCTGCGGTTACGTTAGGTGTTATTGCCACCACAGGTTGGAGACGGGGAATTTATGTTTTGTGGCTAGGGTCCAGAATATGTATTGTACAATATCGTTATGTCTTTTGGTGTAGTAAGTGCCGGCCAGTTTTTCACACCCTGAGACAATGTGTTGTGTGGTCTCATCTTTAACAGTGCCTCAAGACAAGAGTCTTCGACCAATGTGTGTTACCAGTGATGACTTATGGCACTGAAACGTGGTCTCTTACTATGGGCCTCATAGATAAGCTCAAAGTCGCAACGAGCTATGGAGAGGGCTATGCTCGGGGTTTCTCTACGTGATCGAATCAGAAATGAAGAGATCCGTAGAAGAACGAAAGTCAACGACATAGCTCAGAAGATTAGCCAGTTGAAGTGGCAGTGGGCAGGGCACATAGCACGCAGAACAGATGGCCGATGGGGCCGCAAGGTTCTGGAGTGGAGACCACGGACCGGCAAGTGCAGCGTAGGTCGTCCACCGACACGGTGGACAGACGACCTGAGGAAGGTCGCAGGACGACGTTAGATGCAGTCCGCTTCCAACCGGTCCTTTTGGAAAATCATGGGGGAGGCATATGTTCAGCAGTGAACGTCCTACGGCTGAGATAAAGATGATGAGACGACATTTGCCGTCTACTGCTCTTTTTAAGATGTCCCTTTCATGCCGTTTGGTGACTACTGCTTGATCCTGAATTACAAATATGCATGATTCTAATGTAGGCGATACTGGTTGTTTTTTAAGCCACTGGAATGACTGCTTTGTATCTTTATTTTCTTTGTCTAAAACTGCTTTGTAGAACTGTCCGTGCAAGGGTTTCGCTTTAACTTTTTCTATTGCTGTTTTAGTTACTGCGTGTTTTATTTCCTTATCTATATTTTTTTCATAGCGGCGGTAAACCTATGTCTTCTAAATTTGTTTGTGTTTCTCTAGCTATTGAGTATTTGTCTTTTTTTCTGTCGTGCTCTACTATTGCTCTTAATATGTAATCATTTTATGTTTCTAGATATGTTCTGTATTTTGTATAATGTCTCTAAACTTGTCAAACCTCTTCCTCCTTCGTCTGTTGGTAAGTTTAACCGTTCTACTTCTGATTTTTGTATGTGTGCTTTTTTAGTTGTAAGATTTTTCCTAGTTTTAATGTCTATCTTTTTTAAAACTGTTGTTGAGTAATTTATAATACCGAAAGTGTATAACAAAACCGGGACCGCGTAAATGTTAATGGCCTTGAGTAGATTTCAGGCATTGAGATGTGAAGATGTTAGTTTTTTCACGCGACGGAAGTATTATTTTTCTATACTTTGTCTTATTTTTCCGTGGTCTATTTTGCCGGCTTCATTGATACCTAAATACTTATACTGGTCATCTACCTGCAGGTGTTTGAACTAGTCTCGACTCAGTAGTATATGCCCTTGCCCTCGATGTTCTTTTCTCCTACCAGATAGTAAATGTAACACATTGCATTTATTTAATCCGAATTTCATCCCTATGTCCCTGGTAAATGTTTCTGTGCTGTCTATTAAAACATTAAAAATTGTTTTGTTGTTTGCATAAATCTTTAGATCATCCATGTACAGCGGTTGATTGTGGTGGCGTCTTTGAGTTGATAGCCTTTGAATTTATATTTGTGAAGGATTTGCGAGATGGGATTTATGCCCAGGCAGAATAGCAGTGGTGATAGTGAGTCACCTTGGAATATTCCTCGGCGGATAAAGATGGGATCGGTGGTTACAGGCGTGGTCGATCCACAAGCTGTCATGATCACATTCCATGTAGGCATGACTATCTCTAGAAAACTTCGGATAGCAGGTGGACATTTATAGAGATCAAGTACTTTGAGTAGCCATTCATGCGACATGCTATCAAAAGCCTTCCGATAGTCATTCCACGCCATGCTTAAGTTTTTTTGGCATTTGTGCGCATCTTCAAGTATGGCTTTGTTGATCATGAGATGATCTTTGCAGCCTCGTACCTGGCGTCTGCAACCCCTTTGCTCTGGAGCTAAAATGTCATTTTTGTCAAGGTGTTTATATAATATATTATATTATATTATATTAGTTTTGTTTTCTCGACTTTTGTCGGTCTCTCACAAATACCCCGTCCCGTAACCCACAGGAAAAAAGGTATTTATGTCCCACTTATTGTATCCTTGTTGTTCCTCTCCTTCGTCTTAGCTGCCTGGTTTGTCGTGTGTTTGTTGATTGCTGTGAATTTGGTGTAATAGTTGCGTTAAGTGTATCTGGTGTGTTTGACGAATCTTGTGTGTTTGTTGAGTCTGGTATGTTTGTTGACTGCTGTGTGCCTAGTGTGTTAATTTGGTTTTGTGTATTGTGAACGAACACGGTATCTCCTAGCACTTTACTTAGTATTGTGGATGTATGAATGGCTGTTTGTTTTTGTAGAATGCTGATATCTATGGTAGTTACCAGTTTATTGAGATGTTTGCTTAAGCTTTTTGCTACTATGCCAGTTGCGCCTATCACTATGGGAATGACAGTCGTTTGTGTATTCCACAGACGACTGATTTCAGTTTTGAGGAGGTGGTATTTGCTTAGTTTTTCTATTTCCTTCGCGCCTATGTTGTAATCAGAAGGTACTGTAACGTCTATGAGATATGTTTTATTATTTGTTTTGTCTACGTATATCAAGTCGGGTCTATTGTGTGTTACGGTTACATCGGTTTGGACGGGTATTTCCCAAAGTATTTTAGCGGAATCGTTTTCTTTTACATGTGGCTGGCTGAGTGTTTCTTTCCACCAAAGGTCCGAAACAGCTATTGCATGCTTTTTGGCAAAACACCAGTAGACGTACTGGACGAGGTTATTATGTCGTTTGACATAGTAGGTCCCCGCCAGTTTGTCGCATCCGGATATGATGTGCTGCGTGGTCTTATCTTTGCTGGCACATAGGCGGCATTTTCCATCCACTATTATATTATATTATATTATATTATATTATATTATATTATATTATATTATATTATATTATATTATATTATATTTATTAGGAATTTTTCTTAACTCGACTTTCGTTGGTATTTCATGTTTACCCCGTTCCGTTACCCACAGAAAAAAGGTATGCATGTCCCCCTTATTGTGTACTTATCATTGTTCTCCCTTGTCGACGCCGTCCTGCTCGTCGTATGTTCGGTGTTTGAGTCGTGTTAGATGGATCTGGTGAGTCTGATGAATTCTGTCAAATGCTGTGTAGTTTGTGTGTTGTTTTGATTATGAGTGCTGTGTACAAATACGGTATCTCCTAAAACTTTACTTAATATTGTCGATGTATGGATGGCTGCTTGTTTTTGTAAAATGCTGATGTCGATGTTAATTTCTTATTTGTCTAAATATTTTTTTATGCTTTTTGCTACTATACCAGTAGCACCAATCACTATAGGGATGACTGTGGATTTTGTTTTCCACAGACGGCTGATTTCGGTTTTTAGAAGATGATATTTGCTCAGTTTTTCTATTTCTTTCGCGCCAATATTGTAGTCGGATGGTACCGAAACGTCTATTAAAAATGTGTAATTTTTTATTTTGTCAACGTATATTAAATCAGGTCTATTGTGAGTGACAGTTATATCTGTTTGTACAGGCATTTCCCAAAGGATTTTAGCGGAATCATTTTCTTTCTAGAGTATAGGTGGTGAACTGCATTTTATTCTGGAAGTGGTTGCCAGCGCCAGCGTCCAGCTGAAGGTTAAGTTCTGGAGGAAAGCGTACTTAAGAAGAGTATGGACACAATTTCTTTTAATGGTAACTAATGTATGTACCAATTTTTATCAAAATCTGTCGGTAAATAGCGCCACAAATACACACGATTAAAACATATTGAATAGTAGAAAATGCATACCAAGTTTCGTTAAGAATTGAAGTTGAAAATGCGACCTATACATGAGGTCGAACATACAACCTAACAAACATACAGACATATTAGTCAAGTTAAAGCAGAGACACATCATTTATTCATAGAATCACAGAATCCAGGGTCAAATAATCACATTGCGCGTGTTTTTATCGCATTTATTTTTGTAATATAGTCATAGTTAAATTCAGAAAAATTGTTCAGAAATTTTATAATCTTGATTTATGGTTTTACAGAAGTATCAAAAAAAACAAATGCTCAATCTCGTTTATCTAATGAGCCAAAATATATATGTACAAATACATACAGTCACATCAACGCATGAATATGAAACGTTTGATGTGATCCTAGTAGAGTTTCAATCAGTAGCACCTAGTTTAATTGAGTAAGTAACATCTAGAGTACCTTTTCAAGAGTGTCGTGTCGTTTATATACACACTGACTGAAACTACTACTGACACTAATTGATTTATTGTACACATATTCGTACGTATGCAATTGTAGACAAATGTAAACAATTACTAGTATGTTCTTGCATTGGTTATTAAATGAAGATAGTTGAATTGCGTGACTTCCGGGACAAAGCATTACAGAGTGGTAATGACTCATAAGATATGACGTCGTCAGTGGCGAGTACGCACTCCATTACCCCGGAAGTCGAAGAGTTTATGTGTACTTTATCATGTTTATAATATAAATAAAGATAGATGATTATAATAAAGATGGATGAGGTGGTGAAAATATTGGGATTATCCTGGGACAAGGAATCAGATTCCACTTACGTATTGTAAAATAAATGGATCACACAGTCAGTTATTCCCAACAAGATATAAAATTATTTAAATTGCTAGCATGTATGTGGTTATTGGCGCTTTTTGTAGGCACCCTGGTTCTCACGGAACGTTGTAGACTGTGTGATGTTCTCTGCTGCTGCACAGATATTTTAGTCCGACCCGTGCCATCGCCTTTATTGACTGACGTGCATTTATTTGACAAGGAGAACCTTGGCGGTTTCCCCAAGGTTTGTTTACTAGATGAAGCCATAGCTTTCTGTATATGCTTCTTGATAGCCATGCTGTTTTGTTGCAGCTGTTTATTAGGGTCCGTTCACACAGACCGGCTCGGAGAGGAGAGCATTCTTATCACGTTGAAAACAGAGTATTTGTGGTAAGGTTTATTTTTGCATGTGCACTGCTTTTGTCACTAAGAATGCTTGAACGCACTTGGTGTGAAATAATAAGAGGAGCTAACCGGCTCCGATCGCGTACTTTTTCTCGTTCACGCAGCCATTCGGCTCCGATTGCAAGCTCTTTCTCGCTCGCACAGCCGATCGGCTCGAATTGCTATCATTCTTCAATTCCACGAAAATTGTGTGAAACTCCCCATGGATTAATCGATTTTTCCAAATATTTTTTGCCCATATTTGTCTCCGCTTGCGCTTTCGTTTGTTTTGTTCTGCTTCAAATAATCTTGCTAACAAATATATTTCTTCATCGGAGCTATCTAAATCCATGTTCCGAAAAGCACACGTTAACACCGAAAACAAAACTTGGACTTCGTGGAATACTGGTACTGCCTTATGTTATGTAGTGTCCACCCGGCTCCGACCGCATTCGACCCGCCCGAAGAAGAAGATAGAAAAATACAAGGAAGTTAGAAAGAAAACGTCAACGACGACTCCGACGCGAGTTCATCCGACTGGCTGCGTGTGCATCCGACCGGCTCCGAGCGCATCCGCTTTCAGATCGCTTCCAGCCGGTCTACGTGAAATAGCTGGCGGCTCCGCTCCGACCAACTCCAAGCGTATACGATCCGGTCTGCGTGAAAAGACAAATGCGCGCCGATGCTCTCCGAGCCGGTCTGTGTGAACGGACTCTTTTACTCTTTTACATCACCTAAATTACTCTTTTATATCACCTAAATTATGTCCATATTCATTTCTCATTGTATTCTCCATCAGCTGTAGAAACCCTTTTTGCATATAGAGGTGCTCCTCTTGTCTTGGTTTTGCTGGCGGTGCAAATCCGCTAGTAGTTTAGTAGCTTCACCAAGTGATTTCAACGTAGGAATCATATCAGTATTTTCCTCAATAATACTGGACATCACCTTTCCTATTATTGCCACAGTCGTTTCCAGTTGTTGTTATTGGTGAGCGATACCTTTGTCCCTATGTTTAGATTTTTCTGTCAAAGCTGCCAGTACCTCATCATTTACAAATACAAATCATTTATTTACAAGAATGTAGTAACATAGTGATGTTCAACAAATAAAATTCCTGTCACATTCTACCATAACAATGGTGCGTAAGTATAAAATTAAAATTACTTAGTTCATATTAAATATAAAATTATTGTAGATGAAATGTATGAAATTAAAATTTGTTTATCATTTAATAAATGTCAAAAATTATTAAGTTGTTTATAAACTATAAATGTCAAAATAAACCTGAACAAAATTTAAAATGTCAGTAAAATGTTTTAAAATTAATCAATTATATGATGTATTTTCTTTATAAGTCACAAATTCCCTAAAACTGTAAAAACATTTTTCGGAGAAAACAAATTTTAATTTTCTTTTAAACATAGTTAACGGCAATTCCTTAAATTGATTAGGTATTTTATTATAAGCTGCGATAGTTCTAATATAAGCATTATTTTTAAATATGTCAATACACACCTAGGACGATGTCATTTAAATATAATTCTCTCATTTCTACCAAGCGTTTCAGAATACATTTTGAAATATTGAGGATACATTTTTACAAAAACACAGTGTTCTTTTATATACATACAGGCCAGCGGCAAGATATGAAACTTTGTAAAAAGTGGTTTGCAGCTGTTCATAAACCAGGCACCACAAATAGCTCTCACACATTTCTTATGCACACGAAATGCTTTCTCAACCTCAACCGAGCCTCCCCACAACAAAATGCCATATAAAAGCACCGAAAACACATATCCGTGGTATGCACTTAGTGCCGCTTCTGTGGATACGGTTTGACGCAATCTTTTAATAGCAAACACAAATCGGTCTAGTTTATTACAGACATATGCGACATGCTCCTTCCAGTTACGGTGCTTATCAAGTTTTACTTTCGACTTCCTCTATTTGAATGTTTTTGTAGTTTACGTTCAGATTGATATGTTGTCTCCTATGAGTTTAAAATTGTATCAAATTATTATTACCTAACCAATTAATTATCTTATTAAGTGTTATATTTATATCATGCTCATATGTCTCTTTATTTTCACATTTGACAATAAAAGTAGTATCATCCGCAAATAAAATAGTTTTATGGTGAGTGATATTTGGGAGATCATTAATGTACATTAAAAACAAAAATGGTCCTAACACACTTCCTTGCGGAACACCAAATCCATTATTTTTAAAATTTGATCTACACGAAACTTTCACGCCATTATTAATTTTAGCTATCTCAACGCACTGACAACGATCCACCAAATAACTTTTTATCCAATCATTAGCGACTCCTCTGATTCCATATTTTTCTAACTTAAAAAGAAGCAATTTGTGATCAACGTGATCAAACGCCTTACTCATATCAAGGAAGACTGCCGTTATAGGGGTTCTGTCATTGATAGCCTCGGTGATCGTTTTAAATTAAATTGAAACACGCTAGTGTAGTGGACCTATTTTTTCTAAATCTAAATTGTTCTACTGTTAGTTTACTTAGTTCGGTATCACATTTAAAGGTTGTGTGTGTAAGGTCCAAAGTCTATTTTTGCTATTATTGTCGTGACCGTTGTTAGAATTTAGATTTAAAATTTACGGCACTTACACTGTTTAGATTTTCACTAAATTTTCACAGCACAATTATTTGATAGTGTAGTTTGTGGTTGTAATGTTTACATGAAGAATATTTCACTGATTATCGCTATATTCTACCGGTTAATTTTGAGACTATTGTTCCTAAAAATCTTATTTGTATTTAGTTTAATAGGTTCACAAACGTAAGTTCACAGAGATCACAGATTTATTTATTTGTTATTGTGCAATTTTTGTAAAATTCAATGATTGTGCCAATTTTTCACTATTTGATATATATATATATATATATATATATATTAATTAGTAATTATAATAATAAATTGGCTATTTATATATATATATATATATATATATATCAAATATAATAATATATATATATATATATAGTTCCAAAAATACAGGATTATGATTATGCGATTTGTCATAGTACAATTCATATAACTGTTGCCTACTTTTTTTTTTTGTTGTTGTTGACATAGGGTCTTGTGGCCGAAACAGCGACGGAGGCATTTTATCTAATTCTAAATTGGGAGTGAAGCTACAAAGCAATCAATTAGGAATACCTCCTAATAAACGTTTACCGGGTACGACATGTAACGCACCTCATGTTTTTGTTGGAGATGAGGCTTTTCCACTGTCTCAAAACATAATGCGACCCTTTCCCAGTGGCCAAGTGGCCAAAAAATGCAGCAGAAATTTGAAATTTTTCAAAAAAGAATATAATTACAGCCGAAGTATTTAAACAATATAATTTTAGCATGTACATGTCTACATAATTACATGCTAAACGACATACCCGAAAACATTTAATTACCAAGAGACAGCATTCTACAAAATGTATTAGAGACCAGCCAAACTGATAATGAAGACCTATAACTATTCGAAACTATTTTAAGACCTACTTTAATTCTGTGAATGGTTCGGTCTACTGGCAAGATGATATGATAGAAAGATGTTAGGAGTACCTAGATAGGTAAAAACAATTTCAAAACAGACGATAGCGTCGATGTAGGTACTGCAAAAACCACACCATGCGATTTTATCACTGTTTATATTATGATCATGTGCTTTTATTCTATTTGTTTGACTAATTGTGTAGCAACGCATGTATTTAAATGTATTTTATGATATTGACTGGTTTCATTCAAATCGATTAAGTAATATTTACATTTCTTACCCGAT
Source organism: Selenia dentaria (assembly GCA_917880725.1). NCBI lineage: Eukaryota > Metazoa > Arthropoda > Insecta > Lepidoptera > Geometridae > Selenia > Selenia dentaria. Next base: position 29,089,587 of record OU862885.1, on the reverse strand, counting down.
AAACGCAATTGTTCACTAATTTTCTCCCAGGCATTATTTTTAGCATTTCTGTCACTATAGTGTTTTGATGATACATTATCAAACACAAACACTCGTAACGCTGCACAAAAAAATTACCTAGGTATATAGGTACAGACCCAGACGCCAGTGCGACGGAGAAGTTCTTGTACACGTAGGTTTGACCCGTCCAGGTTGAACCCGGAACTAGCGGCTCAGAAGGCGGGATCCCGTCCGGTTGCCAACGGCGATGCCCTCACTGCACTGCGCTCGTCGCCCTGGGATATGACATTTCGAACCACGTGGTCACAACTGGTGGCACGCGGCGACCGCGGGGCGCTGCCACGTGGCGCGACGTGTTTGAACTAGTTAGGTCAGCCTTATTCACTCGCGCGTTTAAAATAATTAAATTGGTAAAAACGTGATCCTAACCTTGCAAACGGGGTGGCCGGGCGTCGCTGGCTGCGTTAGGCCTCTGCCTTGAATTCTGCTGGCAGAAGGCGGTGGCGAAAGCGGCGGCGGCGTGTGTGAGTTGTCGCTTGGGGTTTTCTGCAAGAACACGTAAAATTGAGCAACGAATGATAATACAAAATAAAACCTACGCCCCGACGTGGCGTAAATACTATTTGTACTTACCATTAAAACAAGGTTTGCGCGTTTGGTGGAATTTGGAGAGCTCAACGGCGTCGTCGGGTGTGGTCTTCCGTGACGGCGGCCTGCCTTTCTCCAAATTCCGCGGGACAGGCTTGCACGTCCGCACTCCGCTAAGCGCCCAAGCAGAAAGAGCAGGCCGGTTCGACTTTGTATGGGGCAAATGAAATTACCTACAGGGGCTAATTTTTATTGTTGCCATTTAAAATATTATTCAAAGGTGGTAACACATTAAATATTTTGATGTCACATCCGGGATGCTCAAACTGTCATGGTGGGTGTGTTATTGTTTTCTTTGGGATTTAGTGCCGGTTTCAGTGATTTCAGTTTCGTTTGATGTTAAAATTCCTTTAATATAGCATTAAATCCACGTAGAGTTGAGCTTATGTTCCTCCATGCCTTCAAAAAGTTATGTGGCTTGCGATTAGGAACTTCGAGAAATTGACTGTTGTGTGTGATGTGAGAAATTAACTCTTGATTATACTATAATTTGAGCAGAGACTCTATTTTAGTTTATGATCATGTCGGAGAAAGAAAACAAAAGGAAATGCTTTAAAACCGGCCGCTCACCGTTCTGGCATAAATAACCTTATACGGTATGTATATGTACTGATATTTTTATGGCCATGTCTTAGTGCGACTCTCCCTATGTACCACCAGTCATATTATTAAACAATTTGTCGCCTTAGAGTGTAAACCTGCTAAATCCATTTTCTATCTCAAATTACATATTGATACAGTTAAAAAAAAAAAGGATATTGCATCGTTTAAGTAAAACAGCTTTATCAAATAATGAACGAAAGTGTCAGAAAATCTGCTCTGAGTAAAACAGCTAAATCCAAACAGTTAAAACTTTCGCGGCTAAATCCAGCGACACCGCCATTTTGTATGAGTGGCTGCCGCTGGCTTCTTGTTCCGTTACAATTTTTTTTTTGCATGTAATTCCTGTTGTTGATATACCTAATGATAATTATTGTACGAAAATAAGAGCTATTATCTTAATTCATATTTATTTCTTGTGGGATCTATTGAAAACTAAGTACAATTATGATTTAAAAATTTTGAACCATAATTGTTCGTTATTATTAGGAGTTAGCAGGTTTTTTCAAAAATTGTGTATAGAAAAATTGTGTTAATAGTTGACATGCAAGCTGTTCCGATGGCACAAAAGAAAATAATAAGTAGTTTATATTACAGAACAAAGATTGATTTTCTTATTTATGGAAAGAAACTGAAGCATTAAATGCTGAAGAGTTTGCAGCAGAAGACCTTACAGTATTTTTTTACAGTAATGGGTGCACTTATCATGCACTTTTTGGAACAGAAATTGTGTGATGTCTCATGCTTTGTTGTTCACGGCCATGATCTACAATAAAAATATAGTACAAAGTTTTCTTGAGCTTGCCAAAACTCATATGGAGGCAGATGCATTCTACCATAGAACGAAAAATTAAAAACAATGATGTCAATGTTAGTCCAGAATACGTTGAAGTCTACTATAGAACGAAAACTTAAAAACAATGATGTCAATGTTACTCCAGAATACGTTGAAGTCTGCAGATAAGCTAGTAAAAAACCAAAGCCTGTAAAAAAATAAACAATATGATGTAACCTACCTCTGTTATCAGTTTAGTTTTAGATCTTTAAAAGCTTTCGTCCTGGTCGTGGCAGAGGTAACACTAAATTTATTGACATAAGAGCTCTGCGCTACACCCTAAGTGGTGAAATACATTTCAAACTGAGATACTCTCATGAATTGCAAACAATATCTCCAAGAAAATCATCAAACGTTGTTCTATTGCCGTTCACTCTGCTTCAAAATCTCCATTAAAGTAAAAGCAACATTACAGCAAAAAAGTTTGAAGATCTGCAGTATTGAAGATTACCGTCCTTACTACGACAGTTAAACCCATGCCTCAAAGATTATAATTTATATTGATTTTTATGTTTTTAGTTGTCTTAACTACCTCATTGGTGTAAGAATTGGTGTACCCTATATAAAGTGACCTGAATTACTTTTCTTTAGTACTTGAGTTCTCAGAGATTGTTTAGTCGAGTTGCATTGTTGCTTATTTGATTACCTTATTTAATTGAAGTCTATTGAAATGAGTGTATTCCTTAATTACACAAACTTTGCAATCACCTATATTTATTGTTTAATTCATAAAAACCCTGCTAAACCATCACAATACACTCAGTACATCTACAAAAATCTGCTTAGTCACAAAATCGCTTATATGAGAATAGTATCAGATATTTTTTGGTGTTTTATAGTTTTTACAATAATATATAACAAAATAAAACTAACGGTGCATTGGGTTTATCTCCAAAGCAAAAAATATAAAATCTATGTAATTTTTTGTCTGCCCTGTAAAATGCCCTTCAGGTAAGTTAGCAGGTTTACACTTTAAGGCGACGAATTGCTAATTCTCCTGATAGTTTATGGAACTAGCACAACGGACACTGGCGGAATTGTGACAATAGTTGCAGACAGAAGTCTCTAGGAACTGAAGTGAACTGAACATTTTAATTATTTTCTCCTATTATTGAGCATTTTTTTAGAGTCAAATCAAACAAGAATTAGCAAATCTGGTTAATTCTGAGTTCTTAAAATTGACCTAACTAAGAAATCCAGAAACTACATATAGTGCGTTCAAATAGGATGTGGGCAAAAGTGGCAAAAATAACATTGTTAAGCTTTACAAACGCTTTAATGAAAGAGCCATCAATGACAACGCCACCAATGTCCTAAAAGTTAAAGAACGCACCTATATTAGACATGGACAAACATTAGCAGAATTGAATCATATTTTAATACTAAAGTTTATAATATTATCGTCTTTGCATCCATGTAGCTTTCCATTGGGAGTGATATTTCTAACTTACCTGTAGCCTGAGAGTCCCCATGGAGGTTAGATTAAAATAAATGATGTGCATGTTGTTCAAGTTATACAAATTTTCACAAAAATATAATGTGTCATAGTACTTCATGCATATAAATGGTAAATATGCACGGCATTGATAGAACGGCGGCGTTTCATAAAACCGTTAGGCAATTAGCATTTGGATGCAACAAATATTTTACATTACCTAATTCAGAATCAAAACAATATAAGTAACCCAAATAGAATTTTTATTTAGTATTTTTTTTGTACTTTCAGCTGTGAACTATGGGCCCAATATATATTTCCTGAAAAGAAGTACGAGTTATCAACAACATTTCAAATGAAACTATACAGTGAGCATAGAATGTTGTGTGAAAATCATTTTCTTGCAGCTGACTTCACTTCTGTAGAAGTTACGAAGATCTACGGTTCCATGTAATGTAAGTTGCAAGTCAGTAATAAAACAAATTTATGTTGTGACTGTAAGCTAGATATTGATCACCGTCTCACCTATTGGTATTTATCCAAAGGTTTTCCTGAACAGATCGCTCTTAGCGATAACACAGCCTACTGAACTAAGTTATTTAAGATAAATATGTTTATGTAATTTCTGTTTTTTTTTTGGGTGTATTAATGCTGTATAAAGTGTATTTGTACTGTATTGGTAAGTGGTGATGTGGTTGATGATGGTAAACTGGATTAACCTTGAATGACTGACTATCAAGGACTTATGCCATCACACTTCGATAAGTGCTTGCAGACAGATTTTGCACTTGACGATGGAGAATGGGCAGGGTAACACAAACACAATGCCTTTCCACCAGTGAGGTGGGGCTCAAGCTGAAAGAAAGTATTAATTCATGGTATTGCTGCTCAGTAGTCCATACTGTTCCATCCATGATTGCTGCTTCAATTGGTAGGGTATAAGTATACTTCTAAAGTATAAAACTTCCTACTTGAGGGTAGTAGGTAGCTAGCTATAGGTGTAATCACTACCACAGCTCCAACATCCAGCGCCTAATTCAATTAAGATCAATTTTTTTTTATCTGTGATTAATATATTATTGGTGTTTGCTAAAATTTCAAATCTATTGTTGGCCACTTATTGAACTAGGCAGTTTATGTATATATACTCGTATATATATGTAATATATATATATATAATATATTACATTTTAATCGGGCATTTCGGTATATGTACCTATTCACTATTTATTTTGAGAATTACGAATCTGGCCCACAAGTGAAACTCAAACAATGAAACAAAAAAAATATGATATTGTTATGAAATGACTGCTTTTATTTTGGTTTGATAACTATTTTTCTACATGATACATATTTCTTTTTAATTGCTAAATGGTCCCACATAAAGGAATTATATGAAATTGATAATACCAACCCAAACTTTGTGTATGCACCAGCTTTGAAGAAGGATCTCTTAGACCCCAATTCAAAACAAAAAATGAAGGTTAAATATGCAGCACAAGTTCTTAGCCATTCCGTAGCAGGAGGAGTGTTAGCCAAAGTAGCTAACGGTATGTAAACTAGATAGGTAGGTACTTTCTTTATTGCATGATTGCATGGTGAATGTTTATTTTTAATGTTTTGAAGTGATGAAGTAGAGAAGACCGTACCTGATAGTAGACATCATGCCTGTTTATTACAGTTGCAGTATCACCGTTCTGTGGCTCTAAACTGCGCTCATCACTTAGAGACGTTAGTTCTTAAATCTCATGCACACAGTAATTTGACTTGTAAGATATGCCTACATCTTTAAGCTGACTAGAGCCTACAGCTGTCACGGCTGTCCCCACATCTTGCATCTAATGTAGGGACACTCGTGCAACGTGAGCGTAATTTGCTGCTACTGTAAAAGTGGCTTGAACATCCCTATACATACAGTATATGTATAAATTCTGTAAGGCAACTTGAGAGCTTAGTTAAATGTTAGTAAAATGTCAATGACCCCCACCTACATCAAAATTGCAACAGATGTGATAGCAGGTTACAGCTAGTATATTACTTAACTCAAAAATTTGTAACAATCAAAATACCAAAGTTCACTTGAAGCAACCATTTATTTAATCACCTTGCTCTTAATTTTAAGGAGACCTTACTGCGGACGCAGCTGTAACAGCAAATGTTATTATATATATATGGATAATCTGTTTGATTGTCTTAACAGCGATTGCTCGGATTTGCGCAGAGGAAAAGCTCATGCAAAAATTTTAAACATTCAGGTCCACATTTAAAATGCTTTGAAAGAATGAAAATTACAGTATTATGTTGTACCACAATGTTGCATAGTGTACGACACTGATCTGCACGACACAGGGAATCCTAGTGTGGAGATCAGGGTTATTAATAATATTAGTTATATTATTATTAGTAATAGTAACATACATTAGAATTGTGTAACTAGTTTTAAAAGTGAAACCGAACCATTTTGTTATTTGAATAAAAATTATTATTATTATTATTATATTATTAAAAAAAGAAGGTTGGATATGGGCTCTCAATGCCATTGAGAAATTGTGGAGGAGCTTGGTGCAAAAACACCACGTCACTAACTAGCCTTGCCACTAGGCGATTACAACAAGACCCTATTGAACATCTTTTTGGCTGCATTCGTGGCAACTGTGGATCAACTTCCAATCCAACATGCAGCCAATTTGTAGCTGGCTTAAAAACAGCCATATTAACAAATATGTCACACATGTGAACTTCAGGAAACTGTGAAACTGATAATAGTGTTATAATTAACAATTTTGAAACACTATTATCAGTTTCACAGTCCACACCACAGCCTACAATTGCAAGGACAGAGCCTGAATTTCTGTCCTCAATTGAATAACCTCTAATGAATGATGCCATACGAGACAACAATGCAGAAATTCAGGCATGTGCATATGTGTGTGAATTCGTAATGAAGAGGATGCCTAATTGTGAGGATTGTAAAAAAGCATTAATATCAACAAGTGTTGAAAACTTTCATTTGTTTGTGGAGTTTAGAGAGTACTCAGAATTAAAAAAAGTTTATATTATGTTACAATAGAAATGGTCGTCTGTGTGGAACACTGCGCTACCTTGATCCCTTTCTATAGCACAGGAACTCAAATGTATGCACCATAAATAGTAGTGTTTTTACTATATGTATTAGAAGATACCGCGTTCTAAAAATTCAGTGTTAGCTGGCGAAGCATCTGCAGCTGCACTGAAACGCAAAATGAATATAATATTACATAAATAAAATGTGTTCATATAAACTATGCTTTGCTGCTATAATGCTTGTTTGAATATTTTAGTCTGCTGCAACCAGGCATTAATAGACTCATGTGTGCAGTGATTTCGTCTCCCCCCTATATTGTGACATTAGTTCATAAAAACTTGTTAAGCCTGCAGTTGCAGTATAGTTGTCAGTTTTGTGATTTTAATATAGGCCTGTTTTATATACAAGGTAACAATGTAAATAATGTCTCGTGTATGTCTACCAAGTTTATATGATATTATTATCAAAGATAATTTTACATACTATATGCTACCATAGACCATATTGGTATATTATATGACACAAGTGAGCTAAGTTGATTTTTGTTTGACGGCTTAACTACTGCCTTGGGTGCAAGGCAGTAGTTAAGCCGTCAAGCAAATAACCAATTTCATAAATTATAGCGTACATAATTGTAAAATTAGACAAACTTACCTTAAGTGAAGTCTGATTCTAATTTTTATTAATTGCAGTATCAACCACGAAATACCTACGGTTTCCTTATGTTAAGCTGGTTTATTAATGAGAGAAATTACCTTCATTATTTGCAGGCGGCGACATTGGGGCCATTGGTGGTGTCTCCATAAGATGACGTTCCCAAGGGCTCTGGTTGTCGGTGAGCTGTGGTGGCGACTCCACATGACGACGTCGAACTTGCAGAGGACTCCGGCTTCGCGATATCGACGCACTACCAGAACCCGTACTGCGTCGTCTACAGCGTTTCAAAAGATCTTGATATTTCTTTATCTTTCTTAATATTTTTTCTTCTTTAGGCATTTTTGGTATAGCATCATCATCATCATCATCTCAGCCGTAGGACGTCCACTGCTGAACATAGGCCTCCCCCATGATTTTCCAAAAGGACCGGTTGGAAGCGGCCTGCATCCAACGTCGTCCTGCGACCTTCATCAGGTTGTCTGTCCACCGTGTCGGTGGACGACCTACGCTGCGCTTGCCGGTCCGTGGTCTCCACTCCAGAACCTTTCGGCCCCATCGGCCATCTGTTCTGCATGCTATGTGCCCTGCCCACTGCCGATATAGCAATCTGGTATAGCAATTACCTGACAAAATGATTTTACCATGATACCGCTCAAGTTTGCGAAAAAGAAGTGTCAAAGCAGTGCTGTCAGAGTCATAGAGTGTACATTTGTTTTTTTTAGTTATGGCTCTTAAACGCGATACCAACGAATAGCGAAGAAGGTACTACACTGTTAACAATTATATTTCAGATCATCGTGTAATAAAATCTATATTGTTAACGTGAAACAGTGTTATTTGTATTAAAATATTATGTAATATCCATGATACAATAATCATTATGCAATTAATAATGTTTTGTTGCCAATTTTGTTAATTTAGTATACTCGTAGGTCTGTTTCTATACAAGGTCACAATGTAAATAATATCTCGTATTTGTGTACCATTTTTATATGACTTAATAATCAATGATAATTCTACATATTACATTCTACTACATAGTACAGCGCTAAGATGGTCGTTGCACCCCAGGCAGCAGTCAAACCTTCAGGCAAACAACTCATTTCATATCCAGTAACAACACGTTATTTGTATTAAAATATTGTGTGATATACATACATGATACAACAAACATTATGCAATTTTAATGTACTTTTATTTGATTAGAGTACATTGTGGAAGCAGATTAATTTTTTCTTGTATGTACTGGTATTTTCTCTGATAAGAAATTTCAGTCGGCTATGAATAATCGAAATTACTACTTAAGAGTTTTGTTTTTTAAATACAAGGATTGTTTCTTGTAATAAATTTAGATTTTTAATAGCAAAGTCAAAGTCAAAGTCAAAATCATTTATTCAATGTAGGCATCAAAGACGCACTTATGAACGTCAATTTTTCATTATAATGTACTTTAAAGCCTACCGCCGCGTTCCAAAATACATAGAGCCAACCGAGAAGAAGCGGCAAGAAACTCGGGGCCATTCTTTTTATATAGATGTTTATACAATGTTTTTACTTAGGTACTACAAATATTAGCTCCAGTGTGTTGCCTTACAAAAGAGAACATAATAATGGTATCAGTAGGGCAAGACACGCTACACTTTGACATCTTAGTACACGAGTAGATAGATCCTGGAGTGATCAGTCCCAAGCTGTTTTATCCTCCAAGTAATCCGAAATTTTGTAATAACCTTTTTGACAGAGTTTAGTTTTAATAGTAATTTTAAACTTATTAATAGGCAAATCTCGGATAACATTGGGAACTTTATTATAGAATCGTATACATTGTCCCATAAAAGAATGACTTATTCTGTGGAGACGCGTTACATGTACGGATAGCTTGTGCTTATTTCGCATGTTGATGGAATGAGCATCACTCCTTTTATCAAAACTGTTAATGTTTTTCTTTACATACATTAGATTTTCATAGATAAACTGAGAGACAACAGTTAGAATGTTTATGTCTTTAAATTTCTGTCTAAGGGAAACTCTAGGAGCCAAACTGTAGATCGCTCGTATAGCCCTTTTTTGCAGTATAAAAATAGAGTTAATATCTGCAGAACATCCCCAGAGCAGTATGCCATAAGTCATAACGCTATGGAAATAACTAAAATAAACTATTCTAGCTGTGTCTACATCAGTTAATAGTCTAATTTTTTTAACAGCATAAGCTGCTGAACTGAGCCTACTAGACAATTTTTTAATGTGGGGACCCCATTGCAATTTAGCGTCTATAGTAATTCCTAAAAAGACTGTTGACTCCACAAGGTCCAACCCTGTTCCATTCAATTGTATATTGGATTCTACTTGTCTCACATTTGGTGTCGAGAATTTTATACAATTAGTTTTCTTCTCATTGAGGAGAAGATTATTTGTATTGAACCAATTCACAACTTTAGCTAATGCATTGTTAACATCGTCATAGTTTAGTAACTGCCTTTTAATTTTAAATATTTGAATTTTTGAATGTTTTTTAATGTGAATTTGAATGATTCTTCTCTACATAATAAGGTAAGTCATTAATATAGATTAAAAACAAGAACGGCCCTAGTATTGAACCTTGTGGAACGCCCATGGAGATTATAGAGCCGGGCGATTTTTTACCATTTATGTCAACCCTTTGAATTCTACCATTTAAATATGAAGTCAAAAGGTTGAGAGCCATGTTCCTAATACCGTAGTGTTGTAATTTCCTGACAAGTATATCATGTCGGACGCAGTCAAATGCCTTAGATAAGTCACAAAAAACACCTAAGGCATCCTGAGAGTTCTCCCAGGCATCAAACACATCTTTTATTAGTTCTATACCTGCGTCTATAGTAGAGCGATTCCTTGTAAACCCAAATTGATTTTTATGGAAAATTTTGTTTGCACTAAAATGAGTTTCTAATTGATGTAATATGATTTTTTCGAAAATCTTACTTAGCGTAGGTAGTACAAAAATAGGCCGAAAATTTGTTGGATCAGTAGTACTACCAGATTTGAATAAAGGAACCACTTTACTGTGCTTCATTAGGTCAGGAAATACACCACTTGCAACACAACTATTAAACACAGCTGCTAGATTGGGTGCAATGACATCTATAATTGAAGAAACGGTCTTCACAGAAAGACCCCATAGGTCTGCCGTTTTTTTTGCATCTAGACTTTTGAAACTGCTTACAATATATTTGCAATTAACTACTGAAAATTTAAAAGTTGTGTCACATTCAGTTACACTTTGTTTAAGTAAGATCTCAGCAGAAATGGAGGAAGATTTTAGAGTTTTGGTTGTTAAAGAAGGAATATTAGTGAAAAATTTCTCAAACTCGGCCGCTACCTCCAAGTCTGCTCTTACATCTTTATTATTAATTTTTAAATTAAAGTCTCGATTACGCACTGTATTTCTACCAGTTTCACTGTTTATAATGTTCCACGTCATTTTTATTTAATTAACAGAATTTTTGATCTTATTTCTTAAATAAATAGATTTTGCTGAGGAACAGGCTCGTTTAAATAACTTAGAATAAAGTTTGACATATTCCAAAAATACAGGATTATGATTATGCGATTTTTCATGGTACAATTCATATAACTTTTGCCTACTTTTATAAATTCCTGGAGTTGCCCATTCACTAAACTTAGCACGATTACCAACAGATATTGTTTTTGGTACAAACACTTTGCCAAATTCATCACTGATAAGATGGAACAGTGAGTTATATAATATATTTTGGTCATTGTGACTGGTCAACTCTGGCACTTTCTGGGATATATTACTTCTTAACAATTCTAGGCGGCTTGCATTTATTGGAACAAAGCTAACATATTTGCTTTGGGGTTTGTTTGTTTTTCTAGGAAACACTGCTAGTTGACCACAGTGGTCTGATTCTAGATTATTTATAATGAAATTTTAATAGGTTTTAGATTAGTAAATATATTGTCTATGCAGGTGGAACTTGTGGCTGTTATCCTAGTTGGTTCCAAGAAAATATTGTACATATTATAAGATTTAAACAGTAACAAAAATTTATCCACTGTCTGATTATTTTCTAGCAAATTAATATTAATGTCTCCACAGATGATCATTGATTTATTTGTATTAGAAAGCTTAATTAATGTTTCCTCCATGCACTTTTCAAAATCATCATATGGTGAGCATGGAGGTCTGTATACACATAGAACAAGGAACTGCTCAAACTCAATACAGGACATTTCTATTACTCGTTCAACAGATAGGCTCACAATGTCTTTTCGTTCTTTGAGTTTTATATTTTTATTTGTAATAATTAAAGAGCCACCACGTATAGATTTTTCTCTGTTGAAGGAGCTAGCAACTAGATGATTATTAAAATTAAATAAGAGTTGGTTCTTTTTAAGCCAGTGTTCAGTAATACAAAGAATATCTATTTTGCTATCATCTATAAACAATTCCAGTTCCAACTCTTTGCCCATCATACCTTGAATGTTCTGATGAACAATATTGATTGATTTAATGCAAGAGGTTGTCTCTATTGTCTTAGGCACTAATTTAAATTATGTACAATGTCATTAGTAGCCAAGCAATTGGCTGAATTAAAAATGTCAAATTGCTCAATAGAAGCATTGTCAATACTAATAGCTGGTTGACATATCTTATAAGAGTAAATACCTACTTAAGAACAAACTTAATTTAGAATGTATGGGACCTATATTTGAATTTACCGCCACTAACAATGTTTCAGTGGGCTGAAACTAGGTGGCGCTAGCGGGATCCGTTTTGTTTTTTATCTATGTAGTTGGCTTTCTTCTCCGTTAGGAGTAAATTTATTCTATGAGAAAGAGGCCGGCGCGCGGGGCGATCGGCGCTTTTAAAGGCTCGATGACGCTAGCCGCGGGCGACGGCAGTGGCGGCGGCGCGTTGGGTGCGGTGTGAGTCACAACTTGGGTGTTCTGTTTACCACGCCCGCAAGAATGCCGATCTTACTGAAGGTACTTTAACCTTGGCAACAGTGTTAGATAACAGCTCCCTGTCTCACGCAATGGAATTGCCTTCGAACTCTGCTCCTGTACTCGGACTGACATGTAGGCGTTTTTGTACAAACACTGCAGCATTTCAATATACCGATAGTCAATACGGCACCGCTGGAGAGACTCAAGCACTGCTCACGTCTCGATCGAATCAAAGGCTTTCTCATAGTCCACAAACGCTAAACAAAGAGGCAAATTATACTCTTCGGTCTTCTGTATAACTTGTCGTAGCGTGTGGATGTGGTCTATGGTACTATGGCCTTTTCGGAAACCGGCTTGTTCCGGAGGCTGGAATTCATCAAACCTGCGACTGAGACGGTTCGTTATGACCTTCGAAAACAGCTTATAAACATGGCTCAAAAGCGAGATGGGTCTGTAATTTTTAAGTAAAGTGTTGTCACCTTTCTTGAAGAACAGCACCACCACGCTTTTGTTCCATGCTTCTGGCGTTGAACCTTCAAGTAAGACGGTATTAAAGAGCTTCTGAAGGACTTTAAGTGCCGGTGTTCCACCCGCTTTCAGAAGCTCAGATGTGATACCGTCGTCACCAGGCGCCTTGTTGTTCTTAAGCGGTTTCAAGGCCATTCTAATCTCGTACAGGCTGATGTCCGGGATATCTTCGGTATAATGTCGGGTCAGCTTGACTCTTGGGTCTTTGACCGAGCTGCTAACAGGTTTAGCGACCGAGGTGTATAGCTGTCCGTAGAAACTCTCTACCTCTCCTAATACTTCTGCTTTGGTCGACGCCATGTCTTCTCTCTTCAGCTTCTTCAACTGGTTTTGCCCAATAGACCTGTCTCTTGCAAACACTTTGGAGCCTTTTTTCCGCTCTATCGTCTCTTTAATGCGGTTTGTATTAAAGATCCGGATGTCGTGTCGCAAGGACTTCCATATTCGTCTATTGAACAGCCTATATGCTTCAGCATCATCCGAAGACTGCAGTTTCAGTGAGCGTCGTTCAGCCATGAGGGTATCGTTGGAGAGTTTCTGTGGCCTATCTGTACGGTGGGGTTTAAAGTATTTGGACCCACTGTATGGACAGTTTCTACTAACCTGTTATTGATCTCGTCCACTGAAGCGATGTTCTCAAGGCAATCGAAGCGATTGGATAGCTCAAGTTGAAAGCTCTCGGGGTCTTGAATACGGGCACGAGTGGGTCGGAGCGTAGACTTCATCAGACGAGACCTCTCCAGTTCGACATTACTCGACACTACCGGTTTTAACCCTGTTGATCACGGAGACATCAGCGAATATTTGCTTTTTGGTGGTCATAATGAAGTCAATCTCATTTCTCGTGGAACCATCGGGACTCAGCCAGGTCCATTTCCTGTGAGGTGGCTTCTGAAAGAAAGAGTTCATCATACAGAGTCCCTCTTTCTCCAGGAAGTCGGCCAACCTCTGTCCCCTACGGTTCCGTTGTCCATAGCCAAATTGCCCCACTTTCGACTCATCCTCGCTTCTCTTACCCAACTTTGCGTTGAAGTCTTCCATAACAACTAAAAAGTGCATTTCAGAGGTATGTATGGCCCGACTAATGTCCTCATACATATCCTCCACCTCATCATCCGGGTGCGACTTCGTCGGTGCGTATACCTGAATGACCTTCAGCGAATATCGTTTGGATACTCTGAGTATTAGGTATACGACCCTATTGGAAACGCTATCGATCGTAACTATGTTGTTAGTAAGGGACTTGTGGACGAAAAAAACCGACAACACCTTGGGACTGTTGGTCGCCCTCCCGGTAGTAAAGTAGGTTACCTGATTTTAGGGTTATCGTGTCCTCACCCGCTCTACGGACTTCAGATAACCCCACAATGTCCCAGTGTAACTTACTCATTTCTTCTTCCAGCTCATAAATCTTCTCGTCTGTCCTCATCGTGCGTATGTTGTGTGTCACCAGGGCCAGTCGTCGTCGTTGGGGGTGGTAGCCGGGCGTCTGCCGGGGATTCTTAGCACCCCCTGCCCCACCGTTACCGTGGCCGCTACCGTAGCCAGGAATAGCGGGGCTGCCGGGGACTAGGGGCCTGGTTCTTTTCATCAAATCCATAGGGGGGGATTTTGCCAATACTCGCCACGCTTGGCAGGCGGGTTGGCGAGCGCAGTTTTGGGGTTATAATACTGGGAAGGTGCTGCTTCCTTCCGATAGTTATCCCTTAGCAGATTTCTACGCACCCACGGGTAGTTGGGGGGTACTATTCTAAGCCGGTACCCCACGGCATGGTTGTTCGTTATAGTGCTATTCTTTTTGAACTATATTTGAAACGCTGTATTTTCCCTTCTGGGGTTCTGTTTCTGGTAAGTTATTGGTTTGCGTTTGGTTACTAATTCTCGAAGGCACATTTTGCTCTGATTCAGTGTTTGTGTAATTTTATGTATTCTTTCATTTGTTGTCTTAATCTCTATTTCTTGTAGATGTGTATGTGTTTCTGTCTGTTTATCTTGAATAGTGAATACTAGTTGCGCGTTTAGCGGTTACTATGCAGAGTCGAATGGGTCCAAAGGTCAGTTCTTGACTTAAGCGAATAGAGTTTATGTTTGTGTGGTAATGGCCGATTTTAAAAATTTACTCACTTTTCTTGTACCTTTCCTTTTTTTGTGCATATTTCATTTCCTTGGTGCAGCGACTCCTGTTATTTGCACTTTTAAATTAGTACTTCGCTTTTATTAGTTGTTTCTATTCCACAAATTATTCCCAGTTGATTTTCACTATATACATTTTATTATAAGAGCTGCAATTAATACTTGACGCAAACTGATGTACACTTAACGTAAATACTACATAAGATTAGGTTAAAACGATTGTATCTAATTTTCAGAAATAGTTTTTCCTTCGATTTTAAATATGTCGAAGAACAGTTCTTGAAATGGTCTATTTTGTATTTGAGTTAGGGTGATTGCTGGTTTGTGAGGTTTGCGGTCATATTTAATTTTTTTACATAACTCGCACGCGTTATAATAGTTGCTACCTTAGTATCCATGTTTGGCCAGTAATTTATCCATTATCCATGTTTATTTGGAGTGGGAAGCCTGAATATTTGTTCGAAAAAATTACATGGATCAAAGATTTACATCACATCAATACCCGCTCTAAATTTCATAATGCACTAGCTATACCTAAACATAATTCCAAAGGCTTTAAAGGCTGCTTTAAGTATCGCGCGTCAAAAGTTTGGAATAATCTCCCGCCACCTTTGAAAAGAAAACTCAGTGTTCAGGCGTTCAAAATCCGAGTTAAGTTAAGTTTACTGGTTCTCCAAAAACATAATTTTGAAGCGGCCTTTAAAATTACAAAGGTTTCAAGTAACGTAGAACCTGAATAACTTTCCTGTTCGAGAAAGGTGTAGGACTACCTACCGTAGACTCCTACCTCATGCATAATTATACACTTACACAATCACACACATTTACAAGCACACCATACATTTTTGTTTTTTGTTCCTTACAGAACTCCCTGACACGGGAAACGATTCATAAATCCACTAGAACGCCACTTTTGATTGAACGTAACCGTATATTATAATCATATAACGTTCAATTTCTGCTGTTTTTAAGATTGTGTATTTTATTTTTGATTCTCGCTTTTTTCACCTCCTCTTTAATGTACCTCGGCATAGACCATAGTCCGAGAACAGGGATGGACTGAAAACCAGCGGTGCGCTTACATTACGAATGTAAACGCAACACAAGCTGAGTCTACCCCTTTTGCCCTAAATGTGGTACTGTTGTCTAGGCTTATTAAGTAAGATCCATACTTTGACTTAATGTTAATTAGTTCATTGTCTTGTTTGTACCTAACCGTGTTATTTTAGTGGCAATAAATTGATTTATTATTATTATTATTATTATTATAATTTCTTTTTAAGTGAGACACAGTTTCTTTGATTCCGCGATGGCAATTCTTCACTAAAGATAAGCAATCCGTTTATTATTAGATGGACTTCCATCTACTACCTTATGGTAGTAGATGGAAGTCCAATACCAACACTGCAAGCTTGTTTAGCTAACAAATTAGCTGTCTCATTGCCCTCGTGAAATGGAATCCACTGTTATATAAAACAATCTTAGAGCGTTATCTAAGTTCTAAAATGTATTTTAATGCACCTCGACTTTTCGATCCAAGTGTTGAAGTGCACTTTGTGAATCAGTCAAGTTAAACTTTTCGAAATTAAGTGATTCCACGTAGGATAAGGCTTCGGCAATGGCAATTAGTTCTGTGTGCATAATGGATATATTGCAATTCATTTTTAATTTTGTAGAAAATCGATGTTTGTTAGTTTTTGCTCTGCTAGTTTGGGCCATTTCAGGTGTCTTGATCGCCGAGTTAGTCTCATATTCAGTATCTGTACAACAGCCTTCCTAACTGAAGGTGTATTCCTCGTTAGTTTGCTGCCTGGCCTTCGATTTTTTTAGGCTTCTTTCCGTTTTTTTAATATTAGAGGTTTTACTATCAATCCGAGGTGCTTGCGTTGGTTTCCATGTGCCGGTTGACGGGGCCGTTAAAATAAAAGCATGAGCCAGGGTAGATTGTATTAACCTCTTGTCGTCAACATTATGTCTCAATTTTGGATAATAAGCGCTCTGCTCTTGGGGCTTAATGGGAATATTATACGCCTGCACTTCAAGTTCGAGTAGAGTCATTTCTGGAACATACATAAATGTAGCTTTCTGATAGGTATAATTGAAATCTGCCAATAAACTTCTTATAGTACGTTATTTTAGATAAATGGGGCATTAATTACTCAGAGCTATATGATCACCTGTACTATTCACGCATACAGATGATGTTGCTTCACAATTTTCGTGGTTATTGGCACATTTAGGACACACCGTTCTCTTTCTAAGACACATTTTCCTTGGGTGGCCGAATTTCCAGAAGTTAGAGCATTGCGTGACTGGGAAAGTGTACGATTCTACTCTTACTCGTATCCCATGTACACAAATGAAAGAAGGTAAAGAAAAGCCCTTAAAACACAATCTTATACCCTCGCTTTCTGTCCAACCCAAGCCATCATCTGACCTTCGAGTCAAACGCTTCACAGACAGAATCTCAAATTCGCATTGTAAACTTTCGATGATGTCTTTTTCGTTCAGGTCAAGCTCCACCTTCCTGATCACACCATAAGAAGATCCAACATCAGCTGTTTTGTAAATTTGCCAGCCTTTATTCTTTATCTTTTGGCAACATATTAATTTTTGCAGGCCACGTTGATTTTTAAAAGTAATGTTAACCTTAAAAGGGTTAATATACTTAATCTGTAGTATGTATAGTATCTGTCTTTCATTGTGTTCAATGTGCAAACGCGGATTGTTTGGGCAGTGCTTCTTCAGACACAATAAAAGCTCGATTTCTTCTGAATCAGTCCCATCTGACGGAGTTCCTCTGCATGCCTTATATCTTTTTCCGTCTCTTTCCATTAAAACCCAGTTCTCTTCTTCATCATTTTCTCGTCTACGCTTGGTCCCTGGTAATAGATCCGTTTTCTGTGATGTTTCTTCCTCTAAAGTAACTACTTAGATGCATTGCTTAAGATATCTTGCTACTGGAGATTCTTTTGCAAGTTTAATGTATTTATTTAAAGTTTCAAAAGAACTTATTGCTCGGATTGTACCTGAGACCTGTAAGGCGTTAATAAGCGTGTTGAATGAAAATATTAAGGTAAGAAAATAAAATTACATTTAATTTTAATCACTTTTATTGCATTAAATATCGTGCCAAGTTAATATTTCGCTGTCATTCTGGCGTAAAAGATCTGAGTCATCATTATCGCGGATCTGAAAACTTGAAACCATGATCTGAGAATTCGACGAATCTGAATACGGTGAAGGCATTGGAGTCGTAGTATATCTTCCAGTACCAATAATAGCATCATACAATAGATTATCAATATCTCTTTGCACTAAAATCTTCGTTCGCTCATCCTTAATTTTCCTTAGCTTCGTTGCGACAGCTGCAGCAAAAATGTCATCATCATCATGCTTTCTTGCTTCCAACCGCTTGTTTACGTTATCCATAATGGACAGAGCATGAGCGATTCTCGGGTCTTCATCGACAGCACGACGTTTCTGCGAGTTCTTCGGAGCCTTAAACTTTTCGACTGGCCTTTCATGAGGAGATTCTTGATCTTCATTTACTGTGTGTTCCTGAGTAGCTTGTATTACCTGAAATAATAATAAAATTTCTTTCTTCAGATGCCTAACACTTCAGAAGAATGGATGATGATAGAACGACAATTTGACCATCTATGGAATTTCCCTCATTGCATTGGGGCTATGGATGGCAAACATGTTATTGTTCAAGCTCCAAAGAATACTGGAAGTGACTTTTTTAATTACAAAGGTGATTTCAGCATTGTACTTTTAGCACTGGTTGATGCAAATTATAAATTTACGTACGTAGATGTCGGTTGTAAAGGAAGAATATCGGATGGTGGTGTCTTCAAAAATACTGGTTTCTATGCTAATCTTCAGCAAGGAAAATTAAATTTGCCTCAACCTTATGCGCTACCCGGAAGGAACAAACCAATTCCACATGTCATTGTGGCAGATGATGCTTTTGCATTAGATATAAATTTAATGAAACCATATCCCGGTCAACATGACAAAAGATCAAAAGAAAGAATATTTAACTATCGGTTGAGCAGAGCGAGACGTGTTGTGGAAAATGTATTTGGTATTTTGTCCGCTGTATTTCGCGTACTCAGAAAACCTATTCTGTTAGCTCCAGAAAAGGCACAATTAATAACACTGACATGTTGTTACTTGCATAATTTTTTGATGAAACAAAAGTCGTCTGCACAACTTTATACTTCTTTTGGCAGTTTTGATACTGAAAACCAAATTACTCATAGCACTATCGATGGAAGTTGGCGGCGCGATGCACCCATGGCAAACTTACTACCTTTAAGACATGTCGGAAGAAGACCACCTGGTGATGCGAAAGACATACGAGAAGAATTTGCACATTATTTCCAAACTGACATCGGAATGGTGCCATGGCAAGAAGCACTAGCGTAAAAGCATAACTAAAAATAAAAAAAAGAGGTTTGAAAATAAAAAAAATTAAACGTACCTGTTCATTTATTTCGTCCTGTGAGTTCACACTGGCGTTCGGTTCGTCCCTTCCATGAAAGAAATTCAAATAAGCATAACCAAACCATTTTGGTTTGTATATGTCTGATATACCAGAACCTGAAGATTTTATTTCCGCGATTTTCTTCTTTTCTCTTCGATACTGAGCTAAAATAATTTTCCATTTTCTCATTATCTCCATCGAGTCACAATTGAAACTTTGAGCCAACTCTAGAGTGGCGTCGTGTTTTTTGTTTCTATTTTTATAATCATTGTGACTGGAATCCGATAGTAAAGGATAAGTTTCAATTGCTTGAATAAATTTTATAATTTTATCATTCGTCCAATCCATATTTAACTTAATTAATCTGTCCGACTCAGCAAGACTCATTCGAGTTAAGTTTCATTCATAAATCTATTGTTATTTTTTGCGCTGATGCGGACGGGTTAAACAATGTGACGTGTGCGCGTACAAATAAATGTTTTCGCTCCGGTAGCGAAAGCAAGACTGAGTACGCGAACAACAAGCGCGTACGCGTCGACACGAGTCCACTGCATGCATGTGTGCGCGCACAAAAGTATACAGATGTGCGCGAACATTTTAGAAATGTTCGCGCACAATTTGTTATTGTTTGCCGGAGTGAGTCGACCAACGTGAACATTTGCGTCGTACACTGTGCGTTACAGTGCCGCACAGTTCGGCACACTGGTGGAATCGCGCCTTTAGAGATTGTTTAGTCGAGTTGCATTGTTGCTTATTTGATTACCTTATTTAATTGAAGTCTATTGAAATGAGTGTATTCCTTAATTACACAAACTTTGCAATCACCTATATGTATTGTTTAATTCATAAAAACCCTGCTAAATCCATCACAATACACTCAGTACATCTACAAAAATCTGCTTAGTCACAAAATCGCTTATATGAGAATAGTATCAGATATTTTTTGGTGTTTTATAGTTTTTACAATAATATATAACAAAATAAAACTATCTGTGCATTGGGTTTATCTCCAAAGCAAAAAATATAAAGTCTATGAAATTTTTTGTCTGCCCTGTAAAATGCTCTTCAGGTGAGTTAGCAGGTTTACACTCTAAGGCGACAAATTGCTAATTCTCCTGATAGTTTATGGAACTAGCACAACGGACACTGGCAGAATTGTGACAATAATTGCAGACAGAAGTCTCTAGGAACTGAAGTGAACTGAACATTTTAATTATTTTCTCCTATTATTGAGCATTTTTTTAGAGTCAAATCAAACAAGAATTAGCAAATCTGGTTAATTCTGAGTTCTTAAAATTGACCTAACTAAGAAATCCAGAAACTACATATAGTGCGTTCAAATAGGATGTGGGCAAAAGTGGCAAAAATAACATTGTTAAGCTTTACAAACGCTTTAATGAAAGAGCCATCAATGACAACGCCACCAATGTCCTAAAAGTTAAAGAACGCACCTATATTAGACATGGACAGACATTAGCAGAATTGAATCATATTTTAATACTAAAGTTTATAATATTATCGTTTTTGCATCCATGTAGCTTTCCATTGGGAGTGATATTTCTAACTTACCTGTAGCCTGAGAGTCCCCATGGAGGTTAGATTAAAATAAATGATGTGCATGTTGTTCAAGTTATACAAATTTTCACACAAATCTAATGTGTCATAGTACTTCATGCATATAAATGGTAAATATGCACGGCATTGATAGAACGGCGACGTTTCATAAAACCGTTAGGCAATTAGCATTTGGCTGCAACAAATATTTTACATTACCTAATTCAGAATCAAAACAATATAAGTAACCCAAATAAAAATATTATTTAGTTTTTTTTTTTTGTACTTTCAGCTGTGAACTATGGGCCCAATATATTTCCTGAAAAGAAGTACGAGTTATCAACAACATTTCAAATGAAACTCCACAGTGAGCATAGAATGTTGTGTGAAAATCATTTTCTTGCAGCTGACTTCACTTCGTAACTTCTACAGAAGTTACGGAGATCTGTGGTTCTATGTGATGTAAGTTGCAAGTCAGTAATAAAACAAATTTATGTTGTGACTGTAAGCTAGATATTGATCACCGTCTCACCTATTGGTATTTATCCAAAGGTTTTCCTGAACAGATCGCTCTTAGCGATAACACAGCCTACTGAACTAAGTTATTTAAGATAAATATGTTTATGTAATTTCTGTTTTTTTTTTTTGGGTGTATTAATGCTGTATAAAGTGTATTTGTACTGTATTGGTAAGTGGTGATGTGGTTGATGATGGTAAACTGGATTAACCTTGAATGACTGACTATCAAGGACTTATGCCATCACACTTCGATAAGTGCTTGCAGACAGATTTTGCACTTGACGATGGAGAATGGGCAGGGTAACACAAACACAATGCCTTTCCACCAGTGAGGTGGGGCTCAAGCTGAAAGAGAGTATTGATTCATGGTATTGCTGCTCAGTAGTCCATACTGTTCCATCCATGATTGCTGCTTCAATTGGTAGGGTATAAGTATACTTCTAAAGTATAAAACTTCCTACTTGAGGGTAGTAGGTAGCTAGCTATATCAGCATTCGCAAAATGTTCTACTGCCATGGGGTACCAGGTACCTTCTGATTAGCAGTCTATAGGTGTAATCACTTGGCTACCACAGCTCCAATATCCAGCGCCTAATTCAATTAAGATAATTTTTTTTTTATCTGTGATTAATATATTATTGGTGTTTGCTAAAATTTCAAATCTATTTTTGCCACTTATTGAACTAGGCAGTTTATGTATATATACTCGTATATATATGTAATATATATATATATATATATATATATTACATTTTAATCGGGCATTTAGGTATACATTATACAAGGTTACTGCTAATTAACTGGCGATACGCGACAGGCGTGATGGGTATCGATAACAAAAACTAAAAAAAATTAAAAAAAATTTCATTCAAAATTTGGAATAATAATGTTCATTATTCATTACCTACATTGAGTTACGATTCACAGGTCAATGATTACCTACCATAGGTAAGCAGCTGATTTTAATACCATAGGTAATTAAAATCAGCTGCTTTTTGTGGATAGGTAGAATACTTTGTAGGTACTCACACCAATTTGTTAAGATTAATTTTCAAGATAGGTACCTAAGTAGTAGGTAGGTACCTAATTAATGTCAATTACTACCTAGTAGGTATATCATCACATCTTCACAAGAAAACCACGTAGTCTAAGGTTCATTTACCTATCGGCACGATAGTCAACGATTCGAACTCAATCGAATGAAAAAAATGGTAGGTAAACATGTGAAAACAGTATACCTACTAGACACTGTTTTTACATTTTTTATTTACAGTTTAACTTGTGTAAGCATGGATTGCGTAACCATACAAAACCATGAATGTTTTTATTATGATCGTATTGATGTTAGTAGGTACTTACTTATCTACTTAAATGCTATCTGCGCACGAATACGTACCTTCTTACCCAATAAATTATTAACGTTAAAAATACACAAACATTTAACATATGGTTCAATTTGATTTTAATGCCCGCCTGGCTAGCTACTACTTTCAATTAGAAATGAATATCTATCGCCAAACACTTAACGGTGTGTTCCGGTAGCTGTCAAAAAAACATGATGGCGCGTTCATAAAGGTAGACAATGAGCCCGATGCGGTTTTGACAAAATTTTAAAACATTTCTAATTTTTGGTAGATATTATGATGTTTTACACTAATAATCAAATTCACTTCACCATTAGTATAACAATTAAAAAAAAATATTGTACTATTCGATTGTAGGCCTTATTGACTTTAGTTAGTGAGCATCAAATTACATGCCGTCTAATTTTTTGTACGAATTTGAGTTTAAACACGGACATAATAAGGACTACCTTAATTTAGAGAATTTTACAATCGGGCTTGATTGATACCAACATACTTGACTAAAATCATAATCGTATCAACTCAAATTTTCCACCACACTTCACCCAGGCTATGGACTGGCACGCTGCTGTAAGTATTTTTTCTGTGGTAAATAACGCGAACAAGACATTACCTGTAGGGTAGGTACTAGGTAGGTAAGTAGATTTTGCAATAACAATGAAACCCAAGGGAAACGTTTTCTGTACCAAAGATGATTGTTCTAAATAAAACTTCTACATACAATTATTTTTTACCAAAAATGGAACCGACGACGTCAACACTACAAAGTGTAAAATAACTTCTTGAAGTCGGTACCTATCATGATAGTTCAAAAGTATCTATTC
The DNA here is from genome assembly GCA_917880725.1 of Selenia dentaria. NCBI lineage: Eukaryota > Metazoa > Arthropoda > Insecta > Lepidoptera > Geometridae > Selenia > Selenia dentaria. The sequence continues at coordinate 29,065,985 of OU862885.1, read as the reverse complement.
TCACAATATTGTGAGCATGGTACAAACTTCGACAAGTCTTTTAAATCTTTTTTAATGTTGAAGTCTAATTTTAAAAAAACTCCCTTTTCAGTGACCCTCGCTACTTACGCGACCGATTGTAATTTACTGTCAACAAACAAATCAAGTTAGGCGTAGGTACCTACACTTTTTAGTTATTGGAGTGTAACTCAAAACCTACTTGACCGATTTTGATGAAATTTAAATGAGACCACGCCGGGTGTACACTTTTTCGAACTAAAAAAGTATTTATTGAAATCGGTTCACAATTGGCAAAAATATCGATGAACATACACAAAAAAAACATACCTACGTACAAAGAACCTCCTTCTTTTTGGGGGTCGGTTAAAAATCGAACTCGCTAGCTACGTACCTACCAATAAAGTCAAGTTTCCGTATCCACGAAATAAACGACTGATTATTGGCACTTAGAACAACGTGGCGTGTTTAAAAATTTGAATCACACGTAGGTATTTACAATAATTGAATCAATCAGCCTATTTACACTTACTACTATTTACACTGAAAATGTTTCTACATACACTAGAAGTAGGTACGTACTCACATTAAATGTTCGAAGTGCATACCATTCTGCTGAATGCACAGGTTCGCACGACGAAATATGTCCTCCTGAACATTCCGCACAGCACTCTGATCACTTCTTATCGCATCAAATGCACTAATTATCCGCGTTTTTAGTTCATCCGCACTACGTATTGTGTCCATTTGGTTTTGATAAACAAGGTCTTTTACCCTTCCCCACACATAAAAGTCCATCGGAGTTAGATCCGGCGATCGAGCAGGCCAAGCAACAGGGCCAGCGCGTCCAACCCATCTACCAGGGTATGTTCTGTCGAGGTATTCGCGCACTGCCCGACAGTAATGAGCTGGTGCCCCGTCATGCTGATAAAAGAGATTCACTACGTTACGCAGTGGGACCTCCTCTAACAGTTGTTCGACGTCGTCCTGAAGCATGCTCAAGTAAGAAGCACCGTTGAGTCGCTGCAGGAAAACTGGCCCAAGAACCACATTGTTCAGCAGGCCAGCCCAGACATTGACAGAAAACCGATGCTGGAAATGGTCTGCCATTGTGACGTGTGGATTTTCGCTGGCCCACCAATGTGCATTATGCTGGTTGAAGATGCCAACCCTGGAAAATGTGGACTCATCGGTCCACAGTATGTTCCGTGGCTCTTCCACCAGCCAATTGCAGAACTCCAACCTTGGCGTAAAATCAGTAGTAAGCAGTTCTTGGACCCTCCTGAAATGGTAAGGATGTTTACCGCTTTCGCGCACTAATTGCCACGCGAAGTACTGGCTGACCCCGAACTGCTGCGCTGCATCATTGGTGCTGGCCATCGGATTATCATCGAAGTACTCTATGATTTCTTCTTCCAGCCTAGCATGACCACGTGGTCGACCAGCATCGACATTTGGACGTCGGAAAACCCCGAAGTCCCGCAACCTCTGAACGGCCCCCAGTATGGTTCCTCTCGCTGGTACCGGTTCAAATCGGTGCATTTGACGGTACATATCACGTGCAGCGTCCAAAATACACCCACTTGCCGCGTAACACATCACCATGTCGGTGTACTGTATGTCCGTATATCGGTACGGCATGATGATTCGCGTGTATACGCAATCCCGATGCAATAACAACTAATTTCAAAATAATTTGTCGGATTCCATGTCAGCGGCACTGCGCACCCGCACCCTCCCCGTCAAATTCGCTTAATACCTACGTTACCTATTATTTTCTATCATCTTTGATGCGCTACGCGCGCCGCCGCCGGGCTTCCCGCGATCGGACAAGCTCGGAAAACATCGCCACTGGCGACCGTTGTGCGTCACATCGAGGTGCATCAAGGCTACATGCATAGGTATACTACAATATGTATGTTGGTATGTATGTAGCTAGAGAGTACGAGTTTGTCTGTAGAGATTTTATTTAGAACAATGATCGTTGGGTTTCATTGTTATTGCAAAATCTACTTTCTACCTAGGTAGGTACCAACTAGCAACGGGTAATGTCTTGTTCGCGTTATTTACCTCACGACTTCCGAGATACCTAATTAAAGCAGCGTGCCAGTCCATAGCCTGGGTGGAGTGGTGGAAAATTTAAGTTGATACGATTATGATTTAATTAAAAAGTAGGTATCATCTACCTTTATGTACTTGCTTTGCGCCGAGTAAATTTTTTTTTCTTTATTGCTTATAAGCCATCCTGGAATAACTGGCTCTAAAGAATAGCTACCAGAACACACCGTTAGGTGTTTGGCGATAGATTTTCCAATTAGGGGTGGTAGCTAGCCTGGGGGCATTAATATCATATTGAACCATATGTTAAACGTTTGTGTATTTTTAACGTTATTAACATAGTAGAAAGATCTACTATGTTATTTATTAATTTATTAGGTGAGTAGGTACCTACGTTACTTGTGCGCAGACAGCGTGTAAGTAGGAACCTACTAAGATCAATACGTTCATAGTAGTTAATAAATAAGTAGGTATAACATGCGTGGTTTTGTATGGAAATGTAATCCATGCTTACACAAGTTAGTAACTTACTAGAAACTGTTTTTACATGTTTACTGTTTTTCGTATGTTTGAGTTCGAATCGCCGATAGGTCATTTTGCACCTTATACCTACTAGTTACGTGCTGGAATAGTTTTTCTTGTGAAGATGTAATGTACAACTAATTGTCATTAATTAGGTAGGTAGGTAAGTAAGTAGTTACCTACTATTTACTCAATTTTCTTGAAAGTTTATGTGAGTAGGTAGTACCTACAAAGTATTTTACCTATCCACAAAAAGCAGCTGATTTTAATTACCTATGGTATAATAATATGGTAGGTAATCATTGACCTGTGTATCGTAGCTCAATGTAGGTAATGAATAATGAACATTGTTATTCCACATTTTGAATATCACGCTTTTAAAATTGTTTTATTTTTAGTGTAAAAGTGGTCGTTTGACAAAAGGTGTGATTAGATTATTTATTGGGGACAACAGAAGTTTAATGATGAATAAGTTAGGTAGATACCTACATGTCGGGATTGCCTTTGGCTTGTTATGAGCAGATAGGATGTAACGCTTACCAAGAGAGTGATGGACATGAAATTTCATGGATAGATTAGGTAGCTAAAACAAAAGATGGATGGACGTCGGAGCACACTGACATGCGACATCGCCGCCGCTGCTCCGCGGCGCGCTGCACTTCGAACCAGCGATATCAAGCGGCGGCCGCCGTTTCAATAACTAAGCGATCGCAACGGAGCGGGTGGGTGCGCGAGCGTCTTTAATTCAAAACAGCTGATGCTTTTACTTAGTGATTATTCTTTTTTATTGTTTTGTTAGTGATTCTAAGCACCATACAGTATTGTGTATCGCTTATTATCTCATTGATAACTCAAAGACAAGTTGAAAAAAAAACTTAAAAAAAATTTTTTTTTTTTAATTTTTTTTAGTTTTTGTTATCGATACCCAACACGCCTGTCGCGTATCGCCAGTTAATTAGCAGTAACCTTGTATACAGGTATATGTACCTATTCACTATTTATTTTGAGAATTACGAATCTGGCCCACAAGTGAAACTCAAACAATGAAACAAAAAAAATATGATATTGTTATGAAATGACTGCTTTTATTTTGGTTTGATAACTATTTTTCTACATGATACATATTTCTTTTTAATTGCTAAATGGTCCCACATAAAGGAATTATATGAAATTGATAATACCAACCCAAACTTTGTGTATGCACCAGCTTTGAGAAGGATCTCTTAGACCCCAATTCAAAACAAAAATGAAGGTTAAATATGCAGCACAAGTTCTTAGCCATTCCGTAGCAGGAGGAGTGTTAGCCAAAGTAGCTAACGGTATGTAAACTAGATAGGTAGGTACTTTCTTTATTGCATGATTGCATGGTGAATGTTTATTTTTAATGTTTTGAAGTGATGAAGTAGAGAAGACCGTACCTGATAGTAGACATCATGCCTGTTTATTACAGTTGCAGTATCACCGTTCTGTGGCTCTAAACTGCGCTCATCACTTAGAGACGTTAGTTCTTAAATCTCATGCACACAGTAATTTGACTTGTAAGATATGCCTACATCTTTAAGCTGACTAGAGCCTACAGCTGTCACGGCTGTCCCCACATCTTGCATCTAATGTAGGGACACTCGTGCAACGTGAGCGTAATTTGCTGCTACTGTAAAAGTGGCTTGAACATCCCTATACATACAGTATATGTATAAATTCTGTAAGGCAACTTGAGAGCTTAGTTAAATGTTAGTAAAATGTCAATGACCCCCACCTACATCAAAATTGCAACAGATGTGATAGCAGGTTACAGCTAGTATATTACTTAACTCAAAAAATTGTAACAATCAAAATACCAAAGTTCATTTGAAGCAACCATTTATTTAATCACCTTGCTCTTAATTTTAAGGAGACCTTACTGCGGACGCAGCTGTAACAGCAAATGTTATTATATATATATGGATAATCTGTTTGATTGTCTTAACAGCGATTGCTCGGATTTGCGCAGAGGAAAAGCTCATGCAAAAATTTTAAACATTCAAGTCCACATTTAAAATGCTTTGAAAGAATAAAAATTACAGTATTATGTTGTACCACAATGTTGCATAGTGTACGACACTGATCTGCACGACACAGGGAATCCTAGTGTGGAGATCAGGGTTATTAATAATATTAAGTAACATACATTAGAATTGTGTAACTAGTTTTAAGAGTGAAACCGAACCATTTTGTTATTTGAATAAAAAATATTATTATTATTATTATATTATTAAAAAAAGAAGGTTGGATATGGGCTCTCAATGCCATTGAGAAATTGTGGAGGAGCTTGGTGCAAAAACACCACGTCACTAACTAGCCTTGCCACTAGGCGATAGCCGTGGTCCGTTTTGCGATAATTTTGCTCACAGTGCTATCGTCTACCAAAGCTGGTCCGAGACAAATATCGCGATTTTGACAGCTCGTGGCACTGTAAGCGTGTTGTTAATTCGGACCAAAGTTGTAGCAATAACGAACCATTTGCGCGCGAAAAACAAATTCATAAAAATATCGTGCATAGTGTGAAGGTTAGTTATGTAGTGTGTGGATTAAAAAGAAATAATGGAATGGATGGACCGACTTTTACAACTTTTACATCAAAAAGAAGGGACACCAGTAAATACATTGTAGAAATAAACAAACACCTGTCACTTTTGACAGAACGCTCACGACGATTATGGTGTAGAGCATGGTTCATGTAATCGTCAATATGGCGGCAGTTAAGACGTCACCGATGACGTAGCGTGGGCCATCGTAATCACGCTCACGGTGAAAGGGACCGACTTTTATCGCGCTAATATCGATTATGGCCAATTGGGACCGCAGTGGATTACAACAAGACCCTATTGAACATCTTTTTGGCTGCATTCGTGGCAACTGTGGATCAAATTCCAATCCAACATGCAGCCAATTTGTAGCTGGCTTAAAAACAGCCATATTAACAAATATGTCACACATGTGAACTTCAGAAAACTGTGAAACTGACAATAGTGTTATAATTAACAATTTTGAAACACTATTATCAGTTTCACAGTCCACACCACAGCCTACAATTGCAAGGACAGAGCCTGAATTTCTGTCCTCAATTGAATAACCTCAAATGGATGATGCCATACGAGACAACAATGCAGAAATTCAGGCATGTGCATATGTGTGTGAATTCGTAATGAAGAGGATGCCTAATTGTGAGGATTGTAAAAAAGCATTAATATCAACAAGTGTTGAAAACTTTCATTTGTTTGTGGAGTTTAGAGAGTACTCAGAATTAAAAAAAGTTTATATTATGTTACAATAGAAATGGTCGTCTGTGTGGAACACTGTGCTACCTTGATCCCTTTCTATGGAGCACAGGAACTCAAATGTATGCACCATAAATAGTAGTGTTTTTACTATATGTATTAGAAGATACCGCGTTCTAAAAATTCAGTGTTAGCTGGCGAAGCATCTGCAGCTGCACTGAAACGCAAAATGAATATAATATTACATAAATAAAATGTGTTCATATAAACTATGCTTTGCTGCTATAATGCTTGTTTGAATATTTTAGTCCGCTGCAACCAGGCATTAATAGACTCATGTGTGCAGTGATTTCGTCTCCCCCCTATATTGTGACATTAGTTCATAAAAACTTGTTAAGCCTGCAGTTGCAGTATAGTTGTCAGTTTTGTGATTTTAATATAGGCCTGTTTTATATACAAGGTAACAATGTAAATAATGTCTCGTGTATGTCTACCAAGTTTATATGATATTATTATCAAAGATAATTTTACATACTATATGCTACCATAGACCATATTGGTATATTATATGACACAAGTGAGCTAAGTTGATTTTTGTTTGACGGCTTAACTACTGCCTTGGGTGCAAGGCAGTAGTTAAGCCGTCAAGCAAATAACCAATTTCATAAATTATAGCGTACATAATTGTAAAATTAGACAAACTTACCTTAAGTGAAGTCTGATTCTAATTTTTATTAATTGCAGTATCAACCACGAAATACCTACGGTTTCCTTATGTTAAGCTGGTTTATTAATGAGAGAAATTACCTTCATTATTTGCAGGCGGCGACATTGGGGCCATTGGTGGTGTCTCCATAAGATGACGTTCCCAAGGGCTCTGGTTGTCGGTGAGCTGTGGTGGCGACTCCACATGACGACGTCGAACTTGCAGAGGACTCCAGCTTCGCGATATCGACGCACTACCAGAACCCGTACTGCGTCGTCTACAGCGATTCAAACGATCTTGATATTTCTTTATCTTTCTTAATATTTTTTCTTCTTTAGGCATTTTTGGTATAGCATCATCATCATCATCATCTCAGCCGTAGGACGTCCACTGCTGAACATAGGCCTCCCCATGATTTTCCAAAAGGACCGGTTGGAAGCGGCCTGCATCCAACGTCGTCCTGCGACCTTCATCAGGTTGTCTGTCCACCGTGTCGGTGGACGACCTACGCTGCGCTTGCCGGTCCGTGGTCTCCACTCCAGAACCTTTCGGCCCCATCGGCCATCTGTTCTGCGTGCTATGTGCCCTGCCCACTGCCGATATAGCAATCTGGTATAGCAATTACCAGACAAAATGATTTTACCACGATACCGCTCGAGTTTGCGAAAAAGAAGTGTCAAAGCAGTGCTGTCAGAGTCATAGAGTGTACATTTGTTTTTTTTAGTTATGGCTCTTAAACGCGATACCAACGAATAGCGAAGAAGGTACTACACTGTTAACAATTATATTTCAGATCATCGTGTAATAAAATCTATATTGTTAACGTGAAACAGTGTTATTTGTATTAAAATATTATGTAATATCCATGATACAATAATCATTATGCAATTAATAATGTTTTGTTGCCAATTTTGTTAATTTAGTATACTCGTAGGTCTGTTTCTATACAAGGTCACAATGTAAATAATATCTCGTATTTGTGTACCATTTTTATATGACTTAATAATCAATGATAATTCTACATATTACATTCTACTACATAGTACAGCGCTAAGATGGTCGTTGCACCCCAGGCAGCAGTCAAACCTTCAGGCAAACAACTCATTTCATATCCAGTAACAACACGTTATTTGTATTAAAATATTGTGTGATATACCTACATGATACAACAAACATTATGCAATTTTAATGTACTTTTATTAATTGATTAGAGTACATTGTGCAAGCAGATTAATTTTTCCTTGTATGTAGGTATTTTCTCTGATAAGAAATTTCAGTCGGCTATGAATAATCGAAATTACTACTTTTGTTTTGTTTCGTTTTTTAAATACAAGGATTGTTTCTTGTAATAAATTTAGATTTTTAATATCTGGTTGACATATCTTATAAGAGAAAATACCTACTTCAGAACAAACTTAATTTAGAATGTATGGGACCTATATTTGAATTTACCGCCACTAACAATGTTTCAGTGGGCTGAAACTAGGTGGCGCTAGCGGGATCCGTTTTGTTTTTTATCTATGTAGTTGGCTTTCTTCTCCGTTAGGAGTAAATTTATTCTATGAGAAAGAGGCCGGCGCGCGGGGCGATCGGCGCTTTTAAAGGCTCGATGACGCTAGCTGTGGGCGACGGCAGTGGCGGCGGCGCGTTGGGTGCGGTGTGAGTCACAACTTGGGTGTTCTGTTTACCACGCCCGCAAGAATGCCGATCTTACTGAAGGTACTTTAACCTTGGCAACAGTGTTAGATAACATCTCCCTGTTTCACGCAATGGAATTGCCTTCGAACTCTGCTCCTGTACTCGGACTGACATGTAGGCGTTTTTGTACAAACACTTCAGCACTTCAATATACCGATATTCAATACGGCACCGCTGGAAAGACTCAAGCACTGCCCACGTCTCGATCGAATCAAAGGCTTTCTCATAGTCCACAAACGCTAAACAAAGAGGCAAATTATACTCTTCGGTCTTCTGTATAACTTGTCGTAGCGTGTGGATGTGGTCTATGGTACTATAGCCTTTTCGGAAACCGGCTTGTTCCGGAGGCTGGAATTCATCAAACCTGCGACTGAGACGGTTTGATTTATTTATTATGGTTCGTTATGACCTTCGAAAACAGCTTATAAACATGGCTTAAAAGCGAGATGGGTCTGTAATTTTTAAGTAAAGTGTTGTCACCTTTCTTGAAGAACAGCACCACCACGCTTTTGTTCCATGCTTCTGGCGTTGAACCTTCAAGTAAGACGGTATTAAAGAGCTTCTGAAGGACTTTAAGTGCCAGTGTTCCACCCGCTTTCAGAAGCTCAGATGTGATACCGTCGTCACCAGGCGCCTTGTTGTTCTAAAGCTGTTTCAAGGCCATTCTAATCTCGTACAGGCTGATGTCCGGGATACAAATACAAATACAAATAATTTATTGATAACACCATTGTTACACGTCTTAATAGCAATTGGAATAACAACTACTAATATTTGTATACATAAGTATACATGAGTACAGTAGTACATTAATGTGTATTATTATTAATTATTATTTTAATCTATTCAATTAATTATTATAATATTAATTATACAGGCAATCTTATAAATTATTATACACAGTATTATATACAGTTAAAATAATTGTAAGTGTTTAATTTCGTTTCTCTGTCGATATTAAAAACCACTATCTACATACACTCTGGTAGTTTTAAGAGGTCGTCAAACTTATAAAATTGGCATTCTTGTAGCCATGCCCTAAGCCTAATTTTAAATGAGGCGGTGGATGGTGCGTCACGCGCGGCGACCGGTACCCGGTTATAAACCTGCGGTCCTAGGATGTATACCGACCTTTTCAACTTGGCGAGTTTGTGAACTGGCACTATCAGCAGCTCTGTCCTTTTATTACTCCGCAAGCTCATAGTTCCGTGTTCGCCCCGCTGTCTGAACCTATCCATGTGGGTGTGCGTAAACAAAGCAAGTTGGTGTATGAGCTCACACGGCAGTGGCAGTACTTGGAGTTCCTTAAACAGCTCAACACATGAGACATCGTCTTGAATTCCGAATATGGCACGCATGGCTCGTTTTTGCATAACAAAAACCCTGTTTAAGTCTGCGGCACGGCCCCACAGTTCCAGGCCGTATGTGATGGTACTGTGGACGGTTGCGATGTAGCAGGAGCGCACTACACTGCGGGTGGCGGTGGACGCGAGCCGTCGGAGCGCAAAACACGACCGGCTCAGCTTACCGCACAGCTCGTCAATGTGTGTCTCCCACGTCAGCGCTCCGTCAATGTGAAGGCCTAGTAGTTTAGTACTATGGACTTGCTGGAGCATAGTATTACCAACTATAACGGAATACTTTATTGCCGATCTACCGTTGAGGTTAAATACTATGAAGCAGGTTTTTTCACTGTTCAGCGCCAGCCCATTCGACCTAAACCAACCGTCAAGTTTTTGGACCACCGAATTTAGCTCAGTTTCCAGCTGACTACTTGTTGGCGCAGTTATTACTGCGGCGACGTCGTCAGCGTACATGTAAACTTGTGCGTTTTCGATGGCACCGGGGAGGTCGTTGAGAAGGAAGCTGAAAAGTGTATTCAAAAGGCATGAGCCCTGCGGGACGCCCATTGCGTTTTCCATTTCAGAAGATAGGACACGGCCACTGTCCCCCACAACGACTTGTGTTCTCTTTGACATGAAAGATGTTAATAGGGACAAAGCCGGGCCGCGAATTCCGTAGAATTGTAATTTGTTAGCTATTAACGCGTGGTCAGCTGTTTCGAAGGCGCGCGAGAGGTCGCAGCAGATCAGAGCAACGTGCTGCCCCGCCTCCCGCGCGTCCAGCACACGCCACACCACCTCGCGGACTAGATCTATTGTCGAGCGTCCGGCTCTGTACGCGTACTGTCTCTCTGATAGAACGTCGCGACTGACAATAAAATTGAGTAATCTCGTATTAAGTCCAACCTCGAACACCTTGCTAACAGCTGGGACGAGTGAAATAGGGCGGTAGGACTTAGAGTCGACCTTTTTCCCTTTCCCTTTGTATAGGGGGCTTATTTTAACTTTCTTTAGTGCTGCCGGTCCCAGTGTAACTTACTCATTTCTTCTTCCAGCTCATAAATCTTCTCGTCTGTCCTCATCGTGCGTATGTTGTGTGTCACCAGGGCCAGTCGTCGTCGTTGGGGGTGGTAGCCGGGCGTCTGCCGGGGATTCTTAGCACCCCCTGCCCCACCGTTACCGTGGCCGCTACCGTAGCCAGGAATAGCGGGGCTGCCGGGGACTAGGGGCCTGGTTCTTTTCATCAAATCCATAGGGGGGGATTTTGCCAATACTCGCCACGCTTGGCAGGCGGGTTGGCGAGCGCAGTTTTGGAGTTTTAATACTGGGAAGGTGCTGCTTCCTTCCGATAGTTATCCCTTAGCAGATTTCTACGCACCCACGGGTAGAGTTGGGGGGGTACTATTCTAAGCCGGTACCCCACGGCATGGTTGTTCGTTATAGTGCTATTCTTTTTGAACTAAATTTGAAATGCTGTATTTTCCCTTCTGGGGTTATGTTTCTGGTAAGTTATAGGTTTGCGTTTGGTTACTAATTCCCGAAGGCACATTTTGCTCTGATTCAGTGTTTGTGTAATTTTATGTATTCTTTCATTTTTTGTATTAATCTCTATTTCTTGTAGATGTGTATGTGTTTCTGTCTGTTTATCTTGAATAGTGAATACTAGTTGCGCGTTTAGCGGTTACTATGCAGAGTCGAATGGGTCCAAAGGTCAGTTCTTGACTTAAGCGAATAGGGTTTATGTTTGTGTGGTACAGGCCGATTTTAAAAATTTACTCACTTTTCTTGTACCTTTCCTTTTTTTTTGTGCATATTTCATTACCTTGGTGCAGCGACTCCTGTTATGTGCACTTTTAAATTAGTACTTCGCTTTTATTAGTTGTTTCTATTGCACAAATTATTCCCAGTTGATTTTCACTATATACATTTTATTATAAGAGCTGCAATTAATACTTGACGCAAACTGATGTACACTTAACGTAAATACTACATAAGATTAGGTTAAAACGATTGTATCTAATTTTCAGAAATAGTTTTTCCTTCAATTTTAAATAGATCGAAGAACAGTTTTTGAAATGGTCTATTTTGTGTTTGAGTTAGGGTGATTGCTGGTTTGCGAGGTTTGCGGTCATATTTAATTTTTTTACATAACTCGCACGCGTTATAATAGCTGCTACCTTAGTATCCATGTTTGGCCAGTAATAATTTATTTTTAAGTGAGACACAGTTTCTTTGATTCCGCGATGGCAATTCTTCACTAAAGATAAGCAATCCGTTTATTATTAGATGGACTTCTAAAATTTATTTTAATGCACCTCGACTTTTCGATCCAAGTGTTCAAGTGCACTTTGTGAATCAGTCAACTTTTCGAAATTAAGTAATTCCACGTAGGATAAGGCTTCGGCAATGGCAATTAGTTCTGTGTGCATAATGGATATATTGCAATTCATTTTTAATTTTGTAGTAAATCGATGTTTGTTAGTTTTTGCTCTGCTAGTTTGGGCCATTTCAGGTGTCTTGATCGCCGAGTTAGTCTCATATTCAGTATCTGTACAACAGCCTTCCTAACTGAAGGTGTATTCCTCGTTAGTTTGCTGCCTGACCTTCGATTTTTTAGGTTTCTTTCCGTTTTTTTAATATTAGAGGTTTTACTATCAATCCGAGGTGCTTGCGTTGGTTTCCATGTGCCGGTTGACGGGGCCGTTAAAATAGAAGCATGAGCCGGGGTAGATTGTATTAACCTCTTGTCGTCAACATTATGTCTCAATTTTGGATAATAAGCACTCTGCTCTTGGGGCTTAATGGGAATATTATACGCCTGCACTTCAAGTTTGAGTAGAGTCATTTCTGGAACGTACATAAATGTTGCTTTCTGATAGGTATAATTGAAATCTGCCAATAAACTTCTTATAGTACGTTATTTTAGATAAATGGGGCATTTATTACTCAGAGCTATATGATCACCTGTACAATTCACGCATACAAATGATGTTGCTTCACAATTTTCGTGGTTATTGGCACATTTAGGACACACCGTTCTCTTTCTAAGACACATTTTCCTTGGGTGGCCGAATTTCCAAAAGTTAGAGCATTGCGTGACTGGGAAAGTGTACGATTCTACTCTTACTCGTATCCCATGTACACAAACGAAAGAAGGTAAAGAAAAGCCCTTAAAACACAATCTTATACTCTCGATTTCTGTCCAACCCAAGCCATCATCTGACCTTCGAGTCAAACGCTTCACAGACAGAATCTCAAATTCGCATTGTAAACTTTCGATGATGTTTTTTTCGTTCAGGTCAAGCTCCACCTTCCTGATCACACCATAAGAAGATCCAACATCAGCTGTTTTGTAAATTTGCCAGCCTTTATTCTCTATCTTTTGGCAACATATTAATTTTTGCAGGCCACGTTGATTTTTAAAAGTAATGTTAACCTTAAAAGGGTTAATATACTTAATCTGTAGTATGTATAGTATCTGTCTTTCATTGTGTTCAATGTGCAAACGCGGATTGTTTGGGCAGTGCTTCTCCAGACACAATAAAAGCTCGATTTCTTCTGAATCAGTCCCATCTGACGAACTTCCTCTGCATGCCTTATATATTTTTCCGTCTCTTTCCATTAAAACCCAGTTCTCTTCTTCATCATTTTCTCGTCTACGCTTGGTCCCTGGTAATAGATCCGTTTTCTGTGATGTTTCTTCCTCTAAAGTAACTACTTAGATGCATTGCTCTGAACTCTCTCCAATGGTATCTTTTAGCTGATTGCAATTGTTTGTCTCGTCTTCATGCTAAATTAAGTCTTCCTCCATTATGAATAAGGTGCACTATTAAGTGCAACAAATTAGCATCTATACGCACGGAACGCACGCGGTTCCGTTATCTGTCCGATGCGAGTGCTTACAAAATACACTCAAACGCGGGTTGACTCATCGACAGGTACGGTCGAACTGGTTCAAAAGTAATAGTGCAGTCAAAAACATATCCAATAAAAACAATCAATTTTAGAAATCCATTTATCAATTAATCGACCCAACTTTATCATAAATTTCCTGAAGAGATACATCAAATCAAAGATAAAATATTTTATATATATTGAGGAGAAACAGCACAGAGCAGAGTTTGCAAGGGCAGTAAGAAAGGCTCAGTTAAAATTCTTGAATGTACTGAGAGAGTAGTGAACGTGGAGAATGAAGACGAGCAGAGAAGTTTTATAGGGAAATAGCTTGTAGGAAAGAATAGGTATCGGACCTTATGGAAGGAGTTTTTCGATGAGCGGTCCCAAGAAAAATGAATTTGATTTAAAACAATACATCCGATGTCTCTTAACTCTCCATGGATTGATAATAGTAATTAAATAGGCTGGACCTAGTTCTATTGCTTCGACTGCGGAACGGACACATTCCAGTAAATAAACTCGGTCATCTGATGCGTAAGGTTAATTCACCATTGTGTAGCGCATGTAACGTTGTGGAAGACGTATACCATATATTGATGGAATGTGTCCGTAACGAGGTACCTAGACAGATAATATTTCGTGACAGTTCCATTGGCTTATGCAATACCTATCTATCGTGCCCACATTCTGAACAAGTCCAAATGATACGAGAGGTAGTTAAACATGGTCTTAAGGGTAGATATTAACTATGTAACTTAACACTTTGACAGCGGATAACGTACTACGCACGTGACGCTTATTTTATCCTAATTAGCCGCATACATAATTAGCGTACCATTCTGGGCGCGCCGGCACTTTTTGACCATTTTGTTACTTTTATAGAAAAAAGACTAAACTAGTTGCGGCCATGGTTTTATTTTCATTGTAATAAGGGTATCTTATTTTATTATATAAAATAAGAAAAACATGTATAATTGTGTTTTTTTTTATTATAAATTCAACTTAGAATAAGGCATGTTTACAAAAAAAAGGAAAACTCTTACATCTACATTTTTCAAATTTTATGCCGTGTAGTCTTTCCTGGTGTGGTATTTTTTGAAGCACGGGTCATAACACAAGGGTACGTTCCAATCTGGGCAACAAAATATCGTTTCCTTGCGCCTCGCTTACCCGTTTCCTTCTTTGTAGTATCAGCGCAGACTTTGCAAACTTTTGCCACTTTCGTTTTCGATCTTGTCGCTGGTATCCTTTCCATGAAGTGTCTCCCTGTTAATCTGGACGTCATACCAGTATGATGTGGACCACGAGATGGGCCTGCATCATCGAAAGATGCATGCTGCACCAGTTCTTTACCACGAGTCAAAAACTGCGAAAATAGCAATTATATATACCTTACCTTCAGTTTCTACTGTCGTGGTGTCCTCCTCAATATCCGAATCCTCATCATTTTGCAAAATGTCAAAAATATCTCTAATTTCTCTTTCCGAATCCAGACGAAATCGTCGTCGCGAAGTCATTTCGCGCCAAAAAATTGTCACACGTCTCGACCGCTTAACTACGCCGGCGCCGGGGCGACTGGCGCGCGAGAGTCGACCCGGCTCGGGCGATCCTTTGTTTCCCGCACCCGCAAGTATTTGAAGTGCGTTTGTGTGTGTAGCCTAAGGCTCAACTCACACTGCCGCAGAGTCGAAGCGACGCGACGCGTAAATTTTTGCAAGGCGACGCGCGACGTCGCTCGTTAGCGCGTCCGGATCACAAAGTGCCGGAACCAGTTCAAAGACCATCGAACATTCGTGAGTTGTGCTCGCACAACAGTATATGATGGTTGATATCGATCTTATCATGATTGCGCTAATATCAGAAGCTGAAGAGGAAGAAAGTGAATTTATATCAGAAGCTGAGAAAAGAAAGATAAAACGAAAATTTTGGGTTCATGATTTATGGAAGAAAAGACATATACTTGGCGAATTCAAAACACTTTATAGTAATGATTTAACTCTGGACCCAAGATATTTTTATGATTATTATAAAATGGGCTTAGATAAGTTTGAAAATTTGGTAAATATTTTGAAGCCTCATATCCAAAAGCAAGAAACAAATTTAAGAATACCCATTTCCGTTGAAGAGCGGATATCAATATGCTTGAGGTAAGTCAATTTTTAAGCTAGCTAGCTAGCTACCTAATGTTTCTGCATTAGGTACATTTAAAAAAAATGAATAGATTGGCTTGGAACAGTTAAAAGCATTTGTTTTTATTTAAATAGCTTTATTTATCTTTAATCATAATTTTTACGCATTATTATACAAGATGTAAGGAACAGTTCTCCGAAATTTTAAGCATCATTTTAAGTTAAAAACTACATCACATTATTTCCAGAAAGTGCAGGTAGGTATGAGAAAAAAAAAATATTTTTGGAGAACTGTCCCTTATACCCTGTATACTAGGGCATTCATGAGTCAAACATAATGTCATTCACTGTAGTCATTATCGCCTTCACTCCGTTGCTGCGTCGTCGTCTCAATCGGCAATGGTATGTACGGTGAAGGTGGCAGGCCGAGTTTTTCGAACTGATTAGGGGTTATGCTGTGGCTAGTGGTTGACGTATTTGGCTGCATAGAGTATGTGTTACAAGGAGTATAAGTGGTTGGTAGCTGTGTTGTATAATATCCGGTATTTGGCTGCATTGTATATGTGTTAGGATTAGAATTACAGTTAGTGGAATTAGATTGTAGCTGAAGATTTTCTGATTGGGTTCGAAGTTCTGTTGTATAGCCGATGGATGAAGAAGTATTTGCTTGCCTTGAGTTGATATTAGTTGTTTCAGGTTGAAAGGTGCACATTTCATTGGAAGCAACTTTTATTTCTGCGTCAGTTACTAAAAGTAAAATCTGTCGTTTCAGTTGCGCTTGCATTTGTATTGGCATCCGTTTAACGGTTTTAGACATAGAGAGAAAAAAAGCGTCTGTTGGATCTTCTTCTGTTTCCTTTTTTTCCAGATATTGTTCGAATAACATTTGCGATAGTGGTAGTGACTTCTTTCGAGTAGTATCGGAATCGTTGGATAATTGTGATTGAGGTCGAGATGGCGACGGAACGGACAAATTGGTGTCGGTATCAGTGTTTAGGTCATTTTCTTCGGAGCTATCTAAGTTACATGTCTGTGGTTTGTTCTGCAAGTATGGTTTTAAAAACTCTAATTCTTTTTCAAATCTTACTGGCTTATCATTTGATCTAGCAGAACCACTCTTGAACTGTCTTAATCTAATTGCTTTCTTGTAACAATCTACCATGTAGTACCATGGCAAAACGAGATGATCAGACGATGTTAAAGAAGTGGTCATAATGTTACGTAAATATTACTGTGTATGCTATGTAAATATAATTATAAATATTTAGTACTTACCAGACATCTGCATTTCACCGCTTACTTTTTGCCAGGCATTTTTCCTACAGTTTTTATCACTGTAGGTTTTCGCCTTGACGTTAAACAGACATTCATATTTCTGTACTAAATAAATAATTTTTTCATCTTCGTCCATTGTCGTCGTAGTTGAGCCCTGTCGTCCGTCCGTTGCGGTCGGCGTCTGACGCGTCACTGCGCAAGTACGCGCGGCGACTCGCGAATCCGCTCGACTCCAGCCGAGCGACGAAGCGTCGACGTGCGCTTCCATATTTATATAGTCCAAATTTGTACTTAAATAATGGAACAATAGAGACGAATATGCTGTAGGCAGAAAAATATGACGCGTCGCGTCGCTTTGACTCTGCGGCAGTGTGAGTTGAGCCAAAATTTTCATCTGAGCACTGACGTGACGCGGATCACGCCTACAGGCCGTTGTTTTAAAGTAAACAGTATTGAAATTCACACACGTACGCAGTACGTGATCAGCGTCTCTAACTAAAAAACTGTCACGGACAGGGGACGTGATCGGCTCTCAGAGATTGGAAATAAATAAAATGTTTGGCTGTCAAAGTGTTAATCATATGTAATGTGTTAGTTTTGTGTTTGTTTGCGTGTATATACAGATTTGTCCATACAGAGCGACATATTGGCCATAGCGAAAAAGCTCTTTAAATAATGAAAAAATAAACTTTTGAACCATGTGTAGATTAATATTTGGTTTGGCTTTTAGTCAATCGCCTTATTTAATATGAGGATACCTGTTAAGCACAAACCATATAACCACTTGACTGCGTGTAGGTCAATTTCTTTTAAGAACACAAGTCACCACTGCGGGTCGGGGGGCTACGTACAAAAAAGGATTTTGATTGGCCGGCTCAAAATGTAGCTCTAATCATAGTACCTATATAGTGTTGTGGTACAGCATTATGTAATCACCTTAATTGTCGATAAAGTTCACTACAAATTATCGTTTACCTTAACTGTACAAAGACCTGAAATATGTATGTAAGTATTAAGCAAATAAGATTATGTAAACAAAACTTCAATTAATAAAATTATCTTAATAATTCATTCGATGTTTCACGGTAAAACAGAACACATTGATCTGAGCATGTTTTTTTTGCGTTTTAGAAATAGTTATCACTGTCTGTTTATTGTATTCTTATTGATTATTCAGTATGTAACTACTTAATACCACCATAAAATAATTATATATTTTTCACCATAGTAAAACAACATCGTTATAACTTTAAAATATTTTTAATTGTACAAAGTATCCAAAGCCTTGACACAAAATGTGGTTAAATACTGATTATAAACAAACAATCAGATTATATTTATTTACTTTTTCGGCACTGTATATTATACAGTCATTAGGATACAAGGAAACAACACCTCATTCTATACAATACTGGATTTGTACGACCGTAAAATTTGTCAATATATGGACGACACCTACAAATTATATGTGTTTGACCGACTCACACTTTTTACTTTTAGAAGCCAGTTCCATGTTATTTTAAAAAAAACTATAATGTGTATGTCTTAATCATATAAAAAAGATGCCAGCTGTGTAGAGAAGAAGTAGTAGAATTATCCAATTAGTCAAACTAAATAGTCACTTACAGAGGCACACACAGAGTAGGTGCTAGGGATAGCGATTTTATTTAAAAAAATATGAAGTAGATAGTTATGCATCCGCCCGAACCATCCATATTAGATTAGTAAGCAACATTCCAGCTGACTTAGCATTGTCATAGGTGGTCGCTGGTTAGTACTTAGGATTAGTTACCCACGCAGATGGGTTTTGTCATTCATATTTTATTCATTATAATTAGAGCCTCCAAATCGGCTGGACGTATTTTTAATTTGTTTAATTTTTAGTTTTTAAAAAACCTTTTATCCTAAAAGGAAGTTTGACTGGCGCAGCCGGTAGGATCGTTTTGTCAAGGCTGTGCCGTATTTCGTTTAAATTTCGAGTGTACAAATTCACCGGGATAACGCAAGTGCGGCGCGAGTAGCTGTGAAACGATCCACGAACCACAAAAATTTGTCATCTTCCCGATAAGGCCGAGTATGGGAGTAACGGTCGGTTGGTGAGTAAAACTCTTTGCCTTCCTTACCAATACCTCTCCTATATTTTTCATAAAAGAGTGCTAGTTATAAATTTGTTATTTTCGAGATCAAAACTCTCTCATTATATCGTATATATATAACGTATCTGGTTTTATTATTTTTTATTTATTTATTATACATCACAAAGAAATACACATCAGTTTGAATGATACCGTCTTAAAATCTATGTAAGATTTGTCTAGACAGTAGTGTTCTCGAATACATAAATATAGCAAGTAAATACCTATAGTCATTACACAAAACAAATACGAGTAACATTGCGTCGCGCGCTCACTTCACAGCTTGAGTAATGCGTATAACAACTTATAATAACATTCTACTCGTCTTAGAACTTAAAGAATTATCTTCACGTATTGTTATCCTGCTCACAAAGTATTAGATTCCGCTCTGTTGCCGAGCGTACCATCCCCTCCCATGTTTACCAGCGTTCAGCAGTGTCACTCGTGTTCGTCGTGCATTCGCAACAGATACAGGCTTGTAAGTAGTCATATTCTTCAGGGATGAATCCCTCTTGCTTTGTATCGTTTCGTTTTGAACTGAACTGACGTGTTTCCATAGATTTGACGCCGGGATAAAGCAGTACCGCAGGCACGCCACGCCGAATGATGGCGACGTGTCATCGACATCGCTAAAGGACGGACGTATGGAACAGCAGGTCAGTTCTTCGTTGCTAGGAACCCTTTTAAAAACTGTTTCGTGGTATTCGTGGTAAGTTTCCGTTGTAATCTGCAACGGAGTGATTTTCGTTCGCAGATTGCCGTTCCAAACTCCGATTTGAAGCGCCGGGAACCACGCCAAACCTATAGGATGGCCTGGTAATACCCATCTTCACCTATTTGTCTTCTTTTTATTTTTTTTTCACCTTGACATAAATGGAGGTATGACCCACCATGCGTAAGCGACCACCGTCACATGTTGCTACGCTCTCGAACGACGTGTAGAAGTTCACGGATGTACCCCCACGGTGTCTCTTTATGTCTCCAACTTAAAACTTGATATCCCTAGTAATAAGGCCTAGGATTTTACATGTAGAAGGGCCCGTCTACATGTAATGAGAACTGACCTAGATAATGTACCTAGATTAATTTCTTTTTTATCTATTAATATTAATTTTTACCTAAATTAATTGTGAAGCAACAGAATGGCTCAAAACTTGTGCAGCAAGCTTCACTTTCATCTTTTGCTTTGCATTGGGGTTTAAATGATCTTGTTTCAGGCAGGGAGCATAAACAAAAATTGGATTGCAATTATCAGCGGCATAAAAATCCTTGATGTGGCACCATTTTACAATACCTGTAAAAAGACGTTTTTGTTTTAGTACATTCTATTAATTATTACTTTCGGGTCTTAATGCATACAATTTTAAAATAACATATTTTTGTCTGGTCTCACTATTTTCCTATAGAAATTCTCGTGAGTTTGACTCATATAAAAGTATTATTATTAATCTGAAAATACTCTCGATAGTAATCGAATACGTCTCGGCGGGTTTCGAGCATATCATCGAGTGTTCATCTGCAGAGTGAGAACTCAGTGACGACTGCGAGATTCTGGCGGGCACTCAATTCACTCAACCTAAGGGAGTGTTTGCCTGTTAATAATAACAGTTTAACATTGTCTCATTATTTCACTTTTAAGGATAAGGAAATTGCTAAATTTATAGTTCAGCTAAACATTGCCACACCTCACATTGTTAAAACAAAAATAATTTTACCTATTCCACTTCCACTTGCAATGGAGATAAGACATAAAATATTATATTTCAGGAATAAGTTTCTAAAGCACTTCAGCAGATGAGGTGTATCGAAAAGGGCTACAACTTCTTCCTTTCCAACTTCAATGTAGGGATGATCCACAGATGCTCCTAATATTGAAAGTACTCTTTTGTTGACACCATCCATGTCACAAACTGTAGCAGCAATTGTCACACCAGCATGAAAGCAGTGTTGCAAAACCTGAAATATATACATATTGTTTATACATTATGTTCAAAATAAATAATGATTGTGCTTTCTGAGCTAATATTGGATTAAAATTAATTAATTATGGAACTAATTATGGAAATGTAAAGTAAAGGATGTACATTGAGAATTTACTCATCATTAAATTTATGAAAACTAAACTTATTGGTATAATATGACCCTAGGCCTATAACTAACCTAATATATAGGTCTATAACTTTTTATGTAAATTTATGTATGAAAGTATGTATCATTATCATATAATCAGTCGCAGCCAAAGGGCTGATATGCCTTTATCTAAGCATATGCAGTAGTGTCATTTGACAATTATTGTTATTAATAAAAAATGTGAAATGACTTAAGGTGTGTTCGTTTAGCTTATGAGGGCATTGGTGGCGTTGTCATTGATGGCTCTTTTGTTAAAGCGTTTGTAAAGCTCGTAGTAACTAAGTAAAAACCTTATTTTTGCCACTTTTGCCCAAGCCCTATTCGAACGCTCAACTGAGTATAAGACCTAAAATCGCATGATTATGCTGTCAAATAACGATCACAAACAACTCCGGAAGTGGGTCAAAAATTGCATTGCTCTTTTTTAGCTTTCCGAACACTGAACAAAAAGAGACATGAACAACATTTTCACGCACAGATTCCCAATTCGAACGCCCTGTGGGTCGTGAAGCGACACCACGGGTAAATTTTAATGATTTTTAGGTATTGTTTAGAGGCCGAAAGAAATGAATATTTTATTATCGATTGGACACTTGTTTATTTCAATATTGGAAGTATACATGTAGATAAGTTATAAATTTAGGACTACGGAGATTTGAACAATGAAATAATAAAAATCGCGACGAGCGGCGTATAGCGATCTCCGTGTGCGTGTGTCGGCCGGCAGAACGGGTCGCAGCGGCGCGGCAGGCGATAGCGGAGGCAGCGCGCGGCGCGGGTGGTCACACAACAGATAACCGGCCATCTAAGGAGCTGGACCAAGATCACAAGAGGTAGCGATTTAATTGAAATGCATAGTGTTGGTCCAACTCATTAGATGACTGAGTTATGTGAGTGTACGCCACATATTCCCCCTGGCCAGACCGTGACTACGGTCGATAGAAATTAGTAAACCGGACTCTTCTACCGCTCCGGGTTTTCTTCTCTTCTGGAACGGCTTCCAAAACTGGTTGGGTAACTGGTGGCGGTCTAGAATCTGTCTGAGGTGCCGTGGCTAATGGTAATGTTGAGATCGCTTCTTTAGCCATGTACGCTGGTTTTAGCCTGTCGACAGTGACGTTCATATGTTTTCCTTTAACGTCAATGGTGAAGAACTTTGGCTGTCTCTTGATCACCAGGTAGGGACCAGCGTATGGAGGTACGAGTGAGGCGCGCACGTGATCTTGACGCAGGAACACATGGGATGATTTTTGCAAGTCACGTGGATAGTAAAATGGTGACGAGGTATGCCACGACGTTGGTCTGGGTGTAAGTTTTTGTATGTGGTCTCGAAGACGCGTAGCATACTGGGTGATGTCGTTTGAGGTGTTGTCATCTTGTGGGGACAGGAACTGACCAGGTAAGCGTAGGGGCTCGCCATATACCAATTCTGCAGCTGACGTCTGTAGATCTTCTTTCCATGAGCTGCGCATGCCAAGGAGTACCAGTGGAAGGGCTTCTGTCCACTGTGAAGTAGTGTGGCACATGATCGCTGCTTTGAGTTGGCGGTGGAGACGTTCAATGATGCCATTCGCCGCCGGGTGATAAGCAGTGGTGCAAAAGTGCCGTGCACCAACCAGAGCAGCAAGAGACTGGAAAAGCTGGCTCGTAAACTGGCGTCCTCGGTCAGTGGTCAAACGAGCAGGGCATCCGAATCTGGAGATCCAGCCAGATACCAAGGCAGCAGCGCAGGTTTCAGCAGTGACGTCTTTGAGTGGGATTGCCTCAGGCCATCGGGTAAATCGGTCAATGACAGTGAGGCAGTACCTGTAATCAGACGACAAGGGTAATGGTCCTACAATGTCGAGGTGGATGTGAGAGAACCTCGACGAAGGGGTGAGGAAGGAGGAAAGTGGAGATTTGGTGTGTCGGGAAATTTTGCATTGTTGGCACTTTAAGCATTGCCTAGCCCACTCTCTACAATCTTTACGAATCCCTGGCCACACAAATCGCTGAGTAACCAGTCGTACAGTAGCTGAACTTCCTGGATGATGTAGTCGGTGTAGAGTGTCGAAGATTTGTCTACGAAGTTGTGGTGGTACAAATGGTCGAGGCAGTCCAATAGAAGTATCGCAGTAGATTGGAATGTTACTGTCAGTTGACTTCAATTTTTCAAGTTTCAAACTGGAACCATTTTGTAGCAAGTCTTGCAGTTCTGGGTCTGAGTCCTGATATCGTGCAAGAGCTTGATAGTCGACAGCAGTGATCTCTTCCACACGAGACAATGCATCTGCGACGATGTTTTTCTTCCCCGGAAGATAACGTATGTCCGTTGTGAATTGGGCAATAAAATCCAAGTGGCGGAACTGTCGTGGTGAACATTTTTCCTTAGTCATAGAGAAAGCAAACGTCAAGGGCTTGTGATCCGTGTAGATTGTGAAGGTCCTGGCCTCCACACCATGTGCCGAAAATATTTTATAGCTTCATAAACAGCGAGTAGTTCCCGGTCGTAGGGACTATATTTTGTCTGTGCACTAGAAAGCTTATGCGAATAGAAAGCTAGTGGTTGCCAGTCTAAACCTTTGCGCTGTTGTAATACTGCACCGATTGCGAGATCAGAGGCGTCGGTGACGATTGCCAACTCAGCGGACGCATCTGGATGAGCCAGTAAAGTTGCTAAAGATCGAGAGGCTTTGCAATCTTCGAATACAGTCAGAAGTTCCGGTGTCATCTTAACAGGATGTGAACCTTTTATTTTAGGTCCGGATAGAAGAGCGTTCAACGGCGCTTGAAGCTGCGCTGCGTTGGGAATGAAGCGACGATAGAAATTTAACATTCCTAAGAAACGTCGGAGCTCTTTTACAGTCTTCGGAACAGAATAGTCCTGTATAGCTTGGACTTTAGTATCTAACGGTCGAGTACCAGCAGCCGAAACATGGTATCCTAAGAAATTTACTTCAGACTTGCCTAGGACACACTTTGAAGTATTTATCAGCACTCCGTACAGTTTCAGACGTTCAAATAGCTGACGGAGATGACTCTTGTGGTCTTCTATTGTGGACGAAAAGCACAGTATATCGTCAATGTACCCGTAACAGAAGTCAAGGCCCAGGAGCACTTCGTCAATGAACCTCTGAAAGGTTTGAGCTGCATTGCGTAACCCAAAATTCATGAACTCGAATTCGAACATTCCGAAGGGGGTGGTCAGCGCAGTTTTGGGTACGTCATCTGGATTTACTTTGATGTGATGATAGGCCTTAACCAGGTCGATGGTAGAGAAGATGGAGCATCCAGAGAGCTGTTGAGAAAAGTCCTGAATGTGGCGGATGGGGTATCTGTCAGGAATAGTCCTGGCGTTGAGTGCGCGGTAGTCACCGCAGGGCCTCCATCCGTCGTCCTTCTTCCTAACGAGATGCAGTGCAGATGACCATGGACTTTCAGAACGCTTGGCTACACCACTTGCCAACATGTCCTCAAACTCCTTCTTTGCTGCTTGTAGTCGAACAGGGTCAAGGCGTCTAGGTTTGCAAGAGACTGGAGGGCCTGGAGTTGTCCTTATGAAGTGTAGAGTGTTATGTTTAGGGGCGGACGGTACACCTGCAGGTCTTGTGATCTCTGGAAACTCACGTAGTAGCTCATGGAAGTCCGATTCACCTGTCACAGCCTTAATAGATGCTATGTCGTCAGGTGAGTTGGTTTGAAGTGCGTTTACCGACATTGAAGTGATACCATCAATCAAGCGTTGATTTTTGCAATCGACGAGCAATCCATAGTAGCTCAGAAGATCTATACCAATAATGGGTCTTGAGACATCTGCTATGGTGAAACTCCAGGTGAACATACGTCGAAGTCCTGAGTCGAGCTGCAGTTGTGTGAGACCGTATGTGTGTATCACTGAGTTATTGGCAGCTGCAAGGTCAAACTTTGACTTAAAGCAGGGCGTCTTGACTGCTGATCGCGGGAAAACACACAAGTCTGAACCAGTATCCACGAGGAATTGCATTTTCGTGACGCGATCGGTGACAAAAAGACGGCCTGATGAAGAAGAAGGGCAGTCGTTGGCCGCTATTTGCGACCGCCCTTGTAGTTTTCCGACACGTAACTGCAAGGCTGCTTACATTTTTGGGCTTTATCTCCGTAGGTAAAATGGTAGAAACAGTGAGGGTGGTTTGGTGGTGGTTGTCTAGGGCGTGAGCGAGAGTGAGAGCGAGAACGAGAACGGTCAAGAGAACGGTCAAACCGTCTATTTCTGTATTGTGAACGTGAACGTTCTCCTGAGGCGACTTGTTCTGTAAGTTTCGCTACTTGCTTTGTCAGCTCGCAGACTTGTTTAGCTAGTTCGTCGTACTGCGGTGATGGTGTGGAAGTACCAAGTGTGGCTCTAGAAGTACTAGCTACCTGTGGAGTCGAAGGGGCTATTTCCTGCACCCTATCTGCTAATTCTGCCAGCTTATCTAAGGTCAGGTCTATCTGAGAAGCTATGACCGTCTGGATGTTTGAAGGCAGGCGGCTAGACCATATAGTGCTCAAAAAATCCTTAGGCACTGATGGACCTGCAAGGCTCTGTAAGTGGCGCAAAAATTGCGACGGCTTCCTGTCTCCGAGCTCCTCATGCATTAACAGTTGTTTGACCCGTTTTTCCTGCGAAGCTGAAAGGCGTTTTATGAGCTCACTTTTAAGTTTAATATATTTATCAGTTGGTGGAGGGTCGGTGATAATGTCCTTAACCTCTGCAGCATACTGATGATCTAGCTGTGCTACTAGGTAACAAAATTTTGTTTCATCGGTGGTAATCTTTGACAATGTAAACTGGCTCTCCACTTGGGCGAA
The DNA here is from genome assembly GCA_917880725.1 of Selenia dentaria. Taxonomy (NCBI): domain Eukaryota; kingdom Metazoa; phylum Arthropoda; class Insecta; order Lepidoptera; family Geometridae; genus Selenia; species Selenia dentaria. The sequence continues at coordinate 29,040,029 of OU862885.1, read as the reverse complement.
CCATAACTGTGGTTCTTCTGGCCAAAATGGAGGTATTCTGACACCTACTCTCAAAACTTCGGGGTTTGTCGTTGGCAGAGCATCTTCTAAATTATCTGTATTACGACTTGCCATTTCAATATAGAAAAATAAAATCGCTCACCCTTTTTACTTTGTACCACACACCCACTGCTCGAACGTTCCGTAGAGGACGATCCAATGACGACGCGCGGTGTCCAAAGTCCAAAATACTCGTCAGGTCACCAATATAGCCGGATTCCGTTTATTCCTGGTTCCCGTACTTGACGATCAGAAGGTTGATGTGGGTCGTGAAGCGACACCACGGGTAAATTTTAATGATTTTTAGGTATTGTTTAGAGGCCGAAAGAAATGAATATTTTATTATCGATTGGACACTTGTTTATTTCAATATTGGAAGTATACATGTAGATAAGTTATAAATTTAGGACTACGGAGATTGAACAATGAAATAATAAAAATCGCGACGAGCGGCGTATAGCGATCTCCGTGTGCGTGTGTCGGCCGGCAGAACGGGTCGCAGCGGCGCGGTCACACAACAGATAACCGGCCATCTAAGGAGCTGGACCAAGATCACAAGAGGTAGCGATTTAATTGAAATGCATAGTGTTGGTCCAACTCATTAGATGACTGAGTTATGTGAGTGTACGCCACAGCCCCTTGTGAGCGTTTGTAGCGTTATTTTCGGTAAAAACGCTCAGAAATGATCTATTTGAACGCACTATTGAATAATTAATTGTAATGTTTTGCACACCTTTTTAATAATCACTGCCAATCTATCTGCAGTCACTGATCCACCTGAAAGGTAGTAAGCAATTGGTTGCTTTACTTGCTTTCTTATTCCACCAATCATAAAAACAAGTGCATGTGAAGCAATCTGTGCAGATCGTCCTTGATCATCATGGTCTTGATATCCTTCTATCACATCTTCTTTTACATTATAAAAAAGGTTTTTTTTAATTGACATTTCATCAAACATTAAAATATATTCATTATCTGATGCCTTCTGATTTCGCGTGACTTTCTTCAAAATGTTAAAAATTTGGTTATTAATTCCAGTTCTTAGATCAAACTTACTAAGTAAACTCTTTAGTGTGCTTGGAGCAGGTAGGCAAATCATTCTCCTCAACAATCTGTAGCACATTGGAGATTTTTTGTACAATCTCAATGCAATAATTTTTGCATCTGAATCCCACCTGCGTGCTTTACCTTTTTTTTAAAGTTCTTCATATCTCCTTGCAGTAATAGTGCTAAGGTTGGCGAAATTTTATATTTTAACAATTTTGTGATGGAGTCATCGTTGACTATTTCATTAAGAAATGATTTATTTTTTAATTTTCTTATTTTGTTTTGCAAACGATATACTCTTTGTAAGTGTTTCTTGCACTTTGCTTGCATGTATTTGTTTTTTTACAATCACTGTTTCTTGCTCAACAGTATTATGTTTGTGCAATTTAGGTGTGACTGTTGAAGTATCAGTATTAAAAATGTTCATATTTTCTAATAATGACATTGATATGCTAGATGGACCTGCTGTAGGTACCAATTCTTGATGTTGTGGCAAAACAGGGCTCACCTGAAAGAAAGGGATAAATATCTATTATAATATCAGTAATAGTGGATTTACGGATATGATGGTTAAATAAATTGTATCTCTTTGACAATTAAATTATGATTTAAACCGTTGACTCGCGATTCGCCATATTTGGCCAATAATACAATAAATTTCGCAGAAATCAACCTACTTTTCCAGGAACTGCAACTGTGAAGTGATGAAGAAAATGAATGTATTAGGTAAAGGGTGACTTTAAGTAAATTCTGTTTTATCAAATATCAGTTTTAATGTGTGCACCAATATGTATAAATATGGTGAGAATTAAATAAACTTTAATAACTTTCTACTAATTTTATTATTATTATTTTTATTTATGGATTCAGTGAAGTCACCGGTAGACAACCTTAAAACACCCCATGCAGGAAGTACCCCCAGTGCATGCTAAAAAAATCTATGAAAGACCATTCACCACACTACATATCACTTTACTGCAAGATGAATACATGCAACAATTCTGCATAATCGTGTTAGTTACACCATTTAAAACTCAAGAACGGACTTATGTATCGGCGATCGAGGAATTGAATGAAAAAAATACTTTATTTATTAATTACAAGCAGTTGTTTACTACAGGAAAGTACTAGCAAGACTAACTTACAAAAACAAAATTAACAATAAGCACTTTATGACGTGACAATGGTCGGTCGCAGCGCAGCGTCAGCGGGATTCCTATGGTTGGACCGTGGTAACTTCTCCATCCTTCAGAGAGAAGCTGATCTTACAGCTTCCTCCAGTGTCCTCACTGGGAGATGTATCTTTCTTTGTTGTTATGTATTTGTAAAATTTCCACGATGTTGCGCCTAGCAGTAGGATGCACAAAATGATTGTTGTCCAGCTGGGAGTCGCCATCAACGCAGGCCATTCTATGATCTCTTCGTCTTTTAAATCTTCAGCTCTGTCCAAAAGTTTGTGGATGTTGTCCAGTTCCAGGTCTTCTAGCTTGAGTTGATATTTTATAGCTTCCACTGGTACGATTTGTTTGTGGGGTAATGGTATTATTTCGTTGATAGCTGTAGTTATGGTATGAGTTTGTAGGGTCTTCTTCGTAACTTCAACGCGGCAGTCTTCAGTCAGTGTAATAAGATGGATTCCTGATGTTCTTCTGTATGAAGTCTTGGTCCCGCATTGTGCTCGAATGACCTCTTTTCTAGTCAGTATTACCAGCCAGGTGTTATCTCGTATCTTCTGAAGTTTGTTTTCTGATAGGATCATTTTCGCACGGGTACAATTGGCATCCTTGTGTTGGATAAGAGACATTACGCAGTCTTCCGATGTCTTGATCGGCTTTGTGTTGAGCGTCTCGCAGAGGTTCACACCGTCGGCAACGGGTTTGCAGCTGTCATCTAGGTAGGCGTACTCTTCGCTTCCAAGTGCAAGGTATTTGGATTTAGGAATGATAGTGAGGTGGTTGGTATCAGGGATTGAGTAGAGGTGTATTAGATCATATATATTTTGATCAATGGAGGGGATTTGTAAACTGAATGTTAACGAGTGTTGTGTACTATACAATTTGACTTTAATTGATCTTTCTAGCTCGTGAATATTATTAAGATTAATTTCGGTTATCGGAACAAAGTCATAATTTAATTTTAATTGAGTCAATTCTTCGATTAAATTTTGTGCGCTTATAATACTAGGGTGCATAACTCCTAACTGGGAAAATGTCATTGCATCTTCCAATATCATTAACTTATCTAATATAATTTGTAAACTAAAATCTATCTGTACATATATATCTAAGTAATGTAACTGGTTAGATAACTCATCCGTTGTTATTGTTACATTTTGTATGTATGATGCTAGTTTTCTTTGATTATCATTAATTTTATCTAACTGAGTTGTGAATTCTTTAACCGTTCTCTCTGCAATAACTAAGGATTTCTTTTGTGAATTTTTAATCCTACTCACTTGACTTCTGATTCCTGAAATTTCAGCTTCGAAATTAAGAGCATCTTGATTGTCTAGGTTGCCAGTGATGGACTTTACAACCGAGCCTAAGCCGTTAATAAGGCCTCGTTTTTGCCTTACATGTGGAATTATGAAACCGATCATTTTAGATATTAAAGATAAGCTATGCTCAATCTGATCTTTATAAGAGTTTTGTAAGGCTCCTGACTTCGAAGTGGGCTTTTCAGATGATTTAGTACAGTGTACTTGCAAATAGTGCCATTAACTTAATAGCTGTTAGGTGTAGATATGTTATATTATAGACACAAGCTAAGTTAAAATTATCTACTTGTCTGACGATCTGTCCTTGTTTAAGCAATAGGATTCCTTGTTCGTTACTGACTGGGTTAAAAATCACGTCTGCTGCTGCGTGGAGTACGATGGCTCCGGCGATGAAGGCCCTGGAACAAGGTGAGGCCTTCTTAGGAGTTTGAAATGAACCCTAATAGATTTAGAGTTCGGGTGGTTACGCTATCTCGGCTACGTTATTAGGATGGAGGTGAATAACTTTATACGGACCTTTGAAAACTGGCTTCGTTTTATCGTTCCTTGCTGTCTTCGCCACCTGTTTGTAGACTGTCTCACCTACCTTGAAGGCTATTTCTTCTGCTTCTTTATTACGCCTGGCTATCACCTGTTCTTTGTTCTTAGACATGTACGCTGCTACACACTCCTGGACTGCTTCTGCATTTGACTTGTGTTTCAGGACGTAATCTTGATAAAATTCTTTAGGAAAATATAGCTCTAGAGGGTTTCGTGACGCTGTATGTCCATATAACAGTTCGTGCGGAGTATAACCAGTCGCGGAATGTATCAAGTTATTATAAGCTATTATAGCATATTTCATTACTAGCTGTATGGGGTCGTCTTTATTAGTATACGTTGGATTCTTATTATTTCGGCTAGGGTTGAATGTAAACGTTCTACAGGGGAGTTAGAGTTAGGGTTGTAAGGTGTCGTAAAGTGGATATTTATATCATGTAAAGCGCATGTTTCCTTAATAACGTCATTGTCAAATTTACTGTCTGAGTCAGTCGTGATTTTCTGAGGAAATCCGAGTACAGAGATAACGTGCAGTAAGGCTTCGGCTACATGCACGCTACTAGATGCGTTCAATGAAATCGCCTGCGCAAATTTTGAGAAGTTGTCTATAATTGTCAAAAACGTGCCTCCACCTGTCGAGTATATGTCCATAAATAAATGTTCCATAGGCTTTCTTGGTGTCTCTGTGAGAGCTAAGGGAGGTTTTAAAGGATTTCTTTCGTACTTGGCTTTTAGACAAGTGTCGCACTGATTAATGTACCTTTGAATACTTAATAACATATTAGGCCAATGATAATTTCTATGAAGTTGTTTAATTTCTATGAAGTTGTTCAAGAGTTTCTTGAATTCCACGATGGGTAGTTTTGCCTTCGTGGTATTTCTTAATAAGTTCTTGTTGTTCTGACTTATTTTCGACTAAAGTGTGTTACTTTAGTCGAAAATAGTGTAGTGCATCTTATGAGTTTTGGACCTCTTTCGTTAAATATAGTTGTATAGACTCTAGAAAACGCTAAATACAATTCGTCATTGTGGAAATAGCAGTGAAACACACGATCAGCTATGGTATGTTCCTTTAAAAACTTTATTATTTCTTGTTCAGTGTTGTTGATTGGGATAAACACGTCTTTGATAACTGTACGTGAGTTCGTTGACCTATATTCTACTCTATATATACTGAGCCCGGGGTAGATCTTATGTGAAATTGTTTTAGTTGTCTGTCTATTGCATCTGATAGAATGGGGATACCATTGTTTTCATTATCTGGTTGAGTGTGATTAGTGCTGACTAATTGTTCTTCGCCTATTGTTACTATTGTCATACTATCTGACGCCTGATCGACTGGAGGTTGTAGAATAGTCTCTGTATCCATAGCTAAATTTTCAGTCTCGTTTCTATTATTCCTACCATATATACCTAGTACTTGCTATTGGTATATCTTGAATTTCTGTTACCGGTTCCGGTTCGATTTCGTCATGACTTTCCCTGCGTACATTTTCGAATATTCTACCTATAATTTCGTCATCGTTATTATCTTCGAAGTTGACCGCTAAAGAGTCCATACTATGATGGTATATCTTTGCCCTAGATAACGCGTCCGCGTTTGTATTTTGACGTCCTTTCTTGTACACAACTTTATAATCATACTCAGCTAGCTTTAAGCGCCAGCGAGTAAGTTTTGAATTCGGGTCTTTAAGCGACATGAGCCACGTGAGAGGTCTATGGTCTGTATATATTGTAAATTTGCGACCATAAAGATAGGACCTGAAGTATTTTAATCACCACACTATTGCCAAGAGTTCTTTTTCTATAATAGAATAGCGGGACTCAGTGTCTGATAATGTACGTGATGCGTACGCAACAGGCTTGTCAGATCCTACTTTGCCTTTTGAAAGCACCGCACCTAGTGCCACATCAGATGCATCCGTAGTAAGGATGAACGGTTCGTCAAAATCGGGGTACTGTAAGATGGGGTCGTTCGTGAGAATTTGTTTGCATTTATTGAAAGCTTCTAGAAACTCTACGCTATGTATGACTTTACCACCCTTCTTTAAACATAATGTCATTGGCTTGGTTAACTTTGCGAAATCCCTAATAAATTTGCGGTAGTAACCAACGAGTCCTAAAAAAGACTTTACTTCCTTTTGGTTCTGGGGTAAAGGGAAATCAAGGACAGCCTTTATTTTGTCTCTGTTAGGCTTTAGTCCTTCATCAGTAAGTTCATGACCTAAAAAGTTAACTTGTTTCTGAAGGAACTCTGACTTATCAAGTTGAACTTTGAGATTATGTGTTTTAAACCGATCAAACACTTGGCGTAGCCTCTCTATGTGTTCTTGCAATGACGTAGAAATTATAATGACGACATCAAGATACGTATAAACATTAGTTAGGCCCCTAAGGATGTGATCCATTAAGCGTTGGAATGAACTTGGCGCGTTTTTTAAACCAAAAGGCATGCGCAAAAACTCATAATGTCCGCGTTCGGTAGAAAATACTGTTTTCTCCACATCGTTGGGGTGCATTTCGACCTGATGGTACCCACTCGCGAGGTCAAGGGTAGTAAAATATTGAGCGCGTCCAAGTCTGTCTAAAATGTCATGAATGTTCGGTAATGGGTACTTGTCTTCAACTATCCTATCATTCAGTCTCCTATAGTCTATAACAAGCCTCCATTTAACTTTACCTGATGCGTCTGGTTTCTTTGGTACAATGTGTACTGGACAAGACCGAGGTGATATACTTTCCCTAACGATACCTTGTTTTATCAAGTCGTCAATTTGTTTACGGATTTCAATACGTTGTTGTGGGGCTTGTCTGTAACTGCGTACAAAAATCGGTGTTTCGTCTGTTAATCTAAGTTCATGTTTGACTGCATGCGTAAACGTTAACGGTATATTTTCAGAATAGACTATTTCACGGTAACGATAGCACAACTTTATGATTTGACGCTTCTCTTCGTCTTTCATGTGACTTGTTCGATTTTTTTTTAAATTCTTACAAAGTCCTGCGTCAATGTCTATTTTAGCATCCAATGAATTTAATTTAATAGCATCATCCGTAGTTTCAGAATAGACCTCTAACTCTATCGCACTCTTTTCCGGGATAAACTTATTTTGATCATTATAGTTAATGATTGATGTTTTAAAAGAGCCGTTTTAAACCGTTACGATAGCTGCGGGAGATTCTAATCCGTCTGACCAATAGTGTTTGTCCTGTATGTATTGTCCGTCCATGTAATGCGTTTTGACAGTTATTAACTTTTCGCATTTAGCATCAATTTTAATTTTCTGCAATGGGTAGTTGAAGTAGATCGGAATGTTGGCATTAGTTGTACGTAATATGTTGCTATTTAAGTCAATATTACTTTTAAGGCATCTCAATAAATCAAAACCGATTAGTCCTTTATATTTTGGGTCAAAGTCAAATATTAAAAATTTATGTATTTTGTCCGTATTAAATGCTGGTGGTAGCGGGAGATAAACTACGTTATTATGACTCGAAACACTGTGCGCGGTGGCAATTTGAAAGGGTTCGTGTTCCACACAATACTCGAAAATAGTATTATATATGACGTCTGACGCAATAACACTCCTACTAGCTCCAGTATCAACTAGGAACTTACCTCCTAGTTCAGGCAACTCGATATACGGCAGATGGTCTCTATCTTGTAGGTTGATTTTTACTAGCTCTGATCTTCTTGGTTCCTGTCCATGTAAAAATCCTGTTGAAAATCCCCCTCAGGTTGCTAGTCTTCTTCCTGTGCGAAATCGCATTCCTCCTGTGGGTAATAACTATTATAGGGCTCACCGTTAAATGATGACTGGTCCTGTGTGTGGTTCTGCGAGTAGTACAGCTCTTCGGCGGCAAACTGCGGTTTCTCTGGTTTCGACACGGACCTCATGGTACCGTCCGAGCTCTTTTGCGGTAGGTTTACCTGCTGAGGTACATTGAACTGCCGAAAGTTACCGCTATTGCTTCCTCGAAAATTACCTGAATTACCAGTACGTAAATTAGATGCATTACCTGCACGTGCGTTGTTGGATGTGCGATTCTTCCAGGGTAGCATTGATTGTACCCACTGCTGTCTCTGCTCTGGTGTCATGTTATTTTGTTGTGGTACAAAATTTGGTTGAGGCTGGTGGAAGGCCTGAGTTTGGGGTTGAAACGCTAAGGGTTGCGACCCCCTAAAGTTCCTATATTGGAAACTTGATTGCGGATGACCCCTAGAGATATCCTTTTGCTTAACCAAGGACGTAGATGGCGCGACATAATTTTGCCTGTTATGAGTAATCCGTGCCTCTTCCTGTCTAGCAGCCACAATCGCAGATTCCAGTGTGCCTGGCCTAGCTATCCTTACTCCAAGGGAAACATGGAAATCGAGTTGATTGATATATTGTTCAATAACCATTTCCTCGTAATACGACCGATTTGCGTGTTTCCCTACTGAGTAGAGAGTGTCGAGCGTCTCTCGAAGTCGCCGTCCAAACGACTCAGCATCTTCATTTTTATTGCGGCGAGTTCTAGTGAGCTCTTGCATGACTTGAATTTCATTTCGCGGTTCTCCTAAACGTCTAACCAACGCGTTTTTAATTAAATCCCAGGTTGCGAGGGACTCCTCATACGCTATCGCGTCAATAGCGGCTCCACTTAATTTACTTTTTATTAAGCATATGAAAGCCGGGTGCGAACTAGATGTTTCGTTCATTAACTTAATTATGTGCTCTACCTCACGTATATAATGATTCAGTAGCTTCGGGTTACCATCGAATCGCGGTAATAATTCTGCAATAAATTTAATATCGGCATCGCACTCTTTGAACGACATAATGCACGTATCAAGTTACTCTATTGTTTTATATTATCAATTATTTCCTTATAACCGAATAGGTACTAGCTTAAGACAATGTTTATCGCGATTTTAGCTATAAACTTAAACACTCCTTAACAAACTAATCACATATAAAATAAGACAGGAAATATAGCAGGAAACTTGGAAAATAGCGAGAGTACTCACCAAACCAGCTTCTGCATCTCTTGTCGAGTCCTGAGTACCTCGTGGGGATAGCCAATGCTCCGGGTCTCCTCACGGTGTCCTTCTTAAACTTCTTGTGTTCCTCTGATGACCGCCTGTAGGTTCTTGAACACGGTTTGCAACTTGAAAATTGCCACTTATAGAGTCTGGAAGAGCTTGATTCTGAACTCCTAAGTGCCGTGAAAATACCGACTGCGCCACTTATGTATCGGCGATCGAGGAATTGAATAAAAAAAATACTTTATTTATTAATTACAAGCAGTTGTTTACTACAGGAAAGTACTAGCAAGACTAACTTACAAAAACAATATTAACAATAAACATAAAATTAACAATAAGCACTTTATGACGTGACAATGGTCGGTCGCAGCGCAGCGTCAGCGGGATTCCTATGGTTGGACCGTGGTAACTACGGCTGGACTTAATTTTAAAGCAGAAATTTTATTGCGGTAAGCGCAATGTAGGTCGTCCACGATACGGTGGACAGACAACCTGATTAAGGTCGCATGATGACGTTGAATGCAGACCGCTTCCAACCGGTCCTTTAGGAAAATTATGGGGGAGGTCTATGTTCAGCATTGGCGGTCTTACGGCTGTGATGATGTTGATGATTGTTATATATAACAAAGAAAAGCCACGTAGATACCGCTAGCATTAAAAAGAAAATCTTACTTAGACAGACTGCACACATTGCACCTCGCTACACTAGAAGAAAGACATCTTCGTGGTGACCTCATTGAAAAATACAAGATAATTATGCACAAATACAACCTGCCATGTATTCACAAAATATATGTGGTCAAGGAAATGATAAGGTCAACCAGAGGAAACCAGACTGGAACAGCTCGAACACTTTCAAGTACAAAAATTGGCCACAACTTCCTTAGCAACAGAGTGGTACTCAATTGAAACAGATTACCAAATGAAATTGGGACTGCCAACACTGTTAACTGTTTTAAGAACTGGCTCAATAACTGGCTTCGAACTAATAAACTAACTTTAATAAGTGAACATCCAAAGTGAAATTAATAACTTTCAATACTGTGTGATATCGACACATCAGCAGTTTTCTGCTCATCTATAAACAAATATTTATCTTCTTGGCATTATTTATCTAAAAGAATATGGTAAGAACAAAAAATGTATGACTGAAACTAACGTTGACCGATTCATAAAAGTTATTCACTTACTTTGTCAGCTTCTTCGTCAGGTGCTGCACTTTTAAATAGCAGTTTGTTTGTCTCATCAGTGAATGAACTCCTTTTAAAATGTTTATTACATAGCATTCTATGCTCGGAGTAAAGTTTCTTTTGAAAATTTTGGGAATGCCATAAATCATCAGGAAAGCAGTACTTTGCCCACAATTCACATCTGTAAAGTAACAATTACATAAATTAGGGTATATCCCACTGAGGCCCAGATGTCTTGTGATGGGACAACTGCCATTATTTTGTCCCTGTAATCGGTAATTTCGGGCTCACTAGTCCCATCTTGTTGTTCCAATACACCATTTTGAGCAGAGTATTGAAAAGGGGAAAGTGACACAATATTTAATATGAACACCGCTAAGAACATCCAAGTAGTAAGAATTTTCATTACTTACCGAAGGCTGTTGGTCCTCCCAGGCTTCGGGAAACGATATAAAGTGATAAGTGGATTATCGGCTGGGGAAGTTCCACACTTACAACACTTCCTTTTATTTTCTTTCATGATTAAAGTGAGCAGATAGAGGTTACAAGAGTCACTATCTCACGAGAACCAACACCTCACAGAACCACACAGATTTTAAGTCTAAAAACAGAGAGCAAGTGCTTGACTCGACGTTATTGCGATGAAAACCCGTATTTATTTAGTATTATCACATTAACTGATTACTAAATACGTTAACCAGCGATAGCCAACGGACATATTTGAACAAACAAACATAACATCTATCTGTCAAAAGTCAAGACAAACGTCAAGGCATTAGCTAGCTCGCTCATACTTCATTTGCTATCGCAGTCCTTTGTGACCCCGTAGGTATTTTCGAACGGACTGAATAGGTCGACCGCGCCTGGGTATGACGAGCGGAAAGGTACGTACGATCGAAGCGCCAACGCGGTGCGTTGCCGAAACAATTCGAAATAGAGCGCGTCGATTGGCTCTTGCGCAGCGTTGGTGCAGGACCCTCGCTAGGACGCGGATTAAGGAATAATGTATTGATTTATTTGGAATATTAGATATTAAAAATTATTATTTTATATTATATTGTTATAGGATATTTGTTTGAGTTACTGTTCCGTATATTAGTTTAATGTTAAAATTAGAGTTTCTGTATATTAATAAGTTTAAATGTATTGTTTAGGCATATTGTTATTAATAAAGTTATATATTATATTATATGTAACGTTTTACGTTACATTACCCCCTCGGCTAGTGACGGGTTTTATTATTGCTAAAAAGAATAAAATCCGTTATGAAAAGTCTCTTTAATTATTTTCTAATTAGTGAATCCAAAGTAAATATAGTTAAATAATATACCATGACTGTATGACTAACTTGTCTAACCAAAAATATTGGATTTAAAATTTGCGTTTAAATTATGTTATACAAAATAGAAAAAAAAAATGACAAGTCCACAAAGTATTGAGCAAGCAGTTTGAGCACTTGAAAAAAAAAGTCCAATTGCACAACCACATGAAGAGCTCAATTACTTGCAACATCGATGTCTTATGCCATAACAAGCCTTAAAGCTGTTGCATGTGATGAATGAGATGACTTGATCACGAAAGGACGAGCAAGCAGGAGGAGCACCGGAAGATAGTGTCTAGTAACTCCACTGCATGAGGAGCTCGTACATTAATGACATTGATATTTTGTGTCTTTTCTGCCCAGTAATTTGACTGACTACTTTACCCTTTAAACTAATCACAGTATTAATAACGTAATACTTGCGCGGCCAATTTAAAGGATAAAGCGGTGGTACCAACTCAGACGGAATCTTGCAGAAGAAGAATCCTACCACCTGGTTTGACATTTGGTAGGAGACATCTTATTATTTATTGAGGCCAATCAGTTTTAGGTCTTTTATGTGCCAAGAGCCTAAGTCCTTTCCGGACATATCCTGAAGCACATACACCAAGGGAGACTTCTTGGCAACAATTTTGGCCTTAATGAATTTTGGAGCCAATTTTTTCGAGAATTGGTGAGCCTTATCGCTTAGGAAGTAAGCGCGTTTCATCACCACGTCACCAACGTTAAACTCCGCAAATTTTCGTCGCAAATTATAGTGTGACGTGTTTTTAACATGAGCTTGCCATAACCTCGACTGTACAGTGTCAAAAATGTTTGCTAGACACCCTAAATTTTCGGCGTAAGCATCGCGTGGTAAGAATAATATTTCGTTATCTAGCTCGTTGTCAATATAATGCGTGCCGCAATTGACCAGCTCCCTTCCAAAGACCAAGAATGCAGGTGTGAAGCCTGTAGCCTCATTGACGGAACTATTAATTGCGAATTGCACTTTAGGGATGTGTAGATCCCAAGACCTGTGATCGTCATTAACGTATGTGGCAATGCAAGTTATAATCGTCCTATTATACCTTTCAACTAAATTTACCTGCGGGGTATATTTAGGGGTATAATAGACGTTCGGGACATTGTATTTCTTAAACAAAGCATCAGCAACCTTGCCTGTGAACTGGGAACCATTGTCCATCAAAATAAATTGGGGAATGCCGTGAATTAGAAATACAGACTCTTCGATTATTTTTGTAATGATATCTGATGTTGCTCTTTTAATTGGAAAAATCAAACAGTACTTAGGGAAACAACAGGTAATAACTAAAATGTAATTATTTTTTTTCCTTGTAATAGGAAGCGGACCCATCAGGTCAATAGAGAGCATCTGGAAAGGACGTGAGCAATTTTTGGGACGTCCCATTTCTCCTAGAGTCTGGTGATTTTGTGCCTTATAGGCTAAACACTTGTCGCAGTTCCCTACGAACTTCACGACGTCCTTATACATGCCAGACCAGAAGTAACGCAAGGCAAGACGTCGGTAAGTTTTGAATATGCCCATGTGTGCAGCCGTGGGATCAGAATGGTTCTCATGCATGGCCTTCTCTCGAAACTCAGTAGGGAGAACTTCTTTCCATGCAAACTCATAAGTCAGCTCGTGTTTGTTCCTAGACAATCTATACAATGCATTGTTTTGGATCAAGAAATTGGGAAACTTTAAAGGCTCTTTTAAGCAACCATTATAAATATGTTTGTACCATGAGTCTTTAGTGTCCAAATAAGAGTTGGAAGTACTAATGGTACTCACAGGAACACTTCTAGAAAGTGAGTCGGGAATAACGTTATCAATACCGCGTATGTGCTTTAAAATAAAATTAAATGCCGACAAACGTACACCCCAACGAGCTAACCTTCCAGTAGGGTTACTGATAGACAGAAACCACTTCAAGGCACTATGATCAGTATAGACCGTGAAGGTCTGTCCGTTTTCAATGTAGCACCGCCAGTATTCGAGGGCAGTGACCACAGCCAGAGTTTCACGTTCAGTGATACTGTAATTCCTTTCGGCAGCGGTCAATGACTTACTCATATAGGCAATAGGGTGCTCCTTACCATCACTACTCTGAGTAAGCATTGCACCGATGCCAAAATTGCTTGCGTCTGTATGCACCTCGAATGGCTTGCTATAGTCCGGACATGCTAATACAGGGGCAGAGACCAAATACTGCATTAATTTCTGAAAAGCGGTCAGCAAATCAGCCTCAGTAGTTCATTTAAACGAAGGAGTGCCCTTCTTTGACGATGTCAACTTATTGAGAGGCCCAGCTACCGTACTAAAGTTCGGAACGAAACATCTGTACCAAGTTGCCGTTCCGAGGAAACGTTTGAGGTCTTTCCGACAAGTAGGTGTCGGGTAATTTAGGATAGCCTCAACTTTTGCTGGGTCCGTATGTAAGCCAGAACTATCAACAACGTAACCAAGATATTTTAGCTGTGACCTGAAAAAATTGCACTTTTCGAGGTTTACGGTGTGGTTAGCCTGTTTTAATGTATCGAGAACACGTAAAAGTAACGTCACGTGATCCCTGAACGTTTTAGAAATGATTATAACATCATCTAAATATGCTATTACTTGGAGATCAAACTCCGCAAACAACAAATCAACGAGCCTTTGTTGTGTTGCAGGAGCGTTGGTAAGCCCAAAGGCGGTTCTCTTAAAACGCATAGTACCTCTTCCGGGAATATAAAAAGCGGTCTTATCACGGTCTTCTGGTCTTATTTTAATTTGCCAGAAGGCCTTTGACAAGTCGATAGTACTTATGAAACAGGCGTCCCTTAAATTATCAAGAATCTCTGATATATACGGTAAATTGTAAGCATCGCGTTTGGTGACTGAATTTAATTTCCGGCTATCTAAGCAAAATCTCGGCTGACCGTTTTTCTTAGTGACGATCAGAACAGGAGACGACCATGCGCTTTCACAAGGCTCAATGACATCAAGTTGTAGCATCTCGTCAACCTGTTTCGTTAGGATGCGCTGTTTCTCGGGTGATAACCGATAATAACGCTGACGAATCGGCTTTGCATCACCTGTATCGATGGTATGCGTAATGAGATTGGTTTTGCCAAGCCCTTTACGCTGAAATGAAATATCCTCAAACTGTTTTATTACACTGTCAGCCAGTGTTTTTTGAGAATCATCCAAATTGACATAGCTCTTAATACAGGCTTGAGGAGCCACATCGATGGTAGAATTATTATTGCTTACGCCGGTAGAAATACTGGTAATGTATTTAGGACAAATTTGAAATTTCCGCCAAAAATCTATTCCTAAAATAAAGTCAGCTTTAATGTCCAAAACAGCAAAAGCTTTCAAAATGTGAAATTGGTTTTCAAATTTTTGAAAGCTTTTGCTGTTTTGTTTCGGGCCCCACGTTGGGCGCCAGTGATACGTATTTCTGCTTTAGGTCCTATCAAAGGAAACCTGCGTTTAGTATACACAATTTAATATTTTGATATTGTGGGTAAGAATGGCCCGTCACTATTTTTGTAGGTCACTTCACTGAGTGTAGAGGGGGCAGGTACTGTCCTGTTCAGGTGGAGGTCCGTTGGTGGGCCGCTAGGTATTGATGACCACTCTGGAATGGCAGATCTTAGAAGGAACCCTGGGTGGGCAGCTACGCGTCAGCTTGCTCTGTGGGTGCCCGTGGCTAGGATCAGCCGGAACTTGGGACCTGGAATGTAGACGTCCAGTGTGTGAAAATAATGTTCGCTAGTTTGCTAAACTCCTCTGATGGTGACTGTTAGCAGGTATGACGTACCTACCCTTTACAAATTATGATAATTTATTGATTCAGGCGTTACTTTGCGGAAATCCATTATCAAAAAAACGATATTAAAAAATATTTAGTGACACTTCCGCTGAAAAGAAAACAATGATTTTGGCCTATTTGGGGGGCGTGCACCACCCTCCCTCCCGCATAAAATGCTAATAGGAAGAATACAAAATAAAAAACACAAGAAACCCCAAATAAACCAAAACCGATTCGACACGTGTTTCGCCTCTACACGAGGCATCCTCAGGAGATGTTGACTCGTCGAGCGCTAGACCGACACGCGCTTCGCCTCCACACGAGGCATCCTCAGGAGATGCTGACTCGTCGAGCGCTAGACCGACAGTGAGAGAACAATGCAAAATCGCCCGCTTATATAGCAAGCAGACTCCGCCACCTTGTGACTCACTGCACGCGCGCCGGTCGCTGCTATATTGTTGTTGGTGACGTATTTTGGGAAAATATACGCAATAATGGAGATGAAACCATGTTGGTTTGGTCATTCAATAGTGTAAGATTATTATTATTATGTTTTATAATCTCTAATTGTTCCAACACACTTAACCGAAAGCTTTAATCACAAACATGTGAAATCTTAAAAGTGTTGTTGTTGCGCAACGAATGACCGGTATCGAGTAAATGTTTAGCGAAATGAGACTGGTCAGGGTGGTCATTCCTGTAAGCTGAAACATGTTCTTTAAATCTAATATCAAAATTACGGCCTGTCTGACCCACATAAACACCGTTACAATCGTCACAGACCAGTTTATAAACACCCGACTTTTTTCCATCCTCAAGACGATCTTTACCATTACAAATATGTTGTAAGTTCTGGTCTGTTCGGAAGGCCACGTGGATGTTATTTTTCCTGAGTATGTTGGCAATTTTTTGAGAGACGGGGCCCATGTAGGTCAAACTACCCACATATTTGTTTATTTTTTCCGGAGGGCATGCACAAATCAATGAACGAACCCTATCTCGCTGCTTATTTTGAATTAGGCGATCGACTATTTGCTTACTGTAGCCGTTAGATGTTGCCATTTGGTAAATTATATTTAGCTCTTTTTTGTAGTTATCTGTTGACAGAGGAACTGTAGATAATCTATGAACATAGCAGCGAAAGGCTGCTAATTTGTGTTGTATGGGATGACAAGAAGAAAAAGGTATAACTACGTCTGTGTGAGTCGGTTTTCGAAAAATTTGGAAATCCAGTTTGTTTTCGATTCTAGTTATGGTCAAATCCAGAAAATTAAGCGAATTGTTATTTTCTAGTTCCAGTTTGAACTTTATTTTGGGGTGGATATTGTTGAGTTTATTTACAAAAATATTAACCTGACGAGAAGTACCTGTCCAACAAATAATTATGTCATCAACATACCTATAATAAAACAGGATACGGGGTTCGTTCACCACATGATGTTTTTCAAAATCATCCATAAAAAGTTCAGCCATTAATTTTTTTTTGTAATAAATGATTACAGAACCTTTTGTTCTGTAATCTGAGCCTTGATGCTTTTAATGAACCTATAATATTTCTAACCTAATAATTTCTATACATTATAAAAAATATTTATTGCTACACAACATACAAATTATTGAGCAAGTAGACACAATAATAAGTTAAGTATGAACATTATAATTAATTAATTTAGAGCTATGCCATGTTGACTTTAATATTTAATTTTCTTTTCAGGCTGTGGTTGGACCTCCCGGAGAGTTTTTAGTTATGGTTGCTCAATGAGCTAGCAGCACACATGTTCTTAAAGTATAGACAAGGTATACCAATAAGTCAATATCCTTGTTTTGTAGTAAGCTCGACACTGTTTCGGCCATAAACATGTCATATGCAATACTCCACAATATGACCTCTTATCGAAGCCAACTGTATAGGGAGGCAGGGAGGGACTATGGATTTTATTAAATGTTGCCTAATTTTTTATATGTGTATGGCTGATATGATAATTGCCTAATAAATTTTAGTAAATGATAATCATAATACAAAATCAGTCTTTATTTATACATAGTATACAGATTGTTTCAACAATATGACAATACATGATGAATTAACATAAAGTAAATTATTCTAAACATTGTCACACTCGCTGTATTTTTATAGAAAGGATATTACTAGACATTGACTTCACATCGATCTGACAATTACTCATGTGTATTAATTCTTTCTTTGTACTCATTAGCGGCACTAGCAAGATATATGTAATTATATAGCACCTACCTATTCATTATTCACGGCTTAATTCATGATAATAACAATAAAATAAACTTAATTTTAACATCTTGTGCCTTTTACTAAGCATATTTCCATTTATTTAATAAGAGTGTGTTTCTGAGAATTAGTATGTTAATTTCAAAATACCAATGTAATTAATAAAATTTCCAGCCCATCATCACTATTTCTTAAAAATATTATCAATAACAATTTCAAATATTATGTATGTTTAATTATAATCTATGCACAATTATTACATATTATGCTACAATGTAATTATTGTGCATAATGTGTTATCATTACTGCAGCATAAATCCAACTTAAATCATCATTCTTTAAATTAAAACAGTGGTGATGTCTATTAACCGAGTTGCCCAACATATATTATCTGTTTTTGGCAAAATGCTTCTCTTAAATTTACTTGTAAAATATTTTCCTCTCGTTTATGATATTTTAAGCATTTCTTTTCTCGTGTCACATGTGTTCAGTTTTAAAAATTGGTTTCTAGTCTCTTTTCATTATTTGATAATTCCTCACAGGTCGACATTTCATTATATTCAGGTTGACCTATGACTGGTGAAGCATTGTCGATAGGCATTCCTTCAGAATAATTACAAACTACTGTATTTATGGGCTGTGCCACTACGTCAAAATCTATAAATACAGTAGTCTGAAGAGACACTACATATGTTGATTGACTGAGGTGTATTGTGCAGGCTCTACATCTATGACACACTGTTCACGTCCCTGTAACAGAAAAAAAACTATATACTGTCATTTGTCTACAAAGTTTTACACCCTGTTAGCTTTCTTATGTAGGTAGAGTGAAATTTATATAAATTATTTGAGGATATATAGTAATAAAATTAACAGAATGAAAGCGTTCAACCTAAATTGTTATGTTCATATTTTAATTTTGTGTATTATGTTTATGTCATCACACTTTTTTATTTGTGTTTATTATAATTTATGGGCAGGTGGGATGTGCTAACAACACCGTGTCTATTACATAAGACTTTTACATTAACTCTCTCGTTATGATGCATGCAATAAAGAGTTTGATGATTTACAAAGTTAAGGATCCACGTAACTGTATGTTTATCGAATACTAATAAATGCTATGTAAGCTTTAGAAGCCACAAGTGATTACATTTTGTATGAGAGTGTCTAGCTTATATTTTGTTATGTTTACTATTTAATAAAGAGTGTTATTTAAATGGTTAGCATAGTATTAGTATTTTTGAAAGAAGAAAAATATTATCTGTCAGCAGAAATAGCTAATTGGTCAGCAACTCATGGCCAGCAAACATTTCAAAATCAATCAGCAATTTATGTCATTCTGGATGGCTGTAATTATTTTTGTACTGCATATTAATTATATAAGCAGCCATAAGCTGTTCCTGTTTTATAATATTTGGGTAAGCACTCAGTCACCGGCCGCTGCCGCTGCACGCTTGCTTCGCTCGCCCGGCTCGCGCGTTGTAGTCACAAGTAACCTAACACTCCTCCTCGCTACGCTCGTCGTCGTACCTATATATGACTTTGCCCTAGACTAGTATAATTACATATGGAACATATAGACATGTTTTCTCTGCTGATCAATCATAAAATCTTGCTGACCAAGTAGTTATTTTGCGGACCGAATGTTTATTATGTAACTCGTGGTATTGTTATGCTGCCTATTAATGATAAAATTTTTGACCATTATCAAAATTATCTGCGGAACAAAGATTGCTGCCTGATTTTTATTATTGCAGACAAAATCTTTGTATGCTGACTAAATCATTTCAATGCTGGTTTGGGTGGGCTCACCAAATTTTATAATTGCGTATCATTTAATTACTTCTCTTTAATAAATAACTTAATACAAGAAATATACTATTTTAAAGAATGAAGAACTTTTTATGTAAGTTATTATACAAAATACTAACCACAGCAGTCAGAGTTAGCTTCTGGTATCTCCACAAGCAGAGCTGGAGCAATTTCTGCTATGTAGGTATGGGATCAATTAGAGAATTCGACTTCCACCGCTACGCTAGTATTCATCCTGGGCTGATGCTCTTTGGGCTCTGTTCTATCTGGCTAGTTATAAAGTTTAGCCAAATACGCCGCAGTTGATGCTTCTCAGGCGTGGTAAAGTTTTTTCTTTACACATGTTGTAGTTACAACAACTGGATCTTCCTGGTTATCGATTTATCATATCAACCACGCACTACATACTTTGTAAGAAGCAAATAAACATGAATAAATGAATTATGAACGGTAAAATAAAGTCAAAGTAAGAGTAAACAATAAAGTCGTGTAAAATCAGTATTGCCAGTGCGCTGTTATCAGAAGTTACGTGATACGTGTGTGCTGATTATTTTTATCCACTTGACACTGGCAGATGCACTAGACATGCGAATGCAAATCTTCAAATGAGAAAAGGAAAGACAAATATATTATATTATATACGCAGTGTAAACAGCTCCCGATTTTCTCCGCGTGGAATAAGGCTATCACGACTCATGCCTTGTCATAAATCGGGTAAAACAGTACCGTGTGGGTGTACTGGGTATTCGATATCTGACTGCTCCATTATCTCGGTTGATAGTGACCCTGCCTTCGAAGCGTGTGTTCCCAGGTTCGATCCCTGGGGCCTTACTATGAGCTCTTAAAGTAGGACTTCTAGACAACTGCCCAGTTTATTCGTACCATGACAACTTTAAAACAGGCCTGCCCCGGTCTACTATTCAAGAACAACAGAAAAACCGTTCACCTGTTTTTTTTATATGGACTCTAGTTAACATGTTGCTCTAAATCCACTCAGTTTATTAGCTTACAAACGTCTAGGCGTCTGCAATGTTGGTTATAGTAAATTGTTAAAATTCCAGAGACAATATTCAAACAGTTCACCTAAATGAGCGTCACGGTATTATTTCATTCAGAACTATTTATGTCAGGTTTAAGAACTGCACGGTACTTGCATGGTTTTTACGAAGCTGATAGTAAGGCCCCTGGCCAGTATAAATATTACTATGATAAGGGGAAATGTTGGTTCTCTGGTCTTGGGCCTTAAGAACTATATAATTTTGACCTGCTTAAAAACTAGTAGTTCGAACCGTGCCTAAAAGTTTGCGACGTGCCAAATATCAAATTTAACTTAATTACTATGATAAAATATAATGCAGATTTGAAAAGTACCCATGATATTTCCTACTTTCTTATAACTGAATCTTTGCAATGTTCTGGCAACTCCTCAAATATTGAAATATGTTTCATTTAATGAAAATCCCATCATTATTTTTATGATGCATACTTTTTAGTTTAATGATGATGCGTTGAATGGAACGCCATATACGTAGAACGTAAATTGTGTGCGTAAATAGGCTGGAATCATAGATAAAACTGTAACTGAGTGTAAATCTAGTTTCTAATCTGGTCCTTGATCTGAGGGTTGATTTAAATCTGGATTCAGCTCAAACTAGTTTGAAAACGCTTCTGGAATACAATCGATCCTCAAGGCTAGATTCAAGGCTCAAGCTTAGATCAGGCGAACAGAGATCAAATAATGTCTGAGCGTAGCTTCTGGAATACGGACATAAGACTTGCGAAAGTCAAATTGTAACTAATCCCAAAATGTTATGGTCGTATATTAAATCTAAGAAAAGGATATTATCTTATCCTCTGACTTTCACATTATCCACCATGGTATAGGTAATTCGGAACTGTGTGATAACAGGTATGATATTTTCCGTTGTGATCGTAACTTAAACTAAGTGCAATGACATCTACAGGTAGATACGAGCCAATGACTATGACGTAATTTTAATCACTGAAACATAGCTCCACCATGGTATAGGTAATTCGGAACTGTGTGATAACAGGTATGATATTTTCCGTTGTGATCGTAACTTAAACTAAGTGCAATGACATCTACAGGCAGATACGAGCCAATGACTGACATAATTTTAATCACAGAAACATAGCTCCACCATGGTATAGGTGATTCGGAACTGTGTGATAACAGGTATATTTTCTGTTGTGATCGTCTGGTGATCTTTTTTTCTTGGGCGGGTAGTCACCTAACAAACAACAACTCTAAGTTGTGAAATTATATTAAGAGTATAAAAATAGAAATACAGTGTCAATAAGTTTAATTCTCGTGTATTATTGTGTGTGCAAGTGTGCATTACAATACCTGCCGGATAGTGTTTTCCTTACAAACACACAACAAATCACATTTATATCACACATTTTGTTTTGAACCTACATTACCAAACAAAATGGAGGCCATCAAAGAAAGCATTCATCAAATGAATGAAACTTTTAACCAAGGTAGCAGAATTTGAGGAAAGGCAACTGAAAATCTCTTCGCCTTCTCCTGATACTGCAGGTTTTGCTGCAGAGTTTTCTGCCTTCAAGGCTTTTTCCTTAGTGCTCTTCGCACATTGCATGCTCAGGTGGAGATCATGGCACGCAGCAACGACAACTTGGAGATGCACAACCGGCGTAAAGTACTCTTGCTCCATGGAGTCCCCGAAAACAAGACCAATATTGCAGCAGTCATCGCAGAGACAATAGTTCAGAAACTGAAGATGAATGAATTCAAGCCAGAACATATAAGTCACTGCTACAGAATGGGCCGATCATCAGCGTCACACAAAGCCCGGCCTATATTTTTTAAAATCAGTGGATTTCTCAATGCGGAGCAAAATCTGGGCAGCAAAGAAAAATCTCAAAAGTTCAGGTATCACATTGTCTGAATTTTTGACGAAGCCACGACACGACGCATTTATGTTGGCGCGAGATAGATTTGGCATCTCTAAGTGTTGGACCCACCAGGGGTCTATTTTTGTGTTGGGGGCCGATGAAGTCATTTATCTTCGTGCACATATTCCCTTTTCCGTTATTAGCACGTCCGCCCAACCAACACCCCCAAAAGCTGTTGAACACCTTTTTATTGAAGTCCTTCTCTCACACTCTGAAATTCTTCTCGGAGTCTACTACAGCAATTCTCCACACAATAACTACTTCTCTTCATTTGAAAATATCATAGTAGATCTCAGTCCATCCTATAGTCACTCCATAATTATGGGTGACTTCAATACTTATCTCATAAAACGTGATTCCCTCCCTTTCGAAACCCTTGTTAAATCTTGCAACATGCCTATTCTCCTCCTTTGTGCTACTCACAATTTCCCAAATTCAACTCCATCTCTACTTGACCTCATTTTGGTTTCATCGTTAGATCATGTTGCTAAGCATGGCCAGTGTTCGGCTGATGCCTTTTCCTATCATGATTTAGTTTTCTTATCATACAAGATCCGTCCTCTTAAAGTTAAACCTACAGTTATCCTGCAGCGTAATTTTAGTGGTATGAACCGAGATGCATTTATTATATATTAGGTTATAGGTGCTGAGTATGTAGATGAGCAATTAGCTATTTTTAATACTGTCCTAACAACACTTTATGATGTGCATGCTCCTTTTAGGTCTATAAAAATGAAACATTTCCCTGCGCCTTGGTTAACCGATGACATCAAAACCCTTAAAAATAAAAAAGCTGCTGCCAAAACTAAGTATAAAATTCGTCCAAATGAGGTAAGAAAGGCCAAATATATCAAGCTTCGTAATCTTTGCAATGTGGTATGCAGGGATGCCCAACGACGCCATATCTATGAATCTGTTCAAGATGAGGATCCGGCGAAAGTTTGGAAGTTCCTCAGAGCATTAGGAGTTGGAAAATCTCGTCAAGAGTCAATTTTTAATAACTTAGATATAAATTCCCTAAATCAGCACTTTTCTTCACCACCTAATAATATTCGGACAAAAGCCCATACTTTACATTTTCTTTCTAACACTATAACTCCAAATTATTCTCCTTTTGTTTTACAAAATTTTCCGTTTGTGATGTTAAAAAGAGCATACTTTCCATTACTTCTAATGGCGTTGGCGTGGATGTGATCAGTCGTAACATGCTGATACCTATTCTTGATATAATTCTCCCTGTCCTGAGACATATTTTTAATTTTTCTAATTCTTATTTTGATCTAATTTAATTGTAATTTTTGACTTGTAAATTGTATTTACTAATAAATTGATTATACTGATTATTATACTGATTATACTGAATGCTTACATGTATTGTCTCTTCTTTATAAAATTCTCTTCAATCCCTTTTCCCCACTCTACCTTAAGGAGCGTTTCGAATTCTTGCACACTTATCATATGTTATCATTACGGTCATCAGAGAATCCTCAGCTTAAAACGCCTGAACACATAACCAGTTTTTATTACTCCTCATTTGCTGTTAAAGCCGTCCGTTTGTGGAATTCTCTTCCACTGGAAATACAGCGTGCTACGTCACTTCAAACTTTCAAAGATCAGGTTAAAAAATTATATCTTTCACTTTCACTAATTGTTATCTAACTTTCATGATTTTGTATTTCTAATCGTTTATTTATTTGTTATTTTTTTATTTCTTTCAAATTTTTATTTGTGTTTACATGTAATTAACACTTCCTAGACTATTAATATAATGTCAAGATGCTTTAGTGTTTACATATATATTTATATATATTATTCTTATTTGTATAATTAAGTATATATTATAAAAGTATGCTGTTTATGTATTTTTATTAGTTTATTTAATATATAATTTATGTATTTATAGTGTGTTTATTGTTTTTGTTACCGTCCATCTTTTTTTTGTATACCTATTCCTCTGCGAATGGGTTGTCGGGAAGAGATCGCTCTGAGCGATAAGACCGCCCATTGTTGCACCTAGTTTTAGGCATTGTTTTTTATTTTATTGTCTAATATTAAGTCATAAATGTGGTGTCTCAATAAAGTGTTATCTATCTATCTATCTATCTATCTATTAGGTACGAACACCTACAGTGATGGTGAAGGTATTTGTAACGGGTTTTTACAATTCTTTCATAGTATGTTTTTAAAAAATAGTACCATAACCCCCCCCCCCCCCCCCCCCCATGCAAAATAGTAATCTTTCTTCAAATACAAATTCTATTGTTGTTGAAGTAAAAACAGTGCATAAAAAGCTGAAGGCGCTAGACGTGTGTGAGGGCTGGCAGTTATAATGTTCACCCTTACTATATCGCTCAGTGTGCCGATGAATCAGCACGGCCTCTGACAATTCTACTAAATAGAAACTTCCGCAAGGGATTTTTTCCTGCAATCTGGAAACAAGCACTATTAGTCCCCATTTCTAAAAAAGGTTATTAAACTAAAATCGAAAATTATAGACCGATCTTTATCGAATGTACTCGTAATGCTAAACAATAATTGATATACTTAATATTTCAATAGCTGACTCTAATTTAATATAAACTAAATGCATACCTACATTGGTTTGCTCGTCTAAACTATATATACCTAATCTGCCGTCCGTTATCTAAAAAGCGGTTAAGTCTCAAAAGCAAGTTTCGAGAAAATCGCAAAAGCGCGGCAAGAATTTTGTAATTGCTGCCATTTGATTACTATTTTTCGTATGACAGATTTTTTGACATTGAAATATAAAATGACGTGAGTACTATCGAATGGTTTTACTTTTAACTCAACTTCCTATTAAAAATTATTCACAAAATTATTTTTTGCATTTAGTTTTAGCAATGATTTGATTTGAAAAATGCTTTGAAGCCGGCAGTCCTTTCGGAAGTGGAGGACTTTTATGGCCGATTATACGCATCGCATGCATCTCGACCTGATCCCGAAAATGATCCTAGAGCCACGTTAACACGCCATTTCACCGAAGACTTGCCAGAAGTCAGTATTGGCGAAATCGAGATCGCTCTTGGACAGCTTAAAAATGGAAAAGCCCCTGGAGAGGATGGCGTTGCAACAGAGCTACTAAAAGCAGGAGGTAAACCCGTACTGAGGGAGCTCCAGAAGCTTTTTAATGCTGTCCTGTTCGAAGGGAGAACTCCAGAGGCGTGGAGTAGGAGTGTGGTCGTCCTGTTCTTCAAAAAGGGAGATAAGAACCTGCTGAAGAACTATCGACCCATATCCCTTCTAAGCCACGTCTATAAGCTGTTTTCAAGAGTGATCACGAACCGTCTTGCGCGTAGACTCGACGAATTCCAACCACCGGAACAGGCTGGGTTTCGGAGCGGATACGGCACCATAGACCACATTCACACAGTGCGGCAGATTATACAGAAGACCGAAGAGTATAATCAGCCCCTGTGTCTAGCATTCGTGGACTATGAGAAGGCCTTTGACTCGGTTGAAATCTGGTCTGTTCTGGAGTCCCTGCAGCGTTGCCAGATAGATTGGCGATACATCCAAGTGATGAGATGTCTTTACGAAACCGCCACCATGTCCGTCCAAGTACAGAATCAGCAAACAAGTCCCATACCGTTGCATCGAGAAGTGAGACAAGGGGACGTTATTTCCCCGAAATTGTTTTCAAATGCAATGGAGGATATGTTCAAGACGCTGAACTGGAAAGGACGTGGCATTAATATCAACGGCGAATACATCTCTCACATGCGATTTGCTGACGATATCGTCATCGTGGCAGAGACGCTGTAGGACCTGTAACAGATGCTGAATGACCTGGCTGACTCTTCTATACGCATCGGCCTACGGATGAACTTGGACAAAACCAAGGTCATGTTCAACGAACATGTTCTACCGGAACCGATTGCGATACACGGCGCCGTTCTCGAAGTTGTTCAAAAATATGTGTACCTCGGGCAGACATTGCAGTTGGGAAAAAACAACTTTGAGAACGAGGTGAATAGAAGAATTCGGCTGGGCTGGGCAGCGTTTGGGAAGCTACGTCGAGTCCTTACTTCGCCGATTCCGCAGTGTCTGAAGACGAAAGCCTTCAATCAGTGCGTCCTACCCGTCATGACATACGGAGCCGAAGCGTGGACACTGACGGCTCGAATGGTCCACAAGCTCAAGGTCGCTCAGCGGGCTATGGAAAGGGCTATGCTCGGTGTTTCTCTGAGGGATCGCATCAGAAATGAAGTGATCCGTCAGAGAACCAAGGTCATCGACATAGCCCACCGGATCAGCAAGCTGAAGTGGCAGTGGGCTGGCCATATTAGCCGTAGAACCGACAACCGTTGGGGTAAACGAGTTCTAGAGTGGAGACCGCGTCTCGGCAAACGTAGTGTAGGACGTCCTGAGGCACGGTGGAGTGACGATCTGCGCAAGACGGCTGGCAAAAACTGGATGCGAGAAGCCCAAGATAGACCTAAGTGGCGTGCAATTGGAGAGGCCTATGTCCAGCAGTGGACTGCTACAGGCTGATGATGATGATGAATGATTTAATGAAAATGCTAAGTTTACACCACTATAAAGCGGCTATGTATACCTTAACGGCGGTTAAGCTAAGGATTTGCACATAACTGCTTTATAGCGTAGGATAGTTTATTTTGACTTATAGCTCCTGCAAAGCTAAAACAGGGCTTGTGTATTTTACGGCTTTTAAGCTTAGCATTAGCACGTAAATTGTATTTTTTCTTATATATATCTTGATACACATGACTAAAAGGCAGCTATATGCAAAACCAGTTTTAATAACCGCTTTATAGTTTAGTATTAATTTATTGATAATTCAGGGTTTCTACTTAAAACTACGTTAAATGTTAAAATAATAGAAATTGAATAGCGAATTTCAATAGTTTAATTTTAAAATCACATTTTCTGAGATCAACTATGTACTTATAGACTAATTTCTTAGGTAAGGTACCTACTTATCGCGCATAGTGCTACGCCTATATCCTACTTAAATACTTCTAAGCAAAAAAACAGTCAAACAAAACTTATACTAAATTGTACTTATGTATATTAAAATAGGGTAGGAAGGTACTTTTAAATTAAGGCACATAGTAGGTTAGGTACTTAATTAGGTATGCTCTTCTAGAGCGACAATAAAAAACTTAGAAATAAAAGAATCACAATTTTTGCGTAACATGCATTCTTACCTATTAAATTCTTACTTCTACATAAAATGGCACTTTTTTTATCACTTATTATCTTTGAGTTGAGAAATTATTGTGTTTTCCTAGACCTTGATGTGCTTTCCTGTGCATTTTGGCTAACAGGTAAATTTTGCCAAAATGTTAATTTGTGTGCTGGAATAATTTTAGATAGTTTGCTCAAAAGAGCTTCTTTTCTTTCAGGCTGCACACCTTTGTGCTCTGATCGGAAAGTTACAATCGGCATATTGTTATTTTTTAAATAACGATCATTTAAAAATCTCAATGACATAATATCCTCACTGTAATCGTTTCTGTAAAGTAAATCATAATTATTTCGTTTGAAACTTACTTCTACCATATTTTTCAAATACGCTCTGGGGGTAGAATTATGAATGCGCCTATCAGATACAACACTTAAGACGTTCAAGAAATTTTCTGGCATCATTAATTTTACTACCACTTTAGAGTTATTAATTGAAGCAACTGCTTCTTCAAAATTTCCAAAGTCGTATATCTTGACTTTCCTTTTCATAGCTAATTTTCTATTTGGTGGTGTACCTGGTCAGCGCTCATGAATGTATGGCCTGGTTCAAAATAATACAGTGTGATATTTTCAGTGGCAATTAGATCACTATTAATCAAATGTACTAACAATGAATACAGCAACCAATTTTTATTTTGGCCACTGCAAATTATCTAGCCAAATGTTGACATTTTTGACATCTCGGTTCCGCAATATAAAGAAGTAAAATGTGCTCATGATATCTTCTTGTTTTCTTCCTGCTATGCCGTCATGCCCAATTACGGCTACAGGTTTGGATTCGTTGGTGATTTTACCAAGTGGCGCAAAAGTTTGATTAAATGCAACGAGCCGTTGACAAAATATAACGGATTTAAATGACTCCATCCTTGGTAGCATTATCACTTTTTCCAAATCAGCACTAAAATATATCTGAGTACTATTTTGTGCGATCTGCTTATGCGCATCGTACATTTCTCTTGCCTTCTTGTACCTATTATGATGCTGGGTCCACATAGCACAGTCATCACAGTTCGTTTGAGTCGTTGCATAATGGGCAGACTGCAACTTGTGTAGTCTATAAGTTTTGCACATTTCACACTCTTCATTGCCAAGCCGTGTGAATGATATGTTCATTTGCCTGACATGCTTCCTATAAAGTTCTTAGGAAACTTTATTTGATGGATACTTTTCTTAAAAATGTTTGTGCATTGTTGCAATACTAATATCACTTGCAATGTATCGCCGTAAAGGGGCGTGTTCGCGTCTGTAATGTGGTTCTACTGGGTTGAAAGATTCAACGTGCTGAGTTAACAAATCGCGATCAATTAAAGGTGTTTTTTTATGTGATCCCCGTTTATCAGACTCGTCACCAGTGAATGGAGTGTATAAAATTTTATCATTCGATTTTTCGAAGCCTAATGTTGTCAAAAAGAATATTTTGCAAACATCAACCAAAACTTTTCAGCGAAAATTTACGTTTAGGATTCCTTTGCGGAACCTTTGTGATTTTCCTTTTTGGAATCGCTACTGCAGTATGAGATTTCACAAATGCATGTCTTTGTTGCCAAGCCATATTCCAAAAATAATCATTTATTTTTCTTCGATCATCTTGACTAAAGTTGGCCATACATTTTTTAAAGCACGTATCCTTGCAGCCAGGTTTGACTTGATATTGAGTCATTCGTTTCTGGTTTCTAGCTTCCATCTGACGTTGTTTCAAAGTAGTAGTGTATCTTTTCCGTTTTTTTTCTGGTCTCACTAAGTCAATAGAGATGTCAAGTGGTGTTATTCCATAATCATCGTTATTATTGTGATCCAGGTCACCTGTAGATATTTTTCGTTTACGCGCTTGTGTTTTTTCTTTCCTAGCCGGACAAGCATCAACCGTATGCCGCCGTCATTTCAAGTTATTTGGTTTTAAGGTCTTACGTGGCAATTGCTGAACAGGTATAAGTGCTGAAAGAGTTTCAGCATCTATCATTTTCTTTTTCTTTGAACGAACTGTTGTCGGGACATCGTCAGAATCACTGGACTCTCCGCTTGATGGACAGTAATCTTTGTCAAGTACAGAATCATCAGAATCAAATACAAACGGTTGGTTAAAAGATGATTCCAGAGCTGGCGGCTGCAGGGCCAAGATTTGAGGTGGCGAGTTTTCTGAAAGCATCTTCTCATTGCACAGCAAGTTTATGGGGCCAAAAGAAGAATCATGCTGTTCGCTGAAGTCCTGACAAACGGCAGAGGATTTTTCAACAAGTTCCAAGAAAACTTCTTCGATTTGCTTTTCAGGAATGGATTTCTTCAAATCATCAGTCGGGTTTACAGTTGCCAGTGGTTGAGTTGATTTACGAGGTGGTGAATTTTGTGGTGGCATCATCACCTGAACGACAGAGTCAAGCTGTTTTTGAAACTGAACAGAATTATCAACTTCGTTTCAAGAGAATTTCCTCAGATTTTTCAGGGAAAACTTTACTCAAAATATCTATATGTTCCTGTAAGTTTTGTGAATGATAAGAATCATATGTTATTTGCATTTCACAAAATGTTTTAAACACTGGCTCTACCATTGAATATGGTCGTGTGAATAATTTTGTGACGTCTGTAACTTTTTTCTGTTGCCCGGTATTTCCTGTCAGTTCCAGTAAAGGAGGATCGGTGTTATAACCAGGTAACATGCTCAGGATTGCATTAGCTCTTGATTGATTACGCCCTGGGAGTCTATAACAAATATAAAACAAGTTAAATAAATTAAAAAAATACCCCGACGATAATCTATAAGCGGCTGATCAGGTTAAGGTTACCTTAGCATATACTTTCAATATTGAAGTAACACGGTACCAAATTTCAAATCCATAGGACATACAGAAGGTAGTCAGATCCCTAATCAACTATTAAAGAGCTGATGACCTTCAAAAGGCTGATCAGGTCATGTTGTTACCTTATAGTATACTTTCAATATTATTGAACTAACACGGCACCTTTAGAATCGATCGGACATAAGGAAGTTAGTCAGATCCCCTCATAAACTAGAAAAGAGTTGCTGATCTTCAAACAGCTGAACAAATTTTAATAAAACATGGCTTAAAATAAAATTATCTATGACACAAAAAAATAAACGAAAATAGGTTTACCCGTTTGGGAGCTACGATACCGGACAGATAAACAGACAGACACGTTAAACTTATAACATTATTATGTTCGTACTAGTTGCTGCCCGTGGTTTAGCCCCTTTGGTACCCGGATAAAAAGAAGCCTATGTTAATTCAGGTTATAAACTATCTGTGTGCCAAATTTCATCCAAATCCCTTCAGTCGTTTTTGGTTAAAGAGTAAAAAACATACATCAATACTCACAAACTTTCGCATTTATAATATTAGTAGGATAGTATATTTTCCAAGATAATCGATCAAATTAGTTAATCAATTCGCCAAGTTAATGTTGACGTACCTACTAAAAATATAGCTTTGTCACTCAGGATTTTTTTAGTAGGGCTAGTCAAAGTCAAAGTCAAAGTCAAAATCATTTATTCAATTTAGGCATCAAAGACGCACTTATGAACGTCAATTTTTCATTATAATGTACTTTAAAGACTACTGCTGCGTTCCAAAATATATAGAGCTTACCGAGAAGAAGCGGCAAGAAACTCGGGGCCATTCTTTTTATACAGATGTTTTTACAATGTTTTTACTTAGATACTACAAATATTAGCTCCAGTGTGTTGCCTTACAAAAGAGAACATAATAATGGTATCAGTAGGGCAAGACACGCTACACTTTGACATCTTAGTACACGAGTAGATAGATCCTGGAGTGATCAGTCCCAAGCTGTTTTATCCTCCAATCCAAGTAATCCGAAATTTTGTAATAACCTTTTTGACAGAGTTTAGTTTTGATAGTAATTTTAAACTTATTAATAGGTAAATCTCGGATAACATTGGGAACTTTATTATACAATCGTATACATTGTCCCATAAAAGAATGACTTATTCTGTGGAGACGCGTTACATGTACGGATAGCTTGTGCTTATTTCGCGTGTTGATGGAATGAGCATCACTCCTTTTATCAAAACTGCTAATGTTTTTCTTTACATACATTAGATTTTCATAGATAAACTGAGAGACAACAGTTAGAATGTTTATGTCTTTAAACTTCTGTCTAAGGGAAACTCTGGGAGCTAAACTGTAGATCGCTCGTATAGCCCTTTTTTGCAGTATAAAAATGGAATTAATATCTGCAGAACATCCCCAGAGCAGTATGCCATAAGTCATAACGCTATGGAAATAACTAAAATAAACTATTCTAGCTGTGTCTACATCAGTTAATAGTCTAATTTTTTTAACAGCATAAGCCGCTGAACTGAGCCTACTAGGCAATTTTTTTATGTGGGGACCCCATTGCAATTTAGCGTCTATAGTAATTCCTAAAAAGACCGTTGACTCCACAAGGTCCAACCCTGTTCCATTCAATTGTATATTGGATTCTACTTGTCTCACATTTGGTGTCGAGAACTTTATACAATTAGTTTTCTTCTCATTGAGGAGAAGATTATTTGTATTGAACCAATTCACAACTTTAGCTAATGCATTGTTAACATCGTCATAGTTTAGTAACTGCCTTTTAATTTTAAATAACAGTGAAGTGTCATCTGCAAACAATACAATCTCGTGATTCTTCTCTACATAATAAGGTAAGTCATTAATATAGATTAAAAACAAGAACGGCCTTAGTATTGAACCTTGTGGAACGCCCATTGAGATTATAGAGCCGGGCGATTTTTTACCATTTATGTCAACCCTTTGAATTCTATCATTTAAATATGAAGTCAAAAGGTTGAGAGCCATGTTCCTAATACCGTAGTGTTGTAATTTCCTGACAAGTATATCATGTCGGACGCAGTCAAATGCCTTAGATAAGTCACAAAAAACACCTAAGGCATCTTGAGACTTCTCCCAGGCATCAAACACATCTTTTATAAGTTCTATACCTGCGTCTATAGTAGAGCGATTCCTTGTGAACCCAAATTGATTCTTATGGAAAATTTTGTTTGCACTAAAATGAGTTTCTAATTGATGTAATATAATTTTTTCGTAAATCTTACTTAGCGTAGGTAGTACAGAAATAGGCCGAAAATTTGTTGGATCAGTAGTACTACCAGATTTGAATAAAGGAACCACTTTACTGTGCTTCATTAGGTCAGGAAATACACCACTTGCAACACAACTATTCAACACAGCTGCTAGATTGGGTGCAATGACATCTATAATTGAAGAAACGGTCTTCACAGAAAGACCCCATAGGTCTGCCGTTTTTTTCGCATCTAGACTTTTGAAACTGCTTACAATATCTTTGCAATTAACTATTGAAAATTTAAAAGTTGTGTCACATTCAGTTACACTTTGTTTAAGTAAGATCTCAGCAGAGATGGAGGAAGATTTTAGAGTTTTGGTTGTTAAAGAAGGAATATTAGTGAAGAAATTCTCAAACTCGGCCGCTACCTCCAAATCTGCTCTTACATCTTTATTATTAATTTTTAAATGAAAGTCTCGATTACGCACTGTATTCCTACCAGTTTCACTGTTTATAATGTTCCACGTCATTTTTATTTTATTAACAGAATTTTTGATCTTATTTCTTAAATAAATAGATTTAGCTGAGGAACAGGCTTTTAAGTAGTGAAATATTTTTTTAAAAAGGGTTCATAAATTCCAGAGATTGTATCAAAGAGACAAACTCTATCAAGGAAACAAACTCTTCCTGTTTAAATCATAGCAAATAAATTAAAAATAGTAGGCATAGGTATCTGGATCAATATGAGTTACAATGGCTTACCGATTCATGTTTGTGTCAGACAGGCATCTAGTTTTGGCGGTAAACTTCCCACACGGAGGCAGGAATGCGCTCGCGACGACTCCTTGTGACGCACTAATATTAAATGGCTGGCGTGGAGGAACGTGGCCGCGGGGGTGGGAGGGTGCATGGCCGAGCGTAGATAACGGCTTTGTAGTGAAGGAGAGCGACATAACCGCCATATAGTGTTGTGGTTGTATCAAAATCAAACCAAAACACAAAGCTATAAAGTGGTTAGGAGACATTAACTTCTTTGTAGCGTAGTAATTTGCACATAACCGCTTTGTAGATTAGAACTGCAATAAATAATAGAAAAATAAAACTAGACTTAAAAGCCGTTATAATACTTTAACCCCGTTGTAGCTTACAAAAATCGAGTAGCGGCGTTTTAGCTGTGCATCTCTAGGCATGCTTCCATTAGTTCAAAATAGTTATCTGATTTTAAATGCTTTTTAGCTAAGTATTTGCAGATAGCCGTGTTTTGGCGTTGCATTTTTAATATTGTGCATTTTTTAACCGCTTTCTTCCCATCGCTAAATAAGAAACTATAAACGATACGAAAACGTGTCCTAGACACATCGATAGAGAATTTTAAACCGTATATCATGGCATTTAAAAGTCAAAATGGAGCAAATGTCACTTAGCCGCCTTATAGGTAACGGACGGCAGTAATATGGACAGTGTTTACAAGTAAATAACTTGGAACTAAATACTCGCAGTTACTATAGTTCAGGCGATCTGAACTAGAACTTAACTTCATACTAAGTTGTGTATCTAAATTTTCTTGTTTTTTATACCTTGTTGACTTTATTTGTACTAAACATGGAAATAACTGAATTCCTAGAAGGAAGTACAGAACAAAACTAGGTACTAGTATGTTGTGTTTTTAAAACTTTATTTCTTGTCTTATGTATCTTGTTTTTTATACCTTGTTGACTTTATTTGTACTAAACATGGAAATAACTGAATTCCTAGAAGGAAGTACAGAACAAAACTAGGTACTAGTATGTTGTGTTTTTAAAACTTTATTTCTTGTCTTATGTATATACATAATAAGTACTAATACTTCTTCTTATGTACTAAACATATATAAAACTTAATTCTTAGTATGAAATACAGCGCTAATCTATATAATACTTATAAAATTCAATTCCTCATACCTTATATCCTTCATGTGTACTAAACTTGGAAAAATTTGAGTTTTTTTAGCGGTGAGTCTGAACTCGCAATACTTTAACATTTGAAAATCTTTATTCAATTGTTCTTAAATTCTACTTATGTACTGGCGCATCTTGCCGCTGACCAGAACCCCCGCTGGCTAGACTGCGGGGCCAGTACGGCGCACATCGGCGGAGCGGCCAACAATAGCGTCGAGGACTACACTGCTATTCTGAGATAAGTACCAGTAGGCTATTTCATAATCTGTCTGTAACTCACGACCTAGCTCTGGCTAATAAACGTCTAGAACTTTACCTGTTTTTTATGCCAATCTCCCAGCCGTTTTATAGTAGGCCAGCCGGTAGGTTGCAACAGTGCAATCCAAAAAAAACCTTACAAATAGGGCTACAAAAACCAATTTTCGAGGGGATCGTCGGGCTTTAGCTACGATTTGAATTCTACACGGGTGCTAAAGTCATACAGGCGTTTATCATGGATGATGCGCCAAACATGAGTGTATCAAGCAATGTTGTAGTTAAACTTACGAAAACAGTCCCAGCGTCATTGCCTCTTATGATTTATTTAGCAAAAAAAGGTCCTTTACCACTAGGAACAGTAAGAGCTTACAGAGTATCGAAATGCAAACTGCCAGGAGAAAAAGAGTGCGTGTCATGAATATGGGTCCCGACTCAGCATACGACTAAGGACAATCCTTAGTCACTGATTTTCAGTCGCAACCCATAGTCATGATCTCACGAACCTCAGCAAGTTAGCAACGATACTCAACGTCCGAGAAGAATCGCGACATTCAGCGACAACGGACAATTTGTTCCTACGAGTATATTATTATGTACCTTGGTACGTTGTTATACAAAAATGTATTTTAAAAACAAAACATGTAATTAACATCGGCAGGAGTGCGTTGGCGACACAAACTATATATATACCACCGCACACCGGTCGGAGTTCGGACTCGATACCTCTATTGAGTCTATGGTCGCGTAAAGACAATAAGTGACTATATCTGTGGTGTCACACTGGCAAACAAACAATAACAACATTTATCTATGATAATGATAACAACGTCTCAGCATCTGTTATATAGTCTGTGATAACGTCTGAACCGCTATGTAGTCTGAGGCCACGACTGCCAGTTGCCACGCCACCGACCACGTTGTTGCCACGTCAATAGCCAAGATGAGCCAAAAATTGAATTGAAACAAGTAGGAAATATGGGTAATCAACATGAAAACAATATGTACAATACAACAACTTACTACAAAAGACATAGGTACATTTAGGGTCCCTGTGAACTGCCATTTGGAGTTTGGAGTTAAACATTACACGTTAGGTGAGTACATCATTTTTACTTTTTGTTAAAGTTTAATCTGTCCGAATCAGCAAGACTCATTCGAGTTAAGTTTCATTCATAAATCTATTGTTATTTTTTGCGCTGATGCGGACGGGTTAAATTAGAATATAATCTTAGAACTAGTTAATATCTCTAAAATAGCACTCGAAAGTTGCGCATCAATGGGTGCAGTAATACCTAGGTACTTATCGAGATTAGATTATAGATTAGAGATTAGATCTGTATCGGCTGGTAGGAAGTGCAAATACACCTGAAGGTCATCTGCATAGATGTGGTATTGGCAGTGTGTGATTTTATTTATTATGTCTGCACTATACAAGATAAATAAGATTGGCCCGAGAATCGAGCCTTGTGGAATTCCACGAAGGGTGTACTGGCAAGAAGAAAATTAAGTATTTCCATCATGATGTTGAACTTCCTGTCTGTGAATGTACGGGTATCTATAACTTTAGGTCTATACCGGCATTTCATCATTTGTTTGATTTGTTCGTAAAAGTTAAAGGTTCACCGTCAAGGTAAAATACACCGGTGTATATTGAGTATAAAGCGCCTCTAAGTTAATACGCTCTTCTTGATTTAAGTGACTCGTACGTAAACGTGACAGCACTTCTTTACCGCGAGTTGACTGCTTGTCGTTGCGCGTGCGCTGAACATTAAATAATTCTGCACTAATAGGGCGGTCCATAGAGAAAACTACATCATGGCGAGTTGGGTTACTGATTTTTATGATACCGCGATTATTTTTAACCATAGTAACACTGTCTCCTATAACACAATTAGATATAGATTGCTCCGAGATAAACACATCGCCATCATGGAAGGTAATTGGAACTCTAACTTGCAAGTATTCGCGGGTATAATATCTTCGTACAGGTTACAGTTACGTGAGCCATACATTAGTAGTGGGTTGGTTGATTGTCTCGTTACTAACGTTTTATATTTCAAGTCGATATTAGAATCCCATTTCTCTAGTAAGTCGAGTCCAATCAGTACGTCAAAGTAGTCGTGAAATTTATAAATGAACAATGTTATGTCATCCTTCTCATTAATTTCTTGAAAGCACGGTACTGTTATGGAAAAGTCATTGCGGGTGGTGGCATGAATATTCGTTACTTCGAAGGGATCGTAATTGCATGGTACATCCGGATAAAAATGTTGTACCGCTTCAGGACTGATAAAAGATTGGTTAGCTCCAGTATCAATTAGAAGTTTCAAGGGTGGATTTAATATTTTTACTTACGGTAACTGTCGTTGTGTCTGAAGGTTGAGTTCTATTTTAACTTGTCTGATTGCGAAGCCTTCAGAAAATCCTCATTTTCAGGTGTAGGGACATCTACCTGTGTCTCTTCTACACAGTAGCTCTCCGAGTACTGAGGTTGCTGTTATAATAGGTTTCATAAGAATAGTTAGGGTGTTCGTAATAGTCTTGGTAATAGTCATGTTGATAGTCATTTTGATATTCGTCCCTTGTTGGTCATAAAACTTTTAAAATTAATTTCCCTTGACTTGAAATTCGATGGAAATGGATTACCAAACTTACGCCAGTCATGAGGTTGGCGGGTAGGAAATGGTTAGGCTACGTAGTGACTAACTCCCCCCCCCGAAGGGTTCCCGCATTGACGTGGCGGGGGGGCTCCGTAGCCGTGGCTTGGATCACCACGGTGAAGCCAAGAAGAACCCAAGGGGCCGCGCCGGCGTTGGGGTGCGCTGGCCGGCTCAGGCAGGGCCGCTCCTATGGGCTTTGGACGCCAAGTCTACATAGGAGTGGCGGGGTCCGGGCGCTTTGGCACAGACTCGAGGAGGTGGGGCCCGGGCTCTTTGGCGCAGGCTCGAGGAGGGGGGCCCGGGCACTTTGGTGCAGGCTCTAGGAGGTGGGGTCCGGGCGCTCGGCGCAGACTCGAGGAGGTGGGGTCGCGGGGGGTTATCCCCCGTGGCTGACGTAGCAGGCGGTGAGGCTACGTATCCGACCCACCGCAGGGAGACCACGGGCGTCCAGACACGGAGAAGTCTGGCGCCCATTGTTGGCGGGTTTGGTCTCCGAGGCAGTTGCGGCGCGCCATGTATTCTGGCGTGCCGCGAAGAGAAGGGCCCGGCAACGGACAGCCGCAGCGGGTTCGCGGTCGTGTGCAAAATCTGTCCCGCGTTCCCGCCAAAACCGGCAGTGACGGAACACCCCGGGGTTTTGGTGGGTATACGGACTCCCACATAACCACCTACCTCCCCGTGGTAGGTGGTATCCATAAAGGATTTCCCCGGGACAAAGAAAAAAAAAACGTAGTGACTAACTCTACTCATCGGTTGTGGGCCCATGGGCGCGTTTCGCTGTGGTAACTTAAATACGTTACTTTGAGGTCTGTAGTTTGGTAGAGGCGCTGCGAACATCTGCTGCATCCTCGTGGGTCCTATGAACTATGAGGTCATTGGTCTCCAGCCTGCGGGAATAACCCTGTGTGGCTGTGAAACTAATTGCTGAGATCGTCCAGGCATGTTGAACGGCCTTGGAGGTGGCATTACTAGCTGTCGTGCAGGTGGCATAAATCCGTAGTTAAATTTAGTTTCACTTACCTGCGGCTGCATGTGCGTCTTCCCTTCGGGAAGGTGCTCGTTGCGCTGCTGTAAGTACAAGGTG
The DNA here is from genome assembly GCA_917880725.1 of Selenia dentaria. Classification (NCBI taxonomy): domain Eukaryota; kingdom Metazoa; phylum Arthropoda; class Insecta; order Lepidoptera; family Geometridae; genus Selenia; species Selenia dentaria. The sequence continues at coordinate 29,001,352 of OU862885.1, read as the reverse complement.
TTGACCTTTTCGTGCACGAACTCTAGAGCATTTTCTATAGGATCAGGTCGCATGCAACGGATACGAGATTCCAATGGGTCGCGGAGACCCTGTAAGTACGATTGCAGTGTTAATTAACTTCTTATACTCGTATAAAGATCGTTTTGACTCAATGGTACTCGCTACCGTTTCATGCAGGCTGATATACTTCATTATAGTACTGAACAGGTTCTTTTTTATGAAACTCTTGAGAGCTTGATGAATTGAAATTTAAGGGCTAGCGCTTACATACAATTGGTGCATCGACTAAACTGTTTCGTCGAGTTGTGTACTTTTCGTGATTTCTACTCAACTAAACAGTTTAGTTGATGGAAGTGCGCATACAATCGATTTTATATCTTCTCAAATCGACCAGTCTTTATTCAGCAACGCTCGAGTCAAGGTGTTTACAAACCATGTCAATTAACAACAAAGTTTTGGTTTGTGCTTTTCTTTATAGAAATTTTAAGAGAGATAAAAAAAGAAGATACTGTGTAAATCCTGTACTTAGTGATAGATTATCTAGTGGAATATTTCATATGTTAAATATCATGAACGCATCGTAAATATTACTATGAACGCACCCACACGGTGCTGCCATCCTGACTACTCTTCCCTACTGTGTTCTTGTCTGTGTAATGATAATAAGATGACTTGATAGAATTAAAACAATTATAAAAACTCAACAAGTGTTTGTCCACATGGATCCTGCATAGCAATATTCAACAGGTCATGGGCTCAGAAAACGATTAAGCCAGATGGCATAGTTGATGGTTAAATAAAAGTAGTGATTTAAAGAAAAGTTCTGCACAAAAAAACAAGAAAAATATGGCGTCGGCATTGTCTACTACATTTCCAATATCACTCCCGATATTCAGCGGCGAAAACTTTAACAGCTGGCTATTCCGTATTAAAAGTTTTATGGAATTAAAGGAATGCTTAGAAGCACTTTCACCAAAATGTGAAAATGTAACTCAGGAAGATTACAAGAAAATGGACACGAAGGCACGAAACATTATCATACAATCCTTGGCGGACAATCAACTGGAGTATATTAAAGATGAAACGTCAGCGAGCAGGATGATAGAGAAACTAAAAACCATTTATGAAAGAAAAAAGTACACTCTCAAATATATTTCTAAGAAAACAACTGATAAGTATGAAGTGCAAAGAAGAAGAAAATTTGAAAGACTACTTCTATAATTATGACAAAATTGTAAGAGAAATTGAACACATTGCAAAAATGGAGGAAACAGACAAGGTCACTTATCTAATTATGTCGCTACCGGAAAAATACCAACCAATAATTACAGCTATGGAAACATCAACGGAGATACTAACAATGGAATATGTAAAGAACAAATTATTAGATGCAGAATTAAAATTGAAGAATAAAACCACAAAACAGAATACATCATTCAGCTATGCAGCATTAGAAAATAAAGAATGTTTTAATTGTAGAAAAATTGGCCATATTGCACGAGAGTGTCGCAATCGCAATACATCCCGAGGAGGAGAACATTATCAAACCGGAGGACAATATAGAGGAATACAATACGGCAGAGGACATAATGAAAGACAAAATGGAAGTGTACGTTATGGTGGACAGCATGGACGAGGACAATATTATAGTGGTAGAGGAAGAGGACAATATAATTATACAAGCAGAGGTCGAGGACGAAGCAGTCATGGACGAGGACATCAAGCAGCAGCAGCGGTAGAAGAAAATGAAGAAAGGTTTATGTTTCTCACAGGTATTCAAAATAACTGTAATTATGTAGATAATAATTTAGTTGAGTGGGTAATAGATTCTGGTTGCACAGAACATCTAATACAAGAAAACTTTGAAAAACATATGACTAATATACGTGAAATGGACAGAGAAATGAAAATATACCTAGCTTACGAGGAATTTATAACGGCAAATAAAAAGTGTACTATTGATTTGAAATGTAATGGCAATGGGGTAACAATAGAAGCGGTTATAGTCGCAAATTTAAAATTTAATTTGCTATCTGTAAAAAAGATTATAGAAAACAATTGTAGCGTAAAATTCAGTGAAAATTATGTGGAAATCTTGAACAACAAAACACAGAAAAAGCTATTAGGTAAAAGTATAGGTAAACTGTTCATCTTAGAAATGGAAATATGCCTTTCGTATAATGATTCATGTTACAGTGCAAACAACTCGGACCTATGGCACAGACGTCTAGGTCACATAAACAACAATAGCTAGCAAAAATAATGAATTTACCAACCACCGATGGAACTTGCGGACCCTGCATGTTAGGCAAGTCAACCCGTTTACCATTTAACCCAGTACAGAAACCGAGGTCACATAAGATTGGAACTTCTGCATACAGACGTGGCAGGTCCTACGTCAACACCTGGAATTCACGGAGAGCTATACTACCAGTTAATAATTGATGATTTCTCACACTTTTGTGTTTTGTTTATTTAATGAAACAGAAAAGCGAGTCTACCAACAATTTACTCGATTATATAAGACAGCTAGAAAATGAAAAGGAAACAAAGGTCAAGTACATAAGATGTGATAACGGTGGAGAATTTAAAAACAACAAAATAGAGAATTTCTGTCGTAATAGAGGCATCATAATACAATATACACAGCCCTACTCACCACAATCAAATGGAGTAGCCGAAAGGATGAATAGGACATTGTATAATAAAGCCAGGACACTGATGATAGAAACTAAGCTGCCAAAACACCTATGGGGAGAAGCAGTTGCATGTGCGTGCTACCAACTAAACAGATGTCCAACAACAGCATTAAATAATGGGATACCACAAGAAATCATGTGCGGCCAACTAGATTTGACAAAACTAAGAACATTTGGAAGTAAAGCATGGTATAATATTTTACCAAGAGATAAAAGATTCGAACAAAGAGCGAACGAAACTCGGATGCTAGGATACTCAGCAGCAGGTTATAGACTATGGGATCCAAAAAATTATAAAGTTATAATTTCAAGAGATGTGAGATTTGATGAAAAAGACTATGTATATAAAGAAGAAAAGAAAAACAACCAAAACAATATGTATCAATATTATAAAGAAGAAGAACAAGAATTAGTAGAAGAGGGTGATGTAAAGAAGAGAAGCTCAGAGGAAGCAAAAGAAGGACAGGGAAGCCAGAACCGAGAGATAGAAAATAAATTGGATGAACAAATACAGCAGAGAATGGAAAATACATATAAGAACAATGAAAATGAAAATGATATTGAAACAGAAAGAGAATATCAACAACCATAAACGACAAAAAGTGGAAGAACAATAACTGCACCAAAGAGATTAGATGACTATGAGGTTTATACAGCATACTGTTTATACACCGGAGATCCACAAGACTACAACGATGCAATGAAAAGAAAAGAGGAATGGGAAAAACCTATCAAGAAGGAAATAGAGTCGCATGAAAAATTAGGAACATGGGAAATATCAGACCTACCAAAGGGTAAAAAAGCAATTGACACAAAATGGGTTTTTAAGACAAAACAAAATGATGTTAAAAAGGCAAGGTTAGTTGCTAAAGGCTTCCAAGAAGAGAACACATAATTGTTACTCACCAGTAGCAAGACTGTCTACAGTAAGACTATTGTTAAGCCATGCAGTTCAAGAAGGTCTATCTATCAATCAACTGGACGTACCTACAGCCTTTTTGAATGGAAACTTAGATGTTGAAGTTTATATAAAATGTCCACAAGGTGTACAAATACCTCAGGGGAAGGTACTACGATTAAGAAAAGCTTTATATGGTTTGCGAGAAGCACCAAAATGTTGGAACAAACGTTTTCATCAATTTATAACTAAACAAGCGTTTAAACAATCAAAATATGATTGCTGTTTATACAAAAAGGACAAGACATTTCTACTTCTGTTTGTGGACGATATTTTGACTATCGGTAAAGATGAAGAAATAATAGCACTATTGAAGAAGGAATTTAATACTAACCATCTCGGAGAAATTAAAGAATATTTGAGAATGAAAATTACTCAAAAAAGAAATACAATTGAAATAAAACAAACAGAGCTAATAAAGATTTTAATAAAATTTAATATGCAAGATTGTAGACCTATAGATACACCGATGGAAGTAAACTTTAATGGACATTACAAAGAACAAGAAATAATAAATGTTCAATACAGAGAACTGATAGGATCATTGTTATACATATCAATTAACAGTCGGCCAGATATTACATTTTCAGTCACATTTCTGAGCAGATTTCTCGATAAACCAACTACTGAACTATGGAAAGCAAGTAAAAGGATCTTACGTTATCTAAAAACCACAATGAACAAAGGTTTAGTATACACAAAATCGTATACAAAAAATATAACAGCCTACTCGGATGCTGATTGGGCAGGAAACAAATCAGATATGAAAAGCACAAGTGGTTGTGCTGTATTCTACCGTGGAAACTTAGTTTCTTGGTTCACCAAAAAGCAGACATCCGTCGCATTGTCTACTGCTGAGGCTGAGTTTGTTGCAGGTGCACTATCTGTAACAGAATTAATCTATATCAAAGACATATCAAGCGAACTTAACTGTACTAACTTTGAGTTATATCTATTGATAGATAACCAGAGTGCAATAAATATGATAAAAAACAATGAAAATAGCAAGCGCACTAAACATATAGATATAAAATACTATTTCATTAAAGATGCTGTACATACTCACATGATAAAACTTTCTTATGTACCAACTAGCCAAAACATAGCTGATGCTCTAACAAAGTCATTGTGTCAAAACAAACATTCATATTTTTGTAATAAATTTAATATTATGTAACAACTCTGATAGACTTTAGGTATTATTGTAATTTGTAACTGAAACTGACTGGGTACTTACCATGTTATATAGGTAGGTACATAATATCTTGTTGAATACTTTATACTAACTTTAATATATCCATGGACAAGCTATGGCTATGCGTTATTATACTATGTTACAACCATACTTAGTCAACTATTTCTGTAAAACTTGTGTAAACAATATCTTGAATTTAAAATCACTAAGTATAATTATAATTAAGTAATAAGTTATTAATAAGATAAGGAGTTAAGCAACATTTTTTTTATATTATCATAAAAACTTCATGTTGAGGGGGAGTAATACTACTGTTTTTTCAAACTATTAAAATTGATATTAAGATGTTGATTTAATTTTTGTTAAGGGGCAGATATTCCAAATATGTGTTAGGGGGAAACTGTAAGTTTTTTTTGTCCAATTACAAGCAAATGTTATAAAAATAAGTTCTATTGTCTTAGGTATTGTATAAATGAAAACATTCACTTTGTAATTGAGGGGGAGTGTTAACCTTTCGTGTACAAGGTGAAAAAATGTTACATGCCGTGTAAGGTGGGGTGCAGCATACCCTACACATATTTAGGTTTATTTGCTAAAATATAAAATAATAAAATATTTTTATTTTTTTATTATTAAGCTTATGTTTATTAATATTATAATAACTAAATGAATTTATCCACGGTAACTATATTCATAATGTAAAAAAATAACAAAAATAGCCTTTTCTTGACCGACTCAAAACACATAATTCTATTATAATGTAAGAAAAATAATTTTAGACGTTACAATCAGTCTTTAGAATGAAATTTGAAGAACTTATGGAATAAAATAGAAGTCAGTCTAACAATTCCATAAACTAAATCCATTATCCGGGTTAATCACTGTCCATGGTTTCTGAGCAATTTCCACATGTGAAGTGAGAGTGCTCCTGACAAATAGGAACGTTACATTATTACATTTATGCTTAGTTTTTCTGTCTTTTTTCGAAGACAAATTGAGCTAATATGAATAGTATTAGATGAAACTGCACATGATTCAGGATCTGATTCACCGAAATGGTGTCTTAGTCTTTTGCGTAGAGTTTTAGAAGTTCTCTTTTCTCTCTTTCAAATGATTTTCTTTCAATCACAAGCCGAGTTTCCGAATAGGTTCTTCTAGTGATTTGACTTTGCATATTATTATTCCGTTATTTAGTCAATCATAGCTAATAATAGCATTGAACCCCGCGTGATTTAAGCATGAAAAAAAGATAATGTGCCATCGTTTTGAATATCGCGACAAATCAAATCTAGCTAAGTTGTCAACCACATAAACTCCGCTTTTAGTTTTATTGTAGAAAGTAATTATGGCAGGTTTACGTTGATCTCCTATTTCCTTGTTGATCTCTGCATTATGATGTAAAGAAGACAGTAAAAAAACCATCTTGCATGGCCTGGGTACATAGGAGACAAGCATCAGATTTTACTGAAACACAAATAACGATGTAGTTTCGTCTCACCTAACTGCTTTGAAGTTTGCTGGAATTAATTTTTTGTTAGCTCTTAGTGTCCTTACTAAGGTCAATTTATGAATTTCCAAATGGTTTTCTGCAGCTTCATGACTCTTAAAAAAAATGTCCATCATTATGTTCCGTGATGAGCCTCAAAACACATGGTACTATACGATTGACTACATCATACGGCTTGTTGCTGACAGGGTTGGGACCAGATTCTTATTGCTTCTCACAATATATTTGCAGGTGTTGTGTGTAGAATGTCTTGCTATCAACCAAAGTATATATTTTTATTCCACACTTTGCTGGTTTTCACGGAATATACTGGCGATAACCACATCTTCCTGTAAAAGCATCTAACTCTTCGTGTAGAGTGAGATGCTCTGATGGGGTGTGAACCTTGTTACAGTTTCGCATGAAGTATTCCAATATTTCTCTTACAGGTGTCAAACGATCCAGGTGACCTTGCCCGTGAGTTCATTGATAAAATGTCAACAAATCTCAAGTTATTGAGCATGAATGTTACATTTTGACGCTGCAGCTGTGATATCGGTGATTGTCGTGAGATTTCTCGTTCTGGTATATATGAGACCGCTACCGTTTGTTACTGACAAGTGATCGTGCTGACGTTGTACAGGACATCTTAATATGCTCCTCCTCCGCCTCACTGGGTGGTTCCAAATGGAAACTAATGTTATCTGATTCGCAATCGTCCTCCGGTTCAAAAGCATCGTCACTTTCTTTTTTGTGGTGTTTTGGTGTTTTTCTTTTTGATAATCCTCCATTTTTACGAATGAATAAACCTATAAAAATGTAAAGTACTATGACATATATTAAATTAAATTCATAAAAATGAAGGTAGATGTATAAAAAAGGCACTTACTTTTTAGCCATGAGCCGTACAATGTGGGGTCTCTAATACCCAGCATACGTATTGCTCGGCTTATGTCACGCACTACACTAAACCACTATTATTATTCGATCTGGCAACGTCGTATTAGAGATTACGGAAAAAAAACAGATTTCACCTGCCAAAATTCTAAGAGATATCTTCTAAAAATCACAGCTGGGGTTTTTTAATACCTCACATTGTACACGAAAGGTTAAATATCATGAACGCATCGTAAATATTACTGTGAACGCACCCACACGGTGCTGCCATCCTGACTACTCTTCCCTACTGTGTTCTTGTCTGTGTCATGATAATAAGATGACTTGATAGAATTAAAACAATTATAAAAACTCAACAAGTGTTTGTCCTCATGGATCCTGCATAGCAATATTCAACATCATACGTTACATTCTAAGCTGAAAGAGCACCCAGACAAGTTTTTCAAATATTATAGTATGAGTGAAGAAACGTTTAATGAAATAATTTCATTCGTGGGTCCTTTTATAAAACGCCAAGATACAAGATGGAGATGCGCCATATCAGTAGAAGAGAGACTTATGCCGGGTTCCTATATTAAACGATCCGTCGTTCGTCACAGTAACCATTCGTAATCAAGCTACCAGTAACGAGGCGTTATATACTGTTCCACAAGTTTTTAGCGCCGGCTACCAACGACGAGCGTCCGTAGTTAGCCCGCTTACCGATGGACCTCCCTGTTCCTCTGAGGCGTTTCGTCTCTTCATGAAGCGTTGAATAATATAACAAAAATGTTGACGCCTATATATATGATTCTTGAGTTATTATTAGAAATACATGCAATTTAGTAATGATCTATTTAATTAAAGGCAAAAAGTCTTTTTATTATTGAATTAATCTCTTTTATCACTAAACATTTTTTTCTGGTAGTAATGAAGTTTGAACGAAACGCCAACTCGCGCCAAACCCAAGTTCAAAAGTTTAATTTATTGACGTAATTACAGGTCGCGCGAAATTCGTAAATTTGGTTCGTGTTGTGTTGCAAGATTGATTTCAACATTACTTAGATCCTGTTTGATTTTGTTCTTATCATATTGATCAACAAGTGAACATTAGTTTAACTAATAAAATCTAACAAGAATTGTAGGCAGTTCTTACCTCGGTATTCTTTATTTTATCCTATCACAACACACCGAGGCTAATCTTTATTTTCGATAAAATGGATATATCTTTGGTAAGTACCATTCAATTTTATATTCATATCCTCCATCGTAGTTAATTTCAACAACAAGAAACTGAAGTAACCTGAATTGTGTTTCAGAAAACGAAGAAGCCGATGACAAAGGATGAAGTGGCTCTGCTATTAGATTTAGTTAATAGTAGACCTATAATCACGAGCAGGGAGACCAATGCTTCATCAAATAAATTGAAAGAAGAAGCCTGGGCCGCAATAACAAATGATTTTAATTCCAAAAATGGGCAAATTCCGCGACTCAAGGACCAGCTCAAAGCAAAATGGGACAATTTAAAAAAGGCAGCCCGTAAAAGGTGCCAACAAATAAGAATAAATAATTTAAAGGTAAGGTACTCATAACTGTCATCTCTGGTCATCATATTACCATTTACCTAATGTATCAAGTCTCATACATACATTGAAAATTGGGAGTGCATTGTGCAGTTTCTGCAATTATTGGTTTAGCATACCCTGATGCTTACGGTACTGTGCATCTTAGCTGGTCATACATACATTTTTTATTTAATCTATCAAGCAAAGTCATAACCCATTATAAACAATTAATTACAGACAGGTGGTGGAAAACCCGATTATATACCACATGATGACATATTTGAGAAAGTCACAGGACTGTTGGGTTCGACATGCACTGGGTTTGAAGTGCCATTTGGTGGTGATGGCGTGGGTACTAGCGAAATAGTAATGATTGATGGCGTTTCCTCCCCTGTACAAGACATTGCAAGTGATGTATTGTTTGAGTTTACACCAGAACCTGAACACTACACATTGCCTATATGTGAAGGTACATACATTTTCTTCTCCATTTTGCAATTGTTTTATTAAATACTAGTTGACCTGCCCGCAGCTCCGCTCGCGGGATACGGCGGGTTTAAAATAAAAGTAACCTTTATTATTCAATAAATATTTTATTTAAGAACCGATTCACATGAAACAAGCACTAAATGTTAGTGAATCTTACTACAATAAAGTGAAAACCAAATTTAAATCGAATAAACCCTAGCTGAGGTTAGCGTGCACAAGCGCACATACAAACAGATAAACAGACATAAATTCTAACAATCATTTATTTTTTCATTCTATTTTCGTTTATAAAAGTTTCATTAATATTTTTTCTCATATCTTCTATATGCACAGTGATCAGTTACATTTTTATTATAAATATAGATATACACAGGTACCTACATATTTTGAAGTCTTGGTACATAGCAGTAACGTTTATTGAATTTTATTTTTTATACTTTTTACATGATTTTTAAAGTACTAACGCCTGCTTAGCGATACCAAACATTGCAAGTTTAGAGAGGCAAATCCAAATCCTCGGACGGGATTCGAACCCCAGTCTTCCGAAAATACGTGTCAGACGCCATGACCAACTAGTCCACCGAGCATCGAATTTTTAACTATCTATTTGATCTTAACCGTCGTATGGGGACGGACGGGTTAAACTTCGAAGCTCGGATCGGTGGCCTAGTCAGCCTAGTGGTCATGGCGTCTGTAAGAAGGTGCGGGTTCGAATCCTGTCCGAAGATGTGCATTTCCCCCCCTTATATTGCAATGTTTTATTTATATAATTTACGAGCAAGTACACGGTTATGGCAATCATGAAGAGTATAGACCATACCATGGGGTATACTATCAGTGTGTTTGTGTTAAGAAGACTCAACTACTTTTTTTTTTTCATTTGACAGCCAAAAGCAGGAAAGTAGATGAATCTACAAAACCCAGACGGCTATATGGAATGACAAATACATCTAAAGAATTAGAAACCAGTAAAGGTACTTTCTTCATTATAATATAATCATCAAAGCTCGATGCATATTCCTACTTTTAAAGTAACTGTATTTTCTATATTCACACAGGTAAGAAGAGAAAACTTAACATTGATGATGGTCGCCGTGAACGAAACTTAGCAATTGCTAAGTACTATGAGGCTAAAACAATAACATTAAATTTAGAAATAGAAATTCTGAAAAAAGAATTAGTGAAAGAAAAATTGGCTAAAGATTAAAGAACAACACAGAAGGGTTTTGGATCCAAAAGTATTTTTTTCCAAAAATGTTAGTTTATAGTCTTTATGTACATTTAAGTTATTAATTTAATAAGTTTAAAAAATACCCATTTTTAATAGAGAAAAGTAAAAAATATATTTTATTACATACAATTATTTTGTTTAATTTATGAAACAAGTTATATTATACTATATATATATATATATATATAACTATACATATTTTGTAAGCAGTAGTAAGTGTATTCCATTCTAACATCCATTCCATTTCCAAATCCAGGTCCATTATTCCAAACTGAAAAATAAAAAACAACAATTAATAATATAATATCATGGCACTAAATTGAGAATGACAGGGGATTGTTTATTAAGCATAAATTAAAAAATTGGTAATTTATATGCTTTCTAACAATATTATATTATTATTTTGTAGCTTTTTCTAAGACACCTAATTTAGACGGCCTATACTATAGATTTTTTCATCAAATTGTTAAATTTTCTAACACTGTTTTATCAGTAGATAGGTAGGTGCCAGAAGATATTTAAAAACATAAGATAATAAAAACATAGACTAATTCATACTTATTGAAATAGTTTGCTATCAATATAGCCCTTTCTGTATTAAGCCCACTGGCATCGCTATGAGCCGATTCTCCATCCACTTGTAGATCATCATTTTCTTCCGAAGGTATCTCTACCTCAGGAGGAACATCACCCATGCTGCGCATCCGGCAGATATTGTGCAGTACTGCTGTTGCAATTATAACTGCATGTGCATTCAGCAGGCTAAGTCGCAAGGTTAATGAGATTACTGGAAATCTCCTTTTCCAAACTCCAAAACATCTATAACAAATTAACATAAAACATTTTACTAGATGTCTGTCTTAGTAGGTACCACAGAGCCAGATATTCTTCTCATAGATGTACTTACTGTGAATTGAAAGCACTACACTACTGTGCTAAGGGCATTTAGCCCTCCACAAAATTTTAAAGTTAAAAGATCTAAGTTGCACTGCAACTGTCATGGACAGGTATGACACTTATCATCAGACAAACGACTCACACATCTGGTCACTTACTAATAAACAATAATAATAATGAGGCTGTGAAGAAATACTTCAATTAATTTCATTATACCTTTCAATACAGTTTCTACTTCTGATCTGAGCTTCATTATAAAGCAGTTCTCCTCTGCCTTCTGGGTTTAGTAGAGGTGTTAGAAGGTATGGTTTCAGAGGGTATGCACTGTCTCCTAGTAACCACCTGTTGCCAAACATTTCACTTTCACACTGAGCTAAAATAAAAATAAATAATCAATAACCATTTATCACCTATTCCTTCGAATAAGGGATAATGATATACTTAGGTATCTAAACTAATATTAAACAAAGAATGGATAGGGTTTTATCAGTTCGCGTTCGCCGCCGCTAGCGAGTACACGCACGCTCGTTTGCTTTACACAGTACCTACCTAGTTGTTGTACATATTCTATCTTTCGCTAAGATGTTTACGTGTGCCAGCTGTAGTGAAAAACATACGGAGGGCCCAAAGTGCAGTGTTTGTAAACAGCACTATGATTTCCAGTGCTCAGGAATAACTGAAACGGGTTACCGTAAGTTAGGTGATAGGAAAACCTCCTGGCGGTGTCCCAAATGTAAGTCCAGTTTGTCACCGGCAGCGACTTCGCCACAGCCCAGTCAACTGGATAAAATTCAGGAGCAGCTTAACATGATCGTGTTTCAGCTGGCACCTTTAGCGTCATTGGTTGAAGATGTCAAATCGATAAAAAGTGACATATGCAATATAAAAGAGTCTCAAGAAATGGACCATCAGCTCATAAGCAGCCTCACAGGTACAGTCCAAGCATTGGATGGTCGCATAAAAAAGGCTGAGAAAACGGCTCAACTAGTACCTAGCCTACAAGCCGAAATCTCAAAGCTCACCCAGGAATTACAGGATCGAGATCAATGGGCCAGGGGGAATAATGTTGAGATCAAAGGAATTCCGCAGAAAAATAGTGAAAATTTATACCAGATTGCACAGAAAATTGGATTACTGTGTGATTTCCCAATAAAAAAAGAAGAGATTAATTATATAGCACGCATTCCAACACGACTACCTAATACGGAAAAATCTATTGTTATCGCTTTTAATAATCGTTACACTAAGGAGGAATTAGTCGCTTCAACACGTAGAATAAAGAACCTCAGCCTCTCAAATCTTGGGTTTGACACAACAGGAACCTTCTATGTTAACGACCATTTAACGCAGCGGAACAAAACACTTCTCAGCAAAGCGAGAAATCTAGCCAAGGAAAAGAATTTCAAGTACATATGGGTCAAACATTGTAAAATAATGGCCAGGAAGTCGGATACATCACCAGTATTTTTTATAAGGAGCGAAAACGATCTCATGAAAATTGTTTAATTATCTTTTATTCTAAACGCAATAGTTATTGTTATTCAATGCAATGTGGCTCGTTAACCGCCTCTAACCTACCCTTTTGTTCTCCTTATCGCTTCAAAAGCGATGTTTGGACTGTCATCCAGCGCCTACGCATGAAGTGCATTCAGGACTCACACTCGAGCGCCTGCACTGGGGCTGACATAGCGTTCACTATTGCCTACTCAGTTTTAAGTCGTTGCCGATTATATTTGCTTGCTATGTTATTGCATTTTAACTGTACTTACGAAGCTAAGTCAGTGGTATATTCTTACGTTACCCTATTTATAAATCTTGTACGTAACATATATTTGAGCATTTTTAAAATAAATTGTACTGAGCAGTCAATTAAATTAAATAATATACACTATATCATAATTTGCATACGCGTATGGAAACAATTTAATATTTACCGGAGGATAGTGTCACACTATATCGCCATAATTAACTATACGACTCGCTTGAGCTATTATTTGTATGTAAACAATGATGGCTAACAACGATTTTAAGGTGTACTATCAAAATACTCGAGGGCTACGCACTAAAACGTCAAAGTTTAAAAGAAATTTGCTTCTTGATTCATATGATGTTATCTCACTAACAGAAACATGGTTGTTATGTGATATATACGATAGCGAACTGTTTGATGACAGATATGTAATTTGGCGTAGGGATAGGAATTACGCAGCTACACAAGAGCAGAGAGGTGGGGGGGTACTTATGGCTATGCGCCGCGAACTATCGGCAGTAAGTCGGCCAGAATGGTCCTCTTCAGCGGAAGATTTATGGGTGACCGTCACACATAAACATAAAAATGTTAAAAACAAAATTCATTTTTGCACTATTTACCTATGCGACGAAAATCTTGGCTACTCATTTAATTCGCAACTCAACAATTTTACCGATAAATTAGCGGCTATTATTACTTCATGTCCGAACGATATATTTATCATACTAGGTGATTTTAATCTCGGTAATATTAGCTGGACACCAGACTCCTTCGGTCACCATGGTTACTCAGGTGCAATAGGTGAGTCACAGATATACTTCGTCGATACTTTATTGGAATGTAAGCTATCACAATATAATAACTGCCGGAACATTAATGATCGTATTTTAGACTTGGTTTTGTGTAATAGTACTTTAGAGGTAATTCATTGTGATGAGCCCTTAGTGCGTGAAGACTCACATCATAAGTCACTTGTCATTAAATTAAATTCTGTAAATTGTGACACCCTCCAATCATCTGTTAGAAAAAAAAATTATTTCGAATCTGGTGATTATAACAGTATCGTGACGTCATTAAATAGAATAAACTGGAAAAACCGTTTGCTTACTACTTCATTAGAGGCCGCTGTTGAGTATTTTTACAGTAGCTTGTACGATTTAATAGATAAATATATTCCTCATAAAATAATAAACCCTACTACTTCTTTTCCTCCCTGGTATACCAGCGCATTAAAAAAAGTACTGAAGGAAAAAGTGAAGTACCATAAAAAATTCCAAATATATGGCAATGCAGAGGATTATTACACATTTTCCTTACTACGTAAACGAGCTAAATTACTTGAAAAGGAATGTTATACAAATTATATTACAAAGTGTGAACATTCTATAGAAAAAAGCCCTAAGCTTTTTTGGTCATATATTAAGGCTAACAAAAAATGTTCTAACAGCCTCCCTGCCTCTGTCACTTATGAAGGGCAGCTAGCAGAATCGGGGGAAGATGTTTGTCTCCTTTTTTCAAACTATTTTCAATCAATATTTCTTTCTCCTTCTAACATGCCCGGTGTGCAGCTTGATGCTCACCAGTCATGCACAAATAATATCAATACTATTAGTGACATAGAAATTAGTTCGAAAAATATTCATACATTATTGAAGTCCCTAGACTTAACAAAAAGTGCTGGTCCAGATAAAATATCTCCATTATTTATTGTTAAATGCGCAGAACCCTTGACAAAACCAATTACATTATTATATAATCGATCTGTTAAGGAGGGCATAGTTCCAAAAATATGGAAATCTGCCTTCATAACACCAGTACATAAAAATGGTAACAAGACTGATATCAAAAATTATAGACCAATTTCCAAATTATGTATTTTTGCGAAAATATTTGAAAGATTAATTTATAACCAGGTTTACGACTCGCTTTCAACCTTTTTCATTCCTGAACAACATGGTTTCCTCAGACATAGATCTACAACATCCAACTTGCTATCATTCGTCGAGTATACAACCGCGAGTATGGACTCAGGAGGTCAAGTTGACTCTATATATACCGACTATAGCAAATGCTTTGATCGTATAGACCACGCTTTACTATTACAAAAGATTCTATCTGCCGGAATACATGGTAACCTGTACAGGTGGTTCACTTCATACATCGAAAACAGATCCCAGGCTGTTGTACTAAATGGTTACTCTTCTCCTTGGAGATGTGCACCCTCTGGAGTACCGCAGGGTTCATTATTAGGACCATTGCTTTTTAACATTTTCATTAACGACATAAGCACTTGTTTCAAGCATACACATTTTCTTCTTTATGCTGATGACATGAAGATTTTTAAGCAAATTCACAATCTAAATGACTGTCTTCTCTTACAGCAAGACTTAAAAAGATTTGAAGTGTACTGTAAATTTAACAAGTTAGATCTAAATGTAACAAAATGTCACGCAATAACTTTTACCAGAAAAATCAACATTATTCAGTGTAAATATAAATTACTAGAACAAGAGCTTGAACTTGTACATGAAGTACGAGATTTAGGTGTAATCCTAGACTCAAAGTTAAAGTATGATAAACATATTGATTACATCGCTAAAAAAGCCAATAGGGCCCTGGGTTTTATCAAAAGGTCATGTTCACAATTTAATAGAATCAAAATTATTAAAATACTATATTGTTCATACGTGCGTAGCATCCTCGAGTATAGTTCGCAAGTTTGGAACCCACAATACAATGTTTATATTGATAGGCTTGAAGTAATACAACGCAAGCTTATGAAATATTTACAATTTAAAAGCAAAACATATGACAGTAACTATGAAACCAGATGTAAAAGACACCACATTTTGCCCCTACATGTGAGACGGGACATAGCAGACGTTGTACTTCTGGCTAAAATAGCGCAATCTAAAGTGGATTCTCCCTATCTTCTCTCTAAGATTTGTGTTCGAGTACCTACACGTTTAATGAGGCGACCGATGTTTATACATATTCCGGATTATTCCTCTAACTACAGGCTTAACTCTTTTTTTATTAGATCTGCCAAGTATTTTAACCGACTGGATGACTGTTCAAACATTGACTTATTCAATTCTTCCCCACAAACATGTAATAAAATTATATCCGACAACTGGTTTGATGCGATTCTAACAAACCTTGAAACTTTAAATATATAAATGTACTATAATTTTAAACTATAGGTACTTAAATGTAAACGAACTTGTATCTTAGTTGCAATATGCGGAAACATAATAATGGTGTTTAGTGGTTAATTTTTTAAGTAATTTAGTAGTACTATCACTGTTTGTTTTCCTAAGAAAATAAAATAAAATAAATTTATGTTGTTTGTAATGGATAAACTCAAATAATACTGAACCGATTTAAAAAACTCTTTATCTCCTATAGGCAGCTCCAGCACCATTATCCAGCTGTATTTTATTTTGAAAAATTAGAGATCCATATGCAAATGTGCAATTAGCTGTTATTTATAAGTGAAACGCAAGGTATTAAAATGTATCTAATTGAATAAGATTCTACAAAATCAGAAATACAAGGTGACCAGATATATGGAGGAAGTAGTGTGGGAGATGGTAGATATTATATTATTACCTCGTAACTCTGAATTATTAAATATAGTTGCATCATGAGTTGAACCTGGCCAACGAGCTACCACATTCATCAATGATAAGTTGGCATCACAAACTGCTTGTACATTGATAGAGAAGTACCCTTTGCGGTTCCTAAATTCCTCTCCTATCTGAGAATCTGAAATAGAAACAAGTTTTTAATAAATAACTAGGTAATGTCATGTTTACTACATATGTAGGTTGGAAACTGTGAATAAAGTTTTTAACTAGTTAATCAGTAGGTGATGTAAGAGTTATACCTATAAACCATAAAAAACAAATGTGCCAATGTTTATGTATTAGTAATGTATACAAGACTGGTTTTGATCCTCACATAAATACTTAAGGTTGTTGCTTGTGGTTAGCTAGGCACATCAGTGCCAATAGATGGCGTTGATGCTCTAATTTGATGTATTTCATTTTTTTATAAATGAAAATGTACATATTATTTCATAGTAATATATTCTCCGCAAATAGTGAATTATTTGCTATTTTTTCAACTATATTTCAGGTGTGTTTTCGTTTTCTAAAGTACTGAATCTGTACCGGGCAATATCGCGGGCCGCGGCAGACTACTCACACACCAGACAAGGCTCTTGTTGTAATCGAGCGTGGTTCCAACTATACGCTAATTTCGACACTCTCCGTATCGCATAGTTTGGACCAGTGGCTAGAATCCCCAGCACTTGATACCGCGATACCGAGTTCAAACCGCGTTTCACATGTTTCTTTTTGCGATGTATTTTGTCTTTTAAATTAATATCAAATGCTATTAGTTAGTAAGCGCATCATTTGATAACGGTAGGACCGACTTGTAATATTTTTTTAAATGTTTAGTCATACTCCGAATTATGGAAACATTTGAAAAGTTAAAATAACCTTATCCTGCACATAATAATATTATGTGCACGAACACACTTTACAGTCATAATTATTATTATGACTCTTAATAATTTTTCAGGTAAAAATAAAAAACAATTAGCGTACCACTGAAGTTGATATATTTATTATTGTTTATATTTACATAACTATTTACAATTTTTTTTTTAATCTTTGCTTTTTTACTCTAATGTACATAGAAAGCACAGCCAGGATTGTACAGACAATTATCCATGTACTTAACGCATCTACCACAATGCAATATCTAAACATTTCTGATTATTGCGCACTCTTCGTAGGACAACTTCGGGCAATACACAGTTTTTATAAAATTTCTCCAGCTTCGGTAACATATTGCCGATGAAAACTTCATCGCGCTCGATTTCCAATACAGTGATGTCTTGAGTTGGAGAAATAAAGCCGACAAAATAACATTTTTCCATTCCGGAAACCCGCAGTTGTCCCTGAATCTGCAAAAAAAAAGATAACCCATTCACACATTACATTTATTCAATTTTATTTTATTTTACTAAATAAATATAATAACTACCAACCTGATAGTAGAAGTTGTGTTTTTTATTAATTTCCAAGTTTCCATCGCTAGCGACGCAGAGAGGAAATTTTTTTCCAGCTTTGGCAGCGGAGCAAATGTCGAGATTGTTGCGAGCCAGTGAGGGAAAACATTTTATCTCTAATATGGTCTTTTCTGCTTCTATAACCCCTGAAATCAAATGAATAATAATTTGGATTATGGTATATATAGAAAAAATTATACAGTATAAAATGTAATAAATTACCACTCCTACATACCATCTGGACTAGCTCCTAAAAAGCCAAACTCTTTGTCAATGAAGAGCCCGGCTGGTCGTACGCTTTTCTTCAGTTGTTCTATGAACAGTGTTCGCGCCACCGACTCGTTGTGCTGTCCATATGCCATGTCACTCGTCAGGACATTGTTTTTATACAAAACACTCTTCACGTGGTTGTGGCAGGGTGTGGTTGGTTTTCTTTTACATATCTGTAACAGAGCAAAAATACTATACATTACCCCTCCTTTTAAAAATCAAGTTTTTATTCACACTAACATTTTTGTTATGTTTGTGTTATGACACAAATGACAGAGACCAGCAACAAGAACAAGCAATCAGAAAAAAACTAACCATTCCAAATTGGCTTGCCGTGAGCCTGTCTGCTCTATATGTGTTGTAATTGTCATTGTCATGTTGCCCTATAGTAAGAAGTTCTATTTCAGCTATTTCTTCATGGGTTTTTTTAAAGTCACAGAGTTTTGACAGGCATGACTCCTTCAAATCTGATTCAATAATTGGTTCATTTGCCTCTTGTGCCTTTGGACCATAATTTGTGTCAGATTTGGTCTTGGGGACAAAAAGCCGTCTTCGTGTGCTTTGTTTTCGCCTTGCGTGGGATTTCTCTTTCTGGGCAATATATTTTTTGAAAGTTTGTCCAGGGCTACATTTTGTGTGGGTTTTCCAGGCGCTTGCATGCCATTTTTGGCCCGTAGAGTGTGAAAGTCCTGTAATAAATTGATAAATAAATTATTTACCAAATTGGTATACAGTTATGCATATACCTTGTAATTCTGGTTGACACTGAACTGTAATGGACAAGTGTGACGTTAACCATCAGATGTCAATCATGGAGCTGAGTGTCCATAAAATAATGTTACAGAGATATCTGAAACCTTCTAACTCTTCTTACCTGCAACATATACTCGGCGTTGATATGAACCACCTTTGTGCAAGTTTAACCTTTTCCCGCAGATGAATTTGCTCAAGACACTCATAAAGTTTTCCACTACATTTGTTGTGTCGTTTGATAGCCGATGGCATTTTGACATGACTGCTTCGTTTGCTGCACAAATGAGCGCCCAAACTGTGGGGTTCTTGGTTTTTAGCTCTTGTAGTAAGTCTGTGTCAGTCTCGTCATTGTTGTCACAGAATCGGCAGTAATATGGTTTGCAGTCTTTGTGGCAGCCAAAAAAATGAGAGGGGCCATTTTTCAGATCTTCCCTCATTGATTTACGGTCTGCCTCTATTATTATTTTCCTTGCTACAGCAGTTAGTCTCTGTAATTTAGGCTTTAGTATTTTTCTGCCTGATAATGGCAATTTTGTGTTTGCTAGAATCTGAAAAAGAAACAAGATGTATGAATTAGGGCATTGATATAAAGAAATAATTAACTGCAGCATATTCTGCAGCATACATGAATTGAATAGAATATAACATCTATTTCATATCTATAATAAATAAAAATTAATGGGTAAATGTGTCGCAAATATGTTGCGATAAGAGGTAGGACGGACAGACATACAATTTAGGCTTAGTAATAAGGTCCCATTTTCACCCTTTGGGTATAGAAACCTAAAAATATATTTTTTTTAAGTGGAAGATGTGGCGAGACCTAAGGCCAGGCCTGTTACTGGCAGAACAACGTTTGTCAAGTGCAGCTAGTATTGAATAAATTTATTATAATCTTACCTTGTACAATGCCCCTGTGTAGTTTTTAATTACATGGTTTTTGCACTCTATCTTCTTTATTTGCATTCCATAAGATACCTTTTCTCTCAGTTGTGCAAATACTGATGAGTCTCCATCTCCGACAAAATTTAAATATTTGACTCCATGCATCTCTTGGCTCTTCTGAAATCCTTCTACCAGAATGGCTGACTCCATCCCCGTCGATGGTCCTTCATAGTTTTTGAAGCATGTGTGCTCTGGCACAGGCTTCTTTTCTTTTTCATAAATGTGGCAGTGGTAGCAGTATTTGTTTTTTATGCCTATAAATAGACATTTTTTGGTTTCTTTACCAATTATGCAAGCCTGAAATATTTACAAGTTATTATACAGCATTTAAAATAAAATATAATCAAATAGTTGTCATGATTTCAAGAGCAGGATAACTTACCATGCCAGATGCAGAGCTGTAGTCGTGACCATAGGATCTTTTAGGCCAGCCACCATCTACATATACAGTCACATGTGGAATACCATTTTCATCAACACGATTTTTTTCTATGGCAATGGCCTTCTCTTGTTCTCCATTCTTCTTTATAACGTCAGTTAGGTGGTCCCTCCAAACATTGCCTAGTATTTTTTCAGTTTTGCGGAACTTGCTTGCTGATATTGTTGGGATGTCCATCAAACTTGTGATGTGAGCAGCCTGAGTGAAATAGCTGCCGGCTGTTAAAGTTCCCCAAACAAAAGCTTCGTTAAATTTTTCTACCTTTTCATTACTGTTTCGAAATTCTTTCCCACACATGCTACATTTGAAAGTGAATACACTATTGAACCCATCTTTTAATTCACCATCATATATAATACTGCTCCCTTGACATTGTGAGCGGTGTCGCTCAAGTTTGAATGCCCATAAAAGGACATGTGGGAGGTCCACTATTCTGTTTCCTGAGAGGCCAGCTAAATCGTCAATTGGAACATTCTCAACAACCAACTCATGACTGTTAATGGTAGGATCGATTAATGGCCAATTTATGTCCAGAGGTTCTGATATTGTTAGCTCTTCCTTAGAGTTTTGCTTTTCATTTTGTTTATACCTGGCTTCTGTGTGATACATATTTTTATTTCTGTATGTTTTCACAGGATTATTCGGTCTGCTGGAAATATAAGTGAAATTTTAGTATGTGCTCCATTAGTCATAAAACAAGCTGATCACACTTCATAAAACAATTTTTATGTAATTTTTAATTTTTAATTTTTAATTTTTATGTAATGCCGCAATTAAAGACCAATATAAAAGCCAATTAAAGTAATTTCAGTGTAAAATTATACTCTCTTCGCCCAAAAATAGTCAAATAAATTAGTATGAAAATCGAACCACCTTAATTAGAATTGATATATTGAATGTGGTGTGATAAAAATACAATTAGTACTTACTAGGTGATTGTATTCTAACATGAGTTCCATCAATTGCTCCAAGGACACGTGGAAAGCGGGATATTTGGTAGAATGCCTGCTCTGTATTACTCCTCATTTGTATGTAACCATTGTACAACTGTGCTATAGCAAAGCTGACATCTCGCACAATACGACAGGCCGATGACTTGGCGACACCAGAGAAATCTGCTACTGACAATAACATTGTGCCCAAAGCATAAAATCTTAATGTCAGTAGCAGTTGGTGCAAAGGTGTTATTCCATGATTTCTAAAACAAATAAGTTAATATATACTTATTGGGTATAAACTACATCACACAATCACCTTGTTATTTCTGTATGATGATTAGAGGTTATCCGCTAGCAAAAATAGGTTTACGTACTAACCTGCCTCCTGTGACTCGCAAATGGGGATGAATTTCGGTCAACAGTTGTTCTACAGCCGGCTTATCAAGCCGAAACCGCAGCTGGAACTCGTATGTATCCAGAGTGCTCATGTAGTTCACTCTTTCTTTGTAAACCCTGCGAGTAGTTTCACCGTCAGAATCAGACTCTGAAGTCCAGTCCGATAATGCATGAAGCACCTCCCTGTCACTTTCTGAGCTCGACATTCTAATTTAACTTTTATATTTTAACGATAAAATAACAACCTCTGAACCAAGCTCTGAACTGACCTAGGCAACCGACCAAAATCTAGCGGTAACAAAATTATCAACGGCTAGTTACTCTGACAGTTCACTGACGTTTCGTTTTTTTTATAGGAACACCGTTCTCTAGCATCTCTATACATTATGCTTACGGACCGTAGCTGGTTACCCTCCCATCCGTTAGTAACAAACCATCGGTAACTTTTCCTACGAGTCGTTTTTTATAGGAACAGTTTCAGCTTACGTCTAGTAGGAAATGTAACGATTAGTTACTAAAACGAGTCGTTTCGTGGATATAGGAACCGGGCATTAGTGTTACTTTAAGGTAAGTAAAACACATTTGTAATATAATCAACGTTTTATTTTAAGAATAATTACAGCCAGTAATTGAGTTTGTGAAGCTTAAATAAAATTTTAGATCAAGTCGAGTAGAGGACTGTGCGGAGAAGGTGTGAAATTCGATAGGTAGCTTTGCAAACTATCCGCAGAGTTTTGGGAGCTAGTAGATGGGCATTGTGGGATATATTCCGGTCTAGAAGCGTCAATATGAGGTGTGGTAGATCCAGTGTAATATTCAGGTTGTTGGGAGCTAGTAGATGGGCATTGTCGGATATATTCCGGTCTAGAAGCGTCAATATGAGGTGTGGTAGATCCAGTGTAATAATATCCAGGTTGTAAGAAAGTGTTTGTGGAAGGCTGTAATAAAATGTTACGTGAAGGAAGTGTTACGGAAGATTGAGTATGTTGTCTATTGGCTTTTATCCTTCGACATACTTGCAGTATTTCAATTTTGGCTTGAAATTTTTCGTCGTCTGTCATAGACTGTAACATAGGAACTAAAGAAAGAGCAAAATGTTTGTCTTCGTCTAAATCATCTTTTAGTATGTTCAACAAAGTTTCTTTGAACTTCGAACCAGAGTTATTTTTTTTTCCTTGTATTTTGTGTTATAGGTACATTTGAGCCCATAGTGTCAGAGGTTTCAGTCTCATCTTCGGCTTCAGCTGCAGTGGAATCTAGATTACCATCAGTGGGTCGTTCTGCTAATGAAGATTTTAGAAATAGCAACTTTTCAAAATATCGATATTTTCGACGTTTCTTTGCCGCTTGTCCGGATGTTGTTTTTTGAGCCTTCAATTCTCTTGAAAAGCAGGTTCTCAAGTTAAGCCATTTCTGCTGGACCTCTGCACCTATAAATGTATACAATAAAATATATATTTATTTATCTATTTAACAGATAATAATTACAAAAGTTGAAGCTTATTTCTATAATAAAGGATGTATCGGAAAGGGGGTGTACATGTACCCGAAGGGAGATCAAGAATCTACTCATGAAATTAAGCAACTCTGCCAAAGAAACCCATATAGAATTAAAAAAATTTTCTTCGATCTCCCATGTACTAATTAAATAGGTATATATAACACGTCGATTTGTATGGGAGATCGAAAACAAAAATTGGATTTCTTTGGGAAAGTTGCTTAATTTCAGGAGTAGATTAAAACTTCCTTGGTGTGTATACCCCCTTTCCGTTACACCATGTATATTTTTATGTAATACAACGGTTTTCCACCCCGAAGGGAGGAAAACAGTTATTTTAGGTCTTGCCGAGGCTTGACCTTTCGGAGATTAGCTATCATACCTATTGTGTGCAGTAGTTAGGTACCTACAGGTTATGTCTGCAAGAAGGAGCGAGGCGGTGCACCCTCCCCCGCGCATGCCACCGGCAAGGCGGGCGATGCGTAGGTTCGCACGTTTCGCTAGTACCTCTTACCGAACAAGCCGGCAAGAGCTTGCTCAGGTCAAGCCTCGGCAAGACCTAAAATAACTGTTTTCCTCCCTTCGGGGTGGAAAACCGTTGTATTTTAGTTCTGTGCCTTCGGCTTGACCTTTCGGAGAGGTGTTTATAATCTGCCGGTACGAATAGCGTACTGTGACTATATATACTTAAGTATTTTATCAACCGATTACTAATAATCTACGAAGTGGTAACTACCCATTTAAGGGGAGAGAACTTAAATAAAACACACACTACTCCAAAATTTGGTTTATATTGGAATAATATATCAGAAATTACAGCATAGATGAACACTTAAATAGGTTGTACGGGTTACGTACATTTTATTGTAAACTGCTAACTTAGCGCGACTGCGTTCACGCCTTTCATTGTGTTTTCCAGTAAAATAAATCAGTCTGCAAGCAGCGATCGGTCCAACACGTTGTTTCATTTATCATAATATCATAATTTTATGCACGGACTAACAAGCCCGTACATAAAGGTCCTTCGAGCCTCCGAAGGTGGGATCATCAGCGCGAGTGATTGTTGAGTCAGTAATTCGTGTGCGAGGTTCTGCCAAGGAACTAGCAGTGAGCAAATATCAACGATATTATCAGTGGTCTCTGGTTTGGCATCAGCCACCGGGACAAGCATCATCAACAATCCTTGGCAACGCATCTGTTGTCAGGGTTATCATCACCGATCCTTCGCGTAGCAACGAGCGCAAGGATTTATCATCAGTCTCAGGCAGGCAGCAGCCGGCCGGGACAATCTCAAGCAGCTCTTGACTAGGAAGCAGCCGTCAGGAGTATCAACATCGTATTCAGCAGTTCTGGACACGCCAGCAGTGTCAGGACAAGTAACAAATCACATCAAGTAAGAAGTTTCCATTCATAATAGTTAACTTTCTCATATTATCACTATGAGTACAATAGAAGACCTTTTATCAAATCAACAGCAGATCACAGGAGGTATATATACGCTCCTATCAAACTTTAAAAAGGACGGACCAGATCGCAAAACATCAGATTATATCAAACGAAGGGTTGAAATGTTAGATGGATATTGGCAGGAATTCCAATCAAATCATGTGCAACTTAATCAATCTCCTGATCAAAGTCATCAATATTTTGTAAACAACCATTATCAGCATACTTATGAGTTATATATTTCCGCGAGGGAAAAAATTTTGCAAACGCCAACTACATCTATTATCAGGGCAGCAACTCCTTTAGCAAGTAAAGGCACTGATCTTAAGGAAAAAATGTTGCAGCCACCAACCACATCAACAAGCAGACCATCCACGCCCATAACAGGAAAAAACATTGATTTCCCTATGGGCGATAGTACTATGAAATCACAGGGTGTAAACAGCAGGTTAGATGAGCTAATAAAGAAACAAATCAGTGACTTTAAAGCTTTCACAAGAACGGTGCAGAATATCAACTCAAATGTTATCACAGAAAAATGGGAATTCGAAGATAGTTTGAAAAAGTTAGAGTCTCGGTGGGCAGTGATTGACGCAGTTCATTGGGAGTTAGATAGCATATTAGACGGCAGCAACGATCAATATGCGATCACTTTCACCGAGCATGAACAGACATATAATAATACGAAAAAATCGCTTAACAGCAAGCTTTGGTCAATGACTCACAGAGAAAAGGCAACTCCACATATGGATATTCCGATATTTCACGGTTATCCACATCAATGGGTTTCCTTTAAAGATCTTTTTACCGAAACTATTCATAACAACAGTTTTCTCTCTAATGCACAAAAAATGCAATTTTTGAAATCCAAGGTCAAAGGTGAAGCAGAGCGCCTAATTCAACATCTCAATATCAGTTCCGATAACTACATGATTTGTTGGGATATTCTCAACCACAGATTTAACAACAAAAAACTTATATTTACATCGCATATCAACATTTTACTAAATCTTTCTGGAGTGCAAAGCAGCTCTTTTAATAACATCAAACGCATGCATGATGTCACGCAAGAGACATTAAATGCTATTAAAAGTCTAGGAGTCAACACATCAACATGGGACCCACTACTGGTACACATTTTGTGTCAAAAACTTGACAGTGACACGCATAACGAGTACATAACGTCCCTTAAACAACCTCGAGAGTTACCCACGTTATCAGAGTTTTTCATCATAAATCAAACCAACAAGTAGCAAAATCAACAAACAATTGCAATAACACAAAATTATTTCCTGCGAAAGTATCATATTCGAGTAACAAAGACATGCCGAAAGCAACTTCTAACAATAAATTCCATTCCCACAGAAGTTGCCCGGTTTGTAAAAGTGAGCATGGCTTATACCATTGCAAGCAATTCTTGGAAATGCCGCCTGCAAATAAAAAGCAATGCATATTGAAACACAATTTATGCCTAGAGTTACCCACGTTATCAGAGTTTTTCATCATAAATCAAACCAACAAGTAGCAAAATCAACAAACAATTGCAATAACACAAAATTATTTCCTGCGAAAGTATCATATTCGAGTAACAAAGACATGCCGAAAGCAACTTCTAACAATAAATTCCATTCCCACAGAAGTTGCCCGGTTTGTAAAAGTGAGCATGGCTTATACCATTGCAAGCAATTCTTGGAAATGCCGCCTGCAAATAAAAAGCAATGCATATTGAAACACAATTTATGCCAAAACTGTCTATATGATCATTACGGTAAGGATTGCTTTTCTACTAAGCGATGCCAAGAATGCAATCGGTTTCATAATACAATTTTACACGAAGTGGTCAAACAAAGTAATTTTAATAATCAAGGTAATAAAATATCTTCTTCTTTTAAACAACAATCGGATGCGAACTCCCACGTAGCACAAAAATATGAAATGCCCGAAATTTTATTATCAACAGCAATGGTTAAAGTTCAAAAAATTGACGGAAGCTATCAAACCATGAGAGTTCTGATAGATATGGGATCACAAGTGTCCATAATTTCGGAAAACGCTGCACAGCAGCTAGCGTTACCTAGACGAAAGTCTAAGGGAATCATCAGTGGAATAGGAGCAAAGGATAACAGCTGTAAAGGAGTTATGAACATATACTGTACATCAGTGATCAATAACTATCAATTCAGTACGGATGTCTATATCGTGAAAAATCTTATTAAACACTTACCTAACAACTCATTTCCTAAACCATCTTGGGATTATTTAAACTTTATTCAACTGGCGGATCCGGAATTTAATATCTGCCGGCCAGTCGATATTTTGTTAGGTGCCGACGTATATCCGAATATTGTATTAGAAGGTATATGTCGATCGGAACAGTCATCATTAATAGCACAGCAGACCCGCCTAGGATGGATCTTATGCAGAAATATCAAAAGTATGCAATGTAACGTAATTCAAATCAATATTGATGAAATACAAAGGTTTGGGGAAATAGAAGACGTAGGCGAAGAGCCACTCCACTCATCAGAAGCCTTAGAATGTCTTCAATTGTATCAATCGACTACGGAACGATTGGAAGACGGAAGGTATCAAGTGAAACTTCCCCTTAAACCTAATTGGGAAGAAGAATTAGGTCAATCGAAGTCCAAGGCCGTCGCTCAGTTTCACCAACAAGAGCGAAAACTATCTAACAAAGTGCATATCTTGAACGAATATAAATCATTTATTAATGAATATCGAATGCTTGGACATATGCAGTTATCGAAATCATCAACTAATACGACAAAAGAATGTTACTTACCACATCACTCAGTGATCAGGGACAGTACAAGCACTTCATTACGCGTTGTATTTAACGCGTCAGCAAAAACATCCAGCGGAAAAAGTTTAAATGACTTAATGCTAAAAGGTTCCAATTTGCAACAAGACCTTCAAACGTTAATCCTAAAATGGAGGCAATAATACCTCCATTTGAAGTGCTTGTACTGTCCCTGATCACTGAGTGATGTGGTAAGTAACATTCTTTTGTCGTATTAGTTGATGATTTCGATAACTGCATATGTCCAGGTTGCTTTTACAGCCGATATTGAAAAAATGTTTCGTCAAATTTGGGTTCATGCTGACGATCAGAAGTTACAAAAAATCATCTGGAGGGACAGCCCTAGAAATATGGATTTTCTGACTCCAGCACACTTCTTAACTGGAGGAGCCAATGTCACTCTATTAGAGACAGAAACGGATCATAGAACTCGGTGGCAACTCACTCAAAAAATTGTACAAGATTTATGGAAACGATGGCGCCATGAGTATCACACACAACTATCAGCAAGGTCCAAATGGAAACAAAGTAAAGAAAACATCAAGCTAAATGACGTAGTCATTATCCATGATGCCAATCTCCCACCAGGAAAGTGGCTTATGGGCAGAGTTATTAAATTACATCCCGGCTCAGATTCATACGTCCGAGTCATCACTTTAAAAACGAAAAATGGTGAACTAAAACATCCTATCACCAAAGTATCCATTCTACCAGTTCATGAACAAAATCACGAGCAAAAAACTCCTGAAACTAACCAATCGCAATCAAAACAAACATCGTCAATTCCTCGTTTCAAACTATCAACAATGTTCACTTCAATCATTTTATTCCTTAGTATCATAACAAGTTCCCAGTGTACTTTAAATGCAACGACCTTCAGAGATAATCAACATCTTTACTTTGACAAGGTATCAAATATGAACATTATTCGAGACGAGTGGAAACTAATAATTTATTACAAAATGCAACCTTACTGGGAAGGAACCACTGCACTGAACAAATCAATTACAACATTAGAGCGAGCCTGTCAAGAAATACATAATATAACATATTGTAACTTAATATTATTACAATTACGGCACGAGCTCAACGAGTTAGATTACCATAATCAACTGCTCCTTAATCAGCAAGATAGCACGAGCCGCAGGAGAGAGCGCCGGCGCACCCGGCGCGGGCTTATCAACGGTGTCGGGTATCTCGGGAACTACCTCTTCGGAATACTTGATAGTAGATTCGCAGAACAATACGGAAAGGATATCACACTACTACGAGACAATCAAAGACATGGCATAACGCTATGGAAAAAACAAACATCGGTAATGGAAGCAGAGTTAAATCTTTTGAAACGAGTGGAAAAAGTTGTATCCGAACAACATAAAATCATTCGCCAAAAACTATATGACATAGAGAAAACCGTCGAATTTTTGAAATCTGATATTGAAATAACCAGTGAATTTACAATGGGAGCTTTAATTACAAGCAACTTATTACAAAATTTGAAACACTTACAGAGGATATTGATAGACACAATCACAGATATCTATCATGGCCGATTCAATCCATATTTAATTAATCCAAAACAATTGCAAGATCAGCTGAGCAGTATATCGAGTCACCTTTCGAGTGACGTCACTCTGCCCATTGAAAACATTCACATCGATATATCAAGAATATTCAAACTCATAACTACCAAGGCAAGAATGATACCAGATTACCTTATCTTCGAACTGCGAATCCCATTAATTAGTAGAGACTCATTCGAGATATTTAAAATCATACCAATCCCCGAAGCGAGGCAAGACAGCATGATAAACATTAAACCCATATCAGACTACATAGCAATTAACCTGAAAAAGGATACATACCTAACCCTTTCGGAAAATGGCATTAGATCATGTCTAGCAGGAGATACGTAACTGTGTCATATTAACAAGCCTTCATATCGAATCGTAGCAGATACAGATTTTTGCCAAAAAACGGAAACAGCTTGTGAAACTGTTATCAGTCCCTGCAAGAATATTTGGATGGAGAGCCATTCCCTTAACAATTATATTTACTTTTGTTGCAAACAATGTCAGTTGCGAATAATGTGTGGGAGTCAAGTTACCTCCCATCAGCTGACGCGCGCTGGCCTGGTTAATATAAATAGTGGTTGTATCATCAAAACAGACACCTTTGAAATTATTGCACATGATTTGCCATCAAGTGAGATAAGCGTTACTTCAGACATATATACCCCTGTGATCGCTCCTATAAATCATATCATTAATGTGTCAATTCCTCATAACAATATAAAATAAATCAGTCTGCAAGCAGCGATCGGTCCAACACGTTGTTTCATTTATCATAATATCATAATTTTATGCACGGACTAACAAGCCCGTACAAGGTACAACCAAAAGTATAATAGAAAATGTTGTCTTCTACTCGTCCTCGTATCATCGAATCAAAATAACAGTAATCTTTTAATCTTAGCATCTTCCATGCAATCACATCTTAATCAGAAAAATAATAATAATAATCGTCTCATTATTCGTTAATTGGTATGAACTAGATCAATAACAAATAATTAACTTTTTTATTTTTTTTAACTATCTATGTAGATAGATGACTTTCTCTAGAATAAAAATATTTAATTTATTAACCATTGTACATTTTAGGCAATCGCACTAAATGAACCAGAAAGAACATTATTATAATAATGTTGGCGAGGTTTATCTACCATTTTGCAGTAATGCTTAAAGAAGTTTTCCTTTCCTCGCCAGTTACCCTTACTCAAAATAATATCTAACTGGACATTGTTTGCAAAATCGTAAGATGTCACCGCCGAGCGTATTGACCCAGGACTAAAATTAATGCCCATATCTTCAAAAGGGGCTTTAAGCCAACCTGCTATAACGGCTCTCGAAGCTGCTTTGACTTTGCCTCGGGTACTGATAAAAAGATTAAATAAGCCTTCTTGTGCCATTCTTCTTTTTTTAGATACGTCTATTAAGCATTTAATCCAAAAGACTAAATCAAAGGCTAAGTTTTGAGATTTTGATAGTGACCACCCTGACTGCCGGTACTTAGTACTGTCAGTTTTTGAGCCGAATATCGGCCAAAGTGTAATAAATTCGTCATTAATATCACAATGCTCTGAATCAATACGCAAAAGCGTAAGGTCATGAATTCTACGACCGGAAGCCAAAAGCAAAAGAAGGGCAACGTAACGGGAGACTTGGAATATACTATTTTGATCAGGCGGGTGGGATTCAATCCAGTGTAAAAGGTCTTCAACATTCCAGATTTGTGATTTATTAGCCCTTGGCGGTCGTCGTCTCAGATTTATTCCTTTTAACATTGATGTCACGAGAGGGTGCGAAGCTAAGATGGAACCTTGTTCAGGATCAGCTAAAGACATTATAACAGATTTATGGACTAGAATGGTCGCATATGCCAATTTTTTTATCCTGAAAAGGAAACTCAGATAACAAGCTACATCTTGTGGTCGAGGCCTACTGGATTCTGCCCTATTTTGTTTGCACCACTGGAACCACTGCTTCCAAGCTGAACTGTATGTTTTCCAAGTCGACTCTCTCCAGGCATCGTGAAGTAAAGCAACGTCATCTTGTCCTAAACTAGTTACTAACTTGCCCCACCCCGTACCTTCCAGACCTCTAAATGAAGATTCGCCGTTTTCGGCGGAGGGAGATTGGTGGATAGATCGATGAGGTGATGATCTACATTGTAAATCTGGAACGGAGCTTGTACCGCTCTGTGTTTGAGATCCCCTCTCCAAAAACGTTTTCCCATCTCGGAACCACCAATAGATAGTAACCTTTCGCATTGTTCAGATGATGAAGAATTTTGGGGATCAGTGGTGGGGGCGGGAATATCCAGGCTAGTTGATAGTTCCAGCACCTGCTGAAAGCGTTGGTGAACACTGCCTTCTCGTCTTTGACATCTATCGAAACATACTGAGGGACGACTTTCGATAGTCTTGTTGCAAATAAGTCTATTTCCGGTACACCCAGTTTCTGAAACACCTTCTCTGTGATTTCTTGGTCCAAGTGCCAGTCTGGGAGTGCTAAATTTCTCGACAGGCAATCTGGGATTGTGTTGTATCGCCCGGGAATGTAGAAGGGAACTAGATCTACGGCCAGTTGCTAGGCTAACAATAAGGTTTTCTTTGTCAATTCTAAAAGGAGTAAAGATCTTGTACCGCCTTGGTTCTTTATGTATGAAACAACAGTCATGTTGTCTGTTTGCAACATAAGTGATTTTCCTCTCAGAAAATCTTTGTTTTTCTCTAACGCCAGAAAAACAGCGTAAAGTTCCTTCTTGTTTATATGCCAATGCGACTGTTCCTCGGTCCAAATTCCTGCCATCAAGTGGTTGCCTATTTGAATTCCCCATCCTTTGTCGGAGGCATCGGTGGCGATAAATATCGTTGGGTCGGGAACGAAGATCCTTCCGGGGTTTGTCAAGTTTTCTATCCACCATTGGCAATCTCAAAATTTTAAAGCCTCGTTTGGTACTGTAAACGTGAGTTTCGGATGCTTTTCCGGAAGGAAGAGCGGGTATAAATGCGCCCTAGTGGGGTTACTATTGATGCGAAACCCAGCCTGCCTATCATCGATGTCCCAAGCTGCCAGTTCCACTGTCTCTGCTGTGCTACTTTTAGAAGATCTTTCCGTAATCGCTCTATTTTTTCTATTGGTAAACGCTTCCTGTTTTCTTCTGTATTCCATATCACTCCTAGGAATGATATGTCTTTGGTAGGATTTAACACCGAGTTTCTTTGATTGACAGACCAGCCTAGACTTTGTAGCAACTGAACCGCGTCGCTTAACTGACTCTCTAATGTCTTCTGGTCTTGGTGGGCCAAGAGAAAGTCATCCAGATAGACAAGAACTCTGATTCCTTTGGCTCGTAGCAAACCTGCCAACCAATTGCTCACTCGAGAAAAGGCTAGTGGAGCACTGGAAAGACCGAACGGAAGACATTTCATTTGGTATAATTCGCCTTCGTACGCAAAGGCGAGGTATCTTCTGTGACTGTCTTTTATTGGAATGTGAAAATAGGCTTGTGAGATGTCCAACTTGCCTAAGAAACGTTCTTTTGAAGGAACGCGGGAACCTGATTGTGATTTATCAGTCGAAACTTTTTTGGATTTAGGTAAAAATTCAGCCCTCGCATATCGAATATTTGTCGTATCTTTCCGTCTGCTTTGGGAATCAGAAAGATTCGGGACAGAAATCCCGTCTGAATCTTGTGGGCACGTTCTATAATATTGGATCTGAGAATACTCTGTATCTCTTTGGCCATTACGGGCGAGGATTTTGTCTCGTACCTTTTTAGAACATGACTTAAGCGAATTGAGGGGGGCTTTTTTTACAAAAGGTATCGAATAACCGGAAATAATTCTTAGAACTGACTCGGGAGCCTTCAGTTTTTTCCACTGCTCCTTGTAATGTTGCAGCTGGCCCCCTTGAAAATTGTCAATATCTTTGTGGCTTAGATCTATGTATCGACTTTTGTTGTTTTCTGTTTTGCTGACTCCCATGACGCTTTGTTCCTTGAGCTGGACGGGTGTTCCATGTCGATTTATTATTGCTCTTTGAGGGCTGTATCGCGGCTGAGCGGGATGGGGATGTGCGACGCACTGGTTTACGAAATATTGGCTTTGGTCTAGAATCCTTTGGCTTATCTGTGCTGTAGTTCGAATTAAATATACGCGAGACACCACCTGCGTCCTTAACAAGAGCTGATAATTTCTGTTCGTCAAATAAGTGCGTCTCCGATGGAGGTATCATAGCCAGTCTAGCTGATAATCCTTGGTTTCTGGCTCTAAACCGCTTTCTTCTTATTTCAATAGTTTCCGCACGATGCGCGCAAACATATTGAAGCAAGTCATCGGATGTTCGCTGAAAATCTGAATCATTCAAGAGTTTCTTAATATGGTCCTTTGTATCCGGAAATTGTTTGACGATGTTCTTTAAACCTTCTGCTAATTCTTTCCTTTGAGAAAGAAGACCATGAGAAATAGTTCCAAAAGTACCATCTTGTCTTGACAGAAAATCTGACGTCTGCACACCTAGACCACACAGCTCGATATTAGTTTTCAAGGTCGAAAAAACTGGAGACGCGTGCAATTTCTTTTCCACGTCTTTATATCGGATCTTATTCCATCCTTCGGAATTTAATCTCTGACAGGCTACACCTTCTGCTTTTAATTGAGGTGAAGGTTCGGGAATTTTTGGCTCCATTTCTTTTACTTCTGGGAGGAATTCGAAATCCTGTGTATCTTGTTCATGACAAAACACTGGCGCTCTCCAACCTTCTGGTTCTGACTGTGAGGGACTCCGTAATGGTATCGCCTCTAAGTCATCTTCATCATCCTCGTTTCGGCCGTACTCTTCTTAGTTAACAGAGTCCTCATACTCCTCATTGTCTCTTGATTCAACTTGAATGCGACGACTAGAATGTAATGCTTTTATTTCTGTCATAAATGTGTCGAACATATCATTCATTCGGGATTCAAGTATGTCGACTTTAGATATTTAAGACGGACCGCTGGAAACTGAAGACCCTCTTCTCTTTCGCCCTCCATCATCTGATTCAGATTCTAAAATCTTCTCCGCCTCTCTCCTTGAAACTACTTGAGGCCTCATATCTTTAGTGGCTTCATTAAAAATCTCAGTTGCCCCTGCTGATCCCCTTATTTTATTTGTTATTGAAGGGGGACTTATAATTAAGGCTCTAGTGAACGCCCAGTCTAACATCTTCAATTTGAACTCTTTATGTGTTTTTTCTGACACATGAGTGGCGTCTGGATTGAAAGCTTTAAAAATATCTACGGTTGGTAAGCAGAATCTTATTTTGTTCAAGACTGGTGAATCAATATTTTTACCAAAAATCTCGTCTTTTGAGAGTTTTACTACTCGCCACTCGGTCCAACCTTCTGGCATGCGCTCTTGTGCAAGTATTTTTAGCCGCTCCAATATTTGCTCATCTTCCGGTGACTCTGCGTTCTCGTCGAGGAGTTCTCAAAGCGTAACAAAATTGTTTGCTAGCGCCATCTGAAGCAAAGCAAGGTTTATGTTAACCCTTATCTATCGTCGACGATTCATAAAATACACACTTAACATGAAGGGTGAGAATACTGACACCACGGAGGGAAAAACTGGTAAACTGTGAGCACCTGACAACTGCCCGTACACAGCATACGGACTGATTCGTTATAGCTTACGGACCAACTTTATACGGCTCACGTGCCGATCAGCTGAAGCTCACGGGTCGAAAAGTTGCGGCTCACGGGCTGACCGCCTGTGGTTCACGGGCCGACCGGCTGTGGCTCATGGGTCGACTAGCTGCGGCTCACGGGCCGGCCGTCTGCGGCTCACGGGCCAACCGGCTGCGGCCCACGGACCGACCGGCTGCGGCTCACGGTCCGACCGGCTGCGGCTCACGAGCTGACCGGCTGCGGCTCACGGGCCGATCCGCTGCGGGCCATCAGCCGACCGAGTGCGGCTCACGGGCCGATCTTATAGCCGATGGGTAGCCAACGGGCTAGCCCTAATCGATGCTATCTTGAATCCCTCGGCCGTGGTTCATAGCCATTCATATGTCTGAACCAGTTAGTTACAGCCAACATAAGATGAAAAGAAATGCTAAATAACATAAATAGAATATCAATCGTACAATAATTATTATTATGTACTTGTTTCGATTCAAAAGTTTATCTGCGTCTTAAGCGGCGCAAGGATAACACATACGTATTAAATTCACAGATTCATTAACAAGCTTCTTATTAATCGTGACATCGGTATAATCTAGTAGATAATGTAAATGAATAATGCAATGTAAATTTCAATTTTGCTATGGGTTACATTTTCTTCAGGAAAATAACTATATTTGCCGCGCCAGTTTTACTCACAGACATAACCAATATTCATAAAATCACTTACCGCTTGCAGCACAGTCTATTTCACAACAATAAACACTGGCGCACGGCACTACAAAAGGGTCGGTAAAAACCACTGCACACACTTCGGTAATAAACAGCGTACTAGCGAAACGTGCGAGCCTACGCATAGCCCGCCTTGCCGGTGGCGTGCGCGGGGGAGGGTGCACCGCCTCGCTCCCCCGCGCTCGCTCCTTCTTGCAGACATAACCTGTAGGTACCTAACTATTGCACACAATAGGTATGATAGCTAATCTCCGAAAGGTCAAGCCGAAGGCACAGAACTAAAATACGTATATTTTTTACAGATATCTGGCATCTGGCAACAGCTTCAATACCCTCTCATTTACATATCGAATAGGAGCAAAAACTGTAAGAAACATCGTAAGAGATACGTGTGATCAAATTTGGGCAACAATGCAACCAGTTTACATGCCTCAAAGGACAGAAGAAGATTGGGTTCAAATTGCAGATCAATTTTATGCTCGAACTAATTTCCCTAATGTCATTGGTGCCCTCGATGGCAAACATATTCGGTTAATTCAACCAGATAACTCTGGATCTTCATTTTTTAATTATAAAAAATACCATTCTATGGTGTTAATGGCTTGGACTGATGCCGATTACAAATTTATTTATATTGATGTTGGTGTATATGGAGGTTCTTGCGATTCAAGTGTTTTCAAAAACTCAAATATGGGAAAAAGATTAGAGGAAAATAGTTTTAATATTCCGAATGGAAGAATATTGCCCCATGACGATAATGGGAAAAATATGCCGTTTTATCTTGTGGCTGATGATGCGTTTGGGCTTTCCAATACTATTTTACGTCCTTATGCTAAGAGGGGCTTATCTTATGAAAAAAAAGTCTACAATTATAGACACACAAGAGCTCGCCGATTGGTAGAATGCACTTTTGGTATTTTAGCCAACAAATGGCGAATATTTCATAGAGGGCTCTATGTAAACCTAGATTTTGCAGAATCTATAATAAAAACATGTTGTGTACTACATAACCTCGTACGAATTAAAGATGGAATACAATTCAAAGACACGTTCTATGACGCTCCACTAGAAAATATAATATCTCAAGGTGACAGCAGAGGCAGAAACCTCACCGAAGGTATAAATGTCCGACAATACTTAACGTCTTATTTTGTTTCTCCTCAAGGCTCTGTACCTTGGCAATACGATATAGTATAAAATGTTTTTTAAATAAATAAATAATACAATGTACGAAACTAACCTCGTTTTCTTTTATTTTCTGGGTCTAATTCCAACCATCCAGATACGACTTCCATGCAAACTTCCTCCCATAGCTTTTTCTTCAGATTGATGTCTGAGTACTCTTTTAGACTCTTTAAGTAAAGCGCAGGCCTTTTTTCTACGCTGTTAATGAACTCCTCCGTACCGTGCGTAATAGTTCCCGCCATGGCGACAAGAGACGTGGCGCCGCTTCAAATGCTTATACGAGACTGGCAGTCGCGGTCAGTCGCGGATCGACTGTTTAGTCGATGGTCTGCGCACATCAATACAATGCAATACAAATTGAGCGCTTGATCGATAGTTGTCCAACTTTTAAATCAAAAGCAAATCGATATAGCTTTTTGACTTTTTTGTCGAGCAACTATCGAGTTGACTGTATGTGCGCTTTAATATATTCTTTTAAACTATGATACACAACAAAATAGTTGTTCAACTAAAAGTTGTATGTAAGCGCTAGCCCTAATAAGGCTAGGTTACTCGTATATAGCTCGTAGCCTGCCTCTTCCTTTACATACTGCGTTACTAACTGATCACATAGTCTAATAAATCTCGTGAGCACGTTGGGATTACCATCAAACTCTGGCAATATCCGAAGTGCTTTAAAAACGTGATAAACCATAGCGTCCGACATCGTATCTAATTCCGAAGTTATACATTACTAGTTATATATCCAGAAGACTAGAACTATTAATATTTTCTAAATTTCTATTCGCGTCTTGAAATGTTCCGCGGCTACTATTGTTTCCTAATCTAGGGTCCCGAGATTGCCTTGGATGGAAAATCTTGGAAAATATGATAAAACACTTAAAGGAAAAAGGATAGAAACTCAAGCACTTACATATACATCTTGGTGTCTGCGAGATCGATTTTTAGATCACTTCCGGACGTCGACTCCTGTAGGTCCTTTTGTATTCCAGCTTCAATCACTGATGTTACTTTAGAATATCCTACCGACTGCGCTAATTAAGTTGAGCGAGTCCAGAAGATGGAAAAAAAACAATGTGTTTTACAAGAATGTATTAAAAAAGTTACGTTTATTATACTTAATTTAATTATTACTAAGTATGTGTCTAATGGTCAAAGTTGGAACCAAGAGTGACACGAAGTGGCGGCGAGGCGAGGCGTCCGGTGTCCGGTGGCGTACGTGTCGGCCGCGCTCACGTTGTGCTGTGTCTTCGCCTCATGTTCGCTGTTGCCGCGTTGCGCAATTCATATGTATGTGAATTGCGTCAGCGAATTCAATGTGTTACCGATATGTAACAAACGTAGTGGCATTAGGTAGGTATACTTCAGTAAGTATTATATAATGATAGCAGGTACCTAGTTATAACCAGTGCTTGGTGAGTAACATAATACGAGTACATAAGGTTTTAATGAGTTTGCATTTTATTGGCGCCTTTTAACTACACAAGTGCGAGTAGGTCGTACTTTTAACTGAGGACTTTGAGAGAGTGTCATGTCATTTCCTGGATGAAATGTACGATCGGAGGGAAACTCGACAGACGCAGAAGACACTAATTTCGGACTGACGCTGGAAGGTGCAGCTAAAGCGTCTTTAAAACCCTCACAGGAACCTTTTTCATTAGCATTGCCTAGACCTAAGCCAACGGAGTGACGAAGAGTAGTTAAAGACTTTCGTACGGGTAACAGATGATCGATGTGTCTTTTCCACTCGTTACCATCCGAACATTTTACCCGATAAGTAAGCGGGGCTTCTTTCGCTGTGAAAACAGCCGGTGCTCACTTCTCGGTACGCGCGCGGTAATCACGCGCTGGCACGCAGTCACCGGCAGCGACGCTACATTCGGCGCCGAGACGCAGGCGCGCGGCGCTATCGCTGGCGGCGTCGCTGCGCCGCTCCCGCTCCGCATTCGGACGCACATCGTCCATTCGAGGGCGTAGGTGTCGGCCGAGCATCGCTATGGCTGGAGCGACGCCTGTAGTAGCGTGCTCGCAGTGACGATAATGGAGTAAAATTTTAAATACTGCCGTTTCGATATCCATTTCGTCATGCGCCGCCTTTTTTATGACCCTTTTCACCGATTTCACAGCATTTTAGGCGGCTCCGTTTCCGGCTGCTCTATAGGGATTTGAAACACGTGTCGAATCGTTTTTGGTTGATTGGATTGTTTTGTGTGTTGTTTATTTTGTATACTTCCCGTTTGCAGTTTGTGCGGGAGGGAGGGTGGTGCACACCGCAACTCGGACATAAGTATTGATTTAGAGGAGGAGTCACTAAATATTTCTTCTAATATCGTTTTTGGTTTATGCTCATTTTTTTTAGTAAACTTACGCCCATAAAGGTATTGATGATGTTTTATTACCCCGGCAATAATTGCTAGCGCTTTTTTGTCGAGCTGACTGTACGCTCGCTCGGCTGGTGTTAGTGACCGCGACGAAAAACATATAGGCCGCTCCTCGCCGTTCTCGAGACGATGCAATAATACGCTGCCGATGCCGTACGAACTACTGTCTACGGCTAACATCAGTGGTAGTTCGTGGTTGTAATGAACCAACACATTACTACTTAATATGGCTTCTTTGACATTATCGAACGCCTTTACGCATTAGTTTGACCAAACCTAAAGAACCTGTTTGCTTAATAGGTGATGCAACAGGTGTAAGATAGAACTGAGACTCGGTATAAATTTTACGTAGTAATTAACCAACCCGAGAAACGACCGGAGTTGAGTAACGTCACCAGGCGCATAAATTTATGACATCTTTTCTCAAATGATCTGAACTAACTTTATTTGCTTGGTAAGGATCTTACTGAGCACGAGATACGTAATATGACCTGATGGTTACAAAACTTTATATCTACACTACAATATTATAAAGATGAAAGATTTTGCTTGTTTGTTTGAATTGAACTCCGAAACTACTGGACCGATGATAAATTATGTGATAGTGAAAAGACAATGAAATACTTTCGTATGACATATTCGAAGAACTTATGAGTCATGTTAGAAAACCATCTGTTATAGCGCAGGTACTCATACAAACGCCGTTAGCAAGATACTGAATTACTTCTTTCAATTTTATCAACGTCTCCAAATGTTTCTACCCCCTAAAAACTAAACTGATGTCGGATAGTATTTTTAAAGCAAGGCGGTGCACGCACGCACGCACGCAAGTTGGTTATACCATCCAGAGCCTTAAGGTAAATTGTGCGGTTGGCTACGATGGTATTTCGGCAAAAGTGATTAAATTAATAAAGCCAATTATTCCAGCCATGGTTCACATAGCTAACCTCAGTTTCTCTAGTGGCGTCTTCCCGGAATTGTTCAAAACTGCACTGATAAAACCGATTTATAAGGGAGGAGAGAGAGACAGTATTAATAATTACCGGCCAATATCAATCCTTAGCTCTTTATCAAAAATCTTGGAACGCTTGCTTAACAAACGGCTCACATCTTTCCTTAATAAATATAACCTAATATCTCAAAATCAATTTGGATTTATATCTGGCAAATCAACTGAACAGGCAGTGAATAAACTTACGGACTACATTGTTCGACAAGTGGATAGTAAAAACAAATGTGTA
Source organism: Selenia dentaria (assembly GCA_917880725.1). NCBI lineage: Eukaryota > Metazoa > Arthropoda > Insecta > Lepidoptera > Geometridae > Selenia > Selenia dentaria. The sequence continues at coordinate 28,960,859 of OU862885.1, read as the reverse complement.
GGTATTTTCTTGGATCTGGCTAAGGCATTTGATACTGTCTCTGTCCCCATTCTTATAAACAAAATGGAAAGAATGGGCATTAGAGGTGCTGCTCTTCAGCTATTTTCAGATTATTTGTCAAATAGAACCCAAAGGGTTAAGGTTGGGGACTATGTTAGTGAAGTAGATAGCTCTACTTATGGCCTGCCCCAGGGCAGCGTATTGGGTCCTACACTGTTCCTAATCTACGTAAGGGTTCATACGCACTATGCGGTTACCCGCAATGCGGCTAGCCGTGCGGCTGACCGCAGGATGCGGTTGCGAATGCGGCCAGCTGGATCGCGGGCAGCCGCATTCGCAATCGCAACGTGCGGTTGAAGAACCGTTGCGATTTGCGGTCATGTCGATCCATTTCAAAGATGGACGCGGACGAAGTTGCAGCTATTTACTACATTTACACACGTTACGTAAAGAAGAAAAAACAAAGAAAGAAGTACTGGGTGCATCCTTATTTGCAAACACGTGATGAGAGCAAGCATTTTGCAATATTTTTCGAAGAACTAAAAAAATATGAAGATAAGTTTTTCGGATTTACTAGAATGAGCATAAAAACGTTTGAAGAATTATTGAACATTCTAAAAACATTTATAACGAAGCAAGACACACAATTTCGCAATAGTATTAAACCGGAAGCAAAGTTAATAATAGTGCTACGGTAAGTAAAATACATATCGTCGGCATCAGTGCAGGACCTTTTAACTAAATGTTTTGGTGAAAACATTTTTTTCGTCAAAATGATTAAATTAAGTATCCCGCCATCTAGTGATGAAACGATAAACTAAGTTGTAAGCACGCTTGGTCGGTAAAGCAATACAATCTAGTACCTTCTAAATGACAATTCAAAAATATTAGTGCAGCACCTTGTAACTGCAGTTAAAAACAATTTGTTAGTTAGAAGACTGTGAAGTTTTGTTTTTATTATAGTTCCAGCATAAAAAAGGACATGTAAGTAATATATTTAATAAGTTATTATATTGATGACATAATATAACATTGTGACTGTTTGAAACGCCTATGATTTACGAAAATTGGTATGAACAAATAAATAGTGTATTTTAGTTTGGTTTTGCGGTGTACTTAGAAGGTAATGCATTAGGTATTTTAAAAAAGTCTTAAAAGTTAGAAGTTATTGCGTTAAATTTCAAAAAGAAACACTAGATTATACTTACGTAAATGTTGTTATTTTAAAACAAAAAATAGACCTTTAAAACTTAATGTATATAATATAGTAATCATACAGCTGAATTTTATGAAAAGTATGTTCAAGTTGTTCTTACTTTTTTGCTTTTCGGTTGTTATACCTAAATTGGTTTTGTTTGAGTTACTCATTATATCTAGGAACGAATCTTATTTATAAATGAACAGCAACAACGTAGTTAATACACTGATTTAATACTTTTACTAATACAACATCATTTCATTCGTCCACAGTCACGAACACGATGTTAACTTCGAAAAATAAAAGAAATAAAAAGATTCTACTGATGGCTCTTCATGGTGATTCACAAATTAACCAAAACTGTCACCAACAGAGAAAGGTGTTATTAAAAGAAAATACCATGAATGAGAGTAATACGATTACGTCAATTACTTGTAAAACTAATAAGCAGAATACTTTGTCTCCTGTTGAAGAATTTTTGTCCGACAATCAGCCTTTTGATGAGTTGTTGCCTGTGATAAATAATAACAATGTTAATTTAACTGAAGTACACGTTAATGAAGAACCTTTTGTGTTACCAGAACTGATTGGCGATAGTTTTGATACATTAGAAGAGATATCAACTCACAATTTAACAGAATTAGAGCCTGTTCCAGAAGGAAATAAACAAACCGCAATAGAGATTCCTTTTGTTGAATCACCAACATTTGAACACACAATTATTTTAGAATGTTGTGTATCTACAGTGAATAATGTCAATGACAATGTAAAATTAACAAACCATACAACTACAAGTCAGGAAATACTAAATAATAATACAAAAGTAACCGAAGAACATACAATTTTACTAGATAATATAAACGATAGCTTTGAAAAAATAGAACCAACGGAAAAAAATGCTTCAGAAGAGAAACAAGGACCCATCAATATTGAAATACCCCCTTCTGTGGCACCGACCCAAGAAGCAAATGAAAATTGTGTTGTTACAAATGACACTGGCAATGAACCTATTATAAGTGGGACAATGCTGACCGAGAACCCCACAAAAAGAAAGCGCTCTAAAGAAAATCAAAGAGTCCTTAATAAGAAGAAAAGAATGGAAGGCCAGAAATATGTGGGGTTTCGTAAACCAAGAGGGCAAAAAAATACATTTAATGATACAGAAAGAAGCGAAAGAAAATTATTACCCAGATGTAATTGCAGCAAAAAAGACACTATTCACAAATTCGACGAAGAAATGTTATGAGATAACCGAAGCAGATCGACAGGAAATATTTACAAATCTATGGTCAAAAATGAACTGGGATCAAAGAAAATTTTTCGTGTCTAACACCGTCTTCAACCGTGAAGCTAAACGTAGTCATTCTTTAGCTTACCATTTGCAAATAAAGAATAATTTATTAGTTGTTTGTAAAACCATGTACTTAAACACAACTGGACTGGGTCAGTGGTCAGTTGCAGATTGGTCGGCAAAAAGCCAGCATGGTGTTATAGAACAACATTCAACAGCTGTGGCCTCCAGAGCCCCTAGAGAAAACAAGAACACTGATAAGCTTGAGTTTCTAAAAAAATTCGTTAATCTTCTCAATAAATTACGCAGCCATTACTGTCGAAAATCAACAAAAAAATTGTACTTGGAACAGACGTTTACTACTTATCAATCGCTTTACAATGTTTATAAGTCTAGTTGTGATAAAGAAGGCATAGATGCCCTAACCATTAACAAAATGAAAGATATACTTTCAGAAATGAATGTTTCTTTGTTCAAGCCTCGTAAAGACCAATGTGACGTGTGTCTGGCCTATACTAATGGACATTTACTAGAAAATGAGTACGAGGTTCATCAAGCTGAAAAGAAGAAAGCAAGAGACGAAAAAAGTAAAGATAAAATCAGGGCTTTGGAGGGTGAATGCCATGTCTTAACCATGGATGTCCAAGCTGTTAAATTGTCTCCGATGACGAAAGCCAATGCTCTTTACTATCGGACTAAGCTATGTAACCACAATTTTACAATCTACAATCTTGCCACAAGTGATGCAACATGTAACTGGTTCGATGAAACTGTTAGTGACGGCTCAGCATCAACTTTTGCTACTTTTTTGGTTCATTACTTGGAATCCAATTTTCTGGGAAAGGGTGATAATCGCCCTATTATAATATACTCTGATGGTTGTACAGCCCAGAACCGAAATGTAATTATGTCCAATGCACTATTAAGTCTTGCCGAAAAATATGATGTTGAAATAATTCAAAAGTACCTTACCAAAGGACACACTCAAATGGAGTGCGACTCCGTCCATAGTACTATTGAAAGTGCGTTAAAAAATCGTGACATCTACACTCGAGAGCAATGAATCCGGGTCACTTAAAGAATGTTAAAAATCTCAAAAACTAAAAATGATAGGTTAATGCAATAAATTGTATTTAATAGACAATGTAATACTCCTTAAATGAAAGTAAAAAAAATATGAGTCACCATACATTTTATTAACACAAAATTACATAAAGAAAAAAACTGCTGATCTCTCCTTAAAACAAAAATAGGAAACATGAAATTTTTGAACTTTATTACGATTTTCTTGAATCTTAATACTTCAATACAGCAATTTTGAGCTCACGAAGCGTGATTGGGGGAGGGTTTCGTTGTTTTACGCATCTGCCTAGCTCGTCCCAAGCATGCTCGATCGGGTTGATATCCGGGCTGCGCGCTGGCCACTCCATACGAGTAATGTTCATCTCTTGAAGGTAGTCATTCACAATCCTACCTGTATGAGGTCGGGCATTGTCATGCATAAATATAGCATCCTCACCTAAATTGACCATAAATGGACCAACGTGATCATTGAGGATTTCTTCCACATATCTTTCGCTAGTTAAAGAGCCGTTTTCTATGATCACCAGCTCTGTGCGACTTTCAGAAGAAATTCCGGCCCACACAAGTACAGACCCAGCACCGTAGGCTACTTTTTCTTCGATGCATGCTTGCTTGAATCTTTCCCCTGGTCTTCGATACACTCTGTGTCTTCCATCGTGCTTGTAGAGCATACATTTTGATTCGTCGGAGAACATAACTTTTGACCAATCTTCAATACTCCAATTTACGTGGTTCTGGGCATATCTTAGTCTTGAAATACGATGCCCACGCTCCAGTTTAGGGCCGTTTGCAGGTCTAAGGGGTTTTAAGTTAGATTCAGCAAGCCGACGTCTTACTGTCCATGCACTTGGGTTACTTCCTCCGAGGCGTCGAAACTGATTTGTGAGTTCAGTTCCTGTGAGAAAGCGATTTCGAAGCATGGTGTTCACCAAGTATCGGTCTTCTCGTGCTGTGGTACACCTGGTTCTGCCCGTTCCTGGTCTGCGTAGGTTAGAACCAGTTTCTTCGTAACGTCGGAGAACTCTTTGTACTGTTGACAGAGACACACCGACAGTCCTGGCTGTATCGCGCTGACTCCGGCCGGTTTCCAGCATTGTAAGTATTCTGGTGCATTCTTCAGGCGTAAGCGACATAATTTCAGCTTGAATAATGAATATAGAGCACTATCAACATGGTTTATGTACCCACATAAATGACAGATTACAAACAAAAGCAAAACCAAATGCTGTAATTTCGTAGTTCCATCTTCGAAAGTGGCCCTTTTTCAAATTTGATTTTTTTATGATATAACTTTACAATAACTAAGAAGTTTTAATACCTTCATTTAAGGAGTATTACATTGTCTATTAAATACAATTTATTGCATTAACCTAGCATTTTTAGTTTCCGAGATTTTTAGGATTCTTTAAGTGACCCGGATTCATTGCTCTCGAGTGTATTTGCCCAGTGATTATCACCGTATTTCTCAGGAAGCAAGAAAACGAAATCCGTATGAGGTTTTCGTGCCAAACTTTGATTTCTTTCGTGATTATGGATACAAATCCCTGTTAAAGCATACATCGATACGCCCTGGTCGAAGTGTGGGAGATCCTGTGGTTGTTCAACTCAAAGCTATAAAATACACCAATAAGGGCATATCTTACAAACTGCAATTCGATGAAGAATACCGTCTGTTACCACAAAGACCAAAAAATATAGACCTTGCTCACGCTGAATTTCCAAAATTACATTCTGCTCCTTTGTCAGTTACTGAGAGGAAGTTTAAAGATTTACAAGAGATTAAAAATGTGATCCCCAGGGATTGTTGGCCATATTACGAGTCTCTACCCCATCGTAATTAAAAAAGTTACTTAAATTAGATTGAATTTAATTGTGTTCATATTCTTTCATTAATAATAAAATTACTTAAAAAAAATATTGTTTTATTTCTATGAGTAACACATTACCTTGTATCTACATAAATTCTATCAATTTAGTTACTGCATTTCCATGTAAGTGAATTATTGAATTCTTTAGTTTGCTTTTGCAACTCAAATCCTTATTTATAAGATGGCTATAAAATAAATAAACGAATAATGTGAAAAAAGTTGTATTAAATTGTTCGCATCGCTTTTAAGAAAGTTTTTATCGTCTACTGTACAAAATACTTTTTTGCATTTAGAAGGTCCTGCACTGACGCCGACGATATTTATAATTCAATTTTTATTCAAATAATGAAGGTAAGTACACATTTCAAGCATCATCGTCAGTGATGGAATTAAAAAGTTCCAGATAATCACTATCCTGAGATTTTTCGCTTTGAGTTGAAATTGGCGATTGTGCATTCGTCGGACTCCTCACAATTTCTTGAGACGTGTCTCGTCCAAACTCCGAAGACTGCACAGGCTGCATGTAGACATTACTTCCTGAATACTGTGCCGTTTGATATCCATGATGGGTATTCCCTCGTCCAACCTCCGAGAAGTTTGTACGGTGAGAATAGGGACTATTACCAGAATAATGTGACGTTTGATATCCCCGGTAAGAATTAGGTCTTGGATAATCAATGTTCGAATAATTGAAAATTTGCGCATCTTTAATTACCTTTAAAATATCTAATTTACTTTGCATTTGCATATGTTCTGGAATTTTTTTAAATTCTTTTACTAGAGACAAGAAAAACAGGCGATCCTCGTCAACTTCAACACTCTTTCTTTCTAAATTTCTATTCAAGGCCCCGACTAACTCTCTACCGATAAGATCATCACTATTATTTTTCTTGCTTCTCTTTGGTGCCCATGAAGTATTTGATGGAAGTGTTTCTTCATTTTGCATAGCTGTGTTACCATCTTCATTTTCTGTAGTTACATTGCCCGTTGTGCTATTGACAGTTACAGTATCTTTTAAAAATAACAAACTATCGTAGAAAACATATGAAGTCTTTTTTTTGCCGCTGATCCGCTCTTAGTCTCTTTCGCTTTATGGGCCTTCACAAAACAGTCGCAAATATTTCTCCATTTTTTTTGAATACTCAAACCTAAAAAAAAACATTGTTTCAGATATTTGGCGTCAGGCTGTTCATTCGCAGAATTGCATTATATGTTTAAGATTGGAATTAGTACTATCGCCGAAATAGTTCGAGAAGTATGTGCAGCTATATGGTTTTGCTTAAAAAATATATGCCTACCACAACCAACCAAAGATATGTGGCTTCAAATTGCAAATGGTTTCTCTACTAGAGCACATTTTCCGAACTGTATAGGTGCTTGTGACGGAAAACATATTAGAATTATAGCACCTAACAATAGTGGATCAATGTGCTTCAATTATAAAGGATATTTTTCTTTGGTATTGCTAGCAATTTGTGACAGCAGCTACAAATTTATGATGATTGATGTTGGAGCATATGGAAGATTCGGTGACTCAGCAATATTTCAAAACTCAAACTTTTATAAAAAAATTCAAGAGAACCGCTTGAACATTCCTGAACCAGCACCTATTTCAGGAAACAATGCAACTTGTTTTCCCTTCGTTTTTGTAGGAGACGAGGCATTTGCTTTAAGTACGAGTATGATGCGCCCTTATCCGAGAAATAATTTAAATATTACAAAAAGAACATTCAATTATAGACTGTGTGTGGCTAGACGTTACATTGAATGTACTTTTGGCATACTTGCGAATAAGTGGCGCATTTTTCACAGACCAATTAATGTTCACATCGATTTAGTTAGTGATATTATTAAATCTGCTTGCATTTTACACAACTTTGTAAGAGACAGAGACGGATATTCTTTTAGAGACTCATTAAGTAATCCACTAACTGAAACTATTACTCGAGATAACGTGCGAAGAAACAATAGAACTGCTTTCGGATATCGAGAATTATTTGCAGAATATTTTATGCATGAAGGGAGGGTAGAATGGCAGGATAATTACAAGGCCTATAACGCACTAGCGGCCTGCCGCGATGCGGTATGCCGATGCGGCAGGCCGCAGTATATACGGTCAGCCGTAACGGCACGCCGTATTCCGGCTTAACCGTATGGTCTTGGCTCACTGCGGTCTGCCGCAATCGTCAGTGCTTCTAGAAATATTGCACATGATGGACGTTGAGGAAGTTGCGGCAGTCATTTATTTATATCATCGTAGAAAATATCGTCAAAAAAATAAACATAGATTTTGGATACATCCTCTATTGGTGACACGACATGACGGCAAAGAGTTTAATATTTTTATTTCAAACCTAAAGACATTTGAAGATAAGTTCTTTGGATACACTAGGATGTCAGTAAAATCGTATGAAGAATTATTAACAAAACTATATTTAAATATTCGTGGCCAGGATACACGATTTCGGATGTCTATATCCCCGGAAGAAAAGCTCATTATAACCATCAGGTAAGAAAACAATATATTAAGTTGAATCACATTTATTTAAGGCACATAGAAATAGAATCACATTAACAAAATATCTACGGTGAATTAAACAATTCAGACATCAACGAAGCGTCGTCTTGGCTAGCAGATTCCTGAGTTGCCTCTTCAGTTGTATCCATTGAGTGCGTGGATGTACCTGGTAGATTTTGACGGTGTTGGTAACCTGTAGTTGTGGGTTCTCTATTATTGAGTCTACTCTCATACCCTCGGTCAGTGTAGTCACTATCAAGTGTTTGATATCCTCTTCCAGCATATTCACTTTCATACATATGGTTTCGATACCCTCGATCAAATTGCGTATTAGGATAACTATAATGAAATGATGGTTGTTGAGCATTTCTAATAGCTCTTATGATTTCACATCTCGCTTCCAATTTTTTGGATTCTGGAATTTTTTTGAACTCCCTTAAAAGGGATAACAAAAACAACTTGTCTTCGTCATTTTCCATTTCTTTTTTATACTCCAAGTTTTTGTTCAATACTGATACCAATTGTTGTCCAATAACGTCTTCATTATTACTTTTTTTCTTTTTTTTCTGATTAGCTACATTCTGTGATGTTTCATATGGGCCATCATGGTCTTGGGAAAGATTGTTGGCAATGTCTGACTCTGTCTCATTTACCATAGTAGAGTCCTTTAAGAATAATAAAATATTATAATAGGTATATGGGCTTTTATGTTTGGCACCTGAACCGCTTTTCATGTTTTTCATATTTTTCGAAGCTTTTACAAAACTATCTTTAATATTCCGCCATTTTTTCATAAGTACTTTACCTGTAACAATAACCATTTAAATTAATAATAAATAATTATGTTTTTAGATATTTGGCAACCGGATGTACATTCGCTGAACTACATTACACATTTCGAATTGGTGCGAGTACAATAGCTGAATTTGTTCGTGAAGTATGTTCGGCAATATGGTTACTGTTAAAAGAATCTTGTTTACCGAAGCCATCTCAACAAGGATGGCTAGATATTGCAAAGGGTTTCTCTACAAGAGCTAATTTTCCGAATTGCATTGGGGCTATAGATGGGAAACACATACGGGTAATAAAGCCGTGCCATAGTGGATCCATGTACTACAATTATAAGCAGTTCTTTTCCATTATACTGATGGCTATATGCGACAGCAACTACAAATTCATAACAATAGATGTCGGTGCTTGTGGCAAATTTGGAGACTCAGCAGTATATCAACACTCTAACTTTTACAAAAAAATGATAGCAGGAGAACTTGAGATACCAGAATCAACACCCATATCACAAGTAAATACTATTCCAATGCCATATGTTTTAGTAGGCGATGAAGCCTTTCCCTTATCCACGAACTTAATGCGACCTTATGCAAAACCAAAAAATACTAATTTAAACACTACTAAGAGAATATATAATTATCGGCATTGTAGAGCACGGCGATATGTCGAATGTTCGTTTGGAATACTGAGCAATAAGTGGCGTATATTCCATAGACCTTTAAATGTGGATATTAGTTTGGCTACTGATATCATCAAAGCATGTTGCATTTTGCATAACTACGTTCGAGACAGAGACGGTTATAACTATGAAGATACTTTAACATGTTACATGCCGCCTGATGCACCAGAAACTCAGAGAACATATAATCGAATAGGTAATAATATCGCTGAAAGAATTCGTGACTCTTTCGCTCAGTATTTTGAACATGAAGGTAAATTGGAATGGCAAGATAAATATATATAAGTAAATATAATGGCATTAATCCGCAAAATCGCAGGAAATTGGGAATAAAAAGTAGGTATGATGATTGTAACATTGTAACCATGATTAATAAATAACGTAACTTACCGAGTTCTTTCTTTTCTTCCGATGTATCATCTTCCTTTGCATATATATTAATCATTTCCTCCCAACATTTTAACTTTTTATTTCTGTCTGCATAATCAGCGCATTTGCTATCCCATATTGCGGGGCGTTCTTTTATTTCTAAAATGAACTTTTCTGTATCAAAATCCATGACGCGCACGAGTAGTGTCTAGCGCGTGAAACAAGCGACGACGGACTGGCGGGCGGGACGCGGCGTTTGCGACTACCGCGCCGAGTGCGTGGTGGGGATGCGGCGCGCCGCATCATTCAACCGGCGCGGCTCGTCGCAGCTCCGGAACAACCGGAGCGGTTGACGGCTGGCCGCAAATCAGTGCGTCGTTATCGTGCGGTTTCATGTACTAATCGATGTGCGGCCTACCGCATCGGCATACCGCATCGCGGCAGGCCGCTAGTGCGTTATAGGCCTAAATGATTTATGCATTAATCTGAAGGGAGGTCAAGTAATAGCATTTGCTGATGACACTGTGCTACTATTTTCGGCTCCATCCTGGGATGAAACACTTAGATTAGCAGAAATAGGATTGAATGAAGTTGTGTCCTGGCTAAGAGGAAATCTCCTAACCCTTAATGTATCAAAAAGCAAATATCTTACTTTTTCAAACTCAACTGTTGATCAACCTAATCATGAGTCTACAACTATACGAGCACACGTGTGTCAAAACTCAAGACATAATTTGTGTACATGCATGCAACTAGAAAGAGTAAGCATGATGAAATACTTGGGTGTCATGGTAGATAACCATCTTACCTGGTACGAACACATTAAATCATTGACTGGAAGGACACGCAAATTACTGGCTATATTTAAACGTCTAAGACACGTACTTAATAAGAATCTAATCACAACAGTTTACCATGCATTGTGTCAATCAATTCTATCATATTGTATTACAGCTTGGGGCGGCACATATATAACTTATATGTTAAGAGCCGAAAGAGCACAAAGAGCTGTTCTGAAGGTTATGCTAAATAAACCTTTTAGATTTAGCACCACTCAACTGTACATTGAAGCGAAAGTTCTTACGGTTAGACAATTATTTATTCAAAAATCTGTAAGCTTAACGCATGAAAGCATAATATTTGATTTAGCTAAATTCCAGGAAAAGCGCAGGAAAGACTCCATTATTTCATCCGAAATGTTTTCCAGTACATTTGCTAAAAGGCATCAGTGTTTCTTAGGACCATACTTATATAGAAAGATTCTTCAAATTACAAATATCTATTGTCTTACTAGAGGAAAGTGCAAAAAGGAATTAAGTCACTTATTGCAACTGCTTACTTATGATGAGACAGAAGCCCTATTAACTGTGTCTAAATAATAATAACAAACTCTTAACTACTATGTTCAATAACAACAATAATTATAATTTATAAAGATATCTACATTTTAATAAAAAAAATTAATTATATAAAATCTACTCCAATATAATTTTTTTATCCAATTTCAATCTTAAATGTATATATATATATTATATCTATAAATATTTTGAATGAGTGGTCATAACATTAATAACTTAGCACTTGCATAAGTATTTCATAATAATAATTTTAAACAGGCACATAATTTTATGATGATATATGTTTCATGTATTAACTTAAATTTATTAATTACAATATTATGTTAATCATTCAAATATCCAATTATAGTTTTCATTATATTTAATCATTTTCATTCAATCAATACGTTTATATTCAATCAATACATTATATTAGTGAAGTTCGCTGGCTCCCATGATCTTGGACCACACACCAAATTCTTTACACTTAATATACGGCAGACCCGCCAATGTGTACATATCAAATAACGATGCCTACCCTCTTTACACTGTTATAAAATATTGTTCTTATTTAACTGTTTTCTTTTGTCTATGTAATGAGTATTCGTTACATTATATTGTATACAGTATGTACTTAATATTAGGATGGTTTAAGGAATCGTAGTAGCTGTAACACAGGGAATCCTAGTACAGCTACTAACGGCCCTCTTAAGTGACTATATCATTTATATTGTACGTGTTCGATGATTTTATGATTGTACTTACTTAAGAAAAATAATTTGTATACTAATTTTATAAGCAAATAAATATTATTATTATTATTATATTATGCTGCACATCTTCTAATACACCGCAATCCGTACAATTCTGTGAGTGTTATCTTCATCAAAAATTTAAATTTGTTAGACGGAATATGTCCAGAACGAAGTCTTAGTAGTGCGAACACGTGTTTGCGACTAAGACTCATTCTATCGAACCATGGGTAACGAGGTAGTTCACATTGGATAGTTTTGTACCAGATTCCCTTAGACAGTGACCTTCATCGAAATATCGCCAACGCTACGTGCCAACTGCTTCTACACAGTTTTTTAACTTTACCTAATACTTCAGTGTATAACCATCTGAAAAGTATAATCTATTCAAAATAAAGCAAATTATAACCAATCATAACAATGAGAATTAGCTTACCGGGAGTTGTCGATTCGTGACAATTTTTTTTCGTGTAAATTTTGATGTCAGAACTTAAATCACATATTTACAGTATTCCTTACACATTCACGATCATATTCATGTATAATTTGTATCAAAATCATGAGTTTAACCCTATTAATCCACTTAAAACTATAGCACAAAACATAACTACACCTCCAAACACCGAGTATGTCCGTGTGTAGTATTGCCATAGCAAGAAAATATATTACGCTAAAGAATTAAACTCTATGGTTAAACATTGGGATGACTTTAAATAAGAAAAAAAAAACGCGCGTGACACTTACTCGCAACAAACCTCAAAAATCCTTGCACTTTTGTGGCGCGTGCAAAGTAATCGGTAGAAAATCTTAACTTGCCGCCCTAGACTGTATCCGCCCGAGTCTTAGCTCAAAATAGGCATTTAAGTGATTTAAACTGTTGCGAAATGTCATGCGCCAAGCCCATGATATTATTAGGTCAAGATAATTGGGACCTTATAGTGAACCAGGAGATACGGCGAGGTAAATCCGGATAACCTATGGCGTCATATATAAAGTTGGAGTGGGTTGTTCACGGGCCGATGGGATCTGTCGACAGTTTAGGTCATGACAAGTCTCAGAACCAATAAATGTAGCAAATACTTTTGATAATTTCTTCTCTAATTTACCTCTAGAAGTCACCAAGTCACTGAATTCTCGCCCCAATGCAGCAGAAGCTATTCTTAACTACTTTCACGAACAAATGCCCAGTTTTTCTTTTGAATATACTTCATCTTTCGAAATTATAAAAACATTCAAAAGCTTAAATATAAAGAATTCTGAAGACTTATGGGGAATGTCGGTAAAAATTGTAGAGCCAATTATTAGTTTTATGTGTCCTATTTTGGCTAACATATTTAATCTTTGTATAGATAGAGGTACCTTTCCTAATTTAATGAAATATAGTAGAATTGTGGGCTATTCCCACCATTACGCCAGCGTTCCGAAAGCGGTATTTTAGTACTTCACATACAGTACTAAATACCTACCTACCTCATTCATACACGTCTACATTACACAACACACAGTACATAATAACATATATATTTATTAACAACATCAATTCAATTCAAAAATTCAATTCAAAAATTCAATTCAAAAATTCAATCAAACCACCCACAGAATCACTCCAAAATAAATGTATAACTAATTTCACGAACAAATGCCCAGTTTTTCTTTTGAATATACTTCATCTTTCAAAATTATAAAAACATTCAAAAGCTTAAATATAAAGAATTCTGAAGACTTATGGGGAATGTCGGTAAAAATTGTAGAGCCAATTATTAGTTTTATGTGTCCTATTTTGGCTAACATATTTAATCTTTGTATAGATAGAGGTACCTTTCCTAATTTAATGAAATATAGTAGAATTGTGGGCTACTCCCACCATTACGCCAGCGTTCCGAAAGCGGTATTTTAGTACTTCACATACAGTACTAAATACCTACCTACCTCATTCATACACGTCTACATTACACCACACACAGTACATAATAACATATATATTTATTAACAACATCAATTCAATTCAAAAATTCAATCAAACCACCCACAGAATCACTCCAATTTTTAAGGCTGGAGAGAAAACAGACCCATGAAATTATAGACCAGTATCTATACTACCATTTTGAGTAAGATATTTGAAAAAAATATGCTCAAAAAAATTTTTGCCGCACTTCAACGAGCATTCAATACTGCACGAAAATCAGTTCCGCTTCACGAAAGCATTTGATTGTGTGGAACACCGTTTACTGATTCGAAAGCTTTTCCATTATGGCATTCGTGGAACTGCGCTTGATGTCATCGAGTCATATTTATCTGACAGGATGCAAATGGTTGGCATAAATGGTGTAACATCTTCGGGATCTATAATTAAAATGGGTGTTCCACAAGGGTCCATTTTAGGGCCTTTTTTGTTCTTAGTATACATTAACGACTTGCCACTTATGGCCAAGGATCTTTGTGATATTGTTTTATTTGCGGATGACACATCTCTGATTTTCAAAGTAGATAGGAAAAATAGCACACTAATTCAAGTAAGCAACGCTCTATCTGGTATCTCTAAATGGTTCTCAATTAATGATTATCTTCTATTTAAAAATGACAAAAGTTTTCTTTGCCTACTGTTCCATATTTGGAGTCCAACGTTACTGTATGAGATTCCCTGGATGGGCCGCTGCATTTATCTGTTGCTAGCCTTTAAGAGATCCTGGTAGGGTGGAAAAATGACGACTTACCTGAAGTACAGGAAGGACGTAGACAGGGGCACACCAACGACGGAACCGCTTGAGAGTTGACCGGCCGGTATCTCTGTACGTGCGCACTTTCACCAAATAACAAGGTTCTATGAGCTAAACAGTCATTGAATCCCACAGGGAATCGAGTGTAGGCTTTCACTGGTAGAAGAACAATTATAATTTTTGGGAGCTCTTGCAGCTCCACGTTCCAACCGAAAATCTTGACACACACACACTAGTTTAGTTTTCTCAACGCATCGCGGCGCTAGTGCTGCGCGCGCGTTTAGTTCACTTAGATCGATGCATTCTTCGATTTCGTTGGCGGCAAATTTAAATTGGGAATGGAACAGTACTTGGACGGGAAATTAAATCAGGATAGGTTGAAGTCTGTACATTTTCCCCCCACTTGAAATTCGCCAGGAATTCACATATTGAAATATCTTATAATCTATGTAATAGCTGTGCTCGAAAAATTTAATAATAAACTTAGCCTAAAGAACAATACCATCTCAGGCGGATAGTAGTGTCCACATACTTATTATGTTTTACAAATTTAATTAAATGGTAAAGGACAGACCTTAACTACAGGTCGTCGCATCGTTTTACCATTTGCCATTCGGAGAGTAACTACTCGAACGATATTATCCGAGCCAGCGTGGACTTGGTCTACGCGAGCTAACTTCCAAAACAAGGGTGGAAGATTAGATTCATTAACGACGACCAAATCATCTACTTTTAAGTTAGGTGGCCCCGGTTTATACCACTTAGTCTTTTGTTGAAGAGTATGAAGATAATCACGCTGCCAAACACGCCAAAAACTCTGCGTGACTTGCATAATCATTTGCCACCGAGAACGAGGGCATCGTGTATCACATAAAGGCTCTTCCGGGAGAGCTACCAGAGGACCTCCCGTTAGAAAATGTCCGGGCGTTAAAACATCGGATTCTTGAGGATCCGGAGATAATGAACAGAGTGGTCGCGAGTTTAAAACTGCTTCGATCTTAGTAAGAATAGTAGTGAACTCCTCTAAGGTAAGGACTTGAGCGCCTATTACTCGTTTTAATAAATATTTCGTAGACTTAATTCCACTCTCGATTATTCCCTAGAAATGTGGTGCGGCTGGTGGATTAAATTTCCACCTAATTTGACGATTTGTTAAACCTTCAGATATGTTGGAATAATATTTATGAAATTCATTATAAATTTCGTTGAGGTATCGATTCGCACCAACGAAATTTGTCCCATTATCGCTTAAAATTGTATGACAAATTCCTCGCCGAGAAACAAACCTATCTAGTGCCGCGAGGAATGCTTCCAAGCTCAATTCAGTCACGGACTCTAAGTGAACCGCTTTGGTACTAAGACAAACAAATAAACAAATATATGCTTTATAAGTTTTTGCGCCACGGCGGCGACTTTCTTTTATAATAAATGGACCTCCAAAATCGATTCCGGTGGTATGAAAACATCGAGATGGTTGAAGTCGCTCTGATGGCAACTTACCCATCAAGGGAGCTACAGCAACCGGTTTCACCTTGAAACAACGGATACATTTAGAAATTACTGTACGAATTAAATGTCTTAAAACGATAATCCAATATTTTCTTTGAATTAAAGACTGTAGCGTGCGAGGACCACAGTGAAGATATTTTTAATGATAATGTTCGGTTATCAATTTAGAAAAGGGACTTTGTTTCGCTAAAAGTAAGGGATGTAATACTGATAAAGACAAGTTTGCTGTATCGATACGTCCCCCCACTCGCAATAAACCCTCCTCATCAAGAAAAGGAGATAACTTTGAATCGGTTTTTCGCATTGTCGATTAGTTTGGACTTGATCGATTTGTGATTTCATATAATGATTTTGAGTAAATTTAACTAGTATCTTGACGGAATTATCGAGTTCGGAACTGGTAAGTGCAGAGAATTGTCGAACAGACTTAACCCTTTTAGCATTTGAGATAAACTGAAAACACCAAGCTAACACTCTTTGAAGTTTTGTAAACGAAGAATAATTTTCTGTTAGATTTAAAAGTAAATTATTTTCATGTTGAACAATATGAAAGCTTTCTGTAGCTACATGTTTTAATTCAGGTAGCTCTTCTTTGGCCAACAAGACTTGCTTAGAAGGCCAAGAGCAAGGTAAGGCTTGCAACCAAGCTAGACCAGACCACCATAAAGGATGGTTGGCATGTTCAGGAGAGGACACACCGCGACTGCAGCAGTCAGCCGGATTGTCCTCCGTTGCTACGTGATACCAGAGTTTAGGACGAATCATGTCAGTTGCTTGAACGACACGGTTAGCAACGTACATTTTTAATAAATGTGGTGCCGCATTTAACCATGACAAGGTTGTCATGCTATCAGAATAAGCTCGTAGGGAGCTAATATGAACTTTATTTTTAAGAAGATTATACATGTGAGATAATACTCTCGCTAGAAGCACTGCTGCGCTTAACTGTAGTCGATTAATTGTAGTAGGCTTAATAGGAGCTACCCGAGATTTCCCTATCAACAAATTAGTTACTGTAGGATTTTTCATATCCTCAGTAACAACACACAAATATACACAGCATCCATAACCTTTTAACAAACCGTCACAAAACCCTACCAAGTGAATTTGTAGAGGATTACAAGGTATGACATGCCTAGGGAGCGAAAGGTTTTGTAAATCAGATAGATTCGCGGCTATACAATGCCATCTTTTAGCTAAGTCCTTAGGGATAGTTTCATCCCAAGATAAATTTAGACACCACATCTCTTGCAGCAGAGATTTGGCTGCAAAGACAACTGGCCCAATCCAACCTAAGGGATCGAATATCCGGGCAACTATGGAGAGGATGGACCTTTTGGTAAACTCAACATCAAAAGGGTCTGAAAAAGTGTACGAGAAGTTGTCATCCGAGGGGTTCCAACGGATTCCTAATATTTTAATAAACTCATTTCCTGAGTCGTCAAAACATTTTGATGTTTGACAGTGGTCTAGCGGAACATTCGACAAGAGACTTGGCTCGTTGGTGCTCCACTTACGAAGATCAAAGTGACCTTTAGATAGCAAGCTATAAGGTAAGGTCAGCTTTTAATTGTCTGGCATCATCAAACGATGAACTGCCAGTGGTAATATCGTCCATGAACGTTTCTTCGGACAGAACTTCAGAGACACGACTCGTATATTCTGAACCATGGTCTTCAGCAAGTTGACGAAGTGTTCGAATGGCTAAATATGGTGAACTACTGACACCATATGTTACTGTATTTAACTCGTACTCAGTTATCGGTTGTGTAGGCTCGGAGCGCCATAATATGTGTTGATAGCACTTATCTTCAGGTCTAATTAAAATTTGTCGGTACATTTTACAAATGTCCGCAGTAAAAACAATTTTATGAAGGCGAAATTTAGTTACTAAATCGATAATGTCGATTTGAAGTTTTGGTCCAACATGCACAATATTATTTAGAGAAAGATTGCTTGTAGTCTTACTACTAGCGTCGAAGACTACTCGAAGACGAGTCGTAGCACTCTCCGGGCGTACGACACAATGATGCGGAATTACGTAACGGTCAGTAGACGAAGCGTTTGAAGGCTGCATAGGGTAGACTGAGTACGGTTGAAACAGTTTCACTTATAACGTCCATAGTTTTGCTTTTTATAACCTGAGCGATGAAGAAGATATGTTAAATAAAAGAGCCTGTTTCTGTCTACTAATAGGCAATGTGGTTTTAGTTCCAGGTGTGTTATTATTAATAGTAGATCAAATTTAAAAAAAAATCCGATTTGTTTCAACCGTCCCCATACCAGGGGCGGTTGAAACAGTGACTGGGGTCAGTAGAAACACATGCGAATAATACAAAATATAATATTACAACACGTTTTATTAATTGTTTATTTTAAATCTAAGAATAATTAAGTAACTCTTTGACAGTAGTAATCAGTCTTCAATATTTATATACTTGTAACGATATTTTTAATCAGCCTTTAATGTTTTTAGAGCACACTATTTAAAATCTATGTATATTATCAATCATCTTTAACTATAGATTATTTAACTTAACATTGATATAAAATTTACGTAAATTTTTAAAAAATTAAACAAATATCAACTGTTTGTTTTTTAAACATAGCAAACTAAACAATAAAATTTGAAAAGAAAAACGAAAAGAAAATTATTTTTGACTTTCATTAGTCTATCAATCATAAGTAAAATTTAAAGATCAATCAGAGTCGCAATTCTGACAAATATAGCTAAGACCACTTTCTGTGCATTCTTCGTGAGCCCACAGTTTACAACTGATGCATTGGATCCACTGTTCTCCGGGTCTGCTCTCTGAATATGGTGAGATACAAACAAGACAGAAGTACTCCTCATCTTCTGATGATACTTCCTCTTGTACATTTTTCTTTTTTCCTTTTATGGTGTTTCTTTTACCTTTTCCTCCATCAAATTGCTTCTTTTTTCCTACATCCAATCGCTTCCTCACTTGTATAGCTCTTGTTCGTTTCAATCTTATTTCTTGCTCTTTTCTTATCTCTTACTTCTCTGGTGTGTCAGTGTAAATAGTAGACTTCCTGATTTTTCGCCCTCTGTTATTATTTTTCCTTGGAGGAGCTTTCGGAAATGGTCGTATTGTTTCCGGTGAAAATACAGCGGGGATACTAGAAGAAATTGTTTGAGCACTTGTACTGGGTTCCTGAATATTAATGCTGCTGTGGTGTCTGGGTGGTGTAGTTACAGTTTCCTGATTTTCAATTATGTTTTCCTGTTCAGATCTAGGGACTAATGAACTATTGATAGCCCCTGGTTGAGCGATCATATCTGCGAATGGTTTGTAATTTAATAGAGAAGGCGATAGTGGCGGAATTTCATCTTCAGGTGGGTTTGTAATTGATACAGGAGCAATTGCTACTTCTGCTGTATTTTCTTGATTTGGCACATCCGTTACAAATGCAGGCTCTTCAGATAGGCTAGTATTCGGTACAGGAACAATAGCTGGTTCCGTAGTTTTTTCGGGACTTGGTCTATCCGTAACAAATGCAGGAGCGAAATCGAGCTCAGTAAACAGATTCCGATTATACGGGTAAGTTCCTGTTTTGCGAAAGCCGGCTTGAATATTTGAAGCCGTAAGAGCAACTGGCATAGCAGACGCTACAATCCCTGGTATATCGTAAATGGACATTGTCCTTCCTGGATGGCTTCGCATCCATGCATCGCAGGCTGAATTTACAGCCTTCTTCAAAGGGCCATATGCAGATCGATCAAGTGGCTGGAGTCTGTGCGAGCAGTGGGGTGGGAAAGATAGTAAGATAATGCCATTGTTCTTGCAAAAGTCTAGTGCGTTAATATGGACGTGTGAAGAGTGATTATCGAGCAGAAGTAACACCTTATGAGACAGAGACACATTTGTATGTTTTTTAAAGTGTTCCAGAAAATGCATAAATGTTTCATCTTGCATCCAGCCAGAGGGGTTGGCAGCTCCAGCGGAGCCAACGGGCCCATCCCTAATAAAATGTTCTTGGTAACGCACTCGCGGGAAGACGAAGAATGGCGGAATAACATTTCCGATGGCATTCGCCGCAAAGGCAACAGTGACCAATGTACCCCTTTCCGCTGAAGTTACTGAACCTACTTGATGAGCACCACGCCTAGCCACTACTCTGTCGGGCTTTTGAACTGTAGTTATGCCTGTTTCATCAGCGTTATATATATCTTGAGGCTCAAACTTATGACGATCCATGACAATGGTCAGATTGTCATAGAAAGAATCTACATTGGTTTTGTTAAAACTAGTCGCCCTGGAGAGGCTCGTAGCTTGCGCTGCGCGTAGAGACAGTTCGGGGTTTCTTCTCATAAACATCCGAAACCATTCCTCACCTGCCAGCTCGTTGTCATCCCAAGTTTTAGGTCGCGATAAATTATATTTAACTGTAAGTTCATAGGCCAATTTTCTTACCTCCTTCTTAGGTAGTCCAAAATATATATCTGCACACCGAATCAAGTACTTTGAAAGCTCTCGCTCTTGCACCTCATTAAAAACTCGGTTGTGTGCTTTATATCCCATGTCTGGATTTTCTTGCTCGCCAGAGACATCTCGCTTTCGAATATACCTTAGAAGCGAACAATGGTTTAATCCGTGCTTCTGTGCCGCTTTTCGCAATGATTCTCCGGTTTTCACCTCCTCATATGCGTCTTTGTACTTCGACAAGTCTATTTGTCCTCTCGAAGACTTTCTTACGCGTACTCTCGGCATCTAAAAAAACAAGAAAAAATTAATACAATGTTTCAACCGTACCCAAAAAAAATGTTTCAACCGTCCCCAACTCCAACTTTAAGTAAAATTCAGTTATAGTAATTGTAACGACAATGATATACAAAAACTAGTCACGATGTCATATTCCACGAGCTTCATTTCAAACAAAAACGCACACTCAATACTGTCACTTAAATAGAAACGACAATAATTTGAAAAATCTACAAGCAAAAATACTTACTTTTGGTCATCAAAACACAATAGGGTCTTCTAAAAACAGCTAAAGCGCGCGGAGAGCGACGCAACACTGAGGTTCGTGTTTAGACCTGTCGTCCGCTTCGTTCTCCCCTTGGACCCCTCACCGCCCCGCCAACGGTTTGCGAGATATTCGTGTTGTTTCAACCGTCCTTTGTTTTAACCGTACCCAGTCTACCCTATGTCCTAAACTTTCGTACTGGTTCATAAATTCCTTATATTCGTCTTTTAACTCAGTTTGACGAGTAAGACGTTTTTCTAAGTTAAGAAAACGATTGAATGCATGTTGGTATGAGTCACCCAACGAAGGGGCATCATCCTTTAACATAATTGGTACTACATACCGACCATCGGATGTGCGATAGGTACCTTTTTTATATTTTTGTTCACAAATATCATCCTCGGGAACGGAAATTATACATTTCGGCGGTTCTTCGGACTCCCAAAACTGTTGAACGATATCATCGAGCGTACAAGAAGATGCGAGTAGTGACGTAACAGGTTCTTTGGGAAATAGAATAGAATAGAATAGAATAGAATACAGTTTATTTGTCACAGAAAACACATTAATACATAATAATTTTACTAGACATTAAAATACCTACATAATTAATAAGTTTTCTGTCACAAACCGGTTCCAACTCAGCATAATGCTGGTTGTAATCAACCAGCGCTGATCTTCCGTTGGGACCGACAAGTGACGTCACGCACGCCACTGTCCACAGAGTACATTCACAACAACAAAACAAAAAAAACAAAAGATATAAAAACATTCCTACAAGTAGCGAAAGAAAAAAATTTAATATTAACAAGAAGTTACTACACAACCAAGCTAAGCGTAACAACGGTTGAGTTGATTGCTTAAGTAGCTTCAAACTGAAACTGAAATTGTGGTTTTATGTTATGAAAATATTGTCCGGTTATCACCCAGCCGAACACACTGGACAACGCACAGGGTAGTTCGGGATCGGGAGTAAAACGTGACCCGTTATATATTTGATCAAAACATTCGACACCGACATAAAAGATCGATCGGACCGGATTTATAAAATTCGAAGTCGGCGAGATCTAGGTGCGTAAAATAGTCCTTGACGACTAACGGTAACGTTGTCGAAGGCAGAGCGGAAGTAATTTTAGGTAAAACTACTAAGGATAATTCAAACTTCGGTGACTCACTCGTACGGGGTATTATCGAACCGAAAGTGTAACCCTTTATATTACAAACAGAATTTTGTCCAAGTCCAGTAACACGTAAATTACATTTTTTAATGTGTAAACCTAATCGCCTTGCGCACGCACTCGTTATAAAAGAATCCATCGAACCGCTATCAATAAGGGCGCGCGCATACTGAAGCGAACCATTTCTATGGTACACACGAACTATCGCTGAACCCAATTTCGTACGGCTAACCGTGGTACGAGTTGAATTTCCCGAATCAGTAGTACTAGTGAAGGTAGTATTCGTGCCAGATTTGTCAATTAAATTGGGGTTAACTGTAGGCGAATTTTTATTTTCACTATGTAAAATAGTACTATGTTTCGCATTACAAATAAAACAAGTGAACTTGGATGTACAACTAGTATGTTCGTGACCTGGTCTTAAACAATTTTTACACAATTTTAATTTTAGAACGAATTCTTTACGCTGTTCCATACTCATGGAATGCAGCTTACTACATCGATAAATTGAATGATCTTCATTACAACATAAACAAACAAACTGATGATTTTTATTCTTGTTATTATTATGGGACGTCACAAATGACGACCTTTGTATGGATTTGGTAGAATGCGTACCAATATCCTTACGCGTATCCGAGACTTTCTGAATTCCGCTACGAAATTGTTTACCCTTAGTGTCTGAAGAAGTGGTCGAACCGGTTTGACTTACTTCTAGAATTTTTATATAACTTTGTAAATAAATAACTAAGTCATTGAAACCTGGAATTTCCTTCCTATTTTGTAACTCGAAACGTTTTTTGGTTTCAAAGTCAAGTGACCTTGACGCAATATAAAACAATATAAACTCGGGTAAATTTTCAATATTTAAGGCGCGTAAAGCGTTTACACTTTCATACAGCACATTCGTATACTCAGATAAGTTAGTTAAAGACGGCCTATTGAGTGGAGTCAGTTTGAATATTTTTTCTAAGTAAGTTGTAGCTAGAATACGCTTGTTGTCGTATCTATCTAACAAGGCACTATAGACTACAGAGTAGTTAGCTAAGGTTATAGGTATACCTTTAGCCAACGTTAACGCATTTCCGGATAAACATGAAAGTAAATAATGGAATTTTTCAGTATCAGACAAGGTAACGTTATTATGAACAAGTGGAACGTAACTATCTTTGAAAGTCTGCCAGTTTTCAATATGTCCGTCAAACCTAGGTATTTCAATTTTAGGTAACTTAACCTGAGCAATAGATGATTGACGGCTATCACTGGGTTCCGACTTAGGGCCGGCGCCCACTGCCGGCACGGCACGGTGAGTCATGGCAAAGGATTTTAATACTAATTAAGTTATTTTGAATCTTATTTCAATGAGTTTAGAAATTATGTTACTTTATTTTGATACCACGATGCCGTGACGTGCCGCAGGATGCTGCGGCATGATGCGACACGCCACAGGATGCAACGGCATGACGTGTCATGCTGTTTCATTCCACGGGATGCCCCGGCGCGCCATTGCAACCCGCGAGACGTATGGGTCACTTTGGGGTCGAGGAATTATGATTGCTAGCTAGTTGAAATAAGGTTGAAACTTATGCAGCATTTCGGTGGGGCGCAGTCCGGTCGGTGCGCGGGGGCAAGGGAGGGAGAAAACGCACTGGCGCGCGCGATTTTTTGTCTCTCACACTGACTGAGCGCGGCAAGTGATTAGCACGTGCGTACGCGATATAGTAATATTACTTTCACGTAAAATACGGAAAAATGGATGAAGAGAAACTGATTAATCTGGTTCGTTCGCATGAGTGTATTTACAATGTCTCCTCCCGTTTCTACATGGATCAACATATGAAAAGAAACGCATGGCAGAAAATTGCAGAAGAAATAAATAAAACCCGTAAGTTATTTTTTACTTATTTATTGACAGAACTAGAAACTAACATCTATTAACAATTTCATTTTGCCAGTACACGTTACCAACATTAGAAAAATATTCCGTGAAACAATCTCTTACAACCATCCCATCCAGATTGTTAAAAACTGAATCATTGGTTCTATCGATTGCATTATTAGTATTAGAGCTAAGGGCGTCCATAGAATGACCATCAATGATAAAGTTATGCAAACACGTGCTTGCTAGTATAATGTTGTTAATGTACTTTGGTTGAACTTTTATACCTTTTTGAAATAATTCAAATCTTTCTTGTAACATTCCGAAAGCACTTTCTACAATACGCCGTGCTCTACTTAAGCGATAATTGAATGTCCTTTTTTTTTCATCATTTAAAAGATGTGAGGGGTATGGTCTCATAATATTTTCTGTTAGTGGAAAGGCTTCATCGGCGACAAATACGTGGGGTAATTTTTGAGTTGAATGTGGTAAAGCCTTTTCCGGTGGTATGCATAAAAAACCATTACGTAGTTTCGAACCAAATTTAGAGCTTTGAAGTATACCGCCATCGCTATTTCGACCATATGCTCCGACATCTACAATCACAAATTTGTATTTTGCATCCACGACGGCTAATAAAACGATGCTAAAGAACTTCTTGTAGTTGATATACATACTTCCACTGTTATTAGGAGCTCTAATCTTGAAATGCTTACCATCTATGGCACCAATGCAGTTAGGAAAATTCCAAAATTTATCAAAGTCGGTTGCAATTGACTGCCATTGTTGGCTCGTAGGTTTCGGAAATGCAGTAGACCTTAATACAGTAAATATTGCTTGACAGGTTTCGTGGACTATATTACGCACAGTAGTGAATCCCATACGATAGCTAAAAGCTAAAGACTTAAAAGACGCTCCTGTAATTAAATACCTGTAACAAAACAAAAAAAAAACATTAGTCGACGACTTAAAAGCATGTGTTATTTGAAATACTTAATTCTTGTTACAGATGCAGAATGCCAGAAGGCGTGGTGCTGCCTTCGTAACAATTATAGAAAATCTTAAAAAACAGGGCGTACAAAAGCGGTGACGCTGCCAAAAAGAAGCGACCAATTAAATTTGAAAAGGAACTTGAATTCCTGCAAAAGTTTTTTCAAGATAGACCTCAACTCTCAAATTTAGACTCTTCTTCCGAAGATACACAGCTTTCCGAAGATACGCAGCATATCGAAAATACACAACCTCCCGAAACAGCATTAACTGTTCCTTTTCCTGAAGCACAATCGCCTGTAACTCAAATGTCGTTTTCATCACATGCATCAGATTCTAGACCAGCTAGACATGTTCGTCAGCGATCATACATGTCATCGGAAGCACAGGATACGGAAACGACAGCAGAAATATTAAAAAAATATATTGAAAACCAAAAGAAGGAACAACATCCTATGGAGATATTTTTTCAGGCAATGGCGGCAACAGCGAAGACGTTGTCACCAAAATTACAAACTGAAATAGAACGCGATGTTTTACGTATTGTTACTGATGCAGAAATAAAGCATTTGGAAAATGTGGAGTTAGCTTCAGTTGTGCAGCGAAGTCGTCATTCAACATCAAGTTCAGGATTCGATATTTCAAATGAATTTCATTCATCTCAGCAATACGCACCAACTTCTGTTGCCAGAACCCATAATACAATAATCGAAAGAACAAATTCTTTACACAATTTTTCTTCATTTAATAAGCCCGAACAACAATATAACACCGAACCAAACTATGGTACTACACATATAGAATACATACCTACTCCTATATCCAGACGTCATAATAATAATGATATATATGACAATAACTCCAATACTGAATTGCCGGACTATGAAAACTAAAAAAATTATAATACTTTCACTTTTTGTCATACTGTACTATAGGTACAACTGGATTGATGGTCAAGTGCCACCATGTAGCAGTTGTGGTAGATAGCTGATTATAAAAATAAATAATTACTAAATATATCAAGACTTTTAATTTAATATTGATAGTAAACGCTCCGTCGTGTCACCCGCCGCTCAAAAATATGTAAAGTTATTCCGCTAAAACTGTTTGTTTCTAAAAATTAGTAAAATAAAACTATTTTACCTATGGAAAACGAGTTTGTACTAGAAATGGGATTTACCATACATACCATAACTTAGATTGTAATATATAATAGCTAGAACAAGCAAGCTGGGAAGCTGTATGTATATGTACGTGTTAGTAGGTATATGAATCATTGTGATGTAATATGCACTTACCTTAAACATACAGACAATCTCTCTGTAACAGGTATAGGCGATCGAAAATTAGTTTTAATTTTTTTTATATGCGATTTTAGCAAATAACTTAACTTTTCAATTTTTTCATAGTCCATTCTGTAATAATCATAGAACTTTCGCAAGTCGTATCTCAAATCATTAAACAAGTTGCTGAATTCACCATTTGTAGATCTTGTTCTCCATAAATTATGCACCCAGAATTGTCTTTTCGTCAAATTTGCAGTTCTTATTTGTCTCTCTTCATCTTCAGCTAGAAGTGCTATTAATACTAAATCCCAGTCAACCATAACGACACAACAAATGTTCTCTATGCGACACAACCAACTTATAACCAACTTCGAATACGCGCGGAGCAAAACTGATGGATGCCAGAGTGGCTGGGCTTTCAGCAGGATGCCACGGCATGCCACGGAACGCCGCGGGATGCCGCAGCACGCCGCGGGATGCCACTACACAACCTGCCGTGCCATGCTGTGCCACGCCGTCATTGAGCGCCGGCCCTTAGACACTGACGGCGAGCCTAAAGAATCGGCCAACTCAACCGCAACGTAATATAACTCGTCAAAGGACAACAATGCTTTGTTATCGTATTCATGTTTAGGATTCGCTTGTAATTGTAACTTGTTTAAGTTTACAATTACAATTACAAGTTTACAATGCCTACTTGCCGAGTATGATGTAAAATTACAAAGAAACCAGTGAATTTGTGGGCCTTGTTACCATTTATGATATTTAATGAATCTAGTATGAATGTAAAAATTAGATTAATATAATATTACTCGAAAATATTTGATTTTACGAGATTACGTGAGGGTATGATTCCTCACAGGAGGCACCATTAAATGTATGAGATTCCCTGGATGGGCCGCTGCATTTATCTGTTGCTAGCCTTTAAGAGATCCTGGTAGGGTGGAAAAATGACGACTTACCTGAAGTACAGGAAGGACGTAGACAGGGGCACACCAACGACGGAACCGCTTGAGAGTTGACCGGCCGGTATCTCTGTACGTGCGCACTTTCACCAAATAACAAGGTTCTATGAGCTAAACAGTCATTGAATCCCACAGGGAATCGAGTGTAGGCTTTCACTGGTAGAAGAACAATTATAATTTTTGGGAGCTCTTGCAGCTCCACGTTCCAACCGAAAATCTTGACACACACACACTAGTTTAGTTTTCTCAACGCATCGCGGCGCTAGTGCTGCGCGCGCGTTTAGTTCACTTAGATTGATGCATTCATCGATTTCGTTGCCGGCAAATTTAAATTGGGAATGGAACAGTACTTGGACGGGAAATTAAATCAGGATAGGTTGAAGTCTGTACAGTTACGCTTGATGGAGTTAAACTCGTAATGGACAAGGCAACAGTCTTCCTAGGCATTAAAATTGACGCAAAATTACAATGGAGTCCTCGTATAAATGCACTGCCTGTGAGACTCAGTTCTGCTGCATATGCGGTACGTAAAATAAGAGAGCTAACAGTCGCTTCTACGGCGCGGTTAGTATATTTTGCATATTTCCACAGCATAATGTCATATGGAATATTGCTATGGGGTTCAGCGGCTGATTTAGAGACCATCTTTATCCTACAGAAACGTGCTATTCGAGCTATATACGAAATGGGTCCCCGTGAATCTTTGAGAGATTTATTTAAAGCAATCAATATATTAACTTTGCCTTCTTTATATGTATTTGAAAATATAATGTATGTTCGTAAATTTTTTTTACAATAAAATCACAAAACACGTAACTGAGCTCACAGAGGGCAAATTCAAGTTGACTGTAAAAAACGTATTAATAAAAAAAGCTTATTATAAAGTCCGACATTATATAGAAGATAAAGATTCTTGGAATACTCTACTTCTGGCAAGCTGTCACTCAGCCCATAAAATGTAATATTTGTAATACCTAAGTAGAAACATTGTAAACATCTATATAAATGAATGAGTTTCTTCCGCTTCTTCTCGGTAGGCGTCTTTAAAGTACATTATAATGAAAAATTTACGTTCTTAAGTGTATCTTTGATGCCTAAATTGAATAAATGATTTTGACTTTGACATGAGTGTGTAAATTTGATATCTGAGCGAGATGATTTGCACGAAATGGTCAAACAAAATTCGAACTAAAGTCTATAGATATAGTTGAAGTGTCTAGGAAAAACATGGAAACCGAGCGGGCTCTCGAGATCTTGAACAACACTAGCCGCCGTATACAGGGTGGCTGGGGCTTCTCTGGGCACGAGAAAGACATTATAAATTTACCGGATACTTATAACTACCCTCTTAAACGATTACAGGGGTTAGAGGCCCAAATGAAACGGGACGCGCATTTCGCAGAAGCGTATACTAAGCAGATTGATAGGCTTGTAAACGAAAATTATGCTAGGTTGGTCGAAAAAATGCCCGATAAGCTCTTGTGGTATTATTATTATTTTATTATTATTATTATTATTTTATTTATTTTATTTTTACTTTATTAGGAAAAGCAAACAGCTACATTATAAAGTACATATAAAATAATAGTAACATAATTCACATTTTGACTATAATGTAGCCCACAACGCTATTCACAGATTAACAAAAAACATAAATCTATTAACTATCAACTGCCGCCAGAAGTACCACATAAGATTGAAAATAACAAAATTATTTATGATATAATAGTCGTGGACTGAGCGGGAGAGTTGTAAAACAAAGTCATAAACATTATGAAGTAAAGCGTAGAACAAACTCCGGGACGGCACTGGTGATGACTACCCTCAACTGCAAGATAAAATAACTCAACTGACGACCGGCTTTGCCTCAATGGAGCAACGGGAGCGCATCAACAACATAGAAGTTAACCCTTAGTTTGGCAATAAATACAAATTTAATAAAATAGGTATTTGATGCTAAATTTGTGTTGATATTAAGTTTAGTAGCCTGAAAAAAGTTTGAAAAAATACCTAGATTTTCCAGGTTTCGAGAAAAGCTATGTACATCACAGTGTACAATGCCAACGAACTAGCAATATTAATAAATTATTGTTCGTACACTGCAATGTACATTACCAATAAGGTACAATTTTATTTTCGTACACTGCATTGCACATTGCCAATATATCAATAAAATACAAAGTTATTGTTTATCATCATTTATTTAAGAAAATAGTTATAAAGTGTACAAAAATATTTTATTTGGAATGGAAATTTCGAAAGCAATTTCGTTTTTGTTTTCCCACCACGAAACACAAGTGAATGTTGCATTTTATGCAATAAACAGTAGTTCTACCGCTCTTGCAATATTTGCAACGCATTGTTTCTTCACCTCCCTTGGGAAGATGACCTGTATCATCATAGCGCACGCTGTCTGTTGGACGTACAGATACTGGTTTTTTAATTTTTTGTGATTCAATTATGTCTTCACCATTGTTTAATCCCTCAAGTGGCCTTCCGACTTTAGACAGGCCTTCAAAAATTTCAAATCTGAATTCTTTTAGAGATTTCTTCTTGCTATCCCTCTTCTGCAATATCCAGGCGTTATTTATGCACATGTCCAAGAGTTGTGAAAAGATGCCCAAATACCATCTGCGGCTTTTGAATGGGGTTCGATACAGTGAAATGAGCATGTCGGCCAAATCGACTCCACCCATGTGTTTATTGTAATGTTTCACAATTTGAGGACATTCTACATCTACTTTCTTCTTTTCATCCTTACAGTAAAGTTTTATTCTCTCAATCGGATGTGAATCCACGTAGGAACTAATTAAAGTTACCACTTTGTTGTCTTGCCATTTCACTACTGCCAACTTGTTTTTATTACAAGTAACTTGCGCGCTTGTGCCTCGTTTCTTTTTTTTTCATTTGTAAGTCAGTTGGCAGTATATTTTGGCAACCTCTAAGTCGGTTGGATCGTATGGTCCCTAACTAAAAATGTAAAAAAGTTGGCTGCGTAAATAATGGCTGGTCTCTTTTTTATACTTTTGCATAACGCAATGACAACCATTCCACCCAAGCCAATAGATGCTTCTTTGTCAGTGAATTGTAGTCCGCGAAACATATCATCGCCACCGTATAGAAGAAAATCATATATAAGCCCCGAGACCCCAGCACGAACAAAGTTTTTGAATCCCCATTTTTTGGGTTTCATTTTTACATATTGTTTCCGCTTCCCGGCTTTACGACCTTTGTACGGTATCATCATCACATCGATGCAATACTTTCCTTCTTCTTCGGTTTTCATGAAGTTTTGGCGTATTTTTTCCATTACGGGACGGATTTTGAAGTAACGATCCGGGTTCTCTAAGGTGTTATCAGTGAAGTGGAGATAACGACGTATTAGTTGATACCTTTTTAGAGGCATAACATTAGCAATGAGGGGATATCTCGTTCATTTAGCCCAATAATCTGTTTACGCCGGCATATTTACGATCCCCATCATTATTTCAATTGCTAAGAACTTTTTTATTTCATCTTCTGTAAGCTGCATAGATCTGCCTTGTTGTTGAACAGAATATAAATTTGTATTTTCTACAATATCTGCAATTATATCTTACGAAAAAAAGGAATAGAAATAATCCAATACTGAGATTTGGAGTTAATTTCGGTAATATTAATTAATAGTTTAATAATAACAATTTAATAATTAATAAATTAATAGCCCATGCAAGCTATAACGCTAAAATGCCACCAATAATCTCAACTCGATAATTAGCACAAATGTGGCAATGGCAAGCACACTGTACATACAAAATTATGAACCTATAAAGTTAGTTTGATTATTATTGCGCGCAAACAAATATTTGTATTGGATAGGTATTACCGTCATTTACAACCCAAAAGCGACGAAACATTAGATTCATTCGAAATACTGAACATTAAATATAAATAACTTACCCGTGTCACACGTGAATCTTGTCGTCTGGTAGCCATTTTGGTTTTGACATGTGTTATGAGGTGTGGCCAGACCAATTAATTTTCTACCAATTCTACTATATTTACAAAATAAAATATAAGAAAGATTAAATAAATTAAAAAGCTTTCAAACATCAGGTATTTTTTTAAAAGTAGTGTACACAGTGGTGCACAGTATCAATTTAAGGGTGGGGATACCTATGAGAAAAAATGAAAATCTTATAAGTCTCGTATGTGAAAAGTTCGGGAGTAACCTTCTAATATGTTATTGTTATCGGAGCGGTAATAAAACACAGCTGTGCTATTCAAATGTAATCAATCGACTGGCCGAAGCTTGTCTATGCATGAACTACCCTAGAATATTAATATAATATACGTGGGTACATTACACCTCCACCCTTATTTAACAATTATACGCACAACATGACCTTGGCGTAGGAGGTAATGAAACATATTATTGACACAAGTATTACTTTTACAATAGTAGCTTACTTACTAGTTTGATAACTAAATAATATCAACAAAGTTGCATACTAACTAATCACATTCTAAGCCATATCTTCTAATTGTTTTTCTAACACGCTTGGGTAATTCCACCGGTGGGGAACTGTTAGGTATGTTGGTGATATCATCAAGCCCAGTGTTAGTACCACTTTGAACAACGGGTGAAATGCCTTGCTGATCTTCTCGTCCACTCCTGTGATCGTCCTCGTTATTTGTACCGGATACTGAAGAAGGTAAACACAACGTACTCGATAACCTTTTCCTAACTTGATCGACATGACGTTTTAAGGGGGGCCCGTCTTCGCTACCGACAGTTAAAAGTCGCGAACCTTCTTTGCTTTCTACCTGTCCAGCTAACCATTTCTTTCCTCCCGTATAATTACGGGCCCACACACGCTCACCTACCTCTATCGGCCGCTCGCTACCCCTTGCGTATTCGACTTGTTTCCTTTGTTTTTCATGGACCTTATCTTGTACCTGCTGTACGAGGTCACCTCTCAGCAAATCGAGCCTAGAACGTAATAGTCTACGTTGCAGTAACATAGCTGGGGAAGTACCGGTAGTGCTGTGATCGACATTTCTATAAGCCATTAAGTACGACTGTAGTGCAGCATCCACTTCGCATCCATCTCGTAGTGATTTTTTTACGGCCCTTTTACATAGTTT
Organism: Selenia dentaria; assembly: GCA_917880725.1. Taxonomy (NCBI): domain Eukaryota; kingdom Metazoa; phylum Arthropoda; class Insecta; order Lepidoptera; family Geometridae; genus Selenia; species Selenia dentaria. The sequence continues at coordinate 28,928,335 of OU862885.1, read as the reverse complement.
GACAGCACCTTCCGCCGCCCCGTTTGATGATGGGTGATATATGGGTGAAAATGACATTTTGATACCATTGTTCTTCATGAAATCAGCCATTTCCTTGCTAGAAAATGGCGGTCCATTGTCCGAGACCACTTCCCTTGGAAGGCCAAATCTGGCAAATGTTTCCCTCAATACTTTTATAACTGCACTGGCAGTCGTCCCTTGCATGTGAAATGCCTCGATCCACTTAGTCGTCGAATCTATTAATATTAAAAAAGTTTTACCATGAATTGGCCCTAAGAAGTCTAGGTGCAGACGAGACCAAGGTTCCGGTATGTACGGCCAGGGCTGGGGCGGTGCACGTGGCGGCGCAGAGCTCTCGGCCGCGCACGTGGCGCACTGCCGGCACGTGCTCTCAATGTCCGCGTCTATGCCTGGCCACCACACTATGCTTCGAGCTAAACTTTTCATCTTTACAATGCCTAAATGACCAGTGTGTAATTCATTTAACACATACTTTCTCAGGTCATTCGGTAGAATGATCCTGTATCCCCATACAATACAGTCTTTTTCTAAGTATAACTCATTTCGCTTATTGAAATATGGCAGCAATTCTTTATCTTTACAATAACTAGGCCAGCCAAATTTCAAACTCATCAACACTTTTCTGAGTAATTCATCTTTAGCCGTACACTCTTGTACGGTTTTACAGGTGATCGGCAAGAAACTTTGAATAAAATTTAAATAGGTTACCTCAGGCTTCTTTGGTTTTTCTGATTCTATGCCGATTGGCAAACGAGATAATGCATTAGCGGCATTATTACCACTTCGTACGTATTCTATATCATATGAATAGCCGGCTAATATAACTGCCCAACGCTGCATCCTACTAGCGGCCATCACCGGTATGCCAGATTTTTCTCCAAAAATACTAACGAGAGGCTTATGGTCAGTTCTTAATATAAAACGCCGACCGTATAAATATTGGTGGAATTTTCTCACTCCGTAAATGATCGCCAGAGCTTCTCTTTCGATCTGGGAATAGCCCTTCTCTGCAGAGGTAAGGACACGAGACGCGTATGCAATTAGTCGCTCGCTTCTATCCGGCATGATGTGCGAAATGACTGCGCCCACTCCCACACTGCTCGCATCAGTCGTGAGCACCAGTGGCAATTCGCATGAGTAATGAGCCAGTATTCCACTGGAAATTAATAGTTTTTTAATATTATTAAATGCTTTCTCGTGTTGCTCCTGCCATTCAAACTTTACATCTTTTTTCAATAGGTAATACAAGGGTGATAATACGCTACTGATGTCGGGCACAAACCTTGCATAGTACATAACTAGCCCTAAGAATGAGCGTAATTCTGATACATTACTTGGTGTTTTTACCTCCTTTATTGCTTTTATTTTATCCGGGCAAGTGTGAACACCGTGTCTATTAATAACATACCCCAAGTACGTTACTGACTCTGCGAAAAAAATGCACTTTTCTCGTTTTATTTTTAAGCCATACTTGAGTAATCTGTCAAAAACTTTGTGAAGGGTTTCCAAATGGCTTATATCATTTTCCCCTGTAATAATTAGATCATCTAAGAAAATTCCTACCCTCGGTATATCGGCAAAAAGCTCCTCTAATTTCCTCTGAAATATTCCAGGACTCGAAGCCAGCCTATATATTTATCTATTATACATATATAGCCCTTTGCTTGTGTTGATAACGGTGAATTTCTTAGAGTCATCCAGCTCGAATTGTGCATAGGCCTGGGATAAATCTAGCTTTGTAAATTTCTCCCCTCCATGCAGCTTAGCTAACAAGTCATCTACTCGCGGCAAGGGAAAACGATCAACTTCCAAAACTTTATTTAATGTTAATTTATAGTCGGCACATACCCTAATGGACCCGTCTTTCTTCATCACCGGTACAATAGGAGTGGCCCAGTCGGACGAGGAGACAGGCGTCAGCACTCCGTCTGCTACCAGCTGATCGAGCGCCGCCTCCACCGGCTCGCGCAGCGCATACGGCAGCGGCCGCGCTCGCAAAAACACCGGTTTCGCTCCCTCCCGTAGACTAAAACCAACTTTCCCACCGGTGAACTTCCCCAAGCCGTCCTCAAACACCTTAGAGTATCTGGAACTGAATTCGTCAATATTAAATGTCACGTTCGGATTCTTTACATAATAACAACTTGCCGAAGATAAATTAATTTGTAATTCATGTAACCACTGCCGGCCTAACAAACTGGTTTTCGCACTATCGATAATATACAAATCCAAGTATTTACTAACATTGTGGTAACTCACTAATGGCCTAATTTTACCCTTCGGTGTAACGATTTCTCCCGTATAATAGCGTAAAACTAAATCGCTTTTACTAATTTGACAGCTAACAAAGTTTTTTAAATAACAATCATAACTAATGCATGATATTGCACTGCCGGTATCAATTTCCATATTTAGCGGAATGTTCTCAACACACACCTCTATAGTGTATGGTCCAAACAATTTCACTTTATTTGTGTTGATAGAAAAGTTGTTTACCTCGTCACTGTCGCTGCTTGTATGGTCCATGTGCATATGGAGATAAGTGATGCACTTCTTTGCCCATTAGGACACATCTTTTTCAAATGTCCTTCTCTATTACAAATTCTGCACACGTATAGTTTGTACTTACAGGTCTCACTCGCATGTCCACTACCACAGACTTTACATAATTTATATACTCCTCCATCCTTGTTGAGACTTCGAACTACATCACGCCGCTTTTCTCTACCCGCTCCGCTTGTGCCACTTGGACCACCGCCACTGCCTACCGGTCCGGTTTGTTTGCTGCCGCCAGAGGCATAGGTTTTGTAGGATAACTCCGATTGTTGCCCGCTCCGCCTCCGTGTTGCTGGAAGTATGAGCTGATTGACGCCCGCCTGCAATGATGCTCTGTCACCCCTCCCGCGGGTACAGTCTTCCACCAATGCTGCATTCGCCTCTGCAGCCTCCATCGAACTCGCCAGCTTGAACGCTTTGTCGAATGTGATATCATCTTCCGCGAACAGCCTCTGTCTGATATGCTCACTCATTAAACCACAAACAAACTGGTCACGTAAGTTTTCTTTTAGAGTATCCGCCGTAAAATTACAATATTTCGACGATTCCTTCAGTCTAGCTACATAATCCGCGATACTTTCCTCGTGCTTTTGTAGCTGTTGTCGAAACTTAAATCGTTCCGACAGAAGACTTCGACCTGGTTGAAGATGACCTTTCATGACCTTCACTAGATCTTCAAACGACTTTGTTGACGGTTTGTCTGGCGTACACAAATTAACTAATAGCTCATAAGCTTCACTTCCTATAACGGTTATTAATATAGCTACTCTCATCTCCGGTTTAATATCGTTTACAATATAATATTGCTCTAACCGATCCACGTACGATTCCCAATTGTCCTTCGTGACATTGAACGGTCCGATTTGCGCAACGCTTACAGACATTGTTTGTTTTAAGTATTCACTTTCTTCTAATGCACGCACGTAGGTCACGTAATATCCTCGTCGCCACTGAAAAGTTCGGGAGTAACCTTCTAATATGTTATTGTTATCGGAGCGGTAATAAAACACAGCTGTGCTATTCAAATGTAATCAATCGACTGGCCGAAGCTTGTCTATGCATGAACTACCCTAGAATATTAATATAATATACGTGGGTACATTACAATATGCAAAGTCGGCGATGCGGTCGGTCGACCTGTCCTACCCTCTGCTATTAACTTTGTAACGAGGGCACGCTCCATGGTAGATCAAAAGCCTATCATAGTTGTATTCGTGGGAAGATACGTAAAGGAGAATCTTGTGGCTGCCACTCGTTCGCATAAAAGTTTGACTGCTGTGGCTCTGGGTTTTGCCGGAGTGGCCACTAAGATCTTTGTTAATGACCACTTAACGCGCGAGAATAAACTGCTGTTAAACAAGTCTAAGAAGCTAGCCCAGGAAAATAACTATAAGTTTGTTTGGGTTCAGAATTGCAAGATTTTAGTGAGAAGAAACGATACCTCTCCTATTATTCACGTGCAACATGATGATCATCTTAACAAAATTAAATGACTATATTACTACTTATTATTAAGCGTATTTGTTTTCATACTTTTTCTGTCAATAATTTACGTAACATGTTGAAAACTTATAAATATAACTTTTTTTATCTTACGATTATTACAAAGCCATATAAATCCAACCTACTCAGCCATCAGACATTTTTAAACTTATTATTTCAAAGTATATCATTATCGAATTACCATGTAAAAATTACACTGAACAAGTAATGCTACTTCACAGTAAACTGCATATCGCCACTTCTTATCAATTCATAAAGCCACAGCACACCTTGTTATTTGTTTACATGTCATACTGTTCGATGCATTCCTTCGCGTCGCTAGGGTGCAGTGGTGCTATGCAAGTACTAATGAAGAGCTGAAAATTCTCGACGACCCAAATAGAATATTTAATAGAGACGAAACCGGCTTACAACTCTGTCCTAAACAAGGAAAAGTTTTGGCCGAACAAGGGTCCAGATATATCTACGAAATTGATATGGCAGCAGCGAAATCAAGTATAACTGTCATGTTCACTTTTTCCGCAAGTGGATCAGCCACACCACCTTTTGGTAATATACCTGCTGAAGAGGATGCGTGGAGACATTCGAAATTCTGTTCCACTACATTGGAGAATAGTACTTTCACACAACGGATGGATGACGAAGGATTTTTTTCCAATATGTGTCAAACATTTTAAATCCTGACCTTGTGAGTAACAATGTTCCATTTCCTGTGATTTTATTTGTCGACGGCAATAAAAGCCACCTTAAATACGAACTAAGTCACAAATGCAAAGAATTGGGTATAGTATTAGTTGCTCTGTACCCAAATGCGACCAGAATCTTACAACCAGCTGACGTGTCAGCATTTAGGCCCATAAAACACACATACCAATAATAAACTAATGGAGGAAGGCTTTGCTCAAATGGAGACGTAATAACATTTCTAAGCAACTAACCAAGGTAGACTTTGGACGGGTCTTCACCACTGTTGTAGAAAAGCATATAAAAAAGGAAGTCATAACTAATGGTTTAGAGCTTGCAGATTATATCCTTGAAACCATAACGCCATAAGCTATATAAAATGTCTTGGGAAACAAATACAGGTGGAGTCTGTACCAAGACAAGAGAAGAAACTGACAAAGTCAGATTTTCAAAGCCTTGTAGGATCCGATATCCCTTCTAGACTTCAGAACATACTTTCTATTCTAGATAATGGTTGTTACAAAGCATTAGAAAACATATACAAGTTCCTGAAAGACGAGACGATTTCTATATATATATTGAAAACGAATGGCTACCGATTGATCATATCCTGATTGTGATCTGAAAAAGAGAAACAAAACGTAAAAGAAAAAGTTAAATCAGAAAAAGATAAACGGAAAAAAAACAGAATTAGCCATACAAGCTAAAATAGTAAAAAAGGAAGAAACCCAAAATTAAAAAATATATATGTCGGAGAAAGAGAATTTTCGTCGACATCGTCATTAGTGGTCGCGGGCTTAGTGGGCGTCATCAGGGTAAAATGCGGCCACAGAACACAATGATCACAATTTCACAATATTTTAATTTAGGTTAAATAATATTTTGTCACTCCACAGTAATATCGAACGAAAAATCACAGTTAAGACCGAGCAGCGGGTACAGGGCACCGATCTTACTTTAACCAACGAATATACTTTTTAACGATCCAACTCGATCTGACGCTATCTTTCAAATGTGTCGCAAAAACTGTCAGCCTTCCTAAAGTAAAGATGGCGCCTCGACCCCACTCGAGGCACGTGCTCTGCTCTGATTGGTCGTTACGTAAATTACAATATTCCTAACTTTTATTACATTTGTAAGGTTTTTAAGCTATAGAAAAATGGAACAATACAAATTAAATTAAATTAAGAATTTTAAAAGTTATTAAGAATGTAAACAAATAATATTGTGCGTTTTACATGCGAACAACAATCAACCCGACTTGTAGCTTCCGTCGACACGGCCGTCCTGACGTATTACACGCCCTCGTGTGATGTTGAAGGCCGCGCATCATCTTTATCTGCAGAATAGAAAGATATGTTTTAGTTCGGCCACTCCTGACCAAGGAGGTCGTGTACATTATTACATTACATCTTCTGCGCAACAACTTCATTGAAGATATTTTCATAAAATAGGTGCCGTATAGTAATAAGCCAAACTGAATTCTCATAGGCTCCACGCTACATACTAAATTAAGTCAGTAGTATTGAAACTGCCACCTCGCCGTTTATCGCGTTACACATTTTGGATTATGAACAATATCTAAATGGCCACCTCGCCTCTTATTCTATTGATCTTACTTTTCAATGGCCAACTCGCCTCTCAGTGGCCAACTCGCCTCTCAGTGGCCACCTCGCCTGTCAGAAGCCACCTCGCCTCTCATAAAGCTTAACTAATCCTTAACAACCTCCACGCTGCTAGGATTTATTTTAGAACTTTATTCGCCACACTCACACACATACACACTCTATTAACTAATCATTTCAAGCAAAAGAAATTAGTATGAAGATCTTACCATCATTGTCATCCGAGAGACACGGATCCAGTTCAGTTGGGACGTATGATTGGGGGGGGGAGTGGACGTAAGCGCTCTCTCGCATACTTGTATGCACGATTACAATTCAAACTCTTGAGATGAAACCTGTCTTTACTCTACTAGTAGGCGTGCCTTCAACAAATGAGTGCTTAAAGGAGCTAAGAAGTTCTATTAGTTGTGGTTTAAGGTCATACGGTATGTCGGTATCCACGTCTTGAAAGTCAGCCATCGCGTTACCTACGTTGCAAATATTAACTATAGACGGGTTTTCGACTATAGTAAGTGTATCACTCGATATGTGTACTGACAACCCTAAGGCCAACAAATCGCGTCCAATCAGAATATCGTTATTCAGGTAATCGTCAGGTATAATGTGAAATGAAATTTGTAGGTCATGACCACTAAGAGCGACCCTAGATAAAATTTGTGAGTCACATAATACAGTAGATTTTCCTACACCAGTCAGAGTAACAATTGCACGCTGCAATGTACCTACAAGCTTATGAGAGACGCTCTCTTTAATTAAGGAACAATCAGCACCGGAATCAAAACAAAATGAGAACTGCTCACCAAATTGCGTAATTATCCCGGTGACAGGTTTCATTCCACACACGTCCACTCGCTTCACAACGCTGGGTGCGGCGGCGGGCTGTGCGCTGCTGCTTGCAACTGGCCATGTTTTTGAGCACCGCGATGCCACATGACCCTCAACACCACACTTGTAGCAAGTCATAGGGGCGCCGTAGGGTAGCCCGCGTAGCAACGGCCGTGTTGGGGCGCTCAGAGGTCGGAGTTGTTTGCTGCTTGTCATACGATCGACTGAAACATTCAAAAGATTTATGACCAAGTTTTCCACAAGAGTAACATTTTGTTGAAACGGAACTTAACCTAGGACGCTTATTATCTTGTGTAGTGCTTGCAGCGGTCTTTGTTATCTCGTGGTAACTTCGCTTGCGATAAGAAAAAGCCATTAGTTCACGTTGCATTTTACAGCGGGTAGTTATTTCTTCGGAAAAAATATTGCGTTGTAACCTTGGCTCGATCTGCCCCATGTGTGCAAGTATTAGGGATACTACCATTTCTTCCTTGTCTACATTATTCCATCGTGACATGAGTAATGTAAATAAACGGCTTGCATATGCAGCAAGACATTCACCTTCTTGCGGTTTACCCGTAAGCACTTTTAACATCGTTGCTGCACATGTTTCTAACGTATTGAAACGAGAAAGAAACATTTCCTTAAAGTCTACCCACTTCATATTAGGAAAAGCTATCTGGGAAAACCACGTTGCGGCCGAACCTCTCATGGCCTTACTAAGTATGAGAATTAATTTACTTCCCTGTATAGCACGATCCGATAAGCAGATGTCCGCCGTTGTCAGCCAAGCCCGGGCGTCAGTGTCTGCATCTTCCGGTTGAAATTTAGGCACCGTGATGCCTTTATCCTCGGTATTCGGTGAGTTAGTTAGCGCCTCCACGAGAAGCCTCATGCTGGTTTGTTGCGCTTCGAATAACGCGCGCCATCCGCCATTTGCTGTTGTCTGTTCGCTAACGTTTTGTGCCTGCATCGATCCCACTTCTGATGTCGGAGAAGCATTATTTTCCAAAGATATTATAACAGAACAAGATTGTGCACTATAAAATTATTACAATGTAAACGGAATTCTATGCGGTTATAATAAAGTTTACTTTCCTATGCCATTACGCTAAACGGAAAATCGGTCTGAGCAAAACGCCCCTATTATGGAGTGCGTCTCTGTCTACTGGGCTGCCACTTTAAAATATTTTATCATGTTGTAGAATATCATTATATATTTTATTCCCAGTTGTCGAGATTATTTCAAAATATTTACTAGTTAAATGCAATGTTTAGCTTATTTAATGATGTCCATAGCATTTGTATTATTTTAAACCGTGGTAAATCACTTGCTTCGTTTTGTAGTCGGCGTTATGGTAGTTTTAAAAATATTTAATATGCAACACTAGGCGTCGTCAATCAATATGGCGATTGTGATTATTTGTGTCAACTGTGTGATGCGTAGTGCTTAAACGTGGTGAAAAATCGTTATTACATTGTTATAATTGTGTTTAAATATATAGAAATGGTTCTCACATGTTGCGTGAAAGAATGCAAAAGTGAATCATACAAAGGAAGCGGCGTATCTTTTCACAGGTGAGTATTTAGGTAAAGTTTTATTTTTGTTTAGAATAGGGTGTCCATGTTGATTGTAGTCTGTAGACCTAAATTTACTTTGTTAGCGCTCGTGTACATGGTACCGTGACCGCCGCACTGCGCCGCTATGCTGTGTACACGGACCGCCACGCGCCGCTTGGCTGACCCCGCATCATTTTAGACATGACTTAGTAATAGATTGCTGTCACGGACGAATACGCTTTTCGCAGCTAGCAATTTATCTCTAAGAACGTGTCTAGTGGTTTGGTAAATCGGCGCGACGGTGACGATGCAGACCACACGAGCGCTTACTATATTACCAAAATAAATAATTTTTTCGGGTTTCCTTAAGATGAAGAAATTAAAAATAAATGGCTAACCGTTATACCTGGAAACGTCACTCAATATTCAGCTGTTTGCAGCTTGCATTTTAAAGCTGATGACTTCGCGACCCATCCTGCTGCATCAAGAAAAATATTGAAAGTTAATGCTATACCTTCAGTTTTTCCTGTTGTAAGTATATCACTTATATAATCCTTTATCAATGATATAGATATATATATATATATATACATATTTATAACGAGGAAAGATTTGTATATTTGTAATGAATAAATTCTTAATTATTAGGTAACAAAGGCTTTATTCCGTCTCCATACATTGTAAAGGAGCTGAGTTATAAAGTTACTCATGCGTAGCCACGGGCAAGTCTGTGAGTCACTCATATACAGGGTATAACAGATCATAAGTAATAATATAAATAAATCTGACTACCTCGTTGGTCTAGTGGTAGCAAGCGCGACTGCGAAACACGAAGTCCCGGGTTCGATTCCCAGGTCGGGCAAAGTGTTATTGAGTTTTTTTCCATTTGGAATTTCTCAGTAAAAAACGGAGTCTGGATTTGTGCTTGGTTGATGGCAATAGACTCGCCACCTATCACATGGGACCCAATCACCGCGGCGAAATGTGTTAGTACTTGTGTCCAGCTCTGCCTACCCCTTCGGGGATTACAAGCGTGATAATGGTAGTAATTCGCTTGTTCAGAACACCAAACTAAACTAACGAACTAAAATCTATTTTTAGTAAATTATGGTAGTTCTTATTGTGTTCACGCTTAAATCCAAATTCGTATAATGCTTGCAAGTGACAATTCTTAAATTTGCCATTTCCGTTTATGGGTATGTTTAGTGCAAATTTAATCGTCATGTATGTTCGTGCTCTCTAAACTAGTCTAAGCTGATGTAAAACTACCCACATTTGAATAGAATAATCATATGTTTAGAATTATCATTCTAAGTGTTACATGAATTTGGATTTTAGTTATAACATAATAAGAACTGCCATAGTTTAGAGAATTTTAGTGTAGTGTACGCACAAGCGAATCAGTACCATTGTGTGTGAAATCTAAATAAACAAACATATACATATATGGATTTTAAATAAATAATTAATTTCTTAACTTTCAGATAGTACCTGACACTAAAAAAGTGCACATACTGAGTTCTATTAAAATATGTCCAGAAATACCTCAGTGTCCTGGAATGTCATCCGAGCCACCATCTAAGAAGATGAAGTTGCATCAAAGTGCAAGCACACAAGCGTCAATAACAGTCAATACTCCAAGGAAAACGAAACTGCGACGTGAAGTTAAAATCCTATCTCAAAGACTGAAAAGACGAACTAAAACCATAAATAGTTTGAAATCGTTTCTTAATGTTATAAAAAAAAAGTGTGAAAATTACAACGAAGTAGAAAATATGGTACAACTCAATTTTGAAAATATTCACTTACAATTAAACAAGAATGTGTCAAACCGTGGTGCTAGATATAATGACGATGTTAAATCCTTCGCACTGTCGTTGTATTACTATTCGGGTAAAGCGTATAAGTTTTTAAGAAACCATATTTCGCTGCCTCACCCTGCAACATTGCGTCGCATTTTATCGACTCACGACTGTGATGTAGGTTTCATGGCAGAAGTTTTAAATGTTCTTCAAAAAAGGGTTTCCGAAAATCCTAATTTCCGAGATGTAGCGTTTATTTTTGATTCTATGCACATAAAATCTCAACTTGAATATGACCCTGCAACAGACAAATTTAGGGGACGTATAGATTTTGGAGGCGTTGTGCCCGAAGATCCAGAAAAAATTGCAACTGAAGCATTGGTGTTTCAGATTGTTTCGCTGATAGATAAACTAAAATGTCCCATCGCCTATTTTTTTGTTGACAAAATATTAGCGTCGGTTCAAGCTAAACTTGTTGAAACAGCTATTCGTAATTTGGCGGATATAGGTATGGTGGTCCGATCTATAACTGCAGATGGAACTACTGTGAATATAAGCACTTTCGAAATATTAGGCTGTTCTTTCGAATTTCCTCACATTAAAACATACTTCAATCATCCCTCAGTATCCGTTAAAGTGTACTGTATCTTAGACCCTGCCCATATGGTCAAGTTGGCTAGAAACGTTTTTGCTGAAACGTCAATGTCTTAAAAAAATGGTGACATCGATTTTCAGTTCGTCAAACGATTACATGCATTGCAAGAAAAAGAAGGTCTCAAATTGGCGAACAAAATCAATAATACACACGTGAACTTTTACGGCAAAAAAATGAATGTACGATTAGCCGTTCAAGTTCTGAGTAGCTCGGTTGCAAATGCCATCGAATTTTTAAAATGTAGTAAACATCCAGATTTTTTTGGCAGTGAAGCAACTATCGAATATATAAGAATGCTGGATAGAATTTTTGACTTGTTCAATTCTAAAAATCCTTTCGGAATAGGTTTTAAATCGCCTATGCGTAGAGAAAACAAAGAAATCTGGCTAAATGTATTACGTGATACAAGAGATTATTTGTCAAGTTTAAAAGTAAATGGACAGAACATTTTATCTCACAGGCGAAAGACCCCCGCTTTAGGTCTTATAATTGACACCTTAAGCTTTGCCGGTTTAGCAGAAGATCTCTTGGAAAAAAACCCATACTTTTTAACTTACAAATGCTCTCAGGACCACCTTGAGATGTTATTCTCGTGTATTAGAGCTAGAGGTGGTTCTAACGATAATCCGGACGCTCTCCAGTTCAGGTATACGATGCGAAAACTACTGTTCCGAAATAGTATCAAGCCTAGCATTAACTCTAATTGCACCGATGCAAATTACGAAACAACACCAATTTTCGAGTTCAGAAGTACAGAACGTGATTTACAAACTCTTTTTCCCGTCATTTCACAAACTAGTGACGCAAACGAAGAAAATTACATATACATGCTCATGGATCAGGCAGACAAAAATACTGTATCTGATTTTAAAAACAATATCCTTTATATTTCTGGTTATATAGTCAATAAAATACTGGACAAAATAACTTGCCAGCATTGCCGAGTTGCATTGTTGGTAAAGAAACGGCATGACGATCACTCGTATATAGTGGATATCTGTGAATTTTCTTCATTTACTGCCTTTGTTGATAAAGGAGGTCTGAAATATGCCTCAAAATATGTTTTCGATGTAGTGAAATACGCTGAAATGCTTTTTAGTACTGCGTCTAATAGAATTTGGCAAGATCAGTTAAAGAATAAATTAATTCTCATCGCAATTCGTCATTTCTATCCAAAACTAAATGATATAGTCGTTCCAAGGCATCCGGTTCTGTCAATTAGATGTGAGAACAGGCATGAAACAGAACTCATTAAATGTATAACGTCGAAATATTTTAACTTAAGACTAAAAACGTACGCTAAAAGCGAAACATTAAAATTAATTGGATACAAAGCCACGATGCGTCAAAAGTTACGCAAAACAATTTTATTTAGCAATGTATAGAAAAATAAACTGACTTTTATTTCTCTACAGCTTTTATTTTCGTAACATACACCTACCAGAATACCTAAAGTTACATAAGAATCACCTCATTAAAAAAGTGTATGGCTGTGATGTCTGTCATGATGCCGGCTATGTGGTGCTAATCTCCCCCTATGCACCGTTATTGTAAAATTTGTTTTAAATAATAATTATTATTATTCCATCCATCCATCAGTCCACTCTTGGACATAGGCCTCCCTCATAGTTCACAACCAAGTCCGGTTGCTATTAATATTTGTAGGTATAGCTTTCAAATCCTTCGACCCTCTTTTAATAAATACAAGTATACATAAAACAAATTAAATTTAATAATTACTCAATTATACAATCAAGGTCAACTATAAATTGTCCTGGGAGAACCAAATTTTGTAGTAAGCCTACTAGAGAAGGACGCACACCATAAAAGCGCTATCTCGCTCAGCTCGAGCTTTCGTTCATGAGTGCGCAATCTTGTTCTGTTATAATATCTTTGTTATTTTCGTCGACATCGTCACTAGTGGTCGCGGGCTTAGTGGACGTCATCAGGGTAAAATGCGGGCACAGAACACAATGACCACAATTTCACAATATTTTAATTTAGGTTAAATAATATTATGTCACTCCACAGTAATATCGAAAGAAAAATCACAGTTAAGACCGAGCAGCGGGTTCAGGGCACCGATCTTACTTTAACCAACGAATATACTTTTCAACGATCCAACTCGATCTGTCGCTATCTTTTAACCGGCTGTTTCGAAAATAATGGCGTTTTTCTAATCAGTCCCACCTTGTAACTACACACATTAGAGACTTCATTTTAAGATATGTTTTACTTTATACTGCTGTCTAAGAACGCTGAATTGGAAAACATGATTGCATAACATTTTCTCGATAGAAAAAAAATCTAAAGTTACCTCCAATTTCTCAAATTTTCTCCTCGTATCCCTAAACGAATAAAAGTTAGTGGATGAATTTTGATTTATAGATAGATATCAATCGTACTGAGAATCCTTGAATTCAGATTATTCATACAGTGCCTAGTTTTTTTTTAAAGCATTTAATTGTATTTCAACGCACACTTTGTTTACCCTAGCCGTCTCTGCCTGTACTGCATCCCATGTTACGCGTATCTAAAGTAATTCCGTCGCGCTCACTCAGTGCTCCGGTGACTTCTGTCGACGTTGGACGTGTGTTGTTCGCTCTAACAACGCTGGCAAATTTCGTGCGCTACATTTTAAATTGTAATACGTAAATATGGGTAAAACAAAGAGATTAAAAATGAATAAAAGAAAACATTCGGAGTATATGAAGGCGAGAGCTCGAGAGATGGTCATAAAAAGGTCAGTGCTATCCATTATTTTGCTTTTTAAATACAATTTTGCGATCAATATCCAGCTTTGATTGTTATTGTTTCTGTCAACTATAATGTCACTGCCTACATACATAGGTACGGACAAGTCTGATTTATGAATTCTGTCATTTTACAGCAGGAAAAGAAAAGAAGCAGAAAGCAGCTCAGTGGAATCAACAGGACTTACGCTACTGAATTTAGATGAATTAGCACAGTTCACCAACTCAACGCAAAATAGTACTGGGTAAAATAATCGTTCTACAATTCAATACCTTCTTGTTTTGAGTTTCCTATCATTATCACGGAATCGCTTTATCGTTTTAAATTTGTAGGTAAGTCACAATTTACCATATTTTATTTACAGACTGATCGAACAATCCACATCAGAGTCCAGTGTTGCAAACACCAATGACGGCTCGTCAGAACAAAAAAGAATGGAGTCGCCTATTGTTCATGAAGAACTTGAAGAACTAACATACGCAGTAGAGTTTGAAGATGTTGTGAGTAACTTTTTTCCTAAGTTCTTTTTTTAATTAAGTCATACAAATGCTTTACCAAAATTATAACCTAACATCTTTCTTTTAGTTATCTATTTTTAAGGTAACCAAGTTACCTTTATTTGTTCTCAATCTTTTCAACCGACTTTCAAAAATGAAAAGGTTCGGGATTAGTCCTCAATATACATTTATCTAGGTTACTCGATAACTCCAAAACAACTAGACCGATTTCGATTTTGTTTTCGTTTTATTGATCGTAGTCGTCATTTAAATAAATTAATGCTGTAAGACATCTTTCTCACACAGCCATCTGATCCTAAACTAAGCTTGCAATTGTACTATAGTGTCCATACAGCTGATAAACATATGTACATACATACTGAGTACATACCTTATATAAATATATACACAGACACAGAACAAACACCTGAGTGCATATCACACAAATGTTTGTGTGATGGACTTGATAACAGGACTAGATAAGCAGTATACTAACTGGATTGTTGTGATGATAGGCGAAACCAACATTGTTTTTATTATTTGAGGAGTTCGATTCCTCGGATGCTGTAAGTGGCCATAGAGTAGTGGATATGAAACACTTTTATGAAGAGTTAGTGAAAATATCGAACCATGAGTCATTGTTTCAATGCGGTCTTTCCGCCATGGAGTTAACATCCGAAAAAACATCTGGTCTGGTTTCTGAGTTCACATTTACTTGTTCTTTATGTAAAAAACAATTCAAAATACAGAATTCAACTGAAAAGTTAAACAAAATGGCAGTGGCTGGTATGATGGCAGCTGGTTGTGGGAGCGTAGAATTGAAGCAGTTTTCTGCAGCTCTGGATTTGCCGTCAATGTCGGATTATAAATTTAAAATTGTGCAAGATGAAGTTTGTGATGAGTGGGAGGTCACAGCTTGGGAAGAAATGAAAAAAGCTGGGGAACGGGAGAAAGAAGCAGCTATCAAAGACGGTAGGGTAACTAAGGACGGCATACCAATCATTGATGTTATCTTAGATGGCTGTTGGAGTAAGCGGTCATACAAAACCAATTATTCGGCTTTATCTGGGGCTGCCACTATAATAGGGCGACGATTCCGTCAAGTTTTGTTCATGGGTGTCAAAAACAAATACTGTTGTATCTGCGCCAGAGCTGAAAAGCGGAAAGATACAGTTGTGCCACATGAATGTTTCAAAAATTATACTGGGTCTTCCACAGCCATGGAGTCCACAATTATAGCTGAAGGCTTCAAGCAGTCTGTGGCGATGCATGGGGTTATCTATGGAAGATTTATAGCTGATGGAGATAGTAGCACATATGCTAAAATATTAGAAACACGACCATATCCTTCCATTACGGTTGAAAAAATTGGCTGCAAAAACCATATATTAAGAAATTTTTGTAACAAACTTCAATCGTTAAAAACTGACACAAAATTTTGTATAGCAGAAAGAAAAACCTTAAACACAAAAAAAATTTTAAAAGCAAGAAAATATATTTGTGACTCCATTGAATATCACGGCTCGACAAGTTGTGATCAGTCAGAAAAAATTAAAAACCTTCATCGAGACATCACTAATGCCATTCATCACGGGTTTGACCATCACAATTCTTGCAACAGAGAAATTTGCAGCGAAAATTCTACAGAAGAATCAAAAGATACAATAATTAATACACGCCTTTGGAACCAGATGCGACATTTGATTAGCAATATATCTTCAAAATCCAGAAGCTTGATCGAAAACGTTCATAGCAACATTGTAGAAAGCTTTAATGGCGTAATTGCCAAATTCGTAGGGGGCAAGAGAGTCAATTACGCTCTCAAGAGGTCTTATCAAGCGAGATGTTCAGGAGCAGTAGTATCGTTCAACTCCGGAAAAATACTTACAACTGTTCATAAAACAATACATCAAACGAGTCCCTTAGCCAAAATAAAGCAATATGAAGGAAAAACAAAAAACAGGAGAACTTATAATAACACCTTCAAAAAAAAAAAGAACCGGACATTATTTTGTAAGAAAATTGATTTTGACTACGGGGAAAATGCTGATCAACCTGATTTAGATCCAAACTCTTTTGAGCTTGCAAAAGAAGCTTTTCTTAAAAATTTAGAAAAAACTGAGGAAGAGCGCAAAGCAATAGAGCAAAGAACAGTGCTCCAAAGTGAGAGCGGAGAATGGTTGGAGCTCAGGAGAAATCTTTTGACTGCGTCCAATTTCGGCAAAGTAGTCAAAAGAAAAAAAACGAATAGCTGCGCTAGTATGGTGAGAAACATGATATATAAACCAAACATAGACCACGTCTCATCAATAAGCCATGGCAAAAAAAATGAAAAAGCAGCATTAGAGCAGCTAGCTTGCTTAAAAAAGTTGCAAATAAAAGAATGTGGGCTTTTTATTGATGAAAAGTACCCATTTTTAGGTGCAACACCCGATGGCATAACTGATGAAAATATGATAATAGAAGTAAAATGCCCTATTGCACCATACAAAATGGGCATCGACGCTGCTATTCGTGAGGGCAAAATGCATTTCTGGCGTTATGATAAAAAAGCTGAAACCGTGATTGTAAACACTAAATCAGATTGGTACATGCAAGCCCAAGGTCAAATGCATATTTGTAAAGCTGAAAAGTGCTTATTAGCTGTATGGTACGGAGAAAACAAAATAAAGACAGAGATTATTCTCAAAGATGATAATTATTGGCAGACAAACATGGAACCCCATCTATTATCATTTTACAATGATTGTCTTTTACCAGAGCTCGTCGACCCACGGCATACTCGAAAGAGACCGATACGCGAACCTGAGTATGTAGTTTTAAAAAAAAAGAAACCAATGACGAAAAATAAAGAAAATGAAAACAGAGAAATAGAAGAAACAAAAAAGACAGAAATTGAAAAAAAACAGGAAGGAGAAAGTCTTGAGTTACGACTACCGCAGGATGATTCTACTGAGCAAATAGGTTTTGAGCAATATTTAGATTTCAGTAGTTTTTAATTTTGATGTTTGTGTTCAATAAATAATAATAAATATAAATGTAAGTTTTTGATTATTTAAACCACTTACTAGTTAAGATACATTAATCCTACTAATAGTGTAATAGTTTGAAAGGACGCGTGAAAGAGTAACAAACATACATATGTTTGTTACTCTTTCACGCAAAAACGTCGCCCATGCGAACGAGCCGCGCGACTCGCGCGAATTGCTCGTCACTCGAATAGTTTACCGCGTCATCATTTTAAAACGGCTGATTATCACGATAGTATCATCAGAGGTTATCATCACGATAGTAAAATTCATTAAATTAATATTAATATTTTTTTGGTTTTCATGTATAATTAATATACATAATAACCGAATAAAATCGACACCCTTCTTTTAAAATTGCAGTTGAATGATGAGGACAAATACATAAATTATACTTATATAATATTTTTATATAAAATGTAAATTTATCTACTCCACTCATTCTGTATTCCATCCGAACGGCGCGCGGCGCGCGGCGCGAGACGACGATAGAACTCACGGAACGGATTCACTACGAGATACTGCGCCGCAACATTATCTGCTTCCCGCGAGTAGATTTAGGCTCCGCCCATAGCGTTTCAATTTATTTTCGAAGTAGACCCTTAAATGTGTCGCAAAAACTGTCAGCCTTCCTAAAGTAAAGATGGCGCCTCGACCCCAGTCGAGGCACGTGCTCTGCTCTGATTGGTCGTTACGTAAATTACAATATTCCTAACTTTTATTACATTTGTAAGGTTTTTAAGCTATAGAAAAATGGAACAATACAAATTAAATTAAATTAAGAATTTTAAAAGTTATTAAGAATGTAAACAAATAATATTGTGCGTTTTACATGCGAACAACAATCAACCCGACTTGTAGCTTCCGTCGACATATATAAAAGGAAATGTACCGATGGAAAGGCAAATCGGCATAATATATACAAAAAACGAAATGCTGGAGTGACCATAAATAATGAGAAGCAAAACAAACAACGAAGCAATGATTCATGAAACTGAGCATACAAATGGAAATGATACCAAAGTATTAATTAACAAAAAAAACACATAGTAAACATGTATAAGATTATAAATTTACCAAAGAAACTGATGAATCTGAAACTTTTTTTAATGAACAAAAAACCTGACGAAACCCAAAATGAACATAAAAATATTGTTGAATAGTTCGCCCCGAACTGGACTTCGCTAAACCCCAATCATTTGAATTTTACTCTCTTAATATAATCTCGGTAACGCTTCTTCGAGCCAGCCGTGACACTCATATGTCCTAATTCATGTTAAAGCACGAATGACATAAAAATATCTTTAAATTCCATTGCAGAAAAAAAATTGTTTTTTTTTTATTTTCAAGTTGTTATGCCTCTCAAAAAACACCCGCTTCTTTCTTTTTAAGCTCCTACCTAGAATAAAGACAAAGTGCCATTATGTCTGTGATACACATACACTTAAGTTATTTACATAGATTGAAAAAAGCCTGAGTGCCATAAAATTGTGATATACAAACACCTACTAGAGTAATCATAAATTTTAGGGCTCAAACTATTATATAACTCAGCAGGCTCTACTATTTATAATTTTTGGTCTAGCTAGAAGAGAAGCGTAAAGTGCCATATAACTGTGATACGCAAATATCTACAGAGGTACTTAAGGCTGGAGTCTTGCAAAAATCACTCGCGGCGAAATATTTGCGCAACTTCGTATATTAATTTTAAGCAAAATAATGAAATAACATGAAATATTATTTTTGCACATAAATAACCATAATATAAGTAAAAGCTAGTTGTTTTTTTTAAGTTCATTTAAGTGGATTATGTAAGGTAAATCAAGGGTTAAATACAGCTCTTTCGTGCCCAACGTCATTTCGAGTTATGTTTGCGCGCTTGGTTTATGGCAATAAAGAATTATTTTATAAATCTGTTCAGCGCATAATGAGCTCAACATTCTCGTCTTCAAAATGCGCTGATTTGTTTTTTCTAATTATTTTTCATTTTCTTAATTCAGAGGCCCCAATTTCATCAAAATTCTCTGTCTTTATCTCTTAATAAACGGTTTGTTTCATAATAACTATGCATCGTAGGTATCTAATAATTATATTATTTTGATGCCAAGAGTTCAATGAAGCAAATTAAAAAAAATTATTATATCTAAATCACCCTACTCTAACAATAATATTGATCTCAAAAGACCTACAAAAAAAGAGTTTATAAACAAAAACAGCAAGGGAAATTCTTCAGTGCCCACTCCACGGCCGGAGTGTTCAGACGTGTGGTCCACGACGAATTTAGATTGTTCCCTCTCGCTCTAACTTTGCTCTTGCTCTAACGTAGGTTGCGCACCGTTATGTATCTAACTTGCTCTACTTTATTATTTTATGTGTATAATTTTTCGAGTGCCTTGTAAATATTTGTGTTTTTGTAAATATTCGTGTATTAATACATCATAGTTCTCTAAAGATTTGATTTAATTATGGATCGTAAACATAAGAAATATGCACGTACGAAAAAAAAATTGATATCAAACGTAGAAGTGATGAAGAAAAATAGAATCCAAAGGTAAGTAGAATTTTTTACATTATGTATTCATGTCAAGAGCATAACTACAGGGTCAAATTAAATTCCCTAGCGAAGCTGTGCCAGTGAAGCCACACATGTGATGGATTTTGAGTGTTATTATCTAAATATGATAAAGATTATATTTAAGCAAAATTATCGATACTATCGATAGTGTTCGTGATTCCACTTGATTAGATGAGGACCAAAAACTACTCACTTTTGACACTTTTTTTTAACCGACTTAAAAAAGCAGCTTTTTAGCTTAACCCGTATGTTTGTTTTTTGTATGTATGTATGTTTGTCCGTTTGGCTGAACCGATTTTGATGCGATTTTCATAAAAGTATTTTTTACATTCTGGAGAAGGTTTTGGTATACAACAAATGGATACCCCGTGACGTCGTTTGCATGTCTCCATTAATTAGTTCAACTGCATGCTGTCAGAAGGTCATCATGCTGTCAGTAGGTGTGTGTGTATGGGGTGGGTGTGTGTGTGATGAGTGTGGTTGTGTTTGAGGGTGTTTGTGGGGGAGTGTAGGGTGAGGGGGGTGTGTGTGTGTGTTTAGTGTTTATGTATGTATGGGTCACTAGTATAACATACTTTAGTCACATTTATGTTCTAAATGCGATTTGTGTGTCTGCATGTATTTTTGTTTCCTCTAAACTCCATTACGGCTGAATCAATACAGATAATAATTATTTTGTATGAACGTAGGCTAAAACTTGAATAACACTGGCTACTTTTTGCAACAGAATAAATCGCAGGGTGCTTTTAATAATATCAGTATTATGACGATTTTTTAATAATACTTCTGAACCTTGTTCAAAATATGACTTATTTAATTAATTTCACAGGACTGCTGCTGGCTCTCGTCAACCGTTGTCAGATGTCAGCAATCTATCAGAAGCTCAAAATTCTAAGCCTACCTCTTCTACTACGGAAGTATCAGTGATGATTGAAAATACTGCCAGAACTGAAAAGCCAAGGCCAAAAAAAAAAAATACCGGAAAAGAACATTTGAGGAGGCTTTTCCATTTCGCCGAATTTTTGTAAGGAAACGTCAACATCCTATACTCATTAGCGACGACCAACCGCTACAAATTGAAAATGAAACAGAAACTACCAATGAAGATGAACTATTTCACCTAGAAGGACGCAGAATCGTATCGATCAGATATTTTTTAGAAAATTTGGGGAAGATTGCTGATCATTACGAAAAATCTTTCGGATGCAGATATGGCAATCTGAAATGTGTCAGTGAGCGACGTAAAGGTTTTATATCAAAACTTCGTTTCAAGTGTGAACTCTGTAATTCCGAATTTGACATAAATACTGAAAATCCGTCTAACACTTGTGATGTAAATCACGGTATAGTCGCAGGTATTATTAGTATTGGCTGTGGGTTGGGAAATTTAAATGAGTTAGCAGGTAATACTGATATGCCTGGTATGTCAAAAAATTTATACGCTGAAACAAGTAAAAAAGTTTACGAATGGTACCATAAGACGGCATTAGAAGAAATGGCCAAGGCAGGCATCGAAGAGGCAGAACATGCTAAAGAAATTGGCAGAGTTGACTGTGAAGGTACACCAATGATTGATGTTATAGCTGACGGGTGTTGGTCCAAACGATCTTTCCGGAATAACTATTCAGCATCATCAGGTGCAGCAGCAATAATTGGCGCATACACGGGTAAAATTTTATATCTTGGTGTAAAAAATAAATACTGCATAGTTTGTGCAAAAGCTGAAAATAAAAAAATTGAAACTGCAAATCACATATGCTATAAGAACTTTTCTGGTAGCTCTTCTAGTATGGAGTCAGCGTCGCTTGTTGAAGGATTTTGTAACTCTCTTGAAACTCATGGTCTTATATAAGCTAGACTAATATCAGATGGTGATTCAAGTACTCATAAAAAAATATTAGAAAGCAATCCATATAAAAACTGCAAGGTTCAGAAGATCGAGTGCAGAAACCACCTGCTGAGAAATCTTTGTAACAAACTGAGAGCACTTACTAAAGATACTCATATCCCTATTCAATTAAGAAAACTTTTAACTGACTTCAAAATCATGAAGTTACGCAGATACACAGTGCGGGCTATAAAGCTAAGGAAACACGGAGACCTAACTGACAGTCAAAAAATTGTTAAACTTCGTACAGATATTTTGAATGCATTACACCATTCCTTTGGTAGCCACTCTGATTGCGATGATGCTATATGCTCAGCAACTGACAAAACTGACCAAAATACGGCACTTGATGTAGCTAACACAATTTTGTGGAGGAAAATGAGTCAAATTATCTTATTTTTAGCTGCAAACGCTAAAAGTCTTATTTATGACGTAGATAGCAATCTTGCTGAGACATTCAATTCAGTGATTGCCAAATATGTGGGGGGAAAACGAATTAATTACACACTTAAAAATTCATACCAGTAAGGTGTTCCGCTTCAGTTATTTCCTTTAACACCAAACGACCAATAAACGCTATTCAGGAATGTGTATTTAAAACACCTCCTGGTAAATACACAAATTTATATGAGGCACAAAAAGCTAAAAGAAAAATTTACAAAAGATTATTTAGAAAAAAAATCCGTAGAGACTTGAATGATCCAGATTATGGCCAGAAAGCTCAAAGACCAGATATGACCGAAGAAGATTTTCAGATGACAAAAGATGAATTTCTTAAACAAATTGAACTTTCTGACCAACAAAGAGAGGAACTACAGAGACAGACGATAAACCAAAGTTCCAGTCAAGAACGGTTAGAAAATAGAAAAAATAGGTTAACCGCGTCTATCTTTGGAAAAATTTGTAAACGGAAAGAAAATATTAGCTGCGCTCCTTTAGTGAAAGCTATTGTGAAACCGCAAAACCTGTCAAATGTCCCGTCGATCACATATGGCAGAGATAATGAACATACAGCACTAACTCAGTTATTTTTGCAGGAAAACGTCACAATTGCCCGCTGCGGTCTTTATATTCATAAAACACTCCAATATTTAGGAGCCAGTCCCGATGGTATTTATAAAGACAAAGGTGGAAAAACAGGACTAGTAGAAGTAAAATGCCCATTTACAACAAAAAATATGCAAGCTGAAGAAGCTATAAAGGCAAAAAAAAAAATTTGGAAATATAACACTAGGAAAAATGCGTTTATAATTGACAAAAATCACGATTATTATTTCCAAATTCAGGGCCAATTAAATATTACGGAGATGAATATGTGCTTATTTGCTGTATGGACTGGAGAGGAGTACTTGATGAAAGTTGAATATATAGAAAGAGACCCTACGTTCTGGCACGACAAAATAGTGGGCCCATTGACAAAATTTTATTTGCATTGTCTGCTTCCTGAGCTAATTGATTCCCGCCTTGAACGCTCTATGCCAATAAAAGACCCGCCATATATCATTGAAGCTATTGAGAAAAAAGTTAAACGTAATAAGAACGCATCTACGTCTACTGTCGCAGATGCTGCCATTCCGGAAAAGTAATTCCTGCAGAGTTATCACAGAGTTTTGTATATTATGCTTTTAAAGAAAACAGAAACAATTATTTTGTGTTTAGTCACTACTGCATAAAGCATTATAATAAAATTGCTTTACATAAAAAGTTTTCTATGTCAGGGGTAACCCCGACAGAACACACAAAACACAAACAAAATC
Organism: Selenia dentaria; assembly: GCA_917880725.1. Taxonomy (NCBI): domain Eukaryota; kingdom Metazoa; phylum Arthropoda; class Insecta; order Lepidoptera; family Geometridae; genus Selenia; species Selenia dentaria. Next base: position 28,904,604 of record OU862885.1, on the reverse strand, counting down.
TTTCCATCTCTTGTAAACATACTGCCCAAATATACAAAATCATTCACTTGCTCCACACTCACATCATTTATTTTCACATCACACAACGATACATCATCTTTTCTTTCAAAAACCATAGCTTTCGTCTTGTTCACATTTATATTCATCCCTTTTCTCTTGAACGCTACATTTATTAACGTTATCATGTCTTGCAACTGTTCCGCTAACGATGCAAGAAGAACTTGAAAATCTGCATACAGAAGACACTTGACAGGCATCTCATTCATCTTTAATCCACACTCGCTCTCTCTAATATCTGCCAAACAACTATCCAGATGATGCCTGGACCGATTCAGAAAATTCTTCTTTTGTCTTCAGAGGTGGTCCCATGATCATTAGGTCCGGATTTGATGATGGGATCCTGGAGAAATCGAGGAAACTCTTCAGCAACTGTTCCGCTAACGATGCAAGAAGAACTTGAAAATCTGCATACAGAAGACACTTGACAGGCATCTCATTCATCTTTAATCCACACTCGCTCTCTCTAATATCTGCCAAACAACTATCCAGATGATGCCTGGACCGATTCAGAAAATTCTTCTTTTGTCTTCAGAGGTGGTCCCATGATCATTAGGTCCGGATTTGATGATGGGATCCTGGAGAAATCGAGGAAACTCTTCAATAAATAATAGCGAATCAACCGCGATTGCTACTATCGCACATTTTTACATTGAATGTGCAACATAACATCACGCCTGTACCCGCTAAAAAGGGTAAAATAAAAACTTTTTCAATAAAAATATATAACCGACTTCTAATATAACTCCAAAAAAGTGTAAAATTTTAATTTTAAAACTTTTCTTTCGAAAGTCGGTGGCGAAAAAGTTAATGATATAAAAAACAAAGTCACTATTATACGAGTATATATTTCAAAAAAGTTTTTTATTTACATAGGTTAGAAACTGCACATAACGGTATTAAAACACTTGTGCGATACTATTAAAAACCGAGCCCTATGAATACCCCTCATTATGCAACAATTTCATAAACTACTAATGTTTAATACTTAGTAGAGCAACCTTCCTTCCTTCAATACTACGCTAGCGGGGACTGCGGGGAGCCCGAGTACAGACGCTCGGCGCGTGTACTGGCCGCCCGCGATTCTTGTATTGTGCACTAGAAGACTCGGCCCTTAAGGTAAGCATAACATTACGGTCGGTCCGTTAGATTGTTTTATTATTTTTCATTTATTACGATTATTATCAAAAGATAAATAATAAGTGATTATTTTTTATTAACAAAATAATATTAGGAAGACAAATAATATTAAGAGAACTTTGTATTTTCTCTTTTACTTTGGATAAGAGAATTTAAAATTTAATTTACCTAACTATCTAGGTTCTAATAAAACAAGATGATAAATATGATGCATTTTGATTTTTTTCTTCTTTTCACATCACTATTGTTTATTTTACCACAATATTGGCACACCACTTGTGCAATGATTGGCCCGGTCATTATTTGCCCGGTAGCTATGCCAATGACCGTGCTTCGAGTGGCCAATAATAGTACTTCTGAGAGCTAATTACAAAAACTACTTAAAATCACAACAAACACGTAGTACCAAAGTAGTGAGTCAAAATCATGTCAAATAAAAACGATATAAGAAGAAATATTTAGTGACACTTCCGCTAAAAACAACGCTTATGGCCGAGTTGCGGTGTGACCACCACCTTCCCTCCCGCACAAACTGCAAACGGAACTATACAGAATAAACAACACACAAGACAACCCAATCAACCAAAAACGATTCGACACGTGTTTCGCCTCAACACGAGGCATCCTCAGGAGATGTTGACACGTCGAGCGCTAGACCGACAGTATACTGTCACTGTCGGACAGATTATTGGGCTAAATGAAAGGAAGTATCCCCTCATCGCTAATGTTATGCCTGTAAAAAGGTATCAACTAATACGTCGTTATCTACACTTCACTGATAGCACCTTAGAGAACCCAGATCGTTACTTCGAAATCCATCCCGTAATGGAAAAAATACGCCAAAACTTCACGAAAGCCGAAGAAGAAGGAAAGAATTCCGTCGATGAGATAATGATACCGTACAAAGGTCGTAAAGTCGGAAAGCGAAAACAATACGAGTATGTACAAAAGAAACGCAAAAAATGGAGATTCAAAAATTTTGTTCGTGCTGGGGTCTCGGAGTTAATACGATACGGTGTAATGGGTAGAGACCTCATTACGCCGTATCATACCATGACCGTGCTATGAACGTGTCAGGCAAAAAAGTATTCGTTGTATTGAAAAGTATGGGACTATGCTCACTAGACCTTTCCGTCACCAACCAACAACGTCGCGTGTCATGCACGGAGCGGCAACTAATCTCGATGAGAATATTTTGCCGGTGCTGATACGCTTCGTGCATGACACGCGACGTTGCCAAACCGCTGTGCCGGTGAGCAAACGGGTTCTAGCCGTGTATGATGACCGTTACAAAAGCGTTACCAACGCGTTGCCTTATTTTGTCAGTTTGAATAAATCCGTTAAACGAGACACACGTATACCTCTGTAGTTGTGACGAAAGATGGATGACGAAACGTTAATAGAACTTGTACGCAAATATGAGTTCTTATATACGAGTAATTTACAACACCCAAAATACATGGATGGTCTGAAAAAAGAAATGGCTTGGAAGGAAATTTCTGTACAACTAAACCAACCAGGTATGTTTTCAAAATTTTATTAATATCAGTAATTTATACAAATTATAAAAATACAAATAAAAATTACCTACTAAGTAGTTAAATATAGATAGATATAACAAGCCGCATATAACTTGAAGGAAAATAGCAGATTCGAATTAAATTTTATTTAAGTAGGTACCTACTGCAAATTTAATAAAATGCAACCGAAAACCGTAAAATTAGTTGTTACATACTAATATCTTTAGCACTAGAACCCTTTTGTCTAGATTGCATTTTTTAAATAATTTTCGTTAAGTAAAATCCAATTCGATGCGTTTATTTTCCTTCAAGTTATATGCGGCTTATTATACTTGAAAGATATAGTGTATTTGAAATCGCAAGTGGATGACATTAAAAACTCGTATGCAACAACTGAACAATTACACGCCTTGAAGGCAAAAGTGCACTCATATAAGTATGATTCTTTAATAAATACACCTAATAATCACGCCGAAAGATTTAATTTTGTTAACACACGGTCGCGTGGTTGTAATCAGCTGTCGGACAGCGGACCAATGGCGATCGGCTCAATGCATAACTCGAGAACCGGTCCGTCACCATCCTCTCAGCTGACTGATAACAGTGAGTCGACCCCTACTACTAGTGCGCGTTCCGGGCGACGGGCAGCGGCAAGCATCGGCGATGGCCCTAATGTCACGCGCGGCGCTCGCGCTCTTTGTTGTGATGAGACGGTAGCGAGTGAGTGTCAGTGTTTGATGTACATAATCAGTTTGCATGTAGCACAACAACAGCTCTTTGTACGTCTGTCTCATTCTCGCGTCTAACTCTACCAGTTTTGGATCTGTACTTTGAAAGAATTCATTCAGCTTTACAAATTTTGGTAAAATCCACTGCAAAAATAACAGATACATCTTGATAAAATCGTCATTCATCTCGCGGTATATTAGCTCTGCTGCAACAGTCTTTTCATCAAGCCATTTTAGCGTGAACAATAATTTAAGACTGTCCCACTGCTCTAGCAATCTGTTCACAACAGATAACACTGACAGCCATCGAGTCTGCGCCGGGTGTAAAATTTTATGTATTTTAGCATTAACGAAGACCTGATATTCCATGTATTGGGCTTGCCGCTTAGAGCTGTGCTTGAAAAAAGCATATATATTTCGAGCTAAGTCTTCACATCGCCGCGGTAATTTCTTACATGCTTCACTTGCACACAGGTGTAGTGAATGGCATATGAATTTAAAAATGCATATGGCCAGGTACGTTTTGTCGTAAACGGCTGGCTAGGGAATTTTGGGCCCCCATCATTGTGTTGCACCCATCTGATGCAAATCCGATAATATTTTCTGTTGGTACCCCTTGATCAGAAAAGGTTTTCATAAGAATGTTGTATAAGACTTCTGCTGTGGCTCCCTCTGATGCCGTCTCGAAATCACCTTCTTCGAATAATGGCGCTAGCTCCCATAACGATGACAAAACTTTTTTCTTCTTTTCGTCATAATATCGGACCACAATACACATGGTTTTTATGGCAGAAATATCAGTGGACTCGTCGACCAGTACGCTGAATTTTTCACTTTTAATAATATTTTTTAAATAGTCTTTTTGATATGCATCGATAACATTTTTTACCGTAGCTGTACATTTTTTTCGTTTGATGGCAATTCCAGCGGCAATTTTTGAATCTGGAAAGCATGATTTCAATAGTTCTGATAAATGGTCCATAGCCACAAAGGATATGTTATGTTCCGCTACGAACGCACTCAATTTTATTTCTGCTTCCATTACTTTCCTATTAGAATCAGTTTCTCGCTTTGGAAAGTAAGTACTTACATCTCTTGAAGAAGTCGAAGGGGTATTTTTCAAATGTTGGTTTGATGAAATATGGCGTTTCAAAGTTGATAGCTCGCAAGTTAGTTTTATGTCACATAACACACAACGTGCTTTGAAAGGATCATTGGCAACAGGAGCGATCCATTTTTTATAAAAAACATCACTCTCCCACTGTTTCCTATACTTTTGTTTCGTGTGCTTTATTTTGATCTTTTTCTTTGGTGTTGATTCAATGTCTTCGTCAGGATTACTATCACTCATGGTAACAATTCAGCAACGTTAACTTTAAACTAAAACAACTGAAAACTGAAGCAATAATTACGGAAATTCTAAAAGTTCAAAGTCTACAAATGAATGGGCCGTCGTAAGTGTTGTAACTAGAAACAAAACTTACATTACACACACAAAAGGTGCGTTCGTTTTGGCTCGATTGCGTTGTAGCAGTTTCAAAAGTGGCATTTGTGTATTGGCGTTCGGATAGAAGCTTTTGCTATTTTTGACCACCAATTACTACATGCTATCCGAACGGCTTAAAACATACTTTGAGAACCGACAATATTTTAACAATTTTGCACAGTACGAAACATGGAATCAATCTCTAAAATTAACAAAACAAGTAGGTACCTACTACATAAAATATAAATACTATATAAAAACTTGTGAAAGTCTTCAATCGCGCCAAATACAACTGTCAAACCAGCAGTTGTCAAAAAACGATCACAACGATCCCACGGGTCAAAAATATCACTTTTCTCTGTAGCGTTTTCAAAGCTATCCGAACGGTGAGCGAAAACGATATTTTTGCTCACGAAGTCCCAAATCGAACGGCCCGTGTGATCATTTCTAGCGTTTGTGAGTGTTATTTTTGGAACTGATAGGCTATACGAACGCCCCATAGAACAATACAACAGTTATAAGTGACTAAATTAGAAAGTCGCTAGGTGTGTAACACTAGTTAGACGGCACGTATGTACCTTACATACGTGCAGTCTCATTTTATCAGGTTATTTTATGACTACAGCTTATGAGAAACGTCAGAAAGAAGCCAGAAATTCAGTGTTATCAGCGCTTCGATACCGGCCGTATAATTTCATACAAATATTATACGGCTTTGAAATGTCTGCCGTATGCCGTATTCTTGACGATTTACTCGCTCGAAAACCGTATAATAATACGGCAATTGCCGTAGCCGGATCATCACTGGTGAGTGTAGCGATGCCCCCCCCCCCCCCCCCCCCCGACGCTACGATAGCTACAGATACGATGCGCCAGTCTACAAGTGTGACGTAAGCCGTAGCGTGCATTTTGAGTGAAAATTCACCTGCGCGCTCGAATACTATAGAAGATCAATGCATAATCTCACGTAGTGCGATGGAGAACGAGCATTGTCATCAGTTAAATCATAGGACGAAGAGTGTGAAGCCTACATTTGCTGATGTCGGAAGCCAAAAAGGTTTATGGTACGTGCCGGAACCGAGTGAAAAGTGGAAAACTGTGCAAAGAAAGCGCGTTAGCAATAAATTAATTACAAAGAAAGGCAAGGCTTGTCTGGATCAAAACAGCAAGTTTAAGGCTGCTGAGATAAAGATACCACTATTTATTACCAATGTACAAAAAGATGTCACTGAAAAGGATATAGCAGAGTACATTATGACAAGATCTCAAGAAATAGTAAAATTAAAATGAAACGACAGAGAAGCTACAATGCCTTTACATTATTTGTGAGCAAAGCAAAGCTGCAGACTTACCTCGATGTCGGTTTTTGGCCTAACGGGGTTTCGTTCAGGCGCTTTGTAAACAATATGGAGAACGACCGCACTGCCGCCACTAAGGTGAGTGGAAAGGAAAAACAGCTTCCAAATCAATAGTATGGATAGTACACCTTATACAAAGCTAGCTTCATTCAACTGTAGGTCGTTTAAAAGTTCGCCGAATGATATCAGAGGTATATGTCGGGAAGCTGATATAATTGCGCTGCAGGAGCACTGCCTGCTACCACACGACCTGCCACTGTTAAACACGGTGGATGATGACTTCGCGTGCGTCGGGACCTCGGCCGTGGACACGTCGACGGGGGTGCTTCGAGGTAGACCATATGGAGGAGTAGCCCTATTATATGGAGGAAAAGCGTTTTCCGGTCAGTGTCTATAATTGAGTGTGATGATGTGCGATTAGTAGCCATAAAAATTCAATTGGATAGTAGATGCATGATAATATTTAGTGTGTACATGCCAACAGACAAGAATGACAAAGACAATCTTACCGAGTTTACTCAGTGCCTAGGTAGTTTAAGTTCTATTGTTGAGGAAAGTTGTGACGCAGATGCTGCTTATATTTTAGGCGATTTTAACGCGCATCCAAAGGCACGTTTTGGTGATAAATTAATACAGTTATGTGACGACCAGATGTGGACATGTATTGACATGCACATGCTAGGCTCCGAGTCAGGCACATTTACATATATTAGTGACGTACACGGGTGCGCGAGATGGTTAGACCACTGCGTTGTCACTAGTGCTGCAATGCCATCTGTCAAGCGCGTATGGGTGAAGCTTGACACGGTGTGGTCTGACCATTTCCCACATTTCATTGAATGTGACCTGGGTACACTTACTTTTAAGGACCATAATGACTTTACTAATCGAACTGATGTAAATAAAGTACTATGGGGAGAGAGATCTGCTGAACAAATTAAGTCTTACACTCAAGTGCCACTCCCGGTTGAAGGACATTGACATTCTACCAGAGCTCTCTCAATGTTGTGACGGACGATGCTCTAATGTTGAGCACAAAATTATTATTGACCGCATGTATTCGGACGTTGTCACTATCCTTTCAGAGGCCGCAATTTTATCGTATGAGCGTGTTAGGGCACGGAGGAGGGGAGGTTACATCGCGGGTTGGAATAAACATGTAGCACCATTCCACAGGGAGGCCAGGCTTAAGTTTTTGGCTTGGATTGATGCTGGTAAACCAAAGTATGGGCATTCATATGAGGATATGTGTGAGAGCAAGAAATCTTTTAAAAATAAATTGAAATGGTGTAAAAACAAACAGGATCAGATCAAAATGGATATTCTTGCCTCACATCACACCGCCAAAAACTTTAAACACTTTTGGAAATATACTAATAAGTTAAATGTTAAGCCTGGCCTCCCTGTGAGTGCTAATCTTTTTAAAGATTACTTCAGGGTATCACCAGGGATCAAATCCAACGAGAGTCAGTTGCCCTGTGGTGGGACTGTCGGTCCTGAACGTACTGTTAATATTACCACTAAGAAAGTACGAAAAATAATTCGTGATATGCACAAATGTAAGTCTCGACTGGACACGACAGTCTCAGCATAGAGCATCTCAAGTGTGCTGGGGTGCACATGCCGCGCGTGCTCTCTATGTTTTACAACTTGTGTCTATGTCATGGCCATTTACCGCATGAAATGACGAGGACAATTGTAGTTCCTATCATCAAGTGTAAAGGTGGAGACTCTTCGGACAAAAAATAATTATCGTCCAATTTCACTGGCTACCGTGCTGGCCAAGGTGTTTGACAGCCTGCTTAATGACATACTACTGCAACAGGTCAATCTGCACGATGCTCAGTTTGGCTTTAGGGTCGGACTCTTAACGGAAAGTGCTATATTATGTCTTATGCGGACTGTCAGGTACTATACGGACAGAAAGACGCCGGTGTACGCCTGCTTCCTTGATATTTCCAAGGCTTTCGATTCTGTGGTATATCGGAAGCTTTGGGATAAGCTACGGGACGCAGGCGTGCCGGAGGAAGTCACTGCCACGTTGAAGTGCTGGTACGGCGGTCAGAAGAACCAGGTTAGGTGGGCGGGCACCTTGTCTGATGCGTACGGTATGGAGTGTGGGGTAAGGCAGGGTGGAACACCTTGTCTGATGCGTACGGTATGGAGTGTGGGGTAAGGCAGGGTGGAATTTCCTCTCCTCTGCTGTTCAATTTGTATATAAACGGCCTCATCGGCGAGCTTAGCGGCACTCATACGGGATGTATTATTGACGGTGTAAGCGTCAATAATATTAGCTATGCGGATGATATGGTGCTGCTGGGACCGTCGGTGGGGTCGATACGAAAACTGATTGGTGAGGCATATGCAGCGGAAAAAAGAAGAGTGAAGTGCTCATATTCAAGAGTGGGAATATTGTACCTGTCCACGTTCCGCCTATTATGCTAAATGGTGCGGCCTTGCAGGTGGTGACCAGATTTAAGTATTTGGGTCACTTTGTTACTGAGGACAGTAACAAAGTGACCCAAATACTACAACTTTGTAGTTGCATTATAATCCGACAAAATTAAGTGACCGAGGCAACCACTAAAGTCATCCTTAGGTCGAAAACGTAAAGTTCATATTGGAACTTTTTTGTTAGTTTAGTTCATATGTTTTAGATTCGTACGAGTACATTGCATTAATGCTTAGTATTTTGCTTTGTAATTGGTATTCAAACATTTTATAATCCCATTTAACATTTCTACCTATTAGGTGTTTGAACGCAGCGACTGGAGCTGGGAGACATCTAAAATTTGTATGAAAACACCTTCGTCACACGATTTGACGAGGAAAATCAGTGTGACCTCCTCGGTCACACTGATTTTCCTTAAAAATTCATATAATTAGATCATGTTAACTAAACACCTGACTGATCGTATAGTATAAAAGACACTGTAACAAAAATTTAAATAAATTACAATTTATTTTTCAGATATAATTTTGTATCTGAGGGAGACAGCAAATGTGAATGAAAAAAAAAGAATGGACCCCTTACAGTGACGTTTTATACTCTCGATTGAATGTAAAGTTCACGTAGGAACTAATTAAAGTTACCACTTTGTTGTCATGCCATTTCACTATTGCCAACTTCTTTTTATTACAAGTAACTTGCGCACTTGTGCCTCGTTTCTATTTTTTCATTTGTTAGTCAGTTGGGAGAATATTTTGGCAACCTCTAAGGGCCAACTCACACCGAAAGAGCGGCGAAGGGCAGCGGAGCGCAGCGACCCGCTCTGTAGAGAAGGCGCGAGGATTCCCGCGACTGCTCGAGAAGTCGCTGGAATGCGCGAGAAGTCGCGGGACTCCGCGCGCCATCTCGAGCCCGCACGCGATGAATTCACGGGTCGTTCTATGCGCAGTTCACTTTCAATAAAACTCGAGGAAACTTGTGTTTATGCAGTGAAAATGGGTATTTTGGATTTAATTATTATTGCACATATAGAAGAAGAGGAAGAGGCCGAAGACATAAGGAGGGAAAGATTTAAAAGAAAAAGAAACTTTTGGGTACACGACGTGTGGAAGAAAAGACATTTGTTTGGCCAATTTCGTACATTTTGCACAAATTTACATCTGTATCCTAGCATTCATTATGACTATTATAAAATGAACTATAACAAATTTGAAAGTTTGTTGGAAATTCTCAGGCCACATATTCAAAAACAAAATACCAATTATAGATTGGCTATTTCCGCTGAAGAAAGACTATCGGTCTGCCTCAGGTGAGTAAATAAGTAAAAAGTATATTTATATTCAATTGTATTGTTATTTATTGTTCAACATTAACTCCAATCAACAACACTCCAAAAAAAACATTGTTTGAAAGAAAATTTAGGCAACAGTTCTTATTAGTCAAATGTCGTATTGATAAAATTGGTTTCATAATCCTCTTCAGAGGATCTTTGTTGTGATGTTGGCGACGGAGGTGGGTCGAATGAGCTTAGTGAGGAGTTTGTCTCGTAGATATTTTCTGTGTTCGTTTCTTGATAACTTGTTGAAGTCGACGGTATTTTGGATGGTTTGTATGAAAAAGATGTAATAGTTTTGTTTTCTGCAGCCGGTATTATTGATGGTGTGTATGAAAAGGATGTGGTTGGAATGTTTGTTTCATTGTAATTTTCTGTCACAGATCTAGGACTGATACTGATTGTTTCCAGTGGATACTTTGAAGAAGGTGATATGGTTGTATTATTTCCTGTGGCAGATAAGTCGAATTCAGCTGTATCTCGTGTCATGTTACCACCGGTGTCATCGGCAAGTCTTATTTCCGTTTCATTTATGAGGCGAAAAATTTCTCCTTTTAATTTGGCTTGAATATTTTTAGGCATTGTTTTCACAGTTCGGCCCATGGTTAAGAAAAAGCTAATAGTTGGGTCATCTTCCATTTTCTTTTCTTCAATATATTGTTTGAACAATAAATTTGACATTTTGAGAGGCTGTTCGTTGGATAAAGAGGTCCGGTTTGATAGCTGCGACTGTGGCCGTGGTGACGGTGATAACTGCGACTGTGGCCGTGGTGACGATGATAACTGCGAATGTGGCCGTGGTGAGGGTAGAAGCTGCGACTGCGGTCTTGGGGACATAGACTGATTTTCGCCATCTGTGGTAATATCTGTATCTTCTGGCGAACTCGTTAAATTTGAAATTTGTTTCCTGCTTTTCATGAAGGGTTTTATGAATTCTAATTCTTTTTCAAATTTTAATGGGCGTTCTACTTTTCTAGCTGACCCACTTCTACTCTCTCTTAATGAAATGCCCTTTCTATAACTATCTCGTAATTTCTTCCAAGACTTTTGGCAATCATCCACTGAAAATAGTAGTAATATACTTATTAATATAACAATCTTGTTATGTTTTATGGTTTTTAATTTTTATGATGGTAACATAATAATATACCTACACACACGGACAAAAGTAGACAAACTACCGGGGCTGTTACTCTTGATTTGTCGATATGTGTAACTTATACTGGTGATAATAATTAAATTTTGTTTCAGATTTCTAACTACTGCTATCAGTTTCAAAGCGCTAGCTCACGAGTATCATATGGGATATAGTACTGTACTTCAAATTGTTCACGAAACTTGCTCCGCGATATGGAAGTATTTACGGCCGCGTGTTATGCCAAAACCAACAGCTGAGTTATGGACCAAACTAGCAAAAGAATTTGAAACTCAATGGAATTTTCCTAACTGTATAGGAGCCATAGATGGCAAACATGTTAATATAAGAGCACCTTGGAACAGCGGCAGTCAATTTTATAACTATAAAAATTTTTTCAGTGTAGTTTTGCTAGCCATTGCCGATGCAAATTATCGATTCGTTGTAGTCGACATTGGAGCATATGGTCGCAATAGTGATAGTGGCATTTTAAGCAGCTCCAGATTAGGACAATCATTGAATAATAATACACTGGATATACCACCTAATAAATGTTTGCCAGGTACGACAGAAGCATTGCCACATGTTTTTGTTGGAGATGAGGCTTTTCCGTTACACAAACACATAATGAGACCTTTTCCTGGAAACCAAGTGTCGACAGACGTCGAGAAGAAAATATTTAATTATCGCCTGAGCCGTGCAAGACGTATTGTAGAGAGCAGTTTCGGAATACTAACACAAAAAATTGAGGTTTTTCAAAAGAGAATTAGAATGCAACCCAAATACCTAGACATTTTGATATTAGCGTGCACTTGTTTACATAATTACCTAAGAAATGATGAAATATTTGAAAACATAAATGAAACAGTGCCAATAAATAGTATATTACAAAATATTCAAGAGGGTTCAGTTTCCCAAGAAAATGCTATGTGTATAAGAGATAAATTTAAGACTTATTTTAATTCTTGTGGTGCAGTTTCTTGGCAAAACGAAATGATTTCCCGTAGTTAAATAGATTTAACATCAAAATGGTGTCAAGTTTTACAAAAGACTGTGCCGTATGTAAACTAACGAGTTCTACCTACAATTTGCTGACGACATCGCAACAATTTAAAGTTATTTTTAATTTTAATTAAAATATAAAAAAATGATTTATTTTAATTTTCAAATAAAAATACATACCTATTTATATACGTTTTTCTTTTGCTCCCAGCTCAGCAGTGAATCAAATAAATGGGATATTATTAATTGCACATCAAATGAAAATAATCTCACATCAATTTATTTTCAAATATGTATAAATAAATATATATCAAATAAATTACTTCACAACAAATAAACTAAATGTTTAGCAAAACTAGTATTGCAGATAATTCGAAAATGTACATCAATACTACATTACTTTTTTTCCTCTATTGCGAGACAAATAATATATGACTTTTGCATACAAAAATTACTTTTTTTGATGTACGTTTAAATACCTACCACCCAAATAAAAATAATTAAACTAATACATACCAGACATATTCATTTCAGCGCCCACTTTTTGCCAAGCGTTATTTTTCATATGTTTATCGCTGTAATGCCTTGATTTTATATTGTACAGGCAGTCGTACATTTGCACCAAATAAATAAGCTTTTCTTCATCCATTTCCATTACTTCTGTATTCGTTGCACTGCAAGGAATGAATGCGAAATAGCGAATGCCCGCGCAGCGCGCACAACAGACGCACGCGGCGGGCGTCGGGGCGAGGGGCGGGATATTGCCAGCGGCCGCTCGTGACTGCTCGAGCATTCTCGGGAATTCCCGAGAATGCTCGCGCAGGCGCACGGCTCCGTTTATGGAATTCGCCGGAATTCCTGCGGCTCCGCGGGCATCCGCGCGCCTCGTTCGAGTTTCTCATGCGATAATAGTATTTATAATAATAAAAATTAAGTTAAAATTCTCATGACACTGAAACTGCGCTCCGCTTCGATGCTCTTTTGGTTTGAGTTGGCCCTAAGTCGGTGGAATCGTATAACTCTTACACTTAATATGCCGTAATCCTCCCTCAGAATGTAAATCAACTCTGGCGATGTAAAAACGTTGTCTGCGTAAATAAATGGCTGCTCCCTTTTTAGTATACTTTCGCATAACGCAATGACAACCGTTCCACCCAAGCCAGTAGATGCTTCTTTGTCAGTGAATTGTAGTCCTCGAAACGTATCATCGCCACCGAATAGAAGTAAAGGTCTCTACTCATTACACCGTATCATACCATGACCGTGCTATGAACGTGTCAGACACGAAAATAATACGACACGGTCTACCTTGCCCACTGTACGGATCGACGGCGTTCTGTACCCGTTTGTAAAGCGTATGATGACCGCATACAACCCGTAAGATGTCCGTGTGTAACGTAGTTGATTCGGAATCCGTCATTCTTATGTGCATATCAGACTGTAGCGGACGTGTGCTTTTATGTCACTATACAGGGTGTTTGGTAGAGGGTCCGAAAAATCAAATGAGCGTGTTCGGGGGTCCAGTTGGAGAATACAAGTTGGGCAAAAAAAATCCCTGACTCCCAAATTTTTTTTAAGTTTTTTTTTTGTGAATTTTTACGTTTTCACAGAAATTGTACCTATTTACCACCATAACATTAGTAAAATCTGTTTTAGACCGGATGTTTTTACTTGAATTTGGTACACCTTTAAAATACACCTTCAGGCCACGCAAAGCAAAATTGGATACAAAACAGAGCTAACTAACTGATTTAGAGCTCATAGAGTGAAAAAATGAAGTAAATTTTACCTCATAGTTCAATTTTCACAATGATCTAAAAAAAAATAGTAATTCTGGGGGTAATATGCGTTTAAAAACTTCTCTATTTATCACTTATGACAACGACATACTAAATTGGTATAATACTTACCAGCTTATTGAGTTAAAATAAGATTCTAAGTAACAACTCTAGAAATAAAAAAATGTGTCATCTACGTAAAGTAAGGGACCAAGTACGACGAGCAGGTATAAAACCATTGTTATTAGTTCTTCTTTCTCCGTCTCTTCAAGAATGCACAGGCGGCGTGCTAAGGCTTTAAGCTACTAGTAGTCTAACCAATAAAATCAGTGTAATCAGTCGAGCTTTGACTGCTATCACTGTTTGACGCGTGTACGAATAACCCTACGGTTTCTGTTTTCTGTTTTGATTTGTTAAATTGTTACCTTTGTTGACTGTTACCGTTGTTACTGTTGTTTTTGTTGACGTTGACTGTTGTTGCTGATTCTTTCTGCGCCGAAATGACGGAATTTAGTAACGAAAAATACGCCGACATGGTTTTTGCCTATGGCCGAGCTGATGGGAACTCACGTGCAGCCCAAAGAATGTACAGAGAGTCGCATCCCAACAGACATGTACCACATCACACCACATTCTCAAATACTTTCCGGAGATTGCGGGAAACCGGCACCCTACATTTTAGGGAACCACGACTCAATGCTAGACAGCATCGTGTTGTTGTAGATGAAAGTATTCTACAAGAGTTCGATGTGGATCCCACCACCAGCATTAGAAAAGTGGCCCGTGACTTGAGAGTTTCGACATGGAAAGTTTGGTCAGTAGTTAATGCAGACGGAAGGCATCCTTTTCAATACACTCCGGTGCAAGGTAAATTTAATTTATGACATTAACTCTAAACTGTGTTCTAGATTCTGAAGCTTGAGATTATTTAGATCACTCTCACTCTTATGACTTTTCAAACGAAAGAGAGACAATGACCTAGATAATATCTCACGCGTCAGATGCTCATTGCTCATTTAAAATACAAACCTTGCATAAACATGACGAAATTACAAATGTTTGTACCTGTTTACTGGACAATGGGCTTTGCTCAAATTCTCTTGAATAGTGGATTGTAATTTTTTTATTATTATGACTTTGGTGGTGTATCGAACTCTACAATAATAATAATTGCCGTACTAGTTGCCCATCTCATGTTCTCAAACGGTTTTGTTTTGGTTTCAGGTCTAGTAGAAGGGGACCAAGAGCGGCGTTTGCGGTTTTGCCGTTTTCTTCTACATACGGACGTAGATAATGACGAATTCCTGAAGGCCATTCTCTGGACGGATGAATCTAAATTCACGAGAGAGGGCATCTTTAACCAACATAATCTCCACAGATGGGAATCGCAAAATCCACGCGCGACTAGAGAGGCCTCACACCAACATAAGTTTTCGGTCAACGTATGGGCAGGTGTTATTGGGAGAGACCTCATAGGACCCTTTTATCTCCCAGATACACTGAATGGGGAAAATTACCTAGAATTTTTAATAATAATGATAATATTATTATCAAATATCGAAGACCGAAGAGACGTATGGAAGGGCAAAGAGCTGTACGGACGATTCTACAAGGCCCTAACAGTACCTGATGACAAGCAGGCGTCAGTGAACTGGCTACGTTTCGGTGATCTGTTTGGTGAAACCGAGGGTTTTGTCTGTGCAATTGCTGACGAAGTTATCAAGACGAATAACTACCGGAAATATATTCTGAAAGACGGGACGATCGACATTTGTCGGGCATGCCGCCGTCCTGGAGAGTCACTCAGACATATTATTTCCGGTTGTTCTCATCTTGCTAATGGTGAGTACTTGCACAGACATAACCAAAAAGCCAGGATTATTCACCAGCAACTTGCACTTCAATACGGCCTTATTGAGTCTGAGGTGCCGTACTATAAGTACGCACCTACGCTACGTTCTTGAAAACGGTCGTGCTACGCTCTATTGGGATCGATCTACCAGTCTAAATAAAGAAAACGTTGCAGGACCTTCACAAGAAGAAATACCAAGTCCATTTAAGAGGCACTTTTTTTATCCAGCTTTTGAAGAAATCAAGAAAAAAAGGATAGTGAGGGAATGAATGCCAACGATTGTCTCCGGAGAATTGTGCCAAAAATATTTTGAAACTAAAAAGAACACTCTCCTCTCGCGCCGGCGATCGGGCGAGACGGTTGTGTGCGCGCATCCCGTTAAGCTCGGCGCGTTCCCGCGCCGTGCTTGTATTTACGAAATGGACGAAACCGCTAAAGTTACTGAAGCAGATATGGAGTCAAAGTTATCAGGAAAGCGTGTACACAGTGAGAATGAGAATAGTGATGAAGAGTGGAAGACAGTAAAATCGAAGAGAAAATTAAGAAAAGAAGGTACAGAAAAGAAAGATCGAGAAATTTACATATCCAGCGAGAAGTGCCTTCCCAAACAATTTGCGTTGGCGAAGCTATTCAAAGAGTTAGAGATTGGGGATATATCAGATGTTAAATATTTAAATCCATATAAAATTAGGGTCACATTTGACCAAAAGAAAAATATAAATGATTTACTCAGTATAGAAGGACTGAGAAGCAAAGGCTGGCGCATGAGTAAATCGTCTGAAGTGAGTTACTCGTACGGAGTTATAAAAGATGAGGATCTGGAGCTTACGGACGAAGAAATTATTAAAAATATCTCTTGTCCCGATCCGGCTGAACTTGTTTCGTTGAAGAGACTTACACGCAGAAATAATGACGGTAAAGAGGGTAGATGGACGCCATCAGAATCGGTACGCCTTTGTTTTAAAGGTAACTGGTTACCTCAACATGTATATGTACACGGTGTAAGAGTACACATTTACCCAGTCACACAGTGCTTCAAATGTTGGTCGCTTGGACACACCGCCAAAACTTGTGTTACAAAAAGAGATGTCTGTCCCAAGTGCAGTGGAGATCATGCAAATTGCAACACTAATATATTTACGTGTGTTAACTGCTCAGGTAGGCACATGGCTATGGCCAAAGTGTGCCCTGCTTATCTTAAAGAGAAACAGATTAGAGTTATTATGGCAGAACACAACTGTACGTATAGCAAGGCGGCACAACTATACGCTGCGTCACCCATGTTTACTCCAGTGGCTAAAAGTGACCCCAAAGCTATGATCAAAGTCGTTGAAAGGGCGGAAGAGCTAGTGCCTCGTGCAGGTCCCAGCAGGGAACCTAGTCCGTCGTGGGTGTCTACTCAAGATACCGTATCCGAGAAAAGCGTTATATTGCAGCCTAAAAAAGCTAAAAAGAAAGAAAAAAACAATGGAATATTATAAACGAAGAGAAAGAGAATGAAGAAGAGAGGAAACCTGATGACCAGAAGAGGACGACGCTATTGGAATTGGTGGCGAGAATTAAGGAAGTTATATTTTTAAGAAACGTGGAGTTACAGGAAAAAGTTATTCGAGTTGTGAAGTTGTGTTTTGAGTGGCTTGTAATCGTAGTGGTGGAAAGGGCATCGGATTGGCCCGTGGCTTCCTTATTGCAAAGTTTTTTGAATCCTAATGGATAGGTCTCCATTAAATAAACTGAACATCCTACAGTGGAATTCACACAAAGTTTTAGTAATAAGTTAATCTCGTTTGAACCTCTTTTAGCTAAAGAGAAAGCCCACATTGCGTGCATAAGTGAAACATGCCTAGCGGACGGCAGCTCACTAAAAGTAAGTCAATATAATGTTTATCGCGCCGATCGCGACTCGCAAGGTGGCGGAGTAGCTATACTTATACATAGGTCGTTGAAATCGCAACAACAACAGATTAGCCTTCCTAACCGGGCTATTCTGTATAAGTTTGTTTATATTAAGATTCTTAATTGTAAGCTTATAGATAATATTATTTCTATTTATTTTCCACAATCTTCGAAGCCTACTTTAAATGATTTTAAGTATTTGTTTTCGTTATTTAGTAGACGTTCGTTAATACTAGGAGATTTTAATGGACATCACTTGTCCTGGTCCTCTAAAACGGATACTATAGGTAGATCGATACTTGATGCTTTGACTGATAGTGAATTGGTTATTTTAAACAACGGGTGTAATACACGGGTTAAGTTAGTCGATGGGAAAATGCAAAAAAACTTCTCCAGACTTATCGTTAGCCACCTCCGATATTGCTACACAATTCAGTTGGACGGTTTTACAAGAAAATTTAAAAAGTGATCACTTGATAATTAAGTTAAGTGCTGGAGTTAATTCACCAATTACACATTCGATTGGGAGAAATTATAAAAAAGCTGATTGGAATAGCTACACCTCTTGCCTTAATAATATATTTGACGGTTTAATTGCACCTGATGATAACCAGAAATGCTACGATATATTTTTAGATTACTTAAACTTAGCGGCCGATATCCATATACCATTGATTAAAATTAGTAATGATATTGAGTCAAGATTCAAACCTAAACCTTATTGGAATATTGAGTTATCAAAAGCTATAGCTACACGAAGATTGGCATTATCACAGTTTAGGAAAAATCCTATTCCGCATAATTTGACTATTTTAAACGATAAAATTACTGAAGCAGAAAACTTAATTAGTGACGCGAGAAATAAATACTGGCATGACTATTGTACTTCTGTAAACGAAAAAACTTCATCTTCTGAGATGTGGCAGCGCATGAGATGGGTTAAAGGTCATGGGTACAGTCAGCAGCATATAAGCGAGACTCAAGCGTCACAGCTGCTAGATTCACTTGCTCCTGATTACGTCACTCCAAGCCAGCCGATATTTCAACATTATTACTCACAACTAGATATTGATATCTCCCTTCAGGAGCTAGACACATGTATTAAACCTAAGGATACATCTCCTGGTAGTGATGGTGTCATGTACTCCATGATAAAACACCTCCCGAGAAACGGCAGGCGTTTTCTTTTATCGCTGTATAACAGAATATTATCGACGGGCTTCGTTCCTTATCAGTGGCGTTCGGTGAATATTGTGCCTATAGTTAAACCTGGCCGCGACCCTAATTAAGTAACTTCTTTACGACCTATTTCTTTAATTTCGTGTATATGTAAAATCTTTAATTCAATTCTAAATAAGCGATTAGAATGGTACGTGGAATGCAATAATATGTTTTCTGTAAACACGGTTGGATTTAGGAAAAGTAGATCTTGTGTAGACAATCTGAGTAATTTCATATGTAGAATACAGAATGGATTTTCGGATGGTTTAGTAACAATTGCATGTTTTATAGACATTTTAAATGCATATAACAATGTAGATATTACAATATTGCGTTCAATTTTGGATGATATTAAAGTAGGCCCGAAAACTTGTAATTATCTATGGAATTATCTCAAAGAAAGAATGCTACATTTAAATGTTGGTAACAAAAACATTACTAGGACAACAGGTTTGGGGCTCCCTCAAGGAGATCCTCTCTCCCCTCCTATTCAATATAGTAACAATGAAAATATGTAAGTCATTAGAGGACAATATATATGTATCACAATATGCAGATGACTTTATAATATATAACCAATGCTACAAGACTATCGAAGGTGCACCTATTTTAGAATCCAGTTTAAGTACTATGAGTGAGTTAATCAGTTATTTAGGTTTAGACATTTCATTAAACAAGACTAAAATTTGTATTTTCAAAAGAGGTTACCGTACAAATTTGGAATGTATTAAATTAAATGATACAACGATAGAAATAGTGGACACAGTCAAATATTTAGGTCTTTGGCTAGATAAAGGATTAAGATGGACTAGACATATAAATGAAGTTTACGAAAAGTGTTTTAAATTTATTAATATATTCAAGGTTTTGGTAGGTTCTACTTGGGGAGTCCACCCTATTCATTTGAGACGGCTATATTTAGCTATAGTTTTGTTTGACAACTGTTGCCGCTCGAAAATAAACAAACTAGATAAACTAAAAAATCAGTTTTTAAGACTCATTGGTGATTTTATAAAAAGCACCCCTATTCATGTGATGGAGTCAGAACTTAATGTGTCGCCATTGTTTGTTCGTAGGCAGTATCTAGCGTCAAAGTATTGGCTTAAATCTAAGTCAATTCGAGATAGTGATATTATTGAGTTACTCGATGAGCTGTCGAATCGCATGCGTCTACCGTACTGGCGTAAGAAAAAGAAACCATTACTTGTGACTGTACACAATAGTTTACGATATAATAGCTTTAATTCTAGTAAACAAGTAGAAATGTTTAGTATGAGTACATGGGTAAGGTATATGGGTATGGGTAGTATTGATTTATCCAATATTTTAGAGACTAATATTACTTCTTTAGATAAACCTAAGAGATTTTATAACCCCTTAGATCTTAAGCTTAAATGTGTTAAATACCTTCGCGATAATTATGTAGGATACTATACTTTATTTACAGATGGTTCTATGTCAGATGATAAACGTGGCTCAGCATTTTTAGATGCAGAGACTGGTCATTATATGAAGTTTAAAATATGTTCTAAAATTAGTATTATGAATCTTGAGATTATTGCATTAGCTGAAGCCTTATCTTACGTAGAATGCATTAATTTTAATAAGTTTGTAATATTTACTGACTCGAAAAGTGCCATGTTTCACTTAGCTCGCTGTGTCAGTGGGGCTAGTTTCAGGGGCATTCCCGTAGCTTATAGTTTGCTCAATAGTATTTTAAAAATAAGAAATTCAAATAGAATTGTTAAAATACAGTGGACCCCTTCACATGTTGGCTTGGCGGGTAACGAACAAGTAGATAAACTTGCTAAAAAAGCAGCTGTTGATGGAGATCTATTTAACTGCTTCCCTTGTTACACCGATTTGATTCCTTTCATTAAAAACAATTGTTTTGAGTGTTGGTCAGAATACTTTGATGAGAGATCACTCTCTAAGGGGATCTGGTACAGAACTGTGCAACCGTCACTCCTTCGTTCCCCATGGTTCCTGCGGGCCGACATGGGAAGGGACGACATAGTTACAGCGGCACGGCTTCGTTCGGGTCACGTTCCATTGAACATGTTTGCGCATACTATGAACAAAGCTGATTCACCTTCCTGTGATCGATGCGGGCTAGTTGAAGATGTGTACCATGTTCTGATGGAATGTGACTGGAACAAAGACCTTAGACGAAAATTTTTTTATCCTAGCCATGTGTTCTGGCAGGTTGTAGGTTGCAACAGTATTCTGTCGCAGCCTTCATCCCCAGAGGCCATGCTACTATACGAGCTATACCGTGCAGCTGTTAAGTTAAGAAAATCTGTATGCTGATTATTTTGTATAATGTTACAAGGGTGGCATTTCGTCAAACCCTGTATAAATAAACAAAAGATTTAAAAATAAAATAACTAAAAAGAAGAAGAAAGAGGATCTTGAGCAATTGAAGATAGAAAGAGCCACTGAAAGACAACGAAAGAAGGAAGAGAATGAAAGACTAAAGAAAAATAAGGTTAAAGTGGTGAAAAATAAACACAATAAAAGTGTATCAAAGATTCTTTTTCAGATAGCTCTGACTCGAGTGTCGATGTTTCTTCTGGAGATAGTGTGGTTTCAGAATCCTCGGAAGATGAAAACTAAAGCAACTTTAACCCTTCTAGGGAACTGTTATTAAAACAAATAAATGAGTTTGTTATTTTCACATACGATAATAAGTATTATCCTGGCAAAATAATTAATGTTACTGAACATACTGCAACAATTTCATCAATGATACAGTGTGGTCGCTTATGGAAATGGCCCGAGAGACCTAATGTCCTTGAATACCAGTGGAAAAATGTGACATCCCACATTGAACCCAAAAAGACCAGTAAAACGCGTAATGTTTACTCTGTTCCTGAGTTAGATTTCATGTGGAATTAAGTTTTCAAAAGACGTGTGTGCCCCTTCCAGTTCTTGAGTTCGTCGCTGGGTATTATATATTTTCTATGTGAAAATTAAAATTTTCAGTTTAGACATATCTGTGGTCTTATTTACCATAAAAGTAGCTTTTATTCATATGGTCAACTACTATTTTTTTCAGATTTTGATTGGTCAACTACTGAAGCAAAAACTTAATATGGTTTAAACATTTTTTTAAGTGTTTTTGATTTGTTAAATTGAAAGACTTATTAGCAAAACTTAATCTGAAGGGTATAATTATTTTCTTTAAGTACCCACTGATATTCTAAAATTTAAATATATGTGCTCAATAAAAAAAAACATTTTAGCAGCGCTCTTAAGTGGTCAATTACTGGTGCCTTTACCTTAGTTGGTTTTTGGTTCTAGACTTTAAAACACTTTGACCAGTAAATATTCTTTGTAAAAGCTGTCTTTCTTTAAAACTTTAAATTTTCTTATAATGTTCTTTGACTGCATTAGACAGAACAGCTAACCTTTTTTTATACTTTCGTACCTGCTTATTCAATTATTCTATTTGTTCTTTCAGTATCACGTTTTCTCTTAGTAGCTTGGACCTGTCTCTTCTGATTTGTCTTCTTCCTCTTTCTCTAGGAGTAGATGAACGGGAAAGTGAAGGTGATGATGGTGGAGTATCCGTTACAATAACATTCAAAGCTCGAATCCTATCCCTCCTTTTTTATTTCTTATGTTCCATTGACGTTTCCTCTTTAAATGTTCTTGAGGAGTCAAGACTTTCACAACGCTAACGCAACGTAACGCTCTAAATCTTTCCTTTTCACCTCTTCAACCTTTGCAGGGTTGTTTTTTCGTTTTTCGCGACAGCGTCGCTGCCTTCTGCTGACAAAGCCATCACTGGGTAGTCAAAACACGATATTTTTCCGTTAATTAAACACTGTAACGTTGAAAAAAAAATTCATACAAAAGCTGGTAGCTTTTGTATCTCCATCACATAATTTACCACTCAGTCACGCCTGGCGTGACAGAAGTGTGGTGTGACGGAGGTGTAAAAAAACAATGAACACGATTCTCACAATTTCATTTATCAATAATTTTAAAAAACTTTGGTGCCCAGTTGCCAAGTTCACAAAAAAACAATCAATCTATAAAATATTGAACAAATATATTGAAATGTGCGACAATAAACTTACGTGAGTATTCGCTGAATTAAAACACGCACCTCCTGCGACAACTCTCGGGCGACTGGCTCGGCCGGCGAAGGAGAAGGGACGTTGAAGGCGGGTTGAGGGAGGAGCGGGGCATTTGTCCGTCGCATACGCTCAAGGTCAAAATAGTACTCGTACAAACTACGTACGAAGTACTTCTCCACACTGATGCACAGCTGCTCAACAGTGACCGGAAAACCAGCCTGTGCCATGTTCTCCACCCATTTGCTTATTTCAGGCTCCTTTTTGCTTTTCAGAATTGAAGGAAGGCCCATTTTTCTGTCCATTGGTGATTTACCCTCTAATTTATATTTCAATGTCGTTCTGGGGACTGCAAATTATATATATATATATATATGATATATGATATTTTGTGCAGGCGAACATCTTCAACTACAGCTTTCATAGCATCTTCACTGTAGTTTAAAAATGTGTTCTTATAATATTTAAGTACCCTGGAATAAAAACAACATGTCAATATTTTATAAATTGTGTTAAAAGTTGACCACATCATGCTTTAGTAATTGACCATGGGGTCCACTAATAAAACCCATCATATTTTATAAATCTGGACAAGTGCTGTAATGTTATGTGTCTAAGTTGATTATGAAAATACATGTATAAAACAATAACAATGTTAAGTCAATTGAATCAGTAGTTGACCATCACGGTCAATTACTGATACTTTCTTAAAAACCATTCAGTAGATGACCACCCCAAACAATCACATGACATGTTAGGTTATATTGTTAGAAACTCTTGAAAATAAAAGAAAATACTTTTAGAAATATTATAAATGTAAATCTTACCTAAAGAATTTATTTTTGTGACTTCTATAGCTTCACAAAAACACTTGTTCTCTAGTTATATTAGATAATAAAATCAAGAAACGTGCCACACAGCGGAACTTGTCAACAACAACTGTCGGCCATTGCTACACACAATGCGCTTTAGTTCTGAGCTTTCCGCAGTTGTTAATAGATGGCAGCAGCTACTTAAATATTATTTTTTTAGATACAATAAATACAACGCCTATTATTTAAAATTTCATACAAAACGATCAACTACTAGTACATGGCCAACTACTAATGCCCTTACCTTACTACAAGAGACTTTGGGAATATCGAAGCTATCAAAACACCGAAGCGTTCTGCCAAAATCAACAGAGCTACAACAAAGGATCAACAATGTTCACCTTAGGGACGATGTGTCACGAGCTACTGCGGGCAAAAGAGAAACAGTGACGTTGCACAAGAACAAGGAACAAAAAAGAATCTTGTTTAGACTCGATGAAAAATCTCCACAAGGCGTTTCTCAAAAAGAACCAAGGCATAAAATGCCACTACAGTGTTTTTACGAGTACAAAGCGCTGTCCGTTTTATGCACTGAGGTACCATTACTACGTATAGAGCAGACACCGCAAATAAACAGTTTGCCCTACGGGTTGTGGTCCACGGGCCACAACTATCTCAGTCACCTATAAAATGTAATATTTGTAGTACCTAAGTAGAAACATTGTAAACAATCTATATAAAAAGATTGATTATGTCACCGCAAAGATGGATGCCGGTCCGCAGGTCGATGTAGTACATTTTGATTATCAAAAAGCATTTGACCGCGTGGACAACGACATTCTCTTAAAAAAATTGGCATCTATTGGTTTTAATCCAAAACTGCTTAGCCTCTGCGCTAGTTACCTCAAAAACCGTTCACAGTATGTGCAGCTTTCCGGTTACAGTTCTCCACGTTATTATACCAGATCTGGTGTGAGTCAAGGTTCTACACTCGGTCCAACTCAATTTCTAATCATGGTTAACAATTTGCCGAAGACTATCAGGTCATCAAATTGCCTTCTATTCGCTGATGACCTCAAACTCTTCGCCGCGGTTGATTACAATGCGGACTGCACTGCCCTTCAAAGCGATATTGACCGTATCGCAGCTTGGAGTGAACGAAATCGTCTGTCAACGTTGCTGTCTAGTAACGCATCAAATACTAAAGTACCTCTTCTATCTGTTTGTATGACCAAGTATCATGATGTGCGTTAAAATCGCCTAATATAACTCACCGGGTATTAACCTCCTGAGACCCCCGGTGCTCAAACGATGACATAAACTTACAAAAATTATGGAGCTCAATTATTAGCACAAATTTAAATTTGGCGCTGTCTGGGATGTAGGTCAGGAATGCCAACATAAGAAAAAAAAAATGTACATGGTTTTTGAACGCCCACCTGTCATGGCGACCGAGACAGTGTAACGAAGAGGGCCATCATGCCGCGGGGTGAGTTTAATCAATTTGAATCCATACAAAGTCACGTTTTTTTTATAGTTTATTGTATAAAACTAATAGAGGTACTATTTGGTGATATTTCTAAACCATTATTTCAAGCAAAACATGATTTTATTCTAAACGCCATAACCTTAAATTTATGTCATCATTCGATGACACTCGTTCTTAGTTCCAACTTTTAATGTCATCGCTTGATGACATCAGTTCTCAAATTTGTTATTATTTTACAGGTACGGAAACAGATATTTTGTCATGGCTGTGTCAATCGGACAGTGAGGCATTGTCAGAGGAAGAAAATGAAGGTGCAGTTGCGTCAACCAATGTTGAACAGGATTCCAGCTCAGAAGGCGAAGAAATCACCAGTGACGTACAAAGTCAGCC
Source organism: Selenia dentaria (assembly GCA_917880725.1). Taxonomy (NCBI): domain Eukaryota; kingdom Metazoa; phylum Arthropoda; class Insecta; order Lepidoptera; family Geometridae; genus Selenia; species Selenia dentaria. Next base: position 28,878,876 of record OU862885.1, on the reverse strand, counting down.
TGAAATTATGAATTTTTTTGGATGAAGAAACTGCCAGTACAAGTACTCCTCGGCTTCCACCAGTTTTAGTTCGTCGTGGTCGAGCAAGAGGTAGAGGAAGAACTTTGACAAGAGGGCTGGGACGAGGAAGGGGCTCACAATCAATATCCTCAACTCAGAGTCGTGGCATGCGTCAACGCGGACGCGGACGCGGTCGCGTTCGAGGTGTTCAGCAGCCGCGAAACCAACATCCAGTCCAGGAATGGACCGATATTTCATTCACGCCCGACATCAAAGAGTTACAACAACCAGCGTACTTGATCCGTAACCGATCGGAATGGAATCTTATGGATTTCTTGCAAGAATATATAGACGATGACATTCTGGAGAAAATGGTTATAGCTACCAACAGGACGGCTGTACTAAAAACCGGCAATTCATTGATGCTCACTTTGAAGAAGCTAAAAATATTTATTGGAGTGAATTTTATCATGTCTTGTCTGCGTTATCCAAAAATACGCATGTACTGGAGTCGAAAGTGGCGTGTTTCTATCATCGCTGATTCAATGACAAGAGACAGGTTTTTCAAAATCCGTTCTACACTGAAAGTCCTCTACGATGATGATTTGAGCCCTGAAGAGAAGAAAAAAGACAAAATCTGGAAGGTTCGGCCTCTTATTAATCGAATTCTGGATGGGTGTCACAAGCAGGAACGTACAGTAGATATGAGTATTGATGAGATGATGATACCATTTTCAGGCCAATGTGGTATTAGAGTATATTTGCCTAACAAACCTAATCCACTAGGGTTGAAAGTTCTTGTATTGGCGAATCCCAATGGAGTTGTATGTGACATGATAGTTTACCAAGGTGAAACTACCTTTGCCTCTGAACTCACAGATCGTTACAGCTTGGGTGAATGTTCGATAGTTTTTTTAACGCGATCCTTGGTACCTGGACATATAATACACTGTGACCGGTATTTTACTACTATGAAGCTTGCAGACACAATGTTGGAAAATGGATTTTACATAGTTGGTACCATCATGTCAAATAGAATACCCCGAAACATTCCCATAATATCAGATAAAGAATTGATGGCCAAGGGTCGCGGGACAACTTTCACGACTGTTCGAGAAGATAAAAAATTGGCTATAACCAAGTGGCAAGATAATAAACCTGTATATCTGCTTTCTACTCGATATGCTGCTGAAAAAACAGACACTTGTCAACGTTGGTCTAAAAAACAGAAGGTATACGAAACCGTTAATCGTCCTGAAGTTGTCAAAGAATACAATAAGTCAATGGGTGGAGTTGATTTGGCAGATCGCATGTTGTCGGATTGTCCATCTCGAGCTCGAACGAAGAAGTGGACAGTACGTTTTATATTCCACATGTTCGATTTAGCTGTCACCAACACTTGGTTTGTGTATCGCCAAGAATGTGCTACGATAGGTTTACCTCGCAAAAAAATAATGCAACTGCAGGAGTTCAAAATGAACCTAGGACATATGTACGTAGAAGCCAATGACGTGTCAAGTGATAGCACGGATTCAGAATCTGATGGAATACTGGAACCGAAACACAAAAGAAGGAAGGCTGCAATCGTTCCACTTCCATCAGAACTTACAAGGTCTCAAAAAGCCGCTCACATGCCCATAAGGACTTCAGTTCAAAACCGATGTCGCTTACCGGGCTGCAAACAAAAAAGCAGGACCAAATGCTCAAAATGTAACATTTATATAGCAATTACGTTGCGTAGTGTTACATAAGTAACACTACGCAACGTAATTGCTACCAAAGCTTCCATACATAAAGTATTATTATTAGACTGATATTTTAGTAGAAAGATCTCTTTGGAAGAAATATTTTTAGAGCTAGATAGACATTTAGGTAGTAAAATACCAAGTCTGATTATTGTGTTCACTAGCTATAAGATAATTTTGTTTTGATAAAGTCTAATAAATGTTAAAAACCTCGTATAACTTCTTAAGTAGCTTGTGTGGATGATGAACAATATACTGAAATAATGTGGTCTATTAATCTACAATTAAATATTTTAATACAAACAACTTCAATATTGGAATTGGACATTTGTAACTGGACTACTTGAGTTTTTATCGATTTATGTGTAATTATAGCCACGCCTCCATATGAATCGTCGCGATCTAAACGATAAACATTATATTGACTTACTTTGAAAGAGCTGTCCGGTTTCAACCACGTTTCATTTATTGCTGCAATAGGTACTTTTTGTTCTAATAATAAAGACTCAAAAGATGTCAATTTCGGCCTTATGCTTTGGGCATTCCACTGTAGAATATTCAAATGAATTAAGTTTTTACTAACCATTAACATTAATTAAACCGTATAATAGTTTAGACATCGGCCAATCCGACATTTTATCAACTGCCACTATTATGATCCATTCAACACATAACTGGATAACGCTCTTTACATTTGTCGACATATCACAATTGTTCATAAATATAACTTCCTTGATTCTAGACAGTAGTTCACTAAAAGTCGTCTTTTCTGTATAATCATCTCTATAAGTATGTTTTTGTTGTGTTGTCTCACTTTCGCTTTCGGATCTTTTCTTCCAGTGTGCAAGGTATTTCCCATGCTGGCGTACTACGATATTCATTTTTCTGAGACTTCTTAGGTAAGTAGGTAAAATAACGCTCTTTTCCGATAATGTCTCGGAGGCCGTATCTGTGGCACCAATCATGTAAGAATTTTGTTCTGTGTGTTTTTCCAAACCACTTGCCGATGCTACAATCTGAGTTTTAGCCAGTGAGGACTTTCTTATTTTTGATATCCGCTGGTACTATAGTTGGGGCTGCTGCATACATTTGTGACGCCTTGACATACGAGTAGTAATGTTGTGCCATAATCTCCCTAATTAATTTTTCCTTCACATAAACGGGGCAAGACTTAGCCATCGCCATATGATTTCCCGAACAGTTAGTGCATTTAAATATTTTTGTCTCGGAGTTAGCATGATCGCCGCTGCATTTTGGACAGGTTTCTTTTTTTATTGTGCATGTTTTCACGGTATGGCCTAGTTTCCAGCAGAGGAAACATTGCGTCACTGGATATAAGTATGGTTCTATCAATACTCTTACACCATACACATATACGGCAAACAGCCCAACTAACATTTTGGTTATAAGAATAAGTGCTACATGAGCTGCTTAAGAGATTTTTAAGAACCCAATGTTCTGTAAACTAACAATTGGGTAATAAAGCGTTCTGTATCTCTCTTATAACCCTGGTTTGGCCTTTTCATGTTAGAGCTTGAAGCGACTTAATGGTTATAGAGAGTGATAAATGAGTGATTATTAAGACTTAGAACAGTGCTATTGTAACAGTAATTACCAATTCAAGTGTTTTATAAGCTATACACAGGGTATAACTGCAAGCTAAAGTAGTAAACAAGTTATGGAAACCACTTTAATGACTTTTTTGGCTACACATGGTTACTTCTTGTAACCAATATATAACTTAAGAATATACCGGACTTATTTAGTAGCAATAAATATCACCGAAAGCGCTAAATATTTAAACTGTTTTCGCACAGTTTTACGTTCTTGTTAAAGTCAATAGTGATAATATTTTCTAGCACGCATTCAGTCTTTGTGTTTTAATAAATTAATTAAGGTAAGTGAAGTGTTTAAGATTACTGGGTGTTATAGGAATTAAATCACATGCGGCGGTAAGTTTACGGTAACAATATATACTAGTTTACATCTCATTTTTGATACGCCTTAAAAATAAACTACTTTTGTTGATAATAAAATAAATCATTTGATGTAAAAAATACTGTCCGAATTTTCTTTTTCTTTATTTATCTTATTTATCAATACCTGGTACCTCCTTAAGACAATTTAATTGAAAATTATGAACAATTTAAGTAAATAATTGGACTAGGAACATTTCAATACGTTTTTCTTTCACCATTTTTTAGATGATGATCTTTATTAAATGGCGTCTTAGTTCTAATTAATTAAGGATCCTGATAACTCTGTTATTCCTCCCGTAGTGATTAAATACTGAAACTAAGCACTTGCATGGCACTAGAAGTTCTAAAACATGTTTATAAAAGTGAAGAAACAGAGTTTATAAGTTTAACTTGTTTATTAGTTCTACGCGGAGCTGTATGCTGATAAGTTTTAGGGTTCTGTTATCGTTTGAAGAAAACCCTCTATTTATCACACGCCTGACTGAATGACAATAAAATCCTAGAATTATGTATAGTTTTGTAATAAAATAATATTAGCTGTCAACATATTTTCTAAATACAAAAAAGTTGAAAATCAAATTGCACATACAAAAAATAAGAAAGTATTTTTAATGTTGAAATAATAGTACGTATTGTTAGCTATTTATATGAAAAAAGTTCTTATACTTTGCACTAATACCAACTTATTTACCTTTAATTAATTAAGTTAATTAATTTAACGATTTCTTTAATTATTAAAAAAACTTCCCCTGTTATTTCAGGAAATAAGTCGCATAAAAAAGGCAATTGATATTGTAAGTTGTTGATACCTATTTGACACCGCGTTTGCGCTCTACGGCCCTTCCGGGGTACCTAGAGTCTGCGAGGCACTTGCCAGTGTGACCATTTGTGGCAGATTTCTGCCATTTTGGCAGATTTGGATCCAAAATTTTAGCTGTGGCATATTATGCTGACGATTTACAAATGTGGCAGATTTTGGCAGATTTCAAAGGTTAAAATGAAAATCATGCTAATTTTAAATTACATTACATCATATATAAGTAATAAAAATTTAAATAAGGTTAATATATAAAAATATTTAGTAGAAAATTATTTCACAATCTGGCAACCTACGCCTTTGCTTGATACCCAGCCCAGATTACACGGGGATTTCCCGCTTGATCTGTTCATACATAGGTATTGTCATTTGATTGTGGGCTGTAAGTCATAAGTCTTAAGGTTCATATTCTTATAACGTTTCTTGATTGTGTTTTCAATCAAATCTTTGTTTTTACTTCATTTCATTTCATTCTCTTACGTCGCTTAGCGTGTATGTGAAGTGCAGTTCTAAACTTGAAAAGCAAATACATAATGAAAAGAAAATACGAGCGGTCCTATCGACCGGAATGGGAGCAAGATCCTTTGCTCTCGTCCTGGATCAGTCGAGCTAAGGATGAGCAGGACGTTGCATTTTGTAAAGCCTGTAACTGCAAATTAGTTACCAGGTTATCTTCTTTAAAGGAACATGTTTCATCCCAGAAACACAAAAAAAACATAATCGGGTTTAGTGGCCAATCTTCGGTAATTATTTTACATTTAGTTGTTATAAATATTATGCTGTAAGAAATAGATATTTTATCCACGTATTTTGTTAGGGATTTGTGACAAATCACATTTAATTTGTTTTAGGTGCAACAGTTTTTCAAAACATCTCCATTAGAAGAGGAAGTAAAAAAAGCCGAACTTAATTTTTGTGCCATGATAGTGGAACACAATTTGCCATTCCGTTTAATGGATCATTTGAGCGAAGTCATCTCAAAAAGCTTCCATGATTCTGAAATCGCCAAGCAATTTTCTTGCAAGAGAACCAAAGCGGCAGCGGTAACATATAATGTTTTAAAACCAAATTTAGAAGCAGAGATGCTTGCTGATTTAAAATCCTGTGAAAATATTAAAACACGTACACCTATGTTTTCGTTGGTTATAGATGAGACTACAGATGTTACAACCACATCAACGCTTGCTATTGTAACCAAATATTATTCAGAAAAAGACCTGCAGGTAAAAACAAAATTTTTGACCTTGGTTGACTAGAACGGGGCTGATGCCCAATCATTGTTTGATGCATTATCCACGTCTTTAACTAATTCTAACCTTAATATTAAAGATGCTATTGGTTTTGGGGCTGACACTACTAACGTTATGTTTGGAGAGCATGGTGGTATCATTGCAAAAATAAGGCACGTCAATCCTCACTGCATGTTCATTAAGTGTGTGTGTCATTCCACTGCATTGTGTGTATCTCACGCTAGTAAAAACACCATACCACGAGCTATTAACCAAATGATACAAGAGGTTTACGGATATTTTGCCCATAGCAGTAAAAGACAAAGGGAGTTTGTTGAATATCAAGATTTTATTGGTACTGAAAAGCATAAAATATTAAGACATTATGAAATTCGTTGGTTTTGCTTGCACGCTTGCATTAAAAGAGTTTTAGAGCAATGGGATGCCCTAAAACTTTTTTTTCAGTCGCAGTTTTTGGGACTTTGAATGACAAGATACACAAACTTTATTTTTATGCATTGGTTTCTGAAGTGTACGTGTGCCTATTGAGTTGTTTTATCAAGGGAAATTATTTAAAAACCGCAGACCCACTTGCAATTGACCCAAAATCTACCGTAAACTTTTTGCCTCTAAAAGATATGTATTTGGGTGTTAACGTGAGTACAGAAATCGATCGCTTATCCACAGACGTTTCTTCAACGAATCCAATCATTTTTAACTGAACTATGTAGTCAATTGAAAACCCGTCTGCCACTTACAAACATTTTCAAAGATTTACAGTTTTTGGATCCACAACATGTCGTATACAAAGAATTTACGTCAATTTTAAGCGTTGCGAAGTCATTTCCCAACATTTTAGACGGAGACAATATTCAAAAAGTTGATGACGAACTCCGACAGATGAAGTTTGACAGAAGTGTAAGCGATTTGTTAGAAGCAGGCGGAAGTGGAAATAGCGCCGGGACAATTTTGAGCGTGGACAAGTTCTGGGGAGCGGTGGGAAAAATTAGGGACGCAAATGGGACAGCAAAATATCCAAATATTGCAAACTTTGCAAAAGCTCTATTATGTTTGCCGATGTCAAATGCATCGTGCGAAAGGATATTTTCTCAAGTTAATTTAAATAAAACAAAAATAAGGAACAGGTTTTTGAATAAACATGTCTCTGCAATCATTACTACAAAAGAGGGAATAAAGGAACACGGAGACTGCGTCTCCTTTAAACCAAGCAAGGAAATGTTAAAAAATATGTTGACAAAATCTATGTACAAAGAAAAGGAAGGCGAAAATTTTGAAGCCAATGTTGATTAGGTGTATTTTTTTGTATGTTTAACGTAGTTATAAAGTTGATTAAAAAAATATATGAAAATACGTTTTTTTCTTATTTTCATGTTGGCATATTTTTGGCATTTTTTAACGTCGAGTGTGGCAGAATTTGGCAGATTTTTGGGTCCGTGTGTGGCAGATTCGCCATTTTTGAGATGGTCACACTGGCACTTGCGTCAGTCACGCGTAGGCGCTCGATCAGTCAAGACAGAGAGGAGCTTCGATAACGGCGCCGCATCGGATTACAAGTAAGGACCATTTAAAATATTTTAAATATGTAGAAGTAGTTAGTGTGTATGTCTCTTCGCGATAATCTCAATAACTACAAAAACTTATACATTAAATACATACCTACCTTTTCTACGATTTTCACCAATAGATAGCGTGAATCATGAGGACTTAACTACACTGTACTGTTTTTTTTTTTTTTTTTTTTTTTTTTTATACCGAACTGGGTAGCACTTGACCACTATCTCACCTGATGCTAAGTGATGATGCGATCGATGATGGAGCGCGCTTACCCAGAAGATACCTATGCACTCGTGTTTTGAAGACCCCCATATCGTACTTAACCGGAAACACCGACTCAGGGAGGGTGTTCCATTCCCGAGCGGTTCGTATGATAAACGAAGAAGTAAATCGCTTCGTCCGGGTAAATGGAATATCCACCATAAAGCGGTGGCGCTTCTGAGTATCTCTGGATGTCCGATTATAGAATGGGGATGGCGGAATCAAATTGTGAAGTTCCATTGCACACTCACCGAAATGTATCCGATAAAAAACCGATAAACAAGCGACTTTGCGGCGATGCTCGAGACTCTGGAGTCTCTTGCGTACTAGGTGGTCGTCGTTAATGAGTCTCTTGGCTCTCCTCTCAATAGCTTCCAGTGTCTCCAGCTGGTATTTGGCAGAACCATCCCAAAGGTGAGAACAGTACTCCATACACGACCGGACTTGGGCTTGATAAAGATTAAGCAACTGTCCCGGTGTGAAGTATTGTCTCACCTTAGCCAAAACACCAAGCTTTTTTGAGGCAAGCTGGGCTTTGGACTCAATGTAGGAGCCGAAATTGAGAGTTGGTGTTAATGAGATGCCAAGAAGCTCGAAATGGTTATTTATCGGCACGGACACATCCCTGAAAGTAGGAGCCAGCTGAAAAGGGCTCCGTTTGGCGGAGAAAAGACACGCCTGGGTTTTAGCAGCATTGAACTTAACTAGATTGGCATCGCCCCAATCGGAGACTGCCTGCAAAGAAAAGTTCAAGCGCTGAACCATCGCTTCCCTATGAGACTGGATTTGTAATGCACTGGTTCGTGCGTTAGATGTGTAACTCTCCACAACGGTGCTGTCATCTGCGTAACCAAAAATACCGGGTTTCAGCAGGTCATTAATATGCAGCAGAAAAAGTGTTGCGGAGAGTACTGATCCTTGGGGGACTCCGGCATTTATAGCCAATTGGGCGGAAGAACAGCCATTGATGACTACTCGAATCGACCGATCCCTCAAAAAATCTGAAATCCAGACACACAAACCAGTGGGAAGGCCGTATGAAGGAAGCTTGCTAATGAGGCTATCGTGCCAGACCCTGTCAAAAGCCTTCGAGATATCGAGAGAGACAGCAAGCGCCTCTCCGTGGTTCTCGATGGCTGAGTTCCAGATGTGAGTGGCATACGCTAGAAGATCCCCAGTAGACCGGTTTCGGCGAAATCCGTATTGTCGGTCACTGAGGAGATCGTTCACTTCTAGATATGCCAGGAGCCTGTGGTTCAGTACACGTTCCATTGTCTTACATAGTACGTAGTGTATATGATTAAGGTTTTGTTTTATGTAAATTGAAACAATAAAAAAAAACAATCATGCTCAGCAACACATTTTCTACTCACCGAGCGGGCGAAGCCACTCGACGAGAAGCTATATATATGATTTTAATTATGTAGTACCTACACCTACATATTTTCAAGAATACTTTTTTTGTAACCTGTTTTGATCAGCTGTTAAATTAAATAATAATTCAACAATTCATTCAAAATTATTTATTTTCTCTTCACAAACATGGCTTATAATGTATTTAGTAATAACAAATATGCAAGTAGGTAATAGTGGTTTAAAGCGAAATTATAATAGGTAGTTACACTTGTAGGTAGAGTAGAGACCTTGTTGTAGGTGCGAGTCAGGGCAGCCGGTAGGTACCTATGTATCGACAACGTCCAGCGCGCAGCCACATCGCTGTGTGCGGCGGCGACTTCAAAGGAATTTTACTATTATAACCCGCGGCACGTAACTCTAGCGCTGAGCGAAATGTGGAGGGGATAGCTGCGCATGGGTACAGTCGCGCCATGTGACAGAGAGAGACAAGAGTCCCTCGTCTTCGATTTGACAAGAGTCCTTCGTCCCTCTAGCCACCCTGTGATACCCAATTTTTGACTTCTGCGCAATAACGGTCAGCGCTAGAGTTACGTGCCGCGGGTTATACCGCGCTTCTAGTACCTACACCTACGAAGATTCAATAATCATGATGAATTAAATATATAAAGACTCTCACGAAATATGAGGGTTTTAGATATTTATTGTTATATAAAGTGTGTCATAGGTACCTGTACCTATTGGAACCCGCATCGACGAGCCCGGCGCGTACCTTCTTCTAATTTCATAATCAGATACCGAGTGCGAATGCACAGGCTGCTTGTACACACGGCTACACATGAAGCTATACATTTCCAGTTAATGCTGATCTCGCATTTTATAGGATTTCCGTACGCTCTTTCGGCATTGTATAGGATTTCCGTAAGCTGGCCTCGCATTGTACGGACATCCTACACAATGCGAGATCAGCATTAACTGGAAACGTATAGCTTGATGTGTAGCCATGTGTACGCACTTTAATTAGTAAAGGTGGTGGATAATTTATAATATTGTTTTTTTTTTTCAGAATGCCTTTCAAAATCGTCAAGACTTATGAAAATAATAAAGACAAATTGTTCGTTGTACCTTCTTTCTGGGAAGACAAAAATATATTAAAATGGCCACGGAAATACGAGGCTAAACATATTAAAAACAAATCCACACCGGAAGCTGATTGAAAGCAATTGAGATGTGTGGTGAAAAGGCGAAATATTCAAAGTTGCGAGACTGTTGAATACGTATTTAAAGGAACTGCTGAATCATACAGACACTGAAGACGATACAAATACATCTCAAAAATCGATTTCTGAAAAACCTTTACGAGAACTAAATTTATAAATTATCGCAGATGAAATTGTACGTTATTTTTTGGTTACCATCTTGTTCATCATTAAGTACTTGTAGGTACCTCACAACGCGTTTATAAATATAGTTCCCGCTAGCGTCAGTCTACACAAGCCTTATTATATTGTGAATATAATATGTTTTTTCTAAGTGTAGTCCGTAATCCATAGTGTACAATGAAGTGTCGAGTCGATTGTCCATGAACACCAGATTTTAATAATTACTCAATGTCTCAATACTTTACGTTGTCAAAGTTAAAATTCTAAGTTGCGTGGTTGCTTATTTTATAAATACTGAATAATAGAATCATTTTATATTAACACAGCAATACGGCCGATATGATATTTTGAAACCTATTTTACAGGTGTATCCCGCAGCATCAGGTTGCAATAATATTCCTGTCGAAATGCCCGCTGCATTAATGGACAAGGAAACAGTCTTCCTAGGCATTAAAATTGACGCAAAATTACAATGGGGTCCTCATATAAATGCCCTGTCTGGGAGACTCAGTTCTGCTGCATATGCAGTACGTAATATTTGGAGTCCAACGTTACGCTTGATGGAGTTAAACTCGTAATGGACAAGGCAACAGTCTTCCTAGGCATTAAAATTGGCGCAAAATTACAATGGGGTCTTCATATAAATGCCCTGTCTGGGAGACTCAGTTCTGCTGCATATGCGGTGCGTAAAATAAGAGAGCTAACAGACGCTTCTACGGCGCGGTTAGTGTATTTTGCATATTTCCACAGTATAATGTCATATGGGATATTGCTATGAGGTTCAGCGGCTGATATAGCGACCATCTTTATCCTTCAGAAACGTGCTATTCGAGCTATATACGAAATGGGTCCCCGTGATTCTTTGAGAGATTTATTTAAAGAAATCAATATATTTACGTTGCCTTATATGTATTTGAAAATATAATGTATGTTCGTAAAAATTTACATAAATATAAGTTGAATAGTAATCACCACACTTTTAATACTAGAAATACAAAAGAATAGCTGTACCTAGTTTTAGACTTGCGAAGACTAATAAGTCATTCCTAGGAAATTGTGTGCGTTTTTACAATAAAATCCCAAAACACGTAACTGAGCTTACAGAGGGCAAATTCAAGTTGAGTGTAAAAAACGTTTTAATAAAAAAGTTTACTATAAAGTTCGACATTATATAGAAGATAAAGATGCTTGGAATACTCCACTTCTGGCAAGCTGTCACTCTGCCACCCATAAAATGTAATATTTGTAGTACCTAAGTAGAAACATTGTAATCATCTATATTAATTATATATATATAATTATCTATATATATTTAATTATATATAATTATCTATATAATGGCCCCGAGTTTCTTGCCGCTTCTTCTCGGTGGGCTCTATATATTTTGGAACGCGGCGGTAGAGTCTTTAAAGTACATTATAATGAAAAGTTGACGTTCATAAGTGCGTCTTTGATGCCTAAATTGAATAAATGATTTTGACTTTGACTTTGACTTTGCATTAGAATCCAATAATATTACTTCCGAAATGCCAGCTGCACCCTCTGTTGGAATGGACAACGTCTATGAATATCACATTGTCCAGGACAATCAAAGCACAACAAATCAACACCAGTTTTACAGTATACTTGGACAAAATTTGGAAATTCAAAATGTTTTATTATCTAATCAAACACAGATCTTGAATGAGCTTAAAAGTATCAAAACCGTGCAGAACATTATCACTCAAAAAATTGCGTTATTTTCAATACAGTTAGATGATGCAATTTCTCAAATAACTCAAGCAACTGATAGCAATTTCCAGGTCACTAACTTGAATGAATCCAGATTTACACCAAGTAACACAGCTTTTTATGTCAAACCAGTTGATAATATCCAGCAGTTACATGAATTAGAACAGCAGTTATCTGAGAGTAGCGTAAGACAAAAGATGAAAAGGTATTTATTGCGCTTATACATTGTCGGACATCTTATTTTCGCGAGACTTTCTAGGCCAATGTACTTTGAATGGAGGTAGTCGTGGAAGTGTCACCAAAATTGCCTGGAAAAGTATCAAAAACATCCTGTCTTTTTTTTGGGAGATGGTTCATTATTGGGATAAAACGTATACAATTAATGAGAATGAAAGTTTTTTCAAGAACATCCTAAATAACTCGAAAAAGAGAAAAATGGCAAAGAATCAACGAGCTTCGACGTCAAGCAAAACGTTCAAAACTTTTAAAGGCGGCAAATGTAAACGATTACGAAACAAGTGATGAAGATGCGTCTAATGATACTAACGACGATACCATTAATAAAGAAAATCCAGTTACAAAAAAAAATACAAGAAAAAGTTTAAGAAACGGAAAAGGAAAGTAACATCGTCGAAGCAAATCTAATTACCGAAAATAATCCTGAAGAAAAATATGAAGAAGTGGAGAAAGAAAGAGACGTTGACGAAGAAAACTTAAAAACAGACAAAAACATTGAATACGAACATAAAGGTAATGAATATTGTGTCATAGAATCAAGCAATTCTTTTGAGCCTAATGACACCAACAAAGTAGACAATGATGAGAAAATTAAAATAGATTCAAAAGAAAATGAAGAAGACAATGCAGCAATCAATAAAATAGAAAGAGAACAAAATGATGATAAGAAAATGACAATAGATACAATGGAATTGACTAGCTTAGAAAAAAATAAAGAAAATACATTAAAAGAACCAAAAAACAATAATAAGAGTAATGAGCCAAGTACATCGCCTAACAATAACTTTCAGATCAAGAAACACATCCCGAAAAAGACAATCGTAACAATATCTAAAAAGAAAAGAGAGACCGTCTTCTAAAAATAAAAAAGAATCGGCCAATTTCACATAAGAATATTAGTGGCTTAAGTGTTAGCCATAATATGAATATTTGAAAAGGCTCTTTTTTGATTGTAAGTTTTTAGTTTTTTATTGTGTCATGCTGAGTAAAAGTTGCCCTTTGATACCTGGACGACGAACATAAACTGCTTGAGAGCGTTATTGTGACCGGTGTCATAAACGTCATCGCCGCCGGCGCGTGCACTGGGCCTGGTGGGTAAACAAAGTAATTCGAGCGGTCCCTGAGACGTTAAACAAATACAGGTGAATTTAAAATTATGAGCAATGTTTTAAGGGTTGACTCAGACGATGAGCCTAAATAACTTTCATTATAGGACTAACTACATAAATCGCACAAAAAAAAACCTCTCCCTTGTTAATTAATTAATTATTTGAGGTGGTAAATTTCTTAATGTACGCTGAATTATCAGTGGGGATCAAGTTTATCGTGTCGTAAATAATTTTCGAAGACTTTACCTAGCTTTTCAAAAGATTTTTTTGTTATTACGTTTAAGTATTATGTTTTTATTTTTATTGTTTATTTTAATAGTCGGAATTTGTTCAATTACCAAAGTTTTGTTCGATCAAATTTCGAGCAGTGTTTGATTGAAAACATTTTGCTATGTATGGTTACTTTTATGATGGTTCCTTTGTGGCAATACTAATATAAAAATCTTATGTAAGTAAGAATAGTAGAATGATTGAACACATGTTAATTTTGTTCATGACTGTCTTGTGCTATTGTTCAGATTCATTCACCCTGGTGTGAAAGTGTTAGAAATCGTCCACTGACTGATTAAATAACTCTTTGACTGATTATATTACTAGTAGATATGTCAAATGACTAATGAAACATATCTTAAATAAAACACGATTCCTTGAAATAACAATCTTTTATTTTCAAACTGTGTGTAAAAGAGGTAAGAAGTATAGAAAACTACTTTTTTTAATACATTCTAATTTACTTTTTACATCTTTAGGATATAATATAATTTTATTTGATGCTGATGGTAATGTGCTACTTTCACAGACTTTATAAATATTGAAGAACGATGACCTGATTGGTTTCTCAAATACTAACATTTTTTTCTGTTATTTGTTTGCCGTGAATATTTATTTGCCTTTCTTTAACTGTGATATATTTAATTTCAATGATATCACCGGCCAGTGAAATAAAATATTTATTTTTAAATTTGCACGATAATACAAAGTGCTCGAAGTGAAGTACTGTATCGTTCTTTTGCTTGGTTAAAAAAGGTTTATCAAACGTTTTTTTTTGGCAAAAATGTAAAATTTTTGTTTTGTTCAGATAATCTTTTGGCTACCTGGGAAAGTGGTTTGTTTCCCTGCCTCAGCATTTTTTATCTCATATAATGGGGATCCACACGCAAAGCTCAACGCAGAGGGCGCCAGCGGCGAGATGGCCGCTGTCATGCTAGTGTCGCATTGTTTACTTTAGGAAAAATAATATTTTTTGTATTAAAACCGATCAACCATCGTTACTTTCAAGATGTATGCTACCTGGAAGCTTATAGAATTGAAAGCTGAACTAAAAAAACGAGGAGGAAAGATGACCGGAAAGAAAGCAGATCTTGTCGAGAGGTACCTACTATCTAATAAAATATTTACTTTTACAGTGTTCTGTTTTAGATTAGAGTTTTATTTATTTGTTATTTAATAATAATCATTTGACTCATCATAAATGAAAATGTATGTGCTGCCAGAGAACATTACAATAATTATAAATGCTTAATTTATTTTTTTAGGTTAGAAGCTTATGACCGAAATTTTAATTTTGGCAATTAAAAGCCCTCAAGCTTCTGAAATTCAAGGAATTGACGTCCCTGCTGTACCAAGACGTTAACAGCTCCACCATATTGCCGAAAATTACCAAACAACATATTCAAGGTTACTTTGACAGGTATAAATTTGTACCTCAAAGGTTTCCAATACTGTGCTAAATCTAGGTAAACAGTGTGAACTGTATAAAATGATACTCTCGTTTACACCTTATTTTTATTTCAGATTTAATAAAAAGATCAGTGATGCTGTCAAACTGTATGAATCAAGATACCTTCTTGTTTTACGTTCAACAAAAACTGCCCAAAATACATACCTGAAAGGTAGGCTTATTTTCACTAAAACACTAAATACTTGTTAGTTGATGTCTATTGTGTTGGTTTGGTGACCTCTACATTTTTCTTGTTAAAATGTAGTCCAACATTGTAGTGTTTAAATGTTGATTATATAAATGGTTTATTAAAGTTAATATACTTTACAGGTTATTGCAAAGCTTCTATGAAGCAACTTCAGTACGAGGTAAACATTAAATTAAATAATGATGGAATGCCTGATGAAACAAGTTGTTAGTGTGCCGCTGGAGAAGGCAAAGAAGCCCATTGTAAACATGTAGCTGTGGTACTTCTCGCTGCCGAAAATATTGTACAACAAAAAATAATACTCCTACATGAAGTTTCTACATCGCAATTACAAACATTCCACAAACCATCAAGGAAATATTATGCAACACCATTGCGAACATCTAAGTTGCCATCCAAAAGGGATATAACAAATTCAGTTTACTCCCCATATCTCAAACAAAACTCTAATTTTGACAAGAAGGCATTTCAATGCAGATTTCAGTGTCTGATTCTAAATTATCCAAACTCATCGATGCCCTTAAAACAGTTATATTCTTCTGCTTCTCAACGAGGAATATGTTTGGATCATGACTACATGAAAATAGGCTTGCTGGATGTTTTTTTAGAGTCTATGCATTTATGCAATGTTTCTGAAAAAAAAATTATGGAAATTGAAATGGAGACTAGAGGTCAAAGTTCAAACTCAAAGTGGCATGATTACAGAAAAACTCATATTACAGCCAGTATTTTTCACACTGTGTGCCATTTAAGAAGTGAAACATTAGAGAAATATTGCAGTCAAATATTAAATAAGAATCTAATCCAAACAAGAGCTATGACACATGGGATTGTGAATGAAAAAGTAGCTATTCAAAACTACATGGAAACATATGGGCTGGACGTAGTGGACTGCGGTTTATTTTTATCTCAGGAACGACCTTATCTAGGAGCTTCTCCAGATGGTTTACTGGGATCAGAAACCATTATTGAAGTGAAATGTCCATATGCTTCTAGATATCAAGAAATTAATCCTATTTCAATACCCTACTTACAATATAATGAGAATGGACAACTCACTTTAAAAAAAAATAACATTTACTACAACCAAGTTCAAGGGCAATTATATGTAACAAAAAGAAGATATTGCAATTTATTGGTTTTTACATATACATGTTTAAAAGTAATATTTATTGATCGTGATGATCAATTCATTAGGGATATGGTAGAAAAACTTGATTATTTTTATCACAATTTCTTCAAAAATGCTGTCATCAATAAATATTTTTATAAAGAGTGATAATTTTCAATAAAACATTAAACACTTAAACCAGTTTTATTTCATAATGTTTTCTCTAAAATTACAAGCCATAGCACATACAAATAAAATTCTAGATGCTAGCGGTACATGATAGGGACTTAATTCACTTTTTAAAATCTTGTATGTTTTAGCAAGACCAATAATGCGTTCTATATGAACTCGTTTGCTTGCTAGTTTTCGATCCTGCACTATTCTAACACCTGGTATTTGTGTTTTACCTTTTAAAAACATTGGAATATGTCGGGTCAGCTTGGCTCTTGGGTCTTTGGCCGAGCTGCTAACAGGTTTAGCGACCGAGGTGTATAACTGTCCGTAGAAACTCTCGACCTCTCCTAACACTTCCGCTTTGGTCGACGCTACACTGCCGTCTCCTCTCTTCAGCTTCGTCAACTGGCTTTGCCCAATAGACATGTCTCTTGCAAACACTTTGGAGCCTTTTTTCCGCTCTATCGTCTCTTTAATACGGTTTGTATTAAAGATCCGAACGTCGTGTCGCAAGGACTTCCATATTCGTCTATTGAACAGCCTATATGCTTCAGCATCATCCGAAGACTGCAGTTTCAATGAGCGTCGTTCAACCATGAGGTTGAGGGTATCGTTGGAGAGTTTCTGTGGCCTATCTGTACGGTGGGGTTTAAAGTACTTGGAACCCACTGTATGGACAGTTTCTACTAACCTGTTATTGATCTCGTCCACTGAAGCGATGTTCTCAAGGCAATCGAAGCGATTGGATAGCTCAAGTTGAAAGCTCTCGGGGTCTTGAATATGGGCACGAGTAGGTCGGAGCGTAGACTTCATCAGACGAGACCTCTCCAGTTTGACATTAATATTCACCGTGCCTCTTACCATTCGGTGATCACTACCGGTTTTAACCCTGTTGATCACGGAGACATCAGTGAATATTTGCCTTTTGGTGGTCATAATGAAGTCAATCTCATTTCTCGTGGAACCATCGGGACTCAGCCAGGTCCATTTCCTGTGAGGTGGCTTCTGAAAGAAAGAGTTCATCATAAAGAGTCCCTCTTTCTCCAGGAAGTCGGCCAACCTCTGTCCCCTACGGTTCCGTTGTCCATAGCCAAATTGCCCCACTTTCGACTCATCCTCGCTTCTCTTACCCAACTTCGCGTTGAAGTCCCCCATAACAACTAGAAAGTGCGTTTCAGAGGTATGTATGGCCCGACTAATGTCCTCATACATATCCTCCACCTCATCATCCGGGTGCGACTTCGTCGGTGCGTATACCTGAATGACCTTCAGCGAATATCGTTTGGATACTCTGAGTATTAGGTATACGACCCTATTGGAAACGCTATCGATCTTAACTATGTTGTTAGTAAGGGACTTGTGGACGAGAAAACCGACACCACCTTGGGACTGTTGGTCGCCCTCCCGGTGGTAGAGTAGGTTACCTGATTTTAGGGTTATCGTGTCCTCACCCGCTCTACGGACTTCAGATAACCCCACAATGTCCCAGCGTAGCTTACTCATTTCTTCTTCCAGCTCATATATCTTCTCGTCTGTCCTCATCGTGCGTATGTTGTGTGTTACCAGGGCCAGTCGTCGTCGTTGGGGGTGGTAGCCGGGCGTCTGCCGGGGATTCTTAGCACCCCCTGCCCCACCTTTACCGTGGCCGCTACCGTAGCCAGGAATAGCGGGGCTGCCGGGGACTGGGGGTCTGGTTCTTTTTGTCCAATCCATTGAGGGGTTTTTGCCAATACTCGCCACGCTTGGCAGGCGGGTTGGCGAGCGCAGTTTGTGTGTGTTTGACTGGGAAGGTGCTGCTGATTTGTTATCCCTTAGCCGACTTCTACGGCACCCACGGGTAGAGTTGGGGGGGTGCTATTCTAAGCCGGCACCGCCACGGCAACGATACTGCAAAATATTCGCCTTAATTATCTCTGTTTTTTTCGGCATCTTTCAGAACAGTTCGTCTACCCTCTCTTTTTTCTGATGGCGGCTGGCCTGATGAACCACAGGATACTCCAGTTACAGTCAAAAACGTTTTTTTACAAACAGGAACTAGATTCCCATCATCGTCTATTCATACGTCTCACTTGAACAGGTACTGTTTTTCGAGAAACGCTCTTTATCTGTAGGTATTTGTATAAAAAGATATCCTGCTTTATCTTACCTTCATTTGCGTATTATTTGCGCTTGTATCTTAACAAATCATCATATGTAAGAAGAGCGGCCTTACAATCTACTGTTGAAGATGTAACTCCCAGACCGTGAATACATGACATATAAGGATCTCCAGTATTCCGATCCGTGTAAACTAACGACGACGGGCGCACCATGTTCTCTTCATCTTTTTTCTGCTTTTCCTTCCTCGTCTCACTTCAATCACAGGTGAATTATATTCCATTTCAGCCATTATTCGAGATTATGTACAAAGTATTAAGTACAGACCGAGCACACTGAATGAATGACAGGTAACAACTGACTACGAGTATTTCCCGCGTATTTCAACGAGTTGCCGTTCTATAAACCATAAACAACTAAAATAAACCGCGCAGATATTTCGCTTTGTGAAAACCATTTACTTGTAGATATTTCACTTTGTAAAAATTCCTTATATTCGAGTAAAAAAAATGCAAAGATATTACGTTTTGTTAAAATCTGTTTTTGTGAACTAATAGATCCCAATCAATAAATCAAAAAACATTTATGAACTTTTGGTAGATATTTCGCTTTGTAAAAACGCTCCTCAATTGAGACCAGAGCGAGGAACCGTAATTATTCTTTTACTCAACATATTGGTAACGGTCCTTAAGATAGCTGCCAAACCATTTTAAAGTATTTTGGTCAAAACCATAATAGCGAAGCTTTGACAACAGCAACGAAGTATTAATTGGATTAAATGCCCTAGAAAAGTCAAGAAGCACTAACAGAGTACACATACTGTGGTCTTGAGCTGTCAGTATATTATCAGTGACGTCCAAAAGAGCTGTAGCCGTACTTCGGCGCTTTCGAAAGCCAGATTGAGCGTCAGGCAAAATATTGTGCTTTTCGAGAAAATCTGTTTCGAGAAAAAGAGCGTTGGACACTTTGGAAACGCCAGTTCGCGTTTTTGCTGAGTATTTGAAGGGACATATAATAATGATTGATGTTGTATGTGTCATTTTTATTCTCACCTGATGTAATAGAACATTAATTGATGAACAAGTTTCACAGACTACATTTAGGAATTGTTTATCGGTTTATTATTGCTGAGCGGTTTCTACAAACACGTTTTTGAAATCTTTTAAAATCCGTCCTTCTTGCCGATCTATAAAAACTTCAAATATTCACAATGATATTTTAAAAAACATTTTTTAAGAAGATTGGTTCAATAACTACAATTCCGATAGAAAATAACTACCAAATAATAACTACATTATTCACTGTAATGGATAACAAAAATACGAAAAAACGCATTTGTTAGTTAAATTCAAGGCAGTTTTTGGTACACTTAAAAATCCGATAAAATTGCATTGTTATTTTATAATAACAAAACAATTCATGTTGTTAAGCGTGAGCTAAAAATTAACGCATAATATTACTTTTTTTTTAATATTTTAAAAACTATTTTAAAACCGGTCGCGCCAGTCACAAATCGTCAGTCGCGGCCGAGGCCTCATAGAGAGAGGACGTATCGCTCTGACGCCCGAGCTTACGTAAAATATATCGCGTCGCATGTAGAAGTAACCCCCAAAAAACAGCTAAATATTAGTGCGCTCAACACTTCTTGATACTTATTGCGGAAAATTTGTAAGTACTTTCAAGTGGATTTCTAACTTATATTTTATATGACATCTTGTATTTTGATATTAACTAAAATTCTTATGCTTATACTTGGTGACCAGGATGCTGGAGCCGGAAACTGGTAGCAGGAACCATGTGACGGTTAATAGTAGACACATCGTGTTTGGGCTCGTATGGATTGTCTACACGATACTTTTTTCTCTAGCTAGTGACCAGGACCTGATGCTGGAGCTGGAAACTTGTAGCAGGAGCACGCCGTATTTGGGCTCGTATGATTTGTCTATGTGATACTTTTATCTCTACCTGGTGGCCAGGACCTGATGCTGAGGGTGTGTCAGGGGGAATGGGGCAGCGGATCAGGGCACAGTAGCAATAAATGAGACTGTTAATTAGGCAATATTTTGGACTTTATTAATCACTTTAGTAATACGTTACACGACTGGCTTCCGCCATACATTTTTCTTAACCAGAGACTAAATAAAGCATGCATAAATTGTTGCCAGATGTTAGAACTAAATAAATACTTTATTGTTTATCACACAAACTCTTACACCCCCCTCAATAAAGTATCTATCAAACCAGTCAAAAACTTAGGAATCTTAATTAAAATTTTCACTCACCAAAATACTAATTAACATGTGGCAACCCTAGCTAAACAAAAAAATAATAACCTATATTCTAATTATCATTGTAGACCTATATTAATCTAATTGTACATTATACACTTTCTGAACTTAGTAAACTTCTCATTACACAATGATTTTGTTAAAATATCTGCAAGTTGATTTTCACTTTGCACATATTTTAACATCACAATGTTTCCCTCTATATTCTCCTTTATAAAATTAAATCTTATATCAGTATGCTTAACCCTTTTATTATTTTCAGGACTTTTGCTTATATTTATAGCGGCCTGGTTATCAACAAAAATCATGACTGGAGTTTCATCTTTAATATTAAAATCTTTCAGAAGTTTCCTCAGCCAGATAGCTTCTACCACAGCCATACTAAGAGCATAGCATTCAGCTTCTGTTGAGGAAAGACTGACTCTTTGTTGTTTCTTTGATGACCAAGCAACGGTACAACCATACACTTGAAATAAAAAACCTGAAGTTGACTTACGGCTGTTTAAATCACTACCCCAATCTGAGTCCACATAGCAACATAACATATCTGAGTTATTTTTGCATGTAAATATAAGTTTTAGGTCAATTGTGTTTTGAACATATCTTAATACTCTCTTAATTGCTTTATACAAATTTTCATCAGCACAGTTTTGAAATCTACACAAATATGACACTGCATAACACAAATCTGGTCTACTACATTGCACAGCATACATGAGACAGCCCAGCATTTTTCTACACTTTTTCTCATAATACGGATCATTGACCTCAGGCTTAACAAGTTGAAATTTATTTTCCATAGGAGTGCACTTAGGTTTGGACTCTAACATTTGAAAATTACTCAAAACTAATTTTAAATAATTTTTCTGACTTAACTCTGTTACACCCTTTTCCAAATCCTGTTTTATTAATATACCTAAATAGTTGTTTACAAGTCCAAGATCTTTCATACAGAAATTTGCGTTTAGATACATTTTTAATTTTGAAACTTTCATTTCATCTGAACCGCATAACAAGATATCGTCAACAAATAATATGAGGTACATTTTACTATCTTTATCACATTATGTATACAAACAGAAATCATTTTCAGATCTGACAAAGCCTTCCTTAGTTATAACAGAATCAAATTTAATATTCCAATACTTAGGTGATTTTTTTAACCCATATAATGACCTATTTAGCTTATAAACAATGTTTTTATTACAAACTGTACCTTTAGGTGGTTTCATATATACCTCCTCATCAATTTCACCATACAAGAATGCGCTACATACATCCATATGATATACTGGAAGTTTTAACTTCATTGCAATAGCTAACATGACTCTAACTGTACTTAATCTAGCTACAGGAGCATAAATATCATAGGCCTCAAACCTGTCATCTTGCTGAAAGCCGCGTGCAACCAGACGAGCTTTAAAATTACACGCCTGTCCATTTTCATCATACTTGACTCTGTACACCCACTTACTGTCTATTACTGACTTATTTTCTGGTACAGGTACTTCAGTCCAAGTATTGTTTTCTTTCAGAACATCTAGCTCTTTAACCATTGCCTCCTGCTACTGCTCGGAGTTCTCACTTCTCATCGCCTCTTCATAAGTAGTTGGTTCTGCCATCACACATAAAAAATTTGTATCATAGTCATCATGCCATATTGGCTTTCTTGTTAGTCTCTTACCTCTCACTTCACTTTCTCTAGCAGATGTAGATTCTTCTTTATCTGTTATAGTCAAGATCTGTTCTTCTGGCACCTTGTACTCATCATCGGATGACTTTTCTGACTGTACATCCTCTGTACTGTCTTTGTGTATTTCCTGCAGTATACCTGATGTATTTCTTTGTTCTAACTTCTCTTCTTTGAATATGACATCCCTCTTAACTTCTATATTATTTGTGTTTGGTACAAATATCCTATATCCTTTAGTTTCTGTATTTCCCGATTCTCCATATCCAACAAATATGCCTTTGGTACATTTGGAGTCCCATTTCCTTCGTCTCACATCTGGTATGTGTATGTACACTTCAGTGCCAAAAACTTTCAGGTTATTTATATCATATGACTTCTGATACCATATCTCAAAAGGTGTTTTGTCCAGCACACTGCTCTTCCCAGTTCTGTTCAATATGAATGTAGCAGTATTTACAGCTTCAGCCCACAAATTTTTGTTTAGATTTTTAGTTAGTAGCATTGACCTTGCTGACTCTACAATAGTACGATTATCTCTCTCTATTTTACCATTTTGTTCTGGTGTATACGCCACTGAAGTTTGGTGTCTAATTCCTCTTTCTTCCAGAAACCTTTTCACATCTTTATTGATGAACTCTGTTCCGTTATCTGTTCTTATTATCTTAATTTTATTTCCAGTTTCCTTTTCTGCTTTGTTCACAAATAACTTTATTTTCTCGAATACCTCATGCTTATTTTGAAGAAAGTATACATGTCTGAACGCTGAATAGTCATCTTTGATAAGAAGGAAATATTTTGCCCCGCCAAGCGAAGTAGTCTCCATGGGTCCACACAAGTCCATGTGTACCAGCTGACATGTCTGAGTAGTTCTACTGTCACTTTGAGGTAGTGGTAGTTTATGCATTTTTCCTTCTAAACATCCTTCACAATTTTTTTCACTTTCACCTTCATATAATATGTTTTTCATATCCAAAATCTTCTTTACATGGTTATAGTTTTGGTGTCCTAAACGTTCATGCCATGTTTTAAGACTATCAGTACTGTCCCTTTTCACACTGACGGCAGCAACTGTTGAACTATTTACAGTAAAGTTCATAACAAAGAGCTTATTTCTTCGGATGCCCACTGCACACACAGCATTATTTTTAGTGATTTTACATTCATTGCTGTTCATAATCATTTGATAGCCCTTGTCCACAACATTCCTTACAGAAAACAAATTTACTGTTAGTTTTGGCACAAACAGTACATTTGACAAAGTGGTCTTAATCCACTCGTTCCCATCAAATGCAGACAGTTCTACAATACCTTGACCGAGCGCATCAAGTTCATTTCCATCACCCAATACAATTTTTCTTGGCGTTTTCAGTTCAGTATATTTTGCAAACATGTCCCTTTTGACACACATGTGCTCACT
Source organism: Selenia dentaria (assembly GCA_917880725.1). NCBI lineage: Eukaryota > Metazoa > Arthropoda > Insecta > Lepidoptera > Geometridae > Selenia > Selenia dentaria. Next base: position 28,854,750 of record OU862885.1, on the reverse strand, counting down.
TCACAAATTGATGCTATGAATGCATTAGACTTATTTTTCTCAATGTGCTTGTTTTCATTACTGTTCATTTTATTTTGACGCACCCTACACTCACTTATATAATGTCCTGGTTTCTTGCAATAATGACACACTATTTTGCTTTTACAGTTTTTCTTGATATGGCCACTCTTCCCACACAAAAAACACTTAGATTTGCCTTTTTCACTTTTAGTAGTTAGTGCCACAGATGATGAAGGAGTGTCTACACCTGTCGTTCTTTCTTCTCCCACCAGAAGCCTCGCTGTGAGCTCATCCAATATCTGATTTGCCTGAGGAACTGACTCCCATGCAGCAACAAAATGTTTGTATTTTTCCGGTAACGACAGTAATATTTTTGTGATGAACATTTTTTCTGATATTTGTTCTCCAAGTTGGCTAATTCGGCCCTTAATTTCTTCTAACTTCGACAAGAATGAGGTTATATCTTCATTGTCACACTTCAACATAAAAAACTTTTGTTGTTCCAAATGCAAAGATGTACTTGATTTTCGTTCGAATACCGCTGATAGCTTGAGCCACATTTCATTCGCAGTCGTTGTGTTCATTATGTGTACGAGAACACTTTCGTCTACATTCGTAACGATAATGCTTTGGGCCTTGTTGTCACGTTTTTTCCAAACATCGCAATCCTTCTTGATTGCTTCCGAACCGTCGACCAATCCAAATAATTACAGGGCTTGTAACATTATTCTGATCTGGAACTTCCATGTACTCCAGTTATTTGCACTTAACAACTTGGTGCCTGTACTAAACTTCTCCATCTTGAAATTTTAACTCGACTTGCCTTCACACAAGGCAACAACACAGTTCTCGTTTTTGCTGCTGATCTTCGTACCCTGGGCCCATAACCTGTCAGGGGGGATGGGGCAGCGGATCAGGGCACAGTAGCAATAAATGAGACTGTTAATTAGGCAATATTTTGGACTTTATTAATCACTTTAGTAATACGTTACACGACTGGCTTCCGCCATACATTTTTCTTAACCAGAGGCTAAATAAAGCATGCATAGATTGTTGCCAGATGTTAGAACTAAATAAATACTTTATTGTTTATCACACAAACTCTTACAAGGTGGAAACTGGTGGCAAGAACGATGTGTTGGCTAACAGTGGACACGCCGTATTTGGGCTCGTATGGATTGTCTATGTGATACTTTTTTCTCTACCTGGTGGCCAGGACCTGATGCTGAAGCCGGAAACAGGTGGCAGGAACTATGTGATGGCTAATAGTATATACACTGTGCTTGGGCTCGTATAGACTGTCTTCACGATATATTTTTCTCCAGCTGGTGACCATGACCTGATACTGGAGCTGGAAACTTGTAGCAGGAACTATGTGATGGCTAATAGTATATACACTGTGCTTGGGCTCGTATAGATTGTCTTCACGATATATTTATCTCCAGCTGGTGACCATGACCTGATATTGGAGCTGGAAACTTGTAGCAGGAACTATGTGATGGCTAACAGTAGACACACCGTGTTTGGGCTCGTATGAATTGCCTTCGTGGTACCATTTTGGTCAGGAATTCGTGGCCAGGGCCCCAAGTATCCCAGTTATTGAACGGCGTTATAATATATAATAGGTATGTTGTAAGCAAGTCGGTAGTCTGTTACATAATGTAATAAGGTGAACTCCACACCACTATTGAGTACAGATTCACATTCGGCTAAGCCTAAAATTCTTTTCGTAGTATTGTGCATGCATAATTATATTTGGGTTTGAAGGCACGTTTTGAATTTTTGGGCAAATACGTAATTTGTCTTGATAGTTACAATACAATACAATACAATAATACTTTATTGAACACCAAGCTTATAAATGAAAGAACTAAGAGTACTTTACAAAACAGGTTGTACAATGGGCGGCCTTAATATCTCTATATATATCTCGCTATAAGCAATTTCTTATAGGCAACCTTGGGATGGATAGTAATTAATATAAATATGAATAGGCGCATAGTGGTGTAAAACGGTAATAATTAAGTAATATAACTTAGTGCATAGATCATTTTTAAAATATATTGTTTACTCAGACACAATCAAATATATCTATAAATAAATAACACATACATAAACAAGGGTGTATATATTTAATAGTATAGATATATACAATATAATACATATATACAATAAATATCATATATATATATATAAAATACAAAGATACCTACTGTAGGATCAGTTAGTAAATAAATAAATTAGATTTACAATGTTATACACAAATTAAAAGGTAATGACTAGCAGCCTTCAGACATGTAATGCTTCTTTACCATATTCTTGAATACATTAATTGATTGAGCGTGTCTTATATCAACGGGGAGATCATTCCACAGACGGGCAGCTCGAACAGTAAACGAATTTTGATAGAATGTTATCGAGGAAGTAGGGGTTTTCAACTGTCGGGTACAGGAAGAACGAAGAGAAAGAGCATTAGAGAGATGAAGAAATTCAAAACGTTCTTTAAGATAAGATGTAGTCGGAGGGAAGAACAGAATATTGTAAAGAAGGGAAAGGATATGTAAATCCCGGCGACGTCGGATGGGTAACCAATTGAGCTTAGACCGGAATTCAGATACATGGTCATATTTGCGCAGGCCAAACATGAATCTGATGCAAAAATAGTGGACAAAAATAGAGGGACTGTGCTAACGCGGTTTTGGTGGCAGTTGGGAGAAAGTTACGGAGTCTTTTTAGTGATGCTGCTGATGCAAAAACCTTTCGACTGACTTCAGCAAGCTGAGGTTCCCAAGATAAATGACTGTTGATGACGTTTTGCTAAAGACTATAATTTTGCCGTCTAAAATAACTTGTGGGAGGCAGAACCAGTCAATCTTGGATATCATTCTGGAACTTCCAATTACAATAACTTGCGTCTTTAAAGGGTTTATGTTGAGACCATAAGATTTACTCCAGTTAGAGATAGATTTTAAGTCTTTATTTATTATATCGACAGCAGTGCTTAATTAAACTAAAGGGACCTGTGTATAAATCTGTAGATCGTCCGCATAGAGATGATAGGAAGAAGACAAGTTTTGAGAAATATAATTTATAAAGATAGCAAATAATAGAGGGGATAATACGCCGCCCTGAGGAACACCCGCAGATGTATTACACCAAGTAGATAAGTTCTCATCAATGCAAATACGTTGCCGGCGCCCATACAGGTAAGTACGAAACCAGTCAATAACCGTTGGAGAAACGTTAATAGAGTGCAAAATTCCAAGTACGATATCAAAATCAACATTATTAAAGGCATTACTGAAGTCAAGTAGTGTAAGCACGGTTAGTTGCCCATTACTCATGCCATATCTGATGTCATCAGTGATTTTTACTAAAGCGGAGACAGTGCTATGGCCTGGACGGAAACCAGATTGGAATGGGTTAAGGAGAGCGTTCCTGTTGAGGAAGGAGGAGAGTTGCTGATAAACAAGTCGCTCTAGTACTTTAGATAAGAAAGGAAGAATGAAAATAGGCCGAAAATCTAGTAATCTAGAGAGTATAATCAGTATAAGAGGATGGGTTGGCTTTTTTAGGAAGTGGGGTTATTAGTGCTTCCTTCCAGGCTGATGGAAATATGCCTCTGGTAATCGAAAAGTAAAGTATGAAACTGATTACTGGGATTATTTCATCAAGAATGGGTAGGATCATCTTACGTCCGATGCTGTCACTACCTACTGCGTTGGATGAAATAGAAAGTACGCTTCTTTTAACGTCAAAATCGGTAAATTGATCAAACATAAAAGGTGAATGGTCGGGAGGTGGAATGGAAGAAAGATAATTCAATGTTGAAGATTTTTTTAGTCTATCAAATTCGGCAGAAGAGGAAAAATGTTTATTTAACATATTAATATTAAGATTTATTGGGAAATAGTCTTGACGTGATTTTCCCATTCCCATGGACCTAAGAAACTTCCAAACTTTAGCGGGATCACCATTTTCTACTGAGTTATAGACATGTCGGCGTAGCACATTTATACAACCTCTATTGCAGCGATTTCTAGCCTCTACGTATTTTTCTTTACTATAGTCAGATGGTCTGTTTTTAGCCCTGGTCTTGGCTACTAACTTTTTTCGCATTAGATCTTTTATGTCGTTTGTGAGCCAAGGTGAAGGTGTAGATGCTTTAATTTGACTGGTCGCACTGGGGCATGGACGTCAAATAATTTTGTAAGTGCATGATTGAAGCATTCCACTTTGTCGTCCAAGGAAAGTCCATTTACAACAGCCGACCAATCCAGTTCCCGTGCATCGTTGCGTAAATGTTCCAAATCCATACCACCGAAATTACGTAGCAGAAGAACTTTGGGTTTTGACTTAGGTGGACGAATCTTGTAGGAGAGGAAAAGCGAATCATGGGCAGAGAAAGCATCTGCAGAACATTGACTATGCTTGCTAACATGCTTTGGGGACGAAACAAGAATATGGTCAAGAAGAGACGGTGCGGAATTTGGAAATTGGTGTGTGGCATTAACCCGTCCGCATCAGCGCAAAAAATAACAATAGATTTATGAATGAAACTTAACTCGAATGAGTCTTGCTGAGTCGGACAGATTAAGTGGCAAGATGGTCAAGTTGCTAGCTCTAATTAATGACTCAAAAGTTAATGATCGCGAATCACGTTTTAGCAGACAGGTATTAAAATCACCCATGATGATGTTATAATCATAAGAAGGAATGTAATCTTGAAGAAGTTGTTCAAAAGATGAAAAAAAGTTTATGCGGCTGGAAGGACAATAGTAAACACCAAGCAATACTTTAGCGTGAGAAAGGATAATTTCAATAAGAAGGTGTTCACCAGCGTCGCTTGGAGGAGGTTGAGCTGATTTACTCAAAACGATGTAAGGAATATGAGCACGAAGGTAAATGGCAACACCACCTTCTACTCTACCTGCACGGTCATTGCGCAAGAGTATAAATCCAGGAAGTGAGTATGAAGTAGTAGGTAGGGAATGATTTAACCAGGATTCCGAAACTAAGATAGCGTGAATATTTTTATTATCGAACGATGCCAGCATGTCTGCGTAATGAGCCGGAATGCTCTGCGCATTTATATATAGAACATTGAGATTTTTAGGGATATCACTGACAAAGCATTCGATACTGTCTGAAAGAGTGGGTATGCTACTAAAACTATTGCTACTGTTATCTGAAGAATTACATGATATATATTCTGCACTGTCACTATCACAGTCGTTATATAACATTAAGTAAATAAATAAGTACTAAGTATATAAAATAAATACAATAAATATAATATTGTATGATATACAATTGTGTTTGAGTAGGTATATTATTTTCTAGTAGGTATATTATTTGCCCCTCACCTGCCCATCGTGTTAACATATTAAATAGAAGGAAGAAGAAAAATATACATCAAACTTTACAAATAACCTATAAATAATAATCTAATATATATTAGGGTAAACATTCAGAATCGTGGCGCCTGAATTCGGGGGGGAGATGGGGAGGGGGGGGGTCGGGTAGTGCCCCCCCGCAAACCCCACCCGCCGGAGACCATTAGTTTTCGAGTTATGTTTGTTTAAGTATTTTGAGGTTAAGTACTGCATTTCGATCTACTACCACCCCCGCGTCGGCACTGACTTTGTCCCGGGGAAATCCTTTATGGATACCACCCACCACGGGGAGGGAGGTGGTTATGTGGGAGTCCGTATACCCACCAAAACCCCGGGGTGTTCCGTCACTGCCGCCCTCGGCGGGAACGCGGGACAGATTTTCCACATGACCGCGAACCCGCCGTGGCTGTCCGTTGCCGGACCCTTCTCTTCGCGGAACGCCAGAACACATGGCACGCCGCAACTACCTCGGAGACCAAACCCGCCAACAGTGGGCGCCAGACTTCCCCGTGTCTGGTCGCCCGTGGTCTCCCTGCGGTGGGTCGGATACGTAGCCCCACCGCCTGCTACGTCAGCCACAAGGGATAGCCCCCCCGCGACCCCACCTCCTCGAGTCTGCGCCGAGCGCCCGGACCCCACCTCCTCGAGTCTGCGTCGAGCGCCCGGACCCCACCTCCTCGAGCCTGCACCAAAGTGCCCGGGCCCCCCTCCTCGAGCCTGCGCTAAAGCGCCCGGGCCCCACCTCCTCGAGCCTGCGCCAAAATGCCCGGGCCCCACCTCCTCGAGTCTGCGCCAAAGCGCCCGGGCCCCACCTCATCGAGTCTGCGCCAAAGCGCCCGGACCCCGCCACTCCTATGTGGACTTGGCGGCCAAAGCCCATAGGAGCGGCCCGCCTGAGCCGGCCAGCGCACCCCAACGCCGGCGCGGCCCCTGGGTTCCTCTTGGCTTCACCGTGGTGTACCTAGCCACGGTTACTGAGCCCCCCCGCCACGTCAATGCGAGAACCCTTCGGGGGGGACTGACTTCGACCTATTCTAACTATAACTAACCTATACGTATGTCACAGACAAGTGACTTTGCCAATTCATTAGATAGCTTTTGATATACTATTGTGCACAAATTTGGAACAAAAGTAGTTTGATGAAGCGCTCGCCGCACGCTCGCTACGCTTGCTCGGCTCGCGCCTGGTGGGTCACAGTTCAAACCTAACCTAACCTATAGGTTTGTCACAGACAAGTGACATTGCCAATTAATTAGATACTATTATACTATTGTGCACACATTCCTACTAGTATGGGTCTGATAATTAAAATTGAAAAACAATTTGTTATTTTTAGAACTTATATTTTATAGACATAATTTATAGCATTTATAGTTACGATGAATGGGTCTTTTTTATTTTTAGTCACATTTCTTCTCCATAAATACTCTGTCATGGAGTTAGTGAAATTTTCAGTATTATTATAATTGTCTTTTTTAAAATAACGCTTCACTGCTCTCCATTGGGACTCGATGCGTTGAGTATGAGTCCCATCACTACTTACAAAAGGATTGTCCGGGTCAGAGTGATTCACCTTTTTATGGATGTAACCATTTTCTGCCAGACAATCATATGCTCTCCAGCAGTCAGTGTGGATGGTGGTGCCTTCTTTCACATGTTTTTTAATTAAAGGCACCAGCACTTCAGCAGAGCGTACATTGTCTGGGCACACTTCTAATCGAAGATCCTCTGACCCGTCTTCAATCATTCCGAGGACCCAATGTCCCTCTATGTGGCGTCCTCGGTTAAACTTCCTCTTTCCAAATTTTGATTCATCTATTTGTACAGTTCTTTCAGGTCCTCCAATCTTGCCCACATATTCATTTCTTTCAAGTTGGTAAATAACTACACACTCTCGACAGTAGTTGTACCAATCACTTAATGTTGAAGTACTCAGGCACTGTTGTTTCTCTTCTTTTAGAGGGTATTCGTTTCTTGCCGAGTCAAAAGTCAATTTGTGGGCAAATGCATATATGAGATAAAATACATGTCTTATGTCGATCTTGCCATTTTCAAAAAATGTCCCAGTGTTTCGGCGTATTTTCCCTTTTTGTTTGCACTGGCCTTTGGTGCACACCCAAGCCCCAAACGATTTGTTTGTTTTCGATACACGCATAGGGGTGCGATGCGTGCGGCACATTTTTTGGCGTTGCACCATGTTGTTTTCTTCAGCGAATTTTAGACACTGGTCAATGGTTCCCAATTCGCGCACAACTTTGGGTAGGCTCCACATTTGTACAACTTCCTCCGTGTACAAATGCCGGTCCGAAACGGGTCCGTCATCTACAAAGTCCGCCCTTGATGAAGGTCCAGGCACAGGAGACGCCATCGCGATGACTAATGAGCACGTCGAGCTGGTACCAGTTATCAAATCTTCCAAAGGCAATCGCAGTGTCCAGTGAGCAAGCAGGTGTCGTACAGTAAAACAGCAAAATCGGAGTCCAAAATCGTAGCAAAGTCGTTGAGATATCAAAAGAAAGCGCAGAAAAACAGGAGAAAACATTCACGTACACTCGGAAGTAACGGAATGACGCGAGTATTCCGACAGTGACATTACGCTATCTTCGATGTTTCCGTTCCGTTTCAAGAACTTACATACAACGTACATGTCAAAAAAGGCTAAAAGTTACCTAGAAACGTTTCGTTTTACGCATTAATGTCATTTATGTCACCTGTCACTATCAAAATTACGGTGTTTTATTGAAATTTTAAAAAACTATTTAGACTATTTTGGCGTTTCTCCGGCAGCTAAAATGTTGTAAATACGCTTTATACAAACCCCTTCAACCCACCCACAGTTTTTGTTTCACCAAATTCAGGGGTCACGATTCTAAAGCCAACCCTATATTAGTTATATTGTAGTTATTATAAATAAAAAAAAACAAAAATATAGGTGAGAAATACTTGTCTGCTTTTTCTAGACGGTGCGAACCATTATAGTCTTCTACTTTTCTACTTTAAATTAATGAAAGTATAATACGACTACGACTTTAGTTACCACCAGTGACAGTTGTTTTTCCTCGAAGTAGTAGTGTGTACTGTGCACGTATATTGTGATTAGGCTTGATAGCATTGTAACTAATTGAATCATTTCCAAATAGTGTCTTGTTGGGTACCACTGCAATGCCCGTTACTTTGAATCGTAGTAGTGTGCACTGTGTAATTATATTGTATTAAGGTTTGAAGGCATTGTAACTAATTGAATCATTTCCGAATAGTAACCCGTCTCGTTGCGTACCACTGCAATGCCAGTTACTTTGAATTATAGTAGTAGTATGCATTGTGCACGGAAATTACGGTAAAGCTTGTAGGCATTGTAACTAATAGAAACATTTCCGAATACATAGTAACTCGTCTTGTGGGTACTACCGCAATGCCAGTTACTTTGAATCGAAGTATTAGTGTGCACTGTGTACGCATATTGTATTAAGGTTTGAAGGCATTGTAACTAATAGAAATATTTCCGAATACATAGTAACCCGTCTTGTTGGGTACCACCGCAATGCCAGTTACTTTGAATCGAAGTAGTAGTGTGTACTATGTACGCATATTGTATTAAGGCTTGTTGAAGGTATTGCAATTAATTGAAACATTTCAGGTCCATGAGTTAATTCTCACTTTTTTCTAGTCTATGCTCTGGTAGATGGCAAACACTTGATTAATAATTTTCATGTGGTATTAAGTTGATTTTAAAAAGAAAAGTTCTTCTACGTGATATTTTATTTCACCTTTTTGACCTACGTCTTCTTGTGACATAAAAACAAGAGTAGACATAAAAAAGATCAAAATATTAATGCGCGCTGTTTTGCTCGAGCGGTGGGACCACTGCTGCAGGGCGCGCTAGGGAGGAGCTCGCTACGTAAAATACCTAAACTCGCGCAGCGCTGCGCAGAATAAACGCTCTTAACTGATAGCTAATAGCTTTTTCTATAATTTTTAACAGGCATGGCAGTATACTAATGAGCCTCAATTCTTTAAAAACAGAAGGGTTATATTATCTTAGGCAGTGGTCGCTTAATGGCAACTTTGCAAACATCTGGGAAGGTTGACGTGGAGATTGACCGATTTACCATAGCTGTGATTGTTACTAGCGATAGAGGAAGCGTCAACAACAGCATGTCAAGAGTTATACCGTCGAACCCTTCAGCGTTCGATTTAAGATTATTAATTATCTTAATAATACAATCCTTGCTCACCGGTAGCAATGAAAAAACTTCATCACTAAACCTATGAAATTCAAAGAAAGTAAGAAGGGAGATACAAATGGTTAACGCGCCCGGAACATTCAAGAAATGGACATTAATCGCATGGCGTCGTATCTCGGATTGCGCGGTGATCGCACGCGCCCAGTGCAGGAGTAAGCGACTAAACCAGTAATACAGTCCGGCAAGTATAACTTGGCGCGGCTGTACGCCACTGTGTTCAATGTCCGTGTTGCCACTGCACTGAAGATGACGCGAAAATTGGGAAAAAAATGAAATTTAGTTCAATGATTTACGGATTTACTTGAGGAGTATTATGATAACAGACCGAGAGCCCATGGACGCCAAACTTTCGTCATTTTATTATTAGTAGTATTTATTTAATTTACTTGCCTGTCCGACCCACTCGTGCCCGTATTCAAGACCCGAGAGCTTTCAACTTGAGCTATCCAATCGCTTCGATTGCCTTGAGAACATCGCTTCAGTGGACGAGATCAATAACAGGTTAGTAGAAACTGTCCATACAGTGGGTTCCAAGTACTTTAAACCCCACCGTACAGATAGGCCACAGAAACTCTCCAACGATACCCTCAACCTCATGGCTGAACGACGCTCATTGAAACTGCAGTCTTCGAATGATGCTGAAGCATATAGGCTGCTTAATAGACGAATATGGAAGTCCTTGCGACACGACATCCGGATCTTTAATACAAACCGTATTAAAGAGACGATAGAGCGGAAAAAAGGCTCCAAAGTGTTTGCAAGAGACATGTCTGATGGGCAAAGCCAGTTGACGAAGCTGAAGAGAGGAGACGGCAGTGTAGCGTCGACCAAAGCGGAAGTGTTAGGAGAGGTCGAGAGTTTCTACGGACAGTTATACACCTCGGTCGCTAAACCTGTTAGCAGCTCGGTCAAAGACCCAAGAGCCAAGCTGACCCGACATTATACTGAAGATATCCCGGACATCAGCCTGTACGAGATTAAAATGGCCTTGAAACAGCTTAAGAACAACAAGGCGCCTGGTGACGACGGTATCACATCTGAGCTTCTGAAAGCGGGTGGAACACCGGTACTTAAAGTCCTTCAGAAGCTCTTTAATACCGTCTTACTCGAAGGTTCAACGCCAGAAGCATTGAACAAAAGCGTGGTGGTGCTGTTCTTCAAGAAAGGTGACAACACTTTACTTAAAAATTACAGACCCATCTCGCTTTTGAGCCATGTTTATAAGCTGTTTTCGAAGGTCATAACGAACCGTCTCAGTCGCAGGTTTGATGAATTCCAGCCTCCGGAACAAGCCGGTTTCCGAAAAGGCTATAGTACCATAGACCACATCCACACGCTACGGCAAGTTATACAGAAGACCGAAGAGTATAACATGCCTCTTTGTCTAGCGTTTGTAGACTAAGAGAAAGCCTTTGATTCGATCGAGACGTGGGCAGTGCTTGAGTCTCTCCAGCGGTGCCGTATTGACTATCGGTATATTGAAGTGCTGAAGTGTTTGTACAAAAACGCCTACATGTCAGTCCGAGTACAGGAGCAGAGTTCGAAGGCAATTCCATTGCAAAGAGGCGTGAGACAGGGAGACGTTATATCTCCGAAACTGTTCACCGCTACATTGGAAGACGCCTTCAAGCTTCTGAAATGGCAAGGACTTGGCATCAATATTAACGGCGAATACATCACTCACCTTCGATTTGCCGACGATATTGTAGTCATGGCAGAATCTATGGAAGACCTCAGTACAATGCTCGAAGGCCTCCATCGAGTTTCCCAACGGGTAGGTCTTAAGATGAACATGGACAAGACGAAAATTATGTCTAATGCCCATGTTGTACCTACCCCAATATCAGTTGGGAACTCAGTTCTCGAAGTTGTTGACGAGTACATCTACCTGGGACAGACAGTCAAACTAGGCAGGTCCAACTTCGAGAAAGAGGTCAATCGTCGAATCCAACTCGGCTGGGCAGCGTTCCGGAAACTTCGCGAAGTCTTCTCGTCAAAAATACCTCAGTGCCTCAAGACAAGAGTCTTCGACCAATGTGTGTTACCAGTGATGACTTATGGCACTGAAACGTGGTCTCTTACTATGGGCCTCATAGATAAGCTCAAAGTCGCACAACTAGCTATGGAGAGGGCTATGCTCGGGGTTTCTCTACGTGATCGAATCAGAAATGAGGAGATCCGTAGAAGAACGAAAGTCACCGACATAGCTCAGAAGATTAGCCAGTTGAAGTGGCAGTGGGCAGGGCACATAGCACGCAGAACAGATGGCCGATGGGGCCGAAAGGTTCTGGAGTGGAGACCACGTACCGGCAAGCGCAGCGTAGGTCGTCCACCGACACGGTGGACAGACGACCTGAGGACGTCGCAGGACGACGTTGGATGCAGGCCGCTTCCAACCGGTCCTTTTGGAAAATCAGGGGGAGGCCTATGTTCAGCAGTGGACGTCCAGCAAACTACCGTAAGTGCCCTGCAAGAGTTTGCTACCTGGAACGTCTTCAAGTGAAAAAGCAACAACCACAGAAGCAGGCTTACCCTATACTAAGCGAAAACAGACGGAATAAACCTACGATTGAAGATGGTAACATACCCCCACTAGAACCCTCTCAGCGTAATTGGGCTAATGTAACATCCTCGTCACTGCATATTAAAAGTACTTCAAGAACTACCGATATTATTACGTGAACCCCGCTACCTCTGAAATGCTGGAAATACTGAATGTTGTTAAATGTATCAAGTCAAAGTTTACTTCATGTCCCACACACTTAAGCCAATATGTATAATACAACTTTAGGATTAAAAATTGTATACTGGAATGCGGACGGCATTCGTAAAAAGATTCTTGAACTAGCAGATCTGGCTGCTTGAGACTTGTCTTTAGACTTAATAGCTGTCAGCGAGACTCGCATAGGTAGGCAAATACCGCTTAAAATACCTGGCTACTGTTGTTACCGACAGATTCAACTGTAATCGCGGTCAAGGGGTGGCCCTTTTCGTAAAAGCAAATATCCCTCACTCTCTACTTGCTTCTCCGAACATGGTCGACATGGAATATGTTGGCATTGAATTGACTATTTCCGCCCAAAAAGTAATATTTTACTCAAATTATCAATCGCCAAACCTACCACTGTTACCAAGTGACATCGATCTACTTTTAGCTTAGGAACTCATGTATAGCAGGAGATTTCAACGCACGTCACCCTTTCTGGTGTAAGCATAGCATAATGAATAGGCACGGTGCAATATTGTTTAACCATATGTTGTCTCAAGAATACACTATCCACGCGCCTTCCGATGCAACTTGCACACTTAATACTTAATGAATATTGTTATGCAAAACGGAGAGTAATCGTGTGTGGCGATTTTAACATCAACATCCTTAAAAAAAGCAAGGAATATGACAATTTAATGCATATTATACAAGGCTTTAATCTTAGGTTAGCTATTAACGAGCCAACACGATTAAAAAGTGGTACATGTATAGACAACTTCATACACAATGTGAGAGGATGTAAATACAATATATACGAGTTTGCCATATCGGATCATACTGCACAAATGTTATCCTGTCCAGTAAAGGAAAGCTGTTCTCTCTCCCACTGGTATATAGAGAGAAGAGATTACTGCCAAGAAAACGTTAACAAATTTAAAGACTGCCTGCGAGCTCTTAGTTTTAACGAAGTGTATGACACGGATGACTCTAATATGGCGTATGACATTTTTCATGACATTTTTACATTATTTTATTATTTATGCTTTCCTCTGACATTAATTAAAAAAAGATTGCGCAAAAAGCCTAGGTGGCTAAGTAACGGAATACGTAATTGCTCAAAACGAAAGCGCTTCCTATTATGGCAATATAGACGTCATAAAAATGAAGAGAATAAAACTAATTTTAAAATATATTCTAGGAAACTTAACAAAATTATTAAATTAACTCAAAAATCCCAAAACGACTATTTCATTAAAACTGCATCTAATAAATCCAAAGCAACTTGGTCAGTAATAAATCATAGCAAAACCAATATGCCTAAAGAAGAAATAAAGCAGATTAATGTCGATAACTGTGTTATCAATGCCCCAATATGTATTGCAGAAGCATTTAATAAAAATTTCACACGAGACATAAATAATAATAAAAGGTCTAAAATAAATATTAACACGAATCCTCATACTATTTTCATGGGTCCAACATCTCCTTACGAGATATATAGTGTAATTAAATCACTAAAAAATACGAACGGCACAGGTTATGATGACATTAATACTAAAATATTGAAAGAAGTGTCTGATATGATCTCACCTGTCTTGAGCTACATTATTAATTTATGTATCACATCTGGAATATTCCCGAGTAACTTAAAAATTACGGTAATCAAACCGTTATTTAAAAAAAATGACAAACAAAATATGAGCTGCTATAGACCTATTGCACTTATACCAGTAATTTCGAAAGTTTTCGAGAAGGTTATGTATAAATGTGTGTACCAATTTTTGGAAAAGTGTGAGATTCTTGTTGACGAACAAGTAGGTTTTAGACAGAATAAATCTATAAATCTGGCGGTATATAAATTCTTACAAACAATAATGGTAGGCCTAGATAATAAAGATCTAGTTTTAGCTATATTTATAGATTTGACAAAAGCATTCGATTTTGTAAACCATGATACTTTGTTATGCAAGTTGGAAGCTTATGGAATTCGTGGTAATGTGCTCGCACTCTTTGAGTCGTATCTCAAAAACCGAAAACAATGCACTCAGATCACTCGTATTTGTGCAAAATCGAAAAAAGAAACTGTGTTTTCTTCTAATTACCGCAATGTTACTCAAGGTGTACCTCAAGGCAGTGTCTTAGGTCCATTATTATTTATAATATATATCAATGATTTACCTAAAGTTGTTGATCAAAGTATGGTCTTATTTGCTGACGACAGCACTGTCATATTTACTGGTAAGGACAAATCGATATTAGAATTACAGATGAATGATACACTTGACTCAATAATTAAATGGCTAAATTGCAATAACTTAGTATTAAATTTGGAGAAGACTGATATTATGACATTTATAAAAAGACAAAATACTTTGACAGATATTGACATAACTTATAATGGACAAAAGTTTCAAGAGGCAAAAAATGCTAAATTCTTAGGTCTTGAACTCGACTGCAGCATAAATTGGAAAAATCAAGTCGAAAAAGTATGTGGTAGGTTAAACCAATTTTCTTATGCACTCTACATGTTGGGTAAAGTTGTGAACCAGTCTGCGGTGATCACGGCTTATCACGGTTTTGTCGAATCGGTACTCAGGTATGGCGTTATATTTTGGGGAAACACTACAGAAAAAGAAAGCGCATTCAAAGCTCAAAAGAAGTGTGTGAGAGCAATTTGCAAACTCAAACCACGAGATTCGTGTAAACCCTCATTTATTGCCTTAAAACTTTTAACATTGCCATGTATTTATGTGTATGAGATATCTGTGTTTGTATACACAAATATATCCATGTTTGAGCATCAAAAAAGCAAGCGTCATAAGACAAAAATTTGTTATCCGCGTAACACTACAGCACAATTAAATAAAAGCATTTTCTGCATGGCTCCTCGAGTGTACAACCATCTGCCCGAGGACATTCGAAGTTGCTCAAACATTGAAATATTTAAATCTAATCTAAGAAAACTTTTGATGCAAAAAGCCTATTATAATGTCAACGAATATTTGAGTGACCGTTTTAATTGATTCTTATTTACTTAATTCATATACGACATTAGAAATTAATTTGATTTAAGATTTATTGTTATTATAATGTTGACATTACTATATGTGTGTGACTGTATTATAATTGTATAAAATTTGAATTTGAATATTATAGATACGAATATTGTAAAATAAATAAATAATTAAAGATGATAATATTATTATATAATACGTTTAAATAATTGCATGCTGAATGGCAGAATATAGTGATACTAAACCTGTGTATGTAACAACAACTTAACCTATACTCGCAATAAACGCTTGATTGATTGATTGATTGATTGCAACATTGGTACACTATCACGCCGATCATATACCTGGTAACAGACTTCATGTTGGCATCAAATATCAGCACTGTGAATAGCATTGCTACTTTACCTACACTATCATCAAACCATCCTACCAGTGTAGTAGTTAGTAGTAAAATAGTTTGTTTTACATTGATTTCAAAAAAGCAACTTGGGTCAGATTTTGGACATATTTAAATGAAAATATCTCTCTCTCGAGTAAATGAGTAAACTTTCATTGAGGAAATTGACCAAGAGGTGCAATTATTGACGAACACACTGATTTCCGCTAGAGATAACTCTATTCCTCAATCAAAAACACATGCTTACCCCAAACCACTACCTAATTTTATGAAAAAATTAATCAATCAAAAAGATATAAAAGAAATAGAAGAGAAAGACTACATCACTGCGAAAGCCGTACTGAAAACTCGGAACAACGGAAAAATTACACGATCTGAAATTAATCTGTTATTAAGATACACAATGATAAAACATGGGAACATAAATTGGCTAAAATTGATAAAACTTATTCAGTACTTTGGCGTATTACTAGATCGCTTAAAAAGCAATCATCAACAGTAGGGGAGACCTAGGATAGTTGTGACAATTTTTACTCAAAAGAATATACAACCCGGTCACAATATCTGTGCACCTGACCTCGTGACGTCATATCGGCGGTCTGGGTACGGTGTGAAAAAAAGTTTTTTCGAGAAATGTGGAGGTAAAAAATAATTACTAACCTTTTCAAATCAATTTATTATTGATGAAGGGTTTGTTATTAAAAAACAATAATTTTGATTACAAAAACATTTATTATTAAACTCAGTCACTATAAATTATTGACTCTATGCCTGACATTGTATCTTCCTCACTCTCACTTTCTGAACTCTCCGAACTATATTCCCCTAGTGATATTAAAAGTTGTGTGATGTTGTCATCTGCTAGATGATCCTTTTCCCAGTATTCTCGCTGTAGTCTCTCCACGTGATTCACTTCTTTTTTCCAGCCAGCTGGCGTAATTGACTTAATCGCATCTTTTGTAAGTTGTTCTATTTTCTTTTCCAATGTTATTATATGCCACCCTTTGTTTTACCAAGTTCCATATATATTCGATAGGGTTTAGGTCACAATGATAAGGTGGCAGACGCACAACTTCTTGGCCATGCTCTCGCATCAAATCGTCGACGACATATTTTTTCGGCGGCTTTGTTCTCAGTATAATGGGATACAATTCCCTCTTTGTCATTTATCCAAACTTAACAGTAAACAGTCTAAACTTAACAATAAATATTAAAAAACAAAACAACAACAAAGCGAAAATATCAAAATTATCGGGACGTGTATCGGCAACGAAGATGCTAACCGTACTGTCGCACCGGGGAGTGCGCGGAGAGGTGACAGGGGAAGCAGGAGAGGCGCCGCATTCCAGCGAGGTGCACAGATATTCTGAACGGGTTGTATCTCAATACATCATCATACCACAATTATGAACTCTATATACAACTGTTGCTCAATCTTTACTCTTTTAAAAACAGTCATCAAAGTCAATAAAAGTTACTGAGAAATTCCACAAAAACTGAAAGTACTCCCTTTATCACAACACCGAGGTAAGCAGTGACAAGTACGAAGTTAAGTTGTGACATATATTTTCTTACATTTGATGAATAAGAAGTTTTTATATAAATGATAAATAATACAAACATTATTTTGCATAAAAGTATTTTAAATGTCATTTTTGGCATAAATTGTAGGAACTACAAAAAGATAAACATTAACATTACATTTTTTATAAGTAATTATAGTATTATTACGAGATCAATCATTTTCAAATCAGTCAATAATGTTAATCTAATCTGATAAAAAATTATGACAGACGTATTGCAGCTCGCCTCCAGTGCATTCTTCGTGAGACCAGCCTTTGTACTCCACGCACTCAACCCACTTCTCATTTGATCTGCTGCTGGCATAGGATTCAAGGCAGCACAAGCAAAAACATTCATTTTCTGTATCCTCTTCCGCTTCACCTTCAGTTTTGTCGTTGGTCTTCTTCTTGGTTTTTCTAGGTTTCTTTTTTTTTTCGCCTAGAAACCGCGTTTTCACACTTTTTACTTTATACTGGCTTCTATGGCAGCTATTTTATTCTTGATAGGTGTCTCGGTGAGCACAGCTGATTTAATCTTGCGTCTGTTAGCCTGGTTCTTTTTTCTTGGTGGAGCTTTTGGCAACGGTGTGGATACAACTGCGGCAATTCATCGTTTTTATCAGGTTTAATGGATAGCTTTGGCGTAACAACTCTCGCTTCATTGTTTTCAACTGTAGCAATAGCGGAATTTGGTGTAAGGGGTCCGTTTTGTTCAATGGGCGTAGTTACTTGAACACTCAACGATTGCTCTGGTTCTGAATTGGTCAGAATACGATCAGTGACTTGACTGGGCAGAAAATCGGCTTCTCCAAAGATATCTGTATTAACAGGCCACGTTCCGGTTGCAGCGAAACCAGCACTTATATTCCTTGCAGTGATTGCTACATCAAATGCTGATTTTGTGATAGATGGAATATCATAGATACTTATGAATTTCCCAGCATTAGAGCACATCAAATTATCACAAGCTGTATTAATTGCTTTCTTTAGGCGCCCAAATATTGCACGATCTAACGGTTGTACTCGTAGTTTATGTGTGCAGTGCGGGGGGAATGTAAGCAAAATAATTCCTTTATCTTTGCAGAATTCAATATTTTTCAGAGCTATGTGCGAAGCATGATTATCTAGAAGCATCAGAGCTTTTTTCTCCTTTGATGGTCGGACGTGATTTTTAAAATGCTGAAGGAAAAAATGAAAGTCGTCCTCCTGCATCTATCCTGATCCATTAGCTGTTCCTACACAACCAGTTGGGCCATCACGAATGAAATGTTCTTGGAACCTCTTCCGTGGAATTAAAGCATAGGCGGTATGTAAATGCCTATGGCGTTTCCAGCAAACGCCATGGTAAGTAACGATCCTCTTTCCGCTGATGTCATCGCACTGACCTGTTTTTCTCCACGTCGTGCTATAACCCTGTCAGGCTTTTAGACTGTTGTTATGCCCGTTTCATCGACGTTCCAAATGTCTTTTGCGTCAAGCTTATGTTTACTTAAGACGTCTGTGTAGTTCTCGAAGAAAGCACCTACATTCGTTTTGTTAAAGCTTGTTGCGCGCGCTATGCTTGTTGCTTGTGGCAGTCTTAGAGATAAATTAGGATGTCGTTGCATAAATAACTTTAGCCACACTTCTCCTGCCTTCTCATTTTCTTCCCATGACGGCGAAATTTTCTTATTATATTTTTTGCTAACGTAAAGGCAATACTTCTTGTTTCTTTTGTTGTCAGCCCATAATTGGATGCAGCACATGTCAACAAATACTCGCATAATATATTTTCTTCCTCTTCTGTAAATACCGTTGGACTGGTATAACCCAACCCATGGAGCCACATCTGTTTCATTATCTTAAAAAGCCTGTGTTTCTTCTTAATATATTTATGCAACGACATGTAGTTGAGATTGTAAGAGGATGCGGCATTTCGAAGACTTTGACCTCTTAATGTTACTTCTTCGAAGGCCAGTTCGTAAATGTCGACACTAGCCATGCCGCTATCAGTCTTTCGTTTATAATTATTGGGCATTCTGAAACAACAAAATAACAATTCACCACCCAAAGCTAAACCACATGCCCAAATAAATTCCTGACAACAATGACAAGACTATTTTATAGATTTAAGATAGACTTTAATGTCGAACAACTTTTATGTCAAACTGAGGTTTTAATAATTAATGAAAATAAACGAATACACACTTAAACAAAAAACATTACATAAAGTATATAAAATACGTTGGTCAGAAAAAAAAACTAAAATAGGAGAGTTGTGAAAGCGTGTCACAACTCAAAGTCAAAGTCAAGATCAAAATAATTTATTTAATTTAGGCATCAAAGACGCACTTATGAACGTCAAATATTTATTATAATATACTTTAAAGACTACCGCCGCGTCCAAAATATATAGAGCTTACCGAGAATAAGCGGTAAGAAACTCGGGGCTGTAATGGAAAACAAATTGGAAAAAGAATGGCTTTTTATATAGGTACATGTTTTTACAATGTTTTTACTTAGGTACTACAAATATTAGCTCCAGTGTGTTGCCTTACAAAAGAGAAAATAATAATGGTATCATTAAGGCAAGACACGCTACACTTTGACATCGTAGTACACGAGTAGATAGACCCTTTTTTTTTTTTGTCCCGGGGAAATCCTTTATGGATACCACCTACCACGGGGAGGTAGGTGGTTATGTGGGAGTCCGTATACCCACCAAAACCCCGGGGTGTTCCGTCACTGCCGCCCTCGGCGGGAACGCGGGGCAGATTTTCCACACGACCGCGAACCCGCCGTGGCTGTCCGTTGCCGGACCCTTCTCTTCGCGGCACGCCAGAACACATGGCTCGCCGCAACTACCTCGGAGACCAAACCCGCCAACAATGAGCGCCAGACTTCCCCGTGTCTGGACGCCCGTGGTCTCCCTGCGGTGGGTCGGATACGTAGCCCCACCGCCTGCTACGTCAGCCACAGGGGATAATCCCCAGCGACCCTACCTCCTCGAGTCTGCGCCGAGCGCCCGGAACCCACCTCCTCGAGCCTGCACCAAAGTACCTGGGCCTCCCTCCTCGAGCCTGCGCCAAAGCGCCCGGGCCCCACCTCCTCGAGCCTGCACCAAAGTGCCCGGGCCCCCCTCCTCGAGCCTGCGCCAAAGCGCCCGGGCCCCACCTCCTCGAGTCTGCGCCAAAGCGCCTGGACCCCGCCACTCCTATGTGGACTTGGCGGCCAAAGCCCATAGGAGCGGCCCCGCCTGAGCCGGCCAGCGCACCCCAACGCCGGCGCGGCCCCTGGGTTTCTCTTGGCTTCACCGTGGTGATCCAAGCCACGTCTACTGAGCCCCCCCGCCACGTCAATGCGGGAACCCTTCGGGGGGGACTAGGTCAAACCCTGTTCCATTCAATTGTATATTGGATTCTACTTGTCTCACGTTTGGTGTCGAGAACTTTATACAATTAGTTTTCTTCTCATTGAGGAGAAGATTATTTGTATTGAACCAATTCACAACTTTAGCTAATGCATTGTTAACATCGTCATAGTTTAATAACTGCCTTTTAATATTTTAAATAACAGTGAAGTGTCATCTGCAAACAATACAATCTCGTGATTCTTCTCTACATAATAGGGTAAGTCATTAATATAGATTAAAAACAAGAACGGCCCTAGTATTGAACCTTGTGGAACGCCCATTGAGATTATAGAGCTGGGCGATTTTTTACCATTTGTGTCAACCCTTTGAATTCTATCGTTTAAATACGAAGTCAAAAGGTTGAGAGCCATGTTCCTAATACCGTAGTGTTGTAATTTCATGACAAGTATATCATGTCGGACGCAGTCAAATACCTTAGATAAGTCACAAAAAACACCTAAGGCATCCTGAGAGTTATCCCAGGCATCAAACACATCTTTTATAAGTTCTATACCTGCGTCTATTGTAGAGCGATTTCTTGTAAACCCAAATTGATTTTTATGAAAAAATTTGTTAGCACTAAAATGAGTTTCTAATTGATGTAATATATTTTGTTCGAAAATCTTACTTAGCGTAGGTAGTACAGAAATAATTTTTGGATCAGTAGTACTACCAGATTTGAATAAAGGAACCACTTTACTGTGCTTCATTAGGTCAGGAAATACACCACTTGCAACACAACTATTAAACACAGCTGCTAGATTGGGTGCAATGACATCAATAATTGAAGAGACGGTCTTCACAGAAAGACCCCATAGGTCTGCCGTTTTTTTTGCATCTAGACTTTTGAAACTGCTTACAATATCTTTGCAATTAACTATTGAAAATTTAAAAGTTGTGTCACATTCAGTTACACTTTGTTTAAGTAAGATCTCAGCAGAGATGGAGGACGATTTTAGAGTTTTGGTTGTTAAAGAATGAATATTAGTGAAGAAATTCTCAAACTCGGCCGCTACCTCCAAATCCGCTCTTACATCTTTATTATTAATTTTTAAATGAAAATCTCGATTACGCACTGTATTTCTACCAGTTTCACTGTTTATAATGTTTCACGTCATTTTTATTTTATTAACAGAATTTTTTATCTTATTTCTTAAATAAATACTTATATCTTTCATAATATCTTTAATAAATAAAGCTTAGGAACAGGCTCGTTTAAATAACTTAGAATAACGTTTGACATATTCCAAAAATACAGGATTATGATTATGCGATTTTTCATGGTACAATTCATATAACGTTTGCCTAATTTTATAAATTACTGGAGTTGCCCATTCACTAAACCTAGCACGATTACCAACAGATATTGTTTTTGGTACAAACACTTTGCCAAATTCATCACTAATAAGATGGAACAGTGAGTTATATAATATATTTGGGTCATTGTGACTGGGCAACTCTGGCACTTTCCGGGATATATTACTTCTTATCAATTTTAGGCGGCTTGCATTAATTGGAACAAAGCTAACATATTTGCTTTGGGGTTTGTTAGTTTTTATTGGAAATACTGCTAGTTGACCACAGTGGTCTGATTCTAGATTATTTATAATCAAGTTTTTAACAGGTTTGAGATTAGTAAATATATTGTCTATGCAGGTGGAACTTGTGGCTGTTATCCTAGTTGGTTCCAAGAAAATATTGTACATATTATAAGATTTAAAGAGTAACAAAAATTTATCCACTACCTGATTATTTTCTAGCAAATGAATATTAAAGTCTCCACAGATAATCATCGATTTATTTGTATTAGATAGCTTAATTAATGTTTCCTCCATGCACTTTTCAAAATCATCATATGGTGAGCATAAAGGTCTGTATACACATAGGACAAGGAACTGCTCAAACTCAATACAGGACATTTCTATTACTCGTTCAACAGATAGGCTCACAATGTCTTTTCGTTCTTTGAGTTTTATATTTTTATTTGTAATAATTAAAGAGCCACCACGTATAGATTTTTTTCTGTTGAAGGAGCTAGCAACTTGATGATTATTAAAATTAAATAAGAGTTGGTTCTTTTTAAGCCAGTGTTCAGTAACACAAAGAATATCTATTTTGCTATCATTTATAAACAATTCCCTTATCAACTCTTCGCTAACCTTGAATGTTCTGATGAACATTGATTGATTTAATGCAAGAGGTTGTCTCTATTGTCTTAGGCTCTAAATTAAGTATAATGTCATTCGTAGCCAAGTAATTGGCTGAATTGAAAATGTCAAATTGCTCAATAGAAGCATTGTCTATACCATTGGATTGCTCAATAGAAGCAACCTTGTTGTCAATTACATTAAATTTATTTCCATTAAAATTATTATTACATATAGCGTATAATGTCAAATTAAGCTCATATCTAATATCATTTTCCACCTGTGGCAAACTATTACTATAGGGAAATGTAAACATTATGACATTATCTACTGTAAGATTAGATACACGGTTGTTGAAATCAATTATTTGTTATTTGTTTACATTCCCCCTATTTCCTATTAAAATTAATAATGTTGTGTTGGGGCTAAAGCTATACGTTAAAATTCTAGTCATAATTTCCTGATATGATAGACCAGGTGTACAGTAATTTACTACATTATGCCCCTTGGATGTATTTGACAATAAGTGACCCATGTCTTTGCCAATTTCATCACTAAATATTACAATTTTTGGTTTGTCTATAGTTGATGGTATACTATTTGTATTATGGGAACTACTTGTTAAAGTTGTATTTTGACATACATTTTTACACGTTCGCACTATTTTAGAACTACATGATGGCAATGAATGATCTAGCGATAACCGGTTCTTTATGTTATCATTGTATCTAACAGACGAAGACGCTCTCCATTTAATTTAACATTTTTGATGAAAAATTGGTGTTTTTTTACAAGTTTTGGAGTTTTTTTAATATATTTGTTAATTTTTACATGTTATTTAGTTTGTTTTTGCTGCAGTTAGACTTCGGTATAGTGCTAGGTGTTACTACACTGTCATTGGTTAGGTCAATTGTAACCATTGGTTTAGTATTAACTGCAGCAGAAACCATGCCCGGGGCACTGCATACCAACTCGTCAAATAAACTTTGGTTCAAAGAGGCAGTGATGTTACCTCTCCTAGGTACCAAAAATCGCGACTTTGTTCGAATAATAATTCGTAATTTCGAAACTAGATACAAACAGAACAAGACAATGCAACACTTTGTAATTTGAAAAACCGCACAATGTAGAAAAAAATAGCATAGCCACCTTAATGCAATAGGTCACGATATAAATGCAAGTAAAATATTGATAAAAACTTACTTTTCGGTTTTTTTTTCCTGTATAAGTCGTATTCACGCAACCGCTTGCCATGCGCGTCTGGCGCGTACTGCGTCAAGTAGCGCTTCTCTAAAGAGACAACCGTGCGCTGTTGTCAGCTCGTTAATGGTCCTAGGTTCCGAAAAATTGACTTTGTCACAACTCTCCTCTGTCACAACGCTCCTAGGTTTCCCCTACCACCACTAATCAAATCAGACAACTCTCTCACAACTCGGCAGCTGAACAGTGTAACGAACTAGGGTGTGCTTTTAGTAAGAACACGTGTCTCACTATACATTGGAACTACTATACATGATAACGAGATTGAGGAAAAAGTGAAGTCTTCCCTTGAAATACTAAATTCATGTTCTAATACATCTGTGTGTCTTTTAACCCGGCCTGAAGAGATATGTAAACATATCCGATCGCTCAAAAATAGGAAAGCTCCTGGCAAAGATAATATTCATAATATTATGCTTAAAAATATATCACAAAAATGTATAGTCCACATCACAAATATTTTTAATGCATGTCTAAAACACAATTACTTTCCAACTATGTGGAAGACAGCCAAAGTAATTGCACTTCCGAAACCTGGTAAAAACCACAAATATGCTGTTAACTACCGCCTATCAGCTTATTGCCCAAACTTGGCAAAATTTTCGAACGCATCATCTATGATCGCGTACCATACCTTAGTGGCCGATTCATAAATGAGCAGTTTGGGTTTCGCAGTTCACACTCAACTGTCCAACAATTGGCACGATTAGGTGAGCATGTAGCCCACAATTTGAACCTGAAGCAGTCCACAGGTATGTTCTTACTACATAGATATAGAGAAAGCTTTTGACACCGTCTGGCATGACGGTTTATTGCATAAACTCTTGGCATCTAAAATACCCACAAACTTAGTAAAAATTGTACAATCTTACCTTTCCCAATGCACATTCCAAGTATATATTATTGTTGGTTGGCGCAGTTGGTAGCACCCCTGCCTTCTGAGCCGCTGGTCCCGGGTTCGATCCCCGGACAGGTCAAACATTTGTGTGCATGAACATGTCTGTTTGATCTGTGTCTGGGTGTGTATATGTATATAAGTATGTATATCAGTCATCAGGTTACCATAGTACAGGCTATGCCTAGTTTGGGACCTGAAGGCCTTTGCGTGGATGGTGTCCCATATATATTGGGGAAAAATGCTCACAGTTATTTTCTGTCCCAGCTGGGGTTCCTCAGGGCTCAGTTCTTGGGCCGCTGCTATTTTTAACCTATCTAAATGATATTCCTAAGCAGCCACGAATACATCTGGCCTGTTTTGAAGATGATACTGCCTTATATTCCACTTCTAATGAAGAAGAAGTCATCTTAGAAAGGCTTCAAGTATCCGTTAACATGTTGTTTAAATATTTTAAAAAGTGGAAACTAAAACTTAATGAAACCAAAACTGAAGCTATAATGTTTTCAATTAAAAACGTAAGCCTCTTGATAAACGTTTGATAATTAACGGACATATCATACCTTGGAAAAAGTCCGTCAAATACCTTGGGGTCTATCTAGATACAAAATAAAACTGGTCTTCGCACGTCGACTACATTCGATTAAAAGGTTTTGGAGCACTTAAAGTACTAAAAGTAAACTGAAAATTTATTCCACTCTAATACGTCCCTGCATAACCTATGCTGCACTTGATTGGAGCAGCACTCGTCAAACAAATTTCAACAAACTACAAGTTCTGCAAAACAAAGCTTTTAAAATAGCATTTAAAACTAGCTTTCACACAAACTTATCTAAACTACACGAAAATAATTTTCTTTCTATACAAAATTACATATTAAAACAAACCAGAAAATTCTATCTACGAACAAACAAAAATAATGACATCAAATTAATTTCATCTATAGGTAAAACACGTTTATCATGTTTACCTTACATCATCACATATAAAAGGTATTGCTTACCCCATCACTACATACTCGACGAAGAGGACGGCGATGACGCACTCAATGAGCGACCTATGTGTGGGTGAGCAAGTGATAACTCGTGTGGTTTTTTCGGAAACAAAATGGGGGTAGGTAGGTACTTTTAGCGTATGCCGTTCGCAATATTCTGATATGCATCGCTTCAAATTGATTTTGAGTAGGCACTTATTCAATATTATATTATATAAACAATTCAAGTAATACCTAACTTAAGTTATGTCTCACCTACTTACTCGTATTATAGTAACAAAATATAATGACCACCTTGTCAATCCACAGCTGTGTGTAGGTATACTGTTACTAACGTACACTGTACAAAGTGTCCGTGTCATATACAATAATTTTATTGTTCAACAACATTTAAACTAATATGATATATAAACGAAGCTAAAGTATAGTATATATATTAACATAAATTCATATTTTGTCATAAGACTTAAAAAGGCGTTGTTAGCCTGAGGAGTCATAAAATAACCTAAGCTAGATGTAATTACTTGACTGTGTCTTGATTATATTGTAATATATAAATTTATGTAATAAAGAACTTTTTAAACAAAAAATCGCATCTGCATCGTCAAAATGCGATGGCAATGTGATATCATTCTTAGGCGGTAAGACCTTCGATTATAAATTTTTCCAAAGAGCTTTATATAGGTGCGTATAAATTAAGCGCGGCAAACCATCAAACATAGGCGCGCGCGGCGGCCGCGCTCTATGTAGACGGGATCGCCGCGCGCGGTGACGCGAACATTGCCGCGCTCGAACGTGCCGCGGGGCGATCCGCTCGCTGTCGGTTTTTGAGACCGCGTCAAACAAAGGAGCTTCAGTCGTTCGCTCGCGCGCAGTGGGGACGTTTGTAGTTTGGTGATTGGATTCGCGCGGAGAATACGTAAAAATGGACAACGAAAAGTGCCGTTTTATCGGTTGTTAAAATCTTTAGCGCTATACAATTGTATAGCGCTAAAGATTTTTTGTGGAACAGCAAATCTTCCCAATACCACAATAAATCGCTGAGGGTAGAATGCGTGGGTAGAAATCAGTAAGAAAATGGATATAGGTATATCCACATTTTCTTACTGATTTTTGACTTTAAAAAGAAAATGACTACATTTTTGGCGTCCTACAGAAGAGAAAAACCTAGAATAGCTAAAAGTTGTCGTACTGTTCTGGTAAGTACCTATTTATTTTGCATTTACTTTATTACTATATTACTTTATTCTGTAATTACGTAAATAATGTTTATCTACCCAATGAAACATTGGACACAATGTCTGAAAATGTGAGTACAAGTTTTAATATCTATTTTGCCAAGATATTGCACCATTGGTAACAAAGTGATGGGCTAAGTGTGAACGTATTTGTTGTGCAAAATTTCCCGCTCTTCTTGGGATATAGTTAAGAGGCAGTAGTGATGTAGGGGCAGTTTCATTACTCCAAGTTCCAGGTATAATTTGCCCCTCTTTTCCTTCACTATCTATACATCCTTGCGGCGTGTACTGTGATCTTGTCAGAGTTCTTATTCTCAAATAATTATGCAAATGTATTGTTGCTAAAACAATTTTAGTAGCAATCTTTGGTTGTAGTAACATAGGTTTGCGTAGAACTCTAAAAACTGAGCTCAGAATCCCGTATGCATTTAACACATCTAAGGCTCGTATTCCAGAAGCTACGCTCAGACAGCATTTGATCTTTGATCACCTGATCTAAGCTTGAGCCTTGAATCTAGCCTTGAGGATCGATTGTATTCCAGAAGCGTTTTCAAACTAGTTTCTGAAAAATCCAGATTTACATCCGATTCAACATCAGATTGACCCTCAGATCAAGGACCAGATTTGAAACTAGATTTGCACTCAGTTACAGTTTTGTCTATGAATCAAGCCTATTTACGCACACATTTTACGTTTTACGTCTATGGCGTTCCATTCAACGCATCATCATTATCTAAAAAGTATACAATATAAAAATAATCTTACGAATTTCGAGAAATGAAACGTATTTCAATATTCGAGGAGTTGCCAGATCTTTGCAAAGATTCAGTTATAAAAAAAAAAGGAAATATCATGCGTATATGACGTGTATGTATAAGGTATAAAATGAAAGGGATTGACTTGAAGATTTCAAATCTGCTTCATATTTTATCATAGTTACAAATATGTAAGTATGATAAAGTATGAAGCAGATTTAAAATGTGTTACATGTTAAATTTAAAATTTGGCACGCCGCAAGGTTTTAGTTACGGGTCGATCTAATAGCTACAAAGCAGGCCAAAATTATATAGTTACTGTTTAGATATTATGTAAAATGCTTGTTATCTAGGAAAAAAATTGATAGCATTACCACTTGAGACTGGGAAGTGCACCAGACATACGAAGCCAAATCTTTCAATGAGAAACGGGAATCAAAATATCGTCTTATTTATGCAGTGTAAATATCAGCCCGTGACCCTGCCTACGAAGCGCGGGGTCCAGGTTCGATTCTTGGCCGGTACAAATATTATTGTTAGTACAATATTAAATCACATCCTGTAATTTTCACAGTATCAAATCGAAACTATTTATATTATTATTTTATAATCACAATTCAAAACTATATATTTTCTGAAAGGTGAGTGTGTTCTGAAAGTGAGTTTATGACCAATCATTCCTACAGTTTTTTATACGTAATAAAAAAACCTTGGTCCTTTTATATTTAAGCAATAAAGTTATAGTTGGTTTTTTCTTGTATAAATGTAATTATAATACCTTACGTTTACTACATTAATTATAGTACCTACTAGAAATTTTAATTATAGATATATACATTTCAGATTGAAATTGAAAAAAATATTAATGCAGTAGATTTTATCTAATACCAATAGACATTTAAATAAATTATAATTATTGTTGTTGTTGAACATGGTAGTTATGAGTTTGTTATTATTATTCAGTCACAGTTAATAGGGCTTTTGTCTCATCATAAGTAAGAAGTTGCACTAAGTGAGTAAATTCCTTTTTGCACTTTCCTCTAGTAAGACAATAGATATTTGTATTATGAAGAACCTTTCTATATAAGTATAGTAAAATAATAGTACAACTTGGCGCGACCATTTATATGGTTGATACGATACTGCAACATGTGTGGTTATGACATCGCAACAATAGATTCAATCTTATACCTGCGTTTAGTACACCCACTCCTATGTTATAAAATAAACTTTCCTATAAAAAATAGGATTACTCACCACACGTATGACGTAACGTAACTTTTAATAACGGCGCACTGGCAATACTGGTGTTTACAAAGAAGCAACTGTTTACTCTAATTTTAACTTCTATAAATTCATTTTATGTATAACTACTACTTACGAAGTAAATTATGCGTGGTAAATTATGATAAATTGAAGATCCAGGTGTTGTTATATATAATTACAACATGTCTGCTCCAAGGAAGAAAAAAAACTTTACTACGCAATAGAAACAAGTGTTGCTAGATCTTCTGAAAAGCTTTCAGTACATAATAGAGAATAAGAAAACAGACAATGCAAGTGCTGCATCTAAGAAACGGGCGTAGGCGATAATAGCAGAAAAATTTAATAGCTCTACTATTATTACGGAGACAATAAGTTATCTTCAAAATCTATGTAAATAAGTAAGCTTTTTTATTTAAAATTTAATGGACGATACTATAAGGCTACTGGTGATCAACTGCGGCGCCTTTGGCTAAATTTAAAAACTCGCCAGAGGGATGCGTTAACAAAAGAGCGTCAGCACAGGATGAGTACTGGCGGTGGCAGTCCTTGTGCTGACGCTGAAATTGATCCCAACATAGCAGAAATTGCTCCAGCTCTGCTTGTGGAGATACCAGAAGCTATTGACTCCGACTACTGTGGTTAGTATTTTGTATTAATTAATTAACTGATAATTTCAGCATTGTTTTCAACTTAAAACTTCATCATTGTTTAAAATATTATATTAAGTTCTTTCTTAAATAGTAAACATAACAAAATATAAGCTAGCTACCATCTAAGAATAGAAAACTCTTGACTAAGGCTAACATCGCCTTTATTGGCATTTATATAAACATACCGTTAGCATAAATTTTACCTTTAATTAACTACATTATTAAAGAAGGCACAAGTCTTGTAATGGGCACTGTGGTAAGTTAGCACATCCCTCCTACTCATAAATTATTAATAGACTCAAATACATGAAGACACAATCTTGTTACACAAAATGAAAAATATTCACATTACGATTTAGGTATGCTTTCATTCTATTAGTATAATAATTAATGTACATTAATTTCTGAATTAATATATATATTATATAAAGAAAGCTGAACGGGTGTAAGACTTTGTAAACAATATATAGTTTTTTTCTCTTACAGAACACGAACAGCCTGTAATAGATGTAGAGCCTGCACAATACTTTAGTCAACCAACATCATCTGCAACAGCTTCTCTTCAGACCACTACATTTATAGAATGTGATGTAGCGTCACAAACTATAAATACACTAGTTTGTGATAATTCTGAAATACGTACCGAAAATACTTCAGTAAATGATGGGCCACCAGTTATAGGCGAACGGGGTGAACTTGAATATAATGAAACTTCAACTCCTGAGGAAATGTCAAATAATGAAAAAAGACTACTCGTACAAATATTAAAAAGTGAACATATGGCACGAGAAAAGGGAGCTCAGGAACTTCACACACTAGAAATTCAGATGCTTAAAAAAAACATGAAATAGAGGAAAACATTTTAAGAGAAAATTTAAGAGAAGCATGTTTAAAAGCAGATTATGCCAAAAAACAATTATATATGTTGAACAACTATATATAACTATGTATTTCCATTTAAGCAGAGTTTTTTTTGCTATTTGCGCCCACACCCTTATTTTAGATGCAGAACCTGCAGTGTTTATTAGTTAAGTATTTTGTATAGTAATAGTTATATACCTTGCTAATGTAATTTTTTTATTATTTACATTGTTATTTTTAAATTAAGTAATGTTCAGAAATACACACTTATTCGAAAGAAATTAGCTTAGTAAAAGACATGAGATGTTGACATTATGTTTTTATTGTTATTACCATGACATGAGGCATGAATAATGAATAGGTGCTACATATTATATATTACGGTTGCTATTACAATACTACTACTACTATTTAATATTACTTTTATTTGTAATGAGAAGGAAGAAAAAATTAACACATAAGAGTAGTTGTCATATGAATGTGTAGCGGATGTCTAATAGTCATTTGATAAATATTTAGTACCTAATATCCTTTCTGTATAAATTCAGTGAGTGCAATGTTTAGAATAAATATGTATATATATGTTAATAATCTGCATATGTATAAATAAAGACTGATTTTGTATTATTATATACCAGCAAAAAAAAAAACATTTCCATGGTCCCTTCCCTAACCTTACTCGATGAGGACAAAGCAGTGTGCAGTAAATCTTCTCAGCCGTAGGACGTTCAATGCTGAATGTATGCCTCCCACTTCTAATTCGATCCAGTAAAGAAACTCCGAGCATGCCTCTCCATAGCTTGTTGTGCGACTTTGAACTTGCTTATGAGGCCCATAGTAAGAGACCACATTTCAGTGCCATAAGTCATCACTGGTATCACACACTGGTCAAAGACTTTAGTCTTGAGGCACTGAGGTATTTTTGACGAGGAAGCCTTCCCGAAGCTTCCGGATTGGAAGGGCAGCATATAGTAGGTTATAATGGGCAGGGGGTACTGATTTATTTTCTAAGAGTAACTGCTAATAATAGCAGCTCTTAATGCAAATCCATTAGCAGTTCCTGATACATTGTGAGAAACTTCAGGCTCACTAGTGTGTACTGCATACTCGTCTACAGGTAAATCTTCATTGGCAAATAAGGCAATATTATGAAGCAATGCACATGACACGATTATGGTTGAGACCGTGTCGAGATTGTTCCCTAAGCCTCGTTGGAGACACGGGAAGCGCCGTTTCCATATGCCGAAGGCTCTTTCCACTATATTCCTTGTTCTTCGTTGGACTTGGTTGTATATCTCTTCTGCCTCAGTTGTGGAATTACTGACGGGTGTAAGTAGGTAGTACAGACAAGGATATCCCCTATCACCCACCAGACATCCATTGTGTATACCTTGCGTATATTTTAAATTAATTCTAGATAGCTGGAATATTCTGCTATCATGTGTGCTGCCAGCCCACCGTGCAACCACATCTATAAACTCTCCGGAAGGTCCAACGACAGCCTGAAAAGAAATGAAATAGTAAAGTCAACATGATAATCACTATAAATTAATTAATATTCATACTTATTCCTGTGTCTACTTGCTCAATAATTTGTATGTTGTGTAGCAATATATAAATGTTATGATTATTTACTAGGTACTTGATAGGCAACAAGGTATATAAATATGTACACTTACTTGGACATTTATTGAAAAATATGATTTTCGATTTCTATACGCTTCGTGGTGTTGTACACCTGGAGTTGACACTATCTTTACATGTATACAATCAATTGCACCTTCTACAGTTCTGAGTCCATGATGCCCCCTGTTTTGTCCCAGTCTACAAAATTTGGCCCTCTGGGCTAATATAGATGAGAGATATTTTCTTTACAATTTTGGATACGGCTGGTTGTGAGATATGCAGTAAATCCCCACACACCACCTGTAGGTATAAATAAAAAGGTTCAATTAGATTTATGAGATAAATAATAAAGTAATAGTAGGTAAGTAGGTAAACATAAAAGATAGATACTCTTTGACAATAGCCTCTGCGACTCGTCGCAAGAGGAAATTAATTAATAGAAATGGGTTAATGTTAACATCATGAAGTTTTTCTTATGTGAGAGTCCTACCTAAGTAGATTAGTGTACATACCTGAAAAGAGGCTGTAGCGTAAAAACGCAAACACACTAGCAGCTGCAACTCTGGCGCTATGGGGAATCCTCTTTGATTGGGCTGCGTAGTTCGTCCAGAAGTTATTAATGGTAGGATAATTTATTTAACAACCGTTTGCGAAAAACGGTACCGTTTACGAAAGTTATCCACATCCATGGAAAATGGATCTTGTGCGTCTCTTATATGTCGCAATGGTACGCCAATATTTAAATGGCGGTCATCAGGGAAAATATCTAGGTTATCAAAGATATCCATGGTGCAATCACGCTCACAACAGTAATGCAATGGAATCGACGCTCAAGTGTGGTCTGGACATTATTTACGTAAACAGAGATCAAATCTCTGCCTGAGTGGAGATTGGCAACTGAGTGGCGTTTTAGAATTAGATGCCACTCAGGTGAACGGTGATCAAATAATCATGACTCAGTTATTGTTCTAGAATGTAATCTCTACCTAAAACCAGTTTTAAAACTAGATTCAGAACTGAGCAAGCTTCTGGAATACGGACCTCGAGATAACCTGTAGTTAAAGATTCTTTCCTCGAAACCCCTTTCTAGATCTCCTGGAATCAGTATTATTCATAGTATTCATAGTATATTCATTTAAAGCAAAAGCTAGAATCAAATATGGTACTTTGAAGAAATAGGGCACTTGAAGAATGGATGGCGGAGCAAGTCTCATAGATTTTTCTTCTAGTTTTTTGTATAAGTTTGTATTTTTGAAAATACCGCCATCAGATAGTCTACCTTGACAGCCCACATTTACATACGTAAAACAATAGTCTGCATTGACTAAAGCTAGTAATACAAAATAAACTAAAAAACTGTTTGTAGTTGAAAAATTCTGTGCCACTGTTTATAGGTGGTTGCAACACTACATGTTTGCCATCTAATGCACCTACTGCATGAGGAAAGTCCCATTTGTTTTCGAAATCGTGTGCTATCTGCAACGATTCTTCTTCTGAGTCCGGTACCTGCAACAGTTAATTAAACATTCGTATTTTTTTATAGACGGCAACAGCACAAATTGCACAAAATAATGATACAGGACTAATTACACCTTCTGCTATGGAACAAGAAATAGAACCACCAAGTGACATTATGAACGCTCCAGATACTCTGAGAGTAAAGAAAAAGAAAAAGGTAAACGCTGAAGAAGATTCCCCTATGCTGAAAGAAGCATTTCAGGTTCTAACTGAATCCGCTGCATCATCTGCTGACCCATATTTTTCTTACGGCCAGCACATTGCTACGTAAATATGATTCACGCACTTTAATTTACGTCAAGCAAGCGATTAACAATGTGATATTTGAAGCTGACCTAGGAAAATATTCGAGTTATTATTCAGTCACACTACACCTCAACGCCGTCTCCTCAGGTGTCGACTCAGTCTTCTCAGATTGCAGACACTACTCCTACTGCTGAACGTGAACCAACGCCATTGCCTTTGGACGATTTTTTCCCCTAAATAATAATAACAATTATATCAATAAATAAATATAATAATAAAAGAAAACTAGATATTTTATTTACTCACCTTTACCCAGTCTCTTAGTGCATCGCAAACTTCAGGAACAATTCTTGAAATTGACTGTTTTGATACTCGTAAAAGGTATTGCAGGCTAGTATAGGAGTCTCCAGTTGCCAGAAATCTTAAAGTTATTGCTAATCTTTCAGTAACTGATATTACCTCTCGAAATTGTGTTTTTATTTTCATAACACTTGGTTCTATTAATGATTTTATTAATTCGAACTCTGTAGTTGACACTCGCGTAAATTTTTTTATAGTGTCTTCAACGGCTTCATATCTTAAGTCTTCCAGAAGTTTCACGCTATAAAGCGATCTATTTAGATATAATTTTTTTATCCACCAACGCCTTTATCTTTTATTTTTTTTTACAAATATGATGGTGAATCACAATGAAAGCGGCAGCCGCCCGACCACGCGCGTCCATACTCGCAGGTTTACAAGAGTGAACTGGTCTGACTATCCGCCGCGGTCTGTTCGTGATGGATCGCCTGCCGCGCGCGGCTGTCACGTCCAACTAAATTTATATCTACATATTGGCTCGCGCCAGAAGAGATATTGGCCAGAAGTCAGTATTGGCGAAATCGAGATCGCTCTTGGACAGCTTAAAAATGGAAAAGCCCCTGGAGAGGATGGCGTTACAACAGAGCTACTAAAAGCAGGAGGTAAACCCGTACTGAGGGAGCTCCAGAAGCTTTTTAACGCTGTCCTGTTCGAAGGGAGAACTCCAGAGGCGTGGAGTAGGAGTATGGTCGTCCTGTTCTTCAAAAAGGGAGATAAGACCCTGCTGAAGAACTATCGACCCATATCCCTTCTAAGCCACGTCTATAAGCTGTTTTCAAGAGTGATCACGAACCGTCTTGCGCGTAGACTCGACGAATTCCAACCACCGGAACAGGCTGGGTTTCGGAGCGGATACGGCACCATAGACCACGTTCACACAGTGCGGCAGATTATACAGAAGACCGAAGAATATAATCAGCCCCTGTGTCTAGCATTCGTGGACTATGAGAAGGCCTTTGACTCGGTTGAAATCTGGTCTGTTCTGGAGTCCCTGCAGCGTTGCCAGATAGATTGGCGATACATCCAAGTGATGAGATGTCTTTACGAAACCGCCACCATGTCCGTCCAAGTACAGAATCAGCAAACAAGTCCCATACCGTTGCATCGAGGAGTGAGACAAGGGGACGTTATTTCCCCGAAATTGTTTTCAAATGCAATGGAGGATATGTTCAAGACGCTGAACTGGAAAGGACGTGGCATTAATATCAACGGCGAATACATCTCTCACTTGCGATTTGCTGACGATATCGTCATCGTGGCAGAGACGCTGCAGGACCTGCAACAGATGCTGAATGACCTGGCTGACTCTTCTATACGCATCGGCCTACGGATGAACTTGGACAAAACCAAGGTCATGTTCAACGAACATGTTCTACCGGAACCGATTGCGATACACGGCGCCGTTCTCGAAGTTGTTCAAAAATATGTGTACCTCGGGCAGACATTGCAGTTGGGAAAAAACAACTTTGAGAACGAGGTGAATAGAAGAATTCGGCTGGGCTGGGCAGCGTTTGGGAAGCTACGTCGAGTCCTTACTTCGCCGATTCCACAGTGCCTGAAGACGAAAGTCTTCAATCAGTGCGTCCTACCCGTCATGACATACGGAGCCGAAACGTGGACACTGACGGCTCGAATGGTCCACAAGCTCAAGGTCGCTCAGCGGGCTATGGAAAGGGCTATGCTCGGTGTTTCTCTGAGGGATCGCATCAGAAATGAAGTGATCCGTCAGAGAACCAAGGTCATCGACATAGCCCACCGGATCAGCAAGCTGAAGTGGCAGTGGGCTGGCCATATTAGCCGTAGAACCGACAACCGTTGGGGTAAACGAGTTCTAGAGTGGAGACCGCGTCTCGGCAAACGTAGTGTAGGACGTCCTGAGGCACGGTGGAGTGACGATCTGCGCAAGACGGCTGGCAAAAACTGGATGCGAGAAGCCCAAGATAGACCTAAGTGGCGTGCAATTGGAGAGGCCTATGTCCAGCAGTGGACTGCTACAGGCTGATGATGATGATGATGATGATGATTGGCTCGCGCGGAAAATGAACGTCAACTCTGGTCGAACATTGGCTCGCGCGGCTGCCGCGCTTAATTTATACGCACCTTTAGGCTGTTTCATATAATTATTAACGTTGGGTCTGTAATATGCGACTTTTTCATAAAACAAGGACTGTGAGACTAACGATTTTTAGGTTTTTTAATAAATCATAATCATAATCAATTTATTAATAAAGCCAATTTACACGTCGAAGTTCAAAATCATTACAATCAAATAATCATGTACATGCCATTTGCCACATATCGTAATACATTAGTATTTATAACATGACACACATATATTTAAAGTAATGTCAAATTTTACATCGTGTTTAATGTTTTTATTATCTAATTTTAATATGCGATAAGCACTCAGCGCGTTATCTCGCAACCTCATCATTAGTTTTGTCACCCAGAGATAGCTACGTTCTTTTATAATACACATTTTTTTTTGCGCATGAACATCAAATATACATAAGATGCTAGCATTAAAACAATCAACCATTTCGTTAACATCACCAATCTTAGAGATTAGATCCCAGCGAATGAATTGCATGTCATTATTAAATGTTTATATATAGAAATAAGGCACATTTTTGATTCTAGTCACATATAACTCACAGGTAATTAAAGCATGTCCATTAAGACTACCTATGGACTCCACCGAAACACGAAACATTTGTCTGAGCCGAAAATAGAACCATAGACTCAAAATTTATTGCGTTTCTGCTTAAAGCGTCCACATGTTGCATTCATTCACCCGGTCTATATTCAATCTCAATGTCAAAGTCTTGAAAGACACCATCTGGCAATTCGCGGAATTAAGTCTCGCTTCGTTGTTCGAAGTCGAGTTGCACGAATGGCAGTGCAATTCTTGACTAAGCCGCACATGTTTCCCAAATCATAAACCCGTAATCTTCACAGTGATTCCACAACCGCTAGTGTTTCGAGCTCATAGCTTTGATATACGGTTGCTTCTCTGGTTGTGACGCGACTAAAATACATTACGAACCGTAAAGTGTTAAGGTACCTGCGGGTGACATGGGCCGGCGTCTAAGTAAGGCCTCTTCTATAAAAACACACTTCCGACATTTTGAAATAGATTCCACACACGCACACATGTAAAGGACCAATAGTAACAGCCCGTTCACACTAGTCGTAAGTCGCATATTACTGAAAGTCGAAAGTCTGATGTACCTGTTCACACTGCGTCGCGAGTCGTATAGGTCGTAGTTTCGCGCCATTCAGTACGTAGCGAACTCGCGAGATGGACGCCGACGAAGAACTTGTTGTGCTCTACTACTTACGAAGAAAATTAAAAAAGTTGAAAAAAAAGTCAATTCCAAGAAAATACTGGATGCACCCAATCCTAACAGAAAGATCGACTTTGGGAAGTTATAAAAATTTAATACATGAATTAAAAAACAACGAACGAAAATTCTTTAATTATTTTAGAATGTCACAAGCAACTTTCAACGACCTACTGTCAAGAGTTTCTGCGAGCATCACGTATCGGAATACGACATTTAGACTTTTAGACATTTAGACATTTTATTTTGTCCTGAAGAAAGACTGTCGATATTTCTTAGGTAAGTGTTTTTTTTTTAGAATCACACTACAACTGCTACAAACCCTTCGATCGCTACGATCCTTCCTCATACGTTTGACGTCTTGCATATCCAGACCCATGTGGGGTAAGAACAGCCTGGTTTTGAGAGGAATATCCGGATTCATCGGTAGATAAATAATTATAGTTCTGTGTCGAATACCCCGATCGCCGTGTGCTATCACGCGCGTAATTATAATTATCTGCATAAAGTCTGTTTTCACGTTTCTTTTTGATTTGTTTTATCAGTGATAATACACCTGATCGAAGCTCCAACGTTTCGTCATCGTCGAAAGACGTAACAGAGGGTAGGATACCTTTAAAAAATGATAAAATTGGGGGATCAGTTTGTTGTGATAGCCTGCTGTCTACAAACTCGCTCATTTTGACATCTAAGTCCATTATATGTTGCTCTGGTGGCATGGTCTTTTGTCTTTTAGAAGTGCTTGGTTGCGAAT
Organism: Selenia dentaria; assembly: GCA_917880725.1. Classification (NCBI taxonomy): domain Eukaryota; kingdom Metazoa; phylum Arthropoda; class Insecta; order Lepidoptera; family Geometridae; genus Selenia; species Selenia dentaria. The sequence continues at coordinate 28,816,121 of OU862885.1, read as the reverse complement.
TCTCAGACAACTGAGTACTGCCTTCTGTCCCTGGTTGAGATATACGCGACGCAACAGACTCTTGAGGAGGATTAGGTCTAGCAACTTTACGCAAAAATCCATTTGCTCTTTAGATACATATGGCTTCGACGACTTTGCCCCTGATCCTGATTTTTTTTCATAATTTTTGTTTGTTCGGATCCAGACATTCCGTAAGTTCGTCCACTTGGTCAATACTAATTTGCCTGAAATTATATTGCAACATTATTTTCAGATATTGTGCGTCAGGATGTTCCTTCAAAGACCTGCACTACAATTTCAGAGACGGGGTATCAACTGTTAGTAAAATTATCAAAGAAATGAGTTGCATTATCTGGGATACATTAAAAGAAGAGTTTATGAAGTTGCCCGACAATGAAAATAAATGGGAAAACATCGCAATTGGTTTTGATATTAAAGCTAACTTCCCACACTGTATTGGAGCCGTCGACAGCAAGCATATTAGAGTAGTGAAACCAAATCAAAGCGGCTCGATGTATTTCAATTACAAAGGTTATTTTTCATTTGTTTTACTAGCTGTTGTTGATGCAGAATACCGTTTCATTTATATAAGTGTTGGTTCATATGGGAAAGAATGCGATTCTTCCATATTCAAGGAGACTACCTTTTGGAAGAAACTGAATGATGGTAGTTTAAACATACCAAAGCCAAGGCCTCTTCATGAAACAATCGAAAATGAATTTCCCCCTGACGACAAATTTAATGAGACCTTTCGGAGGCAATCATTTGGATGATACGAAAGGAATATTTAATTATCGATCATGCCGTGCAACAAGATTTGTTGAGTGTGTTTTTTTTAAATTTTAGCTAATAAATGGAGAATACTGCATCGACCATTGGATGTTGTAACTTCAATAGCTTACATATAATGTAAGTATTTAGTCAAAACTAAATCTACCTAGTCAATAGCGTAACATTTTTGTAACTAGCTGGTATTATTTATAACTTTGGCCAAATGTGATCGTCTAGAATGTTTATTAATATGGACCCTTTACGTTGTGTTTAATTTATATTGTATATATTAATAAATCAATAATGTTATGGAGTATCTGGTAATTTTATATTAGTAAAGTTAATGGAAAATTATATTTAGGTAGTGAAAATACGTTCCTAAAAAGAGGGATAAAACACATCAAATATAAATAAGTTGAAAATCAAAAGAAACACATTAAATAAACCATATCAAGTGAAATCAAATAGTACACACAAAACAAACACATAAAAAGAACAAATATAAAATATTGCTGTCAAAAGAAACACATCAAATAGAAATCAAATAAATTCAGGACAAATAAAGAAAATATAAGGAGCAACTGAAAGCATGCAACTTACAGAAAACAGCTACTGTTGGCTGGATTCTTGATCTTCTTTCTTCATGGCCATAATTTGTAACACACACATACACATACATTTATAAACATATAACATACAATAATATAACTTGAAGGAATATAAAATATAAAGTTATAGACATCATGTTATGATACAAACCACACTTCTTTCTTAGCTAAATCTGTGACAGCAATTCCTAAAATAATTTGAAAGGGGGAGTTGTGGAATCTAGACCTTATAAGATCTATAAATAGGAACCCTAAACGATTTGATTTATGTGAGGCTCCCTGCACCCTAGCACCTCACTCCAGGAACCAGCAAATCCGTCAGTTGATTTCAACCTACACTTCTCCAAGAAACTAAACATTCAAACCGTCACGCACATACCGATCATTTGACTACGATTTGTTTTATTTAAAAACATACTTCTCTATCATTCAATTTAATTACCCGATGTTTAAAATTAAATTACTATTTTATGTTTAATTTACCTAGTAACGAATATTATTTAATCACTAAATTCCAAAATAACGCGAACTAACCCTAAAGGAATTTAATGACTCGTGTGTGTATGTGTACCTAGTGAATGTACGAATCTGATCGCGGTCATGAATTCAGCAGGCTTGAATCCAGACGTTGATCAAGACTCTGAGTAATTTTCCCCCCAGTGGCTAGCACTTCCCTGCTGTGGCGACAATGATTAGCAAGCGTCCGTTCTTCGTCTCTTCGTGTTATAAGGTTTCTGCCGACATCTTGTCATCCCCGCGTGAATTAAATAGTGTATGTACCTATATGTACCTAAATTTATTTACCTAATTAGTTTTGTATTTGTATTAAGAGTATATTTATTAATAAGAAGATATTGTTGTAAATTTTTATGGAGATTTAACAGACAAGTGTTTGCAGCAATTATAATATCTGATTTATGTATATTGATAAGTCTCGTCCAAAGGTGATTGTCTCCTTCCATAATATATGTAGATATCATTTATAATTCGTAATATTATAAAGTAAATATTACAATGCTCCAATTCCTTGAGTAAACCTCCAGTTTAGAAATTAAATTATTTCAGTTTGATTAGTGATAATTAATCAGAGTCACGTTGAAATTTTATGATGATGAAGCTTATTATGTTCGTTGCGTTGATTATAAATCCATTTAATGTAGACAAAACTGAATTGATGAAAGAAATGAATATGTGCTGTATTTGAATTAAATAGTATTGTTAAGAAATGCTCCATTTGAAATTTTAACATTTGTTGCGATGTTTGGTAATTCACTTCATAAACACACATACAATCACACTTCTCCTAATTAGTTTTCTGGCAATATCAGAACCTAAAATATTCTACCCTTACAATAAAATGACCAACGAAGTCCACCCAGCTGCTATCTCTGTAAAAGGAAAGTGAACGCATTTTCCAGATCCCTAGCATATAAATTATAAATACAACGTAGTCGAAAACCGCCGACAGCCGCTATGTCGCTAAACTGAAACTTAAATAAAATAAACTAAGTTTATGCGTAAAATATAACATATATACATACAAGTTATCATTGACTCTACATAAATTAGCACTGCACTTTAACACTCACTCGCGAACTAATTAATTACTATATTACATATAAATTTTAAATTCAACAATGACTTCATGTAAATAAACACTGCACAATTGAAATTTAGCTCATTGAAAAGACTTCTATTTTATTTCACTTTATCACTCACTCGCGACGTTATTTATGAAATGGAAATCTTTACGATGTTCCTGATTTCGACCGTTTTCAACGTTGGCTGGACTCCGACTGCCACATGTAACTCTTCAAAATTAACAAATATTTCCAATATTTTAGCCAAGTCTCACGCCTGTCAGATACTTGAGACACACATTAGTTCAAAATTTATAGATTTTGATAAAATCGTCGCTTAACTGAAATCCACTTATGCACTTCAATTTTTTGTTGAAATTTCTGGCCATAATATGTTATCCTTGATGCAGTAGACGAACTTCCAGCAAATACGATTACATCAACAAAAGCTAGTAAATTCTTATTATATGTTATATTGAATATTTATCTTTTCAGCTAGCAACTTAACTTTTGGAACCTATCCCTCAGATAGATAGGCGACTATGAATCTATTTGTTATATTTTCCTTTTATTTTATATTAAAATAACAACATTCAACACACCGTCAAACCCTTAATAAATTTCATATTGGAATGCAAAGTATTTCTGTACATTAAAAAAAACGTTTTAATTTGTCGGAACATTACATACTGCAGTCGACTATATGGTTGGTTATTTGACTTCGCACTTTGAAAGAAATAAAGAAGGCGTATAGGGTTGAACAAAATTTTGGTTTGTTCATAGTTGCAAGTTAATACCAAAATTAGGTTAAAATATATTTTTATTTAACATAGCTCGCAAATGTATTTTTCACTTAAATGAGCATTCAATATTAAATTGATTCACATCATCATTTTGAATGTAAACTCAACCTTTCTTGTAGTTATGTAGCTGTAAGCAACATAGCTTTACACTGCAAATACATTACAAAACTACTTTAGTATATATTATATTACTTACGTCATTTTGAAATGATACTAACACGTAGAATATTATTAATTAAACTTTCCGTTAATTTTATAGAGAAAACTTGTATAAACATTATAGTAAAATAATTAGTATCCATTTCATGTTAAATTTATAATATTTGTTTATGATTCTAAATTTACTTCAATCTTATAACAATTTCTGAATAAATCTATAGTTTTAGAAATCTGCCAACCCTAAAAATCAATACTTTCGTTAATGGGAACCAATAACATAACACAAATATTATCGCTTAGGTTCACACTTGAAATAAATCTGTCAACGTAACATGTTCCACATTTATTATTTTTTAGCATTTAACAAAATTAAAATTTCGTCCACCGGTAACTCTATTATCGCCTTTATTATTCAGAGCTTAAGCCCTTTATATTTAACTATGAAATGAAATTTGTTTTGTATTCATGCGCGCCTTCTCATATAACTAACAAGTACATGGAACCACGTTATGTGTATATAACGTTGGTTACAGATCACCCCTTTGAGTTTTGACGGGTTTTAGTTTTCTAAAAAAGAAAACCCGGAGAAAATCACATAATATAACCCACTACAGCGATCTATTGAAAAAAGATATTTAGTTAGTATTAACAACATCGTTCTGATCACCCCTTAGAGTTTATGACGGATACCACTTCGAAAAAAAAACCTGCACAAAATTTCAAAATTTAATTTATTTGCTTTATAATGTGTATAATTACATAAAAACGTGTGTGTGTTTTATATAAAACTTATGTGCAGCTGTAGGTGCTTAACTTATCATCGCTTCTTCTCGTGTTGTAAATTCGGCAATTTCAAGTTTGTTTTTTTGTAGTAGACTAATCCTCATACAGTACTATGATCAACGTTGTTATTTAAACCATCTCCCTTTTCATGACCTTGACTGCAATATTTCTGAATGTTCTCTGTGCCGCTGTTCAAGCAACTTTCAATATTTACATCCCTTTAGCCCGTTGATGTTGTAATGGTTATTATGATTTCTGTTTGTAGCGGGACAGGTCTTTGAATTGTTGCAGTCGGTGGTGTTGTATTCGTTATTGTGATCCAGAGACGTCATCAGAAACAAATTGTAATAATCTTTTGATTTCTTGCAGAAGTTTTGACATAATTTCATCCGGAGTAGCATTTTCATTTGCAACACAAGTTCGTGTTTGATATATCCATTTCAATCTGCAGTTTTTTTTTTATATAATTTGAGGTTGTCTTTTCCAATGTTATGCCAATACCACTCTTAGATTATTTTGGAAACTTCTGTGTAAAGAGTATATTTACTAACTTTTACATCCTGGGGTACATAAAACACTCTAAGGCTGTGTTTTTGCTATTTGTCTGAAGTCCTAGTATAATAAAGTATTTTTGCAAGTCTGGCTAATTTCACCTCCGTTGTGCCTTGACCTTATTGATATATATACCATCAATACTTGTTTCTCTTCTGAAAATTGATTTGATGAAATCATAGTGTGAAAGATATCCACGTTCTTCATATTCACTTACAAATAAAATAAATCGAAGCCATACTGCATATTATAAATTCATTTATTTTATTTTATATTATGAATTACACTATCTTCCATCGTGGCATCTACACAATAGTAAGTTCAGGGTCACTTTTTACAGAAGTGTGTTTTGCTATTCTGTTCCATTTCTATATTAATATTACTTTTTTTTATTTCACTCACAGTTCACTTAACACATTTATGTTTTTTATAAGTTCAGCGGTATTAAAATAATCCACTTTTATTTCTGTTTACAATGTTTCGAGTAATAACATTACAGTAAACGTAAAAGTGTTTATAAACTAGTTACCAAAAAATAAAATTTAAATGAACCACTTTTATCTAAAACAATTTCACTCATACATCCGTTTGTATTTTAAAAGTTTTACGTAGTCCAACGTCTATCAACATAAGACATACTTAATCGAATATGAATTATTTAAATCGTCTATTTTAAATTTCCCATCCTTCAGTTCATTAGTTCGTAATCAATTACTATATTTACAAACACAACTGACACAAAACGACCCTTTTCTTAGCTTTTTTAAACAACATAACATTTCGTAACCTATTTTTTATATGATTAGGTCACTGACCCAACCAAACATATGTAATACTCGGACCGCTATAATAAAAGAGCTCTGACCCATATTTTTTTTTATAAAATATCCTACGAAGTTCATTGCACTCTGGTCAACAAAAAATCCCTGCCATCCTGATTTTTTTTGATTCAACACATGTTACTATTTTGACCCTCGACTAACCGCTACTTGAAGTACCATTAAAGTTAACTGTGAAGCTATTGTATTACGACGTTTGACTCTATATTTATATTCGTATGTTATTTTCTAATCTATTCTATCTAATTGTTTATTAAAGCAATTTAATCTAATATTTTACTAAATGTCATAAAATAAAGCCAACACAAATAATTACGTACAACCATCGTTCTAATCATTATATTTAAAAGAAAGACTAATGTTTTAATATACTTAAGTATTTATTTAACTTTATTGAACTTTATGGATCTAGTATGACACTCTCTATGTCTGCATCACTGACTATAAAGTAAGATAGTAACCTGGCTAATTTAAAAAGTGATAAAATCTATCCGTTATGTAAATATTTCTAACAAAATGGAACATACGAAGATTATAACAAAACAAATATGTTTAAATAAGTTATCAGTATAGTACTTGTTAAGCTATAAAACATATTGTACAATTGCAACATATTTTGGTTTCACCATATTAAAATTTTCTACCTATATACTTAGTATATTGTTTCGTTATATGTTTGATGACTTGGTAAGTGAATAGGTAACTAGCAGTAATTTATATATTACTATTTATGAAACAATAAATACGTAATACAAACTAGTCACATTTTGTTAGTTTAGCATTAAACTACATGTTATTATGGTAAAATGACAGTGTAGTATAGTTTTATAAAAATCAGAATAAAAGATGCAATACTAAAATTATTTATCATAAAATATCTACGAAAAACAAACGGTCCCTGACTTGTGAACTACTACTTTTATAACGTTTCTATAGTTATTTATTTTTCCTATGCCATCAATATAAAACTAACATTATTTTACACTGCTAACTGCCATAGGAACTCAAATTCTTTAATGCGTAATTGAATCAAATGATTCAATTTTTATTGACGCATATCCTGGACACAAGGCACCACTGTAACTTCAATAGCTTACATATAATGTAAGTATTTAGTCAAAACTAAATCTACCTAGTCAATAGCGTAACATTTTTGTAACTAGCTGGTATTATTTATAACTTTGGCCAAATGTGATCGTCTAGAATGTTTATTAATATGGACCCTTTACGTTGTGTTTAATTTATATTGTATATATTAATAAATCAATAATGTTATGGAGTATCTGGTAATTTTATATTAGTAAAGTTAATGGAAAATTATATTTAGGTAGTGAAAATACGTTCCTAAAAAGAGGGATAAAACACATCAAATATAAATAAGTTGAAAATCAAAAGAAACACATTAAATAAACCATATCAAGTGAAATCAAATAGTACACACAAAACAAACACATAAAAAGAACAAATATAAAATATTGCTGTCAAAAGAAACACATCAAATAGAAATCAAATAAATTCAGGACAAATAAAGAAAATATAAGGAGCAACTGAAAGCATGCAACTTACAGAAAACAGCTACTGTTGGCTGGATTCTTGATCTTCTTTCTTCATGGCCATAATTTGTAACACACACATACACATACATTTATAAACATATAATATACAATAATATAACTTGAAGGAATATAAAATATAAAGTTATAGACATCATGTTATGATACAAACCACACTTCTTTCTTAGCTAAATCTGTGACAGCAATTCCTAAAATAATTTGAAAGGGGGAGTTGTGGAATCTAGACCTTATAAGATCTATAAATAGGAACCCTAAACGATTTGATTTATGTGAGGCTCCCTGCACCCTAGCACCTCACTCCAGGAACCAGCAAATCCGTCAGTTGATTTCAACCTACACTTCTCCAAGAAACTAAACATTCAAACCGTCACGCACATACCGATCATTTGACTACGATTTGTTTTATTTAAAAACATACTTCTCTATCATTCAATTTAATTACCCGATGTTTAAAATTAAATTACTATTTTATGTTTAATTTACCTAGTAACGAATATTATTTAATCACTAAATTCCAAAATAACGCGAACTAACCCTAAAGGAATTTAATGACTCGTGTGTGTATGTGTACCTAGTGAATGTACGAATCCGATCGCGGTCATGAATTCAGCAGGCTTGAATCCAGACGTTGATCAAGACTCTGAGTAATTTTCCCCCCAGTGGCTAGCACTTCCCTGCTGTGGCGACAATGATTAGCAAGCGTCCGTTCTTCGTCTCTTCGTGTTATAAGGTTTCTGCCGACATCTTGTCATCCCCGCGTGAATTAAATAGTGTATGTACCTATATGTACCTAAATTTATTTACCTAATTAGTTTTGTATTTGTATTAAGAGTATATTTATTAATAAGAAGATATTGTTGTAAATTTTTATGGAGATTTAACAGACAAGTGTTTGCAGCAATTATAATATCTGATTTATGTATATTGATAAGTCTCGTCCAAAGGTGATTGTCTCCTTCCATAATATATGTAGATATCATTTATAATTCGTAATATTATAAAGTAAATATTACAATGCTCCAATTCCTTGAGTAAACCTCCAGTTTAGAAATTAAATTATTTCAGTTTGATTAGTGATAATTAATCAGAGTCACGTTGAAATTTTATGATGATGAAGCTTATTATGTTCGTTGCGTTGATTATAAATCCATTTAATGTAGACAAAACTGAATTGATGAAAGAAATGAATATGTGCTGTATTTGAATTAAATAGTATTGTTAAGAAATGCTCCATTTGAAATTTTAACATTTGTTGCGATGTTTGGTAATTCACTTCATAAACACACATACAATCACACTTCTCCTAATTAGTTTTCTGGCAATATCAGAACCTAAAATATTCTACCCTTACAATAAAATGACCAACGAAGTCCACCCAGCTGCTATCTCTGTAAAAGGAAAGTGAACGCATTTTCCAGATCCCTAGCATATAAATTATAAATACAACGTAGTCGAAAACCGCCGACAGCCGCTATGTCGCTAAACTGAAACTTAAATAAAATAAACTAAGTTTATGCGTAAAATATAACATATATACATACAAGTTATCATTGACTCTACATAAATTAGCACTGCACTTTAACACTCACTCGCGAACTAATTAATTACTATATTACATATAAATTTTAAATTCAACAATGACTTCATGTAAATAAACACTGCACAATTGAAATTTAGCTCATTGAAAAGACTTCTATTTTATTTCACTTTATCACTCACTCGCGACGTTATTTATGAAATGGAAATCTTTACGATGTTCCTGATTTCGACCGTTTTCAACGTTGGCTGGACTCCGACTGCCACATGTAACTCTTCAAAATTAACAAATATTTCCAATATTTTAGCCAAGTCTCACGCCTGTCAGATACTTGAGACACACATTAGTTCAAAATTTATAGATTTTGATAAAATCGTCGCTTAACTGAAATCCACTTATGCACTTCAATTTTTTGTTGAAATTTCTGGCCATAATATGTTATCCTTGATGCAGTAGACGAACTTCCAGCAAATACGATTACATCAACAAAAGCTAGTAAATTCTTATTATATGTTATATTGAATATTTATCTTTTCAGCTAGCAACTTAACTTTTGGAACCTATCCCTCAGATAGATAGGCGACTATGAATCTATTTGTTATATTTTCCTTTTATTTTATATTAAAATAACAACATTCAACACACCGTCAAACCCTTAATAAATTTCATATTGGAATGCAAAGTATTTCTGTACATTAAAAAAAACGTTTTAATTTGTCGGAACATTACATACTGCAGTCGACTATATGGTTGGTTATTTGACTTCGCACTTTGAAAGAAATAAAGAAGGCGTATAGGGTTGAACAAAATTTTGGTTTGTTCATAGTTGCAAGTTAATACCAAAATTAGGTTAAAATATATTTTTATTTAACATAGCTCGCAAATGTATTTTTCACTTAAATGAGCATTCAATATTAAATTGATTCACATCATCATTTTGAATGTAAACTCAACCTTTCTTGTAGTTATGTAGCTGTAAGCAACATAGCTTTACACTGCAAATACATTACAAAACTACTTTAGTATATATTATATTACTTACGTCATTTTGAAATGATACTAACACGTAGAATATTATTAATTAAACTTTCCGTTAATTTTATAGAGAAAACTTGTATAAACATTATAGTAAAATAATTAGTATCCATTTCATGTTAAATTTATAATATTTGTTTATGATTCTAAATTTACTTCAATCTTATAACAATTTCTGAATAAATCTATAGTTTTAGAAATCTGCCAACCCTAAAAATCAATACTTTCGTTAATGGGAACCAATAACATAACACAAATATTATCGCTTAGGTTCACACTTGAAATAAATCTGTCAACGTAACATGTTCCACATTTATTATTTTTTAGCATTTAACAAAATTAAAATTTCGTCCACCGGTAACTCTATTATCGCCTTTATTATTCAGAGCTTAAGCCCTTTATATTTAACTATGAAATGAAATTTGTTTTGTATTCATGCGCGCCTTCTCATATAACTAACAAGTACATGGAACCACGTTATGTGTATATAACGTTGGTTACAATGTCCACCCAGACACCGCTATCCATATTGTGAAAGCCTGTGCAGTATTGCATAATTATTTAAGAGAAAGGGATGGTCTAAACTTTGAAGATATTCAACTTGCACTAGAATAATCGATACAAGAACAAGATCAACAACAGAGAGTACATAATCCTCGTGGTGGTCCGATTGCAAATGTTATACGATCGGACTTTGCAGACTATTTTACTTCCCCGATTGGTTCGCTGCCTTGGCAAACTAATGCGCGATACGCATAATATAAATGAGTTAAAAATTAATAATACAACTGTAAATACATAACTATGTAGTATAATAGTTAATAAACTTTACTGGCACTTACCGAAATGTTGTCTTTCTTTTTCTTCCATGTTTTCAAAATTAGGTATTAGTATGGTACAAATTTCGCGCCAGGCCAATAGTTTCAGATTATTATTTTTGTAGTCATTTAAAGTTTTATCCCAAAGGACTGCTCTTTCGTGAACTAATGGAATTAGTTCTTCGGGTTTTATTTCTTTCTCCATTTTCACACAACAAACAAAAACAGCGCGCGCGCAACCAACACGACGAATAAAACACGAATGGAGTGAGCAAGCAATGTGTAGCGATCTAGGAAGCGGGGCGGGGAGAGAGGTAACAACGCGCTCGAGTCGATTAGATGCACGACTAGTGTGAACAGCAACAAGCAGGCCCTATGCGAGCACGATTCGACGCGATTTTTAGTCTTACAAACGGGCGCTGGCCCGTCGGATGGTTTTTTGAGTCGTATTAGACTAAAAATCGCATCTCATCCAATGTGAATAGCTCCATATAAAGTGTATGGTGACCAGAGCATTCGACTTTTAGTCATATGCGACTTACGACTAGTGTGAACGGGCTGTAAGGCTACCATTCGCGGTCCCGTCGTCGTGCGTTCCGCAATCTTGTCAGTCACCGCGAGTCCGTCCATGTAGTAAGTTTGTATTACTTCACTATAAAATAATCTCCACGAAGACTAAAAATTGTGTATAAAATAGTGTGATATTAATAAAATTTGCAATTGTATAGTGAAAATCAGGGAACTGTGTTGATTATTTAAGGAATTTATTCATTACATTGCTATTTATGAATTTTACAGTTGATCTTATAATATGAGTCCCATGGTCTAATAAGGGCCACCTACAAGGCGGATTAATAGGGCCGGTCCTTATTAGACTTTCAGTTAGTCTAGTAGCAACTAAACATATTCGTTTAAATTATTTTTTCTAAACTTTATATGGCACCTCCAGCAAAAAAATCACCGTGGCCTTTGGTCACTCCACCAATTGCAAGACGCAATGGCTGCTGTTAGAGGAACGTTATACCAACGCGCGGCGTCTGCGCGGTATTCTATTCCTAGAAGAACGTTGACAAACCATTTGAAATCTGGAAAAGTAGAAAAACAAATAGGCCGTCGAACAATTTTAACCACGAACCAAGAAAAAGATTTGGCATCAAGAATCAAAAGGCTTGCTGCCGTAAGATTTCCCTTAACCCCAAAAGTTATACGCCATCAAGCGTACGTGTTTTGTGAACAGCACGAAATCTCAAATAATTTTAACCAAAATACAAAGCGAGCTGGAAAATATTGGTTATAATTGTTTTTAAAAAGATACCCCGACTTATCGAAGCATGAGGTTCAGATTATAAATCCAGGTAGAGCACAAAAGCTTAACCCATTACCGCCCAAAATGAAACTACACGTAACTTTTTGGTTTTATTGTTATTTATTACATGCTAAGGGATGAAATAAAAGACTAATTAAGAAAAATAAAGAAAAATAGTTATATTCATTGAGTTAGGGGGGTGTACACAGTTGTGTACAATGGGCGGTTCAATTGTGAAATTGCCCAAAGCAAGGTCGCTCCACACATAAAGTTTTTTTACATAGTTCGCAGCGCCAACGACCTCGGCTGTGACAAACCACACATCTCAGCGGCTTTTCAAAACGCTCCGGTTTGTGACCATTATTTTTACGATCCAACCCATCAGTAACCACTGATGAAGACGGGCGGCTCTTAGTTTTTGTTGGTCGCAAGTACGCCCGAGCGATGGCCCGTCTGAACGATAATTGTTCCATGTAAGTCACGTCTTCACCAGTATTGCTAAGTAAAACGTGCAGACGCCAAGCATTAGCAATAGCCATGTCGAGGAAATACGTAAATATGACCCAACACCATTTTTTCCCTTTTATAGCTACACGGTACAAACCAATGGACTGATCCATCTGATCGACTCCACCCATTCCTTTATTGTAATTTATAGACATTCTTGGTATATTTACGTCCACCATTGCTTTATCTTCTTTGCTCCATCTTTTTACTTTTCCCACAGGCTCTATTCCAACAAAATTAGATCCCATTGTTACCACACTGTTATCCTTCCAACGCACAATTGTAATTTCGTTTTTGGTGTCGAATCGGTAGTCATAAGCCGCTCTAGCTGCTTCTTTTTTCATCACTTTTGCAGGGATAAGGGGGCATTTCTTTGTCCTGTTGTCGCTTACGGTGCCCGTCGCCCTGTAGCCCAAAAGACGTAAATCATGCAATAATTGGTAATTTGTAAAAAAGTTGTCAAAGTACACAACATGCTCTTTAGGGACAATAGGCATCTTTGCAAGCAGAGATTTCACAACAGTCGCGCCAAGACCTTTTGCAGATTTTTCATTGTTATCCTTGCCACAATAAACATCAAACGTGTAGCAGTAGCCATCCTAGCTTGTTGCAGCCCAATTCTTATAACCAAATCGTACAGGCTTTCCTCTTATAAATTGTTTTGCTGAATGACGGCCAAAGTACTTTATCATGGATTCATCCACAGACAAGTTTTCATGAAACACTCCCCATTGCATTGAATTTATCTGAATCAGATTGCACAATGGTCTCACTTTGAACATTTTATCGGTAGAACTTTCAGCTAAAGAGTTGTCAACAAAGTGTAAATATTTTTTTATGTCTAAAAATCGATTACGAGACATGCAATTAGCAATCAGCGGAATGCCCAGATCTTCATCCAAGCTCCAGTAAGCACGTTCGGTAGGCAATTCATGGTAACCACTGAATATCAATATACCCAAAAACCTTTTCAAGTCTGGAATGTCGAGTTCATAGCAATGTTTGTTATTATGACCCGCGTACAATATACTATTACTCGTAATCAAATTCATAACATCGTCATCAAATATCTTCTCAAACAACATTACAGGGGTGCAGTTTTTCAAGGGATTGCAAATATTATTTTGTCTATTTTTGATGGCGTCGGTAACGTCGTTTGTAGTACTATATATAGGTAATCTTTTCCGCCATGTGGGTGTAGGAGAATCTTGCCTTCTTGTCTGATTTTGACGCTGAGCATGATTAGAAAGTGGCTCGTCATCACTGTCGTCCCAGTCTGAATCATCATGATCGAGATACCTCGAATAACCTCAAGAGTACAAGGTACGTCCCTTGGAAGAGTTGAAGAAATCAAATCTTCCTCATTTCCTTCTTCTTTATCACTCACAACCGCAGGATCTGGCGGCACCAAAATTACGTCGTACTCTTCATCGTCATCATCTTCATTCAATACTGCTTCAAGGGCATCTTCAAGTCTTGAATAGTTGTTTTCACTTGTAAATATACGTCGTTTTGCCATTATTTCTAACCTCTGTAAACACCTGTGGAACAAAGGTAATTGTTGTATAGAAGCGCCCATTGTACACACTTGTGTACAGAACAACAAAGTGATGTCCAGAATCTTATTTTATTGATAAATTATCTTATTGATTGTGTCACAACTTATAATATAGTATAATTATTTATTTTATTAAAAAATAAACCTAAATACTACATTAAAATCCATAAAAAAGTAATTAAAACAACTAACCTCAAAATTGTTACTCGCAGTCCTTGACAGAAAAGAAAAAAAAACAATAGTGTTAGCGCCACTAACGGAACGTAAAAGGAACCGGAGGTTCCCCGCGCGCCCGCGCCGCCATGACGCTACTTCTGCTCCAGACGTCGTGCTCACCGCAGGCGCATCATATTATAGATTTACTTTTATATTCTTTATTGTATACTTTACTGATTATTAAACCACAAGAAAAGATCGCACGAAAACTTTCAACTTTCAAACTATGATGCCATAATGTGAAGAGCAGAAGTCACCTCGCACATCGTAGCAGCGGCGAGGGTCAAATAAACAAAACAGCATCAAGTACTCAGAGGCCAAGAGAACACCAACCCTACGAGACGTCAGAGCGCCCGCCATTTTTTTGGTCGCTCGATGCAGGGAAGTGCAATTCAATTGGTGTAATCAATCTTGTCGCGCTATCACTAATTCGCAAATAACGTACCTACTAGTTGGTAACCACTAAGTAGTGCATACAACATGGACTGTCGCGTTCAAGGTCATAGTTCCTCTTCTGTGTTACATTACAATACAATAGGTAGTGATGTTGTTTCTATGTAAGGATTCGACCATTTTGTAAGGTGAGTCAAATTACAGTCGCTAATTAGGTTGCAAATAAGTCGAATGATTGCTACCTAATATTTCATGCTAACTAATTTAGGCAAAATACGTGTTTGATTTTGCTGCAAGAGTGCGGACTTGTGGGCTACGTATCTATAATTACGTCTCTCAGCGCCATAAAGCTGCCATTGCACTCTTGTCAAATGTGTTTACGCGTCGATCGCTAAATAGTAGCTAATATTTTTAATGTTTTTTCGTTGAAAAATAGGTGCGGGATTCGAGCACTAACAGGTTCAAATCTGCCATTGCACTTATTCGAAGTGGTTTATGCGTTGTTTCGGTAAACAGTTGCTATTATTGTTTCGTTTTGTTGATAAATAAGTGCCGACAACTAGGTAGTTATGCATCCGCCCGAACCATCCATATTAGATTAGTAAGCAGCATTGTCATAGGTGGTCGCTGGTTAGTACTTAGGATAAGTTACCCACGCAGGTGGGTTTTTTTCATTCATATTTTATTTCATTATAATTAGAGCCTCCAAATCGGCGGGACGTAATTTTAATATGTTTAATTTTTATTTTTTTAAAATCCTTTTATCCTAAAAGGAAGTTTGACTGGCGCAGCTGGTAGGATCGTTTTGTCAAAGCTGTGCCGATAACGCAAGTGCGGCGCGAGTAGCTGTGAAACGATCCACGAACCACAAAAATTCGTCATCTTCCCGATGGTGCCGAGTATGGGAGTAACGGTCGGTTGGTGAGTAAAACTCTTTGCCTTCTTTACCAATACCTCTCCTATATTTTTCTTTAAAGGGTGCTAGTTGTAAATTTGTTATTTTCGAGATCAAAACTCTCTCATTATAACGTATCTGGTTGTTTGGTATAAAGCTCTACCAAGCGCTTATCTATTTCTAAAAACGTCTGGACGGTGTCTGGACTGATAAGGCTACGAATGTAGAGCGAATATAAAACAGAGCGGGCAATCAATTAAATAAAAGTTTTATAGTACATTCAAAAATATTTAATGTAATGTGTTAATCGATTTAAAATAAGTGAATAACTGATAATATATAAATACAACATTTTTGGAATTTATTTACACTTTATTAATTTGTTAGGATATTTGCATTTTAGACTTTTTATTTAATTTTTGACTGTGTTTTATGTTATCTATTGTGTTTATTGATTTTACATGTGTTTATTTTAAGTTTTACATTGTGTGTGTATAATTTAGATTATCATATTGGTTTGTCTAAATCGTGCTTTACTCTATCAAAATGGAACCACGTCCACACCAAGTTCCCTTACCAACGGAACCTGTAGTTTCGACGGTACAAATAGTGCCTATTCCAAATGAAATGTTACGGCTTATCCCGTTATTTGGCGGTGATAAGCGACAGTTAAGTTTATTTTTGAGAAAGTGCGAATATGTTATAACCCGATTTCGAGGGCATGAAGAACAGAACATATATGTATTGCATGCGATTACGAGCCGATTAATTGATAATGCAGCCGCGTTACTATCTGAAAGGGAGGACGTTTCGAACTGGTCCGCCCTAAGAGAACTTTTGCAACAGCACTTCGGTGATCCACGAAGTGAAGAGTGCATAAGCATAGAATTAGAGTCGTGTAAAATTAAATCAGGTGAATCATATCTGGACTTTTGCTGTAGAGTACAAACTATTCGTTCACTTCTTAACTCAAAAGTAAACTTATTGAGTGACACTGAACTTAAGCGCGCGAAAATCGCGATATATAATAACACGGCGCTAAATGTATTTCTATACAATTTACCTGAGAATATGGTTCGTGTAGTTAGGCTTAAGGCACCTGCTACTTTAGAAGATGCCTTAGGAGTAGTGCTTGAGGAGGTCAACTTTCTAGAACAGTATACGATGCGAAATCGTATGCACGGCAATAATTCCGCGCTAAAGCCTTCTACTGTTCCTGGATTAGGGTTTAAGTTTGGAAATACCCCTCCGGTGACGTTTCAACCTCAAGGTGGTTTAAAACCTTTCGTGCTACCGTACAATTATGCTACGCCACAAAATTTTAATTTTGGCTTACCTCAAAACTCTCAGAATATTAGACCGCAGTTCGGGCAGCAAAATAATTTTGGCTATAAACCCCAATTAAGATATCGTCCTCCACAATTTGGCTATCGCCCGCAACTTACCTCGCAGCAACAATTTGGGTACAGACCCCAGCAGTTTGGTTACAAACCACCACAGTTAGGTTATAAGCCGCCGCAGTTCGGTAATAGGCCTCAACAAAACTTTGGCATAACCCCACAACAATTTGGGTACAAACCACCACAAATTCAAAAGCCTCATTATCAGTCGACCGATGTATCTATGCGGACACTTCCTCCAAGACCGCAGCCTCAACAGGCACCGCAACAGGGTTTTAGGTTGAATGAGCTTACCTCTGACAACGATGACGTACAATACCATGACGATTATTACCATGACGGTGACTACGGATATGACAGTCATGACGTGTACACCATCGATGACGTACAGTGGATGCCTTCTCAGGACTATAATGACGAAATTACCATTACAGACGAGAGAGACATCCCTGAGACTGAGACTGCAAATTTTCAGATACAAGCCTCTCACGACAACGGGAAGTCCTACTCCAACCTAAAATTGCCGTACATCTATATACCTGAAATTAATGCGAAGTTCATGATAGACACAGGAAGTACTCGGTCTTTCATAAGCCCTCGCTTGGCATACCACTACTTTTTAGATTACGTTAAAAATGAACCATTCCAAGTTGTGAGTACTCACGCTAGCAGTCAGCACAACGAAGTCATAGAGATTCCCTTGTTACCCACATTCAATAGTGACGATTACCACAAGTTTTACTTGTATGACGTAGACGAACGATACGAAGGACTTATAGGTAATGACTTACTCAAACAGTTAGATGCAATTATAGATTAAAAAGATTTGATATTACGGACCAAAACGACTTGTATACCAATTGTAAACAACTTAAACTACGTCATTGAATTAAGCTCAAAATTGATATACAAGTTCGAGACATTTCTCGCGCTAAGCAAAAGGTACTGGAAGTATTTTTGCCCATAAATAACTTAGAATTAATAAAAAAGTTCCTCAAAAAATATATTGGACCGAAAATTAAACACTTTGTCTATTTCGAACATGAAGAGCAGCGTAGACAGTTTAGTCGTGTAGTGTTAGAGTTGTTTAGGAAAGGTACTGTTCAGTTGATTGAATGTACAGAACGTGTTATATATGTAGATGATGAAAGAGAACAAAGATCAATTGTGTTGAAGTACCATGAAGGCAAAACTTGCCACAGAGGTACCAAAGGAACTTTAGCTAGTATACGTAGAACTTACTTTTGGGTCAACATGCAGGAAACAATTGCAGCTATAATTAACGGTTGTGAATTATGCCGTATAATGAAATACGATAGAAAGCCCATAAAACCCGTTTTGCAGTTAACTCAAACCCAAGAAGCGCCTTTTCAAGAGCTATTTATAGATCTTTTTCAAATTGAAGGTCAATACTTCTTAACCCTTATAGATGCTTTTAGTAAATTAGGCCAAGCTATACCAATAACTAATAGATCCACTACTGAAGTAGTTCGAGCACTCATGAAGTATTTTTCATTTTATGGTATCCCTAAGAAGATAAGCTCAGATCCAGGAACCGAGTTCAACAACGAATTGATCAAGGAATTTTTAGGGCTACATAAAGTCGACCTTCATATTGGCAACCCCAATAACCCAAGTTCAATGGGCCTAATAGAGCGATTACATTCAACTATTTGCGAAATCTATAGGTGCGCTAAATATGAAGCAAAGTGTACAGATGTAGCGTCAGTCATGATGTACTCTATAATAGCGTACAATAATTCAATTCATTCAGTCACGGGACTGACACCATTTGAAGTAGTTTTTGGACACACTGACTCAAGTAGTCCTTTCGGTATTGATGTCGAAAAACAATACATGCAACAATTGGTGAAAGACCATGCTAAACGAACTAAATTCTTATACAAGCAACTGGCAGAAAAGATGATAGGAAATAAGGAAAAGATCAAGGAAAAGAAAATGGCGAGGAGAAAATAGATTTTCAAGAGGGAAAAACTATTTTCGCAAAAGATGTGAACAAGAGGAAGAGTAAAGATAAGCCCAGATATACAAAAGCAAAAATTGTAGGAACAGTAGAACGAAATGTAGTACCAATTCAGGTAGGCGAGCGGTTAACCAAAGTACCAATTAAAAACATAAAACGCCCTCCGCAGGTGGAGCGTTCTGGTGGTAGCGATGCCGGTGCTGGGCCTTCAGCTGCGAACACTTGAGGGAAACCCAGGCATACTACCAGTAAGGGAAGGTCAAGCTTACATGCAAACTGATCACTGGACAATACTTAAAATTCTAAACTTGGGACGCATTTACAATGACTTGAATTTTATTATACATAACTATGAACAGTTTAATAATATGATAAAACAAAACGAATCATATCCTCGTGATTTTGTTACTATAAATATGCATTTAGACTACTTACGTGATATTACTGTTCAGAAATATAGACAATTGGTTCCGCAACAAAGATTCAAGAGAGGGATTATTAACCCTTTGGGTTCGATCATCAAAATTGTCACAGGAAATCTAGACCATGAGGATGCGATAAGATATGATGAACTTATCTCTAAACTGAGCCATAATGCAATTATTATTTCAAAGAAATTAACTTTGGTTTCACAAATAATTGATAGTTTCATTAATACTACTGACACTATTAATAAAAATTATATTTTGTTAGAGGCACGCATGAAAATTTTAGAATCTATGTTGCAAGAGTTAGCTTCACAAAAGAAACGCTGGGACTATTCTACATACATTGTAAGTTTTTATAACCTTTTCATAAGTAACTTTCGCACTATATTTGTGAAGTTAGGAGAAATTGAAACTGCTCTAGCTTTTAGCAAAATATCAATTTTACATCAGTCCATAGTTAATTCGACAGAATTGTTGTATCATCTAAGGTTCATAAGTAACACAGAAAACCTGGTATATCCTGCTACTGAAAACAACTTGGTAAAACTTGAAGAAACTTGTAATATTAAATCTTATATCAAACATAACCATATTACGTTTATAAAAGAGATACCGCCTACTGATAATAATACTTACAATTTTTATAAACTCTACTCATTACCAATGTTTCACGAATCTGATAATAAAACCCTATCCATCTTTCCCCAATATCCTTACCTTTTGGCAAAGGGAATAAAATACCTTCCGATTGAGAAACCATGCCGGCCCCTGGCTGCTGGGAACCACTACCTGTGTGCCGACGACAACAGAGCTCCTTATCCTGAGCTCACCTGCATCGAACAACTTATGCGGTTTGATGCCAACCTCACTCGCTGCGTGCAACGTCAAATCCACATCGAGGATGTGAGAGTACAACCAATAGCTGATGCAAGTTGGATTTTGTATACACGGCTGAAAACTGTGGTAACAGCTTATTGTGCCGCTGAAGTCACTAAACATCCAGTCTTTGGGACGTATATTGCAACGCTTGATAAGCCATGTGATTTCGAAATCCATGGCATTCGAGTTCGACATCATCGTGCATACACCGAGAGCAACACCGCCTGAAGTGTAACATCGTCTCCGTATTTTTAAATGTTTTAAAATGAAATTTACTCAAATTACAATTTAAAATCAGTGCAAAAGTGGAAGCTTGGATCTATTTAAAATGTACAAGTGTGATCCGCTCAAATAAAGTCGAAAACAACACGAAACGAGTGACTTAAATCGTGATATTATTTAGAGCTGTGTTTCCAAATTAAAGTAACTATTTTTGTTAAAAACATACACCAGTGAACTATACTACGGTTAAACAGTGCTAATTTTCTGTGATCTTACAGTAAAACAACCTTAATTGTTATAAAACTTGACGGTTACACAGTTGCCGTTCATAACAATAAAAGTCAACGTATTTTACTATCGACAGCATGTTGTACTGAATATTATTTTCGCCACCTACATTATCCGTTCCGTTAGCCAAGTGGTTCAAATAATGGACTCAAATGCCAAAGGCACTGATCTCGAATCCAAGTGAGCGAAAATTTTTTTGTTTTATTTTTCTGTATTTTTGGGGATTGATTTTGTGTAGAAAGCAAAAATACGTTACATATGATCTACCTTTTAATTGAACACCGAGCATAAAAATTAAAAAATAATAAAATGACTGACATGGAATGCGATAACATAACCTTCAGAGTACCTCGCCTACAGAGAGCTACCTCGCTGGGAAGCTTATCAGATTCTTCCATATTTGAATCGACAAGGATTAGTCTACCACACCCTGACATGTTCGATATGAGCTTTCATACTGCAAACAAAGAGAAAATTTCTAAACTGGAATTAAATTTATTATCTGCGAATAATGAAATAGAAAACTTACTAGTTGAAAAGGGCAAATTAGAGAAAGAATTAGAGAAGAAAATAAAATTATAGAATTATACAAGAAAATTGAATACAACGATGCATACTCTTCACCAATAACAGGACGAAAAAGGAAAATAGCCAAATTTGTACTACAAAACGAAAATATTCAATCAGCATCAGCAGGGGGTTCTCCGACATCATTGACAAAACACCACAGTTACCAGCAGAACTTATTGGACCTAGAAATGCAAACACGGCAGCTTTCTACTTGGCTGAAACAAGAAAAAGAAAAGAATTTAAATCTAGTAAACGAGATTAAAAACATTGGAAATAAGCTGAAAACAAAAAATAACAACAAATAGATACTGAAAACAAATAAATTTAAGGCACTTTGTAAAAAAATAAAAAAACTAACAAAACATGCAAAATGTTTACAGAACAAATGTTTAAGTTTGAAGAGAGACGAATTAGATAAAATTAATCTGGAAGAAACTCAATGTATGACAATAGAAAATGTTATTTCCAAAAAATGTCCCTTAAATTTAATAAACAAGAGCGAAGTGACAACATCAAGGTCGAAGACAGCATGCAAAGGAATAAAATCATGTCCGATGAAATAGGACGTGGAATAATAAGTAAAATAGGAAATCTAATGGATTTACCTAAAAACCTGATTAATATATGTAAACCAGGGGCAACTATGGAAAACATTTTAGAAAATTTCAATGAAAAGACCAAAAATTTTGGGAAAGGTGACACAGTTTATATTCTTATAAGTCAATATCAGCATACATATGTGGTAAATAACGCGTACATAAAGAAGTTGCAAAATATAGTAGAACATCCGCAGAGGGAATTTAATATTATGATAACCGGTATGCGATAAGATTTCAGAAATAATGACAAAATTTTCATGCTTAACAAAATAGCTTCTCTAGCAAACATGAATGAAAATGTGAAGTTCGTAGATATAAACTTTAGTGCAACATACGGCATAGTAAAAAGTCAAATCGTTCAGTATATAATGGCAGTGTATACACAAAGTTTCAGAGGGACTTCTTCCCTTACATTTATTAAGTACCAAAGTCAACTAAATAATCAACTTTACGAAACAAATTTTCAGTTGAACGAGCATACTGTAAACAAAACATGATTATTCATTCAAATATGCAAAGTATTCACAATAAATATTTAGAACTGGAATGTTTAGTGGCTTCACACAAATGTGAAGTTTTGTGCTTAACTGAAACATGGGCTAAAGATCATCATTTGATTGGTATGAATATCAACAATTATAAACTTGCTACCTATTTTCACAGAAAAATGTTTGAACACGGCGGAACGGCTATATTTGTAAAAGAGGGCATTGATTATAAAATAAGGAATGATCTCAGAAAGAAAATTCAGCCGAATGTTCCAATATACACACGAATATTTTCTAAGAATAATTTCAGTTATTTTCATTACCTCTTTAATATAGACTATCAAAAAATATATGACCAAATTTATAATGCAAAAAATGCAAATACCAAAATGAATATTTTCTTAGAATCTATATTATACTACTACAACATCGCGTTTCCAAAGAAAATATTACGAAGTAAAAAATTTAACCAAAAGCTCACAACGACAGGCATTAATATATCAAAGAAAAATCTTGCGAAACTTGAAATGATCCAAAATATGATTCCAACCGAACAAAGAAAAATTAAAATTCGGAAATACAAAAAAAAATTAAGAAAAGTATTGAAGTCAGCTAAAAAATTTCAATACGCACAGAGAATTAAATTAGCAAAGAATAAAATTCATGAGACATGGAAAATAGTTAATGAACAAGTTAAGAATAAAATTAGAGTCAAAACCAACGTCAAATGTATTAAATATGATAGTGTAAAGATAGCAGATAGTAAATTAATCGCAGATTTGTTTAATAATTTCTTTTTAAATATCGCTCATGACCTTACGAAAGGTATCCGGATAAATATAGATAAATGTTTATATTATTTAAATAAGGTAAGAAAACCTATGTCATGTATAAAATTTGAAATGTTAGGTACGGATGAGCTAAGAGAAATAGTTCTGAACATGAAAGGCAAGAAATCATTAGACGTTTACGATATGCATACTAAAACAGTAAAGGAAATTCTATTGAGAAATTATTTACTACTGGATCTTTTTTGTCAGGTCATTAACTCGTGCTTAAAAGCAGGCGTTTTTCCTGATTCCTTAAAGTTTGGAAGAATAATACCTCTCTATAAAAAGGGTGAACACGACGACCCAAAAAATTATCGACCTATATGTATACTTCCAACCTTGTCAAAAATCTTAGAGTTGGTAATAAAGAAGAAAATTCTAAGCTATTTTGAAATAAATGAGTTGTTTACACCAGCCCAATTCGGGTTTCGAAAAAATAGATCCACGGAACTAGCCATTAGGGAAGTAGTACTCTATATTTTACAGAGTTTTGATGAATCCCAAAAATGTGCTAGCATATATTGTGACTTATCAAAAGCATTTGATTGTTTGCGACATGACATACTTATCCTTAAATTAAAACACTATGGTTTTTGTGGAGTAGAATTAAATATGATGATTTCATATCTGTCAGATCGATCACAGATTGTTAGTGTAAGTGAGTACAAATCTGAAGTGGGTCATGTTGATATAGGTGTCCCCCAGGGCTCAGTACTTGGGCCACTTTTGTTTTTAATATATGTCAACGACCTCGCAAACTGTCTTCCTGAATGGGCTATTATCAACCAATTTGCTGACGATACCCACGTAGGCATAAAAGACCGGAATGAAATCATTTAGAATGAAAGATAATTAAGGCAATGGTGAGTTTGCAAGCTTGGTTTGAAAGTAATGGGATAGTTTTAAACAAAGATAAAAGTATTATAATGAAATATTATACTAAAAAAATTAAACAGTACAAAGCTACAACAACTGAAAATGTGTTTCTCGGCTACACAATTGACTATACATTAAGTCATGCTCCTCATATTGATAAAGTATGTCAAAAATTATCAAGTGCGAACTATGCCCTTTTGAAACTTAAGCCCCTTGTTAATAAAACAACGCTTATATCTGTATACTATGCCTATGTTCACTCTGTGCTAAGTTATGCAATAACAATATGGGGAAATGGTTCTGAAGTGGGTAAAATATTAAGATGTCAAAAGAGATCAGTCAGAATAATTAATGGACTGAAAAGGAGGGTATCAGCAAAGAAGTACTTTATTCAAAATAAAATCATTACAGTTATATCCCTCTATATATATAAATGTTTATTACAGATACACGTTGAAAAAGATAAATATCTTAGGAAAATGGACACTCACAGTTATCACTTAAGAAATAAGGAAAATCTTCACGAACCTAAGGTGAAGCTTGTAAAAGTAAAAAAGCAAGGTTCCTACAACAAAATAAAAATGTACAATAAACTGCTTATATCAATATCAGATTTACCTATGCTAGATTTTAAAACAAAATTAAAAGTATTTTTCCAAAGAAATACATTTTACAATTTAAGTGAGTTTATGGATATGAAAATTAATGAATCCTCTTTTATAATCATTGACTAATAAAACACATTTTAATTATATAGGTACAATATTTTAATAATGTTACTCTGATAGATTATAATTGCCTAACTAAGTACTTGACATGTTTAATCAATTATTATTGGATGATACTGATGTACTTACATATCTTAATTTAATGTATAATTTAATAATTTTCTATTTCATATTGATTCTTTTATCAATTTAAATTACCTTGACATACTTATTTAAAGAATGATTATGCTGATATACCTACTTACTTATTTTAATTCAATGTATAATTCTATATTATTCTATAAATTTTGTAACTATATTAATTAATGACTTTTTTGTTATAATAATTAATTAATGACATTATTAATAATAAGAAAGAAAGAATTTATTTTAATTGTTAATTATGATACAATATGCAATGGTATCTGACATTTTTAAATTTTTATAATTATTATTAATGAAAATAGAATTTTAATGTGTGTTAACTAACTAAGCATTTTTGGTATAATTTCTTGTGTTTTTTTTTTTTTGATGAGTATTTGTATTTATAAGTACAGATGTATTGTATTTTTTCTTGTACAATCATTTTTGTACCTAACAATTTTAATGGACGTGTAACAATAAGTTATAAATAAATGAATATGAATATGAATATGAATATGAATATGAATATGAATATAAGAATCTATTGTAAAATGACATACCTAATATAACGTTCATTGTTATAAGGCAAATAAATAATCTGAATCTGAATCTGCAGGTGGGTTTTGTCATTCATATTTTATTTCATTATAATTAGAGCCTCCAAATTGGCTGGACGTAATTTTAATTTGTTTAATTTTTAGTTTTTAAAAAACCTTTTATCCTAAAAGGAAGTTTGACTAGGTAGGTATACCTACTTAATACAGGCTCAAAACTGCCATTGCACTCATCGAAGTATTTTTTACGCGTTGTATCGGTAAATTACTGCTAAGATACTCATTGTTTTTTTTTGTTTTTTTTTTTTGCTGCACACTATTTACGTAGGTACGTGTTTTGTTACTACTGTAAGTCCATAACTAATGCCGTACCGCTACAAACTTGTGTGTTTCACAGTATTTGTTGACTAAAGTTTCACTAAATCGCATTAACTATATTTGTTCTGCTACCAAACAGGTAGGTAGGTACTTAGATACTGTCAAATACCGAGATATTGATTTGGATATGCCGAACTGTTTCAGATGGCAGTGATGGCAAGATTATCCACCGGGTGTTGAAACACCACTGCTACTTCGTGCATCCCAGACACCTCCGACGAGCGCAAGTCGCGCACCGATTGTAGCCTCACTTCGCGGAGCTCTGCGGCGCAGTGGCTGCTACTGCGACCGAGTACACTCACCGCGCACCACTCGCCGGCTAAACGGTTGCACATCCCACGCAGTTTGTACATAGCTGCGCACAACGGTTAGACATTTCATTTCTTTTTTGTTTTATTCGTCCTACATTCATTGCCTCAAACTAATTTTTTGTCATACTATGTCAAAAATGGCAGACCAACTAAAGTCACTTATAAAGAAGCGAGGCAATATAAAGGCGAAAGTTACTCAGTTCGACAAATATCTTGCGGTAGTCAAATTAGTTGAATCGAGCAAAATTACGAAGCAGATTATCTGCGAACTACAATTAAAGCTTTCTCGATTAAAGGAAGCATTCAATCAATTTGATATAGTACAAAACAAAATAGAGATTTTGATGGACTCCGATGATGCGTTACAAGACCAATACCAAGAGCGTGAGCACATCGAAAATTTCTTTTGTACTCTTATTTCTTGTGCTCAAGTAATTGTCGAGGAAAGTCAATCCTGCCAATCACCTACAATATGCAGAGCAAATTCTACAGACAATCTTAATGATTCTTGTAGGTCAAATATACAACAGTCAAACTTTCAGTCAAATGTTAAACTACCGACTATTCTATTACCCACGTTTGATGGTAATCATTCCAAATGGTAGGAATATCGAGATACTTTTGATGCGTTAATAAACATGACTCATTCTATTCCATTAATCAACAAGTTTCATTACTTACGATCCTCGCTTGAGGGGGCAGCTTCTGTTGTCATAAAGTCCATTGAATTTACAGCTGATAACTATGATTTGGCTTGGAGCTTACTATGTGAGCGATACAATAATAAACGGATTCTTGTAAACAATCATTTAAAAGCTTTATTTAGTTTAAATCCTATAACAAGTGAGTCACACAAATCTCTGCGATACTTAGTAGATCATTATTTAAAACATTTGAATTCACTTTCTAAACTTGATGAACCCACTGAATACTGGGACACCTTGATCATCCATATGATGACGTCAAGACAAGATCAGATTACGGGCCGCAAATGGGAGGAGAAAAGAAACACTTTAGGCACTTCACCCACACTCAATGAATTTCTTAACTTTCTGCGAGGACGAGCTGACATGCTAGAATTGACTAGCTCGGAAAGGGAAAGTAGGTACACCAAGACCAATAAAGATAATAGGTACACAAAATCATTTGTAACAGCTTCTGGTGATCCTTCTAAATCCTGTGTCTTGTGTGACAAACATCATCCTTTGTATGGCTGCAAGAAGTTCAGGTCATTACCCCTTGATGAAAGGATGAGTGTAGTTAAACAATACAATCTATGTATGTAGCAACTGCCTCCGCACTGGCCATCAACCCAAGCTGTGTCGACTAGGTCCATGTAGGTTCTGTAAGGTGAAACATAATTCTTTATTACATGTTCATAAATCACAAAGTCCAAGTAGGCATGTCAATAATACTACATCATGCAACTGTTGTTCTACTAATACTAGCAATGCTGAGGACAAACTTCTTACTAGCGAGTCAAGTGTAGGCTCACCCACTGATAATGCCAGCACTGTGCATTCACCTGTGTCCCTATCTGCAACTATGTCAGGGCAGGTACTTTTGTGGACGGCTGAAGTGGATATTATTGATCCTAAAACTAATAAACCATATCAAGTTAAGGCCTTACTTGATGTAGGGAATGAATATTGACTGCTCTAGTACCGACTCAGTAAATGTGTTAGGAATAAATAATACTTCTTCTAAAGTAAGACAGCGTTGTCAACAACAAGTAAGGTCAAGAGTAAATTCATTCCAAATAAATGTGTCATGCCTAGTCATTCCACAGATCACAAGCTTGCTTCCAAGCATTGAAATCGATGTATCACAGCTCAACTTACCATCCAATATTCGATTAGCAGATACTAAATTTCATCAGCCCTCTGAAATTCAACTATTATGAGGGGCAGATGTATTTTGGGATGTGGTAGGCT
The DNA here is from genome assembly GCA_917880725.1 of Selenia dentaria. Classification (NCBI taxonomy): domain Eukaryota; kingdom Metazoa; phylum Arthropoda; class Insecta; order Lepidoptera; family Geometridae; genus Selenia; species Selenia dentaria. Next base: position 28,787,595 of record OU862885.1, on the reverse strand, counting down.
CAAACCGCATTCGATTGGGACGAAACAAGCCCACATTACAAAATTCCAAGCTAGGCTGGTTGGTCACCGGTCCGACTGGAGGTAACATACCTTCAAGCATTCAATGTAATTTTTCTAGGGAGGCTATGCCTGACCTTATGAAACTATGGGAGATAGATGATGTTGTTTGTAAAAACAAAGTCTTAACTAAGGAGGAGGAGTTCTGTGAAACTCACTTTATTCAAAACACTAAACTACACTAAACACTAAAACACAAAAATACTTTTACGTTAGTTGTATGGGGACACCCCACTTTAGTATTTACTTTTTAACTTAATTATTATTTCTTAGTGAATCCGCCGCAAAATTACATATTTTGTAAAAATTTCAACTGGCTATCTATTATGGTTCGAAAGATACAGTCGTTAAAAGATGGACAGACAGATAGACGGACAAAGATTGAAGTTGAATCGGTTTCTTCTAAGCAAGCATGCTCCATCGTAGACCACATCATCGCTTAAAATCAGGCCAGTTGTCGGCCAAGCCTAAGTCTGTTAAAAAAATAGATTGTTTGCATACATGTGTTTTTTTTATTATTAACTTGACACTTACCAACATTTTCTTTGCAAGTCTCTTTTCTAATATCTCCTGATATCGTAGTTTCCAAAAGAGTTAAATCTGTAAGAAAGATTTTTTTTCATTATTAACTATGACACGGCATAAGCTTATATTATGTTTAACGGCCGAGATAAGCTAGGATGAACCGGTCAGGCACTCGTCTCAACCGATAAATATAATTTCAGTGTAAGCCTTTTTATTAGTTTATCATCTTCATGCAAGTTTTGAAAATGGTTTTTTTTTTCATTAATAACAAATATCTACAAATATATAGGAAATTTAATTAACTGAACAAAAAAATTAGTGCTCAAAAATGAATTATGCTTTGTAAGTACCTGATGGTGTTGGTGATCCAGGCTGATTGACAATTTCTTGCATTGGCTTTCTTTTGCCATATGTTTTACACGGTTCAGACATTTTTGATGATAATATTGCACCTGAAAAAACACATTGTTGCTAGTTAAATATATGTATATAAACTTCAATAACAGAGTGATACTGATACTACTGACACTTTTTTTTTAAATTATAAATACGCTTGCACTTGGCCGCCAACTCCCCTGATGTTAAGCGATGTTGCGGCCTACGATGGAGCACGCTTGCCTAGAAGAAACCTATTCACTCTCGACTTGAAGACACCCATATTGTAACTATCAGGGAACACCCACTCAGGCAGCGAATTCCACAGACTAGCAGTTCGCATAATAAATGTGGAATCAAAGCGCTTCGTACGGGTTCCCGGAATATCGACCATAAAGAGGTGCCGATTCTTCGTACCCACTCTGGCAGTCCGATAGAAAAATGGGCAGGAGGGAATCAAATCATGCAGATCTGTAGCACACTCTCCGAAATGTATCCACTAAAAAACCGATAGACTAGCAACCTTGCGCCGATGCTCAAGACTAAGAAGCTTAGTCTGAACCAGGGATTCGTTGCCGATGAGCCTCTTGGCACGTTTCTCAATAGACTCCAACGCCCCAAGCTGGTACTTAGCTGATCCATCCCAAAGGTGAGAGCAGTACTCCATGCACGACCGAACTTGTGCTTGGTAGAGTGAAAGCAACTGTTCCGACGGTTACTGCATAATATTGGCAGTAAAACAAACACCTAATTACATAATAAATGCCAAATAAAAGTAAATACCTGATGATGTTCCTTGTATAGCCTCAAGCTGGTGTGAAGTGCTGGTAGCAGTTTGTTGCATTTGTCTAAGGTTGTTGGTTATTTGGTGACGTAATCTTTTTGGTGACAATGGTCCTGTAAATTAAACATCAATAGTTAATTGACTCGTGTCTAGTCAGGCTCGTGCACTGAGGGTTCCGTACCACCACAAAATACAATAAGACGAGCTTATTAAAAGTAACTCATTTGGCATTGTTCAAGCTTAATACCTTCCTAAATAGTCGAAGCAATTCCTACGCAGTCCCATAGATAATATTTTGCGATCGAGTATAACACAATTATAATGGTAATGAACAAAAATTTATCACTGACTCCCACTTGGCCATTATTTGTTGTTATACTTTAGAGTGTGTACTATAATCATGCCAAGTTTGATGCTTGTACGTACCTATTACCGTTTTAACATTAGAGCTAATACAAAAATATGCTAAAAATACGTTTGTCGCATGGGGATTTAAAGGTAGGACGGACAGATAGACAGACAGACATTGTAGGCTTAGTAATAGGTTTTTTTTTTCTATTTACTCTTTGGGTACGGAAAATTTAAAAATGCTCATACAAACCTGGTATATTTAATGTTGGTACAGCAATGTTGCTAAGCCTATGATATCGGCAAATATATTTTTGTTCGAAATGTGAGTGACACACACGGCGGTGCTTGAATATTCGGTCATTTTCCAGGCCCAAAATGTCAGATCCAATGGAATACAACCAGGTGTTGAATCTGTCTCTGTCCTTTTCTGGATTTGGGAATCCATGAAGGCAACGGTGCATAGCTGCAAACAATAAGTGACAATTAGTAATAATAATTAATTCAATAATTTATTTATTTATTGAAAACACAAATAGTAAATAATGCAACATTGTAGCTATGCCTTTTTGGTTAGTTCAAAACTGTGTTGCAAAAGGCAGCATCTTCCAAGGGTGGTATGTTTTACAATTGTTTAATATGTTGAAATTTATTATTTTAAACTTTTTGCGCTGTTATGTGTTTTTCTTCTCTGTGAAACACTACTCGTCGATAGAGTCAGTGTTCCAAGAAATAATGTATGTGATGTGATTGTATGCCCAGTTAGTGTAGGTACCTCTAATATAACTTGTTTGTTTAACGCATATCGTTTCATACATACATCAACTGTGGTTATTGTATTTTTTCTAATAATGTTTCGGTTACTTCGTAGTTAATATCGGAGTTTAATATTGTATCTAGCATTTAAACCATTATAAAATTTGAATGCCAAATGAAAAACGATTCTCCGGGCAACTTCACTTCTGTATTCAGAAACTGGACACTTCTAGCTACTACAAAGGTAAACATTTAGAATCGTGGCGCCTGAATTCGGGGGGAGGGGGAGGGGGAAGGGGGGGGGGGTTCGGGTAGTGCTCCCCCGCAAACCCCACCCGCCGGAGACCATTAGTTTTCGAGTTATGTTTGTTTAAGTATTTTGAGGTTAAGTACTGCATTTCGATCTACTACCACCCCCGCGTCGGCTCTGCAATCCAACAAGACTGCTTGAAATCGGGGTGCTATGAGTCGGTTCTGTCACTGACTTCAACCTGTTGTAACTAACTATAACTAACCTATAGGTATGTCACAGACAAGTGACTTTGCCAATTCATTAGATAGCTACTGATATACTATTGTGCACAAATTTGAAACAAAAGTAGTTTGATGAAGCGAGCCTGGTGGGTCACAGTTCAAACCTAACCTAATCTATAGGTTTGTCACAGACAAGTGACATTGCCAATTCATTAGGTACTAATATCCGCCCTTGATGAAGGTCCAGGCACAGGAGACGCCATCGCGATGACTAATGAGCACGTCGAGCTGGTACCAGTTATCAAATCTTCCAAAGGCAATCGCAGTGTCCAGTGAGCAAGCAGGTGTCGTACAGTAAAGCAGCAAAACGGAGTCCAAAATCGTAGCAAAGTCGTTGAGATATCAAAAGAAAGCGCAGAAAAACAGGAGAAAACATTCACGTACACTCGGAAGTAACGGAAAAAAATTTAAACGGGAAACGGGTTTATTAATTTATTTTATGGTAAATTTGAGTTAATTATCATATTTTAATCAATTAAAATGTAATTAAAAGTTATCATTACTACTACTTATATTACACAGCGCCATCTATTCAAATCATGTTAAACTAATTGCCATGTGAAGGTTGGTAATGCTGCAAAAATGCCATCTCTATGCATTGGTAAACATATAAGAATTATAATGCTACAAAATGAAAAATCACCATTATAGTTTAACTGTGAAGGCTTTGAATGTGCTTTTCAGTTTGTCAGGGTTTTATCGCTTGTATTACCCTGTGATTTGTTCTAAGATTAGGGAGCCTGTCCTACACTCACAATCAGTCGGTTCGATGTTGCGGCGTGACGCCACGGCGCGGCGCGATGGATTATGGCGCGATTGGAAATCCCGAGTTTTACATCATGCCAATGGATTTCAACATTCACGATCAAAATTTGGCTGTATATCACGCCGTTTGACGCGATAGCGTGACCGTGAATGCCCACCTTAAAGGGGGCTCCACTTTATACAATGCGATATGATAATACAAAGTTAAATAATATGCTCGAACAAATTGACTGGAGTCCAACTGAAAATATGAAATGCACTAATGAAATATACCAATTTATTTGTAAGAAGATCAATGAATGTTATAATGAATCCAAATTTTTATCACGATCTAGTAACTCTAAGCGTAATAGGTATGGCTGGATCGACAAAAATATTATTAATCTCTGTCAAAAGAGAGACGCTTTATATCTAGAGTGGATAAAAGATACAACTAACAAAGTTTTAAGAGCTAGTTATAACAAAATTAGAAATAAAACAAATAAAATAATTTACCGAAAATGAAATAATTATTATAAATCCGAAATTATGAAATACAAAAATATAATACAAAAAAACTGCAGTTGTCAACAAGCGCCCTCTGTGGAGCTGTTCAAATACAAATAAGTTTATTTCACATAGATTTTTGTACAAAATAAATGTATGAATCCATTGATTCCGAACTAGTTTTCGCTGTGTTTCGGAAATCAATGGCCTCTCCCATATCAATGACTAAAAGCTAAAGTTATGCGAAATAGCAAGTAACAATTTGAAAGTATATAAAAATTCTTAAAAATTAAATATGTATAGGAAAATTTGTAAAGTATAGCTAAATCTTAAATCTTACAATAAAGCTAAATTATTACATTAATTTTGAGATACAATACAATACAATACAAAAACTCTTTATTTGCACCAAAGTAAATACAACATAAGGAAACAACTTAAATAGTAGGCACAAATGGGCGGTCTTATCGCTAAAAGCGATCTCTTCCAGACAACCTTTGGATGGATAGCGATTACATGATTGACATGGACGGTGGTGCAACATCACGAAGAAATATATTATTACCTAGTATTACATGAAACAGATGTAACACTAGATAATACTAGATAAAAGGGTAAAATTCAAATTAATAAAAATACACTTAAATATAACAATACTTACACTTACCTACACGTAATAATAATATAATACATATATTATACTATAAACATACATGAACATATATACTTACACATACATAAATATCAATAATATAAAATAATATCAATCAATGAATTATGTCAGGGATTAGCATTTAACGTGGAGAGATAGTAATCTTTTACTTGAGCTTTGAAGCTATTCAGCGATTGCGCGCGTTTGATACTAGTAGGGAGGGCATTCCAAAGGTGAACTGCCTGGACTGTGAATGAAGAGTTGTAGAATATAGTACAATGTTCAGGAGTCGTTAGAAGTAAGTTTTCTGATGACCTAAGAGAGTAAGAAGAGCATTGGAGAAATCTAAATCGTTCTTTTAGGTAAAAGGGAGTAGAAGGATTAAACAATATGTTATACAGAATAGAGAGGATGTGAGAATTCCGGCGAAGGCGTATAGGGAGCCACTTAAGTTTACAGCGAAATTCGGAAACGTGGTCGTACTTTCGCAGACCAAAAATAAACCGAATACAGAGATTCTGTAGACGCTCCAGCTTGTTAAGCTGGTCCTCTGTGAGATCTATGTAACTGGCATCAGCATAGTCAAGAATGGGAAAAAGGAGAGATTGTGCAAGTGCAGCTTTGGTAGCAGTGGGTAAAAAGTTACGCAGTCTGTTAAGGGAGGCTGCTGATGCAAACATTTTTCGTGCTACAGATTGGATTTGTGGTTGCCAAGACATACAGTTATCCATGATTATTCTCAAGTTCTTAACTTGAGTGCTATAAGGCACACATATACCACCAAATACGATTTCGGGGAGAGTTGTGAAATCAATCTTCGATACTAATCTGGAGCTTCCAACAATGATAACTTGAGTTTTTATTGGGTTTATTGTAAGTCCGTGAGATCTACTCCAGTTAGCTATACGAAGTAAATCGCCGTTGACCTCATCAACAGCATCTGCTAAGTGATCTAGTGGAGCCTGAGAGTATATCTGAAGATCGTCTGCATAGAGATGGTAGGAAGAAGTAAGAAAGAAAGATATAGAGTTTATAAATACGGCAAAAAGAAGAGGTGACAGTACGCCGCCTTGAGGAACGCCAGCATTTGTTTCACACCAAGAAGAGAAAGTATCCTGAATGCGAATACGTTGGCGTCGCCCAAATAGATAGCTTCGAAACCAGTCAATTACCGATGGAGATATGTTTATAGAGCGAAGCAATGCTAGGAGGATGTCGAAATCTACGGAATTAAAAGCATTGCTAAAGTCAAGTAAGGTAAGTATGGTAAGCTGTCTGTTATCCATACCTAGTCTGATGTCATCAGTTACTTTGACAAGTGCAGAGACAGTGCTATGGCCGGTTCGAAACCCAGACTGGAGAGGATTAAGAAGCATATTTTGGTTGAGGAAGGAACTGAGTTGGTTATGTACTAGGCGCTCCAAGACTTTTGATAGGAAAGGAAGAATAGAAATAGGTCGATATTCGGAGAAGGACTTGGGATTAGATTTCTTGGGAAGCGGGATGATTTGAGCTTCTTTCCAGCAAGATGGTACGGTGCCCACCAAAATAGAATTGTTTAATATATGGCATAGGATAGGGAGGATTTCATCCAATATAAGAACAATCATATTTCGGCTGATGCCGTCACCGCCTGCTGCATTGGAGGATATTGATAGTATGCTCTTTTTAACATCACATGCAGTGAATTGACTCAGAACAAAAGGTGAGTGATCAAGAGTAGGGAGAGAAGAGAGATAAGTCAAAGTAGCTATTTTGTCATTTGAATTTACATTGGATGACGAAGAGAAATGTTGGTTGAGTGAGTTGATATCTAAATCTTGCGGAATTGAATGATGACGTGATTTCCCTACTCCCAATGATCGCAAGAACTTCCAGACTTTAGCTGGATCTTCATTATCTACTGAGTCATGGATGTGGCGACGTAGAGCATCCCTACACATTCTATTGCAGCGATTTCGAGATTTAATATATTTTTGCTTATTCACGTCATTAGAACAATGCTTTAACTTGGACTTTGCTGCTACTTTTTTGTGCATTAGTTTTTTTATGTCTTCAGTCAACCAGGGTGCAGGAAGGTTTTTTATTTTTATGGCCCGCAAAGGAGCATGGGTGTCATAAAGCTGTGCAAGAGTGGAATTAAATATGGATACTTTGTCATCGATATTATTGGCGCTATGAACTTGTACCCAATCTATTTCACCAGCATCGTTTCGAAGTTTTTCCATGTCAATTGTACCAAAGCTGCGCTGCAGAAGTATCTTAGGCTTAGGTTTAGGAGGACGTACCTTATACGACAGAAAGATGAGGTCATGATAAGAAAAAGCATCAGCAGAACATTGTCCGTGTTTAACAACATGGTGTAAGGATGATACAAAAATAAGATCCAAAAGGGAGGGATTACAATTTGGAAAGTTATGGGTGGGGTTGAGTGGCAAAATGTGCATGTTGCTAGAATTAACTATGGATTCCAAATTCGCACAACGAAAGTCTTTTTTTATAAGGCACGTGTTAAAGTCTCCCATAATTATATTATGGGTATAAGATGGAATAAGATCTTCTAAAATCTTTTCAAAAGATTCGAAGTAATTGACTCTTATGGAATGGCTATAGTAGACTCCGAGAAGAATTTTGGTGTGTGAAAGTAAAACTTCAATAAAGAGATGCTCACCGGCATCACAAGGCGGAGGCTGTGGTGACATATTTATTATTGAGTACAGAAAATGAGAACGTAGATAAATAGCCACACCACCGCCAACGCTGCCGGTTCTATCGTTACGTATAAATATGAAACCGGGGAGAGAGAAAGAGGTGGACGGGAGACAAGGTTTCAACTAGGATTCGGAGACTAGTATAGCATGTACATTTGTATTGTCAAATGATGCCAGCATATCAGGGTAATGAGCCGGAATACTCTGTGCATTTATATGGAGTACATTAAAATTCTTAGGCACATCAGAGAACTGAGCCGCTAAGGTATCACTTAGCGTAGGAATGCTTACAAAGCTATCGTTTCCACTGTTAAAAGTATCATTGGAAGAGAAAGACAGATATTCGTCACTGGTGCTGCTACTATCTTGAGTATTCGACATATTACATTAATATTATTAATATAGATATATACAATTATATAATAACAAATATTTTATATATAAACTAAGAATATATAATTTCTTAACTATGTGTAAAATGTATGTACTACTACATACTTACGCATACTCCATCTGCCGACTATGTGGACGAGAGCGCTATTACCTTCTCTATAACTATAACACAAATATAAAAGTAAAAGTAAAATGTATGATTTCTCCTACAAATTTAGTAATGGATATTCAAAGTTTTATAACATTCGCTTGGACAAGATTACAATTAAAAACCTACTTAAGTCGTCGTTACTTCGACTTCACGGACTTGACATATCAACTAATATTTTTACGTGACAAATGACAAATGTACAACTCATAAGAGTCCTTATAAATAGAAAAAAAAAATCTGTCTTCTGTCAAATTTTTAGTAACGTCAACAAATATTTATGAAGAAGAGGTTGACTTGAATTGAATTGAACTGAAAGTGGAAAATAATTTACATGTTTGAAATTGGGTACTCAAAAACAAAGGCAACTAATTAGACAAGGAAGTGGGTAGACTACGTAGTACATATTTGGTACATATTTGGTCTGTAGGGTAGACAATTTATATGCAATGAGGAACCAGACAAGCGATTTTACAGTGACTGGGTTATTGAGAATGAACTATACCTATGTACAATGAAATATGTACCTATTCCTACTTTCGAGATGATGCTGCAGCGACCCGCCTGGACTTTGATGTTGCCGCTGTTGTCTCTTTCGATCCTGGAGCAGGAGCTGGCTTCAAAGTTCCCGACACTTGCGCCGGTACAACATTTTGTAGTTCGATAAGGCTGCAGATGCGGTGACGAGTACCATCGGGCCCAATGACATAAATAAAGCCGTCCTTTGTCCAACACTTTGCAATACCGACTCGTTGTCTTGCTTCCATAAAGGCTTGGTGTCTAGACCTGGTTAGAAACTCGGACAGTGTTATACCAGTACCCTTCAATGAGGTTTTTGAAAACCACAACTTGTTCCGCATATCCAAGTCCTTCAGTTTAACCAAGACAGGCCTGGGCTTATCAGTAGTGGCGCGGCCCATTCTTTGGCAGCGATTAATATCATTCAAACTAAAGTCTTTCACATGCAAGTGATTAGTGACTGCCCGCATAACAACCGCAGCTGTATCTTCCTGTTTTTCTTCTGTTATCCCATGGAGCAGGAGGATTTTTCGCCGACTATGCATTTCGATGTTATCCAGATTCCGTGCCAGTAACCCCATCTGATGCTGAAATCCACGCATAACTTCTGCAGTGAATGATTTGAATGCTGCAAAATCTGCTGCCAAGGTGCCTGTGGTATTGGCGACAGGGGGTGTTTTCTGCAGTTCGCCTTCAAACTGGTCCATCCTCTTGTTAAGGGCAGCCATCACTTCAAGAAAAGTTTGGGATGCCTCCATTGTGAAAATTTTGTGTCTATATTAGTGAATTGAATTATAGATAGTGAACAATGGTGATAGTGCTGTTACAGGAAATAATGATTATGGCAGGTGAAGTATGCTCTCTGTTATGCTAAACTAAGCATAAATTATGACCCTACAATGGGTTTTTATAATTAACACTTTATAAATTTAGAAGAGCTTATTTGGTGAGATGTTAACACACCTACCCTCCAAAGAGAAAAAAAAAGATAGAGATAATAGATTAGTACACAAAATAATGTTGGTTTTTCGAATTAACAAACACAATATCCCGACAATATCGTGTTTGCTATATCTACGTGACATATAATGCATTCAGCATATCCTCCATGCCCTCGTAGTCAAACTCATTTAACCAGGTTCAAAAGACATCTGCACTGAAAAAGGTACAGATGGCGCTGTGTTAAGCAACTTGAGGTGGCGCAGGAATGATGAAGGCTTCCTGTCACCCATGAGCTCTCTTTCCAAAAGTCGTCCGATTTTTTTCTTCGTAGGAATCAGAAAACCTAGAAATAATTGCATTTTTTAAGCTAGTACTCGTATAAGGCATGCGTTTGGGTGGCCTGGTTATTATTATTATTATTATGTCTTCCACTTCCCTCGTGCAGTTAGTGTCTAAATGTGCGACGGCAAAGTAAAATTTTGTGACCTCTTAGGTTATTTTATTTATATAGAATTGTGCCTCTTAACTGACAAACCAGAGGGCTGGTCTATCCTTACAAAAAGCAGGTGTGCGTATGGACAATCTGTTAACAAACACCTCAGATGCAGCATTCCGAAACCCCTCATCATCAACATTCACAGGAGCCACAGGCGATGTAAGCGGTTGATCATTGTTAATGTTTTGAGCCATTTTGGTATATAAATAACTCAATACATATATGTATCACACACGTATTAATATCCGTAAGAGAACAATTACAGTACACACAAACAATAAAATACAGCAATATCCCCAATAGCAATAACGTGCAATCACACAAAATGAGTTAGTTATTATTAGCTTGCAAATTAGTTCACATTAGTAAAACAAATGTCCATGTCCAAATTCCGTTAGTCCAGAAAGCCATTTTTCACTTTGTTAGTACATTGACGTAAACGAACGATGAACCTCAAGCTAAAAGCTGCGGCCTTATTGTATATCTTTACCGAGAATGAGAATGAGCTTCATTTTGACATTTGAATCTCATTCTGTGCGAAACCCTGCAAGCTTATTGGCTGGAACCATCAATGGGAATGAGAATGAAGTGACATTTCATTCTCATTGAATTTAGACAATAAGACGGCGGGTACCACAGACAGTTCTAAAGTTTGACGTAAGTCCAATTTGACAATGACAACTTCCGGCGGAAGATTCCGAAAGTTTTGCAATTTAGCCGTCGTAATGGCGGTGGCGCCAGCATCAATGCAATAACTGAATAGCGTCAGTACCGTGTAAAATGGGGTTACGATACGAAACAAAGAGAACGAAATAATATCACCGAATCAACCGAATCAAGAGTTAGCCAGGTCATTCAGCATCTGTTGCAGGTCCTGCAGCGTCTCTGCCACGATGACGATATCGTCAGCAAATCGCAAGTGAGAGATGTATTCGCCGTTGATATTAATGCCACGTCCTTTCCAGTTCAGCGTCTTGAACATATCCTCCATTGCATTTGAAAACAATTTCGGGGAAATAACGTCCCCTTGTCTCACTCCTCGATGCAACGGTATGGGACTTGTTTGCTGATTCTGTACTTGGACGGACATGGTGGCGGTTTCGTAAAGACATCTCATCACTTGGATGTATCGCCAATCTATCTGGCAACGCTGCAGGGACTCCAGAACAGACCAGATTTCAACCGAGTCAAAGGCCTTCTTATAGTCCACGAATGCTAGACACAGGGGCTGATTATACTCTTCGGTCTTCTGTATAATCTGCCGCACTGTGTGAATGTGGTCTATGGTGCCGTATCCGCTCCGAAACCCAGCCTGTTCCGGTGGTTGGAATTCGTCGAGTCTACGCGCAAGACGGTTCGTGATCACTCTTGAAAACAGCTTATAGACGTGGCTTAGAAGGGATATGGGGCGATAGTTCTTCAGCAGGGTCTTATCTCCCTTTTTGAAGAACAGGACGACCACACTCCTACTCCTCGCCTCTGGAGTTCTCCCTTCGAACAGGACAGCGTTAAAAAGCTTCTGGAGCTCCCTCAGTACGGGTTTACCTTCTGCTTTTAGTAGCTCTGTTGTAACGCCATCCTCTCCAGGGGCTTTTCCATTTTTAAGCTGTCCAAGAGCGATCTCGACTTCGCCAATACTGACTTCTGGCAAGTCTTCGGTGAAATGGCGTGTTAACGTGGCTCTAGGATCATTTTCGGGATCAGGTCGAGATGCATGCGATGCGTATAATCGGCCATAAAAGTCCTCCACTTCCGAAAGGACTGCCGGCTTCGAAGCAACGACTTCTCCACTAGCTGTGGTCAACTTCGTCAGGTGGCTTCTTCCAAGAGATTGTACGAACACCTTTGACCCCCGATTCTGCTCGATCGCTCTTTCGATCGAAAGAGTATTGAAGCACCGGAGGTCGTGTCGTACGTTTTTGTTGATCTCTCGGTTTAGAGTCCGCTTTTCTGACGAAGTGATGGGTGGGTTTTCACGTCGTTCCTTCATTAGCCCCAAAGTCTCTTCTGAAAGCTTGGACTTCTTGTCCTTACGCTGCATGTAACAAAATCTCGTACCTTCTTCCCTGAGGACCCGAGTCACATTTTCGAGGTTCTGCTTTACGTCTGTGGTGGTTTCCACGGCAGCGAATTGGTTCTCCAGGTTTAACTGGAAGGTTTAGATCCTGCAATGGTTTGGAGCGGTGTTGGTCGGAGCCTGGACTTCATCAGACGGACACGTTGCGCCTTGAAATTGATATTCAGAGAGCCTCGGACAAGTCAGTGATCGCTACCGGTATTGAACCTGTTGATCACGGAGACATCTCTAAATATGTGCCTTTTATTCGTCATGATGAAGTCAATCTCATTTTTAGTCCTAGTGTCGGGGCTTAGCTACGTCCACTTCCTTTGGGGCTGTTTATTGAAGAAGGAGTTCATCAAGAAGAGCCCCTCCCGTTCGAAGAAGTTGACGAGCATTTGCCCCCTATGATTTCTGCGTCCAAAGCCATGGCATCCTACTACCGATTCGCTGAAATTCTGTACTCCCACTTTAGCGTTAAAGTCCCCCATGACAACGGTGTACTGGGCCTTTGAAGTGAAGTGGAGGTCCCTCGATATGTCATCGAACATATCCTCCACTTCATCGTCCGAATGTGTCGAGGTCGGTGCGTACACTTGCACCACCTTGAGGCTATACCTCTCGGTGAGCTTTACAATAAGGTACGCTACCCTGTTCGACACACTGGACACTTCCACAACGTTGTCAGAAAGGGACTTGTTTACCAGAAACCCAACGCCACCTTGGGATTGTTGGTCTCCCTCTCGGAAGTACATAAGTTGGCCCGATTCTAGGGTTAAGGTGTCCTCCCCCTCTCTTCGGACTTCACTCAACCCCAGTATGTGCCAACTAATTTTCCCAAGTTCCACCTCGAGTTGCGCCAGATGCGAGTCAAGCCGTAGCGTGCGTCCGTTATACGTCGCCAGGGTCAGTTGTTTGTGGTGGCCTCCCGTAGCCCGGAGATTCTTAGCACCCCTCGCCCCGCCGTTACCATGGTCGCCACCATGACCAGGAATAGCAGGGCCGCCGGGAACTAGGGGCCGTGGCTTTTTGTTGTCCTGCATTGGAGGAGTTTGCCCGTAATCGCCACGCTGGGCAGGCGGGTTGGCGATCGCAGGGCGTAGCTTCTCGCACCGGTGACGCTGCTGCCCATCACCGGCCTGTTGCATTTAGCGACGCCTGTTGGGATGGGTATACCGCCATCGGCCGGTTGTCAGAGCCTCGTTCGTCGATCAGCAGGATGTACCGCGTGCAGGTGAGGTTGACTTGGGTCAAAAGATGTTGGCTCGCCCCTTACATCCCATGAGTTATGTTTACTAGATGTTAAAAGTGACTGAATATCGTTTTTAGATCTAAGTTTGAAGACCTTGGTATTTTCGTTCTTACGTACTAATACTCTTCCTTCCCTGATCCAAATAAACTTGTAAATTCCGTTGAGCTCGTGCTTAGCCTGCCATAATAAACTTTTGATATAAGGTGTTAACGCCTCTCTAATGAAGATCTTTTCGTTAGGTCCTGGTAAGCTTGGGAACAGGTCTTTAGAAGTAATTGTAGTCTCTCGTGTTGACAATATCATGCGTTGGCGCCTAGATTCTTGGCGCACTCGTACAATAACTGGACCGGGGCCGAGTCGACGTGCTGAAAGTCGTTTTACCGATACGATATCTTCTTTCGGTACATCCATTTTAATAGCTATCGTCTCAATTAGCTTAGGAAACTCCAAATCACTCGACTCTGGAATACCTGATATTTCTAAATGGTCCGCTAGTAGTTGTTGCTCCATTTCAACGTTGCGCTGCTCCATAGAATCTTCTTTTAAGTTGAAGGTATTTATTGTGATTTTCAAGGTGGAGTATTGTCTTATTCATATCCTTCAATTTACCATCCAATGCATCCATAGATTCGACAAACTCGTCCACCTTCTCACTGCAATACTGAACTGATGTAGATACTGCCTTAATTTCCTGCGTACCAATGTTACTGACTTCTTTTGTCAGGTCTTGTAGTAACTTTTGTAGGTTGACAGTGCCTGAGGCTTTAACGTCTTCTTCGTGCTCTTCATCAGAATCACCCGAGTAGCAAATTACTTTCTGCGCGTTGTGTTTAGGTTACAGTCGCTGCAAGTCCAATCCAGGTTTTCAGCTGCTTTGAGTGCACCGAGTTGTTTACCAGTTAATCCAGAACATAAAGTAGTGGCGTGCACTACTTTTTGACAACGGCTGCACTCCAATATAGGTGTTTTCTTGTTTATTACTTTGCCACAATTGCACTTAGCCATAGCGACGGTTATTTCCAATAGATATATTTTTCAATGACGCGATGTTCACTGTGTAACGGTCACGCGAGAACTGATAGATGAAGGAGTGACGTATCATGGCGTGTCGGACTTTGTAAGAGCGTGCAGTGCAAATTCATAACCTAACTTTCCATCGAGATTCATCTAAGGATTTCAAGTAAGTTTTTGATTTATTTTGTAACAATATGACAACTTATGCGTTAAGAAACTGTTTTATACGTGTTGTGGCGTTCATGAACGCACTCTATTAGTTTATAGCTCTATGAGTTTTTATTATCTAAAACTCCCTGCCCACACTTTAGATGTCTCAGTTTTCAAGTCTTACAAACAAAAATCGTCACGCGTTGCCCCTTGTTTCGAGCGCACGTAGTAACGAACCCGTTCGACAAGTTATTGTTTACATCAACGCGCGGGCTTATCCCGCTCCTAGGCGAGCGCAATGGATGCCATGATCGTACCTACTGATGCGTTATCATCAAACCAAAGTGATTCCGGGGTGATTGAAGAATGTGAACGGGAGTTGCAGCAAATTATGAACATGGAAAGAAATAATATAACTGAGAAAGTCGTTGGGAAGAGACTCAGAGAGAAAAGCGATGGAAGTAGTGAAGATGGGTTTAGTATTGTAGTGAGAAAGAGACGGTCGAAAAAGTTGATAAGAAGTGAATCAGCTAAAGATCTTAGGAATGTGTCTATAAGTCCGATTTTAGGGCAGTGCGTGGAAAATAGAAGGTCGTCAGAAAGTTATCAGAATGGGGAGGATAAATATGAAGTGTCTCTAACATCGCTGAAGATACTACCCAAGCAAATGGCTTTAGCTAGATTTTTGCGAAATGAAAGTATCAGCAATATTACTAACATCAAATATAGGAATTTGTACCCCTATAAGGTATTTGTACAATTTGATAATAAAAACCAAGCTGAAAAACTCATCAGGTGCCCGAAGTTAGACGAGTTAGAGATACGAGCTTATTTAACGGATCAAGGTAACTTATCCTACGGCATGATCAAGGGTGTCGATTTGGAGATGAGTGAAAGCGAGATCAGACAATCTTTGAGTTCATCGGTGGATATTATTTCTGTCAAAAGATTGAGACGTGTGGACGTGGACGGAAAATGGATAGATTGCGAGACAGTTAGACTATGCTTTAAAAGTCCTACTTGCCCAGCCTTTATTACTGCATATGGTTGTAGGTTTACCGTGGAGCGCTATGTTTTTCCAGTTACTCAGTGCTCAGGATGCTGGAGGTATGGTCATATTAAGAAGTTTTGCCCAATAAATAAATATCTTTGTCCGAAATGTGCTAAACCGCATGAGAACTGCGAAAAAGAAAACTATACATGCGTCAACTGCAAGGGTCCACACATGTGTGGACCCATGGTGAAACGCCATGGCGTTTGATAAGTGTTGCCCAGTCTTTGCGAAAGAAAAAGAGATTCGTATGATAATGAGTGAAGAAAGTATTACGTACAAAAAGGCGTTAGAACTGTATTCTAAAAAAGGAGATAAGAAAGAGCAGATGAAGGAAAGGATTTTCATGCGAGAATTTCCGCCATTGAAACCGCCAATGGGTACCGTAGCGACTGTTTTTACTCCTGAAATAACAACCCACCAATTGGAAGAAATATTAATTGAACAAGAGGAGAATAAAGAAGAGGAAGAAGAAGAATTAGTACATAGTCAAAAAACGGTGAAAAAGAAGAGACTTAAAAAGACAAGACAAATTGAAAGGCCGTCTTCGTCACAAGGAAATGAATATATGGATGTCGAAATACATATGGCACAATTGCAAGGAGAAAACAATAGAAGTGAAAGTGAGATGAAAAAAGAAGATCTGGAAAAAGAAAGATGCAATCAAAAAGAAGGACATAAGAAATAATGGACATTTAAATGGAGAAAATTATTTGAAAAAATTAAAGATATTGCGTTTAGCGACGAATCTTTGAAAGGTAAAGTGATACGTATGGTGCAATTTTTATTTGACGAATTAAGTTCGTGCATATTAAAGTTCTTTGCAGAAGGGGACATACTGAAACGTATGTTTCAGTATTCATAGCAGAGGGCACTTACAAGCATTTCGGAATCAATATATTTCAGTGGAACTCACAAAGTTTGCAACCCAAACTTAGTAGTTTTGAGGCTCTGTTACACCAAGAAAAAATTCATGTCGCTATTTTAAGTGAGACCTGGTTAGATAAAGACATATATCTAAATATGAATGGCTTTAATATTTACAGACAAGACAGGAGCGATTCTTATGGTGGGGTTGCAATTATAATCCACAAATCAATACGATCATATGCTTGCCCTGTAAAATTATTGAACTCTGGTATAGAAGCTGTTCAAGTTAAATTATTGAATTGTGTAAGCTTAGAAAATATTATATCTGTTTATTGCCCATCATCTGTTCACACATGTCAAACTGATTGGGACACTCTTTTTTCAATAGTCTCCAGTAAAACTTTAATTGCTGGTGACTTTAATGGCCATCATACGAACTGGTCGTATAAACTAGATCAGAGAGGCACTCAGCTTTTAGACTCATCTTTAGACAATAATTTTATATCTCTCAATAATGGCGACGATACACGAGTTAAATTAGTTAACGGAAATATACAACTGTCATCACCAGACATAACGTTTGCGTCAGCTGATATAGCAATTAAATTGAGCTGGCAAGTGTTTAATGAGAACCTAGGCAGCGACCATCTTATTATTAAAATAACCTTAGACTATCATGATACATTCGAGTTAGTTAAAAAACGTAATTTTAAAAAAGCTGACTGGAAAATGTATAACGAGGACCTTATGCGGCTCTTTGCTGATGATAGTGTTGTTCACAATACAATAAACAATAACTTATTAAATCAACGTATTCAGGAAGCATATAATTACTTTATCGAAAAAATGACTTTGTCAGCAGATAATAATATACCTTTTATAAAACTATGTAGCAGCCCTTCATCAAAATTTAAACCTAAGGAATATTGGACACCTGCATTATCAAAGATAGTAGGAGAGCGCAGGCTCGCATTATCTATATTTAGAAGAAATCCTACACCGGATAATCTACAAAAATTTAAACTAAAAGAAGCAGAATCTAAGTTATTAATAAAAGAAGCAAGATCATGTAACTTTAAAAAATTTTGTAGTAGCATCAGCGAAACCATATCGGTATCAGATATGTGGCGAAAAATGCGTTGGTTTAAAGGTTATCGTCAACCTAGATTTTCTACATCGGATGATAAGTTAAAACAATTATTGCATTCCTTAACTCCTGACTCTGTCCCTAGCCAACAACCAATTATTAAATCTCAGAATAGTTTACTAGAACTACCTTTTACGATACAAGAACTATTAAATTGTATAAAGAACAAAGATACGGCTCCAGGAACCGACGAGATTACGTATTCCATGATTTATCACTTGCCTATTAACGGTAAAAATGTTTTGCTTCAAATCTATAATGATATCTACACGTCAGGTTACGTACCTACTCAGTGGCGCTCAATACGTATTGTGCCGATACCTAAAGCTGCTACACCAGCCGACTCGGAACAAAAGCTAAGGCCGATATCGCTTATCTCCTGTTTGTGTAAGATTTTTCATAGTATGATTTGTAAAAGACTCGAATGGTACGCTGAGAAAAATAATATCCTATCACCTTATACAACCGGATTCAGAAGGGGTCAATCGTGTTTAGATTGCTTAACAAGACTGATTACTTATATACAAATTGGGCTATCGAATAATGTACCTACAATTGCTTGTTTCCTTGACATTGAAAATGCCTATAATAATGTTTTAGTTGATAATGTGGCAAGTACACTTGATGAAATTAAAGTAGGATTCAAAATATGTAGGTATATTTGGTCGTATCTGAGTGCGAGATGCCTAATTATTAAGACTAACGATAATCATGTATACTCAAGATGGACCACGAAAGGTTTGGCTCAAGGGGACCCAATTTCGCCATTATTATTTAATTTAACAACATATAATATATGCACTCAGCTAGAACAAACAATTAGAGTGTCCCAATATGCAGATGATTTTGTTTTTTATATTAGTAATCAAAATTTAACTTTTTGCGAATATTAAGTACAAAATGCAATAGATATCATGATTAAAAAATTGAGAAATATAGGTCTTGAATTATCTGGCAATAAATCTATGTTATGTATGTTCAGTAGGGGGCGACGAAGAAACCGATTTAATGTTAAAATAAATAACTGTACCATTAAACAAGTCGAAAATATTAAATATCTGGGTATGTGGTTGGATAGGTCGTTATTGTGGAATGTGCACATAAAGGAAACTATTAGAAAAACATCAACATTCTTAAATATGTTAAAAGTATTAGCCGGGTCTGCGTGGGGAGTACATCCGAAATACCTACGAACGTTGTATATAGCCTTGATAAGAAGTAGAATTGATTTTGGTAGTTTTATGTATGACACCAGTGCAAATGTCCATCTCTATAAATTAGAAAAAGTTCAGAATCAGGCTATGAGAATTATAGGTGGGTTTATTAAAAGCACACCCATACACGTCATGGAGAGTGAAACTTGCCTTCCGCCCTTACATATAAGAAGATTATATTTAGCATATAAATTTTATTTAAAAAGTATGTCTTGGGCAAATAACTTAACAATACAGCTTCTTGATGATTTATACCCTCTTAGACAAACTACATATTGGCAGTCTAAAAAGAACCCGTTACTGTTGTCGATTTACGATAAATGTAAAAGTTTAGATATTCATTCTTCAAATACACTAGTTATGTTTTCATTAGATATGTGGGTAACGTATATTCAGGTTGAAGGGATTATTGAATGTAATTTAGAAAGTGTCAAAGGGTCAAAAAAAAGTCATGATATTACGAGTTTAAAATGCGAAATTATTAGAGAGTTACATAAAAAATACAACGGTAGACAAACTATTTATACAGACGGATCTAAGAGTGAGCAAGGTCAAGGAGCTGCGTATTATGATATCAGCTGTGGCAGAAAGCAAATGTATAAAGTTAACGCCGATGTATCTATTATGACACTGGAACTCATTGCAATATTAGAAGCACTTAAGTCAATAGAAGTTTTAATTAATCTAAGGGTGGTAATTTTCACAGACAGTATGAGTGCATTGCAGCATTTAGCTCGTTGCTCCTCTGGGATCAGAGGAGTCTCTGTAGCGTATGTCATTTTGAACACTATTCACAGCCTTGCACTCACTGGTATAGACTTGAAGTTGCAATGGGTTCCATCACATATAGGTTTGAAAGGTAACGAGGAGGCCGCCAGATTAGCTAAATTAGGGAGTACAGAAGGGAATCACTACTTTATTCAACCAAACTACACAGAAAAATTATATATATTCAAAAAACAGTGTTATGACTTATACAAGGAATATTTTGACGAAAGGAGTAAGGAAAAGGGGATTTGGTACAAAACGTTGCAGTGTCAGCCTCCTCGGATACATTGGTTTGTTAGAACTAAGTTAAATAGGTCATATGTAGTTCTAGCTCATAGAGTACGATCTGGTCACTATCCGTCAAGAAAATTTGAATTCCTCATGAGAAAAGTTGATTCCCCTGATTGTGAGGTATGTGGTACACTAGATGATGTGTATCACCTCTTGATGGATTGTACCAAGTACACCGCCGAGAGGGACTTATTTATGCATAAATTTATGTTAAATAGGTATGATACGGGCACACTAATTAACATATTATCAGACCCTAGTTGCGAAGCAGCCCGCGTGCTACTGGATATATTTATGCACTAGTGAGTTCGTCTTGTACGCATTAGTTTAATTTTAGTTAACATAGTAGTAGTAGTAAGGTTAGGGTACAATGGGACTGACATACCATTTTGGGTAAAAGTCCCCAATTAAAATAGAAATAAAAAAAAAAAAAAAAACAAACAAAAATGGGACCAAACTATTGCAACTTGGCAGCGACAACATATTGGTCAAAAGCTACCCAAATCCCTATTTTCTCAATTTCTGGTAGAAACGTGGACCAGAGTCAACGACGATGTCATCAAGAATGGTTTTAGTAAGGCAGGCATTTTCCCGTTTGATGTTGATATTGTCACAAAGGGGAATTTCGCCAAAGAAGCTTTAGAGCGTTGGGAGAGACACTAACAACAAATTGAAAGGGGTGTGCAAAATAATACTATGTAGCTTGTGAATACCGAGCACATTGATATTGCGAGGTGCGAATTGCCATCGCTTTTAACGTTGTCTATTTCTGAGAATGTTAATGAAGCCTTTAGTTTACAGTCACTGAATGTCAACTCTGTAGTCTACAAAGCTCCGTTTTTGAAACCCCATGTTAGAGACGCGCGGTAGCTGAATAAATGATTTTGACTTTGACTTTATACCTGGCTACTTTGCGAGTGTGGCCTGTGATCTTATGAATAACGCACTAAAGATTGTCGAAAAATGGTGCATAGATAACGAACTATGAGTGAATCCCAACAAAACAGAACTCGTGATGTTCACAAACAAGATAAAGCTCGACAGTTACACTTTACCGAGCCTGTTCAAAAAAAACAGCTGAAATTGTCCGAAGACGTAAAATATCTGGGAATAACATTGGACAACAAACTTAACTGGGCCAAGCACTTAGATAACAAAATAGCAAAAGCCAGCATTTCTTTTTGGCAATGCTTACGGAGGATCGGGTAAAACATAGAGAGATAGAAAATTCTTTATTACACAAAACTAAAAGTACATAAGCGAACTTAATGCTAATTAGCATTTTCTTCCAGCTAACCTTTGTGTGATATGGAAGTGTGTTTGGTAGTGCTTTATTTAAAACTTGAGAGTTTTTATAGAACAGATATTTTAGGTAGAATATATACTATAACTTTACATATACATATATACACACATGTCAAATTCAAATTCAAATTCAAAAAATATTTATTCAGTTTAGGCATCATAGACACTCTTATGAACGTCAAAATTTTTAAATGATTCTACCGCTGTCTTCGGAAAAGAACCACCGCCGAGAAGAAGCAGCAAGAAACTCGTGGGCCATATTTTTTTCAAGTTTTTGTACATTGAGGTTACAAATGAGTAGTATTAAAATAACAAATTTATTCAATAGTTGGCTATTAGGCAGAAGTGGAAAGCTTCCAGGCATCTTTGTCTTCTAAGTAGTGACTCAATTTATAATAGGCTTTTTTCATTAGTATATTTTTGACACGTAACTTGAATTTCCCTTCAGTGAGCTCAATAATGTCTTTCGGGATTTTATTATAGAAACGTACACAATTGCCTAAGAATGACTTATTTTTAGTTTTCGTGAGTCTAAATTTAGATACAGCTATCCTATCCTTATTTCTAGTATTAATATTATGCATATCACTATTTATTCTAAACTTCTTTATATTTTTACGAACGTACATTATATTTTCTAGGATATACAAAGATGGAAGAGTTAATATATTAATTTCTTTGAACATTTGTCTTAAGGATTCGCGGGGACTCATTAAGTAGATGGCTCGAACTGCCCGCTTTTGCAATAGTCCGCCGCTGACCCCCACAGCAGGATACCATATGACATTATGCTGTGGAAGTAAGCAAAGTAGACCAGTCGAGCAGTAGCTATATCTGTCAATTGCCTAATTTTATGAACCGCATATGCAGCTGAGCTCAGTCTTCAGATAGTGCATCAATATGAGGACCCCATTGTAATTTAGAGTCTATGCTAATACCTAGAAAGACTATTGCCATGTCAATTTTCAATTAATTTCCGTCGAGTAATACGTTTGGCTTTATATGTCTTACATTAGGCATGGAAAATTTTAAACATTTCGTTTTCTTTGCGTTGAGGAGCAGGTTGTTTGCGGCGAACCAATTTGAAACAATAGTTAACTCGTTGTTGACTTGAACTAGTTCTCTATCTTTCCTTTCTACTTTAAAAATCAGAGAAGTATCATCCGCAAAAAGAACTATGTCAGCAAGGCCCTCAACCATATGTGGTAAGTCATTGATATATGCTAAGAATAAGAACGGACCCAAGATCGACCCCTGTGGAACCCCCATTCTGACCAAAGATCCAGAAGATGTCACGCCATTAATGCCAACTTTTTGCTGCCTATCAGATAAGTATGATTCTACAAGATTCAGAACAGCTCCACGAATTCCATAGTGGTGTAGCTTATAAATTAGAGTGCGGTGCTCTACACAGTGAAAGCCTTGGAGAGATCACAAAATACGCCAATGGCATCCTGTGAGCTCTACCAAGCCTCCAGCACATGCTTGACTAACTGGACTCCTGCATCTGTTGTTGATCTGCTTTTCGTGAAACCGAACTGATTTTCGTGTAAAATCCTATGTTCATTAAAATGAGACAAGAGTTGTTGAAGCATTATCTTTTCGAATATTTTGCTCAAAGCCGGAAGCACAAAGACCGGTCTATAATTTGAGGGGTCGGCCTTACTACCTGATTTAAAAATAGGGGAGATTTTACTCATTTTCATTAGGTCAGGAAATGTACCTCTATCAATACATAGATTAAATATGATCATCAAATGTGGCGCTATAACTTCTATTATTGACTCTTTTACGGATAATCCCCATAAATCCTCTGTTGCTTTAGCGTTTAAACTTTTAAATGTTTTTATTATTTCAAAAGTAGATATATGTCGGAACCTAAACTCAGGAATTTGGAGCGGGAAATTGTCTTTCAGAAAGCCCACTGCAACACAAGGGCAAGAATCAAGAGATTTGGTGACTTCTAGTGGTATGTTAGAAAAGAAATTTTCAAATGAATTCGCAACATGACTTGGGTCTGAAACTTTTTGGCCATCTATTTCTAGCACATATTCTGAATTAAAAGATTTACTTTTGCCGGTCTCTGTATTAATAGTTTTTCAAACTGTTTTAATTTTGTCATTAGATTTTCGAATTTTATCCCTTATAAACAAAGCTTTTGCGCGTTTGCATACTGACTTAAAAACTTTTGAGTAATTTCTTACATAATCATGAAAATCTTTACTAGAAGTTAAAGATTTTTTGTGATATAACTCAAACATCAAAAAAGTAGACATACTACTTTTTCGAATACCTCTAGTTGACCAGTCACCAAATTGTAACCTACCGTTGAGCTGCAGTTTTTTCTTCGGACAGATTTCATTAAATTCTGTACTTACTAATGAAAATAATGTACTATAAATGTCATGTGGATCTTCAGAAGTGAATTCCACCAGACTAAGTTTCAACTCTATATTTTGTTTAAGCTTTTCTAGTTTACCTTTTGTTAGCGGCCTATGTTCGATAATGGTATTTTTCTTAGTTCTCCCGATTTCGAATTTGATAGCGAGGCCATTGTGGTCTGATCTAACTCCCACCATTACTGATTTTTCTGTAGTCTTACAGTTTGAAAAAATATTATCAATGCAGGTGGATGAAGAGTCGGTTACTCTAGTTGGCTCACTGAACAAAAAATTCAAATTAAAAGATTTGAACAAAGAGATAAGATTAGTTTTATCAGTTGAATCTACCAAAATATCAATATTGAAGTCACCGCATACAATGATTGATTTATTGCTTTTAGTTAGTCTCTTGAGTACACATTCCATTATGGACATAAAATTACAGAAATTAGATGCTGGTGGCCGATATACACACAATAATATATGACTTTCCAGTTCTGCACAAGCAATTTCGCAGACACGTTCAACAGAAAAACCTACTATGTCAGACCGTTCCTTAAATTTTATGTTTCTTTTACAAAGAATAATACACCCTCCCCCTTCAGCAGATATTCTGTTGAACGCACTGGCTACCTCAAAATGTGTAACATTAAATAACATTTTATCTGGTTTTAGCCACGTTTCTGTAAAGCCTAATACATCAAATCTATGTTTATCTAATAAAAGTTCAATGTCTAATATTTTGCCAGAGAAGCGGTTAATATTTTGATAAAATAGCGATAAGATGTCAGCACACTTCTCTGTTGTCTTGTTTAAAATTTTAAACAATTAATAGCTACATTATTACTATTATTAGTACATGTACTAAAAACTACAACATTGTCACTACTCTTTGTTATATTTCTTATAACTGCCTCAATATTGAAAGCTACCAAAGTAGCAATTAGCTGTCTGGATTTTTAGGACAGTACATGCTGTACCATGTCAACTTAAAATTACAAATAAACTTATTGCAGTCAAAAAATAAAAGTTTGTCACTATGACGACATGTCAAGTTATACATTAATGTGTTGAGTGAGTGTATGTGCAAGTTCTCTTTTTCAGACAATAAATCTGAATAAGGGAAGGCACATAACATTATTTTACATGCCTTAAGTTCTAACAAAGTGGTTATTTTAGTAATAACCTCTTTTCTATCAATACCTAAACTATGACCTAAGAAGACAACAACTATTGATTTATTATCTATTTTTGAGTTTAATATTGTTTTTTTCAATCTGAGCATAGGTTGCTCCTGGCATACAATAGTTCTCCACAGCACACTGCACTGAGTTACTTAATAATGAACCAAAGCCTACACCTATTTTGTCTGAAAATACCATGATTTTATGCGGTTGAACTGGATTAGAGCCGACATACTGCTCTCCGCCTGGGACCGTGTCTGTGATCAATGTTGGTCTGTTTTGATTTGACAGAGATGTTGAGAGGGCGCTAGTACAGTCTGGTTGTGGTTGAATGTGGCAGCTCGAGTGACTATTCTCAAGAGCCTCCACACACTCCACGTTCAAAGCCACCAGGTCCGTTAGTTCAATTGCAGTCTTGTAATGCTCACTTAGTTGAACTTGAGCTGTCTTGTAGCTAGTAAATACGTCCTGCAAGATCTTTTCTTTATGGAGCAGCTCAGAGCGGAGTTCATTATCATATAACTGTCGAGTTATTTCCAATTCTTCCAAACAATTGTGAATTCTTTCCTCTAGTAACAACTTTTCTTTAATTAATTGAACATTTTTGACAAAATAGCTTTGTTTTTTTAATAACTTTTGACATCTTTTGATAGTTTTCTTAACTTTAATATATTTCTTTATTTTATTTCGGCTTTTAAAAAGTGGGCTTTTACAAACAGATTTATCTCCGGTAAGATCAATGTTTACAATATATGAAGAGCACTCCAACTTGTTTCCGGCTAGCTTATCAAAAAGTTTCAAGGTGCTGGTGGTCTGTTCATTACACTTATCTGTGTGTAGCTGTGATATTATCTTATGTAAATGGCATACATATATATATACTTAAAAAAAGCTCATAAACATGGGGGCTCAACGCAAAAATAACCATGTGGTTATACAATACCGTAATCATACCCAGTCTAACATATGCTTCTCTTGTGTGGTGGCCCAGAACTACACAGAGCACAACCATCGAAAAACTGAAAAAATTCCAAGTAGCAAGTAAGTAAAACCAACCATGTTATACTCCAATGGATAAAGGGACACAGCAGGTCCAGAGGCAACAATGCGGCCGACGAGTTAGCACAAGGAGAGGCTCCAGCTTGTGTCCAAACGGACCGGAACCAATGATCCCGCTACCGTTCGGCCAAATCCGAGCATGTATACGTGACCTAACCAAAAGGAAACATCAAGACTACTGGGCAAGTATCACAGATTGCAGGCAGTTGAAAGAGGCTTTCCCGAAGGTCAACTCGAAGTACTCTAGAAAACTCCGCAATCTTAAACGTGACAAACAACGACGTATTGTCGTTCTTGTCACGGGACTCTGCTCGCTAAACAAACACCTGTTTATGTTAGGTGTTACAGACAGCCCCCTGTGCCGAGGGTGCATGGAGGCAGACGAAACGGCCGCGCACGTCGTCCTAAAGTGCAGCAGCGTGGCGTCACAACTGGCACGGCATCAGCGTGCTGCTGGCCTTTTTTTACGACATCGGGTGGCTGGACTAACGCGCGCATCACGCACAAAGTGCCGCATCAAGACGGCATGGATGCGGAAAATAGCCCGCCGAACAAGTTCTAAGTAAGTTAAAACAATTTAATATTGAGTTAAACTTAGGATTCTTTATACCCAAAAAGGATCGCTGTGAACTGTGTGTTGCCTACGAGAATGCAAAAGATGATGAGAAGCTCAAATTGGAAGAAAAATGTCTTCACCACCAGCGTCAAAAAGTTATGTCCCGACAACAAAAGCAACTATACAATGAGAATAACTCTGCCAAGGATATAGTGGATGTATATGATTTGCAAGCCGTGTTACCTGTACTAAAGGGAGATGTTTCCGTATTCTACTATAAGAGTAAGTTGAACTGTCTTAACTTCACAATAACCGACTTAAATAGAAAAAGTAGTATGTTCCCGTGATGAAGTTGACAATTATAACATGACATTTTATTCTGATAATTGTGTAGGGCAAATTAAAAATAAGTTCATAGTAGCCGTTTATGTATCTCTTCTCCTCGTTCCCTCACTGCTGAGGATCGCGACCACGTACAATCCGTCTCCATTGGGTGCGGTCATAGGTTGTGTGAACCGCACGGTGTATTATACCACCCACCGCCTTCTTACTCGTGTCCGAACATCTTATAGGCGCCCTTCGCTGACCACGTCTACCGTCAATTTTTCCTAAAATAATGGCTTTCTCCGACAATGCTTTGAAGACCGCATAATATGTCCGAAGAAACTGATAGGGGTGATTTTGTCCCCTCACCAGTTGAGTTTGTCTCCGTTGCTTCTGATTCTTCAGATGTTGTGGAACAAAATCAGCACGGCGATGGCTCCTTCTCTACCGTTAAACGGAGAAAATATTGCAAAAAACAAATATAACAAAGAAAAAAAACATTCCCAGGATTCAGTTATCCCATTAGGTCAAAGATGCCCATCATCAAAGTGCATCACTGTTTCACAGTTAACTGATAGTCAAATTACCGATTAGTTTGCAACTCCTTCAGCAACCATTTCGCAAACTCCATCAATCCCAGTTAGTATACCCCCTCTGGTAGGCAGGTATACAAGTCTTTCGATAAGGGACCTTTTACAGTGCATGTCCAAAAAGTTGAGCCTTCTCCCACTTCAGGTACTGCACACCCAATTAACTTTGGGCACTTTCTCAGTAACAAAATATTGTTGAAGGAAGTGTCAGTAGAATAGGACGTAATAGAGTATCACTGTCATTCAGTGATGCAATCTCTGCCAACATTTTCATTGCAAATGAAATTTTAATAAAGAATGATTTTAAGGCATTTATCCCATCATTTAGCACAGTCCGATTGGGTCTTGTCAAGAGGAACCCCACTGAATGGTCTAAAGAAGAGGTACTGGAGAACATTCGTGTCCCTCTTGATGGCTGCCCCATAGTAAAATATGGCGCTTAAACTACAAAGTAATTATTGATGGTGCCCCTGTATTTAAGCCGTCACAATCTTGCGTGTTACCTTTCGATGGTCAGGTTCTGCCTCCAAGGGTATTCATGTGCTTTAATTCTCTACCAGTTGAACGCTACTATTATCCTACTGTACAATGTTTTCAATGTTGTAAGTTTGTTCACACAAAAAATAACTATAGGTTTAACCCACGTTGCTACAAGTGTGGAGAAGGTCATACTGGTGACTCATGCAATAAGGAAGAGGGCACTTCATCTTGTATATATTGTTCCGGCTTGCATTACTCTACAAATAAGAGTTGTCCAGAGTTTAGCAGACAAAAAGAAATTAAGATTACTATGGCAGACAAAAGTGTATCTTATATTGAAGCTTCCAAATTACATTCTCCTATTAGGGGTAAAACATATAGTCATGCAACAAAAACGTCGTATGCTAATTGTGTTTCTTCTACCTCTCATTCTTATGCCGCAAAAGCTAATAGATCAAATAAAAAAACAATAATTATAAAACCCAGACCTCTTCCTCCACAACGGCATGGCTATGATAGATCTGCCCATCAGGCCATTGTTGCGAATCCTCCTATGATCAACAATAACGGTGTTGCTTTTAATTGTCATGGTTCTGATCCCCTTTCTTCCTCTGGTAGCATTATGGAGCTCATACAGCCTCTCATGAAGCTACTTAATTGTCCTAAAGTTATATGATTATTGTTATGTATTGAGTGATTGTGGGTGGATTAATATTTCTGCATCTACCTACATGTAGGTAGTCAAATAAAGCAGTTTGGAAATAAACTCGATTGACGTTGTATCTTTTATTAGCGACGAGGATAATAAAATGCAATTGTAACAAAATGGCATTCAATATAACAAATATTGTACTGCCTAAGCAGTTTAATGCAAAAACGGATGTTTGGTGTGACTATAAGGACCAGTTACTGTGTGCGCTCGACGCGGCGGGACTCGTGGAAAAGGACGATGCGAAGGCACGATCATTGTTCCTGTCTCAGTGTGGAAAAGATACATATGGTCTAATTGCTTCATTACTAGTGCCATTACGCCCTACTCAAGTGAATTTTCGGGACATTTTAGGGGTCTTAGATAAGTTCTATGAACCAGAGGTAAATGAAATTTTACAAGCTGGAAAATTTCACAAACGCGTACAACTGCAAGGAGAAAATGTGCAAGACTTTGTTGCCGCGATAAGTACTTTATGTGCTAAGTGCAAGTTTGCGGATATTAAGCGCCAATTACGCGACAGGCTTGTTTTGGGAGTGCGTGATGATCGTTTACGGCGAGAGTTGTTAAAAACAAAACAGCTGACATATGAGATGGCAGTACAGATGTGTCTCAACCATCAAGCATCAAGTCAAGATATGTACCCGGGCGATGAAGCCAGTTCAGTTCCGTCTCATGCCTCCGAGCCAATGGATATTGGCAGAATAAATGCAAGCGGATGCAGACACTGCACCCGTGTGCATAAGACGGGTGAGCGGTGTACCTTTATAAAAGCAAAGTGTTTCAAATGTCAAAAGTATGGACATATTGCAAAAGCCTGTTTCAAGAAATCCAAACTACACCAACTGGAAGACAAACAGGAGAATTCCTCTGGCACTGAGGATATGATGGGTATCTATGTGTGCACTGACAATTATCGACCCCCAATCTTAGCAGAGGTTGTTATTGATGGAGCAACTTTGACAATGGAAGTAGACTCAGGGGCATCTCGCAGCATCATATCAGAGAAAACTTTCAAGAAGATCTGGTCAAAACCTCCATCACTCCATAATACTACAGTGCAGTTGGTTACATGGACTAGGGACCCATTGAAGGTGTTGGGACTAGCTAATGTGACTGTATCGTTAGGCGAGAAAAAGACTCAATGTGAACTATTGGTGGTGTCTGGAGATGGACCTAGTCTTTTGGGTCGCAACTGGTTTAGGCCATCAGGTCTTCAAGTGACAGGCATATTCTGGGCCAAAGAAGACTTGGTGCCTTTTATGAATGAATTTCCTGATTTATTTAAAGAAGAATTAGGTGCATACAATGGCCCTGAAGTCACACTGCACTTACGTCCAGAGGCGACACCACGTTTTCTGAAGTCTCGAACGGTGCCTTTTCCTTTGAAGATGCAAGTGGAAGCAGAACTTAACCGATTGGTGGACAGGGGTGTGCTGACCCCGGTTAGATACTCAGAATGGGCCACTCCATTGCGGATAGTGAACAAAGATGATGGATCATTGCGTATCTGCGGGGATTATCGGTCTACATTCAACGCTTCTATAAAAGTGGACAGTTATCCGCTTCAAGCCTATACTCAATTAAAAGTTGATGATGATACAGCTAAGCTGTTAACGTTAAATACACCCATTGGACTTATGAAAGTGAACCGTCTGGCATTTGGTGTTAGTGCCGCGCCGTGTATTTTTCAAAGACTGATGTCAGTCGCGCTAGCAGGGATTGAAGGCGTGGCGTGCCTGCTTGATGACGTGGCAGTAGCGGGTGCCACGTTGGAACAGCACAATCAGAGACTTCGTCAAGTGATGCAGAAGCTAAATGAGATGCAGGGGCCGAAACAGGTCAGTAAAGTCAGTAAAAGTCAGTATTTTTGGACCTGGTCAGTAAAAGTCAGTATTTTTGAAAATCGGTCAGTATTGTCAGTATTTTTCGATTTGCCCAGTGATGACTGATGATATCTGAGGGCTGCTTTGCACTTTGCATGCTCTATATACACTGGGCACAAAATTTTTTGTTCCAAGTGTATGTGGATGATCTACGTACTATATATTGCAGCTGACTTAAAAAAAAATACTTACTAATATTTTTTTTTAAATCAGTATTTCTTTGTTCTAATTTTGTGTAATTTAACTCATGCATGTTTGTTACAGCTTCATACTGGTGATTTGTTAATGACGGCAAGGTACACACATTAAATGTGTGTACCTTGCCTGTGTGTGTGCTTTAATTTATCACTAACAAAATAATAGACTCTATCTCTATACATATCAAAACAAGTAATTATGGGTCAGTGCAAATTTAATGAAGACTGGCTTAAAAAAAAAGATAAAAATGGACATATTGTGTGTGAGTGGGGAAAAAAAGAGGACAGTGATACAGGTTTTTTTTGGTTTGTGTGTCTTAAAAAGTTTTCGATTGCTTGGGGCTTTGAAGCTATCGAACAACACGCATCAACACAAAAACACAAGGAACAGTGTAAAGTAAAGTTGACAGCATCTCAATTGCATATGACAAGTTTGCGACCCAATGAAAAACCCATCGAAGAACAACCAAGTACTTCTAAACCTGAAAATAGCCAAAGAAGTTGTGTACAATTATATAGTGTCAAAGATGGGGCCACAAGAGCAGAAATTTTGTGGGCTATGAAAATGGTGGTCTCTGATTTTCCAATAGAGCCCTCATGCGATTCTATAAAGGAACTATTTTCAGCTATGTTTCCAAATTCACTACCATCAGATTTTTCTATGTCTACTACCAAAGCAAGATATTTAATTTGTGATGCTATAGCTCCATATTTTAGGCAAGAAATGATGAAGGACTACAAAGACTCCTATTTTTCGCTATGTTTCGATGAAACCTGCAATGCAGCATCAAAAAAGGAGCTTCAGGTGGCCATAAAATATTGGTCTCCGATTAAAGAAATGATAATAACGACACATTTAGAAACTTTCTTCATTGGTAAAGCTACCGCCGAGGATATTTATTCTAAGCTGAATGAAGCAATGGACAACGCTCAACTATCCCGCAAAAGGCTTCTGATGCTGGGCTGTGACGGGCCCAATGTGAATAAAGCGGTTACAAGATTGATGAACGATTCTTTAATTCTGTTGGGCAGACGGAAATTAGCTGATATAGGAACATGTAACATTCACACTGTACACAATGCCTTTCTTAAGGCTTTGATGGAGTTTGGTGAAAGCGTATCTGACTTTATATTTCAAATTCACAACTTTTTCGATGGTTGGCCTGCTCGCTGGGAAGAATATGAAATTATTCAAGACAAGTTAAATTTGCCAAACCATCGCTTCATTAAGCACGTTTCTTCACGTTGGCTCACTATGGGGCCTGCTGCTGAACGCGTTTTAGAGCAATGGCCTGCAATAATTGAGTATTTCACTAAACATCTACCTAAAAAACAGACTAATACATCCCAAAACTTTAAAAACATCTATAACTTCATCAATCAAAAGCTAGCAAAAGCAGAAATAATGTTTGTAGTGTCCAGTGTAAAGATGTTCGTGAAAGTCACTGGTTTCTTCCAGCGTGAAGAGCCATTGGTTCACATGATTCATGAAGAATTAAAGAAACTCGTGAGAACCATTTTTAATCGGTTTTGTGTAAAAAGCGCGCCTACGTCAGTTGAAGGTCTAAATGAAAAATATTACGTTCCTCTTCAAGATATTGTGCTAGAAGATTCAATCAGAGAATTATTGGAGACCGCTCAAGAACGTGATAGAGTAACATTTTTACACAAAGTAAAAAATCATTACGTCGCCGCTTGCAAACATCTGCTAACAAAAACGTCAATGGATTATTCTTTAATAAAATACTTGGCAATATTGAACCCTAAAAAACAAAATTCAGAAACGTGTCATAAAGACTTTTTAAAAATTGCAAACACTTTGCCGGTTGCGTTTGAAGAAACGGCACTAACAAACGAATGTCTTTTGTTGATGCAACATCAAAAAGGAAATCAAGAAGAACAAAGGATTGAAACTTACTGGGGCAATATTTTTAAAAGGACCTTTGATAACGGAGAAAAAATGTTCCCCAACCTGGAACACATTGTAAAGGCCGCATTAGCACTGTCGCATGGCAATGCAGATGTGGAAAGGGGCTTTTCATGTTCGGGTAGAATTTTAACACCAGAAAGGGCTAACATGTGTCAGAGGACCCTTGATGCGCATTTGACAGTTAAATCGGCACTAAAAAACATGTACGAAAACAAGATTCATTTAGTCCCTTTAACACCTGAATTGATGAAATTAGCCAGAACGGCATATATAAGATATAAAACATATTGTGAAGAACAGAAGCAAAAAGAAGAAATAAAGAAGCTCGAAAAGAAAAGAAATGAGGAACTTGATAGAGAAAAAAAAGAACTTAAGAGAAAGTACGAAGAAACTAAGACGATTATTGAAGAAGGTGAGACAACGCTAAAAAAAATAAGAGAAGAAGAAAAAATTAAGAGGGAGACAATTGACAGGTAGATATAGCACGCTTTGTGATTGTTTCTAATTGGTTTGTTTGTGTTTATTTCTATGCACGATTTCGCAATGTAATTAATTATTATTTCCAGATTAATTAAAAATGCAAATGCCATGTTGAAGGGCGGAATCAAAGAAAAAGACATGGTTTCCGTAAATATGGCAAAATCTCTGCTAGAAACTGTAGTAAAGGAGAGAAAAGAAGAAGAACAACAAATACAAGAGGAAGAAAAAATACAAAAAATCGTAGATAAGAAGAAAAAAACACTTATAACAAACTTCTTTAAGAAAACTTAATTTTAAATGTTATGTTTATTTTAATGGAACTTCTCTGTACTTTTTTTCTTTCTCATAGTCATTTGATTTTAGTGTTCACTATATGTATAATTTTGCACGAATGCAAAATGACTCACTTGTAATACAATAACAATTACTAACAATAAAAAAAGCTTTTTAACACAATAAAAAGGCGGTGCTGGTTGGCTATGGGGATGGTGGAGGCCAATAACTGAAAATAAGCTTTTTATTTCACACCATTCACCCGAAAAACGGTTTCGAAATGGTCAGTATTTGGTCAGTATTTTTGAATTTTTGGTCAGTAAAATCAGTATTTTCGACCATAGAACTTGTTTCGGCCCCTGGAGATGGGATTCCGACTAAATACTAAGAAATGTATTTTCGCTGCTACTAGTATAACATTTCTTGGACACGTGATTGATAGCGAAGGACTTCATCCAGCTCCTGCTAAGGTCAAAGAAATCCAAGAAAAACCGGCACCTACTAATAAGGAAACGTTGCGTGCTTTCCTCGGATTGTACAACTTTTATCAAAAGTTTTTGCCCGACAGAGCTACTGTATTGGAGCCTTTGTATCGATTGCTTGAATCGAAAACGCTTTGGAAGTGGAGTGAACGCGAACAAGCAGCGTTCGAAAAAGCAAAGCTTTTACTGTCATCCGATCTGACATTGGTGGGGTATGACTTGAAAAGAGAGTTACTGCTTATCTGTGACTCATCGGCATACGGAGTTGGTGCTATTATAGCACATGTTATGGATGATGGATCAGAGAGACCAATCATGATGGCTTCACGAACTTTACAGGACCATGAGAGGCGGTACGGACAAATCGATAAAGAAGCTTTGGCTGTAATATTTGGATTGACAAAATTTCATGAATTTTTATTGGGTCGCAGATTTTGTATTGTGACTGACCACAAGCCATTGGTTGGCTTATTTAATCCTGCAAAACCCATACCTGATCAGATATCACCAAGAATGCTGCGATGGTCATTGAAACTAGCGTGTTATAATTACACTATCAGACATAGACCAGGAAAATCAATTGGCAATGCAGATGCATTAAGCAGATGGACTGCACCATCTACTGCAACAGTAATGGTAAAGCCACTTAGAGAGGTATTGTTGTTAGATGAACAAACTAGTGGCTGGAACTTAAACGCCGAAAGAATTGCAGCAGAAACGAAGAAGGATCCGTTGCTTAACAAGGTTACATTCCATGTATATCATGGGTGGCCAAATAAGGTTACAGACCCAACCTTACAACCATTTTGGACTAGAAGAGAGGCTCTTTCACTTAATAAAGACTGTTTATTATGGAGTAACAGAGTCATTGTGCCTACCAAGTTACAAGAAGATGTATTGAGCATATTACATGCCCCACATGCGGGTATAGTTCAAACAAAGGCATATGCCAGAGGCTATGTATGGTGGGTCAACATGGATAGGCAAATAGAGCAGATTGTGGCCAGCTGTGAGCAGTGTCAAATAATAAGAAACTGTCCTCCTAAAGATCCACAGACTTGGATTGCTACTGAAAAGCCTTGGAAAAGGATCCACATAGACTTTGCTGGTCCTTTTCAAGGAAAAACATTTTTCATTTTAATTGACAGCCACAGCAAATGGATTGAAGCGGATATTATTAACTCCATGAGTAGTAGTGCGGTAATAACTCTGATGAGAAGAATTTTTGCTTCACAAGGCTTACCTGAAGTGGTTGTATCAGATAACGGAAAAGCATTTACGTCTGAAGAATTCGAAAACTTTTTGAGAAAGAACGCTATAAAGCATTTGCTCTCCCCGCCATATCATCCGGCGACCAACGGGCAGATAGAGAGAGCTATACAGACGTTTAAAAACAAAATAAAGAAAATGGATTTGAATCTTCCATGGAGTGAGAAATTAAGCAAAGTGCTGTATTACATGCGCACAGTACCGAATAGTAGTACAAACAGAACGCCGGCGGAGATGCTCAATGGCCGAAAGTACAGAACGGCGATATCTACGCTTCATCCTGACTCCGCGCCCAGCCGCGGCGAGCAGCAGCTGGAGGCGGCGGCGCAGCGCGCGCCCGCCAGGACCTTTGTGGTCGACCAACCGGTCCTGATCCACATGTACGGGCCTGGAGAAAAGTGGCGGAAGGCCACGGTAGTGTTAGTAGAAGGTCAGAGCTCATACAGGGTAAAAACGGAAGATGGAGAACTACACCGCCGCCATGCTGATCAGATGTTGGCTAGAACAGTTCATACTGAGACAAGGTCGCCCGAAAATAGAGATCAAGTTGAAACAGACTCAGAAACATCAGATGGCCCACTGCTTGAAATACCACCACCGGAGATGTGGCCTGACATTATAGGCATTCCTGATTGCTTAGAGTATTTAATGTGTATTAGAACTAATAATTTAAATTTAACGTCGTAGTTCTAGTATTATCATATTATATTTGTTTGTATTCAAAGATCATGTAGTTAATTGTATAATTTATAAAGGGGAGATATGTTATGTATTGAGTGATTGTGGGTGGATTAATATTTCTGCATCTACCTACATGTAGGTAGTCAAATAAAGCAGTTTGGAAATAAACTCGATTGACGTTGTATCTTTTAATTATTAACGGGATATTTACCGTGGTAAGGTTGTGGAATGAGCTCCCGATATTTCGGCGCAGTGAGCATCTGCTGGACGCGGGTCCTAACCACTGGATTGAATTCCATAACCCTAAAATCTTGTCCACCGAACGCCATTACATACCAAGGCTAGTAAAGGAAACTATTGAGATCTCGAAATGTCAGAATTTCAATCGAGGTGATGGTTTTCAACTCGCCAGTGCGTGGAATCCAGTATTAGGTTGTTTTAAAAATAAAAGTCCGCGTTCAAAATGTGTTCAAAATACTATACGCAGTGATACAGTGAGTGTGTTTTGTCGGGACTTAGGATCGAGTTCGAGTTCCAGTGATAACCGTAGCAAAAGACTAAGAAAGAGGGTAGATCGTTATGTCTGCACCTAACTTTTAAACTTTTTGACCAACCACCCGCATTCTTCAGTCTTCCCGTGAACATGGTGCATGTAACTGCGCCGAAATATCGGGAGCTCATTCCACAACCTTACCACGGTAAATATCCCGTTAATAATCATATAACTTTAGAGAACAACCGTGATAGTTTAAAACAGTGTTTTAATTGTCCTACTTTTGTACCGTCCGACGTTGCCCTAGATTCTTTCATTCCATCATCACAACCTTCCCATTATGGCTCCCTCACTAGGGCTACAATGGAATTGCCAAAGTTTAAATAGTAAAAAAACATATTTGTTATATATTATCAATAAATATGACCCTATTGTTATTGCTATATCTGAGACATGGCTTAAGCCTGGTTCCTTTTTTAAGGTTCCTTGCTATCTCTGTTTTAGGGATGAAAAAGCTGACGGGTATGGTGGTTCTGCCATACTTGTCAGAAACTCTGTAAATTTTCATCTTGTACATTTACCATCATCTTCTGCGTCTGATAAGTTCTTTTTTGTGGCTGTTAGGTTTAAAAACATAACATTTATATCGTTGTATATACCCAGACCATCTTTTGACATACTAACAACATTTTTTGATATCTTAACAAACATAAAAGGACCCCTTATTATAATGGGAGACTTTAATATCAATCACCCAGTCTGGGGTTGTCAAGCCTCAGATTCTCTTGCTAATTTTATTTTCAATATAATGGATAAGCTGGGATTGTGTTTATTAAACACTGGGAGCCCTACTCGTCGTACAAAACCAAATGAGCAGGTTAGTGCTGTGGACTTGATTATGGTATCAGCTAGTTTAACTCCTTCAATGTCATGGAAAACTTTATCATCTTGTTTTGGCAGTGATCACTTTCCTGTTTTAATTGATCTTCCATTTTGTAAAATTGAACAAACTCCATTTAAGCCATTGTTACAGTATAAACTAAGCAATAAAACTGATTCTGATGAATGGTCCACATTTAAATCATTTTTAGAAGACTCTTTGTCGGCAGATAGTGGAGAGCCGTGTGGTGATTTTAAGCTCTTTTAGTATGGACTCGTTGGTTCTCATAGCAGTCCAAGGTATACGTAGCAACCTTCGCCAACACCACATCTCGAAGGCATCTATCTTACTACTATCACGTCTTCTCACAGTCCAATCCTCGGCACCATACAAAAATATGGAAAATACTAGGGCACGAAGCAAGCGCACTTTAGTTGTGCGTCGAATACCTCTGTTCTTCCAGATGTTGTGGAAGTTAGTCATATCGTTTATGTATACCGTGTTCTAAAATTTAAAACACATAAATACTTAATATCTGGTCATACCTAAAACGAGGGGGACTCGGTCCACTCAGTTATTGAAAAAAGCACAACGGAACCTTAAATCGGGCCCAATCTATGTATCATCCCGATACGCACAAATAATAAGATCAGCGACAACTGGCGAGCAATACAACGTAAATGAACTCTCATTTCATGATTTTATATCTTTGAAAGATTTGATGAGTACCATTCGAATGACTTATTGGCAGTATTAAAATAAATGAAGTTAAAGTTTAAAAATATTCTAAACAAACCATGTACTTTATACTACAAGAAATCTTATGGCGATGATTCATTTTTGGAGACTAAGATTTGCGTTATTTCACGGCGAGCGCACGTATTGTTATAAAATTACCCTCAAGAACGATTTTTTACTGTGAATTTAATCCATGAACAAAATGGACGAGGTCATCAGACCTCGATCCAATAGTGTATTTAGTGTTATGAGTAAAGAAGAGATTGGGGCGAGTATTTTAAGTACCATCAAATAATATAGTGTGTGAAGTGGAGGCTTTTGAAATGCATGAGTCAAATTTAAATAGCAGTTTGGAGGGTACAAATGTAATTAGACAAGAGAAAAGGTTAAGAAATGATCACGAGAGTGGAGAAAGTAATGATGAGAGATTCACCTTAATGCAGAGGAAAATTAAAAAAAATTGCGTAACACAACACTTTTAGGCCTGAAATATACATGGGAAAAAGAAAAAGTACCTTCGATATAAATAGCGGAATTAGGATATAGTTATGCAAACCAGAACCAACCCACAGAATGACGGCTTCGAGATATTTAGCATTTTCATAAACAGCTGTATACACCAGCCGTAGAAACGAATTTTCTAAAAATTCTTTTACGGTTATAAAGAACATACTGTATCTAATCCAAGATAACTTACCTAGGTTAGATTTACATGTTATTATATTGAGTAAAATACTAGCTGGAATCTTTTTTGCAAAATAAGGATATGGAGTATATTGCGCGTTGGTTCCTTTTTTTGAAATGGATTGTTCATACACTAATAAATAAAACCAGTTATCCATTTATTATTTTATTGAAAAATAGAAAACCTGACTAAAACACATTAAAAAAATACTACCAAAAAATCTAAGAATTGTCACAATCAATAATTAGCTCGATTTCGTAGTCTGGCATACCAGAAAAACCTTCAATGTCATCTTGTACTGTCTCATTTTCATTCGTAAACAAATGTTTATTAAAAACTTGTGAATCTTTTGGTACAAGATGCATTAAGCTTTTTATGCCATTTAGTTTGGGCTGGGAAATAGGTTTCCAACTATGCCACAACTGTTCCATTTGTGATATGCTGATAGGAACTTCTCTGCCCCGAACGTTTAGCTTCTCTGCCCCGAACGTTTTTCTTAATGTTTACCTCGACAAAGTCCTCATCTAAATTTGATCTCATGAAAATTGTATGCACCTTATCTTTTTTTAAATAAATCTCCTTTGTATCGAGCCATGAAATTTTAGATCCGTTAACAGATATCTTCCTGTTTGTAATATTTTTTTCCATTCTACGTACGCGCATGGCTTTCTTTTTTTGCAATTTAACATTATTTGTATGTAGTCATCCACCGTGTAAAGTTTTTGTTGAACTTTTAATGCACATTCAATTTTCCCAAAATCGGTGTCATTGGGCAAAAAGCTATGTCCAGACTCCAAAAACTTTATAGTGATTTCCTGTAGAATGAGGTGATCGTTAATTAACGCCTTGAGCATTAATGTTAACATAATGTTTCTGTTCTGACCCCCACAGGAGTCACTCCAAAGTCTAAGCTGATTAACATTTTCACTAACTCTTACATAACATGTTTGATAAGGCAGGAACCCACTTCTTGAGCGCCTCTACCAGCTTCTCCTTCAACCCACACGTTACGAGTACAATATGCTTGGTCATCGCTACCGGAGTGTATTCCTAAATTGTACACCCTAATCAGTCTTTTGTAGAAAACTACATTAGTGGGCAACTACATACGAGGCAGAGGCAGTGTTTTCTGCATGTCAAATGTAATGGTTTTAATAGTATATAATAATTCAATCTTGTTTTGCTAGACTCATATCATTTTTTATTTGAGTTTGCAAAACCTTGGCATTTTCAAGGTGGGTATCAGTATGGCTTTGTTTTATTCTAGCTTTATCTTCTTCTGACAATGCATGTGTAATCTGGCTTTGGAAGTTGTCACATTTGTTGAATGTGTCTTTTTTTAATGGCTTTATGCGTAGATTAAATTTTGTAACGAAAACCTGTTTAGCCTTTGCAAAAGAAATCGTTTTAATCCCCATCTCCTTTGATTCATCACAATAAAGGTTATACATTTTCTGGAATGTCATATCAGGCTTTAGAAACTTTGCATCATTGCTGTTTGCTCGTCGATAGTGTGAGACGTAGGTAGGTAACTTCTTAATCACGTTAATAAAAAAAGCTTCACTTTCCGGAAGAACTTTATTACTACCACCATTTAGACCACGTTTGTCTGTAATACTACTCGTAGTTTCAGACCTCAGTTTATGAAGTGAAGTATTAATTCTCTTTGACGTAGTCTGCAGCGTTTTAATAAACATTTCCTTGCCGACATGCACACCATTTAAAGAATATGTACGAGAAAATGTTTTCTTTTTGGAAATATTTCCCACATTTTTTGAAACGTATGAGCGCTTGACTGGTTGTTCCTTAACACATGCTGCAAGGAACATATTTTGGGCATTGTATGCACCTAAATTATAAAACTTCTCAAATTCAGAAAACCTTTTATCTACTGGGATTACTTCATGACATTTCTTTGAACAGTTACAAGTAAAATCTAAAAACTTCTTAGGTTCAATATTATGCTTTTTCGAGTTTACGTAAGGTAAGTTCATATATTTTCTTTTTTTCTTTCTTCTCTTGTAAGCCCACCAAACATTATTTTTCTTCCTTTTTTTGGTCTACCAGATAAAACTTTTTCTGTTGCAGGCATTTCTTGTAGCTGGAGAAGATTTTCTGTTAAATTTTCAGTCACTGATCGCGTACCATCATCATCAAAAACATCTTTATTATTTATGGGCCTCAGTTCTCCGTTGTCATGTATATTAAAAGTAGATGCTGATGTAGAAATTAAAGGACTACCACAGCATATGGTTTCATCGGTCGACTTATGTGCTTGATAGACTTCTGCGTTTGTTGTGACGATATTGATTTATTGGAATCATTTTCTGTGGAGGAAGAATCGTTATCTATGTAATCAGGGTCCTGGACTGAGTCGTCACTTGTTATATCAGCTGTGTTGCAATAATTTGTTGGTGAGACAGGTATATCAGATTCAGTAATATTAGAATTTGGAACACTCTCCTTTTCCCGATCAGCATATATGGAGTTTGCAAGAATATTAAATAGTTTGGTTGTCTCTGGCGACATTACAGAAAAAGGCGAAATGCAGGGAAGTGGAGAAAGCGGCAAGTCATTGTTATAAGGAAGCTGTATATTCTCCGGTAACATATCAACCGTCGTGTCATCACTATTAAAAATGCTGTTTTCAAGAAGTGGTCTTGGAGTTAATGGAGAATATGGCGGTGCTTCAATGCTCTTTTCAGAAAAATGTTCACAATATTGAATGTTAGAATTAGGCAAAACGTCATTCTTTTTAATCTCGGATAATTTAATTTATCAACCATTGCGTCATCACTAGCTAAAATGCCCACTTCCACAGGCGGCATGCTGTTTTCAACAAGTGGTCTTGAAGTTAATGAACAATAAGGCGGCGCTTCAATACTCTTTTCAGCGATTTTTTTTATGAGATCGCGTTTCTTTAGCAAGCAATTTACTATAATCAGTAGGCGATCTTCGTGAGCCACACACATAAAAAAAATGGATGATTTGCATAAATAAACATTGGCGGACATAAAAGGAGATATAGATAGATTTTGACCTTAAATGTTACAAGTCATGAGTACCGTCGTTCGGGGTGACTATGTGCCTGGCAGGTGAAAATGTGCAATGAGCGTTTGGTCATATATTTTGGTCGATTTTCCGTTAAGCTGAGACTAGCAACACATGTTTCATACACTAATAGATTTTTAGATAGATTCCTGTTTTTTGTACAGTATTTTGAAAGATATCCTGGCAGCACTTCATGTCAAGCACTCTGATGGAAGTTTAGTTTAGTTTAGAACCGGTTTGTCATATTTTAAGGTTAAGTGTAAACTTTGATGATTCAATAAAATCTACCATACGTATCGTTATCAAGGTATGTTGAGCTTATAATACTATTAGTCATGATTGAAATTTATTAAAATCATGTTCAAAGCTTTTTGTTTTCACATTAAAACAGGTGTTTAGAAAATAAAAATCAATTTCGCAGGTGGAAATGTGCCACCATGTATTGCCATTTTAATCGGTTAGAATCTCGAGAACATAAAAAACAGTAGAAGTCGGATGTGGGCGGGGCGCGCGTACCCCGAACTTTGCGCTGTTCCGCAAAGTGTTTCTCTCACGCACACGCCACGCACATCAGTCTAGATAGAAGCATCGCAGTGACAACAACTGAAAAAATAATACTAAAATGCCTTATTGTGCTATTCTGGAGTGTAAAAACGATAGCAGAACCAAAAATGTATCAAATGGTGGTATATCATACCATAGGTAAGTCTTAATTTAC
The DNA here is from genome assembly GCA_917880725.1 of Selenia dentaria. Taxonomy (NCBI): domain Eukaryota; kingdom Metazoa; phylum Arthropoda; class Insecta; order Lepidoptera; family Geometridae; genus Selenia; species Selenia dentaria. The sequence continues at coordinate 28,744,937 of OU862885.1, read as the reverse complement.
TTTATTTCGATTAAAATTTGAAAACCATTAATTTATTAAACAAGCCAAGTACAAATAGACTTTATTGTTTATGCCATAGGGTCTACTTTATTTTAAACTCAAACATACTATTCTCGAAGATTCCAACTACGCACATGTCACAGTTCGCTACTCAATTAGAGATTGACGTTATCGATAATGAGTTATCGATATTTTAAACACAATGTTCTATGATCGGCGAAAAATTAACCGCGTGCGATTTTTTTTATTGTTCAGATTTTTTTTTTAATTTTCCTTATCTTTGAAATAAGTTTAAAACATGGATATGGGGAATCTATTTGTAATATTCAAATTGAGAAAAGGTTTATCGACCTTAGGTCATTCATTAAGTCTCGAACCTATAAAAAAGTTGTTTTCGTATTATATTATGGCTTTAGATTTCCTAAGGATCCAGACCAAAAAGAAAAATGGATTGAAGCGACTGGAAGGCAAAATTGGTTTCCTGCAAAAACAAGTACAATTTGCTCAGATCACTTTGTAGAAGTGGACTTTTTAATTAAAAGCGGGAAAAAATATCTAGCCGATATGGCAGTGCCAAAACAAAAAAATTTACATTTTCAGGTAAGTTTACTTTATGAGCTGCAATCTTGAACAATATGCAAGGTATTTTTTGTCACTATCTTCGTATCTTGAAATACATTTTTGAAGTTATTTTTTTACCAAGTAGCAAAATTACTCTTTTTTAAATAGCCATTGAACTTGATGATAAATATAATATTTTACCCTCAGATTAAAGAATAGGTTTTTCTTTAATCTGAGATTTTACCCAAGCACCCTAGGGGTATGAATAAGGCAGATTCGCCTTACCTTGACCACTTGTGTTCTTATTTAGCTAACCTTAATAGTTGACGTTTACTTTGATATTATTTCAAACATATTGAAGCAATACGACTTGACATAATATTTACTTTTATTTTTTTACAGTCAGGTGCACCCCATAATGTCGTTAAAAGAGATACATCAATTTATGTGGGAGCAGGACCAAGTTTGGAACTAAGCTCGCTACCTATGCAATATAAACGAAAACATGATGAGATAACAAAATCTCCCCCTAAAAATAAACAAACATTAGATACTATTTCAACGGCTTCTACTCCTCGAAAAAGAAGGCTACAAGGAATGTTACGGTGGAAGGAAAGTCAAATTAGGAGAAAAAACTTGATAATCGGTAGATTAAAAGCGAAAAATCGCTGACTGAAGAAAAAAATTAACTAAATTGAAGATATTTTAAAGGTTTTAGAAGAAAAATTCTCTATAGTTAATGAAAATATCATTAATCTAAAAAACACTAACGTTAAGGTAAGTATTCATTTATTATAAATCGGGTCTCTTTCGGTTTCCGAAAAGGCTATAGTACCATAGACCACATCCACACGCTACGGCAAGTTATACAGAAGACCGAAGAGTATAACTTGCCTCTTTGTCTAGCGTTTGTGGACTATGAGAAAGCCTTTGATTCGATCGAGACGTGGGCAGTGCTTGAGTCTCTCCAGCGGTGCCGTATTGACTATCGGTATATTGAAGTGCTGAAGTGTTTGTACAAAAACGCCTACATGTCAGTCCGAGTACAGGAGCAGAGTTCGAAGGCAATTCCATTGCAAAGAGGCGTGAGACAGGGAGACGTTATATCTCCGAAACTGTTCACCGCTACATTGGAAGACGCCTTCAAGCTTCTGGAATGGCAAGGACTTGGCATCAATATTAACGGCGAATACATCACTCACCTTCGATTTGCCGACGATATTGTAGTCATGGCAGAATCCATGGAAGACCTCAGTACAATGCTCGAAGGCCTCCATCGAGTTTCCCAACGGGTAGGTCTTAAGATGAACATGGACAAGACGAAAATTATGTCTAATGCCCATGTTGTACCTACCCCAATATCAGTTGGGAACTCAGTTCTTGAAGTTGTTGACGAGTACCTGGGACAGACAGTCAAACTAGGCAGGTCCAACTTCGAGAAAGAGGTCAATCGTCGAATCCAACTCGGCTGGGCAGCGTTCCGGAAACTTCGCGAAGTCTTCTCGTCAAAAATACCTCAGTGCCTCAAGACAAGAGTCTTCGACCAATGTGTGTTACCAGTGATGACTTATGGCACTGAAACGTGGTCTCTTACGATGGGCCTCATAGAAAAGCTCAAAGTCGCACAACGAGCTATGGAGAGGGCTATGCTCGGGGTTTCTCTACGTGATCGAATCAGAAATGAGGAGATCCGTAGAAGAACGAAAGTCACCGACATAGCCCAGAAGATTAGCCAGTTGAAGTGGCAGTGGGCAGGGCACATAGCACGCAGAACAGATGGCCGATGGGGCCGAAAGGTTCTGGAGTGGAGACCACGGACCGGCAAGCGCAGCGTAGGTCGTCCACCGACACGGTGGACAGACGACCTAAGGAAGGTCGCAGGACGACGTTGGATGCAGGCCGCTTCCAACCGGTCCTTTTGGAAAATCATGGGGGAGGCCTATGTTCAGCAGTGGACGTCCTACGGCTGAGATGATGATGATGACGGGTCTCTTTCGCTGTTGTTAACTAGAAAATGCAGTCAACAATATGATTGATCAAAATGACATGCACGGTTTTTTTTTTTTTATTTATTAGGTTTGACGCCATTTCGTATTTCGTAAGCCTACGGAGTGGCATGACATGATTATGAAATGCGTAATCCATCATGCACTTAACAATTGGTTTTAACTATCATTTTTTTTCATTTTATAGGTCACAGATTTGGTTTCTCGACAATTTAGAAATTCAGAATCAGGAGCTATTTCAAAACAAATGTACTCACCAGAACTACGCAGTTTTGCCCTCACTCTCCATTATTACTCACCAAAAGCATATAAATACGTGCGTAGTACATTTAACAGTTCTTTGCCTCATCCACAAACATTAAAAAAATGGTATGCAAATATAGGCGGCGAGCCAGGTTTTACAAGAGAGTCGTTTGTAGCTTTAAAACATAAAGCAGATTCATCAAGCTATCCGTTATTAGCTACATTGGTAATTGATGAAATGGCTATACGTCGAAGGATTGAATGGGATGGACATAAATTCCATGGATATATATATTGACCTGGGGACAGGCTTAAATGGTGACCACCTAGCAGAAGCCAAAGAAGTTTTGGTTTTTTTAATAACGGCCATAAACCATAATTTTAAGGTTCCAGTGGCCTTTTTCCTGGTAGATGGAGTCACGGGAGCACAACGCGGAGAGCTGGTTAAGACGAAATATGCGTCAAATTTGACGATTCGTCGTTACGAATATTTAAAACTAGACCATTTAAAACAATTAATTGACATTTGTTTTTTACGTCTATTAACAGTTCACAAAATTATTTATTCGGCTATGGTCACCGAAACACGATTAAATAAATTTGGCTCGATAGAAAAAAATCGTAAACTTTCCTAAAAAATACCCTTTTTGCCGTTCCCGTCGGTGGAATGAATCAACTTCATTTAATTCCTATCAAAGATATTTATAAACAAAAATACACATTTTAATCCTAACAAACACACAAATCCGTCTATGAACTCAGTTATTTGTAAAAATGTAAGATTATTTTTAGAAAATAAAGTAAAGTTAATATTGAAACCATTTGCAAACGCGCACACTGAGTATCCAGCCATTACCATGGCTCCCGAGTCCCGACCCCCGCTAGTCGGCCAGAGTGCGTTGTCGAGAGTGGACGTGTACAACTTTATTCCCTCCAGCGCGCCCGGACGACTACATTATTTTAGTCCATATTATCGACTTTTGGGAAATAAAGATAAGAAGAAAAATAAAACTGCTCGGAATTACAATAGAAACAGATTATCGAACTTGCAGACAAATATGTAAGTACCTACCTGATTGTTCTCATTCATAGGCTTTGCGTAGGTTATCTGTAATATTGATTTAGCGTAGTGTTATAAAATATTTTATGATGATGCAAATAAGGCGACCATAATCAAACTAACGTTATAAATGCAAAAATTTCTAAGTGTCTTAGTGTGTTAGTTAGTTTTGAGACGTAAGTAAGACGGCCGATTGAATTTGTATGATATTTAGTATGGTGGTAGCTTATTATATGTATATATATACCAATATGTTATTCTATAGGGTATAGAATAACATATAGGTATACATATTTATATATTTTATCCGACCTGATGACTACCTGGTCAGAGTTTTCAGGGATTAATTTAGAATATTAGTAGGAATTCGACTTTTATTTTTACAGCCCTCCGCCCTACAAAGAATTGTCTAAGGAATCCCATGAGGATAATACCGAAGTATTGCTGCCAAAAAATTTACCGGAATCTTCCGATGCGTTATACGAAAATCTTTGACCAGTTATTACACCTGGTTTCTTCAAGTAAGTTACATAGTAAATTTATATCTGCGACCACATGGTCGCTTGCCAAAAACAGGCGAGTAAAACATTTTAAAAAGTCTGTATGGATTTCTACTTCCCATCTCATAAGTCTAGTAGGTATTACTAGATTGTTATATGCACTTGAATGAAACATGTATATTGTGTACGTTTTCCATCTAATTTGGTGCTCAAGAATAAGCCACTTGTATAGGGCAGACATACCGGTTTTAATAAAACAGATATTTTTATTTAGGCGTACCGCTTTATTTATATTTTATTACTAACACGTCCCTAGCTTCATCTTCCGGCTAAACTACCCAACGCCAACATAATATATTAGAGTCCAGAGGGTTAATTTCTTTGTAGTCGGTTATATAATAATATCTTACAATTTACATTTATTTAAGAAAATTTTATGATATGTCAAACTAATTACTTAAAATTATTTTTTTATTTTCAAATAATTCAGATACTCTTTGTATTTAATTTGTTACTTCAGTATTAGTAGTACAGTATTTTCATCAAAGATTAAGTAAGAAGTAAAGTAGTTACTATTTGTTATTTTTATCATAAGGTTACTGAAGTAACAAGTTAACTTGTTACTTGTCATTAACCTTTTGATAAAAATGTTCAACATGATTTTGTATCTATTGTTCCAGTGAAGAAATGCCATTCCTAGAAGAGCCGGAGTGTGAGATAAGCACAAAAGAATCGACAGGTCGCAGAATAGTAGATATTGTTTTTTTAGCAATTGAAGAACTCAAAGCACAACCTCTTTTTAAGTGTGATTTCAGCTGCTTACAGACGGAAAAAACATATGGGCTTGTTTCAAATTTTAGTTGTCTAAGATGTGCAAGAAACTTTCGAAGTGTGTTCGGATGATATAAATAATGATACCGGCCTGAACGCACTGCAGCAATTTCTGGAATTGTAGCTTCTGGTATCGGATACTCACAATTTGAGAAAACTATGGCAGCCATGGATATTCCTATTTATCGAGAAAAGTATTACGCAATATATTCAATGAATTGGAGGCTACAGCGGTAGAGGTGATGGAACGCGCTGCTGCAAAGGAACGGGAAGCAGCAATCGAAGAAGGAAACAATAAATAGTGTTCCCATAATTGATTTTTTGCAGACAAATCATGGTGCAAACGCTCATATGGCAACTTATATAAAGCGCTATCTGGTGTAGCTGCAATCGTTGGTCGAAAATTCGGGGAAGTTCACTTTCTCGGTGTGAAAAATAAAACTAGAAAGTAAAAGAGAGCATCATAGAAAAAACCTAACGCGTTGAAAATAAAAAGAAATAGAGTTAACCTTTTTGAAAATCAAAGGGGAATGCAGGGGAACAAGTGGCAGCACCTGATATGTCTGATGAAGACAATAAGGAAGCATCTTCAGAATTCATAAAAATCTGAAGAAAATGGCCAATGACAAAGTCCAATTTTTGAATATTATAAAATACATACAAAAATAAATACAAACAGTAAATGGTACTATCAGGTTAAACGCAATTACGAGTTACTGATAAACAAAGCAGCGTTTTAGGTATTTGGGGAGGAGAGAATGAAAAAACCTACGTTTTCATATAAAAAAGATGAATTCTTTATGCTATTACTTAAATGGAGGCCGAACTTGTTACTTTCTACCAGACGCATAATAATATGCTTCCGAAGTTAGTAGATTCACGACGAAACCGTGGCATATCGTTGAGAGGCTCTGAGAAGTAACTATTTGTTTTGTAGCTTAGACTCACCTCTTACTGTAAATCTCTTCTCATAACTTTGGAAATACAAATCTCACCATTTCTTTAGATATTATTTATTATCAATAAGATTTTTTTTATTTATAATGTTTTAGTTCACAGACATCAAAGGGTCCGTGGCATTGTTTATATATATATATATATATATATAAATATATATATATATATATATATATATATATATATATATATATATTATATTTTAAACTTCTTTTTATAATTACTAAAGGAATACAGGAGGACATTTTTTTTTACTTAACTAGACTTACATAATACATTTGTGAAGGCCTGAAGGGCACTTAGAAAACTTTTGAAAACCTGCATTTATTTAAGCTTTCAGTATTAATGTCATGATTAATAAAAAATACAATACCTATGTGTATACGAAATTTATACCTTAGTTGAAGTTGATTTTTGGATTTTAGTAAAACAACATTTAATTATACCGGTTTTTATATCTTACCGGTATTTGATAGGACTTGACCTGGTTGTGTATCAAATACCGGTTTTATCTTATTCAAGCCCTAGTTTTATTTGTAACATGGTCAAAAAATATTTGTTTAGTATGTGTTGTTTATTGTTTAATATTAATAATAAAACTGTATTTATTATCAAGTATTAGCAAGTATTTTGGTCCAACCAATGCATAACTAATATTATAAACTACTTTTAGGTACCTTATAGTTTGTTCGTTTTGGCATATAATAGGTAATCAAAATAAAATTTATTGAAAATCACAAAAACTATTTAATCGTTTACTCGTGCCAATACAATACAATAAAGACACCCATAGCCTAGTATGATAATGGTATTAGTAAATCTTGACATAAATCTTTACACCATTATAATTACCTACTTAAAATAACGTACCTAATTAGTTAACAACGCAGGCGAATTGAAAATCATAAGTCAGTAGAATACTATCAAGTAACCATACGCCCGCGAGTGGCTATGCTGGCTAGACCCCTTGCGCCGCCCGGCGGTCTGCGTCTGCTTCACCCCCTCAATATCCGTGTAACGTCTCTACCATTTCACCTTAAACAATGCATTGAACGGATCCACGATATAGGCATTAAAATCGTCGCATTGACATTTGATGGAAGCGCTGCGAATTTATCAATGGCACATCACCTAGGTTGCTCTTTTCAGAACGGACAAGTTAGATTTGAACATCCGACAACAAAAGAACACATTGTCATTATATTAGATCCATGCCATATGATAAAGCTCGTAAGAAATACTTTTCAGACATATAAAATATTGGTAGATAAAGATGGAAACAAACTGCAGTGGCAATATTTGATTGAACTTAATAAAATACAAGAGAATGAAAAGTTCCATCTGTCTAATAAACTAAAACACCGCCATATCAACTTCCAAAATCAACGAATGAAGGTGAAATTGGCAACACAACTTTTTAGCTTAAGCGTGGCGGAGGCTATGCAATTTTGCCGTAAAGACTTACAAATTATGGCATTTAAAGAAAGTGAGGCCACAGAAAAGTTTATATTGTTGATTAATAATATGTTCGACATCTTTAATTCTCGAAACCTCCATCAGTATGGTTTTAAGAAGGCTTTAAATGAGCGCAACGCATCTCAGATTTTCGAGTATTTGGATATGGCTTGCGATTATATTTCTAATTTAAAACAGGAAAATGGCATTCTTCTTACTAATAGTCTCCGAAAAAACCGGATTCCTTGGGTTCCTAGGATGCGCTAAAGCGTTAAAATACCTTTATTCAAGCCTCATTCAAGGAAAAATCATCATTTACCTGCCATTTTACAAATTAAGCCAGGATCACTTAGAACTTCTATTTGGTAATATTAGGGCACACGGTGGATCTAATAATAATCCGACAGCAAGACAGTTTGTGGCAGCATACAAAAAACTTTTGGTTCATGTGGAACTAAAAGATTTCGGCTCAGGAAATTGTACTGCGTTGGAACAATTGTCTATCCTAAATTGCTCGTCCGCAGTAGGTCGCATAAATAAAACCTCTACTGATTCAGGTTTAACACAGGACGATTGGACAGAAGACAACACAGAAGAGCAAGAACTTCTAAAAAACATTTCTGAATTTAGTTCTCAAGCAATAGCACATATTGCCGGATATATTGCCCGAATTTTAATAAAGAAAATCTGTGTCTGTGTGCGACGTCTGTGTTGGCGCTCTCATTTCAAATCAATGCATTTCTTTACATAAATTTATAGTAGCCAAAGATAAAGGTGGGCTTGTATATCCATCAAGCGATATGATACAAATTTGTAAAGTTGTCTTCGAACAATGGATGGAAAATTATTTAAAAAAGAAGAAGTAATGGCCAAAATATTAAGAAAGTTTGTGGGAGAAAAGTTGTTCGAAAATATAAATTTTCATCAAATTGGAGAATTCCCCACATCAAACCATGTAACTGATTTGATAAAAGCTATTACAGAACGCTACATTAATGTGCGGATACATCATTTACTTAAAATTAATATAAAACAAACAAAAAGGCAACTTCTTAACAAGTATGTTATATTTCAAGGCCAATAATCGATGTATTTCAATTTTGTATTTTTTCTTATTAATTACATTAATAAAACAGCTAGACTAATTTAGTAATTAATAAAACTATTGTTTTAATTTTATGTGTATTAATTTATTTCCACTGATTTGATGTTGGAAAGCTTTGATCGCTTTTCAACATCAAAAGGAGGTCCCAAGCGTGTAGGCCTCCTAACAGAAGGAGACGCCCCGAGCGTCGGGAGTAGCAGGGTGATTTCCGGCCACCATAGGCGCGGGTCTGCGAACGGGAAGCGATGATGGGTGGCTTGCCGTCCGATAGGGACCTGGCCCGTGTTAGTTTAGTAAGTGGCCTATGTGTTGGTCTGAAATTTTATCAAAGTTCGCTAATGAGTTGGTCGAGCTAAAACATACTTAAAACGAGTGTAGCTGCCGGCGAAATCGCAGGGTACCCATGTCAATAGAAAGTAGGTACTAGCTACCCGTAGTAACAAATCGTGTAGTTTAATCTGTAATACTATTGACCTTTCTATCTAATAGTATAATTTTCGAAATCAATCTGTAGTTTAACATGACAATATTAACATAACAATAAATTCTTAATTATTCTTTTTATAAATTATAAGCATTATTATAAATTTATAACACTTGATTTCAAACATAAGGTAGTACCTACTAAATTCATTTTGAAATTTGAAAATATTTATCGACTCTTGTATTTTATTTGAAAATAAAACTCAATGTCGATAAATAAGGCAACGGCAGTGGTACAACCCTAGAAAAGGACGAATAGCACACAAATAGTAATGAGCTCGTTACGGAAATATCAATCTTATTATAAAAGTCATAAAGGTTTATTAAATGCATTTAGTGTAGTGACATCTAGCGGCGAGTAGCAGAACTTTCTCGTGAAACTATTCCGTATGAGCTAATACGTAAACAGAGTAGATAATAAACCACTCTATCGTCATATGATTATGGTTTATTTTCAAATAAATGAAGACTATTAGGTTACTTACTTTCATTCAATATTAAATTACCAATCACACCATGCTTTTCTTAGTGTTACGAAATACAATTCACCTGTTTAAGTGTTAGTTTGGGTACGCTGGTTCCGATACTAATAAAGCGCTATGCGATTTCTACTGTTGTTTTTTATGTTCTGTGGTTAGAATGCTACTATCATTTACAAAATTTCCTTGTATAACTGTTAAATTTGCTTATTTCAGAACTGGAAAAATGCCACGAGATTATAATAGGCCTATTGGATGTAGGTCTTACAAAAAATATACAGAAGAGACATTACAAAAGATTTTGGACGAAATTAAATCGGGTAGCATATGAACGCGGGCCGCAGCCGAAAAATATGGCATTCACAGAAACACTTTATCGTCCAAATTGAAAGCCAAAGCAACGTTAAAGCCTGGAGGTCAAACTGTCTTCAATGAAGAAGAAGAACTTGCTTTAATTTCACACATTACTGCTTTGTCGGCCTTTGTATTTCCAATAACCACAATAGAGCTGCGTTCCATTGCCAAATCGTATTTGGATATTCGCTAACAATTTACTAGGCAAGGAGTGGGTACATTCGTTTTTAAAACGCCACAAGTCATTGTTGTCTAACCGAGTGGCTAGGAATATAACCCATGGTCGAGCAGAAATAAATGAAGTAGTTGTAAACGAGTTTTTCGATAACTACGAAAAAGAAATCACAAATGTCCCAGACACAAACATTTGGAATTATGACGAAACCTGCTTAGTCAATGACCCAGGGTCAGTGAAATTTCTGACTAGGAGAGGGACGAAGTATCCCGAGACCATTAAAAACTCTTTCTCTTCTAAGGCAGCGACATCGGTAATGCTGTGTGGAAGCGCAGCTGGCGAAATAGCTCCAGTATATGTAGTGTATAAAGCTGAGAATATGTGGGCGACGTGGGCAGAAAATGGTCCCCCACAAGCACGACATAATCGCACCAAATCTGGATGGTTCGACGGACGTTGTTTTGAAGACTGGTTTCAATACACAATGCTGCCAATACTTCAAAATCAGGCTGGTAAAAAGTTTTAATTGGAGACAATCTCAGCTCGCATATAAGCCCGCAAGTTATCTCTTTATGCGAAGTCAACAATATTGCATTTGTTGCGCTGCCTCCAAATGCTACGCCAACCACTTGACGTAGCATATTTTCGACCGATGAAAATAGCATGGAGGAAGATATTAAATGAATGGAAAAATAATACACATAATAGTAGAAGCTCCAGTGTGCCGAAAGACCAGTTCCCGATACTCTTCGCAAAATTTTAAATCCGGTTTCAGAAAGTGTGGTTTGTTCCCCTTAAACCGAGATTCTGATTAGTCTTTAGATTTTTTTATAGAGGCACCACCAACGTCAAGAAACGTCTAAAATGTAGATTCCGACCAGGAGACAGAAATAATAGCGCCTACTATCCCCCCATCATGTGCTCACTTCTCATCTTTGGAGCTTTAACATGGCACATCATCAACATTAAGAATAACTGATCGCAAACTGATGAACTAACAAAGAAAATAAATGCAAAGAGAACCGATACTGCAAATTCCGAGCGCGAAATAGAAAGTATATCTGGGACTACAGTGATTCTTTTTGGTGATGAAGCCCCATTCAAACCACAATTTATCGCTGGTTTGCTGAATTTCAACGTGGACGTGTCAAGCTCAGTGATGATCCCCGTCAAGGTCGTCCAAAAACTGCAGTCACCCAAGAAAACGTTGATGCTGTGCGTAAGCTGATTGAGGAAGATCGACATGTGACATACCGCGAAATTCAGGCAACTTTAGACATTGGCATGAGTCAAATACAAATAATCTTGCATGAACAATTAGGTGTAAAAAAGTTGTTTTCCCGATGGATACCGCATTCGCTCTGTGAAGAGCAAAAAGCGGCTCGCGTTACTTGGTGCGTCAGAACTCTCGAAAGATTCCACGCAGGATCCTCAAATGCTGTATACAACATCGTATCAGGTGACGAATCCTGGATATACGCGTACGAACCCGAAACAAAAACCAGTCACGAGTTTGGGTGTTCGAAAACGAGTTAAAGCCAACAAAAATTGTTCGTTCACGGAGTGTTGCAAACAAAAATGGTGCCCACGTTTGTCTCCAAAACCGGCCATGTTACGACTATTCCTCTTGAGGGACAAAGAACGGTTAATGCAGAATGGTATGCTAGCATTTGTTTGCCGCAGGTCGTTTCTGAACTTCGTAAAGAGAACTGCAACCGCCGCATCATCCTCCATCACGACAATGCGAGTTCTCACACCGCGCTCAGAACAAAAGAGTTTTTAGAGCAAGAAAACATAGAATTATTAGACCATCCGCCGTACAGCCCCGACCTAAGCCCTAATGATTTCTATACTTTCCCTAAAATAAAGAATAAATTGCGTGGACAGAGATTTTCATCATCTGAAAAAGCTGTGGACGCCTACAAAACAGCCATTTTGGAGACCCCAACTTCCGAATGGAATGGTTGCTTATATATATATATATATATATATATATATATATATATATGTATTGCTTTTCGAAGTATTCTTCGAAAAGCAATAAATACATTTTTAAATAGTAATATTGTATTACTTCCTTGATTCCCGAAATTTTCAGTGCCGCCCTCGTAGTAAAAAGCCAGGTGGGCAACAAAAGCTTTCTGAATATGAAGAACAATTCATAGTAAATGTTCTGATAGCAGCGGGGGATTTTGGAGCACCCTTGTCTGGATTTGACCTCAGCCTCGTTGTTTTCAATTATTTCAAGAAAAATAACAGAGCACACTTATTTAACGACAAGCCCCCAGGAAAGTGGTGTGTGAAACATTAAGCCGCCATAAAGACCAATTAACATATTTTTTATAATGTAATTTATTGAATTGGTGCCCACTTATTGGTGCTCTTTAACTTAATATTTTATTAACCAACTTAATAAGTAGGTACAGAAAATTAAAAAACCCAAAATTAACTATTCTATTTTAACACTGCAGGTCTACAAATTATAATACTTTTATAGCAATACCCATGCTTTGAGTTTTCATTGCTTGCAATTTAACATTTTTAAATATGGTTAGGTATTTTATTCTCTCTGAAATTGCGATAGTGCTTTGAAAGTGAATTATATGCATATAATTAGATTTAATATGCAGTAAGTGTTATAAGCACGTAATGTGTGGTGTATAGTATATACGAGTATATTGTGTATTTATTTATTATGAATAATATTGTGTATTTTGTAATGTATGCAGTGTATGTGTTTCTGAATGTAGATTATGTTCGAATGGAGACATTGGAACAAAGTAGTTTGAGACAGTAGGTAATCTTTTTAATTCCCAGAAATTAAAGTGTTATTATTAATAAAAATATATAGATAAAATAAGTATTTATTTTACCTACATCTATTTAAAATTATGTAATTAAAGACTATTTTATTTGCCAGAAATATTCGTTTTATTATTACGATACAACGGTCATTAGAGCTTCCGTGTCATCGTCACTCAGAGACTTCAGATAGTTATCAAGCTTTTTTTTGCAGTTATACATAGTTGAATCAGATATTTTACCATGATAATTAATTGCGTTGTATACATAGGGACCCAACCAGTACGAAAAGTTTTTGATAAACTGTGTGTTGCATGTTATAAGCTCGTATACTCTGTCACTTCGACGTTTATACTGGTGACCAGTTATCATTGGATATATATGTTGGTTTACTATCAATTATTTTATAAAAAGTTGACGAACATTGAGTACATTTGTGTCGATATACAGTTGCTGAGTGGGATATCGGTAGGGCTTGTAGAAAATTACTTTCAAAACTGCCCGCTGGGCTCTTTCTAAGTGAAGAGGTAATGTTTTGTGCGCTCCCCAGGCGATAATACCGTAGGATAAGACTGACTGACATAAGCTAAAATAAACATTTTTTAAGGTGTCAATATCACCTATATGTCGTAAGTTTTTAAATATATAAATTAATTTCCTTGTTCGTCTTGTAAATAAACGTATCTGAGGTTCCCATCTAGGTATTTACCTATTACTATGCCTAGGTACTTGTTTTCATTTGTAGGGCTTAAAAGGTAGTATTTACATTTATTAAAATTATCGCAGGAATGTGCCTTCAATTCAAAATTATAGTCTGGTTGCAAGTTTTCTTTTATACTGAATGTAATATCATCGTTTTTTCTAAATTCAAAGTTAGTAAGTTAGAGTCCAACCATTTCATTATTGTAGCAAACCCCTTTTCAGCAAAATATTTAGCCTCATCCCATGTATCACCATCAAATAAAACCACGGTATCATCCTCAAAAGTTATTATTTCAGCATTGTCGAGCTTTTTTCTACACAATCCATCTATATATATATCAGAAATAACGTGGGCCCGAGAACGCTTCCCTGCGAGACACCGTAAAATACAGTTTCCTCGTCGCTAAGTACTGATCCTATCCTTACTGACTGTTTTCTTTCTTCTAAATAACTTCTAAGAAGCTTATGGTGAGTTCCTCTCACTCCCATCTCTTACAGCTTCTTTAATAGCAGTGGGATAGAGACAGTATCGAATGCCTTCGCCATATCAAGAAATATACCTATACATTTTTTAGATTTATCTAATTGTTTAATGACATGTGTAACCAGTTTATTAATAGCATCCGAGGTCGATTTTTTAGCTCTAAATCCAAACTGGTTTGATGAGATTAGTTTATATCTTTTTAAGAAGTCCAATAATCTGCTATTGATTACTTTTTCAAAAATTTTTGTGAGTGTAGGTAATAGTGATATTGGCCGATAGTTATTGATACTATCTCTACCCCCGGCTTTATGTATTGGAATCACAATAGATTTCTTAAGTTCCGCAAGGAAAACACCCGAGTTCATGCATTCATAGCAAAGATATTGTTGCCGCTAGAATATTTATGCCTTGCTTAAAAAGAGTTGACGAGATACCATCCCATCCAGAAGATGAGGTATTCCGTAATGATAAGAAATGTTTTTTAATTTCTGCTTCGTCAGCCGGTAAAAATACTATAGAATTTAGAGGGTTGGGCTTACCCTCCTTAAGCATAGTGAGATCACATTCACTAAATTTAAGACGTTTTAATATTTGTGTTGCGAGGGTTTGACCTACGCTAGCAAAATGACCGTTAATTTGTGAGATTAGATATTTTGAGTCAGCTGACACATTAAGAAGCTCAGTTGGTGATTTGGAGGACTGTTCCATATTACAAATATTTTTGATTATCTGCCAAGTCTTTTCATATCCCCTTTGCTTTCATTAATTTTCTTTCTCTCATATGGTTTTATCAATTTTTTCAAAATGCTGTTACAGTGGTTTCTGTACCGTAAGTAAGTTATTCGTAATGATTCATCGTAGGGTTTTTTTTTAATCTTAAATTTAATATATCCCGAAACCTAATGCAACGAAGTATACCTACTGTAACCCATGGCTTGATAATTTGCTTTCTCTTAGGAATAGTAACTAATCGAGTGTGCTTATTTAGAACACGTTTAATTACTTTCAGAAATTCGTTAGTACTTTCACTAACATTCGAAAATTTTGAAAGAGTGTCCAAGAGAGTCCAAAAGTGGAATATTCCTCAGTCATTGAAGAACTAAAATCTATTGACTGGCAAATCACCAGTCAATAGATTTTAGTTCTTCAATGACTGAGGAATATTCCACTTTTTTGCTGTTATTGTAGTTCAGTGGAACAAAAATGCAACCGACTCACAACTTCTCGCGACAGTTTAGAGTTATATGAAGCTGACCCAATAGAATTTGTTGAAAGATTTATAACCATGGATGAAACCTGGGTTCACCACAATACACCCGAGACAAAAGAACAGTCGAAACAATAGAAAAGAGCAGGATCGCCCACCCCAAAGAAGGCAAAGGTGGTTTATCGTCGGGCAAAGTCATGGCATCCGTTTTTTGGGATGCAAAGGGTATAGTTCTCGTGGATTATTTAAAAAAGGGTGAAACAATAAACTCCGATTACTATTGCAACCTGTTGCGTCGTTGGAGAGAAGAAATCGAAGAAAAACGTCCAGGTTTATTGAGAAGAAAAGTCTTGTTTCATCAGGACAATGCGCGCGTTCACACCTCTGTGCAATCCATGGCAGAAATCCATCAATGTGGCTTCGAATTGTTACCTCATCACATTATTCACCGGATTTAGCACCGTCCGACTTTTATCTGTTCCCAAAGCTGACAAAATTTTTATGGTTAACATTTTTTTACAAATGAAGAGGTCATAGCCGCCGTGAACGCATATTTTGAGGAGTTAGACGAAGATTTTTTTTAAAACGGGTATCGAAGCCTTACCGGGTCGATGGAAAAAGTGTTTTGAGCTCGGAGGAGAGTATGTTGAAAAATAAAAATAAACTCAAAATCGTGGTTTTATTAAGTATGTTAGGCTAAGAACTTTTTAAATGACCCTTGTATTTTTGGAAATCGTCATATCCCTCTCATCACCGCTCTTCTTCCAGTTCAACAACATATCTTTGATTTCGTCACGATAAATCGAAAATTCATTCTCAGCAACTTGACGCTTTACTGATCTCTTGCCAATGGCGGCACTGGGTATATTATTACTGCACTTCCACAAAGTGCCAAATTTGTCAAAGAAGATGACTTCTTTTCTGCAGCAATGGATATTGGTACAGACGACATTTTGTCGGACTTTTTTGCGTGTACTATGTACTGCACTGGCTTATCTGAGATCTTTTGTGTCAGTGTTTTAGAAATAAAAAGACTTACGCGCCAATGATCCGTATTACAAGATGGGACCGTATTGATTAATACATAAGTCTTAGTTTAGGTTGAAAGTTTTTATTGAAACACTTTATAAAACAGAGCTGTCTAAACACAACCGTACTCATTGACGTTCGGACGACACATTGAGAGCCGCACAAAACATTAAGCGAGTCAAAACGTCTAAAGAGTTTGAAATTTATTTTGACAATTTGAAAAGTGCTTTTCAAGATATCCCTAAAACGAATATATTAAATTATGATGAAACCAACCTCTCCGACAATCCCCGGTCCTCAAAGTGCATCTTCAAACGCCAGGTAAAGTACCCTGAGAGTGCTGGATCATACTAAGGGCAACATATCAATCATATTTGCGGCAGCAGCGGATGGGACACTTTTGCCTACATATACAGTGTATAAAGCAGAGCATTTGTGGACGGCATGGTGTGAAAATGGACCTGGGATGCCCGATATAATTGGACTAAATCGGGATGGTTCGATGCCACCGCTTTTGAAGATTGGTTTCAAAAAGTAGTCATACCATGGGCAGACAATCTTGAAGGTCATAAGTTAGTTATTGGTGATAACCTTTCGAGTCACTTAAAGGTGAATATTGTACGGCTGTGTGAAGAAAACACATAAGATTTACCACGCGGATGAAACCACAGAGCTCAGCTAGTATATAATTATTTAGCCAATAAATTGATTTAAACAAAATACTTTTCTTTGACAGCCCTATGAGACATTCCTCAAATGTATGAAAAAAAATTTGAATGATGGTGACTTTGCCACTTGTTTAAAGAAAGGTGTTACTAGTGATAAAAAACTAATTTCAAAACTTATTTTTTCTGGGAGGAAGTAGATAATTATGTTTATATATTTTATTAACGGCAGCATTTGGGTTTTTAATATATTAATTCACTTGGCAATGTTACCAGAGGTCACTTCGCCACTTTTCAAAATTATTAAAATTTAGGAGCATATTTTAAAATAGACGACATGTATAGCAACGCTTTTAATTAACATGAAATATACGTTGTTGCATGACTGTTTCGTAATACTGTCTTCAAATATTTTTTTATGAAATTACAATTCAAACTTATTGAACCCCTAAAAAGTGCCAAAGTGCACAGGTTTCACGGTATTACAACAAAATGACATGCAGGTTGCTTGTTAAGCTGTGTGAAGCTTGTTTTGAGCTCATTTCATATTATTATCAATCGTCTACGGACGAACACATACCTTTTTTTAACTGAATAGGAATACATTGAGATCCTTCTATAATATCTGTAACATAAGATGCATAGGGGAGGTAGGGGACCATTGGGCAGTAGGGAGGTTCGGACACCCCCTTCTTATTCGATTCATATGGTAGATATCTAAAAAAGTCTACCATAGTACTTTAGATTAGTTGATGGCAACACCTATAAACCAAGTTTCATATGTCATTTTGTTCAATTGTCAAAGTTACAAGCGGTAGACTGTTTCGCGCGTTCAAAAGTAAATATTTTGTTAAAAGTCTATGACAGAAGGAGAGTTTCTTTGTTTATGTTTACGTGTTCATCAATGATTACTCTGGCCTATAAATTATCGTATACCGTGTCACAAAAAAAAACATGATGCAATTATTTTGAGAAATGTGTATATGGGGAGCAATAGGCACTGACTTCGAAGGGAGGTTTGGGCATGCCCAAACCTTCCTTCGAAGTCAGTTCGGTTTAGGTGTATTAGTGCAATATTTTTGTGACTGTAAATTATCCTAATATTATATTAACTTTAACGACTATGATTTCAGAAAATGCCATTTCAATTTAAGAAAAAAAATAAGCGGCGCGAAATTACGAAAGATGTAATCTTGCGTGCCATTGAAGAGGTTTCGAAGGGAGGGAAAATCAAAACTACTGTTGTTAAATATGATATACCCAGATCCAACCTGCAAAGATATTTAAAACAGGGAGGCGAGATAAAAGATAATTCTTCGAAATTCGTATCCACTCAAATATTTACCAAAGAAGAAGAAGAAAAGCTATCTGAATATCTTACAACATCTTCTAAACTAAATTATGGATTGTCTAAAATTCAAACTCGTACATTGGCGTATGACTATGCTTCTGCGCTAAATAAAAAAAATCCAGAAAATTGGACAACAAACAAAATTGCATCAAAAGACTGGGCAAGAGGGTTTCTCAAACGACAACCACAGCTATCGATTCGAACACCAGAAGCTACCAGTCTGTCGCGAGCTACAAGTTTCAATAAAAAGAATATTGGAGATTTATTCGAAAATCTTAAATCAGTTTCAATCATCAGTTTGGACCTGAGTCTATTTATAACATTGATGAACAACTGTACAACGAACTCAAAAAGTGATTGCTCACAAAGGTACCAAACAAGTTGGTCAAGCAACATCTGCAGAAAGAGGCTCGCTTGTGACTGTTTGCTGTGGTATTAATGCTATAGGCAACTCAATACCCCCTTTCTTTGTATTTCCAAAGGTGAATTTTAAGCCATTCATGCTCCACGATACTCCTTCTGGATCAGTGGACAGATGGATCAGCACTTCCTTCTGGATGGATGACGTCAACAAACTTTCTAAAATATATGCAACATTTTGCAAAACATACAAAACCATGCCCTTCCATACCAGTTCTTCTGCTGCTGGACAACCATGAGAGCCATATTTCGGTGGAAGTGCTTGATTTTTGCAAAGAATTTGGAATTGTTTTGCTGACATTTCCACCCCACTGCAGCCATAAATTACAGCCTCTGGATTTAACTGTCTATGGGCCGCTGAAAAACTACTATAACACGGCTGTAACAGACTGGATGGTGAGAAATGCTGGTAAAACTGTGACAATATAGGAAATTCCCAAATTAGCAGCAATTGCTGTTCCACTCGCATTCAAGCAAACAAACATTGAAAAGGAGGATTCGAAAAAGCTGGCATATGGCCTTTTAACTCGAACATCTTTTCAGACGAAGATTTTCTCTGTTCTTCTGTCACGGATCGCTGTTTGCCTGATATAGATAATGTTCCTACAGAACAACCTACATCAATCGAAGTCTTCACTGAACACCTAGATAATCACAATCAGACGAACCATACAAGTTCAATCACCATGGCAGTCCCTGGGCCTTCCCAAGTTAAATCTCCAGCAAGTAGCATAGACTACCAGCATAAAACTCCGACCAAAAACCACACTGGAGAAGCCTTTCTGCTTAAATCTCCGTTGACAAATCAACCAGAACAGATTAAAATAATTACTCCACAGTCAGTAAGACCATATCCAAAAGCTGGACCCAGAAAACTATTAAGTATGAAACGGAAGAAAGGAAAAACTAGAATATTAACAGACACGCCCGAAAAAAAGCTGAAATAGAAATGGCAGAACAAGACAAACAAAAAAAATAAAGTAAAAGAAGACAAAAAGACTTTGAAAAGCTTGAAAATTACAGGGAAGAAAAGAATACCCAAGCTTGATGAAGAATTAGTATCGAAACGTGGAAAAGGAAAGGAATTGAGCAGTGCAAGCGAAGACGAAACTGTTTTTCTTATGGAGAGTTCTGATGAGACATTTGTTGAATCTTCGAAGACAATTTGATGATGACTATGTGATTATCTTGGATAGGAATTTCGAAGTTAATGATTTCGTACTAGTGAAATTTGACACTAAGAAAACATTCTACCACTATGTTGGACAAATTGAAGAAGTTAGTTAGTCCATGGCGACTATTAAATTCATGCGGATGAGTAAAATAAAAAACACATTTATGTTCCCGGATATGAAAGACATAGCAACTGTGCTAATATATGACATTATAACAAAATTGCCGCAACCAAAATCATGCGCCAAAACTAAACGTCGAACCCTCAAATACAATTTCGACAATCCCCTCTGGGTTATACCTAATCTAAGATAAACTTAACCCTATTAAGCTTATCTTAGATTGGGATTCAGATTTACTTTAGTCATCATCATCATCAGCCTGTAGCAGTCCACTGCTGGACATAGGCCTCTCCAATTGCACGCCACTTAGGTCTATCTTGGGCTTCTCGCATCCAGTTTTTGCCAGCCGTCTTGCGCAGATCGTCACTCTACCGTGCCTCAGGACGTCCTACACTACGTTTGCCGAGACGCGGTCTCGATTTACTTTAGTAATAACCTAAAAGTATTAAGTTAATACTAAGGTAAATGTGCCTTTGGATGCAGCTACTACGCAGTGCCTAAGCCTCAGGAGTGCCCGAACCTCCCGACCACTGGGACGTTTGGGCACTTTTGAATGAGTTCAGTAAATTAGATATAACTTTCAGACTGATAGTACCTAGTTAAATAATGTTACTTAAGATAAATTAGAGCCTAATATACGTGTATTACATACAAGGAATAAAAGTTTGATTAAGTATCTAAAAAAAATACAGTTTTATTGACGCATATGTAAAAAAGTGCCCAATGGTCCCCTACCTCCCCTAATCTTGACTTAGTAAACAAAACTCATAGATTTTTATTTACCTAAAGATCACTATAGTGTGTATTAGAAAGTAAGCTGCTTTCTAATTACAAATAACATCATATAGTAGTTATTTTAGTTTACAGGTTTATCAGTTGCATTATAATAGAATTGGATTCATAAGGTGTTTTTGTAATTTTTTGTAAGTTTCAATTTAAAGTTTTGAGGTTATTCAATATTTACCATTAACCGAAATGTCTTCTTCTTCCGAACACAAGCTCTTATTAGAGCTCTTGTTCTTGCACTCGCTTGTTTATTCATTTTGACACTTTATTATAACAGTAGTACAGAAAACGCCGTGAAAGAATTGAATATTTAGGGTTGCTAGTGTTCTAAAATAAGTAGCCTTTAAATATTTCTTAGAAAGTATTTGTATCTGAAACAAATTCGCTGTCTTTTATGTTTAAATAGACAAATATAAAAATAAGTTGGTTATGTTATCTCTTTTTTAATGATTATTGTAACTAGAACCAATCAAAACTATGTATTAAATTTTTGTTTTTTTTATGCAACTAGATGGAACCGTGCCGGTTGGTTCCACTTTGCATTATTCATATATGAAGGGTGTCCACGTTAAAAAGATACCAAGTAACATGGATCTTTTCAAAATAATATGCGTCAGTCAAAAGCTGAGATCATGCTTCATGGTCCTAGTTTGCTTTTTTAAAATATTTTTAACAATATAAGTAAGGTCAAGTGGGGTAAGAGGGACGGCGGGGGAAGAGGGTCACCAGGTTGTCTATGGAAAACGTATGGGTCTAGCTCTACGATTACTTCGTCGGTGAAACCGTTATTATAATATTAGTTCCACTGTGAAATACAGATGTCGCTATAACAAAAGGTATGAGAGTGAAAGAGAAAAAAAAAATTGTCAAAACGAAAATATACGAAGTTGTTGGCGGTAAAGTAATTGTGCTATTTATGGTGAAAAACAAGGGAATATAATTGTCTAAGTTGGTAAGTACTATGTCGAAAGAGTAATCTTATTGTTCCATACATCATTTATGTTGATAATTATCTGTATAGTGCAGTATTGATGTGGTCAAAATCGTAACCTCAAAACAGTCAAGTGGGGGAAGAGGGACTACCTTTGTTGGGGAAAGAAGACCTCTCTTTCCCCGTGTCAGGGGTGATAAACCATTTATATAAATGTGATCAAGCATACATCCACAAGTTATTAATTTAAGCCCGGCCTACTTTTACTTTAATAGGTATAACTTTGATTTAGGTATAGGCATTGATTTACATTTTTTTTGCAATGATGTGACGAGACGAGCAAGTCGGTCGTCTGATGTTAAATTGATTATTTATTAATTAATTGCGTTACGCTTACAATGCCTAGACTTTAATCTTCAACAGTTCAAAATCATGCGCGGCACTGCACTGTGCTCGTCACTCCGAGATATTAGATGATAAATCTCTATATGCCTAGAAATTTCGCTGGAAACTTTGCCCTTCAATCCGGATCCACAGTAATGTTTGCACACTACTGCTTGGCGGTTGAATAACGTGCAAAGGTGTGGTACTTCCCCAGGCGGACTCTGCATAAGAGTCCTACCACTACACCTACCTACCTACATAGTAAAGATACGGCTGTCCGAAAAATTTTCATATTGTACGCGCTTACAGAACATCGCGGCACTTGCATCCGATTTCAGTGATAACCCGTAAAACAGCTTATTCGCTCGAAATCACAATAAAACACAAGCATGAATGCAACGTGCATTCGCCGCTTTAAAGTTATTTCGTGAGACCACGACTAACACCGGCGCAATTTTTAAATTTTGACATCTGAAAGATATTGAGATAAAACGAATATAATTCAAATTCAAAATTCAAAAATTATTTATTCAGTTTAGGCATCATAGACACTCTCATGAACGTCAAAATTTTTAAATGATTCTACCGCTGTCTTCGGAAAAGAACCACCGCCGAGAAGAAGCAGCAAGAAACTCGTGGGCCATTATTTTTTCAAGTCTTTGTACATTGAGGTTACATATGAGTAGTATTAAAATAACAAATTTATTCAATAGTTGGCTATTAGGCAGAAGTGGAAAGCTTCCAGGCATCTTTGTCTTCTAATATTAACTATACCTACTTACCTCTGATACATATTAATCATATCTACATATTGTGTATTTTTTTACGGTACATTGCATTTTCCTTGTGGCGAATTGGTGACTGCTCTCGATACTTAATAGCTGAACAAAAATCGTAAAAAAAGAATTGCAATGTGCGGTCCGCCTTGTCCTTACTAAACACAAAATCGATGAGTTTTAAGATTTTAAAAACATATAAGTATTAATAATAAAATACTTAAGTAACAATAATATTTTAATGAAATAACTCTTACAATGTATACAATATTATTTTCTATGTAGGTAGTAACTCTGAAAAAAATCTTATTACTTCACTAAATATGAAAACCTGGAAGAGAGCTTATTAGTAAAATACGTTTGTATACTTACCTAAAAAGAGCTTATGAACTGCATACATATAGGGGAGAGTTGGATATTATCGCGCGGTTGATAATTTCGCGCCCCTACATATTTCACTAACTACGTATAGCACGATGCTATAGTGCTAATAATATCAAGGCAGACTCGGAAGCCCCCGCGCCCGCGCACCGTCAGTTCTCTCCAAGCGGCCACAAACAGTGTAAGCGGCGCTGCAAAGATTTCAACCAATTTACTATAGTTTCGCTGTAGATTTCGTTAAAAGGTAAGCTAGTTTTTAACATAGATAGGTGTTATTATTTATATGTTTTCGTAAGGCTAAAATACAGTAGATTTTGAGTGTTTAATGCGTTCCGCAATATTCGTTAAGTTCTTGTTTTACTTTGAGATGACAAAACAAAATGGCAGAGTTTGATAATTCCACGCGCAAGGCGCGATATTATCTTGTATGAATGTTGTATTTCTCCATGTTATGTTTTTTAGATGGCCGAACCTGCGCCTAAAAAGAAAAGATCGTGGAATCCCAGCGATATGGAGACTGCTTTAGAAGCAGTACGGAGTGGTGCGAAGATAAAGTCAGCAGCTAGGGGCTTTAATGTACCTACTCTTAGAGAATGATTTTTGTTTAACGGCTATGTTAAAACTTACTTGTGGTTTGATGTAATTTCTTTCTGTTTATCTGAATATAATTCCATTTCTCTTTATACAATATATATTAATATGTATGTGTACATTATTAAATAATAAGTTAAATATGTAACAACTACTAAATAAAAAGTGTGATAATCATAGTATAAGTAATAATATCTTGTTCCTGTAGTAATGTCAAGACTGATTAGATCTCACATTAGAAAGAATAATTAGAAATATAATAATTAAGTAATAGGTACATAAATATTGTAGTAAATATATATCACGATATTAAGTAAAATATTTAGTATAGTATCAAGTAAATTCTGTGTAAAATTTTAAGTAAGCGCCAGTCTGATAATACCGTGTTGATAAAAATATCAACACGGTATTATCAGACTGGCGCGGAATTAAAATCAGTCCTCGCGATATTATCATACCAGTTTGATAATATCGCATTTTCCCATTTTTCAGCAATTGGCTAATAGTAGTCTAATTTGTTTAATTTCAATAAATTTTTATGGTTCCTATAGTAGCTCAATAATTTTCTTTCCTATATGTGATAATTTTATTAGGCTACACTCAACCTGAACTGATTTTTAGATTTTTTCTCTTAGGGGCTCGGTAATATCCAACTCTCCCCTATGTATAATTTTATGTAAGTACCTACTATTACGAAATTACATAAATACTTAATATATTCATTGCAGGTACACCGACTTGAAAAATGCCTCGTGTGTACAAAAGAATAAGTGATAGAGCCACTTACCCAAAAGAAAAGTTAAATGAAGCCGTAAGGGCGGTACGCAGTGGCGCCATGTCAGGATATGCTGCTGCAAAAGTATTATGGCATCCCAAGGTCAACGATTATTAACCCTTAATAAAGTCGTGGGAGTATAGCTCCCACATAACTTTTTTTTTCCTAAACAAACCGTGGCTGCTATTTCTCCACAATTTGTCATAGATTATACTCTTAGATACATTTTAAACGAAGAAAAATAAGTAAAGTGTCAAAAGTCTTATGTCAAACTGACACATAAACAATAATTTTTCGGTAACGGTATTTGTCGTGAGTTTTTAAGTGCTGTGCGATAAAAAGTTGTTTATTTAGAAAATAAGAACAGGTGAGTCGTGGTATTTTTTAATATATTATTAATTAGGAATGTGACTTTAAAATAACATACAAATTTTAATGAATAATGTTACAGTCAAGTGTCTTTAGCTCTTGGAAGTATGTGGGAGACATACGGCCATGGTCCGGTCATCGATTCCGTTTTTGTTAGTGGTATTCATAATAAATGTTGTTTTTGTCACTTTTCCAGGCTTTAGAATGTCAAGAAAAAGTATTTCTGATAAGGATATAGCCAAGGAGTTACATAGATTGTGTGACTCTTCGGAAGATGAAGAGGAACCTGAAAATTATATGTTCAATGAGACTGATCTACCCCAAGACGTGAATTCAGTTTTAGACAGCATTCAAGGTATGACATATTCTGAGCTGTTGGAATCCTTGGAATCCTCCAATAATGATGATTCCCTAGAAGAACCCATGTCAGTTACTGTTATGAACCAGGCATACACAAGTGATCCTCCAATAGATCCTTCAACAGAATTGACAGTGTTGAACCAATCAGATACAAATAATGAGCCTCCAGTAGATCAACTAGTAGAGCCAGCAGTAGATAATGATCAAGAATATTACAGCGAGCTGTTACATGTCTACAGCATATTGCAAAACAAACCGCATCAATGGTCCACAAATGTGTCTAATTTTACAGAACATACATTTGAAAAGGATCTCAAATGCAGCTTTGAATCAAATAGCAGGTGCACACCTGTTCACTATTTCTCAAAGTTGTTTCCAGAGGAATTGCTTGAATTACTTGTAATGAATACCAACAAATATGCGCAACATAAACAATCAAAATTTTGGACTACCACTACTAAAGAAGAAATAAGTGCTTTTATGGGGATATTTATACTGATGGGATTGCATCCATTATCAGACTTTGAACTATATTGGTCTTCAGATAGATTTTATAACAATCAGGAAATTAGCATTATCATGCCATTGAAAAGGTTCAAGAAAATTTTAGAGAATTTTCATGTCAGTGATATATCCCAAGCTCTTCCAAAAACTCACCCACAATATGATAAACTAGAAAAAATAAGACCTGCTGTATCTATTCTGAACCGAACCTTTCAACAATGTGCTGACAACTCTCATCATCAATCAGTTGATGAAAGTATGGTCAAGTTCAAGGGTAGAGATAGCAAAAAACAGTACATGCCATTGAAGCCCATAAAACGTGGATATAAAGTTTGGTGTCGTTGTGACTCCAAATCTGGATATCTCTATCAGTTTGATGCCTATACAGGTAAATAGAATATTTTTGCCTAAAAAAAAAGTTCTGATTTGTTCAAAAATAAACTGTTTTCATTAGTACATGATATTCCGTTTGATATTTATTTACAGGAAAGGACAGATCAGGGGCTCCAAGTGAAGAAGGCCTGGGATACAAAGTTGTTTTGAAACTTACTAAAAATGTACCTGCTGGGACGTTAGTTGTGTTTGACAATTTTTTCACCAGCATTCCCCTAATGGAGATTTCACATGAAAGAAACATTTACAGTATTGGCACAGTGCGATTAACAAGAAAAGGAATGCCCGAAGAATTCACTTCAAAAAAACCTGGGGACAGTGAAGAGATGAAAATCAAGAAAAAAGAACTGATGAAGCTTGCTCCTGGTGAGTTTACTTTTCGGTATGATTCTCCAGTTGGATGTATAAAATGGCACGATACAAAAGATGTACATGTTTTGTCAACTGCAGTAAATCCATCTGAAGTTTCTGTCATCAAGAGAAGGCAGAAAAATGACACACTGAAAGACATGTACTGCCCTACTGCAATAGCTACATATACTCAACATATGGGCGGAGTTGACAAATTTGATCACTTTCGCAGCTCTTACCCTATTGGAAGAAAATCAAGAAAAACATGGTTACGTCTATTTTGGTTTATGTATGAAAGTGCTATCATAAATGCATACATTCTATACTGCCACACTAGACAGAGAGACAACATCCATAGTGATTTTCGACTACGCCTGGCAAGAGCACTAATAAATGGGTATGTAGAATTTTCAACCTGAAATAATGTCTATATTTACTTCCTATTATACATTGCAACATTATACATATTGAAATAGTTTACCCTTTCAGATATTCACAAAGAAAACATAAGCCAGGCAATTTCATAAAGAAAAAGGGTGGAGTTTTTGGAATACCTGACGAGATTCGGCTCTCAAGGCCTGGTCAGCATCACGGTAAAAAGGGCTCATATAGAAGATGCCGTTTTTGCAGTACCAGACAAATAGAAGTTAGAACATACTTCGAATGCAATATATGTCAAGTACCACTCTGCTTTGTGCCATGTTAGGAGTTGTTCCATACAATAAATAATTAAATATTTTTGTCAATAAAATAATTTATTTATTTCTATAATAATTTATTTATTTACCACCAATTATAACATCATTACAGACTTTATAGAAGAAAATAAGACACTTGGTTAATATTTGAAAATTTCAATCCCATTAAAATGACTTTGCTCTACTTGGGCAATGGAGCTCCCACATAAATTTCCAAAAATCCCCAATAGCAAAAAAAAAAAGTTAACGCTTCTGGAACCACTAAAAACAATATACGAAAGTCTGCTCACTCTTAGAACTATCCCATTTGCGATACCCGATTAAGGGTTAACCAAGTTTACGAACGAAAAGGTTTAAAATCAAATACATTGGGCCGTTCTACCGTTTTATCTAAAGAAGTTGAAGAAACATTAGTCAAAAACATACACATTATGGAAAAAAATGGGTTTGGCCTTACAAGAAAAGAATTATTAGAGTTAGTAGGAAACTATGTTTCACTTAATAACATTAAGAATTCTTTTAAAAACGGAGTACCAGGTGAGGATTGGTTTCTTGGATTCAAAAACCGACACAATATTTCAGTGAAGAAGCCCCAGCCAGTGGAATACGCCCGAAAAAAGCTTGTAGTCCACGTATTATTTATCCTTATTTTGATTTACTTGAAGAAACTATTGCCAAATTAAGTCTTGATGACAAACGGTCCCACATATAAAATGTGGACGAAACCAGTTTTAGTAACGATCCCACAAAATCAAAGGTAGTTGGCCTCAAAGGCTTTACTTCAACAAGAACTATAGCATCGCCGGGCAAGGATAACACTACCGTGTTACTGGGTTGCAACGCTGTGGGTGAAAAACTTCCCCCTACGATCATTTTAAAGGAAAAAATATATGGGACAGTTGGACCACTCAAGATAGTTATCCTGGGACGGCATATGCAGCGACAAAAAATGGCTGGATGGAGGCGCTAGTATTTGAAGCTTTTTTTAATAAAGTTTTTTTACCTGCGGTTGGAAACAAACGTCCAATACTTTTGATTTATGATGGACATTCAACACATGTTGGCCTAAACATTATAGAAAACGCTAGAGCTGCTGATATTACAATTTTGAAAATCCCACCACATTCAAGCCACTTATTACAGCCATTGGATCTAGCTGAAAATAAATCTTTCAAGATTAAATAGGATATGTCGCTTGTAAAGTGGCAAAAAATGAATATCGGTAAAAGTTTACCAAAAAAGGAATACGCAAACATTTTGGAAAAAGTTTGGGCCTCAATAGAGCCAAGTGTGTGTTCAGCCGGTTTTCGCAAAGCGGGCATATACCCACTAAATAAAAATGCTGTTCCCGAGGAAAAATTTGACAAATTCGATCTGCGAGAGTGGAAAGCATCATATGATATTGTCCACAAGCATAGCTCTGTGCCATTACTATATCAACAATCAAATTTAAATGATACAGTTGTGACGTTTCATACTTCAGACATTCAAAAACAGCATAAAACCAAGCAATTCAATCCAGAACCACTAATCACATTAGCATTGGCTAGTATTACCGTCAGCGCTAATACATATTCTGATCATTCTGACCAAGAGCTGCTTAATAGAACAGACGACCATGACCAGATGCAGACACAAATTCCTAATTATAATACAGCGCTGCTACTTGATACAAACCGCCATAACCAGGTGCAGGCACAAATTCATGTTCCTGACGCAATTCAGCTAGATGCTATAGACTACCATAATCAGATGTAAGTAGAAAAGTCTTATTCTCAAAACCTAAACAATTCAAATGCACAAAACCAAAAATACAAATTCTTGAAAATCGTAGGGTGACTTTTGAAGAATTACTTCTTTTATCCGTAAAAGCAGGAACTAACAATAGATTAAAACGAAAGAGAGTCGCCACCGGTGCAGAAGTCATAACATACGATGATGTTTACAATAGAACCAAACAACAAGAACTAGAAAAAGTTGAAAAGCAAAACAAAATGAAGAGAAAAAGTGCAAAAAAGCGAAGAGAAAGAATAGAAATATGACAAACTGTAAACCTAAAAGAAAACAAAAGAAATTGGTTAAAAAATATCCATGTTCAAGTGGAAGTGAAACTGAAACCGAGGATGAAGTACATTTCAGCGATGAAAGTAGCGTTGACTATGAAGATTTTTGTTCTCAACTTTTGGAAAATGAAGATGAAAAAATATCAGACTACAAGGAAAATTATGATGACAATGAAATTGTAGAAAAATATGATAGTGTCCAATCAACCAATGATCATTTTAAAGCCTATCCCTGTAGCAAAATCGCCATTGGAGACTGGATTTTAGTTAAATTTGCAGCTAAAAAAACAGTTAAACACTTCGTCGGTTTGGTGCAACGAATAAATGACACTGGATGTTCTGTAGTAAAATACGTCAGTCTTTATGGATAAAAGAGGGCGAGAATGTGTTTACTTTTCCAATTGTTGAAGATATTTCTGAAGTTCGGCATGTGGAAGATATCGAAATCAAACTACCGAAACAGATTACAGCCCGTAGAGGTCTAATAATATTCAAGTTATCTTTTAAGAATTACAATGTTCAGTAGTGTCTTAATTAAATTAAGTCTTTGTTGTGATTTTGTTCCTACATTCCAAATAATTGTACTTAATAAACACTTTTGTCTTTTATTTTGGTTTAATTTTAAATAAAACCCATTTATAACCTAGAAGAGCAAATGTTTATGACCACTGTCGCTAGGACTATGTTCCTCTTGTCCCAAAATCCGTTGCTCTAAATTTTTGCTCTAAAATAAACCTTATAACCATTCCAAAACATTCAATTTGGAATGTACAATCATTGCATTCCATTTTCCATGTTGCTTTACATGTTTTATTATCAAGTAAAGCTAAATATCTATGGAATTTATTGAATTAATCTAAGCAACGACAAGCAATATTTTGATATGTTTATAGCTGTTTACATTTTTTTTAAATAAACTATGTTCCTCTTACCCCACTTGACCTTATTAAAAAGTTACCGAGAAGCATGGATCTTTTTAAAATGATTTGGGTGTCTCAGATTTTGAGTGATGATAATGGTTCTATTTCATTTTCAAAACTAACCAAAATGGGGTTGGTATCTTTGGTGACAGCCTCTATTTCATACAAAAATCATCTTGCAGCTTGGGTCTTTTAAGCACATTATAAAACATGCAATTTTAAATCATTCTCTATACTTAACTCATTTTGACCACAGTTGTGGGTTGGTTCTGGTTTCTTTGCATAACTATGTCCAATTGATAAAAGTGCAGAAGATTTATGCTCAAGTGAGGTGTGTGTAGGGGGGGAATGGGTTGGTTTTGGTCTTAGTGGGGTATGTTCAAGGCCAATGAACATGCCTCTATAAAATGCTAAGTAATGCCAGCTGCGTACGTCTAGAAGTGCGGATCTAGACTACAGGCGCACACCAACAAGTGCTCCATACACGTCCACGCCATCTCTAGACTGCCGCCGCGGTCTAGGGCTGGGCCCACATACTAACATCTTTGTGGGTCGTCCTCCCCGGGCAATGTTATGGTCCCCAACGAGCCCGCCTATAACATCTACCTCGAGACCATAACAGCCAAGTATGCAGTGCGAAGGCGAATCATCGGCGCCCATGTGACATGCCCATCTCCTGCGCCGCCTGTGAAATGGGACGGGCTACTTTCGTAGCTAGATCCAGATCACGGGTGGAATGGGAGATGGAACGTACACAAAACCGATAAAACTGGCCGGGGGAAGGAAACCCCTGTATAAAAATCCAACCACACAATGGCTGCAAATATTAAAAACAAACTACCCCAGGAGGGTACCGGTTTATCCGGAGAATCCCTCCCTGAGCATAGCTCGGGCTGCCCCACGTATTCTGGGGGGGGCAAAATATTGCAAGAAGTGGTAGAAGAGAGAGGAGAGCAAACCCCCACGGGTTTGGGTGAAGCGGTGAAGGAGCTCGTGGCGGCCATGTCGGCCCCGGAGCCCTGCACCTCTGCCTGGACGGTTGTTGGACCGAAGGGCAAACAAGCAAAAGACAAGCAACAGGGACTTAAGCCGAAGGCTGGATTCCCCCATGCTGACGCTAAGGGACTTAAGCCGAAGGCTGGATTCCCTCATGCTAACGCTAAGGGACTTAAGCCAGAGGCTGAATTCCCCCACGCTAACGCTAAGGGACTTAAGCCTGAGGCTGGATTCCCTAGTGAAAAGAGACTCGAGGGGGCGCAAGTCCCAGAGACTCAAGACTTAAGCAAAAGTCAAAGAAACCGACTAAGGCAGAAGCTAAAGAAGCAGCAAAAGGCCGAAGCGCGACTGGCTAGTCAAAGGTCAGAAGCCGAAAACACCGGTACGGGATCTAGCCCAACGGGACTTAAGCCGCAGGCTGGAGTCCCCAAGGCAGGAGACCATCCGGAAGGTCAGAAGCAGATGACTGGAGATGCCAGCAACGGCGCACCTGGCCCGAGCTACTTTTTTAAAAAAGCAGGACAGAGCACCGCACCACCTGCCAAACCATTGAAGACTGGAACACCACTAACGGCAGAACCAGGACCTTCAGGGGTCCAGAGCAAGTGGTCGCACCCTAGATATGGCAACCGGTACAATCGCCAGAGGCGTGGGGCAGTGGCCATCTCTAAATCTGCACAGGCCCCTCCCCGCACTGAGCCCGGCAAGCGTACCCGGTTGGATGACACGGTGTCACCTAGAAGTGGACACAAAAGACCCAAACTGGACAGCTCACGGCGCACCCTGACCAGCTACGCAGATATTGCTCAGAATGAGCTGTGCGTAGCGGTGACGGGAGAAAGCCATGAGCTGAAAGAAGAGCAAGCCACCAAAGTAAAGAAGTACCGGGTCAACAGGATACTAGCTGATGTCAAAGATCCGAACATCACATTCTCCCCCTGCTTCAGAGGGAAGCCCATCATTGCAGATGGAGCCCTGAAGCTGTGGTGTGAGGATGATGCTTTACTAAGGTGGCTCAACAAGGCAGTTAGCAATCTGTCAGCTGACTCAGGGGTAAAACTCACTGTCAAACGACAGGGAGATTTAACCCGAGTAGTTAGAGCAGCACTGTTCATCCCGGAATGTGACAGCTCAGTCGAAGACACGAGCTTGATTCTGGCGGATCAGAACAAGTGGGCCCAGGTGAACACCTGGAGACTGTTCGCGCATAGCATGCACGGAGACGACACGATGTTCCTCACGTTGGGGATTCCCGAACCCCTTATACCTACACTCGTAGAGAAAGGGAGGAGGCTAGCCTTCAACCTGGGGAATGTCTACGTTCGATTCTATGCAGCGAACGGGTCTCTTCAGGACGAACCACCTGCACCAGCAAGCAAGTCCACACCGGCAGACAAGCCGGATACCATGCGGGCTCCAGACGGCAAGACGGGGGAAACTCCTGACGAGCCGTCACACTCATCGCCCAAACCATCGTCCTCAAAGGCGACGGAGGATATGAGTGTGGATCCTGACCCCCCTACTAGAGGAGAGTGGAGGGATCCAAACGGGGCCAACAAGGCAGAGTCAGAGGAGGAGGGAAGCCTGGATGATGGCGACCCAATCCTCCATGACGTGTAAGGTCATACAGACCAACCTCCAGCACAGCCTCACTGCAACGGCTAACCTGCGCAGAGTGCTGGGGGATGACAGCGAGGAGACCATGGCCTTGATCCAGGAGCCGTGGATCAGGGCGGGGCGTGTGTGTGGTCTCAATAATCTAAGGGGTAAGTTAATATATGACAACACCTCCAAAAACATTCGAGCATGTATATATGTACCAAGCAACATTGCATCAATGCCTCTAACCGAGTTCTGTTCCAGAGACTTGGCTACTGCCAGGCTCCGGGGTATTCTCGGGGAGGAAGCTGGGGACGTGATCGTCGCGTCAGCCTACATGCCCGGCGACGAGGAGATCCCATCGAAAGACGTTGCGGACCTGGTAAGATACTGCGAACTCAATGACTTCAAACTAGTAATATCAGCAGACACAAACGCCCATCACCCTATATGGGGTATGCCCACGTCAAACAGCAGAGGGGAAGACCTGGTAAACTTTTTATTTACTACAAATCTCCTTATAGCAAATACAGGCGCGGAGCCAACTTTTGTTAGACAACGCAGCCGTACTATCATCGACCTCACCTTGGTCTCAGGTAATACAAACCTCATAGAGAACTGGGAAGTATCAGGCGAATACTCCGGCTCCGACCACAGGTGGATCAGGTATGAACTAAATATAAGCAAACAGATACTAACACCAATCCGCAACCCTCGCAGGACGGACAAGACGATCTTTACAAGGTCCCTTGAACAAAACATGAACAAAGTAAGTGCGAACACGCAACTGGTAAACATAGAAGAAATAGAGCAAACTGTTGAACAACTCACGTATAGTCTCACTATGAGTTTTGAGAGCGCATGCCTCTTATCTTTGCCAAATGCCAGGGGAGGCAATCAAGGGTGGACCAAAGCGCTGGAACGACAGAGGAGGAAGGTACGCAAGCTGTTCAATAGAGCCATGAATACCTGCATGGACGAGGACTGGGATAACTATAGAATAGCCAAGGCTAAATACAAGAAAAATATACGGTCCAGGTCACGCAGATCATGGAAAAACTACAACATCAGCATCAAGTCGAATGGACAAGCGAATAGGGTTAGGAAAATACTAGCTAGTAACCCGAACCGCGACATCGGCTCCATAAAGAAAAGCGACAATACGTTTACAAGAACTATAACAGAAACCCATACAATACTCCTGGAAACACACTTTCCTGGGTGCCTAATATCAGACTCGAATGTTTGGACAGAACACCTCATGGCACCACCTACAGCGACAGACTAGGCTGTTGCACAGACTGTTGTTACAGGAGAGAGACTAAACTGGGCAATCAACACATTCACACCGTACAAAACGCCAGGTTTGGACGGGATATTCCCAGGACTCCTACAATGGAGTGAATATCATATAAACGAGACATTGAGCGCTATCTTCAAGGCATGTCTGGCGCACAGATACATGCCCAAAGGGTGGAGAGAGGTCAAGGTCTTGTTTATACCAAAGCCGGGTAAGAGTGACTACACAGAAGCTAAGGCTTATAGACCGATAAGTCTTACATCTTTTCTCCTGAAAACCCTGGAGAGGCTCTGTGATAGGTACATCAGAGACACAGTTCTCATTACCGCGCCACTTCACCCAAAACAGCACGCTTACAGCTCAGGAAAGTCTACCGAATCCGCCCTACACAATGTTATACACAAAGTAGAGGGGGATATTAAAAGTAAAAATCTATGTCTAGGAGCTTTCATCGATATAGAAGGAGCCTTTGACAAAACTAACTTTAGCAGCATCAGAGCAGCATTGCTTAAACATAAAGTAGACCTGACCCTGATCGATTGGATCATTAACATGCTAGAATTAAGGGCGATACGCATTGATTTAAACGGCACAACCAGGGGAGTGGTGGCCAAGGGGTGCCCCCAAGGAGGTGTCCTGTCCCCGCTCCTATGGAATCTAGTAGTCAATGATCTAATCACCAGGCTGAATACAAGTCGCTTCTTCACGGTAGGGTATGCAGACGACCTCGCAATACTCATATCAGGCCATTTTGCCAGTGTGGCATGTGACCTGATGAGAAATGCGTTAAAGGTTGTCGAAAAATGGTGCATAGAATACGAACTCTCCGTAAACCCAGCTAAAACCGAACTGGTGATGTTCACTAACAAACGAACCCTAGGCAGGTTTACACTTCCTAGCCTATTTAACAAGCAACTGAAACTGTCAGAAGAAGTGAAATATCTGGGAGTCACACTAGACAGCAAGTTGAATTGGGCCAAGCACTTAGAGAACAAGTTAATCAAGGCCAGTATTTCGTTCTGGCAATGCAGAAGGATGATAGGTAAAACATGGGGACTAAGCCCTAAGATCACCCTGTGGTTATATAAAACTGTAATCAGACCTTCACTAACATATGGTGCAATTGTGTGGTGGCCCAGAACCACCCTGAGCACCACCAAAACCAAGCTACAAACCTTTCAGAGACTTGCCTGTGTAGCCGTAACAGGCTGCATGCGCACTGCACCAACCGCCGCGATTGAGGCCCTGATAGGCCTAACCCCACTACACCTATACATACAACAAGAGGCCGCGGCGGCTGCGTACAGGCTAAAGGCACTAAACCTCTGGTATCAGGACCAATTAGCACCCCATACAACAATCATAGAAGACTTTGCAGTTGGAAACCCTCTAATAAAGTCTATCTATGATAGAGTACAAAAGCAACACTTCTTTACAAAGAGCTACCGCGTACAACTAAACGAAGAGCCAAGCGACTGCTCAGGTATTCATGAAATCAGAATTTACACAGATGGCTCTAAGATGGCAACAGGCACCGGAGCGGGAGCGTTCTCGGAGGAACTAAACATACACATAGCAACAGGGCTAGGTAAACACAACTCTATATTCCAAGCAGAATGCGTGGGTGTCATCCAAGCCACAGCAGCAGTACTTCGCAGAAAGGTAACCAATAATAATATTAGGATACTCTGCGACAGCACTGCAGTACTACGAGCCCTAAATAGATACAACCACTCTTCGGGGCTGATCATACAATGTCACCGACTATTGGAGGAAGTAAGAAACCATAACAATAATGTCACACTCCAATGGATAAAGGGGCATAGCGATTCCAGAGGTAACGATGCGGCTGATGAGTTAGCTAGGAGAGGTTCCGGAATGACGTGTGCAGGACCAGAACCAATGATCCCCCTACCTTTCAGTCAAATTCGTGCATGGATTCGCAAAAAAACTAAGGACCAGCATCAGGACTACTGGGCAAGTATCGAGGGTTGTAGGCAGTCAAAGGAGGCTTTTCCGATTCTAAATCTGAAATTCTCCAGAAAACTCCTCAATCTTAAAAGAAATAATGTACGACATATCGTCCGAATTATGACCGGTCATTGCTCCTTAAACAAACACCTGTTTAATCTAGGTGTTACAGACAGCCCCCTATGCAGAGGCTGCATGGAGGCGGAAGAAACAGCTGCGCACCTGCTCATTGAATGCAGGAGCGTGGCGGCACAAAGGGCAGCAAACCTCGGCTCGCCGAGGACTGTGTGGGAAGCCTGCGCCAAGCTGAAGGAGCTGCTGGCTTTCCTGGGCGACACCGGGGTGGCTGGACTGATCAGCTTCACCCGGCTATCACGCAAAATGGGCCGCGCCACAGCGGCCTGGTTGCGGAAAAGAGCCAGCCCACCAAGTACCAAGTAAGTAAGAGGTGTGTGTAACTTGAGATAAAGTATTACAAAACAAATAGGGTTGGCCAAGTTGTTCAAGAGTGAAAATATAGCAAACATTACACACATAAAGTACAAAACCCCATATAAAATTGTAATAAAATTCGAGACTAGGACAGATGCAGAAAGTTTATTAAACAATAGCAAGTTTTTAGACATGGGCTTTACTAATGAAGTGAGCCTCACCTATGGTGTTGTGAAATACATAGAGCTGGAAGTTAAAGAAGAAGAATTAGCCAAGCATTTCAATGTCGAAATAGCCTCTGTTAAAAGGCTGAAACGCCTAAGTGAACCCGGCAAATGGAGCAATAGTGAAACTGTGCGTTTCTGCTTCAAAAGTGCCACTTTACCTCCATATGTGTACAGGTATAACTGTACTGATTCAAGGTTGAGCCATATACATTCCCAGTCACACAGTGCTCGGTTTGTTGGCATTAAGGACACTTGGCTAGGAACTGCCCTGCTAAAAAGAAAGTATGCCCAAAGTGTAGCATGAGAATTGTGAGACAATAGAACATAGATGCACAAACTGTAAGGGGAATCACAAATCATTTAATAAAATGAGTTTTTATTGTTATTTTATTCACAAGTGTGTTGAAAAACGTTGTATGATACATGTGTGTATTGATGATTACCGTTTTACACACTTAATGTTACACACTAGTACCATAATGTACTATTATCATTAGTCCAGTTTTTGAGTTTATTTGTTATGGGGATGCATAATTATGATGAATCAAAATTATATAGCCTATGTTCATCAGGGATAATGTAGGATTCTAAAGATGAAAGAGTTTTTCAAATCGGTACAGTAGTTTCAGAGCATATTCAATTCAAACAAACAAATCTTTCCTCATTATAATATTAGTATAGTATATAATTCATTTTCATGTACAACACGTTTGAAAAACAAAATGCTATAGCTCCATAGAACTCTAGTGAATATTTTTTAGTAAATGGTATCAATATCTATTAAGTAATTTTTACGTGATGCACTGACAGACAAGAAGTTACAAAAATGATTTTTACTTATCTTATACTATCTTTTCACCACAGTTTCATGTGCCTGGTGATGGATGATGGTGAAAAATAACCTATGTTATTCCCTGCAATATTATCTATGTGCTTGCCGAATTTAATTACAATCCATTTAGCCATTTAGGTCTTAAAGCATAACAAACATAGTCAATATCTCATTTATAAATTTAGTTTGGCTGTACAGATACAACCTTGGTTCCAGTTTTATTATGGGTTCTATACACAGTTAGTTAGTAAATAAGTTTAGTATTAGACACAGACACACACTCTCAACTAATCAAGTATGTCTACACAACTTTTTAGTATTATAGGTGTAATTGATTAATTTGTTCTTGCAATCAAATCATAGAATGTACAATGCGATTAAAATAAGAATAGGACCGGGGTTGGCTTTAGAATCGTGACCCCTGAATTTGGTGAAACAAAAACTGTGGGTGGGTTGAAGGGGTTTGTATAAAGCGTATTTACAACATTTTAGCTGCCGGAGACACGCCAAAATAGTCTAAATAGTTTTTTAAAGTTTCAATAAAACACCGTAATTTTGATAGTGACAGGTGACATAAATGACATTAATGCGTAAAACGAAACGTTTCTAGGTAACTTTTAGCCTTTTTTGACATGTACGTTGTATGTAAGTTCTTGAAACGGAACGCAAACATCGAAGATAGCGTAATGTAATGCCGTGGTCCGTTTTGCGATAATTTTGCTCACAGTGCTATCGTCTACCAAAGCTGGTCCGAGATAAATATCGCCATTTTGACAGCTCGTGGCACTGTAAGCGTGTTGTTAATTCGGACCAAAGTTGTAGCAATAACGAACCATTTGCGCGCGAAAAACAAATATCATAAAAATATCGTGCATAGTGTGAAGGTTAACTATGTAGTGTGTGGATTAAAAAGAAATAATGGAATGGATGGACCGACTTTTACAACTTTTACATCAAAAAGAAGGGACACCAGTAAATACATTGTAGAAATAAACAAACACCTGTCACTTTTGACAGAACGCACACGACGATTATGGTGTAGAGCATGGTTCATGTAATCGTCAATATGGCGGCAGTTAAGACGTCATCTATGACGTACCGTGGGCCATCGTAATCACGCTCACGGTGAAAGGGACCGACTTTTATCGCGCTAATATCGATTATAGCCAATTAGGACCGCAGTGTAACTGTCGGAATACTCGCGTCATTCCGTTACTTCCGAGTGGGCTAAGAAAATGCCGATCTGGTGAAGTGATACGGAGTAAATTTGTTGGGAGATTATAAATGTTTATTTTAGCTGTGTAGCCCTCCGCGATTGTTCTAAATATAGTGTAGTTTTATAGTAGTGTAAGTAGGATTCGTTGCGGTAAGTAGAGTAAGTTATATTTGTGTCTTTTTGCATTTGAGGGTTATCCTCAAAGTCCCGTAATGGAGTGGTTCGACCCACCCGAGCCTGATCCTCCGCCTGAAGGTTCTACATCTACCAAACGGCGTTTAAATCTAGAGGCTGAGCCGCCTGCCAAAAAAACAATCACCTCCCCTGAGTTAGCTGCTGCCTCCATTGAGATGGTTTACACTGACCCTTCAATGGCTATAATCATCCGGGGGGATTCACGGGCAGCGATTGAGAGACGGGCTGCTTCCGTGCTAGGGCTGGTGGCGGATTGGGGGTGCCGTAACAGGTTATCCTTCTCTCCGGCCAAGTCCACAACGATGACATTGAAAGGGAAGCTGCAACGCCCCCCGGTGATTAAGTTAGACGGTCACACCGTCAAATCTAGGGAGCAGGCGACTGTACTGGGCGTAGTCATTGACGAAGCCCAGTCATTCGGTCTGCATGCGGCAACGATAGGCGAGAGGGCAAGCAGGTGTTTCGGCAAGATGTCCAGAATTTCGGCCTCATCATGGGGGTTGCGATATAGGGCGCTGCGTATTCTGTACAAAGGCACCTTCGTCGCAACCCTGACCTACGCGGCAGCCGTATGGCATGCACGCGCCGCTCTCCACGTGGTCCGCAGCGTTCTGCAGAGGACTCAGAGGCCGTCGCTCATTCTGCTGACTAAGGCGTACCGCTCGTGTAGCACGGCGGCACTGCCGGTGTTAGCAGGAGTTCTTCCGGCGGACCTCGAGGTGACCCGTGCTGGTCGACGCTGGGCTGAATGTGAAGGGCTGCCCCGGGAGGAGGTGACCAGGCTGAGGAGGAAAATTGACGCAGAGGTAGTTGCTTTTTGGCAGGACAGGTGGACGGCAGAGGGGAAAGGCAGGGAGCTTCATTGCTTCTTCCCTAACATCAGGGAACGGTTAAAGGCGGATTGGGTGGAGCCTGATTACCAGGTGTCACAAATTTTGACGGGGCACGGTTGCTTCAACAAGCGGTTGGCCGATATGTGTTTGAGAGATGATAGGATGTGCGAGTGCGGAATGGCAGAGGAGGACAGGCACCACGTTTTGTGGGACTGTCCGTTGTATGAAGAGATGCGTGAAAGGATGCTTGATGGGGTCTCCCGCCATGAGGAGGGCCCAATATACTACGCGGATTTGGTACGCGATGCGGCGAGCTACAGGCGCCTGCGCGAATTCGCGCACAATTGGCACGCCGTGCGCTCTGCGCGCGACTCGGAGGATCTGCCCGGCGGCGAAGGTCGTAGTGTGACGTCCGACAGCCCCAGAAGGGGGAGAGTGTAAAGGGAAGTAGAGGGACAAAAATATTTGTAGGACAATCTGACCTTAGTCAGAAATGTCCGCTGATTCGGTCCTTATAACCGCAAGGTTGGCAGGACCATGAGGAGGAGGTGGGTATCTGACCCTTCAATGGTTATTGGCGGATTATGTTATACTGCATTAGACAAGGGACCTTATGTGGTCTATGTATCACGTGTAGAAGAGGATCCAGCTGCGGGATTGGTATTACGTCCGATCAGATTTGGACAGTTTCTTAAAAGTCACAAAATAGAAAACATCTGCTCTGATGGTGTTAAAAAAGTCGGTCGCAATAAAATTTCTGTTGAATTTTCTTCAGCTGATGACGCAAATAAATTTGTTAGTCTCCCGATTCTGAGTTCAAGCAAATACTCAGCTACTATCCCAACATTTAATGTCACTAGGATGGGTATTATCCGCCAAGTTCCAACTGACATTTCTATGTCTGAATTTGTCGAATCCCTGGAACTCCCTATTGGCTGTGGTAAAGTCATGAAAGCTAGACGACTCAGCCGGAAAAATATCGATGATGATAAAATATCTTGGATCCCAACTCAATCAGTTGTGGTGACTTTCCAGGGTCAAATGCTTCCTACCCGAGTCTTTTCATATTATACCTCCCTACCTGTGGAGCTCTATCAATACCCCACTATTCAGTGCCATTCATGCTGCAAATTTGGCCATGCCAAAGCTCAGTGTAGATCGAAACCTAGATGCTTCCGATGTGGTAAGAATCACGTTGGTGCTAGCTGCGATGTCTCTGAAATAAATGCATCTTGTCTTCACTGCTCCGGCCATCACTTTGCCACCGATAAATCTTGCCCCGAGTTAGAAAGACAAAAATCCATCAAGTCTATGATGTCCCTAAATAGCATCTCCTACGAGGAAGCCTCTGCTCAAGTCCCTCGTGTTACCCGCTCCTACGCGGAAGTCTCTAAAGAGTCTGCTTCTCATCTCCCCTCTTCATCACAATCATTTGTTCGTGCGAAATCATCAAGATCTGAGACCTCTCAATCATATGTTAAGACTGTCTACTCTAGTCCCCGCCTAAAACCTCTTCAAGGGAAGTCATATGACAAGACTGCCCATAATGAAGTAGTTTCTGTTCCTAAATCAGTATTGGCTAATGGTTTTGCGTTAGGTATCAACCAATCTCTTAATGTATCTCCCCAACAAGACAATTCTATGTTGGAAACTTTAATCACTCTAATTATTAACATTATTTTAATGAACCCTAACCCCTTACCGTCCAACGTTGCCGATAAACTCACTCAATTAGTCTACCTTTCCCAGTATGGATCCAGTCGCAATACTTCAGTGGAACACACAGAGCTTGCGTCGCAAGAAGCATGAATTGACTCACTTAATTTCAAGATTTCACCCATCAGTCATTGCCATCTCGGAGTCTTGGTTGGTTCCTGGGTCCCATTTTCGGGTCTCAGGATACTCCTGTCTCCGGGATGACAGGGCTGATGGGTATGCTGATAGTGCTCTATTCATAAGGCGCTCCCTACAGTTTTCTCAAATTTCCCTCCCTCCTCATCCTCCTGAGATCAACATTGTTGGTGTCAGGTCTATGGATATTTCTTTTGTTTCAGTGTATATCCCACATCCTGATTCTGCTCTTATTCCTGATTTACTATTTCTTTTTTCATCAATCACTCCTTTTTAGTGCTTTTGGGTGATTTTAATGCCCACCACATTATGTGGGGATCTAGTCACTCTGATTTATTTGGTCTTTCTCTTCTAGATATTTTCAATGACATTGACCTCTGTGTGCTCAATGATGGTTCTCCCACTCGTAGGGTCCGACCTGGTCAAAATCCGAAAAGTGTTGTTGATCTCTCTCTTTGTTCCGCTTCCCTTTCTTCTCGTCTTATATGGAAAGTCCTTCCCCTTTCTTATGGTAGTGATCATTTTCCTATAATTGTGTCCTTACCCAATAATATGTCTCCTTTCTGCAATCCTTCTCCTTGCTTAAAATATATACTTTCTTCAGCTGATTGGTCATCTTATTCCTCCTCCCTTGATTTAAAACTAGACGCTTCCACTATCTTCCCTTTGCATGTTGACCCTCTTGTCTCTTATAAGATTTTCACTGATATTATAATTTCCTCTGCTGATATGCATATTCCTATTAAAAAACCAGGTAAAAGCTTTAGGATCTCTACTCCATGGTGGGATGCTGAATAGACTGCTGCCGTTAGAAAGCGGAATGAAGATGAGATGATTTATAATTCCTCTTTGACAATATCAAATTTTTTAGAGTATCAACAGTCAGCTGCAAAGCTTAAAAAATTGGCCTCCAAAAGGAAGAAACAAGGTTGGATTGGCTTTTGTGAACATTTATCTCCAAAAACTCCTTCATCTATTGTTTGGAATCAGTTGAGGCGTTTTCAAGGTTCACTTAACTATGAAAATATTACTTCAAATGATACATCTCTGTGGTTGGAGTCATTTTCAAATAATCTTGCTCCTCCTTCGGTTCCATCTGAAGATTCATTGCCTTCTAGTATATCTCCTTTGGCTTCTCTCAATTGTTTTGATAGCCCATTCTCATTAAACGAATTGTTGCTTGCTCTTGATGGTCTGTCTGATTCAGCTCCTGGTATAGATGGTATTCCTTATTCTTTTATTATTAAGTCATCTGAGAAATGCCATAAAATATTTTTAGAGTTAGTTAATCATTTTTTTGATAATGGTATAGTTCCCATTGAATGGAAATCCCAAATTGTCATTCCTATTCTAAAACCTGGCAAAGATCCATCTGATCCGAATAGTTACAGACCCATAGCATTGTCTTCTGTATTAGCCAAGATCACTGAACATTTAATAAAACATCGTCTTGAATGGTTTGTGGAGAGTAAATCAATTATCCCAAAGTCTCAGTTCGGGTTTCGAAAGGGTTATAGTACTATGGACAGTCTAAGTCTGTTAACTACTGATATATTTATTTTTATAGCATTTAAGGAAAAACAATATCTTGTTGGTGTATTTCTAGATTTAACTTCTGCATATGACAATGTTTTGCTTTCTGTGCTTAGGAACAAACTCATTAGACTTGATGTACCTATTAAGCTTGTTCGTTTTATTTGTAATATGCTTATGGAACGTTCTGTCATTATCAAATCTAAATATAACCTTCTTCCCCCTAAGTCTGTTTGGAAAGGTCTTCCTCAAAGCTCCGTCTTAAGTCCAATCCTTTACAGCTTGTACACCTATGACTTAGATAAATCTGTGGACTCTTTCTGTCAGGTTCTTCAGTATGCTGATGACCTGGCTCTATATGTTAAGGTTCAATCTATTAATCAAGCTGCTGACAGACTGAATTCAGCACTTTCGTATCTGGGAGATTGGCTTCACTTACATGGCTTATGTTTGGCTGTTCAAAAAAGCTCGGTTGTAGTTTTTACAAAAAAAAAGATAATCCCTCCAGTTCAATTGTTAATAGGTTCTCACTTTATCCCTCAAGTTAATTGCATAAATTTTTTAGGTATCAAACTTGACTCTAGAATGTCTGGGATTCCTCACTTTGATTATATCTCCCAAAAGTGCGAAAAAAGTGTCAACGTATTACGATCCCTTTCTGGAGTATGGTGGGGTTCCCACCCTTATTCTCAAAAGTTGTTATACAACGCTATAGTCCGGAGCCATTGGGAGTATGGCTGTTTCTTATTAAATCTATGTAACAAATCTGGTCAAGATAAAATATTTAAAATCCAATCTAAATGTTTGCGTATAATCCTTGGTGCAATGAAATCTTCTCCTATAAATGCCATGCAGGTTGAATGACGTGAACCCCCTCTAAATATACGCAGGCAGTTTCTTTCGGATAGGTTTTTCTTTAAACTGGTTCAAAATTCTAATCACCCTCTTCTCCCTAATTTAAGCATTCTGGTAAACCTTTACGGTTCTCAGGTCTCAGATAATATTCCTTGTCTTCTTCATAGTTTTATTAAATTTACTAGACTACCATGCCCTGTTTATCAGTTTCCATGCAATCCCCTTTACTTAACTTCTTACCAAGCTCTCATATTTCATCCTGATATTTGTCTGAACTCTGGTATTGATAAAGATTCGGTCAACCCCCGTGGGTTATTCAGTGAACTTATATATTCTCAGTTTTTAGGATGGCACATTTTTTTCACTGATGCTTCCAAATTATCCGATGAAAGTGTTGTTGGGGCAGCAGTTTGGTTTCCTTCTTCAAAAATTATTTTGAGTTTTAAATGTCCTTCTCATGCTTCAGTCTTTTCAGGCGAAGCTCTTGCTGTCTTGGAAGCGATTCGTTACATAAAGTCTCACAAGCTAAACAATTCCATAGTTTTCTCTGATTCTAAAAGTTGCCTTCAATCCATTTTATCCAACCCCTTCCGTTATTCTTCTCGC
Organism: Selenia dentaria; assembly: GCA_917880725.1. Taxonomy (NCBI): domain Eukaryota; kingdom Metazoa; phylum Arthropoda; class Insecta; order Lepidoptera; family Geometridae; genus Selenia; species Selenia dentaria. The sequence continues at coordinate 28,700,045 of OU862885.1, read as the reverse complement.
TTCCCTCTAATTCTTCAGATAAAACAATGTCTATTTGAGTGCCACAGTATGGGTTTAAAAGTTGTTCTTGCCTGGATTCCTGGTCATTCTGGAATTCCAGGTAATGACACTGCGGATTCATGTGCCAAGGCTGCTTTAAATATAGGTTCTCTGGAACATTTCAAGCTATATTCTCACGATCTCTCCCTTCTCCCTAAATCTCATCTACATGATTCTTGGTCCAAATACTGGGAATCATCAAAAGTTCTAAAAGGAAAGTATTATGGCGACATTCAACCGTTTCTTCCCAAAATTCCTTGGTTTTTCAAATTTCGCAAATTCAGCAAAGTCACTACATCGACGGTCTGCCGCCTCCGGCTGGGTCATGCTTGTACCCCCGTACACTTGGCCAAACTGAGGATTCGGGATAGTTCGTTATGCGAATGTGGCTTAGATGAAGGAGACTATGATCATATTTTCTTTAGCTGTCCAAATTTGAAATATTCACTGTATGATATTCTTCCACAAAAAATATCCCGTCCTATTTCATTCAAATCTCTTCTGTCCCTTACTTTTTCTTCTTTAATTAACTGTATATTATGTAATTACATTAGTAGAAATAAAATTAAATTATAATATATTCCTTATTATTTATTTTATAAATGTATGAATTTTTATTAGTATTATTTTTGTTATAAATGATATGATGTTTTTGTTTTGAATTTTGTTCTTATTTATGTTGTGTTTGTGTGTTTTAGAGTAATCACTGGAGTGGAACAGTTTGTTTGATTCTCTCTTCTAATCACCGACCATATTCTAAAAGTTTACTTTAATTTCTCCTACAGTTTATGAAACTATCATGTAACAGATAGGTACTGGCAAAGTTGCGACACTCAAACAAGTCGCAGGGGCCATACACAAAGAATCTAATCTCTACTTCCGAGTGTACGTGAATGTTTTCTCCTGTTTTTCTGCGCTTTCTTTTAATATCTCAACGACTTTGTCTATAAAATATAAGTTCTAAAAATAACAAATTGTTTTTCAATTTTAATTATCAGAGCCATACTAGTAGGAATGTGTGCACAATAGTAGATTAGTACCTAATGAATTGGCAATGTCACTTGTCTGTGACAAACCTATAGGTTAGGTTAGATTTGAACTGTGACCCACCAGGCTTCATCAAACTACTTTTGTTCCAAATTTGTGCACAATAGTATATCAGTCTGTGACATACCTATAGGTTAGTTATAGTTAGTTAGAATAGGTCGAAGTCAGTGACAGAACCGACTCATAGCACCCCGATTTCAAGCAGTCTTATCGGCTCTGCAATCCGAAGCCTGGTGGGTCACAGTTCAAATCTAACCTAACCTATAGGTTTGTCACAGACAAGTGACATTGCCAATTCATTAGGTACTAATCTACTATTGTGCACACATTCCTACTAGTATGGCTCTGATAATTAAAATTGAAAAACAATTTGTTATTTTTAGAACTTATATTTTATAGACAAAGTCGTTGAGATATTAAAAGAAAGCGCAGAAAAACAGGAGAAAACATTCACGTACACTCGGAAGTAGAGATTAGATTCTTTGTGTATGGCCCCTGCGACTTGTTTGAGTGTCGCAACTTTGCCAGTACCTATCTGTTACATGATAGTTTCATAAACTGTAGGAGAAATTAAAGTAAACTTTTAGAATATGGTCGGTGATTAGAAGAGAGAATCAAACAAACTGTTCCACTCCAGTGATTACTCTAAAACACACAAACACAACATAAATAAGAACAAAATTCAAAACAAAAACATCATATCATTTATAACAAAAATAATACTAATAAAAATTCATACATTTATAAAATAAATAATAAGGAATATATTATAATTTAATTTTATTTCTACTAATGTAATTACATAATATACAGTTAATTAAAGAAGAAAAAGTAAGGGACAGAAGAGATTTGAATGAAATAGGACGGGATATTTTTTGTGGAAGAATATCATACAGTGAATATTTCAAATTTGGACAGCTAAAGAAAATATGATCATAGTCTCCTTCATGTAAGCCACATTCGCATAACGAACTATCCCGAATCCTCAGTTTGGCCAAGTGTACGGGGGTACAAGCATGACCCAGCCGGAGGCGGCAGACCGTCGATGTAGTGACTTTGCTGAATTTGCGAAATTTGAAAAACCAAGGAATTTTGGGAAGAAACGGTTGAATGTCGCCATAATACTTTCCTTTTAGAACTTTTGATGATTCCCAGTATTTGGACCAAGAATCATGTAGATGAGATTTAGGGAGAAGGGAGAGATCGTGAGAATATAGCTTGAAATGTTCCAGAGAACCTATATTTAAAGCAGCCTTGGCACATGAATCCGCAGTGTCATTACCTGGAATTCCAGAATGACCAGGAATCCAGGCAAGAACAACTTTTAAACCCATACTGTGGCACTCAAATAGACATTGTTTTATCTGAAGAATTAGAGGGAAGCGAGAAGAACAACGGAAGGGGTTGGATAAAATGGATTGAAGGCAACTTTTAGAATCAGAGAAAACTATGGAATTGTTTAGCTTGTGAGACTTTATGTAACGAATCGCTTCCAAGACAGCAAGAGCTTCGCCTGAAAAGACTGAAGCATGAGAAGGACATTTAAAACTCAAAATAATTTTTGAAGAAGGAAACCAAACTGCTGCCCCAACAACACTTTCATCGGATAATTTGGAAGCATCAGTGAAAAAAATGTGCCATCCTAAAAACTGAGAATATATAAGTTCACTGAATAACCCACGGGGGTTGACCGAATCTTTATCAATACCAGAGTTCAGACAAATATCAGGATGAAATATGAGAGCTTGGTAAGAAGTTAAGTAAAGGGGATTGCATGGAAACTGATAAACAGGGCATGGTAGTCTAGTAAATTTAATAAAACTATGAAGAAGACAAGGAATATTATCTGAGACCTGAGAACCGTAAAGGTTTACCAGAATGCTTAAATTAGGGAGAAGAGGGTGATTAGAATTTTGAACCAGTTTAAAGAAAAACCTATCCGAAAGAAACTGCCTGCGTATATTTAGAGGGGGTTCACGTCATTCAACCTGCATGGCATTTATAGGAGAAGATTTCATTGCACCAAGGATTATACGCAAACATTTAGATTGGATTTTAAATATTTTATCTTGACCAGATTTGTTACATAGATTTAATAAGAAACAGCCATACTCCCAATGGCTCCGGACTATAGCGTTGTATAACAACTTTTGAGAATAAGGGTGGGAACCCCACCATACTCCAGAAAGGGATCGTAATACGTTGACACTTTTTTCGCACTTTTGGGAGATATAATCAAAGTGAGGAATCCCAGACATTCTAGAGTCAAGTTTGATACCTAAAAAATTTATGCAATTAACTTGAGGGATAAAGTGAGAACCTATTAACAATTGAACTGGAGGGATTATCTTTTTTTTTGTAAAAACTACAACCGAGCTTTTTTGAACAGCCAAACATAAGCCATGTAAGTGAAGCCAATCTCCCAGATACGAAAGTGCTGAATTCAGTCTGTCAGCAGCTTGATTAATAGATTGAACCTTAACATATAGAGCCAGGTCATCAGCATACTGAAGAACCTGACAGAAAGAGTCCACAGATTTATCTAAGTCATAGGTGTACAAGCTGTAAAGGATTGGACTTAAGACGGAGCTTTGAGGAAGACCTTTCCAAACAGACTTAGGGGGAAGAAGGTTATATTTAGATTTGATAATGACAGAACGTTCCATAAGCATATTACAAATAAAACGAACAAGCTTAATAGGTACATCAAGTCTAATGAGTTTGTTCCTAAGCACAGAAAGCAAAACATTGTCATATGCAGAAGTTAAATCTAGAAATACACCAACAAGATATTGTTTTTCCTTAAATGCTATAAAAATAAATATATCAGTAGTTAACAGACTTAGACTGTCCATAGTACTATAACCCTTTCGAAACCCGAACTGAGACTTTGGGATAATTGATTTACTCTCCACAAACCATTCAAGACGATGTTTTATTAAATGTTCAGTGATCTTGGCTAATACAGAAGACAATGCTATGGGTCTGTAACTATTCGGATCAGATGGATCTTTGCCAGGTTTTAGAATAGGAATGACAATTTGGGATTTCCATTCAATGGGAACTATACCATTATCAAAAAAATGATTAACTAACTCTAAAAATATTTTATGGCATTTCTCAGATGACTTAATAATAAAAGAATAAGGAATACCATCTATACCAGGAGCTGAATCAGACAGACCATCAAGAGCAAGCAACAATTCGTTTAATGAGAATGGGCTATCAAAACAATTGAGAGAAGCCAAAGGAGATATACTAGAAGGCAATGAATCTTCAGATGGAACCGAAGGAGGAGCAAGATTATTTGAAAATGACTCCAACCACAGAGATGTATCATTTGAAGTAATATTTTCATAGTTAAGTGAACCTTGAAAACGCCTCAACTGATTCCAAACAATAGATGAAGGAGTTTTTGGAGATAAATGTTCACAAAAGCCAATCCAACCTTGTTTCTTCCTTTTGGAGGCCAATTTTTTAAGCTTTGCAGCTGACTGTTGATACTCTAAAAAATTTGATATTGTCAAAGAGGAATTATAAATCATCTCATCTTCATTCCGCTTTCTAACGGCAGCAGTCTATTCAGCATCCCACCATGGAGTAGAGATCCTAAAGCTTTTACCTGGTTTTTTAATAGGAATATGCATATCAGCAGAGGAAATTATAATATCAGTGAAAATCTTATAAGAGACAAGAGGGTCAACATGCAAAGGGAAGATAGTGGAAGCGTCTAGTTTTAAATCAAGGGAGGAGGAATAAGATGACCAATCAGCTGAAGAAAGTATATATTTTAAGCAAGGAGAAGGATTGCAGAAAGGAGACATATTATTGGGTAAGGACACAATTATAGGAAAATGATCACTACCATAAGAAAGGGGAAGGACTTTCCATATAAGACGAGAAGAAAGGGAAGCGGAACAAAGAGAGAGATCAACAACACTTTTCGGATTTTGACCAGGTCGGACCCTACGAGTGGGAGAACCATCATTGAGCACACAGAGGTCAATGTCATTGAAAATATCTAGAAGAGAAAGACCAAATAAATCAGAGTGACTAGATCCCCACATAATGTGGTGGGCATTAAAATCACCCAAAAGCACTAAAAAGGAGTGATTGATGAAAAAAGAAATAGTAAATCAGGAATAAGAGCAGAATCAGGATGTGGGATATACACTGAAACAAAAGAAATATCCATAGACCTGACACCAACAATGTTGATCTCAGGAGGATGAGGAGGGAGGGAAATTTGAGAAAACTGTAGGGAGCGCCTTATGAATAGAGCACTATCAGCATACCCATCAGCCCTGTCATCCCGGAGACAGGAGTATCCTGAGACCCGAAAATGGGACCCAGGAACCAACCAAGACTCCGAGATGGCAATGACTGATGGGTGAAATCTTGAAATTAAGTGAGTCAATTCATGCTTCTTGCGACGCAAGCTCTGTGTGTTCCACTGAAGTATTGCGACTGGATCCATACTGGGAAAGGTAGACTAATTGAGTGAGTTTATCGGCAACGTTGGACGGTAAGGGGTTAGGGTTCATTAAAATAATGTTAATAATTAGAGTGATTAAAGTTTCCAACATAGAATTGTCTTGTTGGGGAGATACATTAAGAGATTGGTTGATACCTAACGCAAAACCATTAGCCAATACTGATTTAGGAACAGAAACTACTTCATTATGGGCAGTCTTGTCATATGACTTCCCTTGAAGAGGTTTTAGGCGGGGACTAGAGTAGACAGTCTTAACATATGATTGAGAGGTCTCAGATCTTGATGATTTCGCACGAACAAATGATTGTGATGAAGAGGGGAGATGAGAAGCAGACTCTTTAGAGACTTCCGCGTAGGAGCGGGTAACACGAGGGACTTGAGCAGAGGCTTCCTCGTAGGAGATGCTATTTAGGGACATCATAGACTTGATGGATTTTTGTCTTTCTAACTCGGGGCAAGATTTATCGGTGGCAAAGTGATGGCCGGAGCAGTGAAGACAAGATGCATTTATTTCAGAGACATCGCAGCTAGCACCAACGTGATTCTTACCACATCGGAAGCATCTAGGTTTCGATCTACACTGAGCTTTGGCATGGCCAAATTTGCAGCATGAATGGCACTGAATAGTGGGGTATTGATAGAGCTCCACAGGTAGGGAGGTATAATATGAAAAGACTCGGGTAGGAAGCATTTGACCCTGGAAAGTCACCACAACTGATTGAGTTGGGATCCAAGATATTTTATCATCATCGATATTTTTCCGGCTGAGTCGTCTAGCTTTCATGACTTTACCACAGCCAATAGGGAGTTCCAGGGATTCGACAAATTCAGACATAGAAATGTCAGTTGGAACTTGGCGGATAATACCCATCCTAGTGACATTAAATGTTGGGATAGTAGCTGAGTATTTGCTTGAACTCAGAATCGGGAGACTAACAAATTTATTTGCGTCATCAGCTGAAGAAAATTCAACAGAAATTTTATTGCGACCGACTTTTTTAACACCATCAGAGCAGATGTTTTCTATTTTGTGACTTTTAAGAAACTGTCCAAATCTGATCGGACGTAATACCAATCCCGCAGCTGGATCCTCTTCTACACGTGATACATAGACCACATAAGGTCCCTTGTCTAATGCAGTATAACATAATCCGCCAATAACCATTGAAGGGTCAGATACCCACCTCCTCCTCATGGTCCTGCCAACCTTGCGGTTATAAGGACCGAATCAGCGGACATTTCTGACTAAGGTCAGATTGTCGACAACGACTTTGTCTATAAAATATAAGTTCTAAAAATAACAAATTGTTTTTCAATTTTAATTATCAGAGCCATACTAGTAGGAATGTGTGCACAATAGTAGATTAGTACCTAATGAATTGGCAATGTCACTTGTCTGTGACAAACCTATAGGTTAGGTTAGATTTGAACTGTGACCCACCAGGCTTCATCAAACTACTTTTGTTCCAAATTTGTGCACAATAGTATATCAGTCTGTGACATACCTATAGGTTAGTTATAGTTAGTTAGAATAGGTCGAAGTCAGTGACAGAACCGACTCATAGCACCCCGATTTCAAGCAGTCTTATCGGATTGCAGAGCCGACGCGGGGGTGGTAGTAGATCGAAATGCAGTACTTAACCTCAAAATACTTAAACAAACATAACTCGAAAACTAATGGTCTCCGGCGGGTGGGGTTTGCGGGGGGCACTACCCGAACCCCCCCCCAATCCCCCCCGAATTCAGGCGCCACGATTCTAAATGTTTACCACGAATCATAGGTAGGTAAACTAAAGTAAACACAGAAGCACATTGAACTGTCTTTATTTAGTGAATGTACGTATTTTAATTTTAATCGCTCAGCTCTTCAATTCCACTCATGTCCTGATGCCCAACTGAATCAGACTCCTCGTAATCGTCGTCATCATCACTGCTGCTGCTACTACTGTCACCTATGTTTATAATGAAACTGAATGGGCCATTGTCATCGTCTTCAAGGAATTCCCTTTCGAAGTAGTCTTTCTCAATCCTTTTTACATGGTTTATTTCTTTCTTCCAGTCATCGTTCGTGATTGATGCGATCGACTCAAGTGTCAGACGTTCGATTGCGCTTTCTATTTATTATATTATTTCTTTACACCTTCCGCGGTTGCAGATTGCCAGCACTTTTTCACAGTATAATGTGCGTGGATCCAAGTTTCATCGAGAAACACTACTGGTTTTTTGTTTGATTCCAATGCATCATTTGCTCGAATACGCCGCAGGTACTTCGCGCGCCAGGCTTTAATGTTTGGCCTTTGAATCAATACCGATCTCCTACGCTGGCAATTTTTAAATTTGTAGCCTAGCGACTCAAACATAATTTTTCTCAAAGTAGACAAGCTGCCAGGAAAATTAAGATCTTGTTTTGCAGCTGCATAAATTTTCTTTAGTGTAGGAATTTCTTTTCTCACCGTATATATAGAATTTATTATGTTGCCCAACGCACATATTTCAAAACTGTCACACACAATTTTCTTTAGACATGGTTTCTTCTTAGGTGTCGTTATTTTGCTTGTGCTTGCTTCTGTTGCTATTCTCTGTTCACGGCGAATGCGACTCACTGTATTTTTAATAATACCAGTGGCTAAAGTCACTCGCTCGATTACCTTCGAAGCAGTTTCCAAATGCTTAGTGAAACTTTCAAATACATCACGCGATATATGAATATTGCCATCTGGCCCTGGTACAATTCTTGCTTGTTTTAACTGGTCCAATAACATAATGGCACGTTTTTTCTCTTCCTCGAAGTACTTAGGGGGGGTAAATGTGGTTGAGCAGTTTCCTGCAACCAGAGAATAGGTAGGGAATAATTGTTGGTAAATACCTGGTTTACGTGGGGGGTGTTGAGAGGCTCTGGGTCTGATGAGGGCTGGTGACCGTGAGTCCTAGGTGGAGGCGTCTTGCTGTCGACGGCGTACTGAAGAACTGTTGTTCACTTGGTTATAATGTTTGTATTGTCCTTTTGGGTTGTTCACTGGTTTACGCGGCGGGCTGAATGCGTCTCGATCAGTGATCTACGTGTTGTAACGTAGCGTTCCATAACATCATAAAACTTATAAATAAACACTTTAAAATAAATAAGTAAACAGACAAAAAGACAGGTAAACATAATGTATTATTATAGAACGGCCGACCGCTAATCTTTTGTCTTGCGAGCTCTCGGTCGGTTGCGGGGCGAGAGGGGACACGCTCAGCTGTCAAATCAGTTCCCGCGCCAGTCCGCTGCCGCATTGCTTAGAGTACGGGCATATCGCTTTATGCAAAATAAACCGTTACGTTTTACTTAACGTAACATAATCAAAACTACTTCTCACTTTCTATTCTCAACTAAGATTGTTGTGTTGTGATATCTGAAAGTGTTCCCGAACTGGGTAAGTTGTGCACATAGTACTTATTTAGACGCTGGTGTAGCTAGGAATCATTATACCTAGGTACCTAGGTACTCATCCGCTGCAGTTTGAATTTGGTGGAAACGGCTTCATTGTACATTGTATCTCTAACCGTATTGTTAATTTTATAGCTCATCGCTATGTACCTAACTAGGTAGATACTTGTAGTTATAGACTGAATAGCCTAGCAATCATTTATTGTAACCGATTCTGCTAACTTAGTGTAGTTACTGCCTTGAACTCCTTCGCCTAGCAATTACTATCTTGTAGGCTGGTTTGCTTCACGAACTGAATTCTAACGAAAGGATTCTACCGTGTACTACGGGCCTAAGCAGCACTCTAATGCGGGTTCGTGTTTCAGGAACAACGACCGGAGTAAGACTTCCTTAACGGACAAATTCTAAGTCCAACAAGACTGTGGCGCGCTCACGGAGCTGGCCTGGCGTCGTACCCTAGACACCGCCCCCCGGATCGCAGTCCATCCTAACGCCAAGACACAGGAGGATACCAGGAGAGTGGAGTAGACCGCCATTAAACTGTTTGCGCGATCGACTTAGGCCAACCTTACGACCCGCTGTTTGTTAAAATCTATTTGTGCATAAACTGTCAATTGACAACTAACATTGGTGTTATTTTCTCATCCTTATATCACTTATGTTCCCGCTCTGAAGCGTGACATTGGCGCCTATATACGTGGTCAAAGGTCGTATTTCGCACTCAGTTTTTTGTACATTTTAGTAGTTTGTTTTGGTGTTGGTTTTCTTGGTATCTTAATTGTGTAAAGACGATTCAAATCATCACCAACTAGTGTGCCTAAGCACTAAATTTCAAGTTGATAAGCTTATTAATTAACGCTAATGAGCACGTAAACACATAAATTGTTACGCTTTGGCACATTTGTTGGACATCTGAACTAATACTTTTACCCGACTTCACCTTCTTTTCATTATTCTTTTTCTTATATATTATTTTGATTTGCATCGTTCTGTAGCAAAAGTTGATTGTTTGTAACAGAACGGATTTTGCATTGGCTATTATAATTTTATTATTGTTTTCTATATATGTGTAATTTTTGTGTCATTAATTTCTGCCACTGTTTTTCTGGTTTTACTTGTGCACAACATATCTAGGCCGGGACTACTGTCATTTATATAAAATAACTACTTATCAAATTAATTGAGTAAACTTTACTCAAAATGGCAACTCATATTAAATTTTTACTTCTTCAAAAAACAGAACTCTGCTACGAAGTTGCTATACGCGGAGAGTCTCCTTCAGAAAATGTAGCCGGTCTACGACGTCAGGTCACTAAATTGACTCAATTATACTCATCTGATGATATCATAGACTCAGTATTTGAATTTTCGGAGGATATAAAAGGATCTCAGGAAACTTTAGAAAAAATAAGGGTTAACCTTGAAACTCTCAAGTCGAACTACGATGAATCTCTTTTTAATAGAACCAACTCGCTTTTACATCACGTACGCTATAGGCTTCAAAGAATTGAAAAACCTGAAAAGGCTGATGATATTACCTTGTTAACTAAAATTAAAAAAAATCTAGAGAGTTATTGTATAATTCTTGTCGGGTTATCTAAATCTACTGTAAGAGATTATAAGGCTTCATCATCCATGTCCGAAGAGGACTGTTCGGGCAAAACTAATTCCGCTGGTCTTAACATTTCCGTCACTTGTGATCGTGGCATAATTGGGGAACTAGCGAAATTGAAATATGATGGAAAAACGTGTGTGCGTTCTTTTATACAGAGGTTGGAAGAATGTCGCCTTTCTAAGGGCATTTCTGAGGATAAAATGTTTGCTTATTCTACTGATATCTTCATTGGCGATGCGCTTCACTGGTTTCGGAACATTAGAGGTAAGGTGTGCGACTGGAAAAACCTGATTGCGCGCCTTAAAGTTGATTTTGATATTCCGGATTATGACTACCGTATGTCTTCGGCAATACGTCAGAGAACACAAGGAGAAGATGAAAGTATTGTCATTTATTTGGCCATAATGGAAAGTTTGTTTTCTCGTCTTACTAACCCTTTGGATGAGGAAATTAAACTCCAGATTCTTTTGCATAACATCCGTCCTTGGTACTCTACTATTATAGCTGCTAGTCCAAATATTAAAACTATTGACGATCTCCAGTCAATTTGCAAAAACTACGAAATGATTAAAGGTCGTTCTGCCAATTTCAAAGAACCCCCCTCAGTATCATCTAATACTTTAGCCCCTGAGCTAGGCTATCAACATTCTAAGCGAAGGATTTCAACCTCTCAAGACGTACAGTATGGTCACGGCAGCCACGGTAACTTCCAGAAGCGTTACGAACCTCATCATAACCAGTTCAGGGCTTCTGAGATTAAAACACCTCCTCATGTTAGTGAAATCACGAAGAAACCTTTTTGCTACCGCTGTCGTGTAGATACACATTCTATGAAAGAGTGCACTGCAGAACGCTCGATTTTCTGTTTTAAATGTGGAAAAAAAGACGTGCGTTCACCCGATTGCTCTAACTGCAATCAAAGCTCAAAAAACTAGATAGGCAGAATTGTAGTAAATTTGACCAGCAGGATTGGGAATCTTGGCTTGCGTTCATAAAAACTTTCTATTCTAATTACAAAGTATCTACAATTCTGCAAACTAAACCTCTGAACGATTCCAGGCCTTATGTAAATATCAAAATTAATAATATTGATGCCTGTGGGTTGTTGGATTCTGGATCTGCGGTCACTATCTTAGGCAACAACTCACATACATATCTGAAAGAGTGTGCCTTGTACCAGCACAATGACAACGCTAACATTATAGCTGCAGGAGGTCAACAATTAAAAAGCATTGGATTTATAAACTTGCCAATAAAGTTTCAAGGTCAGTCCCATATTATTAAGGCTTTTGTAGTCCCAAAAGTCGAAACTTATGTTATATTAGGTATAGACTTTTGGCGTACATTCAAAATATGCCCTGAGTATTTAAATAGTACCAGACTTTCAAAAACCACGCTAGCAGTAACACCTTCAATCAACGACGAAACATTTATCCACTCTTATGGCAATTTGTCAGACTCACAAAAAAACGTAGCGGACAGTGTGATTTCCAAGTTCAAATCAATCTCAACTGAAGAGAAAGGTTTAGGTAGAACAAATGTCATTTCTCATCGAATAGACACGGGCAACTCCCCACCGGTAAGGCAAAGGTATTACAGAATGTCACCTGAGAAACAACGAATCTTAGTAGAGCAGGTAGATGAAATGCTCGCACTTGATGTAGTAGAGCCTTGTGAGAGTGCATGGTCTTCTCCGGTGCTCATTGTTAATAAAAAGAACGGACAACCTAGGTTCTGTCTCGATAGTCGTAAATTGAACGCCGTGACTAAGCGTGATGCCTATAATTTGCCTTACGTTGCGGAAATTTTAGATAATCTTCGCGATGCTAGATATCTATCAAGTGTAGACCTGTCTAAGGCTTTCTGGCAAATTCCTATCGCTCCAGAAGACCGAGATAAGACCGCCTTTTATGTTCCGGGCAGGGGTACTCTTCGTTTCAAGACTACCGCTTTTGGTCTGACTAATGCGCCTGCTACGCAACAACGGCTTGTTGATATGCTGTTTGGCGACATGGATTTTAAAACAGTAGCGTATCTTGATGATATTATTATTATTAGCTCTACGTTTGAAGAACACGTGACACGCTTGCTGTGTGTGTTAGAAAAATTAAATAAAGCAAACCTTACAGTTAATTTCGACAAATGTAAGTTCTTCAGAAGCGAGCTTAAATATCTAGGATATGTGGTTGACGCTAATGGCTTACGCACAGACCCAGATAAAGTGGAAGCGATTTTAAATTTTCCAACTCCCTCTAGTAGAAAAGAGCTTAAACGATTTCTCGGTACCGCTACATGGTATCGGCGTTTTGTTCCAAACTTTAGTACGGTTGCTGGTCCTCTTAATAAACTTACTTCAAATAGTAAAAAGTCACCCCCATTTCAATGGTCACGCGAAGCCGACACGGCTTTTAATTTATTAAAAGAGTGTTTAATATCAGCACCGGTTCTATCTTGTCCCGTTTATTCTATGCCTTTTGAAGTACACACGGACGCCAGTAATTACGGGATCGGTGCGATGCTGACACAAAAACTAGATGACAAAGAACACCCTATCGCCTACATGAGCAGGTCCCTCAGCGGTGCTGAAAAGAACTATAGCATCACGGAAAGAGAGACTCTCGCTGTACTGACTGCTCTTGAACACTGGCGCTGTTACTTAGAAAATGGACATAAGTTTACTGTTTATACTGACCATTCTGCGTTAAAATGGTTCTTATCGCTGGATAATCCAACAGGACGCTTGGCGCGGTGGGGAGTGCGTTTGTCATCGTTCAATTTTGAAATAAAACACCGCCGAGGTGTTGATAATGTCATACCCGATGCTCTATCAAGAGCCTTTCATAATGCTGGCATTTCTCTTGATAACTCAGTATTAAACACAAATGATGCTTGGTATAAAAAAATCTATAATGGGTGCCTTAATGTGCCGAGCAATTATCCTAATTTCTTAATAAAGAATAACTCTCTATATCGACTATCTAAAAACAAATCCTCGTTATTGGCAGAATTTGCGTGGAAAGAAGTTGTGCCCACTGAGTTTCGTGAACGTGTTATACAAGAAAACCACTCAGTACCAACTGCAGGACATCTTGGCATTTTTAAAACTTACCAAAGGTTGGCTCTTACTTACTACTGGCCTGGCATGCATCAAGATGTCGTAAAGTTTGTAGGCTGTTGTTCGATCTGTTTGTCATATAAAGCGCAAAACCATACTACGCTAGGCGAAATGGGTCGACCCAAACATTGCTCAAGACCGTTTCAAATGATCTCAATTGACTTTATTGGCCCTCTTCCAATAACTCGCAAACAAAATAGCTACATGCTAGTCGTAACATGCTGCTTCTCAAAATTTTGTCACATTTTCCCCTTACGTCGTGCAACTTCTGATGCTGTTGTTAAAATTTTGGAAGACTCAATATTTTTGGTTCATGGCATTCCACAAACCATTTACCTAGACAATGGATCTCAATTCATTAGTTCTACTACAGCTTCGCTTTTCAAAAAATATAATATACCAAACGTGTACTTCACACCAAGGTATTCACCACAGATTAATACGGTGGAACGATATAATAAAACGATTGTCACGAGTTTATCAACTTTTGTTGAAAATGACCACCGAACTTGGGATACTTTCATCCCTAAGGTTCAGTTTGCAATAAACAATTCCGTAAACGAAGCCACTGGTTACACACCTTCATTTCTTGTCTACGGTAGAGAATTAGTCCTATGCGGGTTACACTATACCGATTCTGATTTGGGTGATGAAGTTTTGTTTCTTCCGCGAGATCTATACGCTGAAAATTTGGGTTGTCTTTCTGCTATATTTGATGATGTGCAAGCCTCGCTTTGGCAAGCACATTTAAAAAATACGACACACTACAATTTACGGCGAAAACAAGCAGAATTCGACGTTGGCGACGTAGTTTTCAAGCGCACATTTATTTTAAGCGATAAAGATAAATATTTCAGCAAGAAATTGGCGCCAAAATTCATTAAATGTCGGATTAAAGAGAAACGGGGTCCTTTAGTTTACGTCCTCGAAGACATGACCGGGCGTGATTTAGGGGTTTGGCATATCAAGGACCTAAAACTAGTAGGTTCTCAAAAATCATAATAATTTTCGTTATATTAATAAAAATCGCACTAACGTTACCTGCCTTGATTTCATTGCTCTTTCAAATTACAATTCTTACAAAGTTAACCTTCACCGTCACAAGTTTTTTTTGAACGGGTTTTTTTTTTTTTTCTTCGTAAAATCCGTTCGTGTAGGGAGGGGGGTGATGTAACGTAGCGTTCCATAACATCATAAAACTTATAAATAAACACTTTAAAATAAATAAGTAAACAGACAAAAAGACAGGTAAACATAATGTATTATTATAGAACGGCCGACCGCTAATCTTTTGTCTTGCGAGCTCTCGGTCGGTTGCGGGGCGAGAGGGGACACGCTCAGCTGTCAAATCAGTTCCCGCGCCAGTCCGCTGCCGCATTGCTTAGAGTACGGGCATATTGCTTTATGCAAAATAAACCGTTACGTTTTACTTAACGTAACATAATCAAAACTACTTCTCACTTTCTATTCTCAACTAAGATTGTTGTGTTGTGATATCTGAAAGTGTTCCCGAACTGGGTAAGTTGTGCACATAGTACTTATTTAGACGCTGGTGTAGCTAGGAATCATTATACCTAGGTACCTAGGTACTCATCCGCTGCAGTTTGAATTTGGTGGAAACGGCTTCATTGTACATTGTATCTCTAACCGTATTGTTAATTTTATAGCTCATCGCTATGTACCTAACTAGGTAGATACTTGTAGTTATAGACTGAATAGCCTAGCAATCATTTATTGTAACCGATTCTGCTAACTTAGTGTAGTTACTGCCTTGAACTCCTTCGCCTAGCAATTACTATCTTGTAGGCTGGTTTGCTTCACGAACCGAATTCTAACGAAAGGATTCTACCGTGTACTACGGGCCTAAGCAGCACTCTAATGCGGGTTCTTGTTTCAGGAACAACGACCGGAGTAAGACTTCCTTAACGGACAAATTCTAAGTCCAACAAGACTGTGGCGCGCTCACGGAGCTGGCCTGGCGTCGTACCCTAGACACCGCCCCCCGGATCGCAGTCCATCCTAACGCCAAGACACAGGAGGATACCAGGAGAGTGGAGTAGACCGCCATTAAACTGTTTGCGCGATCGACTTAGGCCAACCTTACGACCCGCTGTTTGTTAAAATCTATTTGTGCATAAACTGTCAATTGACAACTAACATTGGTGTTATTTTCTCATCCTTATATCACTTATGTTCCCGCTCTGAAGCGTGACATTGAGACGTGACAAACACGGGTTGATTTAGGAGGTGGTGTGTGGTCGTGCCGAACACACCCTGAAAGTCACTCGCGGCGAAAGTCAATCGCGGTGACTCGTGCTGATAATGGCGGTGCCATGCGGTCGCTACGCGGAGCGCAGCGGTACACGTCCGCCGGTTACGAGTATAAAAGGGTGACTATTTGCGCTGCTCTTCAGCCGCCTGCTTGTCGCCTGACAGCTGCAGGACAGCGGCGGTGGAACGCGGGGGCACGGGTGCGCGCCTTGAGGTGACGTCACGCTTTCGCGTGAACAAATCTTTAAATCATAGATTCTACTTCATGTACTGTTTACTTTTTAATGTCAATGTCAAGAGGTATTAATTTTGTACTGTATGAATTAAACTGAATTATTTTAGTTTTGTGTATATTTAAAGTCAAATCATTATTTTCTGGTCTTTTTGCATGCTTGTCGAAAAAGTGATTCTACTGACAAGCATATGAAAACGACGCTCTGTGATGGAATAGTTAGTCCACCTTTATTTTTCTGAATAATTAGTGCGATACCGTTTCGTCGATCAGATATAGCATCGGATGGTTTTGATTCACAAGCGCTCAAACAATCAATACATGTTACTTTGTTCCCGATAGATCTAATCACAAAACCTGCTATGTATCCCACACATTGCTTCGATGTTTTTAGAACAGCCCAACCAAAAGGTAAAAACTCTTGTAGTTTTTCATAAACAGATGGTTGTATATTTTCAGCTGGTTCAAAATATTTCAATTCGAGTCTACTATACTCAGCTTGTCCATACACACTTATGGTATACATATACAATGCTTTTAAGGAATAACGAGGTCGTAAACCAACCGAAGCACAAGTAAATATTGAAATATTATTTGCTTTAACATTGCAATCATATTTTTTTATTTCAAGATAAATCATGAGTTGTTTGTATGCAAATCACGTTAACGACAGTTAGATGATCGAAAAAAAAACTAACTTATTGTATATGAAATATATAAAATAATTAAATAGAATAAAACTAATTTACAATTATTTCCTAATGAATAACCATTCCGCTTCGAAGTAGGAATATGGAATACTTATTCTTACAAATAGATTTAACACGCAGTGTCCGATTGACGTCATTGCTGCGTTAGCAAATTATACGTGTTCAAGAACTATTGGTGCACCTGCAACGTCGGCAATCTTCATATAGTAGACCTACGTAATTCCTCCACCCCTAGAACAGCGACTATTTCAGCACCTTGAGTGAAAATGTTGCCGGAATAGTGTCGAGATCTTCCTTCTTCATTAGTGCTGTTGGGGGTTTCTGGTCCGTTTTCGTATGTGTATTACATTTGCACACGTAGCGTCGGGTCACTAGTATGATAATGAGTACAGCTGCGCTCGATAGTACTGCGTAGAATGGTATAGTTGTGTGGTAGAAAGCATCTGATTTCAAATCATCCACACGTAAGGAAGGCTGGATCATTAATTTTTCTTGGATGATGTGCAGCCCTTGGAGGTCAATGGAGTTCAGGTTAATATTGGTAGCTATGTTACTTTGTTTCTCCGCGTCGTAAGGGATGTTCATCTGTTTGCGAGGTTGACCTTTGATCTCATCATTGTCGTTTGCAATAGTAAACTCTTGTGATTTCAGGTGACATCCAGTGGGAATCGTGGCGAGATAGGTTCCTTGCAGCATAGAGTAGTTCTTCCGACAATCTGTGCTGCTGTTGGATTCGGACACCTCTACTCCTAATAGCACAGCAAATAATTCCAAATAATCTTGGCTTATTTTATAGGGTAAAAGATATTTTAATGGTCCATTTGATTTTAAATACTTTTCGTAGATATCAATAACAGAAAGCACTGCATTATAAAAGTTTAGGAAACCCGCTTTATGTCTTGAATATGCTATTGGTTGATCATGCAGTTTAATTTCGCTTAGATAATTAATTTGCTTCATAATCTTTTTCCTCCACCTGTTTTCATCAATAGTTCTAAGAGGGTTTTTAAAACCTTTGCCTAAAGGATTTCTGACATTAAAAAAATCGAAAATCCGATCGATACGGTTTTTCGGATTCAGCAGCGTAATATCTGATTTTGAGTGTTCAGTGATCATCAGAGTTCAGATCATTTCATTTCAGTTAAAATCATGTGCATGAAAATAAATTGACTCAGAAGCTGAACTATCGATGGTGAAAATGTCAATATGATGCAACCACTGTCGGTTTTGTTGAAAATTGCAAGTAAAAATAGTCTATATTCCGACGAATTTCACAATATACATTAAATTTAGTTTTCTGCACACTCACAAGAGGCGCTTCATAAGGGCACGAAAAAAATACTGTCAAACGCCTGGAACAGCCTGCCCAGTGGTATTAATAGAGGACAGTGAATCTAACCCAGTATTCCAAAGACTACAATTAATACTGAGTCATAGAGAAAATTGTATATACGGAAATGTATATATGCACGGGGGTTTCACTTCCTTACTGTCCTGTGGGCCTTTATAAAGATGTTGTACATGGTTGTGCCACCACGCATTATTCACCACAGTCATATATGTTCTATTAAACGGTGGCTTCGTTCTCTTCATTTCTATTAGAGCAAATAGTTTGCGTAATCTCATATCGTTGTCTAATCATCATTTGTTTGAAAGTTGTTATTGACTGACGGACGTGTGTCAAAGGTGAAAATTACTATGAGCTAAATTATATTTAATTAGTTTCTATTCCTATAATATATGTTTATACACAAATGTTGTTGAAACCTACCTGCCTAGACGGCTGGGAGATTTTCATAAAAGACAGGTAAAGTTCTAAACGTTTATTATAGCCTCTAGAAAGCCCAGGGCTGGGTCGTGAGTACAGACAGATGATGCGATAGCCTCCCTTGTTACGGGGACTTATCTCATCTCAGAATAGCAGTGAAGTCCTCGACGCGACGGTGTGGGTAGTGCAGTAACCAGCAGAAGTCAGTAGCAGGAAAAATGGGAAACTGGCAGCCGCAGTTGTCGGGTTAGCCCAGACGGATTCAGGGTCCTGTCCTGGGTGAAAGCCAGGCCAGCCTACTAGACGTAGTTGCAAGTTGGGCCAGCAGTAGGTTTAGCCCGCCGTAAGATCCCCGAGATGGGGACTAAACTGAATTTAACTTTAAATTACTAGGACGATACAACGTCCCACAATAGCCAATGGGTCACAGCACTTGGTACTCACTGCTGAAGACCTCTGTACTAGACGGTGGCTGGCGTCGTAAAGAAAGTACAATAGCTTGTTACCCGCGTGCGGTCCTCGCATGACGCTCATGAGTCATCATAGGCTTCTCCCCTTTTTCGCCTTTGGATCGCACGTAACCTTATTTGGTAATATTAAAAGCTATTCTAGGTAAAGGGAGCTGATTTGCGGGGGGAATTATATTAAAACCAGTTTTGGCCATAGAGTACAGTATCTCGCTCTGTTTGCCACAGGTGACTACATACTTGCATTATTGGCAATAGCGCCCTCTGTGTCGTTGTGTTGTAGGTGTCTTCGAGCTAATGGTAGTAATTCGCTTGTTCAGAACACTAAACTAAACTACCGAACTAAAATCTATTTTTTAGTAAATCATGGTAGTTCTTATTCTGTTCATGCTTAAGTCCAAATTCGTATAATGATTGCAAGTGGCAATTCTTAAATTTGCTGTTTCTGTTTAATTGTGGGTATGTTTAGTGCAAATTTAATCTTCATGTAAGTTCGTGCTCTCTAAACTAGTCTAAACTGATGTAAAACTACCCACATTTGAATAGAATAATCATATGTTTATAATTAGCATTCTAAGTGTTACACGAATGTGGATTTTAGTATTAACATAATAAGAACTACCATAGTTTAGATAATTTTGGTTTAGTGTATGCACAAGCGAATCACTACCAGTATATACTTATATATATATATATATATATATATATATATATATACCACCTAGATGGCGACACTTGTTGTGATTTGGCTTAAGTTACTTTCTAATAATTTAATTTTTAATTACTGAACGATACTCAATCCCACTCAGGTTATGTGTCATTTCAATGTTGTGACAATGACGAACGGGTGTAAACAGTATTATGGCTAGAGAAGGTAAAGTTGCAAGCACAACTTCGAGCGGCGAATGACTGGAGAGATCGCAGCTGGCACACGGTACGGGTATGAGTTTAACATAAATAGTGAAATTAGATGGAAACTCATTTTACAATACACTGAAATTCATGATCGTGTTGTATCTTATCCATGGCGACCTGTGGGGGGACACTCATATGACACAAGAGCGAGGATATGTTTGATGATATAATCATATTGCCTGGTTCACGTGAGATATGCAAAAATGGAAAGCAAAGGTCAGCTTTTGAAGATAAAGGTCTAAACAACCGCTGCACATTTTTGTCAAAGCTACAAGGCTTAACGAAATATGTTCAACCAAATAGACTTGCAATGGAAAACTCAAATATGGACTATACTAATATGACTATGTGAAGACTAAGCTGTTACAAATTCAGGATTCAAACAGTGCAATGCAGGCCCTAGTACAAACACCAAAGTACTGCACTATTAACGGATATACATACAAAGCAAGAAATCTCTACAGAAAAAAGGCACACGTTATTGAATATTTTAATTTAATCTAGTTATGATGTGATAAAATGAATGTTAAGAAATTTACAATTTATTGTAACATTTACGTAAATAAAGCTTCGATTAAAAACCCTTGTAGTAAGGTTCCACCTAAGGTACCTATCAGCCCAAATTTTCTTCAAAAATCTTTTATTATCAATGTAACTGTCACTGACACAATGTTTTTGACGCATGGTGTTCCATGCGTCAAAAACATTACTGTTATCTGTTTCACATAATGATGACTAATATGTACGTATTTACACTTTTTAATGCATATTAATTTATAGTCAGATACTTAACTAAATAATAAAATAAAAAATGTTTAATTAGAAATTTTGTCTATGAGACGTTTTGTTTCAAGTGTGCGCGTCTTCATAATTTTTGTAAAGCAATAGTCTGTCTTAAACTATGGTGACTCTAGTCTGCGCTCAGCCTAATGTCACACCAAGGCTACGTTCCGGGAAGCGCCGTCAACGCTCACAACTGTCGCGCCCCGGTTTAAATTCCGGTTAACATGAATGCTTGCTATGTTCAACCCAAGCGGAACGGTTGCACGGTCACGAAAAGCGCGGCAACTTTTCTGTCAATAATCGATAGAATCCTATACATTTGATGCTTGACAGTGACAGCTCGTAAACGACCGCGAAAACCCACCTACGATATGCGTGCGTTGTGAGCGTTTTCGGTGACGTCATCGATGACGTTCGAGTTCGCTCACGATGACCCTGGGGCTTTTAAGGGAATGGGTGTGCGAACGCCGCGAGTTATTTCAGCGCTTTCCAGAATGTAGCCATGAAAGACGAGCGTGCGATTAGGATCCGACAAAGTGGATGGCACTTAAAAATAAACTTCCCGCTCCCGTTCTTTGCTTTAGTGATTTCCATCTATCTTTAGATATATTTTTATATAATATTCCAGTATTATAAAGTAATTATCTATGGATATAGTCGGATTAATCTATGATCTGAATTATATTCTCTTTGGATCTGAGTTATATTCTCTTTGGATCTGAGTAATACAATGATTTTAGAGGATATCTAACAAAACAATATTACTTTTAATTCTCCTGTTATTTTTTCCATGAATATAGCTGGCTGACAGACAGCCTGCACATACCTTATTTCGGGTAGTTTGTAGAGTTGACTGCACTGACCGCTTCACATAGAAATATTGTAGTCTGGTTGTAGTCTGCGATCGCCGTTGTAGGCCTACACAACCGACCGCATAAACGTTTTTCTTGGCGGATATCAACCGTGTGGACCAAGTGTGGACTCTGCGAGAGGTCAGAGTGGTCAAGTGGTCATCATCATTGACCGATCATAAATTTCTCCACGTGGTCACCTAGTGTTGGTGCCTGGTGGTATTAATAGTATTAGTAGTCCAGTTTTTCCTATAAATACAAATGTACAGCAAAAAGAAAAAGATCAAACAACAAGATGTTGTGTATGACAACAGAACCAGAGATGCTATTTCAAAAAGAGGGTACTACTCTGAACTTGTTTCTGATATGACAAAAGATGACCCTGCAAAAGAAATATGTGCTAAAAAGCGTATGAAATTGATTCTACAGGTATGTAGTTCCATTTGAATCTGTTTATGTATATAGACACAAATGGAGGAGGCTAAAGAGCTCTGAAAAACTTGGGGTAACCATGTGTTCATACAAAAAACAAGACAATAATAATTGTGGTTTTGTTTTTACTACACAATCATTTTGATTTATTTATATATCTAATATAATTTATCTCTTTTGCTATGTATTTATTTAAAAACTTCACTTTAACTGCTCACATTGCAGTTCCAAGAAAAGTAGGTAGATTTCTGTGATAGCTATCGTATTGTTGGCCAAATATGGGGAATTGCGAGTCAAATGATTAACCACATCATGTTAGAAACTTGTATGTATTGCTGTTTTATGATAGATCAAAATCAAAAAAGTATATGAAAAACATTTCTTTCTTTCTTCACTTCACCTTAACTTTTAAGCTCTACTATGAACAAAAATGTTTATAGAAAGTAGAAAAACTTGCCAAGTGTGAGTCAGACTTGCACACAAAGGGTTCCATATCATTTTCTTTAATTATGGTCTGACTTGCATTTGGCCGGTTTTTTGTATTTGTTGTTATAGTGCCAACAGAAATACATCATCTGACTGTCTATCATATCATGGTTCATGAGATACAGCCTGGTGACAAATGGACAACAATGTCTTAGTAATAGGGTCCTTAAAAAGCAACTGTAGTATTGACTCTCCATCTAATACATACTTGGGCCATTAGTCTAATTATATTCTTACCTAACTGGGGTGAAGCTAACAAGTATGGTTTTGTGTATGATCTTATTGATTTATGGCCAGATATAAAAGTTTTCCTTAGGTTTGTATGCTGCGATGCAAAATTTATGATCCAGAAGCTGATCAATCTTCCCTCCACCGACCAGTCTCCTGCGTTTGTTTTCTGCTCCATTCACATGACACTGATGAAATTTCAGCAATCCCACAGAGGCCATAATCTAAGATTAATTCTATTCTATTGAAAATATTTTTTTTGTTATATTATTTTATCAGCAGAGCACACACACAACAAACAATAACACCATTATGTATAACACATAAGATGGTCTCAAGTTACATTTATATGCTTACACTCCCTCAAACACTATCTAATTTTTATCTATACAAAACAAAACAAATTAAGATCCAGACATATTTGCTTACTAAAGTTATTTATTTAGTAGCTACATGTAGACCCTTCTTTCATTTCCAAAGTACATCTTTCTCTGACTGAAACTGGAGTTTAGGAATGGCTTTATTATTATACTTCCTACTAATATTATAAAGGCGAAAGTTTTTGTGTATGGATGTATGAATGTGTGGATCTTTGTTACTTTTTCATGCTCAAACGGCGGGTTCTGAAATTTGGTATGAAGGTAGATGAGGCGCTGGATTAACACATAGAAAGTTTTTGTGTATGGATGTATGAACGTGTGGATCTTTGTTACTTTTTCATGCTCAAACGGCGGGGGCTGAAATTTGGTATGAAAGTAGATGAGGCGCTGGATTAACACATAGAAAGTTTTTGTGTATGGATGTATGAACGTGTGGATCTTTGTTACTTTTTCATGCTCAAACGGCGGGGGCTGAAATTTGGTATGAAGGTAGATGAGGCGCTGGATTAACACATAGAAAGTTTTTGTGTATGGATGTATGAACGTGTGGATCTTTGTTACTTTTTCATGCTCAAACGGCGGGGGCTGAAATTTGGTATGAAGGTAGATGAGGCGCTGGATTAACACATAGAAAGTTTTTGTGTATGGATGTATGAACGTGTGGATCTTTGTTACTTTTTCATGCTCAAACGGCGGGGGCTGAAATTTGGTATGAAGGTAGATGAGGCGCTGGATTAACACATAGAAAGTTTTTGTGTATGGATGTATGAACGTGTGGATCTTTGTTACTTTTTCATGCTCAAACGGCGGGGGCTGAAATTTGGTATGAAGGTAGATGAGGCGCTGGATTAACACATAGAAAGTTTTTGTGTATGGATGTATGAATGTGTGGATCTTTGTTACTTTTTCGCGCTCAAACGGCGGGGGCTGAAATTTGGTATGAAGGTAGATGAGGCGCTGGATTAACACATAGGAAACTTTTCATAACCATCATTATCTATCACCACGCAGGTGAAGAAGTGTAGTATGCTTGGGCACAGCATATACAAAATAATAAGATCTGTGCCTACATCAAGATTGTATTGATGACAGTTATGTCAAAATTTGTGTCAGTTTCTGATAGCTTAGTTAAAAGCACGCTATCATTTTGACAGCTCAATACACTAGACATGCTCGGCAACCGTCAAGGGTGATTAAATATAACACAAATACTGTCAAGGGTGATATGTAATGACAGTTTTTTCCATAGTGATTAATTTTATATTTGTATGTATGTAAGTCCTGTATTTTATTATTAGTGTTTATTGATCGATACATTGATTAAGTGTTTAAATAATACTCACATTATTATAGCGATTGCGTTTGACCATGTAGGTACATATTTTATGACATTTTGGTATAAAGATAGATATGTCCTTTGAGAAGATAATAAGCTACTCGAAGTACTAATCCTGTGCAGATGTAGTCATGGGCACCAGCTAGTTGGCATATAAATAATAAATATTACACGAATGCTGCTATTGTTATATTTTTCTACATAACCCTTTAGACCAGGCAACCTAAAATTAGTTATATTTGAATAAAGTCTATATACTCTTACTATATATTGAGACCAGAAAAACTAGGAAATATTATTTTATAAAAATCCTCACCATGACATTCAGGAGTAATCTGACATGCGCTCTTTTAAGAAAGTAGTTTGGTAAATTAAATCAATATTATGTACCTATAATCAATATTTTTAATTTTTAATGAGATAATAAAATTAGTACTCTTAACATTGGTCTATTATATTCTATAAATTAATTCATGGATATGAGAATAACAGAACATTCATTCCTGTAGAAATTATAGGACATACCTGACTGCTTAGGCTAAATTATAATGTTTAATATAATACCTGCTATATACGTAAAAATTTTTCTTTATTGTAATTTGGACTGTGCATGTGATTTTTTTTAGTAAGGTATACCATTGACATCTCATTTTGAATAAAACAATCATCATCATCTCAGTCGTAGGACGTCCACTGCTGAACATATATAGCCTCTCCCATAATTTTCCAAAAGGACCGGTTGGAAGTGGCCTGCATCCAACGTCGTCCTGCGACCTTTATCAGGTCGTCTGTCCACCGTATCGGTGGACGACCTACGCTGCGCTTGCCGGTCCGTGGTCTCCATTCCAGAACCTTCCGGCCCCATCGGCCATCTGTTCTGCGTGCTATGTGCCCTGCCCACTGCCACTTTAACTGGCTAATCTTCTGGGCTATGTCGGTGACTTTCGTTCTTCTACGGATCTCCTCATTTCTGATTCGATCACATAGAGAAACCCCGAGCATAGCCTTCTCCATAGCTCGTTGTGCATCTTTGAGCTTATCTATGAGGCCCATAGTAAGAGACCATGTGTCAATGCCAAAAGTCATCACTGGTAACACACATTGGTCGAAAACTCTTGTCTTGAAGCACTGAGGTATTTTAGAGAGAAGACTTCAGGAAATTTCCGGAGCGCTGCCCAGCAGAGTTGGATTTGGATCTACCTAGTTTGACTGTCTGTCCCAGGTAGATGTATTCGTCAACAACTTCGAGAACTGAGTTCCTGACTGATATTGGGGTAGGCACATCATGGGTATTAGACATAATTTAACAATATAACATATTTAAGAATAAATCAATACCTACATGTACAGTAATATTAATATTATTATGTAAATACAAAGAGAATATAAATTATTATGTATACGGTAGGTACCTATGTGAATGTAAGGAATAAGTAGCATATAATTATTCAATTTTCTTCGTGTGTAGTATAAATATAATGAAAATGTAAATTTGACTTACCTAATATAACATACAATGTTATAATGCAAATAAAATATTCTATTCTATTCTATTTTATTTTTAAGCTATATAGGAAACAAATTCAATATCTTTAAATTTGTAGGTATTCTTTAGTCTTCTCTAAAAACTTAAATATAATCAACGCAATGGCAATAATGGCCAAGGATTGGGTTTACATGTAGTGTTACACCTGTAATTGGCTAACCATAGAGTCAAGTACATATTAGACAGCAATGAAATAGAACCTCTCAATTCGCAAAAGACCTGGGAGGGTTGCATTTAAATTGAAATGGGAAGATCACATCTCATATGTACAGTAAAAAGCAAACTCTTCTTATTTATTTTGGGTGCGATAAGGCTTGCACTGACGTCCTGCTTGGGGTGTTTTGTAAGTACCCCCCTGCCAGCATTTACTCAAGACAGCCTAACTAACTCCTATACATAGCGGAGTATGGACTTGAGTCACTGGCACAGTCCAGTGTCTCTTTTCGATCGGGCTAAATGCTGTTTGCCTTTACGGCATTTACAGCGTCACCGCATGGGTGGCGAGCGCAGATGGCACTCAGCCAGATGCGGGTGCAGAAGACGCTTCGCCGGCTTTGGCCTTCGCCACGAGAGAAGGGAGTTGGATATAATCGCCCCAATACCTGAGTGTACTGTTGAAAGTGGGCCCTATTAATTTTTACTCTATGACTTTTTGCAGAGAATCTAACCAAGATATAACTTTTGCCTCGAGCTCGCCAGCGAGTTCGGTGTCTGACTGAGTATACCGGGACAACGTGATCATAACCAGGGTTACCTCGCCTAGAGTCATTACCTCGACCGGAGCCTACACCGTGATCGAAATCACTACCTTGGCCGAGGCTACATACATTTCTCAATGAACTGCTTATTTGCCTCGAAAGGACTTTTTCGACATGTAGGTCTAAACCGGGCGACATCGGATTATTCCTCAATAGCTTCATTGTTTCAACGTTAGGGTTAAGAATTAGAATGGACTTTTAGAACCCAGCCTCACCATTTCCCTGTGTAGACACGGACTCCCCAATAACTCGCGGGCCTCCGGGCCACCTGTGTGGCAGCAAGGAGGGCTTACACGCGGAGTCGGCGGCGCAGCCGACAAGACGAGGCCAACGAGAGCCTTCTCTACGCTACTTACGTAGAGGCAAAGAGGGTCCTCAAGTCGGCAATTGCCGCCGCCGAAGACGCGGCGAGAGCTGAGATGCTGGAAGGCCTAGACAGGGACCCGTATGGGAGACCATATAAGGCGGCGCGGAACAAACTGTGCCCCTTTGCCCCCTGACGGAGACTCTTGAGCCGACAGTGCTGGAAGTGGGTGGTTCGGTCACTGTTTCCGTCCAGGACCAACTTTGCCCCACCAGTGATGGAACCCCCACGGGGGAGGGCTACGCCAGAGTGTGAGGAAGAGGACGCACCTCCAGCCACGGCGGCGGAATTGGAAGGGGAGGCTCTCCGCCTCCGCACCAAGAGGACAGCCCCAGGGCCGGACGGCGTTCCCGCAAGGGTGGTGGCCCTTGCCGCTTCCCAGATGGAGGAGAGGTTTCGAGACCTCTTCAGCGCGTGTTTCACGTCTGGGAGGTTCCCGAAACCTTGGAAGGAGGGGCAGTTATGCCTTCTCAAAAAGGAGGGACGCCCAGCAGACTCTCCCCCTCGGCATATCGGCCCATCGTTCTGCTCGATGAGGTCGGTAAAATGTTCGAGGGAATCGTCGCAAAGCGGCTAAATGGCCACCTGCGGAGGGTCGGGCCGGACCTGTCGAACGCCCTGTTCGGTTTTCGAAGTGGGCGTTCGACTGTAGACGCGTTGGCCCTACTCAAGGGCCAAGTGAGGGAGGCTACGGAGGCAAGGGACGGAGTTTTGGCTGTGTCATTTGACATAGCCAATGCGTTCAACTCCGTCCCTCACTCGACAATCCTAGAGGCGCTTCGCTACCACGGAGTGCCTCAATATCTGCGGCGTCTTCTGGCCGATTATTTGAGGGACCGAGCTGTCCTCTTGGTGGACCGCACGGGCCAACTGCGCCGGTATTGTGCGGAGTCCGGTGTTCCGCAGGGGTCTGTCCTAGGACCTCTCCTATGGAACATCGGATTCGACTGGCTCCTGCGGAGAACTCTCCTCCGTGGCTCGAGTGTCATCTGCTATGCGGATGATACTCTACTCACTGCCCGGGGGAGAGACTTCAGGGAAGCGGCGAGTCTGGCATCGGCCGCCGGATCCCTAGTCGCGGGAAGGATCCGCCGCCTAGGTTTGAAGGTGGCACTGCATAAGACCGAGGCCGTGTTTTTCCACGGGCCTCGGCAGCGCATTCCCGCTGACGCCCACATTGTCGTGGAAGGCGTCAGGATCGAGGTGAAGGTCCAGATGAAATATCTGGGCCTAGTGCTTGACAGCAGGTGGCGCTTCGGCCCGCACTTCAGCGGGCTGACGACGCGCCTGCTAAAAGTTGCGGGCGCCCTCTCGTGGCTCCTTCCAAACTTGGGGGGCCCAAAGGGCGGTGCCGGCTCTTGTATGCCGGCATTCTGAGGGGCATGGCCCTTTACGGGGCCCCTATCTGGGCTGACTCCCTACAAAGAAGGGAGAATGCCAGTGCACTACGCAGGCCCCAAAGAGCCATTGCACTGCGGTTGGCGAGGGCCTACCGGTCGGTGGGCTTCGCGGCGGCATGCGCTTTGGCTGGCACCCCTCCTTGGGAGCTCCAGGCAGAGGTGCTCGCCAAAGTGTGCGAGTGGATGGCAAGGCGTCGCGCGCCCGGGGAGTGTCCCACCTTGGAGGAGCGGGTGGCCGTCCGGCGTGAAGCGAGGGACGCAGTCGTCCATCATTGGACGGAGGACCTTGCCACCGCCACTTTTGGTCGCCGCACGTTAGACGCTCTCGGGCCGGTCCTACAAGACTGGCTCGGGCGGTCCCACGGTTTCCTCTTATTCCGTCTGGTGCAGATGTTATCCGGGCACGGATGCTTCGGATCATACCTGCACCGGATCGGAAGGGAGGAAACACCGACATTCCATGATTGTGGGGCGCGGAGGACACAGCGCAGCACACCCTCGAGGTGTGTCCGTCGTGGTCCGAGCTGCGCCACAGCTTGGTTGCCGTAGTCGGGCCGGACCTCTCGCTCCCCAGCGTTGTCAGCGCCATGCTGGAGCGTGAGGGCAACTGGGTAGCGGTTGCCTCCTTTTGCGAAGACGTGATGTCCCAAAAGGAGGCGGCAGAGCGCGCAAGAGAGGAAGACCCCCTTGCGGCGCCACTGCGTAGACGAAGAAGGGGCGGAAGAAGGCGATTGCGCCTTCTGCCTCCCGGTGGTGAATAGCGAGAGTTAGGCGCGGGGGCGCCTTCTCTCGCATTGCACCTATTCACCACCTCCGTTGGGCGGGAATGGCCGAGCACTCCTGGTCATTCCCTGGCCCCTCCTGGTGGGAGGGGTGTGCAGGCCCCGCTGTAAAAGCGGGCGGTCGTCGGTGGGGGACTGGACGTAGAGGCTCCGCCAATTATTAAGGGTTCGGACCTCCCCTTAACATACGACATCATTAAAATCTCATAATCTCAATATATCATATAGTTATTTTCTACCATGTCAACTGCTAACTCTAACATTTCCTCTGAATAATGTCTGTATGGTCCTAAAATTCTTATTTTTTTGTGCTTTTAGGCTTAGTATTAAAATCACATGTCACAATAGTATTATAAAAGCAAAAGTTTGTGAGTGTGTTTGTATGTTTGTTACTTCTTAAAGCTCAAACGGCTGGACCAATTTTAATCAAATTTGGTATGGAGGAGAAAAAAAAACACAGCTAACATAAGTCAGAGGCCTCCATTGCTTGAGCTGGCCATGCCAGAGGCCTCATCTCCTTCCCGACAAGCAGTTTGGTTTTAGGGCCAAACACGTCCAACAAGTGCACCGCGTAACGGAGCATATCCTAGGCGGTATCAATAAAAAACCAAAGCCCCAAGGGACCACAGTTATCTTCCTAGCCGTAGCG
The DNA here is from genome assembly GCA_917880725.1 of Selenia dentaria. Lineage (NCBI taxonomy): Eukaryota > Metazoa > Arthropoda > Insecta > Lepidoptera > Geometridae > Selenia > Selenia dentaria. The sequence continues at coordinate 28,669,949 of OU862885.1, read as the reverse complement.
AAAGTATTCGACAAAGTCTGGCACAACGGCTTGATATTCAAGCTGTATCAACTGGGTGTGCCAGACCGTCTTGTACGCATATTACAAGTCTTCCTCAGGGATCGAACGTTTAGCTATCGTACCGAAGGAACGCTCTCCTCCTCGCATCCCATTCACGCAGGTGTCCCTCAGAGCTCTGTACTCTCACCCATTCTCTTCTCGCTGTACACCAGCGATATCCCACGATCCGAACCAAATGTTCAGATCGCTCAGTTCGCGGATGATACTGCAATCTACTCTACTGGCTGGTTCAAGGTCAGGCAGAGATGTGCCATCCAACGGGCTATCACCGTCATCGGTGCATGGTTTCGTTAATGGCGGATTACTAAATCTTAGCAAAAGTACAGCAGTGTACTTTACCGAGATCCGGCGGATTCTCATGCCGTCACCTATACCTAGTCCTATTCGGCGATCCCATCACTTGGGCGAAATCCGCCAAATACCTGAGCGTTATCCTCGATCGCCATCTCACTTTCGCAAAGCACATCGCAATAGGGTGGCCTTCATTATGGTTCGTCTTAGTCATAGGCAAAGATAGTAAATTTTATTGTCTCTTAAAAATAAGACGACTCTTTACAAACTTTGTATCCCAGTCATGACTTACGCATCTGTAGCGTTTGCCCAAGCTCAGAGACACGACCTCCACAAACTTCAAGTGATTCAGAATCGCTTTATGCGTAGGACGGTGGGTACTTCGTGGTTCCTACGGAACGCCGATCTGCACTGCAATTTCACCCTCCCCTCTATAACGCAGTGTATTAATTAAAGTCTGCTCCCGCTCCTACTTCGACAAAGCTCTCCATCACTCGAATCCCCTCGTTGTCGAAGCGGCCAACTACTCCACTGATATAACCGATCCTCACTTCCTTTCCCCGTCGCCGTCCAAGGCATATTTTGGTTGACCCGGATGAGCCCATGTTACTTGGGCAGCTTTAGCGTCAACCCAAGGAAACCCGGTGACGGTTGTAGACCCGACCAGGGCTGTGATCCCGATCGCATTGTAGGCTCCGGCCGAGATCTTCGTAGCCCCAGTCGCGGTCGAGGTAATCCACACACACACGATTGTAACCCCAGCCACGGTGCGGGCATTGCAGGAGTCTACACCGCGGCCCCAGTCACGATGATAGTACGGCCCAAGTAATGGTTGTGGGCGAGGTAATAAAGGTTCACTATGTAGCCACGGTGCGGGCAGGTAATGGCTGTGGGCGAGTTACTCCAGCGGCCTTATTGTCTATCTTTAAGGAGAATGGGCTTCATTTTGACATTTGTATCTCATTCTAGAGAGATACCCTGCAACAGTGACGTAGCTACCTATAGCTAAAAATCTAAACGCTCAAATCATACTCATTACATGAAATGGGTACATGCTAGTTCAACTGCATACAAATAATACTTAGTTACTTACCTATAAGTACATTAAAGTACAATTTTAAGAAATATTAGTATATGTAGCGGGTTTTATAGTTATATTAGCGAATGCCCGCGACTTCGTTCGCGTAGTAGGCTTGGCATTCGCCTGGCCATGACCTCCCATCTTTCTTAATATTTTTTTTAATGTAAGAACCATCTGCGAAGTATTAATAAACATAAAAAAAAGAATCAAATCGGATAAGCCGTTCTTAAGTTAAAGCGTGACCAGGAGACCTTATTGTCTATCTTTAAGGAGAATGGGCTTCATTTTGACATTAAATGGGCTATCGCCCAAAATGAGATACCCTGCAACAGTAACGTAGCTATAGCTAAAAATCAAAACCCTCAAATCATACTCATTACATGAAATGGGTACAATGCTAGTTCAACTGCATACAAATAATAGTTACTTACCTATAAGTACATTAAAGTACAATTTTAAGAAATATTAGTATATGTAGCGGGTTTTATAGTTATATTAGCGAATGCCCGCGACTTCGTTCGCGTAGTAGGCTTGGCGTTCGCCTGGCCATAACCTCCCATCTTTCTTAATATTTTTTTTAATGTAAGAACCATCTGCGAAGTATTAATAAACATAAAAAAAGAATCAAATCGGATAAGCCGTTCTTAAGTTAAAGCGTGACCAGGAGAAATAGGGGTTCATTTTCATATAAGTATATAGATGAGGCAGCAACTTTTATCTAAAGTATCAGTGCCTCCTTCATTAAATGATGATAAGTATGGCAAATTCAATAGTTTACAATCATTAAAAAGTTGCTGAAATGTTTGCCCGACAGCAAAGTACTTGGAGCGCGCGGCACCGATTTACTTACTTTGCCGACATTTAGAACAGAGTATGAGAGCCACCACATGAACCAGTCCCACCAATCAAAATCCCCGAGAATTGATGATTTATTTTTCAGCGGACCTAATACAAAAAGCCCTCAACAAAAGTTTTAAAGATGACTGCTAGGTGTTGGGCGGGGGATCCTTCGACGGACGATATTGAACAAATTTAAAAACACTTGAAACAAGCTGGAGGACAAATTATATTAAATTATAATATTAGTATTAGGTATCAATGTACCTAAGTACATTATTCCTGAGTAACATAGGCTATGTGTTTTGATCATCATCCATCACCACGCGGGTGAAACCGCGGAGCACAGCTAGTAACATTATATATTAATAATAAAATAAATATACCTATATAACATATATTTTAGGCGAAGACTGACAAGTTGGCGCCAACACTAGTGTCCCTTCCAAAACCTCAGAAACCAAAGCTGTTGTTGCCTCCTGGAAGATGGACCACTTACCGGGAAGATGACAGTATTGTAAGTTACAAACTACCTTATATCTATATATAAGATTGTCATTATTTCATAGTGAGACGAGATGGATCTTGGTCCAGCACAACTCGAATGCTTCCAATAATAATACCTACTGTGTTTATCGCCTTAGACCAGGCCAGGGGATTTCACTCCGCAGTTTCAGTACGTTCGGACGGCGCACCGACGACCGGGCGGTTTTTTGGTTGTAGATTGTGGTACCATGCTCACACGGTTGAGAGTCAGTGGTGCCCATCAGAATATAATCACTCGTATCTAACGATAAGTATCAATTTAGCGCGCAAGCAGGAGCGGTCGTGAGAGTAGGATAAATAGGTATTATACTTACTTCAACCTTGACTTTTGTTTGAGAATTACGCTTCTTTACCTACATAGTAATATGATTTATTTTGTAGGTAGGTACTTTCTTTAACTTGAAATAAGATAGAACTAGAGTAGCTAAGCAATATTCTCATGTATACTAAACTAAGCGATCACTTTATATTTTATTTTATTAGGCATGCCAACCAACCTTTCATGGGTTTTTATTTCTTTATAATTTTGTTCTTATATTATTGACGTGTAAATTTATTACTAATAAATATTACTGATTACATGCCATGCTCTTACATCACGGCGCTCTAATTTCGGCCTACAAGATTAGGTACACCAAGAGGTTCTTTTACTTGTCTTACAAGTAAGCATGACCGAATAGGATGCTCGCGAGTAAATGAGATAGATATTAGCGCTAGGAATATGGAGTCGAGATCACTAGTCGCTTGGCTGGGAGGTAATTAGAAATCGTACCCAAGTGCGGCCCGGTTTTGATACGGTGGTGTAATTTAATAAAATACCTTTTATTATGTTGATTTCAGCAATTCCCATTTGAAACATTTGTGCCAAAACTCCAGTTTCTCAGTGTTGTGCTGCCCAAAGAACTTCCGAGATTGGTCAAGATTGAGAGACTGAGGCGAAAGTTCTTGGCTGCCAATATAAAGGTAACATTACGATTATTAGGGACCTTACCACCTGACTCGGTACGGCTCCGCTCGAGAGGTGTACAGGGAAGTCTTTACATAAATAACGCAATGTAATCGCAAGCAAAAAGTTACTAATTAGCGATCGGTAGCTAATTTATAACTTGCTTGCATATGTAACTTTACAGATTACGATGTCGTTTCGCTGACGAAAAACTTTTTCATAGTGCATACTCCAGTACATGTAATTTTGTTGGCGAACTTGACGTGCCTACGATGGTACCAAATACATTGCTGGCTGTTAAAAGTGGTCGCAAAGTTAATAACAAACCGTAAAAGAATCGTAAATGTCAACTATGCAACGTCCTTAATAATCACATATTCATAATCAACCCATTATGTTCCTACTGCTGGGACTCAAGCCTTGCTCTCAGAGAGAGCAGTTGTGCCATAATCCACCATGGGGCCCAATGCGGCTCGGTGGATAGGCTAGTGGCCAACCCATGTCCAAGTTATCAAACCGCCCGAACCTTCGACATAGTCTAACGACTGTTGTCCTAATACAAACAACCGGGATCGACGGTTTAACGTGCCCTCCGAGGCACGGAAGCGCTTAGTTGAGAAATGCCACTAGTGGTCACACATCCAATTCCTGTAGGGTTATTATATATCTCAGTTGTTGAATGAAACAACAGATGTTGATTGAAATCGAAATAAATGGCGGCTCTATGTCACTTTTGTCAGTTCCAGTCATCAACTTACTAATATTTTTGCATAGAGCCGCCATTTTTCATGATTTCAACCTACATTTGATAGCAACTGATATACATAATAGTCCTGCTAAACACAATAATGAGTACTTAGTTGTCCCGTCCACGGCTTTGCTCGCGTTACTTACGGGATATGGTGCCTCAGAACTCATAAATCACCTAAGACTTTAGTTCTAGAAGTAATAATGTAAGTAAGTCATAGTGTAAATGTCAGATACGTGATCAGTAAATGAAAATGTAGGTATCCTGAGACTATTGAAATAATTACTGCCTTCAATTTGATTAACGAATTTATTCTTCAGGAACATACAACAAAATTTACCAGATATGTTTTCTCCAAGATTTTTCCGCAAACTTATGTGAAGTTCTTCCGCAGCGTTCAGCAGCATGTACTCGCGAGGACCGCGCTGTGACTGTCAAGTTTCTTACACTCGCGATAGTTTTCTAACGCAAATGAAATAATTTTCAGAAAATGTTACGGGACCTAGGCATCCAGCCATACTGGCTGTTGCCAACTTCAGAGTACAAGTTGTCTGACCAGGTGTACTATGGATTGTACAGCCCCTTCCCAAAATTGGATCTGGAGATATTTGACAACACAGATTTTGACTGTCGGTGGGTGCTAACATGATAATGTTATCGTTTTAATAAAAAAATGCTTACTTATAATATGAGCAGATAAGGTGACTTTGATAGCGAAAAAAACATTGCTCTACAATAATCTTATCGCCCATCTCTTACCGAATACATTTCGCGTACTATACTCTCGAGTTACATTATTCGAACCCTCTAACCATTCCACTTACAAACAAACAGACAGACGAGCGGCATTGCGACGTCGTTACGCTGTCGAACCGCGCATAAATACTTTTGCTAAAGCTATTTTTTTTGTGTATACCTTTGAGTAAGAAGAATACGCTTGTCCATGACAGTTATTCTGTCACTCATAGCATAGAACTGTAGTTTTGCGTGGCACTGCGCTGAGCTAGTTCCCCCGAGTTCTGCCCTTTGCTTTTTGAGTCTCTTTCGCTCTGTAATTTCACCTGCTAAAGTCCAGGTCTTTTACACCTTTACAAAGTAATGCTTGCGCATTATTGCTTGGCGGCTGGATATATGGCACTGCGGTGGTAACAAGACGGCCCCTTGCTCAAGAAACCCACCACCTGATATCTCGGGTGTCCTCGCCTGTTACGATTTACAGCCGGACGGTGGAGGTAATTTCTGCTCCATCCCCTCTTTAAGAGTGTTTCGCCTTATATATATATATATATATATATCTTAATTGGCAGGATACCTGAGGAATGGCTGGCATTGGGCTCTATCGAGGGGGAGCAATATCCGTGTCCAGGACTGGCTTTCATTCCCAAGGAAGAGGGAAAACCGGGCCGTGGCACTAGTAGTGACGTCATACAAAGTCTTAACAACGCTTATGAGGTAAACTTGTTGTTTCTCCATATTATTGAAAACAATATGTATTATTGTAATAAATTAATCGCGCGAGTTTCTCGCATATTAAACTATTACTGCAGGTAGTTCTGTAAACAATAGACCTCGCGAGCACAAACTTTCTTGCTATATCGCTAAAAATTCTGCGGAATCGTAGAACCTGTATAACAAATATCCTCAAGATGAAGGATACGATCTGTACGCGAGTGCCAACATCCGTACGGACAAATGCAAATTTGGCGAGTCGTTGCAGACTTCGTTCGCTTCCCTTTCTCGGCCAAAGACTTTGTTCGTTTCGCTCACTCAGTCAATTAGCCGGCAGAACACGTTAGGGATCGAATACGTCTCACCGGGTTTCGAGCATATCAAATGCTGATCTTCATGACGAGTGCGCAGCGGCGTCTGCTAGCGTATTATTGTCTGATTTTCATGGCAGGTTTCCTTTGTGGGTATTACATTATAAATATACTCAATGATTAAATATACAGCATATATAACGACCCATAATGTAATGTAACTGGCCGGTTGGCGCAGCAGTAGCAACCCTGCCTACTGGGCCCCTGGTCCTGGGTTCGATCTCCGGACAGGTCAAACATTTGTGTATATGAAAATGTCTGTTTGACCTGTGTCTAGACGTGTACATATATTAGCAATCATCAGGTTACCATAGTACAAGCTCTGCCTAGTTTGGGTGCTGAAAACCTTGTGTGGATGTTAAAAAGCAATGTAATAATTCGTCTTAATGCTGTTACGGAGTTTAGTGGTAACAAACACACTGACTAATCAGCCTGTTATGTGCCCACTGCTGAGGTGCGGGCCTTCCTCTTCCTCAGCAAATGGAGCAAGGGGCATAAACGACCACATCCACTGCAGGTTATGATGTATAAACTAGTGGCCAGCTCGGTAGGTACTTAGCCTATTTTTATGTTTCTTCAAAGTGACTCAAGAATATGTCAAGTAGCGATGGCCATTATGCAGCCGTAAGCTGCGTAACCGCCATCTTTAAGATGACCAGAGAGCTTTTTTACGCCCTTCTTGAAAGATCCAGGGTCATGGTTGCATACTTACATTATACGCATCTTTGACATCAGTTTTACTATAGTATGTTTGTGTTGCAGTGGACGAACGTGGCTGCGTTCAGCTTTGACAAAGACACTGAGACGTGGGAAGTTATGGCTTTGGATGGCACAAAGCGACGATACAAGTAAGTCATACTATAATTATTTATACGATCCGTGCCGTGGGGTGCCGCCTTATAATAGTACACCCATTCTTCCCGTGGTTGCGCTAGAAGGTGGGCAGCACTGCATCTGCTGGTGGGCCACTGCGTCGCCAACCCGCCTGCCAAGCGGGGTGAATATTGTCATAAAACCCCGCCATAAATTACACGTTCGGCAATTTGTAGGGGAACCCTATGTTCAGCAGTGGACGTCCTACGGCTGAGATTATGATGATTTGCTCCGATGATGTGTTATAGGAAATAGTCCCTTCGCCGTCGGCATGCGAGTAGCAGGAGGCGAAAATCCGACTTACCAGGCCTCTTGTGGAAGCGGCTATTGCAGTGCCAGATGTTCTGCCATAAGTCTTACTGCGTTAGTGTGTAAAGTACACTGGTAGCAATAGAAATTACTAGGTGAGTGGAGCTCAAGAGTTTAACAATATGTCGTGGTCTGCAGCGCGATGCAAAACTTCAGTTCCAAACTGTAGATAGGCACTGAGACTGTACTGGCCAGGCGTAGTGCTTACCACCAGGCGCACAGGTTGCCCGTCTCTTCATTTGGTTAAGTACTTCATTTGCATAAGTATGAAGCGGCTTCTGCTACCAACTATCGACTAAATGTATGGAGATCACGATCACATAAGCAATACCCTATATTGATATAGTAAGTGAGATTACGATTTGATACCGTATTCAGTCCGTAACACTACTATATTCGTTCAGCCGTTTCCCTGACAACAGCATAGCTAGCACCTTACTGATCCCACTTTTGGTATTTCTTTCAGAGAGAAGAGTATACTTTTTTGTGCTCGGTAATCTAGATTATAGTCAGTAATTATAATGGTCGAAGGTGGTATCGCACTAGACCTGTAATAGCGACTGGCGCTCAAAGGCAGCTGCCGGAACACACTTACGTGTTTAGTGACAGATTTTCAAACTTGAGGTGGTAGCCAGGCAGATATGAGAAGTATCCTACCACCAGGTTGTGGATTTCATCACGGTGTTACCTTCAAAGGAAGCTCAACGTGGGAATCAATCCCGTGACCGTCTAATTGACGGATGACCCTTGTTACCCCTACCTCTGGGGTATCATCGTATACGTCGTGATCCACCACTCACATTTTTAATGATAAATTAGTCGGCTTTGGGCCGCTATACTACATGCTGTTAAATGATGATGTATTTCCCCATACAATCACTGATCGCGGCAACGTTCATCGAATTTCACAATTACGAATAGCTAGGCTCCACTGCAAGAGTTTCAAATCTAAAATACCGCCATGTTTGCAGACTGCTTCTTGGAGGCACAATATCTTACGTCTTCATTGCGTTAGTACCCATAATGTAGGACTGTTGGTAAAGAGGCCTACTGTCGAGTGAGGCAGTAATGTGCAATACTGGGTTTTGGTTTGAAGGTTTGGTTGCTGGCGAAATTACAGGCACATGAGACTTAACAACTGAATGTCTAGGGGTTTCGGGCGCTGTGCAGTGCGCCACTTGAAATGCTTCAGTTCTAAGCAGAGGTTACCACTTAATATCAGGTGGGCCTCGTGGTCGGACCGTTCCTTAATAACAAAAATAATAGGAATAATAACGGTATGTGGTTGTTTTGCAGCATCCCTCACATCCGGTTGATGTTCAAAGCGGACGACCCCGAGACGTTTGCACAGCGCGTACGGTTCGCTGTTGATCTACGGTGGGAAGTTGAAAACAATCTCAGGTAACATTGATTTTTATTTCATTTACGTCTTTTTTATAGTTATTTATGTTCCATAGGTTACACACTAAAAATTTCCGGAATTGGCCACTAACATAATTATAAACAACATTTAAAAAGTTATTACTACATTTTATAATGGAACTCTTTAGCCGTGGAATAAAATTTGTTTCAACTTCATCAATTTTTTTCACATTGTGGCGTCATTTTAAAAATTGCGTGATTACAATAAAATGGATTTAACTCGGGAAAATTTTCATTGCATGATTTTTCACGATTTTAAGTGTAATTTGACGGCTCAGCAGAGCCTCGTTAGGCTTCAATGTGCTTTTGGCGAAGAAGCACCATACAAGACGACCATTTATAGCTGGTTTGAAGAATTCAAACGCGGTCGTGTCAATCTCCATGATGAAATTCGTGAACAGTGTTGTGGGACATAGTAACAGGTGACAAAACATGGATTTACAGCTATGATCCCAAAACGAAGCAGTAATCGAGCGTATGGATCTATAGAGACGAGCCGAAACCAACCAAAGTGGCGCACTTGAAAAGTGACTCGAAGCGGATGATTGCGTTTTTTTTAATAAAACTGGACACGTTGCTAATGTTGTTTTAGAAAATCGTCGTACCGTGAATAGTGACTGGTACATGACCATTTGTTTACCGGAAATTATTGGGAAGCTCCGTGAAAAACGTATAACTTATGAGTCATCCAGCATACAGTCTTGACATAGCACCGTGTGGTTTTTTTCTGTACCCAAAAATCAAGAACCAATTACGCCATCAACAATTTTCATCACCAGAAGAGGCTGTCGAAGAGTATGAAAAACACGTATCTGACGTCACCACGGAGAAGTGGCACAAATGATTGAAAATTGGATCAATCGTATGAAAAAGTGCATTGAAGCAAAGTTACTCGTAGAATATTTTGAGAAAGTTTAAATTCATTTTTAATTTAACGGGATTACTCACGTAATATTTATCGGATAGGTCCGACTATAGTTTCGACCACATTCGGTGGTCTTTTTCAAAGAGTGTTCGGGACGCCAGCGTCGATGATGTCTCGCTTAGCACTGCGGGCGGCCGCTCGTAGCGCTCGTGATGTTGAAAGGTTGGTGCGGGGAGCGGGATACACTATGTTGCTTAGGCGCGTCTCCGTGTGAACCCTCTTGATCGTCATCGCTGGTAAAGCGCCTGCTGGTATGTGAAGGGATGTCCCAGCAAAAAACTCACTACATCTGCACCAGACACATCATTTGTATCAGAATGAGCTCCATGAAGGCAAGGCTTCCAAGTATGTGGTAAGAACTGTTTTTTTTTAGTTTTTGGTCCAAGAACGATATCAGCTGCTTTCAGTAAGCAGGGTTTGAATAGTGTTTCTCCGATAGTATGGCTTTTTTGGCCTTTGCAATGAGTAGCGACAATTCATATGATGCTTCGAGCACTTTCTGAGATGACTCAGCAAAGGATCCAGTATCCAATTTCATGCGCTTCAAACGTGCAGATTTTGAAGCAAAAAACTCCTTCGGCTTGTCTTTTAAAGCGCTGTGTTTTGTTGACAAATGTCGTTCCAGACGCGAAGGTCTCATGGCATCATTGCTCAATACTTCATAACAAATAACACACTGCGGCTGGTCGATGCCACTTTTATTCATAGAAACAAAACCGTATTTAATTTATAAATTTATGTTTTTTGGCCGAGCTCATGGTGAAACAAAACAAATAACCATTCACTGTCCCTACTCTCCAGCACACAATAGCAAGTCGCTTTGAAACAAAAGTACACGTGTTGGCTAGGCGTGAGGAGCGTGCGGTACGTATGCACGCGAGCGACCGCAGTGATAACCGCCACCCGCATCCGCGCCCCCCTGTAGATGTCTTCGCGCCTCCCTAGTGCCCCCCTCCGCCTCCCACTTTGAAAATCAGTGATTTAAAACAAAATCCCACTATTTTACTAATTTCTTATTTAAATTGTATTTTATATTGCTGAATCCTTTGAAACAGTCGAGTTCAAGTGCCGAAGTAAGAAGCATAAGTGCGGTAACGTGTCACTTTTCGCACGACGTGTCTGCTTGGATAACGAACTTTTATGCATGTGCTCGAAAAGAGCACATGCATAGCAAAGTATATAAAACTTTTTACAGGTTCTACCTATATTTGGACTGCCTAATACTGGACGGGCTCCCGTTGATGCCACTGCATTACATGCCGTACATCCTCCGCATGGTGCGAGTGCATCGTCATGCTCGCGAGCTCAACGAGGATCTGCTGCACGCGCTTAAGAACGAGGTGAGCGCCGAAGGGCTTCTTAAATAATTCATCTTATCAGTAGACATGGGCATTATATGCATTTGCATGTTTGCATATGTAAATGCATTAAAGTCGAAAATTACAGCGTTTATGATTATTTTAGTACTTTCTTGCCAATCGTGCATATTTCGGCAACTTTCGTGAGGAACCGGACGGTGCGAGGATTCCTAAACCCGGGCCTACCGCTGGGATGAGATGGTGATTGCTGGCGCGACCCCGCTTTGCCCCATCTTGGCGGAGGACTGCTTACCGGGGGGTAGTGGGTATGAGCCCCACTGGCCTCTTCCGTTGCGGAAGGGAAGTGCACAGCATTTTAGTGACAAACGCCAAAGTTTCCACTAGAAAATATATAGAAACATATGTCATAGTGTATTGTCACTAAATGCATGATTTAAATCTGTTACATGACTTTGTATGATTTTGCATTATTTAAAACGAAAACAGAATTTTATTATTAAAATTAGCATTTTATTGTGCATATTTTTTGCATATTTGAGTGTTTTTAAATGCATATTTTGGGATCTTGTTAGTGCCTATAATCCGATGTGTACTTATCAGATTATGCATAAACTTGGGCTGCCTACTGCTGGCTGGTTGCCGATGTTCGCTGCAATATACCGCTTACTGACTCGGCATCATGTTTACGTTTAGAACAAAAGATTTATGAATGAAACTAACGTCGACGGATGCGTAAGGGTTAATCTTGTTATTGGTAGTTTATTTTTACTCATAGATTTATAGGGACGAAATTGGCCATACTCCTGCTACAATTGACAAGGTGACAAATCTTGCTTAAAGGCGGCGACGGCCCCGTTAGTCTAGTTGGTAGTGACCCTGCCTTCGTTCCCTGTTGTACCCTAGTGGGGGGCCAACGAAAATTTCTATTCCTGTTGACCCCCCATTAAAATTCATGATTATACTTGAGTTATTTCTGTTGTTCCCCATTGAGTCCCCCATCCTAGCGTGGGTATGCGTGTGTGAACGTATAAAGACATTTAGTTTCTATGACTTAAAAGAGTAATATAACAGCTACTGTCTGCTACTTACGAATGCATTGATTAGGGCTGTCGCTCTCTCGGGAACTTGAATGAGCATATAAAGTAGTCAAGTGTTAATACTAGCTATAAACTACTTACATTGACAATTTCATAAAAATCCGTTTAGCCGTTTCAGCGTGAATAAGGAACAAACAAACATACACAATCACTAGCGAACTTTCGCATAATATTAGTGTGTGGGGTGATAGTCCGGTTCGACGTAGAACAATACACGGGTTTATTTATAAATATGTCTATAACTTGCTGCGCTCCGCGGTTTCACCTGCGCGGTAATGGAATATAATGATGATGTTTTATGCCTAAACCACTTTTGTGCCAGAGCGAACAAGAGTAAAGAATTATTCAAATCGGTCAAGCTGCTTTAAAGTTTTAGCGAGCGAGCAATTCATTTTTACATAAGTATAAGAAAAGATTATGATGTTACATAAGTACGCACTAGGAATAGTATGCAGCAAATGAATCATACTCGTATACTCACCGGTTAAGTGCTAGTGCAGTAGAACTCTTTGTGAAGTGAGTTCGTCCGAGGAAGTACTGCCAACATACCTATTTCTAGCGTGAAGCAGTAATGTTCGCAATACTGTTCTGGTTTGAATGGTATAGATGCCGGTGAAATTACAAATGGCACATGAGACTTAACAACTTAATGTCTCAGGGTTACAGCAGCTGTGCAGTTCGTCACTTAATGAAATCCATGTACTCTAGGCAGAGGTTACCGCTTAACACCAGGCAGACCTCGTGTTTGTACCGTCTCCTAATAACATGAAAAAAATAAAAAAAAATGGTTAGGGTTCAATGATAAAATAATTAAGCATAAGTTGGTCTTGCAGGCGGAGTTGCTGTACAAAAAGATGGAGGGCAAAATGAAGATAATATACACCATAGAGAAATACCGCAACTTTTACAATTTCATAGATGTACCTACGAAGGACTACGAGCCCCATATACCTGATTATGGTTAGTACCGAGATCACGCTGCTAGAAAATTATAATTGAATTTCTTATTTCCTGATCCCCAAACGTAGTCGTATATAACCAATTCATATTTTAGTGTTTCTACAACATAAACATGACAATTTTAATTTGACGTTAGGATATTACGAGCCATCGTCTTCTTCTCTACCTCTTCTGATTTTTAATCCCCGACGTAAAAAAGGGGTCTTCTAAGTTTGACGCCTGTGTCTCTGTCTGTGGCCACATGGCTCCGAACGAATGGACCGATTGTGATGCGGTTTGAAAGCTGACATACTCGAGATGGTTCTGGGCTACAATTTTAGAGTTTATGTCAGGGTTACTTACATTTTTGTAATTTTATCAATTACTTATTTGTATTGTATTAGACTTGACATTGATATTAGTCTTATTAAGACATGAAGTAAAGAATACGTTGGTATATATTGTAGGCAAGTACCCGTGTGTGATGGTGGACTTCCCCGGCCGGATGCAGTACAACCAGTGGTTCTCTCTGTACGTGCTCACCGAGTCCGTCTCCTGTATCCATCTGGTCGTTGAAGAGTGCTTGAAGGTGCGCATTGTGTTGAAGATTAGTTATGTCCACACTGTGCCTTTTCATCTTCAATTTTCTCTTCATCTTTCTATTCAACTTTCTTTTGGCGCTTTCAATAATTCAGGCACAGTGTGGACATACATTAGTCGCAAATGTACCTATTGTTTTTTGTAAGTTTTCAAAGCACGATTTGTTTTTATTTAATTCTTAATTGTACTATAGAGTTAGGCCTGTTATTGGCTGGTATATTTAAAAACCTTATAACGTTGTATTATATCTGTGTGCTGTAATAAATACCTATTAGAAAACGAAAAGCATTAAGCTTGCGAGCCATGTTAACAACGTAACACGTACGTTTTGAGGCTTTATTTATTGTAGCTTTTATTATAGCTCATGCAAAGTAAGTAAATATCTTAACGTAGAACGTATATCCTAGTAGCGTTGATCCACGCAGTTTGGCGCGAGACTCGTGTAGGGATGTCAGCATCGCCACAAAACAATTCATCTACGTTTACAACACATCGCATCTACGTTTTGTTGGTAGCATACTTACGCAACAGAAAACAATTACATTTAAAAACTGCCAACCCCGACCACTCTGCCGGCACTCACGTAATAATTGCCGACAAGCGTCCTCCGCCCCACCCACCGCCTCTTCCCACTTTTATCACCAACTTTTATTGCGATGACGTTCTACTTACTCGGGGTCCGCGCGGTCCTTTGGCTCAGGCTTGCCCCATAATATAGTGATTGTTGGCCGCTAAGCGGTTGGTCGCCGGTTTGATCCATACTTCGTAAGGAATAAGGAACGATTTGCAATTTTAGGGAGGAAAAAACAGCTATAATAGTAAAATACAATCCGTGTGGGACGCCATGAAAGAGTTGAAATCAAATAGAGAGTTAAAATTCGATGTTTGGAGGGCAAAAGGCCAAGAGACAGAAGCCCAAAACGGTGGTCTGAGCAGGTTGCGCAGCAGCTTGATATGCCGGTCAACGAAGCTCTCCATGAAGCCACAGACCGGAGGTGGAGCTCGACTCCCGCGCGGTGGACGCCTCTTTACAATCGCATTGTTTTTGGCAAAATAACATCAAATCTGTCTAATTTGGTACCGTTTATGGACAGGTGGAGGCGATGTTGTTCTTCACGACCAATTACGGAAGAAATATAAGTCTGGCAGAGTTCGACTCTGTGCAACAGCATTCCACCTCTATGGTATGTATTACAATTATCATGTTTTTAAAAGATTTCCAAGAAAAGCGAGATTTTCAATTTGAACCGTATGTTTCTAATAACTTTTTACTGGAACATCGTAGTTTAATATATTATTTTTTTCAATAGGTCAAAGTTCCCGTTTAAATGTCATCAAGTACGCTTGAAAAGTTTTTGGGTTATATTCAATAGTTGATAAAAAGTATTTATTCGCATGTATTTGTGGATGATAATATAGCTTCAAACGTAGCACCATAGACAAATTTAATACTAATTCATCGACATCAAACAAAAGTAAAAAGGAATCAATAAATTTGAAAAAGTTCTAATGTTTCCTACGCTCTATGTCAGGGTAATCTAGTTTTAAAACCAGATTGTATGCTTTTTGTTGTGGACGTTATTGAAAAATATATTTACTGCTAGTCTGTCAGCGCACTTAGTGACTATGTCCCAACACAACAATAATTTTTCCCTGTATGAAAGGTGTCACATGTCCTTTTGTCATTACTCTTCTACTATTTCTGTGTCAGATTCATCAAAATCGGTTCAGAAGTTTAAGCGTGATTAAAGGATAAACAAACGACTAACTGAGTTATGCATTTCTGATTACAGATTATGTTTTTTAATTAACCCCTTAATTTAAAAAACAAACATGTTTATGAAAGGTAATGTAGTGCTGCGTTCACGTCGAGAGGGGTGGGGACTTTTAGTAAAGAAGAGTTTAGTAATAAACTAAGCAGTCCCTTCTACTAACTACTTATAAAGTTTAGTGTAACCGCTTGGCTAATTCCTTTCAGATGCTAAAATACTTGAACATAACTTGGTTGAATCAAACAGCGCATGCGATTCGAATGTCATTCAGAGATGTCGGCAAAGGGTATTTATTATTTGCAAATGTTATTGTATCATATTATGTTAGAAGCAATAATACCTTGGTGAAGAGAGCATCGGCCACGTACTTAGTATGTATGTATTTAACCATACTAAAAGTCATATGATACAATCCTATGATCTATTTTAAATTAGTATTAGGGTGGCAGAACTATTTCATTTCCCAACGGAGTTGATCCACGTATAAGTTTTTATACTGACATGGCCACTAATGTAAGAATTAACTTTAGAAACTGAATATTTACCATGTATTGTATTTATTTTGAGCTCTCGATATTTCGGCACAGTTGCATGCGCCATGTTCACGAGTAAACTGAAGTATCTGCAGGTAGGCGTTGTTATGAGCACACGAAACGGTCTTAGCCTCTTCCTTTCACGTTTCTTGCGTTCTGTTTTATTACCACTGACACAAAAGTCACTTGGAACTCGATCTGGGTCTCGACACACATAACTCACGGTATCTACCTTCGAGCCTTTTTCGGAAATTCTTCGGTCGGCGGTTCGAATCCTACCTCAGACTTGCGGTTTCAGTAAAGGTAACGTTGTGAGGAAATATGCAGCATGCTTATTCGTTACTTCCTAGTATCAGACATGCTACAATGACCATTATGGATGTACATAGTATATATTATTTTACTACGTGCAACCTTCTCGTCACGATCGATTCACCACCGAGCAGTGTTTTACGCCACGGGCGGCATTTTGAACACTGAATGTAACGGGGACTGTAGAGTTATTCGAAAAACATAAAAAAAAATGAAATTTAATTCCCGAACGAAGTGAGGAAGTTATGTAGTTAATAGTAAAATAAATTAATAGGTAATATTCAAATTGGACACATATTTTGTCCCGTTATAGAGTAACAGAGTAATATTTTTGGAAAGAACATTTTATGGAAAACACTGTTTTAAGACTTTCGCGGTTGTTAACTAAGTGGATCTCCCGATATTTCGGTACAGTTACATGCACCATGTTCACATTTTTTGAAACAATGAATGAGTTTTGTTCAACATTTTATGAAATTAACTATAGATCGCGGTACGTAACTTGAACTAGGACCTGGAAACCGCAGAGGGGCCGTGCGTAACCATAGTAACGCGGCGATGCTTGATCCCGAACTATCACACTCCCTATAATTCATCACGCCCTTTTTCTTTTTTTCTGTATGCTGTCTCCGTATTAAGAGTTTTCCTACAACTAACGTTCCTGATCCAAATCACTTTACGTCCATGGGAGTTTCATACTGCCTTTCTTTGCGTGATATGTAATTGGACATTTTCGAGCAGATGGTATAAAAAAGTATTACAGCCGGACATTACCCTACACCAGTTTGTCTGAATCACAAGAAACAATACATTTATATGTATCAATAATTTAGTTAATCCATTTTATCAAGTAGACTCTGATGTGAGATATTAATTATACATTTTGGCGGTTTTCAGATGGTTCAATATCTATGAGAAGAAATGGGAGTTCTACGGCATCAGTAAGCTATGTCGGTTTTTTCAACTCGTCAGATTTCGTATGCAAGTGAGTCATATTTAGCTCGTGCTGCTAGGGTCTCATGTTATATTTAATTTGTAAAAAGATTTTTCCCTACATGGTATAATATGGTAAAATAAGAAGTTGTTGGGTCGTTTCTCGCCTATCCATTACAAAAATGTGATCGAACTTTACTATCGGTTTAGTACGATTCAAATTTAATATCGCCTTGGAAGTTAGGTGCGAAGTACGTACGGGTACAGTTAAACCGACAATAATTTAGGCTTTTGCTATTTTTGCAATACTGAAAGTGGTTACCTACTTACTTATTTGTTAATCAAATATGGTTCCAGAAAAAAAAGAATAAGCTTATTAAATGTTATAAATAATGTATTTATTTTGTTTCCATGATAACAGACTGTATCCACTCCATAAAAAAAACATTCATATTGTTTGACTCATACCCTTGTATCATGCAATTGTTGTCCCCAGTACGCTCTCCGCTATTGCATCGAACAGTCAATGGCAGTGTTCGTGTACTTGTGCGAAACTCCGTGCCTTTGCACGTACTGGTGTCCCGATGAGTTCGAGTGGGACTCGACCGATCTGATCAACTCGCCCTTCCGCTCGCCCACCGTCACTCTGTTCTACTTCCACCTCATGATGTCGCCCGATGGGCCCTACTACACCACGCCGCCGCCGCAGTTCGAGGTCAGTACTGTGTGGTACTAGTGTGGTCGGATCTATTAGCCCTCTTAGCAATAATAGTAGATTATGCAACGAGGGAGTAAAGCAGGGTCTTACGTCATGGGTGGTATATTGAACCCTGAGTGTAACGGGGACTCTTGGGTTGATCCTCCTCCTGAGTCCTGAGTGAACCGAGGTGTTAAAGCCGCTCAAGACGATGACAGGCTTTATCCTCGAGGTGCATACTCTACTTTTCATACCTACTTCGAGACAATAAAAACTCAGCTTTAAAATAGCAGTTATTTAGTTAAAAGTAAAATACAAGCTAAAAAAGGTTTTTTTTGCCACTTTTGTCCACAACCTACTCGAACGCTCGGTTGAGCGTTGTTGAGGTTGCGTTGATAAGATCTAAAATCGCATGATTATGTTGTCAAATACATAGTTGTCAAAAAACGATCACAAACAACCATGCTCTGGACGTGGGTCAAAAATTGCTAAAGTTCGAAACCTAATAAAATGCTATTTTTGGTGGCAAAAATAACATTTTTTTAGCTTTCGAACGCTAAACAAAAAGATCCATAAACGACATTTTCACCCATAGATTCCCACTTCTAACGCCCTCGTGAGCGTTTTTAGCGTTATTTTCGCCAACCTAGGGTTATTCGAACGCACTACTTTTAGTACAATCGCGCCTTTTTTCTTTTGTTTCTGTATGCTGTCTCCGTACTAAGAGTTTTCCTACAACTAACTTTCCAAATCCAAATCACTTTTCACCCAAGGGAGTTTCATACAAAATTACATCCCTGGGGATGTAATGCCTTGCTTTACGTTGATATTACGTGATATGTAATGGACGATTTTCATTTCCGAGCAGGTGGTATGAAAAAAAAAAATACTGGAGATTTTATAATGTCATCAGATTACGGAACTAGAAGGATCACCTGTGGGCCTAGCACGAATAACTGCGTGGGTGTAACGGAACGTGTCGTTCACGTGAAACAGTACAAACTGTTATTTATTTAGGGCAACTGTGACATAGATAACTCATATTTTACATGTTGAATCCTGACGCGTTTGCGCTTACAATACGAATACTTTTTTGTGTACGGCTTCATGTGTCGAGCGATAATCTCTGCCTATAACAGATGTAATTATAAGTGAATTGCAAATCTCGAATTATTGTTAGGTTTGATCTGCCGCAAGTCTATGTACTAGGATGTAGTGAGCTCGGTGACAAAAGTGTATATGCGTTAGTAAAAATGTATTGCTATTTATGTACTGAAACTGTTAACTATTTATTACAAAAATTATTAACTCGCTATCCTCCATGAATGTATAGATCTGTGATACAGACGTTCCGAACTGCGACACGCGATTCCAACAAATTCCCCTTAACCCTTTCTCTACTGCGTACTAAAATTTACGTCACTTTATGAATGAAACCTTCAGCGCTTGAACTTTTCTTTGCAGGCAGTCTCCGATTGGGGCGATGCCAATCTAGTTAAGTTCAATGCTGCTAAAACCCAGGCGTGTCTTTTCTCCGCCAAACGGAGCCCTTTCCAGCTGGCTCCTACTTTCAGGGATGTGTCCGTGCCGATAAGTAACCATTTCGAGCTTCTTGGCATCTCATTAACACCAACTCTCAATTTCGGCTCCTATATTGAGTCCAAAGCCCAGCTTGCCTCAAAAAAGCTTGGTGTTTTGGCTAAGGTGAGACAATACTTCACACCGGGACAGTTGCTTAATCTTTATCAAGCCCAAGTCCGGTCGTGTATGGAGATACACTGTTCTCACCTTTGGGATGGTTCTGCCAAATACCAGCTGGAGACACTGGAAGCTATTGAGAGGAGAGCCAAGAGACTCATTAACGACAACCACCTAGTACGCAAGAGACTCCAGAGTCTCGAGCATCGCCGCAAAGTCGCTTGTTTATCGGATACATTTCGGTGAGTGTGCAATGGAAATTCACAATTTGATTCCGCCATCCCCATTCTATAATCGGACATCCAGAGATACTCAGAAGCGCCACCGCTTTATGGTGGATATTCCATTTACCCGGACGAAGCGATTTACTTCTTCGTTTATCATACGAACCGCTAGGGAATGGAACACCCTCCCTGAGTCGGTGTTTCCGGTTAAGTACGATATGGGGGTCTTCAAAACACGAGTGCATAGGTATCTTCTGGGTAAGCGCGCTCCATCATCGATCGCATCATCACTTAGCATCAGGTGAGATAGTGGTCAAGTGCTAACCAGTTCGGTATAAAAAAAAAAAAAACCTTTTGTTTTAAGTATATAATGGTAGGGGGAGGGTTAAGCCGTCCGTGGTGGTAGCCTTTTGGTTTTAGCAGTTATAATATAAGTTTATTTATGACGTGATCGCGTCTTATAAATCGATGAACGCCGGCTGCATGCACTAAGTGTCGTATGACTGTGTCACGTTCCGCCTGAGCCGAGCGTGCAAGCGAGAGCGCGGAACAAGCGATAGAGAGGCACGATCGGCCTAAGCGTTCTGCTTGTCTTATAACGATAAAATTGTTTTCCGTAGACCGACTTTACAGACAACCTTTTTTTAAAGCCGGACAGAAAAGTGGAGCCGATTGCGATGATGAGAATTTTATTGATGATTACAGATCGTGATACAGCGCCTGTTCCGTGAGGTGCTGTACCGGTGCCACTTCATCCTGCAAGTGCATCCACGGATCATGACGGGATTGGTGTTCGACAAGGAACTGTTTCTCACATCCATTGGTTTGTACCGCAATCATGTTCACGCACGAAATTTTTCCTATATTACAGCATAATTAATGAAATAAATAATAATATAGGGGAAAACATCCACAGAAAGGTGACCTGGTTGCAAACTAGGGTTCTAAACTAGGCAGAGCCTTTACAATGGTAACCTGATGACTGATATTATAAGTATGATAAACGGACATGTTCATGTACACAAATGTTTGACGTATCCGGAGATCGAACCCGGGATCAGCAGTTCAGAAGGCAGGAATGTTTCCAATTACGCCAAACGGCTAGTTAGTTCCAGGTTAACAATTATCCTACGAGTTATTCAACAATCGACTGAGCAAATAAGAATGGCAAACCTCTGTGTGTTTTGGGTACCCTACATAGACGGACCCACGAGAAAGGAAAACTATGAAAAACCAGTAGACCTTAGTAAGACTAAGATATTATAAGATTGTAAATTTTTGTAAGTTGGGATTTAAAAGTTATCAGCATTGATATTTTTTCTAGGTTAGGTTAGATAGGCAGAATTCGTTAGTTTAAAATATCTGACTGGGTTTTTCAAAGAAATTTATCGTCATAGAGATATAGAGAAACGGGTGCTTGGCGTTAGGTATCGCTATCGTAGATATGGATGCAACTACTTATGTTTTATGTGACAACATGATAAAACTAACTTGAGAAATGGCAAATGTACAAAACGTGAGTCCAACAACAAAGGAAATAAGTGACACTTTGTCATGTCATTTCCTCTCTTTTGGCAGAATATACATAGTGTAAAGATTTACCGTTCCACCCGTATGGTGTTAGATGATGATGAAAAGTGTATGTGTCAATCCAAAGTCTCATCTACCTCCATACCAACTTTCATCAAAATTGGCCTAGGCGTTTGAGCGTGAAAGTGCAACAAACATGCATCCATCCATCCATCCATCTAAACTTTCTCATTTATAATATTAGTAGGATAGGATTACTATGATATATATATATATAATTAGTAGTTGGGAAAAATGAAAAAACCTTAATGAAGAAAATTAAATTAATACGCAGAAGATGCTTGTGGGCAATAACGAAAAGCTAATCAATTCATAGACTATCCTACTAATATTATAAATGAGAAAGTTTAGATGGAATGATGGGAAAGTTACGTATTTGAATAGATTTTTCTTTCGGTTAGATAATGCTGTCAAGCTGTTCAATAGATGTCGCTCCTTCCCCAATAAAGTTATATCAGCTCAGGAACCAGCGCTGTGAAACTATTTTAATGTATTTACTGATATTTTTTAAATGTTTATTGCGATATTCAAGTTTCACATGGATAAACAGCATTTAACTTAATTAACCTAATTCACTATTCGCCATGTAGGTCTGATGGAGCCAAACGTAGTCGACTACAGGGAAAGATTGCTGAAGGCGTACCGAAAGTCCATAATTCCGCTGAAGTCGTACTGTCGCCAGTACGAGTGCTATAAAGACTTATTTGTTCTGAACATCGAGGAGTATGTAGAGTGAGTTATTTATTCCTTCTTATTATTTATATAGGTTGCGTAGTATGTAAAATATACACGAGTTAGTCACTGCTATGGTCTCGTGTTTGATTGAGTTCCGGAACCTAATGGCCAATATTACTATTCCACAGCGTTCAACAATCAATCCCGCTGCAACTGCAGTTCGGCTCCAGTTGGCGTTCGATAATTACCTAAAAAGCCATTCTACTATTTCTATACACAAATTGAAACGTAACGTCATTTTATGCTACTGTATAATGTTACACATACATTGATTGCTACTATATACAAATATAAGTTAGCGTCACCTTTAGAATAAGAAAACGTGTAAAAGTCGCGGTTCCGCTACGGTTCCACTGCAATTAATTAGTGGGATCGGCCCCTTGCATATATATTTACATACACAGCAACTTCCGTTAGAAGCAATTTTATTTTGATTAGTAACAACTGATGTGACCGGTAAGTCGTTCGCTTCGTAAGTGTCACACCTGCCCATGACAATCGCTTTGACACCCAGACATGTAACACTCGTGTATTCTATATATTATAAAAATGAACCCCTATATCTCCTGGTCACGCTTTAACTTGAGAACGGCTTTACCGATTCCAGTATTTTTTTTATGTTTTCTAAATTTTCGTAGAAAGTTCTTACATAAAAAAAGAGGGGAGGTTATGGCGAGTCTGAAGGCCAAGCCTACTACGCGAACGTAGTCGCGGGCAGTCGCTAGTTTATATATATAATAATTGAATTGAATTAGTTTTACTAGAACTTGACATTCACAGGGCAGTGACTGTGACTGTATCTAATCGAATAAAAAGGTAATTTATTGCAAGTATACATTATTTACCTAAATACGAGAAATGGCAAATGTACAAACGTAAAAGTCCACTTATAAAGGGGAAAAGAAGCGCTCCTCCATGTCATAATATATTCTGCCTTTTAGTGCAAGGACTATGTACTGCACTGAGGCTTGAAACAACTAGAGGAACCCAGTGAGTTTGTAACAATCGTTTGTTATTTGACTTATTAAAATCGTCACAATCGCGATTCAGTACTTCTACTATTAACCACACACGTTGCAGTTCCTGGAAAAGTAAGTAGATTTCTGCGAAATATATTGTATTGTTGGCCAAATATGGCGAATCGCCAGTCAACTATACCGTGATAATTAAAAAAAAAAGATTTATGAATGAAACTCGCGTAAATTTACGTCTTTGGTACGCAAAGGGTTAATTAAAAACTCAACAATTACCACAAAACTTTGTACGAATTCAAGGAAATGCTTTTTTCCCCTAGAAACTTCCGGCAAGAGAAGCATTCCGCTTCTGAGACGCGCGAAGAGGTGCAGATGCACTACGACGCGAAGCAAGACCTCATCTGGCGGCTGCCGCAGTATATCAACATAGGACCTTTCGCCATCAACGTTGACACGCTCAAGGTAAAATTAATCACCAAAAAAAGTGTATTTCTCACTCGCTCAGAAGTTTCGCGTTGATGTAAAATTCATATAAAAATGATTAATAACCAGTAATTTCCATCCTGACAATTGACGGCTTCGTTAGCTCAGTCGGTAGTGACACTGCCTTTGAAGCGCGGTGTCCCAGGTTCGGTTCCTGGCTGGGATAAATATTTGTGTGATAAGGATAAAGCATAAATGTTTTTTCTCGGGTTTTTGGTGTTTTTTTATGTGTAACGAATCCCTTGACAAAGGGGATCTAGTGCGGGGGTATGAGTTAGTAATTGTTACTAAATAGCAATAAACGGTTGTTTAAAAATAATTCTATAGGCGCATCGCCTTTTTAAGAGCACTTAGGAAGTCTTTGGCTTTGTTTGGTTCTCCAATATTAGTCTCAGTCTAATATTACTGAGCCATTAACTGATTTATTTCAGGCCTCGACCGCAATGTACTATACTACACTTGCTCAAAAAGTACTCTTTTCTTATTTTTAATGAAGGAACATGGGTGGAAATAGTGTACGAATATAATGGATAAATAGTATAATCGCCTATCTGTCGTTACACGTAAAAAATATTATATTTGTTGAAAGAAACAGATCCAGCCAATAACTTGACAGAAAAGTGGTTACAAGCTTACATATCCTTAATATTTTGTCAAGTGGTTACAAGCATATAGCAAAAAAGTTTTTAATTTGAGAGATCAAGAAAAAATGGTTTGGTTTAGGTATTTAATACAAATATGGCTGTCCGATAGATTTATTTTCATGTATTAATGTAATTATCTTTGCACTACATACGTTACCTACATAACAAATTTTGGGCCAATGAACAAAAGGCGTTATTATAGAGACGCCTGTGCCATGTTTGACGTTTTTGATCGGACATATAATTTCTCATTTTCAAATTAAATGCTCGTCTTCCGAACTCGTTTCACAATCCTAAAAGGGGCCTATAGGCTTGTTTGATTTTTTTAATTTTGTACACAGCCGGGTTTCCCCATTTTATAATAATGTTTTTATATAAGTAAATGTTGTTGTATAATTCCAGCAATTGCTAGTAACGAAGCGGTCCGATATCATCAAATCTCTGCTCACAATGTGGGCTGAGGAGGTGCGTCTAGTGGTCGATGAAGTCATCCTGGCTTACAAGGGCATCATGAGGAAACTGGCCGAGAAGCCAAACAGTATCGAACACGTGTTCGAGATCAGGTACATAATGGCAAAAATATGATACAACCGTTTGCTCAAGCTATGTATGTAAACTTTTTTGCAGGCATGACGTCAAGGCATGCTATCTCATCTTACAAGCATGCCCGTGCCGCACGTAACGTGAGAAGGGACATTAGACACATTTGTGCACAAATATTCTATTATATAATATATTGTTGCAATAGTAGAATCAGTATTCGGTTGACTGATAAACTTTCTTTTATCTGTTACATTCTTTACAAAAGTTATTATTCTTCGCGCTCACACCACTAAATTTCACCAAATACAGACCTATCCCTAATATTTATGGATAATATACGTTTGGGTTTCTTCTCGCACATATATAATTGTGCGGGGAAAAAGTTTCAGGGCGGTTGCCCTCTTCTTTGGCTCGTCTTAGCCCGTTACGACGGGCCAGTCTTTGGGTTGGTCATACCACAGCCTCACGATACTGCTACCCCAGTGACCAAAAGGTAACTGAGCGATCAAGGCCGCGCCGGGTGGAATCCCCGCCTACACGGGTGAAGCCCAGCGGACCGATCGACTGCACAGTCGCTGGCCACTGGGGGCAGCACTGATACAGCTGTGGCATCCAAACTCTCTTCGTCTTCGTTTTGGCTCTCTTGTGGAACGAGTTCTCTGGCGTATGGCTTCGTTTTTCTGCCCATATCGGGCGGACGGGTGTGAAGGGGGGCAATGCCCCTCAGGTGTGGCAATCTTGATGCGTCCGCCGTGGCGAACATCTTTGTTGCTAGACGCGCTCAATGAAAGTATGGATGCTTTCTATTTTTAGGTCCTTCGCTATTGTCGCGTTTCGCACATAGCGCGGGGCTCCGACGATGGCGCGTAGTGTGAGGTTTTCTTGCGTTTGGATCTTCTTGCGGAGGTAGGTAGCCGTTCGAGCGTACCACGCCGGGGCGGCATATGTAAGACGGAGCCGAATATAGGTCTTGTAAATCATTGTCTTCACCCGGAGTGGTAGCTTTGATCGTAGTATTGGCGACAGGCATGCGCGAGCTCCTTTCGCCTTTCCCACGATCGTATTTACGTGAGCTTGAAAAGTCAGGTTTCTGTCTATTTGGACCCCTAGGTATTTAACCACTGGGGCCCATGAGATCTCTGAGTTCATGATCTTCAGCTGCGTTGGGGTGTTGGTCTTGCCGGTTATGATGGTCTGCGTTTTGTTTACGTTGATGCGCATCCTCCATTTGGCAAGCCATTCGGGGAGCGCATCAAGTGTTGGTTGCAGTTTTCTGACGGCTTCTTCGGTCTTGATGGATGTGGTATAAAAAGCTGCATCGTCTGCGTATAGTGCGAGTTTCGCGTGGCCCACCAGTGGTATGTCATTGGTGTGCCACGCGTATAGTATTGGTGAGAGGCAGCTGCCTTGGGGCACTCCTGCAAGTACCGGCTTCTCGGCGGATAAAGCTCCTTCTATTCTAACGGTTATTCGCCGGTCCGTAAGGAAAGATCTTATTACTCGTATCATGGTTTTCGGCATCGGGCTCTTCGATAGCTTGTATAGCAGGCCTTCGTGCCATACACGATCGAAGGCCTTCTCCATGTCGAGTAATACTGCAGCTGTAAATTCCTTCTTATTATGGCATGTGACCATAACGTTGATAATGCGCGTCAACTGGAGTGTTGTAGAGTGCTCTGACCTAAACCCGTACTGCTCCTCTCGAGGTGTGATGTGCCGTGCCAGGTATGGTAGTAGTAACCTCTCGAATGTCTTCGAGAGGGTACTAAGCAGCTTGATCGGTCTATAGTTGTCAGGTTTCTTCGGGACCTTTCCGGGTTTAGGGAGCATTATTACAACACCCGTTTTCCAGCTCTTGGGGTAATGGCCACAGCGTATTATTCCATTGAATATCCTTGTCAGTGCGGCCAGGGCTCTCGGTGGTAGATGCTTCAGCGTTTCGTTGGAGATCCTGTCGAGCCCTGGGGCTTTTCTATTAGGTAGGCGCATGATCAGTCTTTGCACTTTGCCAGGTGAAAAGATGATATGCGCCTCCTCTTCTTCAGTCTCGTCCGGTGGTGTAGTGAGGTAGTCTTCTACGTGTCTACTCACGGCGTCTGTGTGTGTGACGTCACTGGTCGGGTTGGGCTGAAATTGTGCCTCCAAGTGCTCGGCGAAGATTTCAGCTCGGTCTGTGGCCACGAATTTCAGAAGGCCGTCCTTCCCGACCAGTGAACTGGTAGGCTCCGGGGTGCACGATAGCTGGCGGCAGAGTCGATAGACTGATGGAGTCTCTGTGTTAATAGAGTCCAGGTGCTCGTCCCAGCTATGCGTGGCATGATCTTTGAGAGCGGTCTTCACGCGCTCCACCAGCGCGTTCACCTCACTCTTTAATCGTGGGCAGCGAGTCTGTGTTCCTGATCCATGCCGGGAGGGGGTGCACCCTCTCTACCGGCGTGGTGGTGTGCGATGCTGTCTCGAGGGAGGATTGGAGAGCTGCGGTCAACTCTTCGGTAGCCGCCTCCAAGTCTTCGGCGGTGTTTATGGGCCTCGTATTTGTTAACTCCTGCGCTTCTCTCTGGAATGCGTCCCAGCAGATCTTCTGCCTCCTTTCGGGGGCGGCCACCCTGCTTGGGAGCTCCTTCAGCGTCAGTAGTACCGGGCGGTGGTCTGAGGGGAGATCCGGCAATACGGTCTGTGTGGGCGGCGTCCTTAACCCCTTGTATACCGTAACGTCGAGGATGTCTCCGTCGTCAAGGTGATGGTAGTGGGTGGGCTCGTCCGGCCCGATGACGTCATAGCAGTGGTCCACCGAATCTTGATACAAGACTGTTCCATCCCGGTTGGTCTTGGTCGAGTTCCAGTGGGTGTGCTTACAGTTTAGGTCTCCAGCAATAATGGTGGCTTCGGTTGCATTCAGCAGTTTTCTTATTTCGCTCGGTTTCAGCTTGGTTAGCGGTGGTTTGTATGCTGCGAACACACGCCGAGTTTCGCCGGCAATGTTAATGAGCACACCCAAGGCTTGTAGTGACTGGAACTCTTCTGGTGGTATGAGTTGATGGATGATCTTTCGGTGGACCAATACTGCCAGGCCTCGATAGGCGCGTCCAGTGTCAGTCACCTCGTCTTTACGGTATACATGGTAGTTTGGTATCTTGAAGACTTGTCCCTCTTTCAGATGTGTCTCACTGACCAACATAATGTCAATATTCTGCTCGCGGAGGAAGATGGTCAGCAGTGCTTTCTTCCCCGCGAGCGTATGGGCGTTCCAGTGGACTATCTTAAGGTCGTGATCCATTATTGGTGTTAAGAATTCGCATTAGGCCCTGTAATGTTGCCGTTTCTGGATCAGTGCCCTTTTGCACCGCCTCCAGGATCTCCTTCAGGACGCCGATGGTCTGACCCAGTGAGTCGCGGCGGGGGGCGTTTTTCTCTTCTTGTTGTGGCTGTTTTTGTGCCTGTTCCTTTTTCTTGGGCTTCTTTCAGGCTGCCTTTGTGCCTACTCCTTTTGGCAGGTTCGCCGGCGCCATTAGAGTGGTCTCGGTTGTCTCTTCGACGGTTGCCGGTGCTGTCGGGGCAGTACCTCGTCGAATCGTCTGAGTGACGGCTATCGTCCCCGCCCTTTTGTTGCGTATCTCCTTCTTGTAGGTCGGGCAGGCTTTAAAATTAGCGGGGTGCATGCCCTGGCAGTTTGCGCACGTTGCCGGTTCTTCCCTGGGGCGCGGGCATTCTCTCGCCGAGTGTTCTTCACCACAGCGCACACAAGCCTGGACCCGATGGCAGTTGTGTGAGCTGTGGCGGAACTGTTGGCAGCGGTGGCATTGTGCGGGGCCTTTCTTACCGCGCCATGCCTCAATTATAACGCCAGGCATCAGAAGTAATTCGTTGACTTCGTATATTGCCGGTATCGTTTGCGCGTTCTTTTTCAACTGTACGTAGAAAATACTGCCAGGGCGCCCTTGTATGGCTTGAATATTTTTTACG
The DNA here is from genome assembly GCA_917880725.1 of Selenia dentaria. NCBI lineage: Eukaryota > Metazoa > Arthropoda > Insecta > Lepidoptera > Geometridae > Selenia > Selenia dentaria. The sequence goes on along the minus strand of OU862885.1, from coordinate 28,641,035 downwards.
TATTCCGGTTCGAACCCTTTCTCTTCGAGGGCCTCTTTTATCTCTTCTGGATCGGTATCTGCGGGTAGCCCTCGAAGGGCGATCTTCAAACTGCGTTCAGCGGGCAGTGAATAGCTGAACCAGCTGATATTTTCTTCCTTCTCTAGTTGTGTTAGGTAGGCTTGAATTGCGCGGTATTCTGTCTCGTCCGCGGGTAGGAACCGGATACCCTGCCCGAAGGGTCTACCATTGGGTGCTCTTCCGAGTTTGGACGCTATTAGTTTAAAGTGGTGCGTCCAATTATCGATTCTTTCCACTATGAGAGGAGGGTATCGAGCCCCTCTCTCCTTCCCATCTACAGGGGTTGGGGGGGGCTGTATACCAGGCTGTATACGCCTATCTCTGTCCTGCTCTGGCGGTGGCTTGCTGTGGCTGCGGGGGTGCTGTGCGGGGGGTGCTCTTCGTACCGCCCTGTTTTTCAATTTGCGCTACGCGCGCGAACGAGGGCTTCTCGGTTGCAGTGCTATCAATAGTTTTGGTTTTCTGTCTCTGCGGCAAAGGTTCGGCACTGGTGCCTGCAACTGACATTGTCGCGGTAGACGTGGATGGGTGTGCGGTTTCTTTTGTGGGTGGACGGGCGGCCGCTTGGGCGGGCGGGCGCGTTGCCTTCTGGGCGGGCGGGCGCATTACCTCATGGGCGGGCGGGCGCTCGGTCCCTTGTGCGATTTGGCGGGGCGCAGGCTGTCTCGCTCGCACTTCCGTTGATCTCGCATCATGTCGTCCCTCTCTCTCTAGTACTGGGGTGGCATCTGTCTGTCCCTTTCTCGCTACTAGTGGTGGATTCGCAGAGTGCGAACGTCCAGTGCGAGGCTTCTTCGATTCCTCAGCCGGCTTTAGTGGGCTGGTAAGTTTGCGCCTCCTTGCATTGAACGCAAGCGGCTTAGTCGGTGGCAGAGTTATGAGCGACCGCGATGCAAGTTCAAGGACTTTGCGATCTTCATCGGACATTTGTCGTCCTTCAAGTTCGGCTTCTTTTATTCTCACGTAGATCCCCATCCAATTGAGCATCCCCTCCGACAGGGCCTCGACTTCGATGAGCCGGGCGAGTGTGAGTATATCACGCTCGTGGCGCCCCTTCGGTGACAATGCTGCGGTTGGTAGGGGTTTCGTACATTTCGTACTCATCTCCGATACGGGGGGGGTTACCGCCCTCGTCATCGGATGAGTTGGAGTCGCTGATGCTATGGTGGCTAGCAGCGCGGGTTACGTGGCCCTTAAAAGGGCCTTTTTGCGTCGGGGGAGTGGTTAGTTCCCCTGTCGGCGGTGGGTGGCCCTTAGAAGGACCTTTTTTAGGGTCGCCGCAGTCCATGACGGCGGCTGGGCGAGTGTACTGTGCGCGAGTACTGGAGCGAGTATTATGCAAGCATAGTACTCACTCCGGCAGTCGTGGGGCACAGTATCCCCTCCGCAGCCGTGGCCACGGGAGCGATCGGCAAGAATTTCCTCAGGAAATGCTTGTAGATTCGCAGTAAATGGACGAGGTTACAGCGTGCGCATTTACAGTACATGCGATCCGATGCGAGCGATGGATAATATATAATTTTAGCTGATTTAACGTATCACTAACTCACACAGACTTATAATTCTTGCTTTATGTTAGAACAGCTTATACTACCTCCAAGTTTGCACCAGACAAATTAATCGTCGTTTACAATTGATTTTCAGGGAGTGGATGGAATCCATACCTTTCGCTCTGAAGACTCAGGATGATATAATGAAGAAAGTTCATACGGTATGAATACAGTTTTGTTTTTGTTTATGTAGTGATCATCAATCAATCAAGGTGATGGGCATAGTGCTAATGCGTAATTTATAGGCAGAGGTTACTGCTTAACACCAGTGTTACACCGTCAGTACGAAATTGTTGGTACTTGTAATCATTGTGCAACTCGGAGTCCTGAAAAGAGCGAGGCGTTTCTTTACTCTGGATCAGCGGCGCTTTCTTTATAAAACTCAGGTGCGCCCATGTATTGAATATTGTTGCCACCTCTGGGATGGATCCGCTTAGTACCTTATGGATGCTCTCGATAGACTGCAACGTCGCGCTGTCCGTATTATTGGAGACACTGAAGTCACTCAACACCTAGAACCCCTACAAATGCTTATACTATACTATAGCTTCTCTAAGCGTTTTTTACCGGTTCTTTCATGGCGAATGTCCTGAAGAGTTTTTTAGTCTTATTACTTCTTCACCATTCCGATCCCGAACTACTCGTTCCGGCCTAGCATTGCATCTATATACTGTTGAAAAGTTCTTACCACGAACCAAAAAGTTTGGCAGTTTCTACCTCTGTCTTGTAAAACATCTCTCAGGTGGTGTCTCATAGGTCTCATAGGGGTGGTTAGAGCAGCTTACGGCCACACTATTGGTCATTGCTTCTTGATTCCATCTTCGCTTTCCATCAAGCGAGAGGGAGTCACTTTGATGAACCATTATAAAAAAAATGTTTTGTTTTACAAAACCAGAAGTTACATTCCCGTATTCTACAACGACGCACAATCATGAAATCTAGTCTAGTTGTGATCATATATGCAGTTTTCTGGCAACGCTCAAATAGACATACACTACTCGCCATAGATAGCCATAAATACTTTTATTGAAACACCGCACTACAAATATATTATATATATAGTAATACAAAAATTTTATGGTTTTACTTTTTTAAAGCACTAACGCCTGCTTTAGCGATCTCAAACATTGAAATTTAAAGAGAGAAAATTTCCATCCTCGGACGGGATTCGAACCCGCGTCTTCGACTCTCCGTGTCAGACGCCATTGACCAACTAGGCCACCGAGGTTCTGGTCCGAGCATCGAAACTCTCTATTTGACTAACCGTCTTGCGGGGACGGAGCGACATCTATTGGATCTGTGGTCAGCAAGTGTTGTATGTGAGCGTTGGACGTTAAGTAAATGTTTGCTTTTCTTATTTATATCTCTAGGACTATGAAGTTCTAGACGCATTCTACATGGCGCTAGAGAACGACGACTTCAGGGTGCTTTGGGAAGCTATCGGATGGCCGCTGCAGATCACTAAACAGGTATATCATTTACCTACTTTTTGACGTGATAACGTCTTTTATATCGATCAACTTGACGATCGTTCGGCTTATGACGTTATCACAAATATCAAATAACCATTTGTAAAAACTATTTGTAAATTGTATTAGAGTTTTCCTACATATTACTACTGATTTTAACATAGTTATATGGGTGGAAACTAGTAGTCTGATTTGTTCCTAAATTAATTTTATAAATGTATATTACTAATAAATGTAGTTTGTATCAAATTTTTTTACAAGCTAGCTGCTTTCTGCGGCTCCGTCCTTGCTTATTATGGTTATCTTACAGGGAACTTTTCAAGATAACAGTATGTCTATTGCCACGTTCGTCCAATTCCGTTCAGCCGTGCGAGTATGGATCTCACGATAACGTTGTCGAGTCGATAAACTGCCCTTTATCAACTATCTTAGCTTGTCTCTACTACGGATCTAGCTGCGATAACTATATCGCGGGCTGTCTTTTACCGATCATTTTATCCTTCGATAATCCATACTTGCACCGCAGGTTTGTGGTATCTGACTTACTTACTATCTGACTTACTACTAAAATATGATATTTCGCAGTTATAAAGAGATGTATATAGATGTCTAATCTTCTATGTCTATGTATATATAAAAATTAAATGCTGTTCGTTAGCAACCGTATAACTTTGATACTCGAGCGTATTGTTTTTTTAAATGTTTAATTCAGTCTATAATTATGTATGTAATCTTTTTGGAAAAAATAAATTGGAAAAATTCCCGTAATATTTACAAATTGGTTAGTACATTAACCGCCTTCTTATAACACGTGGACTAAAGATAGTTCCGGAACTATCTTAAGTCTACGTTTTATGATATGGCGCTAAGAGTTTTTCTTGTATGGACAGGAAACATGTCGTACTGTCTATTGATGCTCCATAAAGGAAATTTGAATTGAATTAGCCTAGCTTGTACCTATTAATATTTTAATGTAAGTTCTGTAAAGTTTTATTGGAGAAAGTAAAATGGTGGGTTTTCCAGGTGGAAGCGACAACGGACTTCCTGGAAGAGGAGCAGGAGAAGTTCTGGCGGCTGCATCAGCAGGACGAGCAGACGCTGTTCGACAAGATCGACCTGTTCAGCGCGCAGGTCATGGCGCTCACGCTACAGAACGATTTCTCCAAGGTCAGACTTGTGCTGATGCTAATTTGGTGAATTTTAACGATCTCAATTTTTTTTGCGCGGAACGGACCCAATTGTATCTTATATTGTAACTTAACATAACTGGCGATCTGGAGCTTTAGTTGTAACTTTGTCTTTCGGCTCTCAACTTTAGATCCTTCATTGAGTCTATGGCATAAATAGCACACAGGAAGCTGGGCATACTTGCAAGGTAAGACATTACCTTACATTGTAACAACTGTTTTACTTCAAACCAGACCATTATGTTCCCACTGCTGGGACTCGAGCTTTCCTTTTAGAGAGAGGAGTTTGGGCCATAGTCCACCACGCGCGCCCAGTGCGCCTTGGTGGATATGCTAGTGGCCAACCCATGAACACAACGATGTGTTCAGGCCGCCCGAAGGCCTTCGAAATAGCCTTACGCTGTCGTCCTAAGATAAACAACTGGGACCGACGGTTAACGTGCCCATCGAAGCACGGAAACGCTCAGTTGAATAATGCCAATATCACACACCCATCCAATTCCTGACCGCAGCACGTGTTGCTTAACTTGCTGATCGGTTAGGATCGCCAAGATATTTTCCGAACGCTTCTGTTTTACTCTTTTTATTCAATAAAGGGGCAAGACGGATTGTCGCGTGCCTGATGTTTAGCACTACGCTTGCCTATGCCAGCTGCAGTGGCACCCAGAGCTTGGGACTGTAGTATTGCGAAGCACTGCGCTGCGCTTGTCACTTAAGACATTGGTGTTTAAGTTTCATTCGTCCGGTAATTTTACTTGCTACAGTGCCCTTCACACCCTAACACATGCTCGTGCACAATTGCTTTGCTGCAGAATATTTGCCATAACAGTAGTACCAATAGCAAGACAGCTTCTTGCACAGGAGGCCTACCTGCAAGTAAAGTAATAGTAGCAACTTAACATAAGGTCAAACGTCGGACTAACACAGGTTCAAAAAGCTGCTGAGATCCTCGCACGTCCTGTGGACTGCGTGCGCACATAAAAACACTTAGATTTCTTACATTCCCAAAATTACCAATGTCTCAGCTCAGGTTACTATTTTTAGCACACACTACTACTATTTATACCACAAAAACACTTATGCAGATATCTATTGCCCGACGAACATTTACGTAAGTGTAAAATATCGTATGTTTGAGGTGTAACATTTGAATTTGAACGTGACACTTTGACGCTTACGATGCGAATACTTTTTTGCAAATTGTTTGCGCTACGGTCTCTGGTAGCTATCGACCATTATCTAATTTCATGGGCGGTGTTGATGTTTCGGTCGGAGGTACATACAAGAATTAAAAATGTAAACTGGCTCACGAAATAAGCAGCTGCCAGAAAACATCGTTTATATCGTTAAATCGACTTTGGAAAGTGCCAATCAACATAGTGTTCCATTCATCATGTTAATTTGTCATTCGTCTCGCAACATCGTGATGAATGGAACATTATATATTGATTGGCAACGGAACTTTCAAACTTTTAACGAAAGCTCAAGCCCGGATTGAATTAGAACCAGCAACAGATACTCCGGGTTCCAATATCCAGAAACGGATCGTTTTGCTTATTTGTGTCATGCAAAGTGTCAATAAGTTACAAGTCGTAAGCAAAACGATCCGTTTCTTTTTATATGGAATCCAGCATAAGTAGGGTGTTTGTGAAAGAGTTCGTCCGGGAAGTATTGTCACCATACCTACTCGTATTTCCACCTTCGAGCAGCAATGTTCGTATTGATGTGGTCTGGTTTGAATGGTATGGGTGCCGGTGGAGTTATGGGTACATGACACTTAAGTTAATCTCAGGGTTATGGACGCAGTGTTTAAGGAAGATAATTTATTGATTCAGGCGTTACTTTGCGGAAATCCATTATCGAATCCAAAAACGATATTAGAAGAAATATTTAGTGACGCTCCCGCTGGAAACCCCGCTTTTTCGTATTGAATATTCGTAAGTACAGTGCAAGAGTAGTTAACTGTTTACATGCAATATACGACCGGTGTTCAGTCGCATAATGTAAAAGCTGGGAACCGCCGCGAGCAATGTGTTCTGTTTTTGGGCATATTACTGCGACACCGGCCCCGCCCCCTTTTCATATCTCCCGTATTTCTGTTATCTGTGTGTACAGAAGAAACGCATTGTTAACTGGATACTGTGGATAAAGTTCAGCTGTATCTAAATATTTCCCCATAATGTTTACAGGAAGATATTAACCGGTTCCGACCGTTGATACCGATCATACAGGCGGTTCGAAACCCCGGCATGAAGGAGCGCCACTGGAACGAATGTCGTTGTTGTAGGCAGAGGTTATCGCACCATATGGGTGTCGTGCTTGTTCTGTTTCCTTATGACATCTGATCAGCAGTCTTTCCTAACAACTAAACTATCATCCCTTCAAACTTAATGACCCCGTGTGACCTTCCGACAGGTGCACGAAATAGCGAACGACATAAAGAAGGCATGGAAGGGAATGAAGGACGCCCAGGACTGGGGCCGGATACTGAACCAGCGGCAGAAACTCTTCGGGCAACAGGTCATTCCGTTTACGGACCTCAACCGGCTCGTCAAGGAGTTTGAACCATATAGAAACCTCTGGGTCACTGCCTCAGGTCGGTTTGTAAAATATATCTACATACCTGATTATTATAATGCTATCAACAATAACGTAACTTTATCTTATTAAACTTTTAGTACGAGGTTCCACTGTGTGACTCCATCTGTTATTTGATCTTTTTTTTTATGATATCATTATGACTAATAATGAAATACGGGTATAAATAGGTGTTGCATTATTTTCTTCGCAGACTATTTCTTGCGCTTGGAAATAACCACTGACCAAAATAAACGGAAAGACATTTTTTTTATACATGACACTCGGATAAAGCTTGTCAAGCTACTAGATAGATGTCGATATAACTATCTTCTCCTAGTTCCCTCACTGCTGAGGATCGCGACCACGTACAATCAGTCTCCATTGGGTGCGGTCATAAGCTGTGTGAACCGCACGGTGTATGCCACCACCCACCGCCTTCTTAATCGTGTCAGACCATCTTACAGGCGCCCTTCCCTGACAACGTCTACCGTCAATTTTTCCTAAAATAATGGCTTTCTCCAGACAATGCTTTGAAGACCGCATTATATGTCCGAAGAAGCTGAGAGCTCTTTGTCGGCAGATAGTGGAGAGCCGTGTGGTGATTTTAAGCTAATTTTAAGCTCTTTTCGATATTACTAGAGAAACATAAATTCGATGCTTTGAAATGTGCTTCGGTAGCCTAGCGGTCATGGCGTTTCACATAGATTGTAACATTACAAAAAAAAATTGTACATAAGTTTCTGAACCACCACCCTATAACCACCTATTACTAATTGACTAACTGTTGTTTATCTTTGTCCAGATTTCCTGAAATCCCGCGAGGTTTGGTTCGACAACCCGCTGATGTACGTGGATGCGGATGCCATCGAGCCATTAATCAACGAGTACTACAAGACGATATCAAAGTGCGTGCGCACATTCGCAGATCTGCCCAAAGTGCAGCAAGTCGCTATTAATATCAAGGTTAGATTTCTTTTGAAGGTTTTGATTTTTTTAAATTGATTTTTAGGGTTCCGTACTCAAAGGTTAAAACGGGACCCTATTACTTTGGCCGTGCGCGCACTGCGGTGAAATAAACGCATGCGGTGAACCGCATGCGTTTATCTCACCGTCATCGCTACAAAAAACGATATTAATAAATATTTAGTGACACTTCCGCTGAAAAGAAAACAATGATTTTGGCCTATTTGGGGGTGTGCACCACCCTCCCTCCCGCATAAAATGCTAATAGGAAGAATACAAAATATAAAAAAACACAAGAAACCCCAAATAAACCAAAACCGATTCGACACGTGTTTCGCCTCTACACGAGGCATCCTCAGGAGATGTTGACTCGTCGAGCGCTAGACCGACAGTTAGAGGACAATTTTTTTTTTAGAACGGGCTATTGCTGTTTGCCTCTACCGGCATTCACAGCGTCACCGGACGGTTGGCGAGCGCAGATGGCACTCAGCCAGGCAAAATCACCCGCTTATATAGCATGTAGACTCCGCCCCTTAACCTTGTGACTCACTGCACGCGCGCCGCCGCAGCTATATTGTTGTTGGTGACGTATTTTGGGTGAATATACGTAATAATGGAGATGAAACTACTAAATATAATTATATTATATATAATATAATTGTGTCACTAAATATTTTTTAATATCGTTTTTTGATAATGGATTTCCGCAAAGTAACGCCTGAATCAATAAATTATCATCGCTACAAATTTGCGGTGAGTCTACCGCACTAATTTTTGTATCGTATAGAGTCATATACTCCTGCTGGTACTCGACGGGCAGGGAACCTGCGACATTGCTCAGGGAGTAAACTATTCATGCGCAAGAGTGTATTCTGCATGCCACACAAGATATATAATACAATTCCAAAAAGAATTAGATGTATCGAAAGTGTTGTTTTGTTTAAAAACGTTCTTAACATATTTCTTGTAGACAAAACATATTATAGAATTAGGGATTTTTTAGAAGATAAGAATCTTACATGACATTGTACATAACGTTTTTACTCCATACTATGTTATGACATAATTGCTACAATTTTTAAAATTTATTTGACATACGAAAATCTTTGTAAACATCTTCTATGCTTATTAAGCGGATCTAGTGAAATTATTTAATTTTAACATCACATGTATATGTACTACCTAGATCCACAAGGTTTAAATAAATGATTGATTGATAAAAAAATGATTGATTTATTGATTGAGTCTATGAAGAACCGCGCACTGCGTTGAAAAAACGCACGGAGGCACCACTTGCTGTTGGGATATGACATCGATATGTCGTCACAATACTGGATGGAAAATCTTACTTCGTACCGTATCCTCATCCAGAGCCTGTTCCGTTACACCTTCCTAGTCCCACACAGAATGGTGAGTTTTGTTTCTATGAGAAAACGTTTATGAACTCTCCACTGATTGGATAGAGATCTAGAGAAATGCCACTCCGTGCGCTGAGTACAAAACTTGGTGTCGCAAGCGGCGGCCGTATTTCGCGATTCAACGTATTCTGTTAGCTTCAATTAGTTAACTATCCACTGCGGTATTAATTAAAGTTTTAATATTCGTAAGTACAGAGCAAGCATTGTAAACTTTTTACATGTAGGTAATATTGCGTCCGGCGTTCATTCACATAATACAAAAGTTGCGAACCGTCGCGCCGCGTGCAATGTGTTTTGTTTTTGGGCATACTGCTGCGACCCCGGCCTCGCCCCTTTTTCATATCTCCCTTGGTTCTGTGACCTGTGGGTACAGAGGAAACGCATTGTTAACTAAACACTGGATTAAAGTTCAGCTGTATCTAAATATTTCTCCTTAATGTTTACAGGAAGACATTGACCGGTTCCGACCGTTGATACCGATCATACAGGCGGTTCGAAACCCCGGCATGAAGGAGCGCCACTGGAACGAATTCATGGAGAAATCTGGTGAGAACAATGTTGACTTTGAATAGCGACCTAACTCGCGTGCTACAACTTGGTGAGCACCTCATAGCTCGCTGTGACGTCGTTCAGCAGAGCTTTTATGTGTTTCAGTTGCTAACAAATGTCGATTAACATCTTGAAACATGGCGGCTCTATGTCCGTTTTAACATCTCCAGTGGGCCTAGCACAAATAACTGCAATAGTAAACAATAGTGGAATGTAACGTGTCGTTCACGTGAAACAACTCAAACTGTCATTTATCTAGGGCAACTGTCACACAGATAACTCATAGTTTATGCGTCGAATCGTGACGCGTTGACGCTTGCGATACGAATACTTTTTCGCAATTTGTTTGTGCTACGGCTACATTTAGCAAAAACTTTAGTAAATTGATGACCAAAGCTGACAAAAGTAAAAAGAAAATTTCAGTTGCTAACAAATGTTGACTTAAATCGAAAAAAATGACGGCTGTATGTCACTTTTGTCATCAACTTACTAACATTTTTGCTTACTGGAGTTGTCAAAAGTGACATACAGCCGGCATTTTTAGTTAATTTTTAGTTAATTGATGACACGAAGCTGGTTCGATTACAATAACTAGTTTTGTATACAACACTATCCTAATAATATAAATTGGCTCCATAATGTGTAATACAAATTCACATGATGTTTGGATAGTATTGTTACATATTGTACATTAACTTAAGTGTCATAACAAGTGAATATGCTACTTCTACGCATGAAACCAACATATCATCATACGCAACACCTTTTATATATACAAACTGGAAGAGCTCTTATTTAGACTTGGTTTCCACTGTGATCTCATTATTTTAACTGAATGTTGGATTCAAAATGACAAACCATATCCTGATCTAGAAAACTATAATTCTGCACATACTAGGAATTGCTTAAACCAGAATGGAGGTATTATTGTCTACTTTAAATCAAACTTAGATGCAGCAGTAGAGGAACCAGAGTTCAATGAATCTAACTGTCTACTAATCAAAGTTAGTCACAATATTGCAATAATTGCGCTATACCGATCTCCTTCCTTTGCATTAACGGAACCTTTTTTTATGTCATTGGAAAAAATACTAACTACGACCAAGAAATATCAGACAGTATCTGTAGTAGGAGATATAAACATCGATATTCACCCCGATAATACTGATAAACATTCTGCTGGATACTTAGAACTATTAGCTAGTTTTGGACTCTTGCCAAGCCACCACTTACCTACTCGAGATAATCATTGCCTAGATCATATAATAATAAAGAGCAAATATCAATGTACGTCTGTAGTGCTTATCACTACGGTCACTGATCACTATCCTACCTTACTTAATATCAAAAAGAAACTAATATCATTGCCTTGCCCGGAAAAGACAGCTACTAAAGTGGACATTGATAAAATAACCCAGCAAATAAAAGCTCATAACTTTAATGCTGTGCTGGAGTCTTTAGATGCTAATGTTGCGACTAATCTGCTCATAGGTAAACTAATGGAAATCGTAAAGGTTAACACCAGAACTTTTAAAGTCCCTTACAATGAGCGTATTATAAAAACCTGGATCACTTCAGGGGTGTTGCGGTGTATTCGAACACGTGATAAGATGCACACACGTCTGAGAGAAACTCCTGACAATACAACTTTAAAAATAACTTATACACGATACAGAAACTTTTGTACAAAATTGTTAAAAAAGCTAAAAATAGATTATCAGAGAGCAGAATTACATAAAAATAAAAATAACTTAAAAAAGACATGGCAAACAATAAAGAAAATAACAGGTACAGAAAGAGCAAAAACCTCCAACGAAACTTTGTTCAAAATAAAACAAAATCCTAGAGATTCAATTAATTTTGTTAATAATCATTTTGCTAACGTCGGCCGAATTCTTGCTAGTAAAATTACACCTTCACACAGTAGTGAAACAATAAATCAACTGCCGTCACAATCAAATTCAATTTGTTTATTGGAGGCTGATGCGACCGAGATAATTGGCTATATCAAAGGCTTAAAAAGTGATAGTGCTGCAGGTTATGATGGAATTACGCCTAAGATTATAAAAGAATTGCCGGATTTAGTGCCTTTAATCACCCATGTATGCAATTTAAGCATATCCTCGGGAACATTTCCAGATGTTCTTAAAACTTCCATTATTACCCCAATATACAAGAGTGGCAACAGAGGCAGCGTTGAAAACTATAGGCCAATTTCTATACTGCCATCTTTATCTAAGATTTTGGAAAAAGTCCTCAATAAGCGATTAATGTCGTACGTAAATAAATTTAGGATTCTGTCTCCGAACCAGTATGGATTTAGAGCTGGTAGATCGGCTGAGGATGCTGTGTTGGGAGTCACAAACTTTATTAGTAATGAGATTGATAACCATAACAAAGTCATAGGTATATTTTTAGACCTTGCCAAAGCCTTCGACACTGTCTCTGTTCCAATACTTGTGAAGAAGCTTGAACTTATAGGGATAAGAGGGAAAGCTTTATGTCTTATGGAAGATTATTTAAAGGGCAGAACTCAGATGACCAAAATAGCTGATAAAATTAGTGACAAAGTAACGACGAACTATGGCGTACCTCAAGGAAGTGTATTAGGGCCGAGTCTATTCCTGATTTATGTTAACGATCTGTGCAACTTAAATTTGGAAAATGGCAAGATATTCTCTTATGCAGATGATACTGCTCTCATTTTTGTTGGTAAAACGTGGGAAGAAGTAAAGTTGCGAGCTGAAAAAGGTATGAGGACGGTGACTAAATGGTTGCAAGATAACCTTCTTACTCTTAATGTAGATAAAACAAAATATCTAACATTCATGAATCCACGTAGTCCAACACCTAAAATTGTCATAAAGGTTCACTCTAACTGTGTGTCTAACATTTGTCTATGTCCAAAACTCCAAAGTGTATCTAACATTAAGTATCTAGGGGTAACCTTAGACAGGAGAATGACATGGAAAACACACATTGAGACACTAAGTAGTAGAGTAAGAAAGCTTATTTACATATTCAAAAACTTAAGAGATATAGCGGATAGGAAATTAATTATTGAAGTTTATAATGCACTGTGCAAATCAATCCTTACTTATTGCAACACATCTTGGGGTGGAACGTCTAACTGTTACATGATAATGATTGAGCGCGCACAACGCGCAATACTAAAAGTTGCAACTTTTAGACCATTTTTGTTTCCAACATCAGAACTTTACAAAGATTGCAGAGTACTAAACGTTCGGCAACTATTCATACATAATATCATTATGCTTCAACATAGGAATCCGAAACAAAACACTAATAGTTATATGATTATTAACGGGATATTTACCGTGGTAAGGTTGTGGAATGAGCTCCCGATATTTCGGCGCAGTTACATGCACCATGTTCACGGGAAGACTGAAGAATGCGGGTGGTTGGTCAAAAAGTTTAAAAGTTAGGTGCAGACATAACGATCTACCCTCTTTCTTAGTCTTTTGCTACGGTTATCACTGGAACTCGAACTCGATCCTAAGTCCCGACAAAACACACTCACTGTATCACTGCGTATAGTATTTTGAACACATTTTGAACGCGGACTTTTATTTTTAAAACAACCTAATACTGGATTCCACGCACTGGCGAGTTGAAAACCATCACCTCGATTGAAATTCTGGCATTTCGAGATCTCAATAGTTTCCTTTACTAGCCTTGGTATGTAATGGCGTTCGGTGGACAAGATTTTAGGGTTATGGAATTCAATCCAGTGGTTAGGACCCGCGTCCAGCAGATGCTCAGAAAGAAAGAGGGTAGATCGTTATGTCTGCACCTAACTTTTAAACTTTTTGACCAACCACCCGCATTCTTCAGTCTTCCCGTGAACATGGTGCATGTAACTGCGCCGAAATATCGGGAGCTCATTCCACAACCTTACCACGGTAAATATCCCGTTAATAATCATATAACTTTAGAGAACAACCGTGATAGTTTAAAACACTAATAAAAGAAGAAAAGATAAAGTGTTCACTATACCGAAAATAAACACAAAATATGCGAGGCGATATCTTCCTTTTCTAGGCCCACATTTATACAATAAAGCTAGCAAAATAATTAATGACCTCAATACATTTAATAAGAAAGACGCCAAAATTGCTCTTTATAACTGGCTGAGGAATCTAAGTTATGAAGATACTGAGCAATTACTGAAGGTAGTTGAATAGTTTAGTTTATTTTTTGAATAGTTTTTTTTTTATTTAAACACCTTCGCATCAGGCGCGTACCACACACACACACACACACACACACACACACACTCACTCACACACACACACACACACACACACACACACACACTGGGTATAACTAACTCGCAAACTCAGACACAAAACATAAATGATAAGAATGTATAAAATATTTGTAATACTTTTAAATAGTTAACTAGGTACTTTATTCTATTTCACTTTTTATTTTCAAACATTATAATGTAATTTACACACATATAGTTTATAGTCATGTATCTCACGGTAAAAATGTTATAACATCCCACTGTAACACTTGAAGGGTATTCAGAATCTACAACACAAGAAATCATTTCTTAGTGTAGGTTATGTGCGACAGCAGACTAAGTTAATAGACGCAACACAAGCCATGGCTTTTTAGTAATTAATTGTTATTGTGTATTTTAGTTTGTAAACAAATTGTATAGTCTTATTTGTGAAAATAAATAAACTTATAAACTTAAACTTATATATTATTGAGGGCATAATTCAGTTTTCAACTGATTCTGATGACATTTAAATGCACATATCGTCGAACATAAAAACGGCTCCTTTTTGAAGTCGTTAAAAAAGATAATACTAAATACTTACAGTCTAAGGATTTGCACTAAACCAGTGAGAGAAATTTAGCATACGACTAAGGCACAATCCTTTTCCCTTGATTTTCAGTCGTAACCTCGACGGTTTAAATTGCCTCTGGGAGGCACTATAACTTTTTGACGGTGTCAAGTGATGAGACTAGACAATCGCTGTGGGGCACCCAGAGCTTGAAACTACTACGCTCAACTTTGATTTCTATCTCATTGACCCAATAATTCCTCTTGCTGTATACCAATACAAAAACTATGTATTGGTATTCCTAAATCTGTAACGCTCGCGCACTATTGGTTCAGTCTAACACTGCGCTGGTACTTAAGAAGGTTCTTGCAGATAGCTTGTTGTCATGGGCAGGATTGACACTTACCATCAGGCAACCAAAGCGTCAGTCTCGGTAACTTTTTTTAAATATACTATTTCAATCGGTAGGTGTAACAGTGACGATGAATGAGAAGCAAACGTTCCAATTGTGCTTGAAGCAAGGCGTCGCGGCGCATGCGCAGCTCATCTCGGATATCGGCGAGCTCGCCAGCAAGGAGTTCGTCATCGAACAGTCGCTGGACAAGATGGCGGCCGAGTGGGCCACGAGAACTATGGAAATTACGCCCTATAAATCTACGGGTAACTTAAATTTTGATAAAGGATTTGTTTTAAAAGCTACGTTGCGTCTAGTGATAATCCTTCAAGGGTCAAATATGTTCCACAAACATTCAAACTAATCAAAATCAAATGAGGACGTTTAAAATGTATTAATTACGCTATACTTATTATTATTACTTTATAATTCAGTTCAATCGAAGTCTTATAAGGCAAACGTTCTCATCGGTGTCGATTTGCTTATTTTATGCCCCGGGTTCAAGGTAAAACACCAGTTTCGACAGTATATAGAAAAAGTATCATCCTCAAAAATTCCACCCACGTTCACGTTATTAATTTTATTGTTGTTCTTATTATTCTCACACTATCGTTTTGTTTTACAAGTGTGAATATTGCGATAAAACATTTCTGAAAAAATATTTATGTAGGTATCGAAAAGAACACATTCTTCAAGTTGTGATCAAAAATACAAGTCAAATTTTTTTACCAAAAGTCTGTTTTATATCTTGCAAGTGATAATAAGTGTATTTACATAGTAAAAAAATTGTGTGTAAGGAAACATAGAAGGAAGCCTAGTTGATATTGGCCAGTTATCTATCTTGAGACGAAGGCCTTAGTATAGTCGGCTCATTATGGCATAAAAGGCTTGTAAAGCAATTACATGCTACCATGTTAGCACTCGGCGGTTTATGTCTATTTAAGCTTTTTTAATAAACTACAATTTATTTGACCACTCAAGGTGTTTAATTTTTTTGGATATCAGTAGATATAATATATCACATATGTGTCTGTTAGGTTGAAGGCGTAATACGTTCACGTTTGTCGTCACAGGCACGTTTATAATGAAGATCCCAGACGAGACACTGCAGCTAATGGACGAACACATGCTGGCGACGCAACAGCTCGGCTTCAGCCCTTTCAAGGCGGCCTTCGAGCTTCGCATCACCGACTGGGATGAGAAACTTAGACTCACGCAGAAGGTGTTAGATGAATGGATTGAATGCCAAAAGTAAGGATGCACTGTAAAAAGGTTTAATTTTGTGTATGTGGTAGATTTTATCCCCTTTGTATTGGGCCTCGTACTTATGTTGCCATTGCTCAAGTTATGTAGTTATAGTAATAGTATACTATGCTATTAGTAAATAAAAACAGATTTAAAGCGAGGGCAATAAATGAATCACGAGTGAACTCACTTGAATTACAACCTTAGGGAGTAGGAGCCGTTAGAATCCTGAGCGATGCGAGTGATTTATGGCCCTGGATATAAATCCGTTTTATTCAAGAATTGCAATCTATACTTCATACCATGAATACGAGAAAAAGAAAGATTTAAGTGATAGTAGATAGACATTTAACGAAGAAAATAGGAAGGTAAAGTTAATCAAAACAGGTGACAGACTAGTAAGAGTTGCATCCAATGGACAGATAATTTCTGGCTGGAATGATTCCATTACCTCACAGTTTTTATGTGATACATGATAGACTAGTGCTTGACGCGTAATCTCGTTTGATGATCTGTGGCGATGCTGGCGCCGGGGTATCACACTAGAACTAGATTGGCCACCTGGCTCTCAAGACCAGCTGCCGAAACCCACCATTAGGTGCACAGATATATATGTACAATAGATAACGCAAATGCGTGTAATTTCCGTGTCCGAACCTCGACCAAGCGTCAATGTTGGTCGCTTACAGTCCGCGCGCGTCTGTTGATGCAGCCGTACGACCGTGAAAATTAAACTGCGTGATTCAATTCATTCAAAAGTGGGCACGCTTGGTTTCAATACAAATCGTGATACTTGCGTTATCAATTCTTATGGTCGATGCGTACTCCGTGCGCAGATTTGGGCGGATGAAGAAGAAAGCCGGAATAGAGTACTATTTAATTGAATTTTATTTCAATAAAACACTGTCAGCCTGTAACAATTTTTCTCCCAGCTAAAAACCACAGAGCGCAAAAACAAAACTTAGAACACAATCATCCACAGATTAGTAAGCACAGATAAAAATAAATGCTACACAGACTAATAAATTATATAATAGACATTTGGTTGGTGACAATTGTACATATTATACGATATCTGTGGGTTGGTGCTTCTTGATCGTTTCTGTGATTTCACCAGCATCCGTATCGCAAAACCGAACACAACAATGCCATCATTACAGTATATCTGCAGAAAATGTATATAAGAAGTATAGTATATCTGTTGTAAATCAGAGGTTTTAATGACGAAGGGCCATTTCACAAAATTTCTGTTATGCTGTTAGTGGGTAATATAATTAAATATAACTTTTGGTGGTACTCTACAAACTTTTGAATCCTTGGTTCAGTGATACTCAAAGCAAAGTCTATGTCGGCACTGGTGTCTAACCGTTTTCGGAGCTTAGTTTTAATTATCAAAAGCGCCAAGAAACTTGCTCGCAAAGATATATTGATGATATCATAGTTGCTATTTCTTGAACCGTTCTGAAATAAATTTTGACAAAAACCTTTTGACACCATGATTCTGTAAGATTAATTTCTTTTCCGCATGTATGTGTATGTGTTTGCCGACCACTTCGGGTGCTTCCGGGGACCACCGGTTAAGAACCACAAACTCTAAGCTACGTAGCACATTACTTAACTCCTCAGAAACTTCAATGGTAGTGATTTGACCGCTACATAACGTTTCAGAGAATGGATGTATCTGGAGCCGATATTCACGTCGGAAGACATATCGCGACAACTGCCACTGGAAACCAAGAAGTACGGCACGATGGAGAGGATCTGGCGCAGGACTATGAGCTCTGCTGTTGCTTGTCCTAAGGTGGATTGTCCCATAATTAACCATTTTTAGTATCAAGTCAAATATATACGTAGATATAGTTAGCAATAAAACAGCTTTAAAATTCAATTCAAGCGGTATCGATACGTAGCTCATACAGTTTAAATGCGCAAGTATGCTTGTTTGGATAGATGAAATAATGTTCTCCACTATTTGTTCCACATAACGTCGCCTGCCGGTCCCAACGTAAGATCAGCGCTAGTTGGTTACAACCAGCATTATGCTGAGGTGGAACCGGTTTGTGACAGAAAACTTAGGTGCTTAAATATTAATGTTTTAAGCATTTGCGTAATGTTTTCTGTGAGCAATAAATAATTTCTATTCTATTTCACGCTAAAATACACCGATATTTATTTCGTAGTTAGGCCGATATTAAGAATAACTTTTTAACATAATTTGAAACAGTTTTCCATTCTATTATACCCAATGTTGAAAATTAAATTAAGTTAAAGTAATTAAAGAGACATCAAAATTGGAACCACTTAAAAAAAGGTTACGAGGTAACACACATAAATAAAAAAAAATGTTCGGGTAAGAACCTCCTTCGTTGAAAATCGGCTGAAAAGCACGTATACACGCTGCGCCGCGAAAAATTGTTTTTATGGTGTTATTATTCCCAAACTAGGTTAACCTGTATCTTGGGAACCTCCTTCCTATTTGTTACAGATATATTTCTGACAATAACGTTAATGAAAATATACAAACTTTATTATTCATATAAATGAAAATGAAATATAAAAATACATATATTGATGAAGAGATGAGATTGATGAACATGCGTTTGCGTGTATGAGGGTGTGAATGTCTGCGACTAGTCAGTCGGTAGCGCGACTCAAGCGGTAGTGTGTACTGCATTATAACTTTATATGATATGTATTAACTTGTACTTCTTACTGATTAATGTTACTTGTTTTCGTTATTTTCGACAGATAATGATAATCTGCCCGGACAGTCGCCTGCTAGACAGCCTAGTGGAAGCGCGTCACCTGCTCGCGGTGGTGTCGCGCGGCCTCAACGAGTACATGGAGCTCAAGAGACTTCGGTTCCCGAGGTTCTTCTTCCTCAGTGACGACGAGCTGCTGGAGATCCTCAGCCAGTCGCGGAACCCACGCGCCGTGCAGCCGCACCTTAGGAAGTGCTTCGAGAATATTGCCAAGGTATACAAATATGATGTTATTTAAAGTCACGTTCATTATAAATTTGTAATTATAAGACGGGATCAACTTGCAACTAACGCGTATGAAGCCTTCTCCAGGACCTTGAGTGCGGCGCGCTCGTCACTGCGTCCCGCCGAGCACTCATCTATATTATAAAAATGAACCCCCATTTCTCCTGGTCACGCTTTAACTTGAGAAAGGCTTTACCGATTTCATTATTCTTTTTTCTAATACTTTGTAGAAGGTTCTTACATTTAAAAAGCCAAGAAAAGACGGGAGGTTATGGCGAGACCGAAGGTCGAGCCTATTACGCGAACGAAGTCGCGGGCAGTCGATAGTATATAAATATTTTGCAGAAATCAACCGTGACGAATGTGTCGCTTTGTAGGATAGTAGTTGTTTCGACTTGTCCGGAAGCTTTGTCCAAGATCATAGAGTGCGGTTCGCTTGCATTGCGGGATGAATAATAGTACTATAACAAATTATTTATTTATTTATTCAAACACAAATTAACATAAACAATTTCGTTTTCTACCATTTAAACCAGATATTGTTTGCATTAGTACTCAGATTCGCAATGTACGCCTGCTTAACATTAAGTATACATCATTCAGAATGTTAGTTTTGTATGTTATCTATTGATTTTATCCAGAGACCAGAAACCGGCCAATTACTTGACGTTATACGACACGACATATCATAGTCGTTGCATTGTATTATCGAAAGGTTGAAGTATTTAATTTAGTTGAAACTATCGTAATTATTCGGTATTTTTAATATTTTTTCAATAATTTGACGTACACGGTAGGTGCCGTGTAGTATCTCGGCAGGTGTCTAGCTCTTGGGCCAATTCTTCAAAGGGCATCTTGCCTACGAACTAGCGCGGACACAGCCGGGTGTGCAAGTGCGTACGTATGAAGTAGTGGCCCGGAAGGTCACGAAACCGGTCCAAATGCTTGACTATATCTACCGCGTAAGTTACACCGCCAAATTTAAAAAGGTTTTATTTTCAACCATAAATTGCCGGTTTAGATCTAAAAAAACTGATTTAATTAGTTACATAGTTAAGGTTCCGGAATTACAAATAGGACACTTTTTACTGTGCTTTAGTATTATTCACGCAGTTAGATGTTCGGTTGTAGTCCAACCTAACTGTTATATTCAGGTGACTTTCCAAGGGGATCTGAAGATAACACAGATGCATTCGAGCGAGGGTGAGATTGTGGATCTCAAGTACAAGTTCTATCCTACGTCCAATGTGGAACAGTGGCTGCTGCTACTCGAAGATACAATGCGGCATACAAGTTAGTATTACAATTATTATTTTTTGGTAAATTCAGTTCAATTAAATCTGTATTAGAATGCCTACAGTGTCCTTGAAAATGTATGTTCAGTGAAATGGCCAACATTTTTTATTTTGAATGACCTCCAATCCTCTGAATCCAAATACAAATTTTCACAACTATAAGTTCAAAAACAAAGGAGTTTCATACAAACGTTTGCACCCCTTTTGACCCCCTTAGGGGTTGAATTTCATAAAATCCCGTCTTAGTGAGCACCTACGTCCTAAAAAGAACCCGCATGCAAAATTTTAAAACTCCTAGCACTTGTAGTTTCTGAGATTTCGTGATGTTTTTTATATATACTCGTAGATATAGATTTGATGTTAGAAATGACTAAAATTAGAATGTATGCCACATACATTTTAAGAGACTAAAATCTCCACTCATGTAGAGATTTACAACTGATCATCTTTCTGGGATACCGGCCTTGGTCTTTGGCCTATCGGCATTTACGTAATGACTGGCTGTGACTTAATAACTGATGATGAGCTAGTTATAGTGTTATAGGGATATTAATGTCCTAGAATAGTGTTTACTCAATTGGCACTCGTAGACTCGCCAATCGCCATATTTGGCCAATAATACAATAGTTTTCTCAGAAATCATATACTATTATTATTATTCATATATTTTAATTCTGTTTCCACATGTTTAAATATAGATCTTATATATATTTATTATAATAGTTCAACATGGACCCTGTTGGGCGCTACAGAATAATATTATAATATATTTACATACGCGTATTTGTTTCTTTATTTAAATCTATTTACGAGATACCGAATGAGATTTGTTTATATGTTTGTCGTTAAAAAAACCTTGCAGTGAATAGTAGCATTTTTAGTAAGATGTAACTTTAGGTTGTTATTGAATGCGGATTCCTTTTCAATGTGTTTTAGATGTTGTGGTAGGTGGTTGAAAATGTTTATACTACTTTCTTTTATATAAATTTCAATCGTGCGATTAAGATTTATGTTGCTGTTGTGCAACCCAATTTACTAACCTACTATACCTACTAACCTCCCAAACGACATAGGGTACAATTGTATATAATATTGTAAATACGAAAGAGTGTTTGCTGCATCAGCCAGATTATCTTTCAATAGTCCAACAGGCGCGACATCTGCACAAGGTTGTATCGTGTCATAAATTAAACTCTTAGAATAATAGGGAATATCCTTAGACTACGTTTTAAAATAAGGCGGAACGTATCTATGTACACGTAAACATGTTATTGTATTTTAAACGTTACATTCCTCAGTGCGGCTGACGCTAATAGAAGGGCTAGAGGAGTTGTGGACGATGCCGCGCGAGCAGTGGGTACTGCGGTGGCCCGGGCAGGTCGTGATCGCGGGTTCGCAGACCGCTTGGACAGCTGGCGTGGAGAACGCCATCGAACAGTATCAGATGGATTACTTCATGGAGGAAATGCTGACACAGGTAACGTAACTACACTGAGCATTCAGATGGACTAGTATTAATTCCACAGCTAGTCTTTTTCACACAGCTATCGCGCAATCGGTTTGTTCATGTATTCAACTTGCAAGCAGGCGTACAAATAACCCAGTCATTATTTCAGGTTCTGAAGCTATTTTTTTGTCATAATTTAATATTTTACTATTTTGTATAATTTTATTTATATAAATTTTAATTCTGTAATACATCCTATTTTAAATGGTAATATGTCTGCAATAAAGATATTTTATTATAATTATCGACACATAACAAACATCGCAAACGCGCATGTATCTACGATTTTTGTATATGCTGTTAGGTCCCCTGAGAGTAGTTTATACCGAAAATTGCAACACTGAAAACCTTGTGCTACTCTCATGGTGCTCGAAAAACTGCGAAATCCTTGCTCTTGTTTCAATTTTTTTGATAAACGTACTTTTGGCAAGCGATTTTCAGATATCTTTGATCTACACTTTTGTTAAGCAAACAAAATTTGCTACAATTTGATCACTCTGGGTCTATTGGTTCCGGAGATACAGCTAGTCAAAAATAGTTTTAATTTTCAAAAAGTAAAAAAAATGGGTAGGGTAATTTGCCAAGACACGTACGGGTGAACTAATGATCCAAGAGAAATGTTATAATAAAACAAATTGTAGAAAATTTAAGAAAGGATCAAATGCTGGTGTGATAAACCTTTACGGGGGAGAGGAAGGAACGCTGAACATTCTGCGATACGCAAGTGATTTTAGGTATATTTGTCGGGTACTTTTGTGAAGCAAACTTATTTAGTGGCTACCTCTGCCTAGAACCGCCCGTAACCCTGACCCCATCAAGTTGTTAAGTCTCATGTGCCTGTAATTTCGCCGGCACCCATACCATTCAAACCAGACTATGTATTGCGAACATTACTGCTTAACGGTGGAATACGGTATGGTGGCAGTACTTCCCCAGACGAACTTGTTCACTAAGAGTTCGACTGCTATTAAATTTGGATGCATATCCAACGCGAAACTTCTTAAATTGAAAGTATTCCGAGTAAACATGTTATGTAATATTTTAATCTTATCCGATCTACAGTTGGACAGCCTTCGTTCTCTTGTGAAAGGCGACCTGACGTTCTTCCAACGCGAGATCCTGTGCGCTCTCATAGTGGTTGAAGTGCACGCGCGTGATGTCACCAAGTCGCTACTCGACGAGGGGGTCAAGAATGTCACCGACTTCCAGTGGATGTGCCAACTCAGGTGTGTCTCTCTCATATAAATTAATGATCCAACGATTCCCGCGGTTTTGACGAGGTCGTCGGTCCACCTACTGAGGGGCCGGCCTACACGTCGTCTTCCGGTGCGTGGTCGCCACTCGAGAACCTTTCTTCCCCATCGGTTATCACTTCTGCGAGCGATGTGGCCTGCCATGTGGAGTTCGACAACTACTGTACGGTGCCTTTAACGTAAATGTAGCCTAAATTAATCTGTCCGCATCAGGTTTACGCTATAACAAAAGATTTATGAATGAACTAGGGGCTTGCCGATTCGGACGACTTAAATCAATAAAACGTCAGCTATCTGCCAGTGAAGTTCTGTTTCGGAGACCAACGCAACAATCAGACTAAAATGTTTTATTATTTTTGTAAAAAAACGTAATAATTCATTAATTAATAAACATTAATAACGGAAGCTCAGAAGTGCTCTGCTGAAAATGGCATTAGCGGTCAGTCCAAGTAGATGCCGCAACAAACTCTGCCTAACCTAGTTAAACAGCCTAGAACATCTAGTCGAGCTTTGACAGTCACCTTCGAGCTGTTCTCGTTTTGTATTGAGAATCGCGAAGATAATCATTGCTGCTTATCATCAAAAAATATTGCGGTTGAATTTTATAAACTTGTCATATCAAGCATATGGTCATTGTTAATTGAATCACAATATCGAATGGGGTAGTTTGGAATCGATAACTTAGGGTTACAGTGAAGGAAAAATGCATGTTTTTTTATTATTATGAACCCATACCGTTGAATTTTATAAACTTGTCATATCAAGCATATGGTCATTGTTAATTGAATCACAATATCGAATGGGGTAGTTTGGAATCGATAACTTAGGGTTACAGTGAAGGAAAAATGCATGTTTTTTTATCATTGCTCCGCAGGTAATAACCATTGCGCGACTGAATAGACAACAGTGACTACGCTAGACATACCTTCCCACTTAGACTAGGTACAACGACGTACGAACCTACCTACACGCGAATGTTTACGTAGCTGATGTCTATGCCTAGACGACGGCGGGCCTGTGCGGCTCATCGTCCGCACGTTGTATCTATTCTAAGTGGCAAGGTATGTCTCGCGTATTTACTGCTATCTATTCTGTGATGTAGCGGTGCGTCGAGTCGTGCGTTCAGTCGCTCTTAGCCGTGGAGCGGCGAATATGGGTTCATAATAATAAAAAAATATCTTAATTTTTTCTTTTACTTCCATGACCAGTTATCGATTCCAAACCACTTAATCACCACCGCTTCAGTATTGTGCACTAATTACCAATACCTTATATATTATAATTATTAGAGTATATTATCATTCAGTGATAATTAAATTAAAATTTACATCAAGGATTCTAATTTTAGAGAGAAAAATTCACATCCTCAGACGGGATTCGAACCCGCGTCTTCCGACAATCCGTGTCAGACGGCATGACCAACTAGGCCACCAAGGCACGAGGTCCGAGCATCGAATTTTAACTCTCTATTTGATTAAAAACAATGAATATCGCAGAAATAATAAATAAATAAAAATTCATCAAAGCTGTATAAGGTCAGCTCGATAAGCCAGAGTCGCTTTTCAAAACTTAGTACAGTCGCCGGAATTCTGTGGAAGCTTTTGTTACACTGTTATGCCTATATTATGCGTAAATTTAGAAGTTTTTATCTGTTCCTTTATGTAACATTCGTGATAATAACTCTTCTAAAGTTTACTAAATAGAGAAGTTTTGAACGGTACTCAAATTACAGACACTCTTTTGGTTCCAGATACTATTCATTAGTGCGTGAGATGATGCCTCTGGAAGAAGGCGAGCTGCCCGAGATTTACCAAGACGAGACGAGACTGGACACGTCTCAGTACTACCGACAGTTCAGCCAGAACAAGTGCGAAGTTAAAGCGCTAAACGCCGTGTTCACGTATCAGAACGAGTACCTGGGTAACAGGTATGTATTGTAGTCTAGCGACAGGTGCACTGTGAACCGTGGGACCATAGCACGAACAATTACCGAACAAGTATTCGTACTGTAAGCGTCAATACGTCACGCTTCGGCGTGCATACTATTTGTACAGTTTCACGTGAACGACACGTTACGTTAGATATTCGTGCTAGACCCCCTGATGGACCCTATTTTATAAGATAACTAGTTGCGCCCCCGGTTTCACCCGCGTGGTGATGGATGATGATTTAAAGTATCCTATTTGTTAATCCAGCGCGTCATCTACCCCAGCACCAACAAAAAATATGATTTGGCAGCATACTGGGCCGTTCACGAAATATATTATGTAGGTACATGATATATTATACTACTACTTATTCTACTACTTACCTTCGTAATATTTAAACCATTTTATTTTATATTATACAAATTTTATTAGAATTGCTTTGAGCACGAAAGATTAACAGACATCTGTACTTACATTCATACATAAAAACTGTCGTGTTTATAATATTAGTAGGATTCAATAAATGTATCATCATCATCATCATCTCAGCCGTAGGACATCCACTGCTGAACATACGCCTCCCCCATGATTTTCCAAAAGGACCGGTTGGAAGCGGCCTGCATCCAACGTCGTCCTGCGACCTTCCTCAGGTCGTCAATAAATGTATATGATGTATGAATTAAATTGAAATGTTAAATAGAAGTTCATTTTAGCAGCCAGTCTATGTTAGATGTCAATTAAATATTTTACGGTTAATACCAAAGACGTGTAGGAAATTTAGAATACTATAATAAAATACCAGGGTACTTACTGGTGCCTGGCCCGGAAGAGCGGCAGTCTGGTTGGAAATCAGCGACGCTTAGAGGTGGCTGCAACCCTTCAGGGGCCAGGTAGATTGAGGCACTCCGCTATTTTAGCAAATTACTTGACAGTGCTAAATAAATGTGTTGACAATGGTTTCGTTTATCCTTAGCGGTCGGCTGGTGATAACACCGTTGACGGATCGCTGCTACCTGACGCTAATGTGCGCGATGCATCTCAAATTCGGCGGCGCACCCGCGGGGCCCGCTGGTACTGGCAAGACGGAGACTACTAAGGTGAGATAGCTACTTATAAACCCCGTGTGTGCGTCTAAGGCCTCCTACGCATTATGCGGTTAACCGCAACGCGGTCAACCGTCCGGTTAACCGCAGAATGCGATTGCGCTTGCAGTTACCCGGGCGGCGGGTAGCCACAACCACAACTGGAACGTGCGGTTGAGAAGTAAGTTGTAGTGTGTATAGTAACCGTCCGGCTGGCAGTTAGTCGGCCCGCAGCGCTCAGAACGACCGGAACGGTCGGCCGGCAGCCGTATCGCAGTGCGGACAAAAACTACCTTCCCGTACATATTTTTGATTGCCCGCAACAGGCAGCACACTTATACGGTTCGGCAACGAAGTTCGCCAATCAAGTTAAAAACACCGCGCTGTATTATATGATTACGCATTCATTATAGCGGGTTCACATGATTCGATTTTAGTTGACTAACATTAGCTGCTTAACAAAAAAGAAAATGAATATGAATGGACATGTTCTGACGTCGACATGTTCGAATCGTATGCGACTTGGCAGTTCATTAACTAAAATCCAACTATGTGAACACGCTATTAGGCAAATGTTATTATGTGGAACTGGGGTAAGCGAAAAAAAAGCAATCAAGAAATAGCCAACACCTTCCTCAGAGTATATCACCGATATCCACCAAAGCAAATATGTTTCAAACAAAGCACCACCGTTTTCGTAAAAAAAAAGCTGTTCATGTAACGAAGCAGCCAGAAATTCTGTGAACGATAAGAAACTCTGGATTAGTATTTATGTGTTGACTAGCAGTGCCCGCGATTGCAACCGCGCGGAAAATCACTTTAGCCCTTACGCATTCGTGGATATTAGTTTTATTCATAAATCTTTTGTTCTAAGCGTAAGCAGGATGCCGGGTGAATATCATACTATGTCTTGCCGAGTGCGCCTGGGGAAGTACCACACCTATGTTAATTATTCAACCATGAAGCAGTAGTGTGCATACAGTAATGTATGCACATTACTGCTTGTGTTTCGTCGAATGGCAATGTTTCCAGTGAAATTACAGGGCAAGATATTCAACATCTTGTATCTCAAGGTGACGAGCGCAGTCCATTGCAGGGTTTTGAACTTAAGTAGTTTAACTCTCGATGGCACTGGACTGTTATGGGCAAGCGTGAAGCTCAACATGAGACGAGCGAAGTGTCACCGATTGAAATTATCATTATTATTCATTTTGCTCGTCAAAGTATTAATATGTGATAACGTAAAAATGAAATGTAACGCAGGATCTAGCGAAAGCGCTGGCGGTGCAGTGCGTTGTGTTCAACTGCTCCGACCAACTGGACTTCATGGCGATGGGCAAGTTCTTCAAAGGACTGGCTGCGTAAGTATCGTTAATACTACGATGTATCCAACAACGCGGCCTTGCTGTCTTTTTTTATTGTAGTTTGCTGCTTATTGTTAAATGAGTACGCTGCCCATTCTCAAGGAGATTACGTAAACAAGAAGGTAAAATATGACACAAAAAGGTTTTTTAGTGTAGTCTGCTGCTTGTTATTATAATATGTTTTACTACCATAGAATACCAAAACAATAGAGTTTTTAACCTTAATAAAATAAACTTCATTTAAACCAATATCTTTAAAAAATATAAGTAATACTTATAAAGGTTAACAGTCCTGCTTTAGGTGAACTTGTATCGCAGGACTCATGATCACTACGCTTTCATAGCATTTTTATAATTTTAAGTGATGGCTGTAAAGTAAAGTATTGGGAATCATAATAATTTTTTTTATGAACAATTGGTTTTTTTACGGTATTAAGGTATAGTAGTAGTATAGCTAGTTCTATATTATCAGAGATCATACTATCATCCTTGATATACATTTTTTTAAGTTAACTATCGGACATGTAAATTTCACTTTTAGCAAAAAGTTTACTGCACTATATCTATATTTTATTTTTTTCATTGGTTAATTCTCAGGTCCGGCGCTTGGGCGTGCTTCGACGAGTTCAACAGAATCGACATTGAAGTGTTGTCCGTAGTGGCGCAACAGGTATTTATACGAATCATATCTAGTCCACGAATGTCAAGTTAAATGTACCTAACTAGATATACCCGCTGTATTACCATCGTGGAAAGATATCTGTTCCAGTGGGATAAATGTCTTATGTTTTTGTTAAAACCATTACCTCAAGGAATACGTTAAATCGAAAAGATTACGAAACTCGAGTCGTAACTTACCTTGATACTGATCATCATCAAATTTATCTAAATAATATACAATTTGAAAATTATGAAACCAACTTCCATTCTGTATAGTATCCTCCTTGATTCTATGTATATAAAACTAATACCTACCAAACCTAAATCTATATATCTTCCCAAGATTTTAAGACCTTCCTTTGTAAATTATTACCGAAAAAACCACTGGTCACTTCATGATCAAATTATGTGGGACCAGCACCATCAGCTTTCAAATAAAAAATAATCATCTAAATTGGTTACTTTAAAAATTGTCCTGAGGTAACACCATAAAAAGACTGTCGAGTTCAAAATTGGTTGAAAATTATATGTGATACATGAAATTAGTCAGGAACCGCTTTGCGATAATATCCTTGCACTACTACGTTTTTGTTATCTAATATGTTCTTAGTTATATTTGACTACACTGTACAATTCGTTTTCTATCTATTAACAGGTAGTGACTATACAAAAGGCACAAATTCTGAGACTAGAGAAATTTATGTTCGAAGGATGCGAACTGCCTCTGAAGGCTTCGTGCTCCGTGTTTATCACCATGAACCCCGGCTATGCTGGTTAGTGGTCAACTGTCATTGTTACGCATAATAATTATAATTAACAGCATGGGGGCTTTCTGGCGAGCCGCCGTTAAGTGGCAACACCGTGGACCCCGATTCTCCCTGGGGCTAAATAAGACCCCTGACTCCTGGCTTGCCTTAATTGGCTGTCAGGGGATGGAAGCAAGAGCAAGTACTAAAAAGCTCCAAGGGTAGAAGTGTTAAAGGGCATAACGCCGGTAGTAGCGCTCTAGTGATATCGCAGCACTCCTCTCGACACCCTTTAGCCATCCACACCAACGTAGCACCTTTCCTCGCCAATAATGGCGGCCCTTACGGGGATGCCCGTTTAGTGGGTGGTAAGTCATCTGCCTAAATATTTAAGATGAAATTGGCAAGTACTGCTCGCCAGTAACCGTCTATCTCTCTCATCACTATATAAGCTCATGTCAATAGCTTTACCATTTTACCCATTTTTATAATAGATATAGGTACTATATTACTCTTCATCCAAAATTCTGTTATTTATACTACACACTTTGTGTTTTTCATACTAAACCCTAAGTGTGGGCTACAGCCCCACTTATGCTTTTGTAGGACCGGATGAAATCTGTGAAATATTTGGAATAATAGTGGTATAGGACAATATCCACACAAGGTTTTTTACTATAAATACATTTCAAACTTGCACTTATGTCCGATTTAGATCCAGCGTAATGCAATTGGGAATATGTTTTATAAAGGAACATGTATATATTAGTCAGATAGGTTTTATTGATTTTTTTGTAACGTATTTACGCATTGCGGAGTATAACAAAACCTGGGCTACTCGTAGTTCTAAAGTCATAACATTTGAACTCCCTGTTCGGGCCACCGAACAAAGAATAGAAAGTAGTTTATATTAAGTCACGGTTTACTTGAAATTGAGTTGGTTCGCAATTATCCGCGACCGCTTCGTGTCTCGCGCGGCTCAATATAATTTATTCAGAATTTACAATATACAAACAGTGAATATAAAAGATCTCTTATTTGTACACCCCGTACACTCCCCATTGCTCAATTAGTAGTGACCCTGCCTTCTAAGCGTAGAGTCTCAGGTTCGATCTCTGGTCGCGCCTAATATTTGTATGGCAAGGAGATCTTTCTATTCTCTGGTCTGGAATGTTTTTGCGCGATTTGGAAAAATAATCCAGCGAAGAGAAAAAGTAGAAGAGTAAACTTTGTTTTACCTATAGGTTTATGTACGAGTACCTTTATATAATCTATAAGTAACAATTTTCTCACTGCTAAGTGAAAATTTATATGTTTCACACGAGAGCAAAGTTTTTTATGTCTCTTGCCTTAAAATCACTCACTTTGCTCAGTAGTCGATATCAACCTTAAGAATTGCTCTAGTTTCTTTTAATTTTTCTTTATCCCTTTATTTGAATCAGATAAAAGAACTCAAATAATGGTAACTTACGTACATATAATCATGGTTGTGATTTTCCAGGGCGCACGGAGCTTCCCGACAATCTGAAAGCCCTATTCCGTCCCATCTCCATGATGGTCCCGGACTACGCGCTTATCGCGGAGATTTCACTGTTCTCCTACGGATTCTACGACGCCAAGATCCTGGCTGGGAAGATTACCACCACCTTTCGGCTTAGCTCCGAGCAACTTTCCGCGCAAGTACGTACCTACTATTACCTCGTATTAAAGATATGATTGTCAGACGGACATCGTATTTGCGTCTACGAGGGAAACATAATTGCTAGTTATTCAGTTCATAGATGGTTATTTTATATGTTCATTCATACTTCCGTGACCCTGCGGTCCTAAGAGTACTGTTCACTGCCCTGGTCAGGAGTAAGCTGGAGGCGAGTGAGTCTGTTTGGAACCCTCGCTGTGACAAATCACGTCTTATCTCTTGAGAAAGTGCAAAAAGCCTTCCTGAGAAGTCTCTTTAAGAAAATGTATGGATATTATCCTTTTCTTTATCCCACAGCCTTTCTTCTCGGCCACCTTGGCTTTAATTCTTTAGAAACCAGGAGGTTACTCGACCAGCTCAAGACTGGCTGTAAAATATTAAGAGGGGACATCGATTCTCTAGAGTTGCACAATCGTATGTGTTCTATGTATGTGCCAGATAAGTATATCCGCCATAGACCTAATCACAGGCACAAGTTTTCCTTCCCTGGGGGGTGTCGTACGGTACATCGTCGGTACTCCCCGATTCACCGCGCCATGTGCGACCTCAACGCGTTCCTCAGTACGTTTCCCGACTGTGACATATTTAACGATAGTTAGTCTAATATTGTAAATTTAATGCTGACATTTTGTGAATAATATTTAATTTGACATTTTATTAAGGATTATTATTTAAGTTTGACATTATATAAATAATTTATTTTTAAATTACTTCAGTCTTAGCTAGACTTTGATTTGTTTCATTTAAGAACTAATAATATGTATAATTGCAAGTGCGTTCATATTAATAAATAAATAAAAAAAAGTTGGTGGTGGACTGCAACGAGATTTTAATGAATTGTCTTAGTGGTAGTGCCACGCTGTAACCCCATAGCCGAATGGGCCGGCACGACCGGGGAAGTACCACTGCCACATAACACCGGTACGTGAAGTAACTATTGCGTTTCAATCGGTTTGTGGGAGTTTCGGGAGGCCTTATCCTTCCCCTCCCCCTCCGCCCTCCCCCTTCTATCTCTTCCTTCCTATCTTCCTTCCTCAAAGGTCGGCAACGCATAGACGCATATACGCAATACCGGAGGTCCGTGGGCGACGGTATCACTTACCATCAGGTGAGCCGCTTGCTCGTTTGCCAACATATCCCATTAAAAAAAATGCAGACCACCGATGTGAGTGAGCTGCACTTTTATTAGTGAGACCGAGTGCAGCCGCTGTGAAATCGTTTTCCTACCCCTTTTATATATAAATAAATAAAATATTACAAATAGTAATAATTTACATTTGTACCGAACTGTGCAGGACCACTACGATTTCGGCATGCGCGCGGTGAAGACTGTGATCCTGGTGGCGGGCAACTTGATCCGGCAGATGGGTGACGCGGACGAGCGTCAGATCGTGCTGCGTGCGCTCCGAGACGTCAACCTGCCCAAGTTCCTCATCGACGATCTGGTGCTCTTCAACGGTCTGTTATACTTTATTTTATCTTTAAAGTTGATTCGTACTTTTGTACATTTGCCATTCCGCAGGTAAATTAAAGTTGATCAAGCGATATTTATATTCAAAAAAGTAAGAATCAAAATCAAAATTCATTTATTGCATGAATACAGGTAAGGGATACCTACAGGTACCTATTGAAACAACGCGTAGTTCTGTATTCAACCATAATGGCGTGCAAATTACAATATTAATAATAACAACAATAAATTTAATTAGTCCTTATGTCAATGATTACAATAATTGATTTACATATCTGTCATTATTAAATTTATCTTTACAAACTCATCAATGCTATAATATGCCTTATCGATCAGAAACTTCTTGAATCTAAATTTAAAAATTTCATTATTATCTGTGTTCTCAACAGTTGATGGTAGTTTGTTATGTATTTACTTTTACCCTCATCACAAAGACACTTTATTCAAAAATGGTATGTGATCTTGCCATTACATTATCTAAGAAGTATCCAGAAAGTGAACTCTACCGGAAACTTATACACAACTATCCAGAAGCGAGATTTTAGATTTGGAATCTCCTACTGTCCAGTAAATAAGTATGTAATTTACTTACAGGACAGTAGGTCATCCTCTTTAGATCTGCTTAGAAAAAACATAGTAGCAGACACAGATTAGATTTACGCCATTATAACATGGTTATAGGACCAAACCAAATATATATCTATCACATAATTTATGAGATACTAGTAGATATGTTTTGGAGCCTTAAACAGCCATTTTATAGAATGTGACACTTAACGCAACGCAAAAAAGTATGCACGATGCGTTTTGTACTTAGTAATGTTGTAGTCAAGATGTACAACAAACAAATATAAATGCCCCCGGTAAATCGATCACAATATCTATCAGTAATTGCCCTAATATGAATGTAAACATCAATATTAATTAAACGAATTTGTTGGTAAACTTTCTTTCATTTCTGAGACAAGCATTGTGCAAGCCTCAACCAGAAAAAAAGCCATCCTGGCCTCGTATATAACCATTTAACTCATACTTGGCCAGGAAGGCTTACTTACTGGATTCTGCATTAATGTATTATTACTATTTATAGCTTTTTACATAGCATATTTAGATGTCGCCAGCTCTTAAAAGTATCAAGTCACAGTCTCATAAATAAGTCTATCGTTAAGTCACTGTCCTGTCTAAGTGACGTTTTAGTTAAACGGTTGATTAATTAGGTACTGCGTTCGACGAGGAACACACAAAAACAACGTTTAATGATTTCGTACAGTTTGTCTACACTCGCGCGCCATTACGAACACTTAACGGTTAAAAACTCGAAGAATAAATCTGGAAAAGTAAACAAATTCAACGATAGCATGGGTTTGTTCCCGCCATACCATGCTTATGTACCATCAATTTTGGCAGTGATCTGCAAAGATTTATGGTACATACAAACACTACAGTAGGCTGAACTGGATAAGAGAGGGTAAAACGATTAAGTTAAATTCTTAAAACGAATGGGAAAGGCTATATCTTCGGGTGACGAACAGTGCAGTGCCTACTCTCCTACAGTCTATAATTCTATTTTAACTCTCACTTAGGCTACATTCCGGGAAGTACCGAAATCACTCGCGGCGTTCGCACACCCGTTCCCTTAAAAGCCCACGGTCATCGTGAGCGAACTCGATACGTCATCGATGATGATCGATGACGTCACCGAAAACGCTCACAACGCTCGCCGATCGTAGGTAGGTTTTCGCGGTCGTTTACGAGTTGTCACTGTCAAGCATCAAATGTATAGGATTCTATCGATTTTTGACAGAAAAGTTGCCGCGCTTTTCGTGACCGCGTAACCGTTCCGCTTGGGTTGAACATTGCATGCATTCATTCTAACCGGAACGCTAAACTGGGGCGCGACAGTTGTGAGCGTTGATGACGCTTCCCGGAACGTAGCCTTAGTTTATTATAAAAAGTCATACACGGTATATATCCCGTTATTAATAATAAAACTCTTTTATAAGTGACCGTGATAGTTTAAATACATAATATATAAGTACTTTACCAGAATAAGATTTGGTTACAACTATGTTTCTAGTATTCATATTCTATTTTCTCGATATTGAGGTAAAAAGTTGTGTGACTGCGATACACGAAACCAAAGTGAATACTCTTGTCTTTCAAACAACTACGCGCTGAACTTTAACTAAGATTAACTCGCTTACTTAGGATTGCGACTGTTTTACTCATCATTGTATAACAGTTTCATAAGGTACTGTTACATTCCTACCCGAATGAAAATGTCCGAGTGCCTTATTTCACGATTCCTTAAATCAAGACTAACAACAAGAACGTTAATTTCAGGTATAATCTCGGATTTATTCCCGCGCGTGGAAATCCCTGTAGTAGACTACGGTATCATGGAACAGTCTATTAGGAACATGCTCGTCAAGCGGGGATACGACGATCTGTATTGTAAGTCTACCTCCCGTTTCTAGAACGTTTGTCAAAATCTGGTCAGCAACCAGACGGAATACTAACCGATGATTGGTCACATATAGCGTCATAGAATACCATTGACCAATGAGCGTTTAGTATTTAGTTGGTCAACTAATGAAGGATTTTACAAACGTTCTAGAAACTGAGGGTTAATGTTTATTTGCGCTCTGTATTGTGAATATCTATAACAGTATTTAGAGCAAGAGTGAGTTTGTCAGTTTTCTCATCATTTGTTTTGTGCTTACGATTTGCTCTCTGAAATTTATTTTACCCTTGAATTACACAACAAATTACACTTGATACCAGACTAAGTTTAGTCCCCGAGGTAAAGTAGTTCATATAACCCTTAACATATTATCAATGTTATTTTACAATTTTTTTGTATAAAATTTCTCGTGAGTTAGACACATATTTAACTATTATTATTAACAGTCAAAACATTCACGTTAGGGGTCGAATACGTCGACCCGGGTTTCGAACATGTCCGATGCTCATCTTCAGGACGAGTGCGTAGCGGCGTCTGCGAGCTCCCGGCGGGCACCTACATTTTACAAATTTAAAAATATGAAGGACAAACTAATCTATGAGCCCCATGGGTGGGAAAATAGACAAAATGGTGGCTTCATTCGGTCACCCGTCGTCTCGACCAAACTTTTGACCAGATCCCTACGTAACTTAAGAGCGGACGGCTCCCACGGGCCTAGTCTCAACTCCGAACGGCACAAATATGTACATTATGTCTAAATACCTAGACACATTTTTGTGACGTTCGCGGTCTTTGGCTTTAGTCGCGACAGCACCGGCCTGATCAATTGTCAACTTAATTTTTAGTTTTACTATGTAGCGGGATATCCACAATAATTAACATACATTCTTTGATAATTTTATTAGGTTTTGAAAATATTTTTTTTTATTTAGTACAGACAGTCGGACGTTATAGGTTATTTAAAACATTGTCTTGTACGGACCACTAAAAACTAAATTATGTTGGTATTTTGTACATTGCAGCGTTCATATTCAAGATTATCCAGTTGTACGAAACAACTGTTGTGAGACATGGCCTTATGTTGGTCGGACCGGCTGGAGCAGGGAAAACCAAGGTGAATTATTTTGTACACGAGATAAACGCCTAGCTAGTGTTTTTAATTAATTTTGTGTGTATATTATTATTGAAGTTTAAGAATATTACGGTTCCGCGGAAGCGCGGCGCCCACGGGTTCGATCCCTGGCTGGGGCAAGTATTTGTGATGCGCAGGAATGTTTGGTCAAAAGTCTTGAATGTTGTGATGTGTTATTGTGTGATCCATGCCTCCCGCGACACAGAATCCTATGATGAATTGTATTGTCGTTTAAGTTTGTGATTGTCAGAGGTAAGCAGGTCCCATTTTCCGCTCCCTTATGGGGCACTATGAGTACATCAAAAGTTAGTCGTAAGTTAGTGGAGCTACTTGAGAGATGATAAACTAAATATAAATAAACTAAGTATCTAAATTATAGCAGTTCTTTTTCTGTTTAGGTTAAAATCCGAAAGTCAGCACTAAAATTTGATATTTCTCTACAATTGTGGGTATATTTTAGACAGATTAGTCGTCACGTAACTTGGTGAGCGCTAAACTAACGTAAAAATAGTTGAAAGTTGAATATAATAATCCTATTTTAAGAAATGTCATTCTAATTGTTTCATGAATTTGGATTTTAGTGTTAACAGAATAAGGACTACCGTAATTACGTATAGTTCGCTAGTTCTGTTTTTTAGACAAGTGAATCGGTACCAATATGTTTATTTATTTTAGTGCTATGAAATTCTGCGCGACGCTTTAACAGCGATCAAAGGGAAACTAGCTCCAGACGGGTGGCCGTTTACTCCGGTACACACGTTCGTGGTCAATCCTAAATCCATCACTATGGGCCAGCTGTATGGAGAGTTTGATCTGCAGACTCACGAATGGTTAGACTGTGTTTTCTATTAGTTTTTTGTGTATAGTTGTGAAGTAAAATCCCACCATCTTATCTGTTCAGAGAATATATGCTAGCGGAGAATTTGGTACTGCAACCTAGAATTAGAATTAGAATTATTTATTGACCTTATAACAGTGTTCGTTATACTAGGCACGTCATATAAAATTACATTTCTTAAACGATATCCTTAATCAGTATGTATGTGAATGTGAATCTCACCCATGACATTTATACCGTCCACTCTCAATAATAATTGATTTAATTGTATTGAGAATCTCAATGCAATTAAACGTCTAACGTGTTATATACTTATTAATAGAAGCTATATACAATAAATGTCAAGACTACAGAGATTAAAATTCGAAATTAAAAAATACTTAATTATGATTATGATGATTATTATGATTAAAATTAGATGGGACTATTTATATAAATGTCTCGGGATTCATCACAGTACAGTCAAAGAAGCTAAATATCTAACAATATATTAAATAAACAGTAAATTATAAAAAGTAAACAAAGAAGTTGATTCTAACTATACTATTTTACAAAAATAAGGATTCTGTAAGACGCATGCTCATAAATTCATTAACAGAATAAAGCGGATGAGATTGAAAGAATTGTCTTATTTTCCTATTAAAATCACCTGTATGTAATTTTGTTATAGCTACTGGTAGCTTATTAAACATACATATTTTATTCAATATTCCTTGTTTTTGTACTTTTTTTAGTCTTATATTAGGTTTGAACAATTTGTTATTATTTCTCAGATTATAACTGTGTACGTCTTTGTTTTTTGGTAGGTTATCCTTTTCTTCATGTACTTCTAATAAACTACAGTATATATACAACGAAACCACTGTCATTATTTCGTTTAGTTTAAAATATTGTCTGACTGAAGTATGTTTTCTTAGTCCAAACATTATTCTAATTGCTCTTTTCTGAGCTTTTAGGACCTTATCTATGTCTGTACCATTTCCCCAAACAGTTATTGCATATCTAAGTGATGAGTGAATATAAGCGCTATATATTAATTTAAGGGTCTTTTGGTCTACAAGAGGCTTGAGTTTGAGAAGAGCATAATTCGCACTCGCAAGTTTTTTGCAAAGTTTATTTATGTGAGCAGCATGAGTTATTGTATGATCTATTGTATAACCAAGAAACACATTTTCTTTTACAGTTATATTAGTTTTAATGCGTTTTTGTGTCTGATATTTCATTATAACGCTCTTATCAGCATTAAGAGTTATTCCATTTGCATCAAACCAGTCTTTTAGGATGCCCATGGTCTCATCTATTTTTTCCTGCAGCTTGTTTTCACATTTGTCACTTACTCCCACGTGGGTATCGTCAGCAAATAAGCTAGTATATGTCCATTCTGGTAAAGCATTAACAATGTCATTAACATATATCAAAAATAAGACAGGACCCAGTATTGAACCCTGAGGTACCCCAATATCAACCAAGGTGATATCAGAATTGACACCGTTAACAGAGACAATTTGGCTTCTATTATTTAAATAAGTGCGCATCATATTTAGTTCCGGTCCATCAAAACCATAATATTGTAATTTTAAAATCAATACATCGTGCCTTAAGCAATCGAACGCTTTTGACAAATCACAATAAATGCTGGCACATTTTTGTGATTTGTCAAAGGACTCTAAAATGTAGTAAATTACTTTTCGAAT
The DNA here is from genome assembly GCA_917880725.1 of Selenia dentaria. Taxonomy (NCBI): domain Eukaryota; kingdom Metazoa; phylum Arthropoda; class Insecta; order Lepidoptera; family Geometridae; genus Selenia; species Selenia dentaria. Next base: position 28,602,680 of record OU862885.1, on the reverse strand, counting down.
TGCCATTTCAGTACATCGACCTCTCCGGAATCCAAACTGTGAACTAGTGAAAAGGTAGTACTTCTCAAAGTAACAAACTATTCTGTTTTTTAAGATCGTTTCCATTATTTTTGATAACGTTGGTAGTATGCAAACGGGGCGGTAGTTACCAAGTTCAGTTTGATCCCCTTTTTTATACAACGGTATTATTCGGCCTTCTTTGAGGCAGTCTGGGAATATTCCTTGCTCTAAACAGTCATTTATCACCACATGCAGCAATTCCATTAGTTGTGCATTTTTTAAAATCAATTTCTTTAATGTCTTAGTGTTCATGTCATTAATGTCCGGAGTAGTCTTTTGTTTCATGTTTCTGACAATCGTCTTTAGTTCTTTGTAACTTACTGGGTCAAACTTTATTGATGTTCGAGGTTTTTTTTCGGTTTCTAAGTATTTAATACAATTGTCAAATTTAAACTTATTTTTGCATGTCAGTTGATGGGCTATGTTTTTGAGTCAGCAATAGTTTTTGAATCCATTACTACGTTACCGTCGTTGTTCAAAATTGTTTGTATGTTATTCTTACTTTTATGTGTGTTATGCTTAATTTGTTCATTTATAATTTTCCATGTTTCTTTTATCTTATTCTTTGACACATTTATTCTTTGTCTGTATTGTATTTTCTTAGCTGATATCAAAACTTTTCTAAGAACTTTTTTATATATCTTGATTTGTTTATTTCTTTGATCGCTAGGTACTAGTTGTTGCTCAAGTTCCATTCGTTCTAATGTTTTTTTAGAAATTTGAATACCTTGTGTCGTAAACTTTTTTTTAAAATTACATACAGGCGTGTTTTTTATTGGAAATGCTATGTTATAATAAAACTTAATAGCGTCCTGTAATATCTTCATTTTTGTATTTGGATCCTTACACATCGTTATTTGAAATTTTAAGTTGACATAATCTTTTTGTAGCAAATAATGAAAGTAATTGCAGTTATTGAAAGACATTATTCTATTATAACAACCAGACTTAAGGTTAGTGGGCTCATCGATAATGTCACGACTAATAATCAACTTAATTACTTTATGATCAGAAAGTTGCCGATTTAACACCTGGCCTTTACAAAAGTCAAAATTAACAATAAAATTATCAATACAAGTTGCGCTTGTCTTTTGTACTCTCGTGGGTTCATTAAGTACCCATTTACAGTTGAAATTATTTAAAATTGACTTGAACTTTGTAACAATTTTATTCTGATTCAAAACATTTAAATTAAAGTCTCCAGCAATTACCATATTTTTTCCCTCTCGGCATAATTTGTGTAGCACCCTTGTCAATAAATCAAAGAATAGAGATATGTCTTTATCAGGTCTATATGCGGCTATGATAACGAGTTTTTCAGATCTTAGTTCAATGGCTGATATTTCAAAGTTCATCTCGAAAGATAACTTATTAATATCGTTCCTAATCTTGAATTCTAAATTATCTCTAACAAAAATAGCTGTGCCACCATGATCGAACAATTTTCTGTTAAAGTAAGTTGCTAATACAAAGTTTTCAATGTTCATGGCTTGTGCTTGATGGTCCTTTCCCCAAGTCTCAGACATGCATAGAACGTCACATTTGTAGTCATTGAGAAAGTCTTCAATCTCTAAGTATTTGTTATGTATGCTTTGCATATTGGAATGCAATACTATCCTTTCTTGTCGGGTTGAACTTCTTTTTGAAAATTTGAATTATGAGGTAGGGAATTTCTGTCTGAAGAGTTCTGGATGAATTTCAATGTAGATGAGCCTCGAAACTTTTGTGCAGTCGCTGATATTATTGTTTGGGTCATAAGATGCTTAATTCTATTAAAACTGCGGGTATTACCGTTGTCATCTAACGTATTGGGATCTAGGTATTTTACATTCTGTGTCATGTTTGCCAGATGTGCTATTCTTGTATTTATGTCATATATTTCACAATCTTGTCTACCATTATAGCGAATACCACTAACTATCACATTAAATGCTCTATTTTCATTATCAATTATCTTATTTAGTAACTTGACATAAACTTGATTAAGTTTTTTTGTCATCTCTTGCCCTGTTGCCTCATAGCTGCTTATTAATATGGCCACTGTATCTTCATTTGTCAGTAGTTTGGTTTTCTCGTAGAAGTTATCTAATATTTGATGGACACTTGCTCCTGGCTTACAATAGTTTATTACTTTAATGCTGTCATCTACTTGACACTCTATTTTAGATGCCAAGCCCCGTCCTATACTATCTGAAAATAGAATAATGTTTCTGTGTTTTTTGGGAACATTTCCCCCCTTGTATCTCCGCGTTGTTACGTTCTGCGGTTGGTGATTCACTTGTGGAATGTTTCTAACATTGTTGTAGGTAACATGATCATACTGAACATTAAGCTCCTTCTGAAGTTCTTGCTTAGTCTGTAGTTCCAAGATTCTATGACTAAGCTGTTGATTTTCTAGCTTAATTTTAGTATATAAGTTCTGGGTGTTATTAATTTTTTTTGATAATTTTTTAATTTTTCTCAAAATATTTAATCTTATTTTACATTGCCCTTTTATAGCGATAGTTTTTCTGATGGTTTTTGAAAACCTTGTATATGTTTTGTCTTTTATACCTTTTTCCTTTTCTTCACCAATCCATTGCTGCAGCTGTTTTATTTGTGCATTTAATGATTTTATTGTTTCAATTTGGTTACTGTGCTCTAATATTTTTGTAGGCGTCGATGGTCCATCAGTTGATTTTAAGGCCTCTGCGAAGCCTATCGAGACTCGTTGTCGTTTTCTTTTCCTTCCGATTGAGGGTGTGTTGTGAATATCGTTAAATTCAATCTTTTTATACATATCTATAACTTTAAGGGACTTTTCTAGCTCTTTTTTGAGCTGTTCGATCTCTAGTAGCAAGTTATCTATTTCATTGTTTGCGGAAAGAAGCTGGTTTTCTAAACCATTAATTTTAATGTGCAGCTCTGAATAGCTTTGGTGTAGATTTGAATGAGGCAGGCTTATTCTAGTCGATTCAAACAAGGAATAGTCTGTAATATTTCCTAAGCTGTTACCTCTCTGCCGCTGATGAAATCTAAAAGTCACATTATCGGTATCCATGGCTTCCATCGTTGAAAATACTTGTTCCCCACAATTTATAACAACAACCAATGCTTATAATAGTGGCAAAAACAGAATGTTACTGACAAGATTCGAACCTTGGCTTGTAAATCGCTTGCTTTTCTTTCGTCACTCAGTAGCCACCAGGCCAAGCTTGCGTTCACTTCAAGCGCGAAATTTACGGCCGCATTGTGCAGCAAATTATTGCATTATGTTCACCAAGTAACGAGTATTTGTTTGGGTCCAAAGTTCAACAAATTTTAAACCGTGTAACGTATGATTTTTGTGGTTATTTGTTAATATCTTTTAAACTGCTGATCACAATCACACGAAAATTTATAAGCACTTGTATATTTCGTAAACACTTTAGGTTGTATGCGTGTAGTAGGTAATGTAATTTTTTGTTTTAATCACCTAAACTCCTTCATAATGTGTCACTCGTTAAATATCACTGTTAAATTGATTTTGCACTGTAAGAAAAACATTATATTTAGGGAGTATGATGTCCTGAATACACGTAAACACTTTGTGATATAAATTATGCAACGATACAATTTTAAGGAATAATTTAATACGGAGCCGATGTTTACACTAGCAGCGCCATCTCGCGAAAAAAAATTCATCAAACAACAGAGATTCAAAACATAGGGCAGTCTTTCAAGCCACTGTTTTATCCTGCGAATTCTGCAATTAAAATCCTACTCGTAATAAAAACGCGAAAGTTGTTGGATGTGTTCTGTAGTTCCAACTGCAGTGCAAGTACCTATGCGTAAATTCAGCGCCTCATCTACCTTCATACCAAATTTCATCAAAATTGGGCCAGCCGTTTGAGCGTAAGAGAATAACAAACATCAATTTATCCATAAATACAAACTTTCGCGTTTATAATATTAGTAAGATCAAACGCAACTAAACAATATCCCTATTTTCGTCGCCTGTCGATAAGCTTTATCGAGTTCATTTTCAAAGCTGACAAACCATTCGTTAAGATCGATTAAATAGACGATCTCAAACGTAATGTAACACGGTTATCGTTAGAATCGTAAAAGCTTATCGAATTTTTCTACATCGCTTAATTTTGTTATCTACTTGCAATGATCGACAAAAGACCGATATAACCAGTTTTTTTCGAAGTATGTCGTATTCAAGACTCAAATTTATCGGTTCGGTACTTGCACTGCTGCACAGACATGTTGGTGGCACTACATATTAGAAATCTCGTTGGAGTCTACAAAGCGGGAATGCTAGGGGAATAAACCGCTTCTCGCTTGTGAAACCCGCTGTTCTATTGCGCTCGCTAAACGCCGAAAAATAAACCGCTTCTCGCTTGTGAAACCCGCTGTATTAGAGCTTCGCCACCCAATGTGATTCTGCGTGCCCATCACCAATCTGAAGACCTCTTGGTGCCGACATACCAGACTGGAAGCAGCAGCAAAATGTTGGTGCATAGTGCAATATTTGAAATCACATTTACTCTTTATACAGTCCAATAAATTGTCGTAGGGCTTTGCCCCTAGCATTCCCGCTTTGGCGACTCCACTCGTGTGAAATCGACTCGTGTAATCTTATTTTGACTTCTTCCTATTCTTATTTTAACTACACTCATATTTTAATACCCTCTATTATATGACAGTTGCATAAACTACTATTAAATAATAATAAGACGGCATTAACGTTTGACTTACGCGTTGTCGATATCACGATCGACAGTGCGAGGCGAGGCGCAATAACGAGTGCACTGCACTCAAAATCCTGATCCTGATGCCGATCGAAATATCAACACAACAACGCGTAAGTCGCACGTTGATCCCGTTTTATACCTACAAATTATATTGACCATGAGTTTGTATAACATCATTATCTGCTATATAATGTTTGGAATACATCTGAATATAAAATCTCTCTCTGTATGATTATTAACCTACGATTTATATAGTTTCTAGTGACTTGGAATAAACACTAGTTGTTTAATATAGCACAAGAAACCCTATGTTAGTGGTGTCACAATGTTGAGCATGTTAGGACCGTGCATGAAGTTACATTATAGGTTACCGATAGTCGTTCGTCGTTCACGAATAACAACCTATCATGCAGTTTTGTTTTTAGGGTTCCGTACCCAAAGTGTAAAAACGGTGCCCTTTTACAGACGGACGGACAGCGAAATCTTATTTTCCTGTCCGTCCGTCTGTCTGTCTGTCTGCTCGTCTGTAACCAGGCTGTATCTCATGAACCGTGATATTTAGACAGTTGAAATTTTCACAGATGATGTGTTTCTGTTGCCGCTAAAACAACAAATACTAAAGAGCCGGCCAAGTGCGAGTCGGACTGCCGCACAAAGGTTTCCGTAAAAACGGCCAAAAACCATGTCTATTGTATGAGAGATTTACATATAATGGTGCGGAACCCTTCATGCGCGATTCTGACTGGTCTTTGCAGGTTTTTGTTACTTCTTATGTTCTCTTTATAGGACTGATGGTATCCTGTCGAGTCTCGTGCGCTGGGGCATAGCAGCTGAAGACATGGACAAACGTTGGTATATCTTCGACGGACCCGTCGACGCGGTGTGGATCGAAAACATGAACACGGTCTGTTCTTCATCCCTTTAGTATATCTTTACACGTGGTCCCAATCAGGTGACATACTGGGTGGTATGACTGTTCTGTATTGCTCCGTTTTTTTATCTAAGCTCTACAGCTTTCTAAAACACTAGGTTTTGAAGGGCACTGTATCAAGTAAAATTATTGAGGGAAATGATACTAAACAGCCATGTCTATTAGGCGAATAACTTGCCGCTACAACACTTGCATGTTAGACAAGTACAATTTGAACAAGTCCAATTTGAAAAATTTTATACTGACTTCCATTCCATTACTTTGGTAACAATCAGTTATTGGAGTGTAACTCAAAAACCACTGGACCGAATTTGATGAAATTTAAACCACACGGGAAGCACCAGCTCTCAAACAAAATAATAATTTTAAGAGTTGGTTCACCCTATCAAAAGTTATGAGGTAACAAACATAAAAAAATAAATAAAAATAACAGTCGAATTGAGTACCTCCTCCTTTTTTTTGGAAGGTGGTAGAAAAGTTGTAGTTACACCAATTTAATCTTTCGTACATACATTATTTTCAAGCATTAGGAGATAAATAGAAATTATTTCGATTTATTATATTCAAATTCGTTCATTAGCACACAGGTACAATAACCTCCAGTTTCTGGAACGATTATCAAAATTTGATCAGCTAACAGACGGAATACCGACCGCTGATTGGTCACATATATTGTCAAAGAATACCATTGACCAATGAGCGTTTAGTATTTAGTTTGTCAACTAATAAAGGCTTTGACAAACGTTCTAGAAACTGGGGGTAAGTGTTAATAAAACATTGATAGTTCCCATGTTCTCCCTTTTCAGGCGAGCTAAAATTACAATAAAAATATACTTAACTAAAAATAATCCAATTTGTTATTGTAACTGAATTACGAACGTAACATTTTGATCGACGCGATGTTTTTGAATTCTTTTTACATTTCCATCTCCGCGTAGGTACTGGATGACAACAAGAAACTGTGCCTGTCGAGCGGCGAGATAATGAAGCTGACAGATCGACAGCGCATGATATTCGAAGTGGCAGACTTGGCCGTGGCGTCCCCGGCCACAGTGTCCCGCTGCGGGATGGTGTACCTGGACACAAGCGTCGTGGGGCTGCCGCCGCTTGTCAACGCCTGGCTCAAGGCTAACGTGCCACCAGTGAGTAACTGCCCTATATACACAGCTTCACTGCTTCACAATTTAGATTGCAACGAGTAAACGGTCTCCGACTAATCTTTGCGATGCAAACCCGTGACTATGTTCACTGAAAACTGTGCGAATCTTCGGGATAAATAGCATAAAATTAATAATACACGATTTAATCCCTTTAAAGCTGTTTAATTTTGATCTTTGCAATTTTTACAGAGAGCAAAATTACACATCTTTGGACGGGATTCGAACCCGCGTCTTCCAACAATCCCTGCCATGATCGCTAGGGCACCGATGCAATCCGTCCGAGCGAATTTAACTCTCTTGTTAATTTTAACCGTCGTATGGGATCGGAGGGACATCTATTGGTTTCTGACTAGTGGTGATGAGAACAACCACAAAATTTCGCGTGTACTTGATAACATCAACACTGCGCACTATATTACAAACTAACCTCCATATGAGGAGGTGGTTTGTGCCACATCTGTGAACATGTTTAATCCCTTACCGCATACAAATCCATTTATGGCTTCTAAAGTTTGTAATTTTTTTATACTTCAAGAAATTATTTAATTACAGTAAAATAAATTGTATCATACGAGGTGATTCTTTGTGAAACAAAACATAATTTTTTTGTCTGTGGCAAGTTATCCGATTAAAAAATATTCAAAGTTATTTCGTAGCGCGGCCGGCAAGTAAAGTGCACGTCCGAATGAAACTTTTATCAGTGAAAAACAAACGTAATAAAGTAGTTGTGATCTTCAATAAAAATTGTTATTGATCCTTTGAATCATTGACTACAATAATGATATTTCGATAAGTAAATAATTTTATTTTTGGTCGATTTTTGAGCTATTTTTTGCAAACTCCAAATATGGCTTGGTATGCATTCCTGTCAAAATACTGCCCGTCAAATATGGCTTCCTATGCACTCAGGCGGCTTTATTATGCTCTTCAGAAATGTACCCTGCACATTTTTATAGTTATAAATATACGTAAATATTATAAATATAAGTACTATACTAAGTAATGGTTCTTTGAGTGAAGATGAACTTGCTTCTGATTCTGACCTACAATACAAATCTTCCACTTCCTGTTCACCCAAAATGCTCACGCGGACAAAAAAACGTGGTCATCCAACCAGTCTTCTAGGAACACCGATGGCTACAAAAGCTGGAACTGCATCGAGCCAAGTTGGCAGTGAATAAGGTCGAGCTGTCACTCCGTCAAGCATGCCTGACTCTCCAGTATCTTCGAAAACCACCAGCCAGACATCAATATATGCCATTGATGTCGGTACTGACGACAGACCATATAACCACTTGACTGCTCATACGGCTTCCCCTCAGCTGCCAAGACTATGACAATAAAAGGCTAACATATCGCACCAACACGTTAGTACCAGTTTGACTGAGCGTGGAGAACAAGCGGGTGAAAAATAATTAAAACAAATCAAATTATGCCTTATTGTTCAGTAAAGTGGTACGGAAAAAACAGGTAGACATTCAGGTATGCAAAGGATGGAATTACATTTCACAGATATTTTTAGTTTATTAATTATTGGAAGAAACCAAAATACAAAAATGAAGTAATTAAACAGCTACTCAAAAATAAAAAAAATATGGGAACGCGTTGATGTCTTTTGCCATCCCGTTATTACCCCTGACTTATGTTCAATAAAGATAAATAAACACGTATGAACCAAAACTTATTTTTTATACTAACATCCTTAACAGTTCATGCAGGAAGGGGTTAAGAACCAACTGGATTGCTGGCTGCATAAAAACAAAAAAATCTCTTGCCAGCCTCTAGCCAGTGAACTAAAACAGTGTAATTGTGGACATTACAAAATGTCAACACAGCAGGATATACGCACATCAGCATTATGCTGCTGTTCTATATTCAAATCAAATAAATATATAATTAATACTTACGACTCGTTTTTGATCTCCGATTACTAGAAATAGTGTGTAGTAGGAACACTCTTTTTGGTTCAACCAAATGCAGCCGACGTATTTATGCTTCAGATAAGATGTAACGAATTTGGTGTAACCAAAATTAGTAGACGCTTTCGGGCAGTGTAAAAGAGTCATAAATCATCACCTGAGTTCAAACTGTGGAAAAGAAAATAATCGGCTACTGCGGGTTATGAACCCACTACTACTGAAAATCGTTATGTCGCTTTCCCAACTAAGCTGTAGTAGTAGCACTGCTAGTAATGCCGAAAATATTTGTTCCCTTACATCTTTCAGGGTTATTATCGCCATATATCGGAAATAGTATGTACTATTTGAAACGAGTTGTTAACCAAAGTAACATTTTGAAAAACACATCAACGCGTTGACGTCTTCTTAAATTTAGATAATTTTATTGTACTGCATTAACGCATGCAAGGCGAAAACATGTCATTATCGCGTAAACTATCCCTGTTTTCCAATTGAAGTCAATATCGATTTTGGCGCTGTGATCGTCTTTCTATAAGTCGTTCGTTGTCGTTTAATCGATATTGAATCGGAATGAAGAATAGTGATAATATTGTCAAAATTAATCTTGACTTCAATCAGAAAGCAGGGTATGTTATATTTTTACATTTTAACTAGGTTTAGCAATTTAGAACAAAAACACCGGGACCCTTTGTCCGGCTAGGACTTTATTATCTGGTCCGGTAAACCCAGGCGATGCCGTTTTGAATTGCCCCGTCAGTTTTATTTTTTATTTTGGCAAAGTTTACTTAGCGTTCGTACTTTAATATAGCTCTAATTAAAAAGATAACAAAGATGATTACTTTCTTATGTAATACTATTGATAAGTTTACTATATAACTGCAGTTTTAACTGAAAACAACCAAATATAACACGCCTACAGATAGCAGACAACATTCGCAAGACACTTGCCAACCTAATCCCGGCATACCTCTACCCTGCCCTGCAATGCCTGCGTTCCAAGCTGACAGAGCTCGTAGTCTCACTCGACTCTGCTTTGGTGCTTAAATGTCTCGAGTTGCTGGATTTCAGACTGCGCCCGTTGATGGGGAAAGACGACCGCCCGCCGCCGCCGCCCAACATGATCGCCAACATGCGTGAGTTGAAGAACCATTGCTAAACTTTTCCATTAATTTATAGCAGTGTTTGATGAGAAAGTTACGCCACCACCAACTAGTTCGTTTAACCACCTAGAGTTTAAGTGATATAATCTTACATATTGATATACTAATAAAAATTCTCTGATAAATTAATTCGAACATAATGTGATGCTATGTGTTTGAGTAATAGAAACAAAACGTCGTTCTACCGGACGTCTTAAGTTTTTTGCTGTTTCTTGTATGTTTTTGATGACACGGTAGTGTTTTCCGATCAGATTGAAGTCAAAAACTATTATGGCGCTGTGATCGTCATTCCAAATCAACGAAAGAGCGACAACGTAGATCCATTTGACATCATGGATTACGGTGACGTATCACCAAGGACGCCATTTTGCAATTTTAACAACCACGCTACGAACCGAAATCACCGTGAGCAGTTCTGTCAAATGACAGTTCGTTGTTGCGTGCCTGATTCGCTCGCATTTGTTAGTCTATGTGCATGTGTAGTTTATTCATTCCGGAAAAGTTTGTGTGGCTTGTTTTACATATTTTCATGGTTTATTACATTGTTTCCTTACCGTCTCGTTATATATCTTGTAAGAAGTGTATAACGTATCACTACACTGTCAGTCATGCCGTGAGCAACGTGAGCGTAATTTCAACCATTTCCGAATGGCTGACAGATCTCACCTGTCAATAGCGCGATTTTGAGTTGGAATGAAAGATTGTGATAATATCGCCAAAATCAGTGTTGACTCCACTCGGATAGCAGCTGGGCTATTATGTATCTCAGTTGCTAACAAATGTGGATGTGAAAAAATAGCTGATCAATATCACTTTTGTCAGCGTCAGTGATCAACTTACTAACATTTTTGCTTACTGGAGTTGCCAAAACTGACATAGGGTCGCCATTTTTCAAGATTTCAATCAACATTAGTCAGCAACTGAGATACATAATAGCCCTGCAGGGCTAGTTCATAGGTATTTGATTTGATTCCACCTATTTAATTTATTCCACTATTTTCATCTGGTGTTCAGTGATGATGCGGCTTACGATGGAGCACAGCCTATATTATATGCCTGGGTATTAGCTAACTCCATTCCTACTCGAACCTGTTGAGCTGTTTCAACGCGCAGAAGTAACTGTAAACTTAGAATGTAACTTGCTCATTAGTACTAATAATGTGATTATGCCAATATTTACCCATTCTATATTGTAAATACAAATTTCTTGATAATAATTTCTTGCCATAATTTCCGAACTGTTTTCCAGCCCGTCTCGCCCCGTGCTGGGTGGTATGGTCAGTGATCTGGTCAGTGGGCTTGACGTGTGATCACAATAGCCGTGTGATATTCTCCGACTTCATTCGAGAGCTCAGTATCGAATTGGGACTCAAACCAGCTTTCCCGAAAGAAGGACGCGTCTATGATTATACGTTAGTACTATTCGCCTTTTATTTGTTCACTTTGTATCCTATCTCAGAACATAATCTAATGTTAGCCAAGCGGTAAACCTGTTGAGCAATGTCTAGTATATTGACTGCAACTGCTGTACCGCGCCATAGGTACGAGAACGGGGTTCGCCCGCTTATTCGCTGCCACGTATTACACCATAGTTACTAAGGCTTTTCCTCTCCGCACCACGTCTGTCACACCTAAGGCGCGGTACAGCTGTTTCTGTCAGACTATACATTTAGAGTTGATAAGCTTACTTTTGACTATTTCACGAGTTGGTCGGTGATGACGCGTTATAATGTGATATCACAGTACATCTACAATGGCGATTATCGCTTAATCCTTCCTATACCGTGATAAAACAAAAGATTTATGAATGAAACTGGCGTATATTTACGTCTCTGGGACGAAAAGGGTTAAGGACAGTAGCTGGAACACACCGTTTGAGGCTGATTGAAAGCCAGGCGAGCAACTAGAAGTGCGCTATCATCATGCTGTGGATTTCATCGCCATGTTACTTTTACCAATAGTTCAAGCGCAATAAAAAATAATTATATTATAGATTTGTCTCTTAAACAGTAATAGCTAGGTTTGATGAGTGCTGTTAACAAGTGAAATTACTGTATAAAAGTTCTTTTTAGTGCTAAGTGCGTAGACATTTTGATGACACTAAAACAACTATGGACCAGGGGCCTTATTCGCTATGATCATTCAACGTGTAACGCGGCGCGTTACGATATCTTCAAGGAATGATCGCAAATTTATATTGATTTCACGGTCATACCTTAACCATATCATAGCGCGCCGCGTTACTTGTTGGAGTAGTCATAGCGAATAAGAGCCCAGGCTTGGGGCTAGTCGTCTAAAAATTATGTTATTTACTACTCTATATCATACATAGCAAGAGAAACCGTCAAAAGATAAAATATAGAAACTGGTCACTTGCGACGTTTTCACCACTGGGCAACACTATTTTTAATCTTGCACAGATTCCATGACGGAGGGTTCACAGACCCGACGGATGACGGCGAGCCGGCCAGTCCGTACTGGTACCACTGGATGGAGAACATGGCGCCCTACATCGTGGACCCGGAGTGCCAGTTTGCTGGTAAACATATTATATCAACCATATCTAATATCAGAATGTCTCTTAAATCATTAATTATAAACACGTAACATAAGCTTCGCCGATAAATTTTCAAAAGGACTGGTTGGAAGCGGCCTGCTTCCAACGTCGTCCTAAACTCTATCAGGTCGTCAGTCAATCTTGTCGGTGGACTGCGCTTGCCGGTCCGCATTCTCCACCCCAGAGCCTTACCTTCTGGCCCCATCGAATTAATTAAATCTAAAACTGTTGAAATGTACTTCAATAAAATCTATAAAAAAGCCGAGAATCGAACGTGTTGATTTTGAAAAATGAAACAATGAAAAAAACCTGTGAAGTAATGTTAAATGGAAAACTAAAAGAAATAAAAATAAGATTGATTTTGCTTACATGGTGTTAAACTTTAACTGATCAATCGTACGAAATGACGCCCATTGTTTACAATATAATACACTTGTCGTAGTCAGCATCGATCCATGTTTTATAAATTTTAAATATTCCTGTGTGGTTATACTTAAAGCTTATACGTTTCCGTAGGAAATAAAAGTAATCAAATTCACGTGAGAGTGAAAATTAGCACCATAAGTTAAAATTTTATTGGACATCACGTTAAATATTCGGATTTTTGATTGCGTGATTTGAAAACGGATTTAACTAATAAACGGTTTTGCGTTAACATGCGATGAGTTGACCGATTTAAAACATTGTAATTAAACAACTTTAAATCGCGTATAATTTTATAATATTTTGTCCCGACGTACCGAACACTTTTCTTCACAGGTAGACAGTTTATTATATAGATGGTTAAAATATTGCGTCTAGATATCGAGGTGCCGACACTGGACAACGTGCGCAGCGCGGCCATACTCAGCTACAAGGTCGCGAACTACAACCACGCGATCTGTATCGGCCCGACCGGGACCGGCAAGACGGTCACCATCCGGGCCATGCTCTCCCGGGGGCTGCACAAGAAGTTCATCTGCGAGTTCATTGTCTTCTCGGCGAGGACGTCCGCTAACCAAACTCAGGTTAGTGTCTCGTGTATCCAAACATTTTACGAAGTATCAAGATTGTAAGTAATTCTAGATTTATTTGGTCAGGTATTTATTTTTAACTAGTTGCGCCCCGTGATTTCTCCCGTGTGGTGACGGAGAATGATGATGATGACAAGTATAATTTGTGCTTCCCCGCGATGTTATCTATAACCTTGCCGAATTTGATAACGATCCGTTCAGCTGTTTAGGCGTGTTAAAGTAACAAACAGACAGAGAGACTGTTTTATACTTAATTTGTCTAAAATAAAAGTAGCCTAAGTTACATATACATATTTTTAATTATTTTAAATATTAATTATAAACATATTTTTAATTACTATTTAACATATTTTTAATCATACGAAAGATACAATACACGAACGGTACAAATACAAATACTGTATACATACATGTAACTCTCTTAGTACCTACTACATAGACTCCGCCGTCCTCTATACTTATTTTTTATAATATTAATTTTGCTTGCTTAGTTACTCCTTATAACATCAGCTATCTGCCAGTGAGGGTCCCGGTACAATAAATCTAACCGTTTCAAAGATTAGCCGGAACAAACAGACAGTCATAATTTTTTTTTTTTTGTAGTTACTGTGTATACTTTCATATGCATTTAGTGAAAAGCTGGTAATTTGGAATTACATACACTTCAATTTTATTTATCTCCATAGATATAGATGTATAGATTTTAATATTTTGGTTGTCTGTACATTTGCTATTTTAAAGTAGTCATCAGCTATCACATTTTTTTTAAGTATAGTCACTGTACTGTCTAAGTCACGAAGCGATGAATGTATTGTTAAAAGTTTCTATTGATGTTGACGAGGAAAACAAAAAACGTTTCATGGTTTTGCACACTTTGCTTTACTAAAATATCCGAAATCTCAATTTTTTTTATCTGTCCGCATCAGGTTTACGCTATAACAAGATATTTATGAATGAAGCCGTGGTTTGATGATGCGAACCGATTAATAACCCACCATTATTAAACGTCAAAACTCCAAGAAACAAATCTGCAAAGTCATCGATAGCCATTCTTGGGTTTTTTCCCGCCATCCAAAGTAGTTTTAAACTACTAACCTCATGGAGTAAGCATGCTATATCGACGCCTCTCTCTCTTTCTCTCTTACCTGTCATCTATGGGTATTTTTTTATAGACTTAAAACAAAGGAAGGATTTTTTAAGTGTGTTCGCGGATAACTTCGTCGTCTATGAACCGTTTTTGATGATTCTTTTTTGTTTGATAGATATAGCTATTTAAATGGCACCTCGGAAGTGTATACTTCCGAGGTGCCATTTAAATAGCATTGAATTCGGTCAAGTAGTTTTTGAGTTACACTCCAATAACTGAAAAGTGTTTCGCCTGTCTTGATGATACATCATTGACGGTGTACGTAAGTAGCAAGGGCAACTAAAAGGCTAAAAAACGTTAACCATAAAAAATTACCGACTTGTTCGATGCCATGTACACAATATTCTGATAATAGGTACTTTTGAATGATTATGGTACAGACTTCAACAAGTAATTTCACACTTTTTAGTTTCGGACTTCCATTTTTTGGTAAAAAAATGTTGCAATGATCACCATTGTTCTAGGACGTGATAGACAGTAAACTGGACCGACGCAGGCGCGGGGTGTTCGGCCCGCCGCCGACTAAACGACAAGTGTTTTTCATCGACGACTTGAACATGCCGGCGCTAGAAGTGTACGGCGCGCAGCCGCCGATAGAGCTGTTGCGGCAGTTTATGGACTTCGGCGGTGAGTGTAGCTCGTAGATAGGCTGCCAGGTGTGTTCTCAACACCCGTTGAGTAAGTGTCCTATATCGATATCTTGAAAGTGCTAAGTATCGCTTATAGTTTGTTTACCCATGTCAGAATTTACGAGAAGTTTAAAAATGACAAAAGGTTGCAAATACAAGGTTAAAAAACGTTCGTTCCTTTAATACTATCAGGGCTATGTGGCTCTGCCCGCACTAACCTCATTATCCCATAGGAATAGAAGCGTGGAGTAAGTGCTAAGCGAGACCTCACTGACGCGGGCGTCCCCAAACAAACAAACCAAAATATCTATACAGTTGTGTAACGTGATGCACGAACAGAAAGACATAAAAAATATATAATTATTTATATCTATAGGATCCTTATTAATGCATATGATTATTTGATTAAAATTGTGATTTCTGGTTGTGATGGTGTGAGAATGCTATTAACATTTCTGTATCAGTCTAGTTGAAATTAATGAATAATGATTAGCATGATAGTGATGATTGTTATAACTTGTTGTCAGGTTGGTACGACCGCACGAATATCGGCGAGTTCCGCACGTTGGTAGACGTAAACATCGTAGGCGCGATGGGCCCGCCCGGCGGCGGACGGAACCCCGTCACGATGCGGCTCATGCGACATCTGCACTACATATCCTTTACGGAGATGGAGTACGCTAGCAAGGTGAGTGAAACTGAGAGCCGCTGGCTGGACGAATCACATTTGGAAGTTGGGTTGTTTTGTATTAAACAACATACATGTATAAGTTAATAAGATAAGAAGTATGTAAGCTTCCAGAGGTCACAGAACTTCCACTTTACGTATTTAAACAAAAACGTTAGAGTGCCCTGCGGGTCTAGCACGAATAACTGCATATGTGTAACGTGTCGTTTACGTGAAACTACAACTGTCATTTATCTAGGGCCACTGTGACACAGATAACTCGCAGTTTGTACGCCGACACGTGACGCGTTGATGCTTGCGATACTACAATATACTATTTCGCAAATCGTTTGTGCTACAGTCTTTGCTTAGAAAGTGATAGATATTGTGACAAGTGATATACACATGTACAGTAAATTTTCCTGAATGAACACGAGTTCATTCAGGAAAATAATTTTGTCTTTTCGTACAAATAGATATTAACATACCTATCCCTTTTTAAGGTTATATTTTTATATGGCTTTGTTTTATGTAGACATTTATAAATTAAATTCGACATGAGCTCGTTCTAAGTTTCGTTTGAAAATGACTGTTTTTTTTTGTTTTATTTGATTATTTAAAATTATTTACTTACTCTACCTGTCTCACTATTAATTTGTATGTCCTTTGGATCAAACCATATTGACTGGTTATTTTTATTGTTATATTTGCTGATTTATAAACATGCTAATAGATCGCTCGATCTTAGTAGCGGGTTGGAATATCCAGCGGCATCTTTAAGCCCGTAACTGGCAATACATCAATCCGCAACAACCAGTACTCAGCTGTCACTCAAGCTGACCAGACAGTTTTCACTGCTTATAGAACTGCCGCGCGTGCGCATCTAATTAGATATAGACATTAACCCCAATAACTTCATAAACTTTTCGCGAAGCTGTGCAAGCTACATAAGAACTCGTGAGGTGATACTGAAAAGAAGGAACACGCCGACCGCCAGGATCGCTGGATCCTCAAGGACTCGCGACGAATACCTGCTGTAGGCGATACATTGGTATATAACAATCACCTGTATTTCAGTATATTAAGATCTAAATCAATCAGTATGTTATATATATATATATACACCTAATTTGTATAATTACCAAAAAAAAACATCACTATATGCTGCTGGTACTTAATACATACATGGGAAGAATATTTAAAACTACTTTAAAAAAAAATTTCCCACATAATCATCAATATTTGGTCAAACGTCTAGATTGATTCACACCTACAAATTTTATTCTAGTCATTTCCACTATTCATTATGATATACTACATGCGCGCGGTTTATGCATGAAACTTAACACCCCTACATAGAAATGTATCATTCATAATCGTAACATTCGGCAAACTCGCGTCCTAGCTCGTTAGACCTGGCCACCGGACCAACCCCGCACCCTCCGCCCTGCCACCGCGCGGCCTTTGTTTCTTCCGAAAACGAACGAACGAAAGCCGAAAGTCGACAATCTCTTTCACACCGAACGCTCGGGTGGGGGGTGTAAGAAAGAGTAAGAGAGATATTTTTTCACTGACGCGAATCATGTGTTTTCATTAATAAGTTGTACATAGGCATGTAGTATTTTTGTTAAGATGGTGTCCATACTTTTAGATGGAATTTTCGAAAACTTTAACTATTAATAATTATTTCACAGTGAAGTAATAAAAAAAATTTACTACATATCTACAATGTATTAACACTTTTGTACCGCCCATTTTTTTTTTTGTACTTATACAAATAGGGTGTATAATCATCATGATTAATCGAATTATTTAACATTGTCCGTAAACTGCATGCTGTGTTCACTAGTATTAGGAATTACACCGTGATTTTTTGTTGTGTAAGATTTTAGTATAAGATATGTGTATATTCCAAATTGTGAACCAAATAAACTAAAAAAAAAAAAACCTCCGACACACAACTTTCTCTCGTCATTGTCAGTCCAAAAATATTTGAATATTTTCTTTATTTAGAGTGAGTGATTAAGTAACAAACATAGATACAAGTTTTCACATTTATAATATTAGTGTGTTTCTTTGCAGTACGCAATATTCAGCACGATTTTGTCCTCTTGGACGAGCAAGATGGAGAAGGTGTCGATCCGCGAACCTCTGTTCCTGAAGGCTTCAATAGATATTTTCAACAACTTGGTCGAGGAGTTACTCCCGACTCCGACCAAGTCGCACTACACTTTCAACCTGCGAGACCTGAGCATGGTGTTCCAAGGAATCCTGATGATGGACCCTAAGCTGGTTGAGGTTAGTCGTTCTTTCATACTTTCCATCGATATCTACAGCAACTTGTTCCGTACACCATTTTCGTGAGGGATCTTGTAGGTCTACCATGACTTTACAACATTGACACCAATCGATGCTCGGTATAGACTCCGCGAAAGTGTATGACAACAGAGCAGTGCCACCTTGCGGTCAATTTTAGAACTAAAATCAGTAGCGAGTAAGCCAATCACAAGCTTAATAGATAGGCGAGATCGAGTATCGACTATAGATGACATTTATGTTGCCAACTCATAGTAGAGAGAGAGGTCATGATATATTATTCCTACCTATTTTGTTATAATGTAATGAAACAGGCAAACCATTCGCGACATGGTGCGCGTCACGTCAGCTCATGACAACAGCAACGCCATACAAAGCTTTACTTGCAGCATAACAGCACTACATTGCTCTTATCACCGCGAGAAATTAGTTTCTAAAACTATTTTGAATTTTGATGATTAATTTTGAGTCTCCGAGACTAATGACAGTTACAGTGTCACCCAGAACTTAGTACTGAAGCTCGCGTGGCACTGTACTACGCTCGTCACACCGACATATTTATTTATTTATTATTCAAAACATAGACTACATCATTACAGTGAGATACTAAAGCGATAGTTTAATTATATGTATATAATACTACACTATCTCATATAGTAACACAATATATAATACTCTTGATGTTTGAGTCTAATTCGCCTTGTAATTTATCGTGCTACAGTGCCGTTTACACGCTAACACAATAATGCCTACGCACTACTGCTTATTGGTAGAATATCTGGTGGTACCAACCAAATATACCTCTTGCATATGACGTTAACCCCTTATAGTAAGTCGGATTTCCTCGTCTCTATCTAGTTGCATCCTGATCGCGGATGGAATATTATTTGACTCCGTTTCCTCTAAAACTTAATATACTAGTAGGTCTGCGAACAGTAGACCTCGCGAAGACACTCTTGTCAGCGGCAATTTTTCGCAGTCTGAGCTAGAAAATTGTTCAGTCTTTTTTATCTTTACTACCTATTATCTCGGCAACCACTTGATCAATTACGCTCATATTTCTTTTTAATGTGTGTACCAAATTTAATCAAAATCGGTCGGTAACTAGCGCCGCAGCAAATTTTCCCCCTTTTACAAAAGTAACACCCCACTCAAAAATCACCGAGAACAAAAAATATATTGAACAGTAGAACATACATTCCAAGTTTTGTTAAGTTTGGTTGAAAAATGCGACCAGGAGGCCAATTCTGTTAATTCACAACGTTCAACAATCTATACCGCTGCAGCTGCAGTTCAACTTCGACTGTCGTTCGATACTTTGGCAAGAAGCCATTCTACTATTTCTATAGAAAAATTAGATTGTAGCGTCACATAAACATAACATAAACGCTACTTTTTGATAAATATATTATTGAAACTACTATATCGAATATAAGTTAACAACGCGTTCATGATCTATCTAGTTAGCAGAACATAAAGTTTTGATCGATCGCTGGCGTCAATAGAAACGTAACTGCAGTTTGACTGTTTTTTGATAGCAAAATAAGAAAACGCATAAAAGTCGCCGTTAAGCTACGGTTCGATTGCAATTTAATTAGTGGAATCGGCCCACTGTACTGGACGACGCAACATACAACCTAACAAACATACGGACATATGAAAGTTAATTTGCAAAGCAGAGACGCTTCGCTCGCTCGGTCAACAAAATGACAGATGCCTGTGAATAGTTCTATTCTTTAATGAATTTTTGATTGTCAATTTCCAGAGTGAAGAGGATGTAATAAGGCTGTGGTATCACGAGCACCAAAGAGTGTATCAGGACCGGTTGGTGAACGACGAAGATCGGAATTGGTTCGTCAAGTAAGTGATGCGGTATTATGTAGTCTACTTGCCAACTCTCGAAGGTTTTGTTTAAATACAAAATACGGAGCAAGAGGATTGTACCCCACATGATGACCAAATCTACGCCTTATGGAGGATCCCAATAATCTATCTATCCACGGTTTTCCTTACTACCGATATGAATTTGACATAACGTCCATACAAATAGTGCCAAATATCTAACTCTAGTAAGGTAAACCGGCGATAGATAGATTATTGGGACGGGCCGTTAATGTAAACTGTTACAACAAATATAATATGTAACAACCACTTACTACGTGAAGACAAGTTAAGGGGGAATATCAGAGAGCACAGATCTGATCAGACTATCTGGTTAGACCGTTTTTGCTGTCTTATAAAACCAAATAACATCTCCGCACACTAACATATTGTTAACATATAAGTTTTGTGACTTAAACATTTATCACTGGCATGTCTCTATGTTAGTTTGTTGACTAGTTAGTTCGACTACGAGGATACCGTTTGACCATTTGTGCAGTAGAACTCTGTGAATGAGTTCGTCCGGGGAAGTGCTGTCACCATACCTTTTTCTACCGTGAAGCAGTAATGTTCGCAAGACTGCGTCCTAATTGAAGGTTGTCCTGCGGCGAAATTACAGGCACGTGAGACGTTATATAAAATACGACTAGCTCAAAACTACTCATGCATATGCTTACACAACAGAAAAGTTTTTGTAAAGTAAATTGTGTCAAATCCTCACAGCATCCTAAAAAAGAAGATTCGCACAGATTTCGGCAAGAAACCGGCCGAGATAATAGGCGGTCGTCTGATGCTGTTTGGGGATTTCATGGACCTCGGGGCTGACGAGCGCAAGTACATAGAGATCAATGATCAAGAGGAGGTAATGTGTTTATTTATTTCATTGTGTTTACAAAATGAGACAGTATTAAAGCTATATTAATTCGAACACACACAATCACACTAATATTGTGAATGTAAAAGTTTGGATGGATGTTTTCTACTCAATCACGCCAGGACGTCTGAACCGATCTAGATGATATTTAGTATGTACTTTAGATATTACACATAGGATACTTTTCATCATCATCCATCCAGCCAATTTAAAAAGTAGTGTCTCATATGTATACTCTCACGGTAAATCCAATTACTACTTCAAACTGGTCATTTTATAGAGGATCCCAATAATCAATCTATCCACAGTTTTCCTTATTACTGATAGAAATTTTACTTAACGTCCATACAAATCGTGTCTAATATCTATCTCTAGTAAGGTAAACCGGCGATAGATAGGATGCGTGCCTGATTTGCACGACAAGTTGTGCCAAATTTATGTGCCTAACAACTACTGCCGCGGTAGATATCATAAACTTTTTGCCGAACCCCGTTGTCGTACAGTGGTTCACTCACACTCGCCTATTCCGCGCACTCTCACGGCACTCAACGCTCTATTGAAAGCTAGCCCCAAATGTGATGTGTTTGGAGACGGATGGTTGGACATAATGTCGGCCTTTTTAACTTATTGCGAGAGAAATGAATGATCGAGTTAATGTAGTTTTAAATGTTTAATTTAGCTGATTTTTTACTTTATGTGTTAACAATTATATTTATACTAAATCTCTATTTGATGAATTTGATATGAATGTGATATGAGAAATTTGTAACATTGTTTATTAGTAATGTGTGTTAATTGATGTAACTGGTAAACTGCCGTTTTAATTAATATAATAAATAAATAAATAGGTTATTGGCACCGGCCATAACACTGTACATTTGTGGTTTTATCTACAGAAATTAATGAAACAATGAAGAAGATTGAAATTAATAGAGAGAAAAATTCACATCCTTGGACGGGATTCGAACCCGCGTCTTCTGACTCTCCGTGTCAGACGCCATTAAATCAACTAGGCCACCGTGGTTCGGGATTACAAGGGTTGCGATGTCAATACAAAAGTTTAAGTATTTCTAAATAATGCTTCTTTCGGTTGGATAGTACTGTCAAAGCTGTTCAATAGATGTAGTTCCGTCCCCGTAAGACGGTTAGTCAGATAGAGAGTTAAAATTCGATGCTCGGACTCGAACCTCGGTGGCCTAGTTGGTCAATGGCGTCTGACACGGAGAGTCAGAAGACGCGGGTTCGAATCCCGTCCGAGGATGTGAATTTTTCTCTCTTTAAATTACATTGTTTGAGATCGCTAAAGCAGGCGTTAGTGCTTTAAAAAGTAATACTGTAAAAAAATTAAGAAGATATAGGTATCATTAAATTGAGAAACTGTAATGATATATTTTTTTGATAAATACTTCAACAATCGGTTGGTCCAATTGGATCGGTTTATGCAATGGATGGCTAAGTGCAGTTCTGAAAATGTATTTATTATATTACTGATATTTTTCGAGATTTCACTCCAAAATTAATTGCAACTGAGTTAAGTGATATCTCACCATGTGATGTAATGTTACCCAGGACTCTCCTGCCTACAAAATCTGCAGTATCACACAAAGCTAAGCGTTAAAGTTCAGTGCGTGATGACACAGCGCACGTATAGAAGTGATAGTATTTTATTCCCGTTTTTCTATAAATTTGACTTGTAACTATGCCCTTTAAATGCAGTAATGCTTGCAAATGACGCAGGTACAATACCACAGTCATTTCAACTTGGTCGCCGTGAACATAGCGCATAAAGATTGTCATTAGGTTTCTCTTTAAAATGTATTGCGCAGTAATACGCACGAAGCTCAGAGCGGTCAGATTAAAACGACCTTATAGTAATAAGCACTCGCATTGGAGCTTGACGTAGCGATATTAACCGATAAACAATGTTAAGCAACGCTTTTAGTGACATTCAACTGAGCGATTCCGTGCTTCGGAGGGCACGTTAAGCCGTCGTCGGTCCCGGTTATTTTAGGACAACAGTTGGCTATGTTGAAAACCTTCGTGCTGCCTGAAAACGACATGGGTTGGCCACTAGCCTATCACCAAGCCGCACTGGGCCCGCATGGTGCATTAAAGCTAAACGCCTCTTTCTGACAGGAAGGCTCCCAACAATGGGAGTATAATGGGCTGATTATGATTGTAATTTTCTACGGTAGTATAGTCATTTCTCTTGCTACCCTGCCCTTCCTAGATTCCTACGATTCCTAGTTAAGTTTCTAATGTAAACATTTTCTATGTAAAGAAATTGAAACATTTTCATTAAAGCTTGACGAGATTCTCCAACACTACCTGACTGAATACAACCTGTCGACGACGGCTCCACTAGACCTGGTGCTATTCGAGGATGCGGTCGCGCATCTGTGCCGCATTGCGCGCATTATGCGCCAGCCTATGGCCAATGCGCTCTTGTTAGGAATGGGCGGATCAGGTAACATACTGAATCTCTATATTATAAATGAGGATTGTATAAAAGAAACCTTTACTGTTGTTCAATAAAGAACAATAGTAGATTGTATCATAAGGGAGCAAAATAATATTTTTACGGCGAGGGCGCTTTTTTGAATCCAGAGCGAAGTGAGGGATTCTAGAGTAGAATCCCGAGCGTAGCGAGGTATTCTTTAGTAGAATCCTGAACGTAGCGAGGGATTCAAAGTACGTCGCCCGAGCCAAAAATATATTTTGCGCCCGAGTGATACACTCTACTTTTCATCACCCACTATGAGAAAATAAAAGCGCCTCATATTTTATTGTAATATTATTATTTAATAAAACATAGAGTAACAACTAAATTGAAATTAAATAGTATCCTTTATTAAAACAACTAAAAACTTATATTTACATTTGAGACATTTTCGCAATTATGAAAATTTATTGTTACAGTTTTATTAGGAATAGAGATTGTTGTAGATTTTATATTCTGCGTGTTTGAAATGTCCGAATCTGGATCATTTTGAGGAAAATGTGACGGTGAATCTCGTTGTTTGGATGTAGATAGGCGCGGCGACAGTGGTATGGATGGATTAACTGAAGGTTGCAATTTAATGTTTTCCACGATGCGTTCAGATGTTTTCGCCTTTTTACCATACCAAAATTACCATAGGCTTTCATATATTTCTCCCGGGATTTTGCAGGTAATAGATTATCCATCACATTTCTTGCGTCAGTTCTAATGCTTTCAGGAGTTAATTCTATACTTTCACTGTCACTTGAAGAACTCATTTTTCAAAACAAAACAAAACAATGAATTTCTAACAATCCGTGAAAATTTACGAAAACGCGGGCTGTAGTTCGCGCTTTTTTAATTTGTTTTTTTTTTTCATTCATCCGGCGGCGTGACTATGGGCCGTCGTACCAGCCAGTCTTTATTCAAACAATATTTGCGTTCGATTTCTTTGGTGCTGAACACTAAGATGTTCCAAATTCAAAAAGTGTGCGGCAAAGATAATTGCGGCGCACTTATAAAGAGGATTAAAAACTCATTACTGCCCGCTAAAACTTTCTTATAGAAAACACCACCTTTGGGTGCACATAAAGGCGAACCAAGTCGTCCTTTTCGAATAGATGGGATGAAAATATGATTGATCTATTAGATGCAATGTATATACGAGTAATACAATGTGTAACAAAAAGGTGTAGTAATACTAAAACCCCACACGCAGAAGTTTGCATACAATTGGGACCTAACTACTGCGTCCCAGGGTGTAGTCAAAATTCCGAGTTATGCATAACCAAAGTTTTTTCAATACTCAATCAGGTTTATCCCTGAAAAACTAGGCCAAAACCAGTTATGACCTCCAGAAAGTAAGCTAGGTAAATAAGGGGCCTAAGCGGAGCCTGGGGTGTGCCGTGCGGCGACTCCAAGTATATCTAATAGGGCTGTCCAAAAAAAATTTGGGTAATATTGTATTAACTTGGAATAAAAAGTTATAAATGGTTTAATTTTTGATACTTTGCCACGCGAATCCTGACTTGATACATATGCACACCTTGTAGTATAATAATATATATGTATATATTCGTAGAACAAAGTGATGTTATAGAAGTAGAACTAGCGCCTCAATGCCCCGCACTCCGGTCTCAGGTCGACAGTCGTTGTCACGACTAGCAGCCAGTATGATGGAGCTGAGCTGCTTCCAGATAGAGATATCGAAGGCGTACGGACAGTCGGAATGGCGCGATGACGTCAAGCAGACGTTGATGAAGGCGGGCGTCGAGAACCGGGGGATGGTGTTCCTCTTCTCTGATGCACAGGTATTAGTCTCGTCATTATTGCTCATTTTGTACCTACGGTTAATAGTGCATTATGATACAAGTGAGTGATGATCAACATCCCCCACGCGTTTCATATATTTTTGTGAATTATAAACGATTTGAGAATATTAAATATTTTTCATAGTTAATACAATTTGATTTATTCATTGAAATGTGTACTGATATAATATGTGTAGAGATTGTGATCAAGCACTAGCGACACATTAATGGTTGAGAAATTATAAAAATTCTAAAATCTATTTTGCACATACATGCCTAAAATCTATTTTGCACGCGTGACATTTACTGTTGGCAAAATGAGACAAATGGATTTTTTCTACTCGGGATGTAGCCAAGTTTATTAATAAGGTCGACATAGTCTAGCACAAAATAGGAGTGCTAATTAAGCGGAACTGTTGCACCTAAAACTTTTATGTCCTATCTCGGGGTATAAGCTATCCCCTTGCCAAATACAAACAGAGAGACAGAGAGTGACAGAGTTACATCCGCCAAAAGTATAAGTATTGACCTTAAAGTAAATTTCTAGATAAAAATGGAGTCATTCCTGGAAGACTTAAACAACATTCTATCTTCGGGCGACGTTCCCAACATCTACGAGGCGGAAGATCTGGACAAAATCTACATGTCTGTCCGTCACGCCGTCATGGAGATGAACCTCACCGCGACCAAAACGAACCTGTTCGCGTGCTACCAACGTCGCGTGCGCTCCAATCTGCACGTCGTGGTGGTCATGAGCCCTATCGGGGAGGTGAGCTTTACATCCAACACAGACGGCCGCTTCTAATCTAACTACGTTTTTTTATGTAACAGTACCTGGATGACCTAGCTCGTAAATAAACAATTGATTTTCTTGGTCTAACCTCACCCTTAAAAACTCATTGGCTTAACCCTTTGCGTCCCAGAGACGTAAATATACGTCAGTTTCATTCATAAATCTTTTGTTTTAATTATCACGGTATAGGCAGGCTTAATGTTGCTTAACAACGACACCTACTGTCTAGTAGCTTTAGTGTTCTAGCAGTTTTTCATTGCCTGAAAACACGGATAAAAAGACGTTTTCTAAAAATGAAACCTAGCTAGATTGATTTATCGCCCCCGAACGACGATTTTCATGGAATTTTGTACGCAGGGGGCGTACAAAATTTCATGAAAATCGTTGGAGCCGTTTCTGAGATTCAGATTATTTATATATATATATATATATATATACAAGAATAGCTCGTTTAAAGATAGATAGATAGATATACATTTCTCAGAAAAAAGCGGTCCTTCATAAATTGCAGCAAAAGTATAACCGACTTCTGCCAACCGGATCCGCTTTTAGCTTGAGGCCGAAGATAACGATTGAACTTATTATTCGATATCTCGATTAGTGTCTCTTCTAATTTGGACGTGTAATAGTGGTGGACTATTAACTACAAAGTGCTTGCTATGGTGCACGTGTGTAGGCAAAGTGCACAAACTCGTGAAACGTTATTTTCTCGTGTTTTCCTCGTCAATCGCTTTACAAAGTTTTAGTAAGCATCCTCTGCTTATAGAACGTGTCTATAACAGAACAGTGACTTGACTCTGACTACTTAAACAAAAATCTCACTTACACGATATTATGTAATAACTGTAAGTACTAATATAAATTACTTGAGGAATGGCAAACGTACGTACGTATCGACAAGTCCACCAGGGTTCGAAAATGATAGATAGATAATTCTTTATTGTTACACCACTTAATATACAAAAAAACCATAAAAGTAAAAGAAAGCTTAAAATAAAGTGTTACAATGGGCGGCCTTATCACTAATAGTGATCTCTTCCAGGCAACCTTAGGATGGAGAGGAAATACAGGAATAACAAGACGGGGCGTAATATAAAGATAAAGGTACAATCAAATCAAGACAATAATACATTACTAAATCCAATTAATAATAAATTATAAACAAGAAAAGAAAAATATCTACTAATACATAAAAATACACTAATGCATATTGAAATATATATAAACATATAATTAATTCATTGATTATAAATATTTGATTATAATTTTATTGATATTGATTATAAATGGTCAGTTAAGTCAGTATTTCAAGGCTAAGAAAAGTGGCGTTATTGTAGATTGGAGTGTTGAAGTTGTGTTGTGTGTGAAGAATATAAAGTAAGGGCTCATTTTATTGAATATTTTTGGGACGCATCTCTTTACTCGTCCAACATTATTCTCTTTTTAAAAAAGAGGCTAAATATTATATATGTTTCTTACTTACACATACTTAACTAACAGATGCATATTTCGATGTTACCATCGATTGGTCGTCGAAGGTTCACTGGAGGAAGTAAGTAACTGGAGGTTTGGTCAGTAAATGGTCAGTAGTTTAGGGGCTTGCAGCCCGTAAAATCCGTATTTTTAACCACGGAATCAGTTTCGACCCATGGTGCACTTATAAAGATAAAAAAATATCCCTCGTAAATACAAATGGCCGACAGTAGTTAGTGGCGCACAACTCTGTAGTTTAAGTTCACCGCGTCTTTGCACCTCCACGTCCTTATGCTAAGTACTGTAACTTTTTGTGTAATAGCTGTATGGACCATTTTATATAGGACAACATCCACACAAGGTCTTCAGGTCCCAAACTAGGCAGAGCCTGTACTACGGTAACCTGATGACTGCTATATATACTTATAAACATATACACACCCAAACGCAGGTCAAACAGACATGTTCATGCACACAAATGTTTGACCTGTCCGGGGATCGAACCCGGGACCAGCGGCAGTCGAAAGAAGCTAGAAGCTTTGCCGTTATTAACTACAACAATTCCACCTTAGTAGTTAGGAATGTACATACTCGTATTATCCATACCAGTTATTTGTGATAGTCAACGGCCTGTCGCTTGCGCGCTGCGCTCGCGACTGTACTTGTTTGAAAACATCTTAGATTATCTGTAAGCGGATCACGTGAGGGCACGTGTTCACCGCGATTATTAAGTCACGGTAATAGTAGACAAAATCCCGCGAATCCTTAAGACAAATGTTCAAAGAAATTAATATATTAACTCTTCCATCTTTGTATATCCTAGAAAATATAATGTACGTTCGTAAAAATATAAAGAAGTTTAGAATAAATAGTGATATGCATAATATTAATACTAGAAATAAGGATAGGATAGCTGTATCTAAATTTAGACTCACGAAAACTAAAAATAAGTCCTTCTTAGGCAATTGTGTACGTTTCTATAATAAAATCCCGAAAGACATTACTGAGCTCACTGAAGGGAAATTCAAGTTACGTGTCAAAAATATACTAATGAAAAAAGCCTATTATAAATTGAGTCACTACTTAGAAGACAAAGATGCCTGGAAGCTTTCCACTTCTGCCTAATAGCCAACTATTGAATAAATTTGTTATTTTAATACTACTCATATGTAACCTCAATGTACAAAGACTTGAAAAAATAATGGCCCACGAGTTTCTTGCTGCTTCTTCTCGGCGGTGGTTCTTTTCCAAAGACAGCGGTAGAATCATTTAAAAATTTTGACGTTCATAAGAGTGTCTATGATGCCTAAACTGAATAAATAATTTTTGAATTTTGAATTTAGAATTTTGAAAATACTCGTATTACCGTGATTAAGTGGTCGGCTTTCTGCAATACCTATACTGCCATCCTAACTAAGTCAACCGTGTGTATGATTTTTGCCAAAAATAAGTTAATATTGATTCGGAATCAGCGTGATGAGATCTATAATGTTCTCTTTGACGTATATTTCAAAAGAAGATATAATCACTCAAGAGCGCCGTAACTGCAGGTTTTTTTAACCTTCCTAGGTATAAGTACCGTATAGAGTTGTACGGTCCTTTTACTTAACGTGTTTGTATTAGCTTGATCATGTATAAAAAATATATCCTAAATATAAACGCCGTAAGTTATTATAAGTACCGTGGTTTTATGTTAATTGTGTTATGTGTTATTCGATATTAAGTTAAACATAACCATTTACCAAGTATTAGCACTACCATTCAAGACGATTAGATAAACGAAACTTAAACGTGTTTTTATAAACTTAAGACAGCTACGGTATAATACATTTACTTAATACCTTGTTGATGTGTGTATTTCAAGCTAAACTCTCACGGTGAATCTGTGGCTGTGGGGTTAGAGCTTAGATGCTGAGAGAAGGGGCATTCAGGCAGGAATCCGGCCTTAGCCAATGAAATTTCATTAAGTGTTTCATTTACCTTCAGATATTCCGCGCACGACTCCGGCAGTTCCCATCGCTGGTGAACTGCTGCACCATCGACTGGTTCAGCGAATGGCCGCGGTCAGCGCTGCAGTCTGTAGCTCAGCACTTCTTCCACGACCTGCCCGAGCTGGACACCAGCGACCAGGTCATCCAGGCGATGGTGGTGAGACTCCTACTGTTTACAACTTGTGGAGCTAGTTCAGCGCGTGCGGCTGTAGCTTCGTGTTTGGTGTTGGTGTTCCGGTTTGAAGAGCATGGGGGCCGGTGAAATTACAGGCACATGAGAATTAACAACTTAATGTAACCCGTTGTCTCGCGATTCGTCATATTTGGCCAATAATACTATAGATTTCGCAGAAATCAACCTACTTTTCCAGGAACTGCAACGTGTGTGGTTACGGACGCTGTGCAGTTCGTCACTTATGACGAAATTAAATAGACCTGAAATGTAGCTGTGAACCTAGCAAATAATTCTCTATCACCGGTTAAGATAGATGTGTATACAGTTATTTGCATATTTCCATTTATAAAAAAATAAAATTCGTCAAATTCGAGCATCGCCATCTAATGGGTTTGCTATGCCTAGCTGACCACGAGTGACCACCTTAAATCTGTTTTATATTTACGTTTAAGAATCGCGTAACCGTGAGAAATCATCTAGAAGTTTTCCTACAAAACTCAGTTTTATCTATACATACTGTTACAGTCTGTATGCTGTTTCGTTCACCAAAGCGTGGTGGATGCCAGTGAACGCTTTCTCGCACGTCTCAACCGTCTCAACTACGTGACGCCCATGTCTTATATGGAGATGTTGGGGTCCTACGCCGAAATGTTTAAGAAGAAACAGAAGGCAATATTGAAGGAGAGCAATGCGCTCAAAACTGGTATGATCATCGCCATTTAGAACTAAAGTCTATAAGTCGAGGAATAAATTATATTATAATATGGGACAACATTCACATAGTCTTTAGATCCCAAACTAGGCAGAGCCTGTACTATGGTAAGCTGATGACTGACATACATACGAATATACACAGTCACAGGTACAACAGACATTGTCACTCAAAAGTTAGACATCTACTAACCGCACCAACCGGCCTGTCATATTATTATGAATAGGGGCGGTGAACGATAATTTTTTTTAACCAAAAGCATACATTTCTGTGTTACCTAACTTTATTACGATCGGCTACCCTCATAACTAAACGCGAGGCTGTCTCGTCCGTGACAGACAAAAAAAGCTATCCAATATATGACAATTCCGAGCACTCCATGAAGATCTCACAACGCAGCGCGTTACTTGTTTGATTGGTCATAGCGAATAAGGCTCTTGGATGACACTTTTGGTAGCTTGTTCCGTGCTCGCGAATGTTTCTGACAAAAATATATTTGTTCATTTTTATGTGTAACCTAGATATATAACAGGCGTTACAATGCATGCCCGGCATAGTTATTTCTTAGAACTTAACTAAAGCAGCAGTCCTTAAACTTAATAGGTTATTATGACAACAACTTAGACGTTTATCTAAATGTATATCTATCTCCCTTAGGCTTGAACAAACTGAACCAAACAGAAGTGGAAGTGAAACAGCTTCAGATAGAATTGGCGGAGCTCAAGCCTCTCATGGAGATAGCTGCCGATGAGACCAGACAAGTGATAGAGCAAATCGCTATCGACACGGTCAGTTACATTGTATATAAGTACCTACTCGTACTTAAGCAAAGTTACATGAAAGATTATTTCTACTTATTAGTATAAATGTGAAAGTTTGCATGGATGCTCGTTATTCGCGAAAAATTGGCCGAACGCATTTGTATTTTTGGTTGGTAGATAGATGAGGCACTGGATTAACACAAAGCATTTTCATCAGATTCATCATTATCCATCAACAAGCGAATATAACTATTCACAGGTTCAATGGATTTACTCGAGTTCACTGTAGTTTCAAGTTACATGCCACAAAAAATAAATATATAATATTAAAATGCTTCCTATAGATAAACTTTATACGGGTTGTACGGTTGTAGGCGATTGCTGAGGAAGCCCGTATCAACGTGGAAAAAGAACAACTCCTGGCAGAGAAACTGGCTACGGAAACCAGCGCCATGGCTGAAGATGCCCAGCGGGACTTAGGTAAACTAATTTTGTTCTAAACAACATTGTTTATAACAATTCTTCATGTAAAATTGAAAATAAACGAGTTGTTAATCAAATAAAATTCTCTCACTTCTTTGGGTATAAATCGGAAAATATCGATCTTAGGAAAAATTTATGACAATCAAAACTGTAGGAAATTTAATTTTAACTTATTTATTTTCAACTTTTGTAAGCACTATTTTTCGTGTGACATTAAAAATAAACGAGTTGTTAATTAAACAAAAATTGACATTTAAAATCAAGATGGCGGATGACGTAACGGATCGATGACCACGCAAAACAAAATATATACTGCCTTGTGCCTGTATGACCTTCCTTAACAAAACCCGAAGGAAAATTCTTACTTATATTTTTTTCCGTGCCAAATCCTAATTCGACTAGGCTATGCGACAGATTATAATCATACTAATTTGACAGACATCTGCTCGCGTTTATTTGACTAGTACAAATATTTTTATCTATCAAAGGTTTTTATAATAAATATAGAAATTCAGAGCACATTGTATAAAAATAATATCAAAATTTTGCAATTACAGGAAAGAAAGGTACATCCATATGAGATTAGAACCCGCGTCTTTTGACTATCCGTGTCAGAAGCCATGACCAGCCAAGGCTACCAAAGTACCCTTTATAATTTTTATCAATTCAGTTTATTTTCAATTTTATATGGGTTATAAATTATTATCTCTACAATTGCAAACCTTAGTCTATCCAAGCAGTTTGTGCTTCAAAAACTGGTCTAGTCGAAATTTAACGTATATAATTGTGCAGAGGAAGCGTTGCCAGCGCTGCTCGCCGCTGAGAAAGCGCTGCAAGAGCTGAATCGCAACGACGTGGTGGAAGTGAAGGCGATGAAGAAGCCGCCCGCCGGCGTCGTGCTCGTCATCGAGTCGTTGTGCGTCGTGTTCGACATCAAACCTGTCAAGGTACGTCACAAATAAACAATCCAACCTCCATACAACGATAAAAATACATCCTAGATGAAACAATACGAGATTCTTTTTAACCGACTTCAAAAAAATATTAGGAGGTTATATGTTGGATTGTATGTTTTCTTGTGTATGTTCACCGTTTCGCCCACATTAGTGGACCGTTTCTCCGTGATCCGTGATAATTCTTTTTTGTTTACTAGAGAAGGTCCCATTTAAATTTCATGAAATTCGGTCAAGCCATTATCTTGATAATATAATTTTTGACGGTCAATAAAATACAGAAAAATATTTTTTACTAAAAATGGTACTTCAACAAGTTGGTACAATGGTAAACATATTTTATTTTGTATGTTGGTTACGCGACTACTCCGCCAATTTATTATTTTTTTGTTTTGGTAGATTCAGAGGTGGTCTCATATTAATATAAGTCAATCATAGCACGGTTTATGTTAGGTTACGAGGCCTATGTTCAGCATTGGACGTCCTACGGCTGAGACGATGATGATGATAGCACGGTTTCTACGATGACAGTACTTCGGAAAATGATGCCAGCTTCCTCCCGCCACGCGCTAGCACGCACCGTACCTTACTGGAAAAATATATTTTGTTATAAAAAAAATGTGGATGAAAAATGAAAAAAAATGGAAAAATATATTTTGCGACAAAGAACTAAAGTACAAATACCTTATGAATTAATCAAGGGTACTAGCTATTCCCTTGTGATTCATTATAAATTCTCAGATTTCCACAACATGATAATCAAAGACTGGAATGTTATGAAAAAGAATGGAACCCGTGAAAAAGACCATGTGTTTGGTCCCTATTTGTTCGGTTTACAAACGACGTAGGCAATCAAAAGCTTTGAACGTGTAACATCTCTATTTTTGCGTCGGGTCTGCCCACACCTGACCGTTCCGACTGTTCTGATTAAATAATTATAATAATAGGCATGAGAATGTGTTTTGTTTAAGTTAGGTTTAAAGAAATTTATTCTCAAAAAAGATTAACATCACTTACATGAGAACAATATCACACATAAATAAATTTGACCGTCGTTTCGTCTTATTTACACTTATCATAACAAACACTTGACAAATGTTTTTATTAAAGTAATTTGCTATTGTTAATTATGTACTGGGCCAATTGAACCTTAAAAGTGCTAAATGATCTAGAATTTTTTATACTTGAGAGTATTTTATTAAAAAGCTGTGCTCCTTCAAACGTAACCATTTTTTTGCCAAAGTTTGTTCGTGTCTGGTAGAACAATGAAACTGGCTCGTCTCGTGCTGCGTTTAGACACTTGTTTTAGTTTAGTTAATGTCACGTTGGTATGAATGTTTTGTCTAGGGTTTTTTTAAAATAAAAATACAAATATTGTAAATGTATAACTGTAAGTTATTAATTTACACCTACAAAATGCCGACTATTTATTTGTTATGTATACGAAGCTATACATAGCGATACGAAAACACTACCCGAATTATTCAGCCCAATAGCTTATGGAATAAGGTCTATTTTTAATTGATAGACTTTATTAACTCACAAGTGTTACTTTATGTGCACTTAAACGGATAATTCTATTTATCTACAGACTTCCAAAAAAAAGGAGGAGAAACTCAATTCGACTGCATTTTTTTTATGTTTGTTACCGCATAACTTTTGACTGGTTGAACCAATTCTCAAAATTCTTGTTTTGTTTGAAAGCTGGTGCTTCCCGTGTGGTCCCATTTAAATTTCATTCCAGTAGTTTTCTAAATACATTCCAATAACTGAATAGAATGGAAGTCGGTATTAAATTTTTCAAATTGTACTTGTTTTCCTTCGGCGAGATTTTCTTTATTTTCGAAATAATTATCAAATAACTCTTTATTTGATAATTATTTAGAAATAGTAATCTGCATAGTGCATATAGGTATAGCCTAGAATTAAATTTTTGTTTAATTTCCAAATTATTCTGCTTATAGGTATAGTATAGAATTCGATTTTTGTTTTTTTTTTCTAAATTAATCTGCATAAGTATAGTCTATAATTAGATTTTTGTTTAAGTTACAAACTAATCTGCATATAAGTATAGTCTAGAATTCGATTTTTGTTGTATGATATGATATTTTTTTTGTATGTTAGTTACGCGACTACTCCGCCAATTATGGATTGATATTGATTTTTTTTGCTTTGGTAATTTCAGAGATTAGGTCTCATTTTAATATAAGTCAATCATAACACGGTTTCTACGAAGATGCTTCCAATTGGTAAGTCATCCACTTGGTAATATGTTTGCTTACTGGAGTTGTCAAAACTGATATAGATCCGAACGCAGTAATGATTTCGCAGTATTTCTTCGTGGCCGAATATCTAGAACTGCGGTGGTTCCAATCAAGGCGCATCTTGCATAATAGATCTAGTAAAGTCTCACTAGTTTACTCTCATCATTCCTGGATCTAACGAGCCCATAGTTCAGCGGATTGCAAAAAAGCTAGGTCTTGACGAAGTTGAGACAATACTTTACATTGGTACAGTTGCTCAATCTTTATCAAAGACAAGATCTGTCTTGTATGGAACTCTGTTTTCACGTTTGGGATGAATCAGCTAAGCACCTTGAATCGATTGACAAAAACCGAGGGGATCGTTGACGATGATGAACTAGACACAAGGCTTCAGAGTCTGTCAGATTTCATTATCGAATTCATTCTTACCACGAATATGCATAATTTAGTTCCGTCATCTCCAATTTATCATCGATCAACCAGACGCGCCATCGTTACATTTGGTAGGTATTCCTGATATCGAAGCGTTTTGCTTCTACTTTTGTCATACGAATCGCCAAGGAATAGGGAGTCCTTGCCCAAGTCTGTGTTTCCTAATAGGCACAATTTGGAAGTCTTCATTATTTTCAGTTCTTTTAGGTAAGCGTCCTGCATCACCGACCGCATCATCACTTAACATCTGGTGAGATAGTGGTCAAATGCCACCCGATAGAATAATAAAGGCAATATATACTGTGGTCGAATTAATATTGTTCTTTTCGCAGCTTCAACATAACATTGAACTGTATACCATTGCAGGAGCCAGGAGCTGTATTCGGCGAGAAGGTGCTGAACTACTGGAAGCCAGGGTCGCAGATGTTAGCGGACCCCACGGCCTTCCTCGAGTCCCTCATGAAGTTTGACAAGGAATCCATCACTGAGGACATGATCAAGAAACTCAAGCGGTTTGTCACCAACCCGAATTACGAGCCTACCAAGATTATTAAGGTTTGAATGCATTGTATACGTTACGATAATAAGTTTTTCGAATTCATGATCTTTATATTATTTCTTCAAATATCTGGCGAAACAGAATTCACAGACTTCAGTATTTCCTTTGTTAAACTGTTACCGTTTGTACTGTTCTTTAATATTTATCAATGACTAAGTATTGTTACCGTGTTTGTAACTCCAATGCATTCTATGCATTCATATTTTCCTCTAGATTGGACGAGAAGTGTAGGACTTTCTTCCTATTATCTTAAATTTTTTTGAACTGTTTCTTCAGTATCCGAAAAGAGCTCTAGGAATGTTATTTATTATTGTACTGCTCTTTTTTTTTTATTGTGGTCTCAGTTACTGCATAGTAATATATAATAATAATACTAACTGTGTCGCACCGACATATTTTTCCTGCATAAAAATACTGGGTATAAGTTGTCTATTCCAAATTTTATTCAAACGGTTTAGCCGATGTGGTGTAAAAGTAGACCAGGATACTTACACATTCAATTTCATATTTATACTATCTGCGCTCCGCGGTTTTACCCGCGTGGTGATGGTGATGATGAAAAGTACGACATATTCTCAGACCTACTGAATATACACAAACAAAATTTCATAAGGATTGGTCAAGCCGTTTTGTAGGAGTTTTGTTACAAACACTTGTGACACGAGATTTTTATATATTACTAGATGATAGTGTGATGTGAAAAGTTTCTCTAATGTTTGTTTGATGAATGCATTTCCAGGTGGAGTACAATTCCAGTTCTTTTGTTAAACATTACATTTAAATTTCGGCGATACCTTCCAAATATCCCGAGGAATCGCCACTAAATAACATGATAAATTACGTGGAAAATATTACAACAATACAATTTAAATACACTTTAAAGACACCAAAATAAAGGATAAACAAAGAATCTTTATTTGAAATAAATATCTATAGTTCTTAACGCTGAGAGCAATCACTTCAGACTACTTTTGAATGGATAAAAACATAATTGGTTTTTAAGTTAGGGTGATCTATCGGCATCGGCAAAATATATATGAATGAAACTAACGTCGACGGATGCGTAAGGGTTAAACAAAAATATATACAAATTAGCAAATGACATAATAAGTACTATAATAATATATTATAGTATTATTTTAAGTAGGTATTAAATTTATACTAAATATACTCACAATATAATAATACGCAATACATTCTCGTATAACAATAATGTCATGAAAAATATATAGCTATTGTAAGACAACCCTTATTCTGTATCTGTATAAAACTATAATACTCTTGTATCTAGTAACGAGCATCTGTGGACGTTGTCCGTTGTCTATGGTAGCAAGTTCAGTGATTGTGACAAACGTGGGTTTACAGGCACAGACAACCACAGATACTCGTTACTGTGCTGGCCACTTTCTGATCTGTGTTACTGTGACCATTCTCTGTGGTGGATAGGATTTGACTCACTTGTCATCGAGCTGTTATACGGAACGCTGTATTGGATTTGAAGAGGAATTAAACCCAAAGATATCATTGTAATCCTGGTTTTATTTCTGAGTTGAAAGTTTATTCTTACACTATAATACAATACAAGTTAAAATTGCAATTATAGTAAACTGGAAACGAGGAGAACAGACAAAAATGATAATGCGGTATGCGTTACTATAATGTTATTAGCAACATTATAATAACGTGTATATGTTTATATGCAGGTGTCAAAAGCGTGCATGTCCCTGTGTATGTGGGTGCACGCGATGTACAAGTTCTACCACGTGAACAAGGCCGTCGCGCCCAAGAAGGAAGCGCTCAGTCGCGCCACTAAGGAACTAGCCGCTGTCGAAGGTACTAACTACGAAATGTTTTATCTCCGGGTCTAGCACGAATAACTGCGTAAGTGTAATGTAACGTGTCGTTCACGTGAAACTGTACAAACTGTCATTTATCTAGGGCAACTGTGACACAGATAACTCGCAGTTTGTACGCCGAAGCGGGACGTGCTGTCATTTGCGACACGAATACTTTGCAAATTGTTTGTGACAAGTCACCTGAGGCCGTAGCACAAACCGTAGCATAATAGTATCACAAAAATTAGCGATATTAATATACTATATATAGATAACTAGCTGTGTGGTTGGGGTAGATTCCACCACTTATCCAGATATTCTTCCTCTACATTGTAGTATGAAAGGTACAGCACTTTTGTGTTACGGGTGTAAAGTACGGTAGCAATAGTAGTGATTCGCTTGTGTGTATACTAAACTAAAATTCTCTAACCTATGGTAGTTCTTATTCTATTCATACGAAAATCCATTATTATAAATACCAATATACTATACATAACATATGAATGACAATTCTACAAATATGATTAATCTAGTCTATTGCCGGTAAGCTCACATCAGTTTAAACTAGTTTAGAGAGCACTAAGTTACATGACGATTTTTGCACTAAAATAATTGAACAGACCCTTTCTGTTTAAAGAAATTTAAGAATCGGCATCGGCAATCGTATAACACTTGCGAATGACATCATTAGAATTAGGATAACAGCACTAGGGTGCCACTACCACCATTGTAGTATGTAAGGTACAGCCATTTTGTTTAGAGCCGACATACACGGATTGCTGGAGCAGTTATAGTCAACAGTTTGAAGCTGCCATTGATAACTGCTCGAGCAGTTGGTATTAAAAGGTTCTTTATTGGTGTAAAATCCAGTTGGATGCGTTTCATTTCAAATACAGAAATTGTGAATCCTGAGGCCGTATTACAATAAATGCGAAAAAAGTATTCGTACCGTAAGCATCAACGCGTCACGCGTTGGCGTACTATATATACGAGTATGAGTTGGCGTCGCGTTTATGATCTATCGAGTTAGCAGAATATAAGTCTTGATCGATCGCTAGCATCAATAGAAACATAACCGCAACTGGGCTTTAATAGCAGAATAAGAAAACCTATGAAAAGTCACCGTTCAGCTACGGTTCGATTGTAATTTAGTTACTGGAATCGGCCCCCAGTTAAGAAATCAGAGTTGCTACTAAACTCTGACTTCTTAGCTGGACCTGGTTCGATCCCCGAACAGGTCAAATATTAGTGTATATGAACATGTCTGTTTGACCTGTGCCTGTGCGTGCATATGTACATCAGTCATCAGGTTATCATAATACAGGCTCTGTCTAGTTGGGGACCTGAAGACCTTGTGTGGATATTGTCCCTTTTTCTTAATATAATAATGTCAAATTTTCAGCAATGCTCGCGAACGCAAAGGCCAAGATGAAGGCGCTCCTCGAAGGTCTCGCGAAACTGAACGCATACCTCATCGAGAAGGAAGAGGAGAAACGGAAAATGGAAGAGGACATCAACCAGTGCTTGGCGAGAATGGACCGTGCTAATAGGTCACAATCACATACATACATACATACTTATTTATTAAAACTTTTAAATTTGTCTGAAAAATATACATATTTTGTACCCTACTTTGATTAAAATCAAGCAAATATTATAAATTCATTAGTTTTTGAGTGAACTAATAGCTGAATGCCGGTCGCGGCTGTATGTTATTATTTATCGCACTGAAACGGTTCAATACATTTGGATGAAATGAGTGTGTGTGAACAAAGTTTATCATCATCATCTCAGCCGTAAGACGTACACTGCTGGGCATATGCCTCCTCCACAAATTTCTAAAAGGACCGGTTGGAAGCGGCCATTATCCAACGTCGTCCTGCTACTTTTATCAGGTCGTCATTCCACGTTGTTGGTGGATGACCTACGCTGCGCGTGCCGGTCCGTGGTCTCCACTTCAGAACCTTCCGGCACCATCGGACATCTGTTCTGCGTGCTATGTGGCCTGCCCACTGCCACTTCAACTGACTTTAAGTTTATACAACCAAGATATACCACACTCACATCAAATTCAACGGATTCACACATGATTTATTCTGTTATAACGGACTTGTTGACTTATTAACAAGCTACTAGGTAGAAATTCTGACTCCGATTTGTTCAGT
This sequence comes from Selenia dentaria, assembly GCA_917880725.1. Classification (NCBI taxonomy): domain Eukaryota; kingdom Metazoa; phylum Arthropoda; class Insecta; order Lepidoptera; family Geometridae; genus Selenia; species Selenia dentaria. Next base: position 28,562,759 of record OU862885.1, on the reverse strand, counting down.
TGTCTTTCTTAAACTGTTTTATATACCAGGATTCTCGGTGGCGTATAATTCTTGAAGCACTTGGTCTGGTTAGTCTAATATTTGTTTGAACCCGTTGATCTTTGTGTCCCACTTGCGAAAGTTTTGCGGTAAAATAAAAAAGCTGTGTAATACAGTGTATGTGTTTTGTACACTATAGATTGTTGAACGGGCTGTCGAGCGAGAGAGTGCGTTGGATCCGAACGATCGCCGACCTCGCGACGGCTAACGTTAATCTCATCGGGGACATTCTCGTCAGCGCATGTAAATATAATTATAACCTATCTATACATATAAATAATATAAAAAGGTCTATAAGTAATGTCAACATATACTTTTTACGAAATACATATAAAAGTGGACATTAAAAGAAATATTTAGAGACACTTCTGCTGGAAAAATGCTAATGACAGAGATGCAGTGTGCAACACCCTCCCTCCCGCATACAATGCAAATAGGAAGTACACAGAATAAGCAACACAAAAAACCACCCAATCAACCAAAATCGATTCGACACGTGTTTCGCCTCTACACGAGGCATCCTCGGGAAAGGAAAGGACCGACAAACTAGTCGGTCTAGCGCTAAGAGAATGTAAGAGTATGTGCAGTGTATGCGGGAGGGAGGGTGGTGCACACTGTATCTCGGCCATAAGCATTTTCCCAGCGGAACTGTCACTAAATACTTCTTTTGATATCGTTTTTTACAATGGATTTCCACAATAGTCCTGTCGTGTAGTAGTGCCTGAATAAATAATATATATTATATACTATAACAAAAAAACAATTGTAAGTATTTTTTCTGTGTGTTTGTTTGTTTCGGCTAATCTCCGAAACGGTCTGACCAATTTTGATGGGATTTTCAGCGGCTTATAACTGACATTATTAGAAGCAGCTTCAGCTTCTTTGACAAAATGATTTACGAATGTTTTTACGAAGGCTAAGTGGCGGGTGACCGCTAGTTAACATAGACACTATAACTGGTTAGTAGCAGACATGGTGCTTATTATCAGGCCCTTCACTCACACGTGCCCTAAAAACGAATATTCAATGACATTCTATTCTTAACTATACGTCTTAGTAGTGGAGTAGCTAAACAAGTTTAATATTATTAAAACTCAAGTTCATAATATTTTTGTAATAGTAAAACGGGACTTACGTGTTGTCGATAACACGATCGATTGTTTTAGCTTCGTCCCTTCACGTTAATTCCGTTTGTTTATTATTACGAAACTAAAAGTTTCATTTGATGACAGGTGCTGTTGCGTACATCACTCCTTTCACTGAGGAGTTCAGGAAGGATCTGCTGGGGCAGTGGCTGACTCACATGCAGGTACGTCACATTTGAAATCACACACCTCTAGTACATTGGAGGTAAAAACTTTGATATATAATGTTAAGTAGTGCACAATATTGAATGTGATGGTATGGAATCGATAACAGGTCATGAAAGTGAATGAAAAATTTGGAATTTATTATGAACCCATATGCACCGCTCCGCGAAAACACCAGTGTGCGACTGAACGCACAAAAACGCTGCTACATCTCACAATTGATAACATTAACTACGCGAGACATACACACCAACTAGATTGCATAGTCGGACGTTGCCCTGCCCGTATAGACACTTGGTTTAGACATAGAGATCAGCTGTCTAAACGCTCGCGAGAAGGTAGTTCGTACGTCGTTGTACCTCTTCTAAGGGTGTAGGTATGTCTCGCGTATTTACTGTTATCTAATCTGTGCTGTGATGTAGCGATGCCGTCGTGTGTTCAGTCGTAGTATGGCACTTTCGCGGAGCGGTGAATATAGGTTCATAATAGTTAAACATATGTATTTTTTCTTTCTTTCTCTGTCATGACCAGTTATCCATTACAAACCGCCCCGTTCAATATTGTACACTAAGTAACGAAGGCCTTATATAATAACTGTGCGGTGGGGTTTCAGGGAAACATAGTTAGGACTTAGAACTTAGTCATGTGCTTAGAATAAGTACGTGCATATCTACTTAAAACAATAAAAATAATCAAAAGACATAAAATACCTAACGAATATGAATGAGCCAAGTACACATTGCCTTCAGTATAACCAATTAAGTCATGTAATACTAATGAGTTTCTAAGTTAGTTTTATTTTGTGGGGGATACCCCTCACCAGTCGATTGTCAATACAACAATGAAATTTCTATTGTGTCTGGGTCGTTCGACTGATGAAGTAATATGGTCCTCGCTTTAAATCCGTCCTTCAGTCACTAGTTGCATTATATACTATTAGTGTACCTATAGTTTAGTTTATACTTGTACATGGACTTTTTGGTACCTAATCAATATTTTGTAAGTTTAAATAAATAAATATATAAAGTTGTGTAATCTTAAGTTCTACATACATGCCGTTATTCGTTCAACTGTTTGGACTCTTAAAGAAACTTTGCAGATTATATTGTTTATGTTTCTAATTGTAGACTGCTGGTGTACCGAATACAGAAGGAGCAACCCCTCTTGCTATTCTCGGAGATCCAGTTCAAATCAGGTATAATATTGCTGTAATATTATTTTTAAACCTAATTAATATAATAGAATAAAACACACAATGTTACAAAAGTCCGCGAGGTTTTTGCCGGATCTTCTCAGTCGTGGTCGCGTTCCGATCCGGTTGTAGATATAAGAAAAATAAATGTAAAATGACAATTTGTAAGTGCCCACGTAGCCCTATATAGAATAAATGATTTGATTTGATTTGAACCGATAACTCTACATGTTAGCACGCTAGAAGTCTACATGTTAGCACAAGTTAACCGTAACGACTGTCGTTATGTCGCCACAGTCTAGTCTAGATTATTACGCTAGCGACGCCCGTTGCGAGGACGGGTCATAGCTAAGATAAATTTGTAGTCTGTGGTGATTTACCGGCCAATGTCAGTTGTTAAGTGCCTACATATGTATGTAGAGCCTTCCGCCCCTGTGCATCAAGCATGGATCTCACGATAAACTTGTCTCGAAGGTAAACTGATTTTATCAGTTATCTTACTTTGTCTCTCGCATGGGTCTCTTCCCGACAGCTATATCGCGTGCTGTCTTTTACCGATAATTTTGTCCCATCGACAACCCATGCTCACAGGGCTTCAACAAGGAATAGCCGAGTAGACAAATGTGATACCTCTAGAAAGATTTCTCATGGTCATGGTTTTAAATCATTTAAATCGGCGAAGGAATCAAGTACTTCAGAATAAACACTCGCAAAATAAACTGAAAAAAACTGGCGAAATGCAAACCGAATTTGATGAAGTTGATTAGTAACCGTTGTTATTACAGAACGTGGCAGATGTACGGGTTGCCGCGGGATCCGCTGTCGGTAGAGTCGGCAGTGCTCATGTGGAACTCGCGCCGCTGGCCGCTGGTCATCGACCCGCAGACGCAGGCCAACAAGTGGATCCGGGCAATGGTGAGAGTTTTATGAATCCTAAAATACAAATTAAGCTTTAAATCTCACTTTAATATGCCACGAATCTTGGAAGGAATGGATATTTCGAGAGGCGTGGGTTGCAGCAACAAGTTACAGCAAACTTGATAAACCGCAATTTCGTTTATAAATTGTTTTTCATTTCTGAGCATTTTACAAATATAAGGTAGGGACTACCTTTTAGGTATAGTGAAATACCTGTGCCAGGTAGAGATCCGCTCTTCCTTATCTTAACAATATGAGTTATACATATTAATAATTTAATATTTAGGAAAAGATTTATTAAATACAAAAACAATCTGTATGTAAATAATTACCAACCCAAGAAATAACAAAATAAACTAAAGGTATAAAAATATAATATAATATGGAACAACATCCACACAAAGGTCTTCAGGTCCCAAACTAGGCAGAGCTTGTACTACGGTAACCTGATGACTGCTATATATACATATAAACACCCACACACAGGTCATATAGACATGTTCATGCACACAAATGTTTGACCTGTCCGGGGATCGAACCCGGGACCTGCGGATTAGAAGGCAGGGGTGCTACCAACTGCGCCAACCGGCCAGTCCGAAGGTACATAGGTTCCTACTAAAACAGACTAATTTTGGAAGCCATTTAGTTAGTATATTTAATTATTTTAACCAAAGAAACTGTTTTTTTAAGTATTTGTTTACAAAGCAAAACCTGTAGCTGTAGTAACATGTAAACTTTTAATTTGACACGAACGTTTGATTAAAATTCTCTAAAATCACCTAAAAAGACTTTCCGAAACTGATATGTATTACAGTATAGTATATTTGGGTAGTCAAAACTAACATTGTTTCTATATTATTATAAAAACGGGTAAACATTTACATAAAAAAGTCGGCTAGTTCTATCTATATTTATGTTTTTTTATATAAGAGAGGAATGTTAGCTTGCTTCTCGGTTCGGACTTTAAACATTCCATGATTAAAAATTTTACTTACATATTTAAATTGTATTCTTGATGATACATTTTTTATATTGGTTCAGAAAATTGGCACGTAACACGTTATATTATATACTTACAAAACATACAAATTACATAACATGAAAGTGCAGGACCTACTTCTCGTGAATACACAGCATGCATAAATATACAATCATCTGTCATTAAAAACTTCCGTCAGAACTCATAATTAATTGCCGGTTTTACCGGCAAACACTCACCGACACCGGTCGGAGTAACGACTAGATGATGACGTGACATCTGATCTAAAAGAAGTTGGTATTCAATATTATGTCACTGACCTGTGCCGAGCTCATGCGATAAACAGGCGAATGCTGTGCATCTTTGGTTCGACACTAGGGTAACATGAAAGTTCTCCTATTTGAAAGACGACTGCAATGCCTGGGTACTGATGGCTATTGAGTTTCTGTAAGAAGCTTGAGCTATCGATATATAAAAAGAAAACGAGAGGAGTTATAGTGCGCCTTTTTCTAGTGAGGTAAAGTTATAGTGACGTGATCTTGCTTCGTAAGATTTTAACTCATAACATCAACACAGATGATATAGGAAACATTTCTGTATCTTCTCTAGCCTAGCAATGTGTAATAATAATACAAGCTTAAAACAATTCAGTTGAAACAATAAAGCACTTTTAATATTTCAGGGTAAAATTGAAGGCCTAGTGGTATGCAAGCCGAACGACAGAGTTCTCCTTAGGAACTTTGAATCGGCGCTGCGGTTCGGGAAACCATTGCTGCTGGAAAATGTTGGACAAGAGATAGATCCGGCCCTTGATCCTATCTTAAAAGTAAGTTTATACGAAAACTTAGGACAACCATCCCCATTACTAACTCGGTATTATTTATTTATATATTAATTATATATTACAGTATTTTTAAAGCAAATATTGTAAGTAAAAACATGTGTCGTCCTTTTATTTAAATAAAATACACACTCCGATTAGAATTGAACAATGATTATCAATAGTATTTTCCTGTTGTAGTCTTTGTCTTCCTACTCTCACTAGGTGTTTGTGAACCATCTTTTTCTTTCATTTGAGTTGCCCTTCAATTACTAACATTATTTTGTATAACCCTACTTATTACTCAAATGCAAAGTGCAGTGGCACCATTATTACTTGAATTTAAAGATGAAATTGAATACATTTTATATTATTATACTTTTAATTATATATTTTTTGTATTAGCCGGCGAATAATTATAATATACTCCGTATTAATTTTGGGCTAACATTTAATCTTTGTTTTGATCAAGGAAAGAAAGGTTAGGTTAGATAGATATTGCCAGGAAATTCCAAAAAGATTGGTCCTTGCCTCGGGGATCTAAGAGCGGGTGTGTACTTTACACAAAATTTGAGTCTGACAATTCAACGAGGCAATGTGGCCAGTGTTCTGGTATCCCTTTCGCACGCTAGTGATTAGACGACGTTTTTGTTTTGTAATATTTTAATAATAAATAAGTAATATTTCAATATTTTTAACTAGGTTAAAATTAGTATTGTAATAAGACACCTAATAAATATGAACATATTTAGAAAAATTAAAAAGCAAAGGAAACATATGAAATCAGATACCATTTACTCAACTACCTAACTTCCTATTTCAGCGCCAATACTTCCGTCAAGCGGGACAGATTGTGTTAAAATTGGGCGATTCTCTGATCCCCTACATGCCTGGGTTCCGTCTGTACCTGACGACCAAGCTGCCGAACCCTAAATATACGCCTGAAACGTCGGTGAAAGTGCAACTTGTGAACTTCGCGCTCGTGCCCAGGTGACCTTTGCTATTTGAAATTAACCACATTTTTCCTCTCTGCTTTTTAGATAGGTATTTATTATTTATCATATTCCTTTGCGTTCCTCAATTAGCCAAAAGATGAGAAGTGAAATATCAACAAACTAGCAATACGGCGTACTTAAGTTATTTTGTTGAAGGAATTGTAATAAACAGCTTTTATAGCAAACAAGATAAAATCTTTTAAGGAAGAAACTTAATAGAATGGATAATTGCATGTGTGACTGGGTGATCAAAATAGACCTCTCGCAGGTCTATTTCACGTGCCGATTTCGTCTGCTCATCAGCCGTTTCTAAAAGTGATGTATGCACCAGACGGGAGGTCGACCCTTGAACTCCTTCAAATCACTTGTCTGCCATTCGGGCTGTCATCTGCACCCAAGGCATTTGTGACAGTAATAAAATGAATTGCACATTTTTTACGGGACAAAAGGATGCGCGTCATCGTGTACATGATTTCTTGATTGCAAATCAAAATCGTATCGCTAAATGGACCAAGCTGCGGAAGCTGTAAGCGACTTCTATGAAAACGACTATTGTGATCTATTGTAACACTTCGAAACAGACTTTATCAATTTTAGAAATGAGCTATATGATTTAATGGTGATTTGAATCGTTCTCATCTGTTGTGGTAATCCATGAAGCAATCAGTGTTAAAATTATTTGACCTGTGCATCCATGAGTTGTTTCACGGCCCGCCGTGGCTCATAGCACAATACAATTCCTTAACTTATTTACAATTCTATAATATCCCTTCCAGCGGGTTAGCCGAACAGTTACTGTCCACCGTAGTAGCCCAAGAACGGCCGGACCTTGAGGAACTTCGCGGACAGTTGATCGTCTCTCGCGCGCAAATGGCGGCGCAGTTGGCTGAAATGCAGGCGGATATCTTGTACGGATTGTCCAACAGTGAAGGCAGCCCGGTGGATGATCTGCCTCTTATACTGACCTTGGAAGCCATCAAAGTTAAAAGTACTGAGATAACGGTGAGTTTTGTGTTTACGGAGAATTCAATGGAGCTAAGAGATTTCGGTGTGACAGCAGGAGCGATAACTGCACAGTTGGCAGTTTAATTTAATTGAACTATGTGACAAGATGAATAAGACACCCGCCTGTTGTTGATGGTAACGTCACTCTTGCTCATAACAGTTCAATGCACTGTGTTCGTCACCCTGAGATATAAGATGTTAAATCTCTTGCCCTGTCATTTAACTGGTAATATTGCCCTTCTAACAGGAACACAGTAATGTTTGCACACTACTGCTTAACGGTTGAATAACTGGCAAAGGTGAGGTGTGTCCGACCACTAAAATAACAGGATTCAAGTTGATATTTTATGTACTGCCTTATATTGAAAGCAACCCGATCGACTCTGGATGCTATCAACATTAAGAGTGCTGGGATGACAATGAGTGTAATCATTTTGACGTCAGTGAGTTGGATTGTGTCTGGTTTCAAAGCACACCCCAGGCACTTAAATCAAAATCCATTTGGAATCTAAATGTTACAGTTATCGTAACTGGCACGATGGCACCATTGCGTGTAGAAACGGTCAAAGATGGGATCGAGCAATGTAACTCTAACTGAACTCCCTCAGATTGACTGTGCAGAGAATAACCACTGTTCAACTTCAAATTGTGTTTGAGCCGTTTCATTTATCCAGATTACAAGATGTTATACTTAAATATATATATACAATATATATATAACATCTTCGATTATTAACGTACTATAATGAAGGGAGTGGTTTGGAATCGATTACACGGTGATTTTTATTATTATAAACCCATATTTACTGCACCTAACATTTATACGCAGGATGACTCAGATAAATCACAGAATAGATAACAGTTGCTCGACCGCGAATTGCATACAGCATCACCAGCAGGAGGCATTTTAGGAAATGTTACCCCTATGAGGGTGAACAGATTGAAACTGCAGACTGGTCAGCTAGTTTTACATACTAATAGATTAGTGCGTTTAAATCACGCTTTATCTACCAACGACGTTTTGTAAAGAAAATTATTTGGAAGGATAATGGCTCACCTTATAGGTCGATTAATCGAAGAGGCGGACATTTAACGCGAGTGCGCACTACTAATCAAATTATTAAACCTTGTTTGAAGTTGGTACAAACCATCGCGATTTCTCCGAACGCTATTTTTTGTGCTTGCATTCAGCGATGGTATTATCTATTTGTAGATAAAAGTGGAAGACATAGAACGCACCACGGCCGAGATAGAGTTAGCCCGCGACGGGTACGTGCCGGTCGCCAATCGCGGGCAGATCTTGTTCTTCTGTCTGTCCGGGATGGCCAACGTCGACCCGATGTACCAGTACTCGCTGGAATGGTTCGTCAAACTGTTCGTACGGAGCATGGCCGAGACGGAACCTAACGGTATGTCTTTTTTATCTTTATAACTGGACTCGTACGATTGTGCATTTGCCATTTATCAAGTTTAAGTATAGTTGTATGAATTTACAAGTAAGGCTTCTATATAAGTAGTCAGAAAAATCACAGTCGCTTATGTCTGTTGTCAAGTCACTGTCCTGTCAAGTCACATTCTAGTATGGATGTTTGTTACTCTTTCACACAAAAACTACTAAAAGGATTTTAATGAAATTGTATGTAGATAGATGAGGCACTGGAATAACATATAGGATACTTTTTCATCATCATCATCATCATCCATCACCATGCCGGTGAAACCGTGGGGTACAGGTGGTGTATTAAATACCGTGATGGTTACTCATTTGTCGACAGAGGACATAATCGAGCGAGTGGAGACGATCATCGAGCACTTCACGTTTCTCCTCTACCAGAATGTATGCCGCAGTCTGTTCGAGCGTCACAAGCTTCTGTTCGCGTTACTGGTCTGCATCAGGATAGCTCTCGACAACGGCATGATACGACCCGTCGAATTCAACTTCCTGGTCAATGGAGCTAATATTGAAAAGGTAACACTACACTCAACATAGTAGCAAAACTATCTGATAGATGGTTTGTGGTGTAATACGGTTCCACCTACGACTTACATTGATAACCCATCAACTAACTAACTATCTATATATGTATATATACATGTATATATATAGATCTCCACAATCTTATTCCCTCATCTTCTTTCTTTCATCGAACAACAAAACGCACAGGAACACGTCATCCGTACATGATCGATAATCCAAAAATACGCACGCGAAAGAAGCGCTTCAAATCCAGCTTCATATTGCGTACGGCTGAAGTATGGAACAACCTACCAGCCTCTATATTTACTCGTCCTGCTGGTGCAGCCGCCAGAACTTGGGGGAAATGGGGGAGGCGTATGTTCAGCAGTGGACGTCCTACGCCTGAGATGATGAATCGATCGGTAAAGTTTCAAGGGTTAAGCAAACGCGACTGCTTGATCGTGTTTTGTATATGCAGGAATACCCGAACCCTGAGCCGAAGTGGATCCGCACTCGTATGTGGCTCGAGATGCAGCAACTGGCGTCGCTGGACTCCATGCGATGGTTTGTCGAGGACTTCCCCAACCAGACCAAGTTCTTCCGCACGTACTACGACGCCTGGAACCCGCACAGGTGACATTTCTAATTTCTTGCTTTGTCTTTGTAATTGGACTCGTACCTTTTCACATTTGACATTCCTTAAGTTATTTAAATTAACATTTATAGTTGCATCAAGTGGGATTTCATTTCAAGTAGTCACAGCCACGTGAACAAGTCTGTCATTATATCATGCCCTAATAAAATTGCGGTTGATTTTTTACTAATACGTCCTAATGCGATTGACGAGCGAAATGCAAAAGCAGTTTCATAATTTTGTACACTTTGCCTAACGAACACTTAACTGTTAATAAACCACTATTACACGTCTAAACAAGAAACACAAATCTAGAAATAAAACCGGCGGGTGGAACTCGAACGCGAAGTGTTCCGTACGGTTATCTATAAATCTCCCATAGACATGATTTTTTTGCCGTTTTTACGGAAACCTACATGCGTGAGCCCGGCTCGCAGTTGGCCGATTTTTAGTATTTGTTGTTATAGCGACAACAGAAATACATCATCTGTGAAAATAAACGGCTTATTTAATAACTAAGTGTGAGGCAGACTCGCATACCGAGGGTTCCAGACTTCTATGCCACCGTGTTTAGTTATTGAACTTGTACTATAAGCTAATTGTCTATTACAGAATTTACGTTAAAATTGAATTGCGTAGTGAGGGTTTTGAAGGCACACGAAACCCTCAACTTTACACCACATTATTCAGAAGGGGAAATAAAATACAAGGGTTTTTTCATGGAAAACTGTAATACCTACCTAACTAATATTGTTTTCTAATATTTTCTTTACAACAAAGCATTATAAAAGGTGTTGACTTTTGTTCACCAGTTTAATGCCACATTATAACGCATAAATTACATATTCTTGTTTATGTTTGATCAGATTGCCATATCCGAAGCCTTTGGACTCGCGATTAGACTTCTTCCAAAAGTTGTTGGTGCTCAAATGTCTGCGCCCCGATAAACTCGTCCCCGGATTGCAAGTAAGAACTACATATATTTTCTTAATAAGTATCATAGTTGGCCTATTGATTACGTAAATCATCATTACAGGTTGTATTATTATTCGACTTCATTCGACGCGATTTCTTCTTTCTCATTTGATTTACTTGCTGTAGCTGAGTCCCACGCATGAGCTCCTCACACTTGGGTGTAAATCAGTAAGCTACAGTAAGTAAATCAGAGAAGAAATCGCGTCGAATGAAGTCTTCTAATGATAGTGATCGAACTTCACATACTTGGATAAGTTCATTTGATCACTAATTGTAATACGGTCCATGTCTTTCCCATCTTCAGCTTTTTGTGGGATGACATTTTAGTTTTAACAATAAACAAGTGGTTATTGACCGAGCGAGTGCTAATCTTCTCTGTAATACGAGTAGCTCTAGTAAAAATGCTTTCGTATATCCGGATCTCCGGCTGTTGTTCTTTACAGGTCGCATTTCTCAACCGTACCGTAAATATAGATTTTTGTAGATTCAGTTTGGGAAATTTTTCGTATTTAAAGGAGATTGACAATCTTTGTATGGGAATTGGATGGAGTGTTGCCCAGCACGAAAACATAGTGCATAATGTTTCTTAGCGTAACACTAGTCAGTAAACCAAAGCGCATCATAATCTATATCCACAATCTAAGGATTTAGTTTTAAGGTGTGCGGTGAATGTTTATTTAGTTTAAGCTATGCAAAGATATATATACATGGTCGCGAGGTTTACAACTCACAGAGATTAGTTTAAGAATGCGCGAAACTATATTATCGTCCTCATATGCAACTATTGTAAATTATTGAGCATACCTTTCTTGAATCTTCATTCGATTGCGATGAAATTCGAATGGGACCAACTTGGAGCCATACCTTATACAACAAAAAACAAAATCGCTACACAGCTGTAGGAAAATCGGTGAATATACATACAATCGCAATCGTACATGTTTCGGAAATTAGCAGGATCAAATAAACAAACTAAACAAATAAAATTAGTTTTCGTTGTAAGTATGGTAGCGTCGTAGCGTCGTATGGATTTAGTAAAGAGCGGTTGTTATTGATGTGTATTAATTGTGTTAATATGTATTAGATTTTTTCAGATTTGGATTTATTCCTTTATATTAGAAGTTAATTAAGGTGCGTGTGTGTATCCTTAATACGTGCTACTAAATGTTAGCAGTAAATCGTAGTAAGTATTTGCCTTAGCCTTAGCTAGAAAAATCTAGCTGCGCTCCGCGGTTTGTTCCGCGTGGTGATAGCTGATGATGGTGATAAACCAAATAAAGCGTATGTTACTCAGGCATAATGTAGCTTTGTACTGGTGAAAGAATTTTTCGAATCGTTAACGGTTGTTACGAATAATGTGGCCTAGATTGTACCGGCGTTAATATTGCATATGTTAACATGGAAAAATAGTTAGTGTGATATAATTAGACATGTCGACATGTGTCATATAATTTAGACATGTCGAGTTGATGTCTTTTCTCATTTGTACTAAATGTTACATTAGATCGTAGTTGGCATTTGATTGCAATAGAAGGGTATCGTTTGCAGGACTACGTGGTGAGCGGGCTGGGCGCGCGGTTCGTGGAGCCGCAGCCCGCGGACTTGGCGGCGCTGTACGCGGAGTCTGACCCCTTCGCGCCGCTCATCTTCGTGCTGTCCACCGGCACCGACCCAGCCGCAGGTATGCTATATTACTATGCTATGCTACGATGCTAACGTAGCCGGCTCCGACGTTAGCTACTGTCAGCTGGAGTGCTGGTGCACTCCAGCTGACAGTAGTAACACTCTGACAGTTATTCAAGCTCCATTTGATTAAGTTTTCATCATCATCATCTAAACCTTAGCCTTTATCAGGTCGTATGTCCAACTTGTCGATGGATGACCTACACTGCGCTTGCTGGCCTGTATCTCTACTCGAGAGCTTTCCTACCCCATCGACAGGCCATCTGTTCTTTATGACATGTGCACTGCCCACTGCAACTGGCTAATCTTCTCGGCTATGTCAGTTAATTTCGTTCTTCTACGGATCTCATCGGATCGGATTTATTATGTTTTACTGAAAAAATATTGAATGTGGGAAGTGCTGCATGGCAACTACTTATTTGACTGTTTGTCAAGTAAGTACAAAAAGTGCAAAAGTAAGGTTAAGAACAAACTAAATAGATTTTATGAAATATTACAATTAATGTTATCATTTTGTATCTATGATTATTTACACATGGAAAGATTTCTCATGGAGATATCGCTTCCTTTATCTTTACTATACTTAAATTCCTCTTTACAACCAATATCGGATCCATCATCATTTAAATGGGTAATAATCATTCATCGACACAATAATTTATAAATATCGGCACAATAAATTTCCCCCTTTAATTTTCCGGACTTTATTATTACGGAAGTAACTCTTGACAATCTGAACACTTGGTATTGTAGTCTGGTTCAAGTATTATGTAACTAGCGGCGCCCCGCGGTTTCATCCACAGAGTGATTAACCCTTTGTATACCGTGATAATTAAAACAAAAGATTTATGAATGAAACGCACGTAAATTTAAGTCTCTGGTATGCAAAGGGTTAATGATAATAGGGATGATGTCCTATCCTTATGTGTTATTCGAGCGCCTCAGCCTACATACCAAGTTTGATCCAAATCCGTTCTGACCTCATTGAGTAACAAACTTCCACCCATCGAAACATTCGCATTTATAATATTAGCAAGATTGTTTGTTGTGTTAGATTTGATGAAGTTCGCGGACAAAATGAAGATGGGGAAGCGGTTCGAGAGCATCTCCCTGGGCCAGGGCCAGGGCCCGCTGGCTGAGGCGATGATGAAGACTGGCTGCGACTTCGGGAATTGGGTCTTCTTCCAGGTGACGGCTCATTGTTAATTTATAACTTCTTTATGTATATGGAACTTTAACAAGGCTTGTGATTCGTTGTAGGTATATTGAAAATCTGAATCGTCTATCTACAGAATTCAACCTGAGGGCCTAGCACATTCAATCTGCGTAAGCGTCAACACGTCATGCTTCGGTGTACAAACTATGAGTTATCTGTGTCACAGTTGCCCTAGATAAATGACATATTGTTAAATTTACGTGAATGACACGTTACACTTACACAGTTATTCGTGCTAGGCCCACTGGTTATATAAAAAACTATTTGTGGCAGAGGCAATGATAAATATAAGATTGTTGGACATTTCATTCTGTCTTGGTAAGTTTGATTTAGGTATGTTTAAACATCTTTTCAGTTTCCATACTTAGAAAGTACACTTGAAGTCCTAATTATACTGTCACGAATGGAACTTACTGAACCTTCGGGAAGAGACTACCCTCCCACGACACAGGGAATCCTAGTGTGGGAGCTAGTGCTCATAACTTAGCTTAAAAGTATAGATAAATTAAGTAAAACTTAGTATACCTACGTAATTTGAAGCTACATATTGTACACCTATATCCTGAAATAAACATGATTTGATTGATAAAAAAAAAAGTTACCCAAAACAGTGTACCGACCACGAAAATCTGTTTAAGTGTATCGTTAACGTATTTAGTGCAAACTGTCATTTATCTAGTACAATAGTTGGACAGATAACTCATAGTTTGTACTGAACGTAATAATTAATACGTAAACGATTCGATAACGTTACACTTAAGCGGATTTTCGTGCTCGGCCCACTGATGGATGAAAACAGAATACAATGTGGTTTGTTTAATAAACTCTTTGTGAAGGAGTTCATCTGGGATAGTCATTTGTGACGAAATGCATTTGTTCTAGGCAGAGGCAACCGCTTAACACTAGGGCCTTTATTAATAAACGTTGCGTAAACATAGATTAGGCGTAACATGCTTTGTCTTGCTTTCACGCGTGACATTTACTGCAAGCGAAAAATTGACAGATAGATGTTTTAACTACCCCGGGCTTTTTAATAAGGCCGTTAGTGATTCTCGTGCTTGTACCGTCTCCTAATAACATAATTTCACCCGAAAGGTGATTCCTTCCTCGGGTACTATTTATATTATACTTTACACTCCAAGTTATTTTATTCGTATATCAGACATGGACGATTCCGCATTTCCTGCTGTGATGGATGGAAAGAACAGGGGTTATTTTGACCAAGGGGGATAAATTAGAAAAATGTATAGGCAATTTCTAGCAGATTTTCAATTTGATCATCTATGCCCACTACATAAATCCAGCCTATATATACAAGGAAACAATGGTGTTGTTCTGTGTGTTGAAGAACTGCCACCTGTCTCCGTCGTGGATGCCGGTCCTGGAGCTGAACGTGGAACAGATATCCCCCGAGTTGGTTCACAAAGACTTCCGTCTGTGGCTCACATCTACCCCCTCTCCGCACTTCCCCGTGGCTCTACTGCAGAACGGTATGTATGTCTCGATCATTATTGTATAGTACACACTAATTCTACAGGTCAGTGCCACGGAGCACTCTGAAATTGTTCGTGATCGCAGAAAGTAAAATGTAGTAGAGAAACTATTTGTTTTCATCCGGAGAAGAATATCCACCATAACTTATGTTAGCATTACAGTGATCCGGTTAGAAGGTATGGGTACCGGTGAAATTACAGGCACATGAGACTAAACAACTTAATGTCTCAGGGTAATAAAAAGTGCAGTACAGTTGGTACTGTTCTATGCAGAGGAGACTTATGGGCCTAATTCTTCTACCGTCTTTTAATAACATAAAACAATTAATAAAGAATGATTTTTTTATCATTCTTTATTAAGTGTTTGCCCATCGAACAGATCTCGAGTAATAACGAACGTGACTTCGGATCGATGATCATTTTTCACTTTACTACCTATTCTATGGCAATAAGAGCGTATGTGTTAATTGTTGTTGTGTGTAGATGTAGGTTTTTGAGTGATGCGTTTGATCGCAAAACAGACTTCTGCAAGCCACTAGAGTCTGCGCAAAACAACAACTCGTGGCTTCGTTACGATGGACTAACATTCAGATGTTTATACGGCAGCCCAATCGAGCTACTCGTAGTATCTGTCCGTCACGCAACTGTCAAATGTAAACTTCGACTCGATTAAACTATAAAACAGTAAATTATAGCAGCTATTTTATTCAGCTTTGTACTAGCATTAAAACGGTAAATTAGCACAGGCCTGACCATAATTCTTATGACGCTTCTCATTTTGCTCAGACTCTTTAAGTAGCTTAAAGTTATTTGATATTGTCGTTCAGGTTACAAAATGACAGTGGAGCCCCCTAGAGGCATAAAGGCGAACTTATTGAAGGCCTACATAAATCAAGTTCCGGATTACCAAGAATTTTTCAACTCTAATGAACCTAAAGTGCCCAATTTCAAGGTTTACACACTGTTACCTCTATTTTAGTACCTATCATCTTTAGTATCCATCATGTTTAGTACCTATCATGCTAAGTATTTATATCTATCATCTTAAGTACCTATTGTGATAAGTGCCTATCGTGTTTAGTAGACAGTCCCAATGACCGACATATTTAGATGTGTAACTGTTTTGTTAAGACATTGTACGCAACATTTCCATGTCACTCTTAAAGTTTTTCTTGTGATAAAAAGTCAGTAAGCAATAACCTTCAATGAATAATATCCCCAGTGGCTGCTATTCGCGATATGCCTTTTCCACGGCGTCGTGCTAGAGCGGCGCAAGTTCGGCCCGCTCGGGTTCAACATCCCCTACGAGTTCACGGATGGAGATCTCCGGATCTGTATCTCGCAGCTGCATATGTTCCTCAACGAATACCACGAAGTGCCACTAAGGGTGAGACCACTTTCAAAAACTTTCATATATTACGCTGGATTTTCATCATCAACCTTGCCTTGATTTTAGAAGAATCGTTGGCTGATGGAAGAAACAGATTACATTTACACACTCATACTCCCGCACTAAGATGCCGTATGTCACGGGAGGCATAAAACTCATACAATAACACATCCCGCCATACAAGATCCGACAACAAACATTTCACCCTTTCCCTACCAAGGACGTAAATCAACGTCAACGTAGGAATGAAATCTTTTGTTTTAAATAATTAATGGCAGGGAAAAGGACAGGTTATTGCGATCCCTCGGTATGTTCATATTCCGTTACATAGAGGAGTTGGGATGGCTCAGCTAAAGACTGGCGGGGAAATGCACAATACACCCCAAGCTGGACGTCGTCAGTGTAAAACTTATCGCCCCCAATCTGAGTGTTTTGCCAGTTAAAAGTAAAAGTTTTTCTTTGTTATGCAAAGGGTCTAAAATGGTCAGTAAAGTCAGTCTTCTTAACTAAGGTCAGTAGAAGTAATTTTTATAATAAAATCTCAGTAAAGTATCACAGTTAGTAGTAGTGAAGGTCAGGTTTCCTTAAAGTTTGTGGTTTTAGTAGATTGAAGTATTGGAAGTTCTGTTGTGTGTGAAGAATGTAAAGTAAATGCTCATTTTATTGCAGATTTTTGGGACGCCTCTCTTTACTCTATCAACTTTTTGTCTCTCTTTTAAAAAGAGGACAAACATTATATGTTTCCTAATGGTCTTACAACCATGTTGAATATTTAATAGAATTACTGGCATACATACTTAACTAACACGTACATATTTTAATGGTAAATTGGTCGACGAAGGTGCAGTACCTCTCGATATTTGGTTAGTATTTTAGATGCTTGCAGTCAGTAAAATCACTATTTTTAACCATGGAACCGGTTTCCACCCATGTGTATGACGTACTTTACAGATGCTGACGTACACTGCGGGCCAAATTAACTACGGCGGGCGCGTGACGGACGACTGGGACCGGCGCTGCCTGCTGTGTCTGCTCGCGGACTACTACGCGCCGAGCGTGCTCACCGATAGGTACTACTTTGACGAGAATGGAGCTTACAAACAGGTACACCGACATTCCTATTTACTCATATGTAAAATAAGAATATCTAAATATATCATAAAATAATACATGTTATGTATTGTGTGTTGAGGCACATGATACTAGCTGTCTCAGGATTATGAGCGCGATGCAATTCGTCACAATTCGGTATGCTAAAAAAAATTAACCTATGCCAATTCCGAAACCATTTCGAGATTTTATGTTACAATCCCTTATTTTTCTACTCTGACCTTTTAAAACGATAAGATGCCATTTATTTTAACAAAAAACGATGAAATAATTCGACTTTCATTGACCTCTAAATGACGTCACTTTTTTGCACTTTTGTTTTGATTGAATAGAGACTTACGAATTAGTAGGTGTCACTGTCAAGTGTTCTAGTTTCTTTTTTTTTACTCGCGTGCTTTTCTTGGCTCCTCAACGCAACTACATATTTGTGCAAAAAAAGTGACGTCATAGGATTCAAATTTTCAAAAAAATATTATAAAATAACTACTGAATATAAAACAAAAATATTGAAATTAGTTTCTTATAATGACCTAATCTACGAAATAAAAATATAAAAAAAATACCAAAAAAAAACTTTACATACCGAATTGTGATGATATGCATCTGTAATAGGCAGTGATTACCATTTAACATCCGCGTGCTTTTCCGTAATCTAATAACAAAAAAACCATCGAACTAAACTAAGATAAAAATATGTTATAAAATAAAGTACAATAAGACAAAAAACTAAGAATAGTCCTCTTAAATTAGGATAAAGTATGGACAAAACTCTGATAGTTGTAGATTCTTTTGGAGTCGTTAGAAAACACAGCTAGAAGTATCTCCCCGGTTTGCACCGTTTCTAGCACCTACGGAACCATGTTAAATATTAGTTATAAGCTTTAACAGGCCGTTAATGAGAATTCTGAATAACAGTGCAAGCTTACTATTAGGTATTTTTAAGCTTCGTAAACGTTCATTAAATTTGCACCAATGTGCAACTACGGATCATATCATTTCTACAGACTTCCAAAAACAGGAGGGTTTTCTCAAGTCGACATGTATTTCTTATGTCATCATCATCATCATCTCAGCCGTAGGACGTCCACTGCTAAATATAGGTCTCCCCCATGATTTTCCAAAAGGACCGGTTGGAAGCGGCCTGCATCCAACGTCGTCCTGCGACCTTCCTCAGGTCGTCTGTCCACCATGTCGGTGGACGACCTACGCTGCGCTTGCCGGTCTGTGGTCTCCACTCCAGAACCTTTCGGCCCCGTCGGCCATCTGTTCTGCGTGCTATGTGCCCTGCCCACTGCCACTTCATCTGGCTAATCTTCTGAGCTATGTCGGTGACTTTAGTTCTTCTACGGATCTCCTCATTTCTGATTCGATCACGTAGAGAAACCCCGATCATAGCCCTCTCCATAGCTCGTTGTGCGACTTTGAGCTTATCTATGAGGCCCATAGTAAGAGACCACGTTTCAGTGCCATAAGTCATCACTGGTAACACACATTGGTCGAAGACTCTTGTCTTGAGGCACTGAGGTATTTTTGACGAGAAGACTTCGCGAAGTTTCCGGAACGCTGCCCAGCCGAGTTGGATTCGACGATTGACCTCTTTCTCGAAGTTGGACCTGTACTCGTCAACAACTTCGAGAACTGAGTTCCCAACTGATATTGGGGTAGGTACAACATGGGTATTCGACATAATTTTCGTCATATCCATGTTCATCTTAAGACCTACCCGTTGGGAAACTCGATGGAGGCCTTCGAGCATTGTACTGAGGTCTTCCATAGATTCTGCCATGACTACAATATCGTCGGCAAATCGAAGGTGAGTGATGTATTCGCCGTTAATATTGATGCCAAGTCCTTGCCATTCCAGAAGCTTGAAGGCGTCTTCCAATGTAGCGGTGAACAGTTTCGGAGATATAACGTCTCCCTGTCTCACGCCTCCTTGCAATGGAATTGCCTTCGAATTCTGCTCCTGTACTCGGACTGAGATGTAGGCGTTTTTGTACAAATACTTCAGCACTTCAATATACCGATAGTCAATACGGCACCGCTGGTGAGACTTAAGCACTGACCACGTCTCGATCGAATCAAAGGGTTTCTCATAGTCCACAAACGCTAGACAAAGAGGCAAGTTATACTCTTCGGTCTTCTGTATAACTTGCCGTAGCGTGTGGATGTGGTCTATGGTACTATAGCCTTTTCGGAAACCGGCTTGTTCCGGAGGCTGGAATTCATCAAACCTGCGACTGAGACGGTTCGTTATGACCTTCGAAAACACCTTATAAACATGACTCAAAAGCGAGATGGGTCTGTAATTTTTAAGTAAAGTGTTGTCACCTTTCTTGAAGAACAGCACCACCACGCTTTTGTTCCATGCTTCTGGCGTTGAACCTTCGAGTAAGACGGTATTAAAGAGCTTCTGAAGGACTTTAAGTACCGGTGTTCCACCCGCTCTCAGAAGCTCAGATGTGATATCGTCGTCACCAGGCGCCTTGTTGTTCTTAAGCTGTTTCAAGGCCATTCTAATCTCGTACAGGCTGATGTCCGGGATATCTTCGGTATAATGTCGGGTCAGCTTGGCTCTTGGGTCTTTGACCGAGCTGCTAACAGGCTAAGCGACCGAGGTGTATAGCTGTCCGTAGCAACTCTCTACCTCTCCTAATACTTCTGCTTTGGTCGACGCTACACTGCCGTCTTCTCTCTTCAGCTTCGTCAACTGGCTTTGCCAAATAGACATGTCTCTTGCCAGTCACGCGTTGCCCCTTGTTTCGAGCGCACGTAGTAACGAACCCGTTCGACAAGTTATTGTTTACATCAACGCGCGGGCTTATCCCGCTCCTAGGCGAGCGCAATGGATGCCATGATCGTACCTACTGATGCGTTATCATCAAACCAAAGTGATTCCGGGGTGATTGAAGAATGTGAACGGGAGTTGCAGCAAATTATGAACATGGAAAGAAATAATATAACTGAGAAAGTCGTTGGGAAGAGACCCAGAGAGAAAAGCGATGGAAGTAGTGAAGATGGGTTTAGTATTGTAGTGAGAAAGAGACGGTCGAAAAAGTTGATAAGAAGTGAATCAGCTAAAGATCTTAGGAATGTGTCTATAAGTCCGATTTTAGGGCAGTGCGTGGAAAATAGAAGGTCGTCAGAAAGTTATCAGAATGGGGAGGATAAATATGAAGTGTCTCTAACATCGCTGAAGATACTACCCAAGCAAATGGCTTTAGCTAGATTTTTGCGAAATGAAAGTATCAGCAATATTACTAACATCAAATATAGGAGCCCCTATAAGGTATTTGTACAATTTGATAATAAAAACCAAGCTGAAAAACTCATCAGGTGCCCGAAGTTAGACGAGTTAGAGATACGAGCTTATTTAACGGATCAAGGTAACTTATCCTACGGCATGATCAAGGGTGTCGATTTGGAGATGAGTGAAAGCGAGATCAGACAATCTTTGAGTTCATCGGTGGATATTATTTCTGTCAAAAGATTGAGACGTGTAGACGTGGACGGAAAATGGATAGATTGCGAGACAGTTAGACTATGCTTTAAAAGTCCTACTTGCCCAGCCTTTATTACTGCATATGGTTGTAGGTTTACCGTGGAGCGCTATGTTTTTCCAGTTACTCAGTGCTCAGGATGCTGGAGGTATGGTCATATTAAGAAGTTTTGCCCAATAAATAAATATCTTTGTCCGAAATGTGCTAAACCGCATGAGAACTGCGAAAAAGAAAACTATACATGCGTCAACTGCAAGGGTCCACACATGGCGTTTGATAAGTGTTGCCCAGTCTTTGCGAAAGAAAAAGAGATTCGTATGATAATGGGTGAAGAAAGTATTACGTACAAAAAGGCGTTAGAACTGTATTCTAAAAAAGGAGATAAGAAAGAGCAGATGAAGGAAAGGATTTTCATGCGAGAATTTCCGCCATTGAAACCGCCAATGGGTACCGTAGCGACTGTTTTTACTCCTGAAATAACAACCCACCAATTGGAAGAAATATTAATTGAACAAGAGGAGAATAAAGAAGAGGAAGAAGAAGAATTAGTACATAGTCAAAAAACGGTGAAAAAGAAGAGACTTAAAAAGACAAGACAAATTGAAAGGCCGTCTTCGTCACAAGGAAATGAATATATGGATGTCGAAATACATATGGCACAATTGCAAGGAGAAAACAATAGAAGTGAAAGTGAGATGAAAAAAGAAGATCTGGAAAAAGAAAGATGCAATCAAAAAGAAGGACATAAGAAAGAATGGACATTTAAATGGAGAAAATTATTTGAAAAAATTAAAGATATTGCGTTTAGCGACGAATCTTTGAAAGGTAAAGTTATACGTATGGTGCAATTTTTATTTGACGAATTAAGTTCGTGCATATTAAAGTTCTTTGCAGAAGGGGACATACTGAAACGTATGTTTCAGTATTCATAGCAGAGGGCACTTACAAGCATTTCGGAATCAATATATTTCAGTGGAACTCACAAAGTTTGCAACCCAAACTTAGTAGTTTTGAGGCTCTGTTACACCAAGAAAAAATTCATGTCGCTATTTTAAGTGAGACCTGGTTAGATAAAGACATATATCTAAATATGAATGGCTTTAATATTTACAGACAAGACAGGAGCGATTCTTATGGTGGGGTTGCAATTATAATCCACAAATCAATACGATCATATGCTTGCCCTGTAAAATTATTAAACTCTGGTATAGAAGCTGTTCAAGTTAAATTATTGAATTGTGTAAGCTTAGAAAATATTATATCTGTTTATTGCCCATCATCTGTTCACACATCTCAAACTGATTGGGACACTCTTTTTTCAATAGTCTCCAGTAAAACTTTAATTGCAGGTGACTTTAATGGCCATCATACGAACTGGTCGTATAAACTAGATCAGAGAGGCACTCAGCTTTTAGACTCATCTTTAGAAAATAATTTTATATCTCTCAATAATGGCGACGATACACGAGTTAAATTAGTTAACGGAAATATACAACTGTCATCACCAGACATAACGTTTGCGTCAGCTGATATAGCAATTAAATTGAGCTGGCAAGTGTTTAATGAGAACCTAGGCAGCGACCATCTTATTATTAAAATAACCTTAGACTATCATGATACATTGGAGTTAGTTAAAAAACGTAATTTTAAAAAAGCTGACTGGAAAATGTATAACGAGGACCTTATGCGGCTCTTTGCTGATGATAGTGTTGTTCACAATACAATAAACAATAACTTATTAAATCAACGTATTCAGGAAGCATATAATTACTTTATCGAAAAAATGACTTTGTCAGCAGATAATAATATACCTTTTATAAAACTATGTAGCAGCCCTTCATCAAAATTTAAACCTAAGGAATATTGGACACCTGCATTATCAAAGATAGTAGGAGAGCGCAGGCTCGCATTATCTATATTTAGAAGAAATCCTACACCGGATAATCTACAAAAATTTGAACTAAAAGAAGCAGAATCTAAGTTATTAATAAAAGAAGCAAGATCATGTAACTTTAAAAAATTTTGTAGTAGCATCAGCGAAACCATATCGGTATCAGATATGTGGCGAAAAATGCGTTGGTTTAAAGGTTATCGTCAACCTAGATTTTCTACATCGGATGATAAGTTAAAACAATTATTGCATTCCTTAACTCCTGACTCTGTCCCTAGCCAACAACCAATTATTAAATCTCAGAATAGTTTACTAGAACTACCTTTTACGATACAAGAACTATTAAATTGTATAAAGAACAAAGATACGGCTCCAGGAACCGACGAGATTACGTATTCCATGATTTATCACTTGCCTATTAACGGTAAAAATGTTTTGCTTCAAATCTATAATGATATCTACACGTCAGGTTACGTACCTACTCAGTGGCGCTCAATACGTATTGTGCCGATACCTAAAGCTGCTACACCAGCCGACTCGGAACAAAAGCTAAGGCCGATATCGCTTATCTCCTGTTTGTGTAAGATTTTTCATAGTATGATTTGTAAAAGACTCGAATGGTACGCTGAGAAAAATAATATCCTATCACCTTATACAACCGGTTTTAGAAGGGGTCAATCGTGTTTAGATTGCTTAACAAGACTGATTACTTATATACAAATTGGGCTATCGAATAATGTACCTACAATTGCTTGTTTCCTTGACATTGAAAATGCCTATAATAATGTTTTAGTTGAAAATGTGGTAAGTACACTTGATGAAATTAAAGTAGGATTCAAAATATGTAGGTATATTTGGTCGTATCTGAGTGCGAGATGCCTAATTATTAAGACTAACGATAATCATGTATACTCAAGATGGACCACGAAAGGTTTGGCTCAAGGGGACCCAATTTCGCCATTATTATTTAATTTAACAACATATAATATATGCACTCAGATAGAACAAACAATTAGAGTGTCCCAATATGCAGATGATTTTGTTTTTTATATTAGTAATTAAAATTTAACTTTTTGCGAATATTCAGTACAAAATGCAATAGATATCATGATTAAAAAATTGAGAAATATAGGTCTTGAATTATCTGGCAATAAATCTATGTTATGTATGTTCAGTAGGGGGCGACGAAGAAACCGATTTAATGTTAAAATAAATAACTGTACCATTAAACAAGTCGAAAATATTAAATATCTGGGTATGTGGTTGGATAGGTCGTTATTGTGGAATGTGCACATAAAGGAAACTATTAGAAAAACATCAACATTCTTAAATATGTTAAAAGTATTAGCCGGGTCTGCGTGGGGAGTACATCCGAAATACCTACGAACGTTGTATATAGCCTTGATAAGAAGTAGAATTGATTTTGGTAGTTTTATGTATGACACTAGTGCAAATGTCCATCTCTATAAATTAGAAAAAGTTCAGAATCAGGCTATGAGAATTATAGGTGGGTTTATTAAAAGCACACCCATACACGTCATGGAGAGTGAAACTTGCCTTCCGCCCTTACATATAAGAAGATTATATTTAGCATATAAATTTTATTTAAAAAGTATGTCTTGGGCAAATAACTTAACAACACAGCTTCTTGATGATTTATACCCTCTTAGACAAACTACATATTGGCAGTCTAAAAAGAACCCGTTACTGTTGTCGATTTACGATAAATGTAAAAGTTTAGATATTCATTCTTCAAATACACTAGTTATGTTTTCATTAGATATGTGGGTAACGTATATTCAGGTTGAAGGGATTATTGAATGTAATTTAGAAAGTGTCAAAGGGTCAAAAAAAAGTCATGATATTACGAGTTTAAAATGCGAAATTATTAGAGAGTTACATAAAAAATACAACGGTAGACAAACTATTTATACAGACGGATCTAAGAGTGAGCAAGGTCAAGGAGCTGCGTATTATGATATCAGCTGTGGCAGAAAGCAAATGTATAAAGTTAACGCCGATGTATCTATTATGACACTGGAACTCATTGCAATATTAGAAGCACTTAAGTCAATAGAAGTTTTAATTAATCGAAGGGTGGTAATTTTCACAGACAGTATGAGTGCATTGCAGCATTTAGCTCGTTGCTCCTCTGGGATCAGAGGAGTCTCTGTAGCGTATGTCATTTTGAACACTATTCACAGCCTTGCACTCACTGGTATAGACTTGAAGTTGCAATGGGTTCCATCACATATAGGTTTGAAAGGTAACGAGGAGGCCGACAGATTAGCTAAATTAGGGAGTACAGAAGGGAATCACTACTTTATTCAACCAAACTACACAGAAAAATTATATATATTCAAAAAACAGTGTTATGACTTATACAAGGAATATTTTGACGAAAGGAGTAAGGAAAAGGGGATTTGGTACAAAACGTTGCAGTGTCAGCCTCCTCGGATACCTTGGTTTGTTAGAACTAAGTTAAATAGGTCATATGTAGTTCTAGCTCATAGAGTACGATCTGGTCACTATCCGTCAAGAAAATTTGGATTCCTCATGAGAAAAGTTGATTCCCCTGATTGTGAGGTATGTGGTACACTAGATGATGTGTATCACCTCTTGATGGATTGTACCAAGTACACCGCCGAGAGGGACTTATTTATGCATAAATTTATCTTAAATAGGTATGATACGGGCACACTAATTAACATATTATCAGACCCTAGTTGCGAAGCAGCCCGCGTGCTACTGGACATATTTATGCACTAGTGAGTTCGTCTTGTACGCATTAGTTTAATTTTAGTTAACATAGTAGTAGTAGTAAGATTAGGGTACAATGGGACTGACATACCATTTTGGGTAAAAGTCCCCATTTAAAATAAAAATAAAAAAAAAAAAAAAAATGTCTCTTGCAAGAACTTTGGAGCCTATTTTCCGCTCTATCGTCTCTTTATTACGGTTACAGCCATGAGTTTGAGTATCTATTTGTACGATGGGGTTTAAAGTACTTGGAACCCACTGTATGGACAGTTTCTACTAACCTGTTATTGATCTCGTCCACTGAAGCGATGTCCTCAAGGCATCGAAGCGATTGGATAGCTCAAGTTGAAAGCTCTCGGGGTCTTGAATACGGGCACGAGTGGGTCGGAGCGTAGACTTCATCAGACGAGACCTCTCCAGTTTGACATTAATATTCACCGTGCCTCTTACCATTCGATGATCACTACCGGTTTTAACCCTGTTGATCACGGAGACATCAGTGAATATTTGCCTTTTGGTGGTCATAATGAAGTCAATCTCATTTCTCGTGGAACCATCGGGACTCAGCCAGGTCCATTTCCTGTGAGGTGGCTTCTGAAAGAAAGAGTTCATCATAAAGAGTCCCTCTTTCTCCAAGAAGTCGGCCAACCTCTGTCCCCTACGGTTCCGTTGTCCATAGCCAAATTGCCCCACTTTCGACTCATCCTCGCTTCTCTTACCCAACTTCGCGTTGAAGTCCCCCATAACAACTAGAAAGTGCGTTTCAGAGGTATGTATGGCCCGACTAATGTCCTCATACATATCCTCCACCTCATCATCATATAGTTTGGATACTCTGAGTATTAGGTATACGACCCTATTGGAAACGCTATCGATCGTAACTATGTTGTTAGTAAGGGACTTGTGGACGAGAAAACCGACACCACCTTGGGACTGTTGGTCGCCCTCCCGGTAGTAGAGTAGGTTACCTGATTTTAGGGTTATTGTGTCCTCACCCGCTCTACGGACTTCAGATAACCCCACAATGTCCCAAAGTAACTTACTCATTTCTTCTTCCAGCTCATATATCTTCTCGTCTGTCCTCATCGTGCGTATGTTGTGTGTCATCAGGGCCAGTCGTCGTCGTTAGGGGTGGTAGCCGGGCGTCTGCCGGAGATACTTAGCACCCCCTGCCCCATCGTTACCGTGGCAGCTACCGTAGACAGAAATAGCGGGGCTGCCGGGGACTGGGGGCCTGGTTCCTAATGTGTCCTTCATTGGGGGGATTTTGCCAATACTCTCCACGCTTGGCAGGCGTGTTGGCGAGAGCAGTTTTGGGGTTTTAATACTGGGAAGGTGCTGTTGCCCACCTTCCGATTGTTATCCCTTAGCAGATTTCTACGCACCCATGGGTAGAGTTGGGGGGTACTATTCTAAGCTGGTACCCCACGGCACTTTTTTATGTAAAATCACGCAAAACTTTTTGCAGAGTAGTCCGATTTAACTAATTCTTTTTTTCCTTTGGTAGAGTATTCGTCCGATGTAGTCCCATATAAATGTTATCAAATTCGGACAATCGGTTTTTGAGTTACAATCCAATAATTGAAAAGTGTTTCGCCTATCTGGATGATATCGTAATTGATATAATTTAATCGTAATTTAATGTGAACCTAAAAATTTACTTATCACCAAATATAACAATAATTTAGTGATCATATGTATTTAAATGCCTTAGGGTCATAATAGTTTTGTTTATTTTCCAGCAACCATCAAGTACTACTATAGAAGAGTACACGAAATATATCCGCACGCTGCCGCTGAACGATGACCCCTCGTTATTCGGGCTGCACAGTAATGCCAACATAAGCTACGCCATGGCAGAAACCAACATTTGTCTCGGTATGTTTATAAGGATCTATAACGTCGGCATTAGGATTATTAACACTCTTTTAATAAACTATATTGAAGCAGCTTGCCTATCCAATAACCGTTAAAATAGCTTTCAAAAGAAGATAATAGGTAAGCATTTAAAATGTACTTAGCAACATTGCCCAGGTGCATAACTTTCGTCGTCGTACTGTACCATTATATAGTTACAAATGTAGAGATAAAAAAATATTTCATAAGGCCTGCTCATAACAGTTGCATTGCCACCCACTTGGGTTACTCTTGAAATCGCCACTAGCTTGGTTAATTACCTGGGGTCGATTCCACTAACTAAATCGCAATCGAACATAGAGATGTAGAGATGCCGATCCGTGGGCTGAGTACTTTCAACGTATTCTGTTAGCTTCAATAAGTTCATTATCCACTGCGGTATTAAAACTTAACGTTTTAATATTCGTAAGTACAGAGCAAGCATTGTAAACTGTTTGCGATATAGCGACCGGCGTTCAGTCACATAATACAAAAGCCGCGAGCAATGTGTTTTGTTTTTGGGCATATTGCTGCGACACCGGCCTCGCCCCCTTTTCATTTCCGTTGTTTTTGTGATCTGTGTAATCGAACCATAGCTGAACGGTGACTTAGGCCCACTTGCACGTTTGCTCAGGTTGAATAAATAAGTCTACCATTTTGGAAACTTGCGTTAATCATATCATATCAATTTTTACTCTAATTGTGCCTTGCACGACTATAAAAGATCACCGGTTTTGCTAAACTGACATTTCTAATCTTTAGTTAGATGGGAACATTGAATTGTCTATGCGCTTATATTGTAACCTGACCAATAATGAATGAATCGAAAATTAAGTGAAACTTTATCTATCTCTTTGGCACTACAGTACAATGTATATAGACTTTCTTGTTTATTCTTTGTTGTATGAAATATGACGACTTTTTATTCTATACGTATTGTCTCGTGTCATTTCGTCCAAAGAGAACATTATACAGCAGAATGTACCTAACCTCAATTTCTTTTGACACAATTCTTCACTAACCCTAGTTAAAGACTTAACTCTCCCACATTGCTGGGTTAAATACTCGTATTTCAATAAATAACCTTAGATTACTCCTAACCTTTAACGGTGCAAGATAAATTAATTATTAAACCCCGTTTTAGCAGTTGACTCTGAGTTATTAAAGCTAACTCTGGAACGTGCAAGTGGGCCTTATAAGTTTTATGCTATTGTAAAACAGCCCAGCTGCAGTTACTTTTCTGTTGACGCCAGTGATCGAGCCATACTTTATATTTTGTTAACTCGATAGATAATGAACGCGACGCTAACTCACATTTGTGTATTTAATGCGCTTAATGTATTAGTGTGTAAAATGACGTAACGTTCCGATTTGTCTTTAGAAATAGTAGAATAGGTATTGTAGTATTCCTAAAGACAAATTGGATAATCTATACTTATATAAAGGAGTAGAGGCCAAAAAGTCGATACTTGGAAGAATAATAAAAAAATGTGGGTCAGAAAAATTACCTACTGAATATGCACACATATATATATTATCTCGATTGCCTGGTGGCCGAGAATGAACTTCTATTGTACGGCTAAAATCCGTAATAATTAAGAATGTAACACGTCTTTTTTATATTTTTTTCAATATAAGGTTAATATAAGGTGTACAGTCCAGTTCAGAAATTATTATAATGAACAAATATTCCGGGTGTAATTCATTCAAAACTTGGTATAAATAAACTTTAACGAAAATAATGCAATACACGTTATTATTAAACACAAAATTACAAATCTTACTATATATCCTCGAAGGGGTAAGCAGCGGTGTTTTATACACCTGCGTTTCGCCGGATATATTTTTCGTCCAATGTAATAGGGTTCGAGCCTATTGTCACCTACGAGACACTGTTCCAGACTCCGGACTACTATTGAGAATTTCTGTGTCAGAAAATCCAAATAACTGTCCAACCCGGGGGGTCGAACCCAGGACCCCGAGATTCCAAAACGGCGCTTCCACTACGACACCAAGACCAAGCGAGCGAAGCCGCTGGCGGGTCAGCTTGTTATTGTTATTAGGCTTATTTTACTAAATATATGCATTTAGTAAAATGCTTAAAGTGCTTTCATATTATTATGAAATTAATATATGATACTTATAACAAAAAAAAACTTATTGTTTTTTCTGTTACTTTATAACAAAAAACTTGTTTTTTTGTGTTATATCTGTCTGTTTATTTTGGCTAATCTACAAAATAGTTGGACTGATTTGATTGGTTGGATAAGAGTATGCTATGAAGAGTAACTTAAAGGACTTATATTTTAGAAAAATATTGAGGGCTCCGCGCAACGGAAAAGACTAACAAAAAGCATTTTTGTTAAGTAGTCAGTTCTGAGTGGGTGAAAGTGCAGACCGCAACTAGGTAGTTCTGTCCCCATCTAAACTACTGAATTAGACTTGCTACAGGAACTATTCATTTAAACGTAAACAAGGTAGTACACCCTGCTTCGGTTATAGTTTCTACCGCGTCTTATCGGTGGTAACTTTTTCGCAACGTTTTAATACAAATACAAATAAGTTTATTTCACATAGATTTTTGTACAAAATAAATGTATGAATCCATTGATTCCGAACTAGTTTTCACTGTGTTTCGGAAATCAATGGTCTTTCCCATATTATGACAGCTAAAGTTATGCGAAATAGCAGGTTACAATTTGAAAGTGTAACAAATAAAAAAATACGGAATAGAAATGTACAAAGTAAAGCTAAATCTTAAATGTTACAAAAAAGCTAAATTATATTATATTATTACATTGATTTTGGATTAATAGATTGAAATCGCAAAATGGTGTGTACACACACA
The DNA here is from genome assembly GCA_917880725.1 of Selenia dentaria. Lineage (NCBI taxonomy): Eukaryota > Metazoa > Arthropoda > Insecta > Lepidoptera > Geometridae > Selenia > Selenia dentaria. The sequence goes on along the minus strand of OU862885.1, from coordinate 28,532,148 downwards.
TATATATAACATTATCTGTGACGTCACAAGTTACGCTCATGTTGTACCGCAACGGGCTAATTTTGATTACAGCAATGTTAGTGCTATTCGGAATGCAACCATTGGAATTGAGACGGCCTGAAACTGGAAATGCACCTTGGAAGGATTTTTGATTGTGTTGTTTTTAGAATCGGGTTAGATCTTTAGAATACAATAGAGTATGCTTTATTTAGCCGTTTTGCAGAGGAAAACACGTGTTCCTCGTACGGGATTCGAAACCGCGTCTTCCGACAAATCGCGTCAAACCTTACGACTGCTGGGCCACCGAATTTAATTTTCGACGTCGGCGCTGAGCGCCATCTATCGAATAGCTTGAAAGCTTTATCCGACCTGCAGAAGATTGTTTACTATCACTTAACTTTCGCATTGATTTCGCAACCCTACTCAATTTTTACTGTATGATTCTCACAAAATCATACATGAATAATGTATGCTATATCATCATCATCAGCCTGTAGCAGTCCACTGCTGGACATAGGCCTCTCCAATTGCACGCCACTTAGGTCTATCTTGGGCTTCTCGCATCCAGTTTTTGCCAGCCGTCTTGCGCAGATCGTCACTCCACCGCGCCTCAGGACGTCCTACACTACGTTTGCCGAGACGCGGTCTCCACTCTAGAACTCGTTTACTCCAACGGTTGTCGGTTCTACGGCTAATATGGCCAGCCCACTGCCACTTCAGCTTGCTGATCCGGTGGGCTATGTCGATGACCTTGGTTCTCTGACGGATCACTTCATTTCTGATGCGATCCCTCAGAGAAACACCGAGCATAGCCCTTTCCATAGCCCGCTGAGCGACCTTGAGCTTGTGGACCATTTGAGCCATCAGTGTCCACGTTTCGGCTCCGTATGTCATGACGGGTAGGACGCACTGATTGAAGACTTTCGTCTTCAGGCACTGTGGAATCGGCGAAGTAAGGACTCTACGTAGCTTCCCGAATGCTGCCCAGCCCAGCCGAATTCTTCTATTCACCTCGTTCTCAAAGTTGTTTTTTCCCAACTGCAATGTCTGCCCGAGGTACACATATTTTTGAACAACTTCGAGAACGGCGCCGTGTATCGCAATCGGTTCCGGTAGAACATGTTCGTTGAACATGACCTTGGTTTTGTCCAAGTTCATCCGTAGGCCGATGCGTATAGAAGAGTCAGCCAGGTCATTCAGCATCTGTTGCAAGTCCTGCAGCGTCTCTGCCACGTTGACAATATCGTCAGCAAATCGGAAGTGAGAGATGTATTCGCCGTTGATATTAATGCCACGTCCTTTCCAGTTCAGCGTCTTGAACATATCCTCCATTGAAAACAATTTCGGGGAAATAACGTCCCCTTGTCTCAGTCCTCGATACAACGGTATGGGACTTGTTTGCTGATTCTGTACTTGGACGGACATGGTGGCGGTTTCGTAAAGACATCTCATCACTTGGATGTATCGCCAATCTATCTGGCAACGCTGCAGGGACTCCACAACAGACCAGATTTCAACCGAGTCAAAGGCCTTCTCATAGTCCACGAATGCTGATTATACTCTTCGGAATCTGTATAATCTGCCGCACTGTGTGAATGTGGTCTATGGTGCCGTATCCGCTCCGAAACCCAGCCTGTTCCGGTGGTTGGAATTCGTCGAGTCTACGCGCAAGACGGTTCGTGATCACTGTTGAAAACAGCTTATAGACGTGGCTTAAAAGGGATATGGGTCGATAGTTCTTCAGCAGGGTCTTATCTCCCTTTTTGAAAAACAGGACGACCACACTCCTACTCCACGTCTCTGGAGTTCTCCCTTCGAACAGGACAGCGTTAAAAAGCTTCTGGAGCTCCCTCAGTACGGGTTTACCTCCTGCTTTTAGTAGCTCTGTTGTAACGCCATCCTCTCCAGGGGCTTTTCCATTTTTAAGCTGTCCAAGAGCGATCTCGATTTCGCCAGTACCTGGCAAGTCTTCGGTGAATATTAATAGAATAGAATATTAATAGATAGATAGAATAGAATAGATTACAGTTTATTTGTCACAGAAAACACATTAATACATAATAATTTTACTGGACATTAAAATACCTACATAATTAATAAGTTTTCAATCACAAACCGGTTCCAACTCAGCATAATGCTGGTTGTAATCAACCAGCGCTGATCTTCCGTTGGGACCGGCAAGTGACGTCACGCACGCCACTGTCCACAGAGTACATTCACAACAACAAAACAAAAAAAACAAAAGATATAAATGTTAACGTGGCTCTAGGATCATTTTCGGGATCAGGTCGAGATGCATGCGATGCGTATAATCGGCCATAAAAGTCCTCCACTTCCGAAAGGACTGCCGGCTTCGAAGCAACGACTTCTCCACTAGCTGAGATCAACTTCGTCAGGTAGCTTCTTCCAAGAGATTGTACGAACACCTTTGACCCCCGATCCTGCTCGATCGCTCTTTCGATCGAAAGAGTATTGAAGCACCGGAGGTCGTGCCGTACGTTCTTGTTGATCTCTCGGTTTAGAGTCCGCTTTTCTGACGAAGTGATGGGTGGGTTTTCACGTCGTTCCTTCATTAGGCCCAAAGTCTCTTCTGAAAGCTTGGACTTCTTGCCCTTACGCTGCATGAACAAAATCTCGTACCTTCTTCCCTGAGGACCCGAGTCACATTTTCGAGGTTCTGGATTACGTCTGTGATGGTTTCCACGGCAGCGAATTGGTTCTCCAGGTTTAACTGGAATGTTTCAGATCCTGCCATGGTTTGGAGCAGTGTTGGTCGGAGCCTGGACTTCATCAGACGGACACGTTGCGCCTTGAAGTTGATATTCAGAGAGCCTCGGACAAGTCGGTGATCGCTACCGGTATTGAACCTGTTGATCACGGAGACATCTCTAAATATGTGCCTTTTATTCGTCATGATGAAGTCAATCTCATTTTTAGTCCTAGTGTCGGGGCTTAGCCACGTCCACTTCCTTTGGGGCTGTTTCTTAAAGAAGGAGTTCATCAAAGAGCCCCTCCCGTTCGAGGAAGTTGACGAGCATTTGCCCCCTATGATTTCTGCGTCCAAAGCCATGGCATCCTACTACCGATTCGCTGAAATTCTGTACTCCTACTTTAGCGTTAAAGTCCCCCATGACAACGGTGTACTGAGTGTGTCGAGGTCGGTGCGGACACTTGCACCACCTTGAGGCTATACCTCTCGGTGAGCTTTACAATAAGGTACGCTACCCTGTTCGACACACTGGACACTTCCACAACGTTGTCAGAAAGGGACTTGTTTACCAGAAACCCAACGCCACCTTGGGATTGTTGGTCTCCCTCTCGGAAGTACATAAGGTGGCCCGATTCTAGGGTTAAGGTGTCCTCCCCCTCTCTTCGGACTTTTTTTTTTTTTTTTTTTTCCGCTGGGAAAAATGCATTACGCATCCCCCCCCGTTGGGGATGAGGGGGGTATGTGGGACTCCCCGGCAAATGCCAGTATACCCACTAAACGACCCAGCGGCACTCCGGCTTCGTATGTGTGGAGGAGAACTGGGGAGTCGGCCGAGCCTTTACGTCCAGTCCCCCACCGACGACCGCCCGCTGTTACAGCGGGGCCTGCACGCCCCTCCCACCAGGAGGAGCCCGGGAATGGCCAGGAGTGCTTGGCTATTCCCGCCCGACGGGGTGGTGAATGAGTGCAATGCGAGAGAAGGCACCCCCGCGCCTATCCCTCGCTATTCACCACCGGGGAGAAGGCGACTATCATTCAATCGCCTTCTTCCACCCCTTCTTCGTCTACGCAGTGGCGCCGCAAGGGGGTCATCCTCCCTTGCGCGCTCTGCCGCCTCCTTTTGGGACATCACGTCTTCACAAAAGGAGGAGACCGCTGCCCAGTTCCCCTCGCCCTCCAGCATGGCAGTGACAACGCTGGGGAGCGAGAGGTCCGGCCCGACTATGGCAACCAAATTGTGGCGCAGCTCGGACCACGGCGGACACACCTCGAGGGTGTGCTGCGCCGTGTCTTCCGCCGCGCCACAATCATGGCATGCCGGTGTTTCCTCCCTTCCGATCCGGTGCAGGTATGATCCAAAGCATCCATGCCCGGATAACACCTGCACCAGACGGAATGATAGGAAACCGTGGGACCGCCCGAGCCAGTCTTGTAGGACTGGACCGAGAGCGTCCAACGTACGGCGGCCAAAAGTGGCGGTGGCAAGATCCTCCGTCCAATGATGGACGACTGCGTCCCTCGCCTCACGCCGGACGGCCATCCGCTCCTCCAAGGAGGGGCACTCTCCGATGGCCTTACGCCTCGCCGTCCACTCGTACACTTTGGCGAGCACCTCTGCCTGGAGCCCAAGGAGGGGTGCCAGCCAAAGCGCACGCCGCCGCAAACCCCACCGACCGGTAGGCCCTCGCCACCCGCAGTGCAATAGCCCTTTGGGGTCTGCGGATTGCAGTGGCGTTCTCCCTCCTTTGGAGGGAGTCAGCCCAGATAGGGGCCCCGTAGAGGGCCATACTCCTCAAGATGCCGGCGTATAAGAGCCGGCACCGCGCTTTGGGCCCCCCCAAATTCGGAAGGAGCCACGAGAGGGCGCCCGCAACCTTTAGCAGGCGCGTCGACAGCCCGCTGAAGTGCGGGCCGAAGCGCCACCTGCTGTCGAGCACTAGGCCCAGATATTTCATCTGGGCCTTTACCTCAATCCTGACCCCCTCCACGATAATGTGGGCGTCAGGGGGAATGCGCTGCCGAGGCCCGTGGAAAAACACGGCCTCGGTCTTATGCAGTGCCACCTTCAAGCCAAGACGGCGGATCCTTCCCGCGATCAGGGATCCGCCGGCCGAGGCCAGACTCGCCGCCTCCCTGAAGTTCCTCCCCCGGGCAGTGAGTAGAGTGTCATCCGCATAGCAGATGACACTCGTGCCACGGAGGAGAGTTCCCCGCAGGAGCCAATCGAATCCGATGTTCCACAAGAGAGGTCCTAGAACAGACCCCTGTGGAACACCGGACCCCGCACCGTACCGGCGAAGTTGGCCCGTGCGGTCTACGAGGAGGACGGCTCTGTCCTCCAGATAGTCGGCCAGAAGCCTCCGCAGGTACTGAGGCACACCGTGGTAGCGGAGTGCCTCCAATATTGTCGAGTGAGGGACGGAGTTGAAGGCGTTGGCTATGTCAAATGACACAGCCAAAACTCCGTCCCTTGCCTCCACCGCCTCCAGCACTTGGCCCTTGAGTAAGGCCAACGCGTCTACAGTCGAACGCCCACATCGAAAACCGAATTGGGCGTCCGACAAGTCCGGTCCGACCTTCCGCAGGTGGCCATTCAGCCGCTTGGCGACGATCCCCTCGAACATTTTACCGACCTCATCGAGCAGAACGATGGGCCGGTATGCAGATGGGGAGTCCACCGGGCGTCCTTCCTTCCGGAGAAGGCACAACTGCCCCTCCTTCCAAGGTTTCGGGAACCTCCCAGACGCGAAACTTGCGCTGAATAGGTCCCGAAACCTCTCCTCCATCTGGGAGGCGGCGATGGCCACCACCCGTGCAGGGACGCCATCCGGCCCAGGGGCCGTCTTCTTGGCGCGGAGGTGGAGAGCCTCCCCCACGAATTCGGCCACCGTGACTGAAGGTGCCTCCTCCTCCCCATCTTCCGGCGGAGCCACCGCTCGCGGGGGGTCCATCACTGGTGGGGCGAAGTTGGTCCTGAACGGAAACAGAGACCGAACCACCCCATCCAGTAATGTCGGCTCGAGGGTCTCCGTCAGCGGGGGTTCAAAGGGGCGCAGTTTGTTCTGCGCCGCCTTGTATGGTCTCCCATACGGATCCCTGTCGAGGCCCTCAAGCATCTCGGCTCTCGCCGCGTCCTCGGCGGCGCCTATCGCCGACTTGAGGACCCTCTTTGCCTCTACGTAAGCAGCGTAGAGAAGCACCTCGTTGGCCTCATCTCGTCGGCTGCGCCGTCGACTCCGCGTGTAGGCCCTCCTTGCTGCCACACAGGCGGCCCGGAGCCCCGCGAGTTCCTCCGTCCACCAATAGACGGCACGACGGGGAGGTCGGCGGCGAGACCGAGGCATGCTGGCGTCGCACACCTCAGTCAGGGACTTCTTCAGTTGGACCGCTGCAGAGTCCACGTCCAGGCCTTCGAAGGGAGGTGCGAGCCAGTCCTGGACAAACGCCGCCTCCATAGCCGCCTCACAGTCCAGGCGAGTGAGAGCCCACCGTGGAAAAGGAGAAGGACCCGTGGGGACCGTTCTCCGCAGGCTCTGGGTGGAGATATCGAACCGCACATATCGGTGGTCTGACAAGGTCTCCACCATCTCCACCCGCCAGTTCACGACGCGGGCGGCTAGCACGGGGGTGGCAAACGAGACGTCCACCACTGACCCTCCCCGTTGCCGCACACACGTCTGGACCATCCCTCTGTTGAGGAGGGACACACCGGACGAGGCCGCCCAGTATTCAACGGCGCGGCCCCGGACGTTACAGGAGGCGGCGGGGTTACCCCAGGCCGTCGACTTGGCATTTAGGTCGCCCAGTACGATGACCTGGCGCGGCGCCGCCCTACCGACCACTGCGGTGAGGATTTCAAGAAATATCTCGAAATCCGAGAGAGGGCGGTTTGGGGAGAAATATACGCCCACCAAGGCTATATCTCCCCACGCGGCGGCCACATATCCCGGTCCCCTTTCTAAGAGCGAGAGGGGAGGGGAGTCTGTGGAAGACCGCGATACCACTGCCACCAAACCATCCCGATCACCCAGCCAACGGCTAGGTATCGAGTATGGCTCGGCAACCACCGCCACGTCCACCAACCACTCAGCCATGGACTGGATGAGCAGGTCCTGGGCTGCTTTGCAGTGGTTGATGTTCGCCTGAAGAATGCGATGGTCAACCCTATCCATCATTCGGACATCGCACCCCCCTCATCAACCACCGGAGTTCCCGATTCAGGGACGGCGGTAGCTGCGGTAGGCCTGGTCAGCGCCTGCGCTTTGCCCTTCTTAGGGGGAGGATTGCAGTTCCTTCCTTTCATGACGTGGTCCGCCGGGCGGCCACTGGAGGCACACACCGCGCAGCGTGACATTGTGGCTGTGCAGGAGGCGGACCTGTGCCCCTCCTTACCGCAGCGGTAGCAGCTGTCCGTCCTATCCACCTCGGACGGACAGAGGGCCCGCGTGTGCCCGACTCCAAAGCACCTGAAGCAGCGTAGAGGCTGATCTTCAAGCGCTCGGACTCTGCAGGAGCTGAAGCCGACCGACAGCCGTCCCTTCGCGAGGGCGGCTTTAACCGCAGTGACTGGGCACTCAAGGCGGATGGTGCCCATGCCACCGCGGCCAGGCCGGATGCCCCGACCTTGCACCGCTGCGATGTCGCAGCCCCCAATTGCTGCAACCGCCGCCACCACTTCCTCTTTGGTGACCGAGTCATCCAAATCGGTTACCTCCAAGGTGGCAGACTTTACGGGCCTGACCACCTTAGCCGCGTCCGCTATGACCTCTTTCAACTTGGTTGCAAAGAGGTCCGCGTTAGCGCCGCCCTTAGCCCCCGGAAACTCGAAGATTCGAGCCCCGGCTTGGGTCCGACGGCACGTAACTGCTCCGATCCCCAGTTGTGTGGGATCGGCGTTAGCACGAGCCCGCTTCAGGACGGACTCGTACGTCTCTCCTCGGTCCGCAGCCTCAGCGGTGAGCGTCACCACAACGGCCGCGGTCTTGGGGGGCACCAGAGGCTTAGGCTTCTTCCTACCGGTGGGCGCTTTTTTGGCTGCAGGGGCAGCGGAAGTGAGCTCCGGGGTCGGCTTTTTCCCCTTTTCCTTACCCTTTCCCTTGCCGGTCGCCTGGGACGAGCAGGGAAGGGTGGTCGTGGGGGTGGCTAGGGGGTTGGCCGTTCCCGCCTTTTTCTTGGCCTTGCCCTTTCCCTTTCTAACCACCTCCGTCCACGGTTGGTTGGACGGGGTGGAGGAAGGTAGAAGGGTGTCCTCCTTTCGGGAGGAAGGCCCCGGCTCGTTCGGCCTATTGTCCGATGCGAGTGGCGGTCGGAGGCGTTTCTCCGGCAAGAGCCTGTCTTCGATGCCAGCGAAACAGGCTCTCGTGAAGGCCCTTTCCTCCATGACAACCTTGCGGATGATATCCTCAAGGTCCGAGGAGGAGGAGACTTCAGCGGCTGGTCTGGGCTCGGCCTGAGTTGGCCGGGCCGTGGCTTCAGCCAGCTTCTTGTGCAGCTGACTGACCTCCGACTGCAGGCGGTCAACTTTCGCCTGTAGTAGCTGCGTGTCTTCGGTGGAGGTGCGTTGCACCAGCTCTCGAATTATGCCGCGCATACTCGCGGCTCGGCACTTTAGGGACTTCTGAAAAGTCCCTTTTAGGTTGGAGGACTTAGAGGCTACCTCCAATATCTCCTCCTCGTCCTCCTGCGCCATGCGCTCCAACTCGACCAGGGAGTGGTCCGAGTAAACGACGGTGGACGCGCCGTACCCAGACTTGGCCCGCGTGGTGCGCGCCTGTTGCTCCTTAGCGGCAACCTTCTCCTCTAGGTCTTGCTGGAGCTGCACCCGGCGAGCCAGGTTAAGCTGGCGTTGCGCGTCTGCGAGACCCACGTCGTGGGTGTCTGCAACGACAGTAGAAGGCTTTTTAGCCTTTACCTTTTTTGGCTTACTCCTCGTGGAGTCCGAGGAGCAAGACCCGGTCTTTAAGAAGGCCCGCTTCTGCGCTTAATGGCGGCCTTTCGCCAACGAAGCATCCGAGTCAAATGCGACGGACTCGTTGTCGGAGTCCGAGAACTCGTCCGCCCTAGCAAACACGCTAGCCACGGATGGTGCGCGGCTAGCCTCCGACGCCGACGTGAGGTCGTCGACATGGCCCTGAGAAGGGCCTTTTGGTTGGCCCTCAGAAGGGCCTTTTGGTTGGCCCTCAGAAGGGCCTTTTACGAAACGCCCGGAGGCGTCCCGCGCTTGTTTTTTGGGCATATTAGCCTTCGCCAGTGTCGTAGACAACCCGCAATGAGATCTACGACGCACAGTGCACTTTAGCCGAGCCCAGTCTGCCACTCCGTTACGGTGGTCAGAACTGGGTCGTTTCCAGGGGACACGACGAGGACGTAAGCACTGTGGGGGGTCCCCCGCTCTTCGGACTTCACTCAACCCCAGTATGTGCCACCTAATTTTCCCAAGTTCCACCTCGAGTTGCGCCAGATGCGAATCAAGCCTTAGCGTGCGTCCGTTATACGTCGCCAGGGTCAGTTGTTTGTGGTGGCCTCCCGTAGCCCGGAGATTCTTGCTATATGCTATATGACTATGGATAATTCATATTTTTTTCTTTTAGTTACAATGAAAGACCTGCAACCGAAGGAGGTGAGCGGTGCAGAGGGTATGTCTGCCGAAGAGATGACCGAACGAGCCGCAAACGACATACTTGGAATTGTACCCAAACTGTTGGACCTGAAATATATCCAGGAAACGTGAGTACAAAGCTAGTGATTACTAGTTCGAAGATCTTGTGCAAAACTCCATCGAGACAACATCCTTGCAGTGCCAAATATTATATCTGTCCTAGCCTGTGGTGTGGTTCTATATTCAGGTTTGAAGGGCACAGAAGCGAGCAAAATAAGTGGGCGATTGCACTTCACTGTACTTGTGATGTAGACACGTAGCTGTTTAGTCCGGTTCACTATTTTTGCGTTCATTGTAATTGACCAGTTATATTACCCGAATACAGATAAGCAGATAACGTAATCGTATCGTTGCTATACAAACTATGGGTTATCTGTGCCACAGTTGTACTAGATAATGATAGTTTGTATTGTATACGGTACTGGTACACTTACGCAAATATTCGTGGCTTGGTGGTTGGTTCTAGGCCCACTGATCAGTTTCGAAGCAAACTACCTAGTGCCTGCAGTAGACAACCCGTAACTACGTATATTTGCATAAGAATCCTAATATCTACAGTTATGCATTCTTACGCACTATTGCGTTGCGGCAGAATATCTAACACCAATGTGACAAGGGACCAATTACCGAGTATTTCCCGTTTTCTTTGCCTGTTATGATATTTCTTCTCGCATCCGACATAGGAAAAATCTTTTAACCCAGCCCTCTCGCAGTAAAACCAGTTCTACATGTTATGCAGGTACTAAGGTACCTAGATGTATGCCTAACTTTTTTGTCTAGGTACTACATCTTTAACCTTTCAAAAGTCGTTATATTATAACAATGAAATTTCTATTGTCTGGCCGCATGATGACCAATGACCTTTGATGGAATATTGTAAAGAGGAAATATTTGTTTGTTTGTTTAAATTAAAAATGCTCCTAAGCTACTGGACCGATTAGCAAAACTCTTTTACCATTAGGATCCTTATCCCTAATGAACATAGGCATATTTTGATTCATCAGCATCCATCCCACGCGGGTGAAATAGCGTAACACAGCTAGTGTACCTATATGATTGATCTATAAAAGGAGACCTTAAAAACATGTAGAAGCGTTCGAAATGTAATTACAGGAGGTTGATTGGTATTAGTTGGGACTCAAAATGTAACGAACGATTAGTTTCTGCAATGAGTTAAACAGAAACGTGAGCTTTTGTAAACCATTAAAAAAATAAAAGTTGCCTACTTAGGACATGTAACGAGACATGATAGATACGAGTTGTTGTAACTAATCATGTCGTCTATATCGTCTAATCAACATAAAAAAAGTCGCGGGGAAAATACCTGTTGGTCAAAGAAATCAGCTAAAATCTGTAGTGGACGGTAATAGCGAGTGCTGCCAAATATGTCATTAGGTTACGGAACAGGCACGAGGCCCATCTTGTGTTAAGCGGTAACCTCTACCGAGAATAGATGCATTTCGTCACAAGTAACGAACTGCACTGTGCCTGTAACCCTGATACATTATGATAAGTCTCATGTGTCTGTAACTTCACCTTTACGAATTCCCTTCAATTTACTTATTAGTATTGCAGTTGTGAACCTGTAATTATATCTAAGTTTTTTTATACAACTTCATTAATGTTACTTTGTCTTAATTTATAATTATGTAAATTAATTACAGTTTGAAACTGTCATGAGTATCACATTTAATAAAATAAAATTATCGGCTGCACGCACTTGGTATTTTCGTTTCGAAAGACGCTTGCGCCGTGATCTCCGCGCGTGAACTCTCCCCGAAGAAATAAGTTCGAAACAGTTCAAAAAGAAAATAGGTATGATCTATCATTGCTTTAAACGCGTTACATGTAACGCGTATTGACGGAGATAATAATACTTGTACACAGATACCCGGTGTCCTACAAGGAATCTCTCAACACGGTCCTGATGCAGGAATCGATGAGATACAACAAGTTGTTGGGTGTCATCAGTAGCTCACTGAGGTAACACGTACAAGTAGTTTGATTCAAGTCATATGTCTAAGTCACGTTCAAGTAAAGCAGAGGAGTTATTACTAACACTTTCTAGAGCGACTGACGAGAAAACAAACCATCACGAACACGGTTCATAATCCATTCTTGCAAGTCAAAACAACGAGGAAACACAATTTTTGGGAAAGCATACAAAACCAATGCAAGCCATTGTTGGTTGGTTCTCTCTCTCGCGCGTCGTCGACCGAGTTGTGCAGTTGGTGAGCTCGTCGCCGGATGCTGCCCGCTACAGTTACAGTATTACACAAAGTTTAAATATCTGCGCGGGACTGCACTGCATTCATCAATCAGAAACATTGTTTATTATTATAATTGGCTTACACACTAACAGCTACGCCAAGGCGTGTGACAAGCCAGTATATTATAATTAAGTTAATTAATTAACAAAATAATATTAGTAATTTTTAAACTTTCGCGATTTGAACACATGTTTTAAATGTTTATCGGGACTTATCACGTATTATTTAATATAGGTAAAAATATGTTGAAATTAGAAAACATCGCAATTTCAACCGGGAAGATGGATTTAGGTTAGCGGCGTCGTGGAATCCCGTAGTGAGCAAGTGTACAAACCGCGGTGTAGGTACTAGGACATTTACCGATACAGTCAGTGTTGTGTGTCGTAGTGACAACCCTGCGATTTTTCAAGATCAAGTGAGGGTAGGAGAACAAAACACCCGCTCTTCTCGCCGCTCTCACCCGCAGTTTTCAGTCAGCTCGTGACCACGGCCATTGTAACATGGTCGGAACGTCGAGCGAAAGGTACATATTTTTACCTATATTAAATAATACGTGATAAGTCCCGATAAACATTTAAAACAAAATAATATTATTCTAGAAATTTAGTACATATATCCACAAAATCGTATATGAAAAAAGTCTAAATCTATCTGCTGAGCAACCAGATCATTGATGAGTGAAACGGCTTGTGCCGAGGGAGCGTAACGTGTGGTGTACGTGCGCGGAGGCGGAGCCGCGAGCGCAAGTAGGCGCGCACGTACACACGCCCGGCGCACGCGGCTCGGTACTATTAATGAGAGACGCGACAGAGTGGTGGGGTTATCAATTTTGTTTTGGAGCATCAGGTAATAATGTATCATTATCGCGCGTTTGCGCCTGAGCTCTAAGGTGTTGATACCAACCATACGCGCTATGAACAGGGACGGATATAGGTACGGATAGTAACCGTACAACTTATTGTAAAGGAAGCGAGCAAATCTCTTTTGTACCTTCTCTACCATAAGCTTGTATTTTTTTCGAGCGGGTCCCAAACGACTAAATTGTACTCCAGCTTGTTACGTACAAACGCGTAGTAGAGGGTAACGATGGTACTTCTATCTCGGAAACGCCTAGATTGTCTCATGACGAAACCCAGAGACTTGTGAGCTCGTCCACACACCTCCACAATGTGGTCGTTGAAGGTCAACTTTGTATCTAAGGTTAAACCGAGGTCACGAATCTTTTCCACACGATCGAGTGCGACACTACATTGTAGGTTATGACGTATGTTGTAGGGGTACAAAATAGGTGAGCTGGCGCGAGTAAAAGTTATAGTTTTGCACTTATTATTATTAAACTCTAAACGGTTTCGCTCACTCCACGCTACAACATTATCAATATCCCTCTGGAGTGCCGCACAGTCTGCATCAGTTTCTATACCCAAGAATAGTTTCAGATCGTCCGCAAACATGAGACATCTAGCTGTCTTGATGACACTTGGCAAGTCGTTAATCATTATCAAAAATTGAGTTGGACCGAGCGTACTTTCCTGACTTACACCAGAGCAGGTCAAATACGGTTCTGAGCGGTATTTCGAGAGTTGTACATATTGAAGCCGATTTGAAAAATAACTTGAGAAATAATTACCAAATTTGGAGTAAATCCTACGGCTGAAAATTTCTTTAGGAGCACATCATTGTGGACTTGATCAAATGCTTTATTTAAATCAAAATATGCCGCATCAACCTGCTTTTTAGAGTCCATTTCTGCAGCGACGTAGTCTACAAAGTTAATAAGATTGGTTGTGGTGGATCGACCAGCTCTGAACCCATGTTGATAATCGCTCAGTTGCGCGCCGACCTGTCTGGTGATGTCACGGTTAAGGATCGATTCGAACACTTTGCCCAGTGCCGACAATACAGCTATAGGCCTATAGTTTTCAACTTTAGATCTAGAACCATCCTTGGGTATAGGTATGAGCCTGGAAATCATCCACCGAGATGTAGGGTACGTTGCTGTACTTAATGCCAAATTAAAAATAAACAACAGTGGTTGTTTAAGTGTTTCATAACAATCTTTTATAATATACTCGTAAGAAGGTATGCCATCTGGCCCGATCTAAGAATGGGCATTTAGTCGCCTTACTATTTTTTTCGCAACAATTCGCTAAAAACAAATCTCGCGCGCCAATTATGTCTACTGCGATGCAGGATGAGCATAGCGAATTGTCTGCTTCGTACTCGGCTAGCGGCAGCGGGTAGAGTCGAGGTATCGGTGAGGAACACCGACTTGAAGTATGAAGCAAATGCGTTAGCGGCGTCAATGCCCGTAAGCCTCTCGCCAGCGTATTCAAATTCACGGATAGACTGCCGATCAGATTGCTGATCCTTAATAAAATTCCAAAATTGTTTTGGATTATGTTTAATATCGGCTTCCGTATGAGATAAGTACTGGTTGTAGGCAACATCGACTAGAGTTTTAATTTTACCTCTATAAAATTTGAACATCTCCCAATTGAATTGTTTGTCCTGCTCTCTAAATCGTTTCAAATGAAAATGTTTATTCCTTATAGTATTTATAATCTTTTAGTTTACGTTAATATATATATGTTATTTATTTCAATACTACCAGTAATTTTACTAGTGCCTTTAAATTATACAAAGTATAGCACACTGTTGCTTTTAGGTGTAAACCAAGCAAAGACTGCTCAAAAGCAATAATAGGAATTATGGGTACATTATGCTCCACTCTTCCGGGCCAAGTAGAGGGTAGTACTCCAGTATTTTCTGCAAATACTAGATGTCTTCCATCGAATGGTATTGGCACCGTTCGTAAATTGTATAAAGAAATTTAGTCCACTGCTGAAGTGGCCTATTCTTTTTGATGTGACTTTATGTATAAATAGGCGTGATATGGTCTGTAATGATGATGAATGCAATATTTTGTCTGTGTTTATGACGGCTGATTTCCGATATGTATATAAGCCGCAGTCACATTTATGGTAATCATCCTAGCTATAAGCTGATGTGCTCGCGAGGTCTACTGTTCACATAACTACTAGTAATTATTAATAGTACTGTTACCCCAGTTTCTAGAAAGCGTTGATTAGTTGTCCAACTAAATACTAAACGCTCATTGGTCAATGATATTATATGACGCGATATGTGACCAATTAGCGGTCAGTATTCCGTTTGTTAGCTGATTAAACTTTGACACACGTTCCAGAAACTAAAGATATGTTTAAATAGTTGTATGCCTAATGATAATATTTTTTCATAGAGATCTGTTGAAAGCCTTGAAAGGCTTAGTAGTGATGTCGGAAGCCCTAGAGAACATGGCAGCGAGTCTAGCACGTAACGCCGTACCCGCCATGTGGAGCGCCAAGGCTTATCCGTCATTAAAACCTTTGGGTAAGTTATAAGGTTTGATAGACATTTCACTAACTGCCATAGACTTTGCCGGTCCACAATCGTCCATCAGAAATAGATTAATATATTCAAGAATCAAAGTGGAACGTCAGTTTTTACCCGCACGAATCAATATACGCCATCCTGCCACTGCAAATGATACGTAGTGGCGATATAGCGTACATTGATTAATATTTCGTGCAGTGGGCCTAGCACGAATTACTGCGTGCATGTAACGTAACGTGTCGTTCACGTGCAACAGTACAAACTGACATTTATCTATGGCAACTGTGACACAGATAACTCACAGTTGGTACGTCGAAGCGTTGACGCATTGACGCTTACTATATGAACACTTTTTCGCAAATTGTTTGTGTTACGGCCTCTGTTTACAGATAGTGTAAACGTGAACTAGTCTTCTATTCCCTTCTGTTGGATACAACTCGTCGGAACATTTCTATGTAGGTACTTTGATTTTAAATTTTAAAACGTTTGGCTAAACAATTTTAACCCGTGGATATACTGAAAACAGCGTTATGTCATCATACCGTGACCATAACACGGGCTGAGTTTACCCCTTTTGCACTAAGAGACCTTTTTATATACTTAGTAATGATTAATCTGTCCGCATCAGGTTTACGCTATAACAAAAGATTTATGAATGAACTGGAGGCTTGCTGATTCGGACGGATTAAGCTATGATTTAAAAGACAATTGTTTATTAATGTTAATTTTCTCAATTACCATTTAAAGTAGCAATAAATGTATTATTATATATTTTATTTATTATTTAGCTTTATTGTAACCTTTCCGGAGAAGGGTTGATAACTGCAAATCAGCAACAAAGTATCACACTTCTGCAGGCGTCATTGATTCTGGACATTTGTTTGTCGACCTATGTTTTAGTTCTGAACAAATTATTATTATTACAGTAATTCAAATATCTTTATTGCATATCACATAACAATAACGGTTGAAGCATAAAATTATAGTTCCTGTGATACCCGTAAGGGCACTGCAACTTAAGAGAGGGGTACATTACTTTTTTTTTTGTTCCGGGGAAATCCTTTATGGATACCACCCACCACGGGGAGGTAGGTGGTTATGTGGGAGTCCGTATACCCACCAAAACCCCGGGGTGTTCCGTCACTGCCGCTTTTGGCGGGAACGCGGGACAGATTTTGCACACGACCGCGAACCCGCCGCGGCTGTCCGTTGCCGGACCCTTCTCTTCGCGGCACGCCATAACACATGGCGCGCCGCAACTGCCTCTGAGACCAAACCCGCCAACAATGAGCGCCAGACTTCCCCCTGTCTGGACGCCCGTGGTCTCCCTGCGGTGGGTCGGATACGTAGCCCCACCGCCTGCTACGTCAGCCACAGGGGATAGCCCCCCGCGACCCCACCTCCTCGAGTCTGCGCCGAGCGCCAGGATCCCACCTCCTCGAGCCTGCACCAAAGTGCCCGGGCCCCCCTCCTCGATCCTGCGCCAAAGCGCCCGGGCCCCACCTCCACGAGTCTGCGCCAAAGCGACCGGACTCCGCCACTCCTATGTGGACTTGGCGGCCAAAGCCCATAGGAGCAGCCCCGCCTGAGCCGGCCAGCGCAACCCAACGCCGGCGCGGCCCCTGGGTTCCTCTTGGCTTCACCGTGGTGATCCAAGCCACGGCTACTGAGCCCCCCCGCCACGTCAATGCGAGAACCCTTCGGGGGGTTACATTACTTATTTTAACCTCTAATCATAATCAGGTTCAACAATAGCTATGAACTACAACGTAGAATCAATATTTATGTAGGTACTATAATTCTTATGAAAATTTTCCAAAAGTATTACGTAATATTTAAGCAAGGAATTAAGTTACTTAATAGATTATATTAAATTTATACAAAAAATAATTATCAATAAAAGAATGTGCGTTTGTGAAGGTGTGTGTATGCGTATATGGTGTGTATCAGTATGTTCCTGTTCTAGAGACGACCATTTATATTATATAGTATTATTAAATATTTATCACGGATTTCATCCTTTACAAAGGCATAAGTGGGGCTGTAGCCAACACTTAGAGGCCTGTTTGGTATAAAAAATACAAAGAGAAATGAAAGATGATGATTCTCATCATCATCATCATCATCTCAGCCATAGGACGTCCACTGTTGAACATAGGCCTCCCCCATAAAATTTCCAAAAGGACCGGTTGGAAGCGGCCTGCATCCAACGTCGTCCTGCTACCTTTATCAGGTCGTCAGTCCACCTTGTCGGTAGACGACCTACGCTGCGCTTACCGGTCCGTGGTCTCCATTCTAGAACCTTTCGGCCCCATCGGCCATCTGTTCTGCGTGCTATGTGGCCTGCCCACTGCCACTTCAACTGGCTTATCTTCTGGGCTAGGTGACTTTAGTTCGTCTACGGATCTCCTCATTTCTGATTCGATCACGTAGAGAAACCCCGAGCATAGCCCTTTCCATAGCTCGTTGTGCGACTTTGAGCTTGCTTATGAGGCCCATAGTAAGAGTAAGAGATACGTTTCAATGCCATAAGTCATCACTGGAAACACACATTGGTCAAAGGCTCTTGTCTTGAGGCACTGAGGTATTTTTGACAAGAAGACATCGCGAAGTTTCCGGAACGCTGCCCAGCCGAGTTGGATTCGACGATTGACCTCTTTCTCAAAGTTAGACCTCCCTAGTTTGACTGTCTGCCCCAGGTAGATATATTCGTCAACAACTTCCAGAACTGAGTTCCCAACTGATATTGGGGTAGGCACAACATTGGCATTAGACATAATTTTCCTCTTGTCCATGTTCATCTTAAGGCCTACCTGTTGAGAAACTTGATGGAGGCCTTCCAGCATTGTACTGAGGTCTTCCGTGGATTCTGCCATGACTACAATATCGTCGGCAAATCAAAAGGTGAGTGATGTATTCGCCGTTGATGTTGATGCCGAGTCCTTGCTATTCCAGAAGCTTGAATGCGTCTTCCAATGCAGTGGTGAACAGTTTCGGAGATATAAAGTCTCCTTGTCTCACGCCATTTTGCAATGGAATTGCCTTCGAACTCTGTGTTTTTGTACAAACACTTCAGCACTTCAATATACCGATAGTCAATACGGCACCGCTGGAGAGACTCAAGCATTGCCCACGTCTCGATCGAATCAAATGCCTTATCATAGCCCACAAACGCTAAACATAGAGGCAAGTTATACTCTTGGGTCTTCTGTATAACTTGCCGTAGCGTGTGGATGGTCTAAGGTACTATAGCCGTTTCGGAAACCGGCTTGTTCCGGAGGCTGGAATTCATCGAACATGCGACTGAGACGGTTCGTGATGACCTTTGAAAACAACTTATAAACATGGCTCAAAAGCGAGATGGGTCTGTGATTCTTAAGTAAGGTACTGTCACCTTTCTTAAAGAATAGAACCACCACGCTTTTGTTCCATGCTTTTGGTGTTAATCCTTCGAATCCTTAAGTTAATCCTTCTGAAGAACTTTAAGTACTGGTGTTCCACCTGCCTTCGAGATGTAGTGTTGGCGAAGGCTGCTACGTATACCTTGGACTGCTATGAGAACCAACGAATCCATTTTAAAAGATCTTAAAATCACCACACGGCTCTCCACTATCTGCCGACAAAGAGTCCTCAGCTTCTTCGGACATATTATGCGGTCTTCAAAGCATTGTCTGGAGAAAGCCATTATTTTAGAAAAAATTGACGGTAGACGTTGTCAGGGAAGGGCGCCTATAAGATGGTCTGACACGATTAAGACGGTGGGTGGTAGCATACACCGTGCGGTTCACACAGCCTATGACCGCACCCAATGGAGACTGATTATACGTGTTCGCGATCCTCAGCAGTGAGGGAACGAGGAGAAGAGAGAGTTCCACCTGCTTTCAGAAGCTCAGATGTGATACCGTCATCACCCCGCGCCTTGTTAAGCTGTTTCAAGGCCATCCTAATCTCGTACAGGCTGATGTCAGGGATATCTTCGGTATGATGTCGAGTCAGCTTGGCTCTTGGGTCTTTGGCCGAGCTGCTAACAGGTTTAGCTACCGAGTAGTATAAATGTCTGTAAAATCTCTCGACCTCTCCTAGCACTTCTGCTTTGGTTGACGCTACACTGCCGTCTTCTCTCTTCAGCTTCGTCAACGGGCTCTAAAAATCTACATAAATATAAGTTAAATAGTGATCACCACACTTTTAATACTAGAAATACAAATAGGATAGCTGTACCTAGTTTTAGAATTGCGAAGACTAATAAGTCATTCCTAGGAAATGGTGTACGTTTTTACAATAAAATCGCAAAACACATAACTGAGCTCACAGAGGGCAAATTCAAGTTGACTGTAAAAAACGTTTTAATAAGAAAAGCTTATTATAAAGTCCGACATTATATAGAAGATAAAGATGCTTGGAATACTCCACTTCTGGCAAGCTGTCACTCTGCCACCCATAAAATGTAATATTTGTAATACGTAAGTAGAAACATTGTAAATATCTATATAAAAAGAATGGCCCCGAGTTTCTTGCCGCTTCTTCTCGGTAGGCTCTATATATTTTGGAACGCGGCGGTGTAGAGTCTTTAAAGTACATTATAATGAAAAATTGACGTTCACAAGTGCGTCTTTGATGCCTAAATTAAAAAAAGACATGTATCTTGCAAACACTTGGAGCCTTTTTTCCGCTCTATCGTCTCTTTGATTCGATTTTTATTAAAAATCCGGATGTTATGTCGCAAGGACTTCCATATTCGTCTATTGAGCAGCCTATATGCTTCAGCATCATCCGAAGACTGCAGTTTTAATGAGCGTCGTTCAGCCATGAGTTTGAGGGTATCTTTGGAGAGTTTCTGTGGTCTATCTGTACGATGGGGTGCACGTATTGTGAGAATTCCATGCTTCAGTTGCGCAAATCGCGTTCATATTAACCGACTTCAAAAAAGGAGGAGGTTTTTCATTTAACCGTGTATTTTTTTATGTGGTTTCCGGGATAACTTCGTCGTTTATAAACCGATGTTGATGATTCGTTTTTTGTTTGATACTTCCGAGGTGGCCCCATTCAAATTTCATCAAACAACATCAGTCAAGCAGTTTTTGCGTTACACTTCAATAACTGAAAAGTGTTTTGCCTATCTTGATAATATCAAAGTCACTAAAATGGGTGAAAAACTTTTTTTTACCAAAAAACTGAACCGTCTTCAACACTAAAAAGTGTGATAACATGTCAAAGTATAAAATAATGCATAGATGATAATATTATTTATTTATTTATTCTTTAGCACAAAACAAATGTACCAGGAGGACTTAATGCTAAGTAGCGTTTTCTACCAGTCATCCTGGAAGTGCAAGAAAAATTGTAGCGGTGCAGTAAAATAATATATTTGTAGAGAGATATTAAAAATATAATAAATACTATAAACATTTATAGAGAACCAATAATGAAATAACAATATATAAAACATATAGAGAGTAACAGCAGTAAAACATTACATTTATCTATAAGATAAATATTTTCAAAACGAGACATATTTAATATACATAACAGACAAAAGATGGTGAAATTATTAATCAAGTAGTGTTTACATTAGTGGGACAGATCAGGAACATGGGATCTGCGGATGAACTTTCCTAATGTAAAATAGGCGAACTTTTCTCTTAAACGCATCCTTTGAGATCGACCTTTTAAGATCCATGGGTAATGAATTCCACAACTTGACGGCAACAACAGAAAAAGAATTATCTAAAAACGACGTACGGTGATGAGGAATAGAGAGTTGTAAGTTGGAGGATGATCGAAGTTCTCGCTCGTGAGAATCCATGAGATATTGGAAAATATCTTTGAGGTACGTAGGGGTGTTACGATCATTCAACACTGAGTACAATAGGCAGAGAATCCTTACATTTCTTCGATCACGTATTGGCAGCCACTGAAGTGTATAATAGGTACTTTTGAATATTGTATAATAGGTACTTTTGAATTATCATGGTACTGACTTCAACAAGTTATTTTACAATTTTTAGTATTGTAGTCGGTTCCCTTTTTTGTTATTGTTTTATTATTGAAAATTCATTCACCCAAACTTTCGTTCCCGTAGTAGCGTAGTAATTTTATATTGAATTCATCTGATAAATTGATAATTGTTTAGGCGCATGGGTAAAGGACCTATGCTTGCGCGTGACGTTCATGCAGGGCTGGGCCGACAGCGGCATCCCGAAGGTCTTCTGGATCTCTGGCTTCTACTTCCCGCAGGCGTTCCTCACCGGCGCCTTGCAGAACTACGCCAGAAAGCACGTCATCGCCATCGACACAATCGCGTACGCATTCCAGGTACGCTCACTACCTGCTATACTACACTCACTACCTGGTTCTCCACCTTCTACTTCCCGCAGGCTTTCCTCACCGGCGCCTTGACCTACGCCAGAAATCACGTCATCGCCATCGACACTATCTCGTATGCTCACTATCTGCTAGTCACTACCTGCTACACTATACTCACTATCTATTTCTCCGACTTCTACTTCTCGCAGGATTTCCTCGCCGGCGCCTTGAACTACGCCAGAAATCACGTCATCGCCATCGACACTATCTCGTACGCATTCCAGGTATGCTCACTACCTGCTTCACTATACTCACTACTTGCTACACTATACTCACTACCTGCTACACTCACTACCTGGTTCTCCGGCTTCTACTTCCCCCAGGATTTCCTCACCGGCTCCTTGAACTACGCCAGAAATAACGTCATCGCCATCGACACCATCTCGTACGCATTCCAGGTATGCTCACTACCTGCTACACTATACTCACTACCTTCTACACTCACTACCTGCTACACTCACTACCTGCTTCACTCACTACCTGCTTCACTCACTACCTGCTTCACTCACTACCTGCTACACATTACTACCTGCTACATTCACTAACTGCTACATTACGGCCGTTTTCACAGCGGGGTTTCACTCCGCAGTTTAGGTCGGTTATTTAGTTGTAGATTGCTCTTCGGCTCTCGGCTCGCACGGTTACGTACGAGTCAGCGGTGCTCAAAGGAATATGAACGCTCGCATCACACGATAAGTTTCAATTTAGAGTGCAAGCAAGTACGTTCGTTAGAGTACGCTAAATACCTAAACTTGACTTTGGTTCGAAAGTGACGTTTCTGTATGTAATACTATTAATTCTGTGGTTTTAAATAAACCTCCCTGAACTTCGTCCGCATCACTTCCGCAGTGCATTTTTTAGGAACATAATCTTCTTAAGTGTTAATATGCAATATTGTTTATGCGAATAAGTGAAAAGACGGAGCAATCTGTGTGCCGTACGTTAACGCTCTACGTTTGCCCATGACGAGCTTGGATTTGTAGTTTTGTGTGGCACTTCACTGTGCTGATCACTACGAGATATTCAAATCAAATTATTTATTCTGTATAGGCCTGCGGGGGCACTTACATTTTCGAGTCTTTTTGTCAGAAAGTCCCCACAATAACGCAGCAACGCTTGCGCACTATTACTTCGCGCTATGATATCACTCCATTTGGGTGGTTCCAGGTAGGTCAGACATCGATCATCTAGCAATGATCAACTGTCATTTTGACAGCTGTCACAGGTAAGACCTACGACCTACCTCGTATTTCCATATTATTCTGTAGTCAAATGAAGAGATATAATATATCTACACAACCAGTTGCGCCTACGGGAAAAAAAAGTTCAAAAAGCTCAACTAGTTAAGCCTCGTGTTAATCTAGGTACCGGTTAAGCCTTCGACACATTTTTTTCTAATCGACACAACCAGTTGAGCCTAAGGGAAAAAGTCAGAACGGCTCAACTGGTTGAGCTTCGCAGTTGAGCCTAGGGCCCTAAACGGTTTAATCTTTCGAGGATCATACGGATTCGAGCGTCTAAATAGAATAACCGCTTGTATATACACTATTATAAAGGCGAACGTTTGTGATTAGGAGGATTCTGTATAGCTAGTACTTTCCATACTAAAATAAATAGTAGATAAGTAGGCTGTAAGGCATCAATTGCAGCCCGAGATATTTTTTGAGGCTGAATAGCGTAGCGACCTCTTTTGTGATTAAGCTGAATGCATGATGTCTATTGCCAGTATGATGGTTAGATTTACTCGAACTTTTTGAAAGAGTGAAGTGTTTTTTTTTAAATTACTTACCGCCCTAGGGCTTTTCTAGCTACATTATTACCCTAGAGCGCTAATTGTCACCTACAAGCCCCATTTGGGGGTAATAAGGACCTACTTACCGAATAAGAGAAGCTCTTCAGAGAAGAAGCCCAGAAGATTAGCCAGTTGAAGTGGCAGTGGACAGGGCACATAGCACGCAGAACAGATGGCCGATGGGGCCGAAAGGTTCTAGAGTGGAGACCACGGAACGGCAAGCGCAGCGTAGGTCGTCCACCGACACGGTGGACAGACGACCTGATGAAGGTCGCAGGACGACGTTGGATGCAGACCGCTTCCAACCGGTCCTTTTGGAAAATCATGGGGGAGGCATATGTTCAGCAGTGGACCTCCTACCGCTGAGATGATGATGATGATGATGAAAAGCTCTTCTACCTCTAAACATAGTCCGATTTCAATGTTAAGAGGTAGAAAAGAGTTTTTCCTTTTAGTATGGAAAGTACTAGCTATGCAATTCTCTTAAGTGTGTGTTGTTGTATGTTAGAGTATACACAAGCAAACTATGAAGCGCGCGTATCGTTCCGGTCTGCTTGTGCCGATTGTAAGCAAACTTTTATACATACGTATATATGGTGTAGCGCTTTATTACGAGTAGACGAAAATACTACCCATCGATATGGACGATATGGATGAGAAAGGTCGAAGATCGGGCTCAGTGGCGTGCATTAGAAGAGGCGTACGTCCAAAAGTAGATCGATATATTGGCTGATAATGATGACTACCCATCGATGAAAATAAGTTACTATTCATTTTATTTTGCTTCCGGGAAACGTTTTTATACCCTGCCACCGCACATTTCACCATTATAATCACAAAAACAAAGTATTACTCGCACTATTTTGCGACTGTGCTGTTCATAGCCGCCCATCATATGCGCCCTCTATAGCTTGCTAACGTATACTCTAAGGTTTGTATGTATGTTACATATTCACGCTCGAACGGCTCGACTAATTTTGATGAAATTTGGTATGGAGGTAGGTGAACCGCTGGATCATAAATCACTACGCGGGTGACCCGCTGGGCGCAGCTAGTGTTGTGATATAGCCCTCTTATTGATCTTCTCGCTTCACTGATAGTATCTCCCCGATCCGCCTGCTAAAAAGCCAGATGACGGATGCTGCGTGCGCGGACTGTACCTGGAGGGCGCGCGGTGGAACTCTGCTGATATGGCGCTAGAAGAGAGCCGCCCTAAGGAGCTGCACACTGGTACATATATCTAATTATATAAATAGCATCTCTTATATCCATCCACTCATAGCGGTACAGCCACTACAAAAGTCTATTTGGTGTACATCGATGACCTAGTACCTACCTACGCACGGTTTGTCAGACAGGGTTCGAATTCCGTCCGGGGCTACTGCTTGAAAATTGCTAAGTTTGAAGTAACCTAAAAATACGTTTTTCATCATGGTCATTAGCACTCGAAAGTTAAGGGGATCATTGGGTTGATAAGGGGGTCATTGAACACAAGGCTTTGATAGGTTATCAAGAAATAATATAAATTCTAAAATATGACAAGGTGACAAAATCATGTTCGCTTTTTCGACGCGCGGCGGCGGGCGGTGCTTGCCGCAAGTATGCTTACAGTTAACCTATACAGTTTAAAGTAGAATTGAAGTAGATGGACCACTGAACAGTTATAAGAACTCTTTTTGACGTGATAACGTCTTATAAATCGATCAACGCCGGCTGCACGCACGAAAAAGTATGACTCATTATCACTTTCCGCCTGAGCCGAGCGCGCAAGCGAAAGCGCGGAACAAGTGATAGAGAGGCACGATCGGCCTTAGCGTTCGGCTTGTCTGATGAAATCACGTAAAATTATCGTCCATAAACCGACTTACAGACAACCATTTTTGTTGCTTCATCTTTGCAACATCACAAAACGCGTGTCTGAAGCGGAACGCACTCTCTCGCACTGCTCCCAAACCTTGCGAGATATCGTGTCCATGAGAGATTTCTACTAAGTATGTACGTTTGTTCGAGCGCTCGTTTTGTGTAGCTTGACTTCTGTACCCGTTTATTTTGTAGTAGACTCGAGTGTCGTTAATCAATGATTGTTGTGTTCATGTCCTCAGAAATGGCAATAATCTACATGAAGCCGGAACAGAACCACACTATTCAGGCGGGATTGTACGAGTGTCCCACGTACAAGACTCTGGTGCGAGCCGGAACGCTGTCCACTACTGGCCACTCCACCAACTACGTGATGACCATCGAGCTCAGCACACACAAACCGCAAGCGCACTGGATCAAACGCGGCGTCGCTCTCTTTTGCGCTTTAGATTACTGATCCCCAAATACCAGGATCTGGTCAATACCAGGTTTAGGTGAATACATATTACCATAGCGCGCTCTAATGGCTCTAGTGGGCTCAGCGCACACACACATACATGCTCGTTGACGCGCCACGAATAATTAATTACTATATTATCATTATAATGTGTTGTTATTATTATGTTTTTTATTTCACTACTGTAAAATGAGTTATACTCAAAAGACTATGAAGGGCCATTTAGATGGACAGTTTCATACAACATACAAATACAAATATCATTTATTGATGACACCAATGTCATAAGTCAACCGATTGTAATAAAATAATTAAACGAACACAATAAATTGTATAGGTAGGTAAAATATTCAGTCCTAAAATAATAAACTTATGTCTAAAATATGTATACGTAATGTATACGTTATGTGACATAACATCATTTTAAATAATACAATAAAATAAAAATAGTAATAAACATTGGCATAATTCAATTCTCATTAAATTTGTATATTATTGATATATTTACATTTATATTATCTTAATCTCACAAACAAATAATTTTTTAAATTAATTAAGTGTCAGGTAATTTTAAAAATCATTTATATCATAAAACAAATTCCGTGATAGCCAGGATTTTAAATTATTTTGGAAAACCACGACCGAAGGTGCATTTCGCACGCTCAAAGGTACTTTATTATATATGGCGGGCCCTCCAACGTAAACAGACTTCGGACCAAGCCAGCCCGTGCGCAGGTGTCACAAATTGGTCCTTCCTAACGTTACTTCTAAGGCTATATGAAGTACATACACCTCTTCGGCGGAACGAGTTTGGATTACGGTGTACGAATAGGGCTAACTTATATATGAGCTCGCACGGTAACGGAAGTATAGAGAGCTCCCTAAAGAAGTCAACGCACGAGACGAAACCCAGTGGTTTTTCGATACTGTTTTATTGTAAAACACCTGCTTATTAATTGTAACATGATAATAAATAAATAATAAACTTCATCAGAGACTCCGTATATGGCGTGCAGGGCCCGTTTCTGCATGACGAATACTCTGTGATAGTCTGCAGCTCGGCCCCACAGCTCCAGGCCGTACATCACGTGACTGTGGACGGTCGCGAAGTAGCAGGAGCGCACGACATCGCGGGTGGCGGTACTCGCGAGCCGGCGGAGCGTAAAGCACGAGCGGCTCAGCTTCCCGCACAGCTCGTCTATGTGCGTCTCCCACGTGAGCGCGCCGTCCAGGTGGAAACCCAGTAGTTTCGTGATGCGGACTTGTTGAAGCGTGGTTTTGCCAATATCTAGCGAGAATTGTATCGGTGATTTAACGTTGAGGTTAAACGTCATGAAGCAAGTCTTCTCTTTGTTGAAGGCTAACCCGTTCGACCTAAACCACTCGTCGAGTTTCTGTGCGCATGAGTTTAGTTTTTGTTCCAGCTGAGCGCTCGTCGGTGCCGTGATCACGGCGGCGAGAAGCAGTGGGGAGTAATGCTGATGTTTCAATTAGACTACTAAAATCCACATCTTGTATTTTTAATTAATTATTATTGTATTTTTTATATGCAAGACACCACTTGGAGGACTACTCAAAAATAGGCGACGGACACCAATACGGCACGCGTCACACGCACCGGCTGCGAGCGGTGCCGCGGCGGCTGGCGAAGACGTCCAAACTATTGCACGTGATGGCACCGGTTGTCTATAATCGGCTGCCTGACCATGTGCGAAATGCTACGTCAAGTAACTCTTTTAAAATCCGCCTCAAAAAGTGGGTTGTTGAGCAATCAATCTACAAATTTGATGACATACTGCTATGATTTTATTATTTGACAATTTGATTAATTTAAATTAATTATACGCATTGACTAATTATGTTTTGACGGTATTTTTAATTTTAATTTTGTATTTCTGTATTGTTTATTATATAGTTCTATTGAATAGAATTGAATTTATTTTTTAGTTTTGATATTATTTCGAATGTTATAAGTAATTGTCTATAATGAATTGTACTGATTATGATACTTAGTATTTTTTGTTATTACAACTACCTAGTAAGGTATGATTATTTTTTGTTGACATGTAACTTATTTGTTATTAATAAAATACTATGACTATGACTATTTAGACATAAGTTGTCACTCTGTCAGTTGAAATAAATATATTTTTATAACAAGTCAGTCATCAGTTTCTTAATTGGCGCTAAGGACAGGATCCTCGCAGTCAGTCGTCAAATTTTTTACAATCAAAACGAGGCAATTGACATCCGTTTCTACAGTTAAGCAAGGATCTAAGAACATATAAATTTATTAAGGAACCACTGGACACTAACGGAGGACAATAAAAGGATAAAGGATAATAATAATTCAAAGGATAATGAGAACCGCTGCGGAATTGTGAGTAAATCTTTTTCAGCTTCCCTCTAGCATATTCTCAGTCCTATACCTTGTTTGATTTTATGTGTGTGTGAGAACCATATAATTAGAATTTAGAAAATTAAAATAATATTTGGTAGGTTTTTTTTTCCTCTCGTTGTTTAGGTATTTAATATTTGTGTACAATGGAGGGTATTACTAGAGTACCACAAGAAATTGTCAATATCATCCCCATCTTTAATGGCGATGCAAGAGTAGGTACTGCCTTTATTCATAAAGAAATGCAAGTATGTACTCTCATAGTATAAAGGTACTGCACCTCAAAATCAATATTTATTTCACGTAGTAACTAGTAGGTTAGCCGGGGAAGCAGCTAGTTTAGTAGGGGAGGGAGATGCCATCGACACCTGGGACGACTTAGAATTATTGTTAAACCAGCACTTTGGCGATCCGCGAACCGAAGATTGTCTTGCACTAGAATTAGAATCGGCTAAGATTAACAAGGGCGAAAGTTATTTAGAATTCTGTCACAGATTACAACACATGAGAAGTGTTTTATTTTCTAAATTATCGGAAAGCATCTGCGAAGAATCTTTACGTCAGGCAAAGCAGCATATTTATACTTCACTGAAAGTGTTTCTGTACAACCTACCACAGTACTTAGTTAGATTAGTTCGCTTACGTAGCGTGACGACGTTAGAAGACGCGCTAAAAATTGTTTTAGAGGAACAAAACTTCCAACAAGTGTACGATTCGCGAAGCCAGATCGAACGGCGAAACTTTAATAGGTTCCCAAGAAATAATTATTCCAATAATTTTAGCAGCCCGCGCTATAATACTCAGACCACATCGGGTACACCTGTACCTAGTAGGTATCACAGGGCGATCGATCGGAAATAATTCATTTACGCCAAATAGTTCGAACTTCGATGCAATCTCGAAACTCGAGGCAATTTAATAATTATAACCCTTAATAGGGCATGGCAGCAAAAGTGTCGTGATTGTTGTGAATTTTTGGATTTAAGGTCTTAAAAGGATTTAAAATAGTGCTACGAAAACAAAATTCCTATTTATTAGTTACTTTTTTTTTTAAACCATGTGGTCACTATTGGACCATTGCCCTATAAATATTTTATTTTTTGTTGGAGATGTGGTCTCCAAATGACCATTTCCCAAAGCAGTATTGTTAAAGTGTATAAGAATCCAGTAATGATACAAAATTAAGGAAATTATACTTTATTTAGTATTGGTTTACATGAAAATTTTCGAAACAAGGGATTATACATAGTGCTGCTCATTCCTTGTGCTACAAAATTTGCATCGTCTTCTTTTACCTTTGCAGGGCATGTGCGACCCCACACTTGCCAATCTTACTTCATCAGGCACTCCAAATACCCCACCTTTCTTATTTCTATAAGTAATTGGCGCTTGTATGCCGTTGGAGAAGTTATTTACAAGTCCTCTGCCAAGTCTTACTCTGAAGTCTATATGACGGCTATTTTTTTTTGCATGTGTCAACATGTAACATAGGTATATATGCATTTATTGCAGAGACTTCTAACATAAACCAGAACAAGCGGAACCAGTTTCTTCTGGATTTTCTTCCAATGGAGTAAGAAGACCTGTAATGGTCGAGGCGATCGACTCCACCCATGTTCTTAGTATATTCGGCTATAGCAACTGGACATACTAGAGGTTTTTTTGTTCCATCTTTCTGTCTGCGTTTAATAGTGACAACATCTTTAGGATTGAATGCTGTGTTTGCCACAAAAACATCTTTTGTATCACGCCACTTGATAACTGAAACAGGTTCAGAATATTGGACCATGAATTCACCAACTTCCAGTTTACCTTCTTTGTCTCTTGGTTGTCTTGTGCCTTTCTTAGGTACGATTGCATCTGGAAGATCTCTTCGGTTCGCTCTAACAGTGCCCACAGAAAAATACCCTGTTGGTAGAGTATTTCTAGCAAAGGCAAACTTGTGAAAAAGTTGTCAAAAACAACAAGAGTGCCTGGTGGTACGTGTGTGCATAATTTGGTCACCACTTTGAAACCTAGACCACCTTCTTCGTCCGGTGATGCACCAGAAGATTTTCCACAATAAATATCAAACTGATATAAGTATCCTGTTACGGAATCACATCGAGCCCATATTTTGTAGCCTCTTTTGATTGGCTTTTGCGGCATGTATTGCTTCATGGTGCTTCTACCTTTGAATTTCACCATGCTTTCATCTATAGAATTAGTGTCTGTTGGCCTACAGTTTTCTAAAAATCGCTTATTTAGGATGTTCATAACTTCTCTTACTTTGCACAACTTGTCAATTTATCATTCAGGTGCAAGTTTTCTGTTATTTTTTTAAACCTTTTGCAAGGCATGACTTGAGCAATTACTGGATTGTCAAATAGGAGATCTGTAGACCAGTATAAGTCAATATTTGGAAGAGGATGCACACCCATCAGAATTATCATCCCTAAATAAGCTCTTATTTCAGTGGGTTCAGTAGGCTTCCAATGTAATGAATACATCTGCTGGGTGTATTTATTCGTGTTTTCAGCAATCATTTTGAATATTTCGGCTGGAAACATGTCCAAGAAGTATTCCATAGGCAAACTTCTGTTGTTATATTCTTTCACAGTCTGTAACTTTTTATCAAACTTTTTGTTTAGTATATTTGGTACTGCACCTGACCAGTTTCTTGTCTTTTTCATCAGCTCCTGCAATGTCTCTTGAACAATAGCCATTGATTCAACATTATCACCTGTCTGTGATGCGTCCTCATCATGCGGTGGCGAAGTGAGTTCCGGTAGCAGTATTGTATCCCTGGCTGGCTGACCTGTTTGTGATTCGTCCTCACTATGCGGTGGTGAAGTGACTTCCGGTAGCAGTGTTATATCCCTGGCTGGTTCTGGCGAAGGTGGTATCGCATTCCTAGCTAGCATTAGTGGTATGGTGCCCCTCGCTGGTAGTGGCGGTGAATC
The DNA here is from genome assembly GCA_917880725.1 of Selenia dentaria. Lineage (NCBI taxonomy): Eukaryota > Metazoa > Arthropoda > Insecta > Lepidoptera > Geometridae > Selenia > Selenia dentaria. Next base: position 28,501,302 of record OU862885.1, on the reverse strand, counting down.
TTCGTTGGCTGAAACAGCTATACGAACTTTGAAACTACCGTCATTTGGTTTGTTTGTAATTATTTTCGCTGATTGAATTGGCTTTTCCGATAAACTGGGTCCCGAAGCGGCATCATCAAAAGGAGTAAGCTTGATACTCTTCATTGAAGCTTTACTTTGATATGGCTTGTTTGATAAAATATTTTCGAGTTCATCTAGTGTCATATCCATATTACTTACACTGTCTAATGCAGCATTTATATCGAAGGCAGGATATGGACCATCCCTACATCCAATGGTTGTGTCTTCATCATCTTCAGATGAATCAGATTGCATCGCAGCCAAAACGCGTATAATTTCGTCGTCATTTACGTTTTTACGCCTCTGGAAAGCGATAAAATTATTAGAACAACAGTAAAAAAAAAATTTAAAGGGCAGGAGGCCAAATTTGTACCACATAATTTGCGCTTTCATAGTTTCCAAATTATAAACATTATACGAAAACTGTGGTACTTAATCTATTACTGCATTCATAAAATCTAATAAAAACGAAGATAATGTGACTTACCGTATTTTTTCGCGACATAGTAATAAAAAACATGCACACTCAAACGAAAAAACGATCAACGGCTGACACTTTTTTAAACTTTGCGTCACAGATAAAAGAAAATTGTTCGGATACACACTTAAACTGTTTCATTCTGTAATGTCATTCACTCACTCGCGACATTTGACATTTAGTGGTATAAATATAGACAATAAGTGTGTTCAAAACCGCGAAAACCGATGTGGTACATTTTAAAACCAAGACCCTATTAAGGGATAATAACTCACATAATAATATTTCGCGACAACAAAGTAGGTCACAGTTTTCCGTACAGCGTAGTCAGCACTATGCGACTCACGAACCGAACGTGCCACCTCTTGCAGCGCCGGCGATTTCGGGCTCGAACACCGATGTCACAATGCGTACAGCCGGTTCGCGCCGCATTAATTATACAGACCAACATAACGAGCTTAATCACGGAAATAATAATAATATTGAGCCACAGTACAATGACTTAGGGACAGATTTTTTTTATGACGGCCTCCATCCTAGGGAAAAAATAGAAATAAATATAAGTAAATGGTTAAAATTACCCCACATTATAATACCGGAATTAAACGCAGTTTTTATGTTAGATACAGGTAGTGTTAGGTCATTTACGAGGGTCATTTGAAAAGTTCTTAGCCTAACATACTTAAATGAAACCACACAATTTTGAGTTTATTTTTATTTTTCAACATACTCTCCTCCGAGCTCAAACACTTTTTCATCGAACCGGTAAGGCTTCGAGACCCGTTTTAAAAAATCTTCGTCTAACTCCTCAAAATAAGCGTCCACGGCGGCTATGACCTCTTCATTTTTAAAAACTGTTTACCACCTAAACATTTTTTCAGCTTTAGGAACAGATAAAAGTCGGACGGTGCTAAATCCGGTGAATATGGGGGATGAGGTAACAATTCGAAGCCACATTGATGGATTTCTGCCATTGATTGCACAGAGGTGTGAACGCGCGCATTGTCCTGATGAAACAAGACTTTTCTTCTCAATAAACCTAGACGTTTTTCTTTGATTTCTTCTCTCAAACGACGCAACAGGTTGCAATAGTAATCGGAGTTTATTGTTTCACCCTTTTTTAAATAATCCACGAGAATACCCTTATGATATGATTCTCAGATTACCCTATACCCTTTGCATCCCAAAAAACGGATGCCATGACTTTTCCCGCCGATAAAACCACCTTTGCCTTCTTTGGGGTGGGCGATCCTGCTCTTTTCCATTGTTTCGACTGTTCTTTTGTCTCGGGTTAATTGTGATGAACCCAGGTTTCATCCATGGTTATAAATCTTTCTACAAATTCTATTGGGTCAGCTTCATATAACTCTAAACAGTCGCGAGAAGTTGTGAGCCGGTTGCGTTTTTGTTCCACTGAAAGCAGTCGCGGTACCCACCGCGCAGACACCTTAGAGAATCCAAGAGTAGGGGAGAATTGGGGCTTCTGCCTCACACTCTCGCTTCGCTCGAGTGCCATGCAGAAGCCTCAATTCTCCAGCACGACATCGGCCGACCTACCGCATCGTATCATGTCATGGCAAGCCGATGCGCGATGCTAACGTGCTTAATTATTATCGGCGCGCGATAGCGCATCGAGTGTCTCGAGTAAGACACCGCGCGTGCCGAGGCGATACGCGATACAATGTTTTCATTTGCGTGAAAGCTATTTTGTTACACGACTGGTTGATGTAACTAAGAGATCTTTCCTGTGTAAAGGAGACTAATCAATAATATGCTCGCCTCTATTCGGTTTGCAATGCGTTTTGATACTGCTGCGGTTTGTATAGAGACTGCATAACATTTAGTTGTAAAACATTTGACTTATGTAGTAGCCTTACATGTCTATCTAGGTCACAGTTAGCTTGTTTTGTAATCGTCCATGTATTAAATACTAGAAAGATTGATTCATATAAAAAATCTCTCCAGGGGTTGCTTTACGGAACTCTAGTCTCGGAAAATAACATTAAATATTTATCCATCGTATCCACGTAAAATATAAATCCAGCCTTCGTCATTTCACTTGACTTCCAATGTTTTTATTTTTTAGGTCAGAGTGACATCGTTAGATTATGAGATAGTAAGATTTTATATTATTGACGTTCACCTGATGGCCATTAAACACATCTGCTCATAACAGTAACAGATCCACATAAAACTTTGATCGACAAGATTTTGTACCGCCCTGCGCTGCGCTCCACACCCTCGTAGGCAAAAGATGTTATGCCTCACAATACCCAATAATTTCACTGTCTACCATGCACTTCAAACCAAACACAGCGATGCTGGCACATAGCTGCTTGGTGGCGGAATAACTCGCAAAGCGGTGGTGTCTACTCAGACGAGTTTTAGCATACGAAAAAATCACCTAGTAAATGCTAAGAACTTTTATAGTAGGTAGGTAAAACTAAACTTTAGATCTTTATAGTATGTGAACTAACAGTTATAACTGTAATACTTAGACGTTTGTGCGATGTTAGCAGCCAAGATTGATAAGGTTATTTTCAATTAAACAACGTAATAACTACAATAATAACCTTGAAGCGATGATAACTCAATGGTTGGCGTGGTCGGCTAACGTCCCGAAAGGCGCGGGTTCGAACCCCAACAATGAGCATGAGCTTTGGAGACAACATCGTGAGGAAACCATAGCATGGTGGTAGGGCATTTTCTAGCTCGTGATCGCCTGGCTAGCTACCACCCTCTTGTAGAAAATCTGTTGACAAACACCTGATGGTGTGTTCCGGCAGCCTCACTCGAGAGCCAGTGTGCCATTACAGCTGGTAGCATTTGCCACCATCTTCGGCTACAGCGTCACATAACATCAAGTGACCTGGTAGCCAAATACCTAGACTGTGAACTGTAAAAAAAAAACAAAACAAAAAGTGAATAGAATATTACTAGTTCTTGAAGTGTAGAAGTTGCTTTTTAAGGGGTATAATTTATTATGTGTCGCATAGATGTAATTAATCAAAATATAGTTTTAAATTCCCTACAGAGCCAAACAGTATATAGGGGCTTGTTTTTGGAACATTTTAAATTATCACTTTATGTATCTTATCTGTGAACAATAAGTAAAGCATAGACCGAGGTTTAAGGATAATTAAAAATTAGTTTAAGAATATTTAGCACAAAATTGTGATTTCATTATGTTTGTGACTGAAAATAAGGAAGGGCTATGCATCAAAATACCAAATAATTAGTAATTATTAGGATTTATTTCAAGATATGGGTGGTTTTAGACCAGATAAGTACATGCGACTTCCTTATAAAAATTTCGTCTCAGGTATCCGCGACGGCGAGGCGTCGCTAACATAAATGGAATTGTGAATAAAGCCTCGACCACGGTGAGCGTTCAATGCTTAAATAAATTTAATCTGTATTCGCATGCGGCATACAGTTCATTACGATCAGTATCATATAAATAACATGTCAGCACTTCAATATAAAAATTATGAAATGGTGTGTGTGTACGCGGTTTAATAAAGTGATGTTATAAATAGATGTGCATCGAATAATTTGCTCATATATTTTATTGTTCTGCGATCTGTGAAGTGACATTTGGATCGGAAAGTATGTAAGTGTTTTTTTTTAATTGCCCCTCAAATATGTTAACATTTCTATCCTGAATAATTTTAGTTTAACTTCAAATTAATAGTAATCATCATGAACTATTCCTTAGACAATATTGTTTTAAAATATTTGGCTATAAATTATTAATTTTTGATTTTTTTTATCACTTAAAAATCAGCCTAAATTCTTAACTTAGTAATTAATTTAGGTACTTATTTTGACATCATTTTTGAAGGTATTTTTATTTGTTGTTTTTTTATACATTGAGCTTTCTTAACGATTGATAATTTCGATTTCGCAGGCCGGGTTGGTCGCAAAACCCTTTCTGGGCTGATGAAACGGACGCTGAGTCCGATGTAGAAGCGGGTGGTAGTCTACCGCTAACACAAGCAGCTCCACCTCCATCGGAAAAGAAAAAAGAAGGCGGTGCGAGCACTGCGAACAAGAAACGAGCCAACAGCACTTCGTCAGCGCCGAAGAAAAAGAACAAGACGGTTGAAAAAAACTCTGAAACTGAAGATTTGTCCCTAGGACAAAATTTATTTCTTGAGGTAAGATACATTTTGTTATCTATTTACATTATTTCATAGTGAGTAATATTATAATATATTATTTTTGTACTCAATTGCACTTATCACATATAAACTGAATTGAATATGGTGTCATTAAACGCTTGTGCATAGAGTGGTCTAAAATTAAAATATTTTGATACTTCTGTACTACGAGTGTGTGCGATATTTAATTGAAATCCTTACAATAACTTTATTTCGTATATTTTAGGAGGCGGTTGAAAGCAGCTTGAAGCAGTTGAAGCCGGTTCGAGCGGCATCACTGCAAAGCTTCTTGTCTCAGCGCGGGGCGAGCGGCTACACAACTCAGCGAGATCTCGTAAGAGCTGGTGAATACTACATCGAATTGAGGGTTTACAACTGTCGTGAAGCGGAGACCGAGCCAGCCGACGAGCGTTGGAAGAGAGGGCTCGTCACCCTCAAGCTGTGCACTGATGCAGACACAGCTGTCTGGCGCGCTGTGTCCAGCCTTGTGCAGGCTGGTAAACAAGAATTTAAATCTATTCAGCCTATTATGTATCCGAAACCGCGCTGATGATATTTTTACATTTTTATAAATAAATACCATATATCTTTCGATTTTATAAGCCTAATTTACTTACTTTTGTTTCCTTTACAGCATACATATATGAAATACTGAAATGTCAAATGCAAATACTGAAATACAAATATTGAAATTCAAATACTGAAATTATAAACTCAAAATTTGAAATGACAAAACTGATTTAAAACTTATATCATATATTATTATTTTTTTATCAATTAAACATTATTAAGCAGATTTTGTAATTGAATGTTTCAGTTCCTAGTTGATTTCATGGCTTGGCTGTAAAAAAATAATTAGTTAATCATAGTTGTTACGTACTTACCTTGGTTTATTTACAGCTCACAAATATCAAATACTGAAATGTCAAATGCAAATACTGAAATACAAATATTGAAATTCGAATACTGAAATTATAAACTCAAAACTAGAAATGACAAAACTGATTTAAAACTGAATTCATTTTTTAATTCATAATTGAATGTAACAACATTGACATTTCAGTAGCTAGTTGATTTTTGTGGTTTGGTTGTAAAAATATTATAATTAGTTTAACATAGTTGAAGTTAATTTAGCACTTATTTACATATCAGAAAAACAGAAATCTATGAACATAGCCTACTTTATCTTGCTCTTCTATAATTAATATGACTATGAAATTAATTCACTATTTGAATAAAATCTAAGCGTTATAACTATATAGAGACTGAGATTTACTATTTTGAATATTGATACGCGGGTCGCATTCTGAGTAGGATCAAAATGGTATTTTGTAATGAGTGCGGGGTTTATGTTTCTCACATATCTTCACATAAAAAGTCACTTTATCATAAATCAAAGTGTCTCCTTAACTCAGAGTTTCAAAATGTGCATATAATCGCTAGCGCCTTCAAAAACAGAATAGTGAGTTACAGAATAAATCCTGATACGGAAGATATCATCACAGCGCCTGAAATTTTCTTGAATAATATTTGCGCAACGGTCAATGAACTAATAAGAAAGTCCTTGTCTAAACACAATGCTTTAAAAGTCAATATGGAACTATTTGTGTCATATTATTTACCAAAAAACAATGAAAAGTCTATAAAGTCTTTTAACGTTCAATTTACTACAGTATTTCACAATACGGATTTACCTTCATTTTACAAAGAATTTTGTGAAAAGTTGATATCTAAATGCTCAGAATTTGAACAGTCAGAATCCGGATGGGCGATAGAATCTGTCAATTATTTAGAATTGAATATTAACAAATACAACCCATTAAGAGCGGGTACTTATATTAAATTACCGAATAAAATACAAAATACTAAATCATGTATAAACATTAATAATGTGAATGATAAAAAATGCTTTTTATGGAGCATTATTGCGCACATGTATCCTGCAAAGAGAAATCCAAACAGAGTAACATCATATCCGCACTATGAAAACATTCTGAATATTTCAGGTATGAAGTTTCCTGTGAGTTTAAGTGATATTAAACTATTTGAGGAGAACAATCCAAATATTTCTGTAAATGTGTATGGCTTAGAGAAAAACTGTGATGTGTCCGGACCTCTTTATAAAACAGCTCATCGAAAATTAACACATGTGAACTTACTTTTAGTGCAAAATCATAGTCAAAACCACTACTGCTTGATAAAAAATTTTGAAAAACTTATACATAAGCAGCTTACAAAACACAGAAGCAAAATATTTTTATGTGATGAGTGTTTTGTTTATTTCGAATCGCAAGAAAAACTTTATGGCCACATTTGTGCGCGAGTTAAAACAGTATTGCCTCCTTCAGGAAGTAAGTTATCGTTTTCACACTTTGAAAGAACTCGAAATATCCCAATTGTAATATACGGTGATTTCGAAAGTTTACTTAAAGAATATTCTGATAAAAACAAATCACAGCATGTTGAAGGAATACAAATACATGAAGCCACCTGTTTTGCTTATTACATATGCTGTAAATCTAGACCGTCTCTGAACAAGTTTGTTAGTTATCGAGGTCCTGACTGTGCAAAAGCATTTGTTGAAACTCTTTGTAATGATGTAATGGAATTACACCAAATATTATCAACAAATGTAGATATGGTGTCATTAACCGAAAATCAGAAAAAAACTCACGAAAGCGCGACTGCTTGTCATCTTTGCAAGAAAGCTTTTATAAAAGGTGATATAATTTGTGCAGACCATGACCATTTTACCGGATATTATCTAGGCGCTAGCCACAATACGTGCAACTTAAACGCGACAATATGTAAATTTATTCCAATTATATTTCACAATCTTACCGGATACGACTGTCATTTATTTATTAATGAATTGTCAGCTATTGTTGGTCGAATCAATTTAATCCCAAAAACAAAGGAAAAATACATATCATTCACTAAGTTCATACCTGTTAATGCCAAAAATGCTGCACAGCTAAAATTTATTGATTCTTTTAACTTTTTAAGTTGTGGATTGGATAATTTAGCATAAACATTACATCCTGATGATTTTATTAACTTGAAGCACTTTTATCCTGATAAAAAATCATTTGATTTATTGCGTAGAAAAGGTATATATTGCTATGATTATGTTAATTCTTTCGAGCGATACAATGATATGTGTTTACCGGAAAGAAATTGTTTCTTTAATAAAATGACATCTGAAGAGATTTCGGAAAAAGATTACGAACATGCTAAAACTATTTGGAAAGAGTTTCAAATACAAGATTTAGGACAGTACACTGACTTATACTTAAAATGCGATGTTTTACTGTTATGCGATGTATTTGAAAAATTTAGATCAATGAGCCTGACTCATTATAATTTAGATCCTTGTCATTATGTATCCTCCCCATCCTTAAGTTGGGACGCAATGTTACTGTACACCAAAATTGAGCTTGATATGATTTCCGATGTTGAAATCTACCAAATGATTGAAAAAGGTATAAGGGGAGGTCTTGCACAATGTAGTCTACGGCATTCGAAGGCAAATAATAAATACTTGTCTGATTATAACAAAAATGAGCTAGATTCCTACCTTGTATACCTTGATTGTGTAAATTTATATGGCTATGCAATGATGAAATGTCTACCAATCAAGAATTTCAAATTTTTGACAGATGACGAATGTATAAGATTAAAAGAGAATATTAAATTTATATCAGATAATAATAATCAAGGGTACATACTTGAAGTAGATCTCGAATACCCGACAGAAATTCATGATTTACATTCAGAATTACCATTTGCACCTGAAAAATATATTCCGCCTAATGGAAAATGCGAAAAACTAATTGCAAATTTGCATAATAAATGTCAGTATGTTATACATTACACACATTTAAAAGAGTGTTTAAAACATGGTCTAAAGCTCTTGAAAATACACAGAGTTTTAGTTTTTGATCAGAAAGAGTTTTTGAAACCTTACATAGAACTAAACACAGCACTCAGGCAAAATTCGTCATCAGACTTTGAAAGAGATTTTTTTAAGAAGCAAAACAACTGTATTTTCGGTAAAACGATAGAAAATAAAAGAAATCAAATTGATGTTAAACTTGTTAATGTTTGGAAAGATGTTTCAAATAGAACCAATAAAATATGTGGCGCTGAAAAATACATAAGTGCTCCGAACTTCAAAAATTTGTCAATTTTTTCCGAAAACTTGGTAGCTATTCAATTGCAACAAAGTAAAATAATCTTAGACCGCCCAATTTATATTGGTTTTACAGTTCTTGAGCTTGCCAAAACCCATTTATACAAGTTTCATTACTCAGTCATGAAAAAAATGTATGAAGAAAACATTCAACTTTGTTACACAGACACTGATAGTCTTTTATATTTGATAAAAACTGAAGATTTTTACAAAGATATGAAGGGCAGCCTACAATATTTTGATACCAGTAATTTCAGTGATAATAACTTGTACACCATACCTCGCGCTAATGCTAAATTGCCAGGCTATTTCAAAGATGAATTAGGCGGTAAAGTTATTTCGGAATTTACAGGATTACGTGCTAAGCTTTATTGTATTGATACTGAAACCTCATCGATCAAGAAAGCTAAAGGGGCAAAAAAGTCTGTAACCAAAAACCTTACTATGGAAAAATTTAAACGATGCCTATTTAAAAACGTAGATATTAGAGATTATATGTATGTAATAAAATCTAAGAATCATAGAGTCTTTACCCAGAGGTTAAACAAACTGGTGTTAAATAAATCTGATGACAAGAGACAGATTTTCAAGAATACTGTGAATACCTTACCTTGGGGCCATTACGCCAATATATTGTAAATTTATAAAATACTTTTTCATTTGTAATAAACTAACGTGTGATTATTACTTTTAGGTTAAAAAGTATTTTACTTATTATTTTAAATGTTATCAGTTACTGTAATAGAATTTAAATTGAAGTGTTTATCTTATTTTGTAATCTTTAATAAATAAAATTGTACTTAATTATCTAACATTGTGTTTGCATTTATTATCTATTTCCGCTGACCAACCTAAATACTTAATATTATAAGAAATTATTGAGATAAAACAACCAAAATACATGATGCCAGTTTATTTTTCAATTACAATAATTTATGCACAATTAAATTAATTTTAATGGATAAGGAGAAATATTTTTCATAAGTCACAGTCGTAAAGTTTTTTTCCTATTTGTCTTATAAGTGAATTTGCAGCATCCATTATTACATCATAGTTATGGTTTTCTTCAACAACATACTGAGCGCTTACACTCGAATTCTCACTATCACTATAGTAACTGCTATCATCTTCTGGATTCTTGACATCATATATACAGATCTTGATTAACTTTTGACCCGTCTTCAAATGAGTGCGACGCACAATATTTGTTGTTATTGAAAATGGAGGAGATGCAAAAGATTTTCTCTTTCGAAAAGGCTTTCTTGGTTTTACGAGCGATTCTTCCTTATCAGTATTTTGAGAATTTTTAGTTTCATGAGTTGCAATTTTTGTGAAGTATCTTGAAGTATCATCCGTATCTTGTGCATAGTAAAATGGGTTGATGATAAGATCTTCGCACTCTTGAGACATATTCACCTAAAAAGAGAGAAAATTGATTAAAGTAATTAATATTAATTCATGTTAAAGTAGTTATTATTACAAGCTTAATTATTATTTTTTAATCAATTCAAATATATTTTTTAAAACTCACTTAATTTTAATGTGTTTGCTGAACAAATGTGAAGACGAGTGTCAGCTGCAAATGTGAGCAGTGAAATAATGAAATGTTTTTAACAGGATAATACTTGAACTTTCGCGGAACTACATAAATGGCATGCGCATATTAAATATTATTTATTACTGTGATGTGATCAAATAACCCCGATAAAATGGATCAAATGAATCATTACCTGGAAATGTAGAAACAAAATGATGGTGTAATTGGAACATATGTACATAATAGCATTACATTGCATTCGAGTAACAAATACGATGCTATTTAATAAGAATACGCTGTACACCAGTATCAGACATCATTATGAAGTTGGTCAAACAGCCCACTACCTTAGAAATTAATGATATAGAAGTGAGATCACAACCCAATACTGTCAGACACAGCGTTTTACTCCCTAACACCATTCGCTGTATAATTTGTGGGCCATCGAATTGTGGAAAAACCAACGTTATGATTAACATGTTATTGCATAAAAATGGACTTAAATTTCAGAATGTTTATCTGTACTCAAAAACAACGTATCAACCAAAGTACTGTTTTTTGAGTGAAGTGTTCAACTTGATTCCTAATTTAAATTATTTTATGTTTAAAGACAGCAAAGATGTCGCTGATCCTGAAAGTGCTCTACCAAATTCTGTTTTTATTTTTGATGATGTCGCATGTGAGAATCAAGTAAATATTCGCAATTATTTTTCTATGGGGCGACATAAAAAAATTGATTGTTTCTATTTATCCCAGACTTATTCTAAAGTTCCGAAGCAGTTAATACGAGATAACGTAAATTTGTTAATTGTTTTCAAGCAGGATGATATTAACTTGAAACATATTTACAATGAGCATATATACTGTCAATACTGATATAGACTGGTTACAATTAAAAAAAATGTGCTCTGAAACATGGAAAGGACGACACTCGTTCTTAATAATAAATAAAGATAGCGAGTTAAATAACGGTAGATATAGACATGGGTTCGATACGTTTATTAAATTTCAGTGACTTTATATAGAAAATACATGCGTTTTATATATTCAGTACAACAGCTTCAGTCCAAATTACTGGTTGTGAATATACTAAACTTCTAACATGGAAAAAAATATGAAAAAGCGAATACTTACGTCAGTCAAAACAATTAAACAAAAAATAAAAGCTATGAAAAATAATGAAGATACTATCAACTATAATTTAGATAAAGTATTTAAACCTCTTATTGACCCTTTGAATAAAATTGCTGATTGTAAGGAAATTAAGTCACCAATCAGTGATAAATCTACTCTTTACACAGATGTGGCAAAAAATTCCTCAATGCTCTCTAATGATTCTAGCGATATAAGTGAAGATAACTTTAACGATGATGCTAGTTCGTATAAAAGTGTCAATACAAACTTATCGTATGATGGCAACAAGAGAGAATATTTGACGCCGGTTAAAGATGAAAAAATTGTGACCATGCTAAATACCCCTTTAATGTCTATGTTAAACAAAGATAACTTACTTGAGGAAAATAATAGTTTAAATGTGCCGTTTGGTATACGAAGTGAAAATAATAAATTGTGGATGGGTAGCGTACCAATTTCTTTTAAATTGATTGGCACTCACTCTAGTGGAATGCAAATATCTTTGATTTCGATAGGCGATAAAAGTTATGAAATAACAAACGGCATTAAAGAGCTATTGTTTAAAAAGAAACCAGACTTAAATTTAGTTTCAGAACAAGACCGGATTACTTACAAAGACATATTAGAAAACACTCATGCTCATAAACGAGATTTTAAAAGTACTAGTCAAATAAAAGGTGATAAAGGAATGAAATACAATCAAATAATTAAACCATTATTTTACGAATATGATCAACTCTTAGAAAATAAAGTTATTAAACGTGGTGGTAGTTTACCTTGTTTGAAAAAATCGTATAAAAAGAATACTGATTTTATTTATTGGGATGATCCTAATGAACTGATCGAAAGACTTAAACTATTAGTAGCATCCAGTGATGCTGGTAATACTAATCATGACAATGAAATTATATCATTAATAGAAGAATTGAAAGAAGCAGGTATAATTAAAGAATAAAATGACAACATTCAATGGAACTTGCTTAGTTTCAACATTCTGCTCAAACATGAATGTCGATAAATTCGGTCTCCACATATACAAAAAACGTAAAAATTACTACGGTTTTAATATAGCTCCAGAATATGTGATAAAGCAAATTGATGCAAAAAACTTAGATGCTCAAAGTAAAAGACTTAAAAATCTTGGACACCCTCAGGATTCATGTGATGCTGTAACCAAAGATTATGTTGACAAATGCATAACTGACCTCTGGAACAAAGTTTCGACGAACATTAAATTAATTACAGAAATAAGTAACACATTAACTAAATTAGAAGACCATTTTCAAAACAGTAATAAAAATGAGCAAAAGAAGCGTAGTAAATGAAATTCATAAATATGCAAGGATAAATTTTCCCAGAAGGCATGTTGTGATGAGAGATATTGATGATCTTTGGCAAGCTGATTTGATAGATATGAAATCTGTTTCAAAAATAAATGGTGGCTACAATTATATTTTAGCAGTTATTGATACATTTTCAAAATACGCCTGGACGATTCCACTGAAAAATAAAAATAAAGATTCAGTTTCCGAAGCATTTCAGTCTTTATTACAAAAAGGTCGTATCCCTAAAAATTTGCAAACTGATCAGGGCACAGAATTTTACAATAATAAATTTAAAATAATACTTAATTTGCATAATATAAATCATTACTCAACATACTCTACAAAAAAGGCGTCTATTGTTGAAAGGTTTATTAGAACTATAAAAAATAAGATTTACAAAGAATTCAGTTTACAAGGATCTTACAAATGGAAGGATGAACTATTGGACAAAGTAATCAAAATTTACAATAACAGCGTTCATAGAACGATCGGTATGTCGCCAGCGCAAGTTGGAGATAACAATAAAGATCTTATATTGAAAAGGTATAATGAAGTGTGTAAATGTTACAACAGAAAAGAAAGCAACATATTGAAAAATGGTGATTTTGTGCGTATTAGTAAGTACAAAGGAACATTTGAAAAAGGTTACACCCCAAATTGGTCCACTGAAATTTTCAAGATTATCAAAGTTCAAAAATCTAATCCCTATTCTTATTTAATTGAAGATATGAGACATCGCCCCATATTAGGCGCATTTTATAAGCAAGAACTTCAAAAAACTGAACACCCTGATGTATATCTTGTGGAAAAAATATTGAAAAGAAAAGGAAATAAATTATATGTTAAATGGCTAGGCTTTCCATCTAGTGAAAATAGTTGGATTGATAAAACAAACAAATTATAAAGTAAGCGCATCATGAAAAATTAGTCAGTTTCTATTTGGTTATGAAAGAGAATAGTCATCTTAATAGTTTGATTAACAAACTGCCCTTCGAACTTCACCTGCCTGGGTATAATTATTGCGGACCAGGAACTCGATTGGCAGAAAGACTTGCTCGAGGAGATAAAGGAATAAATCAGTTGGACGAATATTGCAAACAGCACGATATAGCTTATAACAAATCATCTAATTTGGTTGACCGGCATAAAGCGGATATAATTTTACTTAAAATGGCTAAAAAGAGAGCAACATCTTCGAATACTAGCTCTGGAGAAAAAATTGCTGCTAATTTAGTTAATACAGCTATGCTAGCAAAAGTTAGTGCTGGAGCAGGACTAAAAAAGAAATTTAAAGCTATTGTATCGCACACAAAAAAACATATTCGTAAAATGAAACCTAAGTGTCAAAAAATGGCAATCGAATTGGCTTTTGCTGCTGCCAAAGAATTGTCCAAAGATTTGCCTATTCAACTACCGCGTGTTATACCTGTGCCCAAAACAGGAGGCTTTCTTCCTTTAATACCAATTTTTGCAGGATTATCTGCTGCTGGAAGCCTCGCTGGTGGTGTTTCGGGAATTGTAAAAACTTACAATGAATACAAAGCTGCGAAGAAACGTCTTTTAGAATTAAAGAGACATCATGATAAAATGGAGGGGTTAACCATAGGTAAAGGTTTGTGTATAAAACCTTACAAAGAAGGGTTAGGAATATACATAGCAAAAAAAAAAAATAGTCCATATATTACATAAGCGAGCTCTTACTAATATAGACCTAATGAAATATTCTAAAAATATTCCATACTTTAGAGGTGTTTTTATGAGAGATGGATTACCTCAAATTCCATTTCCTATTGAATGCGGTATAATTAATTTGGACAGCTCACAAAATTCTGGTACACATTGGGTGGCGTACACTAAAATTAATGATTGCGTTGAATATTTTGATAGTTATGGAAACTTGAGGCCGCCAAAGGAATTTATTAGGTATATGAAAAAGTGTAAAGTTATCTATAATTACTATAATTTTCAAAAAAATAATTCGTATAACTGCGGTCATCTATGTCTAGGGTTTTTAAACAAATTCTGGCGCAAACTCAGCATTTTGAAATAACGAATAAATAGCATGTTATAACTATCTTTTTTCAGTCTTTGTAATATCTCTGTTCAGCTCAGGACAATGTCATTCACTTTATCATTTTCCGGAAGTCAATCTGTGTTAGAAACAACGTTTCACCCCCCCTTAGTTTTAGAAGAAAGTTATGAGTGTGGTTTATTATATTTTTCTGTATTTAATGGTATACCTAACGTAACTAGCAATAACAATGTGTTTATTTATGGTGAAAATAATAGTCAAATTCAAATACCAAATGGTTCGTACGATTTACAAGATATTTATGAATATATAAATAATAATATTGACTGTGAACTCAAGATTGAATCGAATTGCAATACTTCAACAATATCTATATTCTGCGCAAAGAGTATCGATTTCCGAGCACCGAAGAGTATTGGGAGAATCTTAGGATTTCGAAAATAAAATACTAGAAGCAAATAAATGGCATGTCTCTGTAAACCCAGTCAACATTCTTCCAGTGACCGTGATAAGAATCGAATGTGATTTGGTGCAAGGATCTTACAATGATGGCATATCATCTCATATAATTTATGAATTTATACCAAACGTTTCACCAGGCTATCGATTTATTGAAAAAGCAATAAATGCCATATATTTTCCAATTAAAAATAAGAACATTGCATCCGTTACGGTAAAAATTATTGATCAAAACGGAAATAACATTAATTTTGGTGGAGAGAATATTCAAATGTGTCTTCATTTACGAAAATCAATATGATTGTATTTAATGATCAAAACTCTAATATAACATCAAAAACAAAGTTAAAAAGAGCTATTCTAACAGAAACACTCAAGAAACAAAGACGTACCAAGATATCGAATATTACAAAAGAAAACAAAGATTTCTTACGAGCTCTTGGTTTCAAAATATGAGTATCTTAAATATTGACGATTCACCCCATTTCGATAACTCTATCGAGGGTTACGAAATTCATACCTACAACCCATATAGTAATAGCTTCAAAGAAAATGATGAAATCCGTATATCGATTCATCAGCAGGATATATACGTATTACCATCTTCAAGTTTTATATATATTGAAGGACGCGTCAACGTTTCTATGAAGGATGCCTCAGGCAAAGTTGCAAAAAAGAGTTTGAAATTCACAAATAATCCAATAGCATTCCTGTTTCAAGATATTCGTTATGAGATTAATGGTATAGAGATCGATCGTATTAGAAATGTAGGAATTACTTCTACAATGAAATCATACGTCTCTTTGAACAATGGAGACAGTAAAGTAGCAGCCGTATGGGGATGGGATATGAATGGGTTTAAAGTTAAAGATGACTCCTTTAGTGTTCTGATACCACTTAGTAAACTGATAGGGTTTGCGGAAGATTATAATAAAATCATTTTAAATTGCAAACATGAACTCATTATGAGTAGAAATAATACTAACAGAAACAGTGTTATCTCTGATCAAAATGATACTATTCAAATTGATATACTAAGGGTTCAGTGGAAAGTGCCACATATTAAAGTATCTGATCGTGAGAGGCTTTCTTTATTAAAATATTTAGAAAAAGACAAACCCATACATATAGCTTTTAGGAATTGGGACTTGTATGAGTATCCTCTATTACCCAAAACTACAAAGCACTCATGGTCTGTAAAAACAGCTACTCAATTAGAAAAACCAAGATATATTATTTTTGGCTTACAAACTGATAGAAAAAATAATATAGCCAAAGATAGTTCTTTATTCGACCATTGTCACCTTACAAACGTGACATTGTTTTTAAATTCACAATATTACCCTTATGATTCGTTAAATATAAACTTTGGTGAAAATAGATACAGTATATTATATGAACTGTATACCAAATTCCGTCAGTCGTACTATAATCTCCCAACCGATCCGTTGTTAGACATAAGAGAATTTAAAGAAAAAGCACCTCTGTTTATAATAGACTGCTCAAGGCAAAATGAAAATCTGAAATCTGGCCCTGTAGATGTTCGTTTGGAAATAGAAAGTTCCCAAGATATTCCCGATAACACAGCTGCTTATTGTCTTATCATCAACGACCGAGTTGTTGAGTACAAGCCTTTGAGTATTGTGCGTAAAATATCATGAGTGTGTTTGTGGACGTGCAAGGATTCAAAACGGACTACAATGAATTCATAATAAAAGAAATAGCGATAAAATCTGGTCAACAGTTTATTACACTCCAGTTTAAGCCACCATTTTCCTACAACGAATTAACAAATACAGAAAAAAAGAATGTTTGTTGGATAGAACGAAACAGACAGATATTTTGGGATGAAGGATTTATACCATATTCATATCATACAATTTATATTAGAGGACTCATAAAAAATAAAACTATTTACGTTAAGGGCTTAGAGAAAGTGACATGGTTGAAGAAAATTTTAGGATATAATATGGATCAAAATTCATGTATTTTTAATCTAGAAGATAAAGGTTGCCCTAACCTGCTTAGTTTATATAAAGACTACAAGTCATGCTTAGATGTATATCGATGTATAAATCACTCCTCGCATTGTGCTTTACAAAATGTTACTTGTATGCAAAAATGGTGCTTAGAAAATAAATGTTTTTGAAGAAACCAATTTTATTTTTAATTATTAATTCCTCATATACCCTACCCTACTAGAATAACTCGCTCTCGCTTCTAAGATGCAGCAGGTTGGTTGTAGAGAATAAATTATTTTTTAAGAGAAGTATCTTTCAACTGATTGAATCAGATCATTGGCAAAGGCAAACATTAAAATGGAGCACTAAGTGTTACACTTAAAATCCACAAATATCCCTATTATATACTCACCACAAACGAGAGAAGTATACAATTTACCTCCTCGTAGTGAGTTAAGGGTAAAACTGCCTGTTAACATGTTGAAGGAAACAGCCATATTAGAGTTTAAAGAATTCACGGAAGGGATGCGAATGCCCGCCGCAATAGTATCATGTATAAACGGATACGCTTCGACAGTTATTTCAAAATTATACTGACGAAGATAGAAACTTAGTCGTAACAGCACCTTTTAGAGTAGAACCATACAATCAGGACATGTTAATATTAATTTTACGGATTAGGGTAGATTAGCAATAGGGCAGAAATAGATAGATTATTAACAAAAAACTTATCTAAATTAAGACTAGATCACATGAACCAAGAAGAGCGTCACGCTATCGAAGGGATCTGTAACGATTATAAGGATATTTTTTATTGCGAAAACATCCCTTTGTCCTTTACTAGTCAGGTCAAACACAGTATAAGAAGAAAAAACGAAGATCCTATTAATATTATACCACATAGACTACCTCCTGTACAAGCGAGGGAAATCAGGAATCAAGTAGATAAGATGCTTAAGAATAACATTATCCAGGAATCACATTCTCACTGGAGTGCTCCGGTGCACTTAATCTCTAAGAAAATGGACGCATCAGGACAGCAAAAATGGAGATTAGTTGTAGATTATAGACGGCTAAACGAGATCACTACCGATGATAAATACCCTTTGCCAAATATTACTGACTTATTTGATATGTTAGGGAAGAGTACCTACTTTACAACCCTTGATCTAGCAAGTGGGTACCACCAAATTGAAGTCCAGGAAGCCGACAGACCTAAAACTGCATTTTCCACTCCTGCAGGACATTACCAATTCAATAGGATGCCATTTAGGCTAAAAACGGCGCCTGCCATTTTCCAACGTGCAATGGACAACGTACTGAGAGGTCTACAGGGCTTGCATTGCCCAGTATATCTGGATGACGTCATAATATTCTCGAAAAGTCTACCAGAACGCATAGAGAAGCTTAGAGCAGTTTTTGACCGTTTTCGACAAACTAACTTAAAAGTTCAGTTAGACAAGTCACATTTTCTTAGAAAGGAAGTACTCTATTTAGGACACACTATAACAAGTGAAGGTTTAAAACCAAACAATGACAAAATTGACGCTGTGTTGAATTACCCGATGCCAGAAACGGCAACACAGATCAAAAGCTTTTTAGGACTCATAGGATACTATCGAAAATTTATAAAGGATTTCGCTAAAATACTAGACCATTAACAGACTGTTTAAAAAAGGGCCATAAGATTCATTTAAACGAAGAATATAGGGAAAGCTTCGAAACTTGCAAAAAGCTTATGACAAACGCCCCTTTGTTGCAATTTCCAGACTTCAGTAAAGGTTTCATACTGACTACAGACGCATCAAACTTTGCTATTGGAGCTGTTTTATCTCAAGGCAATATAGGCTCAGATAAACCAGTTGCATATGCTAGTAGGACGTTAAGCGATACGGAAGCTAGGTATAGCATTATGTTATAGCACTTAAAACACTCACAAACCTTTGTTGTAAAAATAATTAAATGGAGCCTAAGCTATTGTCAACTTGACTGTACCTGCGCGCACCTGCACTCGCAGCTAACTTCCGAACCGCCATTAAGTTTGAATCGAACTGTACAAATGCAGACGCATTATCTAGAGTAAAAATCAATGCAATTGATGATGACATGGATTCCATATTTGTAAATATAGATAATAGGGACACGCGTATTCAGGAAATAATAGATGAAATAGAGCAGGAAAATCAAAACACCGAACCCGCATTAGAAACATGCAACCGCATGGAAATCTCGGTTTCTGATGACGGAGCAACCGCAAACTCGGTTTCGAATAGGGAACATGATGGTATTCCTATACTGAAGGAAGCTATCGACACCAAACCTAAACAAATCTTAGTTTATACATGGCTACAGAACAAGTTATCAGTCAAAGATATATCTAACAAAAAACAAAAATCTTGGAAGTTCATATGCCAACTAATAACAAAAAGCTGGTCAAAGACCATCTGAAGAAATATATAAATCCTAAGTACAAATATTTTATTTACTTCGAGGATCAATCACTCAGAAAATCATTTTCAAACGTAATTATAACTTTATTTAAAAAGGGCTCTGTAAAGATAATAGAATGCCCAGAGAGAACTTAACAGATTCAGAAGAAGATCAAAGGGAGGCAGTTTTGAAATATCACGAGGGAAAAACTTGCCACAGAGGTATTAGGGAAACATTGGCCAAACTTAGAAGAAACTACTGGTGGGCCAACATGAATGAAACAGTTACTGCAATTTTAAATGCATGCGATTTCGCAATATGTAAAAAAATTAAGTACGATAGAAAACCGATCTCAAATTCAACTTACACAAAATCAAGAATCCCCATTCCAAGAAGCTTTTATGGACTTACTATACATTGAAGGGAAATACTATTTAACTATTGTAGACGCTTTCAGTAAACTAGGACAAGCTATTGAGGTGCCTAACAGAAGTACACCAGAAATAGTCAAAGCTTTAATAAAATATTTCAGCATGTATGGTTTACCTAGAAAATTTAATTGTGATTCTGGCACTGAGTTTAATAATACATTAATAAAAGAAATGTTAAGCTTATACAAAATGAACCTTCATATAGGGACTCCTAATAATCCTAGCTCAATGGCAATAGTAGAAAGATTCCATTCTACGATAATTGAAATATACCGACAAGCCAAATACGACATAAACGATTTAGACGCAGATTCCGTCATGACATATGAAGGGTACAGGGGAAAAACATGCCATGTCACAAAGACAATGAACTGAGAAAATGGCAAATTAAACTTTGAATCCATACAAAATAAAATATTTATACTGTAACTAAAATAAAAAAATGAAATTATAAAGAAAATATACTTGTTTTGGGTGTATAATAAAATAAAATCTTTTTTTTCTTATTCTTATTGAGTAAGCTAAAAAAAACTAAACAAAGTCAGAAAACACAGGAAAAAAACAAGCAATGTCCAAGGTGTAAGACAACCCTTATTCTGTATCTGTATACAACTATAATACTATTGTATCTAGTAACGAGCATCTGTGGACGTTGTCCGTGGTCTATGGTAGCAAGTTCAGTGATTGTGACAAACGTGGGTTTTACAGGCACAGACCACCACAGATACTCGTTACTGTGCTGGCCACATTCTGATCTGTGTTACTGTAACCATTCTCTGTGGTGGATAGGATTTGACTCACTTGTCATCGAGCTGTTATACGGAACGCTGTATTGGATTTGAAGAGGAATTAAACCCAAAAATATCATCGCAATCCTAGTTTTATTTCCGAGTTGAAAGTTTATTCTTACAACGGAAAACAGGGGAAAAACATGCAATCTCCCAATGATGACCTAGTCATTTCTAAACTAATTTTGTAGATCCTTACAAAGGAGATTAAGTACATTAAGTATAGAAATAAAAGAAAAACATATTATTTGAATGAATATATATTTGCCAAAATTTTTTACATAGGTATACTTTTTGTACCTACTTTTGTTTATCTAAGCATCATTCATTATACTTTATCCCTGAGAAGTATTCCTTAGCTCTCGGTCCACAAAACTTTGACAGGGCCTGGATATCCAGGAATTTTGGCTTTTAAACTGGAAGGCTCTCACTATAGGATTGTTCAGGCAATAAAAACTCTGCCAACACTATGAGAGTCATTACGGGACCTACACTTTTTTTTAGGTGCCGTGAGAATAGCGGATGTCCAAGATGCATTGTAATGTTCTCTGTGAAAAATTAATTTTGGATGGTCCTTTTCAACCCTTGGCGTTTCGCAGGGTGATTTCTGGTTTATGCAACCCATATTTCTGTCACATTCTAGATATGAGTGCCCACGAATGGGAAATATGATTTTGATCATATCCAAGCGTTTTGCCCTGTGTATAACATAGTGGATATAACGAAACACAGTATAATTTTTATTCTGTCCACCGCAAGAATCACAAAATATCACCAGCTCCCGAGTATTTTTATCAAGCATATTAAATATATAGTGATGAAGAAATGAACACACTTCATCAGATCCTTTTTTTGCTACTGTTTCTGGGTAGCTAAAGAAATACGATTTAGATGTAGATAGTTCATGTATGTTAAAAAGATTCAGGGTTAACTGTCTTTTATAATAAACATCATTTGTGGTAATGTTCGGCATACTTACATTTTTTTGAAAGTCCATTGCAATAGCTTCCCTTACATTTGACATTTGACATTGAAGCCTAGTTTCTCTTTTCCGCTTATAGAAAACATTTGCCTTCATTTTATGTAACTTATTCTCATTTTCTAATTTTTTTACTTCTTCTGCAATGTCATCTCTTTCAGATTCAGTAGCATTCTTCAGATTTAATTTGAGAGCCTTTATCTTAGCCAGAAATTCATCACAAGTACTGCATGTGTCACTTCTTGGATATCCAAATCCTATGTTAAAATTATTAACGAATATAGATCTATATGATTCGTAGGATAGTTGGTGTTTGTCTTCAAACATTTCATACATTTTCTTGATATTTAACTCCTCTGGCAGATAAATTTTTGAGCTATCATGTAAGCTGTAATGACTTTTTCGTCCACGAAATGACCTTATGTGATCCATGACCTTAGTTTTAAGCACTAGACTCAGTTTTTTAGGACGATTGCTATGTTTTCCTCGCATATCGCTTGGGGCTTTGCCTGTTACAAGTAACGATTTTTTATGGTACCTACATAGTCTTTGCCTTGTTATTCCATGCAAAGAAATAAATGCTGAAGCACACACCGGTATATCAAGTTTCTGTGTTTGTGTGCAATTCTACGAATTACCTTAGCATACTGTAGAGTAATTAAGTTAAGAAATTTGAAGAAAAATTAGAACAAGATTTATAATTTAACTTTCAAATTAAATATACTGTAGATTAAAATTTTGATAAAAGTATTTTAATTGAATAATTATTAAATAGTTAAATTTGCTTTTAAACATAATTTATAACTATTAGTTTCGAGACTACAAGTTTCTTTTTGCTGAGTTATATTTACTGAATTTTGCTGTGTTTTACTGGATTTTACTGTGTTTTACTGGATTTTAATATTTTTATTGAATTTACTGTGTTTTACTGATATAACTGTGTGTACTTGATTTTACTGTGTGTTTTATTGTGTCGTTGGTTATATACACTTTTTATATTGTGAATTGCTTTCTAACTTTGCTCTATTCTATAAAAATGGAACCGGCCCAAGAAGTTACCGTGATTCCGAATGAAAAGTTAAAACTTGTGCCTACATTCGATGGGGACAAAAGGCAACTTAACTTGTTCATTAGGAAAAGCGAATATGTAATAGCGAGGAACAAACTTTATACGTATATCAAGCGATCACAAGTAAACTCACGGATAAAGCGGCCGCGTTATTATCAGAACGCGAAGATATTATAACTTGGACCGCACTTAAGGAATTGCTGCAACAACACTTTGGCGACACTGTTGCCGTTTTGGCATTTTTCATGCTAAATTTGGCATATTTTCACCTAATTTAGCATGTTAATTTGGAACTTAGCATATTGCATTATTTTAGCATTTTTTCAACTTTGCTGGGGCAACACTTTAACCATCGTTCAGAAATACTTAAGGGGAAATCCCATTCATCGTTAAGAGATATCATTTCGTACGTTCGAGGTTCGGTGATGGTTCTGTTTGTTATGGTTCTGGTTTTCCCGATTAGTCGATTGTTTATGTTTTGCTCAAACATTCGTTCGGTCAGTGACAGACACATCACAAGTTATATAGGTAATACGTTACGCTTGCGGAAAACTAAAGTGATTGCGCGCAAAAACCTTTTTAAAATACAAGTTTGGTGAGAACAATGCCCCCCAAATATTCACAACATTATCGTGAAGAATGGGAACAGATGAGGGAGTTTAAGGATTGGCTATCACCGGTCAAAGATGATGCCACTAAAGCCTACTGCAAATATTGTAAGTGTAATATTATTGCAAAACTGTATTGTTTAAAACAACATATTTCTACAAGTAAACATGTGAAGTGTGCTGAGCCCATGAAAAGTCAAACAAAAATTAACTTTTCGAAAATTCAAACCCGCCTTGATACCCAGAAAGCAGAAGGCAATCTTGCACTTTTTATTTGCGAGCATACTGCAATTTTAACGGTGGATCACCTATCGGATTTGTGCAAAAAGACATTTTCTGACAGTAGAAGTACAGAAAACATGAAGTTACATAGAACAAAATGTAGCAATATTATAAATAAAGTCTTGGCACCGCACTTTGTATCTGAATTGATAAAAGATGTGGGATATGCAAAGTTCAGCATATTAATAGATGAATCTACAGACATATCAGTCACAAAAGTTCTCGGTATGTCAATCCGATACTATAGCCAGACCAAAAAACAGATTATAACAACATTCTTAGGATTGGTTGAAATTGAGAACGGGACAGCCATTGCCATAGTCAATGGCATAAAGACCCTATTTACACTATTAAATTTAAATATAAACAATTTAATAGGGATTGGAACCGACAATGCTTCTTCTATGACTGGTGTCAGCAACGGCGTGCACAGCCTTCTGAAATCTGAAACTGGCAATAATAATCTAGTATTAGTGCGGTGCCTATGTCATTCTTTACAGTTGGCTATTACTCATGCATCTGAAGAAACTCTACCACGAAACATCGAGTTCCTGATCCGAGAAACCCACAATTGGTTTAGCCATTCTTCTAATAGACAATTGTTCTACAATGAACTTTATAAAACTATAAACTGTGGCAAAGAACCTCTAAAAATTACTCAAATGTGTAATACCAGGTGGTTGTCCATTGAACCTGCTGTCCGTAGAATAGTAGATCAATGGTTAGAACTGAAAACCCATTTTGAAATTATGAAACAAAAAGAAAACTGTTACATGGCAGAAATGCTTTACTCTATGTATAATGATCCCATCAATCATCTGCATCTACTATATTTGTTACCAATTTTAGATGAAGTACAAAAAGTGAATAAGAATTTCGAAAGCAATGACAGAGACCCGACCAAACTTCTAAATGACTTGGTTGAATTGGTTGAGTCGGTGGCAAGGCGAATTTTGATGCCAACAGCATCAGCCATAGTAAATATTTTGACAGATAACATCACCAGTTACCTGGATCCATCTCCATACATGGGTTTCAGTGTAGAAAGTCGAATTACGGAATACCAACTTTCATCAGAATCAGTTCAGAATCTACGACATCGCTGTAAACAATTTACATTGAAGCTCGTCCAGGAAATGCGATCAAGGTTGCCAGTAAATATTCAAACATTGAGAAAAATGAATATGTTTTCTGTACGGGAAACTTTGAAAGCAATTAAACCAGAAATTGTTGACATTGCTCAAGAGTTTGGTTGTAACGCAGTCGATATAGAGCGTATTGTGGTACAATGGAGAAACATTAGTCACATTAACTGGAAAAACAAAAATTCGACGATAGAGTTCTGGTCAGAGGTATGCGAGTACAAAGACTGTGCCGATAACAATCCATTTCACGAGTTGGCATCTTTAGTGATGTCTATCCTTTGTCTTCCACACTCCAATGCAGAAGTGGAGAGAGTGTTTAGTCAAATGAATGTGGTGAAAACTAAACTGAGGAATCGGATGTCGTTGACGACACTAAACTCAATACTGTATGTCAGATATGGACTCCGAAGATCAGGAAAATGTTGCAATTCTTATAATATTCCTGATGACGTACTAAAACACATTAAGGGTATTAAAGAACATGCAGCGACTGATGATAGTGGCCCGTCAACGTCACAACAAGAAAAAGACGAACAAGTTGATGACCTTCAGATATTTTTCGAAATAGATGACTAAGATTTAGATATTTGACTTATTAATACTTTACCTTCAGGTATTGTTCAAAATAGAAGAGTCAAATATTGTTTTTTGATGAATAAATACTTTAAATCAGATTGGCATTTTATTTAGCACTTTTTAAATTGTATTTAGCATTTTCTAGCATTATTCGGGCGAAAAGTTAGCATTTTTCTAAAATATAAAACGGCAACACTGTTTGGCGATCCTCGTAGCGAACAGTGCATTAACCTTGAACTTGAAACGGTTAAGATAAAGCCCGGTGTGAGTTATTTAGAATTATGTAACCGCATACAAAGTATTCAGCCATGAGGTTGAGGGTATCGTTGGAGAGTTTCTGTGGCCTATCTGTACGGTGGGGTTTAAAGTATTTGGAACCCACTGTATGGATAGTTTCTACTAACCTGTTATTGATCTCGTCCACTGAAGCGATGTTCTCAAGGCAATCGAAGCGATTGGATAGCTCAAGTTGAGAGCTCTCGGGGTCTTGAATACGGGCTCGAACGGGTCGGAGCGTAGACTTCATCAGACGAGACTTCTCCAGTTTGACATTAATATTCACCGTGCCTCTTACCATTCGGTGATCACTACCGGTTTTAACCCAGTTGATCACTGAAACATCAGTGAATATTTGCATTTTGGTGGTCATAATGAAGTCAATCTCATTTCTCGTGGAACCATCGGGACTCAACCAGGGCCATTTCCTGAGAGGTGGCTTCTGAAAGAAAGAGTTCATCATAAAGAGTCCCTCTTTCTCCAGGTAGTCGGCCAACCTCTGTCCCCTACGGTTCCGTTGTCCATAGCCAAATTGCCCCACTTTCAACTCATCCTCGCTTCTCTTACCCAACTTCGCGTTGAAGTCCCCCATAACAACTAGAAAGTGCGTTTCAGAGGTATGTATGGCCCGACTAATGTCCTCATACATATCCTCCACCTCATCGTCCGGGTGCGACTTCGTCGGTGCGTATACCAGAATGACCTTCAGCGAATATCGTTTGGATACTCTGAGTATTAGGTATACGACCCTATTGGAAACGCTATAAATAGTAACTACGAGTATGTTGTTAGTAAGGGACTTGTTGACGAGAAACCCGACACCGCCTTAGGACTGTTGGTCGCCCTCCCGGTGGTAGAGTAGGTTACCTGATTTTAGGGTTATCGTGTCCTCACCCGCTCTACGGACTTCAGATAACCCCACAATGTCCCAGTGTAGCTTACTCATTTCTTCTTCCAGCTCATATATCTTCTCGTCTGTCCTCATCGTGCGTATGTTGTGTGTTACCAGGGCCAGTCGTCGTCGTTGGGGGTGGTAGCCGGGCGTCTGCCTGGGATTCTTAGCACCCCCTGCTCCACCGTTACCGTGGCCGCTACCGTAGCCAGGAATAGCGGGGCTGCCGGGGACTGGGGGCCTGGTTCTTTTTGTCCAATCCATTGAGGGGTTTTTACCAATACTCGCCACGCTTGGCAGACGGGTTGGCGAGCGCAGTTTGTGTGTGTTTGACTGAGAAAGTGCTGCCCACCTTCTGATCTGTTATCACTTAACCGCCTTCTACAGCACCCACGGGTAGAGTTGGGGGGGGGGGGGGCGGTGCTATTCTAAGCCGGCACCGCCACGGCTGAAGGAATGTCAGTAGCAATTGATAATTTAAAAAAAAAAAGGCGCCGTAGTAAAAGATGTAAGCTCATAAAAATCAAGTCATTCCTAATGACCTGACACCGAAAGCTGTTGGAGGTTATAGATTCATACTTAATCTTAAGCAGTCGAAAATGGTTTCATGGCGACAATAGGTTTTAAAGAATCCTACCTACTTGTTTCCATAGCTGCCTCGCATTGAAAAATACCTTAGATTTCAGTTTGAAGACGAGAATTCACACATATCAACATATGTGTTTTGCGCTATGCCTTACGGCTTGTCTTCAGGTTTTCGCACCTTCACAAAGATAATGTGAGAAGTAGTAAGCTATCTCAGAAATCGAGGTTTCAAATTATAAATATTAGGTCGGTGGATCTTGCTAACGGCTCCAAATAAAAAGCTTTCTTCAGTTTAATCCTTCTTTTAATTAGCGCACATCGCAACAGTAAGTTACCGCCATTAAGGCCGGGAAGGCACAGAGAGACTTTCATAGACAACAATGAGAACCTTATTACTAATACTAAGTTGCCATTTAAAAACTTCAAATTAACACTCCTCCTCAACTTAGTATTCTAATTTCTAAAACATTATAATTCTATATTTTTATTAGAATATTACATACTTATAGCAAAGTTGGACATCTGGATGTACCTACTTACTCTATGACACAGTAGTGTCACTTCTGGTTATAATTATTCTTTGACATTTCTAAATAGTTACCTATTCTAGTTAAGATTACAATAATAAGTACTAAAAAACTAACACAAAATGCCTAACTTACTCATAATAACACAAATGGCATATATTTCTTTAATTAACATTTCTTAATATTCAGTAGGTTCCGCAGATATTCAAATTTAGGTTTACACAATGCTTTTGTAAAAATATCAGACAGCTGTTTTGAAGATTGTACATATCTCAATATAATTTGCCCTTCTTCAATCAAATCTCTGATAAAGTGGTGCTTAATATCAATATGTTTTACTCTTCTACTATTCTCTCTATTCTTAGCAATGTGGATACATGATTGATTATCTTCACATATGGTTAAAGTTTTACATTCAATTCCCATATCAAATAGAAGGCCTTTAAACCACACAGCTTCACAACAAGCCAGGCTGAGTGCCATGTACTCTGCTTCTGCAGATGATAAAGATACTGTCTTTTGTTTTTGAGTACACCAAGAAACAATATTATTATATAATAAAAAACAGTATCCTGATATAGACTTTCTATCAACATTATCAGTTCCCCAGTCTGCATCACAGTACCCCAAAGCAATGTTCTCTGTATTTATGTTACATTCATAAAACAAACCATAATCAGCTGTTGATTTTAGATATCTTAACACTCTTTTTAAGTAGGTGTAGTGTTCATCACATGCATTGTTCTGGAATTGACTGAAATAGCTAACAGCATATGACAAATCAGGCCTTGTACATATCACCAGATAAATAAGACAACCTATTAACTCACGATAGGGAAACTTACATGAAAATTTATCAGGTTTTTCTAATTTCAGTCCAACTTCACATGGGGTCGATGCACTTTTACAGTCTATCATACCAAACTTATTTAACACATTTTGAATGTATGATTTCTGGTGTAACACTAACTTCTTATTATTAAAGTCTCTTTCTATTTCAATACCTAGAAATTTTTTCACAGATCCAAGATCAACAATATCAAAGTTTTTTGATAATGCACTTTTTATTTCACTGATTTTCTGTTCACTTTTACATATTAGAAGAATATCGTCAACATATAGAAACAAATACACCTTTTCCCTGTTTTCTGTGTGTTGCACATATAGGCAACTATCTCTTTTTGATACTTTAAAATTGTTCTTCAACATGAAGGAGTGGAACGCCTCGTTCCAGCAACGGGGGCTCTGTTTCAATCCATATATTGAACGATTCAGTTTACAAACCTGAGCACCGTTTTCCCCAGGCAGATTCATATATATTTCTTCCTGTAGATGGCCATGGAGAAAAGCTGTTTTTACATCCATTTGCTCCACATGCAAACATTCTTGATTTGCAAGAGTAAGCAATACTCTTAGTGTAGTTACTCGTCCCACTGGTGAGTAGGTGTCTTCGTAGTCGTTGTTTTGAAAACCTTTGGCAACTAGCCTTGCTTTGTAAATATTTTCTTTTTTCTTAAATACCCATCGACTATCTATTACTTTCTTGTCTTTTGGTCTTTCTACTCTTGTCCACGTCTGGTGTTTCTCATGTGATTCTAGCTCTGTTTTCATTGCATCTTTCCAATATTCTTTTTCTTCACTTTCTAATGCTTCTTGCAAAGTATTTGGTTCTCCTATGCATGACAATGCACTATGATATACTTCATAATCACTTAGGTATGATGGTAATTTTCTTTTCCTTTTCTCTTCTACAGATGTATTTTCAGTTTTATTTTCCACAGTTTCTGAGTTTTCTGAGCATTCTTGTATTTTATAAAATTGTTCTGGTTGGAGAGTACCTTGAATTTTTGACAGATCATTTTCTTCTTCATAATAGGGACGTGAAGAACATTCCTTTTTGATTGTCTGTGCTTTATCAAATATCACATCTCTAGCTGTTATAATTTTTCTTTCTTGTGTGTCCCATAGCTTGTATCCATTGTTGCAGTATCCAACCAAATAATACTTCTTTGATTTTTCTTCAAATTTTCCTTTTTCTCTGTATTGTGGTTGGAGATGCACATAAGCAGGGATGCCAAAACATTGAAGTTTTTTATAGTCCGGTGACTTTCCAAACCATAATTCTGCTGGGATAATGCCATTTCTTGTTGGTAATCGATTAATTATGTAGGTTGCTGTATAGGCTGCTTCACCCCAAAGTTCTTTGTTGAAATTTGAGTCAGCCAACAGTGTTCTGGCTTTCTCAACCAATGTTCTATTAAAACGTTCTGATACACCATTTTGTTGTGGCGTATAATTCATTGAAAATTCTCTCCGTATTCCTTTCTCATTGCAATAATCATTAAATTCTTTGTTCTTGTACTCAGTCCCATTGTCACACCTGAATCTTGATATTTTTGTTCCAAATTGAGCTTCTACAGTGTTCACATAGTACTTAAAATGTTTAAGAACTTCTGTTTTGCTTTCTATTAGATATATGTATGCAAAATGACTGTAGTCATCGATGAATGTCAATATGTACTTTTTGTTATCATGTGTAGTGGGGGTTACAGGTCCACATAAATCACTATGAATTAATTCCAGTATTCTGTTACTATTCTTTCTTTCTTTTTCTTGAAATGGTAGTCTTGTTTGTCTTCCTTTTAGGCATGGTTCACATAATTCTTCTGAATTACTGTTTTCATAGGAAATTAACTTTCTTTGTTTTAGCTTCTGTAATTTTTCTTGAGATGCATGTCCTAACTTCTTATGCCATTCATATTCTTCATTTCCAACACTGTATGCTTTCTGTACTTGTTTTTCTATTTCTGGCTTGAACCATATTTTATACAGGTTGTTCTCACGCTTTCCTTCTTTCACTAATTCCTTTTTATAGTATATTCTAACTTTTCTGTCATCAAATTCTATCTTACATCCAGCGCTTTCCATTTTACTTACAGATAACAGGTTGCATCAGCTAGTTGGTACATATAGGACATCCTTGACTGTAATATTCTGTTCTCTAATTTTTCCTTTCTTTGTAGCAACTATCTTCTCACCTTGTTTAGCTGTATTTATCACAATTGGGTTCTGTAGTGTTTCTGTTGGATGATGAGATGGTCCGTCGCTCCGGAATCACATACAAATTCTATTGTATTTACTGAGTTTGACACCAAAATTTCATTGTCTATTGCAAGGAAAGAAAGGCTCGAACTCTCTTGTTTATGTGTTTCTATATTCATTGTATTCCGATTCTTCTTGAACTTACATTCTGATTTCATATGGTCCTTTTTGCCACAGTTGTAACATTCAAATGGGAATGGCTTTTTGTCTTTACTATTCTTTTCTAGTGGCCTATATGCTGGTGAGTGCTTTTCTTTTCTAGCTTGAAAAACTTCAATACTTTCACTTTCTACTAGTCCTTTCTTTTTCGTTTCTTCATCAAGGAGTCTCCGTCTTACAAATTCCATGTTTATTGTGTCACTATTTATGGTTTCTATGGCTGTGACTACATTTTCATAGGCTTTTGGCATAGCCAACAAGAGATAACATATCAGCTCATCCCTTGAGGGCTGTGCACCTGCTTCTCGCAATTGTCGTGCAAGCTTGTCTAATTCTAGAAAGAAATCACTGAGCGTAGATTTCTCATTGTATTTTAGAGTGAGTATTTTCTTTCTTGCTAGGAGCTGCGAAGCAATCCCAGTTGATAAATACGTTGATTTCAACTTCTGAATAATTTCTCGTGGAGTGTCTAGATCTTTTATGATTTCTAAGTGGCTGTCTGCAATACTTTGAACAATGATGCTTTTGCATTTTCTTGCCTTCGTTGTACCTTCTACTGGATTTTCTTTTTCTTCTACTTCTTCTATTTCTTCGTGCACGTCGGCTTCTTCTAAGACTACTCTCAAACGGAAGAACCAGTTCCCGAAGTCAGTGCCGGCGAAAGGGACGATGCCATAACGGTTTTTCTTTTCGTCCTCCATTTTCTATGCTTTTTTTTTGGGGTCGTTTTCAGTGGTGTTCTGGGCCCATAACCTATAAATATTAGGTCGGTGGATCTTGCTAACGGCTCCAAATAAAAAGCTTTCTTCAGTTTAATCCTTCTTTTAATTAGCGCACATCGCAACAGTAAGTTACCGCCATTAAGGCCGGGAAGGCACAGAGAGACTTTCATAGACAACAATGAGAACCTTATTACTAATACTAAGTTGCCATTTAAAAACTTCAAATTAACACAAATCTGTTATACATTTTGATCATATGTATTGGTGACACTTTCGATGAAAACCTTAATAATGTTAACGAAACTCTTACGATTAATAAATTGTTTAGGATTTGTTGTCAACTACAACAAAAGTAAATTGCAACCGCAACAAAACTGTAGATATAACATTATCACTCCCCTCAGAAAAACGTAATAGTATATTATAACTAGTACAAACATTTCAACACCTACCATTATGTATAATTAGAAATTTCGCTCACCTCGTAGGCGTTCTTACTTCAGCCTGCCGTGCCGTAAGGTATGGCTGAGTGTGTACAAAAAGTTGAAGAGCAAAAATATGTTGCTCTCAATAAAAGTCAAAGATATGAAACTAAATTTAAACTATTAAACTTACTACCTACTATTTAATTTATTATTAGGTTTTAAGTGGTGGGCAGAGAATGTCCTTTCCACTTCAAATCCTCTGTCCAGCCCAAATTTTTCAATTGAAATTTTAACGGACGCGTCAGAACAGGTTGGGGTGCTTATTATAACAAACAACGCGCAAAAGGTAGATGGACAGGACAAACCATGAAAGTAATTTTCACATTAACTATCTTGAACGATTAGCTTTTTACCTTAGATTAAAATGCTTTGCTCGCGACATGTTAAACTGTAACATATTGTTACGTGTTGATAACAGGACAGCCATCAGTTATATTACCGATGGGTGCAATTTAGTTTTCCCATCTAAATGATCTGACAAGAACAATCTGGCAATGGTACGAGGAGCGAACCATTTGGATATTTGTATCATATATCGATACAAAAGATAACGTAGTAGCTGGCCAAAAATCGAGAAGAAACAATCCCCATATGGAATGGCAATTAACTGACATACAATATCAAGAGATCCTATGATCACTGGCTGGCCAAAGGCTTCTATAAGCCTTTGGCCAGCCAGTGATTGATCTTCTCGTACCAATGCAAAATGCAAGAATTACGTTTCTTGGAGACCTGATCCGGATGCCCTGACAATAGACGCATTTACGTTAAATTAGAAAACTACGTTTGTCTACGCAATTCCACCATTCACAATGATTTTAAAATGTTTACAAAAGATAATAAATGACGAAGCAGAGAGTATCATGGTATTTCCATACTGGCCATACCAAACCAGGTTTCCATTACTCAGAAGCTTACTCCATTCTAACGTTATATACTTTTCGCCAACTTTAACGCTTGCATCGTCCTCTGACAGGACCTCTCAGCACCATCCGAAACAACTTACTCTGGATGCAGCAATGCATTCAGGTCGGCGTTCACATCAAGAGGAACCCCAATTAAGGCATTAAATTTAATTATGGCATCCCTCTCTCACAACACCCTGATTCAATATAACGGTACATATAAATTATGGTGGCAATTCTGCCTTGATAATAGCGCGAATCCACATCGTGGTACTCTTTCGTCCGTGATGTTATATTTGACGGAACAATTCGACAAAAGGAGTCGCGTACGGTTCCTTAAACAGTCATCGTTCTGCATTGTTTCTAATAATAGGCAGTGATTTAACGACCAATGATCAGGTTAAGCGGCTTCTCAAAGAAGCCTATATATAAACTGAGACCAGCATTGCCGAAATTTTCCTTTACTTTTACCCACAATAGTTTTAAGTTTTATTACTAAATGGGTACCTAATAGAGCAATGCCTTGCCAAAAAATTACCAAGAAACTAGTTGTATTATTAGCATTATGCACATCCCATCGGGCACAAACTTTTAGCTGCTATAAAATTAGAAAACGTTATCATAGGGCCTTCTAGAGTTACGATTGGTATTACAGATATTGTAAAGACTTCGGCAGCTGGACTCGATTGGACTGGACTATTTTGAAGTAATATAGCCATCTGCCCTGTTAAGACTATTAATTATTATATATTCGTGACTAAAAACCTAAGACCCACAACGACAAATAGACTTATACTAACATATAAAAAACCACACAAGCCAGCGACCTCATAAACGATAAGCCGATAGATCAAACAGGTCATGGGCTAGTGTGGTATAGATGTGGCAACATTCAGTGCACATAGAACGCGTCATACCGCCACATCTGCAGCGCGAGCCTATGGGGTTTCATTGGAAATGCTTCAAAAAAACAGATCACAAACATTTGCAAAACTTTACCACCGGCAGGTACTAGACAGTAATAATTTAGCCACATCAGTCTTACTGGGTAATAATACAAATAATCACACTTAATAAAATAAGAAGATAAACGCTGTTATCATAATATGTAAGATGATTATAACTAATTCTAAACAAATTATCTATATGTATAGTTATATGTTCCAGAATGTAACGTTGATTTTAAAATAAAGAATGTAAATGTAGAATAGTTATTTAATATTTTTAGTCTTAAAATACATTAAAAATAAAAACTTGAAACGTATGTTTCATTCACAAAATTTTCATCTCTAAACATTTACGGTTGTTTATTATATCTGAAGAATGAAGCGGCGAAATATAATATATGATCAAACGAACTTACAAGTGAAGTTCGATCGATATTATATGAGTACGCTTCATTCGAAGATATATATTCCCTCCTACCCAATACCCTGAACAGAAAATTTTGTTTATACTAGTCTCTAAAAGAATGACGAGCGGTCACAGCGCCTGCTACTAGGAAGTACAAGTCAAATGACTTACTTTTTACTCTTAAAAGTGTGAAGTTACCGACTGGAAAATGGAACTACGGTTGTTTATTATATCTTCGAATGAGGCGTACTCATATAATATCGATCGAACTTCACTTGTAAGTTCGTTTGATCATATATTATAAATCAAGTTGCTTATTTCAGGGACACATGTCGACAACAAAACAATGTTTGTGCAGATGTTAAATAAGATTAAGAAGAAAAAGGATACTTATGCAACAAGACTAAAAAAGGCTCTAAAGCTTTAAAAAAATGTAACTTCAAAATACACTAGGAAAATTTACAAGCCCTTTTCATAATGATTCTATTTAGAGAAGTAACAAAAAACAAAATTGGTAGGAGATTCACACAAAAAGAAACAATTAAGGTTTAAGAACTGCACGGAACTTGCATGGATTTTACACAGCTGATGTAAGATAAACTATGATATTCAGGGGGAATATCAAAGTTTTGAGTAGAAATAATAATCCTTTCACTATGGATGGGGATATGTTTAGGTTTAATAAAATTGCCTTGTCTATATGTGAATTTTTATGAAATCTAATCCTGTAGTTTTAATAAGCCTGTCAATTCCTAATAAACCATAGGCTGGTAAAATCTTGGTATTGAAATTTTTCTTTATTTTGAACAGTATACCTAATGTTGTTCAAAATAAAGAAATGTTTCATTATATAAAAAATTATGATATTGATATCAGGTCACGTGATATGACGTCACGTAAATTAGTTGATTCACTTTGCGCTAGATGACGCTTTGAGCGTTTCTTAAGCTGATGTCTCTATCTCCATATATATAGTTTACTCTATGCAAAAAACCGAATGAAAGTCCAATTCCAGTCGGAAAACAATAATAACAATAGTACGCGTAAGAAAATCAAATTCAAACTGATATCAAAGAGTAGAATAATATATCTAACTGATATTTTATTTGGGAGGCAATAATGTACTACCATAATAATGCACAGTCAAATTATGTACAGCCAATAATGCACGGCCAATAATACGTGTACCTACATGGATTTGAAATACATGCCTGTACAGATTGGTCCGTGTTGATAATGAACAGCCAGTATTGCACGGCCAATAATTCGATGCCAACTGTATGATTCGATAGCTAATTAATGTTTGAAACTCACCGAAAATCCAGAGCCTCACACAGAGCGTGTCCCGGGAACAGACCAAAGTTTTATGGACCATTTCCACTGTGTATAGTTAATTTTTACTTGTTATGAGGTCCCAAACGTGTAATTTCGTTGAATATCACGGATTTTTGAAAGAGCGTGCTGTGTCTTGCTCGTTATTAGATAGTGGCGCCGCCGCGTTTAAAGATATGACGGCGGCGCACGAAACCTTTCTTAACCATAGATCTGTCAAAACGATTGCTCGTTTGGTGGGGAACGGGTCGTTTTCAAAGCATTTTAAGAAATAAACCCAACACCAACCATAGACAAATATCGCTACAGGAGCGAGGCGGCGCGACGAGGTGCGGGCGGGGGACGTACCGGGACATGTCACGACGTGATTCGCTACTACTCCGTGTCTGTATCCGTGTCATCTTGCGTACTACGACGCGTGTCATAAACAAAAATATGGACGTCTCCTACCAGCGCTACAATGGCGAACATTCTTTGAAAAAAATACCGGCATTCGATTGATCGGCTCGTAACACGTAACCTAGATGCGTGTCAGTATACAGACCAGCGTCCATACTGGACTGGAGTAGTAGATCGTAACTCCGTACGGTCCAATGTCCTACCGTAACCGTAACACGCGTGTCTGTTACGGTCACGGGATAATGTTCGGTAAAATTTTACAAATGTTACGCAGTTTAAATTCATAGCCTGTATTGTACAGCCATCTACGGAACGTTGGATGCGGATGATTGTCTGAGATTATTAAAATATGGTAGCGTATTATTGGCTTTACATTATAGGGACTCTTATTTTACTGAAAAAAATACGGCAACAAAAGTTTCAAAACACGCCGCTGGGTGCGCTGGCTGTAGAATTTCTGTAATTTACACTAAGATACCACTTATCATCATCTATCACCACTCGGGTAAAATCGAGGGGGGCGCAGGCGGCTTTTAATTTAAAAAAAAAAACAGGGAAGGACATTGGATACTTTTTATCATCCATCCCCATGCGGGTGAAACCACGGGGTGCAACTATTTAATAATAAATAACATTGAAACTTATCGTAATTTTCACGATATGTCATACGAGATCGACCACGTACCTACAATAAATATTGCCATGACACGTGGAAGTATCTCACTAGATTTTACTAGCAACACATTAGGAAAGAATAAATAATCCTCGTCTGTTGAGTTTCCAGTCTCTGCGTGGTACATATAATTGTCTGTGGCACGGTTGCGCGATTTCGCCGTCAAAGTCAAAAGTCAAAGTCAAAATCATTTATTCAATTTAGGCATCAAAGACGCACTTATGAACGTAAACTGTTCATTATAATGTACATTAAAGACTACCGCCGCGTTCCAAAATATATAGAGCCCACCGAGAAGAAGCGGCAAGAAACTCGGGGCCATTCTTTTTATATAGATGTTTACAATATTTCTACTTAGGTACTACAAATATTACATTTTATATACTTCTGGCAAGCTGACCTGTCACTCTGCTACCCGGCAGAATGACAGCTTGCCAGAAGTGGAGTATTCCAAGCATCTTTATCTTCTATATAATGCCGAATTTATAGTAAGCTTTTTTTATTAAAACGTTTTTTACAGTCAACTTGAATTTGCCCTCTGTGAGCTCAGTTATAATATAATAAATCTTTATTTCAGGTAACATAACCCATATACCTACTACAAAAATATATATTAAATTACTTGTTTATTAACAATAGATAAGATTAACAAACAATTAAAGTATAATAATAGAGTATATATATAAATAGTTTTATTTTTCATCCACAAGTGTTTGTGGACGAAATCGTCATTTGCGATTTTCGCTCTGGTGCACTGCAATCCATGACCGATAGATAGGACTACACAGGTCTTCAGACAGGCTTTGCAGTATGGTATTATTCGATCTCCGTATTCTATCCCAAAAAGATGCAATACGTGATCGAATAACCGCAAAGAAATCAGGAACCCGCGCATCAGCAAACATCCCCGACGCGCTGCAGAACCTAGGCTTTTTCATAAGGATGCGAAATGCGTCATTATATTGCACCTTTATGGTATGATAGGCTAGTCTGGTATACTTTACCCAAAGCTGACATGTGTATAAACACATGCATTAAGCTTTGAATAAAGTACCCTTGACTTCATGGGAGCATTTTGTAAATCTGCGCGCGAGCATGTTACATCTAATTGACAGATTCCTTCTCTCTCGCTCCATGTCCAAGTTGTCAGTCATATCTTCTGTCATTATATGACCAAGATACCTAAACCTTTTCACAACCTTTACTGGCGAATTCATCAACATTACATCCGGTACGATCTCCGGACACTTACTTGCGCGAAATACCAGCATCTCTGTTTTGGGTACATTATATTTTAAGCCGTTCTTTGCTGCGTATTGTTCGCATACATGCAACAGTTTCCTTAGTCCGCTGATCGAGGGGCTGAGAAGCACCATATCATCTGCATAACTTAGGTTATTGAGGCACACACTACCAATATGGCATCCGACACTGGTGCTTCTCAGCTCCCCTATCAGGTCATTTATATAAAAATTAAAAGGTCCGGAGATGTCAAGCCCCCCTGGCGAACTCCGCAGTCCAATCTATACTCACTGGAGGTCGTGTCGCCCCATCCCACTACGTTGGTTTGGTTACCGTACCAGTACTTAAATATGTTTATGACGTCAGCCGGAACCCGAGTCGTGGTCAATTTGTTCCAGAGAATATTATAATTCACCTGATCAAATGCCCGACTCAGGTCCAGGAAGCAGGCATAGACCGATGTTTCACGTGAGAGATAGTAATTGACAGTATGTTTCACACTGAATATAGCCAAGTCTGTTGATAACTCTGGACGAAAACCAAACTGCGCGTCATCTATACTTAGATTATTCACCAGTAAAGGCTGCAGAAGTCGCTCAAATATCTTACCTATCACAGTTCCCAGAGAGATAGGTCGGTAGTTAGCTGCATTCCCTAAGTTGCCGGTCTTATTTTTCACGATTGGCACGACTACAGTTTTCATGAGGCTCTCCGGCAAGTACGAATATTTAAGGCACAAGTTGTAGAAATCACATAATTTTATATATATTGTAGGCCCGGCGCTGAGAATGTGATCGAGACTAAGGCCATCATGTCCTGGCGACTTGCCACGCTTCATTTTACGGACAGCTTTAGCCACATCTGTAGTACTAAATATTACATTTTTAACACTAGAGATGTGGGCATTCGATGATGCCTCCAACGTATTTACATGCAATTCCGGTTGGACTTTCCATTGTGCCAGAGCGTGTCAAACGCCTTCTCAATATCTAATAGGTACATCCCTGTAGAATGTTTAAGATTGAGGTTGTGCGATTAAACATGACATTAAATATTACGAGTAAATTACATAATAATAGGTATTATTTATTGTAGTATTGCTGTGCATCTATTAATGTTCAAAGTAAAATTGATGTTTATTGTCTCTTAGTCTCAGTAGGTATAGTTCAGCGAACTCAGCGAAGGCAATTGCAAGACCCGTTTTTGGATATTTGGACAGCGTTTGAGCCATTTGCATTTACGTGTGCAAGCTGTGGCGATCCAACGCGGAATTGTATTGTGAATGATGAATTATTTATTATTTATTTATTATTTATATAATATTGTATGATGAAATTGTAATCGCCGCTGCAACGTGTGTATAGAGTGCGTACAACCGCGACATTTTTTATGGCATCGCGGACTAAAACTATTAATAATTTACATTAAAAATATGTATATATGACCATTATAGTAACTTAATAACGTTTGCCAAATTAAAATATAACCTTCAAAGCATACACTTATTACCTATAAAAACCGAGTTGTAAGCCAAAATGCAAGCCGTCAAGTGAAGCCAGAAATCGCTTCACACGACACCCGCGCTGTCAGAGCTCTCATTCCGAAGACAGAGAATACAGCTTGGTAAAAAAAACAAAATGACGATTTGTGCGTTGAAATTAAAAGTAAAAAAAAAGTTAAAAATAATTTATTGATATAATTGTGCCACAACATTTCAGAAAAGCTGCATAAGAGTTATGGTGTAACATTTCACAGCTAAGCCATTGATTTTAATGCTTAAATCGTCTAAAATACAAAAAATAATAAAAACAAATTAGCCACTCTTAGTTAAGACGGAATGTTGCCAGCTGTGTATTATTTTTTTTCAGTTTTAAAACGTTGTTTAGGTATGACATAGCGTTATATTCTCTTAGGGTATGATATTGTTTGTATACTATAAGACTGCATAAAAAGTTGTGTTTTCAGGGCTAATATATATTATACAATACATGTACCTATTTGTATTTTTGTGCGTGAGTTTCTTTATTCCACCGTATTCTTTATTTCACCGATTTCGTATATGGTATCGTTAGAATCCTTACATTATCTCGGCAAAAGTAGGATAAGATAAATCATGAAAACGTTAGTTAGTTCCCGGAGAGGAAATAACTTAAAAGATGTTATAACGATAAAAAATTTGATTACTGCAGACAACAATCAAAACGAGTTTCAAAATCGGTTTAACAATATTTTTCATCTTTCTCTTTAAGAGTTAAGCACAGTGTTATCTTATGGTTGGTGGTGATACTGTTGATGATGAAGTATGCTTGCCTAAAACATACCTTTTTTCACTCACGCATTAAAGAAATAGGAAAGCAAACATTTTTATACGTAAAAGTTCATAGCTCTGAGCATAACTGGTTAGTGTAGGTTTCAAATAGCCTTCTAAGCTTCGGTGGCTCAAAAACGTGAGCTGCTCACACGCTATAAAAAGAAGTTATATAACTAGTCCAATCCAATATTCAATGACGATTATTAATAACTATTTATAATAATTAAATGTTTGACACTCTCCTTGCTCCTCTGTCAACCTGCGCGTGCGCACGCCATAAGCTACTTCGCGCGCATCTCATTTATGATTTCCTATAACCCCGGGGTGAAACCGGTGATAAGAATTCAGCTGTGCATCTCCACTTGGATTTAGCGACCAACCCTGCCCTGGACCCTGCTCGAGACGTGGTGAATTCTTCAGTACGAAGGTTAGTAGCACTCTAAAATTTTATTCTCGGTTTGTTCCTATAGCTAGCAACGTCACTTGGTAGTTCTAGAATTTTGTAAAGCGAATCAGCACTTATCCTATCGTAGCTTTAATTGCGATAGGCGCGCATTCAACACCCGAAAAATTATATTTGGGGTTGTATGCACCGGTTTGTTTTATATCTTTAGGTAGTTTGTTGTATAGTTGAAATTATCGTCCTATCTCTGTTTTTAGATAGAACTGGTAGTTCTATCTAAAATATTTGAAAGAGTGCTTTATAATCGGCTGGAAACATTTCTAACGTCAGTCAACTTTTTGTACAAGAAGCAGTACGGTTTCCGGCCTAAGTCAAATACACTCTCAGCTTCAATATACATTACGACTAAGATAAAGCTCTGTATTGACAAAAGACAAATAGCGCTTGGTGTATTCATAGATTTGAAAAAAGCGTTTGACACCGTAAGTCATAGTCTGCTGATTAGTAAACTCAACTAAATCGGCATTACTGGTTCTGCCCTTCAAATACTTAAATCTTATTTATCAAATCGTACACAGGTAGTGACGATAGGTCAAAAGAAAAGTAAACCAAGTTTCATGACTTTTGGTGTGCCACAAGGTTCAATTTTAGGACCGCTCCTGTTTCTCATTTATATAAACAATATGCATAAAATAGGACTAAGAGGCGATATGACATTATATGCTGATGACACTAGTTTGTTCTACTTTGGAGAGTCAATACACGCTATAATAGCTGACGCCCAGTATGATCTCGATCAATTCAATACATGGTTCTAGTGCAATTTGCCTACTATCAATATTTCTAAAACGAACTATATTATCTTCAAAGCAATCAATAAGATTATACCAAATTTTCCACCTTTAACTATCAATAATGTGCCTATACACAGAATGTATCAATAAAAGTACCTTAATTAAATTTCAACCTTCAGCGTAAAATATATTTGCCACCTATCGGTCCCGTATATAGGTGGTATGTTTCTATAGTTTTAGTTTTTATATATATGTGGGCATTTAAAAAGGATTATGGAAATTTAGGTAGGGAGGGATTGTTATAGAAAATAAATCACATAATTTTGTTTATTTTTATATTTATTAAAAGGTACTAATTGCAACTGATGCAAAATTTTATGTTGCAATCTGGAAACTGCTCATCAATCAGCTTAGAGTTAACGTAAGAAAGCCATCAGCAACAACTTATTTGTATAGCTTGCAGAGATAGAGCTCACATGGGGTTTCTCCTCGCAAATCATCTGAAAAGATAATACAAATATTAAAATGTATGATCTCTATGATTCTTCAAACTACGAGTAATAGTGTCAGTCTGGGGCCTTACTATCAGCTTTGTAAAAACCATGCAAGTTCTGTGCAGTTCTTAAACCTGGTTTAAACAGTTTTCAATTAAACCATACCATGTCGCTCATTTAGGTAAACTGTTTGATCATTGTTTTCTACAAAAATGAACGAATAATACTATCTCTGGCTTTCTAACAATTTACTATAACCAAACATTGCAGATGCCTCAACGTTTGTAAGCTGATAATCTGAGCGGTTTTAAAGTATCATGATGACGTCAGTCCATACAAAAAAAACAGGTGAACGGTTTATCTACGGGTCTTGAAAAGTAGGCCTGGGCAGGCCTCCTATAATGTCTTGGTACGATTAAACCAGGCAGTTATCTAGAAGTCCTGCTTTAAAAGCTTTTAGTAAGGCCCCTGATCTACTTAATTAACTACATAACAAAGTGCAATTATCATTGTCTCACAGAGACACACAAATTGCAAAATTAATGCATCTATAGATTTTTATTTGGAAACCAAGGCAGTAAATAAGGCCCACCAAGTGATGTCCTGTGGTACAAAAACTGATAGTTACGTGAAAACATATTACAATACATTTGAAATGATGATAGCACATGGGTAACAAGGGTCAGCTATCAATTATGTAATGGGTTTCAATCCCTAGAGCACGGTAACAGAGTTCAACAGCATGTAGTGCACATTTCGTGTCCACCTGGCTAGCTACCACCAGTCACTAAGCACTTAACAGTGCATGCTGGCATCTTTCTTTGATAGCCAGTTCTATTCTAGGTCTAGTGTTATACCACCTTAGACTTAGACCAATAGAAATACAAAATAAACCATACCAGTGTCGACTTGAGTGAACACATGAGTGTTTCTTTAAAACTTCTGGTAAGCAGTAGGTGCAATGGATCTTGTTCTGCTGTATTCATGGCTAAAGCTGAGACTACCTGAAATAATATTTATAATTTATATTATACCATAAAAATCACATAGCACAGTAGTAACATAACAATCATGGGGTTTAATGAACTTATAGTCTACATTACAAATTTCACAAAGTTTTTTTTTAATAAATGTGTTATTAATGTAAAGGTTTATAGAGGAGTATTGCAATTTTAGTAAATATCAACATACTTTAAAATAAAGTCACTTCCATTTGGCTTGTTGGCATATAATGGCTTGTAAGATGTCACTACTCAGACTAGAGGATAAAAACAAACGGAGATTGTTTGGTGGCAGGAAAAATGATCTGTGACTTTTGGATATTATATCTTCATTTGAAGGTGAAAAACTTAATCATCATAAGTATGCAGACTAACTCAGATTTGTTATGATCATTTTGGACGCATTAATAAAGAAGAATACTTTAATATAAAAAACTTTATTAAATCAATTCGTTAATTACATTATTTATTATCAATCAATTAACTAGCATAATAATCGTAGTTTGTTACAGATAATGGCTGCCAAGTCCGATATACAGTGTAGTGAAAATAAATTTGTACACATTATACATACCTGTTTCATTGGGGGTTGATAGCAGCAGATTGAGGACTATCACTGACTGACTAACTCGCTAGCAGGATCAATGTAGATAAGCGTCGGGTCGAAAACGAGAACTGTCCTTCTTCATGGATGGAAAAAATCTCTTCTCAAATGGTTTTGTGATGCAAACTGTGTGCAAAGTTCTTCAAACATTAGACTTCACAGCCTATCACAATTGATGCACTGTAACCACATCTCAGATTTTGGAAACATATAAAAATTAACGTCCTCTTGTCTACTAAACTACGGCCGTTCAGAGAATGCGTTCCTGACACGTCACGATTGAACTGACGACGTAACTTTGTAATGGCGTTGCAGTTACGATAAAAATATTATTGCTGGTTGTTTACCGTTTTAACAATTGATGAGCATTAAAACAACATTATTATATCAATAATCAATTAATGTTATAATTTTGTGCCAAACTGAGTGTCAAATAACTTGGTAAACAATATTTTTCTAAATCTAAACTGCGCTATTACAAGGTTATGTCAGCGCTTTATATTTGTAGTGCTGTGCTAACAATAACAGGCAATAATAGTATCGTAATCTGTTCTTATACAGTTATACTTTATAAAATAATACGTTTTGTTTTTCTTTTTAAGAATTTGAAAATAATGGACTATAAGATAACTTTTATTAAATATAAAAATAAAACTACGACCAAACCGAACGCGCGAAAGAAAGTAGCATTTTTATATTTAGGTTGAAAATGGTAACCCCAAATGGCGTTACTAGCATTTTTATACTTAGATTAAAAACGGTAACCCCAAATGGCGTTATGGGCCGCCATTTTGTGACGCTAAAACAGTCGTCTGTTGTCGTTTCGTGCGCATAGACCACGTTCTTCAAGTGTTTTCGA
Organism: Selenia dentaria; assembly: GCA_917880725.1. Lineage (NCBI taxonomy): Eukaryota > Metazoa > Arthropoda > Insecta > Lepidoptera > Geometridae > Selenia > Selenia dentaria. The sequence goes on along the minus strand of OU862885.1, from coordinate 28,456,535 downwards.
TCTGTTTTTATTTGATTACCCGGCTTTTGTTTAATGGACTGTTTCGGCTTTTCATACTGACATCGGCGCTAAATCGGATTTCGATTGTGTTTTTGTGACTTTTGGTACATAATAATGCCTAAACGTGGACAAACATTGAAAAGTGGAGCCCGTGAGTTAATCATCAAGCTGCAAGATTACTTTGAGCGGGAGCGGCAAAATGGCGGACCCCTGGCACCTGTCGAACAAGTACAAGTACGCGTCTCTCAGGCGCTTGGAGTTAGCAAACGAACGATAACAAATATTAATAAAGAAAAGTTTGGCTCTACTGGCATGGAAGATAATATTTTACGTACTCCGAAGAAGAAACGTAGAACTAAACCCGTGACAGATATTGACACCTTTGACGCCGATGCAATCAGAAATCATATATATGGTTACTATTCCTGAAATGAATATCTCAACAGGAAGAAGCTTTTGGCATCGTTAAGAGAAGCTGGACTGTTTAGCGTAAAATCTTAAAAGATATTGGTTTTTCGTATAAAAAACAGACAAAAGAAAAAAATATTAGAACGATACGACATAATTTTAAAACGGATAAGTTTTTTGAGAGAAGCAAAAAAAATTGATAACTGGGATAATGTCGTGTTCATTGACGAGACATGGCTAAACGCGGTTTCCCGTTCTTCGACGGATGATACACAAGCGTCGACGTTGAAAGTACCAATGGCTAAGGGGGCCCGTCTGATAATATGCCACGCAGGTTCTGCAAAATAGGGCTTTGTGGAGAACGCGTTACTGGCATTTCAATCAAAAACCACAAATGACTACCACGAGGAAATGAATGCCACTACATTTAAAGAGTGGTTCCAGAACGTGCTTTTGCCCAGCCTACCAGAGCCTTCTGTAATATTCATGGATAATGCCTCCTATCACTCGGTTCAAATACAGGAACCACCTACCCAAGCTAATAAAAAAGAAGAAATGGTGGCTTGGTTACAAGCAAAAGGCATTGACGCAAATATGCAGATGCTAAAAGCAGAGCTAATTAAATTAGTTAAAGAAAATAAAGCGGCAAATGTGCGATACGAAATCGATGAACTGGCTCTGGAGTACGGTCATCGCGTTCTAAGAATTCTACCGTATCATTGCCAATATAACGCGATTGAGCTAATCTGGGCTCAAATAAAAGGTTACGCCGCCCGCCACAATACTTCCCCGCCATTCAGCACGAAAAAGATGATGACCCTATTAAAAGAAGCCTACGGGAAAGTCACAAGAGATGACTGGGCAAAGGTTGTTGAGAAGACTAAAAATCTGATTGTGGAACATTTTGACCGAGATATCAGGATTGATTCTGTTATTGATAATAATATAATTATACATGTAGGCGAAGATGATGATGAAGACACCACCTCCTCAAGCGAATCGGAGTCTGATTAATATTCTGTACGCACATTCAATTCAATGTACTTTATTGCATAGAAATACAGATTGTAACTTTGTAACAAAGAATAAATAAAACAATTTTATTATATTAATATTACCCTTTTTTGGTTTCCACTTAAATAACTAAAATATAAATTTTAAATGATTCCGCCAATTTAAAACGAAAATAATCTTAAAAATAACGCGGCGGTTCATTTTGGAGGAACGGTAACGAACTCAGTGTTATGTTGTGCCCATCACTAGTCGTGACTAACTGATAGGTGTCAGGAACGCATTCTCTGAACGGCCGAACTATAGCTCAGTCCACAAAACAGCATTGTCAACAACAGGTTTTGTTACGGAAATAAATCCTTGGATAAATTCGACTTGACGTCGTTGCTTATTATGACGCTTGTGCTTATTCCAATTCTGCCGATGTCCGTTCCATGGCACTATTATTAACTTTATGTAAATAATGTTTCTATGAATAAATCAACCAAAACTTTACTGGAACAAAATAAACAATATAAAAAGCGGTTAACAAAGCCTAGCTAGCATCTAGCTAGGCTTTGTTAACCGCTTTAAGCTACACCACAGGATAGAAATCTGTTGCGCCAGACGAGGTAGAGTCGAAACAAGGAAGAAGAAGAAGAAGAATTTCTGTCATTTGCGATATGTGAACCATAGATAAGTACGTTCCAATTTTATATTAGAAGATTACCTGCCATGCCATGTCACAGATTAAAATATGCATTGCATACGTAGTTACTTATAGTTTAGTTTGTGCATTGCATCCATTTTCAGAGCATAGCATTGCATGCATTGCATTGCAAAATTTGCAAATGCAAAGTTATCTTTCTTTGTATCTAAAAAAGTAATGTGAAGTGAAGTCAATTTTGTAGCTGTTGGTAGGCTGGTGATTTGATTAGTGGTATCAGATTCTTCCGAGTTCCGATATTTGAATCGTGTGATTTTAAGAATAACCAATACACCATGTCATGGGGCATTCACTCACATAAATATACAGTCAAAACCTGATATAGCGACATTGAAGGGACCGTATACTTGCCGACGTTATATCCGATAGTTGTTATAAGCAATACATATGTATATAGCAGAATCGGACCACTTATTGGGACGTTGTTTGCCCTGTCTGCCTTCTATAACTTTATGTTCACTTGTCCTTGCTCGTTTAAGTTTTAAGAGTTGTTTTCGAAAAGAGCTTTTATTTTATCTCTATTCTTCCAAATCGTTGATATCGTAGAGTGCGTAACTCCACATTCCGTTGCAGTTTCACTATTTGACTCGCCATTTTCTAATCTCCATATGACATGAGATTTTTCTTCAATAGAAAACACTTTCCTCTTTTTTTGCAACATGATAACGCATAAATGCACAGTCTAATCAAAACCAACACTTATAAATCAAGCTGTCACTCACGCAGTCATTTAGCGCACTAAACAATTGGTGTAAAATATGCAAGGTCAAATGGCCAGGAAGAGGTTCGGATGAGATGGGAGAAAGTGCGTAGGTAATAATACGCCTAAATATTCCTTCACTGCTTATTAATAAGATTTAACGTCCGTATTGTTTTGTTTTGCTGGGACAAGAAGCGGTTGGTCGTTATAGTCGATGAATATCAATAAAGTTTCGTCGTTGTAAGCAATATGTCGCTGTATCTGATGTTGTTATAGGTGGTATGTTTGCTGAATAGTTTACTAGAGATTCGGGCGGGACCTTACAATCTGGCTGTAATAACCGATCGGTCGTTGTAAATGATGTTGTCATAATCAATTTCAACTGTAATACTTGCATTCACTTTTCAGGTTTTCATTTTACTTTTCTTTTTTCGGCAATCTGCAAGAAAAGGTTTTTGTGTTTTATATGGGAAAAGGTGTGGATAAATTCTAAGAAAAAATATGTTGATGCAGAAGTGCATCATGGTGTCAAAATGTATCAAAAATGTTTCTTCGCTCAGTGCCTAAAGCTAAAATACCATGGCATAATAGGTATTCAATCAAGTACATCTCTGGCAAGTCGAACTATGCAGCACTTCTTGCTTTCGTTGTACACATTTGTTCATGGACAGACAAATGTTGTTTTTTCGGTCGGATTTTATACTAGCAATCCGAATTTTGAAGTTGAAGATGTGAAATGTTTATCTCAAAAACTCAAAACATTATTGTGTCATTGGCTTAAGTATGTGGTTATAGCCATATATATTTCTCTGAACAGTACATTCGTGCATTGGGCATATGAATAATCAACATGAAATAAATAATTCCGTGAAAGTGACATGTATAGGTTTACTTGAATTTTTTTGTACTCTGTGTATGTTTGTCTCGTCTCTTGTGAGGTTGATAATGCCATCAGTGAATAAGTTAGAAAATATAATCCTGATAAGGAGTCTCTAATTGCAGCATTTCAATTGGTATGAGATGCGACTGATAAGTTCGTGGCCTAAGGTACTTAATGAAAAAAAAAATGTTTTGTATTTTTTATTTTTCAATATAATCCCCTTCGAGTGAAATGCACTCTTCACATCCTGAATATAAGGATTTTAACCCATTAAAATAATATTCTTTAGATTGCTCTTGAAAATGGCTTTCCAAGGCTGCTTTCATCTCATTGTCATCTGAAAATCTTCGACCTCGTAACACCTACTATTTCAATTTTAAAAAAAGGAAAAAGTTGCTGGGAGAGCCAGGTCTGGACTGTAGGGTGGGTGGTCAATTTCAGAGAACCCTGTGTCTTTTAAGGCCTGCCTTGCAATGCGAGTGGTGTGAACTGGTGCATAGTCTTGCAAAAACAACACACTGCGGGCCAATTTCCCACGTCTCTTCTGAACTACTGCTTCACGTGCCTGAGTCAATAAATTAGCGTAATATTGACCATTCATTGTAGTTTCATTAGGGAGGAAATCAATTAATAAAACTCCCTCACTATCTCAAAAAATGTTGCCATAATCTTTGACGCCGACTTTTCGACTTTGATTAAATCCAAAACTAACACTATGCATGTTCTCTAAAAATAGGCTTGAGCCTCAGGAGAGCAATACCTTTTAAGGTCATAAGATCTGCACTAATTGGCAAGTAATCCTGGTATGAGAAATCGGATAGTTCAAACTCATTGATAGATGCTGCTTCTGTCTTCTGTTGGTTTTCTTTTAATCATTATAGGTGATTTTTCCCATAAACCATTCTACTCGTAGTTTCTTTGATATAGAATGAACCTTGGATTCCCACTTGCACACTCATTTCTTTTTGAGATTGTACCTGGAAAAACACTTTTTCATTTAAAGTGAGGTGGGGTAAGACTAACAAAGTTTTCTGCCAGACAGCAACTATCGGTTTTCATTACTAAAATATTTGACCTACCTTTGAAGCAATTATGTCATTAAAAGATAAAAACCATAAGCTTTAATGAAATAATATTATGTTTCCAACAAATGCATTGAAGACAGACTTAAATATTATTTATAGAATATTAAATATTATAGATATGCCAGTTACATATTTGGGCACTACGGCTACAAATTCGTTAGACTAGTAGGTATATCCTAGTCGGCTTGTACCTATATAATATTGTCCCGTCTTAGCGCCGTACCTTGTTATTTGTTTGTTTATGTTTTAACGACGAAGATTGCAAATGAATACGTTAGACGAGTAGGTATATCCTAGTCGGCTTGTGCCTATATAATATTGTCCCGTCTTAGCGCCGTACATTGTTATTTGTTGTTTTATGTTGTAACGACGATGAATGTTAAATATTATATTTGATAGCCATGTTCTCATGGAAGTGACGCATGTCTTATATGAGAATAAATGTATTAAAACCTAAAAAAAAACAATATATGGGTGTCCCAGAACTCAACGTCAAGCGGGCACGGGGCAAGAGGGGGGGTCATACCAGTACCAGGAAAAATAAAATAAAAATTCTATATCAGTTGGTTAAGTCAGTCTGTAATAATACTGAGAGGTGAAACAAGAGTATGGAAGACGTATTGTCACCTATTAGTTGGTTATTCACTAATCTGGTTCTTCTTCTTTAATATTTCTGCTATTTTTTTGGCTTCCTCGTATACGACCTCTGCTGAGGACCCGAGAAGCATACTGATCGCTTCCCTGTGTTTTTCGTCCACCTCAAAGCCAGATGATAGGCTTTGGGCTCTAAGGAATTGTCTTATGCGGGTTTCGTCACAGGTCGCACCCTGAGTTTTGACCCGATAGTTTTCTAATGTTTTGTCGTTCGGATTCTCCAGTTTGTCCATAACCTGGGCCGTCTTCACTAGGTCGGGGTAATCAGACGACTTAAAGCACTGCAATGTGGGTTTAATTAGATGGATGTAGACGATGTCTTTTTCAGGGATAGATTCAGCTCTCATCATGTCCGCGACTTCTTCTCGTTCAACCACATATTTAGCGATTTGTCCGGCTAGAGGGGCAAGGCAGATAACAGGCCCTCCTTTTGCTATGACCTGATTTATCAGCGCGTACGTCGTCATTTCCGATAAGGATGTCAAGAAGCTGACGTGATTCTTAATTGCTGAAACGATCACGTCATCGGATTTGACCTTGGTCAAGTTGTAAACGATTTTCCGGAGGATCGATCTCTCTATTACGGTCTCGTTCACTCGTGTACCTCCTTCCTGAAGAGGAAGACTCACATTTGGTTCGGGTGTATACTGTATGGAGGCAAGGAAGGACGAGTATCTTTTGGTGACCCACTCACGGAAACTCCTCTTAGTGGCCACGGGCCTACACGTCACGTAGGCACCGTAAACTGCATGAAATGCCAACAAGTCTTTCGGTATATCTCTTTTAACCTCTTTTAATTCTAAATAAGCATGCCTGTGCTTTGACGAGATTAACTGGAGATCGTCCATTAGAGCCTCGCATCTCGGATCGTCCTCAAGAAGATCTTCCATTTCAAGATCTGTTATGTACTTTATACAGCACAGATAATAGGTGGTGAGGATTCTGCCCGTTACAGCTCGTGATCCCTCCTTGTTGACATTTATTACCTGTGTTATCTTGTCGAGAGGATCCATATTGCCGTTAAAAAACGCCAGGATCACGTTGGCAGCGACCTCCTTTGTTAAAGGAACTAGGACCCCCTCCTGAGCTTGCGTTGTAAACGGGAGTGCTAGCCCTGGGCGCCCTGACGCGACAATGTCCCTCCAGAAATGTGGACAGGAGGGACTAACAACGTTCTCGATACCCGGGTCGGCAAAGTTTTTGACTTGATCCAGCGACACATAAATGTCATGGGTACCTGATTTGAGCTGAGCCGTTAACTTTGAGACCACCTCCCTTCCTTTATATGTTATGATGAGTTTTAAGGCAACCGCGCAATAAGACGGATCCGTCTCTAAAAAAGTATTGTTGAGCGCCTCCTGGGAGATTATGTGGAGGTTATATTTCAGGGGCGTCGTCTTACGGGCTGGAGCCTCAACAACCTCCATCTTTTCAGGGGCGGGTCTTTTGAGGTTCGGGTGAGTTGTCATGAGACATCTCAGGGTCTTACGGAATAATCCAACAAAACTACAAAAAGACTACTTGGTTAATATGTGTGTTGGTTAAGTTATAATTCAGGTGTATAGAATCAAAGATGGTTACGTCCACAGTGCCAAAAATTTCAGAAAAAGATAAAAACGATTTTTTTAAAATTATCAGTAACTATTCTAACGTTAATCATTATTTTACACATGCAGAATATAATACATTATGGAACTATGAGCTGTTAGTCACGCTCAGTTCAATATTTTTTAGCAGACCCTTAAATTTAAGATGGACTTTCCCAGTTTTGTTACCAAGTCTTGGACTTTACTAAGTTTGTAACTGAATGTTTAGGACATTTTTAGGATTTCTGGTTTATGCAACCCATATTTCTGTCACATTCTAGATATGAGTGCCCACGAATGGGAAATATGATTTTGATCATATCCAAGCGTTTTGCCCTGTGTATAACATAGTGGATATAACGAAACACAGTATAATTTTTATTCTGTCCACCGCAAGAATCACAAAATATCACCAGCTCCCGAGTATTTTTATCAAGCATATTAAATATATAGTGATGAAGAAATGAACACACTTCATCAGATCCTTTTTTTGCTACTGTTTCTGGGTAGCTAAAGAAATACGATTTAGATGTAGATAGTTCATGTATGTTAAAAAGATTCAGGGTTAACTGTCTTTTATAATAAACATCATTTGTGGTAATGTTCGGCATACTTACATTTTTTTGAAAGTCCATTGCAATAGCTTCCCTTACATTTGACATTTGACATTGAAGCCTAGTTTCTCTTTTCCGCTTATAGAAAACATTTGCCTTCATTTTATGTAACTTATTCTCATTTTCTAATTTTTTTACTTCTTCTGCAATGTCATCTCTTTCAGATTCAGTAGCATTCTTCAGATTTAATTTGAGAGCCTTTATCTTAGCCAGAAATTCATCACAAGTACTGCATGTGTCACTTCTTGGATATCCAAATCCTATGTTAAAATTATTAACGAATATAGATCTATATGATTCGTAGGATAGTTGGTGTTTGTCTTCAAACATTTCATACATTTTCTTGATATTTAACTCCTCTGGCAGATAAATTTTTGAGCTATCATGTAAGCTGTAATGACTTTTTCGTCCACGAAATGACCTTATGTGATCCATGACCTTAGTTTTAAGCACTAGACTCAGTTTTTTAGGACGATTGCTATGTTTTCCTCGCATATCGCTTGGGGCTTTGCCTGTTACAAGTAACGATTTTTTATGGTACCTACATAGTCTTTGCCTTGTTATTCCATGCAAAAAAATAAATGCTGAAGCACACACCGGTATATCAAGTTTCTGTGTTTGTGTGCAATTCTACGAATTACCTTAGCATACTGTAGAGTAATTAAGTTAAGAAATTTGAAGAAAAATTAGAACAAGATTTATAATTTAACTTTCAAATTAAATATACTGTAGATTAAAATTTTGATAAAAGTATTTTAATTGAATAATTATTAAATAGTTAAATTTGCTTTTAAACATAATTTATAACTATTAGTTTCGAGACTACAAGTTTCTTTTTGCTGAGTTATATTTACTGAATTTTGCTGTGTTTTACTGGATTTTACTGTGTTTTACTGGATTTTAATATTTTTATTGAATTTACTGTGTTTTACTGATATAACTGTGTGTACTTGATTTTACTGTGTGTTTTATTGTGTCGTTGGTTATATACACTTTTTATATTGTGAATTGCTTTCTAACTTTGCTCTATTCTATAAAAATGGAACCGGCCCAAGAAGTTACCGTGATTCCGAATGAAAAGTTAAAACTTGTGCCTACATTCGATGGGGACAAAAGGCAACTTAACTTGTTCATTAGGAAAAGCGAATATGTAATAGCGAGGAACAAACTTTATACGTATATCAAGCGATCACAAGTAAACTCACGGATAAAGCGGCCGCGTTATTATCAGAACGCGAAGATATTATAACTTGGACCGCACTTAAGGAATTGCTGCAACACTTTGGCGATCCTCGTAGCGAACAGTGCATTAACCTTGAACTTGAATCGGTTAAGATAAAGCCCGGTGAGAGTTATTTAGAATTATGTAACCGCATACAAAGTATTCAGCCATGAGGTTGAGGGTATCGTTGGAGAGTTTCTGTGGCCTATCTGTACGGTGGGGTTTAAAGTATTTGGAACCCACTGTATGGATAGTTTCTACTAACCTGTTATTGATCTCGTCCACTGAAGCGATGTTCTCAAGGCAATCGAAGCGATTGGATAGCTCAAGTTGAGAGCTCTCGGGGTCTTGAATACGGGCACGAACGGGTCGGAGCGTAGACTTCATCAGACGAGACTTCTCCAGTTTGACATTAATATTCACCGTGCCTCTTACCATTCGGTGATCACTACCGGTTTTAACCCAGTTGATCACTGAAACATCAGTGAATATTTGCATTTTGGTGGTCATAATAAAGTCAATCTCATTTCTCGTGGAACCATTGGGACTCAACCAGGGCCATTTCCTGAGAGGTGGCTTCTGAAAGAAAGAGTACATCATAAAGAGTCCCTCTTTCTCCAGGTAGTCGGCCAACCTCTGTCCCCTACGGTTCCGTTGTCCATAGCCAAATTGCCCCACTTTCAACTCATCCTCGCTTCTCTTACCCAACTTCGCGTTGAAGTCCCCCATAACAACTAGAAAGTGCGTTTCAGAGGTATGTATGGCCCGACTAATGTCCTCATACATATCCTCCACCTCATCGTCCGGGTGCGACTTCGTCGGTGCGTATACCAGAATGACCTTCAGCGAATATCGTTTGGATACTCTGAGTATTAGGTATACGACCCTATTGGAAACGCTATAAATAGTAACTACGAGTATGTTGTTAGTAAGGGACTTGTTGACGAGAAACCCGACACCGCCTTAGGACTGTTGGTCGCCCTCCCGGTGGTAGAGTAGGTTACCTGATTTTAGGGTTATCGTGTCCTCACCCGCTCTACGGACTTCAGATAACCCCACAATGTCCCAGTGTAGCTTACTCATTTCTTCTTCCAGCTCATATATCTTCTCGTCTGTCCTCATCGTGCGTATGTTGTGTGTTACCAGGGCCAGTCGTCGTCGTTGGGGGTGGTAGCCGGGCGTCTGCCTGGGATTCTTAGCACCCCCTGCTCCACCGTTACCGTGGCCGCTACCGTAGCCAGGAATAGCGGGGCTGCCGGGGACTGGGGGCCTGGTTCTTTTTGTCCAATCCATTGAGGGGTTTTTACCAATACTCGCCACGCTTGGCAGACGGGTTGACGAGCGCAGTTTGTGTGTGTTTGACTGAGAAAGTGCTGCCCACCTTCTGATCTGTTATCACTTAACCGCCTTCTACAGCACCCACGGGTAGAGTTGGGGGGGGGGGGGGGGGCGGTGCTATTCTAAGCCGGCACCGCCACGGCTGAAGGAATGTCAGTAGCAATTGATAATTAAAAAAAAAAAAGGCGCCGTAGTAAAAGATGTAAGCTCATAAAAATCAAGTCATTCCTAATGACCTGACACCGAAAGCTGTTGGAGGTTATAGATTCATACTTAATCTTAAGCAGTCGAAAATGGTTTCATGGCGACAATAGGTTTTAAAGAATCCTACCTACTTGTTTCCATAGCTGCCTCGCATTGAAAAATACCTTAGATTTCAGTTTGAAGACGAGAATTCACACATATCAACATATGAATTTTGCGCTATGCCTTACGGCTTGTCTTCAGGTTTTCGCACCTTCACAAAGATAATGTGAGAAGTAGTAAGCTATCTCAGAAATCGAGGTTTCAAATCTGTTATACATTTTGATCATATGTATTGGTGACACTTTCGATGAAAACCTTAATAATGTTAACGAAACTCTTACGATTAATAAATTGTTTAGGATTTGTTGTCAACTACAACAAAAGTAAATTGCAACCGCAACAAAACTGTAGATATAACATTATCACTCCCCTCAGAAAAACGTAATAGTATATTATAACTAGTACAAACATTTCAACACCTACCATTATGTATAATTAGAAATTTCGCTCACCTCGTAGGCGTTCTTACTTCAGCCTGCCGTGCCGTAAGGTATGGCTGAGTGTGTACAAAAAGTTGAAGAGCAAAAATATGTTGCTCTCAATAAAAGTCAAAGATATGAAACTAAATTTAAACTATTAAACTTACTACCTACTATTTAATTTATTATTAGGTTTTAAGTGGTGGGCAGAGAATGTCCTTTCCACTTCAAATCCTCTGTCCAGCCCAAATTTTTCAATTGAAATTTTAACGGACGCGTCAGAACAGGTTGGGGTGCTTATTATAACAAACAACGCGCAAAAGGTAGATGGACAGGACAAACCATGAAAGTAATTTTCACATTAACTATCTTGAACGATTAGCTTTTTACCTTAGATTAAAATGCTTTGCTCGCGACATGTTAAACTGTAACATATTGTTACGTGTTGATAACAGGACAGCCATCAGTTATATTACCGATGGGTGCAATTTAGTTTTCCCATCTAAATGATCTGACAAGAACAATCTGGCAATGGTACGAGGAGCGAACCATTTGGATATTTGTATCATATATCGATACAAAAGATAACGTAGTAGCTGGCCAAAAATCGAGAAGAAACAATCCCCATATGGAATGGCAATTAACTGACATACAATATCAAGAGATCCTATGATCACTGGCTGGCCAAAGGCTTCTATAAGCCTTTGGCCAGCCAGTGATTGATCTTCTCGTACCAATGCAAAATGCAAGAATTACGTTTCTTGGAGACCTGATCCGGATGCCCTGACAATAGACGCATTTACGTTAAATTAGAAAACTACGTTTGTCTACGCATTTCCACCATTCACAATGATTTTAAAATGTTTACAAAAGATAATAAATGACGAAGCAGAGAGTATCATGGTATTTCCATACTGGCCATACCAAACCAGGTTTCCATTACTCAGAAGCTTACTCCATTCTAACGTTATATACTTTTCGCCAACTTTAACGCTTGCATCGTCCTCTGACAGGACCTCTCAGCACCATCCGAAACAACTTACTCTGGATGCAGCAATGCATTCAGGTCGGCGTTCACATCAAGAGGAACCCCAATTAAGGCATTAAATTTAATTATGGCATCCCTCTCTCACAACACCCTGATTCAATATAACGGTACATATAAATTATGGTGGCAATTCTGCCTTGATAATAGCGCGAATCCACATCGTGGTACTCTTTCGTCCGTGATGTTATACTAAATGGGTACCTAATAGAGCAATGCCTTGCCAAAAAATTACCAAGAAACTAGTTGTATTATTAGCATTATGCACATCCCATCGGGCACAAACTTTTAGCTGCTATAAAATTAGAAAACGTTATCATAGGGCCTTCTAGAGTTACGATTGGTATTACAGATATTGTAAAGACTTCGGCAGCTGGACTCGATTGGACTGGACTATTTTGAAGTAATATAGCCATCTGCCCTGTTAAGATTATTAATTATTATATATTCGTGACTAAAAACCTAAGACCCACAACGACAAATAGACTTATACTAACATATAAAAAACCACACAAGCCAGCGACCTCATAAACGATAAGCCGATAGATCAAACAGGTCATGGGCTAGTGTGGTATAGATGTGGCAACATTCAGTGCACATAGAACGCGTCATACCGCCACATCTGCAGCGCGAGCCTATGGGGTTTCATTGGAAATGCTTCAAAAAAACAGATCACAAACATTTGCAAAACTTTACCACCGGCAGGTACTAGACAGTAATAATTTAGCCACATCAGTCTTACTGGGTAATAATACAAATAATCACACTTAATAAAATAAGAAGATAAACGCTGTTATCATAATATGTAAGATGATTATAACTAATTCTAAACAAATTATCTATATGTATAGTTATATGTTCCAGAATGTAACGTTGATTTTAAAATAAAGAATGTAAATGTAGAATAGTTATTTAATATTTTTAGTCTTAAAATACATTAAAAATAAAAACTTGAAACGTATGTTTCATTCACAAAATTTTCATCTCTAAACATTTACGGTTGTTTATTATATCTGAAGAATGAAGCGGCGAAATATAATATATGATCAAACGAACTTACAAGTGAAGTTCGATCGATATTATATGAGTACGCTTCATTCGAAGATATATATTCCCTCCTACCCAATACCCTGAACAGAAAATTTTGTTTATACTAGTCTCTAAAAGAATGACGAGCGGTCACAGCGCCTGCTACTAGGAAGTACAAGTCAAATGACTTACTTTTTACTCTTAAAAGTGTGAAGTTACCGACTGGAAAATGGAACTACGGTTGTTTATTATATCTTCGAATGAGGCGTACTCATATAATATCGATCGAACTTCACTTGTAAGTTCGTTTGATCATATATTATAAATCAAGTTGCTTATTTCAGGGACACATGTCGACAACAAAACAATGTTTGTGCAGATGTTAAATAAGATTAAGAAGAAAAAGGATACTTATGCAACAAGACTAAAAAAGGCTCTAAAGCTTTAAAAAAATGTAACTTCAAAATACACTAGGAAAATTTACAAGCCCTTTTCATAATGATTCTATTTAGAGAAGTAACAAAAAACAAAATTGGTAGGAGATTCACACAAAAAGAAACAATTAAGGTTTAAGAACTGCACGGAACTTGCATGGATTTTACACAGCTGATGTAAGATAAACTATGATATTCAGGGGGAATATCAAAGTTTTGAGTAGAAATAATAATCCTTTCACTATGGATGGGGATATGTTTAGGTTTAATAAAATTGCCTTGTCTATATGTGAATTTTTATGAAATCTAATCCTGTAGTTTTAATAAGCCTGTCAATTCCTAATAAACCATAGGCTGGTAAAATCTTGGTATTGAAATTTTTCTTTATTTTGAACAGTATACCTAATGTTGTTCAAAATAAAGAAATGTTTCATTATATAAAAAATTATGATATTGATATCAGGTCACGTGATATGACGTCACGTAAATTAGTTGATTCACTTTGCGCTAGATGACGCTTTGAGCGTTTCTTAAGCTGATGTCTCTATCTCCATATATATAGTTTACTCTATGCAAAAAACCGAATGAAAGTCCAATTCCAGTCGGAAAACAATAATAACAATAGTACGCGTAAGAAAATCAAATTCAAACTGATATCAAAGAGTAGAATAATATATCTAACTGATATTTTATTTGGGAGGCAATAATGTACTACCATAATAATGCACAGTCAAATTATGTACAGCCAATAATGCACGGCCAATAATACGTGTACCTACATGGATTTGAAATACATGCCTGTACAGATTGGTCCGTGTTGATAATGAACAGCCAGTATTGCACGGCCAATAATTCGATGCCAACTGTATGATTCGATAGCTAATTAATGTTTGAAACTCACCGAAAATCCAGAGCCTCACACAGAGCGTGTCCCGGGAACAGACCAAAGTTTTATGGACCATTTCCACTGTGTATAGTTAATTTTTACTTGTTATGAGGTCCCAAACGTGTAATTTCGTTGAATATCACGGATTTTTGAAAGAGCGTGCTGTGTCTTGCTCGTTATTAGATAGTGGCGCCGCCGCGTTTAAAGATATGACGGCGGCGCACGAAACCTTTCTTAACCATAGATCTGTCAAAACGATTGCTCGTTTGGTGGGGAACGGGTCGTTTTCAAAGCATTTTAAGAAATAAACCCAACACCAACCATAGACAAATATCGCTACAGGAGCGAGGCGGCGCGACGAGGTGCGGGCGGGGGACGTACCGGGACATGTCACGACGTGATTCGCTACTACTCCGTGTCTGTATCCGTGTCATCTTGCGTACTACGACGCGTGTCATAAACAAAAATATGGACGTCTCCTACCAGCGCTACAATGGCGAACATTCTTTGAAAAAAATACCGGCATTCGATTGATCGGCTCGTAACACGTAACCTAGATGCGTGTCAGTATACAGACCAGCGTCCATACTGGACTGGAGTAGTAGATCGTAACTCCGTACGGTCCAATGTCCTACCGTAACCGTAACACGCGTGTCTGTTACGGTCACGGGATAATGTTCGGTAAAATTTTACAAATGTTACGCAGTTTAAATTCATAGCCTGTATTGTACAGCCATCTACGGAACGTTGGATGCGGATGATTGTCTGAGATTATTAAAATATGGTAGCGTATTATTGGCTTTACATTATAGGGACTCTTATTTTACTGAAAAAAATACGGCAACAAAAGTTTCAAAACACGCCGCTGGGTGCGCTGGCTGTAGAATTTCTGTAATTTACACTAAGATACCACTTATCATCATCTATCACCACTCGGGTAAAATCGCGGGGGGCGCAGGCGGCTTTTAAATTTTAAAAAAAAACAGGGAAGGACATTGGATACTTTTTATCATCCATCCCCATGCGGGTGAAACCACGGGGTGCAACTATTTAATAATAAATAACATTGAAACTTATCGTAATTTTCACGATATGTCATACGAGATCGACCACGTACCTACAATAAATATTGCCATGACACGTGGAAGTATCTCACTAGATTTTACTAGCAACACATTAGGAAAGAATAAATAATCCTCGTCTGTTGAGTTTCCAGTCTCTGCGTGGTACATATAATTGTCTGTGGCACGGTTGCGCGATTTCGCCGTCAAAGTCAAAAGTCAAAGTCAAAATCATTTATTCAATTTAGGCATCAAAGACGCACTTATGAACGTAAACTTTTCATTATAATGTACATTAAAGACTACCGCCGCGTTCCAAAATATATAGAGCCCACCGAGAAGAAGCGGCAAGAAACTCGGGGCCATTCTTTTTATATAGATGTTTACAATATTTCTACTTAGGTACTACAAATATTACATTTTATATACTTCTGGCAAGCTGTCACTCTGCTACCCGGCAGAATGACAGCTTGCCAGAAGTGGAGTATTCCAAGCATCTTTATCTTCTATATAATGCCGAATTTATAGTAAGCTTTTTTTATTAAAACGTTTTTTACAGTCAACTTGAATTTGCCCTCTGTGAGCTCAGTTATAATATAATAAATCTTTATTTCAGGTAACATAACCCATATACCTACTACAAAAATATATATTAAATTACTTGTTTATTAACAATAGATAAGATTAACAAACAATTAAAGTATAATAATAGAGTATATATATAAATAGTTTTATTTTTCATCCACAAGTGTTTGTGGACGAAATCGTCATTTGCGATTTTCGCTCTGGTGCACTGCAATCCATGACCGATAGATAGGACTACACAGGTCTTCAGACAGGCTTTGCAGTATGGTATTATTCGATCTCCGTATTCTATCCCAAAAAGATGCAATACGTGATCGAATAACCGCAAAGAAATCAGGAACCCGCGCATCAGCAAACATCCCCGACGCGCTGCAGAACCTAGGCTTTTTCATAAGGATGCGAAATGCGTCATTATATTGCACCTTTATGGTATGATAGGCTAGTCTGGTATACTTTACCCAAAGCTGACATGTGTATAAACACATGCATTAAGCTTTGAATAAAGTACCCTTGACTTCATGGGAGCATTTTGTAAATCTGCGCGCGAGCATGTTACATCTAATTGACAGATTCCTTCTCTCTCGCTCCATGTCCAAGTTGTCAGTCATATCTTCTGTCATTATATGACCAAGATACCTAAACCTTTTCACAACCTTTACTGGCGAATTCATCAACATTACATCCGGTACGATCTCCGGACACTTACTTGCGCGAAATACCAGCATCTCTGTTTTGGGTACATTATATTTTAAGCCGTTCTTTGCTGCGTATTGTTCGCATACATGCAACAGTTTCCTTAGTCCGCTGATCGAGGGGCTGAGAAGCACCATATCATCTGCATAACTTAGGTTATTGAGGCACACACTACCAATATGGCATCCGACACTGGTGCTTCTCAGCTCCCCTATCAGGTCATTTATATAAAAATTAAAAGGTCCGGAGATGTCAAGCCCCCCTGGCGAACTCCGCAGTCCAATCTATACTCACTGGAGGTCGTGTCGCCCCATCCCACTACGTTGGTTTGGTTACCGTACCAGTACTTAAATATGTTTATGACGTCAGCCGGAACCCGAGTCGTGGTCAATTTGTTCCAGAGAATATTATAATTCACCTGATCAAATGCCCGACTCAGGTCCAGGAAGCAGGCATAGACCGATGTTTCACGTGAGAGATAGTAATTGACAGTATGTTTCACACTGAATATAGCCAAGTCTGTTGATAACTCTGGACGAAAACCAAACTGCGCGTCATCTATACTTAGATTATTCACCAGTAAAGGCTGCAGAAGTCGCTCAAATATCTTACCTATCACAGTTCCCAGAGAGATAGGTCGGTAGTTAGCTGCATTCCCTAAGTTGCCGGTCTTATTTTTCACGATTGGCACGACTACAGTTTTCATGAGGCTCTCCGGCAAGTACGAATATTTAAGGCACAAGTTGTAGAAATCACATAATTTTATATATATTGTAGGCCCGGCGCTGAGAATGTGATCGAGACTAAGGCCATCATGTCCTGGCGACTTGCCACGCTTCATTTTACGGACAGCTTTAGCCACATCTGTAGTACTAAATATTACATTTTTAACACTAGAGATGTGGGCATTCGATGATGCCTCCAACGTATTTACATGCAATTCCGGTTGGACTTTCCATTGTGCCAGAGCGTGTCAAACGCCTTCTCAATATCTAATAGGTACATCCCTGTAGAATGTTTAAGATTGAGGTTGTGCGATTAAACATGACATTAAATATTACGAGTAAATTACATAATAATAGGTATTATTTATTGTAGTATTGCTGTGCATCTATTAATGTTCAAAGTAAAATTGATGTTTATTGTCTCTTAGTCTCAGTAGGTATAGTTCAGCGAACTCAGCGAAGGCAATTGCAAGACCCGTTTTTGGATATTTGGACAGCGTTTGAGCCATTTGCATTTACGTGTGCAAGCTGTGGCGATCCAACGCGGAATTGTATTGTGAATGATGAATTATTTATTATTTATTTATTATTTATATAATATTGTATGATGAAATTGTAATCGCCGCTGCAACGTGTGTATAGAGTGCGTACAACCGCGACATTTTTTATGGCATCGCGGACTAAAACTATTAATAATTTACATTAAAAATATGTATATATGACCATTATAGTAACTTAATAACGTTTGCCAAATTAAAATATAACCTTCAAAGCATACACTTATTACCTATAAAAACCGAGTTGTAAGCCAAAATGCAAGCCGTCAAGTGAAGCCAGAAATCGCTTCACACGACACCCGCGCTGTCAGAGCTCTCATTCCGAAGACAGAGAATACAGCTTGGTAAAAAAAACAAAATGACGATTTGTGCGTTGAAATTAAAAGTAAAAAAAAAGTTAAAAATAATTTATTGATATAATTGTGCCACAACATTTCAGAAAAGCTGCATAAGAGTTATGGTGTAACATTTCACAGCTAAGCCATTGATTTTAATGCTTAAATCGTCTAAAATACAAAAAATAATAAAAACAAATTAGCCACTCTTAGTTAAGACGGAATGTTGCCAGCTGTGTATTATTTTTTTTCAGTTTTAAAACGTTGTTTAGGTATGACATAGCGTTATATTCTCTTAGGGTATGATATTGTTTGTATACTATAAGACTGCATAAAAAGTTGTGTTTTCAGGGCTAATATATATTATACAATACATGTACCTATTTGTATTTTTGTGCGTGAGTTTCTTTATTCCACCGTATTCTTTATTTCACCGATTTCGTATATGGTATCGTTAGAATCCTTACATTATCTCGGCAAAAGTAGGATAAGATAAATCATGAAAACGTTAGTTAGTTCCCGGAGAGGAAATAACTTAAAAGATGTTATAACGATAAAAAATTTGATTACTGCAGACAACAATCAAAACGAGTTTCAAAATCGGTTTAACAATATTTTTCATCTTTCTCTTTAAGAGTTAAGCACAGTGTTATCTTATGGTTGGTGGTGATACTGTTGATGATGAAGTATGCTTGCCTAAAACATACCTTTTTTCACTCACGCATTAAAGAAATAGGAAAGCAAACATTTTTATACGTAAAAGTTCATAGCTCTGAGCATAACTGGTTAGTGTAGGTTTCAAATAGCCTTCTAAGCTTCGGTGGCTCAAAAACGTGAGCTGCTCACACGCTATAAAAAGAAGTTATATAACTAGTCCAATCCAATATTCAATGACGATTATTAATAACTATTTATAATAATTAAATGTTTGACACTCTCCTTGCTCCTCTGTCAACCTGCGCGTGCGCACGCCATAAGCTACTTCGCGCGCATCTCATTTATGATTTCCTATAACCCCGGGGTGAAACCGGTGATAAGAATTCAGCTGTGCATCTCCACTTGGATTTAGCGACCAACCCTGCCCTGGACCCTGCTCGAGACGTGGTGAATTCTTCAGTACGAAGGTTAGTAGCACTCTAAAATTTTATTCTCGGTTTGTTCCTATAGCTAGCAACGTCACTTGGTAGTTCTAGAATTTTGTAAAGCGAATCAGCACTTATCCTATCGTAGCTTTAATTGCGATAGGCGCGCATTCAACACCCGAAAAATTATATTTGGGGTTGTATGCACCGGTTTGTTTTATATCTTTAGGTAGTTTGTTGTATAGTTGAAATTATCGTCCTATCTCTGTTTTTAGATAGAACTGGTAGTTCTATCTAAAATATTTGAAAGAGTGCTTTATAATCGGCTGGAAACATTTCTAACGTCAGTCAACTTTTTGTACAAGAAGCAGTACGGTTTCCGGCCTAAGTCAAATACACTCTCAGCTTCAATATACATTACGACTAAGATAAAGCTCTGTATTGACAAAAGACAAATAGCGCTTGGTGTATTCATAGATTTGAAAAAAGCGTTTGACACCGTAAGTCATAGTCTGCTGATTAGTAAACTCAACTAAATCGGCATTACTGGTTCTGCCCTTCAAATACTTAAATCTTATTTATCAAATCGTACACAGGTAGTGACGATAGGTCAAAAGAAAAGTAAACCAAGTTTCATGACTTTTGGTGTGCCACAAGGTTCAATTTTAGGACCGCTCCTGTTTCTCATTTATATAAACAATATGCATAAAATAGGACTAAGAGGCGATATGACATTATATGCTGATGACACTAGTTTGTTCTACTTTGGAGAGTCAATACACGCTATAATAGCTGACGCCCAGTATGATCTCGATCAATTCAATACATGGTTCTAGTGCAATTTGCCTACTATCAATATTTCTAAAACGAACTATATTATCTTCAAAGCAATCAATAAGATTATACCAAATTTTCCACCTTTAACTATCAATAATGTGCCTATACACAGAATGTATCAATAAAAGTACCTTAATTAAATTTCAACCTTCAGCGTAAAATATATTTGCCACCTATCGGTCCCGTATATAGGTGGTATGTTTCTATAGTTTTAGTTTTTATATATATGTGGGCATTTAAAAAGGATTATGGAAATTTAGGTAGGGAGGGATTGTTATAGAAAATAAATCACATAATTTTGTTTATTTTTATATTTATTAAAAGGTACTAATTGCAACTGATGCAAAATTTTATGTTGCAATCTGGAAACTGCTCATCAATCAGCTTAGAGTTAACGTAAGAAAGCCATCAGCAACAACTTATTTGTATAGCTTGCAGAGATAGAGCTCACATGGGGTTTCTCCTCGCAAATCATCTGAAAAGATAATACAAATATTAAAATGTATGATCTCTATGATTCTTCAAACTACGAGTAATAGTGTCAGTCTGGGGCCTTACTATCAGCTTTGTAAAAACCATGCAAGTTCTGTGCAGTTCTTAAACCTGGTTTAAACAGTTTTCAATTAAACCATACCATGTCGCTCATTTAGGTAAACTGTTTGATCATTGTTTTCTACAAAAATGAACGAATAATACTATCTCTGGCTTTCTAACAATTTACTATAACCAAACATTGCAGATGCCTCAACGTTTGTAAGCTGATAATCTGAGCGGTTTTAAAGTATCATGATGACGTCAGTCCATACAAAAAAAACAGGTGAACGGTTTATCTACGGGTCTTGAAAAGTAGGCCTGGGCAGGCCTCCTATAATGTCTTGGTACGATTAAACCAGGCAGTTATCTAGAAGTCCTGCTTTAAGAGCTTTTAGTAAGGCCCCTGATCTACTTAATTAACTACATAACAAAGTGCAATTATCATTGTCTCACAGAGACACACAAATTGCAAAATTAATGCATCTATAGATTTTTATTTGGAAACCAAGGCAGTAAATAAGGCCCACCAAGTGATGTCCTGTGGTACAAAAACTGATAGTTACGTGAAAACATATTACAATACATTTGAAATGATGATAGCACATGGGTAACAAGGGTCAGCTATCAATTATGTAATGGGTTTCAATCCCTAGAGCACGGTAACAGAGTTCAACAGCATGTAGTGCACATTTCGTGTCCACCTGGCTAGCTACCACCAGTCACTAAGCACTTAACAGTGCATGCTGGCATCTTTCTTTGATAGCCAGTTCTATTCTAGGTCTAGTGTTATACCACCTTAGACTTAGACCAATAGAAATACAAAATAAACCATACCAGTGTCGACTTGAGTGAACACATGAGTGTTTCTTTAAAACTTCTGGTAAGCAGTAGGTGCAATGGATCTTGTTCTGCTGTATTCATGGCTAAAGCTGAGACTACCTGAAATAATATTTATAATTTATATTATACCATAAAAATCACATAGCACAGTAGTAACATAACAATCATGGGGTTTAATGAACTTATAGTCTACATTACAAATTTCACAAAGTTTTTTTTTAATAAATGTGTTATTAATGTAAAGGTTTATAGAGGAGTATTGCAATTTTAGTAAATATCAACATACTTTAAAATAAAGTCACTTCCATTTGGCTTGTTGGCATATAATGGCTTGTAAGATGTCACTACTCAGACTAGAGGATAAAAACAAACGGAGATTGTTTGGTGGCAGGAAAAATGATCTGTGACTTTTGGATATTATATCTTCATTTGAAGGTGAAAAACTTAATCATCATAAGTATGCAGACTAACTCAGATTTGTTATGATCATTTTGGACGCATTAATAAAGAAGAATACTTTAATATAAAAAACTTTATTAAATCAATTCGTTAATTACATTATTTATTATCAATCAATTAACTAGCATAATAATCGTAGTTTGTTACAGATAATGGCTGCCAAGTCCGATATACAGTGTAGTGAAAATAAATTTGTACACATTATACATACCTGTTTCATTGGGGGTTGATAGCAGCAGATTGAGGACTATCACTGACTGACTAACTCGCTAGCAGGATCAATGTAGATAAGCGTCGGGTCGAAAACGAGAACTGTCCTTCTTCATGGATGGAAAAAATCTCTTCTCAAATGGTTTTGTGATGCAAACTGTGTGCAAAGTTCTTCAAACATTAGACTTCACAGCCTATCACAATTGATGCACTGTAACCACATCTCAGATTTTGGAAACATATAAAAATTAACGTCCTCTTGTCTACTAAACTACGGCCGTTCAGAGAATGCGTTCCTGACACGTCACGATTGAACTGACGACGTAACTTTGTAATGGCGTTGCAGTTACGATAAAAATATTATTGCTGGTTGTTTACCGTTTTAACAATTGATGAGCATTAAAACAACATTATTATATCAATAATCAATTAATGTTATAATTTTGTGCCAAACTGAGTGTCAAATAACTTGGTAAACAATATTTTTCTAAATCTAAACTGCGCTATTACAAGGTTATGTCAGCGCTTTATATTTGTAGTGCTGTGCTAACAATAACAGGCAATAATAGTATCGTAATCTGTTCTTATACAGTTATACTTTATAAAATAATACGTTTTGTTTTTCTTTTTAAGAATTTGAAAATAATGGACTATAAGATAACTTTTATTAAATATAAAAATAAAACTACGACCAAACCGAACGCGCGAAAGAAAGTAGCATTTTTATATTTAGGTTGAAAATGGTAACCCCAAATGGCGTTACTAGCATTTTTATACTTAGATTAAAAACGGTAACCCCAAATGGCGTTATGGGCCGCCATTTTGTGACGCTAAAACAGTCGTCTGTTGTCGTTTCGTGCGCATAGACCACGTTCTTCAAGTGTTTTCGATCTGTTTTTATTTGATTACCCGGCTTTTGTTTAATGGACTGTTTCGGCTTTTCATACTGACATCGGCGCTAAATCGGATTTCGATTGTGTTTTTGTGACTTTTGGTACATAATAATGCCTAAACGTGGACAAACATTGAAAAGTGGAGCCCGTGAGTTAATCATCAAGCTGCAAGATTACTTTGAGCGGGAGCGGCAAAATGGCGGACCCCTGGCACCTGTCGAACAAGTACAAGTACGCGTCTCTCAGGCGCTTGGAGTTAGCAAACGAACGATAACAAATATTAATAAAGAAAAGTTTGGCTCTACTGGCATGGAAGATAATATTTTACGTACTCCGAAGAAGAAACGTAGAACTAAACCCGTGACAGATATTGACACCTTTGACGCCGATGCAATCAGAAATCATATACAGGGTTATTGGTAATTAGACCGGATCCTTTTAAGGGGTGGTAGGGAATGCCATTTGCAACAATATGACTGTACATTGTGATATCCGGAAATGAATCATTTCTGTGATATTCTTTTTTTTTATTTTTTTTTGGAAAATCCAGTTTTACTACTTTAAAATTCAATAAAAAAAAAAGTAATCAACCGATTTCAATTCTGTTCGCAGTTTTAGAGAAACCTTGTTACAGCTCTTAATAATAAACAATAATATCGTACTAATGTAGATCCATCCAAAAACTAGAGGCTTTTTCATAATTTTTATTTGATAATTTTTGTAAGATGCTTTACAAAAACCTTTATTTTCTCTACAAAAACGATAGTAAATTAAGTCTACATTTTATTTAAAAAACATCTACAAGTCTTTAGCTATCCAACGAGGTAAAAAAATTAGCACTTTATTGCACAATTGCAGAAATAATGCGATAACAAAGACTCAGGTAGAGACATTCCGAGAAAGGGTTTTAGACAACGGTATCCATGTTGAATGCGCCGTCTCCCTCTCGCTTATGTTTGTTGAACGAGCAATGAGAACCCAGTTTGCTCAAGCGCATCGTACTGTTCAGACGCTCTTTGGCAACCCTTTATTACGATTAAATTTCGACCTTGATAACGTTATTGGACTTGTGTAACTTCTTTTTCTGTGATTCGGCTAGTGAACTGGACTTTTTGATTGATTGCTTACCCGACGACTTGGCTTGTACTAAAGGATCTGATCATGACTGCGGAATCCCACGACCATCTACCTCGGCTTCGAGAGTTCACAAACGAAGAGTATGCGGACATACTGTTTTGCTATGGTTTTGCCAACGGCGTCGCTACACATGCTCGCACGGAGTATCAGTCTCGATTTCCACAGCGCCGTTTACCCCATGTGAGTGTATTTGACGGAGTGTACCGGCGACTACGAGAAACTGGTCAAGTTCAAAGACGACAAAGTGATGCTGGACGATCTCGTATTTATCATTCGGATGAAGAGGAACAGATAATTCGCATGTTTGAGCAAGATCCTACGACTTCAACAAACATCATTGCACGACGTCTTGGCATGTCGCAATGGAAAGTATGGAATACAGTGCACCGCTCAAGACTCTACCCGTATCATTTGACTCCGGTACAAGTTATCCAAGACGGAGATCCTGCACGTAGAGTCGAATTTTGCAGATTCATGTTGAACACCGATATGGAAGATGCCAATTTTTTATTAAAAATCTTATGGACCGACGAATCCAAATTTGATCAGGATGGAATATCAAATTATCATAATATTCATTATTGGGCCCCGAAAGATGACGGTAACCCAAACAAGAAAAGATTACAAGGATCACAAAGAAGGTTTTCCGTTAATTTGTGGATGGGCATTATTAAGAATGAATTGATCGGCCCTTTCTTTCTGCCCAACAACCTCAATGGTGAAGCGTATGAATTTTTTTTGAGAAACGAACTTTATGAGCTACTCAGTAAAGTACCCCTTGAAACCCGCAGAAACATGATTTACCAACATGATGGTTGCCCCGCACATTTTAGTTTGAGCGTCCGTGAGTGGCTCAATCGTCAGTATCCCAATAAGTGGATTGGCAGAGGAGGACCCATTCCGTGGCCGGCCAGAAGTCCCGACTTGACTCCCGTCGACTATTACGTATGGGGTCACATGAAAAGCTTGGTGTACGACGATACTCTTGGACCTGTGGCAACCATCGAAGAACTGAAACAGCGCATAATAAATGCAGCAGAAAAAATGAAAATTAATTTAAATACAAGTGTTGTTAAAAGCAATTTACGCAGACGTATGCGTCTCTGCATTCAAAATTCTGGCTCACATTTTGAGAACGAACTGTAAAAATAATAAATACAGACTAATTACATCTACTCTTTTATTTCTTTAAAAGAAATTAAGTTACCTTAAGAAAGTATTTCTTCCATAGCTACTTCTCATGGACTATTCTCATTCCTTTCTCGGCCTTTTGTAATCGCATTATTTCTGCAACTGTGTAATAAAGTGCTAATTTGTTTACCTCGTTGGATAGCTAAAGACTTGTAGATGTTTTTTAAATAAAATGCAGACTTAATTTACTATCGTTTTTGTAGAGAAAATAAAGGTTTTTGTAAAGCATCTTACAAAAATTATCAAATAAAAATTATGAAAAAGCCTCTAGTTTTTGGATGGATCTACATTAGTACGATATTATTGTTTATTATTAAGAGCTGTAACAAGGTTTCTCTAAAACTGCGAACAGAATTGAAATCGGTTGATTACTTTTTTTTTTATTGAATTTTAAAGTAGTAAAACTGGATTTTCCAAAAAAAAATAAAAAAAAAGAATATCACAGAAATGATTCATTTTCGGATATCACAATGTACAGTCATATTGTTGCAAATGGCATTCCCTACCACCCCTTAAAAGGATCCGGTCTAATTACCAATAACCCTGTATATGGTTACTATTCCAGAAATGAATATCTCAACAGGAAGAAGCTTTTGGCATCGTTAAGAGAAGCTGGACTGTTTAGCGTAAAATCTTAAAAGATATTGGTTTTTCGTATAAAAAACAGACAAAAGAAAAAAATATTAGAACGATACGACATAATTTTAAAACGGATAAGTTTTTTGAGAGAAGCAAAAAAAATTGATAACTGGGATAATGTCGTGTTCATTGACGAGACATGGCTAAACGCGGTTTCCCGTTCTTCGACGGATGATACACAAGCGTCGACGTTGAAAGTACCAATGGCTAAGGGGGCCCGTCTGATAATATGCCACGCAGGTTCTGCAAAATAGGGCTTTGTGGAGAACGCGTTACTGGCATTTCAATCAAAAACCACAAATGACTACCACGAGGAAATGAATGCCACTACATTTAAAGAGTGGTTCCAGAACGTGCTTTTGCCCAGCCTACCAGAGCCTTCTGTAATATTCATGGATAATGCCTCCTATCACTCGGTTCAAATACAGGAACCACCTACCCAAGCTAATAAAAAAGAAGAAATGGTGGCTTGGTTACAAGCAAAAGGCATTGACGCAAATATGCAGATGCTAAAAGCAGAGCTAATTAAATTAGTTAAAGAAAATAAAGCGGCAAATGTGCGATACGAAATCGATGAACTGGCTCTGGAGTACGGTCATCGCGTTCTAAGAATTCTACCGTATCATTGCCAATATAACGCGATTGAGCTAATCTGGGCTCAAATAAAAGGTTACGCCGCCCGCCACAATACTTCCCCGCCATTCAGCACGAAAAAGATGATGACCCTATTAAAAGAAGCCTACGGGAAAGTCACAAGAGATGACTGGGCAAAGGTTGTTGAGAAGACTAAAAATCTGATTGTGGAACATTTTGACCGAGATATCAGGATTGATTCTGTTATTGATAATAATATAATTATACATGTAGGCGAAGATGATGATGAAGACACCACCTCCTCAAGCGAATCGGAGTCTGATTAATATTCTGTACGCACATTCAATTCAATGTACTTTATTGCATAGAAATACAGATTGTAACTTTGTAACAAAGAATAAATAAAACAATTTTATTATATTAATATTACCCTTTTTTGGTTTCCACTTAAATAACTAAAATATAAATTTTAAATGATTCCGCCAATTTAAAACGAAAATAATCTTAAAAATAACGCGGCGGTTCATTTTGGAGGAACGGTAACGAACTCAGTGTTATGTTGTGCCCATCACTAGTCGTGACTAACTGATAGGTGTCAGGAACGCATTCTCTGAACGGCCGAACTATAGCTCAGTCCACAAAACAGCATTGTCAACAACAGGTTTTGTTACGGAAATAAATCCTTGGATAAATTCGACTTGACGTCGTTGCTTATTATGACGCTTGTGCTTATTCCAATTCTGCCGATGTCCGTTCCATGGCACTATTATTAACTTTATGTAAATAATGTTTCTATGAATAAATCAACCAAAACTTTACTGGAACAAAATAAACAATATAAAAAGCGGTTAACAAAGCCTAGCTAGATGCTAGCTAGGCTTTGTTAACCGCTTTAAGCTACACCACAGGATAGAAATCTGTTGCGCCAGACGAGGTAGAGTCGAAACAAGGAAGAAGAAGAAGAAGAATTTCTGTCATTTGGGATATGTGAACCATAGATAAGTACGTTCCAATTTTATATTAGAAGATTACCTGCCATGCCATGTCACAGATTAAAATATGCATTGCATACGTAGTTACTTATAGTTTAGTTTGTGCATTGCATCCATTTTCAGAGCATAGCATTGCATGCATTGCATTGCAAAATTTGCAAATGCAAAGTTATCTTTCTTTGTATCTAAAAAAGTAATGTGAAGTGAAGTCAATTTTGTAGCTGTTGGTAGGCTGGTGATTTGATTAGTGGTATCAGATTCTTCCGAGTTCCGATATTTGAATCGTGTGATTTTAAGAATAACCAATACACCATGTCATGGGGCATTCACTCACATAAATATACAGTCAAAACCTGATATAGCGACATTGAAGGGACCGTATACTTGCCGACGTTATATCCGATAGTTGTTATAAGCAATACATATGTATATAGCAGAATCGGACCACTTATTGGGACGTTGTTTGCCCTGTCTGCCTTCTATAACTTTATGTTCACTTGTCCTTGCTCGTTTAAGTTTTAAGAGTTGTTTTCGAAAAGAGCTTTTATTTTATCTCTATTCTTCCAAATCGTTGATATCGTAGAGTGCGTAACTCCACATTCCGTTGCAGTTTCACTATTTGACTCGCCATTTTCTAATCTCCATATGACATGAGATTTTTCTTCAATAGAAAACACTTTCCTCTTTTTTTGCAACATGATAACGCATAAATGCACAGTCTAATCAAAACCAACACTTATAAATCAAGCTGTCACTCACGCAGTCATTTAGCGCACTAAACAATTGGTGTAAAATATGCAAGGTCAAATGGCCAGGAAGAGGTTCGGATGAGATGGGAGAAAGTGCGTAGGTAATAATACGCCTAAATATTCCTTCACTGCTTATTAATAAGATTTAACGTCCGTATTGTTTTGTTTTGCTGGGACAAGAAGCGGTTGGTCGTTATAGTCGATGAATATCAATAAAGTTTCGTCGTTGTAAGCAATATGTCGCTGTATCTGATGTTGTTATAGGTGGTATGTTTGCTGAATAGTTTACTAGAGATTCGGGCGGGACCTTACAATCTGGCTGTAATAACTGATCGGTCGTTGTAAATGATGTTGTCATAATCAATTTCAACTGTAATACTTGCATTCACTTTTCAGGTTTTCATTTTACTTTTCTTTTTTCGGCAATCTGCAAGAAAAGGTTTTTGTGTTTTATATGGGAAAAGGTGTGGATAAATTCTAAGAAAAAATATGTTGATGCAGAAGTGCATCATGGTGTCAAAATGTATCAAAAATGTTTCTTCGCTCAGTGCCTAAAGCTAAAATACCATGGCATAATAGGTATTCAATCAAGTACATCTCTGGCAAGTCGAACTATGCAGCACTTCTTGCTTTCGTTGTACACATTTGTTCATGGACAGACAAATGTTGTTTTTTCGGTCGGATTTTATACTAGCAATCCGAATTTTGAAGTTGAAGATGTGAAATGTTTATCTCAAAAACTCAAAACATTATTGTGTCATTGGCTTAAGTATGTGGTTATAGCCATATATATTTCTCTGAACAGTACATTCGTGCATTGGGCATATGAATAATCAACATGAAATAAATAATTCCGTGAAAGTGACATGTATAGGTTTACTTGAATTTTTTTGTACTCTGTGTATGTTTGTCTCGTCTCTTGTGAGGTTGATAATGCCATCAGTGAATAAGTTAGAAAATATAATCCTGATAAGGAGTCTCTAATTGCAGCATTTCAATTGGTATGAGATGCGACTGATAAGTTCGTGGCCTAAGGTACTTAATGAAAAAAAAATGTTTTGTATTTTTTATTTTTCAATATAATCCCCTTCGAGTGAAATGCACTCTTCACATCCTGAATATAAGGATTTTAACCCATTAAAATAATATTCTTTAGATTGCTCTTGAAAATGGCTTTCCAAGGCTGCTTTCATCTCATTGTCATCTGAAAATCTTCGACCTCGTAACACCTACTATTTCAATTTTTAAAAAAGGAAAAAGTTGCTGGGAGAGCCAGGTCTGGACTGTAGGGTGGGTGGTCAATTTCAGAGAACCCTGTGTCTTTTAAGGCCTGCCTTGCAATGCGAGTGGTGTGAACTGGTGCATAGTCTTGCAAAAACAACACACTGCGGGCCAATTTCCCACGTCTCTTCTGAACTACTGCTTCACGTGCCTGAGTCAATAAATTAGCGTAATATTGACCATTCATTGTAGTTTCATTAGGGAGGAAATCAATTAATAAAACTCCCTCACTATCTCAAAAAATGTTGCCATAATCTTTGACGCCGACTTTTCGACTTTGATTAAATCCAAAACTAACACTATGCATGTTCTCTAAAAATAGGCTTGAGCCTCAGGAGAGCAATACCTTTTAAGGTCATAAGATCTGCACTAATTGGCAAGTAATCCTGGTATGAGAAATCGGATAGTTCAAACTCATTGATAGATGCTGCTTCTGTCTTCTGTTGGTTTTCTTTTAATCATTATAGGTGATTTTTCCCATAAACCATTCTACTCGTAGTTTCTTTGATATAGAATGAACCTTGGATTCCCACTTGCACACTCATTTCTTTTTGAGATTGTACCTGGAAAAACACTTTTTCATTTAAAGTGAGGTGGGGTAAGACTAACAAAGTTTTCTGCCAGACAGCAACTATCGGTTTTCATTACTAAAATATTTGACCTACCTTTGAAGCAATTATGTCATTAAAAGATAAAAACCATAAGCTTTAATGAAATAATATTATGTTTCCAACAAATGCATTGAAGACAGACTTAAATATTATTTATAGAATATTAAATATTATAGATATGCCAGTTACATATTTGGGTACTACGGCTACAAATTCGTTAGACTAGTAGGTATATCCTAGTCGGCTTGTACCTATATAATATTGTCCCGTCTTAGCGCCGTACCTTGTTATTTGTTTGTTTATGTTTTAACGACGAAGATTGCAAATGAATACGTTAGACGAGTAGGTATATCCTAGTCGGCTTGTGCCTATATAATATTGTCCCGTCTTAGCGCCGTACATTGTTATTTGTTTGTTTATGTTTTAACGACGAAGATTGCAAATGAATACGTTAGACGAGTAGGTATATCCTAGTCGGCTTGTGCCTATATAATATTGTCCCGTCTTAGCGCCGTACATTGTTATTTGTTGTTTTATGTTGTAACGACGATGAATGTTAAATATTATATTTGATAGCCATGTTCTCATGGAAGTGACGCATGTCTTATATGAGAATAAATGTATTAAAACCTAAAAAAAAACAATATATGGGTGTCCCAGAACTCAACGTCAAGCGGGCACGGGGCAAGAGGGGGGGTCATACCAGTACCAGGAAAAATAAAATAAAAATTCTATATCAGTTGGTTAAGTCAGTCTGTAATAATACTGAGAGGTGAAACAAGAGTATGGAAGACGTATTGTCACCTATTAGTTGGTTATTCACTAATCTGGTTCTTCTTCTTTAATATTTCTGCTATTTTTTTGGCTTCCTCGTATACGACCTCTGCTGAGGACCCGAGAAGCATACTGATCGCTTCCCTGTGTTTTTCGTCCACCTCAAAGCCAGATGATAGGCTTTGGGCTCTAAGGAATTGTCTTATGCGGGTTTCGTCACAGGTCGCACCCTGAGTTTTGGCCCGATAGTTTTCTAATGTTTTGTCGTTCGGATTCTCCAGTTTGTCCATAATCTGGGCCGTCTTCACTAGGTCGGGGTAATCAGACGACTTAAAGCACTGCAATGTGGGTTTAATTAGATGGATGTAGACGATGTCTTTTTCAGGGATAGATTCAGCTCTCATCATGTCCGCGACTTCTTCTCGTTCAACCACATATTTAGCGATTTGTCCGGCTAGAGGGGCAAGGCAGATAACAGCCCCTCCTTTTGCTATGACCTGATTTATCAGCGCGTACGTCGTCATTTCCGATAAGGATGTCAAGAAGCTGACGTGATTCTTAATTGCTGAAACGATCACGTCATCGGATTTGACCTTGGTCAAGTTGTAAACGATTTTCCGGAGGATCGATCTCTCTATTACGGTCTCGTTCACTCGTGTACCTCCTTCCTGAAGAGGAAGACTCACATTTGGTTCGGGTGTATACTGTATGGAGGCAAGGAAGGACGAGTATCTTTTGGTGACCCACTCACGGAAACTCCTCTTAGTGGCCACGGGCCTACACATCACGTAGGCACCGTAAACTGCATGAAATGCCAACAAGTCTTTCGGTATATCTCTTTTAACCTCTTTTAATTCTAAATAAGCATGCCTGTGCTTTGACGAGATTAACTGGAGATCGTCCATTAGAGCCTCGCATCTCGGATCGTCCTCAAGAAGATCTTCCATTTCAAGATCTGTTATGTACTTTATACAGCACAGATAATAGGTGGTGAGGATTCTGCCCGTTACAGCTCGTGATCCCTCCTTGTTGACATTTATTACCTGTGTTATCTTGTCGAGAGGATCCATATTGCCGTTAAAAAACGCCAGGATCACGTTGGCAGCGACCTCCTTTGTTAAAGGAACTAGGACCCCCTCCTGAGCTTGCGTTGTAAACGGGAGTGCTAGCCCTGGGCGCCCTGACGCGACAATGTCCCTCCAGAAATGTGGACAGGAGGGACTAACAACGTTCTCGATACCCGGGTCGGCAAAGTTTTTGACTTGATCCAGCGACACATAAATGTCATGGGTACCTGATTTGAGCTGAGCCGTTAACTTTGAGACCACCTCCCTTCCTTTATATGTTATGATGAGTTTTAAGGCAACCGCGCAATAAGACGGATCCGTCTCTAAAAAAGTATTGTTGAGCGCCTCCTGGGAGATTATGTGGAGGTTATATTTCAGGGGCGTCGTCTTACGGGCTGGAGCCTCAACAACCTCCATCTTTTCAGGGGCGGGTCTTTTGAGGTTCGGGTGAGTTGTCATGAGACATCTCCCTGAGATGTCTCATGGAATCTTCTCTTACGGAATAATCCAACAAAACTACAAAAAGACTACTTGGTTAATATGTGTGTTGGTTAAGTTATAATTCAGGTGTATAGAATCAAAGATGGTTACGTCCACAGTGCCAAAAATTTCAGAAAAAGATAAAAACGATTTTTTTAAAATTATCAGTAGTGTTGCCCAAATGCAAGAACAAGACGAGACTTAGCCAGTCTTGGTCTTGGTCTTGGTCTTGCGCCAATACACCTGGTCTTGGTCTTGATCTTGCGCTCCCAGTCTTGGTCTTGCAGCAAGAGTCTTGCAAGTCTTGCAATTACCTATTAGTCTATTACTATTTATTAAAGTTTACTTTAAATCTTAGAAAAACGTATTAGAATTGGAACATTGTGAGCTTGAATTAACATAGCCATAGTAAAGATCAAGCAGATTAATAAATAACTGAAGATTTGATAAGAAATTCGAAAAATCAACTGACCTATATGTCGTTTTCCATGGACGTAACTGTTTCTTAATAAACATTTATGATTTATAAGCTTACATTTGCTAAAACATGTAAAAAAACAAATTAATTACAATAACTTGACTGTATTTTAAAGAACAATACTTATCTGTCTAGAAACAGATTGAACCCTCAACTTATAAGAAATTTAATAAAAGAGTTTTACGATTTATCATTTATTTGAAATTCAAATATGAAATAATGAACAAAAAATAATATACAACACAAATCAACAGCTTTATCATTAGGTTATGATACTTTATATCAATTCTTTTGACCAAGAATTAATACAAAGTAACCATCTGGCTGACTCATCACTTAACCTATTTCTATGTTTTCTAATTACTAATGATGCTTTAGAAAATAACCTCTCAGCAGGTACTGAAGTTGCAGGTATTGAGAGAAAATCACGGGCCATTTTCGATAAAATCGGATACTCTGTCTCATGCGTCCTCCACCAATCTAAAATGTCTTCCGAGCTGGCAGTTCTTGGTTTTCTCAGGTACTCCTCCAACTCGTCTATCACTAAGCCTTGACGACAAGATCCAGATGACGTCGAGGGACATTCATAGAGTTTATCAAAGTCTATTACGTCTTCATCTTCATCACATACCTTATTTTCTTTTTCTAGTAATTCCAGAGATTTGTTCAGTGAGTGTAGACTTTTATATTCTTCATAAAGTTCATTGAACTTGCGCAGACTTTCTGTTTTAAGTTGCTTCCCCCACATTGTCAGGTCAAAAGTCTGAGCCTTATGCCTTGGGTCTAAAATTAAAGAAGTACAATAAATCCAGTTGCTCTTCTTGTAATGTTTAAGCATTTTGTCTCGAGCTGCTTGGAAAGCTAGAATCAGCCTTTCATCCACTTCAGATCGATTAGGTTTCTCATCTAACTGTTTTACCATGGATTCAATTTTATCTAGTAAGAGATTGAAAGATACAATGACTAGCGGTAATGTAACATATTTGTCTCCACCAAGTTTTGTACTTAAAAGTTTAAAGTTTATTAGAAATTTATGTAATTTTTCGAGTACCTGCCATTCATTACCTGTGATTTGAAAATCATTCAATTCGGTGACAGACCTGCACAATATGTCAATGCCCGCTCTCACTTTTAAACCAAATCCAATCATATCATGTGTGGAATTCCATCTCGTTGGACAGTCAAGAATGGCATTTAGATTTGATGGCACGCCAGCTGCTTCACAAGCAGACCGAAACTTCTTCTTCACTATCTCACTTCTTTTTATTTTACTGGAAATACTGCGTAACTTTGTTACAGATGTACGCGAGTCAGCAATATTTGGTGCAGATTCTTCATCTTCCTCATCCTCAGTTTCGTCTGCATACTCTTCGTACTGCTGATCTCGCGCGTTAGTGTCAGACTCACAGTGTAATGCTAAGGTCTTTAATAAATCTTGTACACCAAGGTTTAAAATGTGAGCAAAGCACCGGAAATGTTGATTGTCTGAATCAAAGTGTGGCGGCAGCTGTTTGCCCAGTTCATACATAAATTTGGTATTTGCAGTTGCGTTGTCGACCGTGATACCTTGTATTTTATCAATTATGCCATATTCCAATAAACATTCATGGAAAATCGTTGCAATATCTTCCCCAGTATGTCGACCGCGTGATGGTATAAAATCAAGAACTACAGATCGATACTTCCATTCGTTG
Source organism: Selenia dentaria (assembly GCA_917880725.1). Taxonomy (NCBI): domain Eukaryota; kingdom Metazoa; phylum Arthropoda; class Insecta; order Lepidoptera; family Geometridae; genus Selenia; species Selenia dentaria. The sequence goes on along the minus strand of OU862885.1, from coordinate 28,421,714 downwards.
TCTATATAATGAATAGTAACCCCGTAGTAACTCCTACCAGCAATTGACGTCCACCCATCAATGGTAAACGACATTTTAGATGATAATTGTTGAAGTCGTTCCTTGAGATTCAATTGGAGCTCTTCAAATCGCTCTTTGACTTTCCTTCTAAGTGTAGACCTTTTAGGAAACACCATATTAGGGCAAATACGTCGAAAATATACTTGTGTAGCTTCGTCATCGAAAAATGAGAAGGGAAGATATTTTTTCACCACCCAATCAACTGTACCTGTCGTGATGTTGTCACTGCTGTTTTCCGACTGAAACAAAACAATAAATCTTGTGTTATTATTTAAAACATACTAGGTTTGAGCGTATAAGAGGAGGAGGTTTGTTGTTGTTAAATCGAGAAAATCGTTAAATTGATATTTGTTATATTAAGGTTGCACTGTACTGTAATTTACCAAAATAAAGTACTTACTTGTTACTGGCCGATTAAATGAAAATATGGGTGTTTATAAAAAATATTTAAGACGATAATTACATACTTAATATGTCGCACCCCTAGATGAAAACACCACTAACTCAAAAATACTCACGTAAGTTAATGGCGTTTTTGAAAGTATCGCATGAATAGCTACGCGGAGTTAAAATTCTTTTAACTGTTAAAAAAATATTCTTACCTGTCCACTTCTTCCAGTGGTTACTAAAAAGCTTGTGATATCTCCACTTAATTTTGATTTAACAGGAAGAAATATTTCTGATTCCTTTTTGTGGAAAGATATTAGATGTTTCCTTAAGCCTGAAGTGTTTCTGTTTTTCATTTTTATTTCAATCTTTTTATGTTGGCACAATTTACACAAGGCAGTTTGGGATGCATGAATTATTTCGAAAAACTCCTCAAATTTGCTTTTGGGTCTTTTAGATCTGTGACTCAAACTTTCGTTACTCGGACTAGAATAATTTGAATCTTCGTCACTCATATTAAATTGTACACGTGATACGTTTTTAGAAAACAACGAGAATTAGTAAAAACAATTAGACTCGACTCGAAGCACAGCTCAATTGGAAATGACTGGAATTAAAATAATTCCTTCATTTATAGTACGTTTCCTTGCTTTCTACTGCGCCGCCTCGCCACGTGCCGGCTCTATGAAAAGGATGCCGCCGCAAAACAAACGATGCCGCGTGCGGCGTACAAACACACACTATAAATATTACCTACTTGTACAGAGGCGACGCGTGAATAAAATATATGTAAAAAATTTGTGCCAAACACTATTCTTTACATATAAGTGAATGTTTTGGCGTACATCTATACTAATATTATAAAGCTGAAGAGTTCGTTTGTATGTTTGATGACAGAAGTTTTAAAATAAATAAATAAATCCTGAACGTCACTATACCTCCAAAGTTACTATTCCTCGTGGACGAAGTCGCGGGCACAGCTAGTAAATACTTACTCTCATCATCTCTCTCAGAGATATTCGGGCTGGTAAGTAATACAAAACTCTTATCGCAGGCTTTTTATTTTATTAGTAGGTAAGTACCTACGCTTTTTATATTATTTTATTAGTTTTGTAGAGTTTTAGTTGGCTACAATATTTATCAAACGGGTGATATTTGAACACTTTTTTGCTATTTTTTCTTGTAAAAACTTAAGAAATATAATGACTAAATGTACAATAATAGTACCTAAGTAATTAGTTTAAAACCATATAAGTAATCAATATTATAATATATACTTACTAGAATGAATTATTATGACATCTACTACCTATCCTTACCATTTTATCCTAATCATAATACTATTTGCGTGATCAGTATAATGTATTCATTTTCATTCTAAGCACTCTGAAACTTATTTATTCTTTGGAACACCTGTAGGTACTCTTAAAATTCGAAATTATTTTGCATGAGTATACCTACGCCCTGTGGCGGCAATCAAATAGTGTCAAATGTTATGATTTCGGCGCGGCGGCAACGATTGTTTTAGATTTCAAAAGAAGCCGCCGGCGCGTGTATCATAACCATGTACCTTTGATGCCGCATTATCAAAGTGCCGATTTAAGGTTAAAACATAACTATGCATGCACTCAGTTTGATTTTAATAGATATTTTTTTATTCGCTGTGTTTATGGTATTAGTCGTAATGCGCATAGGTCCAGTTTTTCATATTCTTTGATACAGTTTTTTGCGTCTCATAGAATTCCTAAGCGTACCTACCTATATACCGAACTGTTACACCTAAATACTCCGTGAAATAGCGCTAAGTCCTAGCTGCAAGACGCAAGAGTCTTGCAGGCTATGTCTTGTTCTTGCTCAAGTCTTGCACGGTCAGTCTTGGTCTTGGTCTTGCTAAAAATACGCGGTCTTGTTCTTGGTCTTGGTCTTGCAAAAACGCAAGAACTAGACCAAGACTGCAAGACCAAGACTGAATTTGGGCAACACTAATTATCAGTAACTATTCTAACGTTAATCATTATTTTACACATGCAGAATATAATACATTATGGAACTATGAGCTGTTAGTCACGCTCAGTTCAATATTTTTTAGCAGAACCTTAAATTTAAGATGGACTTTCCCAGTTTTGTTACCAAGTCTTGGACTTTACTAAGTTTGTAACTGAATGTTTAGGACTTTCCTATATTTGTTGCCAACTCTCTGGACAGGGTTGGATTCAGGCATTTACTTTTTATTTATAAAAGAAGGCATTAATTCACCTTGGCAATCAACTTGTAGATAGGTGAAGGTAATGAAAGTCAGATAATAGAAATTAATAACAATTTTTATTTTTGATAAAAATTGATGTCTAAAATTAGAAAGAAAACTTAATGAGAAAACTTATATAACTAAAAAAGGGGCCTCCTCCTGCAGCTCGCACCTTTCCTCTTCAGGTTCATTCCTTGGAATATTCTCGTCAGCTTGACTATCCAAAATTTGAGAGTAAAATGTCAAGTCGATGCCTTCTCGGTTTCTCCAATCATCGCCAAAATGTGATTTTAACAATGAATCGACATCTCGCAACTTCAGTTTTTTCACGGGAACACCTTTCTGCAAAATATGTTTGTCTATTGCCAACATAGATATATTTTTATTTTTTTTGCAAATATTCTCAAACGACCCTGTCTTGGTTTTGTAAAATAATTCGCCATTGACAAGTACATTGCCTACACGTTTGGAATGTTTTATGAAAAACCTCTTGCATTGAAAGAAATTAGCTTTCCACTGTCCAGGCGCTTTAATTATAGTCTCAGCAGCAGATTTAAAATCGTATACTTACTGGGAAATCATCACCAAATTTCAAAAGCGTTGCTCCTTCTGAAATTATGTCGATGTATTGATTTGGCGTGATAATCGTGTCCATCCTTCTAAATCTTTTTTCAGTATTACCAAACACTCGGTCTGCCGGTAAATAGGAGTGCCCGGTGACTGGGAAAACGAGTTCCGTCTTGACGGTCGGATGTTCCATAAGCCACTTGCAGCACATAGTCAACATAGTTTTATTTTTGTTTTGGCCCCCGAAGCCATCAGATATCAGCCTAACAGTGTGAATGCCCTTGAGGTTAGTGTTATTGAGGCGGTTGTAGGCGGCAGCTGAGCTTATTGTGTTTGAGTCTTTTGCAAAACTTTCCTCAGTCCATACAAGTGCGAAAACATTGTTTTTTGTTAATGATGATTTTGATGTCCCCTCTACAATCGTAAAGTTATATAAATAAAGCTGTCTGCTGTAATAGCAAGACTGGTCTGGTAGTTTCGGTAAGGGCATATTTTTTTGGCAGTCATAACTGAGGATTAATACACCGTCTTCAGCTGTTTTCAAGAGGGAAAAAAATGCTTAAGGTATGAACCCTTTTCTCAATCATGAGGTTTTGCTTTTTTTGCGGATCCGTTTCAAGTTTAATTTTCTCGTTCAGCTGTAAGCAGGTTGAGCAAATGTCTGTCTGTGGGCTACCAAAACCCAAATTATACTGTGTATTGAATATTTTTCTAAAGTAAGATTCTTTCGCATATGGTCCTGGAAATGAATTTTTGTACATTTTGTATAGTTTTCGAATATTTAACACGTTAGCCGCCATGTAGGTCACCGGTGACCTACGCCTAACCTAGATTAAGGCGCCACGTAGGTCACCCGTGACCTCAAGGCAGACCTGTTTTTAAAATTTTTTTTTGGGCCGTAGGACATTTCTAGCTTGCATTTATCAATGGGAAGTGACCGGAGCGGCGCTGTAATATAACGGATACAGCTTGGTTTTTGACCCTCTATGAAATTGTAAGATTTTTCTGAACATAGAAGAATATTCATGACTTTTTCTTTCATTGACTGCTGGCATACGCGTAGAGTCCAAATGGCTGGAGGTAGAGACACCATTTTTTGAGGGTAGATACCTCTTATTATAGTGTAGACGAATAATAATGTAGATTTTTGAAAAAAAAATACTAATGGTTGTCAGATAAGTATAGGAATTTAGTATGGGAAAATTTTAAGTTCACTCGAACGATGCAAATTAGAAAGTGTAAGGAATTAAAAAAAAGACATTTTATTGTGATCAAGAATATAATACGGAAAGCTTAACACAAAAATCTTCAAAAAAATGTACACTAAATCAATAAACGAAATACTCTAAGACAAATACCAATGGGCAAAATAGGCGTCTTTTGTTTTCAGTGGCCACACATGCTCAAAGGCCTTAAGGGCTAATATTGTAACACTTATTATCTCTTATTTTGTAACATGAATTTTATTAAAACAAGGAAGGCAATAAAACGGTTCACTTGGGCACATTTTGCAATACGTTGCTACTTTTTTTGATTTATTTTTGGCCTCTCTTGAACCGTACGTCTTAGCAGCGTCTTTGTAACATTCCACACAATAACGTCTTGTCTTCCTTACTGGCCCTTCTTTTTTCGACAATGTGTGCTTCTTTCTTTTTGGTCTTTCCGTTGTTGCTTCTTCGTTGTGAACGCTCCCTGGATTGGTAAGATAGTCGACTAGCTGACGTCTAAACTCAACAATGCTAAGTTTGTTTTTAGTGTTTTCTGTGTACATAACCCATGCATTTACCATCGCGGTGTTCAGAATGAGTTCAAATGCCAGTTTCCTATACCACTTTATGGTTTTGCGTAATGGCGAAGAATATGCCGTCATTTGGTCGCTCATGTCAACCGCTCCTTTTGCTTTATTATAAGCTAAAATCATCCTCGGTTTTTTGATAATCTTACCCTTTTTACGGATTGTTGATGATCCCTTTGAATGTTTGGTGGAAAGCATCAAAACATCTCGTTTGTCCTTCCACTTCAACACACATATTCCACGCTCGTTCTCCATGGCAATTGATTCCCCTTTTCCCAGTTTGGCCTCCACAACATTCTTTGGCAAACCTTTCCTATTCTTTCTAAGGGTGCCAACAAGGTGAGTATCTTTGCTGATTAGTTCATTAGCCAGGTCAAGACTAGTATACCAATTATCTGTTGCTACTGTGTGACCTAAGTTAAGTATGTGGTCGCACAGAGACATTACAACTTTTAACGGAGTTGTGTTCTCCAATTCATGATTTTTCCCCGCGTACAGTTGGAGCTTACACGTGTACCCTGGTATAGTGCACAACTTGAATAACTTCAAGCCATACTTGTGCCTCTTACTCTTATTGTACTGCCGGAATATGACGCGGCCTCTGAACGGCACCTGACTTTCGTCAATGCAGACGTCTTCTTTAGGACCATAGCTGTTTTTACAATTTTCATTGCTCGAGAGCATAGAAATCGCACACCCCCAACATTTTCATTATGACCTTATTTTTTTTTTTTGTTGACGATTGGTTGCAATTATAAGTAAAATTAAATTAAAGTACACAATGTTAGCTTCCTAAAAACCCATAATGTTTGGCCTAGACTTTCAAAATCATAACAATGGCAACTAAACAATAGAATGCCCTAAATTTGCTCGTTTCAGGTAGAGCGGTTTGTGGGACTTTGAGCAGGTATAAAAGGTTAAAAAAACAATAAATTTGTGAAAGTAACGATTTATTAATACGAGGTGTTGCCTCCCCTAGCCTGTATAACAGCTTCCATTCGATGTTTCATTGAAGAAATCAATTTTTTTACGAAATCCTGCGGTATGAGCTCCCATTCTTCCTTGATCGCGGTTTGGAGCTCTCTGAGACTCGAAGGCGCTGCATTTCTGGCTCTTACTCGTTTTTTTAGTTCGTCCCATAAGTGCTCAATGGGATTGAGATCTGGGCTTCGAGCAGGCCACGCCATAACAGGTACTTCAACCTCCTCCAAGTACTGGCGTACTATAGCAGCAGTGTGTGGTCTAGCGTTATCTTGCATAAAAACGAAATTTTCGCCGATAAATCCCGAAAAGGGCACAACATGTTCTTGCAGGATCTCCTCGACGTAACGTTGGGAAGTCAATCCACCCGATCGACGGTTTGTATCGGGCCCTGTGATGAAGACAAGTTCAGTTTTAGCTTCTAGTGATATGCCTCCCCAGAACATGCACGAGCCACCGCCGTATGAGACCCGTTCGGAGATGCAGCATTGGGCAAAGCGCTCACTGGATCTTCGGTAGACTCTTCCTCGTCCGTCGTTACCATAGAGACACATCCTGCACTCATCAGAGAAGAGAACTGCCTGCCATTGATCCATAGTCCAATTAACATGATTTCGAGCAAACTGAAGGCGTGCTTGTCTGTGCGCTGGGGTCAATTTTGGGCCAGTTGCTGGTCTGTGCGCTGTCAGGCCTCCTTCGGCCAGTCTTCTTCTAACCGTCCACCGACTCACTTCCACTTCTCTAACTTCCTGGAGCTGCTGTCCGAGTTGAACCGCATTTAACCGGCGATTTCGTAGTGATGTATTCACAAGAAAACGGTCATCGCGCCGTGTTGTCGCACGTTTTCGGCCTGTTCCTGGTCGCCTGGTATAGCCACCAGTTTGCTGATATCGCTGGTATACACGTCGAACAGCATATCTGCTCAAATTTAATTGACGAGCCACTTGACATTGGTTCTGTCCAGCTTCGAGTAGTGCAACCACTTGAGACGCTGCTTCCGGTGTGGTGTCCATTTTCTTGTTCAGAGTGATGACTTTTTCGTTTTAGAACCTTTCTGACTGGGAGTTGGTATGCAAATGATGTCATTTTACACATCCCTTATCATTTTATACCTGTTCAAAGTCCCACAAACCGTACTACCTGAAACTAGCGAATTTAGGGCATTCTATTGTTTATTTACCCCTATTATGATTTTGAAGGTCAAGGCTAAGCATTATGGGTTTTTAGGAAGCTAACAGTGTGTACTTTAATTTAATATTACTTATAATTGCAACCAATCGTCAATAAAAAAAAAAAATAAGGACATAATGAAAATGTTGGGGGTGTGCGATTTCTATGCTCTCGAGTGTATCTATCAGTGGCCGTATTTTGTTAATTCTGTCTTTTTTATCGGCCGTGTCATTGTCAGAAAAGTGCAAATACCTCAATAGTAACTCGAACCTATTGCGGCTCATGACAGTGGCAGGAAAAGTTTGACCAAAGATCTTGTCTGTACTCCAATATAGGGATATTTTAGGCAGCCTCACAAGGCCCATGTAAAGGACTAATCCAAACAGTTTCTTGATCTCGTCACATGTAGTTGGTTTCCAGTCGTTTGTACGAGATCGAGGCTTTCGAGGCCTTGCAAGTCCTTGAAGTGCAAGTGCTTCACTTTGTTGTGCGAACAAATTGGTTTGATCAGCTATGTATTGAAATACTTCATCTTGGACCATCAATTTAAAATAGTCTTCCGGTTGCGCATTTTGCAGTTTCTTGGCATACGGTTGCTTTAAACCTGAAAAGTAAAATCACTGCATGAATGCCATCTACAGGATAAAACTTTCTGTAGTTTTTAGTAAATAAAGTGGGATAAAATGAAGTCAAAAATGCATACGTTTTTTATTGCACGAGTGAATTTAGAGCTGCCGCAGGCGTTCGCTAGTAAAAAAATATTACTTACCAGTTGGTTCTGTGAAAGCTACCACTGAGGGCTGATGCCCTCGTGGCTTCGACCATTTTTGTGACGTACTTGTTGAAGTTATGTTGGCTAAAACATCGGCTACTGCTTCATCGACTGAGTTCGTTTCGCTCTCAGAGTCGCTTGCTATAACATGAAGTCGCCTACGTCTGCGCTTGAGCGGTGGCCTGATAACCTCATCTTCACTATTTTCCGTGTTGTCTTTTTCACGTAAATCATTCAACGGATTTGTCGTCGAAGATTGATCAATGATCTCTTCAAAGATACTTGCTTCCAATAAATCGATATTCCGTAAATCTTCTTGCGAAATATCATCTAAGTCAAAACTTAAGTCCGGCAAAGCCATAATTCATTATTGTCACTATCCAAACACAATGAACTGACGACACGCACGAAAAAAGTATTCCGGCACGAAAAAAACTGACGCGTCCTACCAGTCTAAACGTTGGCCACCGACTGAGGGGTGCGGGTGACCGGAGGTGTGACCTCGCCGGCGCCTTAGTAACGGTTTTTAATTTTGTGACATTACAGCGCCACGTAGGTCACCCGTGACCTCAAAGGGTTTTTATTTTTTTTCTACGGAACCCTTCTACTTACAGAACTCTAAGTAATATATCCTTGCATGTCTAGCCAAGATGCATCTTTGGGCACCAAGTTGAAAAAAATTAATTTTTCATTTTTCTCTTCTGGCGGCTAACGTGTTAATTCACTTGGTAGGTATTTTCGCACCGATGTCTGACTGCGACAGTAATGTGGTTCGTCACATTTTAATTTACTCATAAATGTATGAACCGACTCTTGTATTCTGGTATACTTATGACTTCTATGATCTCCACCTCTATTTTCCACAGGGAATTCTGCAGTTTTGGACGATTTCGCAACCAGTGTAAGTACTCGTCCTTTTTTAATGTTTAATATTTTTGAGTGACGAGCATAATGCGCTGGGCAACCATCTTGCTGAAACCACAGCGCCCTGTAAATGTTTAGGGGTACATCTTCTAGGAGGTCTGGCAAATGGTTTTGGAGAACATCCAAGTAGTTATCTCCATTTAAAGTTGCGGGAAGCTCGAACGGTCCAACTACTTTTCCATTTAAAATTCCGGTCCACATGCTAATTTTAAACTGAAATTGGAACCGGTCTTTACGCATTAAATGCAGATTTTCCACGCGCCACTCATGCAAGTTATGAAGATTTAAATATCCGTCTTTTTTAATGTCGATTCATTAGTCCACAATACTTGGTCTAAAAATGACGGATTTTCACTATTTTTCGCCACCATTGTTCTACAAAATTCGAGTCTAGGCGCGTAATCACGAGGTAGTAGATCTTGTACACGTTGCACATGGTATGGATGTAATTTGTTAGTTTTCAATACATGGTGAACAACGCTCTTCGGTATTCCCGTACATATCTGAATCGCACGTACTGAAGTACTGGGATCGCTTTCGATTAGATTTAAGATGATGTCTTCGTCATATCCTTGTGTTCTTCCCCCGGAGGCACGTGCACTAGGCAATCGACCTTGTGAGTATGCCATGTGAACATTGACAAACACGCGGTGGTCAGGATGACGTTCTGCGTTTGGGTACCTCTCGCGATACAATCTGGCAGCAGCAGAGGCTGGCATTCACCATAAATGAAATGCATATTTGCATACTCTTCCGCTGTATACGGCATGTTGCGAAGTGGAGTATCACAGTGCACACAACACAATTCGAGTCCAGAGAAACTAAGCCAAAGTCGTCAGTACAAGCGATATCAAGTCCAGGTAAACAGAAGCCAAAGTTGTCAGTACGATTGTAACAAGATTACGAGGAGATGCGTGGTAAACGAAGGAATGCAACGTACTGGTTGGTTTGTTTGGGCCTCCTTTCTTAATAGCTAAAAAGAGGTTCTAAGTGTAATGAATAATCACATCGGTATACTAGTATCCATCTCGCTTACTCATGTTATATCATGTCTATCTATCTCGCTCTATCATAGCCCTTTATCGCGGCCTCTATTTTGGCTCGATGATAAAAAATATCAAAAACCACTGTGAAGGTTCCGTAAAAATGCCTACCCTAAATTTAACAGTACTTACGTAATTGCACTTCAATATTTTAATAAGTACTACACATACCTACATGACCCGCCGTCTTCGCTCGCTTCACTGCCTTAGGGGTAAAATTTTCAAAAGTCCTACCTTAGAGGTATAGTTTGTATTCCCAGCAGTTAAGGCTCTCCAATAATGAATCAGTCAAGTCAGGACTAGGTACCTATTGAATTCGTTTATGCAGAACACTAAACTACTATTCTCTAAATTATGGTAGGTAGGTACTTCTTATTTTAATTACACTAAAATCCACAGATATGATATGTTACAATCTTAAATACCTACCTAAATTAATATTTTCAATTGTGGGTAGTTTTACTTCTAGGTTTGATACAATGTCTTTATGGTTGCAGTGCTGCCAAATTAAACCACAAATTAGGAGATTTATGTGAAAATGTCAACTCAGTTGTATTTTAGTAGCTGTGTTGTTCGAAAAAGTTGCCAGATTTTATCGAAATTCGGCCAGAATTTGATAAAATTATAAAAATGTATTGAGCAGCAGTCTCCAAAACTTGCTAAAACGTATGAACATGTTTTATTTAAATAGCTAAACAGGTCGCAAACATATTAGGTAATAGTTACAAAATACAGAAAAGAAATTATTAAGGCTCGTTTACACAGTGCGTGCTGCTGCCTGGCCAGTAGACAGCTACTCGGTTTGTCTACTCGTACGCCAGTAGCTCGGCTCGCCTATGCTGTCTACACCACACCTAGCTACTGCTCAGTCCGAATCGTGTCGCGATGTCGAGTGAACTTGTTTTAATAAAAAAACGGTGATACGCTCTATGACAACAATTTTATGTCAGGAATTGGAAAATATCTATAACCATAGCCAATATAAGAAAAAAGAGCGTAAGAAAAGGATTTAGGTTAGAGTATGGATGGCTAGAAGATCTTTAGGGGCAACACGTATGATTCTCAACGAGCTTTAGGGCGGGCGCATACATACTGATTCCTGATCAGGTTTCCTAATCAAAAATTCCGTGTGGAGAGCGCACACATTCGGCTTTTTGCATTCGGAATTTATACGATCAGTTCGATCATAGACGCTTCTGATAACGCACGAGAATGGACAACGAAGACGAATTGATGCTTATTGCTCTTTTATTGGCGCTAGACAAAAAGGGCATAAAGCGTCGTTATTGGGTGCATCCACTGAATACCCAAAAATTAACTGAGAGTCAATTCTATGTCAAAAGAGCAAAGTTACGGGCATTCCCAGAAGAATTCTTTAAATATTACAGGATGTCAACGAAATCCTTTGATGAGCTTCATAATAGCATACGAGATAAAATAAAAAAGCAAAATACGCACATGAGATTGTGTTTGGATACAGAAGAAAAATTGACCATAACATTAAGGTATGTATGTATTTATTGTAATAAAAAATTAAAATATTGTACAAACACTACACTTTAAATTTAATTAAAGTTTAAGAATTCTTGCATTGTTCCCTCCTGTGAGTCTTGAGACTGGAGAACTAAAAACTGTGTAGCCTCATTGTCTTCAAAGTAGTAGGTATTCGCCGGTTCTGGCTCACTCTCCACCACCTCCTAAAAAAAGCTCGTCAGGTCTAGCCCGACCTAAAAAAAAAAAAAAAAGTTTGGTATCAATTCCGATGTTTTGGGGCACGCTGAATCGTTCTGTGCAATCCGTTTTGCTCTACGACGTACGGTTCCAAAGATAGCATTTACATTCCATTGGTAATTAGTGTGCCCTATTGTTAACTAATCACCCTTTCCTGTTTCAATGCTTACTTCGAGTTCGCTATCGTTCGGTTTGCTCTATTGTTAAGTGCATTCCATCACAATGAAATAAAAACCAAATAGTACGTTCAATTTCTTTATTAATTAATAAAACAGGATTTAAACATATCATAAAGTAATATATCATTGGAGACTGTATTTGCATCGAATCTTTTAGTAAAATCAAACATCGAATTGCCATTGAATTTGAAATACAAATACATTAGACAGTACTGGCCACATACTGAACTCCAGTCGTGTTGTATTCTATTACTATTAAAATTCCATTGTCTTGAATTCCTTTTTAAAAACGATTGGTGATAACGTCTTGGCGGTCGACCATAAGAATCAAAATATTGTCCAAATCCATTTTCGTCAATGTGTATGGCTATCCAGTGAGATCCCGGCTTTGTATCTGGGTCTAAATTGCTTATTATGTATGTAGGAGTCTGAGTGTATATTGGTAATCGGTTTGCAGCATACACATTGTATTGTAAGCTAGAATGAATTTTACATAAATGTTTTTGTATCTCTTTTGTGTTCATGACGCACACTGCTATAGCTCATGCGTGTTCAATTGATAAGATTCAAGTGTGAAATTGAAGTTGAAAACCTGTATTTGAGGTCTGAATGTGGAACCTAGATTGAAAATACATGTTCAAAATTATTTCATTCAAATTACAATAATAATCACATAAAACTGTAGGTTTGCACCATAACCAAATAAATCACATTCTGTTTTACTGATTAAATTCCTACTATGACCCATGTTCCATTGTTACTAATCACTTTTGTACTTTCACATTCCAAAAGTATGAGTATAATACTCGTTTTACTGATTAAACTTGCTATATATACCCATGCAACCATCCAACTCACAGTTAAAGTATCTTGGCGTGTCAATAAGTGTTCATCAAAAGTTACGTTATGGAGGTAAATAATTTAAAATAGTTTTTGTATCTTTGCAATCTTTTTACTAAACCGATTTTTGCAATGTATAAATGTATTGTTGCAGAACTCATTCAATATCAACGAAGAAAATACCTACAAACAATATTATTATGGATCAGATGATGATATTGAAGTGTTATCCATTAATGGCGCGAAAAGAAAACGAAATCACACATCAACTGAAAGTTTAGATGATTTGTTTGAAATACCACAAATTAAGAAGAAAAAACTTTCATCTACTGTCTCAAGAGCTCATGGAGAGGAAGGAGTAGTATATCTTTCAACAAACGCTGATGATGGCAACAACTCCAGTCATCTTATAAAAATTGAAATCTACGATTTGAAAAAGTTATCTAAAATTCCACAACAACAACATTGGAAGTATGCTGATGTTAGAGTGAAATATTACGCAGATAGTGTAAATATGAATGTTGTGAACACTAAAAAAATAATATATAACATAACGAAAGAGATATCCAATACAAACAATTGCAAGAAATACGTGTTCAATAATAAATCACCAATTGATTGATGTCTAATGCCAGCTTAATTATCAATAATTATTTGTTGTAAAATAATGTTTTTACCTAGTTATTTCAAAACTTTGAGTGATGAACTTTTTTGATCTAAGTACTATTTAATTTCTTCAAACAAAATGACACAAAGTGGTGAAGTTTGCATCAGTGCTTTTTTAATTTAATGGAACTCAATGAAATCTGTAACGATGTGGATATTTTGGAGCTGTGTGAAAGAGCGGAAAGAAGCGAATTGAATAATTCGCTGATTTATATGTAAAAAACTGTTTTAATGATATAAATATAAATCTATATTTTCATCTACATGTCTTATTCATTTCATTACCCCTTATAAATCGTAGAAATAATACGAAGTAGGTACATGTTCAAAATTATTTTATTCAATTTACAAATATAAGCATTTAAAACTATTACAAGGAATACTTAGCTACTACAGTCTTTACTAAATATAAGCACTTAAAGCTAATACAATGAATATTATAATAAGCATTTAAAACTAATACAATGAATACTTAGGTACTATAGTCTACACATACATTACGATTTTTATCTATTTCAATAACATTATCAAACTCAGCATACACAATACAGTTGATGGTTTGCAAAAGAGCTGATTCAAAACGAACTTCCAATCTTACGCTACCATGTTTTATAAGATTCCAATGACTCGATGAGTTAGCTGATAAATCGGGTGTTAAATCGAAAGCTAATAGACAATAACCATCAGCATATTGTTCCCTAGATATCCCATTACCTTCGTTAAGAAAATGTATACCAGTACCTGAGAATAACGTTTGATAGGCTGTAGTGAAAATATGATTCTCAAATGATGGTTGCAAAGCTTTGGAAGGTATTTGTTGACCGTCAATATATAAACAAAATGAATTAATACCATAATTTTCAAAATTAAATGGGTTTTTAGTGAGACTTCCATTGAATGCCGCGTTATTAATAAATCCGACTATACATCTTTTAGGTACTTGCCCCAGAAAAATATTATCAAGTGTTTTTCCCTGAACTCCTGTTGGTATTGTCAAAACTTTGACTTCAGCACGCGTAATAGGATATTTAGCTGTAGTAGAAGCTAAGACTTTTTGATGTGCAAGTAAAACTGTTGGATTGATTCGCGCTCTACGAACAATAAGCGTTGCATCAGTAATACTTATTTTTAATTTTAAATCATTTGTAGAAGCCATCAAGTTAAATGTTTCTCTGGAACGAACTAATTTAACGGACATTTCAACTCCGTTAATCAAAAACTTTTCTTGGTTGAATATATCACCATGAAGATGTCCAATCATTTCAATTTCTTTACTTTCACTTGCTAACTCTTGTCTTTTAGTGAAACCTAAGTTTTTTTCATCTGTTGAATTCATCTTTCCTGCCGTATCTTCATACCAAAGACCACATGTTAGATGAGATTCTTTTGATGCAGGAGCATAATTCAACAAAGTTTCCATGTAAGCACGATATGCGTATGTATTATTTGGTGGTGACACAAGTTTTTGATTTAGATAAACATCAAGCTGGCTAAAGAATGAATGTAACCAATTATTTGCTGGAGCCACTACCGTTGATACTGTCAATTTTGTGGAGTCTTGGTTCAATATTCTAGCTTTAATATGAATCAAAGTATGAGACAAATCAATGTAGTCATCACCATTTCCTGGTACTTGAAATTCGATGGGACCATCGTCGGCAAGAGATGAAATAGGTTTATAATGAATCCAAATTCCATTTTCTATACTCGTTTGTGTAGATGGTAAAGCAAATAAATCTAGCTCTGACTTAATACACTCACAAGAATGGCTGTGTAAAAATGACATTATTTTTATTTTTAAGAAAATATATCTTTGATATTATTGCGATTTAACTTATTTTTTTTATTGGCAGCTTTTACTTTAGCTGCTAGCGGTGGAATGAATGAAGACAGACGTTTCTTCTTGGTTATATATCCTGATCCAGACATATTAATTCGATCAATTTTGTCATCAGCTTTTCTTTTCAAGTTTGAACCAACTTCTTTTAATCGAGTCTTAATTGATTCTTCCATAGGACGTGCACTAACCATATCTGATAAAAGTCCCACACCCGCATTTAAAGCCTCTTTACCAATCGTGCGAGCCCCACTTGAGAGCAATGGTAAAACAGATCTGAATAATCCTCCTAGAAAGCTACCGATTCCATGACCGCGTTGATATGGTGCCCCTCTATAAACTACCCCAATACCCGATCCAGCCTGATGTGAGTAATAATGTTCATAGGGACATTTTATATTATCACGTTGAGAATACATTATAATTTTCTAAAGTGTAGTTTAATAGCCACGGTTCCAAACTGGAATGGTATTTTCTGACCTGTGTGTGATCTTATATTTACTTCAATGGTGTCAAACTCTCTACGCATGACAGGTAAGTAGTGAGGTGGAGAGAAAACATGCATTTTATTAGCTCCATAAACATATTTTGAAGGGTCTAGAGGTATTATTCTGAGAAGAGGAGTCATTACATCTCCAACTATCTGTGGTTCGATTATATCACAATAAACGAATAACTGAGATGGTAAGCCTAAATGTAAATTCGTTGGACATTTTCCGAGACCTTTTGTTACAAGATTTCTATTAGGTTCATATCCAAGTTGAAGGCACAAATTTGGTGATAATGTTAATGATGTTATTGATTCATCCATAACGGAAACAGATACAAACTTTGATAACTCATCGTAGCGAAACTTAATTTTCTCCTTTGTATTGTTTAATGCTGATAAAATATGGTTTGTATTATCATAGCTCGTGGCTGGTATATGAGTTTTGTAGTAAACTAGCGAGCGTTTTTGATCTTGAGGCATTATCATCCATTTAGTAACGTAAACGACATTTTCATGCTCTTGAACATTAAACATTGTACATGGGTATTGGAATTCAACAACACCAACAGACCACGATCCTTCCAGTATAATGGGTTTTGGTAATTTAGTTGAAAAGAGAGTTGTTGTGTTTTCTGGAAAGTATTCCATAGAACTATTACTAAGTAAAGTCAAATAAAAACTTTCTTTTATCATAGTTGTTTTATACTAGAAGCCAAAATCCAACTATTAAATTTATCTGGATAACCTTTCCACTTCACTAATACTTGCTTTCTGTTACCAGAGTAGCGAGTGCTTATGATTTTATCTATTTTGTAACTGGAAGTGGGGTTGTAATCTATTTTTTGCAATTCTCTTTCATAAAATGTACCTACTATCGATTCATTTTGTAAATCTTTTAATGTATAAACTACCCAGGGTGACCTATCAATTATAGAAGATACGATAAAAATTTCATGGCTCCAATTGGATTCATAACCTTTTTGAAATATGTGTTTAAACTTTATAATTCTTACATGATCACCAACATGAAGTTTTGGTAGTGGGGTATCTGAGGTTTGTTTTGCATTATCCTTTTCATATAAATTATTCCAAACTGTCATTATATTATTTGAATTTACGTCACAAGGACACATTTTAATGCTAGAATGGTAACTATGATTATATGCATGTAGTAAGTCTTGTAAAATATCTATGTACCTATATGTATTTTTGTATGTAAAGTAACGCCACATTTTCATCTTAAGTGTCCTTTGAAATCTTTCTACAATACTTGCTTTAATATCGGGATTATTCGTGGTATAATAGTTTATATTTTTGCTCCTAAAGTACTTTTGCACATCTTTTGCAACAAATTCAGTTCCTTTATCAGATTGAATATGTGTTGGAGTGATATTGGCTTCAGTAAATATGCTTGCAAAACATTGTTTTACGGTTTCTGAATTTTTATTTTTCATTATTCTAGCATATGCATATTTAGTAAATACATCGATAACACAAAGAATGTAATTGAAACCATCATTATATTTAGCATAAGTTCTCATGTCACTTAAATCAGCTTGCCAAAGTTCATTTAGATTAGATAATATATACTTATTCCGAGGAAATTTCCTATGGGCTGGTTTATGAAGTGTGTATGTTTCTTGAGCTTGCAACCATTTTTTGACATCTTCACGTGTCATTTTACCTTTCATTGCTTTTGCTAGTTTTTCAATGCTACCATATCCAGCAGGATGAGATGCGTCATAATAAATTTTGTTAATTTCTAGTAAGGAGTCCATTTCTCCCAATCTATTTTCTGTTTGACTTTCCTAACGTGTTTATACCTTATTTAATGCAGTTGCAAATTGTTGCCACCCTATTGGTTCACTTTTTTTCAGTGGTCTTACCGAATCATTTACTAAGTCCAAATATTACTTCCATGAATTTCTTTGTTATCAATAGTAACTGTGCCAGTATCATTCCAAAAAATCTTCTTTGGATTCAAAGACACCAAATTTAATAATAACTCACCCTTTCTTGTGTATGTTTTAGGTATTAAACTGAGTATTTGTCTAGGAGAGTAAGGAAGTTTTTTATTCGAAACAGTATTTATTTCCTGTTTCTCGTCTTTGTTTGATGTCTGAGTAGCAACTGCATCTATAGTGTTACTGTCTTCGTTTTTATTATCGATTTCATAGTCTTCTGATACATTAGAATTTGAAACTAAAGGTATTTCAACAGGTTGACGTCCTTCTTGGGTAAAATGTAAGTATCTTTGCAAAATTTGTAGGTATAAAATGCATTTCTTTCTTTCTTCTATATCACTTTTCAAAATATTTTGCATTTCAGTGTCTAACCGTGACATAGGACCATCACCGGAATCATGTTGTTTTATTTTTTCCATTACACTTGGATCGATAAGTAACATTTTTTTAGCGTGCTCCATTTTTTTAATAAAAGAACCAACTAATGCACTCAAAACTGAACCCAATATTATGGGTAAAAAAGATCCTCCTTTTTGAACTATTATACGTTTACGAATCTTGTTTGTACTTTTACGCACTAGTTTGCGAAGTATTTCTTTGTATTTATTTAATTTTTTCTTAGCTTTTTCTTTTAGAGGTACCTTGCCTTTTAAAACGTTATGAATGATTTCACAAATGCAATTAATTTCTTCTTCATTACACGATTTTAAAAGTGCTTTTTGATATTGTGGTTTAAGTGTATGTAGAGCACTAAGTAAATCTTTATGCGTCTTCAAGCTACGATGCATTATTTATAAATGATTGGAATTTGTTGATTCTTTGCATATTTAAATCCTTTTGTGGGGACATACACCGTGCAATATCCATCTAATGGAAATACTTTCGTTTTAATTCGACACGTGTCACAAGTATCTTGTTTAAGATCTATCATTAAATAACCATGCGCTTCTTTAGTAGCATCTCTATATGCATCTTCAATGAATTTTGGATTTTCTGGTGATACTTGACGTGCTAAGTGACGAACTTGTGTTTTATCACGAGGGTTTTTGAAATAAATAATATAGCTTGAATTCAAGGATATGTCTCTTTGACCTTTACCTTGATGAAACAAATTTTGTGTGATGTAGAATACACATAAGTTTCTATGATGACTAACTTTTGTAAAAATATCAACAATTCGACCATCAGATTCTCTCATAAGATCATCGATAATTATTAGATTTGCATCTTTTCCATCGAACATGTTTAGATCAGGTATACCTTGATAGTAGTTTACGTTTGGTAAGTTGTACAATGGTTGCATTTCATCAAAACACCATGTAATATGACTAAATTTTTTACTACATATCTCTTTGATATTTTTAATAAAGTTTGTAACGAATATAGATTTACCACAACCACTTGGACCTGCAACTATTGCAGTAAATGGATAAACAAATTGAAACATTTTTAATACACGTGTAAGTTCTAAAAGGGTATTGAAATGAATAAGACATTTCGTTGGGAAAATAGATTTATATTTTAATCTCACAAAACAGTTTTTTTTACATTTTCGCCAAATATTATTATAATGAATATAGGTAATATACACAAGAAAAATATGAAAAAAATACTTATTATTAACATCACACAGTATTACAATTATTTACTTCTATTTACATCACACAGTAGTACAATTATTTACATTTTATTTAAATTTTTACCAAATTATATTAAAGTTATTTATAGGTAAGTATATAATATACACAAGACAAAAATATTAAGTAACTTAAGTAATTCTATATTTACAGATGAAAGTACATTTCTTATCTTAATTTATAATGACCCCACGCTAATGTGTCTATCTGATTAGGTAAAATATGTCGTTTTGTATCATTGTAGGACAAACAGGTTTTGTTAATATTCTGAGTAAAAATGTTGTGTTTGATAGATTTAAATCTATACATACTACAAAATTGAATGTTTTTATTGAAGAGACACGACTTGTAATTTTCAATGCTCATTTTTTTTGTGACACTTTTATTTACACCTTTTGCTTTTGCTGTTAATTTATTTTCAACTTCAAACGCATACATTTTAGATCGAAGTCCTACAAATTCTTTCATAATTTTACCATTATTTTCATCTTTAAAGAAACCTATCTTCTTTTTATTTAATTTTGGATAACCAAATATGTTATCAGAAGGATAATCAGATGTATCGAATCGTGTAACAAGATCATGTTTAATATCTTTGTAAAAATTGTCTGTGAAGATTTGATATATTAGGCTGTCAGTATCAGTGTATAATAATTTTATTTTGTTGTTAAATTTATTTAACATATAGTTGTAATGAAAATCATACATCAGAGTTTTCGAAATATCTAATATACAAAATCCTAAATAGATGGGTTTGTTATAAATCAATTTTGTTTTTCGTAATTGTACTGCAACTAAGTTTTCACCAAAAATTGATAAACTGTGAAATTCTGGTTTGGCAATTAAGTCTTGTGCACCTAAAGTTTTACCTCGATTTTCCCAGTGTGTTAATAATTTAACATTGACTCGTTTCTCAATATTCTCCATTGTTTTACCGAATACGGAGTTGTTCATTAATTTATAAAAATCTTTCTCAAAATCTGATGTTGCTTTTGTTCTTAAATTCGTATTTAGGTTTATGTATCTTTCTAACCAAGGACTTTGACGAAACTTTAAAATTCTGTGAATTTTCATTAATTTAATACCCATTAAGACATTGTTTGAGATTTCTGTAATGAATTTTATATTTAATTTTATTGTTTAGATTGTTACTAATTTTTTTTCTTTACAATTACCTAAACCTATATTTTCTGGGCACAGTGGTAAGTCGGAATGTAAATCGTGAAGCTCCACGGGGTATTCTAAATCGACTTCTAAAATAAAACCGTATTCAGATGTATCAGACACTTCAAAATTTGTATCCGGACTCACCCATTCAAAATTACCTTCTGGCATAAATTGAGACATTGCCCAACCGTAACGATTGTTAGCATCAAAGTATGCAATATATGACTTAGGTTTATTCTTATCAAAATCATCTAGAAAATCATTGTTTGCCCTAGCATATCGATTGCTACATTGCGATACACCTCCTCTTATTCCTGTTGTGATAAAAGCTACTTTATCGAAATCTTTCAATAATTCTAGCTCAATTTTAGTGTATTTTAACATAGCATCCCAACTCAATCCTGGTGCTGTATAATAGTGAGCAGGATCTAAATCATAAGTTGCAATACAAATATTTCTAAAATTTTCGAAAACATCCGTTAGGAGCAAAACGTCTGTTTTTAAGTATAAATCGGAGTAATCTAACATATTGCGACAGTTGAAATGTTGCCAAACATCCTGAGCACGATTATAATCATCATCAGAAACATTTGAGTCAGACAGTGAACTGTAAAACTGATTGTGATTGGGAAGATTTGTTAATTTTAAACTTTCAAATGATGTCATAAATTCGTATGGGTATATGCCCTTTTTTCTAAGACGGTTGAAGTCTTCATCTTGAGGAAAATTTCTTTTAAGCGAGTGGAATTGTTCATCTTTGAGATTTTTAGCTAATTGATCAAGACTGCATGGTAAAAATTTTAAAGAATCTACAAATCTTAAACTGACTTTTTGGTTGTTTATGGTTAATATTTTTGAAAATGATATGTATTTTTCTTTGTTTTGAGGTATGACTTCCACTTCTCCTTCCATTAAATTTAATGCATGAACAATGAAATGTGCATCGTAATTACTGAGATTATGAAGGAATACTGGAATGTGTCGTGGGGTTCGAAACTTTGCTACACATTCATTGTGACCAACACCTCTGAAATTACCCGTATGCCAATCAAAATCGAGAACCTTTTCTTCTTTTAAATTAGTCTCACAAATGTAACAATTTTTTGCATTGACTATTTTATTTTCATCTTCAATTGACAGTGGATTGGAACATTTTCGAAAACTATTTAATCTACAAATCATTTTTAAATCTTCATTTAAACGTTTCATAAAAACTTGTTCACAGTTTGGTCCACTGTATGTTTGATATTTTGACAATTTATCGTCATAGGAACATTTTATATAATATCCAAAACTATACACTTTATGTTCTTGAACGTTGTTAGTATATGACTTTGATGGATCATTGGGACATGACTTTATTGGGTTTAATAATGCTTCGAAATCAGCGTATACAACAAATGGTATTTTTAATTTTCTTTGAAACTTATCGAACTTCAATTTATCGTTAGATACTGACTGTCCAAACCAATCTTTAGATGTTTTTTCATTACTTGGGAGTTCTGTTGATATATGAGAGCAATCATGCTGCTGATGATTAGTCAACCTCTGTTCTGTGGGAAAATGTAATAAACATCCATCACAGATATAAACTGCATGCTCGTGACTTGAAATCTGTTTACTTACTAGTCGCGACAAGTTTTTTATATAGCAATAGTGGTTATTTGTACCATTATGTATGTACAATAAATTAATATGACAACTTTTACGAGATTTAGTAAAAAACAGTGGACCTACTACACTATGCTTTTTTGTTTCTTTTTTAAATTCCAATCCGAAAACATTTATGCTGATATCGTTTAATTTTTCAACTTTAGGTATGTCACTCAACTTAACCGGGAAAGTAACACCACCGAATTTAAGTTTGTTGGAATGCATCTTGTAAGATGATACACGATCAGATTTTTTATTGACAGGGTATAATGCTGAGAGTAATGCCCATTTGAAACAGAAATTATCTGAATTTTTAACATTGATAACAGCTTTTTTTGTTTTAATATCTCGAGGTAAATCTATAAATGAAGTTCCCCGTAGAGGATTAAATTTGTTTACATTCATGTCAATACATTTAATTTGTTTAAGACTCCATCCGCTGTCTTTTTTCTCGAAAGCACTAATTTTATTCAAAATAGTATCACGTAAGGAAGAAAAAAATATATTTAAGTCATCTCCTTGAAAAATTATGAAATTATAAGTTTGAAAATCGAATGAGTTTGTAATATTTTTAGTTTGTTGTATAAATTCAGCATTTAAAATAAAATTTACTTTAAAAATTTTATATTTTTGAATTGATTCTTCAATTAAAACTAATAAGTCATTTTTTATAGAATCTAAGAATAATTCTGGTGTTTCAAAAACTAAATCAGATAAAGGTTCATGTTTGCTGTTTATTTTATAAGTTATGATTCTTTGTCCAAAAGCTGATTCAACGACAGAAACATTTGGTAAAGAGTTGTGTAATTTAAATATATTATTTTTATGCATGTTGCTTTTTAAATGATTAGAGAAATACCGCCTACTAACCAAAACCTGACATGTGCTACAATTTACCTTATCATCGTGGGGTCTATCCTGGGAAGATGAAGTTGAAGCTTCTTCAAGTCGCGGTCTCTTAGTAGTCACTATTTCTGTTTGTTCTGAAGTAGTATTCCGAGTTCTTTTGAGACCTCGTCCAATCTGATGCGTTGGGGAGCTGCACCTAATAAAATAAAACAACTTATAGCAACATTTACTTCTTATATATCTAGTAATAAGTTCAATATTCAATCTACATACTTTAAAGTATTTTCAACCACAGCACAGATATTGTACAGCTCCTCATCGTAAAATGAATTATTCAATTCGCTTCTTTCCGCTCTTTCACACAGCTCCAAAATATCCACATCGTTACAGATTTCATTGAGTTCCATTAAATTAAAAAAAGCACTCATGCAAACTTCACCACTTTGTGTCATTTTGTTTGAAGAAATTAAATAGTACTTAGATCAAAAAAGTTCATCACTCAAAGTTTTGAAATAACTAGGTAAAAACATTATTTTACAACAAATAATTATTGATAATTAAGCTGGCATTAGACATCAATCAATTGGTGATTTATTATTGAACACGTATTTCTTGCAATTGTTTGTATTGGATATCTCTTTCGTTATGTTATATATTATTTTTTTAGTGTTCACAACATTCATATTTACACTATCTGCGTAATATTTCACTCTAACATCAGCATACTTCCAATGTTGTTGTTGTGGAATTTTAGATAACTTTTTCAAATCGTAGATTTCAATTTTTATAAGATGACTGGAGTTGATGCCATCATCAGCGTTTGTTGAAAGATATACTACTCCTTCCTCTCCATGAGCTCTTGAGACAGTAGATGAAAGTTTTTTCTTCTTAATTTGTGGTATTTCAAACAAATCATCTAAACTTTCAGTTGATGTGTGATTTCGTTTTCTTTTCGCGCCATTAATGGATAACACTTCAATATCATCATCTGATCCATAATAATATTGTTTGTAGGTATTTTCTTCGTTGATATTGAATGAGTTCTGCAACAATACATTTATACATTGCAAAAATCGGTTTAGTAAAAAGATTGCAAAGATACAAAAACTATTTTAAATTATTTACCTCCATAACGTAACTTTTGATGAACACTTATTGACACGCCAAGATACTTTAACTGTGAGTTGGATGGTTGCATGGGTATATATAGCAAGTTTAATCAGTAAAACGAGTATTATACTCATACTTTTGGAATGTGAAAGTACAAAAGTGATTAGTAACAATGGAACATGGGTCATAGTAGGAATTTAATCAGTAAAACAGAATGTGATTTATTTGGTTATGGTGCAAACCTACAGTTTTATGTGATTATTATTGTAATTTGAATGAAATAATTTTGAACATGTATTTTCAATCTAGGTTCCACATTCAGACCTCAAATACAGGTTTTCAACTTCAATTTCACACTTGAATCTTATCAATTGAACACGCATGAGCTATAGCAGTGTGCGTCATGAACACAAAAGAGATACAAAAACATTTATGTAAAATTCATTCTAGCTTACAATACAATGTGTATGCTGCAAACCGATTACCAATATACACTCAGACTCCTACATACATAATAAGCAATTTAGACCCAGATACAAAGCCGGGATCTCACTGGATAGCCATACACATTGACGAAAATGGATTTGGACAATATTTTGATTCTTATGGTCGACCGCCAAGACGTTATCACCAATCGTTTTTAAAAAGGAATTCAAGACAATGGAATTTTAATAGTAATAGAATACAACACGACTGGAGTTCAGTATGTGGCCAGTACTGTCTAATGTATTTGTATTTCAAATTCAATGGCAATTCGATGTTGGATTTTACTAAAAGATTCGATGCAAATACAGTCTCTAATGATATATTACTTTATGATATGTTTAAATCCTGTTTTATTAATTAATAAAGAAATTGAACGTACTATTTGGTTTTTATTTCATTGTGATGGAATGCACTTAACAATAGAGCAAACCGAACGATAGCGAACTCGAAGTAAGCATTGAAACAGGAAAGGGTGATTAGTTAACAATAGGGCACACTAATTACCAATGGAATGTAAATGCTATCTTTGGAACCGTACGTCGTAGAGCAAAACGGATTGCACAGAACGATTCAGCGTGCCCCAAAACATCGGAATTGATACCAAACTTTTTTTTTTTTTTTTTTTAGGTCGGGCTAGACCTGACGAGCTTTTTTTAGGAGGTGGTGGAGAGTGAGCCAGAACCGGCGAATACCTACTACTCTTCAACACTATTTGGTATAGATATCTCAACAGGATAATCTTGCTTGGGGCTTTGTTGGGGAGGTGTCACACTAGAGATTGAGTGGATAATAAGAGGCTTCCTGGTATTCTTATTCTTACGGGGCTCATTTTGCTGCTGCGAAGATGGACAAAAAGTTGGTGGTGATGGAGATGGACTCTGCAAATATATTGGTGATACTTTGGGCACGTGTATATTTTGATAAGATGGAATGAAAGTCGGTGATGGAGATAAGTTATTTCCAGCAATTGGAAACGACCCCGAAGAATTGTCACTTTGTTGGTAATAGGTGTACCGGGATGTTGATGGCGATGGTTCGTTTCCCATGGTAATTTTTTTTACCAATTGAAGCATACCGACTTTGAAATCAATTTTTTGATGAGCATTCATTGTTTTCATATAGCTTCTGAAACTAAGAAGATATTTAGTGTCGTCATCTTCGTCAATATTAGCAGAAGGTTTTTTCTGTTTTTGTTGCAACATACTTAGTATTTATTGTCATAAAAACTTCCGTGAGAACTCATAGTTAAATGGTAAAACCGACAAACACTCACGTTTATCATCTAGTCGTTATATTCCGACCGGTGTTTGGGCAGTACTGATGCCCATCCTCATGGAGAGCGTGGTCTAGCAGCGAAGGCCGCTAGTCGCGCACTGCGCAGTGCGCGACTAGCGGTCGGAATATAACGACTAGATGATAAACGTGAGTGTTTGCCGGTTTTACCATTTAAATACTTAGTATTTGATTGGGGACATCTTTATTTTTTTCTGACTAACCATAGGTAAAGTAGGTACGGGTGACTCCACACGATTGTTATCTTCCGGTTCAATATCAGTTTCTGATTGTTGTTGTGGTTGAGTAGATGCTGCATCGTCTATCGGATAGTTCCCTTCTGATTTTCTACTAGCAAACACTGGTGCCAGAAAGTAAAGCAAGGAACTATAAACATAAGTTTTGGGCTTATGGGCAGCACTGCCAGTAGGAAGATTTTTGGTTTTCTGTATTTCTTTGCGATAATAGTCTCGAATGTTGTTCCATTTTTTCTTCAATTCTGTACCTGAAATAAGTTAAAAATATAACTATAGGTATATTGCTTTTTATTTCAGATTTCTGGCAACTGGTTGCAATTTTGAAGAAATGAAAACAGATTTTCTGGTGGCAAGCCGAACTGTGTCTGCACTAGTTAAAGAAACCTGTGAAGCTATTTGGGAGGTGCACCAACGTTTAGAAATGAGACCACCGTCATCAAAAGAACGTTGGATGGAAATTGCGGACAATTATTATAGAAATGCCAACTTCCCAAATTGTGTAGGGGCAGTAGATGGAAAACATTCGTCTGATTTCTCCGCAGCGCAGTGGGTCTGGTTTTTATAACTATAAAAACTATTTCTCTATTGTTTTGATGGCGGTAGTAGACTCAGACCTACGGTTCATGGCTATTGACGTGGGTGCTTTTGGCAGAGACAGTGACAGTAATATCTTTAAAAATTGGGCTTTTGGGAAAATGTTACAAGAAAATCGCCTTAATTTGCCGGATGCCAAACCTCTGCCAGGAAGAAATGGCCCACCTCTACCATTTGTATTTTTAGGTGATGAAGCCTTTCCGCTGAACAATAACTTTTTGAAACCTTATCCAAGGCAAAACCTCAATAATCAACGTCGAATCTTTAACTGTCGATAGAGTCGAGCTCGACAAATAGTTGAATGTGCTTTCGGCATTCTTTCAAACAAGTGGAGGATTTTTCATACTAGTATGACAATTTACCAGATTTTGCTGTTCTAATAACGAAGACAGCATGCGTGTTGCATAATTTTGTACGCAGACGAGATGGTTATAATTTTAAAGATACATTGGCGCATTACTTCGAGGATTTGCCATTCCATTCTGCATGACAATCCACAAACCGAGGCAGAACTATACGAGATAATTTCGCCGAGTATTTCGTCTCGCCGGAAGGAGAACTGTCATACCAATACAATGAAAGTATTATTAATCCAAATTGATGCAACAATAAAGGAATATTAAAATACTTACATTTGCTTACTTTATCTGTGCACGTTTCCCAATCCTGAATAAGATCTTTACATATCTGTTCCCAGGCCAAGTCTTTCATATCACGGTTATAATAATCCGCGTGATTTATGTCCCATATGCATTGGTGTTTTTCAAATTAAATTCTTGGCTTCGCACATTTTGTTTGACAGTGGACGGAGAGCGTTAATGTAATTATACGTCTACTCGGCACAGCGCCAACGCGATTTTGAATGAAATTTCCGTACGTGTGCGGCGATCGAGCCAAAATGTATACGAATGCTGCGTTCGGGATGACGTCATCAGGTTTTTTTCCGTTCTTCCAAAACGAACGCACGGAGAAATTCCCCGAACGTCAGGTTTTTTTCCGTCCGGAAAAAGTAAGAACGGTGTGCGCCTTGTCGAACATTTGTATGCACGCGGACCATTCAGGTTTCCGAATCTGAAACACTGATACGGAAACCTGATCCGGAATCAGTATGTATGCGCCCGGCCTTACCATGAAGACCCCCGAGAATATAAAGCAGTGATGAGAGTGACACCTGAACAAGTCGAAAGACTTGTGAATTTGATAAAAACAAAAATAGAACGTCAAGACACATTGATGAGAGATGTCATAGCAGCAAGGGTAAAGTTGGAAGCAACTCGGTGTTTCCTAAGCTCAGGAATATCATTCAGACTGCTATCAGTATTTTTCAGGATATCTAAAGCTTCTATATCAAAATTTATACCAGAAGTTTGTGACGCTATTTCTGAAGTTTTGGACGGATATTTTCAAGTAAGTAAAAGTTAATTAACTCAATAATACATGACGTGTGACTCATTCATTTATTATTCAAAAACAAATTAAACCTTAACTAAAACATTATTGCATGTTGTTTACATTAGCATTTATCATCGCTTTGACTATTGGATCATTAAAGTCAAATAATTGTCCTGGTTGAACTGGCTGCTGCGCAGAAACCGTTTCTAAATTGGCTGCCTCGTATGATGAATGTGATGATTGGTGATCAACTGATTGAAGTGGCTGATGCACCAAAACTGTTTCTGTAGGCTGATAAGTTGTGCCTGGGAAGGACACACTGGGTCCTGATGATGGTGACGCTATGTAGGACTGTGGTGACGAAGCACTGTATGAGGAAAGGGCAGATGCGTTCCGACCGTATATAGCTCTTTTTCGGTATCGTGAAAGTACTTGTTGAATTTCATCTTTGGCATCTAAAAAATCTAGTAATGGGAGCTGCCTCAATTGAATAGCGACATTTTTTCCAACAACATCATACTCGTCTTGTCTAGAAGAGCTGGAAGATTCTATAGTACTGTTTAGTTGTTTCAGCTCATCAATAGCTGCTGTAATTCCGCTCATTTCTTGGGCAGTATTATGTGATTTTTTAGCTTTACCCGGGTTTTTTTTCTTTGTCAATGTGCTGTCACTGGAGTAGATTGATCTATCATCAGATTTATCAAGAGTTTTATCACCCGTTTTATCATGAGTATTTTCATCAGTGTTATCCGCCATGTCTTGACTAACAGCATTTTCCAAATCCGCCGGTGTGTTGTCTTTCTGCAATGGGGAGGAAAACGCAAAGCTTTTTGTAGATGGCGCCATCATCGACTGTGCCTTGTTTACGTTCTGTGACAAGTTTATGGTTGCGTTTTTAAGTGTTTTAGGCTGATTTAGAGCTTCAATATGTATGCGTTAATGAAAGTATCTCAACTTAAAAATGAGCTTCGAAGTCGCAATGCGTCAGTGGCTGGAAAAAAGTTCGATTTGATAGAAAGGTACACTGAAAAAACGTGTCGGTTAAAAATAAATGAAATACTGTTGAAAACAACCCAGCAGGTTTGTCAATATAGCACCTGCAAAGTTAGTTGCTAAAAACAAATACGTCAACTTTGCTATCGTGGCTTGTTAAATATTAACCGTTACAATTGGTTAAAAATATTTCAGTATTAGTAACACAGTTGCCTACATTAGTAACAACAGAGTAAAATTGGCTGTGTTTAGCCAATTTTATTATGTAACCTGAGAAATGTCACCACGCTGCTGCAAAGTTACTAGGTTGTTTCAGCCAACTTATAAGGGTACTACAACCGATTCACTCGGTAGCTGCTGCAAAGTTACTCGGTTGTCTCAGCCAATTTACTGGGGTACTACTACTGGTTTACTCGGTAACTGCTGCAAAGTTACTCGGTTGTCTCAGCCAATTTACTGGGGTACTACTACTGGTTTACTCGGTAACTGCTGCAAAGTTACTCGGTTGTCTCAGCCAATTTACTGGGGTACTCCTACTGGTTTACTCGGTAACTGCTGCAAAGTTACTCGGTTGTCTCAGCCAATTTACTGGGGTACTACTACTGGTTTACTCGGTAACTGCTGCAAAGTTACTCGGTTGTCTCAGCCAATTTACTGGGGTACTCCTACTGGTTTACTCGGTAACTGCTGCAAAGTTACTCGGTTGCCTCAGCCAATTTACTGGGGTAATCCTACTGGTTTACTCGGTAACTGCTGCAAAGTTACTCGGTTGCCTCAGCCAATTTACTGGGGTACTACTACTGGTTTACTCGGTAACTGCTGCAAAGTTACTCGGTTGCCTCAGCCAATTTACTGGGGTACTCCTACTGGTTTACTCGGTAACTGCTGCAAAGTTACTGGGTTGCCTCAGCCAATTTACTGGGGTACTACTTTTGGTTAACTCGGTAACTGCTGCAAAGTTACTCGGTTGCCTCAGCCAATTTACTGGGGTACTACTACCGGTTTACTCGGTAGCCGCTGCAAAGTCTCAGCCAATTTATTGGGTAGTTATAGCAATGTTTTTCAGTACACCATGAAAGCAATTCAAAGGTAACAGTATGGTGCAGACTGTATTAGGAATAAATAATAATTATTCATAATACAATATGTATGTCTCTGTAACAATTGAATTAGTTATGAGTACTGAATAACATTGATGTAACTACCTTCAGATACCTGTAGATACACCTAACAAGTTTTATTAATAATAATCACTAACTAAATTACCTACCTAGTATAGAAAAGTAAGTTGCTGAGAGTATTCCTAGAAAGCGGCTGTAGTAACTGAGTAGTATTGCTCTAAAATAACGATTAAGGGGTTGTTTGGAAATTAAATACAAACATTATGTAAGTGAAATTATCTGTTTTATTTTAAAATTAATTCAATCTAGGTCATATATTAATTAAAACAAATTTTAAGTCTAAGTATTTTCTAAGAGATCAAACCAATTACTGTTTTATAGAAAAATGTTTATGTTAAATCCATACACACACAGTATACAGGACCTTAACTTGACAATGATATAATGATGACATTTTTAATAAAGCTCACAAGGATTTAATTAGGTGGAAGCAATCTTATTATTGCCAAGTTAATAGTAAAATAGGCCTATATCAAAATCAATATTTTTTTAAAGCCTTGTACATGAACAATTCAAAAATCAATATCCTTATTTTCCATAGAACACATAAGTAACATGATAGGTACTTACTTAAAAAGTTAGGATCTAAAACTAAGCAGAAAATAATGGTTATATTGAATTGGTTTACTTCAGTGTTTTTGATTAGAATAAAGAAGTGAATAGTAAATATCTAGCTTGTTAATTGTTAGTTTTAGAGTTGGAGCAGAAACTGTCCCAATAAATTCATACCGGTGTTTATGAATTAATTGTACAAGGCGTAAAAAAATAACTTACAGTACACTTGGGGTTGTTGTACCCTTAAAACTAAATAATGTTTTTATATCTACAACAATATCTACCCTAAAAAAATATTACAAGGGACTTCTCAAAACTATGTACTCTTTACCATCTAGTAATACACTCTTAGCATTTGGAATCGGTGAAAGTAACGATTCATAAAATACAGTGCAATAGAGCACTGTGTCTGGAGTTTTAACATGGTATGCATAATAATGATCATCAAACTCGACAGTATCAAATAACGTACCCGAAAAAATTAACTGTTTTTCGTCGTACAGGTAAATCTGTTTGACCATTAAGAAATTGTAAAGATATTCATCATAACTAACACTATGTACAAGTATGCATCCTATGTCATAACGTATAGAGGAACTCATAGCCCAATTCACACTTGTTAATGATTTTGAAGAATCCAAACTTAATTTAGATTGAAGAATCTTAGTTTCTGATTGCAAAACTTTTTTCTTAGGTCCTACTTTTAGAACATCACTTAAACTGCCACGATGTAATATTTCATTTAGTTGAAGTTGATGTCTCATAGCTAAAGTTAAAGTTGGGTTAACACGATTGCATGATGTTTTCGCAGCCATTTTTGAATGTCTATGTTTACCTTCAAATCGCATCGACCATAATGCAGAAATAGATCCATATTTTACAAGAGCAGAGTGATAATGAATCATATTATGAAATTTTGGTTTTAGAGAGTCCTTCGTTATTTTTATATATAGCTCATTAAATTCACCTACCAATACTTGTAACAAATCCTCTGTGCCGACTGTGATTTTCGTACTAAGAATAATGTCAAGGATTTTTCTTAATTTTACATATAAGATCCAAATAAAGTCCTCTCTCGGCACGAAATCTCCGATCATTATTCCCAGGAATCGTAAAAGAGTTAACATCTCCCCTGAAGATAAACGCAATGTACCCCGAATCAGATGATCTTTTTCTATTGAGCATGGTCTATTTTTAGAATCTGGTCCAAAATTCATTGATGCTATTTTATCATTAAGAACAGATAAAGAAAACAAATTCAACCTCTGAGTGTACTCTAATAACATAAAACTTAATAAATATTTTGCAACACCTTCGAAAACATCATGCATTATATCAACACCAGCCTGCTGAGACACATCAAAGTATTTAATGTCTAGGAAAACGCATCTTTCTTTAACACCAGTCAAAGTTACATTATCCAAAGCCACATCTGCAATATACGTATCCTTATTGCGTAGCAGAGTTTTGTCTTCAAAGCACTGTTTCTTTAGGACAGTTTTAGTTACTTTACATACCCTACATAAATGGTTAGCTGAGAAGCTTTCCACAAGTCCTAGCATTGAATGTAATCCTAAATTATCACCCAGAATCAAACCAAGTTCAAAGTAGATGTTTCCTTTATAAGTTGGAATGTCTATGGATATACCAACTTCACTTAAATAATTGAATTCGTTTAAAACTGGACGAAATATAATGTGATTACCAAAAAAAATCCTGTCTGATGAATGAAATAATAAAACTAAGAATATATTGGAAAGAGCAGAAGAGCGCCAGGGAGGGAGGCATGGAATTGAAACATAAACTGAACCCAATTTATGTACACCGGCATGGCTCCCAAGAACATTTCCGGTCTCATAGTCATCAAAATACATAAATAAAGGAATCACTGTTCTGTCACCATGGTGATTCATTCTCTCTTTCCAATATGTACCTTGGATAAAATTTTCTTTTTCCTGTTTTAAATTTAAACTTGCAATGTACTGCAACATTTCAGATAATACATTATTTAGAGATAAAAAATGTTTTAGAGTTACTCTTAGAGGGATGAATTGTTCATGGCAGTCTACAGGTTGCAAACGTGTTATTCCTTGACTTTTTACTGTAGTCAACCGTTGTCCAATACACACTGGTTGAGGCTTAATGTAAGATCCTTTTTCAAAAAAATAATTTAAACGTTTACGTTCTGTCAAAAAAATGTCTATTGAAGATGTTACTGAAGTCTGTACGTCATTACTTAAACTTTTTAAAATTTCAGCAGAACTGATTGAATGTTCAATCAAAACCTTATTCACACTCTGTTCTATTACTGGGACCAATGAAGTTAGGCAGTCACTTAGATTATTAACAATACTTTGAACTACGTTTCTTGGTAGCAATGTATTACCATAAAGTGATGCTATAAATGTGGAAATAACTTTATCGATTGAGTTTGTTTGTTGTTTAGAGTATAATTCAGAAGAAACCGAAGATGATGACAGGCCGGTTGGCGCAGTAGGTAGCACCCCTGCCTTCTGAGCCGCTGGCCCCGGGTTCGATCCCCGGACAGGTCAAACATTTGTGTGCATGAACATGTCTGTTTGATCTGTGTCTGGGTGTGTATATATATTTAAGTATGTATATCAGCCATCAGGTTACCATAGTACAGGCTCTGCTTAGTTTGGGACCTGAAGACCTTTGTGTGGATGTTGTCCAATATTATTATTATTATTATTATGAGGGTATGTTTACACTGCTTTGACTTATAACATTGTCTATTGCCTGCAATTTGTTCAAATTAAAATCATTAATTTCTACAAAATTAGATGTCTGCAAACTTTGTTCTTTAGATACATGACATTTCTCTAAGTGCCTTTTAAAAGAGCTATATATTTGAAATGATCTCTTACAGTCGTCTTCACAGCACTCATATG
The DNA here is from genome assembly GCA_917880725.1 of Selenia dentaria. Classification (NCBI taxonomy): domain Eukaryota; kingdom Metazoa; phylum Arthropoda; class Insecta; order Lepidoptera; family Geometridae; genus Selenia; species Selenia dentaria. Next base: position 28,388,005 of record OU862885.1, on the reverse strand, counting down.
TCGCTATAGTCTTATCGCTGTGTTTAAATTTAAAATGATTTCTAAGTACCTTTAGTTCTACGGAATCTCTCACATAAAACAAATAACCATTATGTGAAAAAAAATTAACTCTTAACGCTTAAATCAAGTCTCTTCTCTTATCTTATTTAAATTGTTGATGTATGTATATCGATGCCCAGCTCTCCCAACAGGGTATGAGCTGAAGTTGATTCACTATCAAACTTAGTTTTAAGCTTAAAATACGCGTGCTGAATAAACATCCACGTATTTAGACACTCTTTTGAATATTGGGCATTGACTACCCAGATCAATTTAAAACACGCGCTAACAACAGACAAAATATTAGGAAGATCATACCATACTTCATCAATAACTACAAAATAAGATGTAATTGTGTCAAGCGATGGACCCACAATTACAATGAAGGGTTGTACTGTAAGACCAAATTGCCGAAATTTTTCTCTCCTGGATTGTATAGTTGATTTTACATCGCAATCATTTTTGACATGTGATATCAAACCTTCCCTGACTTCGGCTATCGATGGCCGCCAGACTTTCTTTTGGCCGTTTTTTAAGCGCACACTTGATATAGCCAGCAGTGTCGGGATCAACAACATGCAGGCAATATTGGAGGTCTCTTCTGATGCTGAAACAAAACAGTTTTCTTAGCACTGTAGTGTAGTTACAAACAGACAGCTAAATAAATAAATATTGCTGGACAGAGCACACAGCATCGACTAGCCCCAAGCTAAGCAGAGCTTGTGTTATGGGCACTAGACGACTGATATATTTCATATGAATATATACTAATACATAAATATTTTTTATTATACATATTGCAAACAACACCCAGACTCGAAACAAATCCCTGCAGATCATGCAGAAATTTGTTCCGTTCGGGAATCGAACCCGCAACCGTCTGCGTCGCAGGCGGACCTTCGCCCGCTGCGCTACACTGGTCGTCAAGCTAACAAAGAGATCCTATGAGTTTATTGTACCGAACCAACAAGACTTAAATAGCTTGTCCTTAATAAATATAAACATATTTCATAGCTATAAATAAACAATAAATAAATATGTATTATAAATTTTGTATTGAAGGTACTTACAATCTTGCAAGCTGATTAGCTCATTTAAAGTTGTGTCCTTGTTGTGAATAATTTTTTTTTCTTGGCTAGATTGAAAATGGCTTCTTTGAGTGGAGGAAAACTCTCATAAATGTCGGTATAAGTGCCTCTATACAACTCTTCGAAGTCTTTTTCCAGCTGAGAACAAAATCATATTTTTTTAATTTTAGTCTGAAAACAACTTCAATCAAGCCTGGTACCTAATAAATAAAATGTATATTGCATGGGAACTGATTTATGGGATAATAACTTTTTACAAACAAAAATACGATGACGTCAGGAAATTAAGCAATGCTCGGTGCCGCCAAAAAGTAGATGGGTTAATGCCCGAGAAATTAAAATTAAGAATTACCCATAAAATACTCGTCGGATCTTGATCAAATTAAAATGAGACCAATGGGAAGCTATTTCCTATCAGTGCAGAGTTATGAGGTATACATGAAAAAAATATATAGTGTTTAATATTTTCTTTATGTTAATTTATTTCAGGCCTAGAACTGTAATTCTAGGCCTGAAATTATAATGCAATAATATAAAAGAGCTTGTATGCAGAATTTTAGAACAATTCGTTCAGTAGTTATGGCGTGAAGAGGTAACAAACATCCAAGCTGTCGCTTTTATAGTATTAAATGTGAAGTCCAAAGTCAGTATTATTATAGTCAAAGTCGGTCTGTGGGGTGTCCCACAGAGCTAGCCCTTTTTACCTTATACACTAACTTTAAAGTTCTAATTTAATTAAATAGAAAAAAAAAATATGAAATACATAATATAATAAAAATTATTAAAAAATTCTAATAGACACTTACCAATACATATCCTGTTGGTTTTCTCAAAGCCGGGTACTCCTTAAAATATTCAGCGATGGGCAATTCTTTTGAGAGGTTTAGGCGAGCTCGTGTTGTCTCTGTCCACTTTTGTAGAACAGTTGACCATGGCTCGCTAGAATTTTTTAGCCATAAAATGGCATCAGGGGTCTCTTCCTCTTGTTCATTATTTATTATCTTTCACATGATGTTTGCATGATCTGATATATGAAAAAATCCTAACAATACTAAAGATAATATAATAATACTTTCTTTTTGTTTTGTTTTGTAGACATAATGCCAAGCCAAATGGGCAACTACTGTATGAATCTCGACATCTTATAACTGCCCGCTTTTGCTATGATACACTGTATACATATGTAAGAGGAGAATGCAAAGCAAGCATGAAAAAAGTAGTCTATGTGGTGGATTTGAAACTAAGCCAGGGAGCTATAGAAGAAAGTCACTGTGAGTGTGCAGCAGGAAGCGGCAGCAGTGCTTGTTGTAAGCATGTTGCTGTGCTTTTGTGTTGTGTACATGACATAGTGCATAATAAAGTCATGAAATTGCATCAGTCATGTACTCAAACACTGATGTCTTTCAACCGGCCGAGAAAAGTATTTTATAGCTCTCCAATTGCAGCACAAAATATACCAAACAAAAGACGAAAGACGTGTAATTATAATCCCTTAAGAACAAGAGATATCATGGACAATTACCCTAATTATGTGCGTAACTTAGCCATAGGATATGGAGAAAGTACAATGCCAATTTTGCAGACGTGCACACCTGCTAATCCACATGGTGTAGAATGGGATCACTACCCATGTTTAGAAAAGTCACCACAGGACATATTGTTGGAAAAATTACTTTTAACAAATGTGACACCTACTCAACTTAAAGAAATTGAAAAAGCAACAAAAGAACAGGATAGTTCATATGAATGGCATGAAAGAAGATCATGTAGAATAACTGCCAGTATATTTTATCAGGTATGCCATAGTAGAGCATATAGCAAGTCTTTGTTACAAAAGATTTTAACACCCAAAGCTGTACATACCAGGGCAATGGCCCATGAAAAAATTCAAGAGCCCATTGCAGTTTCTCAATATGAGAAAACAAAACTAAAAGGCAAAGACACAGTACTAGAGATAAAGTGTCCTTACTCTGCATGAAACTACATAATAAATGAAGTAACTGTGCCATATTTAGAAAAACAAAATGGCAAACTGTTTCTTAAAAACAACCATCCTTACTATGCGCAGGTTCAAGGACAGCTGTACTGTACAGGACGACAGTACTGCAATTTCATTGTATATACATTTGTGGATATGAAAACTATCATTATTGCCAGAGATGATGCCTACATTACTGAAATGCTGATAAAATTAATCAATTTCTATGTTCATCATTTGGAGCCTGCTATTCTTAATAAGTATATGTATAGGGACTACTTACAGTTAATAAAAAAATAGAATTAAATTCATACATTTTGTTTTATTTAGTTTAAATTTTACAAACTTCTTATTTAAAGTACCACATTAGTGAGCTAGATTTTAGTTACGAGTAGAAGTGGCTACATACAATTACTTTTTACTGAACAGTTTAATACTGAAGTTGTGTTGCGTGAACTGTCAGGTCAAAAGCTTTGTAGTCATAATTATTTTTTCATAATGCATTCTCTAAAATTACAGCACATTAAGCATATGAAAAATATTTTCGAGGCAATAGGAATGTAACTATGATCGAGGTCATTCTTGAGTATTTTATAGGTTTTTGTTAAACCTATAATCCTTTCAATATGAACTCTCTTATTGGCAAGCTTTCGATCTTTAATTAATGTAACACCAGGTAACTGAGATTTGCCTTTGAGAAAAGTTGGTATCATGACCGTCACATCTTTCTCTGCAAACATGTCTTGAATGTTGAAACCTCGATCTGCTAGTATAGAGTCTCCACTTTCACATTTATCTAGTAAATCACTTCTTTCAACAGTTTGTCTGTGACTAACAGATCCTGCATATGCAGGTGAACAGTATGACAGCAAACCTCCTGGAGTAGCCCCTACAAGTATTTTAAGTGTGTTTGCATGTTTGTAACTACTCCAGGAAGCTTGTTGTGCAGTGGGATTTATTGGTTTTTGGACCCGGATTTCAGTACCATCCAAAATAACCCTAATGTTCTTATTGTAGCTCTTAAAATTTTCAGGCATGAAATATTGTACCAAGCTTTTATCTGGCCATATGTTTATTTGAATCCAAAGTTGATATAATGGGTGTCTGGCGGCAGATTTATGTTTTTAAAATTAAATAAAAAAGCAATTACTTGGCTAATCGTTTTATTGAATATATTTACAAAAATTTTTTTACAAAAAGTTATGCTGCGGATTTTATTTCTTAAATATAATGTCATCTAAATGCTTTCCGTCGAGTTGTAGGCACTGTTCAAAACGAAGCTTCGTGTTTTGCGCTACACGCTGCAGTAAACCCGGTTGGATGTCATTTATTTCACGGCGAATGTTTTCCTTCAGGTCTTCAATAGTTAGTGGATTGTTTTGGTAAACTTTACCTTTGAGATATCCCCATAAAAAAAAATCCAAAGGGGTCAAATCGGGTGACCTCGGTGGCCATGGGATGTCTCCAAAGCGACTGATCAATTTTCCAGGGAAAGCTTCCCGTAGCAAACTCATCGAAGCCCTGGCCGTGTGTGGGGTAGCTCCATCCTGTTGAAACCACGTGTGTGATGAGAAGGATGAATGCGCTCGCAGATTAGGCATAAAGTAATCCGCAATCATGCTTCCATAATTCTCGGCATTCACATTGATCGCTTGACCACGAGAATTTTCAAAAAAAAATGGTCCAATAATTCCATGTGTGGAGAAAGCGCACCAGACCGTCACCCTAGGGCAATGTAATGGTTTTTGATGCTTGACTCGTGGGTTACGGGTTCTTGGAGCCCAATAACGACAATTTTGTTTATTAACGTTGCCGTTTAAGTGAAAATGAGCCTCATCACTCCAAAATATGGAATTCATCGTTCGAAATCTTAGCAACATCGTTTCACAGAATTGTTTTCGTAAACCAAAGTCATTTTCCTTGAGTGCTTGAACGATTTGAATTTTAAAAGGATGAAACTTCAAGTCCTTCTTCAAAATTTCATGAACAGTTGCTCTTGGAAGACCCAGTGTGGCTGCTCTTTTCCGTATCGAAAGTCTGGGATTTTCAGTTAAACTTCTTTCCACACATTGAATGTTTGCGGGGGTCCTTGAAGATCGACTAGGCCCCGGCCGAGAAATGTTGATAGCCAAAGCAGTTGTGCGGAATCTCTGCACCCATGAGCGAATTAGATTTACACTCGGTCCATCACTCAACCGTCGAATATTGAACCGTGAACAAAATTGTCGACGTGTGATAACATAAGAATCATTACTCTTGAAATATGCCTCGATAGCAAACGCGCGATGCTCTGCCGACCACGGTGGCATCGTGAGTAACGAATCCGCACGATCCGTGAGTCGAATGATACCTCCCCCGCCCCGCACCATTCGTTACTTTTTAAAATATTCGAATTTCAAAACATAAATCTGCCGCCAGACACCCTGTATAAAATTTACCCAGGTAATAAAAATATTTGATACAGTAGTTACACTTATATTAAAAACCTACTTAGTTCAAAATTGCACTTATTTTGCCTGAGCTTCATCATGGTCAAGAAAAATTGATCTTCTGTCCCAACATTAATTACATTGCTGCCATAGTACTGTATTTTATGTGCCATTGGGCTCAAAGTTGAATACACAAAAAAGAACTTTTTGTAGCATTCAAACCCTGTGTAAAATTTGATAGCTTCATCATCAGTTTTATAACGATGAATTGCTCCGTATGTATGCTCCATATCAACTTGCGTGCTTATGGACAAAAATTTTGGATTGACATTTGGTACCATATCCACTTCTAGATCACTATAAGTTTCACTCGCATTAGCACTTGCTTGTGCACTTGTTGATGGTATAACAGAAGTATGATGTTCAGAGAAGATGTTCCTTGCACACCTTCTCTCGAGGCGTTTCTGGCGCTCAATTGCGGGTGGATTCTTAAGTTTAACTTTCGTAAATGAAAATATAGAAGGCACAGTAGACTTTTTCAGAAATTTCGCACGAGCTGGTTTTCCTGAAATAAAAAAATAGCTATTTAGAAAACAATTTCATGTTTTGTAATCCAACTGTACTGAACTGTAGAAAATACCAACCAGTGTATTTACTTGTTCCAAAATAATCTTCTGGTTTAAAATGCTTTGAACACAATCGCGATGTCTCTGTTGCTTTAAAGTTTTTTCTTCTTAGGGCTGCTTCCCACAGCTTTCTACGCTTAGGGTCCTTAGGAAATGAATGTTCTCCTTTGTTCTTGCAATCTGGAGCACAACACTGCGTCATGTTACCAAATAATTAGAAAAGTCTCTGTTGTTTACATAAAATTTCATATGATTTGACACTTCTAATGTCGAATTTAGGCACAGTCGATTATGCGCCCTCTGTCGGGATAAAAAGGCAGTTTTCCTCCCCATTGGAATATAAAATTAATATTATATTTTTCAGGTACCAAGCAGAAAGGAATGGGAAGACGTACAAGTAGGATTTCACCACAGGTGGAACTTTCCAGGATGTTGTGGAGCCATCGATGGCAAACATGTGGTGATTCAAGCTCCGCCCAATTGTGGTAGTGAATACTACAATTATAAAGGAACTAACAGCTTGGTGCTCCTAGCGATCGTGGATCATGACTACTGCTTTAAATATGTGTACATAGGCTCATATGGGCGAAATTCTGACGGTGGTGTTTTCCAAGCTTCCTCATTGCATCCAGTGTTGGAAAATGGCACATTATTGCCAGAAAGCGGTATTGTAGTGGGAGATGATGCTTTTCATCTTAAGACGTACTTATTGAAACGCTATCCCAATGACACTACGACAGCTGAAAAAACTTACAATTACAGATTCTCTAGGGCAAGACGCATAGTAGAAAATGGATTCGGTATTTTAGCATCTCGCTTTCGCGTTTTGGGAAAACCTATCCAGTTGCAAAAGGAGACCACAATAAAAATTATTCGAACTACATGCGTACTGCACAACTGGTTACGGAAATCTTCACCACACATCTACACTCCTCCTGGTAGTGTAGATTATGAAGATATTACAAATTTCACTGTCAACCTTGGAACGTGGAGATCAGAAATAAATGCATTACCGAGTATCGCCCGATCGCGAACAAATAACAGATCAAAAGCAGTTGCCGAAAAATTGAGAGAAAAATATAAAAACTACTTCTGTAATGACGGTGCTGTCTCCTGGCAAAGTCGTATGATTAATATCTAGAAATGTAACCAACTACATTTATCAGTCAAATAAAGAATTAGGTACTCACCAGATTGGATGTTGTTTTCTTTTCTTTTAAATTAATTGTTTTCATTATATAATCCATTATATCAAACCATTTTATGGATGGTTTGTACACATCGTCTGCGCCAGCGCCACTCTTCTTGCTTTTTTCGATTTTATTCACTTCTTGATTGTGGACCGTAATTTTTTTATTTTCTTGGTTACCTCACCGGTGTTACCTAAGTGCATTTCTTTTGCGATATGTTCCAAAGATTATTTTCTCATATCTCTATTTCGAAAGTTTTTATCGAAACAATTCCATAGGTTTTCTTGTTCTCTGTAGAGTTTCATGAATGAACTATTATTGTCAGAAGACCATCTATCCGTACCCATTTCGAACTCGATTTAGTACATAGGCGTAGCACACAAAAAACACGGCTTCCACTCACAACTGTCCGGCTGGCACTGGCGAGCTACTGCCGAACGCGTCCAAATCCAAACGATGCGAGCGACGCACGAGCTGCTGTCATGTGCGAGTTGCTGCCGGGCGAGCAGGCGAGTGAAAACAAAAAATGTTGAAGTAACTCGGATGCGAGCTACTGACCAACTCGCACGTACGAGTTACTCGTAAGTTACGTCCAAACAGTGCGAGTAACTGCAGTGCAGCTACTCGAAAGGCTTACTCGCACTGTGTAAACCAGCCATTATTAAGACTAGGGGCCACTCGGGCAAATCATGAACTGACGGCGGGCCGCCAGAAGTATAGGTAATTAAAGACAATCAAGAATTGATAATAATGTATTAAAATTGAAAAATAATTTATTAATTCGAAGCGTGGCACTGCATAGTAGGGTGGAACACTTTTGTAAGAAAAAATTTTTTTTTTCTAATTTCGAATCTGAATACCAGGTAAAAGTTGCATTATATAATTGTAAATAATACCCCTTAATTTGGAAGTTCTAGCTCAACAGCTTGAGCCCCCGCCATAGACTTGAAATTTCATTTTTTTAGTTTTTGTAGACATTTTGTGTAGTACATAGGGTTGCCAACTTTTTGTAGAAGAAATAGAGTATATCTGATTTCAAACGAGGTAAATAAAGAGTATGGACATAAAAAAAAGAGTATCATTTATTTTAAATTTTTAAAAAGGTATTTTTTTGTACTTTTTGCAGCACATAACAATTTTTCATTGTTTTTAAAAGAATTGTATGAGTCCGAACATTCTAACTCTAAATTTATATAGATCAAGAGCTCATTTTTAATCAATTTCAATGAAGCTCTGTTTCTCTCTTCTCGCCACTTCACATTCATGATCGAAAAGACTCTTTCAGTAAATGCTGAAGTGGCGGGAACAGAGAGTATATAGCCAATATTTTTTTTTAAACAATCAAATTCTCCAGGACACTTTTTAAAAATAAATTGCCATTTTTTCTGCAGTGGATTTTTGCATAAAATCTGTGTTATTTAACAATTCATCTTGGAGTTCTTTTAAAATTATAACTTCTGAATATAAACTGTCCATGTGTATTTTTAGTCTTTGTAAATTAAGTTTTCCTTCTATAATTTTTTCAAAATGATTAAATTCAATATTAGTTCTTAGAGATATTGTATTTAGTGAACATAGCCAGTCATCACTACTAAAATCAAACCATTTTTGTAAATAAATTAAACATTTGTCTATACACAATGCAAAATTCCTGTTAATTTTATTAAACAAGTCAGGTGATGATTGTTCAATAAGTTTTAATTTCTGTTTTGTTGTATAGCCAAAATAGTTGTCTTTCTGTCTTTGCAGTAATTCTGATTTTAAATTTTCCATTAAACCAAAAACATCTACAATTGTGATCTGTGTGAGTTACCTTCCAGAGATTTAATAGTTTTGTGAAATATATTTAAAATATGGCTGGCAAAATGTAGATAAATTTCAATGAAATCATGCTTACAATCTAACATCAATAGATTTTGAATTATCATAGGGCAATCCTCATCAAGACTTTTAAAATAATCGCATATTGGATGCCAATTCAATAATATAGTATCAATACAAGGTAGTAATGATAACCACCTAGTGCCAATATGTCTCTTAAGCTCATGAAAGTCTCCTTCAACTATAGCAACAAACTTTTTTAATTCCTCTCTCCTACAAGCTGACACGGAAAAATGGCTATATATTTTTAATATAACATTTTCAACATTATAAGTTAGAAAACCCATTCCGTGTTTCACACAGTTGTGCACAATATGTGCATGACAATTACCCTTTACAATATCCGGTACTACATCTACCATATTAGTGATGCACACCAAAATTTGAATTTGTGTTATCGGCACTAAGGCCAGATACTCGATTAAAAGGGATATTATACATATCCATAGATTTTTTTATAGCAGCAAACATGCCATCAGCAGTCTCATTAGAATTTTCGTAAAAATCTAAAAGTTTGTTTTGTATTCCCTTTTCCACAGTAAAATATTGAACTACTAAAGGGAATAATTTGATGTTTTTTTATTGGATGCATCAGTTTGCAGACAGAAATACATGTTTTCATCTTTTAAATCATTAACTACACTTTCAAGAGCATGAGGTCCAAGAACCTCCATTACCAGAGCTTCCATTTTAGGCCTAGCTAATTTGATGTTAGTAGCAGTTTTGGAGTCAACATATATTATTTTATCAAGTTTAACGGAGCAATCCATACTATTATATGATAAATTATGTTTAACTGTATGGAATGATAAAGCTAATTCAGCAGCTGTAACATTGTCACTTTCAGATACGGGTCTTGAAGTCGAAGCTGGAGTCAAAAACTTTTGTAGGACTCCTGACGTTCTTTTTAATTCAGTTTTGGCTTTGTGCTGTTTTGTATCTTGATATTGTTTTATCTGAAAAGATTTAAAATAGATGATGCATGCACCTTCACCAACAAAAGCACACACACACACAAAACATTTTCGTCAACAATAACAAGTCCAATTAAACGACTACCAGTGCCAGTGCCAGCCACCATAATAAGCCCAATTCTATCCACATGTTCACACAACCAGCTGACCCACCACAAGAGATAGCATACAGAAAAAAAAACAAACACTACATTCAACGAACTATATGAAAATCGTAATAAAAAGTCTTACGTACGTGTCCAACTCCAGCTGATGAAATAGAGAAAACTACACCACAGATTATGCATTTTGCATTTGTATCACTTTCTGGGTCTTTTCTCAGCCATGAAAACTCATTTTCCCAAAGTTGTGTGTACTTCTGTGACCTTTTTTTCCTCGTAACAACTTTTCGCTTTTTAGGTGGGGTGCTTGCGTTATCAGGGTCGGGTCTTGAATCGAGTCGCCTGAATTTGAGGATTCTGCTACTGTGGAATGGTCAAGGGGCTTTGTCTTGACCCTCCCAATTCGATTTTGGCTGCCGGAGTTACGCGAAAGTATTTTAAATTAATATTTAAAGTTTCTGTAATTTCACACGAAAAACATGCGGATGTGTGAAACGGAACGCAATATCAGGAAATATTGCATAAATTTGAACGTCTGCTATGTTTATGTTCGTGAAACAAAACGTTTTGATCGCTATTTTTGAGGTTTGTGGTGTTTGACGTATGTGACGTTGATTTGACATACACGATTCGCATTATTCCGTTGCTTTCGAGTTTTCGTGAATGTGATCCTCTGTTTTTTTCTTTGATTTTTCGACCATTCGGACCCAGATAATCCATTTGTGGCCCCAGATGGGGTCCATACCTAGAGAATCGAATCTCATGGAGAGCAGTGAAAAGGTTTTTTAAAAAAGACAATTTTAATAATCCGTGTGATTTTAGTGATGCTATAGTTGAATATTTGTGGAGGCGAGATCTATTCAAGCAGAAAAAAGATCCCTTTGTCGAGTTGATCAATGTAATTAACTATGTTTACAAAATAAAATAAATACTCCTACATAGTTTTGTGAAAATTATTTTCCTCCCTTACCCACCCAGAGACCAACTCAGACCGGTTAGGTTGAAAGTAGTCAGAAAACCGACACAGAGCACCCCGACTCCACCTATTCTTGTGGCTACTACCCCTAGAGTGTTTATAAATAATGCGGGAGCCAGAAGCTCAAGGGAGGTCCTGAACGTGGCGAAGCAACGTTCAGGGGCGACCGCTAGAGCTTCTGGCGGGAGCCCACCCGGAGTCCAAGTCAGACCGGTTAGGTCGAAATTAGTGACAAATCCAACTCTGACCCCCCCCTCTCTCTCCCCCCTAAATCTAGGTGTAAAAGTGTTAGTAGAGTAGACAAAATTATCTTTGATATTAAATTTTAAAAAAAACTACGCGGTTCCGGCAGGGGGAAATGGTAGGGGGGGGGTTCCCCCTAATATAAAAAGGTAAATTCACGAGTACTGAACCTAATAAAATAATTACTATTTTCTAAAAAGTAATTTTTAAACTTTCGCGATTTGAACACATGTTTTAATGTTTATCGGGACTTATCACGTATTATTTAATATAGGTAAAAATATGTACCTTTCGCTCGACGTATCGACCATGTTACAATGGCCGTGGTCACGAGCTGACTGAAAACTGCGGGTGAGTCCGGCGAGAAGAGCGGGTGTTTTGTTCTCCTACCCTCACTTGATCTTGAAAAATCGCAGGGTTGTCACTACGACACACAACACTGACTGTATCGGTAAATGTCCTAGTACTTACACCGCGGTTTGTACACTTGCTCACTACGGGATTCCACGACGCCGCTAACCTAAATCCATCTTCCCGGTTGAAATTGCGATGTTTTCTAATTTCAACCTTACCTATATTAAATAATACGTGATAAGTCCCGATAAACATTTAAAACATATTTTCTAAAAGACATTATTATTGTACATAAGCTTTTAATCATGTATGTAAAAGGCGAATCTTCGGATAAATTGGTTGAAATTGTATCAGTGGAATTTCCAATCAATGTATTGTGTAATTTTATAAGTGTACAAAGGAGAACGAGAAACTTTACATGCATTCCTAACGAATTGTAAAAACGCGTTAGAGTTAGCTTCTAAAGACCAGAAGAATTTATTGTTGAAATACATTATTTCCAAATTAGAAGGTAAAGCACAGGTTGCCTGTTCGACTAGACTTTTTGATACCTTCGAAGAGCTTAAAGCCTTCCTCCAGCAAAACTTTGGTGAGCGCAAACACTATTCACATTTATTACTCGAATTACAATCATGTCGACAGCTGCCAAACGAAACGGTAGCCCAATTCGCACTACGTGTCGAGACATACAGATCATCACAGATCTTCAGTCCGAAATTCATAATTCTGAAACGTATAAAAAGGACTTACCAGGTAGATGACGGAAGACTTAGGATTACATACTTTTTGTTTAGGGCTACATCCGAATATCAGTACGCTCGTACGGTCCAGAGACGTAAAATCACTCAACGCTGCCATCAATATAGCCATCAGCGAGGAGAAAATACATAACCTCCTGTCTAAAGGGCGTCCTACTACTGCCCGTATTGTGTGCAGATACTGCAACAAACAAGGCCTTATTGAACGAGAATGTCGCGCAAAGAAGCCAGTTGCTTCCCAGTCTTCGGGTCCATATTCGGCCGAGAGATCATTTACCCAAAGGCCTAACTTTGTCCTAAAAGCCCCGTCACAACAAAGTTCAAGTATAATATTCTGCAGGTACTGTAAAAATCCGGGTCACGATATATCTCAATGCATAAAACGCAAGGTCAACAACTCAAGGCAACGTAATTTTACACCACAGCAACACAACCATGTAGCTATTGAATCAACGCCGCCTGACACAAATGAAGTGTATAATATTCACGAGAATTTAAACTAATGTCTCGGGTATCGAATGAGTGCCGCCGTATACCCGATAATAAAATAAGCACCAAACGCACAACAAGAACCTCGAATGACCTTGACCAACGAAATGATTCCCTACTAAAACAGTCCTTTTTTGGCCACGCGTTATTTTACGTCTAGCTATAGAATGCTTTTGAGTAGAGTAATTCAGCTTACTTTATCTAAAAGCTATTGAAACAAGCTTTATGACAGGCTATAAATGTTTTGTATTGTGTTTTTATTTTATTTTACACAGACCTTTCATTTGACAAAAAGTTGTAAAATAGTTATATTATCGAAAATAATATCTTTTCCAACAAAAATAATTTGTTTTATTTATTAGTTTTTAGGTTTCTACATTAATTATGATATGTTCTTTCTAAAATAAAACTAAAATGTATATCCTTCCATAGTAGTATTTTGAGTTTTTCACGATGAAACTTACCCACGAAAATTTAGATGAACAGAAATTTCACGCGTTAGTACCGTTCTTTCCAAATCCTTTTGTTACTAGGTTTTTAGCATAAGGCTTTATGTTTATATGCTGTCCGATAGAAAATATATTCAGGATTTAGTTTTACAATACATCAGACGAGATAATTCAAAAAAAATATACCTTATGGAGAAAAATGTCGGCAAAGGTAGGAAATTCATGACAAAATCCGAAGATTTTTATTCTCCAATTAATGCTATTATATAACGCATTTTCTGTGCATAAAATACTTTCTACAAAACGCCATTGAAAAAACCTTTCTAGTAAGGTATCACACGTCTACACCATAGAACAAAAAACTCTTACAAATGATACTTGAATAATGGCCTTGCGTCAACACAATTCCGAGAACTCGACAAGCGCATACGTGTTTACACTGCCGTATACAGCGGGATCTTTTTTCGGGTGAATTCCTAACAAACGTTATTATTTAGGTACCTACACATAAATCTGCTTGCTTACCGTGCAGACCCGGTAGTTAGTTTTCAAGTTACATTCCAATAAAGAAATATAATATACATGAACTTGACACTACTCTAGCCAAATATAGTATAGTATATAGTAAAAAAATATACTTTTGACATGTAAATAATTATCTTTTACCTAAGTGTACAGTTTTGGACGAGTAAATGAAAAACAAAATAAGGTTTATATTTATATTTGTCTAATATATACATAAGTTCTATTACTAAAAAAAAAATACAAATTTTAGAGAGAATAATTTTAGTAACATGATAACCGCTTACGCCCATTCATTCTTCAATCACCCCATCTCTCAATTGTCCATCTCAGTCATTCCATATCTTTTACATACTTCAATCATCCATCGCATTCAGTTCAGCGTATATTCAGGACATTATGCCTACTGTGCCAGTGTGTCCTTTCATCCCTCAATCCAAAATCTCACTCGTCCTGCTCACTGCGTCGGGGAGCGATGGATAGATTTTCATGTGAGTGATAATCTATCCAACACTGCCCGATACACAACGGTACCTGGCATAGTAGGCATAATGTCTTGACCTGGGACCGTTTCTTCAGCATCTTGCACCGGGCACAAGAAAACTTCTTGTGCACTTGTGTGTTGGGATGCTTTTCCGTGTGCACCGGAAAATGGTTTCCGGGTTGGAGCCGAAGGTTCAAGGCAGGTGGCAGCGGAACGCAAACTCTCCCGAATCGGGCAAGCAAGCCTTCTACTACACTACGCCGAAATTCTCGATGAGAGAACAACTTGTATGTTGGGTTTTTCGTGTAAATTATGAAGGTATTCAAAAGGCTGGTGTTCAACAACCTTTTGAATACCTTCATATACCACTTGTGGCCTCTTTTGCGTTCGAACAGAAAGGTGGACAGTTTCTGGTCCTTGAGGTCCACGCCCCCCATATACTTATTGTAGTCCCTCACCGAGACTGGCTTATCCCTGGCCACTCCAGCACGCCTTCCTGGCACCATTTCATGGTTATGGTACGTAGACATAACGGTGACAAGTTTTACGTCTTTCCACGTAACAAGAGCTATGTCACCGCTATGTCTAGCGTGCCAATCACCCCGCGCAACCTGGTTCTGCTTAAGGTCTTTCAACTCCTGCGGGACGTCCTTGCGGGTACGGCTTAGGGTCAGCGCACACCGAACTGCAAAATGCTCGCGTATGATCGAGCAATATTTTGACTGCTCGACCATGCAGGCGGCATGCTCGCTCCTCCGTGAGCAAGCTCCGTTGAAAATACTTTGGGTTGCCAGGCGGGCGTGCACGATCAGTTTGATGCCAAAACCCGACGTTGGCAGACGTGTTCAATATGGTCGATTGGGACTTAGTAGTTATCGCCCTTTTGGCAGAGGAAGAGGAACATGAAGAATATGTAAATAAAATAAGACGTCATAAAATGAGAAGAACAGTATGGGTAGAAGAAACGTGGCGGGAAAGATGTACCTTAGGCGAATATTATACATTGTGTAAGAATTTACCATTAAGAGGTGTTCATTTTTATGACTATTATAAGGTAAACTACGAAAAATTTGAAATTTTAGTCAATTTGCTACGCCCGCATATTCAAAAACACAATACGAATTATCGACCTAGCATTTCTGTTGAGGAACGGCTTACCATATGTTTAAGGTGAGTAAAACAAAAACTCTTGATTTGCATAGTTATAATTATTATTTACCAAAAGTTACAGCATTTATGTAATAGTTACAATGTTTTTTATTTAATCAAATATTTTTTTATTATAATTAAGAAAACGCAGAGTGATTTTGAGTTGCAATGTACGGTTTAGTTACTTGTTAAAAATTTGGGGTGTACGGATTAGGAGTGATTGTTGATGGCGTGCATGTTTCAGTTATTTCATTGGAAGTATAAGTTTTTGGTTGATCGCAAATCGTAACAAATTCTACTTGTGGACTAGGCTTAAATTTGAATGTGCTAGGAGTGATTGCTGATGGTATGAATGTTTGAGATGTTTCCTTGAAAGTGTAATTTTTTGTTTGATCGGAAATGGCACAAAACTCTACTTGTGGACTGGGATTAAATTTGGATGTGCTAGGAGTGATTGCTGATGGAGTGTATGTATACTGAGGAACCGATATATTAGAGGTCTGTTTTGATGGTATGTACGGAGAAAAGTTGCTGTCTTCGCTATCGTCTACATCATACGAAGACGTTCGGATTGATTGAATTGAAGCACGTTTAGTAACATGTTCATCGTAATATTCGATTTCAGCATTGTTTATAATTTTGAATACATCCCTTTTTATACGTGCTTGCATCCTCTCAGGAAGATTCTTCACAGTAGCTGCCATTGTTTTAAAAAAACTATCTACAGGATGCTCATGTTCCTTACTCTGAATGTATTTTTCAAGAATATCCGAAGCCCGTCCTAGCTTAGGCTGCGAATAATTGGTCATTTGGGATGATGGCCTAGAAGATTCATTTTGTCGTGTCTCATCAGTGTCTGATGTTAACTGTAAATTTGAAGATTGTGTGTCTTCTGATGATGAGTCTAAATTTGAAGTTTGTTTTCTGTGCTGGAGATGTGGTTTCAAAAACTCCATTAACTGTTCATATTTTATTGGACGACGCCTACCGCCAGCAGAACCGCTTTTGAATTTTCTCGTACTTATAGCCCTTCTGAAATTATCCCGAAGTAACTTCCAGCATCTTTGACAATCTGAAACTAATAAAAAAATTTATGTATATTAAATACTAGCTTCCGCCAGCCTGTATGTTGCCTAGACTTAATAGCTATACAACAAAAAAAGTTTCATTCAAATCCGTCCAGTAGTTCCAGAGATTAGCGCGTACATACAGACAAACAGACATACAGACAAACAGACAATTGTTTTGTTGGCGATTTGTGTTCTATTACTGTTCCTAAACCCCCCTCATTGATTATTTTGTAAATATATTAAATGTACAGACACGCCATTTTTACTGTTTTATTATATGTATAGATATAGATATGAACATTATATTTTAAATATTATGCTTTTTTCTTTCAGATTTTTGACCGTCGGCAGTAGTTTTAAATCACTGGCTTTTAATTTCCGCATGGGTTTCAGTACAATCCGTAAAATAGTTCATGAAACGTGCGCTGTAATTAGGAAAGTATTGCAGCCTTTAGTGATGCCAAAGCCAACTTCGGAAACCTGGTCACAGATCGAAGAAGGTTTCAAAAATATTTGGAACTTCCCTAATTGCATCGGTGCTATTGACGGAAAACATGTAGTTATACGGTCACCACACAATAGCGGAAGCCTATATTTCAATTATAAAAAGACATTTAGTACCGTATTATTGGCAGTTGTAGATGCCAACTGCAAATTCGTTGTGGTTGATGTCGGTGCATACGGACGCAATAGCGATGGCGGTATTTTCTCAAATTCTCGGTTAGGGAACAAATTACATAATGGAACGCTCAATATACCCCAGAACAAGTGTTTACCAGATACAAATCAAGAAATGCCACACGTATTTGTGGCTGATGAAGCATTTCCTTTATGCAAAAATATAATGCGGCCTTATCCTGGAAATGATATTAGAGGCGATCGAGAGAAAAAAATATATAATTATCGACTTAGCAGAGCTCGACAAATAGTAGAATGTGCATTCGGGATAATGGTACAAAAATTTGAAATTTTTCAGAGATTGCAAAAACTGCACCCTCATCACCTTGATATGATAATTTTGGCTTGTACTTGTTTGCATAATTTCCTCATCGATAAAGACCAAATTCCCTCAGCATCACAACAGATACTTTCACACAACACTACCCCGCCGCCACTCCCGCAAGATACTATTTTTGAACAGTTTCAATCGCTGGATGAAAACAACTTATCAAGTATAACTACAAGTATGGGGGTCCGAGATAAATTCAAAGAATATTTTAATTCAGAAGTTGGATCAGTTAACTGGCAAGATAATATAATTAATCGCTGTAATTAAATTTAAACTGACGACGTGATCTCCAACAATTTGATATAACCTACTTAATTAGGTTAGCAAACTGTAAACAAAATGAATAAATATTGTATTGATTAAAAATAATAATTTTCCTAAGTTGCCGTACCTACCTAGTCATTAACCTGTATTTTAATCTGTACTAAAAAGAAAATTTGCACAAATACCTAATCTAAAATGTACAAAAAAATGAAAATCCGTTCAAAATTGACGGAGCTATCGCGTAACATACACTCGAATTGTGAACCTACTCCTTTTTTTAAGTCGGTTGAAAAGCAGCCTTTTGTATTTACTGGTTATGAATTCGCTGTTCCGTAAAATGTTCCTTTATTTTTATGTAGGTATTTGTGCAAAAGGAGATTAAATCCATTTTCAATTACTCATTTAAACTTACCTGGTTTTCCCATTTCTTGAGAGATTCTCTCCCAAGCATTGGCTTTTAACATCCGATCGCTGTATGTTGGACTCGATATATTGTACAAACATTCAAAACGCTGCACCAAGCCGATCAATTTTTCTTCGTCCATAATTTCCAACTGGCGCCAGCCGCGCCGAACATACGTCCAACAGTAAATCTCGCTGTGGCAATACTGAGACCGCGAGCGGCGCGCGGCGGCGCGGCGGCGGGCGGCTCGAGCGCGCTCGCGCTTGCACAACACATACTCGAACACGCATCTTGCAAGCTCGAGCATGGTCGAGCATCAAGTTTGGACGTGTATTTAATTTTGCAATGTATGGAATTGTCATAAGGTTAATTTTTCAATAGTCTCAGAAAATGCTCTGCTCTGCTCTGCTCTTGGTGTGCGCTGAGCCTTATGGTGCCCAGTACATCTGTATCCCGGCTCTTCAGGTACCTCGTTAGGTACAACTGGTTGTACCAGTTGTCCATAACGAGCACATGCCCAGCATCCAAATACCCCTCCATGAGGTCTAACACCACCTGGGCAGTTTTGTTAGCAAACCCATGGAGAGGTACCAAATGCATGGGCGTCTCTTTGCCGGTGTAGAGTTTGCACTTGAGCAGATAACCCGAAGTCGCCTCGCACAAGTCAAAAGACTTGATGCCGAATCGTGCGGCTTTCGACCTTATACTTGCCTCCAGCTTAGACGACCCTTCCAAAGTAGTAAAGACTCGTCTAAGCTGATGTGCTGGTCGGGAATGTATAAGGTCGAAAATTTTTGGTTGCAATGGTCTAAAATGGGAGATATTTTGCCAATCTTTCTTTCATAACCACGCGCGGATGAATATCTGTCGCTTACAAAATGTAAGAATTTGTAATCAACACAAATTTGTCGCGCGTCATCATTTGGCGAAACAACTGCATCTCCATACGACCGCCTTCCCAATATTCTTGTAATTTGGAACGCATACAAAACGACATGCAAATCAGCACGGCAAAATATTGATATAATACTTCAACCGTGACCTCTTCCCACTGCTCCAAATATTTTGGAATAGTGGTACCACGGTCAGGATCCGTAAATATCTCAATATTTTCCCGTGCGTATTTGTTTGTCTCATCTACGATGAGACCCATTATATCTGCGTCCCAAATTGCAATAAATATTTCGGCAGGGTCCTGCGAAATAAAGGTTGGACCAGAATCGCGTCGGTACGTTTCTTTGTGGCCGGTAAAACTGCTAAAGTCATCCGACCACAGAAACTCCGTACTTACGCGATCTGGTCCACTTGCATCCTCATTCATACCCTCGTTCAAAATACCTTCATTCATGGGCTCACTTCCTTCATCACCTACTTCATCTGCGGCACTCTCTTCTTCCTCTCTTTGTATGGTTTGTTGGCGTGAGCGGTTCATTTCCCTACGTGGGATGATGTGCCCAAATTCTCCGTCCGCGTCAAATTCGTCGTCGTCGCCGTCGCCGTCGTCGTCACTGCCCGAATCCGCCAGAAATTGGGTAATACTATGATCCTTGAGGGGCAGTGAACGACGAGCTCTTACAATTCTCCGGCCTCGAGAAGAAGAGGGGACACCAGTTCCCTGAAAAAAAAATAGGTTCTAAAAATAGTTTTTATAATTTCACATCGTATTTGGCTGGAGTCTAGTGTCAAGTTCATGTATATTACCTTTATTTCTTTATTACAATGTGATCACATTGGAATTGAAAAAATATAGTAATAATAACAATACTCCAGGCAAATTCGATGTGAAATATTTGTAATAAACAAACCACAAAATTTGAATACAATACAAAAAATAGACTTACACTTCCACCAGCTTCCGCTCTAATTAGGGCTAAGGAGGGGGGGCGCAAGGTCCCACGCGGCATTGTTATGTAGGAGTGCGCATAGACTCTCACTTCATTAGATTCGTCTGAGCTTGACGACATGATGTAGGTAGGTATCTGTGAAAAAAAAGTTAAATATAACAAGGGCAGAGTAAAAAAATAAGAACGTCCTTTTTATTGAAATCGGCTAAAATATAAATATCTGTGAAAAAAAAGTTAAATATAACAAGGGCAGAGTAAAAAAATAAGAACGTCCTTTTTATTGAAATCGGCTTAAATATAAATTTTAGAAATAAATAATTATCACTACCTATTATAAATATATGCACCTCATACAATAATTGAACCTAATAAATTCATGTGATAAAATAATCAAGGAAATCAGCGGGAATGACCACACAAAAATATCACACCCTTTATCAGGATGACTAGCGCGGCCGGGCGCATGACACGCACACATTCAAGATAGGGATGTGTCTGTGTGCGTGAATTTTGGGGACCGTGCGCTTTAGAATCAAATATAAACAAAACTATTGAATATTGGGCCAAGATGAGGATTGAAATAGATTCTACGATATTTTTTTCACTAAAGTAATGATATTTCAATACATACCTAACTAAATAAACGTGGCAATCAATTCGTTGGGCAGTGTCACTCTGAAGTTTCTTTGGGAGCATTTGGTGTGGCACGTCTTGTAAATAATGTAGGCATTTAGTATCGACACATTAAATAGCCGCCTAAAAACTTTTTTGTACCAGTCCATATTCCTACTTCTTTCGATAGGGTGAGCCGATAAGAGCTGGTCTTTCCTATCGACTCCTCCCATCGCAAGATTGTAGTCGAGGACTACTTGTGGCCTGTATTTGTACTTACCGTACTTCTGCATCTTGTCCTCCGTGTGCTGTGGACAGCATGCCTCGTTCGGAATCCACAAAGTGACAGCTATGTCACGAAGTTGAGATTTTGCAAAGCTTTTAATAGATTCAGGGACAAACTATCGATTCACGCGAAGAGTACCGAAACAGTCTGTCCTCTGTAGTTTTAAATATCTCGCCAACAAGGGAGAGTTATAGAAGTTATCCATCACTAAACAGTGCCCTTTGTTAAGCAATGGACGCACTAAATCTAGCATAATTTGTGTTGTCGCATTTGTAGGCGCCATTACACCCCCGTCGAGTTGCGTGTCAGTCGTCACTTCGTCAGTCTGCTGGTCGTGCTGGCCTTTGCCGGTGTAGATCCGAAAATTCCAACTATAGCCGGTGTTGGACTCGCAAAACTCAGGCGCCCATGCCATTTCATAAGCGACTCATCGATAGCAATGTCGCGTGAAGGAAGGTAGGGCTACTAAATCTACTGTTAAGTAATTTTAGCAGGGGCCCTAGCTTCTTCAGCTTCACGTTATCAATGGTCATGTCGTCATTCGAGTCATTGTCTGTGAAGTGTAGCATCCGCTTCAGCAAAATAAACCGGCTGTATGACATCAGACTCCTGAAGTACTTCAGTGTGAGATAGGCATTTTCTCTAAAATAGTCCTTTTCCACAGGAATAGGGTGCAAGCCCTGTAGGATAAGGACTGCGTAAAAGATGGCCATCTCAGACCGATTTGTGTCTTGAATGTTATAAAACCGGCTTTTTGGCTGCAGATTGGTCAACTTAGCAGCATTCCGATTCGTTTCCTTGACAATTAAGTCCATGATCTCGTCATCAAAATAACGTAAAAATACCTCGATAGGTCGCTCACTTGTCTCGAGAGGAAACGTTGGCCCAGATGGACCAACAAACTCCTCTCGTTGCCCCAGAAACTCGGAACGCTCAACAATCAATATCTCGAACAGTCTCGGAATCGCTGGTCAGTAGTGTATTATTGGGCGTCCTACTCCACCTTTCGTTTCTGAGGCTCACTCCGTTCGCCTCATCCACTCTCGGTGGAGTAGGCCGTCCAATAATACTTCGAGATCGTGCAACATATGAGCTTACCTTGATTAAGATATCATCGAGTGTTTGGTCTGGCCGCTGTTCCACTGCACTACTTCACTACCTATCATCGAGCGAAATTAGTATAAATAACTGTTTCACTGCACTACTTTACTACCTATCGCCGACCGAAATTATTACACTTTTAGGTTTAGCTGAAATATCATCACTAGAATGTATAAACTTGACTCTTTCACGTTTCTTCGTGAAGTGACATTGGAATTACGTTATTAAAAGCTACAAAGTAATAAAACTGCTGAGCTGCATAATGTACATTTCTAAGTATTGCACGGGTCGTATTAAAGTAACTACTCACATGTGTGTGCATGTGTGTGTCAAGGTTGTGGGAATACATTTATGATGATTCGAGCATTTTGCGGTCTATATTAAAACATTACTACGTAGCCTTTAAATGAAATCTTTCAATGTCCGAAATATGATTTAATCTATATAAATAAAGTATTATAGGTACATGTAGATAAAACAAAATTGTATTATTAACACAATTTACAACTGGAGAACGGTTGGATAGGTCCTTTATTTATTTGTATGATTCCTGTCCTCATCAAATAGGTACTAAAGACAAAAATAACTATAGTAAAAATGATACAATTTAATTGTAACTTTAACGCGTACGAAGTCGTGGACAAACACTAGTTCATATATTACGCTTAGGTAATTATGTTTTATGAACAAGTACACGGGTATCTATTTCAAAGAAGTTGCGGCGATTATTGGCGGCTTTGAATATACGAAAGTGTTATATTTCATTACTCAAAAAAGTCAATTTGACGGAATCGATGGGAAAGATTTAATTTAAATGGTCGTAACCGACAATAATTACTCACGATTCTTTAAAACAAAGAACTTTAAGTATATTTTCAAAGTAACATAGTTTTGCTGGATGGACGATTTCTCTATATAAAAACTCGATCAATTTGGTTTGATAAATTACTTTACTCCTTTGTCTTAACGTGACAACTACGGATCCTGGTTTCTGCCCGCTGCCACCGGCTGGATATACTTGCTGCTACGCGCTTAAAAACTGTTGAAAGTTACAACGAAAATGTAAGTAAGTGCTATCTATCTAAATAACCATGTTTGTGGTTTAATGAATAACAATCCTAATCATTAACTAAGTTATTAACAATACTTAGTGATTGTATCAATCTTTATTAACATTATAAGTGCAATGTTTGGATGTTTAAAAATATATTTGTACAGATTTTAATGAAACATATAGGTTATCTTTTCTCGTGATACCAGGATTAGGTCGCAGACAAAGTTGGTGTTTTATAAATTATTAATCTTTGTGTCTTATTTGCAGGTCTACCTCCGAAAGCGAATATTCTCACAACAGCCGTTCCGTAGTGGTTGAAGCACCGCCGCAAGCAAAGCAGCTGAAGAAAAGGGCGACGAAACGCAAAGTGACCGATTCACAAGCTACGAGTACATCCAACAGTGTCACCGTTTCCAAGCCTCACGAGTCAAAATTAAGGTAATTTACTTAAATTTAATTTACTTACATTACTTATATTTCCAGTATTAGATATAGTCCGTTACAATTATACATATAAGTCTTCTACTCCGATTTAAAACACATAACAAATATTAAAGATTCTCTTTTTGTACAAAACTTTTAGTAGGTAATATAGTTATTTCAACGTTAAACCACTAAGGTTAATCATGGGTAAAACATTCAGTAAGGAGATAGTAATTGCTTAAAACGTCTCTGAGGACAAATGAACGATAAACCATGTGTGGAAGTAGCCAATGTCACGCGAAATCCACAACAGGTTGTATTTACGCTGTAATTTGAATTCATATGCAATATGTTAAAGTGGGAACCAAATATCTCAGTTATACGTAAGTTTATTTCATCGAGTATATTCTATTACTTGTGTTAACTTTGAAAATTTTTTGCTTTGTATTACCTACTTTATACGTAAATTAATATTATTTGTGTCCAGTGATGTAGTATACTAATAAATTTCATATTGGAAAAATGTTAAAGTCAATAAACTAAAGCGATTATAATTTTATGCTAAAACGAGTATATATATATATATATATATATATATATATATATAATATAAGATGGTTATGAGTAACATAGATTAGTGAAAATACACATTTTCAAGAATTGTCTTAATTGAGTTACTGTTTCGTAGTGTATGGTACTTTTACCAGGTACGAAGTACAAGATATTAATAGAAACTACAATTTAACTGTGTTAGTTAGTACTTATAGCGTAGTAGATATAAACTTCAACCAGCAAGGTTGTAGGGTGACAACGATTTTTTATGGTAGTTTATAAGACTTAATTAAGACGTTACTATATAAAGTTTGTTGTAAAAAACTTATTTGAAAAAAGGAAGGGGTTGATGTAGGGACACACAGGCGAGTGGGCTAAATTGTTGATGTAGTAAATTGTACGTAGAGCTAGCACGTGACCGCGCTTCAACCCGATCTAAATTTAGAACGTAATTAATTTGTAATTTTTGGTTTTAATATTGAACAATAGTACTGTTCACCCTGATCCATGGACACATTACCTAGTACCTTAATTAAATAGTGTAACAAATAAACATTAAAACTTTAAATAAAATATACCTAGGTAATAACTGTCAATTAACTTAGTCCATTTCAATCTATTATTAAACATCTATAGATCTCAACCTTAGGCTCTTTCGCAATAGGTAGTAATTTATTATTTTTATTTACAGAAAAAACTCTGACAATGGAAATAAGCCCACTGATCTCTTCGGCCTAGAAGTGGATGTGGAGCGACCCCCTACTACACACAGTGATCTCGGCTCGTCTCTCGTGGCCCGCGTCGATAACGGGAAGGTGAGAAGACAAGCGGTTTTGTCGGGAGAATTTTACGTAGACATCAAAGTTTACGCTAAAAGCGACGTGATCTCCATCCCCCGCGAAGATCGGTGGAGAAAGGCGTTAGTAGCGTTAAAAGTTCAATTAGACCGAGGCTCTGTGCAGTGGAATGCGCTGCAAAAATTCATGCAACGAGCACATGATTTATTTAATAACACAGAGCCTACGTACTTTAGCGATAATATTAATTTTAAATAGATTAGGTAATTTGTTCTTTTTGCGATATTATTAGATCAATTAGATCATCCTTTTTTTTTTTTTTTTTTTTTTATATTTAATAACACAGAGCCTACGTACTTTAGCGATAATATTGATTTTAATTAGATCATTCTTTTTTATTGTGTAGCACTGTACTTTTATTGAGATACTTAATAAGTTATTCTAATCCCATTTTCGTCCATCTAAAATGCCTTTCTGTACTATCTGTAATACATCTGTTGAGCGCAAGCACTGGGTAGGTCACTTACGTAGTACTAATCACAAGAATAAAAGTATTTCTTATTTCTGTGATGGTGTTGAATTAATAAATTCTGCATTTCGAAACCGCATTGCGTCCTATAGAATTGTAAATCAATATAAAAACTGTTCTTTGATTTCATTTTTAAATAACATTCATGAAAAGATTAGGTCATTAATAACCTTGTCTCTTAAACAACATATATGCGTGAAAATTAACTTTGAATATTTTGCTTTGTTTTTAATGTTTAAAAATGACTCTCAAGAGATGAAATCCTTCTTTACAAAAAATTATACACTTCATCAAAACTATGAATACGAACCCTTAATATCTCAAGTTAAAAACATTTTAACAAAAAAGATTGAAGAATTTCAGGATCGCGATAGTGGTTGGACATTCTTAAGTAGCTCACACTTAGAAGTAAATATTAACAAATATCAACCTTTGCATGGTTCAGGCTTTATAGAGTTACCGGTTACTATAAAATCTAAAAAAGCTTGTGTAAATATTCGAAATAAGGATGATTATTGCTTTTTATGGTCAGTCGTTGCAGCGTTATACCCAGCCAAAAGTCATCCTGAAAGAGTATCGTCTTACCCTGATTTTCGGGATGTGTTAAATATAGAAGGCATACAATTTCCATTAACTTTCTCAGATATTGCTAAGTTTGAAGTAAATAATCCTGAAATTTGTGTTTATATCTATGGGTTAAAAAAATATACTGTAGTAGGACCGCTTTATAAATCAAATAATTTAAAGAAAAATGTTATTCATTTACTTTATCTAGAAAGCAATGATTTGTCACATTACTGTCTAATTAAAGATTTACCGCGACTTGTTAAAAATCAAATCACAAAACATCACGGTAAATTGCATTTTTGTGATGTGTGTTTAATATTTTTTAATACATACGATGCCCTTGATTCACATAGTTGTGGAGGTGTCGCTACGGAACTACCCCCGAAGGGCTCATTTATACAATTTAAAAATTTTAGCAGAAAGCAAACTGTACCATTTGTTATATACGCAGACTTTGAAACAATGCTAGAACGATTTCAGTCCTGTGACCCTGATCCGAGTAAATCGCATACGGTAACACGTCAACGACATGTGCCTATCGCTTTTGCTTATCATATTACGTGTGCGCTAGACTAACAATACAATAGGTACGTTTCTTACCGTGGTTTGGATTGCATATCAAAATTTGTAAATTCTATTTATAAAGATGCAAAAAAAATTACAATATTTTTAAAAAACAAGTTCCTATGATTTACACCGTTACTAATGCTCATGACTTTGATAACTCGGTTACTTGTCATATTTGTGAGAATTTATTGTTTGGTGATAAGGTCCGAGACCACTGTCATTTGACCGGTAAATATCGCGGCACGGCTCATAGTTATTGTAACTTGCAATATAAATTGCCTACATTTTTACCAGTGTTTTTTCATAATTTATCAGGTTATGACTGTCACCTTTTCATTAAAGAATTAGGCAAAGCTCCTGGGTCTTTAAAAGTAATACCTAAAACAAAAGAAAACTATATTTCGCTCACAAAGTTCATTCCTATTTCGAAAGAAGAAAGTATAAAGGTTCGCTTTGTAGATTCTTTCAAGTTTTTAGGGACTAGTTTAGAAAAATTAGTTAATACAATGAAAAAACAAGAGTTTAAATTACTCAAATCGTATTTTCCTGATACAAGACAATTTGAGCTCGTTACTCGAAAAGGAGTATATCCGTATGATTATATGTCACAATTGAACCGTTATGAAAATACGTGTTTGCCCAGCAAAACTAATTTTTATAACTCCTTGACAAATGAGCTTATCACTGATGACGACTATGCACACGCGCATTCCATTTGGTTAGAGTTTGATATAAAAAATATGGGTATGTACACAGATTTATATCTTAAAACCGATGTGTTATTGCTCGCAGACGTGTTTGAAAGTTTTAGAAAAACTTGCAAACGGTATTATAATCTTGATCCGGCATTTTACCTGACAGCACCAAGTCTATCGTTCGATGCAATGCTTTTGAAAACAAGCGTTAAATTAGACCTTATTAGCGATGTAGAAATTTTTAGAATGATACAAAAAGGTATTCGCGGAGGTATTTGTATGTTTCAAACGACACGTAAAAGCCAATCACAAATATTTAGATACTTACGATCAGACTCGTCAAAATTCATTCATCGTTTATTTAGACTGTAACAATTTATATGGACATAGCATGTGTCAATATTTGCCGTATTCAGATTTTAGATTTATGTCGAGCAATGAAATAGATAATTTACATTTGAACTTGACTGATATTAGTGATAACGCGGAATATGGATATATTCTCGAAGTTGATTTAACATACCCTGAGAATTTACACACTGAACACAATGACTTTCCATTTTGTCCAGAAAAGTGCTTGCCCCCTGGTGGTAAGAATAAAAAACTAATACCAAACTTGTATGATAAATACCACTATGTTATTCATTATACTCATTTAAAAACATGCATACGTCACGGTTTAATATTGAAAAAGATCCATCGCGCTATCGTTTTTAAGCAAAGTATTTTAAAAAAAAAATATATTGATCTTAACACTCATTTACGTCAAAAAGCCGAGTCACAGTTTGAACAAGATTTTTTTAAATTACTAAACAACAGTATTTTTGGTAAAACTCTAGAAAACAATGAGCATAAAATTGATTTAAAGTTAGTAAACAAATGGCATGATTTAAAAAATAAGACCAAGAAATCAACATGTGCTGAAAAACTAATCGCCAGCCCATATTTTCATAGTGCTTCAGTATTTTCAGATGATTTGGTAGCAATACAAATGAAACCTTCGCGTGTTATTCTTAATAAACCGATATACATAGGTTTCGCTGTGTTAGAATTATCAAAGAGTCATATGTACGATTTTCACTATTCTACTATAAAACCATTTTATGGCAATAATGTTGAATTATGCTATACTGACACTGATAGTCTTGTTTAATTGTAATGTCATCCGCAAGAAAAATTTACTCTTTAGGTCAATCAAACATGAAATATTTACACAGAGTGTTAATAAAATAGCACTTTCTAGCAATGACGATAAACGTTTGCTATTACCTGATAAAGTATCTACTTTAGCTTGGGGTAATGCATCTATATTAAAGTAATGTATCTATATATTTCTAAATTATTAGTTATAAATTAAATGTTTCTACTGTATACAGAGTAATAAATAGTTATAGAATACTATGTGCTAATGTAACGTAAATATTATTTAAAGATATTAAAAATAGCTGTGTAGTAAAATAAATTGTAAGTTTTATGTGAAAATAAATACATTTGTGTGAATATATAGACTCTTTTATTTTTATCCATTTAAGTAATACCTACCTACCACGTCTATGAATGTACTATACCAAATAGAAGCCAGTCGTACATTCAATAAAAAGGTACCCTGTTATTGTTTTCAGTAATTAACTGGCATTCATGTTCAAACCTGTTGATATTATTGTCTCTCAGTGTTTAACTGGTAGGTACTTATACAAAATATATAGAAAGAAGTTCAAACTTGTCGAAGGATTTACAAGCTTTAACCTGTTGACATACGATGATATTGTTAATCAGTAATTAACTGGTATAAAATAAGGTTATAAAGTTTTTGAAATATATCACTTACAAAGACAAGTTGAAACCTGTTGTATAATTTACAAACCTGTCAAAACATGATATAATTTTTCTCAGTAAGTAACTGCCATACAAAACATATAAAGTTTTGAAATATAATATTAGTCAGGTGTTTCCAACACTCATTGTGCTCGAGAAACAAGTTCAAACTTGTTGGAAGGAAACATCAAATTGTGTCATAAGTTTTATGTTACACTATGCATTCGCCGTACAATAATATTAGTTTATTAATCATTAAGCTGGTGCTTGTTGTGGTGATCACATCGATTTAATAAATCGTAAGTACCTATACATATTTTACGAATCTTATGATTATAGGATTACCTTTTATATGTACAAATAAATAATTTCTATTATTGTTTCAGATTATCAACAATAATGAATGATTCACCTGATATTTTCTCTCAGTATGGTCAAAGATTTCCGAGCCCAAATCCAAGCTGGCATATTCCTGAACCACAAGACGAACCGGTCAATAAAAAATCAAGGACGAGGCGGGAGCCTCAAAAACGGAAGCAACTTAATAGTTATCTGTCTTACGTGATCAATAATCAAAAGAAAAAAGGCTTAAGACTCCTTCAAATACAAGTGGTAGACCTCAGTGAAGATGATAATAATATACTGATCAGTACGCAATACGTAGTGAGTGAATCAGTGGACAACATTATGGATGAGGCAGAAAGATTAGTGAACAAAATATCGAAAAAACTATGTGAAGACTCTAGTTATGTGTAAATATTAAAGGTGTGTTGGTATAAGAAATGTTACTATTTTAATTTCATTTACTGTAAATAATTAAGAATTTAGATGTAATCAAAATGTTTAAATTTATGCAGTAAGTAGTTAAAGTATATAAGTATTTAATTTCTTGTTATTAAGTTTTATGATAATGAAATATGAACACTGTATGTTTAGTGTATAGGTATGATGATATAATAAATAAAACTGCTATTAGTTATAAATCAATTATGTTTTATTTTTTCTAAACAAATCAAACATATACGTGTGATTATCAAAACACCATTTTTTAATACATATAGCATTATTTAATGCACAGTTAATTTTATGATGCACACAGTTAAAGTCAGTTTTATTTTTTTAAATTTTTTTTTAAATGTTGGAAGATTAGGACATCCCTTTTCACCAATATCAATCACTTCACACTTTGTACACAATTCTTTAATCCACTGTATTTTTTCCAAACCCTTTGTCATTATTTTTTTATTCTCGAGATATAATACTATAACACGTAGAAATTCTCTATAATCTATGTAACCCTCACTCCAGTAAATTCCTCGATTTCTTTCTAACCATCTTACTTGCTTCTTTTCTTCATCAGACAAATAATGAAACGAATATGGTGGTTTTACTAAGAATGTTTGTGTAAGCTCCTGACTTACAATGGCCACTTCCTTCACGATAAAATTATTTTGAATATCTTTAAATCCTTGGAGGTCAACTATGATGGTATCTACGTTCATGATATCTTCTTTACGATGCTACTTAATGGTTTGTATTCAACAATGCAGTCGTTCAGAATGAGACAATAAGCAGCTGTCTGATCTGGTAGTTCCGAATCACTCTCAATTTCTACTCTTACATCTACAACAGGACCCGTCTTTAGATTCTCTGCTTGTCTAGAGCAATCAACCACAAACAGCGGTGCTAAATCTTTAAACTGTTTCTCACTTAACAACGGTTGTGGACAACGTCCGTAATACGACTGTTGAAATCTGATATATTGCTCATATAATAAAGCAATCCTGTTATTAGCAAAATTCGCGTTAAGACTTTCATATGGAAAATAAGTTGAATTAAGGTACACTTTTACGTCACGAACATTGCAGTGATCGAATTGAGACATGTCAGAACTTGCACTATTTTTCCTATTTGTCTGTAAGCCTATAATGACGTATCTTGGTTTTTCGATTTGAGATGCAGTTTTGATAGACCATGTATGCTTTGTAGTTTTAGGTAAAGCTGGATATTCGTACAGATCCCAATTTCGGTAAATCATCTGAAGCGGTCGATCTTTTTCTAACAGTTTAAGCAAAGAAATTTTTTCCTTGTCTGATACTTTAACATGTGGTACACGCCATATGATTTTGTTGATGTGAATGTCATCCACTACTTCCCCAGGGTTAAGTTTTACAGCGTTTAAATTAGTGTTACTTCGTAACAGTACCAGTTCGTGTCTACTATTTATAACGACTTTTTTAAAATCTTCCGCAAAACCGAGGATATTGCGAAGTGGGATAGAAGCAGAAAAACTTCCTTCGTTAATATTTTTTACACCGTCGATATTCCAACCCCAGGCGTTAGACATCTTTGATTCACTCTCATTCATTGATATTAACGATTTCATGGTTGTAGTTATACCAGCATTTTTTATTTTATCTATCTCTACTCCATTTAGCTCATACCTAATATCTTGAAATAGGTAAAGTAGAGCATTGTTGGTGAATTGGACACTAGTAGCTTTGTCTTTCGGATCCTTTTTGCTGACTATAACGGTTCCTTCCAAATATAAAGTGCTAGCTGACGGTAATATGTACAGGTCCTGTTGGTTGATAGGTATACGTATTTCATCATTTCTATTAAAACTTGTTACTTAGGGTTTGTAAGAATGAAATTCTATGCCTTCTATCGTGGTGTCGTAAGTCGGAGTGGATAAAACGTCTAAGATATTCATTCTAGTAATCCGATTGCTTTCAGGAATGCTTTATTGTCTTTGGTTAATTTTATTTTCTTCTTAGAGCGGGGTCTTGTATGGCGGATAGCTCGAGTAGAACTGATATTTTTTACTTGTCGAGGTACATATTTATTGTAGTCAATCATTTTTTCGTCTGAGAAGCAAATACAGCTGCACTTCTTCACCACGTAAATTTATTAAGCGATTCCTTATATCTAATAGCTTAATGTGAATACAGCTTATATTGTTTTGATTTATCGGAAAGTATATTGCGTTCTTCGGTATTTCTATGATCCTGTATCCAGGTGGCACGTTGAGTGCAAATTCGTGAATGATGTGACTTGGTTCGTTGTTTATAAACGACCCACTAACAATATCACATTCAACCCTGATCACGGTCGTAGGTAAAATGTTGACTGGGAACTGTGATACATGCCATTTATTACCTTTTAAAATCTGCTTATTAAATCCTAACAGTCTTCTGAAAGAGCCTTCTTTGTTAAAATCAATGTCTTTTGTACAGAAAATAGTAGTTTTTAACGTATTGTTATTGCACAGTAGTTTTATAGTTGCATCATTTATTTCAGTTTTTAAATAATCACTGATATCTTGCAATTCATAAGTGCCTTCCGGTATTTCAATAACTTCGTTAGAGCCATAATAAAACTTATTATTACTTTTGTCAACATTTGGAATTGAATTAAATGTTGAAAATTGCAATAAGGCACACTCATAAGCACCATCTAGTTGCAATGTATTTGGATAGTATGTAGATAACGTTGACGAATTTCCAGTTATTGACAATGTGAGTGACATTGTGATAATGCTTGAATTCAAAGAAAAACATACATTTTATAATTTTTTATTCCAAAAAGTTAGCAGGTACTCTAAACATAAGTGACCACAATTTACTGTATTGAATCTTTGATATCTTGTGTAGTTATAATAAACATTACAATTCTTAAAATATCGCATTAATTCTGCTGGAGGTTTTAAATCTCCATAGCTATCAAAATATTCACAATACTTGTATAATTTAACATAAGCTACCCAATGAGTTCCTTCGTTCTTAGAATCGTCTAAGTTTACGATAGCGCATTCAATTCTCTTCGGTTTTCTTGGTAACTGATCCTTCATGTAGATCCCTTGGAAATATGGGATGTCTCTTGCATACTTTTGAATATCTACATTAGTCAGAGGACGATCAGGTAGCAAACTTTCTAGTTTTTTGATGATTTTATAAACAATCCTTTACCATTTTTGTACGGTTTAATGTATAAACCCTTGCCCAGCACCGAACCTTCCATAGCCTTATTGTGTCGTTCTGTTTCTCGCAAATTTTGCTGAGCTGCTTTGTAATCGTTTACAGTTTTTGCAATACCAGCTGCACCACCAGCTAAAGCGCCTAAAGCTGATAAACCAGCGAAAATAGGGATTAAAGGCAGGACCCCTCCAGTTTTTGGCAAAGGTATTACTCGCGGTACTCGAATTCGATTAATTTCTGGAAACATTTTTTTAGCTGCTAAATAAGCAACTTTAATCAAAGTTGTACTATTCTTAGGCTTCAATTTTTTTATTTTTGCTCTTATTTTTGAAACCAAGCTTCTGAAGGTTTTAACTCCGGAACCAGACTTCAGTTTTGCTTTCATAACCTTGCTCACTAGCCATGAGCTTAACTTTTCACCTTTTCCCGCATCTTTTGATTTAAGTCTTTGTTTGGCCATGTTGAGTAATTGTAAGTCAGCTTTGTGACGATGGGATAGATCTGTATGATTTGCGTAAGCAATGTCGTGGTGCATGCAAGCTTCATCTAGCTTATTTACACCTCGATCACCTCGTAATAAACGTTTTTGAAGTTTAGTTCCTGGTCCGCAATAATTGTATCCAGGCAAATGAACTTCAAACGGTAGATTATTGATTATGTTAATTACTAGTCCACCACCCTGAATGATAGGAATGTTACATCAGCATTAGTTATATATCTTAACTCATTATTGCAGCTTTATCAATCCAACTGTTTTCTTCATCGTTTAGACCTAACCATTTGACGAACAGTTTACGTCCTTTTCTTTTTAAAACTTTTTCTATCAAATAAACATTAGGATGATTAGATTTTTGAAGTTCTTGCTCATAAAATGCTCCTACTATATCTTTCTTTCGTTGATCTTCTATGTGGTATGTTACTGGTATGGTTTTATTTATCTTCTTAATAGTAAATAGTTCAGTTGACCAATTGGGGGTGTAACCTTTTTCGAAATTGTGTTTGTATTTACTGATACGAACACAGTCACCAACTTTGAACTTAGGCAGTCGTTTGATGGATATATGTTTGTATGTTTTTTTAATATTTTCTTTTATTACTGATTCATTAGATTTATTCACATCAACCGGTTTACATCTAATAGTTCGATGGATTGTGTTGTTATATGTCTTCAGTATATCTTCTAATGTTGAACCTAACCATTTATAGTTTCCATTCAAACTATAAGATTTATATAATTTATTTTTAACCGTTTTAATCAGTCGTTCTACGATCGAAGCTTTTTTTGTGGAAAACGATGAGTAATGATTAATGTTGTACGTCTTCATGAGCGTTTGAAACGTGATATTATAAAACTCTGTCCCCATATCAGTTTGTAAATTAACAGGATGCCGATGAGTGCTAAGCAGTATACGTTCAAATGCCCTACTAACCTCAAATTTATTTTTCGATTTTAAGGGCTCTGTCCAGGCGTATTTTGAAAAACAGTCAATCACTACTAAAACGTAATTATGTCCTTTATTATACGTTCTCAAGTTTTGCATGTCCATAAGATCTGCTTGCCACAAGTCGTCAATTCCCTTAAGAATAACACAACGTCGAAGAAAATTTCTTCGTGCTGCTTTGTGTATTTCATTTACAATTTGCTGTTTTGACATTACGGAGTCTTTTTTATTAATTTATTTACATCTGCTTTAGTGTAAAACTTATCTTCCAATTGAATTAAAACCTCAGGTATCTTTGCTTTTAAAGTATCCTGAGCTATCTTGTGTACGTCTAATATGATTCGAGATCGTAATGAACCAATCAGTTTATCAAATTCTCTTATCGTTTTAGTATTCAATCGATCCACATAATCCTTATTAACAGCATCGTCTAATTCTATGGGAGGTTTAATTCCTCCCAATCTAGAATTTTTCAGATTGAAATTTCCATTTTCTGATTTTAGTAATGCGTTTTCGTTAAAGTCAAATATTTCTGATAAACGCATTCTTTTATGAATAAAATGACCGAACTTATCGACATTTATGATTAGGGTGTATTGTAATGAATGGTCAATGATAAAATGAAACATAAAAAAAAATACTTTACTTATTTATTACTTTACTTTCACGTAATTCTTCAATAATAGATATTATTTCGTTGTCTAAACCTGTGTTACCAGCATCTTGAGATGCAATTAATAATTTTAGCCTTTCCACTAATTCGTTCGGATCATCCCAATACACAAAATCTACGTTTTTCTTCCATTTTTTTGTCAGCGGTAGTCCTTTTCCTTTCGATTGGATACCCTGAACTGTATTTCGCAGTTTGAAAAGAGGTTTAATTACTTGCAAATATTTTTGTCCCTTATAACTTTTTATTGGCTTACTTGGATCAAAGCCTCGCCGATGTGCATTTGTTTCGATTAGCATCGATTTATAATGTTGCATATCACTATCTGTAACCAAGTTCAGGTCCACGTCTTTCTTTAACAGCAACTGCTTCAAACCAGGCGTATTACGGTATTTACGTCCTGCCACGATGATGTATTGATCATTGATAGTTATGCGAGCAGAACCTAACATTAGGTTCCCACGTTCTACACTAACACCAAACGGTATGTCTGTTAACGCATCTGAAGATACTGACCAGGATGACCTACTGATTTATATGAAATGTCACTGTCGCTATCAGATTCGTATTCGTTTTCATCTTCCTTGCTGCTTTGATAGTCAGGTTCCTTGTGCAAAGTTTTATCAATAAATGGAACTTCGGTCTCTTCATCTTCCATAGCATGCACGAGAGGAGTTTGCTGACTGACGCTAGCAATTAAATTGAGAGGTTCTGTTACAGGCTTGAAAACCGATTCCAGTGCTTGTTTATTGTTAATCTCATCATCTCTCATTTTTCGTACTTTTTTCTTCACAGCTTCTGCTGCATCAACAATTTGCCTTTTCAATGATTTATCCATATTTTTAAAATAGGTCACAATTGATTAGGGGTTGTCTGACGAATAATATTACCGCACAGGTAACGGTCTTATATATAACTCATGTTCCTAATCAAAGACTACGAAAGTGTCAAATTTATTTCTGTAACAACCTTTATTCTTGGGACAGTCTTTATTAATTACAACATAATTAAAGGGTTCCCTCCATATTTTAGAACACATTTCACGAAATTCAATCCATGTCATGTCTGTATTAACATGTTCATCATATACGTGCCTCATATTTATTTCATCTTGTTTAAAAAGTACGATTACATTTGCGTTGTCTCTTACTAACTGTTTCGGGATTTTAGTGTATGTTTGATTCACATAAATACAATCAATGTTCTTATGTCTCCCCACCGCAAAATAATTACGCATGTTATTTTGATTTTCACATGCAACATCATCAAATATGATAACAGAATACGGTTTTGCGTCTTGAACACTTAATACCTCTTCATTTTCACAATATTTCTGAAATGAAAGGCTTGGTACACACCCCCCTAAATTTAGGTGTAAAAGTGTTAGTAGAGTAGACAAAATTATCTTTGATATTAAATTTAAAAAAAAACTACGCGGTTCCGGCAGGGGGAAATGGTAGGGGGGGTTCCCTGCCCCCAACCCCCCCCCCCCTACCCACTCCCCCTCCCCCAAAGTTAAGTGTAAAAGTGTTTGAATAGAGTAGAAAAATTGATCTTCGATGTTAAATTTTTAAAAAAACTACGCGATTCCGGCAGGGAAAAATGGTGGAGGGGGGTTCCCCTCCCTCCCTCCCCCCCTAAATTCAGGCGACTCGATTCAAGACCTTACCCGATACAAGCTTCTGATTTAAATAAACATCCAGTTGACTGAAGAGTGAATGAAGCCAATTATTGACTGGTGCTACAATGGTTGATGCAGCTATTTTCGTTGAGTCCTGGTTTAGTATCTTAGCTTTTATTTGTATCAATGTATGAGATAAATCTATATAGTCATCGCCTGTCCCAGGTACTTGAAATTCTATGGGGCCATCGTCAGCAAGAGATGAAATGGGTTTGTAGTGTATCCATAACCCATTTTCTATGCTAGTTTGTGTTGATGGTAAAGCAAATAAATCCAACTCTGATTTTATGCACTCACAAGAATGACTATGTAAAAAAGACATTTTTTATTTTATGAAAATATATCTTTTATATTATTGGTTTTAGATTTTTTGATAGCTTTCACTTTGGTAGTTGATGGTGGAATGAATGAAGATAGACGCTTCCTCTTTGTTATATAGCCTGATCCGGACATAATTAATCTATCTATTATATTATCTGCTTTCCTCTTTAAGTTTGAACTTGCTTCTTTAAGTCTAGATTTAATAGAATCTTCCATGGGGCGAGCACTAACCATGTCCGATAGAAGACCAACACCAGCGTTTAAAGCTTCCTTGCCTATTACTCGAGCACCACTAGAAAGTAATGGTAAAACAGATCGAAACAATCCTCCTAAAAAGCTACCGATGCCATGACCACGTTGATAAGGTGCCCCTTTATAAATCACACCAATTCCAGAACCAGCTTGATGTGAATAATAATGTTCATAAGGACAAGTTATATTATCGCGAGAATACATTATAATTTTCTGAAATGAAGCTTAACACACACTGTCCCGAACTGGAATGGTATTTTATGACCTGTGCTAGATCTTATATCTACTTCAAGGGTATCAAACTCTACGCATAACAGGTAAGTAGTGAGGAGGTGAGAAAACATGCATTTTATTTGCACCATAAATATACTTCGCTGGATCTAATGGTATGATTCTCAATAGAGGTGTCATAACATCTCCTACTATCTGAGGTTCAATAATGTCACAGTAAACAAATAATTGAGAAGGTAACCCCAAATGCAAATTTGCTGGACATTTGCCAAAACCATTGTCCACAAGATTTCTATTTGGTTCAAATCCGAGTTGCAAACCCAACTTAGGGGTTAATGTCAGTGATCTAATTGATTCGTCCATTACTGTAGCAGATACAAACTTTGATATTTCATCATATCGAAACTTGATTTTTTCCTTTATATTATTCAATGCTATTAAAATATGATTAATGTTATCATAATTAGTAGCCGGAATGTGAGTTTTATAATAAACTAACGAAGGTTTTTCTTCATTCGGCATTAACATCCATTTCGTAATGTAAATCATATTTTCATGGTCTTGTACAGTAAACATAGTGCAAGGATATTGAAATTCAACAACCCCAACTGACCATTCTCCCTCCAGCTTTATCGATTTTGGTAATTTTGTTGAAAACCTTGTAGTCATATTGTCTGGAAAATATTCCATTGAACTATTACTAAGTAATGTTAAATAAAAACTTTCTCTCATCATATTTGTTTTAATTCAGAAATTGAAACCCAACTATTAAATTTATCTGGATAACCTTTCCACTTCACTAACACTTGCTTTCTGGTACCGAAAAAGCGTGAACTGATTATTTTATCTATTTTAAAATTTGAGGTGGGGTCGTACGAAACTTTTTGTAATTCCTTTTCATAAAAAGTTCCAACAATAGCTTCATGTTTTAAATCTTCCAACGTGTATACAACCAACGGAGATCGTTCTATTATTGAAGTTATCATAAATATTTCATCACTCCAGTTGGACTCGTAACCTTTTTGAAATATATGTTTATATTTCGTTATTCTTACATAGTCTCCTATACGAAATTTTGGTAATGATGAACTCGTAACCCTTTGAGCTTTATTTCTGTCATACAAGTTATTCCAGACAGTCATAATGTTATTTGAATTAACATCACAAGGACACATCTTAATACTAGTATGATAACTATGGTTATAAGCATATATTAAGTCCTGTAAAATATCAATATATTTATATGTATTTTTATGGGTGAAATACCGCCACATCCTCATCTTGAGTGTCCTTTGGAATCTTTCTACAATACTAGCTTTAATATCAGGATTGTTTGTGGTATAATAATTCACATTTTTAGTTTTAAATTATTTTTGAACATCTTTTGAAACAAATTCGGTTCCTTTGTCAGATTGTATATGAGTTGGGGTTATATCAGCTTCTTGAAATATACTTTCAAAA
Organism: Selenia dentaria; assembly: GCA_917880725.1. Taxonomy (NCBI): domain Eukaryota; kingdom Metazoa; phylum Arthropoda; class Insecta; order Lepidoptera; family Geometridae; genus Selenia; species Selenia dentaria. The sequence continues at coordinate 28,348,652 of OU862885.1, read as the reverse complement.
CAAGTTTTAATCGTTTCAGAATTTTTATTTTCCATTGATCGGGCATATGCATATTTGCTAAAAACATCAATAACACAAAGAATGTAATTAAACCCTCCGTTATATTTTGAATAAGTTCTCATATCACTCAAGTCAGCCTGCCAAAGTTCATTAAGATTAGATAAGACATATTTGTTTCGTGGAAATTTTCTGTGAACCGGTTTATGTAATGTATATGTTTCTTGTGATTGCAACCATCTTTTAACATCTTCTCTATTCATTTTACCTTTCATAGCTTTAGCTAACTTATCAATACTAGCATACCCAGCGGGGTGTGAGGGGTTATAGTAGACATTATTTATTTCTAATAAGGACTCCATTTTTCCCAATCTATCCTCCGTTTAGATGTTTTAGTAACTGGTGTTGAAAACACCTCTTCCTGTGGTGTATACAGGCTGACTGGTTGAACACTTTACATATTGATATATAGTGCTCAGTACTCGATTCTCGTTCTAATTAAGAAAAAAAAAATAGGTGCCTAATATTTACCTAATTTAACTTTAATTGTCTACTCAAAACAATAAACATGGTCACTCGCGGCGCGCGTGTAGTAATAAAATTTGCCTTAGCGCGGCAAGGTAAGTACTTGTTTGTTTACACCGGCGCGGCGCGGCCGGGCGGGCGGCCGACGATCGCGGCATCCTTTGATTCCTGTGAACGCGGCGCGGGCGGCGCGGCCCTTTGGGTCATTAACCCCGTTCGGACGCAGCTTGATTCCTTTGAACGCAGCGCGGCGCTTTGGGTCATTAACCCCGTTCGGACGGTGTCCATAATTTTCGAGTTATAGCACATTCATAGAATGAAGGTTTCCTCTGTAGTTTAACTGTATTTTTTTAATTTTATTTTTTTAAACGTTTCATGTGACCATGAATTATCATGTCCTTGTTTATGTAAAGTGTTCAACCAGTCAGTCTGTATTCTTTAAATTTGTTAACCTGAAGCTTTTTTATATAGTCAGCTCTTTTTGGATTTCCAATGTAAATCAGTGGTATTTTAATATCTTTCAATGCTGTTGCAAATTTTTCCCATCCTATTGGATCACTTCTTTTGAGTGGTCTCAAAGAATCATTTACCAAGTCAACAATATTACTTCCAGGATTTTTTTCTTTGTCTACAGTAATTGTACCATCATTATCCCAATGAATTTTATTTTTATTCGAAGATATCAAAAATAATAATCTCTCACCCTTCTTTATATATGTTTTAGGTACCAAGCTGAGTATGTGTTTAGGAGTGTAAGGAGATTTTATAATAGAGCTTGTATTATTTTCCTGTTCCTCGTCTTCGTTTGATGTCTGAACAGAAACTGAATCTCGAGCATTGACTTCATGGTTTTTATTGTCCACTGTATCATATCCACTATTATTCAGATTAGAATCTGATACTTCAATATTTGAAACTAATGGTAATTTAATTGGTCGACGACCTTCTTCAGTAAAATGTAAGTATCGTTGCAAAGTTTGCAGGTATAGAATACACTTTTTTCTATCTTCCGTATTACTTTTCAAAATGTTTTCCAAATATTTGAAACTAATGGTAATTTAATTGGTCGACGACCTTCTTCAGTAAAATGTAAGTATCGTTGCAAAGTTTGCAGGTATAGAATACACTTTTTTCTATCTTCCGTATTACTTTTCAAAATGTTTTCCATTTCAGTGTCTAATCGTGACATGGGATTATCAACCGTATTATGTTGATTAATTTTTTCAATTACACTTGGATCTATGAGTAACATTTTCTTAGCATGTTCCATTTTTTTTTTTTTCCAAACAAGAGAACCAACTAATCCACTCAGAATTGAACCCAATATTATGGGTAAAAAAGATCCTCCTTTTTGAACTATTATGTGCTTACGAACTTTGTTTGTACTTTTACGTAGCAGTTTGCGAAGTAAATCTTTATACCTTTTCAACTTTTTCTTAGTCGTTTCCTCTAGAGGTATTATTCCCTTTAAAACGTTATGAATGCATTCACAAATGCAATTAATTTCTTCTTCATCACACGATTTTAAAAGTGCTTTTCGATATTTTGGTTTAAGTGTATGGAGAGCACAAGTAAATCTTTATGCGTCTTTAGGGACCGATGCATTATTTATGAATGACAGATATTTGTTGATTCTTCGCATATTTAAATAGTTTGGTTGGCACATAAACGGTACAATATCCATCTGATGGAAATATTTTTGTTTTGAAACGGCACATATCACTAGTATATTGCTTTAAATCTATCATCAAATATCCATGAGCATCTTTAGTTGCATCTTTATATGACTCTTCCATAAATTTTGTATTTTCAGGTGATACTTGTCGTGCTAAATATCGTATTTGGGTTTTATCTCGAGGATTTTTGAAATAGATGATATAACTAGAGTTTAAAGATATGTTTTTTTGACCTTTACCTTGATGAAATAAGTTTTGTGTTATATAAAAAACACTCAAGTTTCTATGATGGCTGCCTTTCGTAAATATATCGACAATGCGTCCATCTGATTCCCTCATGAGATCATCAATTATCAAAAGTTGAGCCTCCTTTCCATCAAACATACTGAGATCTAGTATTCCTTGACAATAACTTACATTTTTGTGACCATACAATGGCTGCATTTCATCAAAACACCAAGTTATTTGAACGAAATCAGCACTACAAATTTCTTTGACATACTTTATAAAGTTGTGTAACAAAATTAGATTTCCCACATCCGCTTGGACCAGCCACAATTGCAGTAAACGGATGACTAAAATGAAACATTGTAATTTAAGTGTTGATTGTAAGGGGTTTGTGAAAATAATGAGACAACATGGTTGAATATAAAGTATTTATATATATTACAATAAGACAAACTAATATTTACATTACATTCACTATACATAAACTAGCCTAAAAAAATTTTACTAGACTTTACAATTCAATTAACTGATATTTTACTATTCATAATACAGATTTATTAAAATTACAATCTTACACAGTAAAAACATGGTTGAATATAAAGTATTTATATATATTACAATAAGACAAACTAATATTTACATTACATTCATTATACATAAACTAGCCTAAAAAAAATTAACTAGACTTTACAATTCAATTAACTGATATTTTGCTATTCATAATACAGATTTATTAAAATTACAATCTTACACAGTAAAATTTACAACATTGATAGTTTATTTTATTCTATAATGACCCCAAGCTAATGTGTCAACATCATTTGGTAAAATGTGACGTTTGGTATCATTATAAGACAAACATATTTTGTTTACTTGTTGAGTAAATATTCTATGCTTCAATGATTTGAAATGAATCATAGTACTATATTGAATATTTTTGTTGAATAGACATGATTTGTAATTTTCGATTTTCAAATTTTTTGTAACACATTTCTTTACACCTTTTGCTTTTGCAATAAATTTACTATCAACATCTAACGCATACATTTTAGATCTTAACCCAACGAATTCTCGAAATATTTTTCCGTTATATTCATCTTTGAAAAACCCTAACTTTTTTTTATTTATTCTTGGATAGCCAAATATGTTGTCTTCTGGGTAATCTGATGTATCAAACTTAGAAGACAAATCTGGTTTAATATCCTCATAAAAATTATTGGTAAAAACGTGATATATCAAACTATCAGTATCAGTATATAGTAATTTTATGTTATTGTAAAACTTTTTAAGCATATAGTTATAATGAAAGTCATACATTAAAGTTTTTGAAATATCCAGAATGCAAAAACCTAAGTATATTGGCTTATTATGAAACAGTTTCGTTTTTCGTAACTGAACCGCAACTAAATTCTCTCCAAATATTGCTGAATTTTGAAATTCAGGTTTCGCAACTAAGTCTTGTATACCAAGTACTTTACCACGATTTTCCCAGTGTGTTAATAGTTAAACATTCACCCTCTTCTCAATATTTTCCATTGTCTTTCCAAAAACAGAATTATTCAACAATTTGTAAAAATCTTTTTCAAAATCAGATTTCGCAGATGTTCGTAAAGTTGTGTTTAAATCAATGTAAGCTTTTAACCAAGGACGTTGTTTGAATTTCAAAATTCTATGAACCTTTGTTAATTTCATACCCATTTCAATGCATTGTTTCAAATTTCTATAGTGGATTTTATACTTAATTTTATTATTTAGGTTAGGGACTAACTTTTTTTCTTTAGAATTTCCAATTTTGATGTTTTCAGGACAAAGAGGCAAATCTGAATGCAAATCATGCAGTTCAACGGGGTACACCAAATCAACTTCTAATATAAAACCATATTCAGATTTTTCTGATACATTGTAATTTGTATCAACGTTTACCCATTCAAAACTACCAACTGGAAGATATTGAGACATAGCCCAACCATAAAGATTATTAGCATCGAAATAAGTCAAGTATGATTTTTGCTTATCCCTATCGTAATCTTCCATGTACTCATTATTAGCTTTTGCATGACGATTACTACATTGTGACACACCTCCTCGAATACCAGCCTTAATAAAAGCTACTTTTTCATAATCAGTCAAAAGTTCTAACTCTATTTGGGTGTATTTTAACATAGCATCCCAACTTAACCCCGGGGCTGTATAGTAATGAGCAGGATCCAAACTGTATGTTTTTAAACATAAAGCCCTAAAGCTTTCAAAAATATCCGTTAGCAATAAAACATCAGTTTTGAAATACAGATTAGAATAATCTAACATATTACAACAGTGAAAAAGTTGCCAAACATCTTTAGCATGGTTGTAATCATCATCCGATACATCTGAATTGGTAAGTGAACTATAAAACTGATTTTGGCTAGGAAGTGTTGTTTTTTTCAAACATTCTTCAGAAGTCATGAACTCATATAGGGTATATACCTTTCTTTCTAAGACGTTTAAAATCTTCATTTTTGGGGAAATTTGGTCTTAAAGTATTAAATTGTTCATTGCATAAGTTTTTGGTTAACTGATCGAGACTGCATGGTAAAAATTTGAATGAATCTACAAATCTTAAGTAAATTTTTTGGTTGTTTATATTCATAGTTTTCGAAAAAGAAATATATTTTTCCTTAGTTTGAGGAATAACATCAATTTCATCTTCAACAAAATTTAATGCATGAACGATAAAATGGGCATCGTAATTACTTAGATTGTGTAGGAAAACTGGGATATAATGTGGTGGTCGAAACTTTGTAACACATACTTCGTGTGCAACACCCCGAAAATTACCAGTCTGCCAATCATAATCAATAGTGTTTTCACCATTTAAATTACTTTCACATATATGACATACTGTTGCAATTGAAACTTCATTTTCTTCTTTAGTTGACAAAGGTTTAGGGCAAATTTGAAAACAATTTTTTCTACATATCTTTTTCAAATCTTCATGCAAACGGTTCATGAATACTTGTGCACAATTTTTTCCACTATAAGTCTCATATTTGGATAACGAATCATCATATGAACATTTAATGTAGTAACCAAAACTATAAGGTTCATGTTCATGAATATTACTTGTACTCGTATAGGGTTTTGATGGATCGTTAAAACATGATTTGATTGGGTTTAGAAAAGCTTCAAAATCAGCATATATAACAAACGGTATTTTAAACTTTTTATTATATTTATTGAATTTCAATTTATCATTTGATACTGGTTTACCAAACCAATCCTTTGTGGTCATGTCACCATTAGGTAATTGTGTTGCAATGTGAGCGCAGTCATGTTGTTGATGATCAATCAATCGTTGTTTTGTTGTAAAATGTAGTAAAGATCCATCACATATATGAACTGCATGTTCATGATTATTAATTTGTTTACTAACAAGACGCGACATGTTTTTGATGTAGCAGTAATGATTATTCGTTCCGTTTGAAATCAGTAATAAATTAACGTGAACATCTTTGCGAGATTTTGTTAAATACAACGGACCGACAACGCTATGACATTTTCTATCTTTGTTTAATTCTAAACCAAATACATTGATGCTAATATTGTTAAGTTTTTCAACTTGAAATATATCAGTTAATTTTACAGGAAAACGAATTCCATCGAATTTTAATTTATTTGAATGCATGGTGTAGGATGACACTCGATCTGAATTTTTGGTTACGGGGTACAAAGCTGAAAGCAATGCCCATTTAAAACATAAATTGTCTGCATTTTTTACATTAATTATAGCATTTTTAGTCCTAATATCCTTCGGTAACTCAATATATGAAGTACCACGTAGAGGATTAAATTTATTAATATTCATATCTAATGCTTTTTGATCCCTAAGACTCCAGCCACTGTCTTTTTTCTCAAAAGAGCAGATTTTATCAGTCAACGTGTTACATAAAGATGAAAATAGAATTTTTAAATCATCCCCACGAAAAACAATGTAATTATATGTTTGAAAATCAAATGTTTGAAATGAGTCTTCTTTCGTTTGTTGTATAAAATCAGCATGCAGAACAAAGTTCACTTTGAAAACTGTATGCTGTTGGATAGACTCATCAATTAAAAACAAAATTTCATTTTTAATAGAATTTATAAATAATTCAGGTGTTTCAAAACTATTTGTAGGTTGATCTTTTTTTCTATGAATCCTATAAGAAATTATTCTTTGACCAAAAGCTGATTCAACAACAGATACATTTTTTAAGGACTTGTGTAATTTTTCAAGTTTACTTTTATGGAGGTTGCTTTTTAAATGATTCGCAAAGTACCGTCTACTAACTAGAACATGACATGTACAACAATTCACCTTATCATTGTCTTCATTTTCATTGTTAGCTGTCGATTCGTTGGTGTTGCTAGATCCTGCCGATGGGGTGGATGATCCATCTTCGTAACGCGCTCGTTTTACATTGATGTCAGCATTTTCAAAGTCATTCACTCTCTTTAACGATCCTCCCACTTGTTGACTGTAACAAATTAAAAACGTTAAGACACAAATTCATTTTAAAATTAGCAAAATGTAAGAGGATTGAAGTATATCACTTACTTTATTTTATCTTCAACAAGGACGCATTCTTTGTACAAATCTTCATCGTAATCATCTTCAAACCCAATACAATGTTCCCTGTAACAAGGAAAAAGTGTTAAGATATAAATCTAATATAAAATAAAATAGTAAAAAGCAATCAGATGTATATAACTTACTTTAATTTTGCTTCCAAAAGAGTGCATTCCTGGTATAAAGATTCATCGTATTCGTCTTCCAGCATCATATAATTTTCATGTTTTTGACAGATTTCATCATCGAGATCCGTATTAAAAAAGACACTAACACAGTTCACACTTGTACTTTCCATTTTTATCGAAGATTGGTTCACAGTAACCGACTCAAAGCCCAACTGATGTGAGAAGTATGTTTGCATGAACCATTTATAGTAAGAACAGGTACAAGGATCCTATTATTTACACTAAGTAATGACTAATGAGCTATTGTTCCCCGAAATTCTATCATACAAAATTTTACATCCTAATTATATCTTCCCGAAATTTTATAATGAGTAAGTTATTACCAAATTGAATGTAGTAAGTATTAATTTTATTATCACAATTTGTAAATGAGGACTACTATGACTAAATATTAGTTAATAAAATTAATTGACTTAATATTAATTATTAAAATGATACTTTTTACACGTTGGTGATGTCGCTATTTCCTTCGTTATGTTAAATATTACTTTTTTTACTGTTTCATAATTTGTATTGCATTCATTTGTGAAATATTTTAATCGATATGTTGCATGTTTCCATTGTTCTGTAGGTGCAATTTTATTTATCTTATTCATATCAAAAATTTCCATTTTTATCATGAAATTTGATCCAATGCCATCATCTTGGTTGGTGGATAAATACACATTACCACCTTCCCTGTGAGCACGAGAAACTGTTGAAGATAATTATTTTCTCTTTTTTGTTTTCGATACTTCAAACAAATTGTCTAAGCTTTCATTGGATTTTTTCCTTTTCAAATTCTTAGGCAACTTTCTTCAATAATTTTTAGGTCTTGAGTATCATCATCTTCTGAACCAGGGTAGTAAAACTGTTTGAATGTATTTTCTTCGTTAACATGTTTGAATGTATTTTCTTCGTTAACATGATTGAAAGAGTTCTGTAACAAACAATAAACACTAGCTAAGTTTTAAAATATTGACTTTACAACATCTACAATATACTTAGTTCTATTGAAAGCACTTACCTCCATTGTTCTGTAGAACACTTAACACAACAATTCACAAAAACAAATTTGAAGACTGAGATGCAAAAGCAAGCATTCAACTGTAAAAATAAAACTACAATATAAACTTATATAGCCCTGTCTTACAACACTATCAGGATCATTAAGTAATGTTCTTTATCAACTGGTCAAAGAGCAACATCATATCGCTCGAACAGCATTCTAGTATAAACTTTCACATTTTTGTCTATCATTAAAATGACATTATAGAACACTTAACACAACAATTCACAAAAACAAATTTGAAGACTGAGATGCTTGCCTTTTGTTAGCGTTCGATCTAACAGCTGATCTCAGCTTAAATTCAAACACTCATTGGAATCTGATAAAACATGGTAGTGTTAGATTAGAAGTTAGGTTTGAGTCAACTCTTATTCAGACTATAAATTGTATTGTTTATGCAGAATTTGATAATGTTATAGAAATAGATAAGAATCGTAATGTTACCGTAGATTATAGTAGTTAGATGTACTTGTTGTATAGAATAAGTGATAATAATAAAATAAAAAACATGAACATAATATTAAATCTTTTTATTTTCCCACACTTTATAAAGAAGTCCAGTTTATTTAGTTCCACATTCTTGTCTCGAAGATTAAACTTAACACAGCTTACGATAAAGATTTAATATGAACACAATAGAGATTCAAAAATATTTACACACCATACATCCTACTTTACAAAAGAACGTTTATGCAGCAAACAGGCTACCATTACATGTGAAAGTTCCAGTGTACCTAATAAGCAATTTGGACCCCGATAGTCGACCAGGATCACACTGGGTAGCTGTCCATATAGATAGAAATGGCTTTGGCCAGTATTTTGATTCATATGGTCGACCACCTACAGGTTATCATAAAGATTTCTTGAATAGGAATTCAAAGCAACGGGATTTCAATAGGTATAGATTACAACATGATTTTACCTCAGTTTGTGGGGAATATTGTGTAACATATCTGTATTACAAGTTCTATGGAAATACGATGAAGGACTTTATAAGATTATTTGGTAGCAATAAGGTGAATAATGATATATTTTTATACAAATTTTCTGTACGTATTTTAAAGAAAATAAAGCTGTGTGAGACAGAAATGTGTTTTGTTTGAACACCCGCTGTCGAAGTTGGTAATTAGCATCAATGGTATGGCGGACGATGCGTCGTCTGTTGCCCGACTCGCGCTAGCCCGCGACGTTTATCACCAGCTTTAGAATGTTTCAAAACATCGTCGTGAGTAGTAGGCCTGGCGGTCATTGTTTGGTTTCTAGGAGGTGAAGCAGGACGAATTAGGTTATTGTAGGATGTGGGATTTCAATGACAGGCGAATCCAAAATGATTGGACTTCACTATGTGGCGAGTACTGTTTGGTGTATTTGTTCTACAAGTTCCAGGGCAGAAGCAGCATGTTAGATTTTACCAGTTTGTTTGAAAGAAATGATACAATCATGAATGATATATTATTACACGATATGTTTCGATATCATTTTAAATAAAGCTTATGTAAAGAAAGTTGTTGTTGTTATTGAGCCACTTCCCGTAATCGTTAATGAGTCTATCGTTAATGAGTCTTATCAACACGTAACATGAACAATGCAGAGTGAGCTGGAGTTGAATCGCAGGGTCATTAATTAGCTAATTATCTGTACTACAGCGTTACAGTTAAAAAACCTAACTCGCGAACCTGAAGAGATATCAAAAAACGGATAGCAGCAATCGATCAGGCGCCCCCGAAAACCCCTAAAAAGACACCAAACCTCTGAGCCTCAACGTCGGCCTGTACCGATGTCGATGGCTGCTGTGGTGGTTGGTGGTGAGCAGGTGCGTGGGAGGTGCTGGCGAGGTCTGCCGGCCGCAGTTGCAAAATAATGCTTTCGTCAACTGCAAAAAAATATAAGAAGTGCACATTATTTTATAAATCTGTTAATTATGAAATGTTATGTTATAATATAAAAACAACATAATTCTACATATTGGTATGTAACATCGTTAATCTTAGTGCTTTGCTACACCCAAATTAATTAAGTTGACAGTTTTATAAATATTGGTAATTAACAGAATACGTTACGGATAAATAAAAATATTGAAAACTTACCGATGTACGAGTCGTCCACCGATTGAGGTATAGTAGTGATATAGTAGTGAGGTATAGTGTTTACGCTAAATAAGAAGAAATTTAAGGTAAACAACTGATGATGAATGATTTTTAATACAGATAAGCTAGAACTACTGCTAATGTAAACAATTGTACTGATGTACGCAGTGTTCAATTATTGTACTGATCATTCTATCAAGTATTATACTTTTCACGTTTTTTCGTGATAATTTCATGTTAAAATTGGAAAAGAATTGTTTATAATTAATGGTATATAAAATTATTGAACTCTAAAACAAAGATCGTCAGTCCACCTCTACATAGGTAGACTTTCAACATAGAAATAATCGCGAGGGGTCATTGGATTAATTTTGCATTGTGACGGTAGTACAACGGTGGACGTCTTTTGGTCGATGATGAATATCAAAATTGAAAATGATAGCAAGTCTAATATAAAATCATTATCAAACATTGGTTTTAAATTGCAAGTAGCAATCTTGAACTTGTTTATTACCTTGTTGGGCTGCTGGGCTCGTTGGCGGGTTGCTCCGTAAACCAGCTGTTATGTTCTCCTAAAAACGACAAGCGTATATTTCATGGTGCTTTTGACAGACAGACTAATCATTGGTAAGGTAGTCGAATAGAACTTACTGAGGCCGACGATGCGACTGTGCTAGGGCTTGGCGGCTCAGGGCGCTGCTGGTCGCTATAAACAAAAAAAATACATTTACACAAGTGCACAATTATGATAAATTTGTTAAACATTTATAATATTTTTCAAACATCATTAATCATCAATAAATCTTACCGAATCTCCGACAGCTGCGGCGTTGGCACAGGTGGCACGGCCGTACTAGTACTTGCCGTGCTTGGGCCTGGCGCTGCAGCCATTCGGAGCTGCTGCTCTCTATAAACAAAAAAAATACATTTACACAAGTACACAACTACACTCGGTTCCAAAAATAACGGGTCAGTCACAAAAATTGAAATACCTCCAGAACTGTAAAAGCTAGATCAATGAAATAAAAAACAGAATAAAGACTTTTTAGTTGCGCTTCTAATAGCATATTATTTAAACTGGTTGATGAAAAAAACTTCATTAGAAAAACAAAATTTAAAAAAATGACTATTTTTAAAAACAAAATTTTTGGTTCATGTCATTATGGATGCTTTCCATTTCTATTCTGTCACAAAAAAAATTATCGTGAACGTCTTCCACGTGCATAATTATTATTCTGTGAGGTGAAGCATGGCAGTCACGCTAGAGGAATGTACCAGAATCCTAACTTTTTTGGAACTTGGGCGGAGCCAGCGTGAAACAGCCAGAAACATTGGTGTATCTTTGTCGACTGTTCAGCGGGTAGTCCAGCGGTACCAAGAGACCGGATCACACCTTAGAAGACCAGGAAATGGCAGACCAAGATGCACAACGGCCAGGGAAGACAGACAACTGGTGGCTACAATGCTCCGAAATCGTTTTCAAACTGCTGTTGGTCTAAAAACTCACTTTATTCGCTTTGGAGGTGGCAATTTAAGCGCTCAAACAGTAAGAAGACGTCTTGCTGAAGCAAATTTGAAACCATTAAGGCCCGCAAATGGCCCCAAACTGGAACGGGGACATCGAATTGCAAGACAGAGATACGTGCGCGAACACCTAAACTGGACACTAGACGATTGGTCTAGGGTAATGTTCACGGACGAGTCTAAATTCATGCTTTATAAGCATGATGGTAGGCAGTTGGTGTACAGAAGACCAGGGGAGCGCTTCCATCAAGCGTGTGTGGAGGAAAAAGTGGCGTACGGTGGAGGCTCCGTACAAGTTTGGGCTGGGATTTCTGCTGAGGCCCGCACCGAGCTGGTGCTCATTCAAAATGGAACTCTAAATGCAGAGAGGTACGTGGAAGAGATCCTCAATGAACATGTAGGTCCTTTCATGGCCAGGATGGACCGGCATGGCATATTAATGCATGATAATGCGCGTCCCCATACCGCCAGAATTGTACATGACTACCTTGAAGAGGTCGGTATCGAACTCATGCAGTGGCCAGCGCGAAGCCCGGACTTAAACCCCATCGAGCACGCCTGGGACGAGCTTCAGAGATGCGTGAAAGGTCGAAACCCCCCACCAATCACGCTTCCCGAGCTCATACAAGCACTGGTGGAGGAATGGGAAGGTATTCCTCAGCACCGGCTCCGAAATTTGGTGTACAGCATGCCTAATCGCCTGGAAGCTGTCAGAAGAGCTCGTGGAGGCAATACAAAGTATTAAATGAAGAAAGTGATAAAAAACAGCAAAAAAACAATCATAAAAAAAATGTAATCTTAAGAAAAATATGACTACTTTAGTTTTTTTTTAATTTAAGATTAATATTGTGGGTGTAACTAAGTTTTATTTTATTTTTTATCTGTATAATTAAATTCTCAATTGAACAGTCTTCCTTTCATTAGGATGGCATACGTAGTTCGGGAGATATTCGGGTTTATGTGACTGACCCGTTATTTTTGGAACCGACTGTATGATATTTTTTTTTAAACATTTATAATATTTTTCAAACATAATTAATAATCAATACATCGTACCGAATTTACCATGGCAGCGGAATAGGCGCCGGTGGCACAGCAGGCGTTCCCGGTACCAACTGGCACACCGACCGCTCTGGCGAGTCATTACTATGAAAATTTAAAAATCAACCGTTATGTATTTATATAAAAAAATAATTTTATCTATTGAAAGTGTAATTACACAACAAATTAAAAGTAAATACAAATTAATATGCATAATTAAAAGTAACATAAAACTGATTATTTCTCTGAGTGGAAGGTCGAAAAACACATATAAAGTACATTGTCATAAATGTAATTTGTTTAAATGATACAGACGCAATAAATGTTAATAACACAAAAAATGCTTTACCATGCTCGTTTACGGGGAGGGGAGTCGGGTAATAAGACGCGCTCTAACTCTTTTTGGCGCTTACGGGACATGTATTCTGTTCGAACACTTGCTGGCATCTTGGCAAGTGTTCGTTTAGTGGCGGGGGCGTTGCGCCGTATAAAACTGGTCACAGACGATCGAACTTGGTGCGGAGCGCACCACGAACCGTCCAGTCGTATCGTGCTAGCGTTGCGTGAACACGTCTCCTCGAAATGCCGCCCATTCTATCAAAACAAGCCAAAATTGCTTTAGTTGCGGCAGCTATCGTTACTACATCGCCGTTATATAACCAACGAAAAAGAAGAAAAGAATGGGCAAAATTTTATCTCAGAAACAGACAACGGTACAGTCATATGAATCTCATTAAAGATCTCGATGATAAAGATTTTCGTATATATCTTCGAATGAGTTCCGAAGCATTTATTGAATTGTTGGATCTTGTGAAATCGCATATAACTAAATCCGATACAGTTATGCGACAAGCTGTGAGTGCTGAAGAGAGATTGGTGGCTACTTTAAAATTTCTAGCGTCAGGTAGAGAATTCAGAGAACTTAAATTCAGCACTAGTATATCGTCACAGTTACTATCAGAGATAATACCAGAGACTTGTGAAGCAATCTATACAGTGCTCAAAAACTATATGAAGGTATGTATAATTTATATTTTATAAATAATAACTCCAATGACATTTTTTTATTTATTCATTAAATTAAAAAATAAACATGAAAAGTAGGTACTTACTATTATTTAAAACGACTTAAAAAAAAAGGAGGTTATTAATTCAAAGTTATTTATTTTTGTAGGTTATGTAGTTTTTTTTGAAGTCAGTTACATTTTTTTAAAGTTTATTTTTATTTTTTAAATATCACATATTCATGAATGTCAGCCCCTTTTCCCCTAAAAACGTTCTGCTGGCGCATCTCAGAAGGACTGTTATTTGAAGGTGGTGGAACAATGGCATATTCTAATAGTTCATCTATGGGTAATGATTGTGAATGCTGTGGTAATGGCGATGGTGATGATGATGGTTGGTAATGAGGTGGATGTGGATGTGAATGCTGTAGTAATGGTGATGGCGATGGTGATGATGATGGTTGGTATTGAGATGGATGTGGATGGGAATGTTGTGGTGATGGTGATGGTTGGTATTGAGATCTTTGTGAATGCTGTGGTGATGGCGATGGTGATGATAATGGTTGGTATTCAGATGGATGTGAATGCTGTAGTGATGGTGATGGCGATGGTGATGGTTGGTATAGCGACTGTCGTGGGGTTAAGTAGTAACGTGAATTTATGGATATTGAAGTTTCTAAATTAAGTTCGCCTAATTTTGCGTAAAAAAAACAGTTCTCCAATTAATTTCTCACAAATTAATCTTTGCATTTTTGGTAACTCCTTAAGCTGGGAGGCCATCGAGTGTCCAAAAGCATCAGCTGACGTCAATTCCGATGAGCTGTTGGCATTCACTAACTGTTTGGCAGACTCTAATAGCTCTTTTTGTTTCTTGAAGATAGCACTTTGTTGTTTAATTGAAGATTTTTCCTTTTTTGTTACAGGTCCCTGAAACAGAAGATGCTTGGTTAGAAATAGCAACAGATTTTGAAAGAAAGTGGCAGTTCAGTCATTGTTTGGGTGCCATTGATGGTAAACACATCATCATCGAAAAGCCACCAGGGACTGGTTCATTATATTACAACTACAAAGGAACATTCAGTGTAGTTTTACTTGGTATCGTAAATGCCAATTACGAATTTATTTACGTGAATGCAGGAGCAAATGGCAGTGTTTCTGATGGCGGAGTATGTAAACATACAGTTTTTCACGAAAAATTACTGAATAATCAATTACATTTACCAACACCTTCTGCCTTGCCCGCATCGGATCTTGTTGCCCCATATTGTTTTGTTGCAGATAACGCATTCGCAATTAATGAAAACCTTTTAAAACCATACCCACAGAAAAATTTGACACATGACAAAAGAATTTATAACTACAGATTGTGCAGAGCTAGAAGAATTGTCGAAAATACATTTGGTATTTTAGCTGAACGTTTTAGAGTATTTAAAAAACCCATACAAATAAATGTCAAAAATGTACCAAAAGTGATAATGGCTTCATGCGCATTACACAATTATTTGAGGAAAAAGTCTTGCAACTACATGACAAGGAATTGTGTCGATTTGGAGGACACTGAAAAATATACATTCCGGCCAGGAGACTGGCGACAAAATGACAACTCTGTGAGCGTTAATAGAACAGAAAGGCAACGCACTGCAGATGGTAATTCTGTTAGGCAAATATTTACAGAATACTTTAACAATCAAGGGCGTGTTAATTTTCAAGAAAGAATGATTAATTTACTGAATATTTAATGCTTACCTCAATAGATGGATTTTTATCTTATATATATAATGATGGATTAGTAGTTTCAAAGTTGTCTAGTATTTCAGACGTCGGGTTCGTCTTTTCGTGCAGAAAACTTAGGTATTCGTAGTACCACAATGCCGGGACATGTAAATCTTCCACTCCAGCGCCACTAGTTTTGCTAGATTCTACCTAAAATAAAATATCATGACGAATAAATAATAAATATTATACCTACTTCATTATTAAGTAAGTACCTACCCAATAAAAAGTAATAATAAAAATATCTGTTTTATTTTATTTCTCACCTTATTCCGTTCTCGTCTATAGGCAGCTCTGAGATGTTCTATTTTTTTCTTAATATCGGTAATAGTTGCAACGGGGTAATATGTCTTCCACTTTTCTAAAAGTACACTAGAGAGCAATGAATCCGGGTCACTTAAAGAATCCTAAAAATCTCGGAAACTAAAAATGCTAGGTTAATGCAATAAATTGTATTTAATAGACAATGTAATACTCCTTAAATGAAGGTATTAAAACTTCTTAGTTATTGTAAAGTTATATCATAAAAAAATCAAATTTGAAAAAGGGCCACTTTCGAAGATGGAACTACGAAATTACAGCATTTGATTTTGCTTTTGTTTGTAATCTGTCATTTATGTGGGTACATAAACCATGTTGATAGTGCTCTATATTCATTATTCAAGCTGAAATTATGTCGCTTACGCCTGAAGAATGCACCAGAATACTTACAATGCTGGAAACCGGCCGGAGTCAGCGCGATACAGCCAGGACTGTCGGTGTGTCGCTGTCAACAGTACAAAGAGTTCTCCGACGTTACGAAGAAACTGGTTCTAACCTACGCAGACCAGGAACGGGCAGAACCAGGTGTACCACAGCACGAGAAGACCGATACTTGGTGAACACCATGCTTCGAAATCGCTTTCTCACAGGAACTGAACTCACAAATCAGTTTCGACGCCTCGGAGGAAGTAACCCAAGTGCATGGACAGTAAGACGTCGGCTTGCTGAATCTAACTTAAAACCCCTTAGACCTGCAAACGGCCCTAAACTGGAGCGTGGGCATCGTATTTCAAGACTAAGATATGCCCAGAGCCACGTAAATTGGAGTATTGAAGATTGGTCAAAAGTTATGTTCTCCGACGAATCAAAATGTATGCTCTACAAGCACGATGGAAGACACAGAGTGTATCGAAGACCAGGGGAAAGATTCAAGAAAGCATGCATCGAAGAAAAAGTAGCCTACGGTGGTGGGTCTGT
The DNA here is from genome assembly GCA_917880725.1 of Selenia dentaria. Taxonomy (NCBI): domain Eukaryota; kingdom Metazoa; phylum Arthropoda; class Insecta; order Lepidoptera; family Geometridae; genus Selenia; species Selenia dentaria. The sequence continues at coordinate 28,331,734 of OU862885.1, read as the reverse complement.
ACTTGTGTGGGCCGGAATTTCTTCTGAAAGTCGCACAGAGCTGGTGATCATAGAAAACGGCTCTTTAACTAGCGAAAGATATGTGGAAGAAATCCTCAATGATCACGTTGGTCCATTTATGGTCAATTTAGGTGAGGATGCTATATTTATGCATGACAATGCCCGACCTCATACAGGTAGGATTGTGAATGACTAACCTTCAAGAGATGAACATTACTCGTATGGAGTAGCCAGCCCGCAGCCCGGATATCAACCCGATCGAGCATGCTTGGGACGAGCTAGGCAGATGCGTAAAACAACGAAACCCTCCCCCAATCACGCTTCGTGAGCTCAAAATTGCTCTCACAGAGGAATGGGAAAATATTCCCCAAAATCGTATAAGGAACTTGGTATACAGCATGCCAAACCGCGTAAACGCAGTAATGGAAGCACGAGGAGGCAATACGAAGTATTAAAATTCAAGAAAATCGTAATAATGTTCAAAAATTTCATGTTTCCTATTTTTGTTTTAAGGAGAGATCAGCAGTTTTTTTCTTTATGTAATTTTGTGTTAATAAAATGTATGGTGATTCATATTTTTTTTACTTTCATTTAAGGAGTATTACATTGTCTATTAAATACAATTTATTGCATTAACCTATCATTTTTAGTTTCCGAGATTTTTAACATTCTTTAAGTGACCCGGATTCATTGCTCTCGAGTGTATTTCAAATGCTTGATTGCGTGCATCTTTATTACAATAAAGGCTATGAGTGGTATTCCACAAACATGGAAAGTCTTTATACAACTCCAACAGCTCTATAATCGCTATTTTCTCGTTACTAACGATGTGTTCTTGGCGTCGCTCCGAAACCATTTTTGTGAACGCGCAGCGACGTGTTGCGCGTACGATAGCACAATAGCGACTAAACCGACATGTGGTTCGGTGCGCCGTCCACACGATCGAATCGATGCGGTACGCACCGCGTTCGATGTGCAAGCGCTCCGAACCAGCCGTACCGATATTAAAGCCTCGGTCACACATAGCGAATACTCGCTGCGAGTGCATTCGCCGCGAACAATAGTCGCTGCGACAATTCGCTGCCTGCCTGTCACACACCGCGAGTTCTACACGAGATTTTCGACAGTCTGTTGGTGCGCAAATACAAAATGTCGTTTGCTCTAATACGTTTGTGTATTCGGTTGGCATGTGCAGAGTTAGCAAACCAAATGCTGATTAAGCTCACAACCCGCAAGAAGAGAAAATGGGTTCGTAAATGGATTGAACGCAGAGAACAGTACGGGGCTTCTAATACCCTTTTGAAAGAATTGGCTGCAGAAGAACCAGGAGATTACAGAAACATTCTACGTATAACAGAAGCAAAGTTTGTAGAATTACTTGAAATGATCAGTCCAGCAATAAGGAAACAAGACACACGCATGAGAACAGCCATTAACTGTAAAACAAAATTGGAAATAACGCTGAACTACATAGGAAGTGGAAGCAGTCTGAAACAATTATCCTATTTATTTAGAGTGCCTCACAATACTACACTCTAGAGCAATGAATCCGGGTCACTTAAAGAATGTTAAAAATCTCGGAAACTAAAAATGATAGGTTAATGCAATAAATTGTATTTAATAGACAATGTAATACTCCTTAAATGAAAGTAAAAAAAATATGAGTCACCATACATTTTATTAACACAAAATTACATAAAGAAAAAAACTGCTGATCTCTCCTTAAAACAAAAATAGGAAACATGAAATTTTTGAACTTTATTACGATTTTCTTGAATTTTAATACTTCGTATTGCCTCCTCGTGCTTCCATTACTGCGTTTACGCGGTTTGGCATGCTGTACACCAAGTTCCTTATACGATTTTGGGGAATATTCTCCCATTCCTTTGGGAGAGCAATTTTGAGCTCACGAAGCGTGATTGGGGGAGGGTTTCGTTGTTTTACGCATCTGCCTAGCTCGTCCCAAGCATGCTCGATCGGGTTGATATCCGAACTGCGCGCTGGCCACTCCTACGAGTAATGTTCATCTCTTGAAGGTAGTCATTCACAATCCTACCTGTATGAAGTCGGGCATTGTCATGCATAAATATAGCATCCTCACCTAAATTGACCATAAATGGACCAACGTGATCATTGAGGATTTCTTCCACATATCTTTCGCTAGTTAAAGAGCCGTTTTCTATGATCAACAGCTCTGTGCGACTTTCAGAAGAAATTCCGGCCCACACAAGTACAGACCCACCACCGTAGGCTACTTTTTCTTCGATGCATGCTTGCTTGAATCTTTCCCCTGGTCTTCGATACACTCTGTGTCTTCCATCGTGCTTGTAGAGCATAAATTTTGATTCGTCGGAGAACATAACTTTTGACCAATCTTCAATACTCCAATTTACGTGGCTCTGGGCATATCTTAGTCTTGAAATACGATGCCCACGCTCCAGTTTAGGGCCGTTTGCAGGTCTAAGGGGTTTTAAGTTAGATTCAGCAAGCCGACGTCTTACTGTCCATGTACTTGGGTTACTTCCTCTGAGGCGTCGAAACTGATTTGTGAGTTCAGTTCCTGTGAGAAAGCGATTTCGAAGCATGGTGTTCACCAAGTATCGGTCTTCTCGTGCTGTGGTACACCTGGTTCTGCCCGTTCCTGGTCTGCGTAGGTTAGAACCAGTTTCTTCGTAACGTCGGAGAACTCTTTGTACTGTTGACAGCGACACACCGACAGTCCTGGCTGTATCGCGCTGACTCCGGCCGGTTTCCAGCATTGTTAGTATTCTGGTGCATTCTTTAGGCGTAAGCGACATAATTTCAGCTTGAATAATGAATATAGAGCACTATCAACATGGTTTATGTACCCACATAAATGACAGATTACAAACAAAAGCAAAACCAAATGCTGTAATTTCGTAGTTCCATCTTCGAAAGTGGCCCTTTTTCAAATTTGATTTTTTTATGATATAACTTTACAATAACTAAGAAGTTTTAATACCTTCATTTAAGGAGTATTACATTGTCTATTAAATACAATTTATTGCATTAACCTAGCATTTTTAGTTTCCGAGATTTTTAGGATTCTTTAAGTGACCCGGATTCATTGCTCTCGAGTTTATATCAACATTTTTGCCGGAAGTTTTGAAAGCAATTTATGAAGCTTTAACGGGATTCATACAGGTAAGTAACGTATTTATTTATATGAGATCTTGAAAAGCACTATTACTAATTTGTACGTATTATAAAACACTATAAGTAATATATTCAATTTTTTTATTTATTTATTACAAAACAAATACTCTGAACTGAATGTCATCATCTAACAAATTTAACACAGAAATAAAGTAACCAGATTTTAATTAGAAAATTTAGAGAATCAACACTTACAATTTTAACAAAACAATAAAAATAAACTAATCAGAAATAATTATTGAGAAGGAAATATTGATTCAATCGCTCTTTGTAACAACATGTCGCCGTTTCTGGCCTGTTCTTGGGGTAACACTTCTTGTTGTGCCTGTTGATCCGAGATGTTAGCATGTTGTTCAAAATAGTCATGTGATGTTTCCTGTATTTCGTAGGTGGGCTGATGGGGCGATGGTGTGCTCCTAAAACCCTCTTGACCTAACAAAGTAGCGGTTGGTTGGTATGTTGCTTGTGGCGATGGTGTACTTGGCAACGTTCCACGATACGAGTAATAAGATGAGCGTGAAGTTCCTTCAGGAGATAAATGTGAATATGTCATACTTTTAAGTCTTTCTTTTGTAATAAGACTTTGTATTTGGTCTTGTAATATAACAAAACTTCTTTCTGGTAATTTTCTAAGTTGGGCTGCAATATGCAGTGCAAAGCGGTCGTATTCATCTTCTTTATCCACAGTCGAATCAACGATGTTTCGAAGCTGTGAAACACTTTCCTGGAAATTTGAATATATTTTGCTTTGCTTCTTCGGAGGTCCTGCATTTTTCATTACTGCTGCCTTTTTGTTACAATGTGCTTCGGAAACCCTTTCATTTACCGTTGTAGCTACTGTCGATTCAGTAGATTGGTTTTCATAATCCAAATTACAGTCACTAACTTCTTCAGCAACAGGGAGACACTCGTTTTGTGATAAGTTCTGAAAAAATTATACTGAACTTTATATCTCAATAACTACGTAAACTGGTATTTTGGATGGTATCTATCATCGTTCTAAGAGTACAAATACTAGTAATATTACTATTCGCTTGTAATTGGACCCTCTGAACGATAGAAGAATCAAATGCTTATGTTTTATTTTTGTTTCAGGTTCCTGACACAGAAGACGAGTGGAAATCGATCCAGCGTATGTTTGAATTAAAATGGAACTTTCCTAATTGCTGTGGAGCTCTTGACGGGAAGCACATCAATATCTTGCGACCCGCCAATAGTACATCTACTTTTTTCAATTACAAACAGTTCTATAGTATCATTCTATTTGCAATGGTAGATGCAGATTATTGTTTCCGGTATATTGATGTTGGAAGTGATGGAAGAGCATCTGATAGTACTATATTCAGAACGTCAACTTTGAATATCGCAATGGAAGAGAATTTACTGAATTGGCCTGTGGGTGGACTTTGCGTAGGAGACGACGCTTTTCCACTTCGGACAAACTTACTGAAGCCCTTTCGGCACAGGAACCTATCGCTTGAAGATAAATTTTTTAATTATCGTCTATCAAGAGCGAGACGAATTTCGGAAAATGCATTTGGGATCTTAGCTTCAAGGTTCCGTATCCTTCGTAGGCCCATCGACTTAAAGGTGGAAACGACCGAAATCCTGATCAAAGCAGCATGTGCTATTCATAACTAGCTACGAATGACCTCAAGCAGACACTACTTTCCAGCAACATGTATTGACAGGGAGGATATAGAAACGAATCAAATTCATCCGGGAACATGGAGAATGGAAATCGAGCCACTCACTGGTGTAAATCGTAATGACGTGGGATATTTGTCTAACCACAACACCAATGATGCAGAATCACTCAGACGAAGATATGCTAGAGCCTTCTGTACAACGTCGTCTGTTCCGTGGCAGCTACGCGCAGTTCAGAACACGTGAATAACAAATAAATTATTACACCAAAGTATTCTGTATTTTCTGTTTACCTACGGTCAAACAGTACTTATAGGTAAAAAACTTAATAGTGTATTGTATTAATATATAAAACTAATATATAAAAATACAGGGTGTAACACACTAATGTGACCATACTGAAGGGTGTTGCAGTACATCTAACAAAGAGTCGACCACCAAAATATAAAGTAAAAAAAAAAAAAAACGTTTTTGACGTAAAGTATTCCAATCGATAACAATATTTAGTAGGAAAGAGCGATTACGTAAACCGATTTCAATTAAAATGACATCATAAGTTAGCAATAAGTTTGTTGTTTTTAGAAACACAGCTAACCTTGTTTCGATGAACGAAAATTGTTATAAATAATATTGTAAAATCGATCTCCATTAATAATCCGAAGTCCATAGCCTGCCTAGGATCGAGTTTTTAGTTTGATTGTCTAACAAAGTACCTAGATATTACTTTAAATACTAACAACAAAAAACATGTCTCGAGCTATTTTGTTGGCCTGTGCGGATGAAGAGCGTCGCAAAAAGGAGCTGAAAATCTCTAGACGAGCAATGAGAGATGCTAGCAACCCATTGTCGCTACCATGCAGTGAGTTTGTGTCGAATTTCCGTCTCAGCAAAGATGCCTTTGACGAAGTATGCCGAGAGGTTATACCGAAACTTCCACCTACTCAAAGATGCACTGCAAGTAGGGATGAACTCAAAGTAAGTTTTATAACCTAACCATTTATTACCTACCCAACCCAACAATTATTAAAAGTAATAATTGTGTGAATGATATTTTCCTGCTGATAAAATAGTAGTTAGTAGGTACTTATATTATTGTTTGTTCATGATTCAATCTCTAAGTTTAACATAGCAGGCAGTTAACAACATGCTTCATAGATTAAGTAGGTGTTTGATAATAAAAGACTTATACTTACCTACTTACACATAATATCTGAGATAAGTACATAACTAATCTTTTACATATTTAATATTCCAGGTACTTGCAGCATTGTCTTTTTACAGCCATGGGTCATACCAACGTGGCGTAGGTGCTTCATACCTCGATAATATGTCTCAGCCAGCCTTGTCAAACTGTTTGGAAGAGGTCACTGTTGCACTGAATTCAGCAGATATACTAAAAAAGTATATCAAGTTTCCATCACAGCGGGAGAGAAGAGAAACTGTTATGGCAGAGTAAGTACCTACCCACTATAATGCACATATCTTATTAGGTCTATAACTATTGACTACTTTTTATGCCCCATCAAATACTATAATATGTATAATGCATGCATATAATAAGCAAGCTTTATCTATGTGTTTAGTATTAAAAAAGGTATAACTAATTATGTTTTTAAGATCTGTACTTATTACACACATTAGGTATGCATTAAATAGGTACCAATGAATAATAACTTTTCACTATTGTTCTAGTTTTATGGATAAACATGGATTTCCAGGAATAATTGGCTGCATTGATGGCACTCATGTAGCAATTGTTCGACCGGTGGAACATGAGGAAAGCTATTTTAACCGAAAAGGTTACCACTCCCTAAATGTTTTAGTTGTGAGTTTATACTACATTTTGTTGGATAAATATATAGACAATGCTAGATTACCTTGACATTCTCAATGCAAACCTTGTGGCTGTCATTTTATGTATGAGATTATGCCTATTGTTTATTAGTGCAAGACATTAAATAATAAATCTCTTTCAGATATGTGACTCACATTTAACCATAGAGTATGTTGATGCCTCATTTGGTAGTGCAGCCCACGATAGTTTTATTTGGACCCAAAGCCCTATAAAAACATTTATAGAGGGTCTTAATTTAGGAGGAGAAAGGTGCTGGCTCTTAGGTATGTTGTAACATTATGGATAATATGTTGCAGAAGTAAGTTACAGTATTATGAATGTATCTGATATGAATATTTTTCTTACAGGTGATTCTGGTTTTCCGCAAAGGAACTACCTGATGACGCCAATCCTAAGAGCAACAGAGGGGACCCCAGAAGAGCACTACACAAAACTGCACTGCAGTACCCGCAATGTTGTGGAAAGGTGTTTTGGGGTACTGAAAGCGCGTTGGCGGTGTTTGTTAGCACATCGTGTGCTTCACTATAGTCCTAGGAAGGCTGGGAAAATAGTGAATGCATGTGCAGTGTTGCATAACATTGCCAATGCACACAATGTGCCTGTACCACAGTTTAATGATGCCGATCGTGAGGTGCTCCGGCAGAGTCAAGAGGATGTCACCATAGCTAGTAATACTAGTAATGTTTCAGATGCTAGGACTATTCGAGTACAAAGATTGTGGGCAGCAAGGCAGTAAAACATTATTTACAAATTCACTTAGCATTTTTATTTATTATATATAAAAGATTTTCAGGGCACACAAGACTGACTTACACATAGCTCATTCCTTCCACTTCACACTACCACAACACTAGACACAACCCTAGGGATGTCTTGTTTATAACTTGAAAGTAAATACGAGTATATAATGAATCATCAGCTCATTAATAATAACGAATCTTCTTTATATAAAAATGTAGTATTAACCAAACAAGACGAAAAAAACTGAGTGTCATGTAAATATAAACTACATCAAATGACACAACTAATTCATGACATAATTGTTAATAGAAAATTCTATGAACCTGCATGAATAAACTAAAAAACTATATTATACTGATAAACTTGCTTGTAACAAACATCACCAATCAATGGTGTCAAAAAGAATAGAGATTCCATATGGCACTGCCAGTTGTGTGAAGTGGAAGGCAACTAAAAAGTTTTATTGCGGCGGGTACTGACGCCCCTGGAGCAGATCCACAATAGTTGCTTGGGATGCTACTATTTGATGAAGTAAAACTTCTATTCTCTCTACTGTGTCCGCCAATCTCTCCTCAGCTGCAATGTGCCGCAACTCCATATCATATGCCCATCTTGACAACTTGCAATATGTATTCAATTATTACTTCAACTATTATAGTTCAGCCAGTGCAACTCCAGTTTCACTGTATAATAAAAATAAATAAATAAGAATAGTAAAAATAAATAAGTTAGCAGTACATTAGCAGTTTTTTTTACCTTGCGTTGACTCAGGCAGCACAAATACATCAGCCTCAGTCTCATGGACTTCTGGTGAAGTCAAAGTCAAAGTCAAAGTCAAAATCATTTATTCAATTTAGGCATCAAAGACGCACTTATGAACGTCAATTTTTCATTATAATGTACTTTAAAGCCTACCGCCGCGTTCCAAAGAAAAAGTTCCAAAGAAGCATAGACTTGTTCTGTCTCTGTGTCTGAAATCACACACATTTAACTTGGTTAAAACTTTAATAAATATAGTGCCCTCCATATAATTTCCAAATTTTATTCCAATCCCTTAAACCTTTTCAGAGCGAAGAATAAACTAACAAGCACATACACTTTCACATGTACTCGTATAGTATTATTGTGATTAATGAAACCGCTTACTTCTGGAAGTGTCAGTGCCCTCCTCATTTGAAGCCGCTATGGTCACTTCTACAGTTTCAGCAACCTCTTCCAGTAACTATAAAAAAATAGATTAGGTACATTTAAAGGTATGACATATTATACATAGTAGGTACATATTTTATATAAATAATTGTTATCGAAATGCCTTTTTTATCCCCATAGAGAAACTACAAACTTGTAACCAAACAAAAGCTGTCTGTCCTTCCATATTTTATTTGACTGAAAGTTATCATTGTAGTGCTGATTTTTTTGTCAGGCAACATTACAAATAATGTAAATTCTCAATAAAAAAATCAGCAGGAGGTATGGACCCATTAAGACATCACAAATATCCAACACTTAAGAACAAGCATTTCCATTCACACTAATTTATGTTTACTAAGGCCTGGGTTTGATCCTGGGACCCCACACTTTAAAGGCAGGGTCACTACCAATTCACTTAGCAAGACTGTCTAACTAAAATCAAAGAATGAATTACACCTAATAGTAACAATGTGTAATGTACAATATACCTACCTAGGAATTGTAAGTTTAAATTCATATGATATAGGAAACTAAACATGCAGTGCAAACTAAAATTCACTGGAATCCTGACTTCTGGATCTCCCTCCACTGCCACGGGCCCAATTAAACATGCAATCCTCTCCTCGAGGTCTGAGAGTGGTACAAATTTGTTTGGCCCACCCCCAGTACCTCTCTGGTTCCGCCGGTTGTCCGCTGCTTTCCCTTTTGTGCGACACTTCAGCACATGCCAGTACTTGTGAAGAAAACACATGACATGCACATCTTATTTATACAGGGTGACTGGTTGAACACTTTACATATTGATATATAGTGCTCAGTACTCGATTCTCGTTCTAATTAAGAAAAAAAAATAGGTGCCTAATATTTACCTAATTTAACTTTAATTGTCTACTCAAAACAATAAACATGGTCACTCGCGGCGCGCGTGTAGTAATAATCGCGGCATCCTTTGGCGGCGCGGGCGGCGCGGCCCTTTGGGTCATTAACCCCGGCCGACGATCGCGGCATCCTTTGGCGGCGCGGGCGGCGCGGCCCTTTGGGTCATTAACCCCGTTCGGACGCAGCTTGATTCCTTTGAACGCGGCGCGGCGCTTTGGGTCATTAACCCCGTTCGGACGGTGTCCATAATTTTCGAGTTATAGCACATTCATAGAATGAAGGTTTCCTCTGTAGTTTAACGGTATTTATTTAATTTTATTTTTTTAAACGTTTCATGTGACCATGAATTATCATGTCCTTGTTTATGTAAAGTGTTCAACCAGTCACGGTGTATATCATGCAGGCACATTCAAAGAAAAAATAATAGTAGTAAAATGTGAGGTTAGCAAAACAATTGGGTAAGTACAATTGGTAATTCCATCCTCTGCACTAGGTATTATTAGATTACAAAAGGTAAAAATGTTGAGTTGTAGGTACCTATTATAAGAAGTACCTACTGTGAAATAATGTAAAGTACTACAACAACAAATTGATGCTGTAAGACATTTAATATAAAAATATGTCATCATGTCTCAAAACTTCACATTGCCGTTGTCTACCTACACAAAACAGTGTAAGTAAATTCAAAGATCTCATCGGTAAGTACAATTATACCTACCCAACACAACAGATACATGCAATAATGATTAGGTATGTGAAACAGTTAGTTACATTCCAAACAAAAACAATAAAATCGTGTGCTTACGCGTTTCCATTTGTGGGCATCTTTCGTTGAGCCTTCTCCTATCGAATTGAGCCTCATGGCCAATTTCACCCAAGCCTTTTCATTTTGTAGTTGACCAAGGGGCCCATTTCTACAGATATTGAGCGCCAGGCTCTTATTTCGCTCAGCAAACTCAACCAGCAACTCTAGCTGCCGGTGGGAAACTTGACGTAATGGGGCCATAACTGCGAAAAACGATTACACCATTACGTTTTACTCCTAACTGTGAATTCAATCAAATAATATATTGTACATACATACCACATTTTATTTGTTTACTTACTTCACAAATATTTAATTTATTTTCCTTGATACAGAAAATATCTCAAATTCGCGCCAGTTTCGATTGTGCTTCTCTCTTCTTCTTCTTATGTGGCTTTGTTTCGTTGCGATTACAAATTTCAATCAGCGTCCATAGATAAACGAGGCGATATTATACGGCCGATTTAAAATGGTCAGTTGGTGTATTTGTTATGCGTAACATAAGCTAACATTCTAAATTGATTGGGTTATCCAAACTCATACCTAACTTTACATTGCAATTTTATCGATGAAAATCCATAGAAATCAGTACAAGAAATGTTACGTAATGCCAATATATCGATAGGTACTGTAACCTGTTAGCATCAAATGTTTGATTGCAACAGAGATACATAATAGCCCAGCTGATGGTCTTGCCTTGATTATACCCAAATGGGTTTCATGTATGTTCCTGTACTGTTTATGTCACCTTGTATACTCATGAATGCAATAAACCACTTTGTCTTTGAACCATACACATAAAAAGACTATATCTGAATAAGATACCGTGGTGCGGAAGTGATGGACACCTGATGGTCTTGCCTTGATTATACCCAAATGGGTTTCATGTATGTTCCTGTACTGTTTATGTCACCTTGTATACTCATGAATGCAATAAAACACTTTGTCTTTGAATCATACACATAAAAAGACTATATCTGAATAAGATACCTTGGTGCAGAAGTAGAAGAAGACGCCTGATGGTCTTGGCTGCTGGCCTGGGTTATACCACGGCCCCGTCCACGCCCACGACTGCCACCGCGTCCACGCCTGTTGCTTTGGAGACCCACTCGAGGCATTTTATAATGTAAAATGTGTAAAAACATGGTTAAATAATATATTACATAAGGAAAGGCATTGAGTCAACAAAAGTTATAATATTTACATACCCCTGCAACTATTAATAAAATAATGATAATTATAATGATGGTGATTAGTTTATTTCAATGCTTTGACCACAAACATAATTAGACAGGAACAGGCTGATGATGGTGTTTGAAATGATAGTATGTTTATGAGAGGGACTGATGGTGGCGAGTGGTTTTTAGAAATTAACTCTGATAGTACCCACTAAGGCAGTCTTGCTTATAATGGGCTGATGATGGTGATAATAATAAGTTTACTACATTTATGAGAAGGGCAGGTGATGTCGAGTAGTGATCAGAAATGAACTCCGGTTGTACCCACTATATCAGTCTTGCTTATAATGGTGATGAAGTTCACTATGTTTATGAGATGGATAGATGATGGCGAGTGATGATCAGAAATAAACTCTGGTGTTACTACCCAGTGGAATTCGTTGTACCAGGGCAGATTTCATAGATTTATGATAAATCGAATTAAAAAATGATCATCGTCGTGTGAACAAACCATGTTTTTGTGTGTTTCTATGGTAACAACACATATATTTCAAATACTAAGTAGGTTCGCCAACGGCCGTTAGTAATCACTATGATTTTTTCAGTTCATCAACTTCGATTTTCAACAATCCTGGCATGGTACGACGTATTTCTCATATGGTTAATGGTTATATTTACTTCAAGATATTAACTGTATGTTATTTTACAATGAAGTAGAATCCGTTCAAAATAAATTGTAATTCTTACAAAATAAAACCGATCACAATTGCGCACATGGGAAGTTCATTACTTGACACATTTTTTTCATGTTATCATTGATTCCAGACTTAAATCACATATACACAACATTCAAGATGAAATTAATGTATAATTTGTATCAAAAGCATTAATTTAAACATAAATAAATCATTACTTACTACAGCACTTTTTTACCGTGAACACAGAAAATTTTACAATTTGAACTTTTAGCTTGTCACGGTCCACAGACAAATTATGTTCTTTTTAGTGTTGCAATTAGTTAAAAGCAAGTAGTTTCGCAGTTTCCTGCTAACTATACTATTGTAGGAGTGGAGAGGATAAATACCTGGTTTACGTGGGGGGTGTCGAGAGGCTCTGGGGTCTGATGAGGGCTGGTGACCGTGAGTCCTCGGTGGAGGCGTCCTGCCTTGGTCGACGTGTTCTGGGAGCTGAAGAACTATGGTTCACTTGGTTAGTTGTAGTGTCTTATGGATGCACTTGTTTCGGCACTCGCGTCCGCGTATTTTACGTCGGTAATATTAGGGGTCGTGTCCGACTCGTGGCAAAACGGCGGCGGTGCAGAGCGGATGTTCACTTTATTTTGCGTGCGCGCGAGCTAATAGCGTCTGGCTGAGTATTCGCGGGCGAGCGCCGCCGCGTGTGACATTTCCCCTTGCCAGCGGGTGGCGGGGTTCGCACAGTGAGTAAGGTGACGTCACGCCTTCGCGTGAACATATTCCCCACGCGGCAAAGGTGTGGTGTGGTGCTCAATCGATAGGCAGGCGGGCGATCTTGAGGACAGGTCGCGTCAGGATGCCCAAAGTCGTCTTGAGTTCCACCACTCGGGTGACGCCATCCCTCCCCGGGAGCGTCTTGGTGATGCGGCCCATGCGCCAGTGTAGAGGCGGCACCTGGTCGTCCACTATCAGTACCAGTTCCCCGACTTGAGGTGGGCTGGATCGGGAAGTCCATTTGGAGCGGGTTTGGAGGGTGTGCAGGTAGGACTTGGACCAGGATCGCCAAAAGTGTTGGGATAAGGATTGGACGAGCTTGAACCTTTTTAGTGCAGAAATGGCTCGGCCTTCTACCGAATATTCAGGTAAGGCTGTGAGCGGACGGCCAATAAGGAAATGACCTGCGGTGAGAGCATCAAGGTCCGCAGGGTCAGAAGAGAGTGGGCTGAGAGGGCGTGAATTGAGTACGGCTTCAATGCGTGTTAGTAGAGTTGAAAAGTCCTCAAATGTGAGGCGTTGTTCGCCGACCACACGGTACAGTAATTGCTTAGCTGACTTTACCGCTGTTTCATGAAGTGCACCGAACCAGGGTGCCTTTGGTGGATTTAGCCACCATTTTATGTGCTGTTTAGAAAGTGTATGTGCGATACTGTCATTATTGGTTGCAAGAAAGGCCTGTATTTCCCTAAGTTCATTCCTAGCGCCTACATAATTTGTACCGCAATCAGACCTAATCAACGTCGGTACACCGCGCCTAGAAACAAAACGCTGTAATGCCGCAAGGAACGCTTCCGTGGATAACTCAGATACCGGTTCGAGATGGACCGCCTTCGTGGCGAGACATGTTATAACACAGAAGTAGCCTTTTAATAGCTTGGCGTTTCTAAGTGTACTGGATTTTGTCAAAAATGGTCCAGCAAAGTCCGTCGTGACTTTGCTAAATACGGGCTGAACGTTTACGCGGTCGGCGGGTAGGTCGGCCATGTACGGGGCCTTAGTTTTAGCGCGGAAACGAAAACAATGTATACATTTGTATACTCGATGGCGAATTACGCGGCGGGCTGATAATATCCAGAATTGCTGGCGTAAGAGTGAGCGCAGAGTGTCCGCCCCTGGATGACAGTAAATTTTATGATAGTAGTCTATAATAAGATCAACTAGTGGACTTGAGCTGGGTAATATCAGTGGGTGCTGAGCGTCGTAACGCAGAGCAGACTGGGTGAGTCGACCACTCACTTTCAGCAAGTCGTTCTCTAAGAATGGTGACAGGCGTTGTACACGTATCGTACATTCTTTGTTGTGTTTTAAGCGATGTATGTCTTCAGCAAAGCAATTGTGTTGTACTGAGCGCACCCAATGTAAAAGGGCTTCCTTTCGTTCGCTAACCGAAATGGGCCCAGCGACACGCGCAGAGCGGCTCTGTCTGCAATTGTGTATGAATCGTTTTATACACGCCGTTACACCTATCAGTTTATCTAGTGAGCTGAATCGTGTGAGCAGAGTCTCGTCGAGGTCAGGTACCGCTATGTGGGCGACGGCCTTCTTTGGCTTGAGGCCTGGTAGGGCGTGATGGCCCAACGCGGGCGGTAGGGCTGGCCATGTTTGTGGCGGGTCCTTGAGCCAGGACGGTGACCACCACATGTCATGCTTCAAGAGATCTTGAGCTGACATGCCCCTGCTGGCGCAGTCAGCAGGATTTAGGGCGGAGGGTACATGTCTCCACGTGAGATTGCATGTATTTGCCTTGATTGAGGAGACTCTGTTGGCTTCAAATGTCTGAAGCGATTGTACAGGCGTGTTCAGCCAGGCCAGTACTATGGTACTGTCTGACCAACATATGTGCTGAAGAACGGTGATGTGAGCTGATAACTGGGCCGAGACATGGGCCATGAGCTTAGCCAACAAGTGGGCGGTTGAGAGCTCCAGTTTAGGAATGGTTTGGCGGTTTTTAATAGGAGCTACCTTTGATTTGGACATGAGCAAGTGCACATGTACCTGTCCATCAGGTGTAGTTTCGTGGAGGTATATAACCGCGGCGTAGCCGAGTTCTGAAGCATCCGCATATCCCTGAAGGGTGTGTGTGGATGCCTTGTTTGAGCAGACGTTTCTTGGAAACCTGAGCGCTGAGAGACGTGGTAGGTCACGATAGATATTCTGACACTCAAGAGCGACATCACTGGGTACTCGTTCGTCCCAATCGAGTTTTAAGGTCCACAACCTTTGAATCAAGGTTTTAGCGCGGAAGATGACGGGGCTGATCCAACCGCATGGGTCGTACAGACGTGCTATAGTGCTGAGTATTGACCTCTTGGTGAATCCATCTACCGTAGGTACTGGAACACTGTAGGTAAATTCGTCAGTTTGTGGTATCCATTGTATGCCAAGAACTTTGATGGAGTTATCGTCTGGGCTGACGTCAAAATCTTTCGACATCTCGCACTGGTCATCTGGGAACCTTTCTAAGAGCTGGCGTGAGTTGGATGTCCACTTACGCAGTTGGAAACCCCCCAGTGCGATTAGGCTAATCAACTCGGTTTGTAAGTTCATGGCTTCACTTACAGTATCATGTCCGGTGAGCACGTCGTCAACAAATATTGACCTAGAGAGCACCTGAGCGGCTCTGGGATAGCGTTGCCCTTCATCCGCGATCAGCTGCTGGATGGTGCGGTTCGCTAAGAATGGGCTGGAGCGTAATCCGTAAGTCACGGTGGACAATGCATATGTTAATAAGGGCTGATCTGGTGATGAACGCCAGAGAATGAGCTGAAACCGTCTGTGGTCGGGCTGAATCATGATGTTTCTGAACATCTGTTGTATGTCTGTGCTGAAAACGACCTTGTGTGTTCGGAAGTTTAAAATGATATCCGTGATATCTCGCTGCAGGGCCGGTCCCGTATGCAAGGTGTCGTTGAGACTAGTGCCATTTGCGCTTTTACAACTAGCGTCAAAGACTGTACGTAGCTTGTCTGAATTGGCCTTGAAAATGCCATGGTGCGGTATGTAGCAGTGGGGCTGATCGCGGAACGTGTTTGGATGACAGGGGTTAATGTGACCTTTATCTAGGTACTCCTGCAAAAACGCTACATATTTTGAGCGGAGTTCGGGGTTTCGTTGGAGTTTCTTTTCGAGGTTGAGAAACCGCCGAAGTGCTATAGCGTGCGTAGCTCCTAGTTCGGGGGCATCCGTAACAAATGGTAGCGCGACTATATATTTACCAGACTGGTCCCTCGTGGTGGTGGACTGGTATATATTTTTTCGCACTCTTCGTGAGCTGATGTACCATCGGGAATGGTATTACTGACTTCTTCTACTTCCCAGAATCTCTCTAGAGCTGACTGGATGTCTTGGCTAGACTGTAGTGCCAAGTCAGTATGGTCAATTTGAGCTGAGTTGACTTGAGGCTGAGTGCCCGTATCTTGTGATACTGGGCCTAATAACGTGAAGTTAAATATCGTGCCGAAGGCTATGGGCCTGCCGGGCCCTAGAGAAATTTTAGTACCGTCTAAGATGCTACCTAATATGTCTGACCCTAATAAGAGGTCAATCCGTGCAGGTATATTGAAAGAAAAATCTGCTAGTGGAACGTAATTGGTGCTTTCATCCAAACTAGGCAGTTTAGTGTGCGGTAAAACTCCCGTTACGTTTTTGAGCACATATGCCTTTGTCCTTATTACGGGCCTGTCCGTATGTACAGGTCGAAAAGTAATGTCGACATATGATGAAGAATTTTCTGAGTGCTGATCACCTATACCTTTTATTTTTAATTGGGTGCGCTGAGTAGGTAAACAAAGTCGCTTTACTATGTTTTCATCTATTAGTGTTATCATAGAGCCACAATCTAATAACGCTCGTGCTTGGTGAAAATTGCCCTTGCAGTCTGCTATCTCGAGTGAGACTGTAGGTAGTAGGACAGGTCTATTGTGCATACTGTCTGGCGTTGAGATGTCAGTAGTATGACTCAAGGTGTTTGCGACGACATTTTGTCGTCGTGTTGTGTGTGTAGTTGTGGGCTGATAATCTGCGCGCTGCGATGTGTGCTGATTATCTTCGCGCTGGGATGTGTGCTGATTAGCTTCGGGCTGATTTGTGTGCTGATGATTAACCGTGAGCTGGGCTGATATGTGCTGAGTGTGTGTGTGCTGAGTCGATATGCGTTAATGGTGCCGCCCTAGTCACTGCCTAGGGGGCGGAGGCGAACGCGAAGTAGTGCGCGTTGGAGTACGTCTGAAGGACACTATCCGGTCCGTATCAGGTGAGGGACGGCGGCGTGGTATCTCGCGCTGTTGTGCGGGTAGTAAATGCGCGGAATTGTGCGTAGGTGAGGTACACCCCAACCTGTGCAGGGTTGTGTGGTGGTTTGCACTGCCGCATGTTTTACATAGGCCCGTTGACGTGCACTCATCGTCATAATGCGGGCCTAGACATTTGGCGCACCGGTTGCGCGCGTAGATAAAATCCCAGCGACCCTGCACTGGTTGTTTGTTATATTGTGGGCACACCCGTAGCTTGTGGCCCCGGACATTACACCACGGGCAGTAATGATTACCTCTAGAAAATGTCTGCTGAGGTGGGGGCGAGAAGCGCGCGGGTGATGGTGTTAATGCCGGTGTATAGCGCGGCGGTTGCGGGTTCGATCCCTGCCGAGGTGGGGGCGAGAAGCGCGCGGGTCGTGCGGTTAACGCCTGTGCATAACGCTGAGGTCGCGGATTCGAATCCTCGGAGTGTGTCGGGGATGTGTTCGCAGTATGTACCCTTCGAGCCTGCGCGTAGTCGTGGTGATACGCGATACGAGTGCGCGCGCGTTGTCCCCCGGACGGTGACGCTCGGTTTGCGTTTGGTCCGGGCGTGGACGGAGCTGTGGCGGTCGATACGCTGACCTCGTTGCAGCGTGCGTGATGCTCGAGGAAGGTGACGAGGTCGGCTAGTGTCGGGAGTCGGTCAGATGACCCGTATTGACGCTCAAAGAAAGACCTAAGTTCCCCCTTGAGTTTTCGTACTACGATCGACACTAAAATATATCCACTATCTCCAGTAGTAGATAAGTTTAAGTTGGCAAGCGCGGATTGTGCGGATATGAGCGGAGTTAGGAACTGCCTCCTGATTTCCGAACGCGACGATATGGTGGGCAGATCGAAAATTACGTCCACGAAACGATCTATGAGTAACCGCCGATTTTCGTATCTTCGCGTCAGGATATCCAAGGCTACTACGTAATTTTCGTTCGTGATCGTTAAATGTGCAATGAGCGACCGCGATTCCCCCGCCAGACAGGAAAGTAAATAGTGCAGTTTTACTGCACCCGTAAGGTTGGCCATGTTATCGGTCAAGCTCTTAAATACCGATATGAAGGAGGGCCAGTCCTCGAGTCGCGAGGTAAATTTGGGTAACTCGATTTGGGGCAAAACCGAGTTTACCGTAGCTGGTGCTGTGACGTTTCCCTGGTTGTGTGCTGATGGTACCTCGTCACTTTGGGCTGATGGCAATATATTAATATCTACATGTGCAACAAGAATCGCGTCATAGGCTTCTATTGCCCGTTCGTATTGCTCCATGTAGAATTTCTCCTGGGCGTCTGACAAATCGTCGGTATCTAATATTTCGTAGTATACGGCGTCGAGTTTATCACGCATGGTTCTCACGTCCGCAACTTTCGCGTTGAAATCTGCGTTCGTATACTTCTGTTTCCCTTCTCGTAACGACGTCGCAATTTCCGAAAGGGCAATTAAAGCGCGTTGTCCCTCTCTAAAACGAGCGGCCTGCGATTTGGAAGGCATCGTAACGTCGACGGCGAAGTCAGACACAAGGAGAGAAAAAAAAAACAAAGAAAAAATAATTAAAATTATTAAATTATTTAATCGTCGGTGAAATTCCGCACCTCCTTTTTCGGAAGTCGGTTAAAATAACGCCTAAATTAATAACGTGTGTACCAAACCTTATATGAGCTGAGGGTTTAATTACTTTATTAATTGAAACCTGTAAATTCGTTCGGTACTAAATATTTAATAACTGCGCGGAACCCTAATTTACATATAAATATTTAATCCAATTCTAAACCACATGTAACCTAATTAAGTAGGTTTTTTAACCGTACTCGGTACAATCAGTATTAAACTTAATTAATAAACTTAATGTCGTAAGTTTCTCGTAACTGGCCTTAAGAATTCTTAATTACAAATCTTCCTTGCAAGCAACACTAATAACAATCGTAAATAAAAACACAACTAAAACACCACGGCTATCAATCGCCGCGCCGTTAATTACTCAGTAATGTCAAACTCGCAACTCTCATGTATTCCGTGGCGCGCTTGTGTCGAACGAACAGCGATAAGTGAATAGGTAGTTGCCTTGTTGTCAGGTCATTATTCTAGAAGCTTCTAATCGCTAGTCGGGTTTTGTTTGATAAGCAATTACCTGAGTTAATTAGGTGATTTGTATGACGGAAGGGATTTAAATTAAATCAATAAGAAGTAGTTTGTAAATTAAATAGGGCTGATAGGGGGATTGATATGTATGACGTAATTTGGGTAATATTAAGTCAATAAAATGTAGTTTATATTACGGGGAGAATTAAATTAGATCAATAGAATGAAAATTGGGAATTAAATTGGGCTTATAGTGGACAATGGACTATGGGGCAATGGACTGTATTAAAGGGAATTTTAATTAAGAGCTGATAAGAGCTGATAGGTCGCTGTTTTAGTTATCCGCGCTCGGAGGAAAATATAGTTTCGCAGTTTCCTGCTAACTATACTATTGTAGGAGTGGAGAGGATAAATACCTGGTTTACGTGGGGGGTGTCGAGAGGCTCTGGGGTCTGATGAGGGCTGGTGACCGTGAGTCCTCGGTGGAGGCGTCCTGCCTTGGTCGACGTGTTCTGGGAGCTGAAGAACTATGGTTCACTTGGTTAGTTGTAGTGTCTTATGGATGCACTTGTTTCGGCACTCGCGTCCGCGTATTTTACGTCGGTAATATTAGGGGTCGTGTCCGACTCGTGGCAAAACGGCGGCGGTGCAGAGCGGATGTTCACTTTATTTTGCGTGCGCGCGAGCTAATAGCGTCTGGCTGAGTGATCGCGGGCGAGCGCCGCCGCGTGTGACATTTCCCCTTGCCGGCGGGTGGCGGGGTTCGCACAGTGAGTAAGGTGACGTCACGCCTTCGCGTGAACAGCAAGTTTAAACTGCTATCGAACCACCTTCGAGCCTGGAAAACTTCCTTAACCCCTAACCTTCGGCCTTAACTTCGGTTAAACTTTCGCTGCCGATTAAGTTTCATAATTTAGAAACTGTATCTTACTCTCAAGTGCGGTTGGACACCCTGGTCACCGACCCTATTCTCCTCTACTCTACCATTCTCCGAAGTACGGATGGACACCTACATTGGGTTCACACGGGCACGGGCTATATCGTGCGACCGGTCTCGCGTATCAGTTCTCTCACTCACACAAAGCGTGCGGTCACCTGACGGATTTGCTTGTGCTCGTGGGTTTCCGTCGCGCTTCGCGCGAACAACAATAGTGACCGGCACAACTCCACCAACTTACCGTGCACTACGCATCAAAAAGTATAACAATAGTGACCGGCACAACTCCACCGACTTACCGTGCTCTACGCATAAAAAAGTATAACAATAGTGACCGGCACAACACCACCGATTTACCGTGCACTACGCATAAAAAATATGATCACTGTGGTCGGCTCAACTCCACCAACTTTCTGCTCACAACATACATATAATAGAAAGCAACCTAGGTTCAAATATCCCTAGATTGTTGATGTTCGTCCTAACAAAAAGCCTAGGACAAATTTAAAAAATTAGGAAGGAAATTCCTATTAATACCAATTGTCTTTCATTGCCTGTTTATATTATCCATTTCACTCAAGAATTCAGCTGCTTCGATGATAGTTCCTCTCTTGGTTGTAGACCACACTTATTGTATGTTTTTGGGGAAATGCCTCATAATGTCCGATACTAGTTGCTTTTCCCTCATGCTAAAACTCAACATCTGTGCCTTCCCTGACATGTTAAAGAAATGCGATAACATACTGGGGTCCTTTTGTTTGTCCCAAGTATTTTGCACAATTAGACGCCTTAGTGCGTATTGCTCCTTTTCTCCCCTGTATGTTGCTAAAAAGTCAACTTTGAAGTCAGCATACCCCTTCCATCTTCTAAAAATTCATGTACGGACCACATGAAAATTTTATATCGTACTCCGGATAACATCGTCTGTGAAATTGTCTATTTCTATCTTATTATCTCGTTTCCTTCTTTTCTTCATGGGAGAAGTAAACTCTGAGAAAGCGCATGGCAATTCCTTCTCCTCTTTTAAGATCCGTTGGACAGTTGAAAGAGAAACACCTGTGGCCTCAGCTGTACGCTGTGTAATATTACGTAAATGAGACAAATCATAGCTAGGCTCCATAACCGATTTTGTAAATTCAAACTCCTCTTTTAGGAAATGGTAAACGCTAGCTATCATTCTTCGACCCTAAAATAAAACAAATCGGAATTAGTGACTTTCAACTAATTCAACAAATTATTTGAATGTAAAAAAAAATTACCTCACTGTGGACGACTTTTCTGCGTTTAGTTGCCTTGCTGACGGTCCTTTGTGCTGACATCTTGCGCGGGGCACAGAACACTAGTGACTCGGACCGCGTCGCGATCATGACTGAGCGCTCCCGAGGTTACGCACACTAACTCAATGTGCATGTGCACGGCTAACAACAAACAAGATCAAACCTTCATCGTGAAATAGAATATCTGTAACAAATATTTTATATCGGTTTTATTTTTAGAAATAAAATTACAACATAAAATTGTATTGGAATGTTGTAAATTCCTTATGCAGATTCCCAAGCTTGGGCTAACACATCATTTCTATCAACAACAGAAGTAAATGCATTTTCAGAATTCAACTGATTTGTCACAACAGTTGTATTTGTATTTTCAAGATTTCCATAACTCAATGTGGCATTTTCATTGTATGTATCATCGTTGCTCGAATAATAAGAATTTCTAGAAATGGTTGAAGTTGGAGGAGACTACATAAAATGTGGTTGTGTTCTGTTTTCTACAATTTCATAAATGAAATGTGCTTCAATTGCTGACTCCATTGGTAAACTTTTCAATTGAACTGCAACCATTCGTCCAAATAAGTCGAATTCATTCTCTGATACAACAGAGCTGTTGACACTGTTGGCTACATTTTGGGCCTTTGTCAGTAAGTTATCATAGTCTCGTAGCATCGTCCTTTTCCGAGAATTTTTCCCTTTGAATGACTGGCCCGAGTCATTGCTTGAGGTTCCAACTCCTGAAATATTTTCAACAGCCTTCTCGCCTTCAGTGTCTTTTGTCTCAACATTATCTTCATTGATTTTATCTTGAGACTCCAGGTTCTGTAAATACATAACATGGCATTAATAAATATATTCATTATTTGTTGCAGATTCCCAGAAGTACAGAAGAATGGAAAAGTATTGAAGAAGGATTCAGTCAAAAATGGAACTTTCCTGGTTGCTGTGGTGCATTAGACGGTAAACACGTCGTACTGAATGCACCAGATGATTCTGGAAGTTATTATTACAATTACAAGAACCAGCACAGAATCGTTCTTATGGCATTAGTAGACCATGATTATTGTTTTATTTATTTTGACATTGGATGCAATGGACGAATCACTGATGGAGGAGTTTTCCGAAACTGCAGCATGAGCCACGCTCTAGAGATTAATTTTCTACCACCAAACCGTGTGATTGTTGCAGATAATGCTTTCCCATTGAAAACGTACCTTATAAAACCATACGGAGGAAATAATTTATCTCCTAGGCAAAAAGTGTTCTACAGATTATCACGGGCCAGACGGATAGTTGAAAATGTAAATTTAGAATATTTCTGAAACCCCTCTCATATGCTAAAGCTGATAAAATAGTTAGAACGTGTGTTGCTTTGCACAATTGGCTTATAAAAACGCAAGGTACTATTCAAAGTGTAACAGTTGATACAGAAAACATCAAAACGGGGAACATCACACCTGGTTCCTGGAGAGAGTTTCTAGCAGCAGGTATAGTAAACATTGAAAGAAATTTGCAAAATAGATCATCACAACAAGCTCACAATGTACGAGATCGCTATGCAGATTATTTTGTTGGTGAAGGCTCAGTACCCTGGCAGGCAAGAATGGTAATCGGTTTCCTACCTAGTAAGTTAGCATATAAGATACTTTAAATAAATGTATTCTAAATAATTTTGTGTTTTCTTTCACTCTCTCGCTATCGGTCGGCCCCTGCCTATTGAAGTTACTATAAATTCTAAGCTTTCTTTGCCTACCCGTAGTGCGGTGAAAAAAACATAGTACCTATGGAATACTCACCATATTACTCGATGTCTCTCTGCATTATCCAACATTTACTGCCTATAGGGCATCATCCATCACTTTGTACCATTTGATATTTGACGCATATATATATATCATCAAGCCCTGCACCCGATTTAATAGAATCTTTTACTTTTTGTGCTCTTGAGAGAAGGTCGATTTCAAGCTCCGTATTTTGTTGTACGCTTCTTTGGGACCGAAGTCGGGAATTTCCATCGCTTCACTCAGTTTCAATAGAGCAGCATCTCTCAACTGTTTGTTTTTAAATCCTGCGCACTTTACATTGTATAGACATTCATACTTTATGTATTCTTGTACGAATTTTAAAGTATGTTGTTCCGTTCACTTCATTTTCGTTTTGAACTTGACACTGCGCACTTAACACACACGTGTTTACACACTGATTAGTACAGGCTAACTGCGAGAGAGGGGATTGGAACACTACAAGGGGGGATGTCACTTAACAGCAAAAATAGACCTTGATTCTATTCACTCGCACTAATCAATAAGCACTAATCGCACTTAACACTTAACACTAATCACTTCACGCTTTCGTTCACACCTTGATTACTAAACACCTGCACTAATCACCTGCAGTGTTAACTTAACAAAGTGTAAACTGGCTATAATCAGTCGCTGTCCACACCTAGTCACTAATCACCTGCGCTCGCACTAATCAAAGTGAATACAGGCCTTAAAGGCTGGTTTACACTTTGATTAGTGCGAGTACAGGTGTGTAGTGCGAGTAGTGTCCAATTCACTGCGAGTGCAGGTGATTAGTGCGAGTGCAGGTGTGTAGTGCGAGTAGTGTCCAATTCACTGCCAGTGCAGGTGATTAGTGCGAGTGCAGGTGTGTAGTGCGAGTAGTGTCCAATTCTTGTGGCTCTATTTAGTAAATTCAGTTGGCCGTTGACCAGCAAGTATGGACGAACATCGAGAAGCGCGCTTGCAATTAGAAGAAGTACTGAAAGAAGTATTAAACGCGGTGGTGTCTGAAACCGAAGAACTTTTGGAAGCTGAACTTGCAAGACCAAGAAGAGTATGGGTTCGAAAATGGATTAATAGAAGACCCATTCATGGCGCAAGCTACCAACACTTTACGGAATTGGCTGTTGAAGATACGACGGAATATTACTGCGCTCTCAGGATGACCGAAGAGTCGTTTAATATACTATTAAACCTTGTTGCACCCGTCATACAGAAAAGCGATACATTTATGAGACCTGCTTTGCCGGCGAAAGTAAAATTGCACGCTATTTTATACTTATTGGCTAACGGAATTAGTTTACGCGTCTTGCAACACCTATTCAGGGTACCAAGATCGACAACTTGTAACATCATATCCGAAGTATGCGATGCTATTTACAACGCACTGAGAGATTACATAAAGGTAGGTAACATTAAAAACATATTTTTTTTGTATTAAAGTAGGTTTATTTTCAAATTAAACATACATATTTGCAATCAACTTAATGGTAAATGGTGGTAGGTAACATTGAAAAATTTTTTTTCTATTATTAGTAAATACCCGAAATTGCCCGAGCCAGTATATATATATATAATATAGCCATCCTGGTCTGCAATTGACATTGAAGATGCATTGTTTTCAGATTGTATAGTTATTGCATTGTCGTTGAGAGAGTGGTCAGCATCAGAAATGTTATGAATGTCATTAGTGGCATCTGGTGTAGAAGATTGTGGTGGTTGTGTGTAAGGAGAGTCTCGTGGTGGTAGTGATGGTGAAGACTGGTACATAAAATTTGAAGAAGGGCTATATGCGTAGTTAGATGTTCCGTGGCCCATTTGTTGGAGACGTAAATTACTCAGATAATTTTTAATAAACAACTGTCCTTCTACTGCTTTGTGGATTGGCAAACTTTTAAGCTGGACAGCAATACTTTTCCCGAATATATCGAACTCTGTTTCTGTTTTTGTTTCTGTTGGCATGCGTGTGTTAATTGAGTCTGCCACGTTCTTCACTTTATTGACCAAACGACTGAGGTCCTGTACTGTCTTTTTACGAGGAATCGGCGATTTTTTTGTTCTTCTTCATCTTGATTAGGTTGAGATTCAGGTGTTGTGTCGGGGTTATTTATTTCAGCAGATTGATCGCGTTGGGATGTGGAAGGTTCCTCTCCATCAAGTTGTTCATGTTTAGAATCCAGCTGCTGTAAAATAATAAATTTAGATAAACAAAAACCCAAAGCAAAAAGAAAAACATATAGTTAACCAACTCTTTAAGTCAGAAATAATATTCCCATTTCACTACTATCAAACTTTTTTTGTTTTAGGTACCTAACGGCGACGAATGGAAAGGGATTGAAAAAGGCTTCAGAAATTCCTGGAATTTCCCTGATTGCTCAGGTGCTATATATAGGAAACACGTTACCGTCAAAGCTCCACCAAACGCAGGAAGTTATAACTTCAACTATAAAAAAATAACAGCATTGTTCTCATGGCAGTGGCAGATGATGACTACTGTTTTTCATATATTGATTTTGGATGTAACGGGCGTGTATCGGATGGTGGAGTTTTCACTCATTGTGATCTTAGTCATGCCTTGGAAAATAATTTACTGCCCGAAGGTCATGTTCTGGTGGCCGATAATGCGTTTCCTCTAAAACCATAAATGATGAAACCATATGGTGGAAACCTATTGACATTTGAACAAAAAAAAATTAATTATAGATTATCACGGGCAAGACGAATCATCGAAAATGCTTTTGGCATCTTAGTAAGTCGATACAGAATTTTCGAAAGGCCCCTACCCTTTTTTCCCAACAAGGTGGAAAAAATCGTAAAAGCCTGTTGCGCCATGCATAACTGGGCGAGAAAAACCGAAGTACAGGTCGCCACGGTTGATATCGAGGACACAGAGAATGGAAATTTGATTGAAGGATCCTGGAGAGAAGTGACATCAGATGGACTTGTTCCATTGACTATGAGCATGCAGAATAGATCATCTCAAATTGCACAGAACAAACGCAACAATTATGCAAATTATTTTGTAGGAGAAGGTGCAGTCTCTTGGCAGTCTCGAATGATAAATTAAAGTAAAACGTGATTCAATGTCATGTGGTTATGTGTTATTATGTAGTCATGTAATAAAGAATATAAAATAAAGATTTTTTTTAACTTACCAAATTACTCCCTGAGTCGCTGCACTGTATATTTACAGTACTTTTAAAGCGTCATCTAATAGTTTGAACCACTTTATTTGTGGAATATATACGTCATCTGTTCCAGCTCCAGATTTTGTACTCTGTTTAATTTTCTTAGCCTCTTGCGCATATGTAGACTTTGTAGACAAGTTTCTTATTTTAGTATAAACTTCTTTACTTCCAAACCCTGGTATGTTCATAGCTTCACTTATACGTACAAGGTCCGTATCTCGGGCACCCTTAATTTTGTACCTAGGGGCTTTACAGTTGTAAAGGCATTCATGTTTTATATACTCCTGCACAAATTTATAAGTTGTGTTTTCGGTCCACTTTACCATTTTGTACAACAACGAGCGTCCGACGCTACACAGTAAACGTTAAACACTCCTGTCCGACGTGTTTAGTGGCAGGCACGCTGCGAGTGAGGGGGAAGGGAGGGCGCGCGGGACGTGGCTACTCGCAGTCCACTTGCAAAAAAATAGAACACGCTTCTATTCACTTTACTACACAGCCAAATAATCACTTGCACTAATCAGTCGCTGTCCACACCTAGTCACTAAGCACCTGCACTAATCACCTGCACTCGCACTAATCAAAGTGTAAACCAGCCTTAACCCTTCAAGCAAAAGGCCGGTTCGCACTTTGATTAGTGTTAAGTGCGAGTGTGAAGGCTGGTTTACACGGGCTTAGTAGCTAAGCCCTTAGTACTTGTCACTATACTAAGCCTCAATATGACAAGTGAAAAGTAACCGTTTACACGTTGGAGCCAGTAGAAGTCATTAGTGACCAGACATTCGAAATGGAACGACGCCGCCTGATTTTGCGCAGTGTGTTTAAACAATATTCAAACATTATTATTTCAAGCATGATCGAAGAGCTTTAAAGACAAACACTAAAAAGAAAACGTTTGTGGACAAGACAGTGGTTACTGCGCAGAGATGAACGGGGCCATTCTGCTCTTCTATTAAAAGAGCTAGCAACCGAAGATCCAGGAGAATATAGAGTAACTATGAGAATGTCAACGGCACAATTTGATATTTTATTAGAAAAAGTTGCACCAGCAATTCAAAGACAAGACACAAATATGAGGAGTGCCATACCAGCTAAAATAAAATTGGAGGTTACTTTGTCATTTTTGGCAACAGGAAGCAGCTACCGCGTGTTATCACACGTGTTCAGAGTTTCTAAACCAGCGATTTCAAAATTCATACCCGAAGTCTTGGATGAAATTTATAATCAACTTTCGGATTACATGAAGGTAAAAAAAACAATGTTTGTTTATTGTTATCATTAGTGTAATCATTTGAAATAACATAAGTACACGAAATATTATTGTGTGAAGTCTTCATCGTCAAGTGTCATTGTTATGGCCTGTGATAGGATATTTTCATCAGAAATTGAAGCAGGTGGACCCGCAGATGAGATGGTTTCCAATGTTTCAATGGAAGCAGATGTATTATTGTACATGTAGTTCTCGATCGCTAGTTCACTCAAAATATTTTGTATTCTTGTTTGTGCAATCATACTTCTCTCGAATGATAATTCTCTTAACTGCACTGCTACGTTCTTTGCAAACACATCGAATCTGTCTTCTTTTTCAGGTACATCCCTATTGACAGCTTCTTGTAATTTTTTTAGTTCTCCAATCGCACGAAATATTCCTTTCCGCTGTGACATATTTTTACTGGAGGTACTTTGACGTTGTTCCCCCCTTGGTTCCGAAATAGATTCAACCTCTGAAGTGGAAGCCATAGAGATATCTTGCTCGCTACTTATAGGATTATGTTGCTCGCTGCTTGTAGATCCGCTATCCTGAAAAATAAAATTGCATTTCAGGTTCCTGCTACAGAGGATGAATGGAAGAAAATAGAAAGAGGTTTCAATACACGTTGGAACTTTCCAGGGGCTCACGGTGCTATAGATGGCAAGCATATATGTATTCAAGCACCTCCTGACTGTGGCAGTGATTATTTTAATTATAAAGGAAGCAACAGCATCGTGCTAATGGCCGTCGTAGATGATGATTACTGTTTTATATATGCTAATATTGGCGCAAACGGCCGGTGCTCAGATGCTGGTGTTTTTCAGAACTGTTCGATTTTTCGTGATCTCGTAAACAATATGTTGCCAAACAATGGATTTTTTGTTGGAGATGACGCATTTCCCCTGAAATCATATTTATTGAAACCTTACAAGCATAGTCCTTTGACCTACGAACAGAAAATTTTTAAATATAGATTGTCAAGGGCCCGAAGAATCGTCGAGAATGCTTTTGGCATCTTAGCCAGTCGCTTTAGAATTTTTAGAACATCTATATCTACGAATCTCACAGTTACTGATCGCATTGTTCGTACAACATGCACTATACATAACTGGCTCAGAAAAACTTCAAGGACATACCTAACCACGAGATGTGTTGACTATGAAAATTTGGAAACTGGGGAAATTATTCCAGGATTATGGAGGGACGCCAACTTTGATTTGCAAAATGTTCAGCCAGTGGGTAGTAATCACTCGTCAAGAATGGCCCGACAATTGAGAGAAAGATATACGAATTACTTCGTAAACGAAGGTGCCGTATCATGGCAATCTAGAATGATCTATTAGTTAAAAATGTACAACTTTATTAATTAAATTAAATCTATTGTTAAATAAGTACATACCTACTAATACCTGTGTTATATTATAACACAGGTTTATAACCTAGCTTAGGCTTCAGTCTCCCACAAAACATATACCTGCAAGTATATGATAAATAATCATGGTTCGAGACTTATTATTATTGAATATAATACCTACTTCAAAATAAATCTAATACCTACCCTATGAAAAATGTTGTTTTATTACTTACATTTTCTATAGTTGTGCGCCTTTCGTCTATATCTTTCAACAAACTATGCATTTCTTTGTACCAAGGCAGATTTGGCACATAGACAGTATCAGTCCCACTTCCTGATCGCATTGAATTTTGATTTTTTCTTTTCCTGGTAATAGGTTGACCGAAGTGTTCTCATTTTCTTTTTTGCCTCAGGCACTCCGAAACCAGCAATATTCATCTCTTCAACGATTTTCTGATAAGCAGCATCTTTTGCGAGTTTATTTTTATATAAAGCCGATTTGTGGTTCCATAAACATTCATAGGATTTAAATTCCTGAATGAACTTGATTGTTTTTCCGCCATTCCACCTTTCCGCAGCCATGATCACAAATAAATACGTAAGTAAATAAACACGTGTTTTCACTTCCCGGTACAACTTGTCACTACCTAACTTGTCGAGCTGTTTACATGCGGTCAGCACGCGACAAGTGCTTAGTAAATCGTGGTGGGGGTATCGACTTGTCGCTTAGTAAGGCACGAAGCACACCAATCTGGCGCCTGGCTAGGACATGGCTCGGACCTGGCGCGGACCTGGCGCAGATACGGCGCTGGCAGGCACATAGGGTTGGCAGTCGATTGCTAGATATTGAGCCATGTCGTCGTCCGAAGACGAGGACGCTCTCGCTCTCGTACAATTAATAAATATACAGATGCAGGTGCCTCGACGGTACTGGGTTCATCCTGTGTGGCGACGGGGACAAAATTCAAGACTTTACCTATCTATGCGAGACTTAACAAATTATCCTGATCGTTTTTGTGATGTATACAAAATGTCTCCACGATGTTTCCATTTTCTACTGCAAAGGACTAAACGGCACCTTCAGAAGAAATTTACAAACTACAGGGAACCCGTTTGTCCAGAAGAAAGACTGTTAATAACGTTAAGGTATGTTGAAAAAAACAGTATTATAATCAAATAATCATTTATTATCAAAAGTGTACAATTTTACGATGAATATTGGTGGTGATGAAAAGTTGTTTAGGAGTCTTCATAGAAATTGTTCAACATAATATGTGTCACTCTGTTCAATGGAGATTGTCCTGGAGTTGCAGGGCTGATTGGAGAGAACGGTGGAATATTACCTTCATTTGTTTTTTGGGGATTTACTTGATAATTAGGTTGATCAGTTTGTTGTGCATACTGCACCCGTGTGTACTGCTGTTCATTATCCTGTCGGTTCTGAAATTCTAGATCAGTTTGTTGTGCATACAGCTCCTGTGTATCGTATCGCGGCAGCTGTCTGTTCAATGGAGATTGTCCCGGAGTTGCAGGGCTGTTTGGAGAGAACGGCGGAATATTACCTTCATTTGTTTTTTGGGGATTTACTTGATGATAAGGTTGATTAGTTTGTTGTGTATCGTATGATTTTTCGTTAAGAATTTTGTTACATAGATTTAGTATACCAATTTTAAAATTTCTTTTCTGGTTAAATGGCATTAACTTCATGTCCGGAAGAACACTTTGTAGAAATAGTAAATCAGGATCTATTGGGTTCTCAGAGCTTGCAAGTGTAGACACTGTAGAGGAATATTTATTTTTCCGATTGAAATATTCATAGGCCACATCATTAACGTCATTTAATGTCCTTTTCTGGGGTTTAGCAGATCCTGATAACTCAGATCCCATCGGGGATGCTGTAGTATTTGAAGAGTACACTGACCGTTCGGACTCTGAATCCGAGTCATTATTTTTCTGAATATTGCCTTTAGGTTTTCGCGACTTAAGAAAACCATCCAAAAAACGCAAATGGGGCGCCAGATAATACTCTTTGGTAATTTTCGCTTCTGAACCGGATGGAAGAGATTGTGCTTTTTTAAACTTAGAGTATCTGCCTCGAATATTCTGCCAACGCTGTTTGCAGTCTTTTGCTGTAAAAGAAAAAACAAAAACATAACATTTCTTTTCTCTAAAGATGCATCAGATAGGCTATAAGATCTAAGGATGGCCACTTTAATGAGTTTTTTTTTACTTTAAAGTATACAGGTGTTACATGACTATGAAATAATATTTTATCACACGTTTTTTTCGACTTCTCATAAAAATTGTTAGTTCCAACGGCGCTAGTATCCATATGGAGTCCTTACTTAAGGTGCAACCATGGGTGCAACATCAGTAAGCGTTCCGAACTACACTTTTTTTTACACTATTTTTTAATTTTTGGAAAAACTATGTTATTTAGACGTGTGATTTTAAACAGCCGGCAATAATAGGTTGTTTTCGTTGTAGAAATATCTATAAAAATTTAGAAAATAATCTATTATTGCCGGCTGTTTAAAATCACACGTCTAAATAACATAGTTTTTCCAAAAAAAAAAATAGTTTTAAAAAAAGTGTAGTTTGGAACGCTCACTGATGTTGCACCTTAAAATACCTCTCTCCTATCACGAATCGGATATTACTATTTCATCGTCACAAAACATCCTGTATAAATAAATACAACGTGTATTAGGGGCGAGGCGTATGGATGGGTTATACTTGCTAAATGACAAACTGGGGCTTAAAAAATTGTTATTGTTTCTGGCTGGTACCGAACCTACAGTTTGCCGCTTTGGTGCGATGACAGATAGACTACATATTATTATTTTTACTTTTTAGGTACTTTGCAGATGGATGTTCTTTCAAGTCACTTGCGCTATATTTCATGAGAGGACAAAGCACAGTTCGTAAAATTGTTCATGAAACTTGTACGGTACTTTGGATACATCTACAGCCCGAATACATGCCGACACTTACAGAAGAAATGTGGTTAGAAGTTTCTCAACGTTTTCACACACTATGGAATCTACCAAATTGTGTAGGAAGTCTTGATGGGAAACACATAAGAATAAGAGCAGCACCGAATTCCGGCTCTAGTTATATTAACTATAAAAGTTTTTTTTCTATTATCTTATTGGCAGTGGTCGATGCCGACGGTTTATTCCTAACCATAGATGTTGGAGAATATGGACGAAATGGTGACGCACGTGCATTACAAGAAAGTAATTTTGGACGAGCCTTACAACAAGGAGAACTTAATTTACCTGCGCCTTCACCATTGCCTGGGCAAACACAAAACGTGCCATATTACTTTGTTGGAGACGAAGCGTTTCCTCTTAAAGAAAACATTATGAAACCTTATGGCCGGGAGCAGTTGACTAATTCTCGAAAAATATTCAACAATAGACTTTCAAGGGGGCGAAAATCAGTTGAGTGTGCTTTCGGAATGCTCAGGGCAAAATTTGAGGGTTTAAGCAAGCCTATTACCTGCCACCCGGACAAAATTGATACTATTATTCAAGCAATGTGTGTATTACATAATGTTGTTAGAAGATGGGACGGAAAATTTGCGGTACCTAAATTCAATAATAACTTAATGGAGCCAATCATTGTCACACAAATACAGAATAACGCGGCATATGCTAATAACGTTAGAGAATATCTAACAAGATACTTTGAATTTCGATCACCAATTCCATTTCAAAATAGATTTGCTGTGTGATTTTCCTAGACATTATAGTAAAATTATTTTGTCCGTGCGAACTTGGTCATAAATCATTAAGTTTGTTAGATATTCTAGTGATAGGCGCACGCGGCGCGCGCGGACTCGTTATCGATATGAACCCTGTTTATCGACTATAGCTTTGTCCATCCCTAACACACACAATAGATTCCTACTTAAGGGCCGAAACACATAACGCAAACTGCTTATTTTTGCGGCGCCGCAACGCCAAAATCGGCAGTTGCGTTGCCGCGTTGCGGCGTCGCGAAACAGGGCATTATGGTAGGGCAACCATTTTCTCGTGATTTTTCGTGATTTTTGAGTGTGGATAGACGTCTCTCTGCGATGGATCGTAATAAACTTATTGCTTATTTGTTATTAAGAAGACATTATTCTATCTTAAAAATACGGCAAAGAAGATACTGGATACATCCATTAAGTAAGGGTATGAATCCAAATGGCGAGTTCTTTTCTAAAAAATACGAAGCATTAAAGATAGACGAAAAAAAATTTGTTGCCTACTTTAGAATGAGTATATCATCATTTGAAGAGCTATTAAGCGAGTTATCAAAATATATACAGAAGAAAAAAAATAAAGGAAGGAAACCAGTTACTGCTTTGGAAATGCTGGGCTTAACTTTAAGGTAAAACAAATAGGTTTCTTATTTTTTTTTATTGATGTTTATGGCACTCGGAATCAAATGTTTAGTTTTATTTGTACCCCTGGCTTTATACACCTGTGGTACTAGCGGGGTGTCGATAAAAATTTTGCATCACTAGTGTTCATGGTTTGGGGGTACCTAGTGGTACAAAGCCAGGTTCAAATGAAACAAGACAGAATCAAATTAAGCTTTTTGCATTATACAATTTTCTTACTTTAAGAATACTTTAATAGGCCTTAAAAAATGTAATGATCAATTTAAGAAAAATCAAACTCCTCATCTTGTGAAACATAGGAAGTAGCTGACGTTTCGTCCAGTAAAAATGGTGAATTTATTGGACGTTGTTGGTTTGATGATGAGGTAGTCCTCTGTTCAGTAATCGAACTTCCAGGAGTAGAAGTGTGGTAGCCACTCTGAACCGTATTATCGTATCTCATAGTTGAATATCCTTGATTGTAACCCTGATGCTGATATTCTTGATTATAGCCGTGATGTGTATTTTGATGAATTGAAGGTTGAAGAATGTCGGTTAATATTTGAAGCACCCGACTTTGAAATATCAATGTTTGATTCTCATTTAACGATTGTAGAGATGGTAAAATCCCCTTGAAAAAATGCAAATGTCTATTCTCCGGTGTTTTTAATATTGCCAATAAATCTTCTTCAATATCATCCTTATCATCTGCCTTTCGTTTTCGTGGTTGACTTTTATAACGAGGCAATGCCGTTATTTCATTCTCAATATCTCCTTCCGCTACGCATAAACTGGAATCAGTTGCATTTTGTGAAACCTTTTTCAAAAACTGTAATTGTTTATTCAAGTGATATTCTTTAATTTTTGCAGCTCCAGCTCCTGATCGATTGGCATCTTTTAGTTTTTTTTGATATTTAGCAAAATTATCTTTTATGGCCTTCCACTTCTTGACTAAATCATTACCTGCAACAAAAAACTTCACAAGTGAAAAATAGTAATAAAGACTAAAATTCCTTAGATTCCATTTATACTACATATAAAATTTGATATAACTTTCATAAGTACTTTCGGTCCATCCAATTTCATATAAATGGCTGGCCGCCGAAAAAGAATAATTTTCTGCTTTTTCTTGACTTAGGCAAGTTAAAAACTGATTGACTTTGCCTAGAACAACCATAATGTAAAATATTTATTGAGTACTTCTTTGAAAAACTACCTGTCTATCTTTGAAAATCTATTCCTTTAGCAACACTATTACCTGCGCGGTTTGAGTTTGATTATACCTACATTTGTATTATTTTATTATTTGCCTACTAATTATTATTTCATTTTAGATTTCTAGCAACCGGCAGTGACTTTAAAACCATGCATACGAATTACTTCCGAGGAGCAAGTACAATAGCAAAAATTGTAAGGACAGTTTGTCGCGCCATATGGAAACATCTATCAAGTCAAAATATACCTCCTATAACAAAACAGGTTCTAGAAGATGTCGCTATTGAGTTTGACAAGAAAGCAAATTTTCCTAACTGCATAGGAGCTCTTGATGGTAAACATGTCCGTATTACATGTCCTGCGCACAGTGGATCACTGTTTTACAATTATAAGGGCTATAATTCAATAGTTTTATTAGCTCTTGTAGATTCTAGATATAGATTCATTTTTGTCGATATAGGAGCGTATGGCAAGGAAAGTGACTCCACCGTTTTCCA
Source organism: Selenia dentaria (assembly GCA_917880725.1). Lineage (NCBI taxonomy): Eukaryota > Metazoa > Arthropoda > Insecta > Lepidoptera > Geometridae > Selenia > Selenia dentaria. Next base: position 28,296,551 of record OU862885.1, on the reverse strand, counting down.
GAACTCTAAACTTTATGATTTGATTATGACACGCAAATTACCTATTCCTGTACCAAAGCCTTTACCAGGTTCTCAAAATGAAACTCCATTTGTTTTTGTAGGAGATGAAGCATTCTCAATTTCGAATAACGTCATGCGCCCTTACTCAGGAAAACATTTGTCGGTACAACAAAGAGTTTACAATTATCGACTGAGTCGTGCCCGAAGATATGTCGAGTGCGCTTTTGGCATCCTAGCCAATAAATGGCGCATATTTCATCGATCTATGAATGTGCAATACGAATTTGCGACAGACATTATCAAGGCATGTTGTGTAATGCACAACTTTGTTTTGAATCGAGATGGAGTACAAGCGACCGATGACATTATCTTTGATGATTCTGATCTGCAAATGTTGCATTTGCCCACAGCAAATGAAAATAATTTAAGCCCACATCTAATACGGAATGATTTTTGTAATTACTTTTCCAGTGATGTTGGCGCCCTAAGTTGGCAATTAAACAAAATATGAATGTTCGTATACCTACTCAGTTCAAAATACAAATAATACCTTAATACATTTGATTCAAACTATTTAACATGTTGTGAACTGCGAATAAACAATTTAAATGGCAATTTGGTTTTATTTATAGTATTTGTTTACCTTTTTGAATAAGAGCGCGAGAAAAAAATATAATTTTAACTTAGAGAAAATCTTTTGCATAGGGCATTAAAATAAATGGTGTATTTCATATGATTAAAAAAAAAAGATACATGCTACTTACATTAAACTACAATTTAAACCGCGGATCAGATTTTTACGTTTTTACTACAGTAAAAATTGTAGTTTTATTGTGAATAGTGATCGCGTAAACCTAAGACTATATGTTACTACTTACCCAGTTTTGATTTTTCGGTTGAGTTTTTTTCCTTGTAATCAACATAAACGATCTCACAAATGCTTTTCCATGCTTCTTGTTTTATAAATTTGTCTTTATAGGTTTCGTCACTAGTATCCCACAAACAACGGTGTTCCTGAACCGAAGATATAAACAGATCGACGTCAACGTCAGACATTTTAATTTTAAAACTGCTTCTCGGTTGACACGTGTTGTTTGCAAGAGTGTTAGAAACAACTGCATCCTTGTCAACAAGTATGACGTCATAACGCTGGAATTCACGTCGTGCGTTGCGGCGCCGCACCGCTATAGCGCACTGCCGATTTCAGCGGCGCGGCGCCGCAACGCGCTTATGTGTTTCGGCCCTAAGAGCGAGAGCGTGAGGTGCGTGTTAATAAGCGCATGAGTTCCAAGAAATAAATATTGCTATCTCCCTCCGATGATTGATGTTCAAGTTCGCTCGGACAAAATATTTACTTACTTGCGTACGTACTTGTAGCTTATTTAGTAGAATTACGAGGTCCTATAGAATTTCTTTACAAACTTTAAATAAAACACGATAAAAAATCTTACCTGATTCTTTTAATTCTCGTCCAATTTCTTGCCAAATTTTGTCCTGTACGTTAATATTACAATAATCATGGCGAGTATGATCATATATAGATGGATTTTTCTCGACTATTTCACAGAATGTAATATTAAACTCAATATCGTCACGCATTTTATTTAATTTTCTGACCCTAGTAGACATGCGTGCGTACTGTTTGCGAACTGACGCCGAACTGACTGCAATCAGGCGGTGATCGGACGCGGGCGCCGAAACGACCGCCCGACGGTTACGCCGTAGGATGTATTCAACAATGTACCTAATTACTGTGCTATTAAGTACGAGATTTATATGAAACGAAATAATGTCCGCGCCATGTCCTAGCCAGGCGCCAGATTGGTGTGCTTCGCGCCTAAATAGGATCGATCTCTATTCACTTGCACTATTCACAAACACTAATACTAAGCACTAATCAGCGTGTTTACACACGAGGACTTAGTATTAGTAACAAGTACTAAGCGCTTAGCTACGAAGCCCGTGTAAACTAGGCATGAAGCATGTAGTGTTTAGTGTGGAGTGTTAAGTGTTTAGTATATGTTCATACTAATTTATTTACTAATTAGTAGCTCTGTTTAGTAAAGTTTACAAGTTTCTAAGGAGTCTCCTTGAAAGGATGTTATCAATCCACAATATGGATGAAGAAGTGTAGAGGAAACTGCAGGAATGTGTTACAGATATATTAAAAATTGTCTTGTATCAAATCGAAGAGGAAGTGGAAATTGAACGTATGAGACCTCAAAAAATTAGCCGAGGAGGATCCGTTGGAATAGTACTCGTATTATGCTCTGAAAATGACCGAAAACAATGATTTATTGCAAAAGGTTGGACCTGCTATTAAAAAAGTGACACATTTATGAGATGTGCTTTACCTGCAAAGGATAAGTTGCATGTATGTACATAATTGCTAATGGGAATAGTTTTCGTAGTATTCAACATTTATTCAAAATACCAAAGTCAACACTCTGAAATTATTCCCGAAGTCTGTGATCAATCTACAATGCCCTAACTAAAGGATTACTAAAAATAAGTAAAACACAGTTATTTATATATATATATATTATTTTATAAACAAGATTAGGTACTGGTTTAACAATATCTTAACGCCTCACAAGCCTGTGCCAATATGTCCTCATTTGTTTGATCTGCATCTGTAATTTGCTTCGATGATACTTGGACTACGACATACGAGTTTGGTTCTGTCAACTGCTCTGGTGATGCTGGGACTACGACATACGAATTTCCCGTGTCCCCGCGTCTGTTTGCGCAGATATCGCGCCTGCACCGTATCTGCGCCGTGTCTGTATCGTACCTTCGTCTCGCCGTCTTCTATTTGCGTAGCACCTTATATCAGCAAGATCAGTAGCAAGGTCATTTTGACGCCATTTAGTGCATGAGGTGCAGTTATATATATACGTATCATACGGAAGGCGCGCTGGCCAAACAAAAAGACATTTTATCGAAAACGTATTGCCCAAATCATTTAATAAAATAGGTTTTATAAATTGAATCTTCTGCAATCTTGATTTTGTGGTGTGGCCTTGAGCTGTGCGGGTTGTGAAATAGCATTGCCTTGACTTATAACTATACAAATGTATTTGTGTGAATTATGATATAATATAATTGTCTTTGTGTGATCGCCTATATACGGTTTACAGTGAACTGGCTTTTTGTCTGATTTCGCATTTCTATAAGATTTGTGCACCGTAATTTTATGGTGTCTGTAGTAAACAGATGACTTTAATTGTTTAACAAGGCTTAAGAGCTTTTTGTGATCTCTACTCTCTGGTTCTCCCATATCTACCTCACTGTCTAATAATGGGGTGCAGTTAGTTGGATTCAAGCATAAGGGTACACTCATGACATTATTAATACCACGGTAATACATGATCGGTAGGTCACTAGTTCTGCACGTCTATTGCTGGGAAGGAAACTTCAACGTTGCCTTTATTAATTAGTTTTAGACAACCTACAATGTAGATAATTCATACCGGTATTGCGTAGCATATTTTTTTCAATTGCAAGTACCCACAAATCACATAAACAAAACAAGGGAGATATGAAAAGTGGCGGTGTCGTAGCAATATGCCCAAAAACAGAACATATTGCTCGCGGCGGCGGTTCGCAAGGTTTGCATTATGTCGACTTAATGCCGGTTGCGATATTGCATGTAAACAGTTTACAATGCATGCTCTGTATTTACGAATATTCAAACGTTAAGTTTTAATACCGCAGTGCATAATGAACTTATTGAAGCTAACAATATGTTGAATTGCGGAATACGGCCGCTGCTTGCGACACCAGGTTTTGTACCCAGCGCACGGATTGGCATCTCTCTAGATCTCTATGCAAGTACCTAAATAAAATTTTGCAGAAAATACAAATGTTCGTTGATTAAATATTCACAAATGCGTTTATCAAAGCAGCACTATGAGCTTGTATTGTAACATCGCTTTAAAGGCAAATACCGTATTTGGAATTATAAGACAAACTGTAATGACACAAAGCAAGCATAATTTGCATATTAATCTAAGTATAAAATGAGCGGAGCTTGAAGATGTAACTAGACTTGTGTCGGGTTGATTAATAATCGAGCTCATAAATTTCTAAGTTGCCGCTCAAGCTAACATTTTCTATACACACGATCTGCCTAGAGATTGTGTATGAGCACCTCCAAAGCATTTCATTACAAGCTACCATAGCTTGTGATATTGTTAGATTTAGCAGTTTTGCTTCATATTGCGCAAGGATTTAATTTTGCTTTCAGTATCGATATAAGCAACAAGTTGTTCTTTGCGAATGTATGCGAAGCGTTTGAATATGCTCAGTGCGCAAACAGTACAATTACATGGGATTTGACTTACTTTTTTTTGTCTGGACTCGCTGCGGTGTGGTCCTCGCAGTTGTTCCACTACAGCTGTAAGTGTGGCCGAGACGTTGGCGGGTGTTGCAGCGTGAAACTATGCAGTCCTTCGCCTCGTGTCCATTTCGTTCGCAGGTGTAGCGGCGCTTCAGCCCCGACTAGTTTCACAGTTTTCCTGTTTCTATCTTAGCCACATCTTTAGCCATATCTTCGAGTTTAGCCACAAAATCAACGGATCGTTGATAAGTTATTTCTAGGGCACTCTTCCATCCTTCCTAGTCGAAATTATTTTCATCAAAGTCATCATACTAATGGCAAACTGTTCCACGCAGGCTAAGTTGCATAACGAACTATCTTTCCGTCGTGTCCCATCCATAAACTTCACCAACCTGATCTAATTTGTGCAACCAGCTAGTCATTTTTGTGTAGGCCGGTGTGTGTTCAGACCAAAATTTAGGAATGACTGCGTCGGCATGCGTTAGTCGTCGTCATTTCATCGGTGTAGGTGTAGGCGTGGTGTTAGAAAAAAAATCGGGCCTTTTTCGAGTCTTCCTTCAGCAATGTGATCTCCGAGCTCCGAGTCCTTTTTTCATTTTACTAATACCAGATAAAATATGGCCCCGATATCTTCACTATCCCACTTCTGAAATGTTCAGTTAGTGGGTAGACTTAGAATGAAAGTTAATGTGTACAATATATATCTGTTTATTCCTGCAGCGTTTCCACCTTCCACAATGTTCGATTGAAAAGGAATGCGTTCCCATTGCTGCCACTTGGTTTTATATCAGCCTTATAACGAACTACCGCATAAGAATCAAATATGTACTTATTATTACACTCTTGACAATGATGTTCTACAATTATACATTGTTAGTAATAAGAAAATACGTAAGCAATTTAAATAATAAACAGAAAATAATTAGTTACATTATTTAGGTAAAGATTCACTTTATAGTAATTCAGAATGGTTAGAAGTGTTAGTGGCGCCCAAACCGAAAAATTACAAAGTTAAAGGGCCAAATATTAACCAAGAGTTAATATCGAATTTTAATATCATATAAGAAATAATAGACGGTTTAATTGAATTATCGTAAGGCTTAAGATAAGTTGTATGATTGAAGCAGCTGGACGTGACGTAAGGTTAGGAACGGAAGTCAGTCGCTAACACTTTACTTTACTAGAGATTGCCGATTGATCCGTTCCCTCCCATACGTTCCATTCTATGCAGTCATCATTATGAATGCGTTGTATAGTTCTTAAATTAAATAAAATAAAACTAACATATTTTCATAATTTTGTTGTTTTAATCCCAATTATTATATGTAATAATAATAATAATAACACAAAATATATGGTTTTTTTTACGCGGAAGTGATACGTTTTTGACATAAATTATAACTAAATGTTATAACTAGCACGATCCCAATACCTAAAAGGGAACGTAATTGCTCAACTTGTGTGACTGTGGTGTCATTTTGTGTCAAGTCAATCTGTGCCCTGCCCTGCTGTGGTGTTAATTTCAACTGCTTAGAAAAATACTTTACTTACGTGTTACTTTCGTTAAATGTATATTTGTTTTCAATCGAACTAAAAATAATTATATAACCATGGAAAGTGCAACGGTAAGCAAAGAATATTTCATTAATTGAGTAAATGTGTGATTCGTCTTTGTAAAATAAATGCCACGAACTTCCACTATAAAGACACTTCGCTCCAAATTTAATTTTTTTTTAATGATTCGCCTTTGTAAAATAAATGCCACGAACTTCTACTAGTAAGACAATAATTAATCCGCATTTTATTTTTATTTTTTAGGTATCGGCCAAACCACTAACAAAAGATGAAACAAAAACATTGCTGTATTTCATTGAAAGCAGCAAAATTATCTATAATAAAACCACAAACGCCACCACAAATAAAATGAAAAACGAGGAATCAACGCTGTGGTGACTACAGCCTACCGAACCCCACAACAGTTATGTTTAAAGTGGGAAAACATGAAAAAAAAAACTCTCGCAAACGCAATACGCAAATACTTATGAATAACATTAAAACTGGTGATGGTAATCCTGATTATATCCCTCCAGATGATGTGCTGGATAGAGTTGCTGCTTTACTAGGGAATATAGTTGACGGGTTTACTGTTGCATATGGAGGTGATGCAGAACTGGTGCCTGAATCTCTTCCAGTTATTAGTGTTGGTGATGATGAAAATGCCAGTATTACAGGTTTGGATGGGATCACATCTGGAAATGCCGTTTCAGAAGAGTTTGTGGTCAATGACGCAGGGCCTTGCACCGTGACTCCTTTGAAAGCTAAGAACTATATCTCCACTCCAAGAGCTAGTGGTTACAAAAGAAAACTGAAGTCTGATGAGAACCGGGCCGCTAGGAATAAAGCCATAGCAGATTATTATACTATGAAAAGCAAAGTTCTACAGGCTAATTTAGAAAATGTTTTATTAGAAAAGCATCAAAATAAAGACTGAATATATTATAACTAGTATTGTAAGTTTTTTTTTATTTAAATAGACACTGCCAGCGACGTTACTAAATACTTCGCCAAAAAAATATGTAGTTTTATTTTTAGTTTGTACGCTACATTATGGATAATAAATGTTTTTACTATAAGTTGCGTTTTATAAAATTAAGCAAATTAGACCAAAACTAATGAGATAGTGGCTGTCTTCCTTTCCCATTCAAGAAACGACTGGGCCAATCTTGGCAAAGGTGTATGCCTCAATTATACTTGGCGTTACATATATGTATATTTGGTTTTGGTATGATACTCCCTAATATATATCACGTCTTTCTTAATATAACATTTACTACACTAAACTATCTATTGGTGGGTGTGTCACAGTAAAGGATGAATAATAAACACACATTTTTATATACTTAGGTAAGTTTATATATATTTCATTTCTTCCTAAGTATAAAATTTACTAAACTATCTATTGATGACTGCATCACAGTAAAGGATGAATAATAGACACACATTTTTATAGTTAGTTTATAGCTGGTAGGTATATATATATTTCACTTCTCCTAAGTATAACATTCACTAAACTAACTTTACTAATAATAAACACACATTTGAATTTTTACATTAAAACATTATATTGGGTACTGAAATTACAATATAAACATAGCGGATTCAAAAGTACCCATTTATAAGTTCAGTCCTTTTTCTAACATCTTGCAGGCCCAAAGTGAGATGATTATGTACAACATCACGATCATCATGAGTGTTTGTTGTTTCTTGAAATGCTACTTCTGTAGAAGTTTCTTCCATGTTGTGATTTCTACGGATGTTGTGCAGAACTGCTGTAGCTATTATTACTTATTAGCTATGTCCACACTATGCACTTTCATCTTCAACTTTCGTCTTCATCTTTCTATTCAACTTTCGTTTGTCGCTTTCAATAATTGAATGCGTTAAGGAACGCAACACCAATATAGTCATTTAGTTCAGTCGTAGTTTGTCAGCTTGTGGAAACATGTGCGACGACAACATTTTACTTAGTGGAATATGTGCTGCTTACTTGGTCATAAGAAATTCCAAAAAAAAAAGAACCAAGCGAAAGTTTTGGATACGAGGCTATTACAATAATCGAAGTAATGTGATTATGAGAGAACTACGAGAAGATAAAGATATTCTTTTTAAAAATTTTACACGTATGTCTGAAAAAAATTTCGATAGACTTCTGAAATTGGTTACACCAATAATTACAAAGCAGTCAACCCAGTTACGTGAAGCAATACCTAGTGAAATAAAATTAGCTATAACACTTAGGTTCTTAGCTACTGGAGACAATTTAATGTCTCTTTCATATTTATTCAAGGTGTCCAAACAATTCATATCAGCAATGCTACCAGATGTATTGAAAGCCATAATTAAAGTACTAAAGGATTATATTAAGGTAAGAAAGAGTTTTATTTATATATTATACATATAATAGACAATATTTAGCACAATGATAATCATTTTTTAAATATAACAAATTCAGAAACAGTATTAATATCAAATGCTTCTGTCGCAGCTGGAGAGTCATTTGGAATCTCGGTATCATTAAATATCTCAATAACATTCGGTATCTCAGTCACATTCCGCATCTCAGTAACATTCTGCGTTGCGGCTGCACCAGTCATCTGTTGCATTTCCAGATCAAAAAGTATATTATTTATGCGCTGTTGAGCTAATAGCCGATTTAATGGATTAAGATTTCGAATTTTATGAGCTATTAATTGTCCATAAACAGTTAACTCATCTTTTTGACTTAATTCCTCAGTAGCTTTTTTCATAAATTTGTAAGCTTCTTCCTCTTTATCGTCAATCTTTGTACTTTTAACATTTCTCTTCTTTCTTATTGATGGTAAGGTAAAATCATGCTCATCTTCAGACATACACGTAGACTGCGAAGTCGCAGAGCTTTCTCTATTGAATACTTCAGCTTGCGTGTCCTGAAATGTAATGTAAATGTTACTTAATTCAATTTTTTTTTTCAGTTACCAACAAACGAGCAGCAATGGAAATCTATTGCGAATGAATTTGACAAGCGATGGAACTTTCCACATTGTATTGGCGCCATGGATGGAAAACATGTGGTCATCCAAAGACCAGAAAATACTGTGGGCGAATTTCATAACTACAAAGGAACACATAGCATAGTATTGTTTGCAATCGTAGATGCAAACTATTGTTTTACATATGTTAACGTTGGTTGTCAGGGCCGTATATCGGACGGTGGTGTTTTTAAATCCACTGCGTTTTATAAGAAAATTGAAAAAAATGAATTAAATTTACCCCACAATGAACCACTACGTGGTAGAACGATGTCAGTTCCTTATGTCTTAGTTGCTGACGATGTATTTGCTCTATCTACCTATACTATGAAACCGTATTCAACAGATTTAAATGTAGGGTCTCCAAAAAGAGTGTATAATTATAGGTTATCAAGGGCAAGACGTATGGTTGAAAATGCATTTGGGCTGCTTGCATCTGTATTTAGAATATTTCGTAAGCCAATTGAATTAAAAGTCGACAGTACTGTAATTGATATTGTTTTGAGTTGTGTTTACATTCACAATTTTCTACGATTGCAAACAGATTCATCCCGTCATTACTGCCCTCCAGGTTGTTTTGATAATGAGGATGTACGCACTGGAGAAATTATTCCCGGGTCGTGGAGAGCAATAACTGCAGATGACAGTGGTTACAGGGCACTTCAAAGAATTCCTCGTAGGCCATCAAATACATCAAACCAAATACGAGAGGAATTTATGAACTATTTCATGTCAGATATTGGAGCAATACCGTTTCAAAGCAAATACTTATAACATTTATTTTGTGGAAGAATGTAATAAATTAATTTCAACAAATATGCGTTTAAAAATACCTTTTCTTCCTCAGTACTAGTTTCTCTAGTTTCCCTTGGCGTCACAGAGTCAGCAGTGAACAACAGATGTTTATAGGCAAACCACGGTGAAACGTATATCTCATCGGATCCAGAGCCACTCTTTTTCTTCATAACTTTCTGATGCTCTTTGGAAAAATATGAGCGTAGACTTTTTATCTTTTTTTTAACACCATCGATGTCCATGTTATATTTAGTAGCCAAAACTTGTAAACCATCGTTCCTCTTTACTTTATTTGTATAAAGTTTGTTATTTGGATCCCAGAGCTGTGGAAAGTTTCGGTAATCTTCAATAAAATTCAATGTAATTTCGTCTGCCATCTTGTTGTTGAACGCTTTGTGGAACAGAAATCCATCCGACGCGGAATGACGTGAATCACAGCGCGCGCTACGCTTTCAACTGTCATTGCGCATGCGTCAAGGGCATGCCCGACTTGCGCTGTTGACTGCGCTATGACGCATGCCCTTGATGAACAAAAAAGGGCACAGTGTGGACATAGCTATTGAATATTTTCAAGTGCAGTGTCAATAATATTACAGGAAAACGGCGCTTCCATATACCAAAAGTTCTGTAAAATAAATAAAATTCCTTGGTTACTTGTGTTATATTATAGTACAAGTAAAAGCAAAATAAAAAGGTAATATGAATGAATGGAAAATGTTACCTATGACATATCACAATTCAGATACATAGAAGAATCCAACATTGTAACTTTTCGAAGTCAGTCAACCGTTTCAGCTACCAAGAACATGCACATACACACATTCTTAAAAACACTCAAATAAACTTTACTACAGACAGGAGGTAGTTAACATACTGTAACACATCTCTCCAATGATAACAGTTTGCTAAAACAACTGTAGGTACTCAAACACTACTTGAGTTCAAAAACATATTATCTAGTTATATTAAGAAATAAATAATTAATTACCCTAATAGTTTCATTACACTCGCGATTATTAAAATGGTCAAGATCGCTAAAGATTCGAAGACTGCGTAATCGCAAACGTTATTATGTTCGTGCGTTCTGACCAATCAGGAGTGACTGGCAAGAGCACTCAGCTGATCGGTTGACTTCGGATGACAGCTTGAACCGGCCGAGACAGAAGCGGACGTTATCTTCGCGATTACTTTGTTAATTTCCAAACTACAATCCTACGTTCCGCTATAGTTCTAAAACTATTGGAAACTAATTTATAATATAAATCTGTTGTGTGATTACCCCGAATAGGGTGAGTGTTTCAACAAGTTCTTACTGTAGTTTCGCTTGCAAGCATGATGTGAGTACATTCCAATATGTTCGGCATTTCGTACGATTAAACGGCCATCTTATCACACGACAGTTAGCTTTCAAGTCTTAACTACAATATTCTTACTACTAGATGAATTTTGTGTTTATATGGAGTTGCTTGGTTTTATTGTTAGAATCTATCTAACCTACTTTTGTTAATGGTTATAGCCTACTAAACCCTATTTACTTACTACACCATTACACGTCTCTCTTGACCCTATTGGAATGTACCTAGATAGTTTTAATAATCTTCTCATTTGGAATGTTATGCCATTTAAGCTGTGCTATATTTCATCTACAATTTCTTGGGTACCTACTAGCAGAATGGTAATAGTAAAATTATTCACTTTATTTTTACTAGAAATACACTATTTAAATGTACCTGGATAGTTTACTTACATTTTTAACTACACTGTTATGCTAATTTAAGCGATGCTATATTTCATCAATAATTTTCTGTATATTAGCAGTATGAAAATGACTAAATGGTACTTAATAGTAAAAATATTTCTTTTATTCTTACTAGAAATACACTATATAAATGTAGCTGAATAGTTTACTTTAAATATACTGTTATGTTAATTTAAGCGTTGCTATATTTTTCCAATAATTTTCTGTCACCAGTATAATAGTATCTCGTAAAAATATAGTAACTTTATTATCTAATATTAGGTACGGTTATATACCTATTATTATATCGTGCTCCTTGATTTTCCATAAAATTATAACCTTCTATCTATCCTCTACCTATAAAAAGCTACTTCGAAAGATAATTTCCGTTATTGTTCGATTTTCTATCATGTATTATGTAGGTACCCTTCATCTTGCTATATTATTTATCTACATACTCTGTACAAGTTTGACTGCCTCATCTTAGATTCTATTCACTTTATTAGACCTCACTGCTTGGTGTCGCTCCGCGCAATAACATTGAGTGTGGCAGTCAAACTAGATGTGGACTTTTATTAAGACGCGGATAAACGCGGATTCCAGGGTTCACCCGCACGATTGGAACCGATGCCACACCTGTACTGGCCTCGGGCCTACCCTGCTACCAGGGGTACTACAATTCCCGATTGCTGCTCCACCGCCTCCGCGCGTTGGTCTTCCCTGACGCCAAGATTTGCCACTACCCGACAGAGCGCACCCGATCTCCGTGCGCGGGAAAACCCAGGCCAGTGTATTCGTACGGTCGCGCTGCACATTTCGGTCCACAATCGCAACCTTATCCCGACCCGGTTATTTCGTGCTGCTACTTATTTAAGCTGTTAATATAGTTAAACTTTGATTAACCTTTTTGCTGTTTTCTTAACTACATATTTCACAAACAACTATTATAGGTAGACGGTAAAAAGTGTTACAATACACATGCACACAAACAAACATTCATTCATACATAAACTCCAAAGATATACCCACTTTCAATCCAATCTGATAAAGACATGGTATGCACTTGTGCTTAGGTATGACTTACCGTTCAATAAGATTTGTTGTTGCAATATGTGCATCATTATATTTCTGTTCATTCCTACTACTTGGATTTAAAACTGGTGTTAATATATAGGATCTATTTGGATAAGCACTGTCAGCAAGCAACCAGCGATTGGCAAAATTCCCAGCTTCACACTGTGCTGTAAAAATTGAGGTTAAACATTAAATAACTTCAATATATACCTATATAACATTTTAACAGGAGATGTGTACATTTTAAAAGAAATGAATATATACAATACCTCTTAAAACTGAATTATTAAATATAGTAGCATCATGTGCAGATCCAGGCCACCGAGCTACAACATTCATTAATTTTAAATCAGCATCACAAACAGCTTGGACATTTAATGAAAAGTAGCCCTTTCGGTTTCTAAAGGTGGGTACAGATTGGTGAAATGTAACTGAATTGTAACAGTCGTCCTTTCATTGCAATTTCGTAAACTTGTTTAGCTATTTATAAAGCTTTAAAGGATGAGTATCTCAAGGTAAGTCAATGAAACAACTTTTTATATATTTATTTATTAAAAAAAAAACAATCACAGTCATTCCAACCACTAATTATAATTTGCAAGCAGAAATTGCTTACCATTAGAAAACAAATGAAGTAAGTACCTAAATCATACAGTGAACAAATGAATATGAGACTCATATTCATTTGTTCATACTCATATTCAATAACATATTCATTTCTTTCTAAAAACCAGAAATTTGTTTAGCTGTTCTGTGTGTACTGGAGTAGAATTTTCAGTTTCATTATCAAGAAATATTGGAATTGAAGAAAATTGCGTGTTTGGTAATTCTTGTGATGTATCTTGATACTGGGTTAAATAATTCGCCGAAAGAACCGTCTGAGAAGATGGTATATGAGACAATTGAGTTTCAATGCAACCTTTTGATGTAGAAGAATATTGGATCGGTGTGGAAAAGTATGTTAAGTTTTGAGAAGCCGGTCGTTTGATAATTGTGATCGGAGATGAAGTTTAAATGTTTGGGGATGAAGGCAATTCTTCACTGTATGGCGAGTTATGTTAAATAGGTGAAGCAGAATGTGCTGAATTTTGAGAAATCGGTCGCTGGATGTTTGGAGGTGAACGCACATTTTCTGCGTACGGTGAAGGTGAGTTGACAAATTGAATAGGTGATGAAGAGTATTCATTTAATGTTGTGGTTGTTTGAGAGGATGGACGCGTGAAGATACGTGAAGTAGCATTTAATTGGTTTGTTCTTGCCAAAAACAAACATCTGACATTAGTTTTTCTCCATAAATTTTCTGATTATGTGACAGGTTTTGGAGTTGATTATTTAGATATAATCCAAATGTCATGTCCCGATCCGGAGCATTTTTAGGGTTGTCTTCGGTCAATAACTTTTTGGCAACATTTACTAACTCTTCTTGAACTTTCGTGCTTGCTCTTTTTCTTCTGCTTATACTTTCACTAGGTGTTGCCCTCTACTAAAAACAAAAATTAGTGTATGTTACAGTCACTTATTTAAACTAAAGTATTTTATCTGTTTCCTCTTCGGATATAACGTAACGGTATTTATTTATTTCTTAATATTTGTTTCAGTTCCCATCATCTGCTGAGGAGTGGAAGCAAATTGCAGAAGAGTTCCAGAATAAATGGCAATTCCCAAACTGATCTGAATATGATGAAAACTTACCGGGTCGGCAAGGCCATCGATCCCAGGTCTAGATGCTTCTTGTGATGATAAAAAAGACATCAAATCATAGTACCACAGTGTTGGCGTATAGACATTATCTGCGGAAATGCCCGTAGACAAGCTGGCATTAACTTTCTTATGTTCTCTGTAATAACCGTTTCTAAGAATGTAATTTTTTTTCGAACGCTATCAATCGTTGCACTTTCCCCTAAAATGGGCACCATATCTTGCAATGCATTAATTCTTTTATTCTTATTCATATAATTAGGACTTGAGACGTCCCACAGACAAGAGTGGGATTTATATCTTTCGATAAAACTTGTTATCGTTTCGCGATCCATTTCGACACGTGCGGTCACTATGGCGAAGCAAGCTCAAAATGGCGAATCGGCTATACAGCAAGTCTATACACGATCAAGCACGCACGACGCACGACGCTCTGACGTACGTCCGCATTATTCACTGTCCATCTGCACGACGTTCGCGGTGGTGGGGGCGCTCGCTGGATGCGAAATTGGTCGTGCAAGTCCAGCAAGCAATTAATAATAATTATTGACGTACGTCAAGCATATTCACAGTCGTTTTGCTTCGTGCATCGTGTATGACCTTGGCGGAACGTACGTCGAGATGGATGGTGAATAAGGCGCTTTAGTTTATATACCCCGATGTTTGAATTGTTTTTACTTGCAACGAATCTCAATCAATATGTTCAGTCATGTCAATGTGTGTCAGTTATTAAAAAAATGCATATATTACGATATACAAAATTTAAATACGGCCCAATTAGTTACGTTATCATACGTAAATATAGGCCGTGGGGTACCGGCTTAGAATAGTACCCCCCAACTCTACCCGTGGGTGCGTAGAAATCTGCTAAGGGATAACAATCGGAAGGACCCCAAAACTGCGCTCGCCAACCCGCCTGCCAACCGTGGCGAGTATTGGCAAAATCCCTCCTTATGGATTTGATGAAAAGAACCAGGCCCCCAGTCCCCGGCAGCCCCCGCTATTCCTGGCTACTGTAGCGGGCTCGGTAACGGTGGGGCAGCGGGTGCTAAGAATCCCCGGCAGACGCCCGGCTACCACCCCCAACGACGACAACTGGCCCTGGTGACACACACCATACGCACGATGAGGACAAACGAGAAGATTTATGAGCTGGAAGAAGAAATGAGTAAGTTACACTGGGACATTGTGGGGTTATCTGAAGTCCGTAGAGCGGGTGAGGACACGATAACCCTAAAATCAGGTAACCTACTCTTTCCAGGAGGGCCACCATCAGTCCCAAGGTGGTGTCGGTTTTCTCGTCCACAAGTCCCTTACTAACAACATAGTTAAGATCGATAGCGTTTCCAATAGGGTCGTATACCTAATACTCAGAGTATCCAAACGATATTCGCTGAAGGTCATTCAGGTATACGCACCGACGAAGTCGCACCCGGATGATGAGGTGGAGGATATGTATGAGGACATTAGTCGGGCCATACATACCTCTGAAACGCACTTTCTAGTTGTAATGGGGGACTTCAACGCGAAGTTGGGTAAGAGAAGCGAGGATGAGTTGAAAGTGGGGCAATTTGGCTATGGAAAAAGGAACCGTAGGGGACAGAGGTTGGCCGACTACCTGGAGAAAGAGGGACTCTTTATGATGAACTCTTTCTTTCAAAAGCCACCTCTCAGGAAATGGCCCTGGTTGAGTCCCGATGGTTCCACGAGAAATGAGATTGACTTCATTATGACCACAAAAGGCAAATATTCACTGATGTTTCCGTGATCAACTGGGTTAAAACCGGTAGTGATCATGATCACCGAATGGTAAGAGGCACGGTGAATATTAATGTCAAACTGGAGAGGTCTCGTCTGATGAAGTCTACGCTCCGACCCACTCGTGCCCGTATTCTAAACCCCAAGAGCTTTCAACTTGAGCTATCCAATCGCTTCGATTGCCTTAAGAAAATCGCTTCAGTGGACGAGATCAATAACAGGTTAGTAGAAACTTTCCATACAGTGGGTTCCAAATACTGTAAACCCCACGGTACAGATAGGCCACAGAAACTCTCCAACGATACCCTTAACCTCATGGCTGAACGACGCTCACTGAAACTGCAGTCTTCGGATGATGCTGATGCATATAGGCTGCTCAATAGACGAATATGGAAGTCCTTGCGACACGACATCCGGATCTTTAATACAAACCGTATTAAAAAGATGATAGAGCGGAAAAAAGGCTCCAAAGTGTTTGCAAGAGACATGTCTATTGGGCAAAGCCAGTTGACGAAGCTGAAGAGAGAAGACGTCAGTGTAGCGTCGACCAAAGCAGAAGTATTAAGAGAGGTAGAGAGTTTCTACGGACAGCTATTACACCTCGGTCGCTAAACCTGTTAGCAGCTCGGTCAAAGACCCAAGAGCCAAGCTGACCCGACATTATACCGAAGATATCCCGGACATCAGCCTGTACGAGATTAGAATGGCCTTGAAACAGCTCAAGAACAACAAGGCGCCTGGTGACGACGGTATCACATCTGAGCTTCTGAAAGCGGGTGGAACACCGGTACTTAAAGTCCTTCAAAAGCTCTTTAATATCGTCTTACTCGAAGGTTCAACGCCAGAAGCATGGAACAAAAGCGTCGTGATGCTGTTCTTCAAGAAAGGTGTCAACACTTTACTTAAAAATTACAGACCCATCTCGCTTTTGAGCCATGTTTATAAGCGGTTTTCGAAGGTCATAACGAACTCTCAGTCGCAGGTTTAATGAATTCCAGCCTCCAGAACAAGCCGGTTTCCGAAAAGGCTATAGTACCATAGATCACATCCACACGCTACTGCAACTTATACAGAAGACCGAAGAGTATAACTTGCCTCTTTGTTTAGCATTTGTGGACTATGAGAAAGCCTTTGATTCGATCGAGACTCGAGTCTCTCCAGCGGTGGCGTATTGACTATCGGTATATTGAAGTGCTGAAGTGTTTGTACCAAAACGCCTACATGTCAGTCCGAGTACAGGAGCAGAGTTCGAAGGCAATTCCATTGCAAAGAGACGTGAGACAGGGAGACGTTATATCTCCGAAACTGTTCACCGCTACATTGGAAGACGCCTTCAAGCTTCTGGAATGGCAAGGACTTGTTATCAATATTAACGACGAATACATAATTTTTTTTTTGTCCCGGGGAAATCCTTTATGGATACCACCCACCACGGGGAGGGAGGTGGTTATGTGGGAGTCCGTATACCCACCAAAACCCCGGGGTGTTCCGTCACTGCCGCCCTCGGCGGGGACGCGGGACAGATTTTCCACACGACCGCGAACCCGCCGTGGCTGTCCGTTGCCGGACCCTTCTCTTCGCGGCACGCCAGAACACATGGCGCGCCGCAACTGCCTCGGAGACCAAACTCGCCAACAATGGGCGCCAGACTTCCCCGTGTCTGGTCGCCCGTGGTCTCCCTGCGGTGGGTCGGATACGTAGCCCCACCGCCTGCTACGTCAGCCACAAGGGATAGCCCCCCCGCGACCCTACCTCCTCGAGTCTGCGCCGAGCGCTCGGACCCCACCTCCTCGAGCCTGCACCAAAGTGCCCGGGCCCCCCTCCTCGAGCCTGCGCCAAAGCGCCCGGGCTCCACCTCCTCGAGTCTGCGCCAAAGCGCCCGGGCCCCACCTCCTCGAGCCTGCGCCAAAGCGCCCGGGCCCCACCTCCTCGAGTCTGCGCCAAAGCGCCCGGACCCCGCCACTCCTATGTGGACTTGGCGGCCAAAGCCCATAGGAGCGGCCCGCCTGAGCCGGCCAGCGCACCCCAACGCCGGCGCGGCCCTTGGGTTCGTCTTGGCTTCACCGTGGTGTACCTAGCCATGGTTACTGAGCCCCCCCGGCACGTCAATGCGAGAACCCTTCGGGGGGGCCCATGTTGTACCTACCCCAATATCAGTTGGGAACTCAGTTCTCGAAGTTGTTGACGAGTACATCTACCTGGGACAGACAGTCAAACTAGGCAGGTCCAACTTCGAGAAAGAGGTCAATCGTCGAATCCAACTCGGCTGGGCAGCGTTCCGGAAACTTCGCGAAGTCTTCTCGTCAAAAATACCTCTGTGCCTCAAGACAAGAGTCTTCGACCAATGTGTGTTACCAGTGATGTCATATGGCACTGAAACGTGGTCTCTTACTATGGGCCTCATAGATAAGCTCAAAGTCGCACAACGAGCTATGGAGAGGGCTATGCTCGGGGTTTCTCTACGTGATCGAATCGGAAATGAGGAGATCCGTAGAAGAACGAAAGTCACCGACATAGCTCAAAAGATTAGCCAGTTGAAGTGGCAGTGAGCAGAGCACATAGCACGCAGAACAGATGGCCGATAGGGCCGAAAGGTTCTGGAGTGGAGACCACGGACCGGCAACCGGTCCTTTTGGAAAATCATGGGGGAGGCTTATGTTCAGCAGTGGACGTCCTACGGCTGAGATGATGATGATGACGTAAGTATAGAAGCTTTGCAGGGTAGTTTTTGGAAGAAATATATTTAAGCGATTAGACCGCACATTGTTCTCGAATAATATTAAGTGCCTATGGATTATCATATTTCTATTCACTTTTTATTACGTGCTATCTGTCTATCTATAGATATAATTTGTAACAAAATGTATACTTATAAAAACACCATCCTGTATCAGGCGGAAATTGAAATTGAAATATTAAAGCAAAAACAATCAACGAAATGCAAACGTTCTCGTAATCGTGAAATAAATTGTGAATGTTAGCCTATTTTGTATTAGTTTCGGTTATTTTTAAGCAATTTAGTAGTGTTTAATTGTATGAAAATCTTTTATTTGTCGCAATCCAGCTAAGATAAAAAAATGGCGGCGCATCTTATCCGAACGAACGGCTATGATCAACAAACCATCTATAGCTACAACCTGAAGATGACAATGAGGGATCGAAACAGCGTGGTGATGGAGGCCCTGCTTCAGCGCAATGTGGGCAATGTGGGCTCACAATAACCTGTAACTAGCGTTAAGTTCTCATATAAATGGTGTAAAAACTGTAACTGACAAAGAGATGGTGTGGGCATTCAGAGCAGACATGCTCACGGAAATGTGTTGGCAAGCAGTGGCGTGTGTGGCGGGCCGCCATCTTCCCTCAGAAATGGTTGAGGAAGGCGATGGCTGGCACATGCGTCAACTCGTGAACGGGTGCTGTTTTCGGACACTGGTCTGCTGTGAATGCTTACACCAACTCAGAATAATCTTAATATTAATAATAAAATTTAGTTATATATATTAGTTAATAAAATTAGTATATAATATAGTAAATAG
Source organism: Selenia dentaria (assembly GCA_917880725.1). Classification (NCBI taxonomy): domain Eukaryota; kingdom Metazoa; phylum Arthropoda; class Insecta; order Lepidoptera; family Geometridae; genus Selenia; species Selenia dentaria. The sequence continues at coordinate 28,277,042 of OU862885.1, read as the reverse complement.
TTAGTTAGTTTAATATGTTCCCCATGCATGTATATTTGTTGAATGTAATAAATTAATCGTATGTTTTGAAAATCCAAAAAGTTGAAAAAAGGCACGGACCCTGGAGTCTGTGTAGTAAAGTTTAAAAAAAAATGGTTGAGTTAATCGGGGGTGACGCGCGATGAGTGGTATCGCATTTACCTGCCAATAAGTTCTACGATATGCACTACAAATAATGTTTATTATAAGTAATAATAATAGTAGTTTATGCAACTGTCATATAATAGAGGGTATTGAAATATGAGTGTAGTTTTTTGAAACGAGCCGCAGGCAAGTTTCAAAATAAGATTACACGAGTGTATGAATACCTAAATATATGCAGTTGCATACACTATTTTATTTAATCTCATGACATTTTTGCTACTCGTATGTACGAAATAGCGCAAAAATGGAAAAAGTCTTCTTCTTCTTGTTTGTATGTCCTGTGCGGCGTAACCACAATTTTGCCAATATCAGTGGAAAAAGTCTGTTATTGGTCTATTGGCTCGGAACCAGCGCGCTCACCACAGATGATGTGTACTTAATTTGAATTGAAACCTCCTTGGTCGGAACACATTGTAATATTATAAATTTTTTATATATAATTAATATTTATAAATATGTTTTAAAGCATTGTTTTGTTAGGAGAATAATGCTTTAATTAAATTTTTTAATTTTCTTAAATAAGTATGTAAATAAAATATGCCAATAAAAGTCTGTATTTCATTTCAAAATTAGAATATTACCGAATGAGATTATATAAAATATATAAGGTATTTGTTAATTAGTGCACAATATTAAACGAGGTAGTTTGGAATCGATAACTGGTCATTAAAGTAAAAGAAAAATATTACATATATTCGGCATGTCTAGAGGAGTTTCTAAAATTTTAATTAGCTACAAAACAACTATTACTTTCCTATTCCTATTTCTCAGTCTTTCCACACATTAATACTTTTCTCAGTCATACTTCTTCAAATATTGGCCACGAACTTTTCCAAATCCCCTTCATTCCTCACCACAAACACCCAATCATAAGCAATCAATGAAGTATACCCTGTTATTAGATACATGAGGTACACTATCGTTTGATAACTAACATTAAAATGTTTATCCTTTTTGTGTAGGCAGCAAGTAGTAAATAAAGTGTGCTTTGGTTTTTATAAAGAACGTTCGTCACCTAGTTCAGGTACTATGGTAGACAATTGACTATACGTGCTAGATTTCAGAGAGAGGCTCTTCGAGACAGCATTGACTAACTACCCATCACCTGTGAGACTCCAACCTAAAATACCTTAAGCTACGGCGTTTCCTGAACAGTTTGCATCCTTTCCGAGGATCCAGACTGATTTATCCAACTTTCAAATACCATTCCTTCGCAATTCCAAACCAAGATAAAACCTACACCCGGAACAAGATGAATCGCAGCCAACCTGTGGTCCAGGGGGGGGGGGGGGGGGGCTGTATGTAGGCTTTATTATTATGTCTTTTTTTACATAGGTAATAAAAATAAAAAAAATCCAATAAAAAATGTTGATGAAAGTCTACTGTAGTTCTAGTAGTTCAATACAATTTAGCACACGTTGGAAATCCGACCAAACTGCACCATACAAGTGAAGGAATTGAATTAATGAATTAGAATTTATTAAAAAGAAAGGGATAGATCAGTTAGCTTATTATGTGATGCTAATAACTCCATAGTTCCAGTCAGAATGGAAACAAAATGGTAGGCTGCAGAATTCATTAGCGTGATTCTGAGACCTACCCATTCTCCTATATAAGGTTTAGCTCAACATATGAGAAACCCTGATAACACATAAAAGATTAATTTTATAGAGTTATGCAGCTGCTCTAATCGTTTTAGGCTAATTTAAGGAGTCCGAACACCGCGCCATACAAGGGTTGACTAAATAGTGCCAATACCTACAGCCCTCGTTTCCTTTAGTAATAGAAAAGATACACGAAAATCAGTTCGGCTTCACGAAAACAAGATCAACTAAGAATGCCGGTGTGAAGATAATGACGTATGTCTTAAAGGCTTGGGAGAGCTCACATGATGCTATTGGTGTTTTTTGTGATCTCTCTAAAGCATTTGATTGTGTGGAACACCGTATACTGATTCGAAAGCTTTTCCATTATGGTATTCGTGGAGCTGCGCTTGATGTCATCGAGTCATATTTATCTGATAGGATGCAAAAGGTTGGCATAAATGGTGTAACATCTTCAGGATCTATAATTAAAATGGGTGTTCCACAAGGGTCCATTTTAGGGTCTTTTTTGTTCTTAGTTTACATTAACGACTTGCCACTTATGGCCAAGGATCTTTGTGATATTGTTTTATTTGCGGATGACACATCTCTGATTTTTAAAGTAGATAGGAAAGATAGCACACTAATTCAAGTAAACAACGCTCTATCTAGTATCTCTAAATGGTTCTCAACTAATAATTTACTTCTGAATTCAAAAAAGACAAAATGTTTGAAGTTTTCTTTGTCTACTGTTCTATATTTAAAGTCCAACGTTACGCTTGATGGAGTTAAACTCGTAATGGACAAGGCAACAGTCTTCCTAGGCATTAAAATTGACGCAAAATTACAATGGGGTCCTCATATAAATGCCCTGTCTGGGAGACTCAGTTCTGCTGCATATGCAGTACGTAAAATAAGAGAGCTAACAGATGCTTCTACGGCGCGGTTAGTGTATTTTGCATATTTCCACAGCGTAATGTCATATGAGATATTGCTATGGGGTTCAGCGGCTGATATAGAGACCATATTTATCCTTCAGAAACGTGCTATTAGAGCTATATACGAAATGGGTCCCCGTGAATGTTTGAGAGATTTATTTAAAGAAATCAATATATTAACGTTGCCTTCCTTATATGTATTTGAAAATATAATGTATGTTCGTAAAAATTTACATAAATATAAGTTAAATAGTGATAACCACACTTTTAATACCAGAAATACAAATAGGATAGCTGTACCTAGTTTTAGACTTGCGAAGACTAATAAGTCATTCCTAAGAAATTGTGTGCGTTTTTAAAATAAAATCCCAAAGCACATAACTGAGCTCACAGAGGGCAAATTCAAGTTTACTGTAAAAAACGTGTTAATAAAAAAAGCTTACTATAAAGTTCGACATTATATAGAAGATAAAGATGCTTGGAATACTCCACTTCTGGCAAGCTGTCTCTCTGCCACCCATAAAATGTAATATTTGTAGTACCTAAGTGGAAACATTGTAAACATCCATATAAAAAGAATGGCCCCGAGTTTCTTGCCGCTTCTTCTCGGTGGGTTCTATATATTTTGGAACGCGGCGGTAGAGTCTTTAAAGTACATTATAATGAAAAGTTGACGTTCATAAGTGCGTCTTTGATGCCTAAATTGAGTAAATGATTTTGACTTTGACTTTGATAATTATAGGCTGCAGAATTGCACTAGGCATGATTCTGAGACAGCTAGCTATAATATCCACACAAGGTAATGTAGAGTAACTATAAGTAACAATAGAATGTAATAAAGGCTTTTTTTGAGAGTTATTATTCGCTCTATACAGTCACAATACCAGAAGGTATGTGTAAAAGTTAATTAAAAATGGTGTACCGGCTTCGAATTGTACCCGCCCTAACTTTTCTCGTGCGCGCCGTAAGAGGCGGCTAAGGGAATATCCGGGAAATGGGCAGCAGCATTTCTCGCAGTCTGTGTCAACATCCACTGCGATCACCAAGACGCCTGCCAAGCGTGGTGCATTAAGGCAAATCCCCCCCATGACAAATAACATTAAACCACGGCCCCCCAGTTCCTGGCAGCTTTGCTATCCGTGGCTACGGTAGCGGCCATTGTAACGGTGGAGCAGGGGGTGCGAAGAATCTCCGGCAGAGATCCGGCTACCAATCCCAAAAACGACCCCTGGCCCTGGCAACATACAAAACACGACTGACGAAAAGATGGTCGCATTGGAGGAAGAGATGCTCAAGTTACGCTGGGATGTCATGGGATTATCTGAAGTCCGAAGACAGGGACAGGACACGATAATTTTAAATTCCGGCACCGGGAGGGAGACCAACAATCCAAGGGTGGTGTCGGGTTCCTCGTCCGCAAGTCTCTCGTTAACAACGTAGTGAAAGTCGATAGTGTGTCGGCTAGGGTAGCGTTCCTTATACTCAGAATAACCAAACGGTATTCGCTGAAGGTCATACAGGTATCCGCACCGACCTCGGCACACTCGGACGCTGAAGTAGAAAGTATGTACGAGGATATATCCAGGGCCATGCATACTTCTGAAACCTACTTCACTGTTGTAATGGGAGACTTCAACCCAAAGCTAGGCACAAGGAAACGTGATGAGTTAAGAGTAGGGCCATTTGGATACGCTCCGTCCAAATCGTGCCGAAATCCAAAACCCCGAAAAGTTTCAACTTGAACTTCAAAACCCTTTTCAGTGCCTAGCTGAATGCGGCACAGTGGATGAGTTGAACAACGGGTTGGTGGAAACTGTCCAAGCGGTTGGGTCCAAATTCTGTGAGACCAAACGCCGCAGGAAAGCTCGGAAACTCTCAAAAGAAACTCTGAAATTAATGGCAGAACGGAGCGAAATGAAACTGCAGTCTGCAGTTGATATGTCGGACTACGGTAAACTCAATAAACGAATTTGGAAGTCCATGCGACATGACTTGCGTGCTTATAATACTGTGCGTATTACGGCAGCAATTGAGCGGAACCAGGGCTCTAAAGTGTTTGCAAAGGATTCGTCTATTGGGCAAAGCCAAATGACAAAACTGAAGACCGAAAATGGCAGTATCGTTTCATCCAAGCCTGAGATTCTGAGAGAGATTGAGAGCTTCTATCGACAGTTATATACCTCGACGCGCGAACCCGTACCTGAAGCAGCTCAGGACACCAGACCAAAGTTAGTCCGAAACTATACCGAAGACATCCCGGACATCAGCCTGTACGAGATTAGAATGGCTCTCAAACAGCTTAAGAACAACAAGGCGCCAGGAGAGGACGGAATTGAAAAAAAAAAATGAAAAATATTTTTATTTGCAGCGTTAGATGTAAGGCAATGTACATTACCATCACTTAGTTACTAAATGTTACTTATATTTACTTAAGTAAGATTACCTAATGCTGAGAAAGCTTAATAAACTTCTAACGGTAAATTGTGATCTTCACACTAGGCAAGCCTGTATCGTGAAGATCCTTTTACGATTTATCTATATACAAAATACATAATTATTGACACCTTAGTCTATGATTATAGATGACAAATAATGTAAAAATGTATAACAAAAAGTAAATGAGTATCTAAATAATAATAAAAATATATATTAACTACACAAAATATATACGTATATTGTGGACAAAACACAAGTTATGTTTTAATTGAAAGTATGTCTTCAGTACTGTCATAGCTCAGGGCTCAGGGATGATAACCATTTTTGTATTATTTGTTTTGCTTCACTTATCGATTTTAGTTTTACATTACAGTATTTAAGCATTGTATTGTATAAATTCGCCCTAACAAAGGGACCAAAACGCTGAGCAAAAGTAGAATTAACAGACGGAGTGGGCAAGCGAAAAACTCTCCGTGTTGTCATTGCTTGATATTCAGCTGAAGCTAGTACCGGTTTATGTACAGAAAGAGATGTTTTTAGAATAAAAAGCTGTCTCACGTTTAGAACTCCACTTTCTTTATATAGTTCTAGAGTTGGGTATCTAAACGGCTTCTTCATCATTACTTTCAATACCGAACGTTGAGCCCTCTCAATGTTGATAAGAAAAGTCTTTGCGGCACTGCCCCAGCAGGTTATGCAGTATAAGGTGAGAGACTGAACCAACGCGAAGTAGACACAATTAAGGGTTTCCATGGATGCAACATTGCGTAAATTCCTCATGATGCTAATCATTTTACGCACCCTAGCCGATAGTGCATCAATATGCATTCTAAAATTTAAATTTTCATCTATTAAGACTCCAAGATATTTGACAGCATTTGTCCTTTGTAAAAGTGAACAGTCACATGAGTCCTTGTCACATTTTTTTTTATGAATTTTGAGTTCCGTCTGTGACCTTGGAGCTAAGGCAGCTGTCTTATGAAAACATACAAACATGGTTTTTTCAGTGTTTAATGTAAGAAGGTTGTTTTGGAGCCATTCAGACATCTGCATCATGCCCAACTCGGCATAAGACAATACGCCAGGCCAAGTAGAGCCATGGAAAATAATGGCTGTGTCGTCGGCATAGCAAATTATTTCGGTATTTTGGATTTTCAAATCGTGCATGTCAATTATGTACAATGTGAATAAAGTAGGACCCAATATACTTCCCTGCGGTACACCAAAGCTTATGGTCTGAGAGCCGCTAGATGTTTGGCCGACCCTCACACACTGTCTCCGTTCCGTCAAGTAACTTTTAAACCAATCAGAGGCAACACCTCTGATTCCCATGATTTCTAATTTTTTCATAAGTATGGGAACGGACACAGTGTCGAAAGCCTTTGCCAAATCAAGAAAAACTCCAACACAACTTTGTTTCTGATCGAGGCTTGATGACACAAATGAAGTAAGGAGCGAAACAGCTTCTTCTGTACTCTTTCCTTTCCTAAAACCAAATTGCCGTTCTGATAGAATATTATGGTATCCTAAGAAGTTGGTAAGTCTTTTATTCACAAGCTTCTCCAGCAGTTTTGAAAACGCACACAAAAGCGAAATTGGTCTGTAATTTTCGATACAGTTTTTTACACCACTCTTATGAATTGGACTAACTAAAGCAGCTTTCCAAATGTCAGGAAAGATTCCACTAGAAAGGCTGTGATTAAAGATCTCAGTAAGTGGTGCAACGATTTCGTCCTTGATGTGTTTTATTAATGAGTTTGTCAGGCTGTCTATACCCGGAGCCTTGTCGTTCAAAAGACCCATAATTAATCCTTCAACTTCCACGTGGTCTGTAGGTGTCATAAAGAACGATTTTGTTGGCGAACACGTAGTAGCTCTAATTGCACTGACAAGATCTTCTTGTGATTTTTTAATATTAACAAGTATTTGGTTTGCTAACCGTTCTCCAACAGTAGCAAAATGATTGTTGCATAGGTCCAGAGAATGCCTTGAGTTATTAGAAGTTTTAATTGATAATAGTTCAGCGGGCTCTTTCCTATTTTTAGTTAAGTTACATACATTTTTAATTGACTTCCAAAGTTTTCTAGGGTTGTTTTTATTTTCTTTTAGTTTTTTACTTTCATACTCACATTTCAGTTTACGTAGTAAATCGACAAAAAAATTCTGGTATCTTGTATAAGCTACATGCAGTATTTTATTATTAGGCTCAAGTTTAGCACGTTGGTGGAGCCGATCACGATGTCTCATGCAACGCATTAGCCCTGGAGTTATCCAAGGTTTGAGATTGTATTGACTTCTACTAAGTCGAACTTCACGCGTGTGCTTGGCTACGATATTTGTCAACAGATTTGTAAAAGATATTGTTTGTTCATTTACGTCACAGCTAGCACTAACAGTCAATTCAGTTTGGATTAGTTCATTTTTAATTGCGACATAATCTCGTTTTAATATTACACGGTGGTCTGTAATATCAGTCTGACCAACAATGCCAACTGGAACTAAACTTGATTTTGAATTAGATGTGTAAATGTGGTCAAGACAAGAAATACCTCTGGTAGGTTCAGTTATAACTGGAATCAGACCATTTTCGGCCATGAAACACTGGTAATCTGTAGATTTGGTATCTGTCATATCCGTTATGTTTACATTTATATCTCCGGCAAAAATCAGGGGTAGCCCATCAGTTAATTTAATGTGTGGTTCCAAGGATTTAAGAAAATTGTCAATAGTACTGAAGGAGGGGGAGCGATAAACTGCCAGTATATTGGCCATTTTCTGAATTTGAATATATACACAGAACAGTTAGCATCATTAACATTAGGTTCACAGACAGATGCGCACCAGGTCCCGGGGAAATCCTTTATGGATACCACCCACCACGGGGAGGGAGGTGGTTATGTGGGAGTCCGTATACCCACCAAAACCCCGGGGTGTTCCGTCACTGCCGCCCTCGGCGGGAACGCGGGACAGATTTTTCACACGACCGCGAACCCGCCGTGGCTGTCCGTTGCCGGACCCTTCTCTTCGCGGCACGCCAGAACACATGGCGCGCCGCAACTGCCTCGGAGACCAAACTCGCCAACAATGGGCGCCAGACTTCCCCGTGTCTGGTCGCCCGTGGTCTCCCTGCGGTGGGTCGGATACGTAGCCCCACCGCCAGCTACGTCAGCCACAAGGGATAGCCCCCCCGCGACCCCACCTCCTCGAGTCTGCGCCGAGCGCCCGGACCCCACCTCCTCGAGCCTGCACCAAAGTGCCCGGGCCCCCCTCCTCGAGCCAGCGCCAAAGCGCCCGGGCCCCACCTCCTCGAGCCTGCGCCAAAGCGCCCGGGCCCCACCTCCTCGAGCCTGCGCCAAAGCGCCCGGGCCCCACCTCCTCGAGTCTGCGCCAAAGCGCCCGGACCCCGCCACTCCTATGTGGACTTGGCGGCCAAAGCCCATAGGAGCGGCCCGCCTGAGCCGGCCAGCGCACCCCAACGCCGGCGCGGCCCCTGGGTTCCTCTTGGCTTCACCGTGGTGTACCTAGCCACGGTTACTGAGCCCCCCCGCCACGTCAATGCGAGAACCCTTCGGGGGGGGGGGGGGGGGCACCAGGCATCCCTAATATATGCCACAACAACACCGTTTTAATTGATGTTACGAACAGTTTTAAAGTGATTATATACGGATATTTGTGGAATATTGTTAGAATTATTAAGCCAACATTCTGTAAAAATTAGAACATCAAAAACAGTGGCTAAACGTTTCAATGCAACTAAGAATTTGTTGAAATTTTTCTGAATGCTTCTTATGTTTAAGACAAAAATTTTAAAATTATGGTCCTTATTAAACAAGTCTTTACATTTTTCTAATTCGTTTACGATGGTACATTTAATTTTTATTGAGTCTAAATCTCTGGCTAGTTCATCCGTGAAACTCATTTTTGTTGTAGTTGGTTATCCTAAACCAGTAAAACCATGTAAAATTATTTCTTTCTACTGAAACTTCAGTGTAAAACGTCAAATATATGATATATATACAAATACAAATACAAATTATTTATTCATAACCCATTGTTACAAGTCAAACGAAAAAAATGCGTAAAATTCATCATAATAATTCATTATATTGTTCTATTAAATATAAATAGTTATATATATACATATTGGTGTTTTAGTACAATTTGCTTAAGTAATACTATTATTAAACATGAGGTTAGAACTCTTACGCAACAATTACACAATTTCATATAATGGTTATTATAAATACAAGTTTTTAAAATACATATAATAGATTGGAATAAAAATAACAATAATATGTGGAAAATAAGATTGAGAGTTAAATTATGTTCCATTATTAGATACAAAAGGACGATTGAAAATGGAAAACAAACCAAAAACGCATGGGCTAAGAGGGAGAATGATAACCTGCATGCAGGAAGCGAGTAGCCGGTCCAAGTGGCGTTCTATGGGGGAGGCATATGTTTAGCAGTGGACGTCTTCCGGCTGATAATGATGAAAATGATGAGAATTTCCAATGTTAAACAATTGTGAGTTCAGCCTCACTGTTAAAAAAACTCAAATTTTTCAAAGTCCAATAGTCATGACGTTAATAAAGTATGAAGAATGGAATGTTATAAATATTATTTAGATTATCTCTGTATCTTATACTAAGAATTAAGTTTTATGTAACCTATTATGAGTTTAGAATACACCGTTAAAAAAACTCAGATTTATTACACACAAAGTACTTAGATAAGGTATAAGGAATTATATAAATATCATTTAGATTAGCTCTGTATCTCATACTAAGAATTAAGTTTTATATATCGCTCCTTGAATGCAAGAGAGCCACAAACCATAAATAGCTTTTTTTACAGTACAGCCGAAACAAAATTTCGTTAAGGATTTTTTGCAAAAAACATGTAGTTTTTGTAAATAATTGTATACTATTATATACCATTCGAAGCGTGATTTGTTGCTGTATCTTTCTGCATTATAAATTATATTGGAATGTATTACACACGCTCTAAAAATGCAGATAAGTCCCTTTTGTTTTCAAAATTCAAACTATAATTAGAAGAAATATTCCAAAAATGAAACGAATATTTTTAAAATCAAATTTCTTAATTAATATTTCTTTATAAAAATCAAACAAACAGTTTTTCATTACACAAAAAAAACGTTTAACTATCTAATTTGTCCATTATACATATCTAATATGTATTAAAATGTTTATTTTTAGTAAGAAAATGTAGTACAAGCTTTTTGTAGGAACTAATAACCTATCCAAAAATGTCTTATTACTTTTAAATTAGTTTTGTAGTATCACAATTTCTAAGGAAAAGGAAAAAAAACATAAAACAATTAAAAAATGAAAAGTATCTAGGTATTCTAACAATCGTTAAATTCTTTTAAAGTATATAAAAATAGATAAATTATCAAAATAAGTACTAAGACCATTAAAACTGCTCTGTATCTTTTAATCACATTTATTTGTGTTTATTTAACGTAAAAATATTTGAAATTCTTATAAATGAAATTAAATATCTTGTAACTTCAATTATACTACCAAGCAACATTTACAAGCGAAATAAGATAGGATTTGAACTTTAGCTTTTAGGAACTTTCTCATTTCAGCAAAAACATCAGTATTCTTTTCAATGTTGGCATAATTAGCCCAACTTTACAATCAACTGATCCGAAAAGGATATATTATAGTAAATTTTCAAGTAAACTAAGACTAACCTTATAAACAAAAATTAACACTTGACACACATTCGTATTTGTAAACTAACACAATCAAATCTCTTTTCAGTCTTTAACTTAAGGCAACATGCATTTTTTCAACTTGGAATGTATCCTAAAAATAATTCTATTATAACTATTTGTTTCTTAATCAACTACAAACAAAGTTAAATTTTACTTATATTTATATCACATTATAAAAGATATCAAAACTATAATATTAGTATTTATTATAATAAAAAAATATCTTTTGGTAAAAAATCAAAAGTCGCATCTAAAAGTTGGTAACGTTGTATAGCTTAAAAAAACTATCATCAAACTAACTAACAAAAAAAAAAAACTATCATATTAAATGCTTAAATTTTTTACTTGTACACATAAAGTAAAATTAAAGACTTTCGTAAAAACTTTGGTAATATTTAGGTATGATATTTTTTTCAATAAGTTTAAGTATACCCTGTTTTTTAGATTCAGATATTTTAAGTTTTTGGCTATAAAGATTTTTAGGCGCTACTGCTTTATAGGTATTTTTTTGCTTTTTTGTGACTGTGGATACCGAAATGAAGTCATCGCTATCATAAGAAGTTTTAAATGAAAACTTATTTTTAAGATCGCGATGTACTTGCAACACCTTTATGTCAGCCCATTTAACTTTTTCGCCGTCTTCGGTTGTTGTATAGTTTCCAAAAGCCAGATGTTTTGAATCCAAAAAATTCTCATGCGTCAGCTCGCGGACTACAAAAGGAGAGCCTGTCTTTTTTGCGGTTTTAATTAGAGTTACGTATTGATCCGGCACGTAGATTGGAGAAGATTTCAATGCTCTTGAAATGTTTCTTTGAATCAATGAGTGTGCGGCATCACCCTCATTTTGGGTGTGCCCTTTTATGAGGAATTTATGAGTGATACTTCGCAATTTTGATAGATTATTGACAGCATATTGATATAAACTTAGCATAAACTTATTTTTTTGCTGACCACAGCAATTATCACTGTAGAAAACTACGTCAAAATCAGTAGATGCTTTTTCGTTTAAGTTTTCTAAATACATTAGTACGCACGATCCAATCTCATTAACACCTCGTGCTCCTTCTCCCTCATGCCATACAAAGCAACTTGTCTTATTTGTATCCAATTCAGTGATTGTAAAATTCAGCAAATTCAATTTTGAAATATAATAAAAGCTAGAGACCTCACCTCGTGGACTAGGCATAACAGCTTGTAAATCATATACACATACAACAAAATTATCACTCACATTATTCTTATCCATTTCCTTTTCAGCTCGAGCCAGTGTTTTTTCTTTTAAATGCAAGTCATACTTCTCTTGAAGCAAAGTCTTGTCGTCTGAATTTTTAAAAGCTGTACAGTCGTCACACTGGTCTTTTTTGGGTTGCCAAAAAGAAATATTGTATTCATTGACAAATATATTATAATAAATCTTATATGAAGCGTACGGCTTACCCTCTTCTTTGTTTTTGGCGATATAATCACGGTGCAAATCTGCAACAGTCTTTCCACCTTCAATATACTGACGTTTAGAGCGAGCACGACAGTAATGGCTATCAATTCTTGGGATAGAATTGATATGCTCTCTAACACCATTCTTTAAATCCGCCTCCAATTTGAACTGTTTACCATGTTTTCCTCGCATATCTTCATCATTTCGATTCCTAACATACCTTCGGATTTTTTCTTTACAACAGTTCTTATTGACTTATCCGATATTGCCAGTGTGTTCATGAAAAATAGTTTGCACACTCGGGTGCGTGTATTATTTTTTGGCAAATAATATGCATGATTGAAGTTCTTGCGAGTGCTTCCGACACGAATGTATCGATACTTCGGTTCAATTTCAGTCATGTTTTCACTAATAAATTGCCTTTGAGATTTCAAGTCACCTTTTCGCCAGTACTTCTCAAATATATCTTGCCGTTGCTCGACCGAAAATTCGCTTCCACATTTCAATTTACATTTATCTGTACAACTAGGTCCCATTACTTTAGCTTCAATGTTTTTTGTCATAGTAGTGTGAGCTTTGCCGCTGTTTATTAGAGCCTTGGTTACGTTCCTTTTCCACGACGCAGGGTTGGCCTTCCTTTTTCGAGATAACGGCTGAGGTTCTACGCTAGGTGGATAACTATCGATACTGGGTGACTGGGCTTCGACGCTGAGCGGTTGAATCTGGATACTGGATGATTGAGCTTCAATGCTCGATGATTGAACCGATGTTTGCATAATATCAGTATAGGCTGGATGCAAAACCGTCTCGACGTCCGAGTCGAGTGGCAAAGCTGTATCGATTATAGATTGATGTGCCCAAGAAGGACCAGGTTGAGGTGAATCCTGTTCTTCTAATTCTACGCATACCTCTGAGTCTGGAACGAAGTTAGGATCTTTGACACTGTCATCTGAACTAAAATCTTCGCTGGTTGAAGAAGAATCGCTAGAAGAATCACTGCTTGGTCCAACGACGTAGTTTTGATTGTGTAGTGTTTCGTCAATTATAATATCATCAAGCAATGATATTGCAAGATCAGGCTGACTATCAGCGATGGAGTTCATTCCAGAAGAAAAGTTTGTTGTGTCTTGTTGATCATTGGCCACAAACTGCTGAGTATTGATGTTCGTAGGTGTTGAGTTAGAGTCAAAGTTGTATTGTTCATCTCTGTCAATAGTTTCCATTGTTGCGTTAGAAATAACCATGTTTAAAATAGCTCTTGATCTGCTGGACATCCTGTAATAGCATGAACAGAAATTATTTATTTTTCATACACTATCATAATTATTATATTTTATCACGCCTAAAATAAAATAATTTAAAATAAAAAGCTTTATAACGCATCTGTTCTGGTTAACCGTAAATAGCACGATAACTTATAAAGAGAAGCAATAAATACTGAAAAAAAAAATTCTTAAGATATTATATAAAATGCGTCTATTTTGATGGAAAATGTTTTGTTCAATAAAATTTTATTCTAAACAAAACGAACACAATTCAAAATATTACTGTTTAGCATTAATTATGTAAAATAAAACGTAAGATACATTTTAATACAAAATGGACACATTCCTCATACTATAATTTTAGCATTGCCATATTAAGAATATATTCCAACTTGGTTGAATACAAAACCGGCACATGTTAAAATATGGTGCTTTTGTAATATAATTAATACCTAGTCTTAAATCAATTAGAATGCAATATGGACTCTTGTTAAAATATGGCCCTTTTGTATTTTATATAAAAAGTAATCTTAAATAAACTAGATTGCAAAATGGTCACTTGTTAAAATATTGCACTTTTGTATTATCAATAATAAATAGTCTTGAATAAATTGGAATGTAAAAGAAACACATATTAAAATATGGCACCTTTGCATTTTAAATTATAAATAAACTCACCTGAAATTGGAATGGAAAAAGGACGTATTCCAAAATGTGGCACTATTGCAGGGAAAACTATGGTAAAGTTCAGATCACATTTTGGATTGTGGCTGTTTTGCAGTAAAACCACGTGCGTTCTCTTTGAGGTCTGGGTCACGACTGACAAAATGGCGGTCTTGCACTGAAGTCGGTGCGCAAAGCGGCTAAATGCAAAACAGACGCTTGAGCGGTTTGGTGTCAAAATTAGCGAAAACGATGGGTGTCTTAAATAGACTCTATAGTATCATAGATTTAGAGCTCAATTTTCGAATAAAACCGTTTTTACACTTTTTTGAATTGTGGCCCTCTTGCATTCAAGGAGCGATATGTTTAGTACATAAGAAGCAATATTAGTACTTATTATGTATAGTACTTAAGAAGTAGGTACATAAGACAAGAATTAAAGTTTTAAAACACTATGTATTTAGTTTTGTTCTGTACTTCATTCTAGGAATTCAGTTGTTCCCATGTTTAGTACAAATGAATTCAACAAGGTATGAAAACAAGAAAATTTCGATACTCAACATAGTAATGTTAGGTACTTACTACATTGTAAAAGAAGTTAAAATCTAGTTCAGATCCAGATTGCCTGAAACTAGAGTTCAGAATACATAGCCCTAGCACCAAGTTTAGATTAGGTATCAGTATATGTTGTTTCCAGTTTAGATCAGCAGCCACTGTAGGTATGCGCCTTAAGTTTATTTAATAAAATCAGAGTCAGATATTTAAGATTTAGGTATAAGAATTATTGTTTAGCATTACATTTAATGAATTTAGATACAAGTTTACTTAAAATTAGAGTATTTTACGTTGTACATTGAATACCAAAAACAAGAATTGTATTTAAATAGAATGTCAGAGTTCAAAAACTAAGTAGGTATTCAGTGTATCATAAATAAAAGTATATGATGTACATGTCCCTGTATATCCTCAGTTCAGCTTCTTGTATTGGTAATAAGTTTCTAGAAAGTGCCATAGTGTGAAACAAATGTCTGCTAAACAGTCAACAAAAAGTGATTTGTTGATAAGTTGTAATAAATTGCAAATGTACTACACTACAATTTTCTACACTAGACAACAACAAAAAATAGCAAAAAGCGATCAAGAAAGAAACAAAAGTACAAGATGTCCTTCAGTTTGCTATTTACAATAACACCAAACAGCAACAAAAACAAAACTGCAAAATGCCGTTCCAATAGAAGTATAAGTGAACCAAGATTGTTGTCTCCAACCACACAAATAATATTCACTGAACCCGGGCTGCATTCAAGCACGCCACAGGAAAGCCAAAATTTGACAAAACAGCCGGTCCACGACGCCTCTAGGCCAAAATTTGCACAGATCAAGATTTGATCACGCCCGTTACACGACACCCTGCAAGAACAAATTTTGTCCGAACTGGCCAAAATTTTTCTTGCTTTTGAGAGAGCCAAATTTTGGTCGGCTGTCAAAAGTGACAGTTAACATAAATTATCTTCTTTTTCTTATTGGATGGAGATTACAAGTTATATTTGGTTTGGCGGTAAATTTAAATTGTCTTTAATTTTGCCGCTAAAATTATCGCTTACCCAAAAAACAAAAAAAAAGGTGATTAAAAACAGTGTGGCCGAATTCAACTTAAAAATTTGGTTCCAAAGTAATTCATACTACTACCTAAAATCTCCACAACACACAAAGATTTCTTAAAAGGTACATACAAACATTTCGTGGGCTAGTATTATTTTTCGCTGTTTATAATTTTATTATCTAACATTATCATTTATATTACTCCTTACTCGGCCAGTCGTTCTTCTAACTCGAACACTTAGCACGATTCGTATACACCTACAAACTGTTTTTAGTTCCAAATAATAATAAGTAGGTATTGTTTAGATATTTTAGCACTTGAGCCCCAAGATACAAATTTCATTCTTAGTTTGTGGCTCTCTGTTTTAATTATTAGTTACTAATTTTTCTGTCTATCTAAGTAGGTAATAGTTTTGCGATAAAGACGTCTTGTATCATAACTATATTTACTTTTCAGTCACAATGGAACATGAAGCTGAAGTCAGCATGTCTGTTGTTGTGGATGCTCATTTTTAATGAGCAATCAGAAGTGTGCCTGCAAGACAGCTCAGGTACCTCCCCATCCAGTGAATAATATAAGACATGAACAAAAATAGGACATAATATAGAATAACATAGGACTTAGTCTCTGGGCAGTGCTAATCAGATGGAATACTAGGTAATGTCATGTGTAATGAGCCTGTCTGTGGTGATATCACATCAATGCCAGCTATTATCTACCAAGCAGTTGTAAAAGCCTTCCTGTGTTTACTGCAACTGTTATTTAAACAGGTACAATGGTCAGGTGCATGACTGGACTGTCTCATCACTTGTTTGTATGAAAAACATACTAGGTTCAACTTAGTAATCCACAATGATTTACTATGATGGAGGGTATGGACCTCTGAATTTAAGATTAATAAGAGCACTAATGCTTGTCATAAAATGCTATGCTAGTGTCATAGTCAATTTAAAAGAACTTTAAAGTAAGAGTTGGGCCATGTATGATTTTAGCATGAAGTTTCTGTTCTCATGTACTAGTAGTTTCTCAAGTAGTAGTGTAACTAAAGCATGGTCGGGTAAGGCTCCGCGCAGACAGAGAGCGTTCTGCGTTCGTCCATTCTGCGTTCTGCGTTCTAGCTCACACAGGAGCTGTTCAAGACATTTGCATTCTATTTCGCGACTCTCTGCACGTGAAACATGTCTCTCGAAAGTTCATCTTCCGAAGATGAAGCCTTGCTTTTGTGGAGTCTAGAGGAGTCAAAAAAAAGAAGAAAATATTGGGTACACCCTATCAACACGAAACGAGATAATTTGGGAGAATTTAGTATTCTTATCCCTGAGCTGCTTCAAGATGAAGAGAGATTTTATATTTATTTTCGAATGTCAATAAATAGCTTCAATGAGTTACATGACTATGTAACATCTGAAATAGAAAAACAAGATACCAATTGGAGAAAAGCTATACCTACAAAAGAAAGGCTGGCGGTATTTTTAAGGTATGCAGTGTTTATTTTTCTTAAGTAGCAAAAAAAAGATAACAGTATAAAATTGGTACAAAAATTACAAATCAGTTAATGAGTGTGCCATTGCCTCATTGAACTCGGTTGCATTTTGTGAAGTTGAATCCGACAGTGTTTGAGGAGCGCTGGTTTGAAATGTAGTGTTGGGTAGAAGCACCTGAGAAGGTATTCCGTCGGACTCAGATGATGCCTGCAACGACGGGCTGGATTGAAAAGCACCGACAAAATCTGATCTACTTGCAATTGATGGTGGTGCCATTTGAGTACCACTGGAACTTTCACTTTCGTTTTCTAGTTCGTATCGGGCAAACAAAGTCGCTATTTCTAATTTAATTATACTCTGTGTTCTCTTCGGGAATTTCTTGAATGATTGGGCATAGCTAAAAAAAATAATCCGCTTCATCAAATTTAACCTTTTGCTAATTTTTTTACGAAGGTAATCTAATACTGTATTAGTTTGCTCATCATTATTTTTTGCACTCCTCTTTCTTACTACAGACGGGGGATTTTCTGCCAGTGTAGTTTCAGAATTATGCGACTCATTACGAGAAAAATTTTCGTCAGCTTCTGTGTTCGAATCCTGGTTCACTTGTCTTCTTGAATTCGGGTTGTCCTGTGTGGTATTTGTTTGAGAATCAGAGTTCACGTTAGTTTCAGTCTGTCTATTTTTATTGAAATCATCTAAAAATCTCAGCAATTCAGCCCATGGCCAATTTTTATACTTTTTATATGCTTGACCCGAGGAAACTGCAGTACTTTTCTTATGCTTGGTGTAGTTATCCTTCAGCGCTTTCCACTTCGAACTCCAGTAAACACCTATAAAAAAAATATATGTTTCAGATACCTTGCGACAGGAGACAGCTACAAAACCATTGGTCACTCATACCGTATGGGATTTACAACTGTTGGTACAATAGTCAAAGAAGTGAGTCAGGCAATTTGGAAAGTTTTACAGCCCATTTATATGCCTTTCCCTACAGAAGCAACATGGAAGCAATCTGAAATTGTATTTAATGAGAAATTGAGATTTCCAAACTGTATTGGTAGTATAGACGGAAAGCATGTCGCCATAAAGTGTCCATCTAATACTGGAACGTTACATTTCTGCTATAAGCAAAAGCTTTCCATAGTTTTGCTCGCTATAGTTGATCCAAACTACAAATTTATTTTTATTGACGTGGGTAGCTATGGAAAAGAAAGTGATAGTACAATTTTTCAAAGGTCTCCTTTCTATCAAAAGCTTGTTAACAATCAACTGAACATTCCTGGACCAAAGCCCCTTCCGGGCAGACATAATCCAATGCCTCATGTTTTTATAGGTGATGGCGGTTTTAAACTAGAAACATTTTTAATGAGACCTTTCCCTACTGATGTCGAGGATCAAAGAAAGCGAATTTTTAATCAAAGACTTAGTAGTGCAAGACGTATAGTTGAGAGTACCTTCGGTATTTTGTCTCAAAAATGGAGATCAATTCTAAAAACATTTGAATTAGACGTAGACACTACGGTACATGTAGTTAAGGCAGCATGTTGCTTGCATAATTATCTCAAAGAAAAAGGTGAACTACAAATAAATGACGAAGATAGTGTGCAAAATGCTCATGTCTTCAGATCATTAGTGCCAACAAATAGCAGAACCAACTTAGCTGCATATGCAGTTCGCGAAGAGTTCATTTCCTATTTTAACTAACCCCGCGCCGATTTGTAGTTTTCTTTTTTTAGTTAGTGTACTTTTCTATCTAATAAATTGGATGACGTACAACTTACATAAAAATAAATAATACAGCTTAGTTTTTTTTTGAGAATCACCTTACCTGTTTTTTACCTTTGTATTTCTTAGTAAATAAATATTAAAATAAAATAAAATGTTTTTTACTCACCATCTTCAATGCCCATTTCCGTAGCTATTTCAGTCCACGCCCCTTTTATTTTGGGACGATTTTTGTAGACTTAGATCGTACAAAAACTGCCTTCCTCTCACCAATTCAACCAATTTTTCTATATCAACGCTCGGACCAGCCATAGCGAGAACGCGAGTTCTTTGTATTTCTGAGCAGAGAACGCGAGAACGCAAGCGTTCCGAATGACCGCCGCGGTCTGACTGCGTTCTATGTGCGCGGGCGCTATAGATCCTTCGCATTACAAAGAACGCGGAACGCAGAACGCAGAACGCGGGACGCAGAACGCTCTCTGTCTGCGCGGAGCCTAAAGGTTTTGGTAATATCAGTAGATTCCGTTGTCTGGTTATCACTATACATTTACTATCACAAAATATTATCTAAAACATTTTGGGTTTTCCAGGTATGCTGCATTGTGTCGCTTGATCGCTTGCCACCCCACTTTTTAAATGGTAATTTGTTAATTTTCTTTTTTTGTATTTTGTAATTAACTATAAGTAATCGACAACATACTAGACTGGACTAGATTTGGACTGAGAGACAAAAGGCATAAAACATAACTTCTTAACAAGCAGTACAAACATGTAAATTGAGTTATTTAAACTTTTTTTCATTCACCAATTTACCTAACTGCCTTGCTAAATCTTACAACACCTTCAAGTTATGAATTTTGAAGGTGTTAAATAAATAAAGTCGGATTTTTCATTAATTTTTGTATTTATTACAGAGTCAAATAGTACAGTCAACTCAAGTATCACAACATAGCCAGAAAGTAGAACATTCCAAGGTAATAATTAATAAGTATCTATTTATTTGATCTCAGCTCCCTTATCATATTCCCTGTGTGTTGCATAATACCACCTCCAGGTATTAAGTGAACTTCAAGTGACCAACATAGCACAGTTGTATCATAATCTACTTTGAATAAATGTGTCCTCAGATATATCTAATTCTAAGTATGTTCTGTTCTAGAGCATCAAGATTCAGAAAGCCGATCACAGTGGTCCAGGGCAAAAATTAGGGCACTTATTGACTCATACAAAGCGCACATTTTGTGTGTATATAGGTATAATAAGTTTATAGCTATAATATGCCCCGCCCTTTATTGGTTTCTGGGCTATCGGGATTCGCTGAAGATTATAGCCATAATCAATGTGGCTACAGCATGTAAACTGATATTTGAGTAGAGAATGCACAGACGGTGAGAAAACCTTGTATTTACTGAGTAGAGTAAATGCAAAGCAATCAAATACCTCGCGGGCGAAGTCAGGTCACATTCATATTGATAACATCAAATATAACGCAACTGCGGGTAGAAGCTGACAAATCTATACATATAATAAAACTGTAGCCAAGGTGAAATCTGTACAAGAAAGATAACTTTTTTTGGATAAGCCGATTTTGACGAAACAAAGATAAAAACCTGCTCAGGACTTCAAAAAATACACTGCAGCAAACGGGATCAAAATCCATACAGTAGTTTTTGCGTGATGAAGTCACATATGGACAGACAGACAAAAATTCTACAAACGATATTTTTGGATTTCACTACTTTCATTTACTGCTTTTTTATATTTTTAATTATCTTTCATGTACAGATTTCCCTTTGGCTTAACAGTTTTATTATATGTATAGACTAGCTTTTGCCCGCGACTTCGTCCGCGTAGTGTAGTTTTTTAGGATATGAGTTATTGTAACAATATAGAGCTATATTAGTGGCCGCCACTACGCGTGATGTTTGACAAAAGTTAATAGATAGCGTATTTTACAGTATTTCTTTATACAATTTATTTAAAATTCACTAATTTGGAGGCATTCACTTAAGTAGCCAGGCTAGTTGGAGAGCGCATATGAGACGTGAGCATGACACATACAACAGAAACAGTCCTGCAATACAGAAATAATAATGTTATTAGGAATAGTTTTGCTAAGTGGGATTCTTTTTCGGAGCAGTAGTATAAAAACACTTCTGTTTATAAACTAAAGGGCACTGTAGCAAATTATAATTTTGGGTGAATAAGACTGAACATTTTTTATTCTGTAATAATTAAAGGAGCTTTTAGCCGCATTGGTCACAGTCATGCCAGCTCCATCAGTACATTCATTGCTTATTTAGTACAATTGAAAATCTTATGGCATAACCTATAGAGTGTTCTAGCAATGTCGGATGTAGACTCTGCTAAAACCCTCTGAAATACACCAACATCCAGTTCGGGCACATTCCATTACAAAGTGTTGGATGTCTTCTGCAATGTCACAGATATTACAGTAAGGTGAATCAGCTTTCCTCATCATGTGTTTGAACTTATTTAATGGAACATGCCCGGAGCGAAGCCTACACGCCATTACTATGATAAGTCTGCTTAACTTAGTCTTATTGAAACATGGCATTGGAGGGGGCTCATTTTGTATTGAAATGTACCAGATACCTTTGTTTTGAGAGGAGTTTTCAAAATGCTTTTTCAAATTAATGAAGATCATATTTTTATGTTTAGCCAGTGCTTCTGTGTATTCCGGAGTTAAATATGTATCAGATCCTGATGTTGTTGAATCTCTGGCTAATTGATCAGCCTCCTGGTTTCCATGGATGCCCACATGAGATGGAATCCATTGCAATCTCAGAGACAGCTCATGAAAATTTAAATTTAAAATTTTCTCTATTATGGCATATGCTATCCTATAATATACTATATATGCACAATCCACTACTGTAAGGAACTCTGAGGTCTGGCAGCGTATAGCTGAAGAGATAGGGGACATGTCCGCAAAACAATGCGAGTCGAAATTTAAACACCTTAAGGCAATATATATAAAAAAAGACAATATTGGCAATAGAAGCAGTGGCGCGCAGGCTTTGGCGTTTGATTATTTTAAAGAATTTGAAGAGATTTTTAGACAAGAGCCTAATATCACACTGTTATCTACCGCATGCAGTAGCAGAATGGTGGAATTTGCAGAGATTGCTCACAGTAGCAATGTCACCGCAGTGGAAGAAATAGGATCTGATCCTTCTACAACTTCTACGGCACCAGGATCAAATTCTGAGCAGAGTTCTTCTGTTCGACCACATAGAAGAAGAAGGACTCGGCTTGAGATACAATTAGAAAAGTTCCATGCCAACATGGAGCTCAGGGAGCAAGCTCGGGAGCAGCGCCTCAATAGATTTCTTCATCATCAGGAGGAGCAAACTAGGCTCATTTGCAGTTAACTTGATAAATTGATACAAAAATTATAACTACTTTGTATAATAGTGTATCAATGGACATAGCTTATACCCTGGATTAACACATAATCACCATGCGAGTAAACCCGTGGAGCACAGCTAGTTTATTATATGTTTATGGGGTTCAGCGGCTGATATGGAGACCATCTTTATCCTACAAAATATACTATTTGAACGATATACGAAATGGGAGATCTTTGAGAAATTTGTTTAAAGATATCAATATATTAACTTTGCCATAATGTATGTTCGTAAAAATTTCCATAACTGTAAGTTAAATAGTGGTCACCACCCTTTTATATAGGATAGCTGTACCTAGTTCTAAACTTGCGAAGACTAATAATTCCTTCCTATAAATATTGTGCGATTTTCACAATTAAATCCCATAACACGTTACTGAGCTCACAGTAGGAAAATTCAAGTTGACTGTAAAAATAATAAAATAAATAAACATATTATAAAGTTCAACATTATAAGACAAAGATACTTGGAATACTCCACTTCTGGCAAGTTATCATCTGCCACCCATAAAATGTAATAATAGTATGTAGTAGAAAAAAATCTATGTGAAAAGAATGGCTCTGAGTTTGTTGCAGCTTCTACTCGGTAGGCTCGATATATTTTGGAATGCAGCGGTAGTCTTTAGAGTAGGTACATTATAATTAATAATTGACGTTCATAAGAGCGTCTTTGATGCCTAAATTGAATAAATTATTTTTGACTTTTATACCAGGTGGTACCTTTGATTTGACATTTATCTCTGAATAAATTTGAAGCAGCACTATTAGAAGTACTAGGTGTGATCAAAATGTAAAATTTTGTCAAATCTCAGATCAAAGTACCATTTCAGACATAAATGTTCTAATCAAAGGCACAACCTTGTTTTTTTAATTTATTACTTTATCCTTAAGTGAAAGGCAACATCACAGAGAATCAGTTTTCCTCGGTATTAACATAATAAAAGTTTTGCTGCATTAGTGGTTTTATTTCAGATTTAATTTTTCTTAGGCTTTAATTTTAAGGGCCATAATTTGCTTGGTATTCAATACAAGCACTTGTAACAAATAACTTTGTAGCCTTGCATAACAAATAACAAGGTATTAATAAAACTGTACAAACTAATTATAGTTTTCTTTTTTGTGCTTATATTCTGAATCATCATCATCTCAGCCGTAGGACGTCCACTGCTGAACATAGGCCTCCCCCATGATTTTCCAAAAGGACCGGTTGGAAGCGGCCTGGATCCAACGTCGTCCTGCGACCTTCATCAGGTCGTCTGTCTACCGTGTCGGTGGACGACCTACGCTGCGCTTGCCGGTCCGTGGTCTCCACTCCAGAACCTTTCGGCCCCATCGGCCATCTGTTCTGCGTGCTATGTGCCCTGCCCACTGCCACTTCAACTGGCTAATCTTCTGGGCTATGTCGGTGACTTTCGTTCTTCTACGGATCTCCTCATTTCTGATTCGATCACGTAGAGAAACCCCGAGCATAGCCCTCTCCATAGCTCGTTGTGCGACTTTGAGCTTGTCTATGAGGCCCATAGTAAGAGACCACGTTTCAGTGCCATAAGTCATCACTGGTAACACACATTGGTCGAAGACTCTTGTCTTGAGGCACTGAGGTATTTTTGACGAGAAGACTTCGCGAAGTTTCCGGAACGCTGCCCAGCCGAGTTGGATTCGACGATTGACCTCTTTCTCGAAGTTGGACCTGCCTAGTTTGACTGTCTGTCCCAGGTAGATGTACTCGTCAACAACTTCGAGAACTGCGTTCCCAACTGATATTGGGGTAGGTACAACATGGGCATTAGACATAATTTTCGTCTTATCCATGTTCATCTTAAGACCTACCCGTTGGGAAACTCGATGGAGGCCTTCGAGCATTGTACTGAGGTCTTCCATGGATTCTGCATGTCTACAATATCGTCGGCAAATCGAAGGTGAGTGATGTATTCGCCGTTAATATTAATGCCAAGTCCTTGCCATTCCAGAAGCTTGAAGGCGTCTTCCAATGTAGCGGTGAACAGTTTCGGAGATATAACGTCTCCCTGTCTCACGCCTCTTTGCAATGGAATTGCCTTCGAACTCCGCTCCTGTACTCGGACTGACATGTAGGCTTTTTTGTACAAACACTTCAGCACTTCAATATACCGATAGTCAATACGGCACCGCTGGAGAGACTCAAGCACTGCCCACGTCTCGATCGAATCAAAGGCTTTCTCATAGTCCACAAACGCTAAACAAAGAGGCAAGTTATACTCTTCGATCTTCTGTATAACTTGCCGTAGCGTGTGGATGTGGTCTATGGTACTATAGCCTTTTCGGAAACCGGCTTGTTCCGGAGGCTGGAATTCATCAAACCTGCGACTGAGACGGTTCGTTATGACCTTCGAAAACAGCTTATAAACATGGCTCAAAAGCGAGATGGGTCTGTAATTTTTAAGTAAAGTGTTGTCACCTTTCTTGAAGAACAGCACCACCATGCTTTTGTTCCATGCTTCTGGCGTTGAACCTTCGAGTAAGACGGTATTAAAGAGCTTCTGAAGGACTTTAAGTACCGGTGTTCCACCCGCTTTCAGAAGCTCAGATGTGATACCGTCGTCACCAGGCGCCTTGTTGTTCTTAAGCTGTTTCAAGGCCATTCTAATCTCGTACAGGCTGATGTCCGGGATATCTTCGGTAAAATGTCGGGTCAGCTTGGCTCTTGGGTCTTTGGCCGAGCTGCTAACAGGTTTAGCGACCGAGGTGTATAGCTGTCCGTAGAAACTCTTATATACGTATATTCTGAATACACTATATTAATGTACATTCTTCCAATATCACACAGTAGGTATAGTGTATGTTTATATTAATGTTTTAAGTTTTTACTAAGTATATCTTACTTAAGGAAATGATTGTCAAAATAGCTTTAGTAAGATCACCAGTTGTCTGAAATTAAACCAACTCTTACTTTCAAGCACTTCAGTTTTACTTCCATACACCTAAAATCTTACTCTTAATTGATATAGGCTGTAGTCTTACTAATAAAGTTTTTCTAGGCGGGTATATATTCTATTCTAGTCAATTTTCTATACTATAAAAAACTGTTGTTGTGAGTGTGGAGATGCAGCAGGAGATGCAGATGGCCCGTGTGCGGGAGCACTTACGAAGAGGATGGACAGTGTAACGAGCAACCACGCAATGCATTCCACGCATTCTGATGGGGCGGCGCACAGCGACACACGAAAACGTATGGCCGCACGCACACAGGCACACCGCGCCCACCCACGCCGCGCGTCCACTCGCCGCGGAGCTATATAAGCCACTCGCGACAGTAAACGGCAGCAGGATCGTCCGTACGTTTAGTGCTCGGAGTAACCATCGACACTAAAAGCTGCGCATCGCTAACGATTTCTTGAGGAAATTACTTACCGATCGCACCCGTGGCCACGGCTACGAGGGGATACTGTGCCCCACGAACGCCGGAGTGAGTACTATACTTGCATAATACTCGCACCAGTACTCGCGCAACGTACACTCTCATAGCCGCCGTCATGGACTGCGGCGACCCTAAAAAAGGTCCTTTTAAGGGCCACCCACCGCTGACAGAGGACCTAACCACCCCTCCGAAGCAAAAAGGCCCTTCTGAGAGCCGCGTAACCGTAGCTACTGCTAACCACAGTAGCGACAGTGATTCCGACTCGTCCGACAACGAGGAAAGTAACCTTCCCGTTGCGGAAACGAGCCTTAGGCCGTGCGCTGCGTTAAGCGGGTGCACGGCGCGGGCATCCGACGCGGGCATCCGTCGCGGGCATCCGCGTCGTGCTCCGTCGCGGACAAATAGCCCGTCGCGGGTATCCGCAACGACCTCCCGCTAAACGCAGCGGCCAGTACAATTTTAGACGTGCGGGTGTACAGTCGATTCATAATGGATTATTTGTTGATATACTACCTAGCCAAAAGACGACGTAGACAACAGCGGCAGCCAATCAGCCCATATGTCTCGTCCAGATTGTTGTGTGGAGAATTTGTAACCAAGTTTACGCTATTAAGAGAAGATGAGAGGAGATTTTTTAAGTATTTTAAAATGTCAACGTCTACATTTGATGAATTATTTTCGAAACTTGAACCATATTTGAAACATAGTGCTAATACTCTAAAAGTAAGAAGTGTATCAATTATATTACCAATAGAGAGGTTGGCAATAACGGCAAGGTAAGTAAATAAAATGTTTTTCTTGATATAAAATATTTTTATTTTGTCAGTCAAGATCACGTATGTATACAACCAAATCAGTTATTGGACTTATCATAATCATCAGTAACAGTAACATCACAGTGATTGGATTTATCACTTATTATAATTAACAATATTTTAATCTACAATTACTTTAATGAGAACTAAGTATAACAATTTGGTAGTGTAGGTACATACGTAAAGTAAATCAAAATCACAGTCATTGTAATTATCATAATGAAGGAATGCTAGGAAATCATGTGTTGTACCTAAATATATAATAGGATAATAGGATTAATGTTCTGCTTGAGTGTCATTTGTCACTACGATGTTCGATAAATCCTCCAATGTAATAACATTTTCTCTTTCAATGTCAATTAATAAGTTTAATACCTTTGATCGAAACAATAATTTTTGATATGTAGAAAATTTTTTTATGTTTGGCATAATAGATTTAAAAAATGACAAGTCTTCATCATTTTCTTCGTCCTTTTTGTGTTGTATGGATTGTAATAATTGTATTTCAAAAGGAGTCGGCGACGACGCCTTTTTACGATTTGATTGTTTTTGCGTTTCTCTGCTTGCTGTGTCATTTACATTTCCAGATGTACTGGTCTCAGGTATTAACACTTCACTAGTGTCAACTATTGGGTGTTGGGACAATTCAAGTGTACTTGTAAGACCCGAAGAGTCGTCCTGAGAATTTTCCAAAGATTCTTGTCCTTCTACTCTTTTGTTAGAGTCCAGAAAAGTCATAATATTATTAGAAATCGCACACCCCCAACATTTTCATTATGACCTTATTTTTTTTTTTGTTGACGATTGGTTGCAATTATAAGTAAAATTAAATTAAAGTACACAATGTTAGCTTCCTAAAAACCCATAATGTTTGGCCTAGACTTTCAAAATCATAACAATGGCAACTAAACAATAGAATGCCCTAAATTTGCTCGTTTCAGGTAGAGCGGTTTGTGGGACTTTGAGCAGGTATAAAAGGTTAAAAAAACAATAAATTTGTGAAAGTAACGATTTATTAATACGAGGTGTTGCCTCCCCTAGCCTGTATAACAGCTTCCATTCGATGTTTCATTGAAGAAATCAATTTTTTTACGAAATCCTGCGGTATGAGCTCCCATTCTTCCTTGATCGCGGTTTGGAGCTCTCTGAGACTCGAAGGCGCTGCATTTCTGGCTCTTACTCGTTTTTTTAGTTCGTCCCATAAGTGCTCAATGGGATTGAGATCTGGGCTTCGAGCAGGCCACGCCATAACAGGTACTTCAACCTCCTCCAAGTACTGGCGTACTATAGCAGCAGTGTGTGGTCTAGCGTTATCTTGCATAAAAACGAAATTTTCGCCGATAAATCCCGAAAAGGGCACAACATGTTCTTGCAGGATCTCCTCGACGTAACGTTGGGAAGTCAATCCACCCGATCGACGGTTTGTATCGGGCCCTGTGATGAAGACAAGTTCAGTTTTAGCTTCTAGTGATATGCCTCCCCAGAACATGCACGAGCCACCGCCGTATGAGACCCGTTCGGAGATGCAGCATTGGGCAAAGCGCTCACTGGATCTTCGGTAGACTCTTCCTCGTCCGTCGTTACCATAGAGACACATCCTGCACTCATCAGAGAAGAGAACTGCCTGCCATTGATCCATAGTCCAATTAACATGATTTCGAGCAAACTGAAGGCGTGCTTGTCTGTGCGCTGGGGTCAATTTTGGGCCAGTTGCTGGTCTGTGCGCTGTCAGGCCTCCTTCGGCCAGTCTTCTTCTAACCGTCCACCGACTCACTTCCACTTCTCTAACTTCCTGGAGCTGCTGTCCGAGTTGAACCGCATTTAACCGGCGATTTCGTAGTGATGTATTCACAAGAAAACGGTCATCGCGCCGTGTTGTCGCACGTTTTCGGCCTGTTCCTGGTCGCCTGGTATAGCCACCAGTTTGCTGATATCGCTGGTATACACGTCGAACAGCATATCTGCTCAAATTTAATTGACGAGCCACTTGACATTGGTTCTGTCCAGCTTCGAGTAGTGCAACCACTTGAGACGCTGCTTCCGGTGTGGTGTCCATTTTCTTGTTCAGAGTGATGACTTTTTCGTTTTAGAACCTTTCTGACTGGGAGTTGGTATGCAAATGATGTCATTTTACACATCCCTTATCATTTTATACCTGTTCAAAGTCCCACAAACCGTACTACCTGAAACGAGCGAATTTAGGGCATTCTATTGTTTATTTACCCCTATTATGATTTTGAAGGTCAAGGCTAAGCATTATGGGTTTTTAGGAAGCTAACAGTGTGTACTTTAATTTAATATTACTTATAATTGCAACCAATCGTCAATTAAAAAAAAAAATAAGGACATAATGAAAATGTTGGGGGTGTGCGATTTCTATGCTCTCGAGTGTAATAGCTGTACCCTTTTCCTTTTTTAGCACCAGAACCAGACTTAAGTTTCTTGTTTTGACTTTCGTATAGCAATCTCTCGCGGTTTTCCATCGCGCTTGTATTTTTTTTTCTGAAAAATGAAAAATAATACATACTTAAAAATTAATTTTGTATTTTTCACAGGTACTTAGTAAGTGGACATACTTTCGTGGATATGCACTTGGCGTACCATGCGGGACAATCTACCATCCGAAAAATTGTTAATGATGTCTGTCAAATTATATAGCAAAGACTGAAAGAAGAATGTATACCAGTATTTACACGTATGCGATGGGAAGACATAGCAGAAGGCTTTTTAAGCAACACAAATTTTCCTAACTGTTTAGGTGCTATAGATGGAAAACATATACGGATTATAAGACCACCTCACAGCGGATCACTTTACTACAATTACAAACATTACTATTCCATTGTCTTGCTTGCAATGTGTAACGCAAACTATGAATTCACCTACATAAATGTTGGAATACAAGGTAAAGAATCTGACTCTTCAGTTTTCACCAACAGCACTTTATTTCAACAGATGCAGGATGAGCTATTAGATATTCCTCCTCCAAAATCATTGCCAGTGCTACAAAATAATAAACCAACCAATACTGCAGCTACCACACCAGTGCCATACGTCATAGTTGGGGATGAAGCGTTTGGACTGTCTACACATCTTATGCGACCATATGCGCGGGCTATTGCAATGGATCATAGAAAGAAAATATTTAATTATAGATTGTCAAGAGCTAGACGTTACATTGAATCAACCTTTGGAATAATGGCCAATAAGTTTCGAATACTTCATCGTCCACTTAACGTTTCTAGAGAACATGCCATTTGTTTCATAAAAGCAATTTGTATAATGCATAATTTTGTACGAAAAAGAGACGGACTCGGTAATATGAGCGATGTTGTCATAACACCCCGCCATATCCGCGATATCACAAATGGATTTGGGCTAGTTCAAAGAAACTCGTATACAATACGAGATCAGTTCGCTGATTACTTTGCCACAAACGGTAAGGTATCGTGGCAAGATCGCTGTATTTATTGATTATTTACTTAAGTTAAAAAAAATTTGCTCGTGAAGCGGTCACAATACAATAGTTAAATAACAATTAACATAAGTAAATACAAAATGTTTACTAAGCCTAAAGGTGGGTACAGACTATGTAACATATTACATGTTATTTTAACATGTTTTATATCATTCAGTGTCCACATTATCTGAAACTTGTTTTAAAGCAATGTCGTATAACATGTTATGTTATATAGTCTGTACCCACCTTAATAAATGAAAGAAGTAAATAATTATGTAGTAAATAAATTTATAAAGTCATAATAAAAAGTAAGAATTTACCTGTTGACTTTTTTTCTGTGTCACTGAAGTCCTCATAATTTTCGTATAATTCTTTACAAATCTCGAGCCATGCAGCTTGACGCGCATCCCTGTCTTTATACAAGTTGTTAGACAGATCCCATAAAGCGGGGCGACATTGCACTTCTAAAATAACACGTTCCGTATCAATATCACTCATGTTTATCAACTTGATTGTACAAGCACGGCGCGTGCGACACGGATAACGCAGCGGCGCTCACTGATTTTCTAGAAACATCTCCGCTCGCGTGCTCCGTCGCACGGACACGCGAGCGTACCCCCGTCGCCCGCGCCGCGTATGACGGGCGTTCCGCCTTACGCAGCGCTGCTCTATGAATTTACATGAAACATCACGCCGCGCGGGTGCCCGCACCGTGCACCCGCTTAACGCAGCGCACGGCCTTAAGCGCACGGAACCCGTGCCCACCAGCGCACTATCGCCGAAAGGGCGTCACGAACGTGACATCATCACGCTCGCCAGGCTTATTGAAGCCGAGGCCCTATCGGAAGGCATGCTCAACTGGATGGGTATATATGTGCGTATCGAAGAAGCTGAACTGGAGGGACGTGAAATGTCCGCCGAAGACCGCAGAGTGCTCGAACTCGCGTCGCGGTCACTCATCACCCTGCCGCCGACTAAGCCGCTTGCTTTCAACGCAAGGAGGCGCAAGCTCACCAGCCCTCTCAAGCTGGATGACGCAATCAAGAAGCCCCGTACCGTACGATCGCACTCTGCGAGTACGGTTACTAGCGAAAGAAAGGGACAGAGCGATACCGCCCCTTCCAAAGAGAGAAAGGGACAGAAGGACAAGAGACCAAAGGTAGTACAAGCAAGTCAGCTTGCAACTCGCCCGACTACACAAGCGACGCCCAAACGGTGTCGCGCCCGCCCGCCCAGAAGGCAATGCGCCCACCCGCACAAGCAGTGACCCGACCATCCATGGCAGACACTATATACCCATCCACGTCGACCGACAAAATGTCCACGGCGAGTACTAGCGCTGCCCCGCTGCCTCAAAGGCAGAAGCATAAAGCTACTGATAACGTAGCAACAACAGAGAAGCCCTCGTTCGCGCGCGTAGCGCAGACAGAGAAGCAGGGTGGCACCAAGGCCACCCCCCGCACAGCACCCCCGCAACCAACGCAAACGACTGCGAGAGCGGGACAGAAGCAGAGAGAGGTGATGGATACGCAGCCCGCCCCGCCCCCCGCAGGTGGGAAAGAGAAAGGGTCTCGCTATCCCCCTCTGATAGTGGAACGTATAGAGAACTGGACATTCCACTTCAAGGCGATAGCTTCCAAATTAGGGAGACCACCTAACGGACGGCCATACGGACAAGGCATAAGATTTATGCCGGCCGACGAAACGGAATACCGGGCGATACAAGCGTATCTGACCCAGCTAGAAAGGGAGGAGAACATTAGCTGGTTCAGTTACTCGCTGCCCGCAGAACGCAGCCTGAAAGTGGCCCTCCGAGGGCTACCCGCAGACACGGATCCCGAGGAGATCACGGAGGCCCTCGAGGAGAAAGGGTTCGAGCCAGAGTATGTCAAGAACATCCAAGCCAGGCAAGGGCGCCCTGGCAGTATCTTCTACGTACAGCTGAAGAAGAACGCGCAGAGAATCCCGGCTATTTATGAAGTAACCGAGTTGCTATTGATGCCCGGCGAGAGTTCACCTGGGATGTTGGGGGTTGAAGCGGGGGTTCGGGTGAGGGGTAATGTTTTGCCAGAGAGGATGGAGGGGCGATTCGCTGAAGGCTTGGCGGGCCGCAAGACTGGTGCATTGACACGTCTTAACACGGAGGGGGCCCTGAGCTAATGCCTCCATGTCACTTTTTTTTCGATCAGACTTATGCTGTTTGCCTCTACCGGCATTTACAGCGTCGCCAGACGGGTGGCGAGCGCAGATGGCACCCAGCCAGATGCGGGCGCAGAAGGCGCACCGCCTAAGGCGAGCGTTTAAGACGCTTCGCCGCAAGGAGAGGAGTAGGCGACTTGCTCTAGGGCACCACTAAGCTACGGACCTCGGCTTGGGCCGTCGCCAGGAGAGAGAGGAGTCGGAGAGAAACGCCCCGGTATATGAGTGTACCGTTGAAAGTGGGCCCTATGAATTTTTACTCTATGACTATTTGGAGAAAATCTAACCAAGCCTCCATGTCCACGTGTCGCGTCGCCTTATATGCTGTCGGTTGTGGGCGGGGCGTCGGTGTACATGCGCCGGGTGGCATGACGGTCCGGCCGCGGCTGGCTGGTAGGCGCCTGTGCCCTTTGGTCCGTCACAGATATATGCGTTCAGGTTTATCCAGCAAGTCGGTTTCTGTCAAGAGTTTCAAAATGAGTTTGAAAAATTTACCCATTTCTGCTTTGTTTAAACCCTGTGCTCGTGCTATTGATGAACTTTCAGCAACTCTAATTGATATTTCGTCATTTATCTCCAAAAAACTTTGTAGACAATGTTGACCCGCCATTTTTGTATCCGGATTAAAGCTATGCTTTAGATTCAACCTCTGCAAACTGTAAGGCTAACATTCGTATACTTTCTCTCTCAGCTGGAAATCCAGATCTTTCTAGTTTTTTAGTGTGTGTCACCAGGTGCTTTTCGTTATCTACACCCAAGACTGGATTATTTCCCAAAGAGTCAGTAGTTTTGTATTTAGAATTTTCTCTTCTTCTGAAAGCCCTAGCCGGGATATTGTATAACCTAGAAATATGATTGATTCCCAGAACATTCCGGTCAAAACCTACTAACGCAGCTTTTAAATCGTTTTCATTCCATTTTCTTTTTCGCGGCAATATTATTACTATTACAAGTAAAGGATATATGCCCTGGTCAAAGGATAGACGCCAGTGTTGCCAGTGGCAGAGTTACATTAGACAGCTCCAAAAGTAACATATTTACTAGAAAAGTAACATTACCTTAGTGTTTTGTATGAAATGTTTTTCATCGAGTCAAATTTGAACTTGCCGCCCCTGCGCGAAATCCACGTGGAAATTCGTTTAGTTTATAACTTCAAATTACAACATGAAATAATTATGTAGGTAAGTACCTTGGTCGCATTAGCAAAGATATCGATAAAAAATCGATATCTTTGCTAATGCGCGAATAATTTAATAATAATTAGTAAATAGCTACATGAACTTCTTGAAGCTAACGTGAAAGGCACCGCAGACATATTAATACGAAAATGAAGTAATTGCAGCTGTAAACACGACTTTGTTGTTTAGTAAATGATTCCCTAAATACTTTACTGCAGTCCGACTCAAGCCATAAGCACTTTTAGTGCGCTCAAGTGTCCCAAAATATTGTGAGTGATCAAATGGTAGGCTAACGTGAAATCGTAAATGAAATAATTTCCGAGCTTACAGTGCTATTGCTCAGTAACCCCTAACACTTAAAAAAAAATTTTAAGATATTATTAATTATATTATATTATTTACACTGATATTTACTTAATTCAGTGCGTGCCGGGACGCAACGACGAGCGCACCGCACTCAAGGCCCTGAAGAAGGCTTCTGGACGTAGCTGAAATTGTCGATCGTGTTATTGACAACGCGTAAGTTTCACGTTAAACCCGTTTAACTATTTCAAAATTATAATGAGCGTGAGTTTCAATGACAGCATATCTTCATATGATATCATTATTTCAGATGAATAATGATTCATCTGAAAATGTGCTTGTAAAACAACTTAATTTTGAATGAAGCGCTATTACTTTCCCGGTTCTTATTGCTTGAACTCATGACTTGGTTTAAATATATATATATATATATATATATATATCTAGAAAAATCTTTTAAGAATCCATTGAGTACAAATTAAAATATCCTTACGGAGACATCTTTAAAACCTTTTATTTTAAAGAAATACACTAAAGGTCTTCGCATATTATAACAACTCTACGCCAACGCGGCAGCAACTCTACTCACACTCTCGATGAGTAGTCAACTAGTTGATCCACCCCATGGTCACTAGTAGGCAATGCGTTGTCAACGAGTGGACAACGCGGTGTCAACGAGTGGGTAATGCGTATTCAGACAACTCGTCTTACCTCAGTTTTCGGTTGAATTTTGTCCAAAGAAGTCGTGTTGCTTATGAAATGTCGAACTTTACATTCAGTGAACTGGCGATTATAGCTATTATACTCTATAATGAAAATGAACGAAACAGCAGGAAAAAAAGATATCGGGTACATGATATGTTGCGACAAAGGAAATCAGAAGGGGAATATTGGAATATCCGGAGACATCTGCTAGATGACGAAGAAAAATTCTATATCTATTTCCGTATGCCGAGATACTTGTTTTATTATATACTTAATATTATTGAGGACGACATCTACAAAAGAAACACGCGATTTAGAGAAGCTGTATCACCGGAAGAAAAGCTGGTAGTGATATTAAGGTAAGCAATGAGAAACTTTTTTATAGAGTTATATGTATTTATTTATATATCAAGTTAAAGGATAAATCAAAGCAAACCAATTTTAGTTGTGGAAGACCCATCAACCCTCGATTCTTCAATAGGGGTTGTATTTTGCTGTTGGGTGCTAGCGGTGCTACTACCGGTAGTACCTGCATTTATGTTTTGAGTTGTGTAGCCAGAAGTTCCTGGTGCAATAAAATCATCATAGTAATAGTTTCGATTATTTTGCAGTTCTTGTATTTCAGCTTCCGAAACTAAATTAAAAAATCTTGACTTTAAAAGTGCTTGATTATAGGTAGATATTTTTTTTACTGTGCTAGAAATACTTAAAATTTCTTTATCAATTTCGTCATTCTGCTTTCCATCTTCATCTTTTTTGTTTTTAATAAATATTCCATTAAGACCGCCGACGCACTTGTTTCTTGCAATTTCTTTCGTTTTGTCGTTTTTGGGATGTCAGGAAACACTGATTTAGATGATTCGTACATAGACACCGAAGATTCTGGACGCTCCGAGGTAATTGACGAGTCCTGAGAATCTTCATTATTAGTCAAATTGGCAAGAATTTCGGCAGCAGATAAGCTATTTTCATCATCACCATCATCTGTGTTGTCCACTGACGTCACTGTAGACCGTTCTTTATAATGTGGTAATAAAAAAGACATTTCAGTTTCATATTGCCATTTTTTATTAGTAGTAGCACTCTGACCACTTTTAGTTGCTTTCTTTTTAATGGCTCATCTATGATATGCCCTTAAGTTTTGCCATATCTTCTTACATTCTGACGCTGTAACAAAATTAATATAAATATAAAGAAAAATTGGTTGTTTCAGGTACTTGATTAGTGGTTGTTCATTTAGGACTATGAGTTCAGGCTTTAGGTTAGGCGAAAGTACCATCCGGTCGATATTAAAAGATGTGTGCAATGCGATTATAAATAAAATGAAGGGGATGTTCATGCCCACACCTACTACCGAAGACTGGAAAAGAATCAATAAAAAATGAAAGTTTCCAAACTGTACGAGGGTCAAACTGAAAGTTCTTAGAAAATCAAAAACTGATTACATTAGCCAGTTATTAGTTTTATTATATCTTTTCAAAATATTGTCCATTCACGTCAATACACCGCTGCATGCGATGGAACCACTGGGAAAAGCACTTTGCCCACTCGTCCTTAGGGGTCTCTTCAATGGCATCGCGATACGCAGCCACCGCTTCTTCAGCATTCATAAACCGCTTTCCTTTAAGTTTTTCTTTAATTTTTGAAAATAAATAAAAATCACAAGGCGCGAGGTCGGGGCTATACGGCGGGTGACCCAGTAATTCAACGTTTGATGTCGCCAAATAGTCGATCGTTCGCTTGGCGGTGTGCGATGAGGCGTTGTCGTGGTGAAGGAGGATCCTACTGCGAGGTCGTTTCTCTCGAACTTTTTCCAAGACAAGTGGCAAACAATTGGTAGTGTACCATTCTGCAGAAACTGTTTTTTGATCCTCTAACACAATTGTTGCGAAATGACCTATCCTTCCAAAGAACGAGGCCACCATTTTTTTCCCCGCACTTCGATCTCTCTTCACTTTAGTTGGCAACTCCTCGAAAGGAAACACCCACTGAGCAGATTGTCTTTTGGTTTCAGGATCATAACAGTAAATCCAGCTTTCGTCACCTGTTAGTATGTCGAACACAGCATTTGAGTCACCTCCGTTAAATCTTTCAATCATTTTACGGCACCAATCCACACGATGGAGTTTTTGAGCCTCAGTCAAATTATGAGGTATCCACCGGGCGCAAAGCTTCCTGACCGCTAAATGTTCGTGTAGGATTTTGTGCACTTGACTCATACCGATGCCTAAGCTTGTCCGAATCTGCTGATAGGTCACTCTTTTGTCAGTCTCTATCATACGCCGCACAACACTGATGTTATCTTCAGTCGTCGCCGTAGAAGGCCGTCCCTCACGTAAATCATCAGTGAGATTAGTGCGACCACGTTTAAACTCATTAAACCAGTTATAAACAGTCGCACGAGATGGGGCTTCATCGTGAAAGGCCAATCGTAGTCTATCATAACTTTCTTGTTGACTTAAATGACATCGAAAGTCATAAAAAATCATTGCACGAAAATTTTCTCGTGTTAAATTCATGTTGACGTGACACAGACAATTTTCAATTTGCCGCCAAATCGTAAAACAAATGACAAATGAATGAAGTATATACTCAGTAATATTGGCAAAGAGTTCTATTTTCAAATTATAGAATTATTTTTTTATTATATTGTTTATAAGTGGCCAGTTCTAAGAACTTTCAGTTTGACCCTCGTATAGGTGCCATCGACAGCAAACATGAAAACATAATTGCCCTTCCTAGCAGTGGCTCGCTATTTTTTAATTATAAAAAACACTTCTCTATCGTTCTCATGGCTATCGTTGATGATAGATACAGATTTATAGCTGTTAATATAGGGGCCTATTGCAGGAATAGTGATGGCGGAATTTTGACATCGTCAAGATTAGGAAGAGCGATTGAAATGAATACATTTAATATTCCAACTGACACACCATTACCTGGTACTGAAATAATAATGCTACATGTTTTTGTAGCCGACGAAGCGTTTCCTTTAAAAAGGAATTTATTGCGACCATATCCTCGTTCAAGTGGCATTTCAGAAAAGGAAAAAATATACAATAATCGCTTATCACGAGCTCGCAGAGTAGTTGAAAACGCGTTCGGCATCTTATATCAAAAATTTGGAATTTATAATAAGAATTTGCATTTACACCAAAAATATGTTGATATTGTGGTCTTTGCGACGTGTATTTTACACAATGTCATGCGGTGTTATAATATAACATCCGATGATGAAGTCAACACAAGGCAGAGTTCGTCCAATAATGATGATGAACAGAGATTACTAAGTACACTTCCAGAAGATATAAGTGAATCTTCGGCATCTGCTTTTGAAACTCGTGATATGTTTGCAACTTATTTTCAATCTCCCGAAGGACGAGTTCCGTGGCAGCATTTAATATAGATCATGGATAGTTAATATGTCATAATCATAAGAAGTTAGTTATAATATTATTGGCTTATTAAGAATATTAAACAAGTTTCTATACCAAGGTGGGATTTTATTACTGATTACCTATATTAAATGAATGTAAGGCACTTTATTATAAAATACAGAAACCCAAACTAAAAATAAAAAAATATATGACGTAGATTTAATATTTTATGTTAGTAAATTCTGGGATTTTATATTACTGTATGTGAAAACACGAATTTTTACGATAAACCAAGATTTTTCGAGTGTCACAGTAGAAAATCGTAGGCACTGTACAATAACATACTTTTTGGATGTAACAGGTTGAATTAAATTTTCTCAAAATGTAAAGTACATGAAATCACTTATAAGTTTCAACATTATTTTTTAATATCTATTAGAATCACACATATTTATTGGTTCGATAGCTGAATTTCTGTAGATTATGGCAAATTCAATAACTCAATACCAACACTGAAAACGTCACAAATAGAAATTGATTATGTTAAAAATTCTTACCTGGTTGCGACATTACAATAGCGATTTCATTCCATGCCTTTTCCTTCTTATTTACGTCGCTATATTTCGAATCACTAAGGTCGTATAGTAGCGGATATTTTCGCACTTCTATCAACTTTTCTTTCTGCATGATTTACGAAAAATATCACCGTGTACCGCTTATCAACGTGCACTCCGTCCTTCGATTCTATAGCTAATGATGGCGGGCGGGGGGAAGGCACGGGACGGACGGGTGGGCTGGCAAATGGTTGCCCGTCACGCGTCAGTCGCAAACAAAGACTACAATGAATACTGGGTTTAGACTGGTAACTCAGTCAAATTTGAAGGAACGGTTATGTGCTGCCATCTATCCACACCTAACGGTAACAACTTAGAATATATATATATACCTACCTACCCACAGGTACCTATATATTATATTGTATATATATATATATATACAGGTTCATATACACCTACATATTTTCTTGAACCTATGTTGTATATATATGCTAGCAGCAAGTAATATGTACAAAGTAGGTTCAAAAAAATATGTAGGTGTATATGTACCTGTATACACAGCTGCGGTGCTCCGTGGTTCATCCCGCATATTGATGGATGATGATAATGAAAGTCTTCTGTGTTAATCCAAAACAGTATGTTTTCAATATATATAATTTATTTCAGGTAACTGAGATCCACATTTTAGTACAAAAAACTTATACTATAATTATATTTATGCTACATTAATAATTAACAAAGGTGAATAAATTAAATTATGAAGCATTTTAGGCAGCTGATGACCAACATGTAGATGTAATTATTGTATCACCGCCCGCCCTCACAAAATGCTTCAAAAAAGGTGACGGCAAACTCCTTTGTTTTGCCCATACTCTGCTCATCAATGATGTTAATTGTTTGCTTATATATGTACCATCAGTCATGACTTGAGCCCGAGCCGATTATGTCACTCCAGAGCCCGACTCTGGAGTGAAATAACCATTCGCTAGCCCCACCTATTCTCTGCTTATTGGTAATTAGGGCGTAATTAAGGCTTATTGTAAGTCAAGTATTTTTCACATAGTTTTTATGAACAGAACAGAAGTAAACAACATGCTTAACCCGTTGACTGGGGATTCGCCACATTTGGCCATTAACAATAGATTTTGCAGAAATCAACCTACTTTTCTAGGAACTGCAACATGTGTGGTTAAAAGGACTAGGTACTACTTTTTATTTGCGTAAAATAATATACAGTAAACTGATTTAAGATTACCTATAATATTAAACCAAGGTGGTAGACCTATAAGGTATACAAGAAAAAATCTTAGTACTATCAACATGTTTAAGAGAACTGCAACTTTTATCGTAATAAAATATAATAATCCTATTCCTGACTAAATCATAAAAATTCTAAAAGATGTAGGAACAAAAGATTTTTACAATGGAATTCTTTTTTATGCCTGTCATTGGGCTATACCATAAAAGGCAGAGTTAGCTTGCAATACAAATGTGCAAACCATAAACTTTTTTAAACTGGTCAGGCATAAACATTACTGATTTTTCGAAGTGCTGCAAAAACGGGGTAATGCCAACAACATCCTGTATTTATATATTATTATATTGCACGCATTCCTACGCTTTGTCCTCATCCAGCTACCTTTTGGCACAATTGACTACCACATATAGCCTTGACAATATGCTTTAAATAGCATGATTTTGACTTATTCAGTAACATCAGGTGAATCTACGAGCAAACACATTATATCGGATGGTGAGCACCCTACACTCTCTCATTTTACACATTGCCATTTGGTTGTCAGTAAGAAAATGCCCTATATATTCAAGTTAATTAGTTAATTTATAAACTCTGTTTAAATTACAGCCGTTTAAGGTTATCATAATAGCTATATTTTCAGGGCATTTACCAGCGGCCTAAAATATCATGTATTCGCTTTTATTGACATTATATGTCAGACTAGCAGCATAGCTCTCACACATCTTCAGCATCTCTCTGAGCACTCTCAATGACGGACTCACCAGCACCGTGTCATCCTCATATAATATAATTTGTATGCAGTAATGGAATAATAAAAAAACTTAAAGCCACTAAATAAACTGTGTACTAACACAGCTAGTAAATCCATATTATTTTCTATTATTGCGTAGTGGCAGTCATTATGACTGTGTGTGATATTATATAACCTTATTGAACAGAAT
Source organism: Selenia dentaria (assembly GCA_917880725.1). Lineage (NCBI taxonomy): Eukaryota > Metazoa > Arthropoda > Insecta > Lepidoptera > Geometridae > Selenia > Selenia dentaria. The sequence continues at coordinate 28,236,355 of OU862885.1, read as the reverse complement.
ACATATTATATTATCTTATATAGCGTAGACATCCTAGTAATACAATATTGATTGTTGTGAACCAATTGGGATCCACAGATGAGCACAATACAATATTTTGTCCAATAATACTGTGTTATTTTAATTACATGTTTTAATAGCCATAGTTTGAGATGTAAATTGTTCATGCCTTAGCCTACACTTATCACTACACAAAAATACTTCTGATATCACAAGTTTAAGGTAAGTAGGAACATTGTTGTATGAAAATTTGTAAATCATTGCAGTGATGGATCTTATCATTAATATAATATTAGTTGAAAGTTTGGGTAAATTAATATGTATATAAAAGTTGTATGGAAATAATGACAATTTTCAGAGCCACTGAGCTTTTTTAAGGTGTTACTATGTTTAAAACTAGCATGTGACATTATTAAACAGTATTTTTCATTAGGCATTTTCTTTTAAAAATAATTGTATATTAGCCATAACATTTAGCATATCATAAAAAAGTTGGAGTTTAAAATTAATTGAAGTAGTGGATACATACACAACTATTTATTACTTTAAGTTTGATTAATATAGTATGTTTTTTCATACAATAATTAATTTTTTCAGGTAGCTCATACCATATTGTCAGTACAGTAGTGCGCTGACTGCTGTATGCATTGTAAGTGTATGTATGTAGCTGTTGTCTTTCATTTAAGAATTGTTTAAAATTAATCACAAACTTTAATGTAACATTATGGTAAGTTCTGTGGGTAAGTAGAGAACTATATTTATGTAATTGCATATTACTGAGAATTACATTCAAAGTCCATAATATGACTGAAATACAAGAAAAGGTGCAGGTGTAAACAGAAAACAATAGCTATTCAGATATAGGTGGATGTTTTGAAAGAGACACATGAATTATTAGAAGTACTATCTTCACATATGTTTTGGGGGCACGTAAATATTACTTACCACTATTGTTAGGTACTTAGTTTCTGGAATGTATGACTCCATATCTACTGCAGTAATTACAATGTTCCATAATAACAGGTATTTGTGAGATTCCTCTGTGCTTTTCCAAGCGGTGATGAATGTATATGCATGTTTCTTGATATTACACAGAGTGTATAATTTATTATCCTAGTAATACACATAATTCGTACAATTTTTTTGAGGTCGTCTGCTCTTCTTATTAGTATAGCAAGGCAAGTGTCTCCTTTTCTCACAATAATCTGTCAGTTTTTAATCCACACATACTGGTATTGGCAAGTTATGGCTTGTTCTTTAACTTTCTTAAGCAAAGCCTTATTTTCCAGTCAGGTGCTCATTTATATATATATTGCGAGTATCCCCAGGCAGGTCCAAATGCCTAGTAGTGATGCCTTAGCATTTTCTAATTAAAGAAAGATTATTCTCTACAATTTGAGACTTGATCTTCACGATTATGGTCCTTGGCCAGACTTCTTATGTTGACGTGGTTGCACTCTGTTGACATGTACAATGTAATCACTTAGTTATATTTTCCCCTGCGTAACTAGCAATTTTGAGGATTATGGGCAGGAGGAGTTCATATTCTGCTCTGGGAGACCTATAACTTCCATGTTTAAGAGGCATTCCCGCTGCTGAAGACTATTGATCTCATCAAGTACTCCGTCTAAATAGGATTTAAGAGAATCTGCATCATGGATGTTGGAGTGTACTTTTTGAACTAGGTCAGAGAGTTACTTTAGAATTCGATGGTAGTCTCTAAGTTGGTTATCTCAGCGTCAACTGAAGAAAGTTTACTTTGAAAAGACGCGTAATCATTTCGCAGTTTCTTCATTTCGCAGTTTCTTCATTTCGCAGTTTCTTCATTTCGTTCTTCATGTTATTGGACTGGGTCGAAAGTGAGGTTAGTTCACCTTTATGACGGAGTTGACTTTGCCATTAATAACAGCCATACTGGAGTCCAAATCTGTTTTCCACCCATTCATTTTAGCTATTAATTCTGCTATCTGTGAGGAAAGTAGGTCCTTCGGCATTTTTCTTTTCTGGCGCGTCGTTATTCCGACAACAGCAGGCGGCATGGAGGATTCTTGCGTAGGAGAGCGCAACATTGTAAATACTGACGCAACTGTTTAATAAATGTATTTTATGCCAATAATGCCACTATTGTAATTAATTTCTGGTATGAAATATATCGTCCCCGTAGAACGAAAATTAACTAAGTCGAAATAGTTCGTTTTGAGATAATCGCACTTCAAAGTTTTGAAAACAGGAACAGCCATAACTTTCTACAGGTTTAATGGATTAAAAAAATTCTAATCTTATTTAAAAGGATAAATACAGTAATTTTTAAATAAATAATTACGAAAAAAAATATTTTTTTCAAGTAAAATAAATCAAAATGAAACATTTAGTTTATTGTACTCTACTTATCTATTTCCATAACTTCTAATTAGTTAATTATAGCCCATAGTTAGTGATTATTCTCGCGGAAGTAACCCACTATTAAGAAATTAAATGTAGTTATGTAACCTGGAGCTTACTATTAGACATACAAGTTACTTTTAAAGAATATAACCTTAAATGTATAACATGATTTGGTAACCTTATAATTTTAAAGGACTTGAAATAAAATCACAATTAAGCATGAAAGTAGTAATAATATTAATATAATTAAATAAAAAAGGACACGCATTTGAAACATAAGCATGCCATTTATCAAAAATAAAAACAGTTTATCAAACTGAACCAGAAGTATCCTCTTCTACTTCCTCCGTTGCATCAGGTTCTAAAATCCTATCCACAACATCTTTACTTGAAGGTAAAGACTCATACCATGGATGAAGCTCTTGGGGAATCACCCCTTTTTGACATAAATTCAAAAGATCTTTCTTTTTTGCCTCCGATATAAGTAAAGGCGAAGAGTAAGCCTTTGAGATGCAATAGCTTGTTAATAATTCTGTTAGATTATTAAGTCTCTGTTCCGTACTTACTTCTCCTTGCTTGTGTTGGTCTTTTTTCCTCTTTCTTGTAAGAGAAGCAGATTTTTCTTGTTCTTCAAAGATGTTGAACTCTGAGTACGGGCCCTCGTGCGAGTAGCGAAACTTCACTATACCCGGATATTGCTTTTCAAAACGCAAGCTTTTAAAGCTTCAAAAAGCAAGATTTTAACCCTTTGCGTTCCAGAGACGTACATATACATAATTTTTTTGCACGGCATAGGAAGCATTAAACTTACAGTACTGCTGTTGAAGCATCTTGAACCTCTTCTAAATGTAGTGATTGGTCAATCACTGCTTCCACCACCATACCTTCACCCTATAATAGATAGTAATTTTGCATTTTAGATAAATGTTAGTACAAGTACCAAGTAGGTACATTAGTAAATACTAAAGGCCATGCATCACAAAAGTTAGCAGTTTGATATTCTAATGACAAAATAGGTTTGTACTTAGTTAGGTACTCACATCACTAGCAAATTGGTCCTGCCTAATACCAGCCAGGGGGCCAATGTCCCTGCCCAAAATGTTAGCTACTCTTGCCTCTAGTGGTGTCAAAGTAGGGGCATTACTGGGTCCACCACCAGTAGCTCGTTGGCTAGCATTAATGGTGACCAACTTTGCTCTGACCCGGCACTTGTGGTCATTCCATACCTGTTGAAAGTTTAAAATATTGTTTGTATCAACGAATGATGCATAACATAAAAAGTTTTCTAATTATTCTAAGAGTTGACAAAAGAAGTAGTACTTTTGACCATTCTTTCCCTGTTCTGGCAGGTCCTACTGCATTGAGGATTTCAGCACAATCACGCCATAATCGTGCTGCAACTGTACGAGCCTCCTTAGACCTTACTCGTCCAAGAGCAAGGTCTCGATTAGCTTCCAGAAATTCTATTAAGAGTTCTAACTGCCGCACCGATGTCCATTTGCGTCGTTCTTCCATTTCCTACAAAATTTGAGTTATGGAGTTTACAATATCCAAAAAACAAATCACTTTTAAACCCATCAAAACTTGAACACTAAGAGATCTAAGTACTTACTTTGTTTGTTTGTTTTTATTATGGCAAACGTTTAGAACATGTAGGTACGTATCCTCTGCGCTCTATAGTTTCATAGTTTTTACATAGTTTCTACCGAATTCACGCTTATAACTGTCAGTGTCAGCTGTCAAAACTAGTGTTGTTCCCGTTAATATGCTTAGTCGATTTTCGATTTCACTTAAACTAAAGTAACATCCCTTACGGCTATAACATAGTGACGTACCAGTTACAATTCAACTTTGGTCGGTGTTCAAACTTCAGCGCAATACCGATTTCGGCACGGTTGAACTGAAATTGAACCACAGTGTTAACTGAATTAAAGCGTGATTACAAACGTTTGCTGTTGCTATAAATTAACGCGATCGAGGCCTGTGTCGGGGCCCAGGTCTGTCGTCAGCGAAACAGACCATTGGCTTGAGGGAGGTCATTAATATATATTATAAATAGTAACGGCCCCAGTACACTGCCTTGCGGAACACCATATCTTACCATGACGGTAGAGGAATTGTATTTTCTTCAGTTCAGTTCAGTTCTTCAGTTAGTGTACTTCAGTTTTTCTTTCTGGGCAGATTGCTGTAATTTGCGTTTGCTGGGATCGATTACTGATGTAGGATTTTAATAAATTTAAAACATTTCCTCTCACTCCATATGCCTCAAGTTTATCAGCTAAAAACACATTATTATGATGGTTGTCCTATTTTGTCAGTATTTTTGTATGTTATGTTATGTGATGTCCTGAATAAAATTGATTTCTTCCTTTTTCTTTCTTTATCACAAATAGTGACAACACCGACTTATTTCACAGATAAGAGTTAAATCCCATCGATGTAGTATGCGCGAATCCCCAGAAAGTAACCCCAGTCAGTCAGTCCCCAGAAGTTCAGCCGGAAGGATCGTTAAGTGGATATTTTTTTGCCTTCCTATGTTACTATGCGCGCTATCAAACTAGAAATTTGAATATTGTGTGAAAAAAATTGAGTTATAAGGTCTTCGCACATTAAAACAACTCAAAGGCGACTCGACTCTATGCCAAATATTGAAATTTAAGCCCTGTGTCATATTTTCAAGGTTTAATTAAAAAAAAATGATATTAAAGTAGTGTACGACGAGTGGCCTACGCATCGTACACTAAAGGTCAACCCCGACACGTTTGTCACGCAATGACCATACGTTGTCCACGCAACGACTATGCGTTTGCGACCATGCTATGCTATTTTAGAACGTTTTATATGGAACGCTCAGCAGCTGCTGCCACTTATCCGTACCTAACCGAACTAAAGAGTTGAATTTTACAAATGTCTATGTCATCAAAAGTTTCTGTCATAATTTTACGTTTTTTTACGATGTTTCTTGGTAGTTTCACTGTCAAGTCAGTATTTGCCGATACGTAGTATCCTTTCTGTGATTTACCGCAAATACTACAGTGAATTTTACCGCCTTTTTCTTTCGAATTAATAGCGATCACATCTTTGATTTTATTGTTATTAAAGTTGAAATGTGTTAAAGTTGTGGTGTCTTACGTCGAGTTGCGCTTCTGTTCCTTCGTGTTGACTAAATTGAAAAACATTAATTTTTCCAAGTTGGGCGTTCCAAGTCGTGCACATTAGATAATTGTAGTCTTTGATGAGATATGACTCTAGTGTAGTAATTTCGTGGTTAGAACTGAGCCAAGGCTACTAGTATACTCATAGAAATAATGTATCTTAACGGAGTATACTATATACTAGGTTGAACTGAGATAGGACTCTTATTAAACTGAACCGTGTTGAATTATTGTGCTCATTCCAAGATGTCGTACAAGTACTGCTGCATACCTGGTTGCAAGGCTCAAGGTTAGTAGTATTTTCACCATTGATTTTCACATACCTGTGTCCAAATTCGTTCACATTATTTATTATTGCATGAGGTTAGTATAACAGGGATACGAGTACGTGCAAAATAACTCATAAGTAATAAGACTGTTTCCTGTATTACAAGTTACAAGTTTAGTATCATATTTTCCATTTAATAATAATACTTAAAGGATCTGGGTTGGTTCTATTCCTCCAGTCATTGGGCTTGTGAAGGTTTGTACATTTGAAAGATTAGGGTCAGCAATTAAGGATCTATTAATGCTCATTCAAACAACTTTTTGCAAGGCTTACCTAACAATCACTTTGTAGCACATGCGAGGGTGATTTTTTTATCAATAAAACATTATTTGTAGTTTGCATCAGCCCCGTGTAACGCTGCTCTGCCAACAACCATATAGACTTATTAGGTATTATGTCGGTTTAAGTCCGACGACGTTTCGAATGTATAAGACGTTCTTCTTCAGGGAGTGTTCACACTTGGAGATCGCGTCGCGCAATACATAATACTAAGACCGACATAATACCAAGTGAGTGCAGTCGGTATCTTTATATTAGTATAATGTGTGACTACTGTACTCTGTACTCACGATAGTTTTCAAACCCTAACCATAAAGATCCAAAGAGATGTAATTAGTAAATAATTATACATATTAAATTTCAACTGAAGCTAAGCTACACATAGCTTATGGACAAATTCATAATTAATTTGTCACATCATACTCGTACATTCAGTTTGGCATGCATCCACACTATAAGAGAAAAAGTTTGTTTGTACACGGTAAAAAAGGATTGCTTGATCCAAGCAAATATTCGCATATATAACAATGCAGTAAATTGTCTTAAGTTAAGACGATATATTTTGTTGAATTTCAAATAAATATTACCCTAAAACAATATAATCTGCATTCAATCAAAATAACACTGGCAATTGATTCGATATATCAAAAACTTTAATTAAGAAAATTATTGTCTTGGTTAGAATTAATGATTTAGGAACTACGATTCAAGACATTCATTTCTTACAATCAAAGTATGCAATACCTTGTTCTATGTTGCGACGTATGTATACTAAAAAACATTTTTTTTTCAAAAAGAATTAATACTGTAAAAAATGTTTACTTGAGAATTTACCGTATTGGCTCAAATCAATACTTTATCTCAGTTACTGTTTTTAAACCATCGCTTCGTACAATCAAAATTATTGATATCTTGTGCCAAGTAGTGCGTGCTTAAATTATGGGTATTAATCTTTATAGAAAGAAATTAAATCTTTAATTTAGTCAAGAAATGTTCGTGCTAAAGTCATTGTATCTTAGATAAAAAAAAAATCTGAGGTCAAATAAATTATTATTTTGACTGAATATAATATTTTACTCTTGCAAAATAAATATTTTTGACGTGACCGTATATATAGTTCCATTAATAACGTTAATAATTATGCAGAAAGTAATAATTGATTCGTATGAGATTTTAAAACTTGAGGCTTTTTTAAACCAAAGAAATCATAACATTGATTGAATATACAATGTTATCGTAGCAATATAAATGTGTGTTAACTTAAATTAATATTATAATCTTACGTATTAATACAAGGCAATATTTGGTTCTTAAAAGATTTCAACCTTTTCAGCCAAATATCACCAAGTTATCGGGTTGAAACATAGGTATTTCGTTCAATATTGTGCTTTAATTGCTTCAATTTAATATTCATTTATTTTGAAGATATATTTAATTAGCTCAATTATTCTAGGATTTACAAGGAAACTGACAGAAGCTTCACTGAAGTAGCTAATTTATCAGGGCAAAACACCACCAAGCAGCTCAGGGCTTTATCCCATCGAACTTGCTACCCTTTCGCTAACAGGATTTCACGTTTTTTTTTAATATAAAATCATAATTATATTTCAAACAATGTTCCTAAATGAAATTTTAGAGAATATTTTGAACTAAGTTTTTTTTAAGTATTCCCAATTATTTACGTCTCTTCAGTGAGGAGTTTCAAAACATATGAAAAAAAAAACACTTTCTTAAAACTCCTAGGTGAAAGAAAGTAGTATAATAATGGGAATACTTTTAAAAATATATTTAAATATTGTTTTATTATTCATTTACAAACATTTATCTAAAATGTATTTATTGATTTTATACTAAAAAGAACATGAAAACGGGTGAGCGAAGGAAGTGCGCCCAATACGCAATCTTAAAACAGTGTTGTTGTTGCAGTAAAATACTTGTCACTTTCTATCTATTATGAAAGAGACAAGCTTATGCAACAAGGCTGATTTAACAACCTTTTTTTTTTTTTTTTTTTTTGTCCCGGGGAAATCCTTTATGGATACCACCTACCACGGGGAGGGAGGTGGTTATGTGGGAGTCCGTATACCCACCAAAACCCCGGGGTGTTCCGTCACTGCCGTCTTCGGCGGGAACGCGGGACAGATTTTCCACACGACCGCGAACCCGCCGTGGCTGTCCGTTGCCGGACCCTTCTCTTCGCGGCACGCCAGAACACATGGCGCGCTGCAACTGCCTCGGAGACCAAACTCGCCAACAATGGGCGCCAGACTTCCCCGTGTCTGGACGCCCTAGGTCTCCCTGCGGTGGGTCGGATACGTAGCCCCACCGCCTGCTACGTCAGCCACAAGGGATAGCCCCCCCGCGACCCCACCTCCTCGAGTCTGCGCCGAGCGCCCGGACCCCACCTCCTCGAGCCTGCACCAAAGTGCCCGGGCCCCCCTCCTCGAGCCTGCGCCAAAGCGCCCGGGCCCCACCTCCTCGAGCCTGCGCCAAAGCGCCCGGGCCCCACCTCCTCGAGTCTGCGCCAAAGCGCCCGGACCCCGCCACTCCTATGTGGACTTGGCGGCCAAAGCCCATAGGAGCGGCCCGCCTGAGCCGGCCAGCGCACCCCAACGCCGGCGCGGCCCCTGGGTTCCTCTTGGCTTCACCGTGGTGTACCTAGCCACGGTTACTGAGCCCCCCCGCCACGTCAATGCGAGAACCCTTCGGGGGGGGCGAGAACCCTTCGGGGGGTGGTAACCCCAGCGAACCCTACGTAACTAAAAGTGAGTTATCAAGAAAATATTGTTACCAACGCCGATTATTTTTCAGGTAGCCCTTTTAACCGGTGTAGCTATAATTTATCACATAAAAGCACACTTTTAGTTTGAGAGTAAACGATGATCCGAGTGGGTTATGCTTCAATAAATTAAATATACTCAGTGACGTATTAAGTATCTGGAAATAAATACAACGAATATTTCAGTAAACTATTTAAAATCAGAAGCAAACAGCATCGCATTATCAGTTTTCTTATTGATTTGTGGTAAAATAGAGGAGTGGAAAGAGAAAGACATGAATCAATGATAATAATTAATTAATATATTTAATACGCACACACGCATTGGGGGGTCAGCCTAAGACTAGTAATATAACAAGTTTTAGATTTCAACAAATAAATTCAGCACAATTATCATTATCTAACAATAGTTGTGGTACGACTTTCCATTGACTGCCGCCGAATTAAGGGGGGAGGGGTTTCCCTCCCCCCTCTTCTAATAATAAGCACGGGAACCCCCCCTTTTTTACTTTTTTTTTAATTTTCGTAATTTTATGGATTAAAATTAAGATAATATTTTTTAATAGATTGGCATGAAATAGGGGGTTGAAGGGGGGAAGGATAGGGTCCTCCCCTCCCTTTTTCACCATTTTTATTACAAGGTAATGCATAGTTTTTGAGTTATGCTTATTTTTGTAAAATCATGACCTCACGTTATTTAACACTTCGCTGATCTAATTTATTGTTTTGTTGGATGTGTAACTGACTTTTTAGCGCTTCGCCGGCCGCTGCCGCGGCACGCTTCGCTCGCTCGGCTCGCGCGTTGGTTATCGCAGTTTCAACCTAACCTATTTTTTTTTCGTGTGGTGTTCTTATTTATAATGTCGTTAGATTTCTGTATATTGTTTTCTTGTAAAATATGCATAAGAGGGTTATTGTTACCATCAGAGACCAAACCCTTACCCATCCCCACAACATTTAATATCAATCTTGTGCCAGTCAATTCATAATTCAACCCAAAATTAATAATAATTGTAAAAAACAAGGTAAGACCATCACCTCCGCAGCTTCAGCTTGTTGGTCACCTTTGACAACCAGCCTCAGCGGGTCTGGCTCGTCTGATGCCTACAATTATAACAAACAGCAGGCAGAGGCAGCTAAGCGCTTCAGACTTTATAAAAACACTAGAGGTAGGACATTCTCGTACCAAGTAGAGTGAGAGTCAATCAATTCAGTTCTTTGATTTAAGTTGAACCTAACCTTTATTTGATATCTGCCCTAATAGGTACTGTTAAAATAAAACATATTAAATACTAATTAATAATTTATTAATCAATTTTATACACATATTGTATTGCTTTTATTAGTTCTTCAAAAACATCTTTATGTGCTATTTTTATTTTTCTTCGCCATGAATATTCTATTAACCAGTCTGTGAAGTTTCCCTTATAACCATCCCTACCAAACATCACTTTTAAATTTCGCCAGTGGCTTTCAATTCTCTGAGTGTGTGTCCCGTCTGGTGCCACAAATTTATTTATGGGGTCACTGTGATTGACCTTCTTGTGCAAGTATCCATATTGAGGTAGGCAATCATAGGCTCTCCAAAAATCAGTATGGATTTCAGTGCCTACCTCCACATGCTTTTGTATTAGCGGCACCAACATTTCTGCAGATCTAACATTATCGGGACACACTTCTAATCTCAGATCATCTTTCCGATTTTCAATCATGCCTAGCACCCAGTGGCCTTCAATATGACTCCCTCTGTTATACTTTCTTTTTCCAAATTTTGATTCGTCGATTTGCACTATTTTGCCTGGACCACCAATCTTGCCACTAATTTCCTGGTGCTCCAACTCATAAATAATAATTGTCTCCCGACAGTAAGAAAACCAATCTGCGATTGTCCTTGTTGATAAAACACTTTCTCTATTTTCACGGGCAGTCTCTAATTTTACTTGATGATAACTGTACTTTTGGCTGAACATATACATTAATAAAAATTGTAACTCGATAGACAGCCTCGCATTCTCAAACCATGTTCCTGCTGCCCGACTAAATGCCTTAGAGCGACAGTTGCTCTTCCTGCATCGGAAGAGGCCAAACTGCCCGGTCTTGCTGCAGGAGCTTAACGACATTGGTTTTTTATGGTGTGAGCATATTTTTTCCCTAAGAAGGAGCCCATTCTCTTCAGCAAATGCAATGCACTGAGCTGGGGTATTGAACCTGGTTATGATTTTAAACATATTCCAGTGAGACCTAAAACAAACAAAAATTACCATTATAGAAAACTAATTACTGCTCTACTCGTCAGCTTTTTCTGTGAAGTTTACACATGTGGCTTTTAAAGAAAACACTGCGAACCAACCTCATTTCATCGGAATTATATTGGACTCTTCGGCCAGATGACCCAGGAGCTCGAGGCTCCGCATCACCCACGCTGCTCTCAGACGATGTTGGAGACGCAGGCGGCAGTACCGACACGGTACTGAGAACGGCGCGGGAACTACCAGCTACTGGTTTTGATGGCACAGTCATGGGCACAAGTGGCTCACTAGAGTCCAACACTTGCACACACGGGGGGCCTGCAGAAGAGCTCGCGACAAGTGGCTCATCAGAGTCCAACACTAGCACTACACTCGATTCTACAGACGGAACGGCACCACACGAGGGGCCTGAAGAAGAGCTCGCGACAAGTGGCTCATTAGATTCCAACACTTCCACTACACTCGATTCTTCAGACGGCACGGCAGAACACGAAACCTGGGGCTTCGGAGACGCCATGTTAGTAGTCAAATGTTGTTTACCGACAGGAGTACGAAAACGCGCTCAACTGCAAGGAACACAAAAGATGACTGACTGACGATGACAATGACAATACGAAATGGCGTCAATTTTACGTTTCGTTTCACAAACCGGCAAGAGACGGTAAATACTACCCATTTTAATAGCTAGTAATGAAAAACAGCTGAAATAAGTACGAAATATAATTATTTACGTAAAAGTAATGAAAAACAGTTGAAATAACTTCAAAATATAATTATTTACGTAAATTTATATAAAATAAAATGTTACCGAATGTACCACAACTTAACTGTAGTTAAAACGAAACGTTCAATTGCGAGAATTCTACATAATCTGTGGTATGGATTCACGTAAATATTGCAAAAATAATTGATTTTCAATAATTTTTTTCTCAAAAACTACGCGTTTTCTGGTATTGAAACTTGGCGTGTGTTCATATAATAACGTGACCTTTCTGTGAAAAAAATATCAACCCTCAAACCGACGTCAGGCAATGGAAAACTGAGCCATAGTTGTTTAATAAAATAATATTTAATAGTAATTTTGCAAAAACGAGGTTTACAAACATCATTTATTCCCATTTTTCCTGAGTGACACGAAAATTCCCATCTTCCTCCATTTGGGGATATCTATCCCCGAATGGGGCAAAATCATAATTTCTTATTCTGCCCCGAAAATTAAAAATAACGGTTGGTATGTTTAGTCAAAGTTTTAGCTGTCTCTTCTCGAAATTAATAAATTAGACATTTGGGATAAAAGGTTTACTTCCCGTTCCTCATTTTTTAAATTTGGGGACAGATGATAAGAAAATCTCATTTTTCGCCACATACCACAGACACTTAGGGACAAATGGGAATACTCTCAAGTTCTACATAATCAAGCAGCCCTTTTTGAGATGAAAATCTATAGCAACACTTAATTATTATATGTTTATATATATAAACATTGAAATTTATAGAGAGAATTTATATATATAGTTACACATTTTATTGCTAATGCCAAAGTTACATTTCTTTGAGAATTAATAGAATTTGAGAATCAATCATAGTAATGAATATATTTATTACCTGAAATCAGACGTAATTTTATTGGAATTATGTTAAAATATTCATTCAAACGCATTAAGCAAGAGTTATCTTGTAATTCTTCTAAAACAAAAGATTGGTAATGATAATCAAAATAACAAGTTTTACATTTTGTCGAATAAAAATAAAAATCGCCACAGTTCTCCTTAACTAATACAATTTGTTCGATTTTGCAAAAACAAGGTTCACAATCATCATTTAAATCGTATGCAAGAAAATCGCCAACAGAGTATGTTAAGCCATTAAATGTTATCCAATTGACGTTACTATAACTACATTTTCTTCATTGCCATTGGAGAGCATTTGCATGTTTTTAACTTTGCCAATATCTACACAATCAGGCAGGCCTTTCTGAGATAAATATCTATAGCAACACTTAAGTTGATATTTTATTGCTAATGACAATGGTACATTTCTTTGAGTGTTAATAGAGTTTGAAATTCTTTTTAAGTCGAGATGTTTAGATTCATATTTGAATGTGCTTATCAATATTAGTGGGCCCATTTTTGTAATCACGTCTGGATAGTGAGTTACAAAATGATGTTTTGGTTTGAGGCTACCAAACAACTCTATGTACCGTTCGTGGTGTTCACAAATTAGGCTTCGTAAGTACTGCAAAAGATCGGAACTGAACATTTGTAACATAACAATATTAGTAAGTTCCAGCATACATAAATAGTAAAGCCAAGTAACATTTTCGCGCGGTACTAAATCACCCACAAGAAATTGGAAATTCCTAACTCAACACATCATTTCCGAGGCTGAAACTACAATCGATCCTTGCTGTAAGTGAGATTTTGTGACGAGAGGTGGTGGATTGCTAGACTTAAAGTCATAAAATTTTATTCTTTGGTTAAGATGTTCAAGTGTGAAAAAAATTTCTGCAATTAATTTGTCAATTATGAGCGCAATTCCGTACCGCAATATACCCTCACAAAAATCATGCATTACGTCACAATATATTTTTTTATACACATGAAATTCTCTAACTTCATTCCAGATACACACCTCTTTAACTCCTTTTCGATTGCTGACGTCGTCATTATAATTTTCTAAGCTACGTTTAACATTCTCAATAGCACTGAGCTGTGACTTGCATTGTTCTTTACTTAAAAGACAAAACCTGCAATAATTTAATGATGCAAAGCTCTCATTAAATCCCATTACACTATGGATGCCCAAATTATCACCTGAGACACAAACCAATGTAAATTTTACAGTTTTTATAGACCCGTTAACATATATATTAATACCCTCATCATAAACAGAATTTATTTCATTAATCAACGGTTCGAAAATGGCACTATTTCCAAATAAATTTCTATCATTACTGTAAAATAATGTTCCCAAAAGTATGTTTTCTAACCTACTGGTATATTCTGGCGGAATCGTAGCAATAGAAAGATACACTGCTCCTATTTTGTTTTTACCTGCGTGACTGCCCAGAGGGTTGCCTGTTTCAAGATCGTCAAAATATACTATTAAAGGGATATTGTGTTTTTCTCTGTTATCATTCCACACTGTCCCTTGAACAACGTTTCTTATTATATCTTTTTCATCACTCAACTCTATTTGATATTTGCATATCTTATCATATACGCCCGGCAACTCTAAAAATAATCTCAGATTGTCTTTCATTGGTATAAAACATAATTGCTTTTCTTTTATAATCATAACGGAACTGTCGTTGTTCTTTGCTTTTTCTTGACTTGAACCAACAGTTTTCAATACTGGTTTTACATATTTTTCTGATTTTTCAAAATATTGTAGCCTTTTATATTCAGTATCAACATGAGTGAAACAATTAGACAACAGATCAAGTTCAAACACAATGTCACTCTTATTTGAGAGGACTGACTTCAGGTTGATAGCAATATCTTGAATTATTTGCTTCACTGTTACTATAATTTCTTGTACGAACAATCTAGTTAAATTAAGTCTGTCATACAGTTTAGCAACAAAGGAGTTAATTAACCGATTTAGCCAATGTTCAAAATTCTCATCTTGATTCACTGAATCTGTTGTCTGAATGTTTTCATTATTAACAAAAGTGCTATTAATAAAATCATTTTCTGGTGAATTGTTGGACTCGTCTGGTAAATTGGTCGATATAGGGTTAGTTTTAGTATGGTCCAATTGGAAGTGACGTTTCAAAGAGCGCTTTTTATAAAAAACTCTCTCACAACCTATAGAAGAACATGGGAAATAGTAAGTAGTTTTATAGCAAAATTGTAAGTGAAAACAATATTTTTGAAAGTCATCAAAAGCTGTGCTGCATTTACGACACTGCATTGCGAGGAATTATTTAAAGGTTGCTTCTAATAACATACTTGTAAACTAATAATTATTAACTGAGCATAAAGACGCAACTTGTCATGTTTCACGTCAAGGCCAAAATATCTGCTATGTAAGGGACTAGATTATCAAATTTGGTGTGGATGTTATAAACACACCGTTGAATTATCAAATGAATGTGTTCGCTCGGCTTAATTAGGGAATCGGGCGTTTAAAACGTGATACGATTTGAAAAGAACGTCAAATGCCTGTGTCACGGAATTGAACGCGTACTTTATGTTATCTATGACGATATACGCTTGTTTGATGTTATGAAGTGTCCCAAGTAATATAACGTATGGTTGAACCTTCGTTTTTCTTTTGGAAGCTTTTTCAATCTGCTTCTGAACAGTTGAATTGATGTCACCAGGGTTCTGAAAAAAATTACTGTATCTTAGACACAAAGACGTGGTGGGTAAGAAACAAAAATAAAAGCGATATATCAAACGAAAATGGGGAGGATACATTTCATATAACTTGCTATAGGAAATATTTGTTATTAGATGAAATCTCCATTGCATGAATGCTTAAAAAGTTATAGTTTGTTTACCCAAGCACTATTTCCGTTATACTATTTTTTACTCACATATTAAATTTATAATCAAAGTGATTTATGTATGACAAAAATCTCACCTCAACTATTACTAAAATGTTGTCTAAACACTCTTGTGTGGAAAATTTTCCCTTTTTTGATACACGCCCTTTGGGTGGTACAACGTTGGCTATTAATGTAATGTCGGTTGGAATTGCATCTGAAATGTATATAAAGTATTAATTACATATCTTATTCAAAATAAATCACTACCAAATAAAAAAATTGTTAATTCGAATGTTTTGAATGGAATCGAATGTTTTATAGAACCCATGACAACATTATAATTACCGGTCCAAGTGACTAAGAATGAACTATGAATGCAGAAAATCAGAATTGCAGTGCACTTTTGCTTGTGGCAAATGTGATAAGCAAGCTTGCCTCAATGCTGAATCATTTTAAAGAGACTAACAAGAAATCCACCACTATTCAAGAAAGTAAAGCCAATAATTATGCTGAAATTGTAAATTAGATATAACCAATAATTACTTTTAACCAAATATAATGCTACAACTGACTTTTATTATGATCATAATAAAAGTCAGCTGTTTGTGTTCTTGTGATGTACCTACTAAACCCACCCCTAAAAGGGTGCTAACTGATTACTATAATACTATATAGTAACCCTTTATAGATGTACAGAGAGACATTGATTTCAATTTTATAAGTTTGGTAGAAAGTTGAAAACGCTATGGTTACATACCATCACCATCTAAACTATTTAAGGACATGCACAAGTTTGCTTTGTGTTCGTCTGAATTTATAGCATTTTTTTTCAAATCTATAAATTTTTTTATAAATGACTTCCAATTCTCTTGAAAAGAGTTCACTTTGTCAGGATATATATTTGCAAAATCATCTTCGATCTGAAAATTAAACAACAGAAATTTAAGGGACAGCACAAACTTATCAGTGGGCGAGGCTACAAAACATGCTATCTCAGCGATAACTCAGTAATAAGTAGTAATGGGTAGTAAGGAGCTAATAACTGGCGAAGACTTGCCAGAAGTCAGTATTGGCGAAATCAAGATCGCTCTTAGACAGCTTAAAAATGGAAAAGCCCCTGGAGAGGATGGCGTTACAACAGAGCTACTAAAAGCAGGAGGTAAACCCGTACTGAGGGAGCTCCAGAAGCTTTTTAACGCTGTCCTGTTCGAAGGGAGAACTCCAGAGGCGTGGAGTAGGAGTGTGGTCGTCCTGTTCTTCAAAAAAGGAGATAAGACCCTGCTGAAGAACTATCGACCCATATCCCTTCTAAGCCACGTCTATAAGCTGTTTTCAAGAGTGATCACGAACCGTCTTGCGCGTAGACTCGACGAATTCCAACCACCGGAACAGGCTGGGTTTCGGAGCGGATACGGCACCATAGACCACATTCACACAGTGCGGCAGATTATACAGAAGACCGAAGAGTATAATTAGCCCCTGTGTCTAGCATTCGTGGACTATGAGAAGGCCTTTGACTCGGTTGAAATCTGGTCTGTTCTGGAGTCCCTGCAGCGTTGCCAGATAGATTGGCGATACATCCAAGTGATGAGATGTCTTTACGAAACCGCCACCATGTCCGTCCAAGTACAGAATCAGCAAACAAGTCCCATACCGTTGCATCGAGGTGTGAGACAAGGGGACGTTATCTCCCCGAAATTGTTTTCAAATGCAATGGAGGATATGTTCAAGACGCTGAACTGGAAAGGACGTGGCATTAATATCAACGGCGAATACATCTCTCACTTGCGATTTGCTGACGATATCGTCATCGTGGCAGAGACGCTGCAGGACCTGCAACAGATGCTGAATTACCTGGCTGACTCTTCTATACGCATCGGCCTACGGATGAACTTGGACAAAACCAAGGTCATGTTCAACGAACATGTTCTACCGGAACCGATTGCGATACACGGCCCCGTTCTCGAAGTTGTTCAAAAATATGTGTACCTCGGGCAGACATTGCAGTTGGGAAAAAACAACTTTGAGAACGAGGTGAATAGAAGAATTCGACTGGGCTGGGCAGCGTTTGGGAAACTACGTCGAGTCCTTACTTCGCCGATTCCACAGTGCCTGAAGACGAAAGTCTTCAATCAGTGCGTCCTACCCGTCATGACATACGGAGCCGAAACGTGGACACTGACGGCTCGAATGGTCCACAAGCTCAAAGTCGCTCAGCGGGCTATGGAAAGGGCTATGCTCGGTGTTTCTCTGAGGGATCGCATCAGAAATGAAGTGATCCGTCAGAGAACCAAGGTCATCGACATAGCCCACCGGATCAGCAAGCTGAAGTGGCAGTGGGCTGGCCATATTAGCCGTAGAACCGACAACCGTTGGGGTAAACGAGTTCTAGAGTGGAGACCGCGTCTCGGCAAACGTAGTGTAGGACGTCCTGAGGCACGGTGGAGTGACGATCTGCGCAAGACGGCTGGCAAAAACTGGATGCGAGAAGCCCAAGATAGACCTAAGTGGCGTGCAATTGGAGAGGCCTATGTCCAGCAGTGGACTGCTACAGGCTGATGATGATGATGATGATGAGGATGATGAGCTAAATAACGAACACCGGCAGCGCATGGATGAGATGCAGAATTTATTACGAAAAAAAAGGCGCACTAAGCAGTTAGTGTCTACCTTTTGTTCTAGGATGTTTATGATTATACTATAGCATGTAATTAGTTAAACAAATGTTATTCTAAATGACCACGAAATTTGAAATTATACTAGTTTTTTGAGTATTGTATCTATACCACGTAATTGTATATTATAATGAAAATAGCGGAATCTGAAGATTATTTTTCACCCCATATAGTATAGAAATGTACATTAATGACCCTGATTGGTGATGTTGGTTCAAAAACATATAGAATAATACAATGTTGATTTGGAACCGACATATTATGTAATCGAAATATTTAGCAATTAATTTTGCAGTTCTTAAGACTTGTATAATTTAAAATTTCGCATGTATCTTGACCCTTTAAGAGGTAGCATGAGGAACTTGGCATTCAGCCTGTCACAGTGATAGCAAAGAACAAGCACAGTAAGCAAAAACTAAAAATATCCCTGTGTGTAAGATATGTGTGTGTTAGTAGGTTAGTTTAAGCTAGATAAATTATATTATGAGTAAAAATGCAAACATTCACAATGCACAACACACCATGACATATATTTTTAAATACCTTGTGTTCTGCTTTATTGATATCAAATGAAAATGGTCATCATAAACCTATAAGGTGTGGTATTTTTCAGGTTGATTCTGCAAAAATCCTATCACTATTAAATGCTGCCCAATGGGCACCATGGCAAAACTTAATTTCCTGAAATAAAATATACACATGCAGTATCTTTTGTTTTCCAGTCATAGGTTTGAGATGATTTAAGTCTCCGGAGCAGTTGTATCATATAAGTGATAAAGATACCTAACTAACATGGAGTAACCTGACAGGGATGGTCCCACACACAGTCTGATCCTACAATAAAAGTTCTTATATCCCTGTATATTTTACATAAGTAATTCAATTGCAATATCTTTATAGTAGCTTAGTTATCCATTGTATTTTTATTAAATAATCTTGCTCTTAGCATTCAAATGAATATATTATATCATACTACTCACCAACTCTGCTCCAATTGGTAGCTGTAAAACTTTCCACTTGGTCAAAAAATCATTGACATCATCATATTCCAGTTCGTGTCGAATCCGAAAAGTATTTTTCCACTTTTCTTTGACTACTGATATAGGTTCCTTATTATTATTCAGCCACTCTATATCATCTTCGTGAACACCTACAATGAAAAACAAATTGTTGAATAAAAACTTTTTCATCCTTTTTAGTGAACCTTGATTGTCATTCACTGTCAACAATTAAATCATCAAGATAGGCGTAACACTCTTAAGTTACTACGTAAGAAGTATTTTTTTTCCCTTTCGAACAAAAATATTTTTTTTATTTGGTTTACAACTGTTGAAAATATCGAAGAACATACAAACAAACATAGAATATTCTCCTTTTTGGAAGTTAGTTAAAAACATCTCTGTATTGTCATGATATATGTGCCAGTTTGAAGATAATTTAATTTCTTAAATTTGGTGAAACAATGTTAGACACAGGTCAAGCTAATATTAGTATAAACCATGGAAACTTGTAACTAAAAATAAATAAGTATAATTTTATGTCTATTACAAGTACTTACTTAGCAAAATATCATTCAATTTCTGCTTCTTTGCTGGTCCATCTTCATTACTTTCAACACCTCGTTTTCGATCTGTGCTTTGGAACAGAAAATTTCGAACTTTGTCAACAAGTTTTCCTCGGGCTGCGATGGATTTACCAGTTGCCGAATGAGTTTTTTTAACTGGCCTAGTAAAATAGGTGCCTGCGGTCTCCTTAGGAAATAGAGTGATTATTTTTCCTGTTAGCACATTGTAGTCATCATATGTAAGTCGCCTGTAATATATATAAAATTATATTTTGTCATAAATAATTTAAAAAGCAAAATCTTGTAGAACAGAACCAGAACATTGTTGTATCATAATAATATCCACTGATTTAGTACAAAAAAAATAATATGATAAGCAATATAATAAAAAAGATATAGCAAAATATGGCAAACAGAAGTGTAAAACCATTCAAGACAAGTTGTGTCCTACTTAGGAAAGCCACGCAGTAGAATGTTACTTAATAATATTATGGACCAATATCAGATACTAGTACTCAAATAATTAGCAAACTGTAAGATTTAAGTATATCAATACTTACTTATTTATTATAAATGTAAATAAATGTCTTATTGTTATGTCAGTTAAGTAAACGATTTTTTCGTTTGGTGTCTTAATTTCCATTTGTAGCATAGTAGTTTAACCCTTGGCCACCTAACGTGTATTCTAGCAACACATCCACCTAACGTCGGTCATGGTGACCGATTGCGTATAAGTACTATTAAGAAGGCGAAAAGGTCATAATTTGGTAAAAATCAAAACTACATCATATTTTTCGGATGTTTTTATTTTAAATTGTTTTACTAAACTCTTCAAATTAACCCTTTTTATTTATTATTATTATTTATGAAAGTTGACTAAGAAATATTTTAACAAACTATAGGTTTTTTAATTGAGCTGAGATCTAAGCATTAACAATAAATAAAACTACTTAGTTTTTAATTATTTTAGTAACTTAAATATGTAACTTCTTACATTAAACTTTCTTTGGCACAATCAAATCACAATCATTACAAAATTACAGCCTCCAAACATTTACAATTTCTTGCGGCAGCTTACACACATTTTTTGAGAACACTCAACGCAAATTGGATTTTTGCACTGAAAACACAAATGGAATGTTTTACGTTTCTTCTTTGGGTCACACGTTGAGCAAGTTTTGCGTATTTCCAATTTGTCAGAGCTGTCTGCCGAAGATGTTCTTGGTTCTTCACCTATTTTGAGAACCCGGCGAATACTATTCTGAAGTTCCCTTTGCAATCCAAACTGGTTTACTCGACGTCTTAAATGGGGTTCGACAGATCTTCAGCCAGTCGTTTAGTGAAATTCAATCTGGGCACCTTTCTCTGAGACTGGTTTAAGCTGCTGATGAGGTATGCATTTGCTGCAGATATATCCAGCAGTCTGTAGAAGATCGCCATTGGCCAGCGCTGAGTGCGTCGAGAAGTTGAGTAAATGGCACATTTCTGATCTAATGTATCGACGCCACCTTTGGTGCTATTATAGAAAGTTATCATTTCTGGCTTTTGTTTTTGTGGATCGATGGTGGGCGAGTGATGCATGCTGGAGAGAACAAGCACAGATTTGTTTTGCTTTGGTACATAAGATAGCAATGTTGCATCTGAAGTGAATCCAAAAATCGAAGCGCCAACGTCCCGATGACGGCTAGGTAGAAATTGGGGAGGTACTTCCCTTTTATTTTTTTTAAGGGTACCCACAAGCGTCAGCTGCTTTTGCTTTAGGATGTTTAATAACTCCACTGAAGTAAACCAGTTATCAGTCGTGATATTTCTGTGGGTTCCATCAATCGATGTAACCAATCGTAAAACTGCTTGCGTGGGTTTATTCAGTCTTTGATATTCAACGGGCAAGGCAATTTTTTTTTTATTAACTGCCAACCATTATTTATATTTATATTGTAAGTTAACTACTTTGAAAAAAAAGAGGCACTCACGCGAGTTTTACTTTCCCGTCGGACTGTTCCAGATTGTTGTAAATTCGTCAAGTAAATTATTAACTGTAAATTATTAAACTGTATTTTTTACATTAAAGTGAATACATGCAAAAAACTTAAAATTTTGCTAATGTTTAATAATTAATAATTCATTTAATAATGTTTGTCTAAATGTTTGTTAGTTAATCCGCCACAACTCATTTATTCCATTTATTCAATAAAGTAGCGTTCACAAACATGGATACTACGAACTTAAAATCAAATATCAACTATTGAATTGACTTAGAAGTATCATGTACTACTCATATTCATCTTGTAGGTTGTAGGTACAAGTAAAGTGCAAGTGTGTTTGTGCCTGTTCTGTTATTACTGTCGACAAGATACCAAACAGAACATTTTAGTAAGTAATAGTTGTACCCTGTAAATGTAAGTAATTATTATCAAAAATTCAATTTTCAAAAAGCCGCCTGCACGTGCACTTAGCACACGAAATATGATTTATGGCACTACCTGCGCTATAGCGTAGGTTACGTTATTTCTAATAATTGTCTAACTCTTTCATCGCACATCTTATCGGTCTATCTGTCTAACATACGGAATTTTTTATTGGTATTACAAGCGAGGAATGTCCTTGGTGCACAGAGTGTGGGCCAGCTCTAACACCGTCTTGGCGATGATTGCACTTAGGATCGATTGTGCTTTCCTTCGGCATTGCTGTGATAGACATGTCGCAGTACCAATGCCGAAGCAAAGGTACTGATTATTTATTAGTTATTAGACATGGGTATTTGATTAAATTAAATTAGAAAATTAACTGACATTATGTATTTATTTTTTGTGTTAATTTTATTTAATTACGACTCTGCAGTTTTTTTTTTACATTTAATTTTTATTTTATAAGTGTTGGAACATTGTAACTTGAATATTGCACAAAAATTATTGAACATTTTGTATTTTTTAGACTTTATTCATGACATATTGTATTGTATTATAATATGCATGCTTTATGGCTTTATTTGCCTGAAATGAATATATTTGAATTTGACCTTGTTGGAAAGCGGATGTGATGTCTGTTGCAACTTGTCTAGTTTGGGCTTGCGTTTTAAGGAAACTCGTTTAATAATAATTGTGATGAAGTCGAATTAAACGATGGAGTAGGTACGCTTGCCTACAGGAAACCAATACACTCGAGACTATTATATGAACCCTAAATTGTGTTTATCGAAAAAAAACGTAAGCTGGAATAGCAAAATACATTAATAGAGTTAAGTCAAAACTTTATGTCACTTAATATTTTTACCTTCGGTCGGTGTTTCATAAATGGCGCTGTAGCAAAAATCTTATTGTTCTAAATACATATCTTGTGTATTATTGCCTTTTATAAGATTGTGGGAATACTTTATTAATGATGCATTTTTTATAATATTAGCGGTATGTTAATGGAAATGTTTTTGATAATGCGCTTTAAAATTTCATTCCCCTCATACCCATTTCGTTATCCAACGAACAGTGATAGGAAGTAAGCAACAATCATACGCGAGCATTCAACATAAATATAGAAACAGCCAAAATTTTGCTAGGTAACGCTATTCTGGCAACACTTTAAGTAACTAAAAGCAGAAAGAAGACTACAGTGTTTTCCAGCCAAGATAACGATTTTCTTGGAAGAAGAAAAAAAATTTTCTTATACTAAGTACATATTTAATTATATCCAAACAATCATAATGTGATAAGAGACATACCTAGATAATCTTCTAAATGAAAATAGAGAGAAACTCAACTCAATGATCTTCGTGTATTAGAACAACAAAGTTGTATCGATCTAAGAAAATATTGTATGAAAATAACATTTCATTTCTTTATTCTAATTTAAATACAGACTTTGATTGAAGGTTAATTAAATTTGGTCAGAAGTCATAATTCAGTTTTGACAATGAAAGTGGTGTATTGGAACAAATTCATCATAATATTTTGAAATAAAATAAATTCATTGGATTGAAGCGAAAATACTCTATAGTTAAAATAAAGCGTGCTTTATGATGATGACACCGTACGTTTGAACTAAGACAGAGGTTATCTTAATATAAAATAAACATTATTTCAATTTAAATTTAACAATTTTCTTTTAACATGAGTGCGTAATTTCATACAACATTAACATATATTCAATTTGAAGACATATTCGCTTCACGCAAAGAAATTAAAGTATTAAACCAATTACTAAGATTTTTTTCATGTAAGCAAATATTTTGTTTTGAAGCAACAAAATGTTCTTCATCCTTCACTAAGTTGTTGAATTATGTGGAGAAAATGTATAATTTCGTTTAATTTCCTATCATTGTATCGAAAGCTAAACTATTTCATCTCAAAAAAATATGTTTAAGACAGCAAAATGTCTTAACTGAAGAAAATCTCGTTACTCTTTTTTTTCCGTGTATGTATATTTGTCACCACTCAGCGCTTAAATGGCTTAGCTAGTGAGTCTTGCTAAAATTTGTAACTGAATACTTTATTATGTTCTGAAATAACTTACAGTATAGATACTTGTTATTCATGTCCACATTAACTAAGTTGTAGGGCGCCGCTCTGGTACGTATTTGTATTTTAATAGATACTTTTTTTATTATTGCAGATATCCCGTTGCATTGTTTCCCAAATCCAGCAAATGATCCTGATAGATTCAAGTCATGGGTGTTCAATTCTGGAGCTAATTTTGAAGGAAAAAGTAACGAGTACATTTTCAGTAATCGTCAATTCAGTAATTTGTCGGCGACATTTCCCTGACAAGTACCACTACCCAAAAAATAGACTTTGCAAATTAGCAGTACCATCTTTATACTTACCAGGTATCTATTAGATTTAGGTAATTTAATATAAAAAATAATAATTGGAATCCACTACACTCCTTGTGGCTTGATGTAAATATACTACAAAAAACTGTAAATATACTATGTATATATACTTGAAGGCCTGAAGGCATCCCTCTAATTATTGAAGTTAATTATTGTAGTTCTTATTCCATTTACACTAAAGTCCAAATGAATATATTGTTTATAAATGACAGTTCTTAAATTTGCCCTTTCTGTTCAACTGTGGGTACTTTTAGTGGTTTTGGCTGACTTTGTATGGAGTAGTGGCGTCTTTTTTTTTCGTGCAGCCAAGGTGTCATATTTACTAAACTTTTACTCTATACTAGTATACTAGTACAAAAAAACAAACAGCCCCCTAAACGGTATCGAACTAAATTATACTACTTTGAAGTTTTAACTAGGATATCCTAAATCAAGACAATAAAACTCATGCTTAGAAAAATTACCTGTAGAAACAGAGTTCGCGCGCAAAATGTAAGCCGTTCAAGTGAAGCCATAAATGGCTTCACATGACACCCACGCTGTCACAGTTCTCATTCCGATGACAGAGAATACAGCTCGGTAAAAAAAACGTAATGACGATGTTTGCGGTGAAATTGTGCCACAACACTTCAGAAAAGCAGCGTATGAGTTATGATGTAACATTTCACATCTAAGCCGATGACTTTAATGCTTGAATCGTCTAAAATACAAAAAACTGTGAATACAAATTACCCATTCCTAGTTCGGACGGAATGTTGCCAGCTGTGTATTAAATTATTCCAGTTTTAAAACGTTGCTTAGGTATGACATAGCGTTATATTCCTTTGGGTATGATATTGTTTGTTTTACTATACGACTGCATAAAAAAGGAAGTTATGTTTTCTGGGCTCATATACAATATGTGTATATGTATTTGTATTTGTGTGAGTAAGTTTCTTTATTCCACCGTATTTCTAAATCGCTTTGACCGATTTCGATTTATATGGTATCGTTAGAATTCTTACATTATCTCGGCAAACATAGGATTTTTGCGTCGGAAGTTGTTGCTTCGTATAGCCCGTATATATCCTACTAATATTATACATTTTTACACTAATTCAAAAAGAAAAAAAATTCCATACAATGTTTCTTCCCACTTTTCACCCTTTAAGTAGTATTTTTCAAAAATATTAAAGAATCATCATGTTTTATTTTATACCCTTTCTAAGTACCCACCAAGACAAAAGCAACCTCCAAAACAATGAACGCCCTCATAAACATACGGATGGATAATAGTCAATTTGGTCAGTTAAAGCTTTGAGCACAAAGTCTTAATTAGCGGCAATTTTTCGCAGTACTTTACAACCTATTATGACGAAAACATCTCACCAATAGTTATGCTCATATTCAAAATTCCTCTAAGTACCTAATGAGTCAACCAAATTTTATTAGAATCGGTCTATAAATAGCGTCATAGCAAACTTCCCCCCTTTTTAGGAAAAGTACACCTCCAAACAAAAATCGCCGACGACAAAAAACTCAATAAATTGTAGAACATGCATACCAGGTCTTGTCAAGGTTTGTTGGAGCACTACATCCGCCAGAGCAAAGGGAGGCCTTCTGTCCTAGTCGATCAGCACGATCGTCTTGTTTTTAGGTCGCACTGATCGACACCGACAGTCGGCTATCCTCGTCACCGGCAACGCGTTGAAGGTTTTGCGTTTCATGGTTGTTTTATTAGTGCTCCCGTTCAGCAGTGTAGCTAGTCCTGGTGAAACTGGAGTTACCTGTTTTTTTTTCTTGATGAATGACAGGGGAACCTCACCGGTTCAAATGGCATTTTGATATACTAAGTTAAAGTAGGTCGTAGTAACAGCCAGCGAGAGAGGTTGAATGCTTGTAAGCTTCAAGCTCGGCAGGCCTTGATTGCGATGTGGAAAGAACGTCTGACCAACCCCACAGCTGGTAGCAGGACCGTGAATTCTGTCCATCCAGTCCTCGAGGACTTGCTCAATAGAGCGCACGGGTCGCTTACCTTCTGGCTGGTACAGGTGCTTTCCGGACATGGGTGTTTTGGAAAGTACCTCTGCTGCATAGCCGGGAGGCAACCGACGTCCGAGTGCCACCACTGCAACTGTGTCGAGGACACAGCGCAGCATACGCTGGAGGTATGCCCAGCATGGGCAGGCGAGCGACGGGCCCTCGTCACTGCGGTGGGAAACGACCTCTCTGTCCCAGCTTTGATATCATCAATGCTGAGATCTGAGAGGTCGTGGAAGGAGGTACTCTCTTTCTGCGAGTAGATGATGGGGCAGAAGGAGGTGGCGGAAAGGGAGCGGGATTTGTTATGCGGGATCCGCAGAAAGAGACCAGGGCGTCGGAGGTTAATCTTTCGCGCCCTTCTCCGACCTTCATAATTGGGGACTGGGGCGGCGTACGTAGAGGAGTCCGTCATCCAAACATCAGAGTCTCCGAGGCGGCGCGCTCGGTGTTTCCGTGCACCCCTCAAGAAGACGGGGCTAGAGCTTTGTACACTCTAACCCCATCGGGTTGGGATCCTCTGCTGGGGAATCAGCGTCGCCGGGACCGCAGACAATTGCCAAAACGTTCCTGTAGTCTCGACATAAAAGCGCTTGGGTTAACACCCCGGGTTTTTAGTGGGTAAACGTACTCCCACATAACCACCCTGCTCCCCCCGGGGGCGGTGGTATCTTTAACAGATTTTCCCGGGAAAAGAAAAGTTCGTAGTAACAGCGAAGTGCAGGCAGGATTGAAATAGATGCATTATCGATTAACTGTAACAGATCTGAATCTCTACATTAAAAGCATGTCACAAACTATAGAACCCAATTCGACGGGTTTACCATAACAACAGCTACAAGCTAGTAACATAATATAATCTTAAATGCAAGAAATATGAATTAAATATCTAATATTTGCGTGTTTGATTAAATATATTTTTTTTGTGATACAGGCATACAACCTCAGTTAGTGGCAGAAGAGATTATGAACACTGTGAATGGTGCAAGATTGGCTTTAAATTTAAATACAATTGCTACAGTGACTACTGACGCAAACATTATTCCCAAGCCAAAAGGCCATGTTCTGTGGCTACAGTTGGAGCAAGTGGTACATCGTCAAAAAAAGCGCGAGTTGATAAACAAGGTAAAGAAACTATTTTGATGTGTTAAGCACCCATAAATACATGAGATTTTATGTGCCGCGGTTTTCCCATGTAGTGATAGATGATGATATTGATAAAAAAATAAGTAGCTTTTGTTGCTTGGGGATAATGTAGCATTTTAATAGTGAAATATTTTTTTAATCAGTCGAGTTCTTTTTGAGTATATTTGTTGAAAACCTACATAAATAAAAATCTTTCCTCTTTTAATATTAGTATAAATGTTTATATAGTATAGATTTTTTTCAGTGCCACATTCTTCTCAAGCCGTCCATTTGACTAAAACCGTAAAGCAACTAAAAGCCAAACTCCGAAAACTGAAGCATGGGAATTCGAGCTTGAAACGAAGAATAGCTTGGGCAAAGAAGTTTGCAAAAACAAACTCATATAAATGTATTAATTCGAAATTATCAAAAGCAGCTAAAATTTTATTTGGTGTTCAAATTTCCCAAGCCAAGAAAAAAGCAAGAGGGAGAAGATTTACACTCAAAGAAAAGCTGTTAGCTCTCTCATTATATAAATCAAGTCCAAAAGGGTACAGATTATTGAGTGACATATTTCTACTCCCGAAAAGAAAAACTTTACAAGATGTATTAAAATCAATTGATGTCAAGCCTGGCATTAATGAAGAGGTATTTAAAAAGATAAAAATAAGGGTTGCCAAGATGCCAAAACATCACAGGTATTGCAGCATCATATTTGACGAAATGGCAATTTCACCCGGTTTAAATTACGATCAAAAAACTGATCATATAATTGGATTTGTAAATGACGGAGAAATGCAGGAAAAAAGAATTTGCGACCACGTTTTGGTCTTTATGATCAGGGGTGTAATAAAAAAATATAAACAACCAATATCATTTTCATATTGTGCTGGAACCACAAAGACACCGGTTTTAAAAAAACTTATCAAACAAGTCATCAGCAAAGTGCAAGAAACAGGCCTACATGTCATTGCAATAGTATGCGATCAAGGAGCTACAAATGTGGCGGCAATAAACTCACTGTTAAATGATACCAAAGAAACGTATTTGAGACAGAGGGAGGAATGGAAAGGAGGGTTCTTTGAAATCAATAAAAAACCCATATATCCCCTTTATGACCCTCCGCATTTGCTAAAGGGAATACGTAATAATTTGTTAACCAAAGACTTGCAATACACTATCGACGACAAGACTGGTGTCGCAAAATGGGAGCATATAAAAATGCTATTTCAAAGACACCCAGGATATAAGGGTGTACATTTGGCCCATAAATTGACAGCACAGCATATGGAACCTAATCTTATACCCAAAATGCGCGTTAAACATTGCGCTCAAGTATTTAGCCAAACAGTTAGTGTGACAATGGGGTTTATGGCAGGTATGTTTATGATGAGTTTTTAGTTTTACTATATTAGTTCTTTTAATAAGAAATCCTATGTTTTAATATGTTTTTATATTATTTTCATTACATCCGAAAAGGCCTAGTTCTTACTAGCGAATTGGAACTTACCCTCTTGGTAGCATTTACAACCTTTGCCGCATAATGTATTAAATTACTATTGCTATTTAACAATTATTTGCTAACTTTCTTATTCCATTTATGTATTCCACTGAACTGCACTACAAGAGTTTTGATGTGAACTAGTTAACGTTATAAGCTACTTTTTATTTCGAACTCATGCGTTTAAACTCACGGACTGAAGTTCGTGGAATGAATTATAATGTGCACTATTGTGATATTTCAGAATGTAGAAAATTACCGAAAGAATGCGAAGAAACAGCGGATCTGTTGATGTTCTTTGACAAACTTTTTGATTCCGTAAATGGATCATTTAGCAAAATTCAACGAGGAAAATGTTTAAGAGCAGCAGTGACACCAAAATCACCACATCATGAGTTTTGGCGAAAAGCGTTACCTGTTTTAAAATCACTACGTTTTTTAAATGACGAGAAGGAAAAGGTTGTTCCTTCAATAACCAGTTGGATAAAAACTCTAGAAGGGTTCCAAATGATTATCAATTATTTGTATAAGAAAGGTCTTCGGTCGATTTTGCTCAGACATTTTAATCAGGACCCAATAGAAAATATGTTTGGGTCCATACGATCACTGGGCACATGCAATAGAATGCCCAGTGCATATGCTTTTGAAAGCAATTACAAATCATTTCTTAAAATAATTTGTCAGCCAGTCATTCCGTAGGAGCAAATTGCGAAAAAGATACAGCAGTTCGCCTTCAAACTATACGCGATTTTCTCGTTTGTTCCAATGGTATAGACAACGAAAATGTCGAAATTCACGAGGAACATCTTATGATAACACCTTTAATTTAAACACGAATGAAATCATTTATAACACATCGCTGAAAAATGTGGAAAAGTGTGCAGCTGCTGGTTATTGCAGTGGATGGCTGGTCAGAGCGTGCAAAAAGTATATTTGTAAAGGTTGTAAGGCCTGCAATGAAGACCTCGAAAGCCATGAGGAATTACCTTATCATAGATTCATAAAATTAAAAGAGTATGATAATAAAAGTTGGCTGTGCTACCCGACTCGTGCCAGTTTTGACATGTTCATCCAAATAGAACACATAGTTAATTTAATTTTAGACGAATACTGCACAAAAAAACGAATCGCAAATTATATTGCAGTAATTGTTTCAATTAATATTGATTTTCAGTTTTTGAAATGCAAGGAACACAAAAATAAACTGCAGATTTTTTTTATTTTAAACTGGTGCAAATTAATCCAAAATGTCTTGTTAGGCAAAACACCGCCAATGGACGATTCAAAAATTGTGGAATCAGCATACAATTATTATTTGAAACATAAAAAACAAACTAGAAAATTAAACTAAAAACTATTGTTCGACAACTGTGCAATTACCGAACTTACCGATAGATAAATTTGACACTTAAATCGTCATAATTCTAAAAAACTGGCCTGTATCGTTCATTGCAAATAATTAATAATTAATTACTAATAATGTTATTAGTAATTTTATTAATGAATAGATAAGTAATGACGTTTGAGATGGTATATTTAATAGATTTAAACGATTGTTTTGCCAGCTTTGAAAATAACCTCGATATAGCTTATCGATAGGCGAAAATGGGATATTGTTTGGATAGATATAAAATAAAAATAAAAGAATTCTTCGGCCTGTTGATTGCAGAAGAAGAGCGAAATGCTCTGGCAACATCGAATCAAGTAACTTGTAAAAATTTTCGTTTGCGATTTATATTTAAGATGTTGATATCGTCCCCGTAGAGCGAAAATTAACTAAATAGAGTTATATATTTATTTTTTTTATTTCAGTACACGAATCAGCGTTTAAAGCTCTTTGTACCTGTCTAACTCCCATTTTTGTAGCTATTATAGTTTTTGACTTATAAAATGCGAAAATACACTAAGTTGTGATTATGGACAAAATCACGTAAAGAGAATATCACCTAATATAGTTAGTTATTTCACCTTTTAAATAAAGTTGCAAAAATATAACTTAAAAACATTTAATTAGCTTTTTCATTATTTGTTTCTGACACATCTTGCTCTCATGCATAACTAAACTGATTTAGTTACTTTGGAAATTAGAAGTTCGGTTCAACGTTTCAAAGCGAAAACTAACTAACTCGGTTTGTTAATTTCTCATTCTCAATTGAAAACAATCCAAACAAAAACAAAAATGCGAAATATCCCTACATAGTCCTAATTAATTTTATTGTAGTAAAATAGGCGACATTTCTTCTGTTGCGAATAGTAATTATATTATTTTGGTTAAGAATTTCTTGTGCGTGCATGCGTTACTTTGTGAGTGCGCCGCGGGGTGAGGAAGGCAGTTGGTGACTTTCATTCCTCGTGATTGCGTTGAAGATTGCGCACGCGTTTTTTGTTTGCCGCCACATGAATGAGTGATTTTATAAATAATGAGTCGTGCCAAGTTTATTTTGGAATTATTGGACCAGAAAGAAAATATTATTACAGAGGTAAGTGATCTTATTTATTTTTGTTTTTAATACGGTTTGATCTGTGTTTTACTATTTTGTTGAATAGTTTAGGTATCCTCGGCAATAAATTAGATAATACTAAATAATGTATTTATACTACATTTATTAAGTTTTAAGTACTCATGTTATTGAGTAGCTCTTGCATTTCCATTCTTATTTTATTACTAAATCGGAAGTCGCGCAGTTGTGCGTAATTATAAAGTAAAATTAGTGTCAAGTGAATAATTGAATATTATTTTGGAATTATTTTTTAGGAATGCATCTCGAAGATCGACTCAGCAGGACTCAATAGAACGTAACTATTAACTTTTTGTTTCGGTTGGGTTTAATGTTAAGCTTGGTTTGAAAATTGCATTATTGTGTGCTTATATTTAATATAATAATATAATATGCGGCCAACGGGTCAACGGTCTAACCTACCGGGCACAATCCGATTTTACCTCAATGAGGCGAAGCGACTGCTGAAGGAATGTACTACATTAAATTAATTATTAATGAATAATTATAATAATGTAATGATTATTCATTATTTTTTAATATTTTATTATGTTATATAACCACCCAAGTGCTCACGCAGCGAGGGTTCCGTAAAATTTGTTTTTGTATTTACTAAAATATTTTAATAAGCGTAAGTCGACTCGCACTTGAACGGTTTTTTAAATAAATAATAAATAAAATTTTAAGATATGGAACCCTAAACATAAAAATAAACATTATGCTACCTATTTTATGTAAGAGAGATAGGACGTTTTTGTGTATTTATAAGGTATAATATATAATAAAATTCAGATTATCTTATTCAAGTCAGATGCAGTACTTAACTTTAAACAGTTTTATGCATTTGCTTTTATTTGTATACGATAAGAAAAAAAATTAACAAACATAAGCCTTCAGCTGGTGTGGCTTTACTTTTGACTTAAGTAGCTTGCTCTGCATGATTTTTTTTTATTTTGCTTTTTCAGAGGCCTGTAATTGAATTCAATGAGAGACAATGCGCTAAATTCTTCTATTCTTCTACTTCTTCTATCGATGATCTTTTCCCAAATGAAGATATATATAAGTCTGCTCCACAGTCTATGGTATTGAAGAGTCCAGATAATGTGTTACCATCATTGAAATCACCCCGATCTGCTCCTTTATTAGTCGTCAACGAACAAGGTGGACCCACTGAAGATGAAGAAAATATTCGTAAAGAAGACCAGCATAACATCGCTGATACCTCAAATAATTATGAAGAAGTAAAGAGTCCATATTCAGATATAAGTGGTATTCATGTATTAGACAGTTCACCTTTCCGTGATTTTTCGGATTCTATCGTGTCCTGGTATCCGGAAAGTGAAGAGAATCGTAAGAAGAAAAAGAGAAAGGTATTCATTGCGCCATCTTCTAGTAGTAGCTACGATGAAGAGTATTATGAAAATAGACCAATCCAAAAAAATAAAAATACTGCTAATGAAGAACAAACGAGTATTACACTGAATACAGTACCATCTACTAGTAATAATACACACATTCCTAACGACACTTCAATTATTAAATTAACTGAGCATACACCCATAGAAAATCTAGATGTGATTGTACCAGAACTTGCCACAATTACCGAAACTTCAGGCAATGACGTTAATCTTACGCGTTGGAAGAAAAGTGATCCCAGCAAATGGAAAAAGAATATAGCAAAACAGATATATATAGCGAAACAAATGGTTTACCATACTTAAGCAAAAATGGCAAATTAATGCCTGCAAAATACCCCAAGCCTATACAGTGTAACACTAAATGCCGCTACCAGTGTTCTACTCATTTTTTAGAAGATGACAGGATCGTACTCTGCGAGAACTATTAGAAAATCACTGATTTCAATGCTCAAAAACAATTTATACTCGATAAAATAGAAACGCAACCTATAAAAACCATGAAAGTAAATATTTCTAAACACCGTGTAGCTACTCATGCGTATCGTTTATATAAAAATGACATTAGGACACGAGTATGCAAAGATTTTTTCATGAAAACGTTATGTATATCAAATGGTCCGATTAATGAAGCTTTACGTCATAAGGACGAACTTGGGCACTACACAGGAAATGACAAACGTGGCTATAAAGCCCCAGCGAATCAAACTCCCATAGAATCTCAACAAAAAAATATCAGTCACATTAATTCCTTTCCTCGACTGGAATCACATTTTTGTCGAAAAAAATCTAAAAGACAATACCTAGATAGCAAACTGACTATAGCAAAAATGTACGAGCTTTATAAAGAGCAACTAACATCAGCAGATGAAGTACCATGTTCTTTTTATGTTTATAAAAAGATATTTGGCACTCAATTCAATTTCTCATTTTTTAAACCCAAAAAGGATTTGTGTATGATTTGCACTCGGTATGATGGAGCTGGTCGACCAGAACGTTTAAAAGAGGAATATGAAACGCATATTTCACGAAAAAATGCGGCACAGGAGTCTAAAGAATCTGACAAACAGCGGTCTATTACGGATGACAACTACTTAGTAGTGACGGCCGACATGCAGTCCACTTTGCACATTCCGGTCAGCGGTGTTGGTATTCTTTATTATACAA
Organism: Selenia dentaria; assembly: GCA_917880725.1. Lineage (NCBI taxonomy): Eukaryota > Metazoa > Arthropoda > Insecta > Lepidoptera > Geometridae > Selenia > Selenia dentaria. Next base: position 28,201,896 of record OU862885.1, on the reverse strand, counting down.
GAAAACTGAATGTCCAAAATTTTACCATCCATACAGCAAAACCACCTCACGAAGCGTTCTGTATAACTTGGAATGAAATTCATGGCAAAAGAGGCAGCATAGAAATTGCCACTGCGATGAGCTGGTGGATTGAACAGTTACCACTCAATATCAAAGAAGTTACTGTTTACAGAGACACATGTGCCGGGCAAAATCGAAACCAATTCGTCACGGCATTTTTAGTGCATTTGATTCAAAGAGCTGATTTGCCTTTGGAAGTTATAACAAAAGTATTTAGAGAGTGGGCGTACGCACATGGAGGTGGATTCTATGCACAGCGCAATAGAAAGGCAGCAAAGACATACACCGGTATATTCTATGATCGATTGGAAAACGATCATGCGTAATGCTCGTTCAAAAAGACACAGAGATTCAGCGCCACCTTTTGTTAAGGAATTAACCTACAATGAAATGCTTGACGTGAGGGCCTTAAACCAGCAGTTCGTTAAGAATAATGGAGTAAAGACAAAGATGGAAACAGGATAAAATGGCTTAAAGAATACTATCTCAATCAAAGTGACTGCAAGAATAATATTATAGAGGTATCTTTTTGCCTATGTTCTATGTTTTTACATGCAGTTTCAATCTTAAGTATATCTGTGGCCAGCAGTTAGCATTCATACTGGAATAAAATTAAAATATATAATTGAATATATACATGTATATATAATAAAAATATAAAATTTAGCCACATAAGCTTAAAACTATTTATGAGGGTAATAAACAAGATGTAGAGAAATCCTTCCTGATTATGGTATGTTCAGCCCATGTAAGCAAAGCTACAGACAACAGCTTGTTACAAATACATATATTAGGTAGGTAATTAGTTTCTAGAACTATTTTATTTTATTTTATTCTTACAGTTCAGATATTATTGAGGCTGATCTGCAACATGTACCAGCCACATCATCACCGGTACATGTGCATGTACTACCCATTTCCCCTGTGCCCAGTCTGACAGGCCAGGCACCATCTCATCAAACCACTCCAACTCACGCTGCAGGTTTGTTATTCTAAGATGCTTTTTATAAATAAATGTGAGATGACTGACTAATAATGATACTGAATTACTAACAGAATGAGCAAGACAAAGAAGAGTGAGAGAGCGGCGATGGATTGAGCGTGCTCCACTCCACCCTACAACACCAATAGCAATGCACTGTAAGTTAAGGTCTAAACATATGTAAAAGTAAACATATATATATATTTTTAACAATAAATAATTTATGTATTTATTAATTTCAGCCGGAAGAAATGCTTTAGAGGAGTCACGGCGAATGGTTCTTCACATAGAAGAAATGCGGGCAGAGGCTGCATTGAATAACTCCAGAAGTGCCAGCACTCTCGCCGATGCATTTAAAGTCATTGCTGAGAGCATTGAAAGGATCAGCGAAAGGGTAAACAAAATACTTGAATACATAGATATATTAAAGTGGTCCTTATGGCAATATTTTGTTATTAAAATCTAAACCAATAAAATATATTACCATCACCTTGCTCGTATCAAAATCAACACTATAACAACTAAAAGAAACTATGGTGCATAGCATAACTAATCAGCCAGCACTGTTTCTATAAAAGCTATGCTGCCGTCCACCAACTAAAAAGCAGCTAAGTGCAAAAAGTAGTTTTCGAGAAAACAAAAAAATATGTGGGAATTGGTGTCTCTCGAAAACTATACTGCCTAGGAACAAGGTTGTAAGTTATATATGTAGGCATAGTCTTTGTGCATAATATGTGATATATATCATCAATTTATATTTACAACATTTTATTTAAATTCATTTTCTAACTTTTAGCTAAGCCTTTTTTTATATTATTACATAATATACTGCTCTATAAGGCCGCTAACCATACCTTAACTGCGTTATAGCAAAGCAATTTCTTGTAGCCGCCACGTCTTGTACTTATAGTAAAGTTATCCAAATATACTTAGTTATGAAGCAGTTAACCCTAGGTCAGTCGCGCTAACTGTTGTAACATCGTCGGTCGCGTGGGGTCTTTGAAAGCCCTGATTTCAATCTCATATATTTTGTAAGTTTACTACGAATTACTTTATTGTTTAATAATAATTAGCAATATTTTATAATAATAAAACAGTTCGCAATCAAATCTTATTTATTTAGCATTAATTTCAATCACACAGGAAAAAAAAGAAATTTGGCACATTTTTGACTTCTTTGACTTAAAATTATAAAAGTTATAACAAAATTAATTTTTTCTTCAAAATTAAACAATAACTAACAAAATGGAGATCTTTTCTTTCATTTGAAACAATATAATCAAGAAAAAATTATCAGACAATAAAAAAAATTCAGCCTGCATTTTGGTCTTCCGAACAGTTGACGCAAACTGATGCTGCGTGTCTCGGGCAAATGTTTTGCCGACATGAAACGCATGATGTCGAATATTTTCTGTCGACATTTCGTGGACAATATGTGCATCTTTTTCTGGACATTTGTACTTGATTTTGACGTTGCTCTTGCAGAACATTATTTCCAGTAAACCGCTTTATGTGTTGCCGGAGTTCTCGTGGAAGTGTGTTTATTGTGCTTCTATATTTCAGGCAATCATCAAAAAGGGAAAAAGCTAGAGCTTTTAGATACTGCTTTCTGGTTAAGATTTTTTCGGGTTGGTTGCATTTGAGTATTATTTGTGAATTTACTCCTGCAATATCCAATAGAGTAAAAAATATCCTTAGTGGCCATCTGTAGCATGCTCTGGCAACGGAGTAATTTTTTTTCAACCTGTCTACAACATCCACTCCACCTTTTGTGATGTTATAGAATTCTATTATTTCAGGCTTCTTCTGAACTGATGCAGAGTTTACGGCGCTGTCATGGTGCATCGTCGACAACAGAAGAACCACTTTATTTTTTTTTGGGCAGTAGGATACCAATGTGTTATGGTCCTTTCCAAACGCGAAAAGTGACGAGTACGGCTCCTTGTTTTTAGTCTTCAGCTCGTCCGGAATTTCTGGTTTATTATGTCTCATTGTTCCAACGATAGTCAGTTTATGGTCACTTAGTAATTCTTTGGCCAATGGAACACTTGTGAACCAGTTATCCATTCCGGTTGGTTCCTGAAACTGGTTGTATCAGTCTTTTTACAAGAGCATTCGTTGAGGTGTCTACAGCCATAGGTCCATCAGGTTGCCTTCCAACATAAACCTCCATGTTTGATGTGTAAAAATTTCGAGCATCTACAAGAGCAAATATTTTGATACCATATTTGTCGGGCTTGTTAAGCAAATATTGCCTAAAAGAACATCTTCCTCGAAAAGACTCCAGCATTTCGTCTATAGTCACATATTCGCCAACACTGAAGGATTCTTGGCATTTCTGAACAAATATATCAAAAATATATCTGATTGGCGCAAGTTTATCAAATTGAATCCTATCCAGTCGTGTTCCAATGCTGTCAAACCTCAAGCAGCGCAAGAGGAATCTAAATCTCTGTACTGATATAACTGCTCTTATAATATCGATACCAGTCCCATCAGCTGAAAAAACATCTTCAATTTTCACATGACATGACTTTTGTGTGCCAATCAGGTACAGTACTCCCAACAGTGCTTTTATTTCTGGTATGTTGGTCAGTTGTGCATCTCGTTGTCTGTCATAGTTGTCCTGAAGAGTTCTAATTTTCTCATTTGTATATTGGACAATATTATTCAACATATCGATTGAAGAATATAAACTCCAAGCCTCAAAAGGATTATTGATATCACGAGCTATATTTCGTGGACCCGGCAGATGTGATATAATGTTGTGCTGCCGTGTTCTAACAGAAGTCATTGGAGCAGTTTTTTGCCATCGATAAATTGTTTCAAACTCACCATTGCGTAGCTTTCGACGAACAAAATAGTGATTTGATGTTCTGAGATTCGCGAGTGGAACATTATCATCGCTGTCATCCTATCAACATGAATCTAACTCTTCAGATTGTTCAGGGTCAGATATGCAATCTTGCTCGGAATCGGTATCATGCAAACTTTGTTCAAGCACATCAAGTCCGTAATCAGAGTCTTCACCATCAAATGCTTCATTCGAATCATCTTCTTCTAGTTCATGAAGCCAGCTTATTATTTGCTGGTCTTGTGAAGGGTCCATTTTATGCCTGATAATCACTAATTTAGCACTTCAACTTATATCAAAAAATGTTGCATGTTCGGTCGCATGGGGTCTTTGAAAGCCCGTGCGCAAAACAGACGTGTTTACTACGCAAGCGCAGCGCGCAAACTGACTTGCGCGCGCATTGTTTAGTACTTAAGTATATTTTAGAAAGCTACTGTGAGTTACAGATCTGTAACTAAACTTTAAAAATATATATATCAGTTTTCCCGTAAGCCGTGCTTTTAAAGACACCGTGCGACCTACCGCGGGTTAAAGGATTTTAACAGACTTACAGCCTAGTAACTAACACATGAAAGACTAACTTTGCATACTTAGAAAGCAGTTATGGGATTTTAAACGCTTTATAGCTCGGTATTGCAAAACATATTTTTACACTGGTTCTCCTATTGCCTAACTAGAAGGCAGTTAAAGACATCTCGCTCGCAATTAACTGCCTTTTAAGTCAGCACTTGCGGGTAAAAAGATGAGAAGTTAAAAACTTTTTTATGAAAATCAGAACTTTATTTATTAAAAAAGAATAGACAAACAGTACGATTAATTAATTGAGTAGGTAATTTTATAAAATAAGCCATTTAAGTACCTAATTAAATGGTTTATTTTATAAAATTATACTTTAGGCTGGAACTTTACAAATAGCTTATTATTAATTAAACAAAGGACAAATTGTATTACACTAACTTATGAAATAAACATATCACAATCAGAGATCAATAATTGCAAAGTTGAAATAATATAATTGTGCGTAACACATAACGTCGTAATCAATTAAATATTAGACTTTACATTAAAAAAATATATATTTGGCCATTTTTTATGCTTAAATACTAATTTAAAACTTTAACAAAATGAGTAAATCAGATTAGGTAAATAAGCAATTATACCTAGTAACACTCGTGTAGTATTATCAAAATAAAGTAAACAAAAATATTTAATAAAATATAAAAAAAAACATTATTCTAAATGCACTTTTTCAGTCTTTATGTTTAATACATATCCTAGTCTGTTTCTAAAGTTACGTTCCTTTTGTTTTTCTTCTGGTTCAATTCAGATGTATTATGTCTTTCAATGATCGGTAAATTTTGCCAAAATAACATCTTATGTTTAGGTATAATTGGCGATAACTTTGTTAAAAGATTAAGCTTTCTCTCCTCATCTATTCCTTTCGGCTGCGTCCGAAATGTCAAAACAAAATGCGGGGTTTTCAAGTATTTATCGTTTAAAAATTTAAGAGACACATATTCCTCATCAAAAGCTTCCTTATAATGAAGATCAAAACTTCCTCGTTTAAAACACACTTGAGTCATATTTTTAAGATACACTCTGGGACTTGAATTATGTATACGTCGATCTGATATGTTACCTACGTAGTTTACAAAATCTTGAGGCTGCATGGATTTAACCAGAACTTTACCATTATTTGCTGAGGCCACTGCATTTTCAAAGTCGGTAAAATCATAAATGGTCTTTTTCCGCTTCATCGATAATTCGACTTGATGGTGAAATTGATCACAGCTCATAAATGTGTGACCCGGTTCGAAATAAAATAGAGTGATAGTTTTTGTGGCTATTAAGTCACTATTGATGAGGTCGATTAGCATAGAAAACAATAACCAGTTTTTATTTTGAGATGTACATTATCAAGCCACAAATGGATTGATTGGATATCTCGAAACTTAAGTAAAAAGCTGTAATAAGCACTCATGATATCATCCTGTTTACGGTCTGCTATACCATCATGCCATATGGCGGCTAAAGGTTTCACATCCCTTGTGATTTTTCCTACTGGTGCGAATGTCTGGTTATATACTGTAAGTCTAGGACAAAAATTACAGATTTAAATGTATCTAGTCGTGGTTACATAATTACTTTTTCTAAGTCGCTACTAAAATATATCTGTTGAGTATTCTGTTCCAAAGTTTTGTGTAAATCATCATTTTGAACAAAAGTCAGAATACATAAACGTAATATTGATTTCACTGGGAAAATAACGACGATGAGGAGCGTGTTCACGACGATAGTGCGGTGCAGCTGGATTGAAAGATTCAATATGTTCCGTAATAATATCTCTATTAAAAGCTGGAGTCTTTATGTGCCTGCCCCGTTTATCAGTATCTTTGTCAGAATTAAGAGAATTAATCAATAATATTTTTTTTTGCAGTAATAGGTTACTAAAGTAGTTAAGAAAAATACTTTGCATACCTTCATTAAAACTCCGTCACTCCTTTGTAAAGTAAAAGCTCTTTTTGCATTTCTCTTAGGCTTCTGACCACATTTTCTCTTAGGAACTGCTGCCGTATAATTTGTAAAAAAAAAAAATTCTCACTTTTTCATAGTAAGGATACCGGGAAGTATATAAAAATAATAAAAAAATATATATAATTATATATTTATTATATAAAATAGGTATGTTGACAATTGGCAACATTATGCGTGTGTTTATTGTTGAAGACAGTGAAATTGGGCAAAACAGTTTCTGTCTTTAGTGTGACATAAAGCCATTTTACACTTAGAGCATTCCGTTCTTGTAAATCCTTTGCACCCTGGAAGTTTGCAGCGATTCTTCCTGTCACATCGCCTTTCATGATGGCCAACACCATCCGCTCTGACGTCCTTACTTGGGACCGGCTTCATAGGACCCCTGCGTTTTTTAGCCTCTATCTCTCGGTCTATGTTCTGGGTGGAAGGTCTGCCTCTTCTTACGGTCTCCAAACTTTTGTACAGACACAAGGTATGCGCCAGCTCAGATCTGAAGTCTGCCAGAGACATGAGATTCTTTGATCTGTTTTTGTTGGCTTTCTTACAGAGCACCCAAGAGTTGATCGTAGCCATATCTAGCATATGGTAGAACAAACGTATGTACCATTTTCGGGACTTCACTCTAATGCGATACCTTCCTAAAAAACTGTCCATGAGATCGACGCCACCCATGTGTGCGTTATAATCTTTTATAATTTTTGGACAAGGTATGTCGACCGTCCTTTTTTGTTTTTTGTCGTATCTGGCGACTGATCCAGCTGGTTCGGCTCCAACGTACGTGGACGCCAGAACGACTTGCTTGTTATCTTTCCAACAAGTCACAGAAATATCTACGCCTTCGTATGTCGCTACCTGCTCTTCGTAAGTTCCTCTGGGAACTTGCTCTTTATTATAGTCTTTTTGGGTAGGTATTTTGCAATTCTTACCTAATCGGTTTCGTTGAATTGTACCCAGGGAATAAATTCCTTGTTTGGCCAAGTAATGTAATAGAGGAACGGAAGTATAAAAGTTATCGAAATAAATGATATGATTGATCCATCGTGGAACTACTCGACATAGCCGGATTACTGTATTTCTTACAGGACCCAAATCTGGTTCATCAGCTAGTCTTTCGAAATCAGTCTTTCCACTGTAAACTTCAAATTTATGAGCGAATCCGGAAAGTGAGCACAAAACAAAAAGCTTGAAGCCCCATTTGTGGGGCTTGTTAGGCAAATATTGCTTCATAAAATGTCCGATCTTTGAAGCGCACATTTGTTCGTCAAGTGAGAGTCGTTGGTCTAAAGGAGCTCTAGTTGAAAATTCGTTGTTCAAGTGTTCTATTATAGGCCTGCTTTTATGAAGACGATCGTGATCTACATGATCTATAGGTTTGTGTAGGTCATTATCATTGAAATGAATAGCTGATCTAATTTTTTCAAATCTATTTAGTGTCATAGTTTGCATAATGGGTGCGAAACCGAATCGTGACCAATATGATCTGACATTGGGGTAATGATAAACCGACATAAATATTAGAAAGCCAAAAAACTGACGAATTTCAACAGCTGTGACTGGAGGACAACTAGATATGCCTTTTTGAACAATATATAAATTTGTTTCATAGACTATCTTATCCACGATCTTATCATTCATAAACAAAAAAAAAAATTCATATGGTGTTTCTTTTTCGGCTACTTCTTCACTCAGCTCTTCATTTCCTAAGAATCGCACATGATCATCACTTACGTCCAAACTCTTCTTCTTCCAAATTAGATCTCTGCTTTGATTTCTCCAAAATTCCCTCCCTATAGGAACACTTCTCTGATGAGTTGACTCGGAGCCGATGTTTAGATTACCCTCATTTTCTATCAATGGTGGATCCTCAAACTCAGATGGGCCAGCTCCAGCATTCACCTCTTCTTCAGATGGGATGGCTTCAGCAGTTGCCTCGTCTTCCCCGTCCTCCAAATCTCGCTGCAAATCAGAAAGATCTGGACAGTATGAAATATCATCTTCATCATATATATTATCTTCGTCTTCCGATGGATATCCATTTTCTAGAGAATTCAGATAGTCCTTTATACATCTATCACTCAATCGTCTTCGATTCATGCTGAAAACTTGAAATAAAATACTTTTACTGACAATGCAAAAACAGTCTAATATCCAATACTGAAGAATATTCAAACGCATACTGTTGCCAAATGGCAACATACAATTTTTCCGTAAAATTTCAAAATATAAACAAAATTGATTGAAAATTTATAAATATATTCAAAACTTACCTTTATAATTATCGAAATTCAATTTTTGTTTCCAAAAAATACTATTTATTTCGCCAAAACAAATAAAAAGCAACTGCACAAAAATTAAACAACTCAAGTTGCCCTCCTTATTACTTTCAAACGGAAATTTTTAAAAAAATCGCGCACTTCTCGTTGTAACTGTCATATATTAACATTGACAAATATATTTTTCGTTCAAAAACAATAAAAGTTCGGATACAAGTTCATTAGTCCACAGATAATCACAAAATAATTGGATCGTAGACTTTTGGCAACAAAATGCATTTAAGGGTTAATATCCAAACGTTCCTCAGGAGTAAATATAGTTGAACAACATTTTGTACACTTCATATCACAGCCTGTTTTTACATTGTACTTACTTCTTCGTTCCTTTTCCTTCTAACTAATCTATCTTACAAGCTGGTATCATATTTCTTTCTCTTTGTGGAAGATGGTGGTGCTAAATTTACTAAATCTGTAGAAATAGAGCAATCAATAATAGATAAAGATGTACATCTTTTCTTAGGTAACCTATGTCCAATTATAATCTCTTCTGTTCTTGTGAATTCTTGAGTATGTCGTCGCGTTATTAATTTTTTGAGAAACGTTTTAGTTATTGATGTTTTCCTTTTCAATATTGGGTTACTTTTAGGGTTTGAAACTGTATTGTGTCGCATGTCATAACCATATTCGGTATCATCACTAAAAACTTCGTCACAATATGGTTGGTAGTCCTTATCCTTAACGGAGTCATCACTGTCATAATCTATATTGTTCTATTAATATTTTTTATGTATCTAATGTTTATCAAATAAAAGGTATATACGAGTAAGTATAGATTACAATTATTCACATTGGTATTAAAAAAAAATGCTTTATTGCTTAAAAAGTAACATAAAACTTAATTCTATGCTATTGCACAATCATTGGCACTGAAGTATAATTATTGGCACAGTGAATTTGGTATAACGATTGGCAGTTGTATTTACCAATGTAGGCACACCTAGGTACCTACGTGCCTAGGTCCATTAATAATCTCGCTTAATCATCTTCCAACATTTTTAACAATTCTTCATTTGTCATTGGTCTCAATCTGTTTACTTTAACTTTTATCTTCTTATCATTTCCAGTTTCTCTTGAATCTCGGAAAGTTATGTTAGGAGGTTTAAGTTCGTCTAAAATTGGTCCCTTCTTCAATTCTTTTTTTACCATCTGTACTTGTTCCGATTCTTTAAAGGTTCTTTCAACTGCATCTAAAATTAGTCTGTTTTTTATTTCCTTCAGGGCAATAATATTTGCAGGTTTAACTTCGTTTATATGTTCTTTTTTTATTTCCTTTGTATATTCTCTTTCTTCTTCAATATCACTTGAGATTCTATTTGCAGGTTTAATTAAAATGTTTGATTGGATAACAATTTTTGATTTGATACTATCAGAATTTGGTTTAGTTTTCTTAATTATATTTAACTTTGTTCTTTTTATTTATAGTTTCAGCCTCCCAATCTTTACTCGTTAAAACAAAAGAGCGATGTTCTTATACCAGCTTTTTGTGTTTTAATTGGAGTCTTTGGCAACTTTAAAAAGCTTTTATATTTTGTTTCTTTATTGGACTTTTTGAAGGGACTTCGGTTGGCATGTCATCCACTAGTACCCATTTGTCTCCAATCAGCTTTACACTTTGACACTGGTGGATGGAATAGGTATTACGTATATTGATGTTTGTTTTTCTCTTTCACACTCAGAAATAACCTCAACCGTTTGTACAGCTGCTGATACTGAATCGTTTGTCGATGTAAGATTTATACAGGATGCCAAAGGTAATTCCTAAATCCCCTGATGCTGAAGTTCAACATTCAGAAGTTTTTCGTGTCCTGATCCTGAGGTTCCTGAATAATTGTCAACCATCGTGTTTGTTTTAGAAGTGCCAGTGTCTTTGGATTGAGATTCATGAGTTGACAGTTCTGGTTCATTTGGCAAACGTTCTATTTCTGTTGGCATTGTCGTTAATTCATTGAGGGCTGCCATTGTGGTCAAATCTTCTGAAACGTCGTCGTTTTGTTCATTTAAATTGCTCCTGTCCTTGTGTTGCATTAGTTCCTCAGAAGTTGTTTCTATTGTTTGCGACGATAACTCGTGTGTTTGGTACTCATTTTTGGTACGAGATATTTATACAAGTCGTGAAGCTTTTTAGCTTCTATTGATTTTCCTACCACCTGATTTTTCATCTTTCTGATTAACTGTGCTCCAACTATTTCTTCAAATGTCTGATAGTTAAGACTTGTAGAACAGTTGTCATCCAAAATTTCTTGGACTGGTTTATAGGGCATTAAACATTTTGTGTAGTCTATGTGATCTGGATTAAATGGGCATAAACCACAAGCTTCAAAGCCGTTCTTCAACGTCGTCTTATTTAATTTGGGTAAAAGCTTCTCCCATATATAGGTGCAACATCTGTTTTTAGTAAGGATTTTGTTAAGTTGTCTGTTCGCCATTCTAGGACTGCTTTACGCCACATTACTTTTATTGGGCGAAAGGCCGCTACGTCTGCTGGTTGTAAAATCCGTGTCGCGTTAGGGTATAGAGCTATAAGTATTATACCAAGATTTTGACAAAGTTGAGTAAGCTGAAGTGTTGTGTGGCTTTTATGTCCATCCAAAAAAAGAATTACTGGAAAAGTGATATTCATCTTCACCAGCGCTGGATGGAGAACATTCTGTATGTACTGGATGAAGAGCTCGGCCTTCATCCATCCATTATCTGACAAGCCTATACCCCAATCGCTAGGCGCAGACTTTTGAATCTCAGGTCGCATTCTCTTTAAGGGGTAAATAATCATAGGTGGTGTTGTTACACCATCCGCCGAAAATGTGAACATTACAGTAACACATGATTTAGCCTGAGCGTGATCAACCTCATATACATTTTTGGTTCCCTTTAAAGCGATAACTTTGGTGTTCTTTGGGCTTAAAATAAAATTCGTTTCATCCCCATTATAAACTCTAGATGGATCACTCAAAATATGAAAGAGATCATTTTCTTTTAGATATTCTTCTACTGTAAACCAGTTTCTAATTTGCTTCTCTGACAACTTTGAGCTTGCTGAAGTTACAGCCTCTGATGTTCGTATAGAAAGCTCAGGATGCCTCTTCAAAAACAGTTTATACCATCCCTCGCCTGGTGTATTATCTATAAAATTGTTTGGTCTGGGATGTTCATCTAAATACAGTTTGACGCTCTTTATGACATCCTCTTTACGCCGTGGAAATCCTTTACTACAAGCTGCAATTATCCATTCAACTATCTCTTGTTCTTCTGCACTAGACATAACTGTATCTGGACCAGGTCGACAAGTTGCTCGTGGGATATTAAATTTATTTGCAGCAGTTTTCTTACCCATTCCATTTTTTATGGCTTGCAAGGCTTTTTCTACATCTTCTTCTGTATATGTTTTTGTATATTTTTTCCATCTGTAAACCTTCGGCATCTTAGAATTGTAATAAAAGCAAAAACAGCCTTATTTAGCAACCCAATACGGTCTATATTGATGGAAATGTCATTTAACTATGAAATTTAACACATGCTACCAAAAAATTTAATGTACAATCATTGGCATCACTGCCAATCACTGTACCACAATACAAAAAAAAATACAGTGATTGGCACCAATGAAATTACCGGTACGCTTATTTTTCAACTCTAAAAACGATAAAAATAGCGAGATTTACACTATTTTAACATAATCAAATATAAATTATTGTAGAAACTTACCCAAAACTCAACTTTTCACGTGCGCTTCTATCCTCTAGTACTAAACTTTTTTACAAAAAAACAACACGCTCACGACGACTTGATTTCCGTAGAAGCTCACAAACAGCTGTGAAAGAAAGATGGCTGACAACAGTGTTGCCACTAGAGATTATTAGATATTCTACCAAATAAAGTATTGCAACAGTAAATAAACAGGAATCGTCCATTATTATTTGAATTTTTAAATCAGAGTGCCAATCACTGAGGGGGGTGCCAACAATAGTATGGTTTACCCTAGATGGCATGCTGTTAGTTTCAAGGCGTTGAGCAGTTGGAAATTCCTTGTCCACCAACACACTATTCATCATAGTTTGGATCCTTGATGATACACTTCGAACGTCTGAAATACGAGTACAATGAAATATAAGCAGTTAACTAATGAAACAATTATACTACACATCTCTTTCGCACTAGTAGGTATAAAACTATCAACAATCGAAACAGATACCTACAACAACAATTACGATGAACTCAGAAACAGTAGGTACTTTATAATAATAATAATAATAATAATTTTATTTTCCAAAAACATACCAATAACCTATAATGAAAACTTATACAATGCTTTGTTTGTTGTCTTAAGTAAAATACAAGTTTGGTATACATTAATAAGACCGCAGAACCTACACTAAGAATAAACTTGTGTTGTAGGTTTCTGCTTGCTCTTCGAATTCACAGTTTTAACAGGTAAATTAAACATAGCCAGAAAGATGAATAACATTAGGTAGGTAAGGTAAGTACAATTTTTAAGTACATTAAATTTCACATTATTAGCTTGTAATGTATGCGTGTGTGTGTGTGTGTATGGAGGTGTGTGTATGTATGTATGTATTTATGTGTATGTGGGTGTGTGGAAGGAAGGGTGCGTGAATGTGTGTATGAGATGAAGGTAGAAGTATTTATGTTTTTATCTTTATAAAGTCTTCCGCATTACCAGGGCTAAGATTTTTTTAACCAATTGTTGATTGTCTGCTTGAGTTCTCTATTGTTTCTTGTTAGTATATCTGGCTGAATTTTGCAGACTTTATTATAGATATGAGGTCCTAAAAACCTGCGTGTCGGTGTGCCAGTTTAGAGTTATATAGTGGTTTTTCAAAAACAATATCTTTTCTTCTTTTTTTATTATGTTTGTCCATGTTTAATCTAGGTACTTCTTTATGTTGTTGCAGAATCAGACTCTGTATAAAAAGTTGCCGCACTGTCAGAACGCTACAATCTTTATAAAGTTCCGCGGTTTGAAAACGGTAGGGCTTGAAGGTTGCAACCTTTAATACCGCTCTCTGCGCTCGTTCTAAAGGTAACATATGTGTAGTTGAAGCCCCACCCCAGCTGGTGTTACAGTATGTGAGTAAGGATCTGCACAGTGCTTTATACACGTTTAATACAAGATTTTGATCTGCAACATCTCTTAAATTTTTGAAGATATAAATTAGCTTACGAACTCTAGCGCATAGGGTGTCAATGTGCGGTTTCCAAGTCATTCTGCTGTCCAATATGACGCCTAAATATTTTATTTTGCTGACACATTCTAGCATTGGGCAATTGCAATTTGACATTACTTTAAAACCCGTTTACAATAGGTAGGGACATAATGAAAACTAGCAGCACGCGTTTTACCTGTGCAAGTATTGTGGAATACATAAAAATGCATGGTAACAAGAACAGGTAGGTAGGTATTTATAAAGTTAGATAAATTAAAATCCATTAATTAGTTTTTGCTTAAAAGAGTTAGAAACATCCAAACATTCTTTCGCATTTATAATAATATAACAAATAACTATTTATTACGATAAATTAAATAATAATGTTAGCTTACCTAGTTTGCCTATTTTGCGCCATTCTCGTAATTGTGGCACCAAAAAGCAACAGACGCGCCACGTCCGTCCACTACGAGCACCCGAAGTGAAAAGGATGGAATTATAGCCTGAGCTGGTCAAACGCAAACGCAAATCACAAGCGGTTAACTGCTATTTAGTTTAGTATTGTCGTTTAGCTGCTCTCTAGCGATTGATATTAGCTCATACTAATTTCAATACATAACTTAAAAGCCGCTATTGGCGTATAACTGCTTTCTAGTGTAGTTTTTCTTTATAACTGCTCTATAGTTAAGGCATGATGTTCAAGTGGTTATTTGTATGACACAATACATGAACGTAGTTAAAGACGCTTAGCTGCTTTTTAGTCCAGAATGACTATATGACGTACTTTTAGTAAAGTAAATTTATTAATTATGATACATTAATTTGCCGTTAAAGTATGTTAACGTCTTTCTAGAGAAGTATTGTGACTTAGCCACTTTTTAACTAAGGAAGTAATGAAATTTATGTGGTTTAACTGCTCAGCAATGTTCTGTATCTCTAAAATTATGAATCATAGAAAACTGATTCTCATACCAAAAGATAGAGCATCGAAAGTTGTATAAGCCTACATTAAAAAGTTAAAAACGACCAACTGTGGCTTAGAGTCTGGCCAACGAAAGCTGTCCAAGAAAAAAGGCGGGAATTTTAAAAAATCAAGAGCTGTTAACCCTGGCTATACACTGCATAAACGGAGTTGATACTATTTATGTTTCAGCAAGTACATTTTTTTCGAGTTGTAAAAATTTCGTTTTGTTAGCAACTGTTGTTGAAATTTTCGAATGTATTATGAAGAATATCAAATAAAAGATTACATTTAATTCTGTCTTTTTATTATTTTCAAATAATCCATTATTTATGTACAGTCGAGGACCCCGAGGAGCCGTACAAATATAGGAGCTATGAGTCATAGTTAAAATCGGATTCCAAAAACTCTACACCTGATATTGAATCAGCTTCATTGCTTTCTTCGCTGCTACTGCTACTGTCCCCAACATGTATTATAAATGGTTCAAGTTCGTTTTCAGTAATACGGTCCCTTAATTTGTACTGATTTTCCACATTTAGTACATGATCAGTGTACTTCTTCCAGTCATCAGCAGTTATGGATAGAAAACATTCTTTTATAAAATTTTGCATTTCAGACCCTGGTATTCCTATATTTTTGCTTGCTACTTTTCTCTTCGCTTGACTCCATACAAGCTCAATAGCATTGAGGTCGCAATGATACGGTGGCAGCAACAAAATTTCGTGATTGTGGATATGACTGTGTTTTTTTAGAAGCACTTCTGCTTCGTAAACAACGGCAGGATTATTATCTTTCACCAAACACATTAATTCAGCTTTGGTGTGATATTCTTCAAAATGAATATTATTTTCTTGAAGCCATATTCGGAGATTAGCTTTAGAATCAGACATAGTAGGGGGTTTGTTTACTTGTTTCACATGGTAACTTGCATTGTCCATCACGATTACACTAGGTTTAGTGAGATTAGGTATCAACATTTCCTCAAACCATTTCATAAAGTTGGTAGCATTCATATCATCATGGTAGTCAGCTGATTTGGATTTTGTGCTGAATACCAATAATGCACCTGGCACAAACCCTTCCTCCGATCCGGCATGCACAATAATATGTCTTTTTCCTGATGATATATTAGTAGTGACACCGCTTGTTGAAGGTCCTTGCCATGATTTTTTAACTTTATAGTTCTGATGTACATACTCGTATGTCTCATCAAGGTAAATAACCTGATTACCTTCTAGCCTCTTTTTATGTATTGTCCTCAAGAATCTATATCTCCATGCCGCAATTTCATATTTTTCTGTAAGTAAAGCCCGTTCATATTTATTGTTTTGAAACTCAAACCCGTTCTTGTGTAAAATTTTTCTAAGGGTTTCACGGCATCCCTTAAATTCAATTGCTTCCCTCAGCTCATTGTGCAGGCTTCTCAGTGTTAGGACTTGTTTTCTGACTCCATAAAATTCGTTTATTTTGTTTCTTATAGCTGAAATATCAAAATTATCCAAATTGGAAACTGTTGCTGAATGTGGACGATTTTTCCCCGGAGTATTCCACTGTCCTTGATTTTTAGACCCTTCAATTTTAATTCTTCTTAGAGTCTTCACACTGACATCTGAAGATAACAAATACAATAAATTATGTATGTAACAGTATACTATTAATTATCAGTCATTAAAGTCAAAAACCATAATAATATACAAAGACATTATAACAAAACCATAATATTATATTATTTAATTTAGCCATCCATACATTGTCATAAATTTATATAACTCTTCGAAGTAACTGTTAAAATCTATAATTTCTAAAGTAATACCTGTCATTGAAGATATCTTTTCTAAATAATGTGTTTCAGAAGTCGCCATTTCATTTTTTTCGAGAGTTTTCAATTTCTTTACTGCTTCCACAAATTTAAGTTTTGTCTCCTCGTTGTTAATACTTCCTGAAAAGCAGATACACCATGAAAAATATTGCGATTTGTCTTAAATAGTCTAAAAGTATCAAAATGTTTCATTAGAAATTCAATAAACTAACCTGAAAGTGAAAGGATTGAATCCAGTCGTAGTATTTTCTCTGCAGATTTCTGATTTAAATCACTTTTTATGTTTTTATATTTGTCAATCATAGTAAATAGAAGCTTCCTCGTCGACCTTTTAATTGTTCTCGGCATTATTTTAAACAAAATCAATAAAAATATGATGCACATAAACCAACGTAAACAGAAGATGACTCAAGTACGAAACGTCAAAGTGTTAATTTTGACAGTCTTAAATTATTGCCATATCAAAACTTCTGAAAATAATACGTGGACAGCTTTCGTTGGCCAGACTCTAACGGCCTTTTAGTTAGTGGACGGCAGTGTGATAAAATAGTGGTGTGGCTAGAAATCTTGATAGACAACTTCATTAGCATGACATCATGACACTCACTCTAAATATATTGTTTCAGCTTCTACTACAACAACCCAATGAGCCATAGGGAACTGGCAGTCTGGCTAGAGCAACGTAGCAGAGTATAATGTAATTTACACAAAAACTCAGTACTAAAATATATTCTAGTTTATTTAGGGTTAGTGTGATTAAGTGTTCAATAATTATTTTAGTATTTTATTTTGTTATTAAAAGCATATAGCACTTAGTTGTATAAAAACCACATTATTTGTATTTTTATTTCACTCTAATTTTATTTTAATTAATCTTCTAGCTATTGTCAAAATGATAGATGAAAAGTGCAAATCACTTTATTTTGATCTGTCCCGCAAGTCGGTGTGAATTTAGTACAAATAATAAGAAGTACAAGTAATAGTAATAAATTTGTTTATTTGTAGCTGAAATATGAACATACATGTTCAAGCTAAAACTGGGAAGTGAGCAATCAAAGAGAATAAAAAAAATATGTATTATATTAAAAATATAGAACAAAGATTGACAAAATATATAAATATATTGAAATTTAGATAAATCCTTATTATAAACGTGAATTGTAGGTATTTATGGATGTTTGTTACTCTTTCACGCTCAAATGGCTGGGCCAATTTTGATGAGATTTGGTATGGAGGTAGACGAGGCGCTGGATTAACACATAGGATACTTTTCATCATCATATCATCATCACCATCATAACCACGCGGGTGAAACCGCGGGGCGCAACTAGTTTGAATTAAAAAAACAATTAAATAACATACATAGGAAGGTACTACTACTTTAATGAAATTAAAGCATTAAACATATCAAACAACTTAAACATCTTAATCCCTATCTCTAATCCTGAAAAAGTGACCCATTAACTATGTTTCACCATCATAAAAACTTTAAAATGACACTAAAATCGATTACCTACACTACATAACCATAATTATCACAGTTACAGCAAAGAAAATACTGTAACAAATTTCATAAGCTAACTTAAAAATACACAAAAATCAAATTTCTAATAGTGAATTTAAGAATTTAAAGCATCACACTTTTATTAATAAAAATTAGGAAACATGTCATTATTACATACATAGAAAACCTGTGAGAACCTTGTAGTGTGAAAAAACATAAAGTATTATGAGATCTAACACAACACACCTATAAATCATTAAAATGTAACCAAAGGAACTGAACATTTTTGGGAAAAGCATTACACGAAATAAACAAAAAAACTATTAGATACTCTTAACAGTTTACAGCCCTGTCTGCCCACAAACGTTGTATGAGAGCTTGCTGTCGTGCACGTCCCAGCTGTAGGTCGCTGAAGGCGCGCGTGCCACGGACCCTCGGCGCGCTGCTGGTAGCACCCTCTGTCAGTGTGCGCTCATGAGCTGCTTCTTCAGCAGTCAGTGGGGTGAACCGAAGGCGAGCTTGGTGTGCTATGTTATGCAGCACACAACATGTATTTGCTATACTGGCCGCAGTTACTGGGTTATAGTGCAACTTCCTATCAACCAACAGGCACCTGCAAAGAAAAAACTAATTAAACACATGAAATATGAATAAGTACCTAATAGAAATATCATGATCTCAACATGGTCAGTATTATATTATTACCTGAATCGGCCCTTTAAAACGCCTATGCAGCGCTCAACTACACTTCTAGCCGTCAAGTGCAGACCTTGATAATACTCCTCAGGAGATCCTGGCTCAGGGTCTGAGACCGGTGTCATCATAGTTGGCCTCAATGGATAACCTGAGTCTCCTAAAATAACAAGTTTAACATCTCAAATCAGTTATCTAAATTTGTAATGAATATAATATTTAAACAGCTACATACCTAAGAGATACAGATCCTCTCCAGAAATAGTGTGGAGTCTCTCAAGGTAAGGACTTAATTTGTGGTTGACCCATATGACGCTGTCATGTGTTGAGCCAGGATAACTTGGGTCTACGCACAATATATTTAAATTTGAATCACATATCTGAAAAACAATGTTTTTATAGTAGTGCGGACACAAAAAGGTGTAAGTAATACTAAAACCACACATGCAGAAACTTGCATACAATTAGAGCCTAAGTGATGCTTCTCTGCATAGTAAAAAATCTGAATTATAAGTACCCCAAAGTTTTCTAATACTCAAGCATGTTATCATGGCTGGCCAAAAGTTAAGTTGTTACAAAATTACTCACTATTAAAACATTAAGAGAATGATACCCTTTCCTATTGAAAAACCTTTCTTCATGCTCAGTTGGGCATAAAATTGCTACGTGGGTCCCGTCTATGCAACCAAAAACTCCTGGCATTTTAAACTTATTATAAAACCTGAAAATTGTAAAATGTTTAAACATTTATGTTTGTACACTTATATTACCATATGCAAGTAATTAGCTTATATTAATTCATTGTAAGTATGTATAATATAATCTGTTATTTAAATCATAGAATGTGATCTGCACTTAAAGTTAAACATTATGATGATTAAGTTGAAGATTATATGAATTATGTGTTATCGACTATAGACCGTAGCTGCCGTGGCGGTGCCGGCTTAGAATAGCACCCCCCCAACTCTACCCGTGGGTGCCGTAGAAGCCGGCTAAGGGATAACAAATCAGAAGGTGGGCAGCAGCACCTTCCCAGTCAAACACACACAAACTGCGCTCGCCAACCCGCCTGCCAAGCGTGGCGAGTATTGGCAAAAACCCCTCAATGGATTGGACAAAAAGAACCAGGCCCCCAGTCCCCGGCAGCCCCGCTATTGCTGGCTACGGTAGCGGCCACGGTAACGGTGGGGCAGGGGGTGCTAAGAATCCCCGGCAGACGCCCGGCTACCACCCCCAACGACGACGACTGGCCCTGGTAACACACAACATACGCACGATGAGGACAGACGAGAAGATATATGAGCTGGAAGAAGAAATGAGTAAGCTACGCTGGGACATTGTGGGGTTATCTGAAGTCCGTAGAGCGGGTGAGGACACGATAACCCTAAAATCAGGTAACCTACTCTACCACCGGGAGGGCGACCAACAGTCCCAAGGTGGTGTCGGGTTTCTCGTCCACAAGTCCCTTACTAACAACATAGTTAAGATCGATAGCGTTTCCAATAGGGTCGTATACCTAATACTCAGAGTATCCAAACGATATTCGCTGAAGGTCATTCAGGTATACGCACCGACGAAGTCGCACCCGGATGATGAGGTGGAGGATATGTATGAGGACATTAGTCGGGCCATACATACCTCTGAAACGCACTTTCTAGTTGTTATGGGGGACTTCAACGCGAAGTTGGGTAAGAGAAGCGAGGATGAGTCGAAAGTGGGGCAATTTGGCTATGGACAACGGAACCGTAGGGGACAGAGGTTGGCCGACTTCCTGGAGAAAGAGGGACTCTTTATGATGAACTCTTTCTTTCAGAAGCCACCTCACAGGAAATGGACCTGGCTGAGTCCCGATGGTTCCACGAGAAATGAGATTGACTTCATTATGACCACCAAAAGGCAAATATTCACTGATGTCTCCGTGATCAACAGGGTTAAAACCGGTAGTGATCACCGAATGGTAAGAGGCACGGTGAATATTAATGTCAAACTGGAGAGGTCTCGTTTGATGAAGTCTACGCTCCGACCTACTCGTGCCCATATTCAAGACCCCGAGAGCTTTCAACTTGAGCTATCCAATCGTTTCGATTGCCTTGAGAACATCGCTTCAGTGGACGAGATCAATAACAGGTTAGTAGAAACTGTCCATACAGTGGGTTCCAAGTACTTTAAACCCCACCGTACAGATAGGCCACAGAAACTCTCCAACGATACCCTCAACCTCATGGCTGAACGACGCTCATTGAAACTGCAGTCTTCGGATGATGCTGAAGCATATAGGCTGCTCAATAGACGAATATGGAAGTCCTTGCGACACGACATTCGGATCTTTAATACAAACCGTATTAAAGAGACGATAGAGCGGAAAAAAGGCTCCAAAGTGTTTGCAAGAGACATGTCTATTGGGCAAAGCCAGTTGACGAAGCTGAAGAGAGGAGACGGCAGTGTAGCGTCGACCAAAGCGGAAGTGTTAGGAGAGGTCGAGAGTTTCTACGGACAGTTATACACCTCGGTCGCTAAACCTGTTAGCAGCTCGGCCAAAGACCCAAGAGCCAAGCTGACCCGACATTATACCGAAGATATCCCGGACATCAGCCTGTACGAGATTAGAATGGCCTTGAAACAGCTTAAGAACAACAAGGCGCCTGGTGACGACGGTATCACATCTGAGCTTCTGAAAGCGGGTGGAACACCGGTACTTAAAGTCCTTCAGAAGCTCTTTAATACCGTCTTACTCGAAGGTTCAACGCCAGAAGCATGGAACAAAAGCGTGGTGGTGCTGTTCTTCAAGAAAGGTGACAACACTTTACTTAAAAATTACAGACCCATCTCGCTTTTGAGCCATGTTTATAAGCTGTTTTCGAAGGTCATAACGAACCGTCTCAGTCGCAGGTTTGATGAATTCCAGCCTCCGGAACAAGCCGGTTTCCGAAAAGGCTATAGTACCATAGACCACATCCACACGCTACGGCAAGTTATACAGAAGACCGAAGAGTATAACTTGCCTCTTTGTCTAGCGTTTGTGGACTATGAGAAAGCCTTTGATTCGATCGAGACGTGGGCAGTGCTTGAGTCTCTCCAGCGGTGCCGTATTGACTATCGGTATATTGAAGTGCTGAAGTGTTTGTACAAAAACGCCTACATGTCAGTCCGAGTACAGGAGCAGAGTTCGAAGGCAATGCCATTGCAAAGAGGCGTGAGACAGGGAGACGTTATATCTCCGAAACTGTTCACCGCTACATTGGAAGACGCCTTCAAGCTTCTGGAATGGCAGGGACTTGGCATCAATATTAACGGCGAATACATCACTCACCTTCGATTTGCCGACGATATTGTAGTCATGGCAGAATCCATGGAAGACCTCAGTACAATGCTCGAAGGCCTCCATCGAGTTTCCCAACGGGTAGGTCTTAAGATGAACATGGACAAGACGAAAATTATGTCTAATGCCCATGTTGTACCTACCCCAATATCAGTTGGGAACTCAGTTCTCGAAGTTGTTGACGAGTATATCTACCTGGGACAGACAGTCAAACTAGGCAGGTCCAACTTCGAGAAAGAGGTCAATCGTCGAATCCAATTCGGCTGGGCAGCGTTCCGGAAACTTCGCGAAGTCTTCTCGTCAAAAATACCTCAGTGCCTCAAGACAAGAGTCTTCGACCAATGTGTGTTACCAGTGATGACTTATGGCACTGAAACGTGGTCTCTTACTATGGGCCTCATAGATAAGCTCAAAGTCGCACAACGAGCTATGGAGAGGGCTATGCTCGGGGTTTCTCTACGTGATCGAATCAGAAACGAGGAGATCCGTAGAAGAACGAAAGTCACCGACATAGCTCAGAAGATTAGCCAGTTGAAGTGGCAGTGGGCAGGGCACATAGCACGCAGAACAGATGGCCGATGGGGCCGAAAGGTTCTGGAGTGGAGACCACGTACCGGCAAGCGCAGCGTAGGTCGTCCACCGACACGGTGGACAGACGACCTGAGAAAGGTCGCAGGACGTCGTTGGATGCAGGCCGCTTCCAACCGGTCCTTTTGGAAAATCATGGGGGAGGCCTATGTTCAGCAGTGGACGTCCTACGGCTGAGATGATGATGATGATGACTATAGACAAACTGTATAATATTAGCCACAGCATTTAATAATGTCTCAGAAGTGTAAGCTATATATATACATATTAACATTACCCACTTATGTACTAATACTTACTGTTACGCAACATATATATATATATATATGTTGCGTAAAGTAGCCAGTGATCATGTTCTTCTGAGTGCATATCACGCTTTCGTTGGCTCTACCCTTAAATATGGTGTTCTTGCGTGGGGAAATTGTACTGAGAAAAAATCTGTCTTTAAAGCTCAAAAGAAGACTATTAGGGCAATTTGCAGATTAAAACGAAGGGACTCTTGCAAACCCTTTTTCCAAAAATTGAAATTGTTGACCATTCCTTCGGTATATATCTACGAATCAGCTGTGTATGTAAAGAATAACCTTGAAGATTTCAGTAAGTTGCGGAGTAAGCGACACAAAAACAGGTTACAAATAGCAGGCTATAGAACTGTACTGAGTGGTAACAGCACATTTAAAATGAGATTGTTATTATATAATAAATTACCAATAAGTTTAATTGAAATAGACAACATTGACATTTTCAAATTTAGACTTAAGAAATACCTGATTGAGAAGACATATTACAGTATAGATGAATATTTAAATAATAATGACATATAATCTAACAATAATAATGTTAACATGTAATTGTGTGTATGAATTGTGAATGTTAGTTATCTCGTCATATTTGTGTATGTAATATATTATTGTAACAAAATTTTGCATGCCAAAGCGGCTAAAACATGGCGATCTAATATGCTATTATATTAATAACCCTACATTTAATGTCACTACCTATGTTTTGCAAAATAAATTATTTGAATTTGAATTTGTCTTTTAACTTGTTCCCTATCTCTTTGTTGAAATGGGAATGCTTTGAACTTCTTCATTATTGCTGGTTTGCTCAGAGCAATTGTTACTTGCTGTATAGCTTTTGAGACACTGGCCTGAGAAACACAGTGTTTCCGGGTGTCTCCAACAATGGTTTGATAAGACCCTGTAGCATAGAAGGCCAAGGCAACCAAAACCTACAAAATATTTTGTTATTAACATACATTAATACACAATACCTACTTAGGGCAAGTTAGTTGTCATTGTAATTGAGACAATGCAAAGATCTAAATCTATTCCAAAAAAAGGTCTTTGTATCTACTATGTGCCTTAGTTATCACTATGCTCTGCACTTACCTGCTATAATGTTGCAATTATGACATTAAGTGCTCGTATAAGGTAGATATTGGATGGTGGCCATACGAATCACTGTTCTTACCTTGGTTTCCACATCTAAAGCATCAGAACGTAAAGTGGGTGGCATGTGAGGAGTCACATCATTAATAACTTGACGAGTTAAGTGTTTACTCAGTCTGTAACGCTTAATAAACTGCCGATCGCTCAAGGAAAAGGCCCCACTCTTGAGTCTTGCCCGTAAATTTTCTTTCTTGGCCTGAGCCCTAGCCACAGCCACATCAAAAACATAGGCCCTTTCCAGTAAATCCAAGTATCCATACATATTATGAAACTTATAAACACGTTTTCTCAGCCGCAAAACGAGCACTTCAAAGCAAAAATCAATTAACACAAGCACAAATGTTCGAGCAATGGTTCTTATAAAGTAGCGCCTTCACAACTTTGTCAAATGGCTGCGGTAACGTTCCAGTTGCGAACGGTTTCGAGCTCAACTTGCTGTCAAAACATTAGCGCGATACGAAACGTTCAAAAATATTGTGGTGCATTAGTGGTTCAATTACGTTTCAGCAGATTTTTAGAGCCCTGTTCTTTTCATAGGCAAAAAGCAAGAACCACTCGAGCCGGAAATTGACTTAGCATTAGGAAATATAACTCATTGGTTGACATCGAATAATTTGCATATAAATTTAGGCTATAACTTTATTTATTGTAACTACACATTTAATATTGGTGTCAATTTTATATTCTAATTGTGTAGATAAACCTAAATTATATTAATGGTTATTGACAAATTTATGACTATGTCTAGGTAATTCATTTTAAGATCTATTCATGTTTTATGCTAAGTTATGAATTCAATGTGAAATTTGTTATTATTTTTTGTATTATGCCTTACTAAGATTGTTGAACACTCGATGAGGGTAAACTGATATTTACTACATTGTACTCGTAATAACACCTAGCATAAGATATTGTGTCAGTTATTTCACTAAAATTTTCTGATTCTGATTCTGAGACAAAACTAATTTAATGACATTTTATAAATATAAAAAATTGACATCAAACATAACCTATCTCAATAATGACATTCAAGAAGTATCAGACACAAAATTTTTGTGTCTCCATTTATATATTTATTTATGAAGTCTAGTCTATATATTTATGAAGTGTCGTTATTTGTTCGAAGAAACATATACTTATATGAATTTGGCCGAGGTCAGGGACTTGAAAACACGTTTTAAAATGTTACATAATTATATCTGTTACAGTATGAATTGATAACAGAAACAAATATGTAACACTTATAAATGTGTTTTTAAATATGTTAACCCAAAACACTTTCAAAACTAACAGTTATATAAATGTAACAGGTATAAAAGTGTTAACACTGTTAATAACTGTTACAGGTCAGCGCGACGTTGCCAAATTTACTGCCGGTTAATAAAAATTAAAGACATAATTTTATCTCCAGTCACCGTTTAGACACAATTGCTCTTTTTGGAATCGCAGGTCGCTTCATACACTGGTTCTAGACCTGTATAAATTTCTGAAATATGTATCATGGTATTTTCATCATGTAGAGTAATACCGGTATATAGGCCTCCTAATTTTAAAATTATTATTTTTCGTGATTATATCTATGAATATAGGTAGTTCGTTCTTTTGTGTAACATTAGAACTAGTTTTTGGTGACCTAACAGTTCCAGATTTTGCAGAAGTTAACTTTTTGCAAAACAATTTATTTCAGCATATACAGGTTGTGGCGTGTGTGATATGTGATGAGTGGATAATAGGGTACCTGCGGGTAGGGGCCATTGTGGCGGTTCAGAAAAATATTTGTTATGCTCAGTCAAAGTGCCTCGGTTTTCGATATATTCGACATTTTCGAAATTTAAGAAATATTTCACCCTTCGTCACTATTTTTGGCGCCAAGACTGCAAATGAAATTTTTTTTCTATCTATTTTTTGGATAGTATTCTTGGATAGATGTGCTATCGAATAGAAACTATTATTTTTATAACACAAGCACAGTTATGTTTTTAAAATAAGATTTCACTAAAATTGTACTTGCTTTCGTTTGTTTTCCTGACCTTTACCCTTCTGTGGTGTAAAAAAAATGTATGGTCACTTGAATGCCAAATTTAAAAAAAAAAATAGCCTATTTCATCGAGATTCCGAAATGGTATATTACATGGTATTTCCACAAGTTGATTCAAAAGTAATTTCTATTAAAATGGGTAGAGCTAACTATTATAAAATTACAAATAGTACTAAAATTTACTTCATTACTTAAAATCACCTAAAACGTTAGTTTAAAATTCCGTAATGAAATAAAACGAAACAATAAATTTTAAATGCATTTCATTTATTAAATTTACTATTACAAAAGGTGTTCGAAAAGGACACCACGTGTTCTGATGCATGCTCTGCACCTTTTGATAAAAGATCTTTTAATCCTGTTCGCAATTCTTTGCTCTGTGATTTTCTGAGCAGCTAATCGCACACGCTCCCGTAGCTGGTCCACTGTATTGATTGGGTCTTTATAAACCTTTTCTTTAAGGCATACCCAGTAAAAAAAGTCCAATGGGTTGAGGTCTGGTGAACGAGGTGGCCACCAAATTGTCCCCAAACGACCGATCCATCGTCGACGATTTCATCGAGGTATTGTCGAACATTTCGGGCGTAATGAGTGGGGCAACCATCGTGCTGCAGCCACATTCTTCTTCTATCTTCTAATGAAACATCTTCTAACAAAAGTGGAAGTTCGTGCCGTAAAAAATGTAAATACGTTTCTGCAGTCAATGTTCCAGACAATTCTAATGGTCCGATGATTTTGCCATTTAGATTCAGTCCAAATAAATTTCATACCAGTCCATAAATTAATTTTGAACTTGTACTGGGACCTGTCTTCTCTGGCCAAATGAGGGTTTGTACGCTGCTAACTGTGCAGATTGTGCATATTAAAATACCTATCTTTTTTGCACGTGGATTCGTCGCTCCACAAAATTTTATCGAAGAAATCGGGATCAGCGTTCATTTTTCTCAGCATTATTTGGCAAAATGCAACTCGTGCAGGGTAATCTCTTGGCTGCAAACATTGCACGCGCTGGTAGTGAAAAAGATGTAATTTTTTTCTTTTTAAAATTCGGTGCTGAATTTTGTGAAAGTGCTGTCAGCAAGAACAGTTTCTTGCTGACATGCCAGTATTAGAGGCTATTACGCGCACAGATGTGGTCGGATCAGCAGCAATTTCATCAAGTACGTCCTCTTCATTATGTACTTGTGGTCTCCCAGAACTCGTGCCACCGATGCCACTTCCAGGAATTCGACCTTCCATGTAAGCATTGTGCACGCGAATAAACACACGATAATCGGGATGGCGTGCATTGGGAAATCTTTCCCGATACAGTGCTGCTGCTCGATTGGCGTTACCACCACACTCGCCGTAGATTCAATGCATTTGCGCATATTCAGACGCAGTGTAAAGCTGAAGCATTGCAATCAATATGCAATACCAAAAAATCCAAGTTACAAAGCAAATCAAGTCCGAGATCACAGCACAAAATCGTTAGGTTCACAAAATTAAGACGTCCAAATCGCTAGGCAAAACAAAGTCCGAAATCACGGCACAAAATCGACGAGTATCAATCCAAAACAGGATAACACGTTGTTGTACGGGAGTAGTATGATAGCACACTGACTCGAAAATCATAAAAATGCGTTACGCGAAACGATAGTTCTCTTTCACTCATAGCATGAAAGAGCAAGATAGACATAGTGTCGATATCCGCTGGGCCGCGAACCAATCTGTTCCAAGAATTACTAGTAGTTCTGCGAACAGTAGACAATTATTGCTAATAATAGTTAAAAATATTTCTTTAAATTACGCCTTGATAAGTTTGGTAGGAATTAATTTTGAATCAAGTTGTGACAATTATATGTAATATACCATTTCGGAATCTCGATGAAATAGGCAAATTTTTTTAAAATTTGGCGTTCAAGTGACCATACATTTTTTTTACACCACAGAAGGGTAAAAGTCAGGAAAACAAACGAAAGCAAGTAAAATTTTAGTGAAATCTTATTTTAAAAACATAACTGTGCTTGTGTTATAAAAATAATAGTTTCCATTCGATAGCACATCTATCCAAGAATACTATCCAAAAAACAGATAGAAAAAAAAATTCATTTGCAGTCTTGGCGCCAAAAATAGTGACGAAGGGTGAAATATTTCTTAAATTTCGAAAATGTCGAATATCTCGAAAACCGAGGCACTTTTAATGAGCATAACATATTTTTCTGAACCGCCACAATGGCCCCTACCCGCAGGTACCCTATTATCCACTCATTACACCACTTCCTGTATATTTTCCTACATGGGTAGGTGCCGCACTATTAAATGCTAATAAGAATATATGTCCCATAGAATAAAATATGTAAAATACATCGTTTTAAATTATTGTGTTCGTAATATTGAGCAGATAATTTTCATATGACTCGCATGACCATTTAACTATTGCATAAGCATTGGTCTAACAAAAGTTTTATATTAAAGTGTTACCGTGCGCAATTATACTTTATTAAACAATAAGTCGTACAATATAAAAAAAAAAATATTTTAAAAAAAACAATATAATGATATTATTGTACCCTTCAAACTAAGGTTAAGCGATAGTTTCTGTAGAATGCACTTAAGGTGACCACATGAAACCACCTTAAGGCCCTTCTCTCACGAAGCGATTCAAATGCTACGCGACTGAGATGCAAACCATGGTCGCCTACTGGTATACTACTCGATTCCGCACACGGTGCTACGCAAAATAGACTATTTTTATCATTTAAAGAACGACATTCGTACGACGATGTCTAGTGACTCTAGCGATGAAGATAATGTTCTTCTGTACTTATATTACAAGAATAATCGAAAATATAAAAGAAGATTCTGGGTGCATCCGTACATCGAAAAAAATATCAATTGTAGAGCATTCGTCTCTGCTAGAGAACTGCATGAGAATTATGACGAGAAGTTTCGTTATTTTTATAGAATGTCAAAAGAATCATATTATTATTTGGTGCAGTTGATAACTCCAAATATTCATAAGAAAGATACAGTGATGAGAGAATGCGTGAAAGCTGAGGAAAGGATTTTAATAACACTCAGGTAAAGCTATCAAAATACTTATTTATTGAAAGTAGGGGAGAATTGGGGCTTCTGCCTCACACTCTCGCTTCGCTCGAGTGCGATGCAGAAGCCTCAATTCTCCAGCACGACATCGGCCGACCTACCGCATCGTATCATGTCATGGCAAGCCGATGCGCGATGCTAACGTGCTTAATTATTATCGGCGCGCGATAGCGCATCGAGTGTCTCGAGTAAGACACCGCGCGTGCCGAGGCGATACGCGATACAATGTTTTCATTTGCGTGAAAGCTATTTTGTTACACGACTGGTTGATGTAACTAAGAGATCTTTCCTGTGTAAAGGAGACTAATCAATAATATGCTCGCCTCTATTCGGTTTGCAATGCGTTTTGATACTGCTGCGGTTTGTATAGAGACTGCATAACATTTAGTTGTAAAACATTTGACTTATGTAGTAGCCTTACATGTCTATCTAGGTCACAGTTAGCTTGTTTTGTAATCGTCCATGTATTAAATACTAGAAAGATTGATTCATATAAAAAATCTCTCCAGGGGTTGCTTTACGGAACTCTAGTCTCGGAAAATAACATTAAATATTTATCCATCGTATCCACGTAAAATATAAATCCAGCCTTCGTCATTTCACTTGACTTCCAATGTTTTTATTTTTTAGGTCAGAGTGACATCATTAGATTATGAGATAGTAAGATTTTATATTATTGACGTTCACCTGATGGCCATTAAACACATCTGCTCATAACAGTAACAGATCCACATAAAACTTTGATCGACAAGATTTTGTACCGCCCTGCGCTGCGCTCCACACCCTCGTAGGCAAAAGATGTTATGCCTCACAATGCCCAATAATTTCACTGTCTACCATGCACTTCAAACCAAACACAGCGATGCTGGCACATAGCTGCTTGGTGGCGGAATAACTCGCAAAGCGGTGGTGTCTACTCAGACGACTTTTAGCATACGAAAAAATCACCTAGTAAATGCTAAGAACTTTTATAGTAGGTAGGTAAAACTAAACTTTAGATCTTTATAGTATGTGAACTAACAGTTATAACTGTAATACTTAGACGTTTGTGCGATGTTAGCAGCCAAGATTGATAAGGTTATTTTCAATTAAACAACGTAATAACTACAATAATAACCTTGAAGCGATGATAACTCAATGGTTGGCGTGGTCGGCTAACGTCCCGAAAGGCGCGGGTTCGAACCCCAACAATGAGCATGAGCTTTGGAGACAACATCGTGAGGAAACCATAGCATGGTGGTAGGGCATTTTCTAGCTCGTGATCGCCTGGCTAGCTACCACCCTCTTGTAGAAAATCTGTTGACAAACACCTGATGGTGTGTTCCGGCAGCCTCACTCGAGAGCCAGTGTGCCATTACAGCTGGTAGCATTTGCCACCATCTTCGGCTACAGCGTCACATAACATCAAGTGACCTGGTAGCCAAATACCTAGACTGTGAACTGTAAAAAAAAACAAAACAAAAAGTGAATAGAATATTACTAGTTCTTGAAGTGTAGAAGTTGCTTTTTAAGGGGTATAATTTATTATGTGTCGCATAGATGTAATTAATCAAAATATAGTTTTAAATTCCCTACAGAGCCAAACAGTATATAGGGGCTTGTTTTTGGAACATTTTAAATTATCACTTTATGTATCTTATCTGTGAACAATAAGTAAAGCATAGACCGAGGTTTAAGGATAATTAAAAATTAGTTTAAGAATATTTAGCACAAAATTGTGATTTCATTATGTTTGTGACTGAAAATAAGGAAGGGCTATGCATCAAAATACCAAATAATTAGTAATTATTAGGATTTATTTCAAGATATGGGTGGTTTTAGACCAGATAAGTACATGCGACTTCCTTATAAAAATTTCGTCTCAGGTATCCGCGACGGCGAGGCGTCGCTAACATAAATGGAATTGTGAATAAAGCCTCGACCACGGTGAGCGTTCAATGCTTAAATAAATTTAATCTGTATTCGCATGCGGCATACAGTTCATTACGATCAGTATCATATAAATAACATGTCAGCACTTCAATATAAAAATTATGAAATGGTGTGTGTGTACGCGGTTTAATAAAGTGATGTTATAAATAGATGTGCATCGAATAATTTGCTCATATATTTTATTGTTCTGCGATCTGTGAAGTGACATTTGGATCGGAAAGTATGTAAGTGTTTTTTTTTAATTGCCCCTCAAATATGTTAACATTTCTATCCTGAATAATTTTAGTTTAACTTCAAATTAATAGTAATCATCATGAACTATTCCTTAGACAATATTGTTTTAAAATATTTGGCTATAAATTATTAATTTTTGATTTTTTTTTATCACTTAAAAATCAGCCTAAATTCTTAACTTAGTAATTAATTTTGGTACTTATTTTGACATCATTTTTGATGGTATTTTTATTTGTTGTTTTTTTATACATTGAGCTTTCTTAACGATTGATAATTTCGATTTCGCAGGCCGGGTTGGTCGCAAAACCCTTTCTGGGCTGATGAAACGGACGCTGAGTCCGATGTAGAAGCGGGTGGTAGTCTACCGCTAACACAAGCAGCTCCACCTCCATCGGAAAAGAAAAAAGAAGGCGGTGCGAGCACTGCGAACAAGAAACGAGCCAACAGCACTTCGTCAGCGCCGAAGAAAAAGAACAAGACGGTTGAAAAAAACTCTGAAACTGAAGATTTGTCCCTAGGACAAAATTTATTTCTTGAAAATTTATTTATTTCTTGATTTCTCTCTTCTTTATTTCTTTATTTATACATTTTGTTATCTATTTACATTATTTCATAGTGAGTAATATTATAATATATTATTTTTGTACTCAATTGCACTTATCACATATAAACTGAATTGAATATGGTGTCATTAAACGCTTGTGCATAGAGTGGTCTAAAATTAAAATATTTTGATACTTCTGTACTACGAGTGTGTGCGATATTTAATTGAAATCCTTACAATAACTTTATTTCGTATATTTTAGGAGGCGGTTGAAAGCAGCTTGAAGCAGTTGAAGCCGGTTCGAGCGGCATCACTGCAAAGCTTCTTGTCTCAGCGCGGGGCGAGCGGCTACACAACTCAGCGAGATCTCGTAAGAGCTGGTGAATACTACATCGAATTGAGGGTTTACAACTGTCGTGAAGCGGAGACCGAGCCAGCCGACAAGCGTTGGAAGAGAGCGCTCGTCACCCTCAAGCTGTGCACTGATGCAGACACAGCTGTCTGGCGCGCTGTGTCCAGCCTTGTGCAGGCTGGTAAACAAGAATTTAAATCTATTCAGCCTATTATGTATCCGAAACCGCGCTGATGATATTTTTACATTTTTATAAATAAATACCATATATCTTTCGATTTTATAAGCCTAATTTACTTACTTTTGTTTCCTTTACAGCATACATATATGAAATACTGAAATGTCAAATGCAAATACTGAAATACAAATATTGAAATTCAAATACTGAAATTATAAACTCAAAATTTGAAATGACAAAACTGATTTAAAACTTAATTCATATATTATTATTTTTTATCAATTAAACATTATTAAGCAGATTTTGTAATTGAATGTTTCAGTTCCTAGTTGATTTCATGGCTTGGCTGTAAAAAAATAATTAGTTAATCATAGTTGTTACGTACTTACCTTGGTTTATTTACAGCTCACAAATATCAAATACTGAAATGTCAAATGCAAATACTGAAATACAAATATTGAAATTCGAATACTGAAATTATAAACTCAAAACTAGAAATGACAAAACTGATTTAAAACTGAATTCATTTTTTAATTCATAATTGAATGTAACAACATTGACATTTCAGTAGCTAGTTGATTTTTGTGGTTTGGTTGTAAAAATATTATAATTAGTTTAACATAGTTGAAGTTAATTTAGCACTTATTTACATATCAGAAAAACAGAAATCTATGAACATAGCCTACTTTATCTTGCTCTTCTATAATTAATATGACTATGAAATTAATTCACTATTTGAATAAAATCTAAGCGTTATAACTATATAGAGACTGAGATTTACTATTTTGAATATTGATACACGGGTCGCATTCTGAGTAGGATCAAAATGGTATTTTGTAATGAGTGCGGGGTTTATGTTTCCCACATATCTTCACATAAAAAGTCACTTTATCATAAATCAAAGTGTCTCCTTAACTCAGAGTTTCAAAATGTGCATATAATCGCTAGCGCCTTCAAAAACAGAATAGTGAGTTACAGAATAAATCCTGATACGGAAGATATCATCACAGCGCCTGAAATTTTCTTGAATAATATTTGCGCAACGGTCAATGAACTAATAAGAAAGTCCTTGTCTAAACACAATGCTTTAAAAGTCAATATGGAACTATTTGTGTCATATTATTTACCAAAAAACAATGAAAAGTCTATTAAGTCTTTTAACGTTCAATTTACTACAGTATTTCACAATACGGATTTACCTTCATTTTACAAAGAATTTTGTGAAAAGTTGATATCTAAATGCTCAGAATTTGAACAGTCAGAATCCGGATGGGCGATAGAATCTGTCAATTATTTAGAATTGAATATTAACAAATACAACCCATTAAGAGCGGGTACTTATATTAAATTACCGAATAAAATACAAAATACTAAGTCATGTATAAACATTAATAATGTGAATGATAAAAAATGCTTTTTATGGAGCATTATTGCGCACATGTATCCTGCAAAGAGAAATCCAAACAGAGTAACATCATATCCGCACTATGAAAACATTCTGAATATTTCAGGTATGAAGTTTCCTGTGAGTTTAAGTGATATTAAACTATTTGAGGAGAACAATCCAAATATTTCTGTAAATGTGTATGGCTTAGAGAAAAACTGTGATGTGTCCGGACCTCTTTATAAAACAGCTCATCGAAAATTAACACATGTGAACTTACTTTTAGTGCAAAATCATAGTCAAAACCACTACTGCTTGATAAAAAATTTTGAAAAACTTATACATAAGCAGCTTACAAAACACAGAAGCAAAATATTTTTATGTGATGAGTGTTTTGTTTATTTCGAATCGCAAGAAAAACTTTATGGCCACATTTGTGCGCGAGTTAAAACAGTATTGCCTCCTTCAGGAAGTAAGTTATCGTTTTCACACTTTGAAAGAACTCGAAATATCCCAATTGTAATATACGGTGATTTCGAAAGTTTACTTAAAGAATATTCTGATAAAAACAAATCACAGCATGTTGAAGGAATACAAATACATGAAGCCACCTGTTTTGCTTATTACATATGCTGTAAATCTAGACCGTCTCTGAACAAGTTTGTTAGTTATCGAGGTCCTGACTGTGCAAAAGCATTTGTTGAAACTCTTTGTAATGATGTAATGGAATTACACCAAATATTATCAACAAATGTAGATATGGTGTCATTAACCGAAAATCAGAAAAAAACTCACGAAAGCGCGACTGCTTGTCATCTTTGCAAGAAAGCTTTTATAAAAGGTTATATAATTTGTGCAGACCATGACCATTTTACCGGATATTATCTAGGCGCTAGCCACAATACGTGCAACTTAAACGCGACAATATGTAAATTTATTCCAATTATATTTCACAATCTTACCGGATACGACTGTCATTTATTTATTAATGAATTGTCAGCTATTGTTGGTCGAATCAATTTAATCCCAAAAACAAAGGAAAAATACATATCATTCACTAAGTTCATACCTGTTAATGCCAAAAATGCTGCACAGCTAAAATTTATTGATTCTTTTAACTTTTTAAGTTGTGGATTGGATAATTTAGCAAAAACATTACAGTGCCGTGGGGTACCGGCTTAGAATAGTACCCCCCCAACTCTACCCGTGGGTGCGTAAAAATCTGCTAAGGGATAACAATCGGAAGGTGGGCAGCAGCACCTTCCCAGTATTAAAACCCCAAAACTGCGCTCGCCAACCCGCCTGCCAAGCGTGGCGAGTATTGGCAAAATCCCCCCAATGACGGACACATTAGGAACCAGGCCCCCAGTCCCCGGCAGCCCCGCTATTCCTGGCTACGGTAGCGGCCACGGTAACGGTGGGGCAGGGGGTGCTAAGAATCCCCGGCAGACGCCCGGCTACCACCCCCAACGACGACGACTGGCCCTGGTGACACACAACATACGCACAATGAGGACAGACGAGAAGATATATGAGCTGGAAGAAGAAATGAGTAAGTTACACTGGGACATTGTGGGGTTATCTGAAGTCCGTAGAGCGGGTGAGGACACGATAACCCTGAAATCAGGTAACCTACTCTACTACCGGGAGGGCGACCAACAGTCCCAAGGTGGTGTCGGTTTTCTCGTCCACAAGTCCCTTACTAACAACATAGTTAAGATCGATAGCGTTTCCAATAGGGTCGTATACCTAATACTCAGAGTATCCAAACGATATTCGCTGAAGGTCATTCAGGTATACGCACCGACGAAGTCGCACCCGGATGATGAGGTGGAGGATATGTATGAGGACATTAGTCGGGCCATACATACCTCTGAAACGCACTTTCTAGTTGTTATGGGGGACTTCAACGCGAAGTTGGGTAAGAGAAGCGAGGATGAGTTGAAAGTGGGGCAATTTGGATATGGACAACGGAACCGTAGGGGACAGAGGTTGGCCGACTTCCTGGAGAAAGAGGGACTCTTTATGATGAACTCTTTCTTTCAGAAGCCACCTCACAGGAAATGGACCTGGCTGAGTCCCGATGGTTCCACGAGAAATGAGATTGACTTCATTATGACCACCAAAAGGCAAATATTCACAGATGTCTCCGTGATCAACAGGGTTAAAACCGGTAGTGATCACCGAATGGTAAGAGGCACGGTGAATATTAATGTCAAACTGGAGAGGTCTCGTCTGATGAAGTCTACGCTCCGACCCACTCGTGCCCGTATTCAAGACCCCGAGAGCTTTCAACTTGAGCTATCCAATCGCTTCGATTGCCTTGAGAACATCGCTTCAGTGGACGAGATCAATAACAGGTTAGTAGAAACTGTCCATACAGTGGGTTCCAAGTACTTTAAACCCCACCGTACAGATAGGCCACAGAAACTCTCCAACGATACCCTCAACCTCATGGCTGAACGACGCTCATTGAAACTGCAGTCTTCGGATGATGCTGAAGCATATAGGCTGCTCAATAGACGAATATGGAAGTCCTTGCGACACGACATCCGGATCTTTAATACAAACCGTATTAAAGAGACGATAGAGCGGAAAAAAGGCTCCAAAGTGTTTGCAAGAGACATGTCTATTGGGCAAAGCCAGTTGACGAAGCTGAAGAGAGAAGACGGCAGTGTAGCGTCGACCAAAGCAGAAGTATTAGGAGAGGTAGAGAGTTTCTACGGACAGCTATACACCTCGGTCGCTAAACCTGTTAGCAGCTCGGCCAAAGACCCAAGAGCCAAGCTGACCCGACATTATACCGAAGATATCCCGGACATCAGCCTGTACGAGATTAGAATGGCCTTGAAACAGCTTAAGAACAACAAGGCGCCTGGTGACGACGGTATCACATCTGAGCTTCTGAAAGCGGGTGGAACACCGGTACTTAAAGTCCTTCAGAAGCTCTTTAATACCGTCTTACTCGAAGGTTCAACGCCAGAAGCATGGAACAAAAGCGTGGTGGTGCTGTTCTTCAAGAAAGGTGACAACACTTTACTTAAAAATTACAGACCCATCTCGCTTTTGAGCCATGTTTATAAGCTGTTTTCGAAGGTCATAACGAACCGTCTCAGTCGCAGGTTTGATGAATTCCAGCCTCCGGAACAAGCCGGTTTCCGAAAAGGCTATAGTACCATAGACCACATCCACACGCTACGGCAAGTTATACAGAAGACCGAAGAGTATAACTTGCCTCTTTGTTTAGCGTTTGTGGACTATGAGAAAGCCTTTGATTCGATCGAGACGTGGGCAGTGCTTGAGTCTCTCCAGCGGTGCCGTATTGACTATCGGTATATTGAAGTGCTGAAGTGTTTGTACAAAAACGCCTACATGTCAGTCCGAGTACAGGAGCAGAGTTCGAAGGCAATTCCATTGCAAAGAGGCGTGAGACAGGGAGACGTTATATCTCCGAAACTGTTCACCGCTACATTGGAAGACGCCTTCAAGCTTCTGGAATGGCAAGGACTTGGCATTAATATTAACGGCGAATACATCACTCACCTTCGATTTGCCGACGATATTGTAGTCATGGCAGAATCCATGGAAGACCTCAGTACAATGCTCGAAGGCCTCCATCGAGTTTCCCAACGGGTAGGTCTTAAGATGAACATGGACAAGACGAAAATTATGTCTAATGTCCATGTTGTACCTACCCCAATATCAGTTGGGAACTCAGTTCTCGAAGTTGTTGACGAGTACATCTACCTGGGACAGATAGTCAAACTAGGCAGGTCCAACTTCGAGAAAGAGGTCAATCGTCGAATCCAACTCGGCTGGGCAGCGTTCCGGAAACTTCGCGAAGTCTTCTCGTCAAAAATACCTCAGTGCCTCAAGACAAGAGTCTTCGACCAATGTGTGTTACCAGTGATGACTTATGGCACTGAAACGTGGTCTCTTACTATGGGCCTCATAGACAAGCTCAAAGTCGCACAACGAGCTATGGAGAGGGCTATGCTCGGGGTTTCTCTACGTGATCGAATCAGAAATGAGGAGATCCGTAGAAGAACGAAAGTCACCGACATAGCCCAGAAGATTAGCCAGTTGAAGTGGCAGTGGGCAGGGCACATAGCACGCAGAACAGATGGCCGATGGGGCCGAAAGGTTCTGGAGTGGAGACCACGGACCGGCAAGCGCAGCGTAGGTCGTCCACCGACACGGTGGACAGACGACCTGAGGAAGGTCGCAGGACGACGTTGGATGCAGGCCGCTTCCAACCGGTCCTTTTGGAAAATCATGGGGGAGGCCTATGTTCAGCAGTGGACGTCCTACGGCTGAGATGATGATGATGATTACATCCTGATGATTTTATTAACTTGAAGCACTTTTCTCTGATAAAAAATCATTTGATTTATTGCGTAGAAAAGGTATATATTGCTATGATTATGTTAATTCTTTCGAGCGATACAATGATATGTGTTTACCGGAAAGAAATTGTTTCTTTAATAAAATGACATCTGAAGAGATTTCGGAAAAAGATTACGAACATGCTAAAACTATTTGGAAAGAGTTTCAAATACAAGATTTAGGACAGTACACTGACTTATACTTAAAATGCGATGTTTTACTGTTATGCGATGTATTTGAAAAATTTAGATCAATGAGCCTGACTCATTATAATTTAGATCCTTGTCATTATGTATCCTCCCCATCCTTAAGTTGGGACGCAATGTTACTGTACACCAAAATTGAGCTTGATATGATTTCCGATGTTGAAATCTACCAAATGATTGAAAAAGGTATAAGGGGAGGTCTTGCACAATGTAGTCTACGGCATTCGAAGGCAAATAATAAATACTTGTCTGATTATAACAAAAATGAGCTAGATTCCTACCTTGTATACCTTGATTGTGTAAATTTATATGGCTATGCAATGATGAAATGTCTACCAATCAAGAATTTCAAATTTTTGACAGATGACGAATGTATAAGATTAAAAGAGAATATTAAATTTATATCAGATAATAATAATCAAGGGTACATACTTGAAGTAGATCTCGAATACCCGACAGAAATTCATGATTTACATTCAGAATTACCATTTGCACCTGAAAAATATATTCCGCCTAATGGAAAATGCGAAAAACTAATTGCAAATTTGCATAATAAATGTCAGTATGTTATACATTACACACATTTAAAAGAGTGTTTAAAACATGGTCTAAAGCTCTTGAAAATACACAGAGTTTTAGTTTTTGATCAGAAAGAGTTTTTGATACCTTACATAGAACTAAACACAGCACTCAGGCAAAATTCGTCATCAGACTTTGAAAGAGATTTTTTTAAGAAGCAAAACAACTGTATTTTCGGTAAAACGATAGAAAATAAAAGAAATCAAATTGATGTTAAACTTGTTAATGTTTGGAAAGATGTTTCAAATAGAACCAATAAAATATGTGGCGCTGAAAAATACATAAGTGCTCCGAACTTCAAAAATTTGACAATTTTTTCCGAAAACTTGGTAGCTATTCAATTGCAACAAAGTAAAATAATCTTAGACCGCCCAATTTATATTGGTTTTACAGTTCTTGAGCTTGCCAAAACCCATTTATACAAGTTTCATTACTCAGTCATGAAAAAAATGTATGAAGAAAACATTCAACTTTGTTACACAGACACTGATAGTCTTTTATATTTGATAAAAACTGAAGATTTTTACAAAGATATGAAGGGCAGCCTACAATATTTTGATACCAGTAATTTCAGTGATAATAACTTGTACACCATACCTCGCGCTAATGCTAAATTGCCAGGCTATTTCAAAGATGAATTAGGCGGTAAAGTTATTTCGGAATTTACAGGATTACGTGCTAAGCTTTATTGTATTGATACTGAAACCTCATCGATCAAGAAAGCTAAAGGGGCAAAAAAGTCTGTAACCAAAAACCTTACTATGGAAAAATTTAAACGATGCCTATTTAAAAACGTAGATATTAGAGATGATATGTATGTAATAAAATCTAAGAATCATAGAGTCTTTACCCAGAGGTTAAACAAACTGGTGTTAAATAAATCTGATGACAAGAGACAGATTTTCAAGAATACTGTGAATACCTTACCTTGGGGCCATTACGCCAATATATTGTAAATTTATAAAATACTTTTTCATTTGTAATAAACTAACGTGTGATTATTACTTTTAGGTTAAAAAGTATTTTACTTATTATTTCAAATGTTATCAGTTACTGTAATAGAATTTAAATTGAAGTGTTTATCTTATTTTGTAATCTTTAATAAATAAAATTGTACTTAATTATCTAACATTGTGTTTGCATTTATTATCTATTTCCGCTGACCAACCTAAATACTTAATATTATAAGAAATTATTGAGATAAAACAACCAAAATACATGATGCCAGTTTATTTTTCAATTACTTTAATTTATGCACAATTAAATTAATTTTAATGGATAAGGAGAAATATTTTTCATAAGTCACAGTCGTAAAGTTTTTTTCCTATTTGTCTTATAAGTGAATTTGCAGCATCCATTATTACATCATAGTTATGGTTTTCTTCAACAACATACTGAGCGCTTACACTCGAATTCTCACTATCACTATAGTAACTGCTATCATCTTCTGGATTCTTGACATCATATATACAGATCTTGATTAACTTTTGACCCGTCTTCAAATGAGTGCGACGCACAATATTTGTTGTTATTGAAAATGGAGGAGATGCAAAAGATTTTCTCTTTCGAAAAGGCTTTCTTGGTTTTACGAGCGATTCTTCCTTATCAGTATTTTGAGAATTTTTAGTTTCATGAGTTGCAATTTTTGTGAAGTATCTTGAAGTATCATCCGTATCTTGTGCATAGTAAAATGGGTTGATGATAAGATCTTCGCACTCTTGAGACATATTCACCTAAAAAGAGAGAAAATTGATTAAAGTAATTAATATTAATTCATGTTAAAGTAGTTATTATTACAAGCTTAATTATTATTTTTTAATCAATTCAAATATATTTTTTAAAACTTACTTAATTTTAATGTGTTTGCTGAACAAATGTGAAGACGAGTGTCAGCTGCAAATGTGAGCAGTGAAATAATGAAATGTTTTTAACAGGATAATACTTGAACTTTCGCGGAACTACATAAATGGCATGCGCATATTAAATATTATTTATTACTGTGATGTGATCAAATAACCCCGATAAAATGGATCAAATGAATCATTACCTGGAAATGTAGAAACAAAATGATGGTGTAATTGGAACATATGTACATAATAGCATTACATTGCATTCGAGTAACAAATACGATGCTATTTAATAAGAATACGCTGTACACCAGTATCAGACATCATTATGAAGTTGGTCAAACAGCCCACTACCTTAGAAATTAATGATATAGAAGTGAGATCACAACCCAATACTGTCAGACACAGCGTTTTACTCCCTAACACCATTCGCTGTATAATTTGTGGGCCATCGAATTGTGGAAAAACCAACGTTATGATTAACATGTTATTGCATAAAAATGGACTTAAATTTCAGAATGTTTATCTGTACTCAAAAACAACGTATCAACCAAAGTACTGTTTTTTGAGTGAAGTGTTCAACTTGATTCCTAATTTAAATTATTTTATGTTTAAAGACAGCAAAGATGTCGCTGATCCTGAAAGTGCTCTACCAAATTCTGTTTTTATTTTTGATGATGTCGCATGTGAGAATCAAGTAAATATTCGCAATTATTTTTCTATGGGGCGACATAAAAAAATTGATTGTTTCTATACATCCCAGACTTATTCTAAAGTTCCGAAGCAGTTAATACGAGATAACGTAAATTTGTTAATTGTTTTCAAGCAGGATGATATTAACTTGAAACATATTTACAATGAGCATGTCAATACTGATATAGACTGGTTACAATTTAAAAAAATGTGCTCTGAAACATGGAAAGGACGACACTCGTTCTTAATAATAAATAAAGATAGCGAGTTAAATAACGGTAGATATAGACATGGGTTCGATACGTTTATTAAATTTCAGTGACTTTATATAGAAAATACATGCGTTTTATATATTCAGTACAACAGCTTCAGTCCAAATTACTGGTTGTGAATATACTAAACTTCTAACATGGAAAAAAATATGAAAAAGCGAATACTTACGTCAGTCAAAACAATTAAACAAAAAATAAAAGCTATGAAAAATAATGAAGATACTATCAACTATAATTTAGATAAAGTATTTAAACCTCTTATTGACCCTTTGAATAAAATTGCTGATTGTAAGGAAATTAAGTCACCAATCAGTGATAAATCTACTCTTTACACAGATGTGGCAAAAAATTCCTCAATGCTCTCTAATGATTCTAGCGATATAAGTGAAGATAACTTTAACGATGATGCTAGTTCGTATAAAAGTGTCAATACAAACTTATCGTATGATGGCAACAAGAGAGAATATTTGACGCCGGTTAAAGATGAAAAAATTGTGACCATGCTAAATACCCCTTTAATGTCTATGTTAAACAAAGATAACTTACTTGAGGAAAATAATAGTTTAAATGTGCCGTTTGGTATACGAAGTGAAAATAATAAATTGTGGATGGGTAGCGTACCAATTTCTTTTAAAGTGATTGGCACTCACTCTAGTGGAATGCAAATATCTTTGATTTCGATAGGCGATTAAAGTTATGAAATAACAAACGGCATTAAAGAGCTATTGTTTAAAAAGAAACCAGACTTAAATTTAGTTTCAGAACAAGACCGGATTACTTACAAAGACATATTAGAAAACACTCATGCTCATAAACGAGATTTTAAAAGTACTAGTCAAATAAAAGGTGATAAAGGAATGAAATACAATCAAATAATTAAACCATTATTTTACGAATATGATCAACTCTTAGAAAATAAAGTTATTAAACGTGGTGGTAGTTTACCTTGTTTGAAAAAATCGTATAAAAAGAATACTGATTTTATTTATTGGGATGATCCTAATGAACTGATCGAAAGACTTAAACTATTAGTAGCATCCAGTGATGCTGGTAATACTAATCATGACAATGAAATTATATCATTAATAGAAGAATTGAAAGAAGCAGGTATAATTAAAGAATAAAATGACAACATTCAATGGAACTTGCTTAGTTTCAACATTCTGCTCAAACATGAATGTCGATAAATTCGGTCTCCACATATACAAAAAACGTAAAAATAACTACGGTTTTAATATAGCTCCAGAATGTGTGATAAAGCAAATTGATGCAAAAAACTTAGATGCTCAAAGTAAAAGACTTAAAAATCTTGGACACCCTCAGGATTCATGTGATGCTGTAACCAAAGATTATGTTGACAAATGCATAACTGACCTCTGGAACAAAGTTTCGACGAACATTAAATTAATTACAGAAATAAGTAACACATTAACTAAATTAGAAGACCATTTTCAAAACAGTAATAAAAATGAGCAA
Organism: Selenia dentaria; assembly: GCA_917880725.1. Classification (NCBI taxonomy): domain Eukaryota; kingdom Metazoa; phylum Arthropoda; class Insecta; order Lepidoptera; family Geometridae; genus Selenia; species Selenia dentaria. The sequence goes on along the minus strand of OU862885.1, from coordinate 28,158,424 downwards.
AAGAAGCGTAGTAAATGAAATTCATAAATATGCAAGGATAAATTTTCCCAGAAGGCATGTTGTGATGAGAGATATTGATGATCTTTGGCAAGCTGATTTGATAGATATGCAATCTGTTTCAAAAATAAATGGTGGCTACAATTATATTTTAGCAGTTATTGATACATTTTCAAAATACGCCTGGACGATTCCACTGAAAAATAAAAATAAAGATTCAGTTTCCGAAGCATTTCAGTCTTTATTACAAAAAGGTCGTATCCCTAAAAATTTGCAAACTGATCAGGGCACAGAATTTTACAATAATAAATTTAAAATAATACTTAATTTGCATAATATAAATCATTACTCAACATACTCTACAAAAAAGGCGTCTATTGTTGAAAGGTTTATTAGAACTATAAAAAATAAGATTTACAAAGAATTCAGTTTACAAGGATCTTACAAATAGAAGGATGAACTATTGGACAAAGTAATCAAAATTTACAATAACAGCGTTCATAGAACGATCGGTATGTCGCCAGCGCAAGTTGGAGATAACAATAAAGATCTTATATTGAAAAGGTATAATGAAGTGTGTAAATGTTACAACAGAAAAGAAAGCAGCATATTGAAAAATGGTGATTTTGTGCGTATTAGTAAGTACAAAGGAACATTTGAAAAAGGTTACACCCCAAATTGGTCCACTGAAATTTTCAAGATTATCAAAGTTCAAAAATCTAATCCCTATTCTTATTTAATTGAAGATATGAGACATCGCCCCATATTAGGCGCATTTTATAAGCAAGAACTTCAAAAAACTGAACACCCTGATGTATATCTTGTGGAAAAAATATTGAAAAAGAAAGGAAATAAATTATATGTTAAATGGCTAGGCTTTCCATCTAGTGAAAATAGTTGGATTGATAAAACAAACAAATTATAAAGTAAGCGCATCATGAAAAATTAGTCAGTTTCTATTTGGTTATGAAAGAGAATAGTCATCTTAATAGTTTGATTAACAAACTGCCCTTCGAACTTCACCTGCCTGGGTATAATTATTGCGGACCAGGAACTCGATTGGCAGAAAGACTTGCTCGAGGAGATAAAGGAATAAATCAGTTGGACGAATATTGCAAACAGCACGATATAGCTTATAACAAATCATCTAATTTGGTTGACCGACATAAAGCGGATATAATTTTACTTAAAATGGCTAAAAAGAGAGCAACATCTTCGAATACTAGCTCTGGAGAAAAAATTGCTGCTAATTTAGTTAATACAGCTATGCTAGCAAAAGTTAGTGCTGGAGCAGGACTAAAAAAGAAATTTAAAGCTATTGTATCGCACACAAAAAAACATATTCGTAAAATGAAACCTAAGTGTCAAAAAATGGCAATCGAATTGGCTTTTGCTGCTGCCAAAGAATTGTCCAAAGATTTGCCTATTCAACTACCGCGTGTTATACCTGTGCCCAAAACAGGAGGCTTTCTTCCTTTAATAGCAATTTTTGCAGGATTATCTGCTGCTGGAAGCCTCGCTGGTGGTGTTTCGGGAATTGTAAAAACTTACAATGAATACAAAGCTGCGAAGAAACGTCTTTTAGAATTAAAGAGACATCATGATAAAATGGAGGGGTTAACCATAGGTAAAGGTTTGTGTATAAAACCTTACAAAGAAGGGTTAGGAATATACATAGCAAAAAAAAAAATAGTCCATATATTACCTAAGCGAGCTCTTACTAATATAGACCTAATGAAATATTCTAAAAATATTCCATACTTTAGAGGTGTTTTTATGAGAGATGGATTACCTCAAATTCCATTTCCTATTGAATGCGGTATAATTAATTTGGACAGCTCACAAAATTCTGGTACACATTGGGTGGCGTACACTAAAATTAATGATTGCGTTGAATATTTTGATAGTTATGGAAACTTGAGGCCGCCAAAGGAATTTATTAGGTATATGAAAAAGTGTAAAGTTATCTATAATTACGATAATTTTCAAAAAAATAATTCGTATAATTGCGGTCATCTATGTCTAGGGTTTTTAAACAAATTCTGGCACAAACTCAGCATTTTGAAATAACGAATAAATAGCATGTTATAACTATCTTTTTTCAGTCTTTGTAATATCTCTGTTCAGCTCAGGACAATGTCATTCACTTTATCATTTTCCGGAAGTCAATCTGTGTTAGAAACAACGTTTCATCCCCCCTTAGTTTTAGAAGAAAGTTATGAGTGTGGTTTATTATATTTTTCTGTATTTAATGGTATACCTAACGTAACTAGCAATAACAATGTGTTTATTTATGGTGAAAATAATAGTCAAATTCAAATACCAAATGGTTCGTACGATTTACAAGATATTTATGAATATATAAATAATAATATTGACTGTGAACTCAAGATTGAATCGAATTGCAATACTTCAACAATATCTATATTCTGCGCAAAGAGTATCGATTTCCGAGCACCGAAGAGTATTGGGAGAATCTTAGGATTTCGAAAAGAAATACTAGAAGCAAATAAATGGCATGTCTCTGTAAACCCAGTCAACATTCTTCCAGTGACCGTGATAAGAATCGAATGTGATTTGGTGCAAGGATCTTACAATGATGGCATATCATCTCATATAATTTATGAATTTATACCAAACGTTTCACCAGGCTATCGATTTATTGAAAAAGCAATAAATGCCATATATTTTCCAATTAAAAATAAGAACATTGCATCCGTTACGGTAAAAATTATTGATCAAAACGGAAATAACATTAATTTTGGTGGAGAGAATATTCAAATGTGTCTTCATTTACGAAAATCAATATGATTGTATTTAATGATCAAAACTCTAATATAACATCAAAAACAAAGTTAAAAAGAGCTATTCTAACAGAAACACTCAAGAAACAAAGACGTACCAAGATATCGAAGATTACAAAAGAAAACAAAGATTTCTTACGAGCTCTTGGTTTCAAAATATGAGTATCTTAAATATTGACGATTCACCCCATTTCGATAACTCTATCGAGGGTTACGAAATTCATACCTACAACCCATATAGTAATAGCTTCAAAGAAAATGATGAAATCCGTATATCGATTCATCAGCAGGATATATACGTATTACCATCTTCAAGTTTTATATATATTGAAGGACGCGTCAACGTTTCTATGAAGGATGCCTCAGGCAAAGTTGCAAAAAAGAGTTTGAAATTCACAAATAATCCAATAGCATTCCTGTTTCAAGATATTCGTTATGAGATTAATGGTATAGAGATCGATCGTATTAGAAATGTAGGAATTACTTCTACAATGAAATCATACGTCTCTTTGAACAATGGAGACAGTAAAGTAGCAGCCGTATGGGGATGGGATATGAATGGGTTTAAAGTTAAAGATGACTCCTTTAGTGTTCTGATACCACTTAGTAAACTGATAGGGTTTGCGGAAGATTATAATAAAATCATTTTAAATTGCAAACATGAACTCATTATGAGTAGAAATAATACTAACAGAAACAGTGTTATCTCTGATCAAAATGATACTATTCAAATTGATATACTAAGGGTTCAGTGGAAAGTGCCACATATTAAAGTATCTGATCGTGAGAGGCTTTCTTTATTAAAATATTTAGAAAAAGACAAACCCATACATATAGCTTTTAGGAATTGGGACTTGTATGAGTATCCTCTATTACCCAAAACTACAAAGCACTCATGGTCTGTAAAAACAGCTACTCAATTAGAAAAACCAAGATATATTATTTTTGGCTTACAAACTGATAGAAAAAATAATATAGCCAAAGATAGTTCTTTATTCGACCATTGTCACCTAACAAACGTGACATTGTTTTTAAATTCACAATATTACCCTTATGATTCGTTAAATATAAACTTTGGTGAAAATAGATACAGTATATTATATGAACTGTATACCAAATTCCGTCAGTCGTACTATAATCTCCCAACCGATCCGTTGTTAGACATAAGAGAATTTAAAGAAAAAGCACCTCTGTTTATAATAGACTGCTCAAGGCAAAATGAAAATCTGAAATCTGGCCCTGTAGATGTTCGTTTGGAAATAGAAAGTTCCCAAGATATTCCCGATAACACAGCTGCTTATTGTCTTATCATCAACGACCGAGTTGTTGAGTACAAGCCTTTGAGTAATATTGTGCGTAAAATATCATGAGTGTGTTTGTGGACGTGCAAGGATTCAAAACGGACTACAATGAATTCATAATAAAAGAAATAGCGATAAAATCTGGTCAACAGTTTATTACACTCCAGTTTAAGCCACCATTTTCCTACAACGAATTAACAAATACAGAAAAAAAGAATGTTTGTTGGATAGAACGAAACAGACAGATATTTTGGGATGAAGGATTTATACCATATTCATATCATACAATTTATATTAGAGGACTCATAAAAAATAAAACTATTTACGTTAAGGGCTTAGAGAAAGTGACATGGTTGAAGAAAATTTTAGGATATAATATGGATCAAAATTCATGTATTTTTAATCTAGAAGATAAAGGTTGCCCTAACCTGCTTAGTTTATATAAAGACTACAAGTCATGCTTAGATGTATATCGATGTATAAATCACTCCTCGCATTGTGCTTTACAAAATGTTACTTGTATGCAAAAATGGTGCTTAGAAAATAAATGTTTTTGAAGAAACCAATTTTATTTTTAATTATTAATTCCTCATATACCCTACCCTACTAGAATAACTCGCTCTCGCTTCTAAGATGCAGCAGGTTGGTTGTAGAGAATAAATTATTTTTTAAGAGAAGTATCTTTCAACTGATTGAATCAGATCATTGATTGAACAGAACCAGTTCAGATCAGATAGATAAAGTACAAGCTGTTCATGAAATAACAGACTCAGTTTTAAATGGTTGTGACCCGATCAGATATGGTTGACCGATGTCACGCTGGATAATTAGGACTATCTGCTTCACTTGCTTCTACGATGAAGCAGGGCGGCCGATGTCGTGCTGGAGAATTGTGGCTTCTGCATCACACTCGAGCGAAGCGAGAGTGTGAGGCAGAAGCCCCAATTCTCCCCTACTATTGAAACAAAGTAATCAAAATAGTTATTTATTGAAACAATGTAATCAAAATACTTATTTATTGAAACAAAGTAATCAAAATAGTTATTTATTGAAACAAATTAAGTATTTTCATTAACCGGTGTGGTGAAATCTTGTCCTACTGTTTCATAATACAATGTAATCTGCGAATTGTCTATTGACGATGATGTAGTAGGCGTATCTTGCAAAATATCATCTATTAACTGCAAAACGCCTCGTTTAAATTTTTTCATTTGTCCGTGCGACATAGGTTCTAGATCGGGCTCAGCAGAAACATTTTTTTTTTGAATTTTTTGCATGATATTCAGTTGATTCTGTCCTAGCTTGTTTAGCCTTAAAATAATCAAGGATGCTTTCATCCATGGATTTTTTTGTTTTGCTGATTTTTTCCTCGTTGAAAGGTTTGATGTCGGCGATGGCGTTGGTAATGGTCGAGATTGTGGAGTTGGCGTCGGCACTGAATATGGTGACTGTGGTGATGGCGTTGGTATTTGTCTATGTTCTGTACTTATCTGGGTATCAAACGTATGAGTATTATTAAAAATATTATACAGTACTGATTCGGATCTATCTTCTTCATCGGTTAACTCGCCGATGTCAGGTTGATTAATTTCGTCTATTGGTGGCTTTTCTAAGTTCCCAGAAACAGACGCTGTTGAAAATTTTATAAATGGTAACGTGAATTGCATCACCTCATTTAGGTAATATGGTTTCTTTTTTTTGCTCCAGCTCCACTTTTACTGGGTTTCATATTTCGAACAAATACGTTACGAATATTTCGCCATTTTTCTTTACACTCGGCACGTGTAATTAAAGTTTTAATTATGGTTTTTGTTTCAGGTATTTAGGAGAAGGATGTACATTTACATGCTTGGCATCATATTTCGCAAGAGGAGACAATACAATATCTACAATTATTGCAGAAACAGTAATTATTATTTGGGATATACTAAGTCAAACTTACATGCCAATCCCAAACATGGCTGATTGGAAAAAAAAATCCGAACGTTTCTATCTGCTATGGAATTAACCTAATTGTTTAGGTTCTTTGGATGGCAAGCATATAAGAATAGAAATGTTACCTAACACTGGTTCAAGCAATTTCAATTATAAGTATTATCACTCTATTGTGTTAATGGCTTGCAGTGATGCAGATGGTCTTTTCACATTTATTGAAACAGGTTATGCAGGAAGAAACAGTGATGGGGGTATATTTAAAGCATCAGCCATTAAATACTGGATGGAGCAGTCCAGTCTGAACACACCACCACCTTCTGTTTTACCAAATGATGTAAATGAAAACCTTTTCCCGTACTTTTTCATTGGCGATGAAGCATTTCCGCTAATGCGGTATTTGATGCGACCATATCCGCAAAGAACACTAAATAACGTAAGAAGAGTTTATAACTACCGACTCAGCAGAGCTAGGAAATCAGTTGAATGTGCGTTTGGGATGATGACAGAAAAAAATCCTGTCTTGAGCAATGCAATACGATGTAGATCAGTAGATAAAGTAGCCAACATTGTTAAGGCTGTTTGTGTTTTGCACAATTATGTTCGTTAAAGAGAAGGTATACCGTACAGCCCCCGGCAATTTGGAACACAACAATCAGAGGGTCACATTTTAATACCTGAGCATCTTCAGATTTCCCCGCTTTCATCACCACAAAATCTGAGAAATTATCTTGCCAACTATCTAATAACCCCACATGCTTCGCTTCCTTGGCAATCTAATTATTGTGTATAAATTTAATTTAAGTATATAAATAAATATAAAAAATAAACTGACCTGTCAAATTGAATTTTTTTCCAATCTCAATCCACGCCTTTTCTGTAACATCTTTTTTTACGTACTCTGGCAGCTTATAATTTTATAAACAGGGATAATTTTCCACCTCCTGGACAAAATTAGTATTAAAAGTTTGTTCCGCCGCCATTTTGTTGCAACGCGTATACGACTCGGGTAGCGTGCGACCAGCAAGACGGTAGCGTGCGACTGATATCAAACGCGTCGTCGATACGTCTCGTCGTGTGCGAAACTAGCTGAATATGTATGGCGGCTACTCACGAGCGACGCGTAGCATACGCGTATGAAACACAAATCACTTGAGAGTCGCATCGTGAGAGAAGGGCCTAAAGCCCTTCTCGCATTACGATACGCGCGCGCGACTCTAGTCTTGGATACTCGAGTAGAATACTACTTGGATACTTGCTCGCTACCCGACGCTCGCATATTATGCTACTAAAAAATGACTAAATTCATCATTTGTGCAAACTCGTTTTTAGTGGACGGACGTTATGTCCAGCAACTCCAGTGACGATGAAGGTCTCGCAGTTTTTCTGTTTTATAGAAATAGAAGACGTCAACGCAAGAGAAAATACTGGATTCATCCATATATTGAAAGAAACATAAATTGTAGAGTTTTTGTAGCCGCACAAGAGCTACAATATGATGATAAGAAGTTTTTATCTTTCTACCGAATGTCTAAAGAGACCTACTTGCATCTTGTTATGTTATTAAAACCTGCTATACATCAACGAAATACTAAATTTAGAGAATGTGTCAGTGCGGAAGAAAGGATTCTGATAACCCTAAGGTAAATAATACTTCATTATGACATATGTAGGTAATTAAATGTTTATAAAATTTTAATAACTTTATAATTATTACTTATTTAAGTACTTTATAATTATTACTTATTCTTCTTCTTCGTGTGATAATAACATAGGTATCGATTCATAATAAAGTGTGGCAGTATTTGATTGTGCTACATTCAGACTTTCGTTTATGGTAATTGGCGTACTTATTACCTCGGCAGCACTCATCGGTGAAGGAGTAGAATATAGTGTGATGGGACTATTAATATTTTCACTACTTTGGTCCATTATATCGTCTATCAATGCAAGCACTCTTCTCTTAAACAGTCTTCTTTGACTATCAGTCATTTTGTTCACGTCCGATAGTAAACTCAGTAAAAACATTTTGTTTGAATTTTCAGCACTGTCACAGTTATCTAGAATTTTGGATCGTTTCAATTTAAAATAAGCTGAAATGTCTTTCTCGGCTTGAGTTTCTTCCAGCTTCTTCCGTTTTTTATTATTATTTGTTGATGGTGGTGGTGGTAATTGCTGTTGCGAGATTGGTTGAGTGCTTGTACTAGTAGAAGGAAGATATGATTGTTGCGAGATTGGTTGAGTGCTTGTACTAGTAGATGGAAGATATGATTGCTGTTGCGAGATTGGTTGACTGTTTGTAGATACATTTTCTGTGAACTGTGTTTGTTCGTATAGTTCAGGATCAGGTGTCTGTGGTTCTATCGTCTCTTTCAAATTCCCTGATGGTTTTCCTACTGTTTTTATGAAGGGTACAGTAAATTGCATATAGTCTGATAAGTAGTATGGTTTTTTTTGTGCAGTACTTGCTCCACTTTTTGGCGGTTTCAAGTGGCGAACAAAAACACTACGTAGATTTTTCCACTTTTCTTTAGCTTCTGGTCCTGGAAATTAACCTTAATATTAATTATTTTTCAGATATTTGGGGTCAGGTTGTACGTTTGTAAGCCTAGGATTGTATTTTGCAAGAGGAGATAATACAATTTGTAAGGTCATAGCTGAAACTACAGTAATAATATGGGAGATATTAAATGGAGACTAAATGCCATTACCAGATGTGCAACATTGGAAAGACATTGCTGCTCGTTTTGATCGCCTCTGGAATTTACCCAACTGTTTAGGGGCATGTGATGGTAAACACATCAGAATAGAAAAATTACCTAATTCGGGATCAAGTAATTTTAATTACAAATCCTACCATTCGATAGTATTAATGGCATGTTGTGATTCCGGTGGACTATTTACTCTTATCGAGACTGGCTATGCGGGTAGGAACAGCGACGGTGGAATTTTCAGTGCTTCCAGGATCAAACGTTGGATAGAACATGGACATCTTAACCCTTTGAAATCGAGCTTGCTCCATATGAAACAGTGCGAAATTTCGTAAAAATCGAGCCGTTCCATATGGAACACTTCGACCTTCGACTGTTTTGAGTCATATATTTGATGGTGTTAGGTTCTTTTTCCCAAAGCTTTATGATTGTATGACGTCAGGTTGAACTAACCGATGGAATGAAACAATAAGTGCGACCATTTTAAAACAAACACTCAGTCATTCAACGGCTAAAGTTCAGTCAACCGAAGCGCGCTAAAGTGACATCACGCGAGTGTGTTGTGTCCTTGGAATTTACGTGATTTTCCGTTTCATTTCTAAACAATCGGTAAGTTTCTTATTTATTTTACGTTTTAGAGTGTTTTTCCAAGCTTTTTACGTAGTTACAATAACATAATAAGTAGTATTTGTTGATGTAACTTAGAGTAGAAATCGGCGGTGCTCAATCATTTGCGCGCGAATTGGCCGATCTTTGGTTTTGTCTGTATTATTTCTATTGGTTATTTAGTTAGGTATGTATTGAAATATCATTACTTTAGTGAAAGTAGGTACCTAAATAATAACGTTTGTTAGGAATTCACCCGAAAAAAGATCCCGCTGTATACGGCAGTGTAAACACGTATGCGCTTGTCGAGTTCTCGGAATTGTGTTGACGCAAGGCCATTATTCAAGTATCATTTGTAAGAGTTTTTTGTTCTATGGTGTAGACGTGTGATACCTTACTAGAAAGGTCTTTTCAATGGCGTTTTGTAGAAAGTATTTTATGCACAGAAAATGCGTTATATAATAGCATTATTTGGAGAATAAAAATCTTCGGATTTTGTCATGAATTTCCTACCTTTGCCGACATTTTTCTCCATAAGGTATATTTTTTTTGAATTATCTCGTCTGATGTATTGTAAAACTAAATCCTGAATATATTTTCTATCGGACAGCATATAAACATAAAGCCTTATGCTAAAAACCTAGTAACAAAAGGATTTGGAAAGAACGGTACTAACGCGTGAAATTTCTGTTCATCTAAATTTTCGTGGGTAAGTTTCATCGTGAAAAACTCAAAATATTACTATGGAAGGATATACATTTTAGTTTTATTTTAGAAAGAACATATCATAATTACTGTAGAAACTTAAAAACTAATAAATAAAACAAATTATTTTTGTTGGAAAAGATATTATTTTCGATAATATAACTATTTTACAACTTTTTGTCAAATGAAAGGTCTGTGTAAAATAAAATAAAAACACAATACAAAACATTTATAGCCTGTCATAAGCTTGTTTCAATAGCTTTTAGATAAAGTAAGCTGAATCACTCTACTCAAAAGCATTCTATAGCTAGACGTAAAATAACACAAAAGGAGCGGACGCCGACTCACGCGCCGATTGGCTTCGATGTTTGCGGTTTTCTAGCGCAGAGAGTCGCGAGTTCAAAGGGTTAATATTCCTTTACCTTCCAAACTTCCTAATGACCAATCTAACTATGAATTTCCATACTATTTTATTGGGGACGAGGCATTTCCCCTTCTATCTTACTTGATGAGACCATATCCCCAAAGAACCTTGAATGACTTGAGAAGGGTATTTAACTACAGACTAAGCCGAGGAAGGAATACAATTGAATGTGCTTTTGGGATGATGGCTGAAAAATTTCAAGTATTAAGTACTGCTATAAGATGTCATACAATAGAAAAAGTAACAAATATAATAAAAGCAGTGTGTATTTTACACAACTATTTCGAAAACGTGAGGGTATTCTATATAGTCCGAGGGAGTTTATACAAAACAGATTGCTCACTATTCCCGTTATACAACCTCATAATATAGAAATAACGGCAACTATGTCACCACATAATCAACGAAATTATTTAGCAAACTACTTTATATCTGAGCAAGGTTCATTGCCTTGGCAATACCAATCCTGTTTGCAAAATACAATGTAACATTTAATAATAAACTATGTTTGTATACAAACAAAAAAAATCTACCTGTTATTTGAAATTTTTTCCCAATTTCTGCCCAAGTCTTGTCTATTGTATTTTTCCGCATGTAGTCAGGTAAATTGTAGTTATATAAACAAGCATGTTTTTCAACTTCTTGTACAAAATTAATATTTGTTTCTTGCTCCGCCGCCATCTTGTCAAAACGTGCGCGCGACGCGACGCACAAGCGACCAACACGGCGGGTATTGCGAGACTAGTCGCGAACGCGTAGAATACCAGTATCGTAGTGTGCGAGTCTCCATATGAATGTATGTGAGATACTTTGCGGCGACTAGTCATGGATTAGTCTCCGAGAGTAGAGTCGCGCGCGCGTATCGTAATGGGAGAAGGGCTTAACCATTCTACACTAAACCCAGTCGTGTTGACTTGTATTTAATAGTTTGCAATGTATACAATAATATTTGTTTGTATCCTTAGGGGCGGCCGTACACGGTCTGCTCGAGCAGTTAGCGGCTGAGCGACGTACACGGACAGCTCGAGCGGTCGGTTGTTGGCTGCTCGAGCTACGCTACCAACCGCTCGAGCAGTTGATTTTATACCACAGTCGAGTCATGAATTCTGACGAGGAAGCACTGCTTTTGCTGCTTCTGCTCAAGCGGAGACGACGAGGGCGGCGACGTCAAAAGAGAAAATTTTGGGTTCATCCAATTTTGGAATTAAGAGAACAACATGGACAATTCCATCATTTGTTTATGGAACTTAGAAGTGATGAAGAAAAATTTTTCAACTATTTTAGAATGTCAATCACATCGTTTGATGAATTTAATAATATACTAAAATCTAAAATTAAACGTGAAGACACAATTATGAGGAGAAGTATCCAGCCAGAAGAAAGACTAGCAGTAACATTGAGGTTTGAAAAATATATACCTAGTAATTATTTAAATTTTTATTCATTAAAAATATTGGAAATTAAATCATCGGACATTACTGAAGATGATGAAAGGTCTTCAAATTGAGAATTTTGGTCACCAGCCACTGATGTAGAGGGGCCAGACGCTGATCTAGAGGGGCCAGGCACTGATGTAGAGGTTGAGGGGCCTGTATTATAACCCCATTGTCCTCGGTTATCATTAAACGATGAATATCCCCTGTCACCATAACTCGAAGGATATGTGTGATTTGTCATTCCTTTAAAGTATTTCATTACGTTAAGTATTTCTGTCTTAGCATCTAATTTTATACTGCTCATTATTTTTTTTGAATTCGCTTACTAATGATAATAAAAACAATTTATCTTCATCTTCATTATCAATGCGCGAATTCTGCGATTTTTCATCGAAGCGTTTGGATAATTTTTCAATTAAGACGTTCTCATCTGTGATTGTAGTAGTTGATTTTCTTTTGTTTCTTTCTTTGTTTATTTTATTTTGACGATTTTCGCTTTCTTCGGACGTAATTTCAGCGTGCTCACTTTCTTGTAAACTGTTTGTTTTGTCGGGTCTATCTTCTATTATTGCCTTTAAAAAAGACATCTGCTGATAATATGCATATGGCTGAATGTTGAGGGCTGCTGAACCACTCTTTGGTTTAATTTTTTTAGCATATCTGGTGTACCCATCTCTTAATGTTTTCCATTTTTTCTGTATTAACATGGCTGTAACAATAAAAAAATATTTATTAGTATAATTGATTGATTTAAAAATATGTTTTTACAGGTATTTGGCAACTGGATGTACATTTATGGATTTGCAATATAGTTTTAGAATAGCATCAACAACAATGGGCAAGATAGTGAGGGATGTTTGCAGAAATATATGGATACATATGAAGGATATGTGTATGGAACAACTAACTGAAGATAAATGGAAAGACATAATAAATGGTTTCAATAAAACTGCTAAGTTTCCGAACTGCCTCGGTGCCGTTGATGGCAAACATATAAGAATAATACAACCCGCGCAAAGTGGATCGTCATATTATAACTATAAAAATAATTTTTGATAATACTTCTAGCAGTATGTGATAGTAATTATATGTTCACTTTCGTGGATATAGGCTCATATGGAAGGCACGCTGACTCGACTATTTTCGAAGAGAGTTGTCTATATAAAATGTTACAAGAAAAAAAGTTAAATATACCTCCACCTTCTACAATATCACAAAATGGACCTTTATTACCGAATGTGTTTATTGGGGATGAAGCGTTCAGCTTACAGAAAAATTTAATGCGTCCATATGGTGGCAAGAATTTAGCAGAGAAAAAAATAATTTTTAACTATCGGTTATCACGTGCGAGGCGATATATTGAATGCACGTTTGGCATATTAGCTAATAAATAGCGGATCTTTCATAGACCACTTAACGTCAGTGTTGATTTCGCAGTGGATATAGTAAAATCATCATGTGTTCTTCACAACTACGTAAAACAACGAGATGGAAATAAATTAGAGGATACGTTTGAGGGTCTTCCTCATTCTATAATACATTCAACCCAGCAAGTTCGTCCAGGTGGACCTATGTTAACAACAATCCGTGAAGAATTTGCTAATTACTTTGTGAGCGAGGAAGGCAAACTAGATTGGCAATGGAATATGATATAAATCAATAAATATGTGTGTGACTTTATAATATGACATAAACTTAATAAATGTGTGTGTAAAATGACTGACTTTTTTACTTACCGACTTGATTTTTTTCTTGAACTGGTTTTTCATCAAAGTTCCCAATTACTTGGGCGCATATAATTGCCCATGCATTGTTCTTCTTTATTTTGTCGCTGTGTTCCTTAAGTTTATGGTTCCAAATAAGTTCTTTCGTTTTAATTGCACTAATAAGCGCATCACTATCGCACACGCCCTCCATGTTCAAAGATCAGTCGACAAATGACGGACAGACGCCGCGCCGGGGGACGGCGGGGGAGATCGGAAAGCTGTGTACTGCTCTAGCGCAGTCAACGGCTCGAGCAGTCGGTGTATGCCTCGCGACCGCTCGCGCGCGGTTGACGGCACGATGGAATTTCGTCATGCAGTTGACGGCTTGAAGCGGTCGCGACTGCTCGAGCAGTCGTGTGTACGGCAGCGAATGAATGACTATAGTTCACCGCGCGGTCGCGGCTTTAAGGAGTCGGTCTCAACTGCTTGAAGCCGTCCGTGTACGGCCGCCCTTAGGGTCTTCTTATTGGATCTTTCTCTCTTAGTTTTTTATGCACGCTAATCTTTAGTATTCCTTCTTTTAGTTTTGTAGTCGTTTTTGGGCGAATTTTCTTTATCTTCGCCGTTTGAACAGTAAATAATATGTTGTTTTCGTGAGATTCTTCAATAATTCCCATTTACATTATCATGAAAATCAGTGCAGTCGTACTCGTCTTTTAAACTCGTTTTTATTTTTCTTGGTATTTAACTGGTTCATTTATTTGCTTTATTGATTATTTTGTCATCATCTACTCAGTGTTTATTTGTTTTTTCTTCTTTTCTGCAATTTCTTTCCTTTCTTTTATTATTTACCTACGTTGAATACAGAATATCAGGTCATTGCTTGGACCTCTTAGCCGATTTCAAACGAATCTTTATCAAGTGTCATGTCTAGCATGATTTTAGTATATACTCAACAATACAGTACAAACATAACAACATCGTAATATGTGTTTGTATGTATTCTTGTTGGGATCCTTAATTAGGCGGATTCTTTCATTGATTGACAAAAAAGAAGTCTGGTCTTTTTATTGTTATTTTGTTGAAACTGTATTTGTAATTTATCTGTATTCCGAGAACATACTAGAGCTGCTACTCCTTCCTTTATTTTCTATTTTCGTGGCATTGTTCACCTACAATCAGTAGGCATTAATTAGAATACACTTTAGACCTACTCATACAAATGGTTCTTATTTGATAACTAATACTATCGGGCTATTGATGTTGCGATGAATATCAAAACCTTGAATCAGTGATTGATTGAAAGAATGATAAAAAAATAGAACAGAAAAAAACATATAAAAATACTCTGACATATCTATATCTATAATACTGTAATCTGTAGTTGTATGATAGAAGAGTCTAACCGCCGTTTAAACCGTGTAGCACATGCTTTAGGGCGTTTGTCCACCGCCGCCGTCACCGGACCGTCACCGAGAACGAGATTATTTTAGGCCGAGTTTAATATGACGTGACGGCGATCGTTTGTCCACCGCGACCGATTTCGCTGGTTTAGTTTGTTCCAGCTGTCATGCGTGGTAGCCGCGTTTTTGAAGAAATAAAGTGATGGCTAGGTTAAACCGTCGAAAACTTCTTCTACTGCTTTTGTACCTTCGAAGGCGCAGGCGATGCAAAGAATTTTGGATTCATCTGCTAATACGTGAACGATACATCACAGGGGCATTTTGTGTACACCACGCGATGTTGCGGCAGCATGACGAGAAGTTTTTTAACTACTATAGGATGTCAACGACTACGTTCGATTATATCCTATATCATATTAAGGATAGCATCACACTACAAAACACGAACTACAGGACATGCATACCACCAACTGAAATGTTAGCTGTAACGTTGAGGTACGTAGTAAAATACTACTCCATCACCGCAACTAGAAGAAGCATGTTAGTGTTGAGAAGGTCTGTACAGTTGGTAATGTCAGTCTGCGTCACTAACTTAACATGCGTCTTCTACTTGCGGCGATGTGTAGGAAGTAATACTTTTTGTATTTTAATGTATTTACACTCGAGAGCAATGAATCCGGGTCACTTAAAGAATGTTAAAAATCTCGGAAACTAAAAATGATAGGTTAATGCAATAAATTGTATTTAATAGACAATGTAATACTCCTTAAATGAAAGTAAAAAAAATATGAGTCACCATACATTTTATTAACACAAAATTACATAAAGAAAAAAACTGCTGATCTCTCCTTAAAACAAAAATAGGAAACATGAAATTTTTGAACTTTATTACGATTTTCTTGAATTTTAATACTTCGTATTGCCTCCTCGTGCTTCCATTACTGCGTTTACGCGGTTTGGCATGCTGTACACCAAGTTCCTTATACGATTTTGGGGAATATTCTCCCATTCCTCTGTGAGAGCAATTTTGAGCTCACGAAGCGTGATTGGGGGAGGGTTTCGTTGTTTTACGCATCTGCCTAGCTCGTCCCAAGCATGCTCGATCGGGTTGATATCCGGGCTGCGCGCTGGCCACTCCATACGAGTAATGTTCATCTCTTGAAGGTAGTCATTCACAATCCTACCTGTATGAGGTCGGGCATTGTCATGCATAAATATAGCATCCTCACCTAAATTGACCATAAATGGACCAACGTGGTCATTGAGGATTTCTTCCACATATCTTTCGCTAGTTAAAGAGCCGTTTTCTATGATCACCAGCTCTGTGCGACTTTCAGAAGAAATTCCGGCCCACACAAGTACAGACCCGCCACCGTAGGCTACTTTTTCTTCGATGCATGCTTGCTTGAATCTTTCCCCTGGTCTTCGATACACTCTGTGTCTTCCATCGTGCTTGTAGAGCATAAATTTTGATTCGTCGGAGAACATAACTTTTGACCAATCTTCAATACTCCAATTTACGTGGCTCTGGGCATATCTTAGTCTTGAAATACGATGCCCACGCTCCAGTTTAGGGCCGTTTGCAGGTCTAAGGGGTTTTAAGTTAGATTCAGCAAGCCAACGTCTTACTGTCCATGCACTTGGGTTACTTCCTCCGAGGCGTCGAAACTGATTTGTGAGTTCAGTTCCTGTGAGAAAGCGATTTCGAAGCATGGTGTTCACCAAGTATCGGTCTTCTCGTGCTGTGGTACACCTGGTTCTGCCCGTTCCTGGTCTGCGTAGGTTAAAACCAGTTTCTTCGTAACGTCGGAGAACTCTTTGTACTGTTGACAGCGACACACCGACAGTCCTGGCTGTATCGCGCTGACTCCGGCCGGTTTCCAGCATTGTAAGTATTCTGGTGCATTCTTCAGGCGTAAGCGACATAATTTCAGCTTGAATAATGAATATAGAGCACTATCAACATGGTTTATGTACCCACATAAATGACAGATTACAAACAAAAGCAAAACCAAATGCTGTAATTTCGTAGTTCCATCTTCGAAAGTGGCCCTTTTTCAAATTTGATTTTTTTATGATATAACTTTACAATAACTAAGAAGTTTTAATACCTTCATTTAAGGAGTATTACATTGTCTATTAAATACAATTTATTGCATTAACCTAGCATTTTTAGTTTCCGAGATTTTTAGGATTCTTTAAGTGACCCGGATTCATTGCTCTCGAGTGTATTTGAATAATAGTATGAATTACAGGTAGTCACCTTAAATGATAGTATGAATAACAGGGTCCAATTTTATAAAGCTACATGTTACAATTCTACTTATAATATTCCGTCAATGTTGGCAGTAATTTACCTGTAGCCTGTAACTTGTAGTTTTATAAAATAGGGCCCAGCTAGTTAGATTAAACTTACACAACTACATTTTAGAAAAATCTTGGTTAAATAATTCTCCAATAGATTGTATTTCTTGCTGGGGTGAAATCAGTTGGATTCCTTGCTGGGGTGTGAACTGCTGGGTTTCATGCTGGGGTGAAATCAGTTGGTTTCCTTGCTGGGGTGTGAACTGCTGGGTTTCATACTGGGGTGAAATCAGTTGGTTTCCTTGCTGGGGTGTGAACTGCTGGGTTTCATGCTGGGGTGAAATCAGTTGGTGTCCTTGCTGGGGTGTGAACTGCTGGGTTTCATACTGGGGTGAAATCAGTTGGTTTCCTTGCTGGGGTGTGAACTGCTGGGTTTCATGCTGGGGTGAAATCAGTTGGTTTCCTTGCTGGGGTGTGAACTGCTGGGTTTCATGCTGGGGTGAAATCAGTTGGTGGAAGTTACCATGATCGCTAAGTGTAGCGGTGTTCAACAACGACAAACGCCTCCGGTTTTTAAATCTGCGAAGCAATTGCATAACTTCGATCCTAAAGTCAAACCTATCATCGTCGTTCAATTCTTTGACGGATGGCAGGAGAGATATCATAAACGCACGGTCATCGTCAATTGATTCAGATTCCGATTCCGTGGGATGTGCCTGTATAGCTTTTAATATTTCTGCATCGACCGCATTCAGCCTTTTCGTTCCCCTTCGAATCGTGGAAGATGTGGATGTGGATGGGGAAGGTATTGATTGGTCGTGGTGACTATGTGATGATTGTTGGCTTTCGGGACGTCTTTCAGAGTCATTTTGAGATGGTATGCTTGAATCAGTTTCGTCGGGTGTTACAGTCTTGAGTAGAAATTGTAGGTTATCACTGTAAATGTACTTTTTTTTTGCGGCTTGTCCTGACTTAGATTTAAGGGACTTTATAAATGTGTCTCGAATGTTACTCCACTTGTTCATGACAGCACATGCTGAAACAATAAAATTTAACAATTAACTTTTATTACAGATACCTCGCAAGTGGAAATACCTTCACCGATATGTCATATACCTTCCAACTGGGTATCAAGACTATAAGCAGAATAGTGACACAAGTATGTCACCAAATATGGACTATTTTAAGTGGTGAACACTTGGCTGCGCCTACTACTGAACGATGGTTATTAATAGCGGAAGGATTTAAACGAAGAGCTAATTTTCCAAACTGCATCGGTTGTGTCGATGGAAAACACATACGGATTGAAAAATTTCCGAAATCTGGCACAATGAACTTTAATTATAAGGGATATTTCTCAATTGTACTTCTGGCAGTAGTTGATTATGATTACAGATTCGTATATATTGATATTGGTTCATACGGTAAAGACTGCGACTCCGCAATTTTTCAACGTACAAACTTCTATCAACTACTCACTGAAGGCAGGTTGAGTATACCTCCACCTGTTCCACTGCACACATCCCAAAATAACAGAATGCCACATGTTATACTAGGCGATGAAGCTTTCCAGCTCTCTGAGCATTTATTACGTCCTTTTGGCGGTAACCATTTAGATGTGAAAAAACGTATTTATAACTATAGACATTGTCGTGCACGAAGATACGTTGAATGTGCATTTGGCATTATGGCCAATAAATGGCGAATATTTCATCGCCCTCTAAATGTAAACAAAAAACTTAGCAAAAGTATAGTTAAGGCATGCGTCGTTTTGCATAATATTGTACGTGAAAAAGATGGCTACAGAGGTGAGGTCTATTATGCACGATGGGCTGACTGATGTACCAAGGGTAGGAAGTGTACCGCCTGGTGGGCGTACCGCTAATGAAATAAGAAATAATTTTGTTGCATACTTTGTAAGCCCAGAAGGCTGCTTACCTTGGCAGATCAATAAAATCTAAACTTGTAATTACTTAATTAAAAACATAAATAATAAACTACCATGTACTTACTAATTTCGTCTTTGTTTTTCTGGTCCATATCCTCAAAGTTCGGCTCTAAAAAGGCACAAACATCACGCCATGCATTTCTCCGCAAATTTTTATCTTTAGACACTTCCTTGGTTTTATCCCACAAACATTCTTTACTTTCTATAACTTCTATTAATGAATAAATATAGTATTTAAATTTTCGGCCATTTTTATTACATATATTAATGATAATAGATGACAGACAAAATAATAGGTAACTGAGCTCGTGTCTCAGACCAAATAAAAAAGTCAAGACAGAATGTTGTGAACAGAAAAGTGAAGCCGGTAAAACTACGCCTCGCCGTGTACATACACAATTACACACACACACGCACAACGAAACTACGCCTTGGCTCGTCAGTCGAACTATCGCTGCGCGTGGAAGCAACACGTAAAGTAAATCAACAAATTTACCAGTCAAAATAAACGGTGTTAAAACACACATCAAAATATAAAAAGAAGGATGGAATCACATTTCAAACGTAAGTAACTTGGAAAGCAATATTTTAAATAAATAAAAATAAAATTAAAGGTTATTGCTTGGAACATAGAAAGTGTTGCCATGGTAAAGCCTGTAAGGTTTACCCTATTATTGGGTAATCTTAATATTTAGTATATATGTTACGTTAATACGGGTACGTTTTTATAATAGTTTATCAACGTGTTTTAACCGACTTCAAAAAAGATTAAATAGAAAAAAAGATATAATATTGTATGACACTAATTACGTAGGTCTATTATATGAAGATCGCCGACGTTGCAGATGCACCGATAATTATTGAACACATTTAATTCGCCGACGCAGCAATGACGTCAATCGAACACTGCGTGTTAAATCTATTTGTAAGAATAAGCATTCCATATTCCTACTTCGAAGCGGAATGGTTATTCATTAGGAAATAATTGTAAATTAGTTTTATTCTTTTTAATTAATTAAATATATTAATTCATTTCGGGTTTTTTTCGATCTTCTAACTGCCGTTAACGTAATTGGCGCAGTCGGTAGGATATCCACGGGAACACGTCAGGACTCCATCTCACATCGATAACCAGGACGATAAAACTCCCGGGTGGCTGTCAAGCACCGTTTTGGATATCTGAACTTACGGACCAGTGGCAGGACAGAGGAGAATCTAGCAATCGATTCACAGAGGAAAACCAGAGATGAAATATATGTAAGTACACTTGAATTATTCTCGTGTGTTGCTCCTTTTGAATCTTAAACC
Source organism: Selenia dentaria (assembly GCA_917880725.1). NCBI lineage: Eukaryota > Metazoa > Arthropoda > Insecta > Lepidoptera > Geometridae > Selenia > Selenia dentaria. Next base: position 28,137,839 of record OU862885.1, on the reverse strand, counting down.
TTCAAGATTTACCATCCCAGAGCCTCTAGTTCGCGGGAACCTGAATCACGCCAGGCCCGCCAGCGAACAATAGATAGTAATAGAGATATAGTTGTAGATAATTTAGAAATAGATAACTCAATTTTAAACATGTCTCACGACCCGGACACAATCTTCAAGGCCCTCCGCCTTGTCCCGGATTTTGATGGCAACCCTAACGTGCTCACACGTTTCGTCAAAATCTGTGACTCATTAGCGACTAAGTACCTAAGTGACGCGGCCGGAAGTGAATTTTCCAACTTATGTTTGTTGAACGGAATTTTAAATAAAATAGCTGGAACCGCTGCATGTACTATAAATTCTAACGGCATACCAGAGAGTTGGCTAGGTATCCGAACTGCGTTAATAAATAACTTTTCGGATCAGCGTGACGAAACGGCACTGTACAATGACCTTTCTTTAGCTGCACATGGCACAAAATCACCACAAGAATTTTATGACCATTGCCAAACTCTGTTCAGTACACTTATGACATATGTAAGCTTACACGAGCCTATACACACTACTATAGAGGCGAAGCGTGAATTATACAAAAAGGTTACAATGCAGGCCTATGTTCGCGGTCTTAAAGAACCTTTAGGTTCTCGTATTAGATGCATGCGCTCTGCGACAATCGAGAAGGCGCTTGAATATGTCCAAGAAGAGCTTAACATCATGTACTTACAATCGCGAAACGAAGGCTCTAGAAATTCGCAGACCCCTAAGGTCTCACCCGCGCTTCCCGCTATACCTTATATGCCACCGCGACCTCAGAACTTCCAGGCACCGATGCCTGTCTGGCCCGCACCTGTAGGCATGCGCCCCATGCGGCCCCCGCCTGAACCTTTTAAATTTGCTGAGCCAAACGCATATCGTATGCCAACTAATACGCAACGAATGTTCGCTGCACCGCCGCCTAACTATAACCCACGTAGTAACGTTTTTCGGTTACCAACCCGAAATGTTCCGCCCAAAACTCAAGGCCCTCAGCCTATGAGCGGAATTCAGCGCTTCACTCCTAAACCGCTGCCCCCTACTAAAATGCCTACCGGACATGATTGGAATAAGCATGGTAACCCACCTCCGTCTAATTATTTTAAATCGCGCGAAATGCATATGAATGAATGCGCGGCTCATAATGACTCGTATTACAATTACTACGAACCGGAGTACAATTACGACACTGATTATAACTATAGTGATTTTGCCACCGGTTTCGCTTGTGACTCGACTTATCATGACATGACTTTTAACAACCAAGTATCTGATGATTATCAACCACAGGCAGGAACTAGTCATGATGAACAGGATTTTCAGGTGGTTTCGAATTCACCAAAACCAACATAGAATTAAACCTTCAAACGCAGAGGCAATTGCCTTATATTCAAATTGCAGACCCCCCATTAAAACTACTTTTAGACACTGGGGCTAACCAATCTTTTATTAGCCCCGAGGCCGTAAAAAAATATTTTTCAGAATATCCTCTCAATTTTGATCCATTCGAAGTAACCAACATACACGCGACAAGTAAAAATAATTACTCTATTACTTTACCGTGTTTTGCAGAGTTCAGTGAACCTGATAGTATTAAACTTTTTATATACAGGTTTCATGATTATTTCGACGGGCTCATAGGTTTAGATTTGCTTAGTAACTGGGAGGCCCGAATCGATTTGAGAGAAGGTCAACTTTTAACACGGACCGCTGTGAACCCTATTCGGATGTACAACTCATGTAATGTGAACTTGTACGAAGATATCATACCAGCGGGGACTTCTAAAGTAATTCGCATCCCCGTAGATTCTAGTGACGGTGATGTTTTCATTACGGAGCAAGTCCTTTGTAATTGCATAGTTCATGAATGTGTTACCACTGTCACTAATAATCGAGGCTATTTAGAAGTCGAGAACCCGACACCGAACGATATAATATTCTCGCTCGATCGGCCAGCTCACGCGGAACTATTTAATACCGAGTGCACGCGTACGCAGCTACCGTCGACCCGCGCACGAGATGTTACTTCACGGTTACGTACTGACCACTTGAACGAAGAAGAAAAGGCTAATTTGATAGCTCTTTGCTCGAAATATTCGGATGTTTTTTATATTGAAGGTGAAAATCTAACATTCACGAACCAAATAAAACATTCAATCCGAACAAACGATGAAATACCGGTTCACACAAAGAGTTATCGGTACCCTTTTGTACATCGACAAGAGGTTAGCGACCAGATCAATAAAATGTTAGCTCAAGGCATTATTCGACCCTCCGAGTCCGCGTGGAGCTCACCAATATGGATAGTTCCGAAAAAGACGGACGCCTCGGGCAAACAAAAATGGCGCTTAGTAGTTGACTTTAGAAAGCTCAATGAAAAGACCATTGATGACAAGTATCCTATCCCTAACATAGCAGATGTTTTGGACAAATTGGGGAAGTGTCAGTACTTTAGTACCCTGGACCTGGCCAGTGGCTTCTACCAGGTTGAAATGGATCCCACCGATATTCAGAAGACCGCTTTCAATGTGGAACATGGTCATTTTGAGTTCCTCCGAATGCCAATGGGATTGAAGAACTCACCTTCCACATTCCAAAGAGTTATGGATAATATCCTCAGAGGTCTCCAGAACCAGATCTGCTTGGTATATCTGGATGACATAATAGTATTCAGTACCTCACTGCAGGAGCACATAACGAATCTTGAGAAAGTGTTCCAAAGACTTCTAGATATCTAGACTACTTCAAGATACAAATGGACAAGTCCGAGTTCTTGAAGCTGGAAACAGCCTACTTGGGTCACATTATTAGCAGCGAGGGTGTGAAACCTAACCCTGACAAAATAGAGGCAATACAGAAGTATCCGATGCCTAAAACTCCTAAAGAAATTAAACAGTTTTTAGGTCTCTTAGGTTACTATCGAAAATTCATACCAGATTTTTCACGTATCACTAAACCCTTGACACAGTGCTTGAAAAAGGGTAAGAAAATTGCCTTTGACCCTGACTATGTCAAAACTTTTGAACAATGTAAGACGTTACTGACAAATGACCCGATACTCAAATACCCTGACTTCAACAAAGATTTTATTCTAACGACTGACGCTTCAAACGTAGCTATAGGTGCCATTTTATCACAAGGCCCCATAGGAGCCGATAAACATATCTCTTATGCATCTCGTACACTCAATGATAGCGAACTTAACTACAGTACCATTGAGAAGGAGCTATTGGCTATAGTTTGGGCCACGAAATACTTCAGACCATACTTATTCGGACGGAAGTTTAAAATCTTGACTGACCATAAACCATTACAGTGGATGATGAATTTGAAAGAGCCAAATTCACGTCTCACAAGATGGCGACTTCGACTTAGTGAATATGACTTCACCGTTATACAGGCTGACTGGTTGAACACTTTACATATTGATATATAGTGCTCAGTACTCGATTCTCGTTCTAATTAAGAAAAAAAAATAGGTGCCTAATATTTACCTAATTTAACTTTAATTGTCTACTCAAAACAATAAACATGGTCACTCGCGGCGCGCGTGGCGGCGCGGCCCTTTGGGTCATTAACCCCGTTCGGACGCAGCTTGATTCCTTTGAACGCGGCGCGGCGCTTTGGGTCATTAACCCCGTTCGGACGGTGTCCATAATTTTCGAGTTATAGCACATTCATAGAATGAAGGTTTCCTCTGTAGTTTAACGGTATTTTTTGAATTTTATTTTTTTAAACGTTTCATGTGACCATGAATTATCATGTCCTTGTTTATGTAAAGTGTTCAACCAGTCAGTCTGTATACAAAAAAGGCAAAAATAACACTAACGCTGATGCCTTGTCTCGTATAGAGATCAATACTAAAGAGTCTAGGACATTGTTCGAAGATATCGAAGAATTAAACTCTATATTAGGCATTCCATCTGAATCCATACAGGGTAACCCATCCAACTCGCTACCTGCTCATCAAGCGAACTCCTCGACAGAAACAGTGCACACCAGCAACGAAAATCCTATACTAGAGATCCCTATTACAGACGAACCTTTTAACAAATTTAACCGACAGATACATTTCAGCCTTGTTAGTGACGTGAAAAAACGGCCCATAATAACTAAACCGTTTGACACGCACACACGTCATCATCCATCATCATCATCTCAGCCGTAGGACGTCCACTGCTGAACATAGGCCTCCCCCATGATTTTCCAAAAGGACCGGTTGGAAGCGGCCTGCATCCAACGTCGTCCTGCGACCTTAATCAGGTCGTCTGTCCACCGTGTCGGTGGACGACCTACGCTGCGCTTGCCGGTCCGTGGTCTCCGCTCCAGAACCTTTCGGCCCCATCGGCCATCTGTTCTGCGTGCTATGTGCCCTGCCCACTGCCACTTCAACTGGCTAATCTTCTGGGCTATGTCGGTGACTTTCGTTCTTCTACGGATCTCCTCATTTCTGATTCGATCACGTAGAGAAACCCCGAGCATAGCCCTCTCCATAGCTCGTTGTGCGACTTTGAGCTTGTCTATGAGGCCCATAGTAAGAGACCACGTCTCAGCGCCATAAGTCATCACTGGTAACACACATTGGTCGAAGACTCTTGTCTTGAGGCACTGAGGTATTTTTGACGAGAAGACTTCGCGAAGTTTCCGGAACGCTGCCCAGCCGAGTTGGATTCGACGATTGACCTCTTTCTCGAAGTTGGACCTGCCTAGTTTGACTGTCTGTCCCAGGTAGATGTACTCGTCAACAACTTCGAGAACTGAGTTCCCAACTGATATTGGGGTAGGTACAACATGGGCATTAGACATAATTTTCGTCTTATCCATGTTCATCTTAAGACCTACCCGTTGGGAAACTCGATGGAGGCCTTCGAGCATTGTACTGAGGTCTTCCATGGATTCTGCCATGACTACAATATCGTCGGCAAATCGAAGGTGAGTGATGTATTCGCCGTTAATATTAATGCCAAGTCCTTGCCATTCCAGAAGTTTGAAGGCGTCTTCCAATGTAGCGGTGAACAGTTTCGGAGATATAACGTCTCCCTGTCTCACCCCTCTTTGCAATGGAATTGCCTTCGAACTCTGCTCCTGTACTCGGACTGACATGTAGGCGTTTTTGTACAAACACTTCAGCACTTCAATATACCGGTAGTCAATACGGCACCGCTGGAGAGACTCAAGCACTGCCCACGTCTCGATCGAATCAAAGGCTTTCTCATAGTCCACAAACGCTAAACAAAGAGGCAAGTTATACTCTTCGGTCTTCTGTATAACTTGCCGTAGCGTGTGGATGTGGTCTATGGTACTATAGCCTTTTCGGAAACCGGCTTGTTCCGGAGGCTGGAATTCATCAAACCTGCGACTGAGACGGTTCGTTATGACCTTCGAAAACAGCTTATAAACATGGCTCAAAAGCGAGATGGGTCTGTAATTTTTAAGTAAAGTGTTGTCACCTTTCTTGAAGAACAGCACCACCACGCTTTTGTTCCATGCTTCTGGCGTTGAACCTTCGAGTAAGACGGTATTAAAGAGCTTCTGAAGGACTTTAAGTACCGGTGTTCCACCCGCTTTCAGAAGCTCAGATGTGATACCGTCGTCACCAGGCGCCTTGTTGTTCTTAAGCTGTTTCAAGGCCATTCTAATCTCGTACAGGCTGATGTCCGGGATATCTTCGGTATAATGTCGGGTCAGCTTGGCTCTTGGGTCTTTGACCGAGCTGCTAACAGGTTTAGCGACCGAGGTGTATAACTGTCCGTAGAAACTCTCGACCTCTCCTAACACTTCCGCTTTGGTCGACGCTACACTGCCGTCTCCTCTCTTCAGCTTCGTCAACTGGCTTTGCCCAATAGACATGTCTCTTGCAAACACTTTGGAGCCTTTTTTCCGCTCTATCGTCTCTTTAATACGGTTTGTATTAAAGATCCGGATGTCGTGTCGCAAGGACTTCCATATTCGTCTATTGAGCAGCCTATATGCTTCAGCATCATCCGAAGACTGCAGTTTCAATGAGCGTCGCACACACGTATAAGTATTCAATTATCAGAGTCGAACCTAGAGAGTGACGTAGTAAATGCTGTTAAAGAGTACGTCAATCCGAAAGTCAAAACTGCTATCTTAATTAATCCTCCTTTGGCTATGTATTCAATAATTCCAATCTTGCAAGATAAGTTCAGAAGTTCATCAATGAATCTTGTCTTAGCAAAAGTAGAGTTAGAAAATGTTAAGGAGTACCTTCGGCAACAAGAGATAATCCGCCATTATCGCGATGGTAAAACAAACCATCGCGGAATCACTGAGTGCCATTTAGCTTTGTCTCGCAAATACTATTGGCTAAAAATGAAAGACCAAATAGCTAAATATATAAGTGAGTGTACCATATGCGGACAAGCAAAATACGACCGAAACCCAGTCAGACCTCAATTTAATATTGTGCCACCATCCACTAAGCCCTTTGAAATTGTTCACATGGACTTATTCACCGTACAGAGTGAGAAATATGTCACTTTTATAGATGTCTTCACCAAATACGGCCAAGCATATCATTTGCGTGACGGAACAGCTATTAGCATATTGCAAGCACTTTTACAGTACTGTACCCATCATGGTGTTCCCATAACTATTATTACTGATAACAGAACTGAGTTCACCAATCAGCTGTTCATGGAATTTACACGACTCCATAAGGTCAATCATCATAAAATATTAGCTCACTCACCTAACGACAACGGTAATATTGAACGCTTTCATTCCACACTCTTAGAACATCTTAGAATTCTAAAATTACAGCACAAAGACGAGCCTATAGTAAATCTCATGCCATACGCTATTATTGCCTACAACAGTTCCATACATAGCTTTACAAGATGCCGACCGTTTGACTTATTGACCGGACATTTTGACCCTAGAGACTGCAATGACATTGACATAACACAGCAACTGTTACAACAGTATACCCAAGTTCATAGAGACCGTATGAAACAAGTTTACGATATTATCAATTCCTCATCACTTGCTAATCGCACTTCACTAATCGAGACCAGAAATAAAAATAGAGAACCCGAGAAGGAATATGCACCTCAACAGCAAGTCTTTGTAAGAAATCCCCTTGCCAATCGACAAAAGACCGCCCCTCGATATACTCAAGATACAGTTTTAGCTGACCTGCCAATCCACATCTATACTTCGAAAAAGCGTGGTCCCATAGCAAAATCGAGACTTAAGCGCGTGCCTAAAGCAGCCAATTTGTTACAGGATTCTGCTTATGTCAATCCTTCCAATGACGCGACCTCAGCAGATAAAACTTGAGAGCCTTGACGATGGACCAGGACTTCTGCCGTACAAACTCGGACTTATGAGACTTACAAATCATCATCATACGTTTCTACAGTACGTTCAACTAGATGACATTGAAAATAACATTAACTCACTACAGACTCAGATACTAAACTGTCAAAAGCAAATGACTAACGACACTTACTCACTGTACGAAATTCAAATAGATTATCTTACTAGCAAGCTTGGCAATGTCTTAAAACAATTACAATCATTAGAGCCCAATAGAGTCAAAAGAGGTCTTGTAGATGGATTAGGTTCAATCATAAAAAGCCTAACCGGAAACCTAGATCACGCCGATGCGTTAAGATATAATGACGCAATTAAAACCTTAGAAACCAATCAGGATAAAATAGTAAATGAGTTCAACGCACATATCAGTATGAGTAAGGAGTGGATGTCCAAACATAATGACGTAATAGCACAGATAGTAAGTAACGAATATAAAATCAACTCTACTTTAGAATTGATACTGAAGAGTGACGCATACAGAGAAAACAACCTAATTAAGTATGCTAAGTTCGCTCAACTCTTAGAAGTTATAAGCGAAAACGTAGAGGACTTAACTCAAGAGTTAATTAGGATAGAAAATAGCTTAGCTTTTATACGAGCTTCTAGTACTCACCATTCGACTATAGATATAGAGACACTAGAGTCAATGGTTGCGAAACTTAAATGAATTTATGGCAGAGAGCACATTTTAGATTTAGAACTTAGGGAATATTACGATATCATTAAACCTGGATCGTATTATATTAATAAGCAAATAGTTTTTATTTTTAAGTTTCCAATTTTTTCTACGGATAGTTATGATTTTTATAGATTATCAGTAGTACCTAACAAACACGCTCAGGCTCTTATCCCCTCCTTCCCCTTCCTAGCAACTAACGAGATGACGTTCATGTACATAGAGGCAGAATGCCCGAAGCTGAAAAAATGGTATCTCTGTGAAAAAGGAATCGCTCACCAGATACGAACCAAATTTGACTGCATCCAGGAGCTGATCACCAATCAAGTTATCCAGGAATCCTGCCAATTCACGACAGTCACCCGACGAGAGAAGCTCTGGAGAAACTTGACGATCAACACTATGTTCTGTCCTTCCCTCATAAAACGAAGGTACAACTCAACTGTAACCAGAAGAACTACTCTATGCTGCAAGGAAGCTACCTCGCTACGATTCCCGCTGGATGTCACCTGAAATCACAAGAGTTTACTATTGCAAATGACAATGATGAGATCAAAGGTCAACCTCTCAAACTGAAGAACATCCCCTACGACGCGGAGAAACAAAGTAACCTAGCTACCCATGTTAAACTGAACTCCATTGACCTCCAAGGGCTGCACAGCATCCAAGAAAAACTAATGATCCAGCCTTCCTTACGTGTGGACAATTTGAAATCAGATGCTTTCTACCACACAACCATACCATTCTACGTAGTACTATCGAGCGCAGCTGTACTCACTATCATACTAGTGACCCGACGCTACGTGTGCAGATGTAACACACCTACGAAAACGGACCTGAAACCCCCAACAGCACTAATGAAGAAGGAAGATCCCGACACTATTCCGGCAACATTTTCACTCAACGTGCTAAAATAGTCGCCGTTCTAGGGGTGGAGGAATTACGTAGGTCTACTATATGAAGATCGCCGACGTTGCAGATGCACCGATAATTATTGAACCCATTTAATTCGCCGACGCAGCAATGACGTCAATCGGACACTGCGTGTTAAATCTATTTGTAAGAATAAGCATTCCATATTCCTACTTCGAAGCGGAATGGTTATTCATTAGGAAATAATTGTAAATTAGTTTTATTCTTTTTAATTAATTAAATATATTAATTCATTTCGGTTTTTTTTCGATCTTCTAACTGCCGTTAACGTAATTCACTCGACGCAATATCTTTATACAAAACCGGTTCCGTCGTATAAAGCAAATTAAAAAAAATAGGCAATTCTTTTTTTTTATTTTTAGTTTATTTTCAACCGACATCTAAAAGGAGTAGGTTCGCAATTAGGTTCTATTGTTTTAAATACTTGTTACCTCATAAGTCCGTTATTTATAAACCGATTTGAACAATTATTTTTTTGTTGGAAACCTGATACCTTTAATATGGACTCGCATTAATTTCACACTGGATTTTCAATTTCGTACATATTGAAGGCGGTTATGTATTTTTGTAAAAATAAACCATATTGAAGTCTTTTGTTTTTAGGGTGTATCTATATTGAATGTTGTTGTGTGTAGTTAGTATGTGGAAAGTTATACGAGATGGTCGACCAGCCTTTGTCATCACGCGATTTTATAAACCAGTCGTAGAAGAAAAATGCAAAGCAGGATTCATAGGTACATTAATAAATATTGAAAGTTTAAAAGCGCTTTATACGAAGTACATAGAATATGAAAAAAGGCTGTTTTTTTTATCTACTTATAAATTAAGCCAGGATTATTTGGAGATTCTATTTACGTCTATTAGGATGCATGGAGGGTTCAACGATAACCCTAACGTAAGACAGTTTACAAGCAAGCTACAAAAAATACTATGTCATTTAGAATTAAAATGTCTTGCAAAAAGTAATTGTGTTCCTTTAGAACACATAGCAACACTTAATTGCACTTCAACAACTAAAATTATAAATAGCACTTCATCGTCGTATAGAAACGAAGAAGAAGAAGAAACCATTGAAAATTCTTCGTTGCAACTTAATGACATTGTTAATGAATCATTTGATTGAGCCAGTTGTTTACATGACAATTCATATTATGGTGACTACAGAAAAATGATAATTGGTTACATATCTGGAAGTACAGTGCACTATCTTGTTAAAACCATAAAATGCTCTAAATGTTAAGATGCCTTGCAGACTGATGAGAAACTTTATTTTCCCAAGCTCATTAGTTTAAAAAACAAAGGCGGTTTTCGCTTCCCGTCTAAGGATCTTTTTGACATTTGTGTCACTTGTGAAGCAGTTGTTCGAAAATTATTGAATGAAAATATTGCAATAACCGCAGAAAATCAACACCAAACTATAGTCTTGAACATATTAAAGAAATTCATTGGAAACAATCAGATTTTTATCAATTTAGAGTCAAAACATGAATATGTTGGGCAGGAACATAAACTTAATTTAATATGGTGTGTAATTGAGAAATACTTAAACATTAGATTCCACCATATTGCTAAATGAGAAAGTATTTCTAAATCAGTGCAAAGTAAACGACAAGCGTACAAAAAAATAATTCAGCATAAAGGTTTTTAAATAAAACTAGCAGTTACACCGAGTAATTTTATTTCTGAAACTCTTTGTCTTTTCTCTTTCACTACCCAATGCCACTACTTTTTACCGACACCTAATGTAGGAACCCTATTATTATATTAAAACTAATAACGTTATAACTTTATTAAATTTATAACGTTAATAATTTGATAACGTTATTTTTATGGGGTAATTTAAATTATCATGGCAGCACCGATTCACGCACTACATGCATAGAAAACCGGCCTCACTGCTCTGATCACAACATTCTGTCTTGACTTTTTTATTTGGTCTGAGGCTCGTGTACGGTGCGACTGCGACGGAACGGTGACGGCAGTGTATGGACAAGTTCATACGTGTTTTGTATTGTCGGCACATCGGCCCGTCAAAATCTCGGGCCACGTTCAGCGGTCACGCCGATCTACTCGCAATTTCGGCGGCCGGGATGACGGCGCTCGGGTGACGGATGTGCGGTGGACACGCGGCTAAGTAAATGTATGTACCGCTACTTCGCCGCCGTCATCTCGTTCTCGGTGACGTGACGGTGACGGCGGCGGTGGACAAACGCCCTTAGGGTCACTAAAAAGGGAGGTTTTTTTTTAACATATAATATTAAATATTTATTACTTTTCTACCAACTTCAAAAAGCAGGAGGTACTCAATTCGACTGTTTTGTTTAATGTTATTTCATAACTTTCCGTGAAAACGTCAGGGTGAACCGATTCTCAAAATTCTTGGTTTGAAAGCTGGTGCTCTCCGTGTTGAAGTCGGTAAAATGCGCACAATGTTGTGATAATACTTTTGAACTATCATGGTACCGACTTCAACTAGTTCTAATCCAAAGTCTGTTCCATTTTTAGTCAAAAATATTTTAAGATCAGTTATATGGTTTCCCTGTAAATAAAAAGGTTACTTTCAGTACAGGCCGATTTTCAGACATTAAAGTCTGATGGTATACACAAGATACGTTCGCGAAATTATTTCTAAAATATTTTTCTGCAATGCGATAGGTACATCTACCCGTACAAGAGCCCTATCGAGACAACAGAACAAAAATTAAAAATTGACCTGGTTTTAACAGTTGCTTCAGTTACCACATAAATTATATTTTGCTTCAAATCAAAATACATTTAGGTGTTACATTTTAGTATATAAAACAAGTCAGATTTCGTTACTGTTCGGGATTCGGTAGCCTATATTTTAACCTAAAATTTGGCATTTAAATGTTCCTTCTCCGACATCCAGGGAGCAGAGTTATAAAGTAAAATTTAAACGTAAAAGGTATTTGGTGAAGTCAACGCACGCAGCATTATTGTAGATGATGTGGAACTATGAAGGAACAAACTGCATTGTTGTGTGAGTAGTGAAGACAGCAGCTCTAACACATAATTACAACCGCGGTCAATAGCAGTGCCGGTACCACAAAGAAATCATGCCGCGCGATGTTGCCATACCGTGCAATTACCTAAATATGCTTATTTTGTATTGTGACACTTATTAACACTTATAAACAGATATAAACTGTTATACTTTCATTCTGTTATAGTATTGTATCTGTTACAGAAATAAATGTGTTTCCTTTAAAACAGTTTCTAAAAACAGTGTTAAAAACACTTATTACGTTTACAGTTTGAGTCCCTGGCCGAGGTACACAAAACAGACATAAAACAAAGCACACTAATCACAGGACAGCATGTTTCGCAAAGGGTGTGCTCGGTATGGGTCCTTTGATATAGAGGGGTGTAAAATCAGACCCAGCTAAATCCAAAAAAATTTAAAAAGTAAGAAATGGAATTTTTGTATTATCAACTGAATTGTAGGAAATTTGACAAATAAATAAAGTTGTAATATTGTTTTAGTCAATACAAACAGCAAATTATAACAAAAACCAATTATTCCGGGTACTATGACCATTATTTTGTAAAATAAGTAAAGCACTTAGCTGTATTTGACAATGACTTTTGGATTTAGCTGTCTTTGTTATTGACTGGTTTGGATATAGCTCTCTTTGATTCTAGCTAGATTATATGACGTCACAGATGATAGTGATGTTCTTATCTAATTATTATTATGTTATGCCTCATGGAAATTTTTTATTGATATCAATATTCATAATACCTATAGATTATATGACGTCACAAATGATAGTGATGTTCTTATCTAATTATTATTTTGTTATGCCTCATGGAATTTTTTTATTGATATAAATATTCATAATACCTATTATGTGGACTTGTTGGCTTGCTGAGTTAGAAAGGAGCTTTGTAGAAAAAATTATAATGCAATAAAAATTTATTTTTAGGTTTTATTCTTTCTTATTATGAATACTATACTCTAAGGCCTATATCTAAATCTCTCATTTCACATAGCTCAGTGTCTTCCGTTTCTTCTTCTTCGCACTCTGGACTACTTATAACTTTTTCGTAAAATTCTAGTTCCGGTCTTACATTCCAGTCTTCACCGTAGTGCTTTTTTAACAAATCTTTTACATCCTTGAGCTTGAGTTTATTTACTGCCAAACCTTTAGAAATCAGAGTTGGTTTTATAATTTCAGCATTCTTCCCAGCTTTGCATATACTTTTTGGATTTCCTGTATCGGAATTGTAAAATAACTCTCCGCGCACCAATACGTTGTCCATTTTCTTAGATCTCCTTAAGATGAATCGCTTACACTGCGTTATTTTGAAGTGAAGCTGTGCAGGGGCTTTAACTGTGTTCTGTACGGATGTCTTCCAGTCGTATACCAATATATTTGAGAGCGAAGTTACTGTTGCGTGTTCTGAGATGAAATCTATATACTCTTCTGGTTTTACAATAACTTCCTTTTTTCGGATTTTTTTTTCTATGTTGCCAAATACTCTATCTGGTGGCTTAAAAGAATGGCCAGTGATAGGAAAGACCAGCTCAATCTTTTTTATGTGTCTGTTATCTAAAAGCCAGCGGCAACACATAGCAAGCATCGTGCTGTTTTTATTTTGCCCGCTACATCCATCAGCTACTAAACGAATGTGGCTGATGCCAGTGAAATTAGTTTTGTTCAGTCTATCATAAACAGCGGATGCTATTTGATTGGCAGATTTTGCGAACTCATTTTCAGTCCAAATATATGCAAAAGTTGTATTCACATTCAAAGGATCTTTTGATGAACCCTGCACGATGGTGAAATTGTACAAATACAATTGTCGGCTGTAGTAACAGCTCTGATCAGGTACTTTTGGAAGGGCCAAATTTTTTTGGCAGTCGAAGGAAAACGTTGTCATTTGATCTTTTTTCTCTTTGAGCAGTTTGTAGAATGCGTGATATTTCAATGAATGCAATCTTTTGTCAATCATCAACTTTGCTTTTTTACCTCCATCTACTTCACTCTTAATTTTTTCATTCAGTGCTATGCAGGTAGAGCACACGTCTGTTCTTGGACTTCCGAAACCAAGGTTGAAATCTTCATTGAAAACTGCTCTAAAATACGACAGTTTAGCAGAAGTCTCCGGGTTTTTCTCTTTAAAAATCCGGTACAGCTTTTTGATGTTGAGTTCGCTGCTAAGGTATTTACGTTGCTGAACATCACTTCGGCAATAATGTGTTTCGAAATTAATGAGTGATTTAATAAAATTGTGAATCGATTGTCTTAGTGTCTGATATTTTTTTTTCTTATGGTCACCTCCTCTTTTTTCTTTAGGTAGCTGACCGGTTCTGAAGAAATTCTGCATTACGAACTGTACACGGTATTTTTTTATTCCAAGTGTGTTTAAAAATACTTTTTGGCACACAAGAACTAGTTTTTTGTCAGCATATATCGCGTACTTGATCGAACATTCTCTACCTGTTCTCACTCCTTTAGTAGGTCGTCTTCGTATTATTTTCTTAGGAGTGCAACATTTTAAAATAATCGCATCTTGATGTTGTTTTGTCGACCTTGCATAGAAAGTGTTGTGGAAGTTTAGAAGATTGCGAACTTTCAAATGTTTACATTGAAATTTTTTTGTATGGTGGTTACAGGTGATCTGTTCTGGCAAACCATGCGATGAGTACCTGCAACATTATATATTATTGAATACCTATTTTAAAATTACATTCATAAAACAACAACATTCAATAATGACATTAATATATTATTATAATATGCTATTCCATGCCACGAACTATGTTTAAGTACCTATTCTAAATTTCATCCGCATCGGATTAGCTTTTAATTTTTATCTGCATCAAAAAAATAACAAAATTATACCAAACGACCCCCAGCACATCCCTAGCCACCGCTTACCTCTCTTTCTTAGCTAGATTTGCCTTCCATTTCTCCGGACATTTTTTGCGTTTTCTGCCCTTCCCTGGTTCAGCTTCTGTCACAGGCACCTCCATTATACTTTTTTTTATGCAGATAATAAGTAGTTTTTGTTTGAAACAGTCGATAAACTTAATTTTAAGTATAAAAACTCCGCCATGAATCGATCGTCACAGTACTGAATACGCCACAATCCGCCATCTTGAATCTTGGGAAATGCAGCGCTGTGATTGGCCAACTAAAATGTTAGCTGTGTTTGATTCCAATTGCCTGGGAGACAGCTGTATTTGTTTCTGACCACGATTTTTAAAGCGAATTTGGCAAATATTTAGATGCTTTTGTTACCAAGTGAGTACATCTACAGGTGACAAACTGAATGATGAACAACATGGCATTCTTACATCATTTTGTGATTGGTGTGGCTTTTAGCTGTTTTTGATTCTACACCCCTCAATCCAATATTGCTCTCGGTAAATGCTCATTAATTTAATGAGCATTTACCGAGAGCAATATTGGATTCGGGAAGTATCAGCATGCTTAAAGAGAAAGTATTTAATGTTATAATAAAGAAACGTTATTATAATGTAAATGACTTTTTAAAAGACAATGTTAAACAATTGGTGATACGATTGATTAATTATATGGTTGGTTTTAATTTATACTGATTATTTTATTATTAAATATTCGACATTAAATATAATCACACTAATATTTAGGTAATGCTGAAATACAATATGTATTTTTTTATTTAAGTTATTTTCTATGACTGTTAATAAATTTATTGTATGTTCAATTTGATGGACCAACTACACTAATATTTAGGTAATCTTGACATAGAATTTATTACAATGGTTGTATTTAAGTTACTTTCTAAAACTATATATAATTTATTGTATGTTCAATTGATGGACCAAGCTGTTGGGACAATAATAACGTATACAATGAATAATGTGACACAGTTAAACAATACAAATAAATCTGAATCTGAATAATGAAAGAAAGAAAAGAAAGAAAGAAAACGCATTTATTCAAGACACATACAACATCACATTGCAGACATATGAAATAATAAAAATAAAAAACAAAATACTTCACATACATTATAAACAAGAAAACACGTATGGAAAACAGCGTGATGCTATGCGTGTCATGAATATGTTGCGTAATGGCGGCTCCATATTAGTGCCGTGAATTCACGCGCGAATTCTCGCCGTGAATTCACAGAACGAATCCATGCCTTCCACATTCACGAGATGCTCACTATAGTTCGAAACCCGCCGTGAAATGGACGTTGAAGCTGCTGCTGCAATAACTTTATTTGCTGTGTCCCTATACCACTATATAGATGTCCAAAACAATAAAGTTATTAAGGCGGCTCTACACTCGCCCGCGAACCGCGGCCGTGGTTCACGGCCGCGGTTCGCGCATTGACACGCCGCGATAAATATAGCCCTCTACACTCGCAACCTTTCGCATTAACGTTCGCGCATTTGACTAAAATGGACGTGGAAGTTGCTGCTGCTCTGACATTGTGCGCTTTAGCGAATTACAATTATGCATTTATAAAGTCCAAAAAACAAATTAAGAAGAAATGGAAGAGAAGAAGGTGGTGGATGACACAAATCCATCGCAACAGAACCAGGCAAGTCTAGTATGACCTTAATAAGTTACTACAAATGGGGTTGGCCGGGCGAAGGTATTTGCAGATGGCGCCAACATAGGATGAACCTGTCAGTCTTACCAAAACTCAAATTCTTGTATTTTTCGGAATTTTCTTGTTTAAGCCAAATCCCATAGAAAAAGGCTATTGACAGATCTATAATGGCACCATCAGTCAAATATTTGACAGTTGCCAACCCCATTTCCTTTAGCAGATTATATAGCATGGCTTGTTGCTGATTGTAGATAGCACAGCGAAAAAATATTATTAGCCATTTAAAAAAATATGTTTTTTTTTTTCAATTACTTATTTCAGTGCGATTATGGAAAAGCAGCTGGCCGAATTAGTAGGAGAACCTTCGGGTGAATTCAAAAAGTTTACAAGAATGTCTCTCTTAGATTTCGAGAAGTTAGTATGTAAAGTTTCTCCACTAATTGCTAAGGAAGATACGCAATTACGAAAAGCAATCCCTGCTAAAACACGCCTCGCCATTACATTACGATTTTTGGCAACTGGAGATAGCCTAGAAAGTTTACACTTTTTGTTTAAAGTGTCACCTCAACTGATATCGCTGATAATACCCGAAGTGTGCCAAGCTTTGAATCAAGTACTGGAGACGGAAATAAAGGTAATTTAATATAAAACAAATACATAATAATCAAAAACATTTATTACGATAAGTGTCATATTAGCTTTTACAATTTGTAAACTAAACTTAGTAATTCAAGGAACCTGTGTGCCTAAATGTGATTTGGTTTCAATATTAAGAGAACTTGAAAGCCTTATCAATCAAATATAAGTCATAATCTGTTGGACCTTCATTAGGTTGGTCGCTCATGTCATTAGTATAATCTGTGTAGTCTTCAGTAGTTTTTGGAATCAACTCATTGCTATAATCACTGATGAATCTCCTGCGGTTGCTGCTTCTTCTGGAATATGAATTACTGGTGAATGAAATGGTAGTGACTCTGAGTAGATGCGCTGTTGAATAGGTGCCCTCTGTTGTTGCATGGGCGGCTCAGAGTAAGTACTGCGTGAACTAGTTCCCCTCTGTTGTTGCATGGGCGGCTCAGAGTAAGTACTGCGTGAACTAGTTGCCCTGAGTTGTTGCTGTGGTGATGGAGACTGTGATGAAACATACGTTTGAGCAGGCGAAAAATATCCAGGAATTTCTGATCGAGCTAGTGAAAAATAGGCAGGGGATTGTGGTTCTTTGCGTCGGTTATAACGCTGGAACATTTGATACATTTCACATATGAACTGTTCTCTTTCTTCTTCAGATAATAATCTCAACTTTTTGGCAATTATTTTACCGTGTAAGTCAAATTCATCATCTTCCTGTGGCTGTCGAGCGCTTAATGTCGTTTTGAGTGTCGAAAGACAATCTTTAACCGTTTCTCCAGCAATCAAAAGCTCAGAGCGGTTGTTACGACGACGAATCGTTTTAGATATCATTTGTTGACTGTTTATATTACGACTCGGTCCAGCCTCCTGAGCCTCCTCATTTGTTTCATTATTTGCTGATTGTTCCTGAAATATAAAAAAATAATAATATTATAACTACTCGAAAATGTGCAACTTGTTTGTTTACCTTTATTTAAATACCTAAAAATACAGACTATAACGCTAGGTTGAATAAATTAAAGAAATTTATTTTCTTTTACAGATACCGACGTGCGCAGAAGAATGGATTGAAATTGAAAAAGGATTTAAATTTCCTCGAGCTCTTGGTTCAATTGATGGAAAACATGTCGTTATACAATGCCCACCTGAAGCAGGATCGGAATATTTTAATTATAAGAAAACACACAGCATAGTGTTGTTAGCTTTAGTTGACAGCAATTATAATTTTATATTTGCAGATATAGGATGCCGGGGCAGAATTAGTGATGGCGGCGTGTTTAGAAATAGTTTATTATGGAAAAAATATGTCTGAATACATTAAACTTGCCTACACCACACCCCTTGCCTGGTTCATACAAAGATGTGCCCTATGTATTTTTAGGAGATGGTGCTTTTGCGCTGTCGACACATGTAATGAAACCTTATCCGGGTAACCATGATTCAGGATCCCCAAAACGTATATTTAATTAGAATCTATCAAGATCAAGGGTTGTAGTAGAAAATACGTTTGGGATACTTGTCACAAAATTTAGAATATTTAAAAAACAGATTCCATTTAACCCGGAAAAAGTCTCGCTTATAACAATGACGTGCATTTTACTGCATAATTTCTTACGAAAAAGTACCACTTCTTCACATATATATACACCGCCTGGAAACATAGACATTTATGATGAAAATAGTGTACTAATCGCACCTGGCTCATGGAGAAACGAAATCGAAACTACTTGTGCTGTTCGTAATATTCCAATCACAGCACGCCGATCAGTTCTGAATGCCCATGAAATAAGAGAAGAATTTACGAAGTACTTTGTAAGTAGGTACCTAGATAGATAAGTATAGATTATAATTAGGTATAAGATCTTTTTTTAAATTATCAAATAAAACATACTTACACTATTTATTGTTTTATTACATGCCACTCCTTCTACGAGAAATGAATCCATAGTTTCATAGGCGAACCATATAGGTTTATATATTTCATCTGTGCTGGCACCACTGTGGATAGAATCCTTCACTTTTTTTCTGTACGTTCTGTAGCTGGACATTAGGGAATCCCTTTTCTTCTTCAAAACTGGCACTGGAATTTCCATGATTGCACTAATTCTCGTCCATGCATCGTGTGTCTTATTTTTATTTTTATGTCATTCATGTTGGGCTTGCCAAAGCACGGGTTCTGCTTGATAGCACTCCAGGAACACTAATTCGCGATCGTTGCTCCACTGGGTGCTCATTTTGACGTCCGCTTGCTACTGCGTCTCGCACACAACTGTGAACACAGCGCGAGTGTGGATGCGTTCGCGTTCGCGCTTTGTTCGCGCTTCGCAAAAAACCAAACCAATGCAAACCCTTTGAAGCGGACCAAAAAACCGCCACCGGACGGGGAACGCCGCGAAGCGCGAACGCGATGTCGCGAAACCATCCACACTCACGGTTCGCGGCCTTCGCGGGCCTTCGCGGCGCGAGTGTAGAGCCGGCTTTAGAAGAAAACGTTCGAAAAGAAGATGGTGGATGACTGAAATACATCGTAACCGATCAAGGTATGTTTGTTGGTGTAGTGAATATGATTAGAACTGTCTTTATTAAATATATAAAATTTATTTCAGACTTATCATGGAGAAGCAGCTATCTGAATTACATTCTGAACCCAGTGGTGAATTTAGGAAATTTACTCGTATGTCAACAGTAGACTTTGAATATTTACTTCAGAAAGTTTCTCCAATTATTTCCAAAAAAGATACCCAATTTAGACCAGCAATACCAGCAAGAATTCGTTTAGCCGTGACACTACGGTTTCTGACTTCAGGAGACAGCTATGAGACCCTGCACTTCTTATTTAAAATTTCACCACAGCTTATATCAGAAATCGTACCTGAAGTATGTAAAGCCCTGGTTCATATACTAAGAAATGAAATCAAGGTAAGTAAAAACTCATTAAATAGTTTTATATGTTTTTATTAAAGTAGGTGTTTGAATCAAACTTTGTTTAATATTAATAACGTTCTTACTAAAAATTATAAAAATCAAGCATTCTCATATGCATCGGCTATTAAATTGCACTCATATTGAGATTGGGAAAAGGATTCAGTTTGAGTAGGGGTAGGGGGAGGAGGAGGCGAAACAATTTGATTAGACAAAATTCTGATTCTAGTTGTATTTGTATTGGAATGCTCAGGTATATTTATTACGGGGGGATATTGCGTGATGTTAGTTGTGTTGTTAATTATTGGTTCAGATTGAGCCATTTTGAAATCGTGGTTTGAATCATTAAAATATGATCTATGTAACGACATAGGTTCAGAATAGGAAGTAAAAGAAAACCCGGGCCTACTCGTATTCTGTTGATGAGATTGCAAGATATTGGGAGATGGTGAAGGAGTCGAAACAGATATCGGTGATGAAAAACGAATCTGATTTCGCCGTTGTATAAAAATGCCATCAATTTGATGCATAAAAATTAATCTTTCGTCTTCTGGCAATTGTCTTAGCTTATTTGACAAAATTTTTGCATAACGATCGCAATCATCTTCTTTTTCCTGAGGATTATTGCGGCATAATGCTTGGTTCAGGTTAGCAAGGCTTTCTTTAATGAAGCTTCCAGCTTCTTGTAGCTCGGGCGGATTCTTACGGCGCCGTTTCGTTATTGTAGAATTTTCATCTGGCACAGGGTCTACATTTTCCTGGTTGTTTTCTTGGGAATCTTGAACGTTGCTCTCCTAAAAATTAAATGTGTTAACGAAAATATATTTTTTGTTTCAGATTCCAGAAAGTGTAGAACAATGGTTGGAAATTGAAAATGGATTCAAGAATAAATTTCCTCGGTTTGTTGGTTCGTTAGATGGAAAACATATCGTTATGCAGTCACCCATGCACTCAGGATCAACCTACTACAACTATAAGAAAAGTTTTAGTATTGTACTTATGGCACTAGTAAACAGCGACTACAATTTCGTTTATGTCAATATAGACGGTCAGGGTAAAATAAGTGACGGTGGAATATTTCAAAACTGTGAACTATGGCGAAGGATTACATCTAATTCCCTGTTTCTACCACCTCCGCGTCCACTTCCGGGATCTAATAAACCCGTGCCTTATGTATTTTTGGGTGATGGTGCCTCGCACTCAGCACATCGGTAATGAAACCTTATCCGGGTAATCATAATTTAGGCACTCCAAAACGTGAATTTAATAGAAAATTATCCAGTGCACGAGTGGTGGTAGAAAACACTTTTGGCATATTGGCTTCAAAATTTAGAGTCTTTAGAAAACCATTGATGGTATGCCCTGACAAAGCAAGTCTCATTACGATGACTTGTGTCCTACTACACAATTTTTTAAGGAAAAGTAACACATCTCGCCAGATTTACGCACCACCAGGTACGACTGACGTCTATAATAATGAGGGTATTCGTATAGCGGATGGTTCTTGGAGATCAGAAATTCAAGATACATGTGCTATACGCGATTTGCCTCAGATACCGCGTAGACCAAGTTTGACTGCAATTGAAATAAGAGAAGAATTTACTAAATATTTTACTCCCAATATAGGTACATAGGTTGCCAACATCTTTCGACCTCTTTCTCCGTAGATTTTAATGTAGGTAACTACTGTATTACTAATGAATAAATAAACTTACTTGATTTAATGTATCAGTGGTTTCTCTTACTGTCAAACCTTCACCAAGGAATGAATCCATATATGAATAAGCAAACCAGATGGGTTTATATATTTCTTCAGCTCCAGCCCCAGAGTGACTTGAATCTCGTACCTACAATCAATCAATAATAATAATAATAATAATAATACCGCAGGGGCGGCTTTGTGGCGAGCCGTCGGTGAGTGGCGACACCGTGGACCCTGATTCTCCCTGGGGCTAAATGAGACCCCTGACCCCCGGCTTGCCTTTATTGGCTGTCTGGGGGTGGAGACGCAAGAGCAAGTAACAAAAAGCTCCAAGGGTGGAAGTGTTAAAGGGCATAACGCCGGTAGTAGCGCTCTAGTGAAACCGCAGCACACCTCTCGACACCCTTTAGCCATTCACACCAACGTTGCCCCTTTTGTCACCATTGATGGTGGCTTTTATGGGGGGCCCGTTTAGTGAGTGGCAAGTCACCACCTGCCTAAATATTTTAAGATGAGACTGAAATTGGCAGGTGCCGTAGTCTCGACCATAGCCCACTATCTCCCGTATCACTAATAAGTACATTTCAATAACCATGCCATTTTACCCATTTTTGTAATAGATAATCTGTAACCTTCCATCCAAAATGTTTCTGTTTTTATACTACCTACATTGTATTTTTATATCAAACAGGCCTCTAAGTGTTAGCTACAGCCCCACTTATGCCTTTGTAAAGGACCGGGTGAAACCCGTGAAATTGGTTGAATAAAAATAATAATAATAATAATAAACGCGGGCGAAACCGTGGGGCAAAGCTTGTATTATATAAATATATAAGGAGTAGTGAATCAATAATAAAAAAATAATGCCTGGATATACATAAAAGTTCATACGACACTATAATCACACACACAAACTTTCAAAATTGGTCGTCATTTTAAGATAAAACGTAGGTATTTGAAAAAAGAACTAAAAACTAAAGTGAAAACTATGCACAGAAACAATGGGTGAAAATTAGCTCTAAAAAATACATATAAAATATAACTAAAATATTTCATTTTACGAACCTTTTTTCGATAAAAGCGATAACTGGACAGCAAAGAGTCTTTTTTCTTTTTCAATTGAGTGATTTCTTTATTCATTACAGTACTAATCCGCCTCCAGGCATCATGATGCTTGTTTTTGTCCTTATGATGTGGGTGATTTGCATCCCACAGTACACTTTCAGAATGGTATTGCTCTAAAAAGAGCATTTCAGTTTCTTTGTTCCAAACGTTCTCGCACGACTCCATAGCGCGCGCGCGTCCGTCCGTACGCCTTCGTAGTCCGGAGTACACTGACAGGGGGCCATGAATGTGGATGTGTATGCGTGGACGCCGCGCGAACGAGACGCGAACCCTTTGTCGCGGGACACAATACCGACTCTGATCGGGGAACAGGCGTGAACGTGCGTGAACCCCGCGAAAACGGTCCACATTCACGTTCGCGCTTGTTCACGGAGCTTCACGGCACTAATATGGAGCCGCCATAATGTCATGAAAGTGCCCCACTCACCATACGCTAAGGTAAACCCAAGCACTGATTTACAGTCAGCGCTCCTCACTGACATCACGAACGTAACTCGTGACACAACGGAAACAAATAAAGAATAGAAAATAAATAAAGATACATAGTATTAAGAAACAAGTATAATTACAGTCAAAAACAAAATCAAACAAGATGGTGCATTCCGAGACACTTCGCGCGTTGCCGACAGCCAAGCGTCGATTAGCACTATTGGCGTGTTTCGGGTTCACCAAAATATTACGTATCTACTATGGTAACACCATGACGTGGCGCCATGCCACCAACGGATTCTAGTTTATCTATGCGTGCCATATCCGCCACGTCTACAGGCAACCGCTATGTAGTCTGAGTTTACAAGTTCAAAGATAATATAGTACAAGTTTGTGTACAATACTGTAAAACTAGATTTTGTAATGATATTTTTTTTTATTGATTTTGATTTATTTGATAGGTTGACTGTGATAATTTAACATCGTTCTCCTAATTACAATGTTATCCACTTCATACGAATCAGGTAGACAGTGTTTCTGTGCGGCTCCCGATTTGATATCGGGAGCCGTCCATGCGCCAACATTTTGAGCATTACCATTTGGTAAGTAAACAATTTAATTCATTAATTTGACAAAGTAATCGGCAGTTACTGCCTTTGAAATTATATATATATATATAATTTCTATATATATATATATAGGGTATATATATTTGTGTGCATGACCTGTGTTTATATACATATGTGTATGTACATGTACGAAAAGGGGGCGAGAGGTTGTTCCAGCAGCGTGTAGCTGCATACCTATATATATATAGGTATGCAGCTACACTATACTAAGGTACACTTAGAAAATATTAAAATTACGAAAACAGTCTCATGTACCGTCTTTATGAACAGAATTTGGAAGTTTGGCAGCCTGAGCATAGAACTGTTGTTTTTTTTTGCTACAACCTCTGCTTCTGCAACGACATGGCTTACAATGGTCAGGCAAATGCTCACCTCCATAAAATCGTCTTGCTTCGGAAGGCAAAGGCATAAGATTTGGCCTTCCTCTGCTTCGACGTGCTTGCTGTTCTTCAGATGATTCTAGTTGTGGTTCTACTTTTTTTTGTACAAATTTTGTTCTATATATTTTTCTGCAATCACCCTCTTCTCTCGCCAACTCTCGAAGCTGCAAAATTTTATGCACACGTATTCCTTCATAAATTTTTTCTGCATTGTATTTAATCCAGGCGTTTGCAGTTGCTAAGTAGAAAAAATGGGAAATGAATCGGACAGTCAATTTTTTTGTGCGACATACAGCTAGCATCCTCAAAAAAAACGATATTAAAAAATATTTAGTGACACTTCCGCTGAAAACTTTTTTCAGCGGAAGTGTCACTAAATATTTTTTAATATCGTTTTTTTGATAATGGATTTCCGCAAAGTAACGCCTGAATCAATAAATTAGCTAGCATCCTATTAGTCAAGTTTACGTTTGTCCATGTTTGCGTTGTACTCTCGGACCACTTCTGGCCTTGGAACTTGAATGTACTGACGTAAACTTCTGTCATACCTACGATAGGAGTCTGTATCTTCAGCTGCATATATAGTGGGTACAAACATGACAGGTTTATTATCAAACCATTTTGTAAGAGCGATTTAGCTATCTGGACTCACGAGGACATCATGACTACCTCTTCCTTGTCTGTCTAGAGTTCTGTCACTTAGGATTTTTTCTTTTATGTAGTATGCGATTTTTCATGATTGTTTCGACACACTTAAAACCCATGTCATTTAGTTTTCCTAATAAATTCAATAGGGAAATAACGGTCGATGAAAATACAGGGTGTCCAGTGGCAGAATTCAAAGTTCAAAAATTTGTAAAAAAAAACTACACCTCTAATACAAATAATGTTTATTGTAATTTAAAAACAACAAATGCGGATTTCATTTTTTGAATACCACGTTCTCCAAATGGCGGCCATCGACCCTGACACACTCTTCGAGTCTAGCGCGCATGTTTTCAAAAACGCGTTTACAGAGCGACTGGGGAATCCTGCTGACTTCGGCTCGAATATTTTCTTTAAGTTGTGTCACAGTGGTCGGATTTGTTTTGTAAACAACGGATTTTAAATATCCCCATAAGAAAAAGTCACACGGGCTTAAATCGGGTGACCTAGGTGGCCACGGTATGGTACCGTTTCGGGATATGTTTTTTTTTCAGGGAATAACTGCCGCACTGCATTCGTGGACACATTATCAGTATGAGCTGTAGCCCCGTCCTGCTGGAACCATGTGTTTCGGTTGAAGGATGGACTATTCTGAAGTTATAGTCTGAAAAAGTCATTTAACATCTGGGAATATCTCTCCGAATTTACAGTTACAGTTTGGCCACGTTAATTTTCAAAGAAATAAGGCCCTTTGATTGCAGTTGCAGACATGGCACACCAGATTGTTACTTTAGGCTTATGTAAAGGCTCTTGATACATTTTTCTTGGGTTGTGGATATCCCAGTAACGGAAATTCTGCTTATTTACATATCCTCCTATGTGAAAATGAGCTTCGTCACTATAGAATATGTTGCCCATCCGAGTAGCAGTAGGAAATCTCAACAACATTACCTCTGCGTAAGTTTTTCTTAATTCAAAGTCAGAATCGTGTAAAACTTGCACGATTTGAATTTTATACGGATGAAACTTGAGTTTTTTTCGCATTATAACCTGCAAAGTTGATTTCTGAATTCCCAATATCGATGAACGTGCACGCAGTGATAAACGGGGATTTTCAACGACAGAAACCATAACACGTTCGATATTTTCATCGGTGGCTACCGATGGTGTAGGTCCTGGCCTGGGTCTATTTAATGTTGATCCTGTAGCTCTGAACCTTGCTACCCACGACTGAATGAGGTTGATCGATGGTCCATCACGTAATCGACGAATACCGAAACGATTATTAAATCTACGACGTGCTTTGGACAGCGAAAATTCACTCGAAATGTACGCCTCGACGGCAAAAGCGCGGTGCTCTCCACTCCACTGTTCCATGGCTACTAAAAAATCCGCAGCGTTCGCGCTTCTAAAGACGTCCCCCGCGCCCCTCTGACGTGTTGCGTTCAGAAATTATGTTTGTTCAAAGTTTGAAATCTGCCACTAGACACCCTGTACATGACCGGGGACAAGTTTTGCGGTAAATTTAAGAACAACTTTTTCGCCTAGCGAATGATTGCTATCAGTCATTGTTTTTTTACCCTGATATACTACAAAATCATTTGGATTAGCCAAAACGAAGGCTTTTATATTTTATATACCAGTTGGGTGAGATTTACCAGGGCAATATTGTTTTATTTGACAACCTCCAGTGGAGGGGATCATCATTGCATGGATACTAATTTTTAGGCTTCGAATTTACTTATGACATCCTTCAATAACCCTGTTTAGTAAATAGCGAACCTTCCACAACTTATCGTTTGTTCTCATTTCGCTGGTAACGTCATCATCGTAAACTAATTTAAGAGAATTTCTTAAAAGGAAAAATCGATCGCGTGACATAGCTCCAGTTATAATAGGAACTGCCCAACGAGTGTTTTTTTTTATGTGAGGATATTTAATATAGGAAATTACGAGTAGCATTAAAATCCCGATAAAAAAATTACATTCTTCTATAGTTAGTCCCAAACTTCTTCGATCTTTCAACGGCGCTTTGGTTGGATTTCTGTACAATCAACATATTCACAATATAATCGTCTATATATTCGCTAAAATACTCGTAAACATCACTTGTACCAATGCGTGCGGACGGTAGGATGGCTCTAAAATAGCAGGTCTAGGTTTAATAAAATTGGTTCTACTCCAACGTGGGCTTGGAAACCTAGATATTTTTTCAACTACACGGCCACGTGTGCGACAGCGACCAAAACGACGAACAACACCACCACGTATTCGAACACGTGAACGAGTATTATTCCCCAACCTAGTGCGCGGACGCCCTCGCTCACTTGAACGTTGTTCAAACCTGTTTCCATCATGTTCTTCAATAATGCCTTCCGAATCAAAAGAGCTATCTGGCATGTATTCTGGCTCCATATAATTTGGTCTACATCATCAGGGTCATCTTCACATTTTGAGTTTTGAGTATCGTCATTTCTTAAAACTGAAAGTAATTATATACCTAAGTATAATTTATAGGTTGAAAACACGTTTAAAAACAATAATAGTGATTAACGGCAAAATAATTATATTTTAGTTTTTTTTTGAGAACTAGTTATTTGCGCCAAACTAAAAATATCGGGAATTAATTGAAAATATTTAACTAAAATTTCGAATTGTCGTCATAGGCTCGGAATCCTTACTTCTCTTGGTAAAAAAATATGCATTTAGATTTTATCTAACGGAGAACTTACTTTTTAAAGAACAATAGTTCAACACATACATTATACAGTTGAGCCCGAAGTAATATTTTATGGAACAAAATATAAACACGAAGTTTCATACTTAAGAAAGAATGTACCTGTTTTGGAACAAAATAAATACAGTCGTGGTCAACTAATTAGGGACACTCTTTGGTTAAAGCGAATTGTGAATTTATTTTTTATTTTCCAACGAGTCTAAACCATATTCCATATCTCTTACATGTAAGTATAATTAGTCATTTATGTGCCCGATTATACAAACAATAACAACTTCTTAAACATTAAACCTCTTTACAGTATAGCTGATAGATTATCGTAGTGCTATTTGTTCAAATAATGCTGGCTGGCCATTTAATTAGGGACACTGAGATATTGCGTTCTATTTTCAAAATTTGAATCTCAATACTTTTTTACTTCTTCTCTTATTGTTTCGTGGTAGTTTTGGCGGCAATCCCGATATTTATTTTAAGTTTTGAAAAATATTTTGAAGAAAAATGGGTAAAAATAAAAGTTGCGATCCAACACTACGAAAAATTATCATGAAGTTTATTGTCGAGCATGGTTGGCCATACCGAAGGATAGCAGAACATTTAAATTGTTCAAAAACTATGGTATACAATGCAGTGCAACATGTCAGACGCAATAACACAGATTTAAATGTGCCCAGAACAAAAAGATCGAGAAAAACAACTCCGCAAGAAGATAGAATGATAACCAGGTTAGCTAAGAAAGATCCGTTTCTAGGCTCTATTTTAATTAAACACGAAGTGTTTGGGACAGACGAAAGAGCTGGTGTCTCAGCGAGGACCGTTCGACGACGTCTGGTAGAAGCAGGGTTGTTCGGAAGAGTGGCTCGCAAAGTACCGTTGTTGAACAAAGAACATAGAAATGCTCGTTTGGCGTTTGCACGTAAATATGGACATTGGACCTACGCCCAATGGCAACATGTATTATTCTCTGACGAGACCAAGGTTAATTTGATTTCTTCAGATGGAAGGCAATACGTACGGCGTCCAGTAAAAGCGGAAATGAATCCAAGATTCACAAAAAAGCAGGTGAAACATGGCGGTGGAAACATTAAAATGTGGGGTTCATTTTCTGGACGTGGAGTGGGACCTGTGAGGAAAGTTCAGGGTAACTTAGACCAACATCAATAGGTACAAGGCAATATTGGAGGAAACGATGCTTCCCTATGCTGAGGAGCATCTCCCTATTATATGGACGTTTCAGCATGATAACGACCCGAAACATACCGCCCGTTCAGTCAAGTCGTTTCTTACCAGTCAGTCAGTATCGGTGCTAGATTGGCCAGCAAATAGCCCGGACCTTAACCCAATCGAGCACCTTTGGCACGAAATCAAGAAAAAAGTAGCCACTTATCGTACCACAACTTTAGATGAACTTAATGAAGCTTTTTGTGAGGCATGGGCAAACATTCCTGTCGAAACATGCCAGAAACTGATAATGTCTATGCCACATCGGTGTCAAGCGGTAATTACTCACAAAGGTTTTGCTACTGGGTACTGATTTTACACGTAATAAAATGGAGCTGTTAAAGATATTATAATACTGCAGATTATTAGTTTTGTTTAACTCTATTTTTCATTATAGTTTACTGTCCTTAATTAAATGTCCAGCTACAGAATTATACCTTAAAATTGAATACATGTTCAACCTTTGATATTAAATACTTTTTTCTATTTATTTATTCTTTTATTTACCGCCATTTAAAGCATAATAATCGGACAAATTATGCAAATAATAGTTACTGAGAAATCAATAGGGTTTTATATTTGTATGTACATAACCGGTTATTGTTCTTCACTATCTTGCATGTCCCTAATTAGTTGACCACGACTGTATATCTACTATTTTAATTTGAGATTTGGTTCCATTTTTCGGAACAAATGCTGCGACCACATTTTGTGAACAATGAGTCGGTAACAGCGGTAAAATAACAAGCCTATCACGATTGTAATACTCAATATAATATAAAGCCAAGAAGTTTTAAGCAAATCACTGAAAGATTATTGTGAAAATAAGAGATTTTACTTACCCCTGCTCGTGTTGTCGTGTTACCTAGTTTACGGCTTCACTGACCATACACTAAGTTCATAAAGCTGAAAATAAAGATAGATTTGACACCTGAATTATTGTAATTAGGACAAAAGAAAACTAGATATATAGTTATACCCTTGTTACTTTTATTTACACAGAAGAAACAAATGAATAAAATAACAACACATAATATAAATATAAAATCACACAAAGAATATTACAGTTTTTTTTGTTAAGTAGTGTACACTGGCGAACTGGTTAATGGATGGTTAAAGTAATTTAATTAAGGCGATTGATGGGTCAACGGACAAGGGACATAAAGACAGAAAATCTTACGTAACTTTTGATCCAGATGATGGACACAGAGCACTTTTAGACGGAGAGTACTTTTAGACAGAGAGCACTTTCAGACGACAGAAATATTGTATTTTTAACAAGATTTTCTTTTCAAATCTAAAGTAAGACTCCCTTTAAAAGCCACAAGTTTTCGCTTTTATAGCAAATCGGAACTTGAAAGTTGAATTAAAAAAATGTCAATATAGCCAGTGAAATAGACAAATAATATAAAAGAATCTCTTTAGAAAAAGAAAAGTTACCATGATCTTGGATTGACAACTTCAAGCTGTGATGTCATGATTTGTCAAAGTGTAAACAAATAATTTTTGTCCATGTATGTTTTGAAAAAAAAAAGACAAATATACTTTAAACGGAATATACTTTTTATATATTTTAAACGGAATTGACAAATATTTACCGTCTAGTTAGTATATATTCATTGAAACGTGAATACTACATTTCATAGAAAAATATGGTGAAGATAGTGAAACACCAGCTTTGCTACCAGTGGAAAAGAACTAATGGAAAACTCATTTTCAGGATTGAATAATGCAAATATAGGGCATCCGCCCTTCCACGCTGGTCCCAATAAATCATACGGTGGTTGTAAAACTGAAACTCCAAATCGTAAGTACTTTACAGTGTGATTTGTCATCTTGATGAATGTTCGACGAAATACTGAGCGATGCAACTAACCTATATTCATATTTTATATTACATGACCGGGACACATATATTACGTTTCATTTCACACAAAAAATAGAAGTAATGAATGGATCGTTTTTGAAGTAGAAGTGAAAAAATATTTTGTGCGTTTTTTGGGACATTCGTCCTTTGTAAAAAGTCAAGACTCGACGAAGTATGACATATTGTTCCTAAATATGTACTTATTACTTATATGGTCTTAGGAAGTTAAGTACGACGTCACAGTCACAGTTGACGAACAGTCACGTTAAACAAAATAATGTAATACCTTTTTAAGAACAGCTCCTAATCTAATTCTTCGATGGCCAGTCTCAGACGTTTTTGGCATTGGTTTCCACCCAATGAGATTGACTAATAGAGGCGTTTCACTCCTTGAATATGAAGTATAAACATGGCAAATTTTATGCTATACCTACCGATAGCTAAAGTACACAACTCGCACAACGACATCAACTACATTGACAAGATTAAAAGAGTACGAAGATATATATGAATCATAGTTGACAGAAAGGGATCAATATATTATTAACAACGTTCGCCTGTGACCGACCATTCGACCGCCAATGACAGACTCGTTCTCTCTGTCGCTCGCTACTTGTCTCGTTCTCGTGGGTGGCGAAGCGGCAACGTCGCAGGAGTTATTTTAAATTAAAATACAATTTTTGATTATCCATTTTTGATAAAAAACAATACTTACAAATTAAAAGATACATCATTCTTGTTTTTTAAACTTGTTCCAGTATATATTCTGCAGTTTCTAATAAATAAGAAGGCATTTTTTCCTAAATGTAGTACAAGTGCTGCGTCGTTGCCAGACAGGCTGGAACTAAGTTGACTCAAGACAACTAGCTTGTGTCGATGTCGCCAAGCCGAGCGCAGAAAGGCGTATCTACGAGTACCTCAGTTTATATTAACATCATTGTTTCCACCAAGGTTCATTTCGTGTCCGTCTTATTATGTCAGTCCAAAGCTTAGCGACAACGGGGTCGGTTGTAATTCTATGTACAGATCTAAGTACAAATGATATGAATATTTAAACTCGTGGTAGGAAAAATAGTCTTTTTGTAACTCGTTGTATGAAAGCTGTCATATTGTCTATTTGGTTGTACTGTTTGTGTCTACATATAAATAAATACCCTAGATAACATTTAAAAAAATATTTAGTCTATTTGACATGTTGTATACTCCTAGTAAACAATTAAAAAAGCAATTTAGGATTTTATTTATTGTTTTGTATACCTTTTAGGATAAGAGCGCAATATATGTATATACCTACAAACTTTATAGTACACTCAGGAACTATGCGTTATAAATGAAGAAAATCAAATGGCGACGCTGCTATTTGTTACTCGCTCGCACACGCATAAGTGTGAGTGTGAAGAAAATAACAACGCCGCCATGTTCTGTCCCTTTCTTTAATAACTTATTTCAAAAGAAAAGACTACACGACTTATCCAGTTTTGATTTTTCAGTAACGTCTATTTCTTTGTAATTTTCATAAATGATTTGGCAAATGGTTTTCCATGCTTCTTGTTTTATAAATTTTTCTATATAAGTTTCTTCACTGGAATCCCACAAACAACCTCCTCCTTCCTGTTCCTGAACTGTATGCATTAAGTATGACTGGAAATTATATTCAGCTGATTCGTCGTCATGTATATTCTGCAATTGTGATGGTACAACAAGTTTTTGTAGTATCCTCTTGTATAACAGGAACACGTCTTCCAATAATTTAGTTGGTTCGCAGTGCTCACTTTGAAAGAGCGTGTTGAATTGATTAACATGTTTTAATTCGTCTCTCAAAAAAAACCAAGTATGCCTTAAACGCAGGTCGTCTCATTATGTCATACAATTGCTCAGCCATGTAACATTTATCTTGGGTTTGCGCTAAAGAAAAAAGCAATTGCAATTCATCCCACTGCTTTAAAATAGTATCAATAGCCGCTTACCGCGCCAGCCAACGAGTTCCGCTTAGCCCTTGAATTTTAATAGGGTACCGATTTTCTTCGTTTATAATTTCATACAAGTCTCTATATTGTTCCAAGCGTTTGGTGTTAGGTATAGGAAAACCAAATGTGTACTTCCGGACTAGAAACTCCAACTGACGAGGTAGTTCCTCTGCAGCTTTCTCGGCGCATAAATGTAGAGAGTGAAACACACACTTCACAACAATTAAATCTTCTACATCTCTTTTAAATAACGCAGTGACCGAATTGTATTTGCCGACCATCACACTTGCTCCGTCAGCTCCAATCCCAACCATATTTTGATAATTTAAGCCATCTTCTTCTAGTTGAGTCTTAATTGCGTTGTAAACACTTTTAGAATCAAAATTCACTTATTTTATTAGTCCTCTTGGGGGAGGCCTATGTTCAGCAGTGGACGTTCTACGGCTGAGATGATGATGAGATGGAACTAGAACGCGCTACGTTAAGTGAGGTGTCATTTGTTTAGCTCCGTATATTTTTAATTCAAATAACTAGCAATGTCATCTAAAAGTGTCGATAGTGTGGTCCGTGAATTGGCCAAAACTGTGTTGGATCTGCAGGATGAAGTGAGGTCACTGAAGAAGCTCATAATCGATCAGAATAATAATAATAATAATAATATTTATTTACCAAAAAAAATACAGATGATTATAACTATAATATAATGATCTTATTTTAATACACAATTATATTAACAAGGCGAATAGATTATATAAGAATTAAATTATTACATTAATAAAATTATAATCATTATTTATTTATTTGTTGTGCGTCAGACTCCGGACAGGGAAGTCCCGATTCCCGGAGTCGACTTCTTCCTGCGGTAATTTACTAGGTACCTAGCACAATAATAGATCAGAATACAATCCTATTATAACTACAAAATGAGAAGCAGCAAAAAATACTAGTACATTATTAGGCTTAAATCTGTTCATTAATTTCTTACTTACATTTATTTATTAATTATTTATAGACTTATAAAGAAGAAAGAGATATCACTTATACAAATAATGTTTTGTTCAGAAATACCAATGAGATTTGAAATCTGAATCGAACCCTAGTCAAACCACTAGAGGAACAAAAGATCGAAATAGGTAATAAGATTTTGCAGGTAAACAAAGTCATACAGCTGTCCGAGTCATTCAGATGCAAAGATAAGGCGCAACGGCACAACGTGGGTTGAAGGAATGCGTACGCGACCGGTTTTTTGTTACTCGACTCGGGGTTACGTAGTAACTATTCAGTAATCTGTGCTCGGGGTAAGTTGACTAGTTCGCTCCGATCGCTTCGCCGGCCGTATTTGGTTTTATTTATTATTCTTAGATTGAGATCTGAGTGACTCGGACTGTATATATGAAATTATAATATATCAGTATTTTATAGTCTATATATGTCGAAATTTATTTAAGTTTTCAATACAATACTGTTATGACATGTTAAATATTAATAAGAAATTATTTATAATTTAATTCTATTGTTAAGGAAATAATACATTTAATTAGTTTAGCAGAACAAGTAAATTATGTTATCAATAGACCTAAATGCAAAAAAACATACATTTTAAGTACTAATCGTTTTTATCAACTCGGCACCACCAGTAGATTTTCTGTGTTTACGTAATCAAGAGTTTGAAGCCATTTTATCAATACTGTTTTCGTATCATGTGTACTAAGATAAATAATGTCCAGTTCTTTATGTGCTTTTTTATATAGGTAAGGAGCTGCAAAACAAAATTGTGTTTTAATAAATTGTGTACGGTAGTTTTTAGATTTTAAAGGAATTGACTTATTTTTCGATGTTTTCTATGTGCTTGAATGATGTCAAATGGAATTTTTGTGTGTTGATAGAGAATTATGTTGAGAATATATAATTGACGGACCGTTAATACTTTGATAATTTTGTATAACTGTGTAGTAGGGAACCTGTGTCGTTTGAATAGCATCACTTTTATGACAGACCGCTGAGCTTTTTCGAGAGGAAGAAGATGGGACTTAAAGGCTCCACCCCAAGCGGTTATACAGTATGTGATAATTGACTGACCAAGTGCTGTGTAGGTGGATTTCAAGAGTTCAGGATTAGCAATCCATCTTAGTTTTTTGAAAACCCATATTAACTTTCTGACTCTCGATGTTGTCATTTCTATATGAGGTAACCAGGTCATACGACTATCAAGAACTACACCTAAGTATTTCATTTGAGACACTCTTTGTATGCAAGGACAGTCACAGCCCATAACAGAGTCATTGCAATTATGAACTCTTATATTGAGATTACTTGGAGGATCATTGTTAGAACGCAAGGAAAAAGAAATGTACTTCGTTTTTGTAATGTTAAGTGTTAAAAGATTATCTTGGAGCCATTTAGCAACCTTTTCCATACCTTTATTGGCGGCTGCGTAGACTTCTGGCCAAGTATCTCCTTGGAATACAATGGCCGTATCATCGGCATATGTAAAAATACGTGCATTTTCAGTTAAAAGGCCACATATGTCATTTATGTAGACCAAGAACAGACTCGGACCAGCGATACTGCCTTGAGGCACGCCGTAAGGAATGTTTGCTTTTTTACTAATATGTTCACCTATTTTAACCATCTGTGTTCTATTTGAGAGGTAGTCTTTAAAAAAATCTAAGCAGTTGCCTCTAATCCCAATCCTTTCTAATTTTCTAACCAGGATGGGAACCGATAGTGTATCAAAAGCTTTAGCCATATCGAGGAAAACAACAACGCACTTTTTCCTTCTGTCAAGTGCTTCGGAAACTTCAACACATAAATCGCGAACTGCACCTTCCGTCGATCTGCCGGCTCTGAAACCATATTGTTGTTCCGAGAGTATCTTATGTCTTGTTAAATAATTTAGCAGTCTTTTGTTCATAAGCTTTTCGAAAATTTTGGATAGAGCCGGCAGTACGGAAATTGGCCTGTAGTTGTTGACAGAGCATCGGTCCCCACCCTTATGAATGGGATGAACGACGGCTTTTTTAAAAACTAAGGGAAATTTACCTTCATCCAAACACAAATTGAATAATCGGGTAATGACGGGTGTGAGAACGTGACTAGCCATTTTTAAAAATTTTGATGGGATTTTGTCCCAGCCCACTGCCGCGTCTGATTTTAGGTTAAGAATAGTTTTTAAAACTTCGCTATCATCAGTAGGAAGAAAAACACAAGACTGGCTAGGAGTTTTAATATGATCTAAGTTAATTTGATTATATTGCTAAAATTAGGAATTTTTTCAGCTAAATTTTGGCCTATAGTGGAGAAAAACTCATTAATAGCTTCAACTGATTCATTAGGCGATTGTCTTATTTGAAGAAGATCACTAGGAGTAGTTTTTTCTGTGGTCAT
Source organism: Selenia dentaria (assembly GCA_917880725.1). Lineage (NCBI taxonomy): Eukaryota > Metazoa > Arthropoda > Insecta > Lepidoptera > Geometridae > Selenia > Selenia dentaria. The sequence goes on along the minus strand of OU862885.1, from coordinate 28,101,661 downwards.
GTGACTAATATTTTTAATTGTTCTCCAGGTGCTCTTAGTATCATGTAAACTACTTTCTAATTTAGCCTGGTCGTACTTAATGCGCGAATCGCTAATTATATTGTCACAGAAAAATTTGTATCTATTATAAATCAGTTTGACTTTTTCATCAGTAGGATTTTTTCTATGATTATAATGCAATTTGTCTTTACGGCGGATACATCTAAGAATTCCTTGAGTTATCCAAGGCTTACATGTTCTATGTTTCTTCGAGAAATAAGTTGTTATAGAACTGTTACTAAGTGCCTGTCCTAAGATATCAACTAGTTTTTCCGCTATGGTATCAGGAGAATTTGATATGAAAATTGAATCTCGATCTGTGTTTTCTAATAAGGAAACTGCCTTTGCCCAGTCCGTCCTTCTTACACTTTTTATCGGTTTATTTTTTGGCAACTTTTTATTTACGCTAAGTAGTAGAGGTAAATGATCAGTAACTGTTGTGCGAATAACGTTTACCAAGCAATCATATCGTGATTTAAGTAAAATGTGATCTAAACAATTATCCTCTCTAGTAGGTAGGCTGTGCGCTGGAAATAGCCCAAGTTCGACAATTAGATTAAGGTATTCAGTAGTATTGACATCAGGTATAGAGTTTCTAATGTCAATGTTCATATCTCCGAAAACAGCAATGTTTGGAATGTGTTTCAGTGTATGTAAAATAGCTTCTAATGAATTTAAAAAACTGTCTATTTTTCGTGTGGATGGAGATCGATATATCCCTACAATGGCTGTGTCTGGTTTAATTTTCACAATTAAACAACTAGCTCCAAGAAACTGTGGTTCAGTGACGCTGTATTGGAGTTGGGTAGAAACATATATAACAACACCATCATTTTGATTGTGGTTATTTTCAGTTGCGTGTGAAAAGTACCCCTCTATTTTAGGTAATATTTTATTTTTATTTATCCAACATTCTGTCAACACAATTATATCGCATTTTAGTCCTAATCTGGCTAAAAGTATTTCGAGTAGAGAGTAATTAGCGTATACACTTCTGATGTTGAGATATAATATATTGAGATTTTTGCACGAATTAGGAATATTATTTGCACACTCTTCGGGAGTACAGGATATAGCGGTAGCAATTTTTATAGAATCAATCTCTGACATGACACAACTTAAAGTATTACTGGTCATCATTTCCATTTATGAACGTGCTGTTAGTGCAAATACGAAGAGACGGGAGCGATTGAGTTGAAGTTGTCGCCGTGTGCGATCTTCGGCTGTTTGTAGCCCATATAGAGTTATGTAGCTTATGATATTTTATAGGTATGTAGTCCATATTACTCAACTGTTGAACTAGATATCCATTGCAGCCTTTTGACTGTGAATAGTGACCGAGGTGTATATTATCAGTCCATGCGCGACAACCAGACAGACATAGTGATGAGCACAGGCTGACATAGATAAAAGGCAAAGTTGCGTAAATATTTATTGATAAACGCAGTGTTGTAAAACTATTTATTCTGTGGTGTCTAGAGGATAAAAATAATGTTGTGTTGATTGGAGTGTTGATATTTTGTGGTGTGAGTGAAAGAGAGTGTTTATTTTTATATGTGGTGAAACTTGAAGGTAGGATACTATGATGTTTTTGTATTTCTAATAAAATGCTAAAGTTATGATTTGATTTCGGTAATATTGCGAAGATAATGCGTATTACGCACAGTTGCGAATGTTTTATTGAGCTATATTTATGATAGTATGATCGACGGAATCCAGGTAATTCCGTCATGTATATTCTGCAATTGTGATGGTACAACAAGTTTTTGTAGTATCCTCTTGTATAACAGGAACACGTCTTCCAATAATTTAGTTGGTTCGCAGTGCTCACTTTGAAAGAGCGTGTTGAATTGATTAACATGTTTTAATTCGTCTCTCAAAAAAAACCAAGTATGCCTTAAACGCAGGTCGTCTCATTATGTCATACAATTGCTCAGCCATGTAACATTTATCTTGGGTTTGCGCTAAAGAAAAAAGCAATTGCAATTCATCCCACTGCTTTAAAATAGTATCAATAGCCGCTTACCGCGCCAGCCAACGAGTTCCGCTTAGCCCTTGAATTTTAATAGGGTACCGATTTCCTTCGTTTATAATTTCATACAAGTCTCTATATTGTTCCAAGCGTTTGGTGTTAGGTATAGGAAAACCAAATGTGTACTTCCGGACTAGAAACTCCAACTGACGAGGTAGTTCCTCTGCAGCTTTCTCGGCGCATAAATGTAGAGAGTGAAACACACACTTCACAACAATTAAATCTTCTACATCTCTTTTAAATAACGCAGTGACCGAATTGTATTTGCCGACCATCACACTTGCTCCGTCAGCTCCAATCCCAACCATATTTTGATAATTTAAGCCATCTTCTTCTAGTTGAGTCTTAATTGCGTTGTAAACACTTTTAGAATCAAAATTCACTTATTTTATTAGTCCTCTTGGGGGAGGCCTATGTTCAGCAGTGGACGTTCTACGGCTGAGATGATGATGAGATGGAACTAGAACGCGCTACGTTAAGTGAGGTGTCATTTGTTTAGCTCCGTATATTTTTAATTCAAATAACTAGCAATGTCATCTGAAAGTGTCGATAGTGTGGTCCGTGAATTGGCCAAAACTGTGTTGGATCTGCAGGATGAAGTGAGGTCACTGAAGAAGCTCATAATCGATCAGAATGATCTAATAAAGAAGCTTACAGTGAATACAAAACCAGCAACAACAAAAACAGTGGAGGGTAAGCAGGCGTCGATCTCAGCGTCGTCGGCACAACGGCCGGTTCGGGAGGCGAGCGTTTGTGCAAAGTCGGCGATTATCGGACTAACGGGATCAGCCAAAGCAAGAAAGGCTATATTGCTGCTTATTCTCCCAACCAGCCCATGCATCCCCGGCATCGCTACTGCGTGTGCGTCATCGAGCCTCGCAGTAGCTCCGACACCGAGCATACCTACTACGCCTACTACACCGCAACAGGTGAACGATTGCATTGTTGATGATAAAAGTTATTCAAACAACGCAGTAATAAATGATAATGCATTCGGATGGACTCAGGTGAGGGCTTGGAAGGCTCGCCGTCCGATAAAGAACGCGACCTGTGGTACTGCAGTCCCTGGTACGACTGCGCTTCAGGCTGCTGATCGGAAATCATATCTCCATCTTTATTATGTTAAGGTAGGAACGACAGTTGAGCAAGTTTCTGAGCATATGAGTACTATCTGCTCTGAAAATACGTGTGTAGTCGTAGCCTTGAAATCCAGAGGCGATTACGCATCCTTCAAACTATCTGTGCCTACCAAAAATGTAGACAAGTATCTGTCGCCGCACTACTGGCCTACTGATGTGTGTATAAAACCTTGGCGTAGTGGGTTTCGTAACTCATCACACCCACAGGGAGGAGAAAACTAAATACAAATCATTTCGGCTGGCTTATCAGAATGTTCGAGGATTACGTACAAAAATAGATAAATGTAAATTGGCAATTTTGAATGAGTCACCTGACATGATCGCGTTCACCGAAACTTTTTTGAAGAGCAGTGTTAGCGATGCCGAGTTTATGCCTGCGGGATATAAAGTGGTGCGCCGCGACCGGTGCGGTGACGCAGGATGGGGAGGCGTGTTCCTAGCGGTTCGGGACCGCTACAGAGTTCGGCAGGTTTTAGATGTGGACGACTACACTCCGGATATCGAAATAGTAATGGCTATTGTGACTTTAAAATATCGAGATATTTTGTGTTGCGTAGTGTATATTCCCCCGAATTCAGACGATTTGACATACATGAAAGCATTTTTAGTGTTGGAAAATGTCGTAGAAAAGTATTCAAAATTCGATGTTTTATTTATTATTAGGAGATTTCAATCTCAATTCCTGTAGCTTAAATATTAGTTTACAGTTTAATTATTTACTAGCGTATTGTAAACTGAAACAATATAATACTATAGCTAATAAGTTCGACTCGATTCTGGATTTGGTGATGAGTAGTCTTTGTGAGGAGTGTGTGAGGGTGCACGGTGACATAAAAATCGTTGAGCCTGAGGACGCGTACCATCCCGCGCTCGAGGCACGCTTGCGCATCCAACGTCCGCGCCCGCGCCTGCGCCCGCGCTTGTCGCCTCAAATCGAGAATGCGGTTACGAAGTGGAATTTCCGTAAGGCTGATTTACATTCTTTGTATGCCTCATTTGAATGTATCGATTGGGAAGAAATCATGTCTGCAATTAATGTTAATATAGCCGTAGACTTATTTTATGATAAAATTAGAGCATCCATGAGTAACTGGGTCCCACAAAAAATAAATAATACTGGTAGCTCACATCATAGGTACCCAACATGGTTCACTGCATATATAATAAAAAACTTAAAATACAAGTATTTTCATATGAAAAAGTACAGGGAATTTGGACTCGAATTTAACCTTGAAATGTTTAAGTATTATAGACAACATTCGAAACAGCTCATTAGTAAAGCGTATGTTTTGTACATCAAAAAAACTGAATGTGGCATTCGCAAGAATCCGAAGACTTTTTGGCAATTTGTAAAAGAACAAAAGGCCGACAGGAACACTTGTGATGAATTCGAGTACAAAGGTCAGCTGGTCACTGGTGAGGACGCAGCCAATTCATTTGCAAAATATTTCGAGTCCGTATTTTTGTGCGACGCTCCCACCTTATCTGTGGAGGCCGCCGAGCGGGCCGCTGCCGCCGCTGGCACGCTATGCTCGGCGCGCATATCAATAGACCACATAAGCTCAGCTGATCTCTGTTATGCAGTTCGGCGACTAAAGGCGCACTCTTCTGCTGGCCCGAACGGTATACCATCCTTCATTATAAAAGATTGCGTATCCGCTTTTAAAATACCGCTTCTTCACATATTTAACTTAGCGTTGGGCACCTCCGTTTATCCTGCAGTGTGGAAAATTTCTCGAGTCACCCCTGTACCTAAGAGTGACGTTAGATCGAAAATTGAGAACTATAGGCCTATAGCGGTGCTGTCAGCGTTCGGCAAGGTATTTGAGTCTATCTTGAATCGTAGCATTTCCTTGCGAGTTCGGCCCTTGCTAAATGAGAACCAACATGGTTTTCACGCTGGAAAGTCCACAACCACCAATCTCATCAACTTTGTGGACTATACGACAACCAGCATGGATCAGAATGAGCAAGAAGATACTGCGTACTTTGATTTTAAAAAAGCCTTCGATCGTGTGCATAACGATATTCTTTTGGAGAAATTTGCAAAAATTATGTTCTGTCCGAGCTTGCTAACACTTTTTAGTGATTACTTTGCCAACCGTATCCAATTTGTACAATGTCTGGGATACCGTTCTGATCCATATCATACTCTATCTGGTGTAAGTCAGGGAAGTACATTAGGACCGACTCAGTTCTCGATCATGATAAATGATCTTCCGAATGTTGTCAGAGCAGCTAGATGTCTCTTGTTTGCTGACGATCTGAAGTTATTCTTAGGTATAGATGAACTCGCTGACTGCGAGGCGCTCCAATGTGATATTGACAGTGTTGTTGAGTGGAGTGAGAGGAACAAGTTAGAGTATAACGTGTCCAAATGTAAAATAATAACTTTTACAAGATCCCACTCCCCGCACGTTCACAACTATACTATGTCTGAAGTACCGTTGGAGCGTGTCACACAAATAAAGGATTTAGGTCTTACACTTGATTCACAACTCACGTTTAACAAACATATCACAGAGTTATGTAAGCGAGCTTCTAAGTCCTTAGGATTCGTGATGAGACAGTCAGCTAGGTTTGATGATGTGCAAGCTTTACTGTCTCTATTTTATGCTTTAGTCCGCAGTAAGTTAGAATACAATGCATTGATTTGGGACCCTCACAAAAAAATATACGCTGTTAATTGAGCGGCTTCAAAGAAAGTTTGCTAGGTTTATTTATAAGAAACTGTACGGATACTACCCCAGTTGGACATATCCTACTTTATTTGTTAGTGGTATGGTTGGTGTGAACACGCTGGAGCTGAGGCGAAAGTGTGCACTGTGTTGTCATTATTATCTACTACTAAACAACAAAATAGATAATCCTAGTGCATTAGCTCAGTGTGCACTATACATACCAGAGCGAGAGTCGCGAGCGCGTGCACAGAGGCGCGGCCGTAGCGTGCCCCTGTTCAGGCCGCTTGTTACACCGCGAACGGACACCGCACGATATGCGCCGACACACCATGCACTCACACTACTCAACTTCTTAATTGTTTGTGAATCTGATATGGATGTATTTAACACCAATCTTAATGCATTATTGATAAATTATTGTATACGTTATTGACCCTAATTGTGTCACTATAGTTAAGTTTATGATATATATATGAGGCCATGAGAACCATAGTGGCCTAATTCAATAGACAAGCTTTTTGAGTACCATAGAAAATAGAAACAGTATTTTTTTAATCAACTAGCACTCTTAAGAATACATACTTTTTATTACTTTTATGTTTTATTTGACCTATTTAATGTTCCAATTTATGATTTTAATAGTGAGAAAATAGCTTTTTTGCTATTTTTCTATATTTTATACACAGATAGGCCACTTTGGCAGTAGGTTTTTATAAAAAGGTTAGAAAAAAAATGGTTGTTAGGCCAATTGTTTATTAAAAAACACTTAATAAAAAAAGCAACATCAACAGCAATAACAATAAAGGTATTCTTAGTCACTATCAATGTCATCCTCAACATCTATGACATTTCTTACTGACACATTATCTTTGATACTAGTATAAAAGCTGTGATGCACTGGAGGTATAAAAGGCAAAAGATCTAATAAGTCCTTTTTTTTCTCACAACTTATGGGTTTTCCATCAGGGTATAAAGGATCCAGCTTAATACCAGTCAAATCTGTAGAGCCCCTTTTCTTTAAATCTACATTTTCAAATAAAACATCTTCATTATTAGAATATTTAAAAAAATAATTTAAATTGATGCATTTTATTAAACAAAAGCCACTGCATGCTGAGCCACTGTACCTTTGATTTTTCAGCAGTTATCTTCCTGTTGGTAATGTTATTCTCCAGATTTTTTGTTGAAATAAAGTCATCTTTTGTCATTTTTATGACATCAAATGGGTTCCTGTCCCTAGCTGCCTTAATAACAGTAGTCCAGTCATCCGGTAAGTAAATATTTTTGAAAAACTTTTTCTTTTTCTCCACTAATCCAAAATCTTGGTCACATGCTAAGTATGAGTGCCCACTGACATAGAACTTATGGTCTATGTTATCTACTGTGTAATCTGGATGGGCAACAATATACTGGCAAAGAGTAGCCATTTTAATATTTCTGTTTTGACCACCGCACTGGTCTGAGTACATAATTAACTTTTTAGTCTTGACTTTCTCTTTGATGAAACGCAACAAGCCTGAGGACCCCTAGAAGCTATAGTTTCATCCCACACATACATGGTTACTTCATCATTATTAGCATTATGAATTCCCAGGCAGTAAGTCCAAAGCTGTCTTTTATAATAGCAAATTCCTGTAGAAATAACAGGAGTAGGTAAAGTTTTCATGAGATCAAATACTATAACTGTTAAATCAGAATCATCTGCAGCTCTATTCTTATCTATCTTATAATTATTTCTTGCAGATTCAGCCTTTAAGAGATGTAGTTTCCTTTGAGAATTAAGTTCATCCTTTTTGACAGATGATTCTTCAGCTTCTATTTTTATTTTAAAATTATCACATTTTTTACAGGAATCAGTAATTGGTGCATGAAAAGATAGGTTGAATTGCTGATTAAAAACTTTTCTAAACATAAAATTTGACACTTGTTCAGAAGGTGGTGTTTCTTCTTTATATAAAGAAATCAGTTCAGGCAAGCCCAAGTCAGGTGCTAAATACATTCGGTTTGTGCTCTTGTGTAGGGTATAATGTGACTCATATTTGGGAAATTTATTGATAAAGTTTTTAACAATTTGTATTTTGTTCTCTGGAGTTTTATTTGAAGGCACATGGTTTCCTCTTTGATCTGTGGGAGGTGTGGGAATAACTAGTTTATCTTTTAAAACTCTAGACAATCTGCCATCACTGACACCATAAAGCTTTTTAAAAAATGTTTTGCATACAGTAACATACAAGCCATCACTATTAAGAACTTGATACACCCTTGAATTTGAACGCCTAGATTCAGCAGAAGCAGTGCATGTCTTTTTTGGTATCACCTTAATTAAAGAAAAAAGGTAAGATGTCTGCAAGTTATAATTTCCCAAAGCATAAAAGCTGTTGAACAGAATTTTTTGCTGAGCAGGCAGAATCTTATCATGACACTTATGTTGGCAATTACACTCACGAGCAGTATCTATTTGTTTTGGTGGCACTAGAACTCCTTTAACATTAATATATTCCTCACCTCTTGAACGCTTTCCTTTCTCACATTCTTCTTCCATTTGCTAGGTTGACTCTTTTTCTAGGTTTACATTGAACTGGAGTTATTTCAGAAGTTACATTATTTGGGGATTGGTTTTCGTCACCTAAAATCTCAATTAAATCAGTAGTAGATGCTGTCGAATTACGTCCAGATGGCTGGTATTCTGAACCAGAGTCTTGAAATGGATCTTCTGCTTCAGACCCAAAGATTTCTGTAAACAATGAAAACTCTTAGAAGACTATTAACAAATAACACGTCATGTTTATTGCAATACAATACAATGGAATATTGTAATACATACCTCGAAGTTCGTTATCCACATTGTTTTCTTGTCGGTCGTGTTCCATATTGTCAAATAGCCACTTATTATCAATTAATAATAATTTACTGAACGATAAAGCAAGCACGTATGGGCGCAAAAATAATGACGTTTGTCATCCACAGACTGTCAAAAAGTAGCCTAACTAATGTCATCATGACAGTGAAGTTAAAGAGGGCTTAAACCATAGACGAAGCACACCAATCTGGCGCCTGGCTAGGACATGGCTCGGACCTGGCTCGGACCTGGCGCGGACCTGGCGCGGACCTGGCGCAGATACGGCGCTGGCAGGCACATAGGGTTGGCAGTCGATTGCTAGATATTGAGCCATGTCGTCGTCCGAAGACGAGGACGCTCTCGCTCTCGTACAATTAATAAATATACAGATGCAGGTGCCTCGACGGTACTGGGTTCATCCTGTGTGGCGACGGGGACAAAATTCAAGACTTTACCTATCTATGCGAGACTTAACAAATTATCCTGATCGTTTTTGTGATGTATACAAAATGTCTCCACGATGTTTCCATTTTCTACTGCAAAGGACTAAACGGCACCTTCAGAAGAAATTTACAAACTACAGGGAACCCGTTTGTCCAGAAGAAAGACTGTTAATAACGTTAAGGTATGTTGAAAAAAACAGTATTATAATCAAATAATCATTTATTATCAAAAGTGTACAATTTTACGATGAATATTGGTGGTGATGAAAAGTTGTTTAGGAGTCTTCATAGAAATTGTTCAACATAATATGTGTCACTCTGTTCAATGGAGATTGTCCTGGAGTTGCAGGGCTGATTGGAGAGAACGGTGGAATATTACCTTCATTTGTTTTTTGGGGATTTACTTGATAATTAGGTTGATCAGTTTGTTGTGCATACTGCACCCGTGTGTACTGCTGTTCATTATCCTGTCGGTTCTGAAATTCTAGATCAGTTTGTTGTGCATACAGCTCCTGTGTATCGTATCGCGGCAGCTGTCTGTTCAATGGAGATTGTCCCGGAGTTGCAGGGCTGTTTGGAGAGAACGGCGGAATATTACCTTCATTTGTTTTTTGGGGATTTACTTGATGATAAGGTTGATTAGTTTGTTGTGTATCGTATGATTTTTCGTTAAGAATTTTGTTACATAGATTTAGTATACCAATTTTAAAATTTCTTTTCTGGTTAAATGTCATTAACTTCATGTCCGGAAGAACACTTTGTAGAAATAGTAAATCAGGATCTATTGGGTTCTCAGAGCTTGCAAGTGTAGACACTGTAGAGGAATATTTATTTTTCCGATTGAAATATTCATAGGCCACATCATTAAAGTCATTTAATGTCCTTTTCTGGGGTTTAGCAGATCCTGATAACTCAGATCCCATCGGGGATGCTGTAGTATTTGAAGAGTACACTGACCGTTCGGACTCTGAATCCGAGTCATTATTTTTCTGAATATTGCCTTTAGGTTTTCGCGACTTAAGAAAACCATCCAAAAAACGCAAATGGGGCGCCAGATAATACTCTTTGGTAATTTTCGCTTCTGAACCGGATGGAAGAGATTGTGCTTTTTTAAACTTAGAGTATCTGCCTCGAATATTCTGCCAACGCTGTTTGCAGTCTTTTGCTGTAAAAGAAAAAACAAAAACATAACATTTCTTTTCTCTAAAGATGCATCAGATAGGCTATAAGATCTAAGGATGGCCATTTTAATGAGTTTTTTTTTACTTTAAAGTATACAGGTGTTACATGACTATGAAATAATATTTTATCACACGTTTTTTTCGACTTCTCATAAAAATTGTTAGTTCCAACGGCGCTAGTATCCATATGGAGTCCTTACTTAAGGTGCAACCATGGGTGCAACATCAGTAAGCGTTCCGAACTACACTTTTTTTTACACTATTTTTTAATTTTTGGAAAAACTATGTTATTTAGACGTGTGATTTTAAACAGCCGGCAATAATAGGTTGTTTTCGTTGTAGAAATATCTATAAAAATTTAGAAAATAATCTATTATTGCCGGCTGTTTAAAATCACACGTCTAAATAACATAGTTTTTCCAAAAAAAAAAATAGTTTTAAAAAAAGTGTAGTTCGGAACGCTCACTGATGTTGCACCTTAAAATACCTCTCTCCTATCACGAATCGGATATTACTATTTCATCGTCACAAAACATCCTGTATAAATAAATACAACGTGTATTAGGGGCGAGGCGTATGGATGGGTTATACTTGCTAAATGACAAACTGGGGCTAAAAAAATTGTTATTGTTTCTGGCTGGTACCGAACCTACAGTTTGCCGCTTTGGTGCGATGACAGATAGACTACATATTATTATTTTTACTTTTTAGGTACTTTGCAGATGGATGTTCTTTCAAGTCACTTGCGCTATATTTCATGAGAGGACAAAGCACAGTTCGTAAAATTGTTCATGAAACTTGTACGGTACTTTGGATACATCTACAGCCCGAATACATGCCGACACTTACAGAAGAAATGTGGTTAGAAGTTTCTCAACGTTTTCACACACTATGGAATCTACCAAATTGTGTAGGAAGTCTTGATGGGAAACACATAAGAATAAGAGCAGCACCGAATTCCGGCTCTAGTTATATTAACTATAAAAGTTTTTTTTCTATTATCTTATTGGCAGTGGTCGATGCCGACGGTTTATTCCTAACCATAGATGTTGGAGAATATGGACGAAATGGTGACGCACGTGCATTACAAGAAAGTAATTTTGGACGAGCCTTACAACAAGGAGAACTTAATTTACCTGCGCCTTCACCATTGCCTGGGCAAACACAAAACGTGCCATATTACTTTGTTGGAGACGAAGCGTTTCCTCTTAAAGAAAACATTATGAAACCTTATGGCCGGGAGCAGTTGACTAATTCTCGAAAAATATTCAACAATAGACTTTCAAGGGGGCGAAAATCAGTTGAGTGTGCTTTCGGAATGCTCAGGGCAAAATTTGAGGGTTTAAGCAAGCCTATTACCTGCCACCCGGACAAAATTGATACTATTATTCAAGCAATGTGTGTATTACATAATGTTGTTAGAAGATGGGACGGAAAATTTGCGGTACCTAAATTCAATAATATCTTAATGGAGCCAATCATTGTCACACAAATACAGAATAACGCGGCATATGCTAATAACGTTAGAGAATATCTAACAAGATACTTTGAATTTCGATCACCAATTCCATTTCAAAATAGATTTGCTGTGTGATTTTCCTAGACATTATAGTAAAATTATTTTGTCCGTGCGAACTTGGTCATAAATCATTAAGTTTGTTAGGTATTCTAGTGATAGGCGCACGCGGCGCGCGCGGACTCGTTATCGATATGAACCCTGTTTATCGACTATAGCTTTGTCCATCCCTAACACACACAATAGATTCCTACTTAAGAGCGAGAGCGTGAGGTGCGTGTTAATAAGCGCATGAGTTCCAAGAAATAAATATTGCTATCTCCCTCCGATGATTGATGTTCAAGTTCGCTCGGACAAAATATTTACTTACTTGCGTACGTACTTGTAGCTTATTTAGTAGAATTACGAGGTCCTATAGAATTTCTTTACAAACTTTAAATAAAACACGATAAAAAATCTTACCTGATTCTTTTAATTCTCGTCCAATTTCTTGCCAAATTTTGTCCTGTACGTTAATATTACAATAATCATGGCGAGTATGATCATATATAGATGGATTTTTCTCGACTATTTCACAGAATGTAATATTAAACTCAATATCGTCACGCATTTTATTTAATTTTCTGACCCTAGTAGACATGCGTGCGTACTGTTTGCGAACTGACGCCGAACTGACTGCAATCAGGCGGTGATCGGACGCGGGCGCCGAAACGACCGCCCGACGGTTACGCCGTAGGATGTATTCAACAATGTACCTAATTACTGTGCTATTAAGTACGAGATTTATATGAAACGAAATAATGTCCGCGCCATGTCCTAGCCAGGCGCCAGATTGGTGTGCTTCGCGCCATAGTGGCCTATCTTACTTAGGCCAGTATGGCACCTCAAATTTAGATCACAGACTTAAAACCATAACAATGATTATGCTGCCATCTAGTGAAAATTCGTTGTATCACTTTTAGGCCACTCTCATCATCATCATCTCAGCCGTAGGACGTCCACAGCTGAATATAGGCATCCCCCATGATTTTCCAAAAGGACCGGTTGGAAGCGGCCTGCATCCAACGTCGTCCTGCGACCTTCCTCAGGTCGTCTGTCCACCGTGTCGGTGGACGACCTACGCTGCGCTTGCCCGTCCGTGGTCTCCACTCCAGAACCTTTCGGCCCCATCGGCCATCTGTTCTGCGTGCTATGTGCCCTGCCCACTGCCACTTCAACTGGCTAATCTTCTGGGCTATGTCGGTGACTTTCGTTCTTCTACGGATCTCCTCATTTCTGATTCGATCACGTAAAGAAACCCCGAGAATAGCCCTCTCCATAGCTCGTTGTGCGACTTTGAGCTTTTCTATGAGGCCCATAGTAAGAGACCACGTTTCAGTGCCATAAGTCATCACTGGTAACACACATTGGTCGAAGACTCTTGTCTTGAGGCACTGAGGTATTTTTGACGAGAAGACTTCGCGAAGTTTCCGGAACGCTGCCCAGCCGAGTTGGATTCGACGATTGACCTCTTTCTCGAAGTTGGACCTGCCTAGTTTGACTGTCTGTCCCAGGTAGATATACTCGTCAACAACTTCGAGAACTGAGTTCCCAACTGATATTGGGGTAGGTACAACATGGGCATTAGACATAATTTTCGTCTTGTCCATGTTCATCTTAAGACCTACCCGTTGGGAAACTCGATGGAGGCCTTCGAGCATTGTACTGAGGTCTTCCATGGATTCTGCCATGACTACAATATCGTCGGCAAATCGAAGGTGCCTTCGAAAACAGCTTATAAACATGGCTCAAAAGCGAGATGGGTCTGTAATTTTTAAGTAAAGTGTTGTCACCTTTCTTAAAGAACAGCACCACCACGCTTTTGTTCCATGCTTCTGGTGTTGAACCATCGAGTAAGACGGTATTAAAGAGCTTCTGAAGGACTTTAAGTACCGGTGTTCCACCCGCTCTCAGAAGCTCAGATGTGATACCGTCGTCACCAGGCGCCTTGTTGTTCTTAAGCTGTTTCAAGGCCATTCTAATCTCGTACAGGCTGATGTCCGGGATATCTTCGGTATAATGTCGGGTCAGCTAGGCTCTTGGGTCTTTGACCGAACTGCTAACAGGTTTAGCGACCGAGGTGTATAACTCTCGACCTCTCCTAACACTTCCGCTTTGGTCGACGCTACACTGCCGTCTCCTCTCTTCAGCTTCGTCAACTGGCTTTGCCCAATAGACATGTCTCTTGCAAACACTTTGGAGACTTTTTTCCGCTCTATCGTCTCTTTAATACGGTTTGTATTAAAGATCCGGTTGTCGTGTCGCAAGGACTTCCATATTCGTCTATTGAGCAGCATATATGCTTCAGCATCATTCGAAGACTGCAATTTCAATGAGCGTCGTTCAGCCATGAGGTTGAGGGTATCGTTGGAGAGTTTCTGTGGCCTATCTGTACGGTGGGGTTTAAAGTACTTGGAACCCACTGTATGGACAGTTTCTACTAACCTGTTATTGATCTCGTCCACTGAAGCGATGTTCTCAAGGCAATCGAAGCGATTGGATAGCTCAAGTTGAAAGCTCTCGGGGTCTTGAATACGGGCACGAGTGGGTCGGAGCGTAGACTTCATCAGACGAGACCTCTCCAGTTTGACATTAATATTCACCGTGCCTCTTACCATTCGGTGATCACTACCGGTTTTAACCCTGTTTATCACGGAGACATCAGTGAATATTTGCCTTTTGGTGGTCATAATGAAGTCAATCTCATTTCTCGTGGAACCATCGGGACTCAGCCAGGTCCATTTCCTGTGAGGTGGCTTCTGAAAGAAAGAGTTCATCATAAAGAGTCCCTCTTTCTCCAGGAAGTCGGCCAACCTCTGTCCCCTACGGTTTCGTTGTCCATAGCCAAATTGCCCCACTTTCGACTCATCCTCGCTTCTCTTACCCAACTTCGCGTTGAAGTCCCCCATAACAACTAGAAAGTGCGTTTCAGAGGTATGTATGGCCCGACTAATGTCCTTATACATAACCTCCACCTCATCATCCGGGTGCGACTTCGTCGGTGCGTATACCTGAATGACCTTCAGCGAATATCGTTTGGATACTCTGAGTATTAGGTATACGACCCTATTGGAAACGCTATCGATCTTAACTATGTTGTTAGTAAGGGACTTGTGGATGAGAAACCCGACACCACCTTGGGACTGTTGGTCGCCCTCCCGGTGATAGAGTAGGTTACCTGATTTTAGGGTTATCGTGTCCTCACCCGCTCTACGGACTTCAGATAACCCCACAATGTCCCAGTGTAGCTTACTCATTTCTTCTTCCAGCTCATATATCTTCTCGTCTGTCCTCATCGTGCGTATGTTGTGTGTTACCAGGGCCAGTCGTCGTCGTTGGGGGTGGTAGCCGGGCGTCTGCCGGGGATTCTTAGCACCCCCTGCCCCACCGTTACCGTGGCCGATACCGTAGCCAGGAATAGCGGGGCTGCCGGGGACTGGGGGCCTGGTTCTTTTTGTCCAATCCATAAGGGGTTTTTGCCAATACTCGCCACGCTTGGCAGGCGGGTTGGCGAGCGCAGTTTGTGTGTGTTTGACTGGGAAGGTGCTGCTGCCCACCTTCTGATTTGTTATCCCTTAGCCGCTTTCTACGGCACCCACGGGTAGAGTTGGGGGGGTGCTATTCTAAGCCGGCACCGCCACGGCAAGGCCACTCTGGTTCTATCAAAATGATCAATTTGAACTGGAAAAAATCATAAACTCAATATTGTAAAAAAAATTGTTAGGCCACTATGGTTCTCATGGCCTCATATATATATTAAGTACCTCTAGGTGCTTATTATATATATGTAGGTATTTTGAATATTTACATTTGTAAATAAATTTATTATTTTTAATATATAACCATTAATTGTTATTACATTATTCACGTCTGACTTAAAAACGTTTTGGTTCTTAAACTGTAAGTTTTTGATGTAATTATTATTATAAATAAATAAATAAATGATGATTAGTCGTAGTAGTAAAACGATGATACAAATTATTTTTTCTTGATGGAATAGAATCGAATTATAACACATTACATCTTCTGTGTTGATAAATCAGTACTCTCGACAGAATGATACATGGGTCGTTTGTTTTCTGCTTTCCAGAAATTTCATATAAACAAACGACTTTCTCTAGACCTTTCTCTCGACCTTTGACAGATAGCGCTCTGTATTGCCGCGCTTGAAAATCCGGCTTGCAGGTCGCTCCCCGGCATGATAGTCATATGTCTATTTTGGCGTCCGTAATTTATATTCTTTGCACGGGGAGTAGGGAATAAATTCTTGTCCTGATTTTCAGGCTTTTCCCCTCCGATTTTCCTCCCATATCCAACAAACGATAATCCGATAGCCGCGTGTCTGGCCGGCAACTGGCTACCCGCGCGCCACTACTACCGCTACTATATCACTTGCTGCCGCCGCCGCTCGCTAGGTGGCGCGTCAACGGATTTTGGTGTTTGGCATAGCGGGATTTTGCGATTTCGTTTTTCCTGCGGCTGAAAGCAGACACGTTCGACGGCTACCATATTGGGGCAGGTAAATTTAAGGCTATCCGATCTCCCGGCGTGCTAGTTTTTAGCTGACTTTCAAATTCCGGGAGAATCGTGCCCTTTCTTAAGTGGTTATTAGACTTTACTAAATTTAGTAGCCTAAATCAGGATTCAGAAAAGGAACAAAATTAGAAGCTTCTAATCACACTGTTCTAAATATAGTTACTAAATCAGTTGCCTGCTGAAACGCAACAAAGGCGGACGTTTAATATTTATAAATAAAATGGCTCCAGTGCTGTCCAAAAATCAAAAAATTGGCCTCGCCGTGGCTGTGGCCGTCGGGTCAATGAAAATAACGAAAAAAAAAGAAAAACGTGGGTTAAGGAATATTTATTACTGCGCGACAAGTTATCTAACATGAATATAATGAGTGTTTTAGAACCGGCAGACTTCAGAAATTATCTTCGAATGGATTCAAAATCGTTCGATATTTTACTAAATCTAGTGCAACCATATATACAAAAACAAAATACTATTTTAAGAGACTGTATTAGTGCAAAACAAAGATTGGTAGTAACATTACGATTTCTTGCAACAGGGTATTCATACCAAGATTTGAAATACAGTTCTCTGATATTTCAACCCATGCTGTCAAAAATTATCCCTGAAACCTGTTCGGCTATTTATACATGTTTGGAACATTATATAAAGGTAAGTAAATAAAAGTACTTAGTTTTTGTTATAAAAGGTTTTTTTTAATGTGCACAATTTTTTTAGATAGGTATTTAGTTCTTTTTACCAAAAATTAAAAAGTCTTTCATTATGTCCCCATTGCCTTCAATCAGCAGAGATCCATCAATTGTTTCCTCCAACGTAGTTGAATGTGGAGGAGGGGATGGGATATAAAGTTGTACAGATGGTAAAAGATCCGAGGGGTGTGGGACTTGAATTGTATATTCCACAGTAGGAGAAGATTGTATTTGTTGTTGTATTGGTAAGTTATGACGAGAATTTGAAAGTTGGCTGTAGTGTTGTGTGGGTGGTGGTGAAGAATGCGAGGACTGTATTTTTTGCTGAGGTGGTAAGTAATGAGGAGAATTTGAAGATTGGCTGTGGTACTGCGTGTATGCTGAAGGATGTGAGGACTGCATTTGTTGTTGGGGTGGTAAGTGAGAATTTGGCGATTGGGTACGGTACTGTGTAGATGGTGATGGATACGGGGACTGGTATGGTGATGATGTTCTAACAGGACGATGAAATTCACTCTGGGAAGACGATGATCGTGAAGGTGTGAACCATGGGTATGAAGCCTTAGATTGATGGTTATTTGTGGTTAAACCTACAAATGATTCTTCAGACAACTTGTCTAAAGTAGCATAAAATATCACATCTGATATTATTTTCGAGCTATAATATGTTGCCGTTGATTCAAATCTCTCAGTTGCATTCCAATGGATCTTCCAAGGATTTCCCAGTCTTCTTCCTTCGTGTTCATTAATCTGGAAGCTTTTTCAAGAATGTCCTGTTGTTGTTTTAAAGGAGCTTCTTTCTTTTTTTTCTTAAACATATTTTGATTGGAAGTACTATTGGTAGAATTTGTTATCTGAGTATCTTCTGGGCAAGAAAATAATGTATCCTGAAAATAAATAAATAATTATAATAAAATAAATAATTATTTTTCAGTTGCCGCATACAGAATCAGAATGGATACAAGTAGCAGCTGAATTTGAAGATAAATGGAATTTCAATCTCTGTATTGGAGCTTGCGATGGTAAACATATTGGCATCGAAAAACCGCCCGGAAGTGGTTCTCTATTTTACAACTATAAAGGCTTTTTCAGCGTAATATTGTTTGCTGTTGTCAATGCGAATTATGAATTCATGTACGTCCAAACTGGTACCAACAGCTCCGTTAATGATGCGGCCGTATTTGAATCTACCAAGTTCCATCAAAAATTAGTTAATGGTTGTTTGAATTTGCCACCATCTTCTCCACTATCAAGCACAGAAACACATGCTCCATATGTTCTGATCGGGGATAGTGCTTTTTCCATTAACAAACATTTCATGAAACCATATTCGTTTAAGGGCCATGAAAGAAGATTATTTAACTATCGCTTAAGTAGAGCCCGTAGAGTGGTGGAGATTGCCTTCGGCATATTGGATTCGCGTTTTAGAGTACTACGGAGACCCCTCAGTCTAGATCTCTCCAACGTAGATGCCGTGGTAATGGCATGTTGTGCTTTACACAATTATTTGAGAAAACGGGACCCAGTTTATATAACCAGAAAATGGATAGATCATGAAAATACTTCACAAGGCTCAATACGTCAAGGGGATTGGCTAAAACATACTGATGGATTGACTTCGTTAAAGAACACAAGTAAAAGTCAGCGTAATGAGGAAGGAAACCAAGTTCGAAACACATTCATGAATTATTTCAACTCAGTTGGCAGAGTTGCGTTTCAAGATAAAATGATTAATGCTGTACCTACTATTTAATAAATAAAATAAAATATACTTCGTCTTCTATTGTGTCCCTGATTGAACGGCATGAGTCTGTGGTAGTTTCCAGAAAACTGAAGCTGTCATAATACCATATCGTTGGTACATATACATCTTCACTCCCTGCACCGGTGTGTTTTGACGCCTTGACCTTTAAAATAAGTTATATACAAATTAGGTAGTGTACTATGTAGGTTATAATAAAAACCTATTATTTCCCATTTTCTTTGAAATAATATATAAAACTAACGTTAAAACTTACCTTCTTCAATTCTTTAAAGTAATTAGTTTTTAAATTATCTATTTTCTTCTTTAACGTTTTTACTGTAGCATCCTTATCGATATTTTTGTATACGCTGAGAAGCACTTTGAAACCTTCACTTCTAATATTTTTATTCATATAATTTTTATCATTTTTGTTCCATAGATATGGCATGTCTTTATAAAGTTCGGTTATATGGCCTAAAACTTCTTTTTCTTTCGTCTCCATTCTCGAACATTCGCACTTTCTCACAACAAGCGACACATCCACACGCGGAAAGTGCTGCGCACCGACTGTCCCGACTGAAGCGACTAAACGCGATCGCACCTTCCTAAATTCGATTCTAATTAGGTTTCTAAATGATTTAGTGAGTCAGTAGCCGTACTTTTTCCTAAATTTAGATACCTACCTTCCTAAATGCGATTGCATTTGTCTGAATTTAGTAAAGGGGGTATTATACCTTCCTAAATTTAGGATCCGATATTTAGGATACGATTTAGGAAAAGAAATTCAGTCGCCGGAGCTCGTGATTACACGTGCACTAGTTTAGAGTTCTAAATCAGATTTGAAGGCGAGCGACAAGTGACGAACGTGTCGAGTGAGGTGTGACAAAATGGCCCCAATTTTATCAAAAAACCAAAAAATTGGTATTGCCGTAGCCCTTGCGGTTGGCTCCATGCATATAAAAAAAAAGAAGAAAAGAACGAAATGGGTGAAGGACTACTTCTTATTGCGTCAAAAACTAGCAAGCATGAACATAATGAGGGTCTTAGAACCAGATGACTTCAGAAATTATGTTCGAATGGATTCAAAACAATTTGATATGTTACTAAATCTTGTGACACCGTTTATACAAAAGAAAGATACTTTTTTTCGAGAAAGTATTAGTGCAAAGCAGAGATTAGTTGTAACGCTGCGTTTTCTCGCAACGGGAAACTCGTATTCCGATTTAAAATTTACTGATTTAATATCCCAACCCTCACTGACAAAAATAATACCTGAAACATGCTTAGCTATTTACAGATGTCTTGAACATTATATAAAGGTAAGTAAAATAAAACATTATTTTTAGTAATATGAAGTATTTATTACACTTATTTATTAATTGTTTTCTTACCAAATAATAGAAACTCTTTCATCACATTTGCCGTACCTTCAATCACATTTTGATTTTGGATTGAAGGATTTGGAGATGAAATATGCATCTCTACTACTCCATCAGATTGGACCTGATATTGTGATAAAGAGAGCAAGTCTTGTTGGTGTGTAGATGGTGTGGGTTGATGTGAAGTGCCTGTGGATTCGACGTGATATTGAGCTGAAGCCTGCGAGGATAGTTGGTGTGCGGATGATGTGAGATAATGTGGAGGCTCTGGTGACTGGACGAGATATTGTGGTGAAGAGTGCAAGTCTTGTTGGTGTGTAGATGGTGTGGGTTGATGTGAAGTGCTTGTGGATTCGACGTGATATTGAGGTGAAGCCTGCGAGGATAGTTGGTGTGCGGATGATGTGAGATAATGTGGAGGCTCTGGTGACTGGACGAGATATTGTGGTGAAGAGTGCAAGTCTTGTTGGTGTGTAGATGGTGTGGGTTGATGTGAAGTGCTTGTGGATTCGACGTGATAAAGAGGTGAAGCCTGTGTAGTTAGTGAAGATCTTGAGATTTGCCTTTGATATTGTTTTGAATGTATTGGAGAAGGATGCGGTGATTGTATGTGGTGCGGGGACGGCAAGAAAGGAAGTGGAGATCGAGAGTAAAATTCATTATGAGAAGATGATCTTGAAGGTAGAGACGGCGAGATTGAACTTCTGGTTGTAGCTGTTGAAAGGGTTCTTAAATCAATAACTGTATTTTCAGACAGTTTGTTCATAATGCCATAAAAAATTATATCAGAGATCAATTTTCGGGCAATGGCATGTTGATGTGTATTGGTTATGTCTTTTAGTTGAAGACCGATGGAT
Source organism: Selenia dentaria (assembly GCA_917880725.1). Taxonomy (NCBI): domain Eukaryota; kingdom Metazoa; phylum Arthropoda; class Insecta; order Lepidoptera; family Geometridae; genus Selenia; species Selenia dentaria. The sequence continues at coordinate 28,080,550 of OU862885.1, read as the reverse complement.
TTTCCTTCAATTTCCCAATTTTGTTCTGTACTGTTTAATAACTCGGAAGCCTTTTCCAATATCTCCTTTTGACTTGATGTTTCATTTTTCTTTTTCTTAAAGCGATTCGAAGTACCCGCAGTTGAAGTTATTGGCTGTGGATCAGCTTCTGCTTCTGCTTCTGAATTCTGAAATAAATTTGATTGTTTTATTTATTTTCAGCTACCACAATCAGAACCAGAATGGGAAGAAATAGCAAAGGATTTCGATGAAAAGTGGAATTTTAGTCATTGCATTGGAGCAGTGGATGGCAAGCACATTACTATTGAAAAACCACCTGGCAGCGGATCTCTATTTTACAATTATAAAGGGTTTTATAGCATTATACTATTTGCTATCGTCAATGCCAACTACGAATTTCTATATGTTCAAACTGGCACTAATGGAGCTGTTAACGATTCTGGTGTATTTGAAACAACAAAGTTTTATCAAAAATTTATGAACGGTGATTTGAATTTGCCGGAACCGTCTCCCCTTCCAGGCACACAAATTTCTGTACCGTACGTTTTAGTAGGGGATAGTGCTTTTCCCATAAACAAGCATTTTATGAAACCCTTTCCATTTAAAGATATTAACAAGGAGCAACGAATATTTAACTATCGCTTAAGTCGGGCCCGCAGGATAGTAGAGAATGCCTTCGGAATATTAGCTTCACGCTTTAGAGTTCTACGAAGACCTATCAATCTAGATCTTGAAAATGTAGATGCTGTTGTTTTGGCATGCTGTGCCTTACACAATTATCTAAGAAAACGGTCGCCACGTTACATAACCACAAAATGGATTGATCTAGAAAATACTTCCAAAGGTTCGTTTACAAGAGGACACTGGCGTAATTATACTGATGGATTGTCTTCATTAAAGAACACAGGTAAACGTCAACGTAATGAAGAAGGAAAGCAAGTTCGTGACACATTTATGAAATATTTCAACTCTAAAGAGGGTCGAGTCAGTTTTCAAGATAAAATGGTTAATATTACACCTACCTAAATAATAAAAAAAATACGTAAAAGTAGTTCATGTTTTATTTTTAATTTATACCTAATCATACCTCATCATCCTCCAAAGTGTCCCGGACTGGACGACAGGGCGTTGTGGTCGACTCCAGGAAACTTAAATAGTCATAGTACCATATTGTAGGCTGGTATATTTCGTCTGTCCCGGCGCCAGACTGTCTGGACGCTTTGACCTTGAAAAAAAGTTTGATTTTACAAATATGTACCTACATTACTTTCATGCTGGTCTGGGAGCAAAATAAAAACAAAATGTTGTCGTGTATGCGGTAGGTTATTCACTTCTCAGAGTTTTTTGATCATTTAGAAATAACCCTGCCTAAAATAACCCTTAAGTAAGAATATAAATGATCATTTAAACGTAATAATCTAGAAATGAAATTAATTTTTAAATGAATATACACTGACTCGCCACTGCTTCTAGCACGGTGTAAAAATCAAATTGACATAACAATATTTTTAATAACTAAACTAGCTTTTGCATTTTAATAATCAAAAATCAGTACATATTTAAAAAAAAAACTTACCTTTTTTGATTCCTTTACATAATTAGTCCTCAAGTTATCAATCTTTTTTTTAAGTGTTTTAATTGTTGCAATTTTATCATAATTTTTATAAACACCTAATAAGACACTGTACCCTTCGTTTCTTATGTTTTTGTTCATGTAATTTGGATCACTTTTGTTCCATAAATAAGGCATATCCTTATATAATTCCAAGACATTTTGGATTGTCTCCTTTTCTGTGGCCATTTTGTTGCACTATTGGGAGCAAAAGACGAACATGCGCTCTTGACGGTAGGCGAGCGGCGACTGAGCCGTCTGAGCGTCCTGAATTTAGGAAATGTGATTACACCCATCCGATTTAGCCAATTAGGACGTCGGAAACCATCCTTGTCCGAAATCGTGTCCTAATTAGGATGCTATTCAGGATAATGCGATTAAACTTTTCTGAATTCGGGACATCCTAAATATCGGATCCTAAATTTAGGAAGGTATAATACCCCCTTAACTGAATCATTTAGACGACTGAATTTAGTGAAGTCTAATAAGCCCTTTAATGTTTACTCTTCCCGAGATGGCGCCACCATCGCTGCTGCCCGCTCGCGCCGTAAGGTATCAAGCCAAACAAAAGGTGCCGACCTCCGTCGTTAGATGTCGGTGGGGGTCAATGAAACCGTAAAAATGAAATTTCTATTGTATCTGACCGGTCACCTTTGATGCATTAAGGTATTTTAATTCCTAATTACAAACAAAGTAATTAAACGTGATTTTTTACAATGTTCTTACAATTACATTAAGTCTGCAATAAAAGTGGTGTGGCAAACTGTTTTGCAACCGCCTTTTTATGTTTTTATACCAGTGTTTTCACTTTTGAATTATTTTGTTTGTGGAGTCTTTTTGAAGTTTTGTATTTATGTCATTATATATTTTTACACGACAATGAAAGGCTTATTTAATTTTAGCTCCTAGTATAATAAATTTAGTGAATAGCTAGGGTAGGCCTCCAGTCGGTAAAATAGTGGTCTTCTCGCCACGTATAAGTGACCAGTGATCCAGTAAGTATGGTTGTTACTAGATCGCAAATAAAACTTGTGCCTGATAAAACACAAGAAGAAGCACCTCCTAATCCTGACAATATGCCAAGTAGCAGTGTTCAACAGCCCACTACTCAAGCTAGACGTACTCATTCTGTGTCCACGCATACTAGCCACTCATCGGTGACGGCCCTCGCGAAAAAGCTCGCAATGGAGGCCAAGCATGCTCGCCACCTCGCTGAGTTGGAAGTTGAAGAGATGCGAGCACAACGAAGAGCTGCGGAATTACAGGTTGAACGTAAAACTGCTGAACTAGAGTTGCGTGCAGAGCTTGCCGCAATTGACGCAGAAAGGAGTGTGCGCTCCCATAGTAGCAGGAGCGATAGGAGCGTAAAGCAGTGGTTAGATCATAATGAATGCACTGAAGGTAATAAAGATCAATATGTTGTTAACGACAATACCACTGTCTTATCTCCATACAATAATCCTATACAGTCCACAGCTCAAATTCAGGTAGAGCCTAACATTAATACATTCTTATCTCCACAGGGCTATCACGGTGACCATGTCCCTCTCAGAGCGGCCAATCCACACCCTACAACGTCCCCGCCCAATATAATATAATAGAAGGCCTAAAACTTCTTTTTCTTTCGTCTCCATTCTCGAACATTCGCACTTTCTCACAACAAGCGACACATCCACACGCGGAAAGTGCTGCGCACCGACTGTCCCGACTGAAGCGACTAAACGCGATCGCACCTTCCTAAATTCGATTCTAATTAGGTTTCTAAATGATTTAGTGAGTCAGTAGCCGTACTTTTTCCTAAATTTAGATACCTACCTTCCTAAATGCGATTGCATTTGTCTGAATTTAGTAACTGAATCATTTAGACGACTGAATTTAGTGAAGTCTAATAAGCCCTTTAATGTTTACTCTTCCCGAGATGGCGCCACCATCGCTGCTGCCCGCTCGCGCCGTTAGGTATCAAGCCAAACAAAAGGTGCCGACCTCCGTCGTTAGATGTCGGTGGGGGTCAATGAAACCGTAAAAATGAAATTTCTATTGTATCTGACCGGTCACCTTTGATGCATTAAGGTATTTTAATTCCTAATTACAAACAAAGTAATTAAACGTGATTTTTTACAATGTTCTTACAATTACATTAAGTCTGCAATAAAAGTGGTGTGGCAAACTGTTTTGCAACCGCCTTTTTATGTTTTTATACCAGTGTTTTCACTTTTGAATTATTTTGTTTGTGGAGTCTTTTTGAAGTTTTGTATTTATGTCATTATATATTTTTACACGACAATGAAAGGCTTATTTAATTTTAGCTCCTAGTATAATAAATTTAGTGAATAGCTAGGGTAGGCCTCCAGTCGGTAAAATAGTGGTCTTCTCGCCACGTATAAGTGACCAGTGATCCAGTAAGTATGGTTGTTACTAGATCGCAAATAAAACTTGTGCCTGATAAAACACAAGAAGAAGCACCTCCTAATCCTGACAATATGCCAAGTAGCAGTGTTCAACAGCCCACTACTCAAGCTAGACGTACTCATTCTGTGTCCACGCATACTAGCCACTCATCGGTGACGGCCCTCGCGAAAAAGCTCGCAATGGAGGCCAAGCATGCTCGCCACCTCGCTGAGTTGGAAGTTGAAGAGATGCGAGCACAACGAAGAGCTGCGGAATTACAGGTTGAACGTAAAACTGCTGAACTAGAGTTGCGTGCAGAGCTTGCCGCAATTGACGCAGAAAGGAGTGTGCGCTCCCATAGTAGCAGGAGCGATAGGAGCGTAAAGCAGTGGTTAGATCATAATGAATGCACTGAAGGTAATAAAGATCAATATGTTGTTAACGACAATACCACTGTCTTATCTCCATACAATAATCCTATACAGTCCACAGCTCAAATTCAGGTAGAGCCTAACATTAATACATTCTTATCTCCACAGGGCTATCACGGTGACCATGTCCCTCTCAGAGCGGCCAATCCACACCCTACAACGTCCCCGCCCAATATTTGCGGTGACAGGGTGCCCGCTACTGACCAATATAGAGGAAACGACTGTACGTCTCGCCTAGTTGATGCACTGGAGATTATAGCACAAAAGAATGTGCCATGTCCTGATAGAGTCAAGCGATTCCAAATTTCGCTTCCCACTTTCGACGGGAAATCGCCATTAGATTGGTTAATGTTTAAACGCGCTTTCTTAGACACTGCAGGTCCATACTCAACGGTAGAAAACTTAGCTCGTCTTAATCAAGCGTTAAAAGGTGCAGCGCGTGAGTTAGTAGGCACGTTGCTGGTGATGGCGCGGCAAACATCCGACGTCATCGAAGCACTGGACCGACGTTTTGGTCGTCCGGAGGAAATTGTTGCTCAGGAGGTAAACTCTATCCGAGCCTTGTCTAAACTTGGTAACGAGGTAAGAGATTTGAACGTTTTTTCCACCTGTGTGCGTAATTGTGTGGAGATTGCGAAGTTGTTGGAGCACCACGATTACTTACGATCACCAGAGCTGTTTGGAGCGTTACTGAGCAAGCTTCCACAACTTCTACGCACACGTTGGTTCGACTACGCAAAAAACAATTGGTCAGGCCAGCCCAAGGTAGAGCTACTTTCCAACTTTCTATCGAACGAAGTTGACCTCACGATGCAGTTTGGTTTTGTCAATGATGCTACCACCTCAAACCGAGAGCGAGCACACACTGTATCAGAGTCTGGATCGGGGTCTGGTGCTAAAATAGTAAATAAAAATAGTGGTGAAACGCATTGTTTGTGTTGTTCTCAAAATCATCCGTTGTCAAAATGTGACAAATTTAAGGTGATGTCAATTGATGACAAATGGCAATTTGTCAAAGAAAGGAAAGTTTGTTACCGGTGTCTTAAAGAAGGTTCGCATAATTTTAGGTTCTGCAATAAAAATAAAACAAACTGTGAAATTAAAGATTGTAAAAGAAAACATCACACATTATTACACAATCCTAATTTTTACAGTCGTGCTACATCTGCACACATCACCGAGAATGTAGAGAGCAAACCGTCTACGTCTTCTCAGCAACTTAAGATATCTGAACATACTGAACAAGCGATTATTAACACAGCTGCTACACCGTGCGACACCACGCTTCAACCTCTATTAAAAATAGTTGCAGTAACGGTATCTGGACCTGCTGGAAGCGTTGATACATTTGCATTATTAGATGACGGGTCAACAGCAACGTTTATCGACTCGGAGGTTGCCAATGAGATAGGCGCAAAGGGTCCCAAAGCACAAATTCACCTTGATTGTGTAGGTGGTCTATCACGGAATAGCACTGTACAATAGTTGATGTTCAAATAAAGGGAAAGTTTGCAGCTGAAACCTTTTTGATTCGTAGGGTGCGTTCTATAAATAACTTAGGTTTGTTACGACAGTCAGCCACGCACGATAGCCTTTGTTCGTACTCTCATTTGCATGATCTAGCAGACGAGTTGTGCTACGTAGATGCTAAGCCCACATTAGTAATAGGGGTAGATAACTGGCATTTGAGTATTGCATCTGAAAGTAGACAAGGTACTAAATCACAACCCGTTGCTATAAAAACCGTATTAGGTTGGGTGGTTTTTGGATTTTCTAACAGTAAAACTAAACCTTTAGAATATGCCTACCACATTAATCTCAGCAAAGACACTGAGCGACGCTTAGAGTTAGAGACGATCATCAAAGAGCAATACAAACTAGATGCCATAGGAATCACTAAGAATGAACCTCGCAGCGCAGATGACCAGCGTGCGCTTCAAATACTAAACAAAACGGCGCGCCGGTTACCTAGCGGTCGTTATGAGGTTGGATTGTTGTGGAAAGCTGATAACTTTGTTGTGCCAAATAGCTATTCATTAGCTTTAGCTAGGTTCAAAAGCCTCGAAAAGCATATGCTAAGGGATCCACAATATGCGATGCGTTACCGTGATAATATCAATGAGACCCTGAATAAAGGATACGCGGAGCAATGTGCAGCTACAAAATCTGACTCTGTTTGTTGGTATTTACCCCATTTCGGAGTTGTTAATCCCAATAAGCCTTTAAAAATTCGCATTGTTCATCACGCTGCCGCAAAAACGCAAGGAGTGTCCCTAAACTCATTGCTATTACCGGGACCCGATTTTTTACAAGGTTTGCTTGGAGTTTTGATGCGTTTTAGAGAAGGCAAGGTAGCATTAACGGCAGATGTCAAAGAGATGTTTTCGCAGATAAAAATTAGATAGGAAGATAGGGACGCGCAACGGTTTCTATGGCGCGACAACCCTTCGTCACCTATTAAAATTTATCGAATGTCTTCAATGATTTTCGGTTCCTGCTCTAGCCCTTCGACTGCCATATTTATAATGAACCTAAACGCATCAAAATTCCAAGAAAAATTCCCAGAAGCCGTTGGTGCAATTTTACAACATGATTAACTATTCTGTTTCCCCAAAAACATCTTAGACCTTCCTTTGACTAGGAGTTGCACATCAGTACCAGGGGAGTCTAGTTCCAGGTCCGCCATGTTCTTCCATGAAGTGGTCCCCATTCCGAGTTTTCCATCCTTCTTACGCAGCATCTCGTGCAATTCCTCTAATGTGCTGGTGAGTATATTTACAATTTGAGACAGACTTTTCCCCGAGGTACCTATTGATCTTCTCTTTTCAATATGGTCGAAGAAGCACGCATCGAAAAAATGTGTTCTATGTCCGCTGAAACATGGGACTGTTGCCACTTGATTGTACACTCCAGAAAGGAGGCCTGTTTGGTTTGCGCAAGACATTTTGGAGTATGTATGGACGACGGGCAACTTTATCTTGGTGTGCCTGTCCGTGGTACCTTGTTGTTTGAAGCAACCACCCATTTCTTCCCGTGTGAACCAGCTCCCCACGTCTGTGATGGCTTCTAACACTGCTAAGTCCTCCTTATAAGTCCCAAAGATTCCATGGAAAACTATTTGAGAAGCCTTTTCTTCTTCCATGACGCCTGCAATGGTCCAGGATTTGTTCAACTCGCACGCCCTCTTGTAAGTATACCACCCTCCTGCTCCTGTCGTGCTGAAGAAGCCAAGAAACCTGTCTTGATCAGCTTCTTCTTTGTGTACAGCTGCAAAGAGGGTGATTGGAAAGTACATCCTTGTCGCTTGTCTTGCAGTTGTCACCAACAATATCTCTGCGACCAGGGTTGTTAATGTGGATATCTCGGACGCTTGCTTTGTGTTTTTGGTGAGTTCTATCATCTCGTCTATGCAAGGTATGTGTGACATAGCTCTTTTAACTGCAATGGCATACTTTTTCCTATAAATACCCTCACTACGGATCATGCACAGCCATGCAGTCATAGGACCAAGACTCTGCACAATAGACGAGCGTCTCTCAGGAGGGAAGGAAGTACCTTCTAACAAAACGTGGTGAGCCCCTGATAACCCATATTTGGTGACAGGGAAACTTTTGTGAACCCCCTCCAACTTAGATATAGGCATGTTATTATGTCCAAGTCGGAGTTCATTTACCCGAAGAGCATAAGCTGAGAACATGTCCAAATATGGACCCATAGTGCCGTACCAATTCTCTTTATCTTGAGGGTCATAGTTCTTATAGATCAGGTTGTGCCTATTGGTTATTCTCAACCACAATTTTTCAACCCTGTCATTGTCTATCAAATAGTCTTTCCCGGAGTACCTGACTTTAAAGGAAGTCGCGTTGGTCTTATTTATCATGTTTGTAGTTGCACTTTTCTGTTTTTGCCTGCAAATGTTATGCATAGTGAATATTATGCTTAGGATGTGGTTCCCTGTTGTAATGCATTTTAATGCATCATAATACAATGTATCATCATGATCCACATCCATTTGCTTGGAAGCCCCTGAAGGTTGTTGTTGGGGTCTGAATATCGCCATCGCTAGCTCTTCATAGGCTTCAACGATTACTTTGAGGCATGTCTTCTTTTTCTCGGGGACCAACTCTATCCTGGGCTTCTTGGCGTTCTCAATGGGTGCATTCGTGTCGGGGTCCACTAAGATGTCTTCATTCTTACGCTTTGTGGATGTGGGAGCTGTTTGGTTGTTGGGTTGGGACATTTTTCATTCGCTTTGGTAAATCTAATGTTTGAAATAATAAGGATCTGTTCATACTAGATGGCAAAGAACCAATTGTTCGTCTTATCATCAGACATTTTCACGTGAAGTTTGCTCACGCCAATACTGAGACGGTAATCAACGAACTGCGCCAACAGTACTGGATTTTGGGAGTAAGGAACGCTGTAAGATCAATTACACGAAGCTGCCAAATGTGTAAGCTGTTACGCACGCGTACTATGCAACCTCCTATAGGGGATCTTCCAGAAGCGAGGCTGACACATCACAGAAAGCCATTCACTGCCGTCGGCCTTGATTATTTTGGTCCCTTGCAGGTTGTGGTTGGTCGCAGACTTTACCTGCGCTTTGTCCTACGGCATGGTTACGCGAGCGGTGCACTTGGAAGTAGTGCATAGCTTATCTTCAGATTCGGCCATTATGTGCTTGCGTCGATTCATCGCTCGTCGTGGCACCCCAGACACCATATACTCCGATAACGGGACTGCGTTTGTTGGAGCTAATAGACAACTTCGCGAACTTTGCAACAGTGATGTCTCCGGTTTTGCAGTTAACAATAAAATTAAGTGGCGTTTCATAGCACCTTCAGCACCTTTCATGGGCGGGGCTTGGGAGAGACTGGTGAAGAGCGTAAAAACAGCCCTGCATGTGGCTCTAAGAGAAAGAGCTCCCAAAGATGAGACTTTGGTCACGCTGTTAGCGGAAGCAGAAGCCATAGTCAACTCAAGGCCCCTCACACACATTTCACCGGATGCGAACTTCCCAGAGGCACTTACGCCTAATCATTTCCTGCTCGGCGAATCTTCAAGAAAATCAGCCATGGACACTGTGGAAGTCAGCGATTCGGACTTATGTGGCAGGAGCAGTTGGCGAAAAGCGCTTCGACTTGCGACCATTTTTGGCGCCGCTGGGTCCGTGAATATCTGCCAACCCTAGCACCTCGTCGCGTTCTGGGTACACCTGCCTCTATTAAGGTTGGAGACCCAGTACTCATAGGCGACGGAGAGCTGCCAAGGGGTACTTGGCCTCGGGGCGTTATTGAGGCACTATATCCAGGACGCGACGGCATAGTGCGGGTGGCAGATGTGCGTACCCAAGGCGGGCTTTTGCGTCGTCCCATGAAAAAGCTTGTGCCTCTTTAAAAAAGGGAAGCATGTGGCAAACTGTTTTGCAACCGCCTTTTTATGTTTTTATACCAGTGTTTTCACTTTTGAATTATTTTGTTTGTGGAGTCTTTTTGAAGTTTTGTATTTATGTCATTATATATGACGGAGAAAGCACCTCCGGAGTGTTTTTAAAAAGTGTGACGTCAGCATTGCTGACGTCACAATTGTTGTTTTCATGATGATCACTCATTTTTGGGTCCTCGAAGTAAAACTTCACAAGTACTTTTATAAGCTTCGTATATTCAACGAGCAGCGTAACAACGTCACAAAGAGGTCCGTACTGTACGGCGACTCGAGAGCGACTGAGACGAGCACCTACAGTGCGGCCGTATTTATAGGACTCGGCGCACGTGCACGAGTTTACAAGTTTGTTGGTAAAGTATTGAAATTACAATCATAACATTAATTTTACATCGTAATCAACTCAAAAATAATCAACTGATGATTTATAAACTATTTTTAGGGCAATCAAATGATTAAACTTAATTATTCTCGACGAACTGTTGTAGTTGCGCCGATACGGCCATACTGACAGGCGGTGCGCGCTCTGCACCAGCCTCGTTGGTTCTCGTAGATTGTTATGGATTCTCGTAGATTATTTGGATTCTCGTAGACCTGAAAGAAATGAAATAACTTTCTTTGAGTAGTGCGTCTGTAAGCGACCTGCGTTGCTATGTCTTTTTGGGGATATCAATGCTTATAGGGTTAGTAGGTTCTCGTAGAGTTCTCGGAGGGTCTCGGAGGGTCTCGTAGAATTCTCGAAGGGTCTCGTAGAGTTCTCGGAGGGTCTCGTAGAATTCTCGAAGGGTCTCGTAGAATTCTCGAAGGGTCTCGTAGAGTTCTCGGAGAGTTATTTGAAATATTTAGATTTAGTTACTTATCTTTTATTCTGATGGGTCGTCTTGGTTCGAGTCGTGGTTTGGCTGTACTTGCAGCCCTTCTCGTGAGGTCGACGGAATGGGCTCATTTGATTCTGCAGTGGGATCTCGTTGAATAGGTGATTCGTTTCCCGCCGATATGGTCAACTGATCCCCAGGTTGCGGAGCGCGGCGCAGGCAGCTGATCATGGGCAATCTTGCGAGGTCGTCCTCTACCGACAACTTTCCTTACCAGATATCGGTCATTATCCAGTATTCTACAAACTTCATATGGTTCGCTGTATTTAAGGTCAAGCGAGGTTTGGTTTCGAGGATTATTTTTCACCAATATGTAGTCTCCTCTTTGAAAATGATGGATTTTGGCCTTGTGTAGGTTGAAGCGTTGTCTGTCTTGTTCGCTACAACGAATCATTTTCTGTTGCACCTGTTGAGTGAGCGCTTTAATATCAACGGTTTCGTTGTCAATATCCACCAGGTTGAGAAGCTCAGGAGGTACACAGTGCTTTCGTTGTGTAATAAGTGTCAGTGGAGCAACACCGGTGACTCAGTGGGTTGTACAGTTCATTGCCAGCTGAAGTTCCTCGAGTACAGTGTGCCACTGCTCTGCTTCGTAATTTTTAATCATTACCAAAGCATTTTTGAGGGTTGCAACGACTCTTTCAACTTAGCCATTCGCTCGGCTGACTCCTGGAGCGATAGCATGGATATTTATTCCGATGGCGTCACAGTAGTCCTTGAACTCGCCAAGGAACTCTCTTCCTCCATCCACTATTATTTGAACCGGCGCACCAAATAGATGCACAGTGCGTTCTAGAGCGGCCAATGTGCTGTGTGGGTTTTTGTTGGTACTGAAGTACAGTAAAACGTACTTTGAGAAAGCGTCAATGGTGACTATGACGTATTGTTGATCATCTGGAGTGCCCAGCTTCCCTGTTATGTCCATATGAATAACTTGGAAGGCGGCCGTTGGTTTTCATGCTCATAAAGGCAACAGAATGTTGTCGTTTTACACGTTGACTAATTATTGTTGGCTAATTTTTGTATCCGCGTCGATACGGCCATACTGACAGGCGGTGCGCGCTCTGCACCAGCCTTGTTGACTCGTTAACTCTCGCAGACTGCTGTTAATTATGGCTGGCCTGCAAAGAATGAGATATTCTCTGAGTAGTGAGTCTGTAAACAACTTACGTTGCTTTATCTTGTTTGTTACATTAACACAACTGTTATGTAACCTTAGGAGTCTTTTGATTAGTAAACAGTACACAAAGACATCGTGCACTGCCTTATTGATTTAGAATCTGTGGTGTATACGTGTCTACCCATAGTTCCACAAGGCGTCCCCACGGTATCTCATGGTTCACTTGTGGATGCATCAAGGATCCGTGGTTAGCTCAAGGGTAACACATGGTTAGCTCAGAGGTATCACTCTCCAGACATTTTTGTAGATTACTACAGTACACTAAGACATCTTAAGTGCACTGCCTTATTAATTTAGAATCTGTGGTGTATACGTGTCTACCCATAGTTCCACAAGGCGTCCCCACGGTATCTCATGGTTCACTTGTGGATGCATCAAGGATCCGTGGTTAGCTCAAGGGTAACACATGGTTAGCTCAGAGGTATCACTCTCCAGACATTTTTGTAGATTACAACAGTACACTAAGACATCTTAAGTGCACTGCCTTATTAATTTAGAATCTGTGGTGTATACGTGTCTACCCATAGTTCCACAAGGCGTCCCCACGGTATCTCAGGGTTCACTTGTGGATGCATCAAGGATCCCACTTCTGATGACGGAGAAAGCACCTCCGGAGTGTTTTTAAAAAGTGTGACGTCAGCATTGCTGACGTCACAATTGTTGTTTTCATGATGATCACTCATTTTTGGGTCCTCGAAGTAAAACTTCACAAGTACTTTTATAAGCTTCGTATATTCAACGAGCAGCGTAACAACGTCACAAAGAGGTCCGTACTGTACGGCGACTCGAGAGCGACTGAGACGAGCACCTACAGTGCGGCCGTATTTATAGGACTCGGCGCACGTGCACGAGTTTACAAGTTTGTTGGTAAAGTATTGAAATTACAATCATAACATTAATTTTACATCGTAATCAACTCAAAAATAATCAACTGATGATTTATAAACTATTTTTAGGGCAATCAAATGATTAAACTTAATTATTCTCGACGAACTGTTGTAGTTGCGCCGATATATATTTTTGCACGACAATGAAAGGCTGATTTAATTTCGGTAAAAAGTGGCAACACTTGGAAATTTATGATCTGGAGGTGTGTGAAATAAATAAAAGTAGTGCTGTATGAACATCCACGGCTGAACATTCGCGGGGATATTGTATGTCGAATACGTGAAAGGTTTTGAAACAAGTGTCAACAGCTTTGAAAAGAGACTCCAGCCGGTAAGTGACGTCATCAAAACTGACGTAGAACTCGGAAATTATTATTTTCGACGTCTGGCCTATTACCAAATTACCACAGGTTGGCATGTAAGTCCTTTCTTAAGGTGGATATGCCGACGCGTTTTAAGGCAATGAATTTCACTCTGAGTCTAAAACAAAAAAGTTCAATATGCATTATAAATCAATTATTTTGAATAAGGCAACCTCAAAACTTGGGTTTGCTTCATGATTTGTCTATGCTTTTTTTCAGCCGTATCCTTTGATGACCGCTAAAAACAGAAATATTTAGAATTATTTAAAGGTAAATAAGTAATATAAAATCAGAACGAAAACAGTGTAAATAAATGTAGGTAAACTATTTATCAGCTATTTTACCTTCTCGTCTTTATCTTTTCTTTTATCAGACCTGCTGAGAGTCGGTACAAGTTTCCCGCAAAGTAAGGATAAAGCAATAAATGCTTTTGTGTCTGAAATTTAATGTAAATTGTATTAGTGACTTGTGTCACTACTTATCAGAATTTATTATAAGATATGGTCATTTATTCGTTAAACGTTGTAAGATCAGGTGAGGTAAGAGAACCATAATGTTTTTTCATGGAGTGAGAGAAAAAATGGCCCAATCTCCGAATCCATCCACACAAGAGAAATCTATTTCTATCGCGCGATAAGATCAAAAGCCTTATTACCTTATTTTGTCGTGTTGTTGAAGACAATCTTCAAATCTTGAAATACGTTTACGTCAATGAAAATTATAAGCTTTTTCTAAAAGTTGTGGGAACTTCACAAAAAGTGAGATGTCTCCTTTAGGATGTCTGTATTCAAAGTCCAACTCTATCTGCAAACCATAGGTAGATTAGATTTGATTATTTGTTATTGGCATTTGCGACTTGAATCGAGTGTTATGGAAAACAGAAATTTAGAGAAAATAAAATATTTAAAAAAACTACCATTTAAAACCTGCGCCGTTAATGGTCACTTTAACTTCCTTCGACTTTTAAAATAAATATCTAGTTCTGTAAGTCTATTACTATAGAATAATCACATGAATAACGATTTTACAGTTTTATAAAAAACTAGCTGCGCTCTGCAGTTTCACCCGCGTGGTGTGGTGATGGATGTACTTGGTACTTGGTGGGCTGGCTCTTTTCCGCAACCAGGCCGCTGTGGCGCGGCCCATTTTGCGTGATAGCTGGGTGACGCTGATCAGTCCAGCCACCCGGTGTCGCCCAGGAAAGCCAGCAGCTCCTTCGGCTTGGCGCAGGCTTCCCACACTGTCCTCGGCGAGCCGAGGTTAGCTGCCCTTTGTGCCGCCACGCTCCTGCATTCGATGAGCAGATGCGCAGCTGTTTCTTCCGCCTCCATGCAGCCTCTGCATAGGGGGCTGTCTGTAACACCTAGATTAAACAGGTGTTTGTTTAAGGAGCAATGACCGGTCATAATTCCGACGATATGTCGTACATTATTTCTTTTAAGATTGAGGAGTTTTCTGGAGAATTTCAGATTTAGAATCGGAAAAGCCTCCTTCGTCTGCCTGCAACCCTCGATACTTGCCCAGTAGTTCTGATGCTGGTCCTTAGTTTTTTTGCGAATCCATGCATGAATTTGACTGAAAGGTACTGGGATCATTGGCTCTGGTCCTGCACACGTCATTCCGGAACCTCTCCTTGCTAGCTCATCAGCCGCATCGTTACCTCTGGAATCGCTGTGCCCCTTTATCCATTGGAGTGTGACATTATTGTTATGTTTACTTACTTCCTCCAATAGTCGGTGACATTGTATGATCAGCCCCGAAGAGTGGTCGTATCTATTTAGGGCTCGTAGTACCGCAGTGCTGTCGCAGAGTATCCTAATATTACTATTGGTTACCTTCCTGCAAAGTACTGCTGCTGTGGCTTGGATGACACCCACACATTCTGCTTGGAATATAGAGTTGTGTTTACCTAGCCCTGTTGCTATGTGTATGTTTAGTTCCTCCGAGAACGCTCCCGCTCCGGTGCCTGTTGCCATTTTGGAGCCATCTGTGTAAATTCTGACTTCATGAATACCTGAGCAGTCGCTTGGCTCTTCATTTAGTTGTACGCGGTAGCTCTTTGTAAAGAAGTGTTGCTTTTGTACTCTATCATAGATAGACTTTATTAAGGGGTTTCCAACTGCAAAGTTTTCTATGATTGTTGTATGGGGTGCTAATTGATCCTGATACCAGAGGTTCAGTGCCTTTAGCCTGTACGCAGCCGCCGCGGCCTCTTGTTGTATGTATAGGTGTAGCGGGGTCAGGCCTATCAGGGCCTCAATCGCGGCGGTTGGTGCAGTGCGCATGCAGCCTGTTGTGGCTACACAGGCAAGTCTCTGAAAGGTTTGTAGCTTGGTTTTGGTGGTGCTCAGGGTGGTTCTGGGCCACCACACAATTGCACCATATGTTAGTGAAGGTCTGATTACCGTTTTATATAGCCACAGGGTGATCTTAGGGCTTAGTCCCCATGTTTTACCTATCATCCTTCTTCATTGCCAGAACGAAATACTGGCCTTGATTAACTTGTTCTCTAAGTGCTTGGCCCAATTCAACTTGCTGTCTAGTGTGACTCCCAGATATTTCACTTCTTCTGACAGTTCAGTTGCTTGTTAAATAGGCTAGGTAGTGTAAACCTGCCTAGGGTTCGTTTGTTAGTGAACATCACCAGTTCGGTTTTAGCTGGGTTTACGGAGAGTTCGTATTCTATGCACCATTTTTCGACAACCTTTAACGCATTTCTCATCAGGTCACATGCCACACTGGCAAAATGGCCTGATATTAGTATTGCGAGGTCGTCTGCATACCCTACCGTGAAGAAGCGACTTGTATTCAGCCTGGTGATTAGATCATTGACTACTAGATTCCATAGAAGCGGGGACAGGACACCTCCTTGGGGGCACCCCTTGGCCACCACTCCCCTGGTCGTGCCGTTTAAATCAATACGTATCGCCCTTAATTCTAGCATGTTAATGATCCAATCGATCAGGGTCAGGTCTACTTTATGTTTAAGCAGTGCTGCTCTGATGCTGCTAAAGTTAGTTTTGTCAAAGGCTCCTTCTATATCAATGAAAGCTCCTAGACATACATTTTTACTTTTAATATCTCGCTCTACTTTGTGTATAACACTGTGTAGGGCGGATTCGGTAGATTTACCTGCGCTGTAAGCGTGCTGTTCTGGGTGAAGTGGCGCGGTAATGAAAACTGTGTCTCTGATGTACCTATCACAGAGCCTCTCCAAGGTTTTCAGGAGAAAAGACGTATGACTTATCGATCTATAAGCCTTTGCTTCTGTGTAGTCACTCTTACCCGGCTTTGGTATAAACAAGACCTTAACCTCTCTCCACCCTTTGGGCATGTATCTGTGCGCCAGACATGCCTTGAAGATAGCACTCAATGTCTCGTTTATATGATATTCACTCCATTGTAGGAGTCCTGGGAATATCCCGTCCAAACCTGGCGTTTTGTACGGTGTGAATGTGTTGATTGCCCAGTTTAGTCTCTCTCCTGTAACAACAGTCTGTGCAACAGCCCAGTCTGTCGCTGTAGGTGGTGCCATGAGGTGTTCTGTCCAAACATTTGAGTCTGATATTAGACACCCAGGAAAGTGTGTTTTCAGAAGTATTGTATAGGTTTCTGTTATAGTTTTTGTAAACGTATTGTCGCTTTTCTTTATGGAGCCGATGTCGCGGTTCGGGTTACTAGCGAGTATTTTCCTAACCCTATTCGCTTGTCCATTCGACTTGATGCTGGTGTTGTAGTTTTTCCATGACCTGCGTGACCTGGACCGTATATTTTTCTTATATTTAGCCTTGGCTATTCTATAGTTGTCCCAGTCCTCGTCCATGCATGTATTCATGGCTCTATTGAACAGCTTGCGTACCTTCCGCCTCTGTCGTTCCAGCGCTTTGGTCCACCCCTGATTGCCTCCCCCAGCGTTTGGCAAAGTGAGGGGGCATGCGCTTTCAAAACTCATAGTGAGACTATACGTGAGTTGTTCAACAGTTTGCTCTATTTCTTCTATGTTTACCAGTTGCGTGTTCGCACTTACTTTGTTCATGTTTTGTTCAAGGGACCTAGTAAAGATCGTCTTGTCAGTCCTGCGGAGGTTGCGGATTGGTGTTAGTATCTGTTTGCTTATTTTTAGTTCATACCTGATCCACCTGTGGTCGGAGCCGGAGTATTCGCCTGATACTTCCCAGTTCTCTATGAGGTTTGTATTACCTGAGACCAAGGTGAGGTCGATGATAGTACGGCTGCGTTGTCTAACAAAAGTTGGTTCCGCGCCTGTATTTGCTATAAGGAGATTTGTAGTAAATAAAAAGTTTACCAGGTCCTCCCCTCTGCTGTTTGACGTGGGCATACCCCATATAGGGTGATGGGCGTTTGTGTCTGCTGATATTACTAGTTTGAAGTCATTGAGCTCGCAGTATCTTACCAGGTCCGCAACGTCTTTCGATGGGATCTCCTCGTCGCCGGGCATGTAGGCTGACGCGACGATCACGTCCCCAGCTTCCTCCCCGAGAACACCCCGGAGCCTGGCAGTAGCCAAGTCTCTGGAACAGAACTCGGTTAGAGGCAATGAAGCAATGTTGCTTGGTACATATATACATGCTCGAATGTTTATGGAGGTGTTGTCATATATTAACTTACCCCTTAGATTATTGAGACCACACACACGCCCCGCCCTGATCCACGGCTCCTGGATCAAGGCCATGGTCTCCTCGCTGTCTTCCCCCAGCACTCTGCGCAGGTTAGCCGTTGCAGTGAGGCTGTGCTGGAGGTTTGTCTGAATGACCTTACACGTCATGGAGGATTGGGTCGCCATCATTCAAGCTACCCTCCTCCTCTGACTCAGCCGTGTTGGCCCCGTTTGGATCCCTCCACTCTCCTCTGGTAGGGGGGTCAGGATCCACACTCATATACTCCGTCACCTTTGAGGACGATGGTTTGGGCGATGAGTGTGACAGCTCGTCCGGAATTTCCCCCGTCTTGCCGTCTGGAGCCCGCATGGTATCCAGCTTGTCTGCCGGTGTGGGCTTGCTTGCTGGTGCAGGTGGTTCGTCCTGAAGAGACCCGTTCGCTGCATAGAATCGAACGTAGACATTCCCCAGGTTGAAGGCTAGCCTCCGTCCTTTCTCTACGAGTGTAGGTATAAGGGGTTCGGGAATCCCCAACGTGAGGAACATCGTGTCGTCTCCGTGCATGCTATGCGCGAACAGTCTCCAGGTGTTCACCTGGGCCCAATTGTTCTGATCCGCCAGAATCAAGCTCGTGTCTTCGACAGAGCTATCACATTCCGGGATTAACAGTGCTGCTCTTACTACTCGGGTTAAATCTCCCTGTCGTTTGACAGTGAGTTTAACCCCTGAGTCAGCTGAAAGACTGCTAACTGCCTTGTTGAGCCACCGCAGTGAAGCATCATCCTCACACCACAGCTTCAGGGCTCCATCTGCAATGATGGGCTTCCCTCTGAAGCAGGGGGAGAATGTGATGTTAGGATCTTTAACATCAGCTAGAATCCTGTTGACCAGGTACTTCTTCACTTTGGTGGCTTGCTCTTCTTTCAGCTCTTGGCTTTCCCCCGTCACCGCTACGCATAGCTCATTCTGAGCAATGTCTGCGTAGCTGGTCAGGGTGCGCCGTGAGCTGTCCAGTTTGGGTCTTTTGTGTTCACCTCTAGGTGACACCGTGTCATCCAACCGGGTACGCTTGCCGGGCTCAGTGCGGGGAGGGGCCTGTGCAGATTTCGAAATGGCCACTGCCCCACGCCTCTGGCGATTGTACCGGTTGCTGTGTTTAGGGTGCGACCACTTGCTCTGGACCCCTGAAGGTCCTGGTTCTGCCGTTAGTGGTGCTCTAGTCTTCAGTGGTTTGGCAGGTGGTGCGGTGCTGTGTCCTGCTTTGTTAAAGAAGTAGCTCGGGCCAGGTGCGCCGTTACTGGCATCTCCAGTCGTCTGCTTCTGACCTTCCGGATGGTCTCCAGCCTGAGGCTTAAGTCCCGTTAGGCTAGATCCCGTACCGGTGTTTTCAGCTTCTGACCTTTGACTAGCCAGTCGCGCTTCGGCCTTTTGCTGCTTCTTTAGCTTCTGCCTCAGTCGGTTTCTTTGACTTTTGCTTAGAGTCTCTGGGACTTGCGCCCCCTCGAGTCTCTTTTCACTGGGGAATCCAGCCTCTGGCTTAAGTCCCTTAGCGTTAGCGTGGGGGAATCCAGCTTCTGGCTTAAGTCCCATAGCGTTAGCATGGGGGAATCCAGCCTTCGGCTTAAGTCCCTGTTGCTTGTCTCTTGCTTTTTTGCCCTTCGGTCCAACAACCGTCCAGGCAGAGGTGCAGGGCTCCGGGCCGACATGGCCGCCACGAGCTCCTTCACCGCTTCACCTAAACCCGTGGGGGTTTGCTCACCTCTCTCTTCTTCCACATTGTGCAATACTTTGCCCCCCCCAGAATACGTGGGGCAGCCCGAGCTATGCTCAGGGAGGGATTCTCCGGGTAAACCGGTACCCTCCTGGGGTAGTTCCTTATTTAAGTTTGCAGCCATAGTGTGGTCGGATTTTTATACAGGGGTTTCCTTCCCCCGGCCAGATTATCGGTTTTGTGTATGTATCCCTCCCCCATTCCGCCCATGATCCGGGTCTAGCTACGAAAGTAGCCCGTCCCATTTCACAGGCGGCGCAGGAGCTGGATATATCACTTGGGCGCCGATAATTCGCCTTCGCGCTGCATACTTGGCTATTATGGTCACGAGGTAGATGTTATAGGCGGGCTCGTTGGGGACCATAACATTGCCCGGGGAGGACGACCCACAAAGATGTTAGTATGTGGGCCCAGCCCTAGACCGCGGCGGCAGTCTAAAGATGGCGTGGACGTGTATGAAGCACTTGTTGGTGCGCGCCTGTAGTCTAGATCCGCACTTCTAGACGTACGCAGCTGGCATTACTTAGCATTTTATAGAGGCATGTTCTTTGGCCTTGAACATACCCCACTAAGACCAAAACCAACCCGTTCCCCTCCGTGGTGATGGATGATGATGAAAAGTATTATATGTGAAGGAAATCCAATCGACGTAATGATATTTCCTCAGGTTTCAATTCCTTGGAGAACGCATTCATAATCTTATACGACCCATGCCTTGAGCATGTGCAGTGTAAAATCATAAAAATAATTAACTTCTTTTAAATCAAGGTGCAATAACGATCTTTTAACAATAATGACAGCTAATAATGGTGTACGCCTTTAGCGACGTAAATATCAAAATTAATAGTGTGCAGGCTAGTTTTAATAAACCGGTATCTGCCAGGGTCCTTCAGACTCTGTGCTATCGCAAATAAACTTTTCCTAAAATAAATCTTTAAACTATTGTAACGCTTGTGCTTCCCGGCAATAAAGATAAACGAAACTGAATGATTTTTTCAGTTATTTATCTGCCCCCGCTTAAAGATCAAAAGAACCAAGGCTCTATCAAAAGTTGTTCCAGGTGAGTTAAATAAATAAATATATATATTTGTGTGTTATAAATTGCAACATGTTTTCTTGTGCTTTGACAAGATTAATTAAGTCGTTTTGATATTGTCTGTTATATCTTATGAAAAAAAACTGGTAAAGTGTTATTATGTTGTTGACATAAAAGTGTCATGATATTGTGTTGTGTAATTGAATTCAGCGATACTGGTGTTATGGAGATATGATACTGTATAATTGTTTTGACTTATAAATAGTTGAATGGATTCATGCTATTATATACTTGGATTTTGGTGAGTTTATAATGATATTATATTGTACTGAAGTTTAAATTTTGAGGTTAAATACTTTGTAAATCATTGCTGCACCTTTTATAAGAAAATAACTTTTTCTTAACTTAAATAAATACTAAATCGGGTTTAGAAAGAAAATAATAGTTTAAAACTTTAAAATTTAACTTTAAATAAATAAATACCTTTGAATTATTTCAAATATCCAAACAATTTCATAAATATTTTCTTGGAGTTTACTGAGATCTTAGTACCTACATCTCAGCTGTGTTTTGCTTTTAGGCTTATTATTTGCGTTCACCATGGATACAGCGAATACTAGGTTACTTGATTTGAAAATAAGTAGGATTGTGTTTGACGGTAAGACTTGTGTTAGAGAATTTATTATACAGGTTGAAGAATACTTTCTTTGTAGGAATTTTGATGAAAACATTTTGGTCGGTTGTTTTTCGGATCTCCTTTCAGATATAGCTTTGAATGGTTTCGTATTGTACGGATTAACATTGCATATTGGAGACAGCTTAGGCAAGCGTTATTGAAACGTTTTGATAAACCTGAATTTGACTTCTTTTTGGAATGTGACCTTCACACTAAGAAACAGAAACCAAATGAATCTCTTCCAGATTACATTACGGATATTATGGATTTAGCTAGTAGACTTTCTACACCAATATTAGAAGCAACTATCATTGATATTATATCAGTAATATTCTATCAATTTATACACCTTTTGTGTTTGGTAGAACCATTACATCTCCTGAACAGTTCTTACAGCTTGGTAAGGAATTAGAAGTTTTTGTGAATAGAAAGAGTTTGATCAATAATAAATCTACAAAATTTTATAAGCCTTCAGCGCAATTTAATGCGGTTCAAAGCAACAATGATTTATCTTGTTTTAAGTCCTATGGACATATTTATAGAAATTGCCCTTCTATAACTGGAATGATTTGTTTTAAGTGTCATAAAGCTGGTGTGACCATCAAGACTTGTGATGTGTGTAATTTGGATAAATATCACTCTTTGTAGTATAAAAAAATGTTAAATCGGTTTGGTTACGCTCACAACTTTTAATGAAAGCAAAATAAAATACCTGAAATGCATCCTGAAATTGGTACTTTCAGAAAACAATTTAAGTTTCATTGGCCAACCCTCGCGCTCCTAGAAAATTTTTATCTCACCTTAGAAGGTATCGCACACGGTTTACTCCAACAAAGAAAGATTTTCCAGGAAATCTGTGTAAAACTAGATCCACCCACACGACAAACCCTCACCAAGGAATTTCTCTGCAAAGAGAGCCAATTTAGGACGCTCTAC
Organism: Selenia dentaria; assembly: GCA_917880725.1. Classification (NCBI taxonomy): domain Eukaryota; kingdom Metazoa; phylum Arthropoda; class Insecta; order Lepidoptera; family Geometridae; genus Selenia; species Selenia dentaria. The sequence goes on along the minus strand of OU862885.1, from coordinate 28,058,335 downwards.
TACATTCGGTCGTCACAGACAGTAATCTTTAATTTAAAACGCCTAAACTTCTTCATTCTCCCACTGAAGTTCCGATGATCCATCTAGAAAAAAATACGCGAATTATTCAAAGAGATGACTTTTTAGTTAAATTTGACATTTCTAACGCGTATTAACATGTCCCTATTCAAGTCTCATAAAAGATTTCTAATACAAGCATTCGAAGGTATATTATACAACATGAATTGCCTACCTTTCGGCTTAGCGAGTGCACCGTCTGTTTTCGCCAAATTAACAACCTGTACGGCAAATCTCCTACATCTACGTAAGAGATTCAGTTAAGGTATTAGATCGATAGTGATGATAGTAGATAGCAATGGGGTCCCCACATTAAAAAATTGTCTAGTAGGCTCATTTCAGCAGCTTATGCTGTTAAAAAAATTAGACTATTAACTGATGTAGACATAGCTAGAATAGTTTATTTTAGTTATTTCCATAGCGTTATGACTTATGGCATACTGCTCTGGGGATGTTCTGCAGATATTAACTCTATTTTTATACTGCAAAAAAGGGCTATACGAGCGATCTACAGTTTGGCTCCCAGAGTTTCCCTTAGACAGAAATTTAAAGACATAAACATTCTAACTGTTGTCTCTCAGTTTATCTATGAAAATCTAATGTATGTAAAGAAAAACATTAACAGTTTTGATAAAAGGAGTGATGCTCATTCCATCAACACGCGATATAAGCACAAGCTATCCGTACATGTAACGCGTCTCCACAGAATAAGTCATTCTTTTATGGGACAATGTATACGATTCTATAATAAAGTTTCCAATGTTATCCGAGATTTGCCTATTAATAAGTTTAAAATTACTATTAAAACTAAACTCTGTCAAAAAGGTTATTACAAAATTTCGGATTACTTGGAGGATAAAACAGCTTGGGACTGATCACTCCAGGATCTATCTACTCGTGTACTAAGATGTCAAAGTGTAGCGTGTCTTGCCCTACTGATACCATTATTATGTTCTCTTTTGTAAGGCAACCCACTGGAGCTAATATTTGTAGTACCTAAGTAAAAACATTGTAAAAACATCTATATAAAAAGAATGGCCCCGAGCTTCTTGCCGCTTCTTCTCGGTTGGCTCTATGTATTTTGGAACGCGGCGGTAGGCTTTAAAGTACATTAGAATGAAAAATTGACGTTCATAAGTGCGTCTTTGATGCCTAAATTGAATAAATGATTTTGACTTTGAGTGTATGTAGATGATTTTTTTACTACTAAATCAAAACCCTGACGTCCTTAGAGAACAAACTCAACTTGCTTTAGACATCCTTCAAGGTTTAGGCAGGCACGTAAATGTCGCCAAGTCCATGCTTTACTCCGCTAATCGCGCCGAGTACTTAGGTATCATTTGGAGCACAGCTGAAAACACAAAACAACTCCCACCTAAGAAAGTCAATAATATCAAAATGAAATTAACTACGTGAAATTATCAGGTGCGAAAAATGAAACCGGGTTGAGGCCCAACATCTTCTTGGAAAATTGAATTTTGCTACTAATGTGATTCCCTTGGGTATGCTTCATTACAGAAAGCTTCAGATTGCTGCAAACAAACTACTAGAATCTGAAAAGTATTCAAAACAACCAATTCCCGATCAAGTAGTCCTGGATCTACACTGGTGGTTAAGGAACATAAAAAAACGGGCACCTCTTCGACAACAAAATACTTCAGTTTTCATAACCACCGATGCATCGGATTTCGGCAGGGGAGCCTTAGTAAACAGTCAAAAACTCTTCATGGCAGAAACAACAACAAAATTGGCACTGCAACTTAAAAAAGCTTTTCACTTTATACCAGGTTATAGTAAAGAAAACTAAATACCTACGCGGGAAAACTATTGTTTTTCAAACGAACAACAGGACAGCAGCCTCATACATACGACGGCAGAGTGGCATAAAGTCTATAAGACTTCTCAGTCTTGCTTCCAAGATTCTGACATTTGCTCACATGAACAAAAGATCAATAATCCCCAAGTACCTACCGGGCAAATACAACGACATAATCGATGGCTTCTCCAGAGGAAAGTGAATAAAAGAGTGGCACTTAAGCCACGAAGTTCAGAAAATAATTTACCGAAAAATGGGCATTCCGGAAATAGACCTATTTGCCTCCAAGAGATCAGCAGTCATCCCCAGGTACGTCAGCTAGGATCAGAAAGATCAGTGCAGCGAATCCACAGACGCTTTCAGATTTTGCAGAACGTGGGCCTACAGGCTTGCCTGGATCTTTCCTCCGCCAGCACTAATACCACGAGTTCTACAGCATTTAGACTCAGCGCAAGGACACTATCTCCTTGTGGTACCAAAATGGACTGATGCGTTCTGCATCCCAGACCTGAAAAGAAGAGCAGTAGGGCTCCGTTCCGGATCCGGAGTCTCAGATCCCATCTCATAGATCTAGAAACGAATCAACCACCTCGAGATGTGGACAAAATGACTTTCCAGGTCTGAAAGGTACGAGCTGGGGCGAAATAACAATGGACTGGTCAATCAAATAGCGCGAAATATTACAATCAGCTTGGAGAAAGTCAATGCTCAACACTTACAAAGCAGCATAGAAAAATTGGTTACAATGGGCGCATTCGCAGAATGTTGTCTTAAACGAACTAAAACCCTCAGAGATCGCAAGGTACCTGATCTTCCTTCATACTCATAAGAATCTTTCGTATAGAACCATACTTGTTCACAAGTCGACAATTGCCACATTTGCAAGAGAGTTATACGACCAATGTATTAGTGATCATCCTTTATTTACGCCTCAACATAAGCCGACTACGTGGCAAATTGAGGATCTGACTTCTGAATTGGTTTCAAAGGCATAATATAGACTCGGGCTTGCTTTAAATCTCCCAACATGTTGCTGCCCTATTACTATTAGCTTCAGGTCGACGTATATATGACCTAACACCCTTGCATATCTCACCCGAGCAATATATTATCGAAGAAAATACCATAATTCTTTGGCCTTCCTTTGGTTCCAAGATGGACAATGCAACATTTAACCAAGCAGGGTGGGTGTTGTCTAAAACATTGATCAATTTTTTGACTTATGCTTTTGGATACCAGGTCTAATTAAAGTCTCACGAACCAGACTGCATGGGAAACCTAACCTCACAAGTCTGTTCATAACTACTAGAGGGATAGTGAAGGAGGCAAGTCGTTCTGTTGTTTCTGGCTGGCTGAAACACCTTTCAGAAGCTGGTATAAAAAGCTCGGGGATCTTTAGAGCTGCAGTAGCGTCGGATAATTGGTGCAGAAAAAACCTAAATATGGATGAAGTGCTAAAAAAGGGAAACTGGCACAATGCAAAGAAGTTTCTTAAACATTATTTTAAGGAAATCCGACCGTAAATTGATCTTAATGTATACTCCACTATGTCAGATTGTTTTAGAACTACTTGAAAACAACAAATTGCGTTGATTTATAATTATGCTGATTTATTCTCCGTTTTGGGTTTTGGTAATAAATACATTGTAAAAAAGGTTTTACTCGTATTACACTAACAGTGAATCTACGGATAACATGTCACAGTACGCTATGAGAGTTAGTCAGCGCCGGCAGATAGTAAACATGTCTCACATTGGGTCAAGCCTGAAGGCTCGAACACCTAAATATGCCCGTTTTTCCCCTGAAGAGTAGCAAACGGTTAATTAGGTTTCAGCCGAAAAGCTTGACCCAACATTTTTAAAAACTAGCCGGCACATAATGTGCCCAATCTGCAAAAGGTACTGATCTTCGTAACAAACAGCCGCGCTGACTTGCCCCTCCCTCTCTGTCAGGCAGTGTTGCCAGTGTAAAGGAACAAAAAACTACTGAGAACAAGAAAAATTCACCGGATGGCGCTGATGTTCAATACGTTAATCTCACATTGGGTCAAGCCTTTCGGCTGAAACCTAAATAACCGTTTTTTACCCTGCGGGGGAAAAACGGGTATATTTTAATTACGTGCAATACCGGGAAACTTAGAAACCAAATCTAAGTAATTGATACTACAGATTACGCATAACCACTATCAAGTAAAATTGGACTATCTCACCCGATGAGGTTTCCAGCGTACTCGTCGCAGTTTGATGGTTGCAGATGTGGACCTCTTTGACCACCTTCTCTGGATAAGCTGGCGATGTGTCCCGATTTGCCACACACTAATCAGAATTTCTTGCCAGCGCCTTCCTAAGGCGTCGACTTCTGCTATCCACATGTGTGTGCCCTGAAGCATCGCAGCGGTAACAGTTAGCGTTCAATGTCGGCTACCTCTTGTTAATCGGATGATGTAGTCAAGGTGCTCTTAGTTGATTTGCATTTACAGACGTGAACCCCTTTGGCCCGCCGCTCCACTTTCTACTGGTTGACACGTTGATGCAAAGAAGTGTACTGTTTATCTGCACACAAAGCACGTGATTGGTCTTTCTTTGTCACGACGTCTGGATATTATCGTTTGGTTCGGTGCCTTTTCTGCAGCGGAAGACTCTTCTAGTCGCTCCATATGATGCATCAAATGCAGCACTGGTAACGGCTTGAGTGTTTTATTCCTGCGGCTACTCTCCTCTGGTTTTGGCCCTGAATCCCACTTCTGATAAGGGCACATGACCCGTATCAGGATCTTTATAGGATGACATGCTCTAATTTCGTGGAAAGCGGTCGAGGAGAATAAGATATCACATGTACAATGAGTCTGCTTTTAATACGTCACACTGAGATGTATTATTACAGCACATAGTGTTTAGAGATAAACTTGCTGGCTAATAATGGCTGTCAACGACCGACCGACCGACCAATCAGCAAACAGCGCACGATACCAGAGTTACACCAGAGATGACGCCACTTTGTATCTCTAGTCCACCAAAACTAAACTAGGTGGCGCCTGACTAAATAATAACATCGGTTAAAGCTATGCGCCGACATGTTTATTTAGCTATGTGACTATTTAAATCAAAAATTTAAAAGGGCTAATTTAACTGTTCGAAACGGTTGTATTAGCTTTTTGTATTGAAGTTACTTTTACCTGCGTATATTGTTATCCTAACTACGAGTATTTGCGTGACACTTGAAACAAACGCTTGGAAGGGTTGTGTCAATCGTTTTTTTTTGTACAGGACTTAACCTGCTTCTATAGTAATTTTAACCCTAGCTCGTGAGTTAGTTTAACTATTTGAACATGTTGATTTAGCTTTATGTCTGGCTGTGGTTTTTACCTGCTCATAATGTTATCTCTACTGTATGTGGAACGCTTGAGGCAAACATTTAAAAGGGTTAAGCCAATCAGCTTGGTTCCAACATTTACAAATACATTAAATTAACTATTGGGATAACTTAAAAAAAAGAATTAAACCAGAATTTAAAAAAAATATTGTTTCTGGTATTCAACAAATGATTGATTGATTTTGTGATTATGTGTTGTTGTTTTAAAGTATTTATTTTGTTAATTTTGCTAACAATATTCACTCGTATTTTTATTTAAAGATACTACCTAAGGTTAAGGTGACGGGTAAAAGAAACAAAGAAATCCCCTGGATATTAAATTTGCTTATTTTGGCTAACGGTTGACAATACCAAATGACCTGAAGGATCGGTTCTACTAATACATATGCTAATCATTTGTACCAGTATAGCGATGCTAATGGATGGGGTGGAGAAGCCATCTCCCAAACTTTAAAAAAAACCTACAAAGGTAAATTACCTAGGGTATACGGGTGGCCTGCCTGGACGAATCGGTTATGGTAACTTTAAATTAATTTGGTAAGTACTTGTAGAGCGTTCCAGCTATATACAAGGGTCGGCGCAGTATGAAAGGGTATGAGGTACCTGCTGTGGCCTACTCAGTCCTTCACGCCCATACAATCCAGTCGCAGCGAAGAGCGTGGAGGGAAATCTCCTTCCTCAGCTCCGGGGGCCGCACGGGTTTGAGTAAAGCCCAGCAAACGGGTTTCCCATGAAGCCAGGGGTCTTAAGAGTACTGTGCTGATACGCACCACAGGTAGTGCAGTTTTTAACGAATGTCTCGGTATCTTTTTGCATACCAGCAGGTCTAAAAAGGCTAATTTAGGCAATTCCTCTAAAGGAATTCATTTCCCGACTTGCCAGCAGATCCTAAGCAAAATTCCTCTAATATTCGTAAAGTGGTCACTTACTGTAGGCGAATCATACTCAATTCATTTCTTAGCAGAGTCATATTGGCTTATAATACTGCCATGAGAAAAAAATAAGAACCGTAAAATTACCGGTTATTGATTTTATAGCTTTACCCTTTAAAAAAACAACTTTCGTGAGAATAAAAATAATTGTAAATTTTTTTTACACTAATATATATTTTTGAATGATAATATTTAATAATAATGATTAAAAATATCTAACTACGCAAAATCTAGTATTATTTTTTGTGACTGGCAACAACTTGAGACCTTGAACTTGACTTCATTTGACATTCATTTCATTTTGTCACTAATGTGAATGTGTTTAGTGGATTCTTTTTGGATATGCGTCGGTTCTAAGTGGATTTTTACGTTGACCACTTGAAAATTATCATGGAGCATAACTGCATTTCAAGTAATTTCAACAAGTTGTGAACATTTCTCCTTTTCATTGGTTTACCTTGGAAATGCTTTGTGAACTTGTTGTGTGCTGGATCTACAGCACCACCTCTCTGCCACAGCAAACACGACGAACACGATACCACAGTAAGTAAAAAGCTGGTATTGAAATTAACTAGCAATAGTATATTGATTACAAAATATTCATTCTTAAAGCTTACAAATGATATACCTCAATATATTTAAGTACATAGGTAGAAGTACATATCTTGTCATACAAAGAAAAATATTGTTTTAGGTTGCCCTCTTGCTCCACTAGATGAGGCAGGCACGGAGGAGTCTTTCACAAATTGAGATGCAAAGATTTTAAAATTTCAAAATCATTTATTTTGACACAAAAATAGTATTACACAGTTATGGTGAATCCATAGCCTCCCGAACTAGTATACACTGTGTTTCAGGAGACAGTGGCTTCTCTTATTCAAGAGCTATTTTATTTTATGTCGTACATGAATTAATTTAATTACAACTATTTTATTGTTTATGTTGGCATGCAGGTGTGTGCATGTGTGTGTATTGTGTATTTGTGAGTTGTGTATGTGAGTGTCGTGTATGTTCGTCACATATTATGTGTGTGTGGTGAATGTATGTGTGCAATGTATGTTTGTTTGTTAAAAATATAAATTTAAATTCAGCAGCTGATGCTGCTATTTCTCAAACTCTTAACATCATTGGATAACCTAAGTAGACTGCAGATGCAGTGGAAAGATATCTACTTTTCTCATATAGGATCTCAGTAAAGGTAAAGTATGGATTTGTAAATTAGACAATTAAATACAAGACTGTTAGAGATTCAAACCTTTATCCTCTAGGTTTGCCAGATTGCTTTTATTAATTAGGCACTAAGATCACAAAAACTTTGATATGTTATATATTATATTTACTAATGATTATGTAGTGATAAGGTACTCATTTAATTAAAAAGTTACTTTGATCCAAAACTTGGTTTCAATATAATATGAAGTACTCATCTATGTATCTCCTTATAGTTAAAAGTTTTGCCTGAGTAATTTTTAGACAAATATTGAATAAAAGTGATTTCATGGTGAGTGGTAATCTACTTACTATTTGAGCATTTATTGAGTGATATCTTTTCCGGTTAAAAAATCTCTCTTCATAGTCAGCAGGCCGAACAATAGCAATGTGGGTGCCATCAATACACCCCAATACGCCAGGCATGTTGAATTTTTGGTAAAACATGAAACACAATAGTGATTTTTCATTATCAATATATATTAGTTCATTGACTATTGAGTATTTAATTATGAATAGGTTCAGTAGGCAATAATTATTAATTGAAATGTACTGTAGGCTACTTACCCACATTTAATTACATTACGTTCCTCCCGAGTTTGTGGAAAATGTATATACTTCCTTCGGAAGTGATCATTATTTAAGGCATGCGTCACAGCTCTCATACAGTTTGAGACACTCACTTGGTGCATTATGTGACATGCACTGGCTCCCAAAACCCTCTGATATGAACCAGAAGCATAAAAACTCAGTGCACTCAATACCTAAAAAAATTAAAGATTTGTATTGTTCACATAGACTTATACGGTTATTATTACCTACATTATAGAATAAAGCCCATACTGTATATATCACTGACAATTTAAATTATTAATATATATTAATTCCGGTAGTATATGGTATAAGTATACCATTTTGTAATTTATCAGTGAAACAATATGGGCTTTATTCTATAAATGTAGGTACCATACAGGTAACCCATGAATAACTCTATTGTTAATAATATTATATACTAGTGATTAGCTAGTTACATAGGTTTGTGAATGACGAGAGAAGTAAATAATTCTGGTGACATAGTTTAAAAGGTATACCTAAGCAAGCTTGTATAGGTAAGTAGGTACATGCATCTGGCGATGGATGAAACTTGGTCATGTAATTACATCATCATTTTGACTTACCTTTGAGACTGTGCTTAATCCACCTCGACGGGAGAGCAAGTAAGGTTCTATTTCCTGTATGAGTTCACGACACACACCTTTATTAAGTCTATATAATCCAACAAACTCGGAGTCCAGCATTTCAATAGCAAGTTTCATTTTTCGTAAAGCTACATTTCGCCGGCGATAAAAAATTGCCTCAGTAACACGCGCATGTTCAAAAAAGTTATGATAAAGCCCTAAATCTGTCATTTTAAATGTATTTTTAAAATGATTGCAAAAGGTGAATTGAAATATGTTGCTCTAGACTAACTTCTTACAATTCTGCTATTTGACACAAACGCAATTCCTATACTGTGAACCATTTTACAAATCTCCATACAAAACTGTCAAACAGATGAATTGTAAAATATGAATTGTATGCAGATCATATTATGAATCGCCGTTAAGTGGCGATTTTGTGACTAGTACGAGTAATATGAATCATATTAGGATCATGTTATGATTCATGGAAAGTGGCCTTTTTAGGCCCGCAGGCCAGTAATAACAGAGCTTTAAACGTCTATAGGTTTCCGCTACTTCAAGGTGAGCAGCAGTAGGATCAGAATGGTTAGAGGTAAGTATTTGATCTCGGACCTCAATGGGAATTACTTCTTTCCATTGGAAGTCACTGGAAAGTTTATTCGAAGATTTAGTATACCGATACAGTTTACCATCAATAAACTGGTAATTGGGACAAGCCCTAGGCTTCTCAGTACAGCGTTTAACGAGGTTTAAATACCAATTATCCGTAGTTTGAGTGATCGGGATAACGCATCGGCTATGATATGTTGAGATCCACTTCGATGCTCAACGACCAAATTGTAGGGGCAGAGTCTACAACCCCACCTGGCTTAACGGCCAGTTGGATTTTTGAGGTTAAAAACCACTTAAGACTTGCGTGATCAGTAATCACACGGAAAGGTTTATTGCCTTCCAGATAAGGACGGAAATTTGCAACGCCGTGAACGACCGCTAAGGCTTCTCGTTCGGTTGCCGAGTAATTGCGTTCGGTAGGGGAAAGTGAACGACTGTAGTACGCGATAGGATGTTCCTCGCCATCTATCGATTGGGTAAGAGTAGCACCGACCCCACAATCAGAGGCATCGCAATGTACGGTAAATTCTTTGGTAAAATCGGGAGTAGCTAGCACAGGGGCGCTAGTTGAAGCTAGTTTTAGATCGGTGAATGCGGATTCAGCTTCAGGACCCCATTGGAAAGGAGGGTCTCCTTTACGAGTAGAAGTAAGGGCATTGAGCGGACCAGCTCGGTCACTGAAATTACGAATAAATCGGCGATAGTATGACGCGGTTCCTAAGAATCGTTTCACTTCTTTACGAGACGTAGGGGTAGGAAAATCAATGAGAGCTTTAACTTTCTCAGGGTCTGTTCGCAGGCCGTACTCGTCAACAACGTGTCCTAAGTATCTTAGTTGGCTACGGAAAAATTTACACTTTGCCATGTTGATTGTAAGGTTGGCGTCCTATGGTCTTGAAGACTGGAACTCACCAAAATTATGTCATCAAGATACTCGTAGATAAATAAATTGTCACCAAACTCGGGCCCAAACAAGCGATCCATCAAGCGTTGTTGAGTGGCTGGGGCCGAGGTTAATCCAAAACACATAACTTTGAAATGATAGAGACCGCGGGAGGGGATTGTGAAAGCAGTTATCTCACGCGATTCCAAACGCGATTCTCAACTTGAAAATAGGCCTAGTTTAAATCGATTGAAGATAAATATTTGGCATCCCGAAGCTTGTCCAATATTTGGGTGATGTACGGAAGCGGGTAGGCATCATGCTTCGAAATTTCATTGTGTATTTGTACTATTTAAATTGGTAGACCTACTACGATTTTTCATATATGGAAGTAAAAATTCCATCAACTCCGCATACTTCCACGTATTGATATTTGTAGCTGCTTGCCCAGATCTGGTGGTTTTCATTCTCTTTAAACTATCTCTATGGTTATCCCTTAACTTTTTCCATTCGGATTTCTCTTCCTTGACTGAAACAAAAAATAATGATAGATACGTTAATTATTTATTATTTTGTTCCAGGTTTTTGGCTACAGGCGACTCATTCATAACTATAGGCTACAATTATCGCATGAGTACAGCCACTGTTTCAAGGATAGTACACGATACATGTATTGCCATTTGGAAAAAGTTACAGCCTATTTATATGAAAGAACCCAAAAAGCAAGATTGGGAAACTATAGCAGAATCTTTTGAAAATATATGGCACTTTAAAAATTGCCTCGGAGCCATTGATGGTAAACACGTGGCTATTAAATGCCCTCCACATTCAGGAAGTAAATTTTACAACTATAAAAAATATTATTCTGTCGTATTACTGGCAGTTGTCGATGCACACAAACGTTTTATAATTATCGATGTTGGGTCATTAGGTCGTTTCAGTGACAGTGGCATTTTTAATGTTAGTGTTTTTGGAAATAGATTAATTAATAACCAATTAGATTTTGCCGGAAGACCGTCCTTTAGATGAAAACAGTTCAGCTAGAGTGCCCTATGAGTTTATAGGTGACAAGGCGTTTGCTTTACGAAAAAATTTACTGCGGCCATATCCAAATACAATTAATGATAGACCTAAAAGAATCTTTAATTATAGATTCAGTAGAGCACGAAATGTTGTAGAAAACGCATTCGGCATTTTATCCGCTAGATGGCGTGTTTATCAACGGCCGTTAGAGTGCAAACTTGATACGGTCGATCATATAATTAAAGCAACATGCGTGTTACATAATTATTTATGTGTACAAATATCGTCATTACTCACATCGGCAGCAGATTATCAAAATGACAATGATCCTCAACCCAATAATAACGTGGTCTTTGACAGACTACGGGGTACACGAGAGGCGTTTGATGTACGAAATATATATAGGTTTAGGTTTAGGTTAGGTTTAACGATTTATTACTCATAAAGAACGTAGTTCACTTACAATGAGCTTAAAATACTAAAACTAGTAACTAATTAAGAACTAGTTAATATTAAAACATATAAAAATATCCAGTTTTCTAGTGGTATGGACTGGGGGATGCATGTGCGGGGGGGAAGGTGGGGCCCCACATCCTAAAACAAAAAATTCTATTTCCAACAGTTCGAGGTTTATGACATTTTTTGTAAAATTTAGAAATTTTCCAGTTTTCTAAATTTTAATTTCTAAATTTTACAAAAAATGTCATAAACCTCGAACTGTTGGAAATAGAATTTTTTGTTTTAGGATGTGGGGCCCCACCTTCCCCCCCGCACATGCACGTGCAGGATTATCCACTATTTCTGGGAAACCCTGTATATTTTTACAGTTTTTAACATCGTTAGGTAACTTATTAAATAATTGTGCACCCTCAAACAAAATGTCTCTTTTACCGTAGTTAGTTCTTGGAGTATTTACTTTTATTTTATTTGTATTTCTTAAGCTGTATTTATATGACCTTTTTGGAAATGTTATTTTTGTGTGTATTTTTTCAGATATTATTTTATATATTGCGATTACTTTAACAATTCAGGTAGAATAGCTTTTCAAGATTCTCTTGTTTGAACTTAATATATTTCATTTATAAAACACCCACTTACCGTCTTTTATTTCAACCAAATTCAAATCATCAACTATATTTTTCCATGCTTCTATCTTTTTATCTATGTTGCGATATTCACTACTTGATATATTCCATAAACATGGATATTCGTACAGCTTCTATAAAACGCTCCATTTCAAAACAACACGTGTTTATTCAGTGACACACACTACAACAATGCGCGAGGCAGGGAAAGGGGCGCGGGGTGAGGACACTGCAAACGAGTCCGTTTCAAACTAGTAGCCGAGCCCTTGACGTAGCGGACTCTTTTCAACTAGTTTTTACTCGTTCGATCCGTACCTCTCACCTCTTTCTCTGTGGATACGCTGCTATGTAATTTGTCATTGCGAGTCAAACGGAGTCCTTATTGACTTCGTTCCGCTGCCTAGAACTGAACGAGTTCGTTTCAATTCTTTCGGCTCGCTCAGTCCTTTCCGCTCGACTATTTATTGGTGGAAAGACAAGTATGCAGTTTACTCTTGCGAGTTGAACGGAGTCCTTAATGGGTCCGCTCAGTTCGCGGTGGAAAACCGGCTTTATGCCCGCCTTCCACTGCAAAAGGAAAATGAGCGGGAAATAGGTACGCGGAACGGAAGTAAGCAGAGTCAAAATAGTTTTTGCCTTCCACTTAAGAAATAGTTTTTCCAGAAAGGGGTGTATGCCTTCCATTGGCAGCGAGGAATTGCGAGCGGAAACTAGTCGGGAAATGAGCGGAGGCAGATGAGCGAGGCGTCGCGGACGATGTCGGGCGCAGTGTTCGTCAGACCTTTTTGTGGATGTGTAGTGTGTTCGGAATGTCGGACGATTCTAGCGACGATGATTATTTTAATACAATAATTAAATGTTTGCTACTATATCACAAGAAAAAGAAGCATTCCAGGCGAAAACCAAGGTTTTGGCTGAGCAACCACATTAGAGAAAGAGCCTTGAAAGGTTATATTTACTGCGAATGTACCACGACTTACAGGATGAATATTTAAAAAATTATTTTAGAGTCAACAGAGAACAGTTTCAAGAATTACTTTCATTCATAGAAGAAGATATAAAGAAACAAGATACGAATTTTAGAAAAGCTATCACACCACTGGAAAAGCTTGCGGTAACTTTAAGGTAAGAAATGAAATCCTTGATTTTAATTGTTATATTTTTAATGTGAACAGAAATTAGATTGGGTACCTTATTAAAGTATAAATTATGATGTCTTATTGCTACAGTTGTTCAAATATTGTTGAGGATTGGTATGCATGTTGTTGATCGGATGTGGATGCTGCTGAAGATGTTGAATATCCGTATGTAGGAGTCCTATTATAAGATTCAAGTTCTTCTTCGGCCTCACAAACTATTTCTAGGACCTTTCTTTTAATTCTGTTTTGCATAAAAGTTGGCATTGGTTTCGCTGTTTCGGCCATACTTTGAAAAAATATTTCGATTGGATGCTTTTTCTCTTGATTTCTTCTTATGTCTCGTTCTTCTTGACGTTGTTTATGATTGTTTTCCAAATCCCTAATAATGCCAATAATATCATCATCGTTCTTTCTTTTTCTTGTTCTTTGTGCTGACAGTGAGCTTTCTGATTCTTCTAATATATAATCTAAGTCTTTGCAGAGCGCGCAATGTTGTTGAGAACGCGTTTGGTATATTGTCCAGTAGGTGGCGCGTTTCATCATCATCATCATCTCAGCCGTAGGACGTCCACTGCTGAACATAGGCCTCCCCCATGATTTTCCAAAAGGACCGGTTGGAAGCGGCCTGCATCCAACGTCGTCCTGCGACCTTCCTCAGGTCGTCTGTCCACCGTGTCGGTGGACGACCTACGCTGCGCTTGCCGGTCCGTGGTCTCCACTCCAGAACCTTTCGGCCCCATCGGCCATCTGTTCTGCGTGCTATGTGCCCTGCCCACTGCCACTTCAACTGGCTAATCTTCTGGGCTATGTCGGTGACTTTCGTTCTTCTACGGATCTCCTCATTTCTGATTCGATCACGTAGAGAAACCCCGAGCATAGCCCTCTCCATAGCTCGTTGTGCGACTTTGAGCTTTTCTATGAGGCCCATAGTAAGAGACCACGTTTCAGTGCCATAAGTCATCACTGGTAACACACATTGGTCGAAGACTCTTGTCTTGAGGCACTGAGGTATTTTTGACGAGAAGACTTCGCGAAGTTTCCGGAACGCTGCCCAGCCGAGTTGGATTCGACGGTTGACCTCTTTCTCGAAGTTGGACCTGCCTAGTTTGACTGTCTGTCCCAGGTAGATGTACTCGTCAACAACTTCGAGAACTGAGTTCCCAACTGATATTGGGGTAGGTACAACATGGGCATTAGACATAATTTTCGTCTTGTCCATGTTCATCTTAAGACCTACCCGTCGGGAAACTCGATGGAGGCCTTCGAGCATTGTACTGAGGTCTTCCATGGATTCTGCCATGACTACAATATCGTGGCAATATGGTGGCGCGTTTACCGTCGACCATTTGAATGTAAACTTCAATTAGTCGACAAAGTAATAAAAGCGACATGTATTTTTCACAACTATTTAATGTCATTGCCATCTTCAACAATTTATCAACAAGAGGATAATAATGAAAACAACTTTCGGCCATCAGGAATGGACAGATTGCGAGGCACAAGAGAAGCTTTCAATGTTCGTAATATATTTTGTAATTATTTCAATAATACAAGTGCGATCTAAAGACTCCTACCCAGTGTAGTAAATAAATAGTAGTGATGAATATTAGTCTATATATATATATGTAAATAATGGAACTTAATACCTATGATCGTCACACGTACGACGACGTAAGGTCGCTGAATGTTAGTGTAATAAGATAATAATAAATGTTGATTGTTTACTTACTGTCTTTTATTTCCGGTATATTTAAACGTACAATATTATTCCAAGCTATTTCTTTTTTCTGTCCATGACGATATTCATTGTCGTTTGTATTCCACAAACATGGATACTGACGCACGGCTTCTATGAAGAGCTCCATAACTACCTATCAAATCAACGTCGCAGCGAAAACTGAGCGGCGCATGACGAACGAGGGGAAGGGTCGGCCGGAAGGGGACGGGGTGGTGGCGGAGTCCGTTCAAAACTAGTTTTCAAGACCATACGCAGCGGGCTCCGTTTACACCGCTCACACCGCTCCGCTTTACTCTTTTTCAATGGAAGTACTTGTATGGAATATAGTGTTGCTAGTCGAGCGGACTACGTAAGGAGTCCGCTAGGAACCCGCTCAACTCTGCGACCTCGTTTGAAACTCTTTCAACTTGCTCGCTCCGCTCGGGCCACTCTTATGCCCGCCTTCCACTGCAAAAGGGTAATGAGCGGAAACTGAGCTGATGATCTGAGCGGACCGGAGTAAAAATAGTTGTACACTTCCACTAAGAAAGAGTTTCAGATTTTGCCTTCCACTGCCAGAGGGCTTTGCGGAGCGAGTGAGGTGGGAAATGAGCGGGGTCGGATGAGCGAGTTGTTGGCCTTCCATTGCCAGCGGCGCGGCGATGAGCGAGGAGGCGCAGAAATATCTCAGTGCCAGGCGATCCACAGAGGAAGCAAGTCGCGCGGTATATTTTGCGATAACGATGTCTGACGATTCCAGTGAAGAGGATTACGTAAATACTATAAATAAATGCTTGCTACTCTACCATTATAATAACGAAAAAAAGAAGCGTAACAAACCAAGATTCTGGATAAGCGACCATATTAGAGAGAGACCTATCAAGGGTGAATTGATGCGGATGTTCTACGATTTACAAGACGAATATTTCAAAAACTATTTTCGAGTCGATAGAAAACAGTTTGAAGAATTATTATCACTCATAAATGAAGATATTACAAAACAAGACACAAACTTTAGAAAAGCTGTTTTACCAAGAGAAAATCTTGCGATCACTCTAAGGTAAGAAATAAAAACCCCTATTTTTTATGACTTTATTAATAGAAAGAAACTTACAACTAGTACTATGTGTTGATATTCTTTTCTTTAATCAAACGTATCATTTTCTTAAATCAAAACAGTTTATTTTAAGGAAGTTGTTCATAACTCGTCGTCGGAGGCGATTGTGCAGATACTGATGATCTACATCATTACCGCTCAGTTACTCTACCGCATCTACATGCGGTAGAGTAACCATAACCTGTGTTATAAGATCCCATTTCTTCTTCAGTGTCACACACAATTTGTAAAACCTTTTTCTTAATTTTATTTTGGAAATAAATTGGCATATTTTTGGCTGTTTGGGCCATACTTTCGAAAAATAAATCCATGGGATGTTTTTCTTGTTGTTTTTTTCTAATATTGTCTCTTTCTTCCTGACGTCTGTTATGATTTTCTTCTATATCTTTGATAATATCTATGATATCAACATCATTCTTTTTTTTCGTGTTGTTTGTGTTTCTTGTGTACATTCTGGACCTTCATTGTTTGCCAATGCAATCAACATAATAGATTCTTCTACTTCTTGTGTCGACTGTTGAGTGCATAATTCACTGTCTTGGGTGGAATTTTGATCGATGATCTCTTGTGTGCATTGAGAGTTTGTTAAATTTGTGGAAACTTTTCTATTTTTCATAAATGGTAGCAAAAATTCCATGATTTGGGCATATTTCCAATTATTTATAGCTGGTGCTGCTTGGCCTGTTTTGCCACACTTTTGCCTTTTCAGGCTATCTCGGTGATTGTATCGCAGTTTCTTCCACTCAGATTTTGCGGTCTTGACTAAAACAAATAAAATTTTGTTAGATAAAAAGTGAGTAGGTATCTGCGTGCAAATTTGCCTTGTAGGCTTCAAAATATATATAAACCTTAATTTTGAAGAAAAAAAATTAAATACCTACGTCTTTTTTTTCCTTTTTTGGTTTTTGATTTTTAAATTAATATAGGTACTTTTTTCTTTTTCAGATATTTGGCAACGGGCGACTCATTTAGAAGTCTAGGTTACAATTATCGAATAAGCGAAATTACCATTTCAAGGGCAGTAAATGATACATGTACTGCTCTATGGGATAGATTGCAACCTCTGTTTATGAAAACACCAAAAATTGCATCGGGGCCATTGACGGAAAACATGTTTCGATCAAATGTCCTCCTCATTCAGGAAGTTCTTATTTTAACTATAAAAAATTCTATTCCATCGTGTTATTAGCAGTTGTTGATGCGGACAAAAAATTCATAGTAATTGATGTTGGATCCATGGGCCGTTTTAGCGATGGCGGTATACTCAGCGATAGTCTATTTGGTAGGAAATTGTATAAAAATGAGTTAGATTTACCTATTGATCGACCTTTAGACGATAATGGGCCAAGTGTGCCTTATGTATTTATAGGAGATCAAGCTTTTGCACTACGTAAAAATTTACTTCGGCCATATCCGACACCAACTACCATTGAAAATCGAGCAAAAAGACATTTTAACTATCGTCTCTGTAGAGCACGCAATGTTGTTGAGAACGCCTTTGGCATATTGTCCAGTAGATGGCGAGCTTACCGTCGACCATTTGAGTGTAAACTTGAACTGGTTGACAAAATAATTCAAGCAACATGTATATTGCACAACTATTTGATGTCATCACCATCTCCAACAACTTATGAAGACGAAAACAATATAAATATTTTTTTGTCGATAAATAATGACCGATTACGGTCCACAAGAGAGGCTTTTTATGTGAGGAATGTATTCTGTGATTTTTTTAATACTACTGGTGCACTCCCAGGCCTCAACGTTTGAAATGTAATAAATAATATGATTATTTACTTACTGTCTGTTATTCCGGGTATCCCGATATCCACAATCTTTTTCCATTTCATATCTTTTTTGTCAGCATGACGATAGTCTTTGTGGTTGGTGTCCCACAACAACGGGTACTGCCGCACTGATTCAATGAACAGCTCCATGCCGACACGTTGCGCGTTCTGAACTGACAGACGAAAGCGGGCAAGTAAAGGGGAAGGGGAGGCGACAGGGGGCGGAGGTGAGCTGAGTCCGTTCAAAACTCGCGTGCGACGCCATGACGCAGCGGACCCATTTTAACTCGCTCAATCCGTTCCGCTTTACTCGCTCGCAGTGGAAGCACTTGTATGAAATTTTGCGTTGCGAGTTGAACTGGATCCGTACGGAGTCCGTTGGAAATCCGCTCAACTCTGCGACCAATTTTGTGACTCTTTGTACTCTTTTGATCCGCTCAGTCCGCTCATTTACAGTGGAAGCACTTCTATGAAAAAAGCCGTTGCGAGTTAAACGGAGTCCGTACGGAGCCCGCTCCGCTCGCAGTGGAAGGCGGGCATTACTTAGTGGAATCACTTGTATTGACTTTGTCGTTACGAGTTAAACGGAGCCATTACTGGACACACACGGAGTGACTATTAATTTCCATGTGTATTTTGAAGATCGATTCCACCTATTATAATTTTTCGGGAATTACTTTGAGATTTAAAAAAATATTTTTCTTATTTATTCTAGGACTAACACATGAACATTTTTCCAAAATTTGGCATTTACATGTAGCATTACAAGCGTTCGCTCTCATTTTAAAATATGTGTATATTATCATTATAAGTAGGTATTTTTTGTATGGTTTGGTTATTGAAGATTTTAGTACTTATCGTGATAGCTTCTAATTCTTGACATTACAGTATTCGATAATAGGTATCAAACTTTTCTCCTAGTATTTTTCCACACATGCCGCGACAAGTTGGCATGATTCGGAATATGCTTGTCTTGAGCTTTGTAGCCACAATAAATATAAAATTACGTCCTTGTAAGTAGGTAACACATGATGAGGTAATTTGCATGCAATTCATAAATTAGGGCAACACGTCGCACTCCTTCGCAAAGCCATTTTGATTTACGTACAAAAACTAACGCGCATTTTTCGCGTAAAACTAATGTCATTTCATAGAGAAGTTTGACAGCTGAATAGCACAATAAACAAACATGGCGCGTGCGTGGATTATTTTGTAAAATGAACGATATTTTACTGATGTGCCTAGCTGACAACTGTATGTATATTTACATTTTATGTACTTTAAACATAATATATTGCCCTATAAGTGTATATTACACATAGTTTTAAATTCACATGAAAAAAATACACATAAAGTTTAACAAACATGATTTATAAATAATGTCGTAATATTCCAAAACGCTCATTTTAATTATTATATTTATTTATGAAATTGCTTTGTGGAACAACTAACATCTGAGATTTTATAAATTAATTTTCCGCGTAAAGTATCTAAATAATGCACCTAACCATTGTTAAAAAATAAAACATTTTTTTTAGTTTTATAAACTCGTATTAGTGATCACACTTACTGTGTATTGGGCACCAAGGGGAAAATATTAGGTCTATTTTATTTTATTTTATTTTATTTTATTGTATTCGGAAAACTAACAGCTATGTATAAACATTATAAATAAAGTGGGATATAAAAATAAGGCTAATTAAAAGTTTTCACAGATATTAACTACATAATAATAACTTAAACTTAGTCTGTAGACTGGCATGCACACAATGTTTTTAATACAAACTAGGTAAAATGAAATTCAAAACAATACCATGAGTATACAGTATTACGAAAAAAAATGTTCATTGAGGAGTCGCTTCAGTTTATGAGTAGAAGTATTAAATATATCTAGGTCTATATCTGAAGCTATAGTGTTGTAACACCTGCATGCCCTGATTAGGTAGGTGTTTTGCCTGTAGTTACATGAAGCGCTAGGTATATATAGAAGCTTGAAATGTCTTAAAGAGTGAGCAGTAGGTGTGCGTAACCCTACTTGTTCGAGCAGCTCCGGGCAATCGACCGTGCCATTTGCTATGTTCAGGAGGTAGGCTACATCTGCCACACGTCTTCTCTCCTGCAGTGGGAGTAAATGAAATTTTTTGCAACGCGATGTATAGTTTGGCAAGAATATATTTGCGCGATATTGTAGGTACCGAAGGAATCGCTTTTGTATGGCTTCGATGCGGTTAATATAAATATTATAATTAGGGTTCCAAACTTGGGAAGCATATTCCAAATGGCTCCGTACATATGCACAGTATAAAATTTTTAAGGTTTTAAGTGCGGAAAATTCTGAAGACATCCTTAAAACAA
Source organism: Selenia dentaria (assembly GCA_917880725.1). Classification (NCBI taxonomy): domain Eukaryota; kingdom Metazoa; phylum Arthropoda; class Insecta; order Lepidoptera; family Geometridae; genus Selenia; species Selenia dentaria. The sequence continues at coordinate 28,038,050 of OU862885.1, read as the reverse complement.
ATCCTAATGCCCTTGAAGCTTTTTTAGTAATAGTGTCAACATGCATATTAAATAGTAATTTAGAGTCAAAAGTGACTCCTAAGTCTTTAATAGTAGTGACTCTGGTTAAGGAGGAATTTTTCAAGTAGTACTCATTGATGATAGGACACGGTTTCCGTGTAAAAGAGCAAACGTAACATTTAGACACATTTAGTTCCAATTTATTTTGAGAACAATAATCTTGAAAACTATTCAAATCTGCTTGAAGACGTAAGACATCTTCAATAGTATTGATGGCACAAATAATTTTCATATCGTCGGCATAAAGAAGAATTTTGGAAAAACGAAAGCAATAAGATATGTCGAATATAAATATTGTAAAAATGAGGGGTCCTAATAATGACCCTTGAGGAATTCCAGATGTAATTCTCATGGATGAAGACGTATAACCATTAAGTACTACTGTCTGACATCTATTCTGTACATAGGACGAGAACCACCGAAATAAATCACCACGAATACCAACCTGTTGAAGTTTTTGTAATAAGATAATGTGATCTATTCTGTCGAAACATTTACTGTAATCAGTATATATTACGTCTACTTGAGACGGGTGTGACATATGCTTCGATAAGAAATCACTACACAACAAGAGATTAGACGTGGTTGATCTGCCTTTAAGAAAACCATGTTGATGTTCGCTGAGCGTATGTTTCAGGGATGAGTATAATTGTCTGTAAACAATTTTTTCGAACACTTTTGCGAACACACATAGTTTAGATATTGGCCTATAATTTTCGATGTCGTTTTTTGGTCCTTTCTTATGTATAGGGGTTATGAATGCAGACTTCCAAATGTCAGGAACAATGCCTTCACTCAATGATCGCTTAAATAACAAAGTTAGTGGTACCGCTAGAAAAAACATACACAAACATTACAATATAAGATAGACTAAACTAAAATTAAAACATGCACAATCATTCTATGTTTAATTGCCATAGAAATACAGCGATCCTTCCTCAACCCTATATTCGCTCTTCTCCCATGACCCATCTGGCTTCTTGACCTCCCATTTGTCTGTCCCGGACTCCATCAGCTTGTCTTTGTCGGACAGCAATTCATCTTTTAACTTCTTGAGCGCATATTGTAGTTGTGTGGGCTCACTTGTGAAATTTAGGGCGCTCTTCCCTGTAGTTATGTACGTGAGGAATTCTTGAGTGAAATGCCTCTTCCTGAAACCCGTAAATGAAGGCCTCCCAACAGACATTGGGTCAGTGTTCCCCAAAGATTTTGTCATGAGAGCTTGAGACATCTTAGACACATATACAAATGTGACAGGCGTGAAAGTTACTTTAGCTTGCTCTCCCCTCTTTTGAAACACTGAGTTTACCTCCTTCCTAGTATGCCATTTCTTTCTAGTAGTAATCTTCTCCAAAACGTCCAAATTGTCAAGGTACGTCCCAAACATGGAGTGGAACACAACCTCAGAAGTCCTAAGGGGGTCCGCACCACTTCTCATCTTCAGTTTTACACCTTTCGTTGCTACGAAATCTGTGTAATACTTTAATGCAGCAGCACCTGAAAAGCTCCAGGAAACAGAGCCCCTACACTTCCACATCATCATAAACAGTGTTAAGGGGACATACATCTTCTGTGTTGATCTTGCAGTTGTCAAAAGTAATATGTCCCCCAACTCTTTCATTACCCCGGAAACATTGCCTGGATGGTTGGCTTCTTTCAATGCTGCAATTATTTCTGAAGCCATCGGGAGCATCTGGAGGCTGTTACTCATTGCGGATTTCAGCTTATCAAAGAACTTATTCTCCATGACCATTAATACTGCCTGTGTCAAAGGCCCTAAACTGCGTAAAATCCCAGTTCGACGTTCTGGAGCCAAAGTTATACCCTGCAATAAAGCTATGTGTTGGTTTGTGAGCCCATACTGCGAGATGTTTTGTGTGTTCTCCTGTTTCTTTGTTGTAGCGATAGCATTGCCATCACGGGTCCTTTTCACACCCCGCTTTGCTACAGACTCTCGCACTCGAAATCTGGTAACCCCAGTCCTAACCTCATCGAAAAATGACCGAAAAAGTGTGATGAGTTCCACAATAGGAGTACATATTAGGAAATTTATTTTAATGTCAGCAGCTTTAACTTTCTCTACGATGGTTTTAAACTGAAACATCTATTCCATCTATGGAAGCAGTGTAAGCCACAAAAACGCCCATGTCCTATTCTATCATTCGCCTCTTTCCTCAGGCAAGTGAAAACAGTCATTAAGAAGCCCGCTATTTCATCTGAGATGTCTACATCAAATATATATTGCTTAAGCTCATCACCTAGCTTTGTTCTCTTATCTGCCCCCAATTCTCCAACAATTAAATCAACTATTTTAATAAGCTTATCAATTTCTACATCCCTCTCCCTCATAACTGATTCTTCGACATCCATTCTAGAAGAACCGGGTTCAGCCATATTTTGTTAGTTTTTTCCTAATTGAATTTATTTAATAATCTCTGTTCTTGCGTTGTTGGCAATGCTCATGTCTTAGCTCTTCGTGCTCCTGATAGGATTTGACTGGGTTATGTAAATAAAGTACTAATCAACTGGTCGTTGCTTCGCTGCACAATTCTTTCAGAGAGTTTGTCAGTCAACTTTTGATTAACAGAATTTACTGCTACCATTTTAGTAATCATCGTGTCCGTATCATTTTCATTCTTAGGACTATAAAAACCATCAATATTTTTGGTACGTTAGGGCGTAGCCACGGCAAGCCTTCTACTTCTGATAAACCTGTAGGTAAGTTAGTCAATATTCCCTGGTTATGGCACAACTTTTATTAAATATGTAAGTATCTTAGTTAATTAATATAGGAATTATAATTTAATATCTTTGTCATTAAAAACTCTTTCATCGTATAGTATCATTAGTTGACTAAAAGTATCCTAAGATTGTTAAGAAAAGTAGTGTTTTTTCTTCTTTTTTTATCGTGTTGGGTATTTTGTTGTATATTTTACAGCCATTATGTTGATACCTTTGTAACGAGCCGACACGCAGGGCATCCCACGCATTCCGATGACGTATGGCCGCACGCACACAGGCACACCGCGCCCACCCGCGCCGCGCCCACCCACGACGCACGTCGACTCGCCACGGAGCTATATAAGCCACTCGCGGCAGTAAACAGCAGCACTCGTCTGCGAGCGCTCGAACTGAAAGGTTGTGCGGACTGGGGTACCGATTCGCACCCTTACCAGTGAGAAGGCAAGCAGACCAAGTCGCTCCCGTGGAGCTTTGCAGCTGCGGCCTGGGGGCTACCGGACAGCACGGTGGTATTCTAAATAGGGATCCGCGTATCAGCTGGGACGTTGGCGCGGCTCGGGGGTTACCGAGCAGCACGACCCCTCGCCAGATAATAAAACTTCACGATAGACTAGGACGGACAGCCCCGTCAGAGGGAGCCCTCCCCGCGTTCCGACCGTAACCTGGGGTAAAACCCCCTTTATGTATAAAGTACCATTGTAAGTAAATAAAGCACACGGCCAGTGGAAAGTGATCCGTATTTAATTTCACCTCCACCGCTAGGAAGCCTCCGACCATAGCTAGCCGAGCACACCCAATCTCACGCGCAGCCGGCGCGTGGGACCCGTAATGTAAGCATTGCCCTTGCAGGTTCGACCCCCGCAAGCTGCAACATTACATTTGGCGCCCAAGTATCGGTAGTAATTAATTATACATAATTGATATAATTAATTACATTGAACACATGGACTAACGGACATTACATTTAGACCTCAAAATAACATTCGTTAGGTACAAGCGTTCAAACAATACCCACAGACAAGACTTGAGATTTTAAAGTAGTTTCACGGAAATATATAAATATAATAATAATAATAAAAATAAAAACCTGCAAATAGGTTAAGGTAAACCCGGGAAAATAAATAAAATATACATAAATAGCTTCGGGATTCGCGGTCAAACCATCAAATAATAATATTTTTTTCGGTTATCCGCGTTTTTAAATAAATAAAATAAAAAAAAAATAAAAACATATATGACATTGCCGTTTACCGTTACTGTTTCTTACCATAACCGTTAAATACACAGCGTAGCATTAGATAAATTAGTACTAATGCCATACACTTCGTGGATTTACGAAATTCGGAAACCCGCTCTGGTAGAAGAATCCCAAGCCAGGGGACTCCCAACAGAGGGGAAAACCGTGGAAGAATTACGGAAGAACCTCACCATGTGATCTTGATTGTGATCTTGACTTCGTACGACAGTCGGAGGGTAGACGTGTTGCTTGTTTTGATCGTCTATTTAATTATTAAAGTTGTGTTTAAAGTGACATTTATTAGAAGTGTTATATATGTTTGCATAACTGTGTAAATGAGCTAGCTTTTGGTAGTTGTTGGACCCATAAGCATCAAGAAATAAGTGAGTTACGAGCAAAAACATTTTATAATTTGTTGCTACCTGCACTGGTCCCTGACCTAGGACAACTCGCAAGCGCCCGCGGTGACGTAATCATTGTGCAACGCTGGCTGTGTTTACTAACAATATACAGTTACAAAGTTAACGTTATTTTACTGATTGCACGGATTCGTAATAACTAATACCGCTTCTAGACACCATGGCTGATGGCGGTAATACTTGTGTCGGCTGCAGTGGATCACTCGACCATAAAGATTTTATGAGTTGCAAGGAATGTAAACAAAACTATGACCTGCAGTGCGCTAGCCTTTCGCCGAAGCGATTTAGATCGTTCAACGAGGAGAAGATGCGTAAGTGGTTGTGCCCAGAGTGCATATGCAAGCGTCCAAAAGGAGATAATAGTGACACACCCGTGCGTTCGACTCATCTCCAGCGCCCTGTTTCTCCGTCAGGGGTGGTTCATGAAAAACTAAGTATCGGCAATGTAACAAGACGTAAAAAGTCGCCTGCTTCGGGCTCATTTATCACAGAGGAAAGAGTCAGGGAAATGTGGAGGGATGATATGAAACAAGATTTAAAATCTGTGGTCGATTCTTCTGTTAGAGAGTTATCTGGTCAGCTGAAGGTAATTAATAGTCAGTGTACTGAGTTTCACGCTTCCTTATCTTATGTTTGTAAGCAATATGATGATCTACATAAGGAACTATCTGATTTTAAGCAGTTATTTGGCAATGCAGCTGCAGAAATAAAGTGGCTCAAGGAGGAGAATAAGTCACTGAAACAAAGTATGTCAGCGAATATCACAAGGTTGCAATTATTGGAGGAAGAAAACCTAAAGCAGCAGCAATGGGCGAGAATCCAAAATGTGGAAATAACAGGCATTCCTGAGCAAAAAGATGAGACAACTACTGACCTTGTCCTGAAAGTTACCGAACACATTGGAGTGACTATTCAACCTACTGACATCGAGTTTGCCCATCGAGTCCAGCCGCGGCGTACGGTGAGTGCCTCTCGTGCACGTCCTATTGTCGTCCGGCTGAGACAGCGTATTTTCAAGGATCAAATGATTGCAGCTGCTCGTAAACATCGCGATATGACTACAAAGCATATAGGAATTGGAGGTGACACAAATAAAATCTTTGTTAATGAGCACTTAACTAAAGATAATAAGATGCTGCTGGGTGCATGTAAGCTAAGGGCTAAAGAGGTTGGATATATGTACATATGGACAAAAAACTGCCGTATTTTTGTTCGAAGAAACGAAACTTCACCTCCTGTTCTGATCAACTCATCGGCAGACCTAGCCAAGATTGTATAATAATAATGATAAGTTGTCTTAGTAAATCAATAACCATGATTTATCCGCAACAGAATACTATCTATAGTTTATTATTTTATTATTACCATCTAAATAGTTTACATTATCATAACATATTTACTACTGCAATCACATTGTATTATGGATATATACCGGTAAAATACACACAATATATATTATTTAAAAATATTATACATCACAATGACCAATTACACACACAATACATGTCTAGGAAAATAATTATTAAACTCCAGGTACATATTCGCATATCATACATACTTTTTAAAAATGGTACACAAAGCATAACACACAATATATACAAATATTTACAAAAACGTGAAGATTACAGCATTCATACTTCATAACGTAGAAAAGGCTAATTTTACCATCACTGTTTACTGCAAGGGTACTGTACACCTGACATATCACTTGTTACAACTGTTCAGTGACGCAATACTGTCTCAATACTTTTTTATAAATAAAAATGGATGATAAAAAACTAAAACTATTCTATCAGAATGTCAGAGGTCTCAGAACAAAAACCAATGAGTTTTATAATAATTTATTATTACTCGACTATGACATCTTAATGATTACGGAGACGTGGCTCTGTGACGGCATATTTGATGCTGAGCTTTGTAATGATAAATACAATGTATTTCGCAGAGATCGAGGGTCTCTTGGAGGAGGCGTAATGCTTTTATGTAATACTTTACTACAAGCTCGGGCAAGACCTGAATGGCAGCGAGATGACCTTGAGTGTGTTTGGGTTACCATTCTTGCGCCTTGTCTTGGTTCATCGCATGATTTACATGTTGCCGTAGTTTACATTCCTCCAGACTCGTTAATACCAGCTCGGATTAAATTATTTTGTGACATTATGTTAATGATAAACAATGTGGCTCCTGAAGATCACTTCATTATAGCTGGTGACTTCAACTTACCCTGTCTCTGCTGGAATTCTGGTGAACCAGTGGTACTTAAGAAACGCTCGGTTGAAATGCAGGACGCTGCGTCTAATCTAATGGCACAGGTTTCTTTCTTAAGTTTATCTCAATATAACATGATACCTAATAGTCACGGCAATGTACTGGATCTTATCTTCTCAGATTTCCCGCTAACCATAGATAGATCTATGTCATCGTTGGTTAAGGAGGACTTGTATCACCCATCATTAGGCGTCATAGCTTCAGATTTTCTGATACCTCCACTAAAACCTATGGCTCGTATCATATACCAATATAAGCGTGCCGATTACGCTGCTATTAATGAGACTCTTAGTAAGCAGGATTGGTCATTTATAGGAGATGAGACCAACATTGATACAGTAGTAGGTCACCTATACTTGATTTTAAATAATATTATACAAACTTTTGTGCCACATTCCCGTAGTTCTGGTGGCTTTAATTACCCGGTGTGGTACAGTAGGCCTCTGATCCAATTAATAAAAGAAAAGTCAATTAAGCATAATGACTGGAAAAGACACAAAAACCCAGTAGACTATGCCGACTTTAGTGAACTTAGGAAGAAGCAAAAAATATTACAAACTGAGTGCTATCAGACTTACCTAAAGTTTGCCCAGGATAGGATGAAATCACAACCTGCATATTTCTGGTCCTATGTTAAACATAAGAGAACTAATAGATGTTCTTATCCGCAGCAAATGACATATGATGACAACACTATCACAAAACAAATAGATATTTGTTCGGCATTCAACCGGCATTTTCAAGAAAATTTTCGCAAGCCTGCTTCCCAATATTCTATGAATATGTTGGACGATAGCTGTCAACTTAACACTATTCACTCAATTTGTGTTAGTGAAGATATTATTCTTAAAATGATGAAAAGCTTAGACGTCACTAAGGGTGCAGGAAGTGACAAAATACCACCTGTGTTTTTCTTGAAATGCGCTAAATCTCTAACTACCCCTATAACATTGCTTTTTAATAGATGTCTTCGAGAGGGATTTTTTCCGAATGAGTGGAAAAAAGCCCACATTGTTCCAGTTTATAAGAAAGGTTTAAAGACGTCTGTTGAGAACTATCGTCCAATATCAATCCTTAACGTAATGAGTAAAATGTTTGAAAGAGTTGTTCACTCCCATATGTATCCCGTTATATCAATGTCGTTACCTATTGAACAGCACGGGTTTTTGAGGGGCCGATCAACGGCAACTAACTTAGGAGTATTCGTTGAAGATGTTGCTATTGGTATGGAAAGAGGATCGCAGGTAGACGTGGTCTATACGGACTTTGAAAAAGCATTTGATCGTGTGGACCACGTCATCCTTTTGCAGAAGCTTTTTGAGCTCGGTATACGTGGGAATTTATTGCGTTGGACGGAATCTTACCTGCGCAACCGGTCTCAGGCAGTTGTTGTAGGTGGATATTGCTCCGACTTTGTTGAAATTCCATCTGGTGTACCGCAAGGTTCTATTTTAGGACCTCTCTTGTACGCATCCTACTTATATGACGTGGCTGAGTGTTTTCACCATGCAAGATTTCTCATGTATGCCGATGACACAAAAATTTACTTGAAAATTAAAAACATAGATGATTGTTTTAAATTACAAGAAGACCTTAACAGACTTAGTGTTTACTATACAAAAAATCGCATAGGAGTAAATATAAGTAAATGTCACTTCATCTCCTTTACTCGAAAAAGAAGCCCAATCATATTTACCTATGAAATTGATGGCATTAAAATTAAGAAAACGATGTCAACCAGAGATTTAGGAGTAATAATGGACGCTAAATTATTATTTTCTGATCACATCGCTGCGGTTGTGAGTAGGGCCTACAAAAGCTTAGGATTTATATTAAGAGTAAGTCGCCCCTTCTCGGACGTGGGTTGCTTAAAAATTCTTTATTATGCATATGTTAGAAGTATTTTAGAATACTGCAGTACTATATGGAACCCACAGTATATAACGTATATCCAGAGTGTTGAAAATATCCAACATAGGTTTGTAAAACATTTAAACTACCGCTCGTTTTGTAGCTTCAGAGACTATGAAGAATCTTGTAGTCATCATCATCTTACAACACTAAAAAATCGTCGTGCTTTATGTGATATGTTATTTTTGCATGGCTTGTGCAATGGATACACTGATAGTCCAGAATTAACATCAAAAACTTTGTGCTTCTGTTGTCCTAAAACTAGAACAAGACACACCAAGTTGTTTGCGGTTACACACTCGAAAACGAATTACACTCAAAACTCGCTTGTTAGCAGAATGCATAGAAATTATAACAAAATGTTTAATTCCGTTGATATTTTCCATAGCACCAGGTGTATCTTTAAGCACGAAATTATTAAAATAATTAATGTACAAAATAACTAATCTTGCCTTTTCTAACCACGGACACATACAACTACCCATACATATACAGAAATACAAATTATATTCAAGCTCGCATAGAAACTTCACACCCTCATTTTCACATACACACATTCGCACACAAATACACACGCGCGCGCGCACACACACACACACACACACACACACACACGCACCCATACACAAACACACTTTCTTATGACTTTGGTGTTATTATACGAAGCTCCCTCACTCATCATCTTCATACACATTCAATATATAATACATAATATGTAAGTTAATTATTTATTTTTAAGCACTTGCTACACTACACTTATTATTATGTTGAAATTATTCTAGGTTAATATTAACTACTAACATCCTGCCTTATTGACTGTCGTCGATTAATACATTCTAATCGTATAATGTAAATCCGTTATTGGCTTTAAGTTTAAAATTTAAGAAATATTATTTGTATACAAGAGCTGTGGATTTTGTTCATAAATAAATAAATAAATAAATAAATGTCAGTACGAGAACAAAAACAACAAGAAGAAATGGAAGACGCAGAGAGCTTCTCGCCAGGACCAAGTTCGCGAAAACAAAAAATGCAAGAACATAAAACCAATCCAGGAGATGGTCAAGACGACCAATCAACTTGGGATAGATCGAAGATCATATCCAGCTGGAACATATCATTTGACACGTCAGATGACCCGTTGGAGTTTATAGAGAGGCTAGACGAATTGATCGCAGCTGACCATATAAACCCGAATAAATTACTTCCCATGCTACCGCAATTATTACGGGGAAAAGCTTTGATGTGGCATCGCAATAACTGCACGGCATGGAATACGTGGATAGAATTCTTAGAAGAATTTAAATTATATTTCTTTCCAAGAAAATACGAAGCAAACTTATTAGAAAGAGTCATTGCTAAGAAACAACATCACACGCAGAAGTTCATGGACTATTTGAAGGAGTTGCAAACATTAATGCGAAGGTATGCAAAAATGTCACAAATAGAACAAATAGATAGAATTTATGAGAATATGAACCCCAAGTACAAGTACTATATAAAAAGACAGGAATTTCAATCAATCACCGAATTGATAAATCTAGCCTGTGAATATGAGTCAATATCAGAACAAAGGTATGAAAATAAGCCAAGAAACAACCAACGATTTACAAATCCAGAGGCGCAGCCAGGCGCAAATGATAGCAAAAGCAGCACAAGAAACTATGAACCCCAGGTAGAGGGTCATTATACAACAAATCTAAACGATGAAAAGTTTATGAAAAACTACAACCCACAGACAAGCTGTTGGGGTTGTGGGAGACACGGACATACCCGTCAGCAATGCAGTGGGAATAAAATTGTATTTTGCTGTGTCTGCGGGAAAATAGGCAAGAGAAGTAAAGACTGCTGCAAGTCAAATCAAGGCACAAGTTGTCAGACAAGTTTCACGGCAATAGGGGACAATTTTCACGACAATAGAATTACCTGAACGTACAAGTAAAAGGTAACAAATACAAGGCAGTAGTAGATACCGGATCGACTAGCTCATTTATAAATAAGGAAATCTTGCAAGCATGCGCAAACGAAACCGTGAAGGACATCAGCAAGCGCATAACTATAGCCGATGGTAGGAAAGTGGAGATCGATAAATCCATAGAATTGGAATTGGACATTAACGGCACCACATTTAATCATCGACTATACGTGATTCCCAGAACATCCGACTTCATAATAGGTATGGACCTATTAAAGAGGATGGGAATGAAACTGCAATGGACAGGCAGTAAAGGAAAAAACCCAGGAGCAAGTCAAAAGCAAGAACAACCCAAACCAGAGAAAATAGACATGACGGAAACAAGCCCAGTTCGAACACACCAGGAAAACAATAAGTTAAAACATAAGAAACCAGTAAAACAAAAATGTTACGCAAGAAATCCAAAATTGCAAGTAAAAATAAACGAACTAGTAAATAACGTCAGGTTGGAAAAAGTTATTGCAAATAAGAGCGGTACACAAACCAAAGCAACGGTTGAATTACAAAGGAACCCGATTGCATACATGATAACCTCGGAAAGGGAGGATTGGTACTGCAGAAAATTAAAAGAAGTCAGTGAAAATCCGGGACGACACCCGGACTATTGTATTAAAGAGAATAAATTATTCAAAAGAATTACAAGTCCAGCGTATGGAACCAAGCTAGGACCGAATTCCAATTGGAGGCTATGTGTACAAGACAAGGATAAAAACCAAATAATATCACGAAACCACGATTCACCAAACTCAGGGCACGTGGGTACTGCAAAAACTTTAAACCGAATAGCACAAAGCTATTACTGGCCCGGAATGTTTAGAGACACCGCAAGATACATAACAAAATGCATAACTTGTCAAAAACATAAACTCACGCAAGAAAGAATAGCAGGACTTAAGATAAACCAAAGCAAGTGTATTTATTTCAAGCCAGAAGTAGATTACTTGGGACACAGAGTCCCAAGAGAAGTAGTAAAGATGAACGCAAGTAAATCGTATTCCCAGAAGGAACTGGGGAAAAGCATTCCAGGAAATAAGAGACAACCGAAGACCCAGTACAAAAGACGAAAAAAGAAGTGAAGCTTAGCATAACAAGCTTTAATTTCCATTTTTTTGGTTTATCAGTAATTTAAGTTAGTTTAGTGAGAGCCAAGTGAAGGCCATTTTTTAGTTAAAGCCGAGAGAAGGCTGCATGTCATTTTAAGTTTTTTTTTAAAGTTAGTTTAGTTAAGCCAAGGGAAGGTTGCGTTAATTGCACAGTTGGTCAAAACCAGAAAAAGGTTTGACAGTTCTAGTAAGGCGGGGAAACCATAAGAATTCAAGCTATTCAAATTTAGTTTAAAACCGGGGAGTGGCAACAGTTTAGTATTTCATCACGGCCACAGATTAACCGGGGAAATAATATAGAAAGAATAAACCAAGTTGAAAACCTATTATTAGGCACCGTTTCGGTTCACCGCAGGGAGTGAACCCAAAACCACCACACCTACAACAAACATTTTTTAAGTCATGGTGTCCAGAGTTTTACAGCTGTGATTTTTACAGGTAAAAATCTTCCGAAGAGGAGGGAGAGTGTAACGAGCCGACACGCAGGGCATCCCACGCATTCCGATGGGCCGGCGCACATCGACGCGATGACGTATGGCCGCACGCACACAGGCACACCGCGCCCACCCGCGCCGCGCCCACCCACGACGCACGTCGACTCGCCACGGAGCTATATAAGCCACTCGCGGCAGTAAACAGCAGCACTCGTCTGCGAGCGCTCGAACTGAAAGGTTGTACGGACTGGGGTACCGATTCGCACCCTTACCAGTGAGAAGGCAAGCAGACCAAGTCGCTCCCGTGGAGCTTTGCAGCTGCGGCTCGGGGGTTACCGAGCAGCACTCAGGGTTCCGCGGTCCGGTAGGGAAACTACTGTTGCGGCCTGGGGGCTACCGGGCAGCACGGTGGTATTCTAAATAGGGATCCGCGTATCAGCGGGGACGTTGGCGCGGCTCGGGGGTTACCGAGCAGCACGACCCCTCGCCAGATAATAAAACTTCACGATAGACTAGGACGGACAGCCCCGTCAGAGGGAGCCCTCCCCGCGTTCCGACCGTAACCTGGGGTAAAACCCCCTTTATGTATAAAGTACCATTGTAAGTAAATAAAGCACACGGCCAGTGGAAAGTGATCCGTATTTAATTTCACCTCCACCGCTAGGAAGCCTCCGACCATAGCTAGCCGAGCACACCCAATCTCACGCGCAGCCGGCGCGTGGGACCCGTAATGTAAGCATTGCCCTTGCAGGTTCGACCCCCGCAAGCTGCAACATTACACCTTTATGAATATCGCTGACCCCGGGGGGAGGGAGCACGGTCGTTATGTGGGAGTCCGCCTGAATGCCTGTTAAGGCCGTGTACCCACTAAAAACCCGAGGAGTTCCATCTTCTCGACATGTGAAGGAGGGACGGGCCCGCTCATGCATTATACCGCAACTACCATCAAGGCCGCTGTCCCCCTTCCGGCAGAACCACTTCAAGGGAAGTCGTCCTTTGCGACTCCATTCGCGATAGATGCCCCGGAACACATAGGGCATCTACGCCTCGTGAGGGCCTATGTCTAGTGGAGGTCGGATGACCCCGCATCCGGCACCGCAGCCCTTCCAAGCGGAGATGGAGACCGGGCTGGATTAGCCCTACTCCGTGGCCGCGCTCTCCAAAGCAAATCAGAGGTTTCCTCTCTCTTTCCCGCTCCTCTACCTCTCTCTGCAGCATGATAGCTTCACTGAAAGAAGTAACCGCCTCCCACGACCTTTCGTCGCCCAGCATCTGTATAATGATGGTGGGCAAGGAGAGATCTGTCCATCATCATCATCATCATCATCAGCCTGTAGCAGTCCACTGCTGGACATATGCCTCTCCAATTGCACGCCACTTAGGTCTACCTTGGGCTTCTCGCATCCAGTTTTTGCCAGCCGTCTTGCGCAGATCGTAACTCCACCGTGCCTCAGGACGTCCTACACTACGTTTGCCGAGACGCGGTCTCCACTCTAGAACTCGTTTACCCCAACGGTTGTCGGTTCTACGGCTAATATGGCCAGCCCACTGCCACTTCAGCTTGCTGATCCGGTGGGCTATGTCGATGACGTTGTTTCTCTGACGATCACTTCATTTCTGATGCGATCCTTCAGAGAAACCCCGAGCATAGCCCTTTCCATAGCCCGCTGAGCGACCTTGAGCTTCTGGACTATTCGAGCCGTCAGTGTCCACGTTTCGGCTCCGTATGTCATGACGGGTAGGACGCACTGATTGAAGACTTTCGTCTTCAGGCACTGTAGAATCGGCGAAGTAAGGACTCGACGTAGCTTCCCAAACGCTGCCCAGCCCAGCCGAATTCTTCTATTCACCTCGTTCTCAAAGTTGTTTTTTCCCAACTGCAATGTCTGCCCGAGGTACACATATTTTTGAACAACTTCGAGAACGGCGCCGTGTATCGCAATCGGTTCCGGTAGAACATGTTCGTTGAACATGACCTTGGTTTTGTACAAGTTCATCCGTAGGCCGATGCGTATAGAAAAGTCAGCCAGGTCATTCAGCATCTGTTGCAGGTCCTGCAGCGTCTCTGCCACGATGACGATATCGTCAGCAAATCGCAAGTGAGAGATGTATTCGCCGTTGATATTAATGCCACGTCCTTTCCAGTTCAGCGTCTTGAACATATCCTCCATTGCATTTGAAAACAATTTCGGGGAAATAACGTCCCCTTGTCTCACTCCTCGATGCAACGGTATGGGACTTGTTTGCTGATTCTGTACTTGGACGGACATGGTGGCGGTTTTGTAAAGACATCTCATCACTTGGATGCATCGCCAATCTATCTGGCAACGCTGCAGGAACTCCAGAACAGACCAGATTTCAACCGAGTCAAAGGCCTTCTCATAGTCCACGAATGCTAGACACAGGGGCTGATTATACTCTTCGGTCTTCTGTATAATCTGCCGCACTGTGTGAATGTGGTCTATGGTGCCGTATCCGCTCCGAAACCCAGCCTGTTCCGGTGGCTGGAATTCATCGAGTCTACGCGCAAGACGGTTCGTGATCACTCTTGAAAACAGCTTATAGACGTGGCTTAGAAGGGATATGGGTCGATAGTTCTTCAGCAGGGTCTTATCTCCCTTTTTGTAGAACAGGACGACCACACTCCTACTCCACGCCTCTGGAGTTCTCCCTTCGAACAGGACAGCGTTAAAAAGCTTCTGGAGCTCCCTCAGTACGGGTTTACCTCCTGCTTTTAGTAGCTCTGTTGTAAGGCCATCCTCTCCAGGGGCTTTTCCATTTTTAAGCTGTCCAAAAGCGATCTCGATTTCGCCAATACTGACTTCTGGCAAGTCTTCGGTAAAATGGCGTGTTAACGTGGCTCTAGGATCATTTTCGGGATCAGGTCGAGATGCATGCGATGCGTATAATCGGCCATAAAAGTCCTCCAATTCCGAAAGGACTGCCGGCTCCGCAGCAACGACTTCTCCACTAGCTGTGGTAAACTTCGTCAGGTGGCTTCTTCCAAGAGATTGTACGAACACCTTTGACCCCCGATTCTGCTCGATCGCTCTTTCGATCGAAAGAGTATTGAAGCACCGGAGGTCGTGTCGTACGTTCTTGTTGATCTCTCGATTTAGAGTCCGCTTTTCTGACGAAGTGATGGGTGGGTTTTCACGTCGTTCCTTCATTAGCCCCAAAGTCTCTTCTGAAAGCTTGGACTTCTTGCCCTTACGCTGCATGTAACAAAATCTCGTACCTTCTTCCCTGAGGACCCGAGTCACATTTTCGACGTTCTGGTTTACGTCTGTGGTGGTTTCCACGGCAGCGAATTGGTTCTACAGGTTTAACTGGAATGTTTCAGATCCTGCCATGGTTTGGAGCAGTGTTGGTCGGAGCCTGGACTTCATCAGACGGACATGTTGCGGCTTGAAGTATATATTCAGAGAGCCTCGGACAAGTCGGTGATCGCTACCGGTATTGAACCTGTTGATCACGGAGACATCTCTAAATATGTGCCTTTTATCCGTCATGATGAAGTCAATCTCATTTTTAGTCCTAGTGTCGGGGCTTAGCCACGTCCACTTCCTTTGGGGCTGTTTCTTAAAGAAGGAGTTCATCAAGAAGAGCCCCTCCCGTTCGAGGATTTGCCCCCTATGATTTCTGCGTCCAAAGCCATGGCATCCTACTACCGATTCGCTGAAATTCTGTACTCCCACTTTAGAAAGTCCCCCATGACAACGGTGTACTGGGTCTTTGTAGTGAAGTGGAGGGCCTTCGATATGTCATCGAACATATCCTCCACTTCATCGTCCGAGTGTGTCAAGGTCGGTGCGTACACTTGTACCACCTTGAGGCTATACCTCTCGGTGAGCTTTACAATAAGGTACGCTACCCTGTTCGACACACTGGACACTTCCACAACGTTGTCAGAAAGGGACTTGTTTACCAGAAACCCAACGCCACCTTGAGATTGTTGGTCTCCCTCTCGGAAGTACATTAGGTGGCCCGATTCTAGGGTTAAGGTGTCCTTCCCCTCTCTTCGGATTTCACTCAACCCCAGTATGTGCCACCTAATTTTACCAAGTTCCACCTCGAGTTGCGCCAGATGCGAGTCAAGCCGTAGCGTGCGTCCGTTATACGTCGCCAGGGTCAGTTATTTGTGGTGGCCTCCCGTAGCCCGGAGATTCTTAGCACCCCTCGCCCCGCCGTTACCGTGGTCGTCACCATGACCAGGAATAGCAGGGCCGCCGGGAACTAGGGGCCGTGGCTTTTTGTTGTCCTGCATTGGAGGGATTTGCCCGTAATCGCCACGCTGGGCAGGCGGGTTGGCGATCGCAGGGTGTAGCTTCTCGCACCGGTGACGCTGCTGCCCGTCACTGGCCTGTTGCATTTAGCGACGCCTGTTGGGATGGGTATACCGCCATCGGTCGGTTGTCAGAGCCTCGTTCGTCGATCAGCAGGATGCACCGCGTGCAGGTGAGGTTGACTTGGGTCAAAAGATGTTGGCTTGCCCCTTAAATCCCCCAGATCTGTCCACACGACCGAAACTAGACATCGTCGCGCTTTGTCTCCTGCAGGGCATGCCTCCCTAAAACAACCGTGTCCCGTGAGCACTTGTGTCAGCCGATAGGAAAGCCTCTTGTGTCACTGTGCGATATGCTACGGGGAAAGGTACGCGACCATTCAAACTGCCAGCTTGATGCGCACTGTTTTAATGAACTAATAGTGGCGCGGGCGCAGCCGCGCATAGCTACTTACATACCTATCTCTAAATACATAACAACTCCTCCCTCTTTAAATACGGAGTAACTAATCAGAAAAACTGCCTATAATTTACTTTAGTTCTATCGCGTTTAGATCTATTAGGTTCCTGAATTGGGGCAGTGGTCGGAGTAGAGAATATGGGGGATTCATCTTGAGCGCTAGATTCCCGCGTCCTTAGATCAGTTGATTCAGGTGTGCATGGCGCGGTTGCGGGCGCGAGGGATCCCGGCGCCTCCTCACTCCTCCCTTCCCGGTGTAGCAGCTCGGCGTCGTCAGACACGCGTGCAAGTGAGTCGCCGGAGCTAGCATCATCAACACAATAAACTTCTGACTCGGCCGACGCGTTGTTGTTTGTGTTGGACTGACTTACATTCAACAGAATCCGGGGACCAGTTGTGATTGCATTCGGGGGCCGCTGGAGATAAGTTTCCTCTTCTTTTCTCAATCATAATTGGTTTTTGTGTTTCTTTACCAGCACGTCCAATTCAGGGATGAAAACTAAATAAACAACACTACCTAAAAGCTCCTTGATTATCCCTTTAAGCCAGTAGAATTTTTTGTTACCGATATATTATTTAACCCAAACGATTTTGAAATCGGGTCGCACAGTTCCTTTATTTATTTATTTATTTATTTATTTATTTATTTATAATAATTACATCAAAAACTTACAGTTTAAGAACCAAAACGTTTTTGAGTCAGACGTGAATAATGTAATAACAATTAATGGTTATATATTAACTATACTTTATAGTACTTCGCCTGTAAGCACTGTTTATTTTTAACGTCGCGGGAAAGTTCAGTGGATGATGAGTCGATGACGTTAGAAGGATTTAAAAGATCCAGTCTGCATCGTAATGAACGCCCGAATAACAGTTCAGCCGGCGATTTATCGGTGGTGCAATTTTTAGAGTTCCGGTAGTCAAATAAAAACTTTAAAATCTTTTCATGCGAGACATTTTTACAGCCGCCAGAAATTATAATCGATTTAATGCCTTTTTTAACAACTTTGACTAGACTCTCAGCCTGGCCGTTACTAGCCGGATTATACGGAGGAGATAAGACATGACTAATACCATTAGACTTGCAAAAATCTTGAAACTCTTTCGAAGTAAAAGACGTGCCGTTGTCGCTAACTATGGTGTGAGGCACCCCGACATGCGACATCAGGTCGCTTTTTTTTAACGATAACGGCTTTCGAAGCAAAATTGATATTCATACAATAGCATTCTACCCATTTGGAAAAAGCGTCCACAACGATTAAATAGATTTTATTATAAATAGGACCTAGGAAATCCAAATGTATTCTATAGAATGCATGCGGGGGGAACGGCCAGCAGGTGAGGGGTGCGCGCGGCGGTGCAGGGCGGAGCTGTGCGCACACGGTGCACGAACTCACTAGCTGCTCGAGATAGGCATCAATACCCGGGAACCAGAAGCGGGCGCGAGCCGCTGCTTTTATCTTTACTATGCCAAAATGAGAGCTGTGCAGTTCTGTGCATACCTTATCACGAAGCGATGCCGGTATAACTACTTTATGACCCCGCATTAAAACGCCGTTTTCATACGACAGCTGAAACCGACAGTTAAAAAATGGTCTTATTATAGGATCCGTGATGTTCCTTGGCCAACCGTTTCGAACGTAATTAATTATTTTTCTTAACAGATCATCTTTTTCAACAACGGCACGCAACTCTTGAAGAGTGATCGGCAGCGTGCCATCGACGATAAAATTGACGTAAGCGGCACGCTCCTCGCAGCGGAGCTCGTCCTCCCACACCTCAGCCGCCGCCTCCGCCGCCAGCTCGCCCCCACCGCCTGCGCCGGGCGGCAAGGTGGAGCGAGAAAGAAAATCTGCGCTATTATCAGCACTTCGTACAAACTCAATAGTGTAATTACAGGCTGATAAAAATATTGCGTATCTCTGGAGACGATTCGCGGATACTTCCGGTATACCTTTGTGAGGGCCGAAAATGGTAATCAAAGGTTTATGATCAGTTCGGAGGAGGAACGGCTCAGCTATATAAGTATTGGTGATAGCGCCTAACCCCAAATATGATAGCTGTCGCCTCTTTTTGAATTTGTGATTACCTATTTTCTGCGGACGTCAAAGTCCGGGAGGCAAAAGAGATGGGCCTCTCTAAACCGTCTACACTTATCTGGGATAAAACTGCACCTAAGCCGTAGGGGGAAGCGTCTACAGTTAAAATAAGCTTGGCATTCGGGTTATAGTGAGTCAGAACCTGATCGGATGCGAGTATTGTTTTTACTTTATTAAAAGCTTCTGTATGAGTAGACGTCCAAAGCCATTTTGTGTTTTTATGTAATAAGTTGTATAATGGGCTTAAAATGGAGGACGCGTCCGGAATAAAATTACGATAATAATTAATAAGCCCTAGAAAGGATTGTAACTGCGACACATTAGCAGGCACAGGCGCATTTACAATCGCTGCTACTTTGTCGGTCGACTTTCGTACTCCGTGGACATCAATAATATGTCCAAGGTAATTTATTTCATGTTTTAGAAATTCGCATTTATTTTTCTGTACTGTGAGGCCTGCATCTTGAAGACGTTGTAAAACAACGCGTAACCTCTCCAAATTTTGCGACTTACTAGACCCAGAAATTAAAATATCGTCCTGGAAACATAGGACGCCATCCAAGCCCGCTAACACGCATTCCATTGCGCGCTGGAAGATAGCGGCTGCGCTGGACAGTCCGAACACTAAACGTGTGAAAGTAAACAACCCGCGATGTGTATTGATACAAGTTAGGTTTTGTGACTCCTCAGATAAGCTTAATTGAACGTATGCCATAGAAAGGTCTAATTTCGAGTAGTATTTACCTCCATGTAGCTTCGAAAACATTTCATTAATAGTAGGTAAAGGGTACTTCTCAATGACTAAATGTTTGTTAATCGTTACCGAATAGTCAGCACATATCCTTACGCTGCCGTCATATTTTAATACCGGCACGATAGGGGAGGCGTATTCCGAGTGCTCAACCGGTTTTAGGACTCCTGCTTCTACCAAACGATCTAATTCTTTATTGACCTTTACTTTCAAGGCAAACGGTACCGGTCGAGCTTTAAAGAATATGGGCTTCGAGTCCGGTTTTAAGTACAGCTTGACTTCATATTTATTGAAACACCCTAAATCACCAGAGAAAAGCTGAGGAAATTTGGCAATTACATTGGTAATTTGGGGATCGTCAGATTCATTGCAGTAATTAATTTTCGACGTTGTGGTTGCTATCTCTAACCCGAAAGCATACATGAAGCTTCGTCCTAGGAGCGGCGGCCCACCGTCACGGACGACGTACATATCGAGTACATGTGTACTCCCGAGGTACGTGACGGGTACACGAATGTACCCACTAATAGGCATTTTATCGCCGGTGTAGCTGTTAAATTTTTTCCTAGTATGTGACAGCGTTATGTGCGGGAAAAATGTCTCGTACGTTGTATGGGAAATAGCATTTATAGGGGAACCACTGTCTACTTCGAACTCTAATAAAACACCCGCGACGTTGACACGCTCGATCATAGGTTTATCGCGAGGACATCTAATATTGTTCAAAGACTTACCGTCGTCATCGCTTGCATCCACTTTACCTTCCCCAACGTGCTTTATCTTATTATTAGAACACATTTTGCGGAGATGGCCTTTTTGACCACACTTTTTGCACTTGTAATTTTTAAACCGGCATTACACGCTTTTATGGTTAGAATAACCACACACACTGCATTTCTCCGAGTTTCTCGATATGTTGAACACGCTGACGTGCTGCAGATGCGCCCGCGGAGGCAGGCGCTGACGGTGCGGCTTCGCGCGCACAGCGCACACTCTCAGCCAAATCCACTGCCTTAGTGAGAGTGAGTTCCTTTAGATCCTGAGAAAAAAGCTTTTCACGCTCGTGTCCAGCTGCCATGCCCATGACAAAACGGTCTAGCAAAGCCTCTTCGAGATTTTTAAATCCACAATGAGCAGCCAAGCCTCTGATGCGGGCCGCCCACTGAGAGTGCCCGTCCCCTTGGTTCTGCATCGCCGAGTAGAAGTGGTATCGTTCGGCGAAACCACAACGTTTTGGGGTGAAGTGGTCATCCAAAACTTTGAGAAGTGCCTCAAAATTTAACTCAAATTTTTCTTTTGGCAAAGCCAAATCACTTGCACACTTGTAAGTTGTCTCGGTGAGTGCGCTAAGCAAGATGGCCTTTCTCTTTACGCCCGCATTGTCCGTGTTCTCGGTGAGGTCGTTTGCGATAAAAAATTGCAAGATTCTGCTTCTGTATGTTTTCCAATCCTGGGACAGGTGGTCAAAGCTTGATAAAATTCCAAAAGACAAGGACGCCAATACAGTGTGAGTTCGCTCGTCGCCAGTGTGCGATATGCTACGGTGCTACGGGGAAAGGTACGCGACCATTCAAACTTCCAGCTTGATGCGCACTGTTTTAATGAACCAATAGTGGCGCGGGCGCAGCCGCGCATAGCTTCTTACATACCTATCTCTAAATACATAACAGTCTCCTATATACCCACTCTTTGAGTACGGGCTGCAACGCGTCGAGTAGTCGTCGAGCGCCAGCCCCACCTCTGTGCAATCTCATGAACCGCTCCTTACAAGTAGCTAGAGCCACTCTTTTGGCGTTGTTACGCTGTTACGCCAGTTTGTCACCTCTAGCGGCGCCGGACGCTCGTCCCGCTGCCGTGCCTCTATTCTGCGCCAGTATACCGAGGCCAGGACTTCAGCCTCAAGGTCCCACGGTAGCGAGCAAAGACGCACGCTACCTCGTGGGAGATTGTGCGATACGTCCTGCACACCCTCACTGCCATCACTCGTTGGGCTGCAATCAGCAGGGAAGTAGTCTTCCGATCGGGCCGACTAGCCCAAATTGGGGCACCGTACAGGGCCATTGAGCTGACCACCGGCTAGGATATGTGAGAGGATTATGTTGATTCTGAACTGTGTATTTTTAATTTTAAATTTGGCAGCGCAAAATTATATTTGTTTCTAGTCATAAAGGGTTGGTCGGCTTTTTTAAGTTGGGGTATTTCCGATCAAATTTACAAATATCAAATATATAAATTGACGTTAATGTTAACATGTTGTTATTTCTGAAAAATGGTATGCAACTCTCAGGAGAATTTTTTATTAAATACGCCGTACTGGAGCCGAGAGTGTGCGTACGCGTAGTTAGCGAATAACTCGGTGTTTAGGTCAGCTGCTCTTCTAAGTTCGCGTAGCGCATGTGAAGCTCGACAGTTTGCCTTTTATCTTCTGGATATGGTGTTTTCAATTTACGTTTGCGTCTATTTCTATGCCTAGCAATGTACACGCGTCAACGCATTATATTTTTATATTAGGCCCTATTCAGTGCGACGCGGACCGTCCGCACGCGGACTAGGTTTTGCGTCCGTCGCTGATGAATTTGTCGTTCAGTGCGATGCGGATCGTGATCGAGAGTGGTACAGTGTCATGGATAAAACTTTGAATTTGGTGATTGCGGCCTATTTATTAAACAACAGAAGAAGAAGACGCCATGGTAGAAGATTTAATGTGCATCCACTGGTTGAGAAAAGACTTCTTAAAGGAGAATTTGTATCCTTGTTTTCGGACTTGCGGGATGACGAAATGAAATTCTTCAAATATTTCAAGATGTCCATAAGGACATTTGAGGAGTTGCATGCGAAACTAGAGCCATCTTTAATGCGTTGCGATATATACAAGAAACCCATATGTTCGCGGGAGAGATTGGCTGTAACAATTAGGTAAGTAGGTACTTAAATTTAAAGGTTAAATATATGAAAAATAATTTTAATTAAAAAAATTATATAATCAATTTAAAATGTAATTATGTAATTAATTACAATGCAGTGTAATCACCGTGTTGCCAGCTTCCTAAAGACTCGTCCACATCACTCCCTGATAAATGAGGTAAATCGTTGGTAGCGGTTGGGACAGATGTGCTGGGCGAGTTCATAGCTGGACCTCTAATTTCCATAGCTAGCTCCTGTATTCTAGTTCGGAATAACAATTTTTTATAATTATCGAAATCGTTTATAATGGGTGCTAGGGAATTAAAAAAATTGCAGTCATCGTCTTTAAGAGCCGTAGACGGCGCAGAGTTTTTGGTGGAAGTGTCATTCTTTTCTATTATTTTCAATAATTGTGACTCAAAGTCTGTCATACATCTCTTTTTTTTCTCTGCCACGTTTTGGAGAAGCCAGCACAGGTGTCTGTAATGTTTCTTCTGTTGATGGCAAGTCCGGGGTACTTTGCGAGTTTTGCGATGACGTTGAAGCAACATTTTGGGAGCTCTGCGACGATGTTGAATCCATACTTTCATGTGTGGGTTCAAAGTCTTTTGTGTCTTCCAAAAACGTCATTATATCGAAAAAAATATACTTTTTTTTGACACCCTTGCAGAACCGGATTTTGATGTTTTAAGATTTGCTCTACACTTCATGTATGCATCACGGGCTGTCTTCCATCTTAACTGAACAGCTTTTTCTGTAAATTAAATAATATAAGTAATAAAACACACGTTAGTATCTTCACATGTCATACACATGTTAGTAACTTTACTTATTTAATACATACTTTTTTTTTGTTGCAGGTACCTGACTACTAGGTCAAGAATGTCTGATTTGCATTTAAGTTATCGATTGGGGCTATCAACAATTAAATACATTGTTGAAGAAGTATGCTCATTAATATGGGAATTTTTGAAAAACTCATGTCGGCCTGAACTTGATCCAAATTTTTGGAATAAAATAGCATTTGGCTTTGAAAGGGATGCCAATTTTCCCAATTGCGTAGGTGCCCTCGACGGAAAGCATACTAGAATCACGTGCCCAAAAGAAAGTGGATCCGTATTTTTCAACCATAAGCAATTTTATTCTATTATTTTACTTGCAATGTGTGATGCCAATTATTGTTTTACCTATGTAAATGTAGGGGCTTGTGGCAGCGAAGCAGACGCTAATGTGTTGTAAAAAGAAAAGTTCGTTATTTCATAGACTTGAACGAGATGGTCTAAATTTGCCACCTCCAAAATTATTACCAGGCACATCTATCAACCCACAGCCACATGTCATTGTAGCAGACCCAGCTTTTGGAATTTCCAATACTATACTTCGCCCATACGCGCGTACAAATTTGACACACAAAAAAAAAAATAATTACAGGTTAAGTCGTGCACGCCGATACATAGAATCGAGTTTTGGTATATTGACAAACAAATTTGCAATATTCCAAAGGTCTATCAATGTATCAACATCATTTGCACAAATTTTAATCAAAGCGTGCTGCATTTTACACAATTTCATTAGAGTACGCGATGGTTATACGGAAGAAGATGCTATGATTGTAGCTGGATTTACAGATCACAATTCTCGCATTAATAACAGTACACGATCGGGCAATACAATAAGAGATAATTTTGCAAATTACTTTGTCTCAAATGAAGGATCTGTACCTTGGCAAAATAGTTATATTTATTAGATAACACAGATGTTTCAATAAACATTACTTACCGATTTGTTTTTTTTCTTCACCTGAACTATCTCCGAAATTCGGACAAACAGCTTCGCAAACATCTATCCATGCCTATAATTTCGCGTCTTTATTTTTATATGAATTGTCGCGGAGATTCCAAAGACATGGTCGAAGTCGTACTTCTTGTATAACCCTCTCGGTTTGCACATTTGACGCAACCGCCATGACAACGACAGTACTTTACGTCCGCTCCGCGCGACTGTCCGCCGAGCACTGAACAAATGCATTAGAACCAAGCACCGTCCGCCCGCGGACATCCGCGGCGCGGAGGAGTGGCGCGGAGCTATTTCAACCGCGTCGCGTAAGGTTGTAAGGTTTCATACATTTTACCGTCCGTCGCGGACGTCCGCGTAGGTCATCCGCGTCGCACTGAATAGGCCCTTATTAAACGAAAAATGAATGTCAACTTGTCTTTTTTGACAAGTCCTGAATTGTATTATTTTTTATTTTGAAGTCAGTCAAGGTTCGTCATCCAATTCATTACACTGGTTGGCATGTCAGCGAGTTTAATATTTAGGTTAGAATCATTTCTACATGGGGTCAAAAGAGAGATATCGTCGGCAAATAGTACACAGGATTCCTGTATTAATTTTGGTACGTTATTAAAATAAATTTAAAAAAGAATACACGCAAGGACAGATCCATGAAATATAGAATTATAATTTCAATTGATTTAAATTCAATTGTACTCGTATTAATCATGCCGGTTTTATCATCATATTTTACAATTTCAACAATTTGTACCCGATTTTTTAGATAGGAGTTGAACCACTGGTGAGTAATTCCACGTATCCCGAATTTAAATATTGTTTTTAAAAGTAGTAATAGTGTTGGACTTTATGGCAAGCTTTGGTCATGTCCAATAAGATGCCGATCGCGGAAAATTTTTGGCCTAGGAAGTTGAATATGTCATTAACGTATTTTGTACATGAGCGGTACTGTAGAACGTTTCATTCTAAACCTGTTTTGAGCATCATCAAAGATGTCATACTTTTCACAAAAGGTCTTGAGGCATTTTTTCAAATATCTTTGAATATCAGGGTTACCATTTCAAAATTTTAAGTTGCCGTGTTTTGGGATCTGGATTGCCGTGTACATATTAATGTTTTTAAACTTATACGTAAAATTAAACATGACAATAAGATTATTCTTCAGTTATCATACAAATTTCTTATCGTATATACATTTTTTCTTCATCATTGTTCAGTTTATATTTATTTTGCTCCTTCATATCATTAGTTTGTTTTGTCGGTTTGAAATTTATATAATTTTCTTGGGAGCGAATACAGTGCTTACCTAGGGAGTAAAGTACCATTTATTATGGCAGTAAACATTTTCTTTTAGTTTTAGTTTTTATCAATTTGACCTCACTGCCATAGTCTTAACTGGCGTGAGAAGGGATAATAGTCTAAGGACAAAATCGGCTAAATTTTCGCAATCGAATTTAGGTTGCGTTAAAGCTTTTGACCAAAAGTTATCCTAGTTAGTCTTCATTTGCGATACTTCTAATGTGTAATATTTAATAACAGACGAGAGCATTCGAAACTCATCATCGATTTTCTGATGATTTAATCGATCTTCATCTCTTGTAATTATAGGCATTTTTTTTTACTACAGGCATTAATGAGGGAAATGTTTCCCGGATTTGCTCACTGATTGCTTCTTCTGGCATTAGATATTTTAATAATGGTAATAAGAAGTCGGAAACATTTGTATAAGTAGGAGAAATTACTATGTCTAGTGTAGTGTAGTCATGTGATGTGTGTTGTAATGACTGGTCGACTATCAAATTATCAGAAAAAGTAGTAATAATTGAATTGCCGTGTTTCAGAACACGGCAATGAATATACTGCCGTGTACCGTGTTATATTCTACTTTTTGTAAGCTTCGTAATTTGTAACGCTTCTACTTGCTGTAAGCGCCCACCTATCGCTAACTTAGTGGGTAGAACAACATCAACAACTAAAAGGTTAACAATATTTTATTAGGAGGTATTTATACAGAGTCGGGGTCCGAACACGTCTGAACTGATTGCTCAACCTATATTTGCCACTGGACTGAGCGTAAGAGAGCAGCTAGCGGCGAAGAAGCTGGAAGCGTAGCGGAAGCGCAGCGAAAGCGCAGCGGAAGCGCAGCGGAAGCGCAGCGGAGAAGGTATGAAAGCCCGGCGTTGGTTGCTTGGTTCACGGTGATGCTTCTTGGGGTAGGTCCTAGGCCGTCGGGCGATGAATACTCCCTGAAGACCCAGACTGCAGAGGTATACTCGTGGCAAGAGCTGGTAGTATGAACCCCAATTGGGGTTTTCCACTGCACAGCGAGTAATTTTATAATTTCATATATTTAGAGTTAACAATATAATACTTTAATATAGTAGATTAGTAGTACGAAGATTTTGGAGAAGAGTAATACGTGCGTGCTCCGAAGTAGGTCGGCGACGCATGACGAGATGGCGGCAGGCGGCAGTCATCGGCCGTGGCGTTGCGACTGGCCTCTCCCCGCTGCCCCTTCGTACGTTTCACCTTCCTAAGTAGGTGGCATGTGACGCTCGCGGCGTAAGAACGAGCTGCAGTACATTTTGTTTTACTAGTTATAAGTATGTAGTTTAAGGTTGTATTAGAATGTAACCCTATAATTAAATAGATGTATGTATCTAATAAGTAACGTAAAATAAGTGATACTCCCAAATAACCTAAGTGTTTTATAATCATTATATACTGATTAAAATAAGAATCAGTATGTACGAGGGTCAAACTGAAAGTTCTTAGAAAATCAAAAACTGATTACATTAGCCAGTTATTAGTTTTATTATATCTTTTCAAAATATTGTCCATTCACGTCAATACACCGCTGCATGCGATGGAACCACTGGGAAAAGCACTTTGCCCACTCGTCCTTAGGGGTCTCTTCAATGGCATCGCGATACGCAGCCACCGCTTCTTCAGCATTCATAAACCGCTTTCCTTTAAGTTTTTCTTTAATTTTTGAAAATAAATAAAAATCACAAGGCGCGAGGTCGGGGCTATACGGCGGGTGACCCAGTAATTCAACGTTTGATGTCGCCAAATAGTCGATCGTTCGCTTGGCGGTGTGCGATGAGGCGTTGTCGTGGTGAAGGAGGATCCTACTGCGAGGTCGTTTCTCTCGAACTTTTTCCAAGACAAGTGGCAAACAATTGGTAGTGTACCATTCTGCAGAAACTGTTTTTTGATCCTCTAACACAATTGTTGCGAAATGACCTATCCTTCCAAAGAACGAGGCCACCATTTTTTTCCCCGCACTTCGATCTCTCTTCACTTTAGTTGGCAACTCCTCGAAAGGAAACACCCACTGAGCAGATTGTCTTTTGGTTTCAGGATCATAACAGTAAATCCAGCTTTCGTCACCTGTTAGTATGTCGAACACAGCATTTGAGTCACCTCCGTTAAATCTTTCAATCATTTTACGGCACCAATCCACACGATGGAGTTTTTGAGCCTCAGTCAAATTATGAGGTATCCACCGGGCGCAAAGCTTCCTGACCGCTAAATGTTCGTGTAGGATTTTGTGCACTTGACTCATACCGATGCCTAAGCTTGTCCGAATCTGCTGATAGGTCACTCTTTTGTCAGTCTCTATCATACGCCGCACAACACAGATGTTATCTTCAGTCGTCGCCGTAGAAGGCCGTCCCTCACGTAAATCATCAGTGAGATTAGTGCGACCACGTTTAAACTCATTAAACCAGTTGTAAACAGTCGCACGAGATGGAGCTTCATCGTGAAAGGCCAATCGTAGTCTATCATAACTTTCTTGTTGACTTAAATGACATCGAAAGTCATAAAAAATCATTGCACGAAAATTTTCTCGTGTTAAATTCATGTTGACGTGACACAGACAATTTTCAATTTGCCGCCAAATCGTAAAACAAATGACAAATGAATGAAGTATATACTCAGTAATATTGGCAAAGAGTTCTATTTTCAAATTATAGAATTCTTTTTTTATTATATTGTTTATAAGTGGCCAGTTCTAAGAACTTTCAGTTTGACCCTCGTATAGTAACAAGATCGTTACATATCCCCCTTTTTAGATCAGGGATTTTTCTAAAAAAATCCATTTGCTTGCAACAGTTCGCTAACTACGTAAGTTTAAAATCTTTTACGTGCCATGTTCCTATATTGCGACCTGCCATATCTTCGAGTTCGTACACAAGTTTGGACATTTTGGCAATAATTCGGCACTTTATAAATTTTGGAGCAAGCTTTTTAGAAAACTTGTTGTCCTTGTTGCTCTGGTAGAATGTACGTTTCCAAACAGTATCTCCTACATTAAACTCAACGTTTCTACGCCGCAGGTTATAGGAGGCACTATTTCTTGAGTGAGCTTTAATTAGTGCGAGTTGCACTTTGTTAAGTATCTTGTGTAGTGCGCCTAAATTTTCAGCATAACTGTCACGTGGGGAAAATATAATTTGGTTTTCGAGGTCAGGATCGACATAGTGTGAACCACAGCTTACAAGTTCGCGCCCGTAAACTAAGAATGAAGGTGTAAAACCAGTTACCTCATTAACTGCACTATTTAAGGCGACTGAATCTTAGGGATATTAGTATCCCAAGCCCTATGATCACTATCGATGAAGGTCGATACGGCCGTTATAATAGTTTTGTTGTACCGTTCGACTGTGTTTACTTGGGGACTATATAGGGGGGTATAGTAGACGTTGGGTACGTTATATGTAGTGAACATATGTTTCATTGTATTGCTAGTGAATTGCCTCCCATTATCCATCAGTATCGTACTTGGAATGCCATGCACAAGAAATACACTTTCTTCTAAGATTCTTGCGATTATGTCTGTGGTCGCTCTCCGAATGGGAAATAACATACAGTACTTGGAAAAGCAACAAGTGATTACAAGTAAAAATGTATTTTGCTTTCTAGATACAGGTAATGGCCCAACTAGGTCTATACTGAGCATCTGAAAAGGACGACTACAGTCTTTGGGGCGACCCATAGTCCCAAGAGTAGTATGGGTAGGATGTTTATGTGAAAGGCAGATATCGCAGTCTAATATGAAGGTAGCAACGTCCTGACGCATGCTAGGCCAAAAGTATTTCAAACTAAGTCTTTTGTGAGTTTTGAAAATGCCGAAGTGGCCAGCAGTAGGTTCTGAATGATTCTGGGAAATAACATCGTGGCGATATTCCAATGGTATTACTTCCTTCCATTCAAATTCTCTCGTGAGAGGGTTTATAGATTTTGTATATCGAAACAACTTTGACTTTTCAACACGATAGTTTAAGAATGAAGTAGGGGATGTCTGACATCCATTAAATATATTTAGAAACCACTCGTCATTTGTGTTTCGTTCGGGCTGGTCAGGTATAGCGTTGATGGCGGAAACGGGTACTGAACGAGACAAACTGTCTGGTACTACGTTTTCAGACCCTTTTCGGTGTTTAATTACAAAGTTGTAAGCTGAGAGACGCACGCCCCATCTAGCAAGTCTTCCCGTTGGGTTATTTAAATTTAAAAACCATTTCAACGAAGAGTGATCAGTATAGACGTTAAATTGGAGGCCGTTATCCAAGTCAAACTGTCGTAAAAAGAATGACAGTCTGTTGGCAAAATGTGTTTTAAATCTTGCAGGTCTTTCCATTTTCTTGGCTTCAGTGGTATTCTACATTCTACATTGAATTGATCGTGTAGGTGCCAAGCCTCCACCTGATGGGCAAGTCTTGCAATTCATCCGAAAAATTAAGCTTAACCCGTCCGCATCAGCGCAAAAAATAACAATAGATTTATGAATGAAACTTAACTCGAACGAGTCTTGCTGAGTCGGACAGATTAAACTTAATTTTGCCTTCTGGGTCATACCGTAACTGTCGGATGTCGGTGACAGTTGGGTCACCAGCTTTTCTTCCAGGCCGAATGGAGGTGTACCGTTGCAGTAGTGAGAAATCTTTGAAAAACTCATGGGAAAGGTATTTTGCGTCATATTTAGGAGTTTTCTTCTTTGCATCTTTAGTAAGCTTAACATACTCATGAGGTAGATTTATATCGGTTTTTTAAGTTTATCTCAATAACGGAATGTACTGAGTCACACTCCATTTGGGTATGGCCCTTCTCCAAATATTTTTGTGTGATTACTATGTTTTCTTTCATAGCTAAGTCAAGAAGAGCATTAGCCATGATTGAGTTTCGATTCTGGGCTGTACAACCATCACTGAAAATTACCAGTGGAATAGTTTAGGAACCTTCTCTTGTATGTAGTCTACTAGACAAGAAGCGAAGTTGGATGCTTGCATACTGGTTCCAGTTATAGTTTCGTTGATGTAGTTCTACAGTAATGTGAGCTTAGGTATATCTTCAAAAAACTTGTGTAGATGTTCAGCTTGACTAACTCCACTGGAGGTTGGTGTCTCAGTAGATTTTTTTTGCCTCTGTTGCTTTTTTGCTTTGTAGTCTCAGTTAATGAGATACCCGACTTTGCTTCTGAAATCCATGTAAGAACCATGCGTTCTTTAATTCCTAAAGTATTCAAAAACATTTTTTTGCAGACTTGGTTTGTTTCCTCATTAAGCTTCAGATAATATATATAGCTTTGTTGTCTTTTATGTGAATCAACTGTCTTTTGTTTGATTGGGATCTTGTCTATCATTGAAGTAACAAAACTTTTCTTCCCAGACCAATCGAGCTTCTTCCAAAAGTTATCAAAAATACATTGTCTATCGTGATCTCCGAATTTTGAGCAAAACCAAGTGATGCTGTTTCCGCAGAACTTGGAGTCACATGTTGGGCCCATCTGCCTTTTAATTTTCTCTATACCTGTCGTAACCTTTTTTTTTCTTTTCTTGAATATCCTGAATAACTCTCTCCCCGCATTCTCTTTTCTTTCGTTATATTTCTTTACCATTCTGTACATGCAGCATGTTTTCTACGTTTAGGCTTGTTCTTTGGTTCTTCAGTGTCAAGTCCAGATTCCATGACCAAGGTTTCTGTGCCTACACTGCGTTCAGTAGTGGTGGTATCCAATTCTACAACTTCAATTGTTGGATTGTCATTGGTAGCAAAATGCGTGATTGCCAATTCACCGAAACCTGAAGCTTCGCATATATTAATAAAAGTAGGAGATTCAGGGACTTCATGAATATCGGTAACAAAATATGTGTCTTCAAATTCAATTTAAGGACCATTTTCAGTACCAACACTAAGTAATAAACCCAAGTTCGACGCTTGCTTGTCAACTTCTAAAGGGGCAGGATCAGATTTGGCTGCTATATTAATCGCATGTAGGAGATCGTTATCTGGTTTGTATACTAAAATGTTCTCTAAAATTTGTACTCTGCTTTGATGTTTTTTCTTAGGATTCGTGACTTTTATTCCATTTTCTGCCAATAAATTAAGAATTTCCTGGTCTTCATCATCTGATTGCAACAAATCCATTTTGATGATCTAAAAGCGTTGACAAAAATACATGTGAATAGGTCGTATTTAAAAGACACACAGTAAAATATGAATTCGAATAGGCAGTATCTCATAGGGCACTTTTAAACTTGTAACTATTCTGCCATCAGTGATATAGTACAAATAAAATATGTTTTAAAACTGTAAACAAATGTCAAATAACAAAATATAAACATTTTCATACCTTGGCAGCTTCTAAAAACAATCACAAATCACTTAAACCGCGGAGCAACCTGCGCGATGTCAAAAAACTATGGCGACTCAATGAGTTAGTGCATATTCGCAGAAAGATCGAGGGATCCGAGATACGTCGCATTACGTCAAGTCTTTTATCTCTTTCTTTTGCATACAAACTTTGCAAGGTAAAGAAAGTGAAAGATGTACTTTTGTCACCTTTATCGAAATCAAACAAAATGTCGCTTTCGTTCAAAAATGAGATACGACATATTAGAATTAAGGCGACGATATACCTTCTAAAACAATATTTATTGTTTTATTGTCTTTTATTTTTCTTTTATTTTAGTTTGTGTTTTATTTGTTGTAGCGTCACATAAACAATATTTATTGTTTTATTGTTACTTATATAAACTAAATTATTAAGGCATTTTCCTGTTACTCAGACGAAAGAGTCCCTGGGTTCTATATATAACACGGGTCTCGAACCTAGTTTAGAAACCAGGTGCTTCTTTACATTTATTGTGTAAGCTATATGTTTGACCTTAATAAACGTATTATTATTATTCCTTTTATTAAAAAAATTTCATGGATTTCATCCGGTTCTTTACAAAGGCATAAGTGGGGCTGTACATCGAAATTTGGTTGTTGGACCACACTACCTCCATGTTTATTAACTCGCGCAAAACACGTCCACGCCTGTTGGCTTTTGTTTATAAACTACAATAAACTAGATGTTTCGTCTTGCTCTCCACTCGTAGTGGGGAGCACGGCAACACGTATCATAAACAATGTTTCATCACCTATGTTTATGAACTGTTTATAAACTGTTTACAGAGATGATGAAACACTGTTTATGAACAGTTTATAAACAGTGTTTATTAACAAATGTTTACTAATGAATACGTGGCTTAACACTACATTGGTGTTTATGCGTTTTAAAGATTTCACTTTAGGTCTGAGTTTGGAAGAGCGTGCTTATTATTATATATAGTACTTATATATATCATACCTGCCGCAACCACAGCGCGTGCGGACGTGTGTGCACCCTCGTTACGGTTTAAATAGTTTATTTTGATAATCGTTGATACCTACGCACAGTTTCATAAATATAATAGTTATACAACATAATTGTGAAGTTAAAACTTCTAGTGCTAATTCTACTACGTGTTGTCTTTGGTTGTGTGGCAACATGGATAATCTAGATCTTTCTCCGACGTCTGTCAAAGCACATTCCAACCCTAATCTCTCGGAACTCGGGACATTTTTTGACGACAAGTTGACAACTAGGAAGAGAAAGCAACCTGATTGTGATTGTGTGCGTGAAATTCAAAAGTTACAAACAACATTGACCAACTCAATATCCGGCGCCATTGCTGTCGCTATTAAGGATTGGCGGCAAGAGCTTGACGGTAAAATTTCGTTAATAAACGATAACATCAATCATCATATCAAACCTGAACTTGAAAATCTCACGTTAAGTATGGCGTCTATCAAATCTGAGATTAGTGCTTTGCGTGCCGCGTCCACCTCGATGCAACTACGAGTTTCTGACCTTGAAACTAATTATGCCAAAGTAAATGAAGAGAGTACTGGAATCAAGGAGGCCATAGAATCACAGTACTGCGAACAGGAGTCCTTGAAAAAACGGTTACATGAACTCAACATCTGCACCACCACAAGCATCACGGAATATGCTGACAAATTGGAACGCAAAATCGATTCCTTAGAACAACATTCCAGACTAAATAACATCGAAATCTGTAATATACCAGAAAGGCGAGGAGAAAATCTCTTGGTTATTATGGAATCAATTTGCCTGGCGATCAAGCAGCCCGTATCAAGCCATGATATTGTTTCCATACATCGTGTACCGCATGCGCAGGTTCGAGATGATAAACGGCCTAAGAATATCATAGTGAAGCTGTGTACACGTGTCCTTCGCGATAACATTCTCAGTGCATTCCGTGCGCGGAAATCTGGGCTTACTGGTGAGCAGATAGGCATGTCGTCTACTTATAAGATCTACTTGAATGAACATTTAACTATAGGCAATAAAAAATTGTTGCGCGAGTGTAGGGAAATGGCAAAAAAACATAACTTTAAATATGTATGGGTTAGGAATGCTAACATCCTTGTACGTAAGACTGAGGCTTCGACAGCTCTTGTAATTAGGTGCAGTGCTGATTTATCGAAGTTGTATCCAAATACCTATACGGATTGAACATAACTACTCAGTACTGCGTACTACGCTAGGTGTTAGACATATCATTATGTATTACTTATTATTTCAGCTATACATATATTTATATGCCTATCTGAGGTATAAGATTAACCGGAAATTATTTTTTGTTCATTTAAATCTATTTAAAATATTAACTATAAGGATTAGTTCGGGTAATGTTTGGTATTTAAAAACAAATAATATGTTTTTATTAAGTTTTGTGGGTACGCGAGACAATAATTATAATATAACATTATTTTATTTACAATTATACTGTTTGGCAGCACAAGTTATGCACGTCAAATGCTCTTTTTCCATATTCTATATTCGTAATATGTATTTATTTAATATAAAGTTCAATTATGGATAACAACTTATCCATTTATTATCAAAACTGCAGTGGCATTCGTACGAAATTACACACTTTATATATGAATATTCTTTCTTTTTCTTACAGCATAATAATCTTAACAGAGACTTGGCTCACGCCATAAATTTTTGACAATGAATTTATAGATAACAGGTACCTAGTATTCCGATGTGATCGTAATCGTGTTGCAACCGGCAAGAAAGATGGTGGAGGTGTTTTGATCGCTGTACAGCGAAACCTGATGCCTTCGCGGTACACGAGACACCTGACGCCTGTACCAGACGAACTTGAGTATACAGGGTTATTGGTCATTAGACCGGATCCTTTTAAGGGGTGGTAGGGAATGCCATTTGCAACAATATGACTGTACATTGTGATATCCGGAAATGAATCATTTCTGTGATATTATTTTTTTTTATTTTTTTTTGGAAAATCCAGTTTTACTACTTTAAAATTCAATAAAAAAAAAAGTAATCAACCGATTTCAATTCTGTTCGCAGTTTTAGAGAAACCTTGTTACAGCTCTTAATAATAAACAATAATATCGTACTAATGTAGATCCATCCAAAAACTAGAGGCTTTTTCATAATTTTTATTTGATAATTTTTGTAAGATGCTTTACAAAAACCTTTATTTTCTCTACAAAAACGATAGTAAATTAAGTCTGCATTTTATTTAAAAAACATCTACAAGTCTTTAGCTATCCAACGAGGTAAAAAAATTAGCACTTTATTACACAGTTGCAGAAATAATGCGATTACAAAAGGCCGAGAAAGGAATGAGAATAGTCCATGAGAAGTAGCTATGGAAGAAATACTTTCTTAAGGTAACTTAATTTCTTTTAAAGAAATAAAAGAGTAGATGTAATTAGTCTGTATTTATTATTTTTACAGTTCGTTCTCAAAATGTGAGCCAGAATTTTGAATGCAGAGACGCATACGTCTGCGTAAATTGCTTTTAACAACACTTGTATTTAAATTAATTTTCATTTTTTCTGCTGCATTTATTATGCGCTGTTTCAGTTCTTCGATGGTTGCCACAGGTCCAAGAGTATCGTCGTACACCAAGCTTTTCATGTGACCCCATACGTAATACTCGACGGGAGTCAAGTCGGGACTTCTGGCCGGCCACGGAATGGGTCCTCCTCTGCCAATCCACTTATTGGGATACTGACGATTGAGCCACTCGTGAGTGGCTCAATCGTCAGTATCCCACGCTCAAACTAAAATGTGCGGGGCAACCATCATGTTGGTAAATCATGCTCATAAAGTTCGTTTCTCAAAAAAAATTCATACGCTTCACCATTGAGGTTGTTGGGCAGAAAGAAAGGGCCGATCAATTCATTCTTAATAATGCCCATCCACACATTAACGGAAAACCTT
Organism: Selenia dentaria; assembly: GCA_917880725.1. Taxonomy (NCBI): domain Eukaryota; kingdom Metazoa; phylum Arthropoda; class Insecta; order Lepidoptera; family Geometridae; genus Selenia; species Selenia dentaria. The sequence goes on along the minus strand of OU862885.1, from coordinate 28,002,003 downwards.
CTTTGTGATCCTTGTAATCTTTTCTTGTTTGGGTTACCGTCATCTTTCGGGGCCCAATAATGAATATTATGATAATTTGATATTCCATCCTGATCAAATTTGGATTCGTCGGTCCATAAGATTTTTAATAAAAAATTGGCATCTTCCATATCGGTGTTCAACATGAATCTGCAAAATTCGACTCTACGTGCAGGATCTCCGTCTTGGATAACTTGTACCGGAGTCAAATGATACGGGTAGAGTCTTGAGCGGTGCACTGTGTTCCATACTTTCCATTGCGACATGCCAAGACGTCGTGCAATGATGTTTGTTGAAGTCGTAGGATCTTGCTCAAACATGCGAATTATCTGTTCCTCTTCATCCGAATGATAAATACGAGATCGTCCAGCATCACTTTGTCGTCTTTGAACTTGACCAGTTTCTCGTAGTCGCCGGTACACTCCGTCAAATACACTCACATGGGGTAAACGGCGCTGTGGAAATCGAGACTGATACTCCGTTCGAGCATGTGTAGCGACGCCGTTGGCAAAACCATAGCAAAACAGTATGTCCGCATACTCTTCGTTTGTGAACTCTCGAAGCCGAGGTAGATGGTCGTGGGATTCCGCAGTCATGATCAGATCCTTTAGTACAAGCCAAGTCGTCGGGTAAGCAATCAATCAAAAAGTCCAGTTCACTAGCCGAATCACAGAAAAAGAAGTTACACAAGTCCAATAACGTTATCAAGGTCGAAATTTAATCGTAATAAAGGGTTGCCAAAGAGCGTCTGAACAGTACGATGCGCTTGAGCAAACTGGGTTCTCATTGCTCGTTCAACAAACATAAGCGAGAGGGAGACGGCGCATTCAACATGGATACCGTTGTCTAAAACCCTTTCTCGGAATGTCTCTACCTGAGTCTTTGTTATCGCATTATTTCTGCAATTGTGCAATAAAGTGCTAATTTTTTTACCTCGTTGGATAGCTAAAGACTTGTAGATGTTTTTTAAATAAAATGCAGACTTAATTTACTATCGTTTTTGTAGAGAAAATAAAGGTTTTTGTAAAGCATCTTACAAAAATTATCAAATAAAAATTATGAAAAAGCCTCTAGTTTTTGGATGGATCTACATTAGTACGATATTATTGTTTATTATTAAGAGCTGTAACAAGGTTTCTCTAAAACTGCGAACAGAATTGAAATCGGTTGATTACTTTTTTTTTATTGAATTTTAAAGTAGTAAAACTGGATTTTCCAAAAAAAAATAAAAAAAAAGAATATCACAGAAATGATTCATTTCCGGATATCACAATGTACAGTCATATTGTTGCAAATGGCATTCCCTACCACCCCTTAAAAGGATCCGGTCTAATTACCAATAACCCTGTATAATTGTAACTATACCGTCCACTAATGGTAAGCGACATGTTTTTAGTGCAGTATATTTCCCTGAACATATAAAGAATAACACTTATGCTATGTACTTTGACTGTATGACATTATTATAGATTCTAGCACAGAAATTTTTTATATGGCTGGTGACTATAACTTGCCATATATTGAGTGGATAAATAGTGATGTCCATGCGTCTATGGGTCCTGGTACTGTTAGCTCAAGTGTTTCACGTTCTCTGCATAATTTTATGTCAAGAACAAATTCGAAGCAATATAATTGCATTAAAAACCATATAGGTCGTGTTATTGACTTATTTATCTCGAATGTTGACTGTCAGTTATTGGCATGCCATCCATTACTTCCGCCAGATCATTTTCACCCCCCTTTCTGTGCACTTACTGAATTAAATAATTATTACAATGCTTATACAATGCAACGCAAATTTACAAGTAGGTATAAATACACTCGAGAGCAATGAATCCGGGTCACTTAAAGAATGTTAAAAATCTCGGAAACTAAAAATGATAGGTTAATGCAATAAATTGTATTTAATAGACAATGTAATACTCCTTAAATGAAAGTAAAAAAAATATGAGTCACAATACATTTTATTAACACAAAATTACATAAAGAAAAAAACTGCTGATCTCTCCTTAAAACAAAAATAGGAAACATGAAATTTTTGAACTTTATTACGATTTTCTTGAATTTTAATACTTCGTATTGCCTCCTCGTGCTTCCATTACTGCGTTTACGCGGTTTGGCATGCTGTACACCAAGTTCCTTATACGATTTTGAGGAATATTCTCCCATTCCTCTGTGAGAGCAATTTTGAGCATACGAAGCGTGATTGGGGGAGGGTTTCGTTGTTTTACGCATCTGCCTAGCTCGTCCCAAGCATGCTCGATCGGGTTGATATCCGGGCTGCGCGCTGGCCACTCCATACGAGTAATGTTCATCTCTTGAAGGTAGTCATTCACAATCCTACCTGTATGAGGTCGGGCATTGTCATGCATAAATATAGCATCCTCACCTAAATTGACCATAAATGGACCAACGTGATCATTGAGGATTTCTTCCACATATCTTTCGCTAGTTAAAGAGCCGTTTTCTATGATCACCAGCTCTGTGCGACTTTCAGAAGAAATTCCGGCCCACACAAGTACAGACCCACCACCGTAGGCTACTTTTTCTTCGATGCATGCTTGCTTGAATCTTTCCCCTGGTCTTCGATACACTCTGTGTCTTCCATCGTGCTTGTAGAGCATAAATTTTGATTCGTCGGAGAACATAACTTTTGACCAATCTTCAAGACTCCAATTTACGTGGCTATGGGCATATCTTAGTCTTGAAATACGATGCCCACGCTCCAGTTTAGGGCCGTTTGCAGGTCTAAGGGGTTTTAAGTTAGATTCAGCAAGCCGACGTCTTACTGTCCATGCACTTGGGTTACTTCCTCCGAGGCGTCGAAACTGATTTGTGAGTTCAGTTCCTGTGAGAAAGCGATTTCGAAGCATGGTGTTCACCAAGTATCGGTCTTCTCGTGCTGTGGTACACCTGGTTCTGCCCGTTCCTGGTCTGCGTAGGTTAGAACCAGTTTCTTCGTAACGTCGGAGAACTCTTTGTACTGTTGACAGCGACACACCGACAGTCCTGGCTGTATCGCGCTGACTCCGGCCGGTTTCCAGCATTGTAAGTATTCTGGTGCATTCTTCAGGCGTAAGCGACATAATTTCAGCTTGAATAATGAATATAGAGCACTATCAACATGGTTTATGTACCCACATAAATGACAGATTACAAAAAAAAGCAAAACCAAATGCTGTAATTTCGTAGTTCCATCTTCGAAAGTGGCCCTTTTTCAAATTTGATTTTTTTTATGATATAACTTTACAATAACTAAGAAGTTTTAATACCTTCATTTAAGGAGTATTACATTGTCTATTAAATACAATTTATTGCATTAACCTAGCATTTTTAGTTTCCGAGATTTTTAGGATTCTTTAAGTGACCCGGATTCATTGCTCTCGAGTGTATATCAAAGGCAATTATGATGCAATTAATACTTTTTTCAATGATTGTGATTGGATATCTGTACTTAGTAACATGCCAGCATTTACCGCTGTAGACATTTTTTATGAAAAATTGTATGGTGCCATTCGTGCACACATACCTTTGGTTAAATAAAGAAGTTCTCATTTCCATATATGGTTTACACCATCTCTTATAAAAAGCTACAGAAAGAAGGAATCATACTGATTTTGTGTAAAGAACTAATATGTACCTACGTAATTTAGTCTACTTTACAATAGCGAGCTATATGCACACACAAACCGCAAATTGTTAACTCGTGGACTACGGTGTGGGTTTAACATTTATTACTCGAAGCCTGAACATGTTTTGTGTATTTACTCATTGTGTTTTAAAATTTTAGTGTTAGTACTGTTTGTAGTTCCAAATAATAAATAAATAAATACTTATTGCTTCTTCAAAACCTTTGAATGCTTCTTCTCAAGACGTAACCGTTGCTCATAGTAGGTAGGTATTTCTTCCTTTTCAGGGGTGTCTGAAAGGATTTTGGACTTTCCCTTTCTTTCTGCCTCTGGTTGAGTCTTTGCGTAGAGGAGCTCTGGGAATAGGCCATACAGGTTCATGGAATAAAATATTTCGATTGTTAAAAAATTAGTAAGCTGATAGTGTAAACGTAGCAGCGGAGGACTTTCTCGTATTATATCAGATTCTGCAGAGAGTCCTGCTAGTATAGGTAGACTAGGCGTTTTTTGGGATTCAGACAAGAATTTTGAAGGCGTTGTTGACATTTCCAATGAATTAACAGCTACTTCTTGGTCTTCAACGTCTTCGCAATCAGTCATATCGTCGTCTTCTGGAATAGCCGGATCTACATGTGCCGGTATTAGGGGTAGTACAGCTGAAGACGTTGAATGCTGGAGATTGTCAGCAGATACAGAACTAGAAGTTGTCGGTATTGGACGGTTGGTCATTTTTGCAAATTTGAAATCGTTATTAGACAAGGCGTTTCTGGAAAAAGGCTAAACCCCCGGCATGAAAAACCTGCGAGCAGGTCGCGCGCGGTATAGGACTGATGTCACAATTCCAACTAAATCATGTACGGTGATGGTTTTCCCCGGATGATTTACGTGTCAATTATTTCGGACTACAGATAGCTTCTGCTTGAAGGGTACATTAACCGCTACAACAAATGGTTGCATCCGATGGGTGCAATGTGGAGGAAACGTTACCACAACGATTCCGTTTTCACGGCAATAGTTACTGACTTCTAGAGCACAATGGCTTTCATGATTGTCCATCAATATTAAAATAGAGTCATCTTTGGAGCATCTGACTAGCTTTTTATATGTTCAAGAACCTTGTACAATTTGAAAATTTTATACCAACTTCCATTCTATTCAGTTATTGGAGTGTAACTCAAAAACTACTGGACCGAATTTGAGAAAATATATTAAATGGGACCACATGGGAAGCACCAGCTTTCAAACAAAAAAAAACATTTGATTTTACATGTTTGTGAAAAAAGCTTTCGGTTAAGTGTGTTGGAACAATTAGAGATTATGAAACATAATAATAATAACCTTACACTATTGAATGACCAAACCAACATGGTTTCATCTCCATTATTATGTATATTTTCCCAAAATACGTCACCAACAACAATATGGCAGCGGCCGGCGCGCGTGCAGTGAGTCACAAGGTTAAGGGCGGAGTCTACATGCTATATAAAGGTAGACTTTCGAGCCAAGTGTCACAGACGCAGCGTCTACAGCGTCACCGACGCCGCGTCACTAACGCCGCGACAGTTACACTTTGGTGACTTTGGATACCGATGAAATGTTCAGAAATTATTGTCGTTTTAATAAACAACAATTCAATTTTATTTTTAATATAGTAAAAGATGAGTTACATCCAAAAACAACAAGGGATTGTATTGGTGCAGAAGAAAAACTATTTTTAACTTTAAGGTATGTACGTTTATTTAAATTAAGTACTTCAAAGTGAAAAGAAAGATATAACTCGAAGAAAACCAACTAGTTTTCTTTTCAGTTTGAAGTCTAATTATTAAGTATTCTTATTTATTCCTCGAAGAAGGACTCATTTATAAATTGTACGAGAGGTAAGTTAGTAGGTTCCTCTTCATTGCTGCTTACTAGAGATAAGTTTGTAGGTTCGTCTTCATTGCAGCTTTGTTGTGATATAGGTGAATCTACAAGCAGGTTATTATTATTCGAGACTAATTCTAATATATATTGGGGTTCTGGTGTATCCTGTGCCTCAGGTGTATTACAGTCAATAGATATATTTGATGAAACACATGAGCTTGATGTATTTGGGCGATTAGTTTCTATATCTGCTGACTCAACATCTAATGTTTGATATGTCATGAGAACATCAAATATCGCTCTTTTTGCTTGTAATTTCCGTAAAGGTTTCAATTTTCTTATAACTGCTTTAACGTGTTCGGAAAAGGTCAACAAATCGTCATCTTCATCTTTATTTCTTAAATTTTCTAAAACTTTCTGGCGAGATACTTCTCTTTTCTGCAGGTATGTTAAAATATCATCTTTCTTGGTACGTGTTCTGTTAGATTTTGGAAAAGATGAAAAGCTTGATGATGAGGCTGGTGAGGATGTTCGTGAAACATTAGTTAGGGATGATGATGAATCATCTGTTAGGTTCATTTGAGTTGATGTTTGACTACTTTTAGACTCTTGTGTAGTGATGTCATGGGGGTCAACGTTGCTAATAGTCGATCGTTCGTTTTGGTACCGATTCCAAAAAAGAAAACAACTTAACATAAGCGTTAAATTTAGATCTCGGATTTTTAGGTGCTGCAGATCCAGTCCCACTCTTGCGTTTCTGACGTAAATATGTGTCTTTTAGGTTTTTCCAGTGCTTTTTGCAGCTGTCACCTGCAAGTAAATTTAAGTGTATTATTTTTCTTTTCCAGATTCATTGCGACAGGAGAGACGTACAAATCCCTATCATTTGCATATAGGATATCAGATTGTTATATTTCAACAATCATGCGAAAAGTCCTGAGGCTGCTTAGGCAAAAATTAATGCCAATCGCGATGCCATCTTCAACAACAGAGGATTTCAAACGCATTGAAAAAGTAATGTGGGAGAAATGGAATATGCCAAACTGTGTATCTAGCATAGATGGTAAGCATGTTCGTGTAAGAGCACCACAGCATCCCTTTTTTTTAATTATAAAGACTATTTTTCTATTGTGATGCTGGCCTTGGTTGACGCCGACTACAAGTTTGTAGCTGTTGACGCTGGTTCATATGGAAAAGAAGGAGACAGCAACATATATAGGAAGTCGACAATTGGAAAAAAGATTGCAAGAAACGATTTCAATATTCCTGAATCTAAGGTTTTACCGGGAACCAACATCAATTTGCCTCATTTTTTGATAGGAGATGAAGCATTTCCTTTAGACAGAAATATGATGAAACCCTATTCCAGAAGATCCAGACTTGATCGTCAAATGGAGGTATTTAACTATAGATTATGTCGTGCTCGTCGCGTGGCAGAAAATGCATTCGGGCTCCTGAGCCAAGTGTTCAGAGTATTTTATACACTAATAGCGATTGCAACGGATACTTGCACAGACTTGATATTAGTTGCGTGTTGTTTTCACAATTTGTTACGTGATGGCTATTTGGAAGTTAATAACAGGCCGTACTACATTCGCGATGAAAACCAAAATCCCATCGATAACATGATTAATTTGGCAGCTACTACAAGTACCGTACACGAAGGGATTAAAGTCAGAAACCAATTAAAACTGTTCTTTAACTCCCAAATCGGTCAAGTATCCTGGCAAAACAACTATTGTTAAAAAATATAATGAAACTGATTAATAAAAGTACTTACCTCTTTTATTTAATTTTACCCCAATTTCGGACCACGTTTTGTCTTTCTTTCTGGTATTTTTATAATCATCCACGCTTAAATCATAAAGCAATGGGTGCTGAGACACCAATGTATTTAAAATTGTATCTTTTTCTCCGGTAAAAACCTCAACAGATGCCATTTTTATAAAATGTAACCTCAAAATACAGCGACACTGCAAGCGCGGCCAAGCGACTGACGCGGGCGTCTGACAACGCGGTCACAGCGGCACTGACGCCGCGTTAGTGCCGCTGCGCTCGAATGATCTTCCCTAGAATTTCATACATTTGTATAGAACGTCTATCTGTCGCTCTGTCGCGGCGTCGCAGACGCGGCGCCACTGACGCCATAGACGCTCGCTTCCAAAGTCTACCTTAAAGGCTTTGTCAGACAGGACGCGTACTTTAGCGCTGCGTAGTAGCGTTATAGCGTCCCGTTTTAACGTCGCGCGAGGCTTCGTCAAACAGAACGGCGCTGACTCGACGATGCCGCGCCGCCATTTCGCCATTCACTAAAGCGTAGTGCAGATCGATAGCAGTGTTAAGAGTTTGTTCGATATGGAGATGTCGAGTGATTCAGATGTGGAAGAATTATTACTTTTATATGCTTTATCACGGTCACAGAGAAAAAGAGTATGGGTGCACGACATCAATCAAAAGAGAAAGGATTTAGGAGAATATCATCGTTTGTGTCGTGAGCTTGCATCACATGAACTTACATGGCTTACACGTCTCTGAACCGTACTTAACTCTTTCCGGGGTAAGTCAAGGGTCAGTTCTTGGGCCGTTGCTGTTTTTAATAATGATAAATGACCTCATTAGTAAGGTGGATGTTGCTAGATGTCTATTATACGCTGATGACCTTAAGCTAGCTCTTGAAATTAGAACACAAAGTGACTGTATTATGCTACAAAATGACATAAATTCTTTATATAATTGGACTGTAGCGAACAAAATGCTATTTAACCCAAATAAATGTCACGTCATGACTTTTGACCGTAAACGCGACCCTATACATTATAACTATACAATCTGTGACAATATTCTTAAAAGAGTGACCACCATAAAGGACCTGGGCGTTACGTTTGATCGTGGCCTATCTTTTCGTGACCATATTTTAAATACCACAAAGGAAGCCTCCCGACGTTTAGGTTTTGTGCTGCGGAACGCGCGCGATTTCCATGACCCTAACGTCATCAGGCTCTTGTTTACTACTCTCGTTAGGAGTAAGCTGGAGGCAAGTGCGGTGGTCTGGAACCCGTATCACGTGACTTACACCTTGCTGTTGGAAAAGGTGCAAAAAACTTTTTTGCGGTATTTGTACAAACGGGTATATGGCTATTACCCTTATCTCTACCCAACTAAGTTTCTCCTCGGGCAACTTGGTTATAACTCTTTGGAAGTTAGAAGGTCGGTTGATCAGCTTTCCACTTGCTGCAAAATTTTAAGAGGCAACATGGACTGCCCTACCCTTCACAATCTCCTGTGTTCGCTGTACGTTCCTGATAAATACATCAGGCACAGGCCAAGCCACAGGCACTTGCTGTTTGCTACTCCTAGTCGTCGCACCGTGGCCCGAGCCCAGTCTCCCTTGTGTCGCTCTCTAACCAGACTCAACGCATTTCTGGACGCCAACACCGAATGTGACTTATTTTGTGACAAATGGCATAGTATTTTTAAGTTATTACTGAGTTTCTGTGAAAAAATATAATGATTAGGATATTTTATGACAATTTAATTTTTTTCTTGACATTTCTTATTTTTGACATATAAATTTTAATAATAAGTGTAAGTGGTGTATGCCGTGCTTATTGTAACAATAAATAAATAAATAAAATAAATGAAGATCGTTTTTTTACATACTTTCGTATGTCTCAAGATTCATTCGAAGAACTACATGAACTGCTCATCCCAAAAATAAGCAAATGTACCACAAACTGGAGGACGCCTATTTCTACAAGAGAAAGACTTGTAATCTGTCTAAGGTAAGAAATATTTATTTTTTTAAATAAATGTTCATTGCGTTATTATTATGAAAATCAATCAAAATCAGCTGAGTTGTAATCAGATGTCGATGCTCCAAAATTAGTTACATGTAGAATATCGATTTCGCGTAGTGGTTAGAGATTATTAGATTAATAATGATTATTAATAATGACGTAGCTGCTCAGGCTGTTGCAGGTATGATGAAGTACTGTTAGATAAATCTATAACAGCTACTGGGGATGAATCTTCAGGCACAGAATTGGGTACTGCATAGCAGACGGAGTCTTCGGTACTAATAATGGAATAATGTGGTGAATTAAATATCTGGACGTTTTCTTGCAGTTCCTCTGTTTCTATGCTTGCAAATAACTCTAGTTCTACTTTGGCTTTTATCTGTTTGTCTTTGGAAAAACTTTTAAATGTTTGGGCATAACTTTGGAAAAGGTGATCAATGGCATCATACTCTGTTTTTTTTTATTTTGAAGAAAATTTATAACTTTATCCATTTCGCTGTCAGTTTTTTTAATTTTCTTAGCTCGTGAACTATTTGTGTCATTTGTTTGGGGCGTCTCTAGCGGAGTTGTTTCTGGCGGGGGTGCGCTTTGTGTTCTTGGTGGAGGTGTCTGTGGTGGAGGCGTCTCTGGAGACTGAATTTCTATAGCTGACGATATTTCTGGTGTAGGTTCTCGAATATTTGAAGTTCTTTCTCGATCTGTCAGAGTTGAGTCAAGGAACTGTAACTGGGAAGCCCAAGGCCATTTTGTAAATTTTTTTGCAGCTTGTCCTGTAGTACCTGCAACCTCTTTTTTGTATCTTATATAATTGTCCCTCAAGCTCTTCCATTTTTTTTCTAGCTACTTCACCTGTAAAATAAACATAAATTTGTATTATTTTGTTTCAGGTACTTAGCTACGGGTGATTCACATCAGACCATAGCCTTCTCCTTCCGAGTAGGTCGTTCAACAGTCGGTGGTATTGTAAAAGAAGTCTGTACAGAAATCTGGAATACATTACAACCAGAATATATGCCATCGCCTACTGAAGAGACATGGAAACAATCAGAGAAGGGTTATAGGGAAACCTGGAACTTCCCGAATTGTGTCGGTAGTATTGACGGGAAACATGTCTCTATAAAGTGTCCCAAAAATAGTGGATCAGAATACTTTTGCTACAAGAAGTTTTTTTCTGTAGTTCTTCTTGCTATAGTCGATCCATGTTACAAATTCACCGTCATAGATGTCGGTAGTTACGGGCGGCATAGTGATAGTGGTATATTCGAGAACTCAATATTTTATCGGCAATATATCCACGGAAAATCTCTGCTGCCAGATAAACCTCTTCCAGGCACCGAGGAGCCCGTACCTCATGTACTTATCGGCGACGAAGGTTTTGCTTTAAAAACATATTTGATGCGTCCATTCCCAAGAGCCTTAGCCACACAAGACGAAAGAAAAACAAATTTTAATAAAAGACTTTGCAGGGCACGTCGGGTGGTTGAAAATACGTTCGGAATATTAGCACAAAAATGGCGCATTTTTTTACGACCTATTGACTGTGATGTGGACACAGCAATTGATATTATTAAAGCTGCATGTTGTTTACATAATTACTTACGAACAAAACAAGGTACAGCCATATTAACTCCAGAGTCGGAAGTCGAAAGTGTCGAAAACGTACCTATGCGTGCTCTAATAGCTCATCGTCCAACAAATAGAAGATCAACGACTGCAGCATTCGAAACTCGTGAACAATTTGTGTCTTATTTTAATCAATAAACGAATTTTTTTACTTACCAGTTTCATTAATTTCTTCTCCGATTTGTGCCCACAATTTTGCCTTCATTGATATATTTTTATACGAACTATCCTTCATATTATATAAGCATGGATATTTTCTAACCAATTCTATCAATTTTTCGGTCATTATGCAGTATTTTATTATTATTTTACACCTATTCACTCCGACGCTAAAATAAAATTTGTAAAAAAATACAACACCCGACGTCAAAGCGTCTTAACGCCGCGACAGAGCGTTGCGTACTGCTAGCGCCGGCGCTCTGTTTGGCGGTATTCTACGATGGTAGTACAACACATCTTAGCGTCATAGCGCGGCGTCAAGTTAACGCTCTGACGCGCGCTAAGTACGCGTTCTGTTTGACAAAGCCTTAAGGGCTATATTTCACCGGGACACCATGTTGCGCCACCAGTTGCGCCACCATGGTGTCCGTAAGCTACCAAACTAGAACACCAATACAGACACCAGAGTCGAGACAGTATCAAAATGGACGTCGAAGAGATAGCACTACTGTTGTATATACGAAGGAAAAGGGAGTTCACGAGAAAAAAGAAACAGTGGTGGGTTCATCCTTATTTAGTTGATCGCTGTAAGAAATGACAATTCGTCAACATTTACGACGACTTAAGAAGATATCCGGACAAGTTCTTTAGCTATGTGAGGATGTCCGTGAAATCCTTTGATGAGTTACTGACTTTATGTGAAAATGATTTGTTGAAACAAGACACCATATTAAGAAAATCAGTCAGTCCTAAAGAAAAGTTGTTTGTAACATTAAGGTAAGTCAAAACAAACTATGAACATTTTTAAAGTAAGTTTTATTAAAAATTGTAGACAAACAAGCTATAAACACTTAAGGGTTAATACAGATCCATAAGTGGTTCTGAGTCTAACGAATCATGTGTGTCGCTTGGAGAACTTGCATATATTGTCATAGAGTTATATGGAGAATTAGTTTCGTTGGGATGATTCGTATTTGTCCTATAACTCGGTCCAGGTTGTTCAGTAGCAATCACTTGCCGTTGCGTCGAATAACCAGGATGGTAGTTCTCATGACTCACCATCCTGCCACCTGGATTAATTTCTGGAGTATGCCGAAATGACCGATCAGCATAATCAAACGTCCTGTTACCAGAAAAATCTGATGCGTCGCTCAACAAAGTTAGCATCTTTATTTTGGTAGCCATTTTAACTTGAGGAGATAGATTTTTTAATGTGCCCAACAGTGAAAGCAGGAATAGACGATCTTCGTCAACCTCAGCTGTTTCCCGTAGTCTTTGCTCCGTTGTCTCACGGTGCCTTTGCGCAATTGAATTATTTAGAGCTTGAACAAAGGGATCATCGACTACTGTTACTTTACGTTTCTTTGTAACATTTTGCTTAGGTAGCTCGCCTACTTCAGTGCTCTCCGAATTTTCTTCTTCTACACTTTCTTCTCTGATAGCTACTACTCTTTGTAGAAACTGTAACTGCTTAAAATATATGTATTCGCTTTTTCGGTTAGTGGCTCCAGATCCTGACTTTAATTTTTTTTGGCGTTTAACTTCCCGCGCGTAGCATGATCTGATGCTTTTCCATCTTTTTTGCAACACTAACCCTGAAAATGAAATGATATTATTTATTTATTTTTGTTAATTACAGGTACCTCGCAAGTGGATGTACGATGAGGGAGTTGCATTATAACTTTCGTCTAGGTCAAACAACATTAAGTACAATAATAAGAGATGTGTGTGCCGTGATTTGGGATAAGTTGCAAACAAGTTTATCACTTCCGGCTACTGCAAATGACTGGATGAAAATAGCAGATGGTTTTGAAAAACATGCCAACTTTCCACACTGCATCGGTAGCGTCGATGGAAAGCACATTAGACTGATTCAACCTGCTGATTCTGGTTCGATGTATTATAACTATAAACACTTTTTTTCGTTGGTGTTGATGGCTGTATGTGACGCTAATTATAATTTCATTTATATAGACGTCGGTGCCTATGGGAAAAGTAGCGATTCAGCAATTTTTCAAGAAACTGAATTGTATAAGAAACTCATAAGTAATACTTTAGGTATTCCAGAGCCCCTCCAAATTTCAGAAAATAACCCAACGCTTTTCCCTTACGTATTTATAGGCGATGAAGCATTCGGGTTGAGCACAAATATTATGCGTCCATACGGAGGAAACAACCTCAGCACTGAAAAGAAGATTTTTAACTACAGACTATCGAGAGCTCGCCGTTACATCGAATGCACATTCGGCATCTTAACGAACAAATGGAGAATTTTCCACAGACCATTAAATGTCCACACAGAATTAGCAAAATCCATTGTGAGAACATGTTGTGTGTTACACAATTTTGTACGTTCTAGAGATGGATATTCATATGATGATACTCTGACAATAACGGGGTTTCAAACTAGAACACAGCAAAATATCACTAGAGGAGGGCGGGCTGCTACTACAACTCGAGATAATTTAACACATTATTTTATAAACGAAAACCCACTTCCATGGCAAAATAATTATATTCATTAATAAATACATACAAAACTACACTCGACAGCAATGAATCCGAGTCACCAGATTCATTGGAATTCTAATTACGATTTTCTCAAAAAGTACAGAACTTACAACTATCAAAGTTATATACATTCTACATTCACAACGGGCTTTTGGCTGTCATTTTTCACCAGAATCATTATGACATTGATTGATAATAAAAATATGTTGTTTACTTACCAAAGCTCTTTTTTTGCTCAACGGTTTGCTCCTGTTCTCCAAACAAATCTCCAACTTCCTCCCAACATTTCTTTTTTAAATCTCTATCGGAATAATCTGATGAGGAACTATCCCAAATTGATGGTCTACTTTGAATTTCGATAATAAACCTTTCTGTATCAAAATTATCCATCGTTTGCAATGACAAAATACAACACAAAAATGCACACGTGTTGCATGTAATGAGGATGGCGGGCGAGTAGGCGGCCGAACTGGCGGCCGAGTGAGTGAGACACCATACAGCGCTATAGTAATTAGTGGTGGCGCGACCAGCGTGGTGGCGCGACCAGTAACAATCTGTGCATCGTCCGAGTCGGTCGCGCCACCAAATTGGTTGCGCAACCTAACGGACACCAGGTGAGTAACTCTCTATAGAGCTGTATACATTTTGTTGGTAGCGACGACTGGTTGCGCCGCCGTGGTGTCCCGGTGAAATATAGCCCTAAGCGGGCAATTTTGCGTTGTTCTCTCAACCGTCCGGTGACGCTGTAAATGCCGGTAGAGGCAAACAGCTATAGTCCGTTCTAAAAAAAAAAAAAGTTGTTCTCTCACTGTCGGTCTAGCGCTCGACGAGACGTGTCGAATCGGTTTTGGTTTATTTGGGGTTTCTTGTGTGTTTTTTTATTTTGTATTCTTCCTATTAGCATTTTATGCGGGAGGGAGGGTGGACACCCCCAAATAGGCCAAAACCATTGTTTTCTTTTCAGCGGAACTGTCACTAAATATTTTTTAATAACTGATTTCCGCAAAGTAACGCCTGAATCAATAAATTATATCTTATAAAATTAGCAAGTTGAAGTGGCAATGTGCCCATTGCCACATGGCTCACAAAACTGATAACTGATGGGGAAGAAAGGTTATCATGTGGCGACCTGGTTCACAGAGCTTAGACCGGCATCAGCCAGCTCCACAGAGATTGGACCGGCTTCAGCCAGGTCCACAGTGCTTGGATCTGCTTCAACCAGGTCCAAGGTCCACAGTGCATGATGTCCGAGTTGACCCGCTCCGGCGGAAACGAACAGAGGTATAGAGGTGGCAGTTCTCACGCCTCCTTCCTCCATAGTGGGGTCACTGGTGGGCAGGCGGAAGTTGTTGCCTTGCAGTCGCTGGCTTGCACGGCCCTACAAGTCTAGGGGGTGGCCTTGATGAGCAAGGCCTAACCCCTAAAAAAACCATAAAACTAACAGTGCAATAAATACAACCAACTCGTTGGACGAAAAGCGTAAGCGCCTCAAAATCTACGGCTCTTGCGACTCTCTTGACGCAGCTGCAGTTTCTCAACCGGCCGCTTCGTAATAAATACATTCCAAGTTCTACAGCGCCGTATACACAAGATAACTGGGGTAGATTATTGAAAATGTATCTCTGTAAATGTTTTAGGAGTGACGTTGAATGTACACACACAGACAAAGATTAAAAATTTGGCAAATATTCATGTCTTACTCGTATAAACATTTCTATGTGTTAAGTTTTTTCTGTTATGTTGTGATATCTGTTGACAGTTATCGATATTTTTTTTAACGGCATTCATGGCATTTACATATCGTGGTAAGTATTTAATGTTATAATCATAAGTATCTATCAGATAATTTATTCTTTAACAGATATTTCCTTTCATATTTCTAGCAGATTTATCTATATCAATAAATATCAGTTTTGTATATATATAGTAAGTTTTAAAGTAAATTATTTAGTTTCTGTTCAATTAGGTATTTGTTTCTTAAGACACTTAGTAGATATATGCTTGGACGACCTATAAGAGTCTTCAAAGTGACATATAGTGTCCAGTAAAACTTTAGTCGGATTTGTTCTTCTCCCAGACACAGATTGTCATCGTTATGCAATAATATGGTTTCAATATAGCTATATTTTTCACATACATTATTGATGCGGATAGAAATAAGATAGGACGCCAAATTTTGCATTGTGCACCTCCAATTATTACAATTTTTTTCTCTTTGTCTTGTCTATTGTAGTGTATTGTCGATTTAGTGCTATGTTACTGGTTAGAGGTTTATTTTTGTGTTCTTCTTTTATATTTTCTTTATTTTTATTATATTGACTGTCATTAGACATTGGATCATTTGTTTCTGTTTTAGTTCCCTTATTAATATTGTATTCTTTTTTAATAGCTTTGCGTTGTTTTAGATTTGTTTTAATTGTTTTCTTCTCATCTTTTTCGACACACAATTTATGTTATTCACATTAAATTTCCCTTTAATTTGTTTATTTTCTACCGACTTCTAAAAAGGAGGACGTACTCAATTCGAATTCTTAATGTTTGATACTTCATAAGTTTCGATAGGGTGAACCGATTCTTGAAATTCTTTTATTTACGACAATACGTCAGCTACTGACATACCTGTACTACCTGTCGCGACGTTCACACATGCCAGTTTCGTAGCTCCCGGCCTCTACCTCACGTTACATGCAAGTCAGTGTCAAGAAATTAATTATTGTGCTATCTCCTTGCGTGGCAGATACAGGAATGCCATGAAAGTAGGTGACATGTGCAATGAGCTTTCAGTCGATAGCTGGGGATACACATGCCAGTAAATCGGGAAAGTAGGTGGCATGAAAGTTACTGGCATGTACATGTAACTGGCACACTGCAGATACATTTGCAAGTAATACTGGCATGCATACTGTAACGAAACACTTTGCGTTCCGCTCAGTCCACAAATATATAGAAGCATAATTTACAAAACACGAGCAAATGAAGCGATATTATTGTGATATCCCAAAAAAAACTCCGATAAAGGTACCTCAATCAAGCTTAGTTTCGAGAACCAATGGTTCCAAGAATTAATAACAAACAACCTGGATAGAAACAGGCTACATACCAAATTGAATGCTATTGTAATGGCGAAAAGGTACAAAATCCCTTGTGATGAATTTGATGACTATGAAAATATATAATAAAGAATAGTCGGAGTTCTGTTATTGGCTAAGAAAGTCGCAGCCTCAAGAGACACACACTATGATTAGTCGAAGCGGCCTCAAATGAGCCTCAGCCGGCGTCAATCGAGCTTCAGTTGATGATATATAAAGGACGTAAGTACTAGAGGGAAATTCATTGTACATCAAGCAATCGGCAAGGAATCTACGCTTAGTACAGTGACACGTAATTATTAGTCTATTGACTATATCGACTTAGTAGTTTCCATAGTGTTCGAATACCGTAAAATTATCGCGTTCGGGTTGGTGTAATTACTATGTCGTTATAGTGTTGCGTTAAAGTAAATTTTATTTGTAAAATTATTGTACTGTGTGTTGATCGGTAAATCGAAAAACGAGTGTTTTTCGTAGTATAGACTGGAGACTAACGGTGTCATATGAAGGTCTATACTTATCTTCGAGCCTGGGAATTGAGGCGAACCAGGAGTCGTATTCTTGCTCAGCAAGCGACTAGCAGTCTCCTCTCATAGCTTTTTCTGGTATCAGTGCTCGGGGCTCGTCAAGTGTGTCATGTCTTCACCGGGTTACTGATACTAAGAAACTGTTATGGGCGGTCTATCTTTATTATATTTATTTATTCGCACTTATCAGGTATAATTTCCGGACCGGATTCAATCCCAAAGTCGCAAATCAATGATGGTCCATTACGCACCCGATCCTAGGATTTCGGTCTAAACGGGGGAGATCGACCCGATTTCGTTCCGTTAGGGAAACCAGCTAGCGGGATCACTCTGCTGTGCAGATTTTCCCTTCGGTAGGGACTGGATCCTTTGCTAAGGAGAAAGTCAACACTTACACGATTAAATGTATATGTGGGACACGGATCTCTAGTTTTGAATGACACTTTAGTTACATTGATAGGAGATTGTAGGCATTATAAGATAGGAACGATAGGGATTATTCAATATTCTTAGGAATTCTATTATAATTCCTATGAGTAAGAAAATGCTGACTTGAAAAGTATTAATTTTAATTTACTATTTAAATGTATGACAAAATGATTAATATATAACTAATATTTTGATCAGTACCAAACGTACAGTATAAATAACCTGAAAGTCTAACTTTATTTATTGCAATACTTTAGACTTTGGAACAAAAGTTTCAATAATATAAAATGAAATATACAATGAAAATTAAATAATATAAATATCCAACCAAAATGATCAGCTCAGAATAAATTGTCTGAAAGATATATTGTAAATGAACAACTATAGTACATTACGCTTCTAAAAATATTGAGGCTAATTGTTGATAACGTTTGCCAACGGCTGGAATAAAATTCGTTCCGTGGATTTTCTTGAAGCTAAAAGTGCAGAGAGACTTTCCCATTTGTCATTGGTAGATTCTATCAATTCTAGTTAAATATGCTAGATATCTTCAAATTTGTATATCTTAAGGACAAAATCTGTCTGATTGTTATAATTATCCAGTAAGGTAAAAATAAATACCTATCAAAACAACAATAGACAAAGAAACTATTTCAATAAATGAATTACCATTATGCTTGATTACTAGCATGAAATAAATTATTTTTCAACATAAAGTCTGTATGAAATATCATAAATCAGGATATGAAATACATACCTTCAAAGTAAAACTGTGAGGCGATATCAGAAATAACATTGTAAAATATATACCTAACAAATCTATTAGGAAGCAATATCTCAGCATTGAATTCGTATAGTGTGCGCCAGCGCCAGGAGCCAGGAAGGGATCTGGTGTGCCAAAGGGGAGCATTTGAGCGCTCAGTAAAGGTGCCTTAACCCTACTATCCGTCGTTGCAAGTCTTCGGTAACACTAAAAGATTCCTTCCACTAAATTGCATTAGACTTTGTATACATGTGAAATTGTGAACAGTCTAATACAATTATATTAAATGAAAGTGTTCAAAATAACCAATCGTCTTAACCAAACATAACTAAGGAGAATACTTATTACATAAATTAAATGAAAGAAATTTCAACAGAATACTCGACTATTATCAGAGCTATATAATCTTATGTAGTATTCAAAAAAATACAACAATAATGTGCAAATGACTAACATTTAGAACCGAAAATAATAGTTCACTATATCTATATGTTATATAGAGAATCTAAAGAAGCATAACTCCTACTGTAAACGGTAACAGTCAACTCTAAGGCTCAACTCA
The DNA here is from genome assembly GCA_917880725.1 of Selenia dentaria. Lineage (NCBI taxonomy): Eukaryota > Metazoa > Arthropoda > Insecta > Lepidoptera > Geometridae > Selenia > Selenia dentaria. The sequence continues at coordinate 27,983,033 of OU862885.1, read as the reverse complement.
CACTGCCGCAGAGTCGAAGCGACGCGACGCGTAAATTTTTGCAAGGCGACGCGCGTCTACGCGCGGTGATGCGCGTCGCCGCGCGACGTCGCTCGTTAGCGCGTCCGGATCACAAAGTGCCGGAACCAGTTCAAAGACTATCGAACATTCGTGAGTGGTGCTCGCACAACAGTATATGATGGTTGATATCGATCTTATCATGATTGCGCTAATATCAGAAGCTGAAGAGTAAGAAAGTGAATTTATATCAGAAGCTGAGAAAAGAAAGATAAAATGAAAATTTTGGGTTCATGATTTATGGAAGAAAAGACATATACTTGGCGAATTCAAAACACTTTGTAGTAATGATTTAACTCTGGACCCAAGATATTTTTATGATTATTATAAAATGGGCTTAGATAAGTTTGAAAAATTGGTAAATATTTTGAAGCCTCATATCCAAAAGCAAGAAACAAATTTAAGAATACCCATTTCCGTTGAAGAGCGGATATCAATATGCTTGAGGTAAGTCAATTTTTAAGCTAGCTAGCTAGCTACCTAATGTTTCTGCATTAGGTATCTACATTTAAAAAAAATGAATAATTTAATAATCATAATTTTTACGCATTATTATACAAGATGTAAGGAACAGTTCTCCGAAATTTTAAGCATCATTTTAAGTTAAAAACTACATCACATTATTTCCAGAAAGTGCAGGTAGGTATGAGAAAAAAAAAAAAATATTTTTGGAGAACTGTCCCTTATACCCTGTACACTAGGTCATTCATGAATCAAACATAATGTCATTCACTGTAGTCATTATCGCCTTCACTCCGTTGCTGCGTTGTCGTCTCAATCGGCAATGGTATGTACGGTGAAGGTAGGGTTGCCAGATCATAATTTGATAAAGGAGGGCAGATGGGTCTAAAAAGGAGGATTTTCTATAAAAAAGGAGGACATTCACAATTAAACGATTTTTTTGTATTATTTTACTTTATTTTAATTATATTTAGCTGAGCTGCCAATTTTTACAAGAAGTTCTTGGTTTTTCAACAAATAATTATGAAAATCTTCACATGTCATGTTTTTGAAGTTGTATTGAGTAACAATTACAGATTTAACTGACTGCACACTAAGTCTGTTCCTCTCTTTGCTCCACTGAGTATTAATCAGTGAAAAAACTCTTTCCACGTTTGCGTTATGTGCACTTATACAGAAATAAAATTCGCAGATCTTGAGCAGTTCTGAGAAACATTCAATGTTTTTGGCACTTTTGAAGTAAATTGTCCACTGCTCGTGCAACTTCAAATCATAATATGTCTCATCATTATCTGATTTTGATTTAAGAAATGAAATCAAGTTACAAAATTGATCATGTAGCTTAACATCGTCAATCTCAACACCTCTGATGCTCAAGAATTCAATGCATGAAACTAAATCATCATATTTTAGGTTTTCGTTCTCTTTCAGCAATGTCATCCACTCAAAACATTTGAAATCTTCTAAGGGCTTTATCCATTCCATCAAGTAATCTTCACAAGCCTTGTAAACACTGAAAAATTCGTTGGAAATGGACTCGGCCTCGTCATTATTGCGAAGCAGCTGACTTACGCTTAGTGGCAAAAAATTGTTGTTTCTTCGATTTCGAAGCATATGAAGCACGGATTGAAGTATCTTTGAAATTTCCAGAACGGAATTATGTTCCTCTTCGATTTTTGCCAAATTTGCTTGGTAAATAGACATAAGAGAATGTGTAAACCATAAATATGCTTCTGAAGTTGTGTTTTCGAAAAAGGATTTTATTAGGTATGGTGTTGTTCTTTGGCTTAAGAAATACTCTTTCAATGCTGGATAGAGCTTCAAAATTCTTTCAACGCATGGAAACAGGCTAAGCCACCTTGTTTTACTATGCCTTAGCAAAGGCTGGTAATTGATTTCGACGTAGTCGCAAAACTCTTTTAGTGACTCTGTTCTCACTGTGTACACAGAAAAATAATTAAATATTTTTAATATTATCGACTCAATGTCCAGTTTCATCAAATCGATACCATTGCGAAGGCTGTTATGCATAATATGTGCAGGGCAGCCGACTCCTATAAGGTTTTCTTTCTCCAAACTTTCTTTTAGGCGCGTAAATACGTTTTGACCTGGGTTTCTGTTCACACCCCCAAAATTAACATTCGCATTATCGCCAATAAATGCCACACACTTTGGGGTTAATTGGTACGTATTGAGTGTTTCGTATATAAGGTTCGCAATGGAAAGCGATGTTTCGTTCGGTAAACTTTGTAAATCAAGAATTTTCGTTTCGATTCCATTTCCAGTCCAGTTGAAATATTGAATCAATATAGGAAACAGTTTTTCTGCACCGTGGTTGCTGGCGTCTGTGGCAACAGAAAGACATGAAATGTTCCTCAAAGTTTCGATGATCGTCGTAATCGTATGTGGAGCAATAACTTGATTTACTATAGCTTCCGTCTTAGTTTTTCCGCATTTAAGATTTTTCGCCGTTTCGGAATCAGCAAACATTTTTCTAGTCAAGCTCGCCGTACATTCCATAGAATTGTACGACTGATGATGCTTTACCGTATGGAAGGCTAGTGTTCCTTCTGCAGCATGGGTATTTTTGAGGGTCATTGAAGTAGAAGGTTGAAAATAGTTGGTTACCTTAGAAGAAGAACCTGCTGCTCGTATCATCTTCTTATGCTTTTCCGTAGCTACGTGCCTTTCTAAAGCAATAGTGCCCTTGTTGCCTACATCCACATGGCAGTCGCAAATAGAACATTTCGCGTCAAAGTCGTCTCGCCCGCTAGTAAAACACGGATATTTGGCTCTAAATACTTCCGTAAATTTACACTTCCGCTTACTCATAATGAGTACGTAAAATAAACTCAAATATTAGGTAAATCAAATCACTAGGATTCTCGTCGTGCGGTCGTGCGAGCGCAATAGTAAACTAATTGAATAATGAATTACAATAACAAACGCCGCGTCGAGTGCCGACGACAGACGGGTGCGGGCGGGTTCTGTGGAGTGGAGGGGGCGGTGGCGCACGCATGCGCGCGGTGAGTAGAGTAGTTGCAGCGGCATCTACCGGCTGGCACGCACGCTCGTTTGACTTTTGACCACGCTTCAGCATGCAAGCCGCATGTCACGAAATTTTCAATGATATGCTGCAAAAAGGAGGACTTACAGTAGGTGTGGGAGGACGGGAGGACAAAACATGAAAAAGGAGGACATGTCCTCCTTTTGGAAACCATCTGGCAAGCCTAGGTGAAGGTGGCAGGCCGAGATTTTCGAACTGATTAGGGGTTATGCTGTGGCTAGTGGTTGACGTATTTGGCTGCATAGAGTATGTGTTACAAGGAGTATAAGTGGTTGGTAGCTGTGTTGTATAATATCCGGTATTTGGCTGCATTGTATATGTGTTAGGATTAGAATTACAGTTAGTGGAATTAGATTGTAGCTGAAAATTTTCTGATTGGGTTCGAAGTTCTGTTGTATAGCCGATGGATGAAGAAGTATTTGCTTGCCTTGAGTTGATATTAGTTGTTTCAGGTTGAAAGGTGCCCCCCCCGAAGGGTTCTCGCATTGACGTGGCGGGGGGGCTCAGTAACCGTGGCTAGGTACACCACGGTGAAGCCAAGAGGAACCCAGGGGCCGCGCCGGCGTTGGGGTGCGCTGGCCGGCTCAGGCGGGCCGCTCCTATGGGCTTTGGCCGCCAAGTCCACATAGGAGTGGCGGGGTCCGGGCGCTTTGGCGCAGACTCGAGGAGGTGGGGCCCGGGCGCTTTGGCGCAGGCTCGAGGAGGTGGGGCCCGGGCGCTTTGGCGCAGGCTCGAGGAGGGGGGGCCCGGGCACTTTGGTGCAGGCTCGAGGAGGCGGGGTCCGGGCGCTCGGCGCAGACTCGAGGGGGTGGGGTCGCGGGGGGGCTATCCCTTGTGGCTGACGTAGCAGGCGGTGGGGCTACGTATCCGACCCACCGCAGGGAGACCACGGGCGACCAGACACGGGGAAGTCTGGCGCCCATTGTTGGCGAGTTTGGTCTCCGAGGTAGTTGCGGCGCGCCATGTGTTCTGGCGTGCCGCGAAGAGAAGGGTCCGGCAACGGACAGCCACGGCGGGTTCGCGGTCGTGTGGAAAATCTGTCCCGCGTTCCCGCCGAGGGCGGCAGTGACGGAACACCCCGGGGTTTTGGTGGGTATACGGACTCCCACATAACCACCTCCCTCCCCGTGGTGGGTGGTATCCATAAAGGATTTCCCCGGGACAAAAAAAAAAAAAAAAAAAAAAAAAAAAAAAAAAAAAAGGTTGAAAGGTGCACATTTCATTGGAAGCAACTTTTATTTCTGCGTCAGTTACTAAAAGTAAAATCTGTCGTTTCAGTTGCGCTTGCATTTGTATTGGCATCCGTTTAACGGTTTTAGACATAGAGAGAAAAAAAGCGTCTGTTGGATCTTCTTCTGTTTTCTTTTTTTCCAGATATTGTTCGAATAACATTTGCGATAGTGGTAGTGACTTCTTTCGAGTAGTATCGGAATCGTTGGATAATTGTGATTGGGTTCGAGATGGCGACGGAACGGACAAATTGGTGTCGGTATCAGTGTTTAGGTCATTTTCTTCGGAGCTATCTAAGTTACATGTCTGTGGTTTGTTCTACAAGTATGGTTTTAAAAACTCTAATTCTTTTTCAAATCTTACTGGCTTATCATTTGATCTAGCAGAACCACTCTTGAACTGTCTTAATCTAATTGCTTTCTTGTAACAATCTCGAATTCTTCTCCACCGCTTTTGACACTCCGCCTCTGAAAAAGGAACACAAAATTGTAACACACTTATTTTAATCTATTAAAATGTACTATTAATGTGTATTTTTTTAATTGTTACAGATTTATGACTATGGCAATTAGCTTTCAAGCCTTAGCTCAAAGTTATCGAGTGGGATACAGCACTGTGTTAACAATTGTACATGAAGTGTGCGCAAAAATATGGAAACATTTACAGCTACTTGTTATGCCGAAGCCAACACAAGAATTATGGACTAAAATAGAGGAGGAATTCAGAACCATATGGAATTTCCCTAATTGTATAGGGGCAATTGACGGCAAACACGTCAATATAAGAGCTCCCTGGAATAGCGGCAGTTTGTACTTTAATTACAAAAAATATTTTAGTACTGTCTTGTTAGCCGTTGTTGACGCAAAGTACAAATTCATTATTGTTGACATCGGAGCATATGGACGTAACAGCGATAGCGGCATATTAAGCAGTTCTAAATTTGGACAACGATTACAAAATAATACGATTGGTATACCGCCTAATAAAAGGTTGCCAGGTATGATAGAGGAAATGCCACATGTTTTTGTAGGAGACGAAGCATTTCCCTTGTCCGAACACATTATGAGACCATATCCTGGAAATCAGGTGCTGACAATGAAGAAAAGAAAATTTTTAATTATCGCTTAAGCCGAGCGAGGCGCCTAGTAGAAAGTGCTTTTGGAATCCTGTCACAAAAATTTGAGATTTTTCAAAAAAAAATAAGAATGCAACCGATGTATCTTGATTCTATGGTTCTTGCATGCACATGTTTGCATAATTACATAAGAGAAAATGACGAACTCGAAAATTTGGAATTGCCAAGTAATAGTATATTACAAGCTATACGGCCAGTTGATTATCAAACTACGACAAATACCATGGTGGTCAGAGAGAAATTTAAATCTTATTTTATATCCGAACATGGGGCAGTACCATGGCAAAACGAGATGATCAGACGATGTTAAAGAAGTGGTCATAATGTTACGTAAATATTACTGTGTATGCTATGTAAATATAATAATAAATATTTAGTACTTACCAGACATCTGCATTTCACCGCTTACTTTTTTCCAGGCATTTTTCCTACAGTTTTTATCACTGTAGGTTTTCGCCTTGACGTTAAACAGACATTCATATTTCTGTACTAAATAAATAGTTTTTTCATCTTCGTCCATTGTCGTCGTAGTTCAGCCCTGTCGTCCGTCCGTTGCGGTCGGCGTCTGACGAGTCACTGCGCGCAAGTACGCGCGGCGACTCGCGAATCCGCTCGACTCCAGCCGAGCGACGAAGTGCGCATGCGCGCGTCAACGCGCGTCGACGTGCGCTTCCATATTTATATAGCCCAAATTTGTACTTAAATAATGGAACAATAGAGACGAATATGCTGTAGGCAGAAAAATATGACGCGTCGCGTCGCTTCGACTCTGCGGCAGTGTGAGTTGAGCCTTAGAATAAACCAGAAATAGGTGAGCGACTTAAAGACAATAAAATACCAACCATTATAATTAGTAATCTACCAAAAACATTTTACTTGTTCCATTCGTACTCGTTCTCCTCATCTTTAAGAATACTTGTAGAAAAGTAATGAAAATGGTTTTGAAATTAACTCAACTCATATTTACTATCTTCATCGTCAAATAGTATCAAGGTTTATATATATCTAAATAACTAGATAATTAGATGAGCTATTATCCTAATCAAAACTACGTATTCTCTAAAGTAGGTTTAGACTGAATTAGGAAATCCATGAAAATAATATACTTAATTGGTTACTTATTTATTTTTACAACAATTTAATAGACGTTATATTATTCAAATAGAATAAATATTATTCAATTATTATTATTACTTAGGATTTCATTAAGAACCTATAGTTCTAAAAACAGTATCTTTATCTCAAGTCTTCCTGAAAAGAACTAGGTACTACGACGGTTCACAACGTTAAGGTCCTCCATAGACTAGACGATCACTGGCCAAATTAGATTAGATAAGATCAATAAATATTAATAGGTAGAGGTTTTTATTAGAGCAAAAAATAATTAAGTATTAGGATAGGTAAACTTTTACAAAAAAGTGCCTTAGACAAATTAGAGGGCGAACCGTTACAATTGGCGCCGTGACCAGGATTCGAGTGTTGTGGTTAGAAATGTCTACTTTTCTTTTATTAATTTAATTTTATTATCAGTACACTAGGCAGTGATTACAAACACTGCCATGCACAGAATCAAACATGGCGAGAGATGCTTCTCTCGTCACAATTTTTGGCGTGAAAGAGATAGAGATTATTTGAGGTAAGATACTGTTAATGAACAGAAAATTGGTGATATTTCTAAGATAGCAAAGATAGGTAAAAATTATGTTGTTCTAGCTAGTCCACAATAGGTTTTATATCTCTACAAAAAATGACAATACTGCTTGCAAAAACAAATTATGAAAAGGTAATAAAGAAACACTAAGTATTACGAAATGATGAAATGATATTAAGAGTAAATGTTTTGTTTGTAAGTTTTATGTATGTGCAGCCTTCTTAGCACTTACGTACACTTCATAGTCGGTCTCTAGAACCCAGAAGTATACCTATCACACATATAGGCAGTTTGCGTGATGTGTTAGGTGAATGAATAGTTACTAAATGTTGTAGTGCCCTCGCTGTAAATGCATCATAAAGGATTACATTTGTAACCAGCAAAATACAGCGGTGATCGTGTATATGTCTGTCAATAATCAATGTTTGTAATGTTTGGAAGTGTAAAGAATACGTAAATGAAAGTCAAGTTGTACTTACCCTTCTGGCAAGATAAAATTGATGGTAATGAGATGATTATTAGCAGTACAATAAGAGGATTGTAAAACATTTAGGTCAGTATTGTCAATGTTTGTAGAAAACAATTTAACTGTATTAAACCCATATGTTATAAAGTTATTTATAGGTATTATAGACAGATAAAACCTAAACACAAGTATATGTGAACGTAATGCATTCAAAACTTAAGAAACCTTAAAAATAATTAACTATCAAATCTTTCGGGTAATATCGCATGGATACTGGTTCTTGACAACTTTGAAGATCGGCAGATTAAAACAGACAGCCGTCACGATGAAGTGTTTTCTGAAATGAGATAAAAATTAAATTAATAAAGGTTGGGGGGTCGAGACATTAAAATTCAATGCATATTCATATTTAACCATAAAATGCTATTTCTCATGGTAAGAATAAGTTACAAATTATATCACTAAAAGTAGCCAAATTTAAAATTACATTATCCGCAAGACGTATAAAAATGCTCTTAGAATAATAAAAAAAAAACAAAAACAAAATTACATTGAAATAGAATATCAATAAAAGATATGACAATAATATCAATGGAATAAAAAATAATTTGAAAAGTAACCTAATAAATTTACTGTCGGTAATAATAATGATTTACATTCAAAAATCATTAGGTGGGTGTGATTACCTTTTGGCAAATATCTACATAATAATAACTTCAGAATAAATAAGTAGGTCTCTTCTGCTAATGTTAGCCTGGTGATATCAGATATTCTGTTTCAGGGCTAGTGTATTATAAATAAGCTTTACTGTATTATGGTTGAATAATACAGTAATATGCTAAATTTCTGGACGAATAAGTAGTTATGTATGTTATGTCTACAAGTGAATAGGTCTAGTCTTCCAATGTAGAAATTTTGACAAGCTGTTTTGTCCCGGGTTCGAACCCAGGACAAGTCAAACATTTGTATGCATGAACAGTCTGTTTGGCCTAGGGTATATAATATATGAATTGATTATAAGTATGTATATCAGTCGTCAAATTGCCATAGTACAGATTCTGCCTAAATTGGGACCTAAAGACACTGTGTGTGTGTTCTCATATTATTATTAATTATGACGATGATCGCGGTACATCTCTCTCTTGAGACAGAGTAACGCTTACCATCAGGCGAACGACTTGCACGTCTTTCAATGTAGGCATTTATATTTTTATTGCTTGTAGTTTAATAAATTAGTAGTAGATGGATAAAGGAGAAATGGTACTTACAGTGATGAGGTTCACCAGTCAGGATCATCGTTAAGTTGTATTGTATGAAGTACTAAACAGCTCATCTATGTCTTAAAAAATTTGTCAGGAAACAGCTTCTTCCTGGAAGGCGAAAAATAAAATTATAAAATTTCGTAAAGTATGCGTTAAATTCGTAAAAAAAAAACACAATTTTGTTAGTTACACTATTTATGACTCAAGAACAGCCGGACAATTTATGTTTTGTTGGTTTTTTCGGTTTATCATATTTCGGGGGTGTAAAATAGTAATGTGTACTAAGAGGAAGAGGGTTTGTTTATGTTACAGGCAATGGATAGATCTACGCGTAAACGTAAGACAACTAATAACTATGAGAGAAGCTACTACACCTTGGACGAAGAGAAGAGAGATAAGTCGGACAAACAAAACATAAGATCGCAGGAGAAGTCAGGGAGTAGTTCGAGATCAAAAAGCCCTAAAATAGTAAGGCAAGTGGAGGGTAATAGGTCAAAGACAGACTACAAATACCGCTCTTTACGACGAACCATGGGCGTATTGGCAGCGAAAATGAACGAAATTTATGATGAAATAAAAATAGTTAAAACAGTGCAAGAAAGAACGGAGTTGAGGGAATCTATTCACTCTTCATCAGAAAATATAAGAGAAGAGAATATTACAGTACAAGAAAGTAGAGGAAGCAACTCTGAATTTAATAACAAAGCAGTAGAACCGGAAGGAGATGTAGCTGAAGAAAGATACAAAAAGGTCATATATAACTTAAGAAATATAAATGTAGAGAAACCAAAGTTTGGAGATGTTGATGTACATCCAGTTACCTTCCTAGAAGGTTTACAATGTTACGTAAAGAAGATGGCAAAAGAGGGAAAGGAACTTGACCTCAGACAAGAGTATTTAGTAGGAGATGCAAGGGATTGGGCCCGAATATATAGCAGCAGGTGGAAGGGAATCGAAGATTTTAAAACAGACTTTTTATCAACTTATTGGGGAGATAAAGAACAAAATGAATTAAGAAGAATGATTGTACAGAACACTTGGGATCGACAAAACACTCCAAGTATGTTGACTTATTTTCTGCGAATCACAGGAAAATCGCAAATGCTAAGTTACAAGATACCAGAAAACTAATTAGTGGCGGATATAATGCGGCACTATCCAAAATACATACAGCAAGTTTGATCCACATCAAAATCAGAATCTATTATAGAAGCTGCAGAGTTTCTCCGAGAGATGAATGTCATCAATAAGCAAGAGGCGCATTCATACACATAGCAGACGACATCGGGACCGAAAAGAGGTATAGAGAAAAGGAAGGAGTACCAGAGGGAGTACCAACGGTGGAAGAAACCAAACCAAGCTGATAAAGATATAACCACAGTTAACGAAATTGTTACAATAGATATGCAGGACGCGTTAAACTAAAGGAGACTGAAAACATAGTTCCCGAGTCAGTCTCCATTTCAGGGAACATAGGATTGCATCTAATGTTGAAAATGGGGTGGAAACCAGGTCAAACCTTAGGTATAAATAATAATGGGCTCCGGGTACCAATAGTGGGAAGATTGATAGAAAGGGATAAGTGTGAGGGGCTGGGATATAAATCACCGGAATCGAAGGAATTACATTGTCTGGAACAGATAGTAGACGTACTAAAACTAAAAGGGGCGCATGGTCAGGTTAGAGATTTAGGAACACCTGATGTATTTTCGGTGTTTGAGGAACAAGCTGAAAAAGAGGGGAGCAACACCAACTATAAATCGGAAATAGCAGTACAGATATTTAATTATGAAATCATTGGCTTAGTCGATAGCGGTAGTGATATAACTTGTGTCTCAGAGGAATTTTGGAATGAAATTAAAAAAAAACGCACTACAAAATATACCCATATTACCTATAAAACTCTTTCATATAAGAACTGCGGTAGGACACAAGAGTGTGGAGGTAAGAAAATTAGTATTATTACCATTAAAACTAGGCACGAAGACCTTTGAAACTGGGTTAGTGGTAGTACCAGGACTAATACATCATTTAATTTTAGGGTTTAATTGGTTAAAAGCAAATGAGATTACCATAAGCCTGAAAAGGAATGAGAAGGGATTATTGTTTAGCGCAGAAGGAAAGAAACAATTAATAACTTTTCATGACACCGAGAGAGTAGATGAATCAGTTGAAGGATTGTTGGTGAGAAAAGAACTAAACAACAACTTAAAACGAACCGTAGAAGATACGTCACTAGAGCCAAAGAAAGTACTACGATGTTTGTTAAGTAAATACCAGGCACTATTTTCCTTAAAATTGGGCAGAGCTAATTGTTATGAACATGAAATAATAATGGAACCACATTCGCCCATAGTTAAAAGAACGTATCCTATACCATATGCATACCGAGAAAAGGTAGAAGAAAAATTGACAGAAATGCAAGAACAAGGTATCATTAGTAGGACTGCCACACCTTACTGTAGTCCATTAACCTTCACATTGAAAAAGGATGGAACTATAAGCGTATTGTTAGATGCTAGGGAAATTAATAAATATATGGTCGCAGAGACAGAAAAACCTCCTTTACAACTAGATGTAATAAATTCATTTCACGGTGTCAATTATATAAGCGTAATTGATTTAAATAATGCATATTTTCAAACTTCTATATCTGAAAGTAGCCGCAAGTATACCGGGTTCACATTCAATGGAAAGTCTTATGTTTATAACGTATTGCCTCAAGGACTAAAGACATCTGTGGAGAGTTTCAGTCGTGCAATGGATATTATATTAGGACATGAAGTAAGGGAATACTGTGTCAATTATTTAGATGACTTGGCCATTATTACTACTGGAAGTCTACACAAGCATATAGAACACTTAGACACAGTATTAGGTAAGCTAAAAGCAGCTGGATTAACATGCAACTTACAAAAATGCAATTTTTTTTGTAAGGAAGTAAAAATGTTGGGATACGACCCTCGACCAAACACTACAGAGAGAGTGAATAAAGAGTTGGGCCGACTTTTTAGAACCTATTGTCGTCAGAACCATAAGAGTTGGGTTTCAGTGCTGCCGAAGTTAGAAAAATGATATAACAATACTTACCATGAGAGCACTAAATTTACTCCTTGTGATATTTTATATGGGGATGAAACAACACTATCATTTGATAAGCACATAGGCAGAAGTGGTGGAAAATTAGATGTTAATCAAATTAGAGAATTGGTCCGGATAAATTTATCTAATACAGGAGAACAACGTAGGGCGAAATTCAACCAGAGGTTTCGACTTATAAACTACCAAATAGGAGATATGGTTAAAATCAAGAAACTAAACAAATCTGTTGCTACACAAAAACTAACAAAGAAATTCTTAGCATTATATGAAGGTCCGTATGTAATAGCAGAAAATCCCTATCAAAATGTTTATGTGTTAGTGGACCTTAAAACTAATAAAATAAAAGGTAAATATAATACTATAATACACTTGTCAAGAAATTATAATTAGTGCAATCCTAAATGCCTGAGGTGACCTGGAATGGGACAGACTGGGGAACTATAGTGATGAAGGTCATACTGTTACGTGTTACATACTTAATATTAAACAATGTGTAAATAATATTTAAAATTTAAGTCATTTCTTTACTTATTCTTTTCTTACTTATTAGTTAATTGTATTATCCTGATTCAGTAACATCATAGAATAATAGTAATAGTAAGGTATTAAGTACATACCTACCTAATTTTTGAATTAGTTTTACTTAGTTAAGTGAAAAAAAAAACAAGGTTATTTTGGTACTGTACTTAATAATATTTGAATAATTGTGCTTTTAAGGTTATGTTTGTTAAAAGGATAAGGAATGAAGGGTGTTATCTATTGTAATACTATTATATTATTATCAATATTACTATGTTACTTATTCTTAAAAAAAAATAGGAACTTATATAATACTTAGTTATATTAGTTAAGACAATAATATGTACTAACTTAGAATGTGTTAGAAATAAAACTATAAATAGGGAAAATGTGTTACAGTAGTGATATTACTTAATTCTTACATTGTCAACTTAGGTTAGAAAAAAAAAAGGAAAAACTATATAAAAAAATATGTATGTATTTGTATATACATACGTATATACATATACATAATGATGTTGCTCAGTTGGGTCAGGGAAAGGCCCATCTATGAACATGAAGGTTGCTATTGAGAATTGAACCACAAAGTTTGGACGAGTTAAAACTAATAATATCTACCAGTTGTTAATCTTAATATTTATAGATGGAGGGGAGAGTTGGCGGCCTTTCAATAAATTAACATTTATAATTAAAATAAAACAAAAAAATAACGATACAATATATGGACGTCCTATGGCAAGATAATGATATTGATGATAAATATATTATAGAGTTATAAGTTGTCGGAAAGTTCTTGAAAAACAAGTAAACACTTATTATATAAATTTTAAATGAACTCTTCATGTTACAGTTACTGTTGTTGATCATACATATAATAACTGAATGTGAAATTGTTTGGTGGATAGTAAGAAAGGGAGGAGAACTCACGAAAGTAAGATGGTCCCAAGATAACCTTGCTTAAGGATGAACCACAATTTCTTCTTTGGTTGTCTATAAGAGCTGCCAGGGAACAGATTCGGAAGGAAGCTGAAAAAAAAAATAAGACATTACTTAAATGTAGGTGTTCAATAAAAGACACAGTTATTTTATGTCATTTTGTAGATTTATTGAATCTAACACAACTGTTCATAGCACAGTGAAAAAAATGTAAGAGAGAGATGTACCACAGACAATTATCATTCTAGATTTTACAACTGGTGTTACAAGCACACAATCCGAAAATAGATACACATTACCATTTTATGTTCTGTATTGAACAGTAGGAAAAAATATATAAAGGTAGTTAGGAAAATATAGACAAAGCTCAAAATTAAAGTAAGAATCTGCCAGAAATGGTTTTCCTTTAACAAAGGTTGTATGCTGTATGTGAAATAAAAAAAATCAGGATGGCAATCTGACCAAAATAATCAAAACCAATAAAATAAAAACAAACAATGGATCAAAACCAAGTTATGCATTAATAACTATTTCTTTTATCTGGATTGAAACGGAGAATGTTTATGTAATCGAAGAAAGTGGATTACCTTCAAATTTTATGACTGCATGCATATTATTATGTATTACAATGTACATAATTGTCAATTGTTTCTTTAAAGTACTAAAATATTATGGTATTAAAAAAAATAAAAAGGTGAGGTTTGATTACATGCATGTCTGGAAAATAATCTCATTGCAAACATAACTATAATTATATATATGAAAGTAACTATCTGTTGTTAGGAGAAGATATATCAATTCTTACTCTTAAGAAAAGGAGAGACATTTTAAATTTTTTCATATTATTTATTAATCATCATATAGGTATTTAAAATAACAAATTAAAATACAAACCACTACCACTTATTTAAAATTCAAAACTACAGACGTACATAATTACTACCAATAAGAAGAATAATAAATTCTATACCACTTACAGATAAAGGAGGCGAAAGATCTTGGTTCATCAGGTAGGCGTAATCAATGAAAGGGCAAGAGAGACAGGAATCAACACCAGGCTGCCTAAAAATGACATAGAATTGATTAGATGACATAACAAACTAGTTATACTTAAAGTTTCATTACTTCCTTAATCTTTTGGTGCAGTGAGCAAATTAATTCTACTGCAGTTTCTAAGCAGTACTCAGTGTAGCTAGTGCATCAAAGGTTGCACGGCCAGACACAATAGAAATTTCATTGTTATAATGACATCAACCTTTGAAGGGTCGCTTATGTAGCTGTAATAGGATTCAGTTATTTAAATATTTCTTTTATATTTATATACTATTAATAAAAAAAAGGGGGAGGATTATTTTATAAAGTACTAAAAGTATACATTTATACACATCAGTGACCATTAGCTATGTCCACACTATGCACTTTCATCTTCAACTTTCGTCTTCATCTTTCTATTCAACTTTCGTTTGTCGCTTTCAATAATTGAATGCGTTAAGGAACGGCAACACCAATATAGTCATTTAGTTCAGTCGTAGTTTGTCAGCTTGTGGAAACATGTGCGACGACAACATTTTACTTAGTGGAATATGTGCTGCTTACTTGGTCATAAGAAATTCCAAAAAAAAAAGAACCAAGCGAAAGTTTTGGATACGAGGCTATTACAATAATCGAAGTAATGTGATTATGAGAGAACTACGAGAAGATAAAGATATTCTTTTTAAAAATTTTACACGTATGTCTGAAAAAAATTTCGATAGACTTTTGAAATTGGTTATACCAATAATTACAAAGCAGTCAACCCAGTTACGTGAAGCAATACCTAGTGAAATAAAATTAGCTATAACACTTAGGTTCTTAGCTACTGGAGACAATTTAATGTCTCTTTCATATTTATTCAAGTTGTCCAAACAATTCATATCAGCAATGCTACCAGATGTATTGAAAGCCATAATTAAAGTACTAAAGGATTATATTAAGGTAAGAAAGAGTTTTATTTATATATTATACATATAATAGACAATATTTAGCACAATGATAATCATTTTTTAAATATAACAAATTCAGAAACAGTATTAATATCAAATGCTTCTGTCGCAGCTGGAGAGTCATTTGGAATCTCGGTATCATTAAATATCTCAATAACATTCGGTATCTCAGTCACATTCCGCATCTCAGTAACATTCTGCGTTGCGGCTGCACCAGTCATCTGTTGCATTTCCAGATCAAAAAGTATATTATTTATGCGCTGTTGAGCTAATAGCCGATTTAATGGATTAAGATTTCGAATTTTATGAGCTATTAATTGTCCATAAACAGTTAACTCATCTTTTTGACTTAATTCCTCAGTAGCTTTTTTCATAAATTTGTAAGCTTCTTCCTCTTTATCGTCAATCTTTGTACTTTTAACATTTCTCTTCTTTCTTATTGATGGTAAGGTAAAATCATGCTCATCTTCAGACATACACGTAGACTGCGAAGTCGCAGAGCTTTCTCTATTGAATACTTTAGCTTGCGTGTCCTGAAATGTAATGTAAATGTTACTTAATTCAATTTTTTTTTTCAGTTACCAACAAACGAGCAGCAATGGAAATCTATTGCGAATGAATTTGACAAGCGATGGAACTTTCCACATTGTATTGGCGCCATGGATGGAAAACATGTGGTCATCCAAAGACCAGAAAATACTGTGGGCGAATTTCATAACTACAAAGGAACACATAGCATAGTATTGTTTGCAATCGTAGATGCAAACTATTGTTTTACATATGTTAACGTTGGTTGTCAGGGCCGTATATCGGACGGTGGTGTTTTTAAATCCACTGCGTTTTATAAGAAAATTGAAAAAAATGAATTAAATTTACCCCACAATGAACCACTACGTGGTAGAACGATGTCAGTTCCTTATGTCTTAGTTGCTGACGATGCATTTGCTCTATCTACCTATACTATGAAACCGTATTCAACAGATTTAAATGTAGGGTCTCCAAAAAGAGTGTATAATTATAGGTTATCAAGGGCAAGACGTATGGTTGAAAATGCATTTGGGCTGCTTGCATCTGTATTTAGAATATTTCGTAAGCCAATTGAATTAAAAGTCGACAGTACTGTAATTGATATTGTTTTGAGTTGTGTTTACATTCACAATTTTCTACGATTGCAAAAAGATTCATCCCGTCATTACTGCCCTCCAGGTTGTTTTGATAATGAGGATGTACGCACTGGAGAAATTATTCCCGGGTCGTGGAGAGCAATAACTGCAGATGACAGTGGTTACAGGGCACTTCAAAGAATTCCTCATAGGCCATCAAATACATCAAACCAAATACGAGAGGAATTTATGAACTATTTCATGTCAGATATTGGAGCAATACCGTTTCAAAGCAAATACTTATAACATTTATTTTGTGGAAGAATGTAATAAATTAATTTCAACAAATATGCGTTTAAAAATACCTTTTCTTCCTCAGTACTAGTTTCTCTAGTTTCCCTTGGCGTCACAGAGTCAGCAGTGAACAACAGATGTTTATAGGCAAACCACGGTGAAACGTATATCTCATCGGATCCAGAGCCACTCTTTTTCTTCATAACTTTCTGATGCTCTTTGGAAAAATATGAGCGTAGACTTTTTATCTTTTTTTTAACACCATCGATGTCCATGTTATATTTAGTAGCCAAAACTTGTAAACCATCGTTCCTCTTTACTTTATTTGTATAAAGTTTGTTATTTGGATCCCAGAGCTGTGGAAAGTTTCGGTAATCTTCAATAAAATTCAATGTAATTTCGTCTGCCATCTTGTTGTTGAACGCTTTGTGGAACAGAAATCCATCCGACGCGGAATGACGTGAATCACAGCGCGCGCTACGCTTTCAACTGTCATTGCGCATGCGTCAAGGGCATGCCCGACTTGCGCTGTTGACTGCGCTATGACGCATGCCCTTGATGAACAAAAAAGGGCACAGTGTGGACATAGCTATTGAGAATCAATGGAATTTAATAATCCCGGTATGCGGTACAACCTTACATACTTACAGATTTAGGTGGGGTAACATTTAAGGTAAGCTGTTCAGCGTCACTATCATTAGTAGGAGAGCTAGAAAGTGACGAGTCCTTTATGGGGCTGGGGTCTGAAGGGAGCTGAAAAGGGAATATGTAAATTATATAGAGCTTTTGAGGCTAATTATATATGAACATAGGTAAATGTAAAAGTATTGGAAAATAGACTACTGACCGGGGAAGCAATATGCGTTCCTGGGAATCTTGTAGTTATATGAGAATGGGGAGTTAGGAGTGAAGACTCAGAAAGAGATTTAATTTTGGAATAAAGATTAAGAATTAGGGTTTGCTGTGAATCCGGGAGAGAAGTAAAGTTGGGAAAGGGGAAAACAATAATATCTAGAGGAGTATAAACGGGATTAGGGGCAACGGTATGTGACACTGGAGGATAAAAATGAAAATATAAATAATTAATAATAGGATAAAAAAAAACAATATTAAGAAAAACAAATATCTAGTTAACACAGGAAGAGATCTAGAGCTATAACAAAACCCTTTGTGTTTCAGCTATGTAGCTTCAAGATTGTTTATAGAAAAAAAATATATGTATGGGTTTTACTATATAAAACTAAATCTGGATCAGAAGATTTTAATTTGTTAAACTTTGTTATATACCAGAGTCTTGGATAGGAAAATTTTAGCATTTTGCCTGCGGAGTCTTTGAAGGTGAGTTTTAATTTTCCTTTTGAGTTGTTCATGGGAGATTTTATCATGAAACTGAACATTGTATTCATTTAAAAGTATATTACGACAGAATAACTTTACCAAGTTGTTCTTGAAATGTAAATTATGTTTATCCCACAGAGATGGAAATTTATACAATAAACGGACAAAATGAATATCAGACATTTTGTGACTTGTTGAATCTAGGTAAACGTTCACAACACGAACAGAGTAGGACTAATAAATAAGATTGTAATTTAAGTATCGTATACTGTATTTCGTATACACAAAAGTAAGCATTGTTAATATAAAATAAACAAACCTGTGAACTCACGGATGTAATATGATATCGGGCATATTATTACAAGTAGGCGATGGCGTCATTCATCTAACCAAGGGTCAAGTGGTAATTTCAATTCTTAGGAACACAAAATTATGCTGACGTTAGAATAGAACTAGTCACACACTTTATTAAAAATGGGGCACAGTACTCCGATAATCACTTAATTCACTTAGAAATTCACGATATACATTTTGACGCGCAAACGCAGATATAGAATCGAACAAAAAAAGAATGGACGCTCTCAGTGTTGCCAACCCACATTTTAGGAAATTGGTAGATTGAGTCTTAAAAGTCTGTAGAATTTGGTAGAATGTAATGGGTAAAATCGGTAGATCTACCTCTCTAGCTTGATAAATTTAACATATTTTTTTAAATCGTAAAACAAAAGACATTTCAAAGTGTTACAAATGTTAAATGATACTTACTTTACATGCTTTTATAAAAAAGGTTCAAGTGTTCCGAGCTGAATGCCCTATTCAATGTTATAAATCGTTCCGTACGCAATTATCACTCTAGCTAGTGCCGAGCTGACCTACACCTCTTTCTTCTCTCTCAATAACAAATATTTTAAGTCATAGTGCCCTTAGTGTGGCGGAGTTTCTGACCTTTATGTCCGTGTTGCTTCTCCGGCACTATCATGTAATTCGCTCCTATTTAGTTATTACTGTTTAGTATACGCATTCATTTGTGTGGGTGTAGCGTGGTCGTATTGTTGGCGTATACTTATAATTGTGTCACAGATAATTCATATTGTAATGTGTGCATCAGGGATGCGGTAGCATTGCACTTGCACAAATGTTCGTGTTATTCCTACAAGTAAACCCCACGAAACGAAGTTGTCACTGTCGACGTCGTCAACTATCACGCGCTGTTAGTTTATTTTTCTTTTAGTGATTGCTCTCGTCCAAGTATTTGGCTTCTACGTAGTACGGTACTGATCCTGTTACAAGCATAACAGAAGTATAATGTTATTTTATTTACAATGTGGTGTAAAAAGTAGTTTTAGGACTCATGGTGGTAGATTAGTAGACTGAACTCAAAATAGGTAGATCTACCTATAAGTGGGTAGATAAAATATGGCAACGCTGGACGCTCTCTCTCCTCCTTCACAGATCACAGACTATAGTCAGATGACAGAAACAGAATGTGCCAGTGCGCAGAGCAGGGGCCTTACTATGAGCTCTTAAAGCAGGACTTCTAGACAACTGCCCGGTTTATTCGTACCATGACCCCTTTAAAGCAGGCCTGCTAAACCTACTATTTATGAACCACGTTAAAAACCGTTCACCTTTTTTTTGTATGGACTGATACTACCATCACGCTCTAAATCCGCTCAGTTTGACAGCTTACAAACGTCTAGGTGTCTGTAATTGTCAGTTGTTAGAGTTCACTAACTTTTTGATTTTGAAGCAAGGCTATTTTTTCTGTTTTCAGTAGGTAGTTAGCATCTGTGAGCAGAATTAGACAGTATAAATGATGTCTTTACATGTATCCAAGAAATCCATATTTAATAACAATAAACATTTTCACAGATTAGTCCTCTTAAAATTCTAGGTTTTGTAGCATTCTAGCATGTCACTGTGACATAACTTAAGCAAGAATTTAGGTGAAATAATCACTGAAAAAACCTTCCTAATTTTGGTTGCCTTTTTATGTATTGTAACTGTAATAAACAATATTTATATCAACACTAATGATATTGATAAAGTAATAATATTTGATATTTTATAAACTTGAAAAATCTATCCATTGTTGTTTGCTATAGAACAATATATATTCTTGTTATTTCAGATTTGTAATGTAGATATGGAGATAATCAGTGTGGATGCAAGTCATCCTGGTGCATCACATGATTCATTTATATGGAATAATCATCCACTTCGACCATATTTGGAGAATTTAAGCAGTAGAGAGGCATTATGGCTCCTAGGTAATATTGTTTCTTTTGTGATTGGTTATCAATAAAGAATTTTTTTATTGTATTGTTTCATAAAGTAAGAATAAATTTTGTAGTAATAACTTTAATACTTACTACAATAATTACTTGTCAGGTTTTTTTTTACATGTAATCAATACAATTCCAAGGAATAATTTAATTGCTTTATTTAATATGCAATTTCGAATATTTATAAATTTTAAAAATATGCAGGTTCGTCTCTTACTGAGGGTGAATGAGAATAAAATATTCCATCTCCCAAAGCAAATGAAACAGTTTAAGATGTATTGCACAATATATAGTCTGATTGACATACCTACATGTAGAAAGTTCTACTACAAGCAAGCTATCTTTAATTTGTGTATAGTCATAGTTTGTCAATAAACACATTTTTTTTCAATATTTATAGATTTTTTTAATTAACTATTAATCAACAATTAACACACTGAATTATTTTACACAATTATCAGAAATATAAAGAGACTTACAACATAACTTCAAATTTTTAGATTATGGCCTCTGTGGAATGCAAATCCTAAAATAACATGGACAATGTAAGACCTACACTCATTCATAGAGGTGATAAAACTCGACAAAATATAAAAAAAAAAAATAGAAATATGTAGTAGACTTTATGCCTCAATCACAGTCGAAATAATTGCTTTTTAACAAGTAACAGTAACACATAATAAAATAACATATGTATCAATAGCATTAAATATAAATAAAACATCTTCGTAATATCTTGATTCAATAAATAAAAAAATAACAACGATCCATAATAATATTGATATTAATAACATGTGTATTTATTGTATCAAGAACTAAGTTTAATTGAGTAAGGCGTATCTATAAAATGCCAGTGACAAATGTTTTTATTTTGAATACTTTTCTAGTCAATATTTGTTGTACAAACCAAATCAAAAGCAACACAATTTTAACTAGCGTAAAAATAAAATCTCTCGTTTTAGGGTTCCGTGCCCAAAGGGAAAAATGGGATCCTATTACTAAGAGTTAGCTGTCCGTCTGTCACCAGGCTGTATCTCAAAAACCGTGATAGATAGACAGTTGATATTTTCACAGATGATGTATTTCTGTTGCCGCTATAACAACAAATACTAAAAAACAATAAAATAATATAATAAAAAAATATAAATATTCGGCAACAGAAATACAACAATTGTGGGTGCAAACCGGCCAAGTACGAGTTGGACGATAATTATAGAAAATGGTAATGAACAAACTCGCACTTGGCCGGTTTATTCTACAGTAGTGAAACAAGTCAAGCAATACTGAAAGTATCACTTGCTAATAAATGTGCTAACTAATTATTTTCATGCAGGTGATTCTGGGTATCCATTACGAAAAACTATGATGACACCTATCTTAAATACGATTCCCGGTTCACCAGAAGCCTACTACACTAAACTTCATGTACATGCAAGGAATTCCATAGAGAGGACAATTGGGGTTTTAAAGGCTCGGTTCCGGTGTCTGCTTGTGCATAGGGTGCTGCATTACCAACCGCAGGTTGCTGGCTGTATTGCAAATGCATGTGTAATTTTACACAACATTTGCAATGCAGCTAGTTTAGCAGTACCAGAACTGCCTGAAGAAGAGGCTCGACAAGAAGCATTTATGCAACTTTATGATACAAATATTGACACAGCTGGCCGGCAAAACCGGCAACTACAAATTGGCATTGCCACGCAGCGTGACCTTGTTACTCGCCTGTGGGAGCTTCACCGGACAACCTGAAATGTAAAATTGTTTATTTATGTATATATTTATTATATGCATATATAAAGAAGTTGTAATGAACACTAAAAACTAAATTTTTTTGATTTAATAAATGACTGAATTTAATTGTATTTGCCTATTCTTCTTTTTATATACAAAAAATATTTTAATTATCACATTACAAATTCAAGTGCATTTGTTATTCTATCAAACAGCAATGTTAAACAGTTAAATATATTTTTTATGCAGATGGGCCAGAGAGTGACATGCTATTTATTTTTCTGAATAAGCACAATTCTTTATAGTGATATTGAAAATCTAACACCTCTTTAGGGCAGAAGATAGCGAACAATTATCAAACAATACATCATCCATCACCATGTGGGGCACAGCTTATTTGTAATAATTTTAGTAGGCCTCTAGCCTGTGTGGTGATAGGTAATAATAATAATATGGGGCAATATCCACAAAGTCTGCCTGAGCCTGTACTATGGGAACCTGATGACTGATATATATATACACAACCAGACATGTTCATGCATGCCTGAGCACAGTAACAGCTTGCTGTATAGCGCGACTGTTTGCAAGCTCAGCTTCAGCTCTCCTGTGAGAAACCAGCACCAATTGATCTCTTGCCTCTACAGCAGACAGTCTTCTAGTTACTTTTACCCTAGGATTGTGGCTTGCAGAATGCTGTGAGAAGTTGTTTGGCGAAATGGGCTCTTGCGGGGTTGATAAGGGTGGTAATGGTGTTGCTGCTGCAGATTGTAAGGATGTAATGGGTATTGTATTTAATATCTGTGCGGGTTGTTCTTCAGGGACTTCAATTGTGTTTAATCCAATTGTACATGTGTTTTCCTGTAAAGGTAAAAATTAATGTATCAAAAACTAAATATCTTTTTTAGCTATTACAATGAATATATGATTATTTTATGTAATATCTTATCCTTACACTGTCAGTTAAAGTCACATCGAGCCAGATTTCTCCTGATTGTTCACCACTTGATGTTGGTTGTGTATTAATGGGAATTTCCTGTTTCTATAAAAAATAATAAAATTACTTACTATCGCAAAGAAATACGTCATTATTTATGAACATTTGTATAGGTATATAATAATGGAGACAATGATTACAGCAGTTCTGTTGCAATGGGTATATTGTTGCTTTGGCTGTATGTTTCTAACTCTTACTTATAAACCATAAGTAGGTATTTAGTAATGACTTGACAGTGAAACATCACCTAATGATCCTCGAAACATAATTATTATCTAGGTGAGCCAAAACTCTGCAAAAATATTACGCAACTATTCCAGCAAGATCACCATAATAATATAAGGTTAAACAAAGAATATGGTACCTGTATTACATTGGGAATCACTTGAACACCAGGTAACCCAGATCCATAATCGTCCCCTAAGAGTGTTAGGAATTTCATTTCAATTTCAGACAGTTCCTGGACATCAGATGGTCCTCCGCCGGTCCTATTCCTGGCATCTTTTAGGGCTCTATTTTTTCTTTTTAATTTTGCTTTGAGGTCCACCCAATACTACAACCCAATACAAAAATAATGTAATAAGCAATAATAATAACAGTATGGGAAAACATCCAAACAAGGTCTTCAGGTCCCAAAGTAGGTAGAGGTTATATATTATACTATAGTAACCTGATGACTGATATATATTTAAATACACAAACATAATACACACACCTGTCTGGTGGTCGATCCCGGGACCGGAGGCTCAGAAGGTAGGGTTACTACCAACTGCGCCAACCAACTTGCAAGTTTACTTCAAGTGATTTAATCAAACTTACCTTTGACCATTCAGCTCCAGTTTTATATGCGCCTTCACCGGCAGAATTTAAAATTGCAGCGATTGTGTTCCAGTTCCTCTTAGAATACTCTCGGGCTTGGACCGATTTGTTATACCCTACTGCAATTTCAGGGTGTTGAGCTAGAAACTCCCACAAATTCTCCAATTGTGAGAATGTAACGCGCACTCGTCGGTTTCGCAACGTATTTTCACTGAAAATATCATCAATGTACAAGTACAAATTATTATCTAAGCCGCGACTACGCAAGGTGCCTCTAGAAGTGTTCGAGCTAAAAACTATGAATTATATACTTACGCCATTGTTGTGCTGTACTTATTCTTTTATTTTGATTGATTTAGGTACTTATTCTATGAAACTAGGAGCACTGGGACTTAGTAGGAATAGCTTTGAGACCGTGAAATTTAAAACTGAACGCCGATATAAACATGATAGTAGGTATTTAAAGTTTTATGAACATGAACGACATGAGTCCAAAACGAGAGATCCAATCCAACTGCAAAATACAACTTGAATAACGCGCGCAATACGAGCTCGTTCAAAATTAATGTGACAATAGATGATTCCATTAGTTACTAATCACTATTTGCAATTCAAGATTAACAGTTTGCGTCAAGTTACATAGTAATTAGTAGATATTGTAAACTTTGAATTTTATGTGTACATAAAAAATACTATAAGTTTAAAAAGTACGATAATAAATGGATTTCTAATAAAAGATTTAAATCGATAAACATGATTTTTTAAGTTTACCTATGCTTCTGAACGCAATCGCAAAGAAAGAGACAGTGTTAGTAAATTTGTAAAGCGCTGTCTCACTCTTTCATCGTGTTAGAAAAACATGCTTGAGACAACACAAACCGTTCACCTTTGAGGAACTACATAGAAAACAATGTTCAAACAGTTCACCTAACCATGCGTGATGGTATGATTTCATTCAAAACTGTTTAAGCCAGGTTTAAGAACTGCACGGAACTTGCATGGTTTTTAAAAAGCTGATAGTAAGGCCCCAGATGTCACTATCGATCGCTATTTCCGACAGCAGCGTACAAAGGGCTATTGAATAGTGTTGCCGGGTTTTACCAGTTTCTTATAAAAATCAGAGGACACGACTAGAAAATGTCAGTGTACACTATGTGCAAATTTAAAATAAAATAAGTAGCTCAGTAATTAATAACATTTTATAAATACTTTATGTTCTTATGTATATAATGTCATTGAAATGAATGTAATTGATGCTTGCCTAACATTTTTAGGGCTTATATTAGTGTGGTCGTAGTAATAAGTATTTTCTAAATTTGTGTACTTATTTTAATAATCTTAGCGAGTGAGTTAAGTCGAAAAAAAAAATCATCCTAAAATGATTATTGCAAGTAGTATGTAGTTAAAATACTACATGGCATTAGTTAATATACGTTAGTAAACAAATACTATAATGACATAAATATATTTTTTAATAGGTACCACTCTTATACACAGTATTTATCAAATACAAATAATAGTGTGTGATGGGGTCGACATTAAATATTGCATGAGAATAATATTGTTTTGATCAATATTATTTAGGCCAAGTTGTGAGAAGACAAAACACATTATACGAAGAAAAAAAAACTTAAGGGGAGAAAGGGTACAGTTGTAGATGTGATATTTTTGAATATCAAACTTTTGGATTGGTTCATAAATATAATAAAAATTGATAGTTGAAAAAATATAATACTATAGCAATACAAAATTTGTACTTTGAGTTGATTTATGGTGAGTAAGATAATAAATAGCGGACCTTGTATCGGAGAGTGGGGGTCGCAGTTTGTTTTAAATACAGAGTATTGTATTATTAAATTAGAATTATTGTGTATAGTAAATGAAATATATTTGAGAAGACAGGGGTCGCAAACTGTTTAATTATAGACTCTTGTCCAATAATTGATAAATATTCAATCTTTAATATCAATTTTAAGAAAAGCGTGGGTGTCGTATATTTTCATATCATTCACACTTAAGTTATTCATCTAAATGTGTATTTCGTAGTCTTGGGCCTGTATTTGTTTTGGTGGATTGTTGAGTGGCGTGAAAACCTGTGAAGTTGAAGGTCTGAACTGTGTTGGGGTGAGAAATATTAATAATGACAGTTGATGGAAGTTAAGATGATAAATGGAAGGGAGCTAGGTTTGTTAGAGCTAAAATAAGGTTGTAGGGCTTAGCAGTTCAACAAGACATTGGTTTAAGACGGCTTGTTCTTGCATGAATTCTAACATATTTATCACTACACAAAGGGCTTCAATGAAAATGAAATTTGGTGTTAGGTTAAAGTATTATTCATCAGTAGTTGCTGATTTCATTGGTAGCCCATACTATACAGGCACTAGGCTTACTAGCAATGGTTCGGCACACTTTACACACACCAGATTTTAAATAAATCATGTCATTGATATTTCAGTGCTGGGTGGGGTGCTGCGAATATGGAAAATTATCATCTCTTTGCTATTAACGGAATAGCCTAAAAAGAGATTATATAGGCAGTTCTGAACAAACGAAAAAATAGTAGTTTAGTTCTGAAAGATATATATACGTCCACTAGGGACGGGGTGAACTCACAACTCACGTTTCTCGTTTTGAAAGTTGTTGCCCTTGTGAGGAGTGCTTTTTGTTCATTTTTAAAGCACTAACAAGCTCAGTTGCTGACTCGAGGGATATTTAATTATGGTCTGGTCTAAATATACACTACATAATGATGGGATACACTTACATTCTGATGTTTGAATTCAAGCAATAACCAGTTAGAATTACACATTCTTTTCTAATGTAAATTCTGCATTAAGAATCTGTCTATATTTGTGGGAAAATGTTAAGAAAGTGAAAAATTTCCTCCAGTAAGCCTTCGCAAATTTATTCAGGGGTCGAACTGTAACGAAACACTTTGCGTTCCGCTCAGTCCACAAATATATAGAAGCATAATTTACAAAACACGAGCAAATGAAGCGATATTATTGTTGCTATCCCAAACAAAACTCCGATAAAGGTACCTCAATCAAGCTTTGTTTCGAGAACCAATGGTTCCAAGAATTAATAACAAACAACCTGGATAGAAACAGGCTACATACCAAATTGAATGCTATTGTAATGTCGAAAAGTTACAAAATCCCTTGTGATGAATTTGATGACTATGAAAATATATAATAAAGAATAGTCGGAGTTCTGTTATTGGCTAAGAAAGTCGCAGCCTCAAGAGACACACACTATGATTAGTCGAAGCGGCCTCAAATGAGCCTCAGCCGGCGTCAATCGAGCTTCAGTTGATGATATATAAAGGACGTAAGTACTAGAGGGAAATTCATTATACATCAAGCAATCGGCAAGGAATCTACGCTTAGTACAGTGACACGTAATTATTAGTCTATTGACTATATCGACTTAGTAGTTTCCATAGTGTTCGAATACCGTAAAATTATCGCGTTCGGGTTGGCGTAATTACTATGTCGTTATAGTGTTGCGTTAAAGTAAATTTTATTTGTAAAGTTATTGTACTGTGTGTTGATCGGTAAATCGAAAAACGAGTGTTTTTCGTAGTATAGACTGGAGATTAACGGTGCCATATGAAGGTCTATACTTATCTTCGAGCCTGGGAATTGAGGCGAACCAGGAGTCGTATTCTTGCTCAGCAAGCGACTAGCAGTCTCCTCTCATAGCTTTTTCTGGTATCGGTACTCGGGGCTCGTCAAGTGTGTCATGTCTTATACACCGGGTTACTGATACTAAGAAACTGTTATGGGCGGTCTATCTTTATTATACTCGTATTTATTTATTCGCACTTATCAGGTATAATTTCCGGACCGGATTCAATCCCAAAGTCGCAAATCGATGATGGTCCATTACACACCCGATCCTAGGATTTCGGTCTAAACGGGGGAGATCGACCCGATTTCGTTCCGTTAGGGAAACCAGCTAGCGGGATCACTCTGCTGTGCAGATTTTCCCTTCGGTAGGGACTGGATCCTTTGCTAAGGAGAAAGTCAACACTTACACGACTAAATGTAAATGTGGGACACGGGTCTCTAGTTTTGAATGACACTTTAGTTATATTGATAGGAGATTGTAGGCATTATAGGATAGGAACGATAGGGATTATTCAATATTCTTAG
Source organism: Selenia dentaria (assembly GCA_917880725.1). NCBI lineage: Eukaryota > Metazoa > Arthropoda > Insecta > Lepidoptera > Geometridae > Selenia > Selenia dentaria. Next base: position 27,954,944 of record OU862885.1, on the reverse strand, counting down.
GAATTCTATTTATAATTCCTATGAGTAAGAAAATGCTGACTTGAAAAGTATTAATTTTAATTTACTATTTAAATGTATGACAAATTGATTAATATATAACTAATATTTTGATCAGTACCAAACGTACAGTATAAATAACCTGAAAGTCTAACTTTATTTATTGCAATACTTTAGACTTTGGAACAAAAGTTTAAATAATATAAAATGAAATATACAATGAAAATTAAATAATATAAATATCCAACCAAAATGATCAGCTCAGAATAAATTGTCTGAAAGATATATTGTAAATGAACAACTATAGTGCATTACGCTTCTAAAAATATTGAGGCTAATTGTTGATAACGTTTGCCAACGGCTGGAATATAATTCGTTCCGTGGATTTTCTTGAAGCTAAAAGTGCAGAGAGACTTTCCCATTTGTCATTGGTAGATTCTATCAATTCTAGTTAAATATGCTAGATATCTTCAAATTTGTATATCTTAAGGACAAAATCTGTCTGATTGTTATAATTATCCAGTAAGGTAAAAACAAATAGCTATCAAAACAACAATAGACAAAGAAACTATTTCAATAAATGAATTACATTTATGCTTGATTACTAGCATAAAATAAATTATTTTTCAACATAAAGTCTGTATGAAATATCATAAATCAGGATATGAAATACATGCCTTCAAAGTAAAACTGTGAGGCGATATCAGAAATAACATTGTAAAATATATACCTAACAAATCTATTAGGAAGCAATATCTCAGCATTAAATTCGTATAGTGTGCGCCAGCGCCAGGAGTCAGGAAGGGATCTGGTGTGCCAAAGGGGAGCATTTGAGCGCTCATTAAAGGTTAAGCCCTACTATCCGTCGTTGCAAGTCTTCGGAAACACTAAAAGATTCCTTCACTAAATTGCATTAGACTTTGTATACATGTGAAATTGTGAACAGTCTAATACAATTATATTAAATGAAAGTGTTCAAAATAACCAATCGTCTTAACCAAACATAACTAAGGAGAATACTTATTACATAAATTAAATAAAAGAAATTACAACAGAATACTCGACTATTATCAGAGCTATATAATCTTATGTAGTATTCAAAAAAATACAACAATATAGTGCAAATGACTAACATTTAGAACCGAAAATAATAGTTCACTATATCTATATGTTATATAGAGAATCTAAAGAAGCATAACTCCTACTGTAAACGGTAACAGTCAACTCTAAGAATAAACCAGAAATAGGTGAGCGACTTAAAGATACTTACTTAAAGACAATAAAATACCAACCATTATAATTAGTAATCTACCAAAATCATTTTACTTGGTCCATTCGTACTCGTTCTCCTCATCTTTAAGAATACTTGTAGAAAAGTAATGAAAATGGTTTTGAAATTAACTCAACTCATATTTACTATCTTCATCGTCAAATAGTATCAAGGTTTATATATATCTAAATAACTAGATAATTAGATGAGCTATTATCCTAATCAAAACTACGTATTCTCTAAAGTAGGTTTAGACTGAATTAGGAAATCCATGAAAATAATATACTTAATTGGTTACTTATTTATTTTTACAACAATTTAATAGACGTTATATTATTCAAATAGAATAAATATTATTCAATTATTATTATTACTTAGGATTTCATTAAGAACCTATAGTTCTAAAAACAGTATCTTTATCTCAAGTCTTCCTGAAAAGAACTAGGTACTACGACGGTTCACAACGTTAAGGTCCTCCATAGACTAGACGATCACTGGCCAAATTAGATTAGATAAGATCAATAAATATTAATAGGTAGAGGTTTTTATTAGAGCAAAAAATAATTAAGTATTAGGATGAACTTTTACAAAAAAGTGCCTTAGACAAATTAGAGGGCGAACCGTTACAATACTGTGCCCTGGCATGCCAGTATTACCCTTGCGTATACACAGGACAGTTCGTGAGAGTATTTCGTACCAATTCTTGCGGGCTAAACATGGATAACATTCGAAGTGAATTAAACAAAATTGTGTTGTTACTAGCAAATGAATGTGTAGCAAAATAAATGAGAGATAAAAAGAAAAAACCAAGACGGGTTTGGGTAAGAGATTGGATTAGTAGAAGGGAAGATTTTGGAGCAAGTAGTTGTCTGCTTAAAGAAATGCGTCAAGAAGATCATGATGGTTACAGAAACCATTTGAGAATGCTCCCAGAGAAATTTGATGAATTGTTCGGAAAAATTGGGGACAAAATAACAAAGAATGATACTCACATGCGAAATGCCATTCCCGCAATAACCAAAATCGGAAATAACCCTAAGATTTTTAGCTACAGGTGATTCACTTGTATCTCTAGAAGCATTGTACCAAGTAGGAAAATCGACGATTGCACAGTTCGTTCCAGTTGTTTGTAGTGAAATAGCTACTGCACTAAAGGATTTTATTAAAATGAGTAAAAGAATTTTGAATATCATTCATGGTTTTTATTTATTTCAGCATAGACATTAGGCATTAGGCATAGGAGTGGATGGCTGAGAATATGAAGTGGACAATCGAGACCTTTCTGTACTTAGCAAAACTTGGATTTTGGATTGCATATCCAGAGCGTTATTTAATGGCAATGACCTTAACTGAGCAGCAACACTTTGTCCGAAATAATAAAACTCATCTTTTTGGTTTTCATTTGATCCAGGATTATTGATTGCAGTAGCAATATTTTCCAGGCGTTCAAGTGCAGTTAAGGTTTCGTTTTGCTCTACACGTTTTTTCTTAGTCTGGCTAGTTTTATGTGGTTGGTTGATTGCTGCAATGCGAGAAGAAGATCTTTGGTCCTGGAGAGAGGGTGGAGGTGCTTGCTCGTTTGTAGTGCTTGCTTCAGCGGATGAGTGTGATTGGTCGAATGCGACAGTCAATGTTTCGTTGTTTGGTGGGTTGACTGTTTGAGAGGAAGATTGCTGGTCTGACTGCTGGACTGTTTGAGAGGAGGATTGCTGGTATGATTGCTGGACTGATTGAGAGGAGGATTGCTCTCTTTAAGAGTGTGATGGTAGTGTTTCGGTTTCAGTGCTCGATTGAGAGGACTGTTAAACCTGTAATTTTTTTTAAATCAAATTAGTATCGTTTTTTATGTTTATATGTATTAACAGACATTTTGTTTTCAGATTCCTACGAGGCAGGAATGGAAGGTGATAGAAAATGGCTTTCGAACCAAATGGAACTTTCCAGGGTGTATTGGAGCTATCGATGGCAAACACAAATATTATTGCTCCTGACGATACATCAAATTATTTTAATTATAAAGGAAGCTACAGCATAGTGCTACTAGCATTGGTGGATGACGATTACTGTTTTTCCTATATTGATATAGGATGCAACGGCAGAGCTTCAGATGGAGGAGTGTTTGAAAGATCAGGCTTGAAACAAGCACTAGAAAATAATCCTTTAGATATTCCTGAAAATTATGTTATAGTTGGAGATGCAGCTTTTCCATTAAAAAAATATCTCATGAAACCGTTTCCTACCAGAGCCACCCGAAGAGAAAAAAAAATTAATTATCGATTGTCAAAGGCTAGGCGAATTGTCGAAAATGCGTTCGGTATCGTTGTATCAAGATTCCGAATTTTTGAATCATTTATAGCTCTAAAACCAGAAAAAGTTGATGTCATAGTATTAGCGGCATGTTCTTTGCACAATTGGTTGCGAAAAACCACTAATACCTATATATCACACAAAGGTGTGTGGCTTATGAAGATATTCAACTCGGTACTATTATTAACGGCTCCTGGCGTGATCACTTACAAACATGTTTACGGAATTTATCTGGAACACGAAATAATCGATCATCTAGAGAAGCGATACTTATTAGAAATAAATATGCAGATCTTTTCATTACAACAGAAGCAGTGCCTTGGCAAGACCGTTTGATTAATATTTTAAATGAATAAATGTAATTGTATAAGTAAGTACTTTTGTTTAATAAAACTTTTGTGTGAACAATTTTTTTACATTCATACCTCCATAGGTACCTATATCATAAATGTGACAATGTAGAAAAGAAAGAGTAGGTACTTACAACAGCTGTTTGGATTGAATTTCTATATTCGAAACTTTCATTTATAAAATCCATTTCTTTATACCAAATCAAACTGGGTTTGTAAATATCACTGGAGCCAGCTCCGGATCGTTTTGAATTTTCCACCTTATTCCTTTCTTGATGGTAAGTACTTCGTAGACTTTTGATTTTATTTTTAATTTCTTATTCAGTCAGATTGCCGTGGCGGTGCCGGCTTAGAATAGCACCCCCCCAACTCTACCCGTGGGTGCCGTAGAAGCCGGCTAAGGGATAACAAATCAGAAGGTGGGCAGCAGCACCTTCCCAGTCAAACACACACAAACTGCGCTCGCCAACCCGCCTGCCAAGCGTGGCGAGTATTGGCAAAAACCCCTCAATGGATTGGACAAAAAGAACCAGGCCCCCAGTCCCCGGCAGCCCCGCTATTCCTGGCTACGGTAGCGGCCACGGTAACGGTGGGGCAGGGGGTGCTAAGAATTCCCGGCAGACGCCCGGCTACCACCCCCAACGACGACGACTGGCCCTGGTAACACACAACATACGCACGATGAGGACAGACGAGAAGATATATGAGCTGGAAGAAGAAATGAGTAAGCTACGCTGGGACACTGTGGGGTTATCTGAAGTCCGTAGAGCGGGTGAGGACACGATAACCCTAAAATCAGGTAACCTACTCTACCACCGGGAGGGCGACCAACAGTCCCAAGGTGGTGTCGGGTTTCTCGTCCACAAGTCCCTTACTAACAACATAGTTAAGATCGATAGCGTTTCCAATAGGGTCGTATACCTAATACTCAGAGTATCCAAACGATATTCGCTGAAGGTCATTCAGGTATACGCACCGACAAAGTCGCACCCGGATGATGAGGTGGAGGATATGTATGAGGACATTAGTCGGGCCATACATACCTCTGAAACGCACTTTCTAGTTGTTATGGGGGACTTCAACGCGAAGTTGGGTAAGAGAAGCGAGGATGAGTCGAAAGTGGGGCAATTTGGCTATGGACAACGGAACCGTAGGGGACAGAGGTTGGCCGACTTCCTGGAGAAAGAGGGACTCTTTATGATGAACTCTTTCTTTCAGAAGCCACCTCACAGGAAATGGACCTGGCTGAGTCCCGATGGTTCCACGAGAAATGAGATTGACTTCATTATGACCACCAAAAGGCAAATATTCACTGATGTCTCCGTGATCAACAGGGTTAAAACCGGTAGTGATCACCGAATGGTAAGAGGCACGGTAAATATGAATGTCAAACTGGAGAGGTCTCGTCTGATGAAGTCTACGCTCCGACCTACTCGTGCCCATATTCAAGACCCCGAGAGCTTTCAACTTGAGCTATCCAATCGCTTCGATTGCCTTGAGAACATCGCTTCAGTGGACGAGATCAATAACAGGTTAGTAGAAACTGTCCATACAGTGGGTTCCAAGTACTTTAAACCCCACCGTACAGATAGGCCACAGAAACTCTCCAACGATACCCTCAACCTCATGGCTGAACGACGCTCATTGAAACTGCAGTCTTCGGATGATGCTGAAGCATATAGGCTGCTCAATAGACGAATATGGAAGTCCTTGCGACACGACATTCGGATCTTTAATACAAACCGTATTAAAGAGACGATAGAGCGGAAAAAAGGCTCCAAAGTGTTTGCAAGAGACATGTCTATTGGGCAAAGCCAGTTGACGAAGCTGAAGAGAGGAGACGGCAGTGTAGCGTCGACCAAAGCGGAAGTGTTAGAAGAGGTCGAGAGTTTCTACGGACAGTTATACACCTCGGTCGCTAAACCTGTTAGCAGCTCGGCCAAAGACCCAAGAGCCAAGCTGACCCGACATTATACCGAAGATATCCCGGACATCAGCCTGTACGAGATTAGAATGGCCTTGAAACAGCTTAAGAACAACAAGGCGCCTGGTGACGACGGTATCACATCTGAGCTTCTGAAAGCGGGTGGAACACCGGTACTTAAAGTCCTTCAGAAGCTCTTTAATACCGTCTTACTCGAAGGTTCAACGCCAGAAGCATGGAACAAAAGCGTGGTGGTGCTGTTCTTCAAGAAAGGTGACAACACTTTACTTAAAAATTACAGACCCATCTCGCTTTTGAGCCATGTTTATAAGCTGTTTTCGAAGGTCATAACGAACCGTCTCAGTCGCAGGTTTGATGAATTCCAGCCTCCGGAACAAGCCGGTTTCCGAAAAGGCTATAGTACCATAGACCACATCCACACGCTACGGCAAGTTATACAGAAGACCGAAGAGTATAACTTGCCTCTTTGTCTAGCGTTTGTGGACTATGAGAAAGCCTTTGATTCGATCGAGACGTGGGCAGTGCTTGAGTCTCTCCAGCGGTGCCGTATTGACTATCGGTATATTGAAGTGCTGAAGTGTTTGTACAAAAACGCCTACATGTCAGTCCGAGTACAGGAGCAGAGTTCGAAGGCAATTCCATTGCAAAGAGGCGTGAGACAGGGAGACGTTATATCTCCGAAACTGTTCACCGCTACATTGGAAGACGCCTTCAAGCTTCTGGAATGGCAAGGACTTGGCATCAATATTAACGGCGAATACATCACTCACCTTCGATTTGCCGACGATATTGTAGTCATGGCAGAATCCATGGAAGACCTCAGTACAATGCTCGAAGGCCTCCATCGAGTTTCCCAACGGGTAGGTCTTAAGATGAACATGGACAAGACGAAAATTATGTCTAATGCCCATGTTGTACCTACCCCAATATCAGTTGGGAACTCAGTTCTCGAAGTTGTTGACGAGTATATCTACCTGGGACAGACAGTCAAACTAGGCAGGTCCAACTTCGAGAAAGAGGTCAATCGTCGAATCCAACTCGGCTGGGCAGCGTTCCGGAAACTTCGCGAAGTCTTCTCGTCAAAAATACCTCAGTGCCTCAAGACAAGAGTCTTCGACCAATGTGTGTTACCAGTGATGACTTATGGCACTGAAACGTGGTCTCTTACTATGGGCCTCATAGACAAGCTCAAAGTCGCACAACGAGCTATGGAGAGGGCTATGCTCGGGGTTTCTCTACGTGATCGAATCAGAAATGAGGAGATCCGTAGAAGAACGAAAGTCACCGACATAGCTCAGAAGATTAGCCAGTTGAAGTGGCAGTGGGCAGGGCACATAGCACGCAGAACAGATGGCCGATGGGGCCGAAAGGTTCTGGAGTGGAGACCACGTACCGGCAAGCGCAGCGTAGGTCGTCCACCGACACGGTGGACAGACGACCTGAGAAAGGTCGCAGGACGACGTTGGATGCAGGCCGCTTCCAACCGGTCCTTTTGGAAAATCATGGGGGAGGCTTATGTTCAGCAGTGGACGTCCTACGGCTGAGATGATGATGATGATGATGATTCAGTCAGATTTAATTCTTCTTGTATTTTGCTGTAGACATTGCCACGTGCTATTTTGTTTTTGTAAAGTGGGCCAGTCGGCTTCCAAAGACATTCGTATTCTCTGTACAAATGAATGAACTGTATAGTTTTCTCGTCGCCCCATCGTGCCATGTTGAATACAAAAACCAACAATAGAGAGAAAAAACTTGACCTTTGAAATCAAAACAAAAAACGTGCGCCTACGGTCACAATGAGTCGGCTACTGGCATGCCCGTAGCTGTCGCGTCTGTTCACACGTGCCAGGTTAGCAGCCCCCCGCGCCCCTCCCCCAACGGGCATGCAAGAAAATCAAATGTTGTGCTTGCTACTTGCAACTAGCTAGCTTCCAGTTACAGGCATGCCTGTAAGTAAATACACATGACTGTAGCTGGCACTTGCATGGAGCTGGTATGCTAGTGTGCAAGCTACGGGCATGTGTATCCCCAGCATTTCAGTCATACAAATGTCATACAAGTTTTAATGATGAATATTAGCGTTAGTGCCGAGCTAGTCGCTCGACACTACACTGTACTAAAACTGTAGATAGTATATTTTCTTAATGAATTGATACGTCGTTAAATTCATCCAAACGCATAATAATGTTCCTAGATTGGCTACGGTGGCCATTAGCGACCTGCAGCGTTCGTTGTTTACTTTGTTCTATAGCAACTAGCAATTTCTCATTAAAAACATCGGAGTCATACATAGATGGATTTCAACTAAATTGCTTACTCACCCTGTGGAATTTGAAATTCGGATATAGCAATATTTGACACCAGGTCGATTGTAAATATGAAATGGCTCTAAATATTTCTTTATCTGAAAGAACGACGTAAAATCTGGGATTTTACCAAAACAGGAGCACTAACAAAGTGAGGACTTTCTATAAAAAAAAATTGACGTGTCTTCATTGCTTGGCTTACATACTGGGCTAACGACACTACAATATTTTCTGTTCCAAAAGTACATTTCATCCAATGGTATTCAAAATCACCGATGGTAAGTTGTTCGAATTGTAAAACTTTTGTTAATACGTTGGCTGGCAGGAGAGACTGTATTATATCAGAAATGGTGTCGTAAGTATTGTTTGAAACAAACGTTGATCTCTGGGGTCATCACTGAGCAACACTCCCTCAATTCAGTTAGTGTTATAACATATCTAATGTTGACTCCCATCTTGTGCAATTTAAGATACCTTTTATTTTTGTTAGAAGCTCTTAAAATCTGCCGCTTTTATAGAGGCTTGTTCTGTATTTTTTTACTGATCTTTTTGATAGTTTTTTAATCTGGTGCTAATATGTTTCATAAGCACTTCGACGTCGTGGGTCGATCCATTGTACATCGCGTGAAATTGCCGCTCGTAGCAGGGCTCGCGGTCGCGTTCATCGTGCTCGCGGATGACGCGCAAGTAGACATCGTTGGGGTCGATGATCTGAAATCTCCGGCCGACGACCACAACGAGTTGATAAAATGTCTCTTGGCTTCTGCTTGTGCTCGCGTGATGGTTTCCATCAGCGTTGATAGAAACTGTTGTGAAGAGGGTTGGAACTCCGGTGTCAGGGTCGTTGGCCTCGTACTGGTAGCGGCGGCCGCGGCCGAGTGTTCGTCAACACGGCAAGGTGTGCCGGTGCTGTCCTCCGGCGGTGTCAACGTGACGTCATCATCTTGTTGTTGACGGAGCGCTTCTCTCCTCGTCGTCGGCATCTTCTTAAAAGAGCACGATAACGGGTCGCATAAGAATGTCCGTGCTTCTTCCAAGCAAGGTAGGTAACGTTTTGCGTTGTAATCACCGTAGGTATATTACAGTCCGAAAATTGGCGGGCCTTACGTTTGGCGCCAGTTTAACACACAATATTTTTTGTTACAAGTTTATTGTCGTATTAAAACAACACACGTGCACAATTACACATAGACAGTTTACGTGAGTCGTGGAGGATGTGGTTTCACTTAGTTTTGGTAGGTATAGCCATAGTAATTTATAAACTTTCGCGATTTGAACACATAGTTATATTATATTAACGGGGCTTAATCGCGTTAGTAATGGACAATGACTTTTTATAACAACTGTTGGGGGTATATTAAAAAGTATCTCCATACTTCAAGACAGTGACACCCACCTCTTCAGTCCGCTCGTGACCACGATCAATGCAACTTGATCGAAACGTCGAGGTAAATAAATACTATTACTAACGCGATTAAGCCCCGTTAATATAATATAACTATAGGTATAGCCATGATATAATATTATTCAGCGCGCAACCGACGTTTTTCTAAATGTGATTTTCTTTTTTCTTTGCTCATTTAGTTTCTTCAGACTGTGAATTTAGCATTTCTACAAAAAATATGTTCGTTTTTGTTTCTTGCAAAATTTTAAAATGCTAAATGCTTTCAGCCAAATTGATTGACCAGATGTGAGGCGGAAACAATGGAAGCATTTTTGTAAGTTTGTCTTTAATGTTTTGCTGTTTTGGCTCTTTTGTAATTACATTGACATAATACTTGGAAAACCAATTAATGATTTTCACTGCGCCCTTGGGTCCTACTTTTTCTTTTAGTATTTCGAAAGATTCTGATATCTCATGAGGTTCTAAAAAGGTTCATTAGCCTCTTTAGAACCTGCGGCCAAATGACGCATTTTGTGAGCAAAATATATCGATTCAGAGTATTGTTTTGTTTGATAGACCGTAGATGTTTCTAAATACTTTGAGCCAGATGAAAGTAACCAAACCTTTTTTTTACTTTCGGGAAACACTAAACCAATGAATTTTCTTACTTTTGTTGGACAGGAGCCTAAACACCAAAGACCTTTTGTACGGCATCGTGCACTCCAATTATTCTATGCACTGTGTAAATCTGATAAAAATCAGTTGGACAGGTTCGAAATGTACCTACCATCTAGGATCCAAAATATTGAAAGCTGGAGAAATCTGATGTTTTCTGGCGTAAAATACAATCTCCTTCAGTGCTGTAGTCAGACAGCAGAAAATTGCCGTATTTATCTAGAATGACCGGATCAATAAGCTTTTTTGGAGTTGTTAGCACTCCTTTCCTAACTCTATGTACCACCATTCTCATAGCATTTATATTCGGTAAATAGTGTATAATTTCATCTTGCCTAGAGTTTAGAGATTATTTCTTTAGAGGTTTTGTGACGTGAGGTAGCGTGGCTACGGCGTTAAGTGTTTCGTGGTAGTGTGAATTTGTTAAGTGATTCGTATTGGTGAATAATTAGAGTTTTGGTTATTCGAGATCGCATTGCTACGGCGTTAAGTGTTTCGAGGTAGCGTGCATTCGTTGTTTCGGAGTGATTGTTTGTTACGTTTTTCGAAGTTAGGTAACACTCGATTTTTTTTAATTATAAGGTGATTGAGCGTAGTGAGAGGTCGGTGCGAACGGTATACTCCTTCCTCCCACATCTTAAGTTGGGATGAGGAAAGTTTATTAGTTGGGTGTCATAGTCGAGGAATAAGAAATAAGTTTTTCATTCGGAGATTTAGTTGTATTTATCTTTGTTAATATGTTCATTATCTTCATTATAAATATGTACATGAAATGGCTTTAACACAAGAATTTTGTGAAGTTATTTACATTATGATTTGAGCTATAATAATAATAATAATAATAATAATAAACCCGCAGGGGCGGCCTTGTGGCGAGCCGTCGGTGAGTGGCGACACCGTGGACCCTGATTCTCCCTGGGGCTAAATGAGACCCCTGACCCTCGGCTTGCCTTAATTGGCCGTCCGGGGGTGGAGACGCAAGAGCAAGTAACAAAAAGCTCCAAGGGTGGAAGTGTTAAAGGGCATAACGCCGGTAGTAGCGCTCTAGTGAAACCGCAGCACACCTCTCGACACCCTTTAGCCATCCACACCAACGTTGCCCCTTTTGTCACCACTCATGGTGGCCTTTATGGGGGGCCCGTTTAGTGGATGGCAAGTCACCACCTGCCTAAACATTTTAACATGAGACTAAAATTGGCAGGTGCCGTAGTCTCTTCCATAGCCCACTATCTTCCTTATCACTAATAAGTTCATATCAATAGCCTGGCCATTTTACCCATTTTTGTAATAGTTATAAGTACCATGTAACCCTTCATCCAACATTCTTACTGTTTTTGATACTCTGCATTTTTATACCAAACAGGCCTCTAAGTGTTGGCTACAGCCCCACTTATGGCTTTGTAAAGGACCGGATGAAATCCGTGAAACTTTTTGAATAATAATAATAATTTATTGATCAGATAACAAAAATCAATTTGTGTTAGTTAAAATGTGCTAAGTATAAACTAAGTCCCTCCTGCTTCGTTACTCTAAAAATAAAAATAATTTGAAACTTAATATTAATTGAATGATCGCATGACTGTACCCTCGATGCTACTCGCCGTGGCCGCGGTCTTGCTTCATTCTACGATTATCGTGGACTGATAATCATTCTTCGAACAATGGCGTTTGTTCTATTCCTTTGGGAATCTGATATTGAGGCGAACCTCTCTATCTCCATCCCGGGTGGTAGAACGCGTCTTTCGTTCTTGTTTGCAATCCATTCGGCTGGAATCGCCCATGGATTAGCTACAGCTGTCGTTTCGATGCAACACCAATTGGCATTGTTATCGGCGATGGCTGTTTTGTGTAGTTTTGGTATCCCATAACTAAAATTGGCAGGTGCCGTAGTCTCTTCCATAGCCCACTATCTTCCTTATCACTAATAAGTTCATATCAATAGCCTGGCCATTTTACCCATTTTTGTAATAGTTATAAGTACCATGTAACCCTTCATCCAACATTCTTACTGTTTTTGATACTCTGCATTTTTATACCAAACAGGCCTCTAAGTGTTGGCTACAGCCCCACTTATGCCTTTGTAAAGGACCGGATGAAATCCGTGAAACTTTTTGAATAATAATAATAATTTATTGATCAGATAACAAAAATCAATTTGTGTTAGTTAAAATGTGCTAGGTATAAACTAAGTCCCTCCTGCTTCGTTACTCTAAAAATAAAAATAATTTGAAACTTAATATTAATTGAATGATCGCATGACTGTACCCTCGATGCTACTCGCCGTGGCCGCGGTCTTGCTTCATTCTACGATTATCGTGGACTGATAATCATTCTTCGAACAATGGCGTTTGTTCTATTCCTTTGGGAATCTGATATTGAGGCGAACCTCTCTATCTCCATCCCGGGTGGTAGAACGCGTCTTTCGTTCTTGTTTGCAATCCATTCGGCTGGAATCGCCCATGGATTAGCTACAGCTGTCGTTTCGATGCAACACCAATTGGCATTGTTATCGGCGATGGCTGTTTTGTGTAGTTGGTATCCCATAAGGTATGAGGCACCAAACGTTGAGATGGAATTTGCATTTGCTGATTTTGGTCTAACGACCAAGTTGGTCCAGCGTGCGTTCACATCTACATTCTCATCTGTCGGCATGGACTTGATGAGTTGGGCTGCGTCTCCTTCTACTGTTAAGGCGTCAATTTTGACTTTCTCGTTTCGGAATGTTGGACATCCCATGAAATAGTCACTGACTCTTTGCAATAGATGCGTGTTGAGACGTGTTCCTGCAATGGTTTCGTCAAATTGGTTAGCGTTTATACCGAATGAATTCAGTAATATTCGCACTTCCTCTTTGCGTGCTCCAATTGCTCCAAAGTACCCGCACATTGCGCGAGTTGCTCTGGTATTTTGAGGTAATACTCGAAAGTTTGGCACGGGTTGCGCCGCTTCCGATGATTCTGCCATCACTATGTCTCCACAGATTCCCAGGGAGGGAATCTCTTCGTAGAGATTGTGTGTTGCTGCGTTGATCACATTTGAATGATAACCCCCACTACCTTGTACGACTGTAACTGGTAGAACATGGTTGGTCAGATACACGGTTTTACCCGTGGCATCTTTGACTTCCCCTATTCCTTTTAGAAACAGATATAATGGTTGCGGTACGTTATATTCGTGTTGAAACACTGCTTTGCAGAACTCCAATTCCTCAAAGGTCAAGTTTGTGTTGCCACGCTTGGCCTTTATGTCCAATAAACGTGACCATAGAAGTGCCGTTGAATAATACATCAGCATTCCTTTCGTCATTTGTTTATTGAGATTTTGGTCATCTCCTCCGATGGAAGAGTAGACCTCTTCGACAATCTCAGGTAACCTAGCAAATGTAGGCGTCACCTCTTGATTGACTTGTAGCTCACGGACGGCTACATCAATGCCAAACACTGAATCTGCCCATAGTGGGCTGTTCTTTGGTGGCGTTGGTTTTGCAGCTTTGTCTGTGGCTGTTGGCGCGGACACGGCTGGTGATGCTGGTCCGTTTGCCTTTTTCTGTGGGGCTGACTTTCTGCCCATCTTAGATGGATCGAAATTTTCAGGTTTTCCCCTGTATCCTGGTGCTATCTTCTTGATTTCCTCAGGTGTGTAAAGTTTCTTTTCTTTTTGGTTCGTTTTCAAAATAATCTCTTTAGCGTTCGGCGTAGATTAAATTGGGTAATATATAATATAATGGTGCTAAGTAGAAGGTAAGAAGTATTAAAAATAAAATTAGAATAAATGAAGTGTTTTTTATTATTATTATATATGTATTTTTTTTACAATAGTTATTGTCTTATAGTTGTAATGTTGTAGCTTGCGGGGATCGAACCTGCAAGGGCAATGCTTACATTACGGATCCCACGTGCCGGCTGCGCGTGAGATTGGGTGTGCTCGGCTAGCTATGGTCGGAGGCTTCCTAGCGGTGGAGGTGAAATTAAATGCTTATTATTTTCCACTTGCCGTGTGCTTTATTTATTCTACAATCGTGATTTATACATAAGGGGGGTTTACCCCAGATTACAGAGGTTACAGTCGGAACGCGGAGAGGGCTCCCTCTGACGGTGCTGTCCTTATCCTAGTCTATCGTGAAGTTTTATTTTCTGGCGAGGGGTCGTGCTGTTCGGTAACCATGGTGTTGGTTTTGGGTTCACTCCCTGCGGTGAACCGAAACGGTGCCTAATAATAGGTTTTCAACTTGGTTTATTCTTTCTATATTATTTCCCCGGTTAATTTGTGGCCGTGATGAAATAATAAACTGTTGCCACTCCCCGGTTTTAATCTAAATTTGAATGGCTTGAATTCTTGTGGTTTCCCCGCCTTACTCGGACTGTCAAACCTTCTTCTGATTTTGACTAGCTGTACAATTAACGCAGCCTCTTCTTGGCTTAACTACGCTAACTTAACAAAAACTTATAACTTAGAAATTCATGCAGCCTTCTTCTGGCTGTAACTAAACAAAATGGCCTTCACTTAGCTCTCACTAACCTAACTTAAAAACTTAACTCGGAAAAAAGTTTGCCTTCTTCTGGCTTTGATTTAACGTAACAAATAAAATAAAGAAATTAAAAAAACTCTTTCCCATGTTTCCCCTTTCCTTCTGGGTCTCTTATATTGGGGAAGTCTGCATATCCCCTGCCGGTTCCCGCCGTTCCTTCTATACCCTGTTCTTTTTTTCTTTCGTTTTTTTTTGGTGTTTTGGGTGTTTTTGTTCGACCCTTCCTCCTCCAGGTCTCTGAACTCCTCCTCGTCGGCCATTATTTGGAGGGCCTCCTCAGCTCCCTCCGGTGTTGGTGAGTTTGGTTCTGGGGCCTTTGGTCGCTCTGATGTGGCTTCCCTTTTTGTTCTGCACCCTGTTATAACTGTGAGGCGGGTTGGTATAGTATATTTTCTTAATGAATTGATACGTCGTTAAATTCATCCAAACGCATAATAATGTTCCTAGATTGGCTACGGTGGCCATTAGCGACCTGCAGCGTTCGTTGTTTACTTTGTTCTATAGCAACTAGCAATTTCTCATTAAAAACATCGGAGTCATACATAGATGGCCTTTGGTCGCTCTGATGTGGCTTCCCTTTTTGTTCTGCACCCTGTTATAACTGTGAGGCGGGTTGGTTTCCTTATATTTTCTTAATGAATTGATACGTCGTTAAATTCATCCAAACGCATAATAATGTTCCTAGATTGGCTACGGTGGCCATTAGCGACCTGCAGCGTTCGTTGTTTACTTTGTTCTATAGCAACTAGCAATTTCTCATTAAAAACATCGGAGTCATACATAGATGGATTTCAACTAAATTGCTTACTCACCCTGTGGAATTTGAAATTCGGATATAGCAATATTTGACACCAGGTTGATTGTAAATATGAAATGGCTCTAAATATTTCTTTATCTGAAAGAACGACGTAAAATCTGGGATTTTACCAAAACAGGAGCACTAACAAAGTGAGGACTTTCTATAAAAAAAAATTGACGTGTCTTCATTGCTTGGCTTACATACTGGGCTAACGACACTACAATATTTTCTGTTCCAAAAGTACATTTCATCCAATGGTATTCAAAATCACCGATGGTAAGTTGTTCGAATTGTAAAACTTTTGTTAATACGTTGGCTGGCAGGAGAGACTGTATTATATCAGAAATGGTGTCGTAAGTATTGTTTGAAACAAACGTTGATCTCTGGGGTCATCACTGAGCAACACTCCCTCAATTCAGTTAGTGTTATAACATATCTAATGTTGACTCCCATCTTGTGCAATTTAAGATACCTTTTATTTTTGTTAGAAGCTCTTAAAATCTGCCGCTTTTATAGAGGCTTGTTCTGTATTTTTTTACTGATCTTTTTGATAGTTTTTTAATCTGGTGCTAATATGTTTCATAAGCACTTCGACGTCGTGGGTCGATCCATTGTACATCGCGTGAAATTGCCGCTCGTAGCAGGGCTCGCGGTCGCGTTCATCGTGCTCGCGGATGACGCGCAAGTAGACATCGTTGGGGTCGATGATCTGAAATCTCCGGCCGACGACCACAACGAGTTGATAAAATGTCTCTTGGCTTCTGCTTGTGCTCGCGTGATGGTTTCCATCAGCGTTGATAGAAACTGTTGTGAAGAGGGTTGGAACTCCGGTGTCAGGGTCGTTGGCCTCGTACTGGTAGCGGCGGCCGCGGCCGAGTGTTCGTCAACACGGCAAGGTGTGCCGGTGCTGTCCTCCGGCGGTGTCAACGTGACGTCATCATCTTGTTGTTGACGGAGCGCTTCTCTCCTCGTCGTCGGCATCTTCTTAAAAGAGCACGATAACGGGTCGCATAAGAATGTCCGTGCTTCTTCCAAGCAAGGTAGGTAACGTTTTGCGTTGTAATCACCGTAGGTATATTACAGTCCGAAAATTGGCGGGCCTTACGTTTGGCGCCAGTTTAACACACAATATTTTTTGTTACAAGTTTATTGTCGTATTAAAACAACACACGTGCACAATTACACATAGACAGTTTACGTGAGTCGTGGAGGATGTGGTTTCACTTAGTTTTGGTAGGTATAGCCATAGTAATTTATAAACTTTCGCGATTTGAACACATAGTTATATTATATTAACGGGGCTTAATCGCGTTAGTAATGGACAATGACTTTTTATAACAACTGTTGGGGGTATATTAAAAAGTATCTCCATACTTCAAGACAGTGACACCCACCTCTTCAGTCCGCTCGTGACCACGATCAATGCAACTTGATCGAAACGTCGAGGTAAATAAATACTATTACTAACGCGATTAAGCCCCGTTAATATAATATAACTATAGGTATAGCCATGATATAATATTATTCAGCGCGCAACCGACGTTTTTCTAAATGTGATTTTCTTTTTTCTTTGCTCATTTAGTTTCTTCAGACTGTGAATTTAGCATTTCTACAAAAAATATGTTCGTTTTTGTTTCTTGCAAAATTTTAAAATGCTAAATGCTTTCAGCCAAATTGATTGACCAGATGTGAGGCGGAAACAATGGAAGCATTTTTGTAAGTTTGTCTTTAATGTTTTGCTGTTTTGGCTCTTTTGTAATTACATTGACATAATACTTGGAAAACCAATTAATGATTTTCACTGCGCCCTTGGGTCCTACTTTTTCTTTTAGTATTTCGAAAGATTCTGATATCTCATGAGGTTCTAAAAAGGTTCATTAGCCTCTTTAGAACCTGCGGCCAAATGACGCATTTTGTGAGCAAAATATATCGATTCAGAGTATTGTTTTGTTTGATAGACCGTAGATGTTTCTAAATACTTTGAGCCAGATGAAAGTAACCAAACCTTTTTTTTACTTTCGGGAAACACTAAACCAATGAATTTTCTTACTTTTGTTGGACAGGAGCCTAAACACCAAAGACCTTTTGTACGGCATCGTGCTCTCCAATTATTCTATGCACTGTGTAAATCTGATAAAAATCAGTTGGACAGGTTCGAAATGTACCTACCATCTAGGATCCAAAATATTGAAAGCTGGAGAAATCTGATGTTTTCTGGCGTAAAATACAATCTCCTTCAGTGCTGTAGTCAGACAGCAGAAAATTGCCGTATTTATCTAGAATGACCGGATCAATAAGCTTTTTTGGAGTTGTTAGCACTCCTTTCCTAACTCTATGTATCACCATTCTCATAGCATTTATATTCGGTAAATAGTGTATAATTTCATCTTGCCTAGAGTTTAGAGATTATTTCTTTAGAGGTTTTGTGACGTGAGGTAGCGTGGCTACGGCGTTAAGTGTTTCGTGGTAGTGTGAATTTGTTAAGTGATTCGTATTGGTGAATAATTAGAGTTTTGGTTATTCGAGATCGCATTGCTACGGCGTTAAGTGTTTCGAGGTAGCGTGCATTCGTTGTTTCGGAGTGATTGTTTGTTACGTTTTTCGAAGTTAGGTAACACTCGATTTTTTTTAATTATAAGGTGATTGAGCGTAGTGAGAGGTCGGTGCGAACGGTATACTCCTTCCTCCCACATCTTAAGTTGGGATGAGGAAAGTTTATTAGTTGGGTGTCATAGTCGAGGAATAAGAAATAAGTTTTTCATTCGGAGATTTAGTTGTATTTATCTTTGTTAATATGTTCATTATCTTCATTATAAATATGTACATGAAATGGCTTTAACACAAGAATTTTGTGAAGTTATTTACATTATGATTTGAGCTATAATAATAATAATAATAATAATAAACCCGCAGGGGCGGCCTTGTGGCGAGCCGTCGGTGAGTGGCGACACCGTGGACCCTGATTCTCCCTGGGGCTAAATGAGACCCCTGACCCTCGGCTTGCCTTAATTGGCCGTCCGGGGGTGGAGACGCAAGAGCAAGTAACAAAAAGCTCCAAGGGTGGAAGTGTTAAAGGGCATAACGCCGGTAGTAGCGCTCTAGTGAAACCGCAGCACACCTCTCGACACCCTTTAGCCATCCACACCAACGTTGCCCCTTTTGTCACCACTCATGGTGGCCTTTATGGGGGGCCCGTTTAGTGGATGGCAAGTCACCACCTGCCTAAACATTTTAACATGAGACTAAAATTGGCAGGTGCCGTAGTCTCTTCCATAGCCCACTATCTTCCTTATCACTAATAAGTTCATATCAATAGCCTGGCCATTTTACCCATTTTTGTAATAGTTATAAGTACCATGTAACCCTTCATCCAACATTCTTACTGTTTTTGATACTCTGCATTTTTATACCAAACAGGCCTCTAAGTGTTGGCTACAGCCCCACTTATGCCTTAACTTAATATTAATTGAATGATCGCATGACTGTACCCTCGATGCTACTCGCCGTGGCCGCGGTCTTGCTTCATTCTACGATTATCGTGGACTGATAATCATTCTTCGAACAATGGCGTTTGTTCTATTCCTTTGGGAATCTGATATTGAGGCGAACCTCTCTATCTCCATCCCGGGTGGTAGAACGCGTCTTTCGTTCTTGTTTGCAATCCATTCGGCTGGAATCGCCCATGGATTAGCTACAGCTGTCGTTTCGATGCAACACCAATTGGCATTGTTATCGGCGATGGCTGTTTTGTGTAGTTGGTATCCCATAACTAAAATTGGCAGGTGCCGTAGTCTCTTCCATAGCCCACTATCTTCCTTATCACTAATAAGTTCATATCAATAGCCTGGCCATTTTACCCATTTTTGTAATAGTTATAAGTACCATGTAACCCTTCATCCAACATTCTTACTGTTTTTGATACTCTGCATTTTTATACCAAACAGGCCTCTAAGTGTTGGCTACAGCCCCACTTATGCCTTTGTAAAGGACCGGATGAAATCCGTGAAACTTTTTGAATAATAATAATAATTTATTGATCAGATAACAAAAATCAATTTGTGTTAGTTAAAATGTGCTAAGTATAAACTAAGTCCCTCCTGCTTCGTTACTCTAAAAATAAAAATAATTTGAAACTTAATATTAATTGAATGATCGCATGACTGTACCCTCGATGCTACTCGCCGTGGCCGCGGTCTTGCTTCATTCTACGATTATCGTGGACTGATAATCATTCTTCGAACAATGGCGTTTGTTCTATTCCTTTGGGAATCTGATATTGAGGCGAACCTCTCTATCTCCATCCCGGGTGGTAGAACGCGTCTTTCGTTCTTGTTTGCAATCCATTCGGCTGGAATCGCCCATGGATTAGCTACAGCTGTCGTTTCGATGCAACACCAATTGGCATTGTTATCGGCGATGGCTGTTTTGTGTAGTTGGTATCCCATAAGGTATGAGGCACCAAACGTTGAGATGGAATTTGCATTTGCTGATTTTGGTCTAACGACCAAGTTGGTCCAGCGTGCGTTCACATCTGCATTCTCATCTGTCGGCATGGACTTGATGAGTTGGGCTGCGTCTCCTTCTACTGTTAAGGCGTCAATTTTGACTTTCTCGTTTCGGAATGTTGGACATCCCATGAAATAGTCACTGACTCTTTGCAATAGATGCGTGTTGAGACGTGTTCCTGCAATGGTTTCGTCAAATTGGTTAGCGTTTATACCGAATGAATTCAGTAATATTCGCACTTCCTCTTTGCGTGCTCCAATTGCTCCAAAGTACCCGCACATTGCGCGAGTTGCTCTGGTATTTTGAGGTAATACTCGAAAGTTTGGCACGGGTTGCGCCGCTTCCGATGATTCTGCCATCACTATGTCTCCACAGATTCCCAGGGAGGGAATCTCTTCGTAGAGATTGTGTGTTGCTGCGTTGATCACATTTGAATGATAACCCCCACTACCTTGTACGACTGTAACTGGTAGAACATGGTTGGTCAGATACACGGTTTTACCCGTGGCATCTTTGACTTCCCCTATTCCTTTTAGAAACAGATATAATGGTTGCGGTACGTTATATTCGTGTTGAAACACTGCTTTGCAGAACTCCAATTCCTCAAAGGTCAAGTTTGTGTTGCCACGCTTGGCCTTTATGTCCAATAAACGTGACCATAGAAGTGCCGTTGAATAATACATCAGCATTCCTTTCGTCATTTGTTTATTGAGATTTTGGTCATCTCCTCCGATGGAAGAGTAGACCTCTTCGACAATCTCAGGTAACCTAGCAAATGTAGGCGTCACCTCTTGATTGACTTGTAGCTCACGGACGGCTACATCAATGCCAAACACTGAATCTGCCCATAGTGGGCTGTTCTTTGGTGGCGTTGGTTTTGCAGCTTTGTCTGTGGCTGTTGGCGCGGACACGGCTGGTGATGCTGGTCCGTTTGCCTTTTTCTGTGGGGCTGACTTTCTGCCCATCTTAGATGGATCGAAATTTTCAGGTTTTCCCCTGTATCCTGGTGCTATCTTCTTGATTTCCTCAGGTGTGTAAAGTTTCTTTTCTTTTTGGTTCGTTTTCAAAATAATCTCTTTAGCGTTCGGCGTAGATTAAATTGGGTAATATATAATATAATGGTGCTAAGTAGAAGGTAAGAAGTATTAAAAATAAAATTAGAATAAATGAAGTGTTTTTTATTATTATTATATATGTATTTTTTTTACAATAGTTATTGTCTTATAGTTGTAATGTTGTAGCTTGCGGGGATCGAACCTGCAAGGGCAATGCTTACATTACGGATCCCACGTGCCGGCTGCGCGTGAGATTGGGTGTGCTCGGCTAGCTATGGTCGGAGGCTTCCTAGCGGTGGAGGTGAAATTAAATGCTTATTATTTTCCACTTGCCGTGTGCTTTATTTATTCTACAATCGTGATTTATACATAAGGGGGGTTTACCCCAGATTACAGAGGTTACAGTCGGAACGCGGAGAGGGCTCCCTCTGACGGTGCTGTCCTTATCCTAGTCTATCGTGAAGTTTTATTTTCTGGCGAGGGGTCGTGCTGTTCGGTAACCATGGTGTTGGTTTTGGGTTCACTCCCTGCGGTGAACCGAAACGGTGCCTAATAATAGGTTTTCAACTTGGTTTATTCTTTCTATATTATTTCCCCGGTTAATTTGTGGCCGTGATGAAATAATAAACTGTTGCCACTCCCCGGTTTTAATCTAAATTTGAATGGCTTGAATTCTTGTGGTTTCCCCGCCTTACTCGGACTGTCAAACCTTCTTCTGATTTTGACTAGCTGTACAATTAACGCAGCCTCTTCTTGGCTTAACTACGCTAACTTAACAAAAACTTATAACTTAGAAATTCATGCAGCCTTCTTCTGGCTGTAACTAAACAAAATGGCCTTCACTTAGCTCTCACTAACCTAACTTAAAAACTTAACTCGGAAAAAAGTTTGCCTTCTTCTGGCTTTGATTTAACGTAACAAATAAAATAAAGAAATTAAAAAAACTCTTTCCCATGTTTCCCCTTTCCTTCTGGGTCTCTTATATTGGGGAAGTCTGCATATCCCCTGCCGGTTCCCGCCGTTCCTTCTATACCCTGTTCTTTTTTTCTTTCGTTTTTTTTTGGTGTTTTGGGTGTTTTTGTTCGACCCTTCCTCCTCCAGGTCTCTGAACTCCTCCTCGTCGGCCATTATTTGGAGGGCCTCCTCAGCTCCCTCCGGTGTTGGTGAGTTTGGTTCTGGGGCCTTTGGTCGCTCTGATGTGGCTTCCCTTTTTGTTCTGCACCCTGTTATAACTGTGAGGCGGGTTGGTTTCCTTTCAATTTTTTTTCGTTCTTTTTGCTATCTGCGTTCGCGTGCCTTCTGTTACTGTCATCGCTTGTTATGCACTTTCCCTTTTATATAGTGCTTCCTTGGGCTTTATTTCAGGCCACCCTCTGTTTTCGATTTTTTTTTCGTTGTGCGTATTTCCCTACCTCCAGTTTTTGTTTTTAACTTGTGTTCGGATAGTGTTGATCGTCCGGTTTGTTCCGATTACTGTGTAGTTCATATTTTGTGTTTTTGTTGCGGCTTTGAGTTATCTATGTGTGTTCCGATTATCGTGTACGTTCATATTCTATGTTCTTTTTATTTACCGGACTCTGGTGCCGTACAGATACTGGGGTTTATTTTTCTAATGGTTAAATGTTTTGATATCTTTTATGTGCGCTGTACATATTTTCCTTGGGTTATTTGTCTTGTAATAAGAATATTACTGGTCATTTTTCTTGCGTTATTTTATAGGGTCCTGAGTATTTTGGTGCTAGTTTCGCGCAAAAACTGTTGCTGGCTTTTGAGATTGGAAATTCCCTTTTTAGTACCAGTGTGTTTATTTGTGGTTTCCACTCTCTCCTTTTCTCGTCGTAATATAATTTTTGTGTTGTGGAGGCCTTTTTTTGGTTTGTTCGGACCGTATCGTATACCTATTTTTGGGGTTGGGAATTTGTTTCCGTCCCCTAGTACGGTGATTTCTCTGCCGAACAGTAGGAACGCTGGTGTGTATTTAGTTGATCCGTGTTTTGACGTATTCAATGCTAGATTGAGTTCTGGTAGGTACTCGTCCCATTTTTTGTACTTATTTTTTATGAATGTTGATATCATCGTTTCTAGTGTCCGGTTTACGCAGTCGGTAGAGCATGAGACTCTTAATCTCAGGGTCGTGGGTTCGGGCCCCACGTTGGGCGCCAAATGTAATGTTGCAGCTTGCGGTAGTTCGCACTCGCGGTCCCATTTCCAGACGACGCCTTTTTTTAGTAAATTATATAGCGGCGCTATTATGGTGCTCAGATTTTTTACGAACTTAGCATAAAAGTTTTTAGTACCTAAAAACGACCTTAACTCTGTCCCGTTACTGGGGCTAGGAATGTTAATTATCCCTTCCACTTTTTCCGGGTCAGCTTTGATTCCTTCTGCAGATATGATAAATCCTAAGTATTTTACTTCCTTTGTAATAAAGAAGCACTTACTTTTCTTTAGCTTTATTCCGTTGGTGTGTAGCCTTTCCAGAACTTGCTCTAATACCTCTAAATGATGACTCATTGTAGTGGTCCCAATAATTACATCATCTAAAAACACTTGAACATCTGGAATATCATTCAAAAGATTAGACATTATCCTCTGAAAAATACCCGGACTTGAGGCAAGGCCGTATACCAGTCTTTTATACTTAAAAAGACCTTTATGCGTATTAATTACGGTTACATTTTCAGGGTCATCCAGCTGTACCTGGTTGTACGCCTGGGAAAGGTCAATTTTGGACAGTATTTTAGCCCCATTGAGTTTTACTAAAAGGTCGTCGATATAGCAAAGGATATCTATCAATCAGCAAGACCAGATTTAACGTCACCTTATAGTCTGCACATATACGGAGTCCGCCATCTGCCTTACGTACGGAGACGAGTGGGCTGGCCCAGTCCGCGCTCTCGACGGGTTCGATGATACCGGCGCGCAGCATAGCGCCCACTCCCCGTCCACTCGCTCCCGCAGCGCATATGGCACCGGTCGCGCCCGACAGAACACCGGAGTGGCACCCTCGTGCACTCGCAGCCGAGCCTTGCCTCCCCTGAACCGGCCCAGTCCCTCCGTGAACAATTCTTTATATCTGTGGAAAGTAACGTCGATAAATCAGTATTACAATTTAATGACTTCTCTTGTATCGCTTCATGCCTGCACAATAACGGAATGGTAATTTTCAACTCCGAAAGCCATTGCCTGCCTAGCAGTGCTGTCGTGCCCCCCTCGATAACAAAAAGTTCTAGCGGTTTTGACTCATCCCCATATTGTACTTTAGGTTTAATTAGTCCTAACGGCTTAATTCTGTCTCCATTATAAAATTTAAACACTAAATTAGTTTTTTCTAACATTCTATGCCCAAAATATCTATTGTACATCACTCTGCTAATACAGGAAACCAGCGAACCAGTGCCTCCTCCATCAACACTTCAGTTTTATCAATAAATAAAGATAGTCTTACCGGCTTATAGCCGTTTAGAGAGAGCTGATATATGCTCATCATCCGAGTTAGATGCCTCCTCATCTCCGGGCAGATCAAGCCGGCCTTCGGTGTCGGCGGCGTGCTCGCTGCCGCCGGTCCGCACGTGAGCCATCATGCCGTCGGTCCCACGCCGTTCTCGTGTTCCGCCCGTGCCGTACCGCGACGGGCACACCCGACGTAAATGTCCCCGCTGTCTGCATTTGCCACAAATAAAATCCATGTATCGACAATTTTCATTGCGGTGATCATATGACCCACAGCGAATGTACGGATACGCATTTCAAAGTCAAAGTCAAAGTCAAAGTCAAAGTCAAAATCATTTATTCAATTTAGGCATCAAAGACGCACTTATGAACGTCAACTTTTCATTATAATGTACTTTAAAGACTCTACTGCCGCGTTCCAAAACATGTAGAACCCACCGAGAAGAAGCGGCAAGAAACTCGGGGGTTTGTTCTCGCCGCCGCCATTTTGACGTCGTATCGCCAAATCAGACCGCGAGCCCCAACGGCCGCCGCCGTTGCCGCGACCTCGACGCCGTGCGACCCCAGCATCGTGCAGCTCAGTGCCACTTGTCACCGTCGTCTCCATGCTTCGTTCCACCGCTGCCGCATCTCGCTCTGCCGCCTCCATCGTACACGATATTTTCACGGCGTTGGCATATTGCAGGTTCTCTTCTGTAAACACTCGCTGTCTGATCGTCTCACTACTCAGTCCGCATACCAACTGATCGCGTAGATTTTCCTCCAATACTGTTCCAAACTCGCAGTATCGCGCTAGTCATTTTAACTCTGAAATGTACTGTGGTACAGTCTCACCCACTAGCTGTCGCCGCTGCCGAAACCTATATCTTTCAGCCATAAATGATGGTTTCGGTTGTAGGTGCTCTTTCATAATTTGAACAACCGCAGAAAATGTTTTCTCGCTAGGCTTCGCCGGACTTATTAAGTTACTCAGCAACTCATAGGCCGATTGCCGCGTTCAATGTCGGTAGCCATAATTCCTCTGTAATTCCGTTCACTTTGAAGAACATTTCCGCTCGTTCCATGTACATTGTCTAATTCCCGGACCTCACATTGAATTCCTGTAACTTCCCAATCGACATTTCAGCTTGAAACTATCCCGCACGCTAACCGAAAAATCATCGTCGCCACTGTGGTGTCTTAAGGAAACACGTATGTCTATGTTAAGCAACCGTTTATTGCAGACTGACGCGCCCCGCTGGCGGCCGCCTATATTCTTATCACTACAATTACATACAAGAGGTATATCTAGGTAACTTAGTGATGTACCAGGTACGTTTTATAACAAGGAAATTGGGTTATTATTTAGTGGACTGTATTTAAGTATATGGTATGAATAAAATATATTTTGAATGACGAGCAAAGCGCGCGAAGTTTGAGTGAGCTAATTTGCACACAATGCTTACAATGGTAAGAATTCCTCACAACCACAACTATATACGGCCCAAACAAATACTATAAGTAATAAAGTATAGTACTTATTCTCTATGATGGTCTAAAGTTGTTAAGGGTGCTCAGAGTAGCATTAAAATATGTATTTACAGAAGTTATTGTCCTGTAGTATAATTACGATAGTTGTACTATAATAAAGATAATTGTAAACAGTACAAAATAAAGTAAAACAGTACTTATTCACTATGATGGTCCTGAGTTGTTAAGGTTGCTCATAGTAGCATTAAAATATGTATTTACTGAAGTTATTGTCTTGTTGTATATGTACAATAGTTTTACTATAATAAAGATAAATATAAACAGTGCAAAATAACGTAACAAAGTTAAACAGTACTTAGTCGCTGTGATGGTCCAGAGTGGTTAAGGTTGCTAAGAGGAGCATTTAAATATATATTTACAAAAGTTATTGTCTTGTACTCGTAGTATATGTACAATAGTTTTACTATAATAAAGATAAATATAAACAGTGCAAAATAACGTAACAAAGTGATGCGGACGGGTTAAACAGTACTTAGTCGCTGTGATGGTCCAGAGTTGTTAAGGTTGCTAAGAGTAGCATTAAAATATGTGTATGATACCCACCCTGGGCCTTAACAAACGGCCCGTGGTGGATTTCGTTCAGTCTACACAAACTTAAAACCAATATATGTACAGTCCAAGTTGAGGTCAAAGGTCGACTTACCCCAACTGCGTAGTGCCGTCGAATCGCGGGAACGTCACCACGTATATATATACATATATATACATATATATATATACGTTCTTGCCGACCAGCCCCCAGGTTAATTTACTAGGGTCTTTGGTATATCGTCTGTCTCTGTAGTTCCTCTCTTTGTTGGTCAGAGAGTTCCATTTGTTTAAGAAATTCATCTTTTGTCATCTGAAAATCTTCATCGGTCATATCTGGTCTTTGAGCTTTCTCTGTCCATAATCTGGATCATTCATGTTTGTACAGATTTTTTTTCGAAATTATTTTTGTTAATTTTTATTTTCCCTTTTTGTGCCTCATATAAATATGTTTATTTGCCAGTAGGTTTTTTTAAATACGCATTCCTGGGGCCTTGATATCAGCTTCGTAAAAACCAAGCAAGTTCCGTGCAGTTCTTAAACCTGACAAACAGTTTTGAATGAAATCATACCATGACGCTGATTTAGGTGAACTGTTTGAATATTGTTTTCTCAAATGTGAACGGATAATATTGTCTCTGGCATTCTAACAATTTATTTAAACCAATATTGCAGACATCTAGATATTTGTAAGCTAAGAAACTGAGTGGATTTATTTACCCCCCCCCCCCCAACCATTTTTCCCTGCCGGAATCGCGTAGTTTTTTTTAAATTTAATATCAAAAATCAATTTTTCTACTCTATTTAAACACTTTTACACTTAACTTTGGGGGAGGGGGAGTGGGTAGGAGGGGGGGTTGGGGGCAGGGAACCCCCCCCTACCATTTCCCCCTGCTGGAACCGCGTAGTTTTTTTTTGAATTTTATATCAAAGATAATTTTGTCTACTCTACTAACACTTTTACACCTAAATTTAGGGGGGGGGGGGGGGAGAGGGGGGGGTCAGAGTTGGATTTGTCACTAATTTCGACCTAACCGGTCTGACTTGGACTCCGGGTGGGCTCCCGCCAGAAGCTCTAGCGGTCGCCCCTGAACGTTGCTTCGCCACACGTTCAGGACCTCCCTTGAGCTTCTGGCTCCCGCATTATTTATAAACACTCTAGGGGTAGTAGCCACAAGAATAGGTGGAGTCGGGGTGCTCTGTGTCGGTTTTCTGACTACTTTCAACCTAACCGGTCTGAGTTGGTCTCTGGGTGGGTAAGGGAGGAAAATAATTTTCACAAAACTATGTAGGAGTATTTATTTTATTTTGTAAACATAGTTAATTACATTGATCAACTCGACAAAGGGATCTTTTTTCTGCTTGAATAGATCTCGCCGCCACAAATATTCAACTATAGCATCACTAAAATCACACGGATTATTATAATTGTCTTTTTTAAAAAACCTTTTCACTGCTCTCCATTGAGATTCGATTCTCTGGGTATGGACCCCATCTGGGGCCACAAATGGATTATCTGGGTCCGAATGGTTGACTTTCTTATGGATGTACCCATGGTCAGCTAGGCAGTCATAAGCCTTCCAGCAATCGGTGTGTATAATGGTGCCCTTTTCCATATTTTTTTCAATTAAAGGCACCAACACCTCAGCTGAGCGGCAATTATCTGGGCTAACTTCTAATCTAAGATCTTCGGACCCATCTTCAATCATTCCTAGAACCCAATGGCCCTCAATATGGCGTCCTGCAACAATAACAAAAAAAAATATTAACTTTAGTTTCTACTTAATAAAACAGTTTCTGGGTGGTAAAAAGAAATAACATTAACCTAGTGAAATCTTAATTAATTACCTTTATTATATTTTCTCTTTCCAAACTTTGACTCGTCTATCTGGACGATTCTCCCAGGGCCTCCAATCTTTCCTTTATTTTCATTGTTTTCCAATTTGAATATCACCACTGCTTCACGGCAGTAGTTAAACCAGTCGCTGATGGTGGTTCGGCTAAGGCATTGTTTATTTTCTGATTTATATGGATCCTCATTTATTGTCATATTGTAGCTCCATTTATGGGCGAAAGCGTAAATTAAATAAAAAACATGCACCAATGGTACATGAATGTTTTCGAAAAAGGTACCGTTGGTTCTTGATACTTTCGATTTTTGTTTGCATTGCCCTTTAGTGCACACCCATGAACCAAAAGTTTTATTGGTTGACTTGGCCAGATGCATGGGTTTACGATGCGTGCAACACAGTTTTTCAGTAGATATCATATCATTGTCTTCAGCAAATTGCACACACTGTTCAGTGGATCCCAAGCATCGAATAACCTTAGCCAAATTCCACATATTCACAACTTCGTCCGTGTAGAAATGACGTCCAGCAGAGCGTCGGGATTCAGCTTCCGTCCCGGTAACCCCGGAACTTGTTGACGGCACGGGTTCTGTGCCTGAGGGCGCTTCTCTAGAAGCCATAGCTCGCCAAAAACGATCGGTGTCCAGTAAGCCAGCAAAAGTCGTCCAAAGTAGCGATCCAACGGTGTCCAGTGAGTAAGCCAAGGTTGTACGGGGAAGAAATCCAATCGGTGTCCAAGAGAGAAGCCAAGTCGTCGAAAAATCGTAGAAAAAAACAGAGGAGCACATTCACGAAAACTCGAAAGCAACGGAATAATGCGAATCGTGTATGTCAAATCAACGTCACATACGTCAAACACCACAAACCTCAAAAATAGCGATCAAAACGTTTCGTTTCACGAACATAAACATAGCAGACGTTCAAATTTATGCAATATTTCCTGATATTGCGTTCCGTTTCACGCATCCGCATGTTTTTCATGTGAAATTACAGAAACTTTAAATATTAATTTAAAATACTTTCGCGTAACTCCGGCAGCCAAAATCGAATTGGGAGGGTCAAGACAAAGCCCCTTGACCATTCCACAGTAGCAGAATCCTCAAATTCAGGCGACTCGATTCAAGACCCGACCCTAGCCCTCTCCATAGCTCGTTGTGCGACTTTGAAAGCTTTATAGCTCTGTGTGTATCTGCGTAACTTCATGATTTTGAAGTCAGTTAAAAGTTTTCTTAATTGAATAGGAATATGAGTATATTTAGTAAGTGCTCTTAGTTTGTTACAAAGATTTCTCAGCAAGTGGTTTCTGCAATCGATCTTCTGAACCATGCAGTTTTTATATGGATTGCTTTCTATTATTTTTTTATGAGTACCTTTTTTATTTATTTTTTTATTTTTATTAAGCATACATTTTTATTACCTTATTATAAATTCTGCCAAACTGCAGAACAGTTTGTCGGCAGATACACTCTCATTACAACTTGTGTTTTTGCATGCTATTCTCTATAATATATATATAATTATAATATAATTAATAATAAAATATAATATAATTAATTCTCGCATTTATAAACAAGTGACTACTTGTTTATAAATGCGAGAACTTATTACTTGACAATAGATTTTCAACATACAATCTTATTCTATAGTCGAGCAATGAATGTTACATACTAAAGTAAATGCATGACATAACCCTGTCAACATTGGATGTATCTTTTTACACTTGTATTAGGTTGTTGTCATGGGATTTCAATTTTTGCAGCATAATAGATCCTTTACAGTTCAGACTTGTGCGCGTGTATATTTTTGTTTTATACAATTTCACTTTTTGCAATAACAACGAAAAATTTAGATGTTCTCTAATGCTTTTAAGTAAATCAAAATGGTGACTATTAGTCGGCTAAGAACTCTAGCCTTTGATAGTTCTAATTTCAAGCAAATACTATTTTATATTCTTTAGGATTAAATTCGTTGCTAATGTAATTACTTTTACTTAAGCAATTACAATGCCGTATGAGTCTTTTTATAATAAAAGTAGGTAGGTAGTTAAGTAGGTACTAACTTAAATGTAAGTATGGAATGTTCAATGCCGCTGTTCACATATTACTGTTATGTATGTTACATGATAACCCTATTCCTTTTCCGTTTTATTTTCTAACATTAAGCGTTTCAATGCCTTTTTAAAACCAGGTTTTGTAAAATACATATCAGTAAAGTTCTGTGGCAGCTTGTTGTACAATAGTGGCACTTTGTATCTGTACACTCGTTCACCGTAGTAGTTTTGAACGTAATTCGTTTCTATAGTAAGCTGGGGTTTAGATGCTTGACGGGTAGAGTAATGGTAAGTTCTAGGTATTTTATACGTGTCATTGCAGTAACGTTGCATTTATCTCCATACAACAAACACATATCATCCGCATACATATAACTGTTACAGTGCTTAATAATGTTTGTTACACTATTGACATGCATAATATACCCGGTGGGTCCATACACCGACCCAGTCGGTACTCCGTATTTAATGCTGCCTGTGTCACTGCTATGCCTATCGATCACTACTTTTATGTGTCGCTCGTTTAGGTATTCTCGAAACCAGTCATTTACATATCCTCTGATTCCACACTCCTCCATAGCTCTCAATAAGCCACCGTGATAAAGAGTATCAAATGCCTTTTTAAAATCTATAAAGACCGCGACCACCTGGTTTCTATTATTTAGATAATTGTTAACATCATCAGTAAACCTTTCAAGAGCAGATGTTGTACTTCTGTTTCGTCTAAATCCATGTTGTTTATCTGACAATAAATTATTACGTTCTAAAAAGTTAGAAATTTGCCCAACAATTACTTTTTCTGTTATTTTATTTATAGTGTTCAATATTGCAATTGGTCTATAGTTTGTGTACTCTTTATGATCTCCATGCTTAAATATTGGCCTTATAATTGAAAGTTTTAGTTCAAGTGGGTATTTTCCATTCACAATACTTAAATTTATAAATTTTGCTAAAATGGGGCTTATTTGATCTTTAATATATTTAATGTCTTTTGCTCTGATACCATCTGACCCCGGTGACTTACTGGTGTGCAGTTTGTCTATAATTTTAATAATGTCATTCGAGTTCACTTTCTTATACAAAAACGTTACATTGCTGTCTTTCACATAGCTTGACCTATCCAAGAAAGTGTGATTACATTGGTGCTTAATATTGACTATTTCATTCGTAAATGTTCTACAAAATTGAGCACATACCTTATCCATATCAGTATCTTTGCACATGTATTTAATAATCGTTTTATCTATGCTTTGTTTTTTCCTGCCAAACCAACTATTAATAGTTTCCCATATTTTTCTTAAATCACCTTGACAACCATTTATTTGTTCACGTTTGTATTTATTTTTCACACTATTGATTAATTTATTAGCTTTATTTCTAGCTTTTGTGTATTTCAGTCGTAAATTCATATTATTTGGTTGTGCCTTCCAGATTCTAAATAAGTCATCTTTTTTTTCTATCACAGAAAGTAAACTCTTGTCTATCCAAGTTTGACTAACCCTTTTACTTTTAGCAGCAACTTCAATTTTTGACATGGAATATATGTTATCAAACACATTGCGTATCTCCTTATACAAACTAATAGAACATTCTATATTAAGCAACTTCATCCAATTATACTCGTCTAACTTCTCATTTACTAATTTTTGGCACATTATGACTTTATTAACTTGATTCAATTGTATCTGTATATCGTATGCAATAGTCAAACCGGTTAGATAGTGGTCCGCGATCTTCGTAGTGAGCGTGTACGCCGCGAGCTCGGCCGCTCCGCCAATCCGCGCGAACATGTGGTCTATGCAGGACGCGACTCGACGACCCATCAAAACCACATCCCGCGTCGCTGATCTTATGCCGCACTGTACTCCATGTTTACTCAAAACGTTCAAATACCTCGTAGTTGTAGTGCAATTTAAATCCTGTATGTCGATATTGCAATCCCCTGCGAGTATCACATCCTTTTTCTTAGGAATCCGTTCTAAAATATTATTAATTTCTTCAATAAATAGCAACTTATTTTTACTTGGTGGCCTATACACTGCAAAGAGTTGGAAGCTGTAGTTATTTATGCATAGATACATTTGCACACCTTCAAACGCCGTATTATTTATATTTGTCCTGAATGACCATCTGATATCAGTCTAGCATATATTAGTCCATGAGTTTCAAGAGAGTTACTAAATCCTTCAACAAGCGACGTTGACTCCATACTGAAAGAGATATCAGAATATATCAGAATATATATCAGAATACCGCATTTGTAATAATCTACCGACTTCCAAAAAAAGGAGGAGGTATTCAATTCTACTCTATGTTCGATTTTTTTATGTTTGTTACCTCATATCTTTCGACTGGGTGAACCTATTCCCAAAATGTTTGTTGCAAATTTTTTGTTTGCAAGCTGGTGCTTCCCGTGTGGTTCCATTTAAATGTCATCAAATTCGGACAAGTAGTTTTTGACATACACTCCAATAACTGAATAAAATGGAAGTCGGTATTCAATTTTTCAAATTGTACTTGTTAGGATCACTAACATTTGTTTCACAGGATAAGCGCAGTATTGTCATATTTTCGCTATTATTTATTAATAGCCTTTTTAGGTCTATTAATAGCCTGTAGTCGTCAAAATTTATTCCATTTACAATCCAATCAAATATTTTTATCATAACACTACCACAGTTATACAAATCACTCTGTAATACATGCGGTGGTGTTTAAATAGTTTTAATGGGTTCTTTGATGCACTTTTTATGCAATAAATACACCAGTTACGAATAGTACAGTTGCTTCTTGCTTGTTGCATTACCCAAAGGATCGATTATAATTTGAGTTTTTGAGTTGAAACCAACTATTACCATTGTATTATAGGAACTCAAACACATTGGATAATTACTTTATATAGTAGCTTGTTATTATGTCAAAACGTATGAAGAATAATATTGTGAAACTCTGGTGGCTGTGTTACTGAAATCGAACGCTTTTCATACTTCCGAAATAAAATTTTAGTACTTGGTGTTCTTTTGGTTTGTTTATACGGGTTATGTTTTGGTTTAGCCGCGTTTCCATTTTTACTATAGTATAGTGTGTCTACCTGGTATTAAATAATAAAACGAGCGTTTACGTCACACGATGCATTTATTCTGAATAAAACCTAATACAAAATAGCGGACTTAACTTGCATATTTTTATCATCATATTTTTATACCATCCCCCTAAATTAAATAAAAATATCTTAATAATTTTTTTTTTTCAGTTTCTTAAAGCTAAAGATTATAATGTTTTATCTCTGGACTCCAGATAATTCATCGGAAAGGTCTATATCTATAATATTGTTAGCAATCTCTTCCTGAATTCTCCGTGTCTCAACTTGCTCAATTTATTGATTATTATTGTGACAATTTGAAAGAGTTTTGTGATTTAATTTTGTGTTTTTATTTTTTCTGTGTGTAGCTGTAAGCCATTCTGTATTGAATTACATAAATAAACATAAACATAAATTTCATAATCTTTTACGGTAGTTTTGCTTGGGTCTTCGTTCTGGTACTCGGTAGCATTTTCTATATTACTTTATTGAATTTGGCTTCCATTTAGAGGAATGAGATCGAAACTACTGCATTCGTCCAACGTCACTAAAATTTCTAAAGCACACGCAACTTGGTGGTTTAAAGTTCGGGAATTTGTTCTAAATGTCCAACATTTTAATGTAGTTGCCAAATTTGGATATGTATACTGCATAAGGTCAACTTAGCCAATATATCTTTTATAGTGTTTTGTTTACTTGTGCAGTTTTTGCACATCTTTGCCAAGCATTTTAATAAAATTAGAGCAAAACTAAAAAAATTGTATGCTATCTTCTAAGCAAACTTTATCATCTGTAACAATTGTTAATTTAATGTAATAAATTACATCTATTAAAAGCTTTACACAGAGCGTCGATTGAGGCTAGTGATAAGTCTGTCACAACCCAACTGAAAGCAGGCCATTGACCATGGGTTTCACAGAAGTATCTGAACTCATTTAGCAACTTCAAAATAGTGTTGCTATTATGCTTTAAACTTAAATTGCTTTAAATTTAACATACTGAATACCTGACACGCCCGATCTGTTCGTAAAATTATTACTCCTGCATAGAAAAGAAATATTTTTGTTTCAGTAACTTTTTGGAATCACAATGAAGTGTTCTAACTACACTCCCAGTGGCATCGAAATGAAGGAGCGACAGTTATAGGACCATCGCTCCTCATTTTTATTATTTTAATTTGTTCTAAGCCAAACATTTTAACGCAAAGGGGAAAACTAACTTCTTGAATAAAATTTGTATGGTTTTCGAAATATTCAAGCAAATCTAATAAGTAATTTTTAGATCGATTGTTTTTAGCCAAAGCCTCTGACTGATTTTTCTAATAGTGGCATCAGTCATTTAATTCTTTGTCTAATTTTATTTAATTTTATACGGAAAACGAACAGTGATATATGTATCACTGTTCGTTTTCCGATAATTACTTAGAAATATTTAGTAACTAAACACTATTTCCATGTTTTCGTATATTGAAACTAATTGTTACTTATTTGCTTTATACAAACAAAAGAGAGAAAAACCAATAAACATCATTCATCATCATTTTCATCATTATCAGCCGGAAGACGCCCACTGCTGAATATATGCCACCCCCATAGAACGCCACATGAACCGGCTATTGCTTCCTGCATCTAGCGATTCCCCGCGGTTTTGACGAGGTCGAGCGGGGGGCCGGCCAACACTTCCGGTCGGTCGTCTTTCGATGCATGGTCGCCTTTTGAGAACCTTTCTTCCCCATCGGGTATCAGTTCTGCGAGCGATGTGGCCTGCCCGTTGCCACTTCAATTTGCTAATTTTGAGAGCTATATCGGTGACCTTAGTACTCCTACGGATCTCCTTATCTCGGATCTTATCACGCAGGGAAACCCCAAGCAGCCCTCTCAATTGCTGAGCGACTTTAAGCTTATTAATGAGGCCCACAGCAAGGGGACACCTCTCAGTGCCATAAGTCATCACTGGCAACACACACTGGTTGAAAACCGTGGTTTTCAGGCTCTGAAGGTGGGTACAGATTGGTGCAATGTAACATGCAATGCAAGAATTTGACGTCCACATTGCTGCAATGTATCATGCAAGGTAACATACTCTGTAACAAGTTCTCATGGTTTGGACGCCTAGCGCGCACGAGCTGCGCCTGAGTCGCGCACGCTCCAAACGTTACAACTCGTGCGCGGCTCAATCCGAGATTTGTCGGTTTTTGGAACGAACACAAAGGGGCGCGCAGTGTGCGCAGGAGCCAGTCATGGACGGTTTTTCTCGTCGTTGCTGCGTTCGCACGCGCAACGATATATAGTTCTGTGCGCCACCAACGTCGCGGTCTTCGGCGTTTTTTCATAAGTTTATGAATGACTAACAATGAAGCACTGATAATCGTCAGAGCAAGAAGGTGGTCTTCAGACTCCATGATTCGAAAGTATGTCGTAAAGAGTGATGCGGACAAAGAAAAAAACACGTGTGACGAAGGTCAGTGTTCGCAACAAAATGCGGGAACAGATGTTCTTGAATGGTTCGTAGTCAATGCGCATACCGCTCACGCTACGCGTCCACGGCAGCAGCGAACATGCAATGTAAGGCAGAATATTACTTTACATGTTGCATTGCACCAATCTGTACCCACCTTGAGGTATTGGGGACGAAAAGATGCATCGAAGCTTCCCAAACGCTGCCCGAGCATCCGAGCTGGATTCTTCGTGCGATCTCCTTGTTGAAGTTGGACCTACCTAAATGGACAATCTGTCCCGGGTAGACATACTTGTCTACAACTTCGAGTGTATGTCGTTTCCAACAATTATACGTGAAACATGGACATTGGACATGATTTTCGTCTTATCCATGTTCATCTTAAGACCAACCTTTTGGAAAACTCCACTGAGGTCGTTGAACATGGTGCTGATATCCTCTAGCGACTCCGCCATTATGACTATATCATCGGCAAAACTAAGGTTAGTGATGTATTCGCCATTAATGTTGATTCCAGATCCTTTCCAGTCCAAGAGTTTGAAAACATCCTCCAATGTAGTCGTTAGTGAAAAGTTTCGGAGAAATTACGTCTCCTTGTCTCATACCTCTCTGCAATGGATTTTTTTCCGTACTCTGGTTCTGTAATCGGACTGACATAGTGGCATTGCTGTATAAACGACACTAAGCCTACCCGTTGGGAAGACACATCAAGCCATTTTTTGGAAATGAGAGTGGGGATTTTTTTTGGAGACGAGTTAAATAGGTCAGCCAAACTCTAAGTGATTTATATAATTATGCGACCTTATGAAAAATGAATTTTGTCTGTAGTTAGTACTGGTGTGAGCCTCCTGCGGCGTATCTGTGGTTTCCAAAGCAATGTGCTCCATTATCTGCCTATCCCAAATGGCAATGAAGATTTCATTTGGGATAGGCAGATAATGGAGCACTGACACAGGGACTGACATAAGAAGTAGTCGGATCAACACTGCTCGCGAACAAGGTTACTCTCCTCAGGCGGAATTGGAGGTATCGGAAACGGTCTCTAGACAAAGTGAAATATGTTGTTAGGCTTCACTAGCTCTAGTCCTTAGTCCAATCCTCGAGCGTTTCCGACGCATTGATGGCTGCTTACTCAAAAACATTGATATGTATTAGGGGACCAATCTGGTAGCGTCAATTTTATTACATTAAATAAATTCTCGTATGTTTTCTGTTACTTATTTGGCTTTAAAGCAAAAATTAAAGGAATCACATTTGTGGTTTCTACCGTGCTACCCACGGCACCATGTATGCTGTAAAGTTCAGCAAACGGTAGAGGGCAAATTTTCAATGTCGCATCCCCAAAAAAATTCACTGATTTTACTAATTAATGGTTTACAATCTGGCGAAAAAACTTGTTACAAAATGGACCAGCGTTCTTGAATTTTCGTAGTGCGTTTCATCACGCGATCTAAGCGTGACGCTTTCTTCAAGGCAGCGAAAGCTAGGCGTAACCTTACTTCGAGGGACTTAGAAACAACAGGTCCAGTGGGAAAGGTATATATTAACGAGTGCCTTACCATGTGAATGAAATATAATCATTTTTATATGTACATATAACTTATGGCCTAAGTTGGTCGAAATATCCTACTACTTTTTCTTCGATGCATGCTTGCTTGAATCTTTCCTCTGGTCTTCGATACACTCTGTGTCTTCCATCGTGCTTGTAGAGCATAAATTTTGATTCGTCGGAGAACATAACTTTTGACCAATCTTCAATACTCCAATTTACGTGGCTCTGGGCATATCTTAGTCTTGAAATACGATGCCCACGCTCCAGTTTAGGGCCGTTTGCAGGTCTAAGGGGTTTTAAGTTAGATTCAGCAAGCCGACGTCTTACTGTCCATGCACTTGGGTTACTTCCTCCGAGGCGTCGAAACTGATTTGTGAGTTCAGTTCCTGTGAGAAAGCGATTTCGAAGCATGGTGTTCACCAAGTATCGGTCTTCTCGTGCTGTGGTACACCTGGTTCTGCCCGTTCCTGGTCTGCGTAGGTTAGAACCAGTTTCTTCGTAACGTCGGAGAACTCTTTGTACTGTTGACAGCGACACACCGACAGTCCTGGCTGTATCGCGCTGACTCCGGCCGGTTTCCAGCATTGTAAGTATTCTGGTGCATTCTTCAGGCGTAAGCGACATAATTTCAGCTTGAATAATGAATATAGAGCACTATCAACATGGTTTATGTACCCACATAAATGACAGATTACAAACAAAAGCAAAACCAAATGCTGTAATTTCGTAGTTCCATCTTCGAAAGTGGCCCGTTTTCAAATTTGATTTTTTTATGATATAACTTTACAATAACTAAGAAGTTTTAATACCTTCATTTAAGGAGTATTACATTGTCTATTAAATACAATTTATTGCATTAACCTAGCATTTTTAGTTTCCGAGATTTTTAGGATTCTTTAAGTGACCCGGATTCATTGCTCTCGAGTGTATATAGACATGAAAAAGTCAGGATCTTAAATTTGCAGAAGTATGGTTGGCAGGAATCTGTCGGCTTTAAATGACAGACAGACCTTAAAGGCTTCAGCACACCAAACGTGGGACGTGCGCGGTGCGTTCCTTCGACGGGCCCGCACGTGTTGTATTACATCGAAATGTATCGAACACGGCACATCAAATAAAAGAGCGGGCCCGCCGAAGACCCGCGACGCACACGACCCGCGCATCGCGCTCCAATCGACAAACCGACCGCGCGCGGCGACAGCGGGGCGCGTCAGTCGCGGGCGCTTGTTACTTGTATCACTACGGCTGTCATACACACACGTCACACTGACAGCGTCGCGGGAGTTTAGCGGGCGCGCGGGTGCTAGTGTTTGTAAATAATTACAAAATTGTGTTGATTAAAATGGATTCTACGGAGAATATTATTGAATGTGTGCGAAAACATAAGTGTTTATATGACTGCAAAGACAAATATTATAAAAATATAACTTATAAGCTAAGGTTGTGGGAGAAAATCGGACTGGAATTAAACATGACGAGTAAGTAAATACAATATGTATGCATAATATTTTATTAGTACCTAATCAATTATTATCAAAATACGCCACAAACTTTTCCCTGATTTGAAAAGCCACGTTGGATGAACGTTGATTAGTTCGTCGGATAGGTATCAGTGCAGATTCTTGTGTAGACTGCACGGGTGTTGTACTGATGGGAGTTTGATTTGCGAGTTCAGTGCTGGACACTGGAGTATTTTGATTAATATGGCCATCCTTTATTCTCACATAATTATGTAAGCAGCATGTAGCTTTGACAACGTGAATGGCTGTTTCGACTTTGCATTCCATTGGCCTATGGAAAACTCTCCACTTTTCTGTCAATATACCAAACACATTTTCAACCATGCGACGTGCCCGACATAGTCTGTAGTTAAATCGTCTTTTGCTTTCATCATTTAAAGTTGCTGTTTTTGGATAAGGTCTCATTAAGAAAGGTTTCAAAGCAAAACCTTCGTCACCTATCAAGACATGAGGCACAGGTTCTATTGATCCTGGCAAAGGTTTTGGAGGCAAGATTTCTCTCCCAGAAACATGGTCTCGGAAAAATATCGAGTTTTCGAATATCCCACTGTCACTATGACGTCCATAACTGCCAATATCAACGACTAAAAATTTATAGAACGGGTCGGCTATTGCAAGCAAAACTATTGAAAAATATGACTTATAGCAGAAATAGCTTGACCCACTGTTTGATGGGCATTCTATTTTCACATGCTTTCCATCAATACTACCAACACAGTTAGGGAAATTCCATATTTCACGGTATCCTGCTTCGGATTCCCTCCATATTTGTTCTGTTGGCGATGGCATATAAATAGGCTGCAATTTATTCCAAATTGCTTCACATACTTCTTTTATAATTTTGGAAACAGTACTGCGTCCAACTCTAAATGAAAATGCAATAGTTTGAAATGAATCTCCTGTTGATAAGTACCTAAAACAAAAAAAAATAATAAGTACATATGTTTTTAATTTACAGGAAATTCAGTTAAATCTAAGTGGAAGAGTCTACGTGACGGGTATATGAAATATAAGAAGCAAGTCATGGGAGATACTGGGTCTGCCAGAAAACACATAAGTTATGTGTGGGCTGAACATCTCAGTTTTTTGGACGATACATTAAAGCCACGTTCAACAATATCAAATGTTAGTGCCAGAACTGAACAAAATAGTCAGACACAACAAGCACAGTTTGCACTGCCAGGGCCAAGCATTGAAGAATTTGGAGAAGATCCTTCACCGACACAAGACTCTGAATTGTTTCAGCCACCATTTATCTATTCAGCTAATACATTGTCATCGCCTACAGCAGTCAGATCATTAAACACCCCTACACCTTCAGAGAATAACTCAAATAATAACATGATTTTTTGCCCTTCTACACTATTGCCCCAGGCAACACCGGTAACAGCAAATACTACTGCAACTCAAAGAGCAAAACAGAGTGAGTCAGACTTGGATAGAATATTACATTATTTGAGAAACAAAAAGAAGGAAGTACATGATGGAACCAACTACCTGTTTTTAAGTTATGCCTGTACCTTTAAGAAGTTATCTGTACGCAAACAAGCTCAGTTGAAAGTTCAATTAGCAAACTTATTTGCCGAGGCAGAACTGAGCGAAATGGCCAATCAAACCAACACCTCGACAGAAGTTTTACACATCTGAAGATCCAGTAGTAGAAGTAGTAAATATTGGTAGCGTAAGCAGTCCCGGTCCAGAAGATCTCAGTTTCCACCCATAATTATATTTTACCTAGACATTTTATATTTGCAAGTGTTCGGGAAGTTGTGCCTGGTGGTATGCAATACGTACATACTGGTACTTTAAATTTCATGCTGCCAGTACTTTCAGTTCCGCTCAATATGATTATGCACGAAAATTTATTTTCTATTTTGTTCACTAGTTCAAACATTTTATTTTAGTTTATATTAATATTTAGATATTAATCTCAACTAAAGTATGTTTGTATACATACTCAAATAATAATAAGAAACATAGTCTTGCTGTACTGTGTATTACACCTTGTTATAATGCATTAATTGATCATAGATAATTTCATAAATCTTTTAGAAGGTATCTGGTATTGACAAACAATGAACTAATGTTAGATGCAAGTACAAATTATCTACTATAAAACTAAATTCAATGAAAGATAAGTGTAGTTACCTACTTCTTTAATTATATTTAGTTTATGTGCAAATTAAAGGCTGGCTGTGATTTTATATTATTGTATAAGAGTTAAGTACGAGTATCTACTAGATTGAGTTTTACCTAGTGGATACCTAGTTATTAGTTTATGTGAACACTTGTTTGAGTTAGAAAGTATTTTAATATAGCCTTACTTAACGTTAGTAGCAAAAATCAGTTTAAAGTTTATTGTTAACATAGTAATATAAAACAAACATAGTCTTGCAGTAATGTGTACCTGAATGTTTTGTTAAATAATTTTAGAGTGATATGTGTATACACACCATATAGTATAATAATTATGTTACTTGAAAATAAATATGTGCGTTGATAGATAGTGTTTTAGCAGCTATAAGTTGTGGAAAAAAAGTTTATGAAAGAAGTACATAATTAGTTACTTCTTTATTTAATCTTAGTTTATGTACAAATTATAATCTGTGATTTTATATTGATTAAGTTTTAATTAGTAGAGACCTTGTTATAAATATATAGACATGTTTGTAATTTAGACCACTTCAGTATGTAACTAAATATCTACTGTCTATTTTTAGGTCACATTAAGTTAGAGACTGTAAAATAGTGCGACAGATATTTTACTACTAGAATCGGAAACTGGGTATGCACATTAGTCTAAGACAAAAATTGTAATTATAACTGTATTTTAACATGACTAGAAAGGAACAGACTGATCCATAGGTCTAGTCAATAGATAAATAGATATTTAGAACTAAGTTTATGATGTAAGTATACCTGTGAAGTTGACTAACCTGTTTTGTAAACTGATTGTAAGCTGAATTGTTAGAAGTACTTACTGGAATTATTATTTACTTAAGTGACAGATGACGCTCGAATGATTTATCCTATGTCGATACTTGGTCCTATGTTTAAAATGTAACATATAGGTATGGCTTTTTGGTTACATTTACATTGCATATAATAAATATGTCTAAAAGTACCAAAGTGTTTTGTTTTATCATGTGTATCAACTAGTTTGCTAAACAACTGTAACTAAATATCTGATATCAGTTGTAGGAACACTTTACTATGGTTATAGGTTATGTTTTTCATTGGCTGGCCATGACTGTCGCAGTGCGGCCCAGATCTTTAAGCTTAAGTTCTGCACAACACTGTACTATGCTGGTCACCCTGAGACCATACTGTTCAGTCTCATTCTCCCAGTAATTACATTGTTACATTGCCCTTCAACCATAACACAGGAGTATTTTCACACTACATGTTCGAGGTAGAATATTTGGCACTGTGGTGGTACAGTACCAAAACGGACACTAGCAGAATTGTCCTACCACTTAGTAAAACTAAATTTACTTATGTGGTTACCATTCCGGTGACCATTCCATCTATATTCTAGGTCCAGTGTGACCACCTTCGACCGCATCATCACTGCACTGACCATCTAGGTAGTAAGATAGTATAGCACTAGCTGATTAAGTATAAAAAATTAAGATACGTAATTACTTACTTACCTAGGTAATCTACACAGACAAAATTACTTGTTTCATATTTTTTTGTAAAGTTATTGACATGGGTAAGTCGATTAGTTCTTTACCTTAAACATATTGCCAGCCGTTGTCTTGATTCAATACTCTCTCTGTAATTAGTATCAGTTTTCACAATTGCGTCGTACAATATTCCATGCAATTCTTCAAAAGAATTTCTTGACATCCGGAAATATATAAAAAACCGATCTTCATGACTTTCAAGTTCCCTACACAAACGATGATATTCCCCAAACTGCTTTCTTCTTGTGTTTAAAACATGAACCCAGGTTCTTTTTTTCCGGAGAGCCAATAGCAACAACAGTTCCTCTTCATCACTATCTGTATCGTACATTTTTAAAACCGTACCTCGACACTGTTTCACCTAAATTTTGCGCGCGCTACCCGTCCGACTGAACGCGTTTTAAACGCGGGCCCGTCGTGTACAAGCCACGCCGCCTTACAGTATTGCGGTGTGCCGTGTACCGCGCTGCTCACGCCCCACGCCGCGCACGCCCCGCGCTTGGTGTGCTGAAGCCTTAAGCATTTCTTTTGGGCCTTGAATATTGTTTCCCGTTCCGAACAGTTTCCCCAAAATATGACTCCATAACGCAAGGTTGTTGTTACGTAAGCATGGTATGCTGTAAGTACAGCTGATTGACTAACCACTTTCGATAATAAATAGAGAGCATAGGAAAAACTGCTAAGTTTAGAGCGAACAGATTCAGCGTGCATTTTCCAGTTTAAGTCAGAGTCTAGATGAAGACCCAAAAACTTTGTGTCAGATA
The DNA here is from genome assembly GCA_917880725.1 of Selenia dentaria. Lineage (NCBI taxonomy): Eukaryota > Metazoa > Arthropoda > Insecta > Lepidoptera > Geometridae > Selenia > Selenia dentaria. The sequence continues at coordinate 27,911,347 of OU862885.1, read as the reverse complement.
GTTATATCTTTAATGTCATTATCATAATAAGCAATTTTACATGTCAATTTCCTATATTGATTAAATGTCATATTTGTTTTGTCAAGATTAATTAGTAAATTATTGAATGTTAACCATCTGATAATATTACTAAGAGCTAAATTAATTTTATTTTCGAGTGGTTTCTGCTTTTCACCTACAAAAATGGCAGTGCTGTCATCAGCAAATAAAACCATAGGCTCTTAAATGGCACGAAGTAGGTCATTCATGTATATAATAATGAGTAAGGGCCCCAACACACTACCTTGAAGTACGCCGTATCTTACCACACTAGAAGAAGATGTATATTTTATTTCAGTGTCGGTTTTAGGACACATTTTTATTATTTGCGTTTGCTGAGTTCTACTGCTAAGATATGATTTGATTAAATCTGAGGCATTTCCTTTTACTCCATATTTTTCGAATTTGTTGACTAGAATTTTGTGATCTACGTAATCAAAAGCTTTTGTAAAGTCCATATACATGGCATAGACAGGCAACTTTTGCTCTCGGCTAGACATAACAGCTTTGATTAAATGAAATACAGCCATGTTTATTGATTTCTTTTTACGAAAACCAACTTGTTCATCAACAAGTATATTATATTTGCTTAAGTATGAGTATAGATAATCATGAACGTATTTTTCAAATATTTTAGAAAAGACCGGGATTAAAGCTATTGGCCTGTAATGGCCGACAATTTCTCTATCTTGTTTTTATAAAATTTTTTTTAAACCTACACCTAAAGAACAATTTATTTTTAACATTCAATTACAATTAAGTACACATATTAAAAATATAAAATAAATTACAGAGGCTAGATTAACCTTCTAGTCAAAATTAAATAACCCGCCCCTGTCCGCTCCCGGTGAAAAGGTGTCCATTACACTCGCTGCGTTCCCGCGCTGAATAGCTATGGCCAGCCTTTGCACCAGGAATGAACCGGAGCGGGAGCCACCGGTGATGTCACTGAGTCTACGACCTAATTCACCCACAAAGCTCTTAGCCTGAGCCCCCCGACTGCCCATGGTCTCCAGAGCCACGGGCACAAAATGGTAAAGCAGCTCCAAGGCAGCGTACTTAAGCCTCTTCTTAATGCTGGCGTCTTCCGCAGCTGCTGACGGGGAGTTGACGGTGCGAGTCAGGTGGCTGGGGGCAACAGTGCTGACGCAAGTAGCGTCCCAAATCAGGCACTTGCCGTTCTTCCACGGCACCAAGGTCAGCCCGTCAGGCCGCTTACCGTCAGATCTGCTCAGACCTGGAGGCTCAAGCACGCAAGAGACGTTTGCTGATACAAGGGCTCTACGGACAATATCATTGAGAGCATGGTGTCGTGGAAACCTCCCTGTGCAAAGACGACAACTCAGTGCATGATGACCATTGGCCTCCACCATGGATCCGCAGGTGCATCTGTGAGGTTCACACACCTTACAGCCTAGGCGGAGGGCCACCGCCACACGAAGAGAGTCGTCGTCAAGTAAGGTGCCCAGATGAGGTGAAGGCAGCGCATGCAACCATGCTCCAGATTCTGTCTGCGACACAGCCCGCAGTCTGGCCGTATCCGCTCCCGTAGCAGCCTCCAATAAATTGCCTTGGATCCGTTTCACCGAAACGTCATCCCACGCTCGCTGAACGTGAGTTGCTACTGGGGTCGTCGCACCCGGGTTGAGGGCCGACCAAGCTGAAACAGCGTCTGACACAAACGGTATACTCACCTTATCACCATTGGAACTTAGTAAGACAGTGACAAGGTTCGCAACCCCATGCGCCGACGCCAGAAAAGCTGGCAGGCCCACATCCCGTGCGCTACGTATTCCGAGACCTCCATTCCGGATCGCTAGAGCTGCCTGACTCCATTGAGGTTCGTCTAGGGACACGTTCAGGACCGACCCCACAACCGAGTTTAATGCTCTGTCAAAAGAAGAAACCTCTTCAGGACAAAGCCAGGTTGGGGTGGTTCGTAACAGGTAACTTATTTTCGGGACAGCAAAACACATACGTATCAAGACAATCGCAACGTGTGATGAAAGATCTTTGAGGCGTTCATGAGCTGTAAGGAGAAGCTTAATTCTAGAAGTAATGGCCTCTGGAACTGCACCAAGAAAAATTGGAGAACCTAAAAGGTTGAAATCAGACGAGGAAAGTTCCTTGAGGCAGGTAATATATTTATTTATTTATTTATTTATTTATTTAATTTCAGTATAGATAGAAAGCTAACAGCATGGCCAAAGCACTAACTACCTTAAATAATGGCTTAAATATAACCTAATGCTAGTAACAATGGTACTCATAGAGTCAGTAAATAGATCTACATGCTCAAACTCATGCGCAAATGAGTTTAGAATTAGCATCGCCCGCTGCGTTGGAGCATTGCTAGCGTGGCGTGTCCTCGATATGGGCCGTAGGAACAACTTATGCGGACGACGCCTGCTGTGACTACAATTGGGAACAAATAGTGCAAGTGCACCCAACACCGTCGGGTTGTTCACTCTATTACGAAGTATTTGGCAATAGTGTACAACTAAAAGTAATTTCCGTCTGAGCTCCAGTGTATCCAGTCCGATCATACCTGACACAAAGAGTGACGGAAATAAATATGGATAGTAACCAAACATACGCTTATAAACGTACCTAGCAAATTTTCGCTGTAGTCTTTCGATGAGCAGAGTATATTTGGCTTCACGGGGATCCCAGACTGTAGCATCAAATTCTAATTTACTGCGAACGAAAGCATTGTACAGTGTGACTGCCACACTTATATCTGGAAACTGTGAAGCAGTTCTCATTATGAACCCTAGAGTCCTGTTGGTATTTTTACAGATATTGACAACATGCTCGCGGAAATCAAGATGGTTGTCTAAGATAACGCCAAGATCCTGAATTTTATTTTCGCGATCCAAAGTCGAGCCGTCCAAGGTGTATGAGAATGCAATGGGATTTGATGATCTAGTAAAGGAGACTACCTTACACTTAGCAGTGTTGAAGGCAAGCCTATTTACTCGGCTCCAGTTTTCCACCGACTCAATATCACGCTGCAGTCTTACACAGTCAGAGGCTTCACTCACCGACTGGTATACCTTCAGGTCATCAGCGAACATTAAACATTGCGACGTGCTGAGAGCAGTGGGAAGATCGTTAATCATAGCTAGAAAAAGGGTAGGTCCCAGAGTACTACCCTGAATAACCCCTGATCTTGTGTAAAATTCGTCCGATTTGTGCATTTTCACGTGCACATACTGTCTACGATCTTTTAGGTAGTCAGCAAGAAATTGCAATAGTTTAGGCGAAGCCCCCAATTTTGAAAGCTTCACCAACAAAATGTCGTTGTCGACGACGTCAAATGCTCGCCTGAAATCGAGAAACAGAGCATCAACCTGACGACCACCATCCATATCCGCGGATACAGAGTCAACAAAGGTAATATGGTTTGTAGTAGTAGACCGGGCGACGCGAAAACCATGTTGAGAGTCATGAAGATAAGGCTCAATTTGCCGAGTGAGATAATAGTTGACGACTGATTCAAAAATTTTGCCAAATACGGCGAGTACAGCAATAGGTCTATAAGTCGTAACATCAGTGGATGAAGCTACTTTAGGAATAGGTACCACTCTAGATACTTTCCACCTAACAGGATAGCGACATATATGAAGGGAGCGGTTGAATATGTGAAGAAGCGGTAATTCTAGCACCGAGAAACAGTCTTTAGCCAGGAAAGGGGGTATCGCATCGGGACCGGCCGCAGATGATGATTTTAATCGACGTACAGCGCGGCGTAAGTCAGCCACAGTGACACTATCTATAACAACGAGCCGAGCGTCTCCAGTGGCGGCAACACGCTCCGCCGCTACGGAGTCAAGCGCCGGAACATCATTAAGAAATACAGAACTAAAGTACTCGCCAAACGCTGCTGCCGCCTCTTGTCCTGCAACCGGTACTCCATCAAGAGTATATTCATTCGGCTGGCCCCTACCACTGCGTCTTTGTCTGACGTGTTTCCAGAACTGCCTAGGATCACGACCTATATTTGAGCCTATAGATGCAATGTATTGCTTGTACGCGTTATCGTCAAGTTCTTTAATATGGGTCCTGTAATACCTAAATACCTCAAGATTGAATTGCAAACCTAATTCTTTAAATTTTTTTAGATGAAAATGTTTGATTTTAAGTTTACTCTTGATTTCTGCATTATACCATGGTGGATACTGCCGCCACTGCAAGGACATGACATTTCTTTTAAGGGGCACATGACTACTCACTGCTGTATTTAACTTTAAGTAAAAAAGATCCACCGCAGCATCGACATCCTGCTCTGAAAGCACTTCAGTCCAATCAATAGCAGATACACTGGAGTAGAGAGAACAATAATCCGCTTTGTGAAAATTCCAATCAGGCGCATACGAAGTACTACATGCCGGCGGAGAAGGCATAAAGTCAGGGACGTCATTACCACGGACCAAAGAAAGAGTCACCTCTACCGGCGGGTGGTAGGCGTCAGCTGGCACTAGCGGTTCAACGTCATCGGACACGGCCACGCTACCAGAACTAAAGCATGACAATACAAGATCCAGCATTCCACCGTGAGAGTTCAATACAGTATTGTGCTGTTTTAATTTACAAAAATCTAAAAACATTTCAAATTGCAACCTCACAGCTGCACTACACGAGTTAAGGTTAAAGTCACCAAATATTAAGATATCTAAATACGATGAATATTTACATATTACATTTTCTAAACAAGTTAACACATCTACATATTGACTATCATTATAATTAGGTGGCAAGTAAACTACGCATATCAATAATTTATAATTTTTCCACGTAATTTTAGCAACCAGTATTTCTTTATCATCTGATAAACCATCCACATCCGTAATTAGTTTAACTGTGTAATGGTCACGCACAGCCAACAACACACCACCCCAGCCGACGTCACACGCGCGGTCCTTGCGGAGCACTATATATCCTGGTGGAAAAAGCTCGCCATCACACACTGAACTCTTCAAAAAAGTTTCAGTAAGAGCAATGATGTGACAACCACTCACTGATATATTCTTGTAGAACGTTGCAGTCTTGGTTCTAAGGCCTCTGACCTTCTTTGGTGTTTTTACGAAAGGACTGCCGCCAGGGCTTGACACAGATATCTTGAGCCCAGTGAGAGGGCGACATTATGACATCCGTAAGTTTGCCAGGAACATCCAACTTAAATGACGCGTAATTACCCCGCGCCTTCAGGGCTTCTACTTTATAAGAACCGCATGCAGTTATTGAGTTTAAGTGTTCCAGGACTGCGGCCTCAGAGGTGCCAATTCTAACGTAATAGAGATGTATCTGCCGCCTGCGTTCAGCCGCCTCCAGTTTTGTCGTACCCGGTGCAGCCACTCCACGCATAACGCCGGCCGGAGTATTTCGAAGCCGTCTTTTTGTGACCTCATTCCACTGAGAGCTTTCAATTACGCTGTTAGACGGAAGTTGCACAGAGGGCTCATGAAACACTGAAGGAGTTTGATTACCAGGCTGGAATGAGGTGCGTTCAGGATTAGGTAACGCTTCTTCAACACCAAACAGCCGCGGAAGAGATTTTTTAGCTGGTGGATTCTCCGGCTTACTAGGCTTAGATGGCTGTTCCACTTGTTCGCATGTCCTTGGTTGGGCCTCAAGTACGGCAAGTCTAGCAGTCAGCATAGCAATTTCGTTGCGCAACGGCAATGTAGCCTGCACCGTTTGTTCCGTGACAACCTTGTTGATTAAGGCTAGAAGGCGTTCATCTATTATACGCTCAAACTCTTCACGAATGACACCACGTATACTACCCAAGCAGTTAGAATCGTCCATGTATGATTGCTCCAGATCAACCGCGATGCGTGGAAATCCAATTCCACGTCGGACATTAATGTTGTCTGTCTCGCTGCCACTTGACATAGGACTTGCCTGTATCTTTGTTGGGTTATTTTTTGCAGTATGAGCTGCGCCAACCGGCGTGTTTATATTCCCAGTTTTGGGCAAGTTATTAATGCACCCAGGGCATTTCCATGTATTTCTTATTTCTTCGGTAAGGGTGCCAAAGAACCATGTCTCCGACACATTTGCACACTCAAGGTCATATGAGAGCTTGCAAATACAACAAGTAAGGTAATGCCTAGTAGTTATGCTTGCCCGGCAGCCCGCGCAGGTAAGCACTTCCGATGCCATGCCTGTAGAAATTCCGGTTGCTGTCAGCTGTGTGACTCGCGTACTAACTGCTACTCGAACTGCGGCACGCTTAACTGCGGCGCCACAGATTGTGGAAGAGTACTGAAGCCGATCGCGTTCGCCGGTTGACACAGAACGACACTCGTCCCGATGCTTTCCTACAAGCGACACAGTCAACACAGTACACTGCCGCGTGTTAAGAATCACCGTCAGTTACGAAGATTGTTTTATCAAATACTTCCAGGAGCTGGAGAAATTCTTGTAACTAGTATCACCACTATAACACTTGCACTAAACAGAACAAATCTTAGCACTTGAACTGATACTTCCACTACTTTTAACACTTAATTCTTATATATTTGTTGCGAGCAAAATAAAAACGTCCGCTACCTCACGAATGTCGTTGCGTTTTTTATATTACCGAAACGAGTGAAGTGTGTACGAGCCTCAACGCTGCAGGGGAAAAATTCGCACTTCGAGGGATTCACCTCCAGACCCCGGTCTCTAAGGCGCGGGATGAGGACCTCGAGATCCTGAAACACATCTTCCGGCTTACCCCCAATAATGCCATCGTCGAGATACCACACGTTCAAAGTTGATTTAAGGTCGATGATCACTTTATGAATGGCCAAGCTAAAAACGAGTGGCCCAAGCGGATCCCCCTGCTGGGCTCCCACTTGTGAAAGAATTAGTTTATTACCAAAAAAGAGATTAGAAGGAAATTTGTATACCTGATGAAGGAAGGGGTAGAGGTAAGGGTCAGGGAGGTAAGGGCCACTGAGTAAAAAATTTACCAGCCTGGTTAAGCATCCTAAAAGGCGCTTTCCGTTATCCACGGCCGACAGTGAAGTCAATTTCTTAAGATGCCCCGGCCGGATCCCATCCAAGCCCGCCGCAGAACCACTATAAAAAGAACTAAGAGCCGATATTACGTCCTCTACAGTAACTGATACGGCAGACACTTACGTTTCCGGATCTGATGGAAAATTAAGTGAACGTGAAGGACCCGGGTGTTTTAGCTTCAAAGCAGCCAGTGTGTCGGGGTCCTGCCGCGCGAAAGAATCATCCGACATCAAAAGGCGGACCGCCCCTCTCAAGTCACCCTCAAAAACCTTAGACTCTATATGCTTCCCAATGGAGCGAGACCTGGGATTCACCATTGCATTGTCGAATTCCTCATTCTGACGGGGCCCAGATGAAAAGATATTTACTTTAACTTTTGCTGTCATATTGCCAGGCAGCTCCTTAGCTGGCACTCTTAAAGCTGTATAAGCGAAAGAAAGAAGAACGCTCCACTCATCTACTCCGTTACTAGAAATACACGAATCTATAATTTCGCAGAGCTTTCCAGCCGCCTGATTACGGGCACCTTTAGGGATGTGCCGGAGGACTGGTATACACCCCCTGAAAGAAGTGAGCTTCTCAAGGGAACTCTAGGCAGGGGGATGTGAAGGCGGAACCCGTCTCACCGATGAGGTGGAAGCTGAATTGACTGAAGAGACCTGTGAATCTGCGCCTGAATGCCGCGCATCTTTGTGCATGCGCCCGATATGTACCTTTAACCCATGTGCGGAGAATGTACGCGCAGACTCAGGGCAGTGGGGGCAAACTAATTGCGTAAGCATTACAATCATACTGGACATTTAAGGAATTTATATAATATAATACATGTTAATATAAGAGCACCTTGGAACAGCGGCAGTCAATTTTATAACTACAAAAAAAAATCTGTGTAGTTTTGTTAGCCATAGCTGATGCATATTACCGATTCGTTGTAGTCGATATTGGAGCATACGGTCACAATAGTGATAAAATTTTCTAACTGATTATTAACCAAGTAACCAAGTAAGCCGGGTAAATATTTGATTTCTTTAGATTTATTGGGGTTAGGTTTGACACCTTCTTTACAAATGACATGTCCAAAAATTCAGCTACCAACTTCAAAAACTCAGATTTGTCCATCTGAATTTTGAAATTAGATTCTCTTAATTTCTGGAAGACTTTACCACTCCTGAAGGGAAGTGCTAGGTAAACCAGGCATATTTCGTTTTGTAGGCCCCTTAGCACACTGTCCATCACTCGCTGGAAAGTTGATGGTAAATTTATGAGGCCAATAGGCATCCGCGAAAACTCATAATAGCCATTTTATACGTTGAATCCGGTTTTATGCACATCGCAAGGGTCCATTTCGACCTGGTAGAACCCACTGGCTATAACTAGGATTGAGAAATACTGACACTTTCTTAGCTTGTCAAGTGCGTCATCGTTTTCTCATTCACCTTCCTGAAGGCCACAACAAGGTGCCATTTGACCTTGCCGGAAGCATCTGCCTTTTTGAGTACGATCCAAATCGGAGAGCTCCAAGCAGATTCTGACGGTCGTATAATATTCTGATCGAGCATTTTGGCAATTTGGTCCCTGACCTCTTGTCTGTGTACGTAAGGATAACGGTAACTTCTAGTGTACACTGGAATTTCATCAGTGGTCTTAATCCTATGCTTGATCTTGTTAGTGAATGTAAGGGGTTCAGAGGGGAGACGTGATAAAACGTCTTTCGCACGATCTGAGAAAATTTCAGTGTTGTCACATAAGATATTAAATAATTGTGCCTCGACAGGACGATCCATAGAAAAAATTACAGCATTAGATGAATTGTTGAAAATTTCTACCCAATCACAATTATTATGCACAGTCGTTATACAGTCTGCGATAAGACAATTACTGATTGTCTGTGCTTCGACCAAAACTTTTGTTTTGACGAATTTGAGGGATTAATTTCTTCATAGAGATTAGCATTACGAGAATCGTACATTCGGATATGGATCTTAGTGTTCCGGGTAACAAGTAGTTTATTTTTTAAATTGATGCTAGAGTCCCAGCTGTTAAGTCAAGTCCTAAGAGTCCATCGAAGAAGTTATGAAATTTGTACACGAATTGAGTCATATTATCTGAAACACCAAGTTCCTCGAAATAAGTTAAGGTAATCCAATAGTTATTCCACATTCCAGCGTGCACATTGGTCACTTCAAAGGGGTCGTAATTTAATGGGACGTCCTTAAATTATTTTTCCACGGCGTCAGGGCTGATGAACTATTGATTAGCCCCAGTATCAATGAGCTTTAAGGGTGGATTAGCGATTCGTATGTAACCTAGTTGCCGTTGGATGTGTAAATTTACTACTAGTTTGGTTTTTCTGATTTATTGACGTAAATATACGTCAGGGGCCTGCGCTACACCGCTTCGAATACTACGGGTTCAGTATAGGGAGGTTGTTCACGGTCGTTATTTTCAGAGTACTGTTCGCACGTACAATACTACTCATAGTACTCCAGGTAGTCGTTATAGTCGTCATAGTAGTAGGTCATATAAGGGTCGTAGTCAAATTCGTTGAAATTCACCTCACGTGTCTTGAAATAATTAGATGGGGGTGGATTTCCATGTTTTCTCCAGTCATGCCCAGTTAGTGGTAGTCGTTTCGGGACGTAGTGGCTCACACCACTTATAGGACGCGGAGTGCTACCATAACTGAATGACTGTTGCGGTAATTAATTAATAAATTAATAACTGATGGCATCCTAAACGCGTTGTTCTGTGGGTTGTAATTTGGTGGGACTCTTGAACAAATTCCAAGGCTTTCTCCATAGTAGGAGGGCGCATACAACGAATAACGAATCCTAGAACCTAGATGGTCCTTAAGACCTCTCAAATGTGCCTGTAAAGTCAGTTTTTGGTAGAGCACGTGTTTCGCCTCGATGGTTGTACTAACGTTTTCATGCAACGAAATGTACGTGATGATCGTACTAAATAGATTTGACATCGCTCATAAAATACTTGCGGTGTACTAGACCCTTGAGTCTGTAGATACCAGTCGCTGTATAGCGCGGTCTCGTCACGATGCTCATCGAAATTGTTAACTAACGCGCTCCTAATTCCCTGCCACGTGTCCGGTAAACCACTGGCATTGATTAATCTGGCTGCGGGGCCTGTAACCTTGTTTAAGAATCCATTTATTAAGGTTAAGTTAGTTAATTCATGACCGGGTTCCGTTCGAAAGATAAGCTAGAACGATTTGATCGCAGAGGTTAATAAATTGCGTTAAAATGTGCGGATTTCCACTAAAATCAGGTAGCATTATAGCAGTAGCGACTTATAAATCGTATCTACGTTGTTAAACGTTACTAGCCGTACTCCTTGAGCCTGGGCTCCTCCGTCAAGATTTCTATTTTGGTCCATTGCGCTAAGTCTACTACTATTACTGTCTAACCTACCTACTACATAACCTAGTATTCCGCGATTCCGCGCGAGGGTGAAAAATTTTGGACTATTAAATCTAACACGATAAAATAAATCAATTTAACACACAGTTAAACGAAGAACACAAAATACACGTAAAATAAAGTAGTATATAAAAATAGACAAAAAGGATAAAAGTAAGGAGAGCAAGGACTTGAAAGATTCAAAGACTTACAGCATTGCCGAATCGATTTCTGGATTCTCCTCCGAGCGTGGCACTTGTCTTTTACACTTTTCGGGTTCTTTTCTCGTTAATTTGATGATCGAGATAACCGTGAGACTGCGCCAGTTAATTGCGTCAGCCCAGAGGGATGCAAAAAATATATTTTATAAATCTTTTATTTTAAATTACAATTACAAAAATTATTATAGAATAAAACTAAATTATGATCAGTGATCGCAGTTGGATCAAAGAATGCGAAGGGCGCTGCAACGACGGTGCACGTAGCCTCCGATTGACGTCAATGCTCACGTTCCGCTGACGGTGCTGTCGCCGTGTGCGCGATGTTTATTGGGGTCACTGTTTATGCGGCGATTTCCAAGTGTTAGTCTAGCGTAAAACCTCCCCCCAAAGAACAGCGACTATTGAAGCTGGCTGTAAATAGAGCTAGGGGTTGATTGCCTTGCAGCCCTTTCTGTAGCCACGGGAAGTGTGGTAGGCGACCGTTGGTTCAGGTTGGCTTCGTTTTGAAGACTTGATCTTATTTTCCGTTGGCTTCAATCGATATTTTCTGTACAACAGGGCACTGATGAGGGCACATGTACTTGCTATTATAATGTACATTGTGATTGTCGTGTGGTACAAACTGTAGTCGAGGTCGGATTCAAGTTTCACTGGTGACTGCAATGTGACTGCCTTATTGATGCCATGGAGGTGGTTCAGATCAATGGAGTTTAATTTGAACACCGGTGCTAACTATGCGGTTACGTCACTGTGTGTCTGTACATCCATCAATTTCAATGCTTGTCCTATCATTCTGTCATTGCTGTTGGAGATCCTGAACTCTGGTGTTTCCAGGTAGCATCCTTTAGGTAATATCGCGAGGAAGCTGCCCTGAAGTGTGTAGTGTAGACCATACTCGCAATAAAGGTGAGTTTGCAGAAGGGATCCACTTGTACACAAGGCAGACCAGCTCTAAAGCCCTCACCTAAAATAATTCGGTAATTTTTAAATGTCCGACAACTCCGGTACTTCTGATGGGCATCCTCCTGTGCGAGATTGAGATGTTCGCAAAGCTGCGCATTTACTTCTTAGTTTGCCCGTATAGTCGAACCAATACTGAAAAAAAACATAATACTCTAAAAAACTACATAAAGTGAGGTACTCGTACCTATACTGTAAACACAGGGTTAGGGGGCAACTGGTTCACGTCTGAAACTCGTCCAATAAACCAGTTCCACCTTTTAAAATTTGGTAATGGTCAACTGGGCCCACATCGGTTTAGATACACGGACGATTTGTCCTACTTATAACTTCTAAGGGTTTATTGGTCCAGACAAATAAAATTGCGAATGTTACATGATAAAAACGCTCGTTTCTTATTAACGATCATCAGCACAAAAATACTTACTTTTAAATTTTTAGAATAATTAATAAGGTAAATTAAATCTCTTTTCATGTTGTTGTGTTCATAAAAAATCACAAACTTATAAATTATACATGTCAATTAGTTAGTTAATTAGTTTTTCAATACAATGTCCTTTACTGATTTCACCGTCTATTAATTCGCGAAGTATCCTTTTCTTCCTATTTTGAGAACGAATGGTTTCAGCTGTTTTTTTTTAAATATATCCGTCCTTTTTCAGTAAGTTGAAATAATACGTCGTATCTTTTTGTAACGCATTCAGAAGAACAATTAAGTTAGGTTTAGGTTTTACCATTTTACTGAGACGTGCATTCCACGCCTCAATCGCATTATTAGTTTTATGATGATGATCATAAAAGCACCGTTTTGAAGTAAGGTATGCATTTTGCTCAGCCACGTTTTTCGAAATAATTGTTGAAACATTCAATTTTGGGGTCTCTTTCACTCTCTTTCAAATTATATGACCATCCATCTTCCACATAATTAAGGGGGAGTTGGGCGAGCGCTATGCATATTTTTACGTGGGAACGTAAATGCTGAGATTTTTTTGTTTTTGCATAGCCTGGTGTTCCTGACTTTACAGCATTTCTCCACACCGCCCCAGCAAAATGAAATAAGCATCCTTGTGTTTTCGCTAAAGAAAAAATGTTCGAGATGGCCTGCATTGCACTTGCCTCAAAGTCTGTAGTAAATATATCTGGCTTCAATTCTGGAATGAGACTCTTAATGAGTTGAAACATGATCACTTGTTTTTTTTATCTGGGAGTAAGCAGTATAACACAGGCACGATACTGTTCGTTTCATCCGTACTCCCGATGTCCGCATGCATAGTGTAAAGTTGTTTAAATGGTGGCGTAGCACATTTAAATGTGCCATCGCAGAACACATGCTTAGCTTCTTTTAAAAGTATTTTTGCATCAGAGCTCCCGAATAGTAGTATCTTAATTTAATTGTGAGAATAATCTGCTAGGAGGAAACTTTCGAATTTTTATGGGACTGTGACATCAATAACTTTAAAAAATCTTATTTTTATACACCTAATATTTTAATTGTATAATCTTTTTTTAAGGTTATCGTACTTCGGTATATTTGTATTACTCGTAAGATTCTACCCAGCATCATTAAGTTGTTCAACGACTTCTGAATACAAAGTCGGCATTGGTGTTAATTCGTTTTCTGCCTTTTCTAAAGTAACATTTATATATTTTTTTACTTCATTTTCTCCAACATCTGGTTGGCATGTGTGGGTCCTATTATCCCCTCCTTTAAAATCACTGAGTGACCCGTAACCAAATTGGCACTACATAATTTTCTTTTTACACATCTCTATACAATATGTCCATTGGGGCTTGAATGTTTTATATCATAATCATACATTATATCTGTGTCCATTACGAAGCATCACATCGCCTCCCCTTTGAGATTTTATAATTTCATAAACTTTATTGGGTTCATCCGACATATAGGCTACTTAGTAGTCGAAGATGTTGAGGCTAAACTAGAATCACTGGCTCTAAATGATAGTTGCCGGCACACCGTTTTCGTTACCGGTAACGTTTTGGCACCACATTTTGTACTTGATAGAGATAACTGGGCGGGCATTCGCTTAATGTCCTACCCATAACGACTACCATCAGGCAACAACCGAATCCCATGGTCTTCCAACCCACCGAAGCGCTTCATACAATTTTTTTTTTATCAAACATCTAATAACATAGTTTAATAAAACTTTCCTTTGTTTGGATAATTTAATCAATTTAATTCCAAATAGGTACGAATAATGTAGCTATGTTCAAATGAAGAAAAAAATATTTATAGTCGTAGTCGTCTACGAAAACGCCCACTATGAGGACGGTTTTTTTTTCATTTACGTAAAGTAATAACAAATACGTCTTGTAATAGTATTATTATTTTTACTATATAAGAAATTTAATTAATTCGTTAAAAAAAAATCTGATATGATTAATTAAATAGCAGGTCTATCAAATGTGTCAAAGGATTTCAAATAAAACCTACACAGAAAAAATCAGGTATACATCAAGAAGTTGAGTATATATTTGATTGAGGAGAGTACCTACATGGTACACCTACCTAGATGGTAGATAAGAAACGAGCCTTTTTTATCATGGAACAGTCGCTTTTTTTTGTCAGGACCAATAAACCCTTAGAAGTTATGAGTAACAAACGTATGTAACAAATCGTCCGTGTATCTAAACCGATGTGGGCCCAGTTGACCATTAACAAATTTTAAAAGGTGGAACTGGTCCATTGGACGAGTTTCAGACGTGGACCAGTTGCCCCCTAACCCTAAACACACACCTACTTTCTACATCTTATCTTACATAAATCCTACTAATATTATACATTCGAACGCGTATGTGAATACGTCTGCCACTCAACTCTGGTACGGCTGAATAGATTTTTTTGAAACTTTTTATGAAGCACATATTCACTAGTACCTAGATTATCACATAGGATAATTGAATATTTTACTGGTTCCTCAGGGAACGGGAAAACCTTGAATTTCACGCATAAGCTAGTGTATATAATATATTTAGGTACTTACAGCAGACCAGCCTTTCCAGTCCTTGTATGCACCTTCTCCAATAGCATTCATGGTTTCTGCCGCTTGACTCTACATTCTTTTCATATTTTCACGCGCTTGAACTGTTTTATTAAAGCCCATAGCTATTTCCCTATGGGTATATAAGAACTCCCATAGTACTTCTAATTGAGCATAACTAACACGACGGCGAGGTGTAGACGCGGCCATTATTTCAAGTTGAGTAAGCAAATAATAATCATTCGGTTCGTTTCTCTGAGAATCCACTTCAAAATGTTGTTTGCTAGATTGGAGGTGTTCTAATATCATTACAAAATATTTGTAATTTGTGTAACAAATGCAACTTTAAGTTAATTCACTAAATCAAGGTCACAAACTCTGCTGCATCCCTTGATACTATGTATTATCATAACGTATTTTATAGTGCCTGTGAATAATATTGTAATATATATATATAATCCAATACTTTATAAATTTAACTAATTTTTAAATTGGATAATCACCGAATGTGGTTGGGATGCTAATCTTAGTTTCAGAACATCACATATGCCAACATAAATGAAAGAGAAAGAGTTATACAAAGTCGTAGAGCGCCATCTCTTTCACGCAAACTGTCAGAGACAATAATTTAGGGCCCTTCTTAGCCCTAGCATGTCAAACGCATGTCAGTCAAATTAAGTTTATGGTACGATTTTGGCAGGTCAATTTGAGATCATTTTATTGAACTGCTCGGAACTTGAAAAGTAATCTAAAAGTTTATGGTAGGCCTGCAAGGCTCTAAAGATTTTGCAAAGGATTCGTCTATTGGGCAAAGCCAAATGAGTAGTCCACTTTCAAAGCCTGCTATGTCAATAAAGCAACTAGTTGAGAAAATTAATTAAAACGTTTAGTCTTAAAATTAATTAGTAATAATTCATAATTTTTGTATGATATCAATTGAGTTGTAAATATAATTTATTTTATGTAAGTAAATAAAATAACAGTTTCATAATAATCGTTTATTTTTCATTTTAAAATTGAACATAGCAAGTTTTGCAAAAGTACTTTTAACTTAGATAGTTTTGCAGTTGTATTCAACCAACATAGGCAGTTCTGAAACAGTATATAATATAAATTCCTATCTTCTTCTGCTAACAAATTACATATTTAATCTACTTGTTACACTCTTATATCTACCTCTTCACACATTAAAGTTTCTTCACTGTCAGTTTCTTCTGTGATGGTCTCATTTTGTTCGTCCTGAAGAACTGAACTGTAATATTGTAGATAATCGTACGAAGTCCAATCTTCGCCGTAATGTTTTACCAGAAGCTTTCGTACGTCATTCAACTTTTCTGGTTTGACTGGAACTCCAATATCCAAAGCAACGGGTTTGATATTTTCAAATGACTTTTCTCTTTTACAAACGTTGCCATAGGATATTAACTTAGAAACATAATTAGGTTCCCCTTTAATTGCAAATTTATTATTTTTATCCATCCTCAAAAAGAAGTTTTTAGAGGCATTAAATTAAAAGTGCCTGGAGCCAGGTGATTTTAGTATTTTTTGACGCCTGATTTCAAATGATAAAAATTAAAATCGTTGCCAAGTCTGAAAATAGTTCCAAAATTTTTGGAAATATCAAAATATGTTTGGGGTTCTACAATGACTTCCAAAGGTCGTCTCTCTTTCGATATTTCCGATTACGCGGTCAGGGGACAAAAATGAATGGCCAATTACTGGTAATATAACTGTAATTTTTTTATTTTTTTATTTTATTTTTTTCGGGGGGCTTACAGCTATTATAACAACACATTAACAATATAGGTACGAAGGAGCCATTTACAAGCCTCCACAATTAGCAACGAAGTATAGCAACACTAATGTATGTACCTATTATACAACAACTTATAAATAAATATTATACTCAACGGATATCCAGTGAAGTGGCGTAAGGCCCAGCTAAGGTTGTACTTATTGACGCCACACTACACGAAAATAGATCGATGGCCGGGTGCGACTTGACAGATTTGTTGAAGGCTAGTGTCGAACGCAATATGAATGAGTTTCGGCGATAGTTAGTGCGCGCTGAGGGAACGTGGAGCAGATTTCTGAGTTGACGGGTTTGAAGTCTAGATGGAGCATTTAACGATACTTTGGAGACTAACTCCGGACAATCAACTTTAGACTGTGCCAATTTGGTCAAATAACGTAAGTCGGCTATGTATCTACGGGTTTCTAGTGGCAATAAATGGAGATGTGAGCAACGTTTTTCATAACTCACGTGCGGTATTTTAAATTTATAGCCTAGGTACCTAGTAAATTTTCTCTGCATACGCTCCAACCGATGTGAGTGTACTGCGTACTTCGGGTTCCATACTTGGCTAGCGTATTCTAGATGGGTACGAACGTAGGCGCAATACAGTATCTTTAGGGTCTTCATTTTATTTAAAGACTTTGCATTACGGATGACAAACCCCAGCGCTGAGAAAGCTTTTTTTGCAATATGATCGATATGATGTTCGTAGGAGAGTTTGCTATCGATGAGTACACCCAAGTCCCTAACTAAATCTGTACGCGAAAGAGGTTGGTTATCAACAGAATATTTGTATACTACATTAATTAATTTCCGAGTAAAAGTGATAACTAAGCATTTAGATATGTTTAGATCCAGATTGTTACACTTGCAGTATTCCACTACACGCAATAGATCGTCTTGTAACAAACGTGCATCCGATAACGTTTTAATAGGTCTATAAATTTTCATGTCATCAGCAAAAAGTAGGTATTTAGAGTGTCTGAAGCATGTGCCTATATCATTGATAAATACTACAAATAACAATGGACCCAGAAAGGATCCTTGGGGAACTCCGGAAGGGATCGTCAGCCAGGATGAGGTGAACCCATTAAGTACTACTGCTTGATATCTGTTTGTAACGTAAGATGAGAACCATCTGAATAAATTACCGAAAATACCCAGGGCTAAAAG
Organism: Selenia dentaria; assembly: GCA_917880725.1. Lineage (NCBI taxonomy): Eukaryota > Metazoa > Arthropoda > Insecta > Lepidoptera > Geometridae > Selenia > Selenia dentaria. The sequence continues at coordinate 27,893,730 of OU862885.1, read as the reverse complement.
CTTCTTCAGCAGGATGCCGTGATCAATACGATCGAATGCCTTACTAAAATCTGTATAAATAGCATCCACTTGGGACCCAGTATCCATATGTTCAGAAATAAATCAGTAAATAGAATCAGATTGGAAACTGTTGATCTGCCCTTTAAAAACCCATGTTGTGTTAGACTAAGACTACGAATCAAATCACCGTAAAGCTGGTCGTATACTATTCTTTCCAATATCTTAGCTAACAAACAGAGCTTAGAAATTGGCCTATAATTGTCAACCATGTCCCTAGGACCCTTTTTGTGGATAGGTGAGATAAAAGCAGATTTCCATATGGCGGGCATAACACCTTCTACTAGGGATCGTTTAAATAGCAGAGTGACTGGTTCAGTTAATTCATCCGCACACATTACTATGAACGAAGCTGGCAGAGAATCGGGCCCAGCTGACTTACTTAAATCGAGAGCTTTCAGATGTTTACGAACAACCAGGGTGTCAATATGGATAGAGCTAATATTGCAATTGGTTATTACAGTGGATGGGACGTAGTTGTTGCTATTTGGCGAAGGGGTCAAAAATGCAGAATGGAAATACTTTGAGAAAAGCTCACTAATTTCCTGACCGCTATCACTACTATTATCTTCATAGTACATTTTACATGGAAAGTTGTTATTCGACCTTTTGCTCTTAATATAAGACCAGAATAATTTGGGCGTAGTTCCTAAGGATGACTCGATTTTTTCCGTGTATGCCTTATAACTGATCTGTTCTACACTATTGGCTCTATCGCGTAATAATTGGTACGATAAGAGATCTGAAGTATTACCATAAACTTTCCATTTATTAAAATACTTAAATTTTTCTTTTAGTATTTTAGTAAGTGTTGAAGTATACCAGGGAGGATATTTTTCGGTATTAAGGAAACGTTGTGGGATATATAGGTCTCTAATATTGTACAGTATGGAATAAAATGTTCCCACGGCGTCATCAACATCACCTTTTGACAAAACATCGCTCCAGTCTTGTTTACTTAAATCTGACCTGATATACTCATAATTTCCTTTACTATACTGATAAGTTAAGCGCTTAACGGTTTTGAGAGACTGAAAATTGGGGACGTTAAGTCGGATGAATAGTGGAGGATGATAACCATCCACCCTGGTTAGAGGTTCCGTGCACTCGGAAACAGCGACGGACGTGTTCGAAAGAACCAAGTCAAGTACCCTGCCATCTTTGTTTTCGATTAAATTAAACTGCTGTAGATTACAAAAGTTAAGAAAATCAATAAAATCGACAAATGGGCTGATAAGAGGCGCTGACGGTCGGATCTGACCATCGGAAATGTTCCATGTTATGGCACTCATATTGAAGTCACCTACAACAATAAAAATATCAGACTGATGGTCGTTAATTAAATCCGACAATCTATCCAAGAAAGAATCCAACTGAATTCCAAAATTGTTACCATGTGGCTGATCACATAGGTATAGTGCTCCTAAGTGGATTTTGTGTGTACTATTACTGCAGTTTGTCTTTAGTTGAATCGTTATCCAGATGTCTTCAGCGCTGGATTGCCAGCTGACATTTTCTGATGCGACAAGTTCCCGACTTACTGCCACTAAAACGCCACCACCTCGGGCTTGACCCGTGCTCTCATAGTTTCGGTCACGCCGCCATACCAAGTACCTTTCATCAAAAAGTTCACTATCCAAGATCCCACTAACTAGCCAAGTTTCTGTCAACACTATAATACTATATAAATTATTTTGAACCAAATTTCTATAAAACTCAATGGCATACGATCGTAATCCACGAACATTTTGGTAGTAAATATTTAAGCTAGCCATCATAAAACGGTGTACCTACAATTAAATAATTTGTTATAATATAAACTAAATGGCATCAAATACACTTTAGACATCAATCCAAGTTTTCGGAACGCGCATTTATAACAACTCAATACCACAGTCTTGTTATTAGACTCCCGTGCCACTAAATAGAATGTAATATCATTCAAAAATCGCAGGTAGAAAACGTGATTTAGATAGCATTCATAACATTTTATGCCGACCATCAAGCATGTAATTGCCTTATCTAAACATACTTCACAAACCGATATTACACAGAAGTAGAAATAACTTAATTGTTTGATGCGTGAAATCAAAAATGATAAACGCATATAAATAACAGCGACGTGCAAAAGTACGATCTTTATCGAGAACGCACACTCACTTCTTTATGTGACGCGGACTTTTTGTTTTGAGCCAAAATGACAACATTCCCAAAACTATTGTATTTTTATTTTGCCCCCCACAACCGTCGCAAAATAATTTAATATGATAAACAGTCTCTTCAAAATCAGTGGCCGATGAAATACCACCGAAGCAATCTGATTAGAGCCTGTCATAGCCTCGGTTTCCAGCCACGTGTAAATAAATGTGTTTGAATTATTTCGGGGTGCACGAGATGGCATATTGTTAAGTTATACGCATACAGTTGACGGCTAAAGTAAGCACTTGGGTCCAGAACTTTTGGTAATTTCAAATTTTTTGAGAGAGTCCAAACTCTTAAATATTGTTTATTAAAAAAGTTAAATTTTATAAGTTTTTATAAAAATACACACAAGGAGTTTTACCTGCCTTTGAGTATACTCGTACCTTTGAGTATTTAATGAAACAATAAATGATTATTGTATTAAAAAAGAAATTTATTATATATATTTTTCTGGCACGCAATCTGAGCCACCACTACCATGTAAAACTTTTGTACCATGGAATCAGTTCTTCTGGTATTTGACCAGCATCGCACAGTTTTACAAGGTCTCCTTTTTTGCTGCAGACAAAGGGAGCATATTTTGATCAGCTACACAGTCGTGTACGTCGGCGTCCCCTTCCTGCACTAATCATTCCTACATTAATCTCAATATAATCACTTGTATGATCATACTTATAAAATAAAGTGCCAGGAAACTCTTTCTCAACTTTAATACATTTAATTTTTAGCCAAGACACCTTTCTACGCTCTATGTCTTTATTTAATTGTAGATTCAGCCAAATCCTGCAGGTTATTTAAATCTTTGTATGTTAATACATGTACTTTATATTTATCACTGCTCTGTTTTTACCTCGTTTATTCCTAGCAGATTTAAAAATCTCAACCCAATCGTTCATGCTGAAGGCACTTTTGTGTTTCTTGGCTGCTTCTATAGTTAAGTGTGAAAGATTAAGGAAATATTGAGTCATAAGAGTTTAGTTTTAGGTTATAGCATGTTTTAAATTTTAAGTACATAAAACTATAATAATATTAGTAATACTTATGTCATGTTAAAATATTTATGTAGGTGGATTTGTTTAAAGTTTGAACTAAGAATACCTGATTTGACTATATTATTGTTTGTTCTAATAAATATCAAACTGTATGTAATCAGTTGTAACAATACTGTAATGCTGCCAAAGCACCAGAAACTCAAAAAATGCGCGATCAGCCCAGAGATATCACTAGTACTGCAATGGTGGCTACAGGCGCTACGAAGACAAACAGCGATTCACTCTGATACTGTTTCATATTATATCACGACCGATGCATCAGCCAAAGCTTGGGGCGCAATAGTAGACAACACTCATCTAAGTGGAAAATGATCTATAAAGCAACAGGAATGGCACAGCAATCTCAAAGAAATGTGGGCCATTATACAAGCAGTAACAATTCATCGCAGGTCGTTGAAGAACTCGACGTGCTCATTCAGTCCGACAACAAGACCGTTGTAAGCTATATATTCTTATATACCAGGGCGGACTCCGTTCACGAAGCCTATATCAGTTAACATGCACATTGCTCAAACTACTGGAATGCAACGGGATACATCCAATCCCACAGTACATACCAGGCCACTTCAACACCGACGCAGATTTACTCTCAAGACAAAAGAAACCAGGAGAGTGGACGCTATCAGTGGACGCGTGTCAAGAAATATTTCAAGTATTCGGGAAGCCCGAGATAGATATATTCGCATCGAGGAGCGCACACTTGCTTGCTCGTTACGTCTCGCGAGACTGCAAAGACTCGAACGCCGTATTTCACGACGCATTCAGCAGACAATTGATGTACCGTCGCGCATGGGTGTTTCCTCCACCGCACCTGATACCACGAGTACTGTCACACCTCAACACGTGCAGAGGCAGGTACATACTAGTAGTACCACGCTGGTCCAAAGTGTTTTGGTGACCAGACCTCAAGAAAAGAGCGATAAGGGCACCCTTTCCGATAACCAACCTACGTCACAGTCTACTGGACACGCGTACGCAACTACCTCCAGCACCGGTGGACCAAATGTCGCTGGAAGCGTGGCTGGTTAAGGGTGATGTCAACATATAACAGGTTGAGCCCGCAACTCCGTTAAATTCGATGAATTGTTGAAAGCGCGAGGTTCCAAATGCCAAGGTCCTCCAGGTGACTTGTTGGACCATGCAGCCGCTGGTTGTCTCAGGTATTTTGGAGGTCCCCCCCGAAGGGTTCTCGCATTGACGTGGCGGGGGGCTCAGTAACCGTGGCTTGGATCACCACGGTGAAGCCAAGAGGAACCCAGGGGCCGCGCCGGCGTTGGGGTGCGCTGGCCGGCTCAGGCGGGCCGCTCCTATGGGCTTTGGCCGCCAAGTCCACATAGGAGTGGCGGGGTCCGGGCGCTTTGGCGCAGACTCGAGGAGGTGGGGCCCGGGCGCTTTGGCGCAGGCTCGAGGAGGTGGGGCCCGGGCGCTTTGGCGCAGGCTCGAGGAGGTGGGGTCCGGGCGCTCGGCGCAGACTCGAGGGGGTGGGGTCGCGGGGGGGCTATCCCTTGTGGCTGACGTAGCAGGCGGTGGGGCTACGTATCCGACCCACCGCAGGGAGACCACGGGCGTCCAGGCACGGGGAAGTCTGGCGCCCATTGTTGGCGAGTTTGGTCTCCGAGGCAGTTGCGGCGCGCCATGTGTTCTGGCGTGCCGCGAAGAGAAGGGTCCGGCAACGGACAGCCACGGCGGGTTCGCGGTCGTGTGGAAAATTGTCCCGCGTTCCCGCCGAGGGCGGCAGTGACGGAACACCTCGGGGTTTTGGTGGGTATACTGACTCTCACATAACCACCTTCCTCCCCGTGGTGGGTGGTATCCATAAAGGATTTCCCCGGGACTAAAAAAAAATGTATTTTGGAGGTCTTATACCTCTTACATTCTCGTAGCCTTCGCCCGACAAGCACAAAGAGCTCTCTCCTCAGGTAGTAGCGTTGGTTAATGAGGCCATCATTAGGATGGGCTGGATCGATCAATGAGTCCAGTTCAGCCTTCTGGTTAGCCGTTAGAATGATTGAGGGACGCCAACACAACAGATTCACTGTGGGTAAGATGGCTGTCTCGTCGTCGTCGTCACTGTCCGGGTCCTCTTCATTGGGAGCGTCTCCTCCTTCCTCGTTGCGGTCGGCTGAGCCGCAGGATCCCTCGCTGCTTGGCGTGCTGCTTGGGGTACTGGTGGTGGCGCCTGTACGACTTGATTTAAGTGGGGAACGATAGCTTCGCTAATCCAGGCGTTATCAGCCTGGTGCCCACGCTGTGATGCTACGACATCCTCCACCACACGTTGGTGGAAGATTGCTGGAGCTGGCAAGGTCTCATATAGACCGTGAGTTTGAGCTGTTGCTCTACCAAAATGGCCTTGGTCGTTAGGTTCTGTGAATCGTAAGAGGTGTTTCACTCCTGTCTGATCTTCATAATCGCCTAGACCTTCAAGGTACTCTCCTGCTCCTGCTGCGATGACTGATGAGGAATACCCTTGCACAAAGCGCACGAGGCGGTCTTGCTCGTGTGAAGCGGTGCCTCGCTTTTGCGCAATCAACGCCAACTTATACCAATATAATATTAAATGGTAATATGAGTGTCACATTTTTGAAGAAGAGGCGGGAAAATGTTGCCATTAGACGAGAGAACCACCCTCTACCAACGATGGACCAACCTTTGCCAAGTTTTAGGCAGGCGAAACTATTTTCCCGACTGGACATAAAAGACGTGTTTCATCAAATTGAAATACACTCTGATTCGCGTTTCATAACAACATTTATAACTGCCAAAGAACTGTTTTAATATAAAAGGCTGATGTTTGGAATATCTTGTGCACTTGAAATTTTTCAGAAAACATTGAAAATAATGCTTGTTGGGTGTGACGGAACTGTGAAACCGATTACATTGTTGTTTTTGGATCAGATGACATTGAAACGACAAGAGGCTTACAGCACACCCTGAAAGTGTTAGAAGATAATAACGTTTTGAAAAATCAAAATAAGTGCTCTTATAAAATAAAGATGATACAGTTTCTCGGACACGAGCTATCCCCAAGTGGTGGGAGACTCCTGCCAAAATATATAACGTCAATTCGAATTTTCGTGCACCATCCACTACAGAAGACTTACAGAGTTTTCTAGAACTTGTAAATTTTGTAGGTAAATGGATTGCAAAGTTGGCAAGCCACACTGAGCCTTTGCGTAAACTTCTCCAATTAAAGCTTACCAAACATGCAAATATCTATTATAATAATCAAGAAGCTTAAGACTTGCTGTAGTGAAATAAAAACATTAGGATATTATGATCCGATGGATAAGACTCAAGTTGTTGCCGAAGCCAGCCCAGTGGGTCTCGGAGCAGTCCTCATTCAAACAGATTCAAATGGTAGCCGTATTGTAGCATACGGAAATAAAAGCTTGAGCGATTGCGAAAAACGATACTACCAGACTGAAAAAGAAGCATTGGCACTTGTTTAGGCCGTAGAATATTTTAATATCTACCTATACGGTAAGGAGTTTGAATTGGTGAGTGATCATAAACCACTACCTCAAAGAATCTGATATCACTCTATTTAGTACTAAACCTTATTGGCCTCAACAGAATGTAGAAGTGGAGAGGCAAAATAGAAGCATCTTAAAACGATTAAAAATTAGCAAATTGGAAAGAAGGTCTTTTACAGTACTTAATGATGTACAATAGTACACCAAAGGCAACAACTGGTAACAGCATACCATCAGAACTTTTTTATAGAAGGCAATTTCGTGATTCAATTTCATGCGCGGCAGACATTACAAATAAGCAAAGCATAGATTATTCTCAAGTAAGAGATAGAGATAAAATACAAAAAGCACTTGGGAAAACTTACAGTGATCGGAAGAGAAAAACCACCGAGCATACTTTAGAAGAGGGCGATGAGGTCTATGTAAAAAACCTTGTAAAAAATAATAAACTCTCACCAAATTTCTCTCCAGCATCTCATACCGTCACAAAAACAATGCAAATACGGGCAACGTGCAAATACGAAATGACGAAACCAGCCAGGAATACCGCCGCAATATAAAAAAATCAAAATGGTGGAAGTAAATGTGTGGAAAAGAATAAACAGAGATGAAAACTGTAGTTTAGATGAAGAAAGAGAAAAAGATGTCGATGATGATGCTAATGGTCAGGACCTTAGTAAGGAGTTAAAAAGAAAAGATGTTACAAAGTGGATATGTTTTATGTTTGAATATAGGTTATAATATTACAAATTGGATAGGTACAATAACTGTTATTTACTCGTATGTTTTGTAATGCAAATTTTAATGAGTTAGTCAAAGTAATGGTTTTAAAAGTGTTTAAAAGTTTTGCCGTTTCAAAAGTGAAAAAGGAAGAGATGTAGTGTATCACATAATATCATTATATAAATGTACATAACATATATAGTATAATGTCGTGACAGCTGTCAGCACCATGCGTCAGCTGCCAGTATTGAGCAACGAACAGGCGACAATGTCGTAACGTCATTTTCACACACCCAGGTCGTTATGACGGACGATTTATAATATATATAAATACACAAGTATATTATAAGTAGAGTTTCAATTCTACAAGTTCTGTCTTCATCAAATGTTCAATATTTTGTAGAGCACATATAGCAACATGGCCGCTACTGCTGGTTTCTATTCTGCCCCCCACAGGTATCACAAAATAATGAGATATCAGTTACAATAGACGGCAACTTTATTTAGAAAATTGAACAATATTGATCCTATCTCACTCCTTCCACGTTTTCCATGAAGTTCATTCCATGTATAGCAGTGACCTTCTTTCCCATCTCCAACGTAATCTGTTAAATTATAACCACAGATTTTTCGTGAGAAATATAATAATTAAACGTTCGAGCAGGGTATTTGCAGCACACTCTGTAAGTCAAATGTGCAAGTAACAAATGAAGGGCCCGAAAACCGCGAAGAAATGAAAATAATTACAAAATGGGTCTGTTATACAATATTTTTAGGGCTTTGTTATGTATAATTTGAAGTTTTTTATACTTAAATTCTGCCAGACTGGACCAGACAGGTGCAGCGTAAATTAAGTAAGGTTTAACCAAATGGTAAATTAATGGATTTTCAGACGGAAAAACTTGTGGAACAATTTCTCTCTATGTTTAGGCCCAAATAGCATTTTCACTGTTGGCAAAAAAATTGTGATTTGTAATTTTAGCCCTACCATTTGAATCGGCGATGATCAGACATTCATGCAGGTCAATGGTTAATTAAGCTATCTCCAGACACTACAACTGAAGGCATTTCCAAGCGACGTCGTTTTTTGCCTTTCATTACATTTTGACATCCTCGTTTAACAGTCGTCCTCGCTTTCGTGTTGTGGGTGTATATAATCGAATGTACGCTTACATTAATACATTCTCCAATGTTAATTTGAAGTCCAGCAATGGTATGTCCTTGCAAGTCGTTACCTTTCTGTTTCATACGACGTGTCCACAAAAGCCAGCATTTGACACAGATGAGGTTAACGAAATGGAAGAATAATCGGTGATACCACTTCTTACTTCTGATTTTTATTGTATAGAATCCCAGGATTGAATCGAGTAAATCTACTCCTCCTCCTATGTTTATTGTAAATTTATATTGATTTTGGGCATGGTACATAATTTTTTTTCAAATCATTCAGCCTTTTCATTTTTGTCAAGTCTTTTGACCATTAGTTCTTTATCCACATACGACGAACATAAGCTAACCTTATTGTCAACTTTGTATTGACCGACAGCTTGACTTTATCTACAACTGTAGATGTTTCCACGAAAAAACCACGTTCCTTCTTCATCAAATCTGTAGGGCGGGCCTCTACGTGCTATCGGCGTAAATGAATATACACGCAGACTTCACATACATCGTTATTTATTCCCAGATGAAACAGCTGAAGGCTCACAAACAGTATAGGCGATAGTTTAATACAGAGTAAGATGCGAAGATATCGATAGCAAAGATTTACAGCGAAAATATGAAGTTGGAAAGTAGAAATTATAGATCGCGCACGAGTACAGTGGTTGCGCGGGAAGCAAAGCGACATAGGTCCGGCGCGGAATGGTGTATCGAGCGTACTGGCGAGGCTCAAAGTCCGCCTTCGTCACCGTCGCCCGGAGCCGGTAGCGCCACATATCTTTTTTTACATTAAGATCTTTGGCTCTAATGAGGTGGATCAGAGGAGTATCAGATCTCTTGGAACTGAGTTGTGGTAGGCGAGCTGACATCATTCAGCGACGCCGTGATGGGATATTAGCCGGACTAAAATATAAATATGTTAAGGAGGACCTCCGTAAAATCCGCCCATCGCAGGATAACCTTTTACATCCACAAGAACTGGAGTCATTTTTGCAGAAAGCTGGTAGTACAAGTAGGACGTTGTTCCATGCACCGAAGCGCTCTGCAGAAGAGTCGCAGTCTATGTGTATGCGTAATAGGCAAGACGCCACACCCGCAAAACGCCCGCGCAAACAATTTCGCGGCGGCAACGCTTGGAAGGACTCCCAACCTTCAACGAGCTTTCAAGGTACAGGCTCAAGAGGTAAGAATCAAAACTCAAAACAGGCCAAGAAATCCGGTCCGACACGCAATGATAGTAAAAAAGGCCCTTCCGGCAACCGTAAATATTCCGAGAAGTATCGTAAATGACTCACTTCAAAACTGTTTTTGTCGCGGGCGGTTAATAAATTACGTTCAAATTTGGAAAAGTTTAGATGCTCCAAAGCATATTTTAATGATGTAAAGAGGTTATGGAATTCCTTTTACACAAGTGCCCCCGCTTCAAAAACCACACATGCTGGAACGCTATCAAACGCCAACAAGTTTACAAATGTCAGAGCAGATAAACGTGTTAAAAAACAGAAGATATTGATTCAAGCAGATATAACTCCCAGTTTTGTATTTCCGATGTTTTTAGTAAAAAATCGGATACAAGCGATCGTCCGATATTCAATTTAAAAAATTTGAACCGTTATGTAATCCAAACCGAATTTCGTTTGATAAATATGTACCGGGTCCCAGATTTCCTACAAGCCAAGGATTGGGTGATCAAAATAGACATCTCGCAAGCCTATTTTCATTTGCCGGTGTCACCAATCATTTCTGCGAGTTTTGTATGCGCCGGGGCAAGGCTCGGACTCAATTCCAGAACTGCTCCAAATCATTTGTCTACCCTTCGGGCTGTCCTCGGCACCCAAGGCGTTTGCGACAGTGACGAATTGGGTCGCGCAACTGTTGCGCGACAAAGGCATGCGGATCATAGTTTATCTCGACGATTTTTTGATCGCAAATCAAAGTCACCAGTCTTTAACGAACCAAACTGCGGAAGCTGTTCGTCTCCTAACACGCTTAGGTTAGATGATCAACTATCAGAAGTCCACTCTGACTACTGTCAAGGTCAAAGATTATCTCGGCGTAATTTGGGATCTCAGTCGGAATACCACTTGCCCGAGTAAAGGCCGTAAGATATTTCGCAACGCTCAGTCGCACCCTAGATGCAAATCAGTGGAGCCCGAAGGAGGCCCAGCGACTATTAAGGATGTTAAATTTCGCGGCCTTCGTTATTCCCAGACGTCGTCTTCAATGCCGCCCATTGAAAATAGCTTACAGGTTGCTGCCAAAGCACCAGAAACTCAAAAAATGCGCGATCAGCCCAGAGATATCACTAGTACTGCAACGGTGGCTACAGGCGCTACGAAGACAAACAGCGATTCACTCGGATCCTGTTTCACATTATATCACGACCGATGCATCAGCCAAAGCTTGGGGCGCAATAGTAGACAACACTCATCTAAGTGGAAAATGGTCTATAAAGCAACAGGAATGGCACAGCAATCTCAAAGAAATGTGGGCCATTATACAAGCAGTAACAATTCATAGCAGGTCGTTGAAGAACTCGACGGTGCTCATTCAGTCCGACAACAAGAGCGTTGTAAGCATATATTCTTATATACCAGGGCGGACTCCGTTCACGAAGCCTATATCAGTTAACATGCACATTGCTCAAACTACTGGAATGCAACGGGATACATCCAATCCCACAGTACTTACCAGGCCACTTCAACACCGACGCAGATCTACTCTCAAGACAAAAGAAACCAGGAGAGTGGACGCTATCAGTGGACGCTTGTCAAGAAATATTTCAAGTATTCGGGACGCCCGAGATAGATATATTCGCCTCGAGGAGCGCACGCGTGCTTGCTCGTTACGTCTCGCGAGACTGCAGAGACTCGAACGCCGTATTTCACGACGCATTCAGCAGACAATTGATGTACCGTCGAGCATGGGTGTTTCCTCCACCGCACCTGATACCACGAGTACTGTCACACCTCAACACGTGCAGAGGCAGGTACATACTAGTAGTACCACGCTGGCCCAAAGTGTTTTGGCGACCAGACCTCAAGAAAAGAGCGATAAGGGCACCCTTTCCGATAACCAACTACGTCACAGTCTACTGGACACGCGTACGCAACTACTTCCAGCACCGGTGGACCAGATGTCGCTGGAAGCGTGGCTGGTTAAGGATTGTGTCAACATATAACAGGTTGGTCTCATAGCGAAATTGAGTTACTAAATTCTAGTTGGAGACCTTCTACAAAGAAGGTGTACTCTAGTATATGGGCGAAGTGGCTGAACTGGTGCTCCGATAACGGACTTCAGCATACGAATCCGTCGGGCGCCCAGTTAGCTGGGTACCTTGCATTTTTACATTTAGAACGTAAACTCTCTTACAAAACTATTTTGGTCTATAAATCTACAATCGCCACTTTGTCGTGCCCTGAGGGGCAATCCTTGAGTGGTGATCCAATTGTTCAAAGAATACTAAAAGCTATCTCACTAGAAAACGTAAGTTCTTCTCCTAAATCATCATTTGTCTGGGACCCAAGACTCGTAGTTAGCTGGCTAAGGTCGAACCAACCAAACGACAAGAGTTTGTTTCAGGTATCCCGGTTTACTGCTCTTATTTTGCTTCTAGCATCCAGTCGCAGAGTCCATGATCTGACGCTCCTACAAGTAGACGGAGCGCACTTTGAAGATAACTCTGACCACTTAGTTTAACACCCAGCTTTTGGGTCGAAGACTGATAACTACTCGCACAGACAATCTTCATGGAAGTTACTTTCACATTCAGATAAGACCATTTGCCCGGTTCGGTGTGTACGAAAACTGATTAAAGTTTCATCAACACGCCGATCGGGTATTGAAAGTCTATTTATATCCACCCGCGGTTCAGTCAAAGCCGCTTCTCGTACAGTAATTGGCGGTTGGGTAAAAACCATTCTTAATGAGGCAGGCGTAGATGCCTCCCCAGGAGCACCCGGATGCCTCGTCATCCCTTAACTGGCTTGAGAGTAACAACATTGATGAGATCATGTCTAAAGGAAACTGGCGCGTCCCCAACACGTGTGCGCGGTTTTATTCAGCTGAGATAAATCAATCTCGCAGTGCTCATAATTTATCACAATTATTTTAGGCTATCTAAGTGATTTTTAATCATGTGTATATGTTTTCAGTATTTAGATTGCCTATCTACCGGTGATAAAGTAAAACACAGTGTACTTTTTGTAAACTTGTATAAATTATTGTCAACTTATTAGTATGGTTTTGTTTTACAAAGTGCTTATCCTAATTATAACTAATTTGATATCTAACTTGCTACAAATTACTTGGTTGTGTATGTAAATAAATAACCTTGTACTAATACATATTTTCAAGATTTTTCTTACCCTCTACACTTGTTTTAACTAGGTAGGTATACCTACTTGTTTTACATTATTATTCTGGCATCTAAATACATCTTACATAGTCATGTTTATTCAGGTAGAAGTCCATTGGGTACGGTACCTACCCACATTTTTAGTAAAGTTATTGTCACACTCGATTCACACTAGTTTCTTCATAATCCCATTAGCATCTTGTGCTTATTCGTTATCACACATTGGCATCATGTTAGCTTGTTTATTTATAATCACACATTAGTATCAAGCTTGCCACCAGGCGATAACAAATACATCTCACTGTAATATAGGTCTAGAATCACGGTTCATAGCATATAATATAATGTTTTACCTGAAAATAAAACAATTATTATATGCGAAACCTGATTCTAGACCTATATTTCTAATCCTGCCTAATGGACTTAATAAATTTTGTCCACCGAAAGTGAGATTCAATGTGAAGAGCGCCCGCTACGCGGCAAGCTTCAAACCCCCCTCCCTAACTCCAGTGGAGCGGAGTTAAGTGGAGGGGAAACGGAAGAAGGTCGTGACGTCAGATCCGCACGCGATGCTATCTCACTGTAATATAGGTCTAGAATCAGGTTTCGCATATAATAATTGTTTTATTTTCAGGTAAAACATTATATTATCAAAGTTTCCTTATTTCTCTTTGAAAAGGTTCACTATCGTTTTTAGCATTTGATCTAGTTTCACTATCTTAATTGCTTTCTGGTACATATGCCCGTTTCAATGGCTTCGGAGTTTCATAGTCATCATCGTCGCCCATACACTCATCCTCACTGGAATAAAGAATGATGGCAGCACTGCGATGTCGAAGGGACATTCCATCTGTAATAAAAAATACACTACATTATTTTCCATAGATCTTTTTCGTCTCCTTCTGGGAGATACAAAAGCAATGCAATTAATACAAGTAAAAAAATACTTAGTACCTGCTGGTACGTATACTGCATGAAGTTCCAAATTTGGTTTTTCACCCCGCTGCATGCTGTTCCAAATTTACCGGTCACTAATCAGCCGACTGCAAGTTGTTCCACATTTAGCGCATAGTTTGAGCCACAAAATAATTACTGACAGAAATGTTTGTAACTCACGTTTTTTTCCCTAAAAGCGCCGGCCATCCGTTTTTATTCAGTCTAAACCGCTTTTCTGTAGTTTTTTCGCAACAACCCAATAAAAAGACTCTTCGAAAATCGCATTCTCATTTCGATTTACACAATCTCAAAATGGCGGTAAAAAACAAAAAGTTTGGTTATTATCTACACAAAAATGGTGACTACACAACTAGTGTAACTAGTAGCCAAACTTTGTTTTGTAAATTAGTGTTATGTTAAGAATAATTAAAATATATATTTAAATTTAACCAAATTTCATTTAGTCTTGACTTTGAGGGTGTTTCACTAACAAGGGGTATAACTTGTTCAGATAAAATTGTTCCAATTGGCTGGGTTACATGCTTTGTTACATGTGCAATAATATCATTGGCTGTTTTTCTATTCAATTCACTATGGCCATATAACCATGTAGCTAAATGTTCTTAAGAACAATTTAAAGATTCTTTATAACCATTGTCTATTGTCGCAACCTCGTTTTCTTCAGGGCTATTTAAACAAATGTTAAATGGCTGAATGACGTCCGACTCTACAAGGAAGTTTCTAGTAGAAACAATATCGCCAAGTTCCGAGGAATGTGTGCCCAAATGCTTTCGAAACTTTTAACATTATTATATATTCTGTCACAATTATTTTGATTACAACAATATGTGGAATCTGCTGCTAGACTATGTATAACTTTCATATGAAGAACAAGTCCTTTGATGGTACCAAAATTACTTACACAAATAGAGCAACGCCACATTGTCTTAATAAAAATGGCTCTGAAAAAACAGCTTATCAAAATTTAATTACTCCTATTATAATTCTTTTATAAAATTGGAAACCTGGCTGAACTTTTTGTCAGATGCGAGATGAATTTCGAAAAAGTAATGCTGGATGAATAACCACAACTGTTCACATTATTTTGGGTAGGCGAGATTCAAAACCATAAAACATTTAAAGCAAATATCAATAGCTTTTGTCAATGAAGTAAATCTGTACTTCTTGTCATCTACCACCACATAGAATGCTTCAAATTCCGTAAGTGTACCAACACTTACAATCATAGGTTGGCAAGTCAAACCTTTTTTGTTGTACGACTTGTGTCTATTCTGCAACTCTTCTTCTACATCAGCATAATTCTGAAACAAAATAAAAGTTCAATTTCAATATTATAGATTTTTCAACAATATTTCAAGATTTAGACTTAGACCAATATCTATATCAATCAATAAATAAATCTATACATATAATAAAACTGTAGCTGAGCTAAATTAGTAATTTTTTTACTGAGGGGAACATTAATAGCAAATAAAATCAGAATGTTGGTAGCAATATGCACTTTTTAATATAACAGGTGGGACACACAAAACATTTTTATTTTTTACTTTAACTATTATTATTTTAAATTAATACCGATAAACGGTATATTTAAGTGGCATAAAATTAATTGTCATAATTTTATTTGTAGATTAGTTTTTTTTCTTCTGATTTGTCAGAAGATAAGGTAAATTATTATTCTTAATCCTGTAATTAAAAGAAAAAGAAAAAGAAAAATTTATTCAATTTTTTACGCTCGGTTCTTTCAAGGTAGATAATATTATTGTTGATAGGTCTGTCGTAGTGTCATAAAAGCAGAATAATATAATTAAAATTATAACGAATTTTTTGAATGCCTACACAATATACAAGAACACAAATATCAACTACTACTTACTTTGATATGTGTTATGAAAGCTTGTCTAGATTCTGCAATTGACACTATTGAACTTTTTCTTGTCATTGTTCAATATTTTGATGTCTCTATTTTGATATCTGCAACAAATTACAAACAACATGAAACAATATGTATATATATAAGATAATGAATATGAAACAATATTGCATCTCGCGGTTCTTCTTCCTCGCTCTTGTAAAAGCTCGTAGATTTTATAGACTCCACGGACTCACAGATAGGTAAAAGTTATTAAAATTAAAAAGTGAAAATTTGCAGAGTACTGTCAAAGTTAGGTTGTCAGACTTTCAATATAAAAATAGCCCACTAGTTAAACAGCAGATATTTATCATTTCATGGTTAGGTACGTACCTCTTTCGACCAGACCACTTTATCTATCGGCCTTATATAGAAAATGTCCCTAGTTCAAATGAGTACTTACTCTCACTATCTTCTTTAAACTGAAGCTTGGAACTGTCTTCAATCGCAGGATCAGTTTCCATTAGCTTAACAACTTCAAATTTTTATCTTCATATAAATGACAAAAGTCAATTTCAATCTGGAAGTAAAAAAATAACTTTAAAACAGGCTATTATTTGCATCACACTAATACTATAAATAAGATAGTTGTGTATGTGTGTATCTATATGTATGTTTATTCCCAGTCAACTCCGTAACGGCTAGGCTACATGGATTTGGATGAAATTTGGTAAAGTGGTATCAGTATGTGTGTGTGTTTGTTACCACTCATCTCTGTAACGGCTGAACGAATTTGGATGAAATTTGGTTAAAGGTATTTCGCATTTATAATAATACTAGCGGTCCGCCCCAGCTTCGCAAGGGTATAGATTATAGCCTATGTCACCCAGGGATAGTGTAGCTTCCCGTCAATGAAAGATTTTTTGAAATCGGTTCAGTAGTTTCGGAGCCTATTCAATGCAAAAAAAAAAACAAACAAACAAACAATGAAATCTTTCCTCTTTATAATATTAGTATAGATAGACAAATGTTATTTTAGACTTTATTGAAATTGGAATTTAGAATTTCGCGCCATTACTACACATGCTGCAATTGCTCGCAGCGCCTTTCGAAATACACCCCAAATAATCGTTGTTCTGAATGAAGTTCAAATACTCGACAACAGATGGCGCCACTACACTTAATTTACAAGTTGAAGGGTAGGAAAAGCCCTTATATCTTTAAAAACATGCCCTTTAGGTTAAAACGGGAACTTTCTAGTTCGAGGGGGGATAAAGGGCTATCGTGCCGGGACGCCTTTTTAAGTTTTATCGGCACGCACATTTTATCAACTTAGTTTTATTATATATAATGAATACTGCAAAAAAAAAATAAGTGACATTATGCGCTACATTTAGAAGTAACAAAAACATGACCAGTCGATGTTCATTGGTTGATTTCAGGCATGGCCAATCGATAATCATTATTGGTAGTTTTTTGTCGCTATCGTATGTTTTTTGTTTTCGATAAGCGCATGTTGCCTTCCATTTTTCTTCTACTAACGGCCAGGAGTCCCGGTTGTATTTTAACCAAGTCATTTGTTCATCATCTTCAGTATCTGTATAATAAAAAAAATACTTAATAATATGGTACTAAAAGATAGTAAATTACAGAGAATATAACTTAAATCAGAATATTATTAATATTTGCATTTAAATTTGTTTACAAAAATATTATTTTAAAATAATATTATTTGACCATTCAATATATTTTTTGTAAAACGTATATAAAACGTATATATATAAAGAAATAATAAAATTATGAGCTTTAAAAATAATAATACCATTGTCAGTGGATTCATAATCGCCATCTGTGGTTTCATTGTCGCTTTTTTGGATGACTTTCTGCCTTTTTTTAGGCAAAACTCCTGACACCCTTAGAGCTCTGCCTCACTAGGCCGCCATGGCGACGTCGCCGGCGGCGCAAGTCTGGCTACTTCTGGCAACCGATGGTCGCCATGTCGAGTGGCCATGGCGTCTCGTCAGTCATTCGTTTACCGTCGTCAGGAATGGACGTAGAAGAAATTGCACTTCTTTGTTATGTACGTCGCAGAAAATGGAAAAAGAAAAGAAGAAAAAAAGGAAACTATGGGTGCATCCCTTTATATCCGATAGAAGCCAAAGTGGTGTATTTTTAAAACTTTATGGAGATATAATATCCTGAAAAAAATTTCAATTACACGAGAATGTCAATAGCATCTTTTGACGAATTATTAAACATATGTAGAAATTATTTAACTAAACCGGATACGATATTTAGAAAATCGATAACTCCGGAAGAAAAACGATTTGTGTCTTTAAGGTAGGTACAAGCAGTATTTTAATAAAATTTATGAAAATTAAACATTTAAAGTTAATCATATATATCTAAAATAGACGAATCTTCAGAAGCATTGGTCATATTTGACGGTGGTGTGCTAAACGGTACACTAGATAAAGTTTCAGTGTTGTATTCCATCATGGATAGGGTTTCTCCGCGAACTGTAGAATATCCGGGGTGATCACTTCGAGACGGCGGCGGCGGTTCTGTTTGTTGTGACCAATAGCTTTGACGGTATTTTATTTTATTTTATTTTATTTTATTTTATTTGGGGGGCTTACAGCTATAGTTACAGTATAAGGTTAAGAAGTTGCTTAAGATAAGCCAATAACAAGCCTCCACAGATAATTAAGAGATACTATAAACATATGTAGATGCTAGATTTAACAAATAACTATGCTATAAAATTAACAAATAAATAAATTTAACATATAGAAAAGTAGATGATAAGCGTACATAGCCGCTCAATTAAAAATAAAAAAATGTTTAGATAACTTATTGCATATCAGTAACAAAAGCCTGGTTAATGTTACATAACCTGCTAGAATAAAGGTCGATGGGATGGTCGTGCTCAACAAAGTCATTAAAGGCTATTGGTGCTCTTATTAAAAATGAGTTTCTGCGATACCTAGAGCGTGCGCTTGGTATATGAAGCAAGTTCCTGGGTCTGGCGTGTCTGGGTGGAACATATAAACTTAATTTACCCACTAAATCTGCACAATCTATTTTGGATTGTGCGATCTTCATGAGCAGCCGCATGTCGGAAATGTTACGACGAGTTACAAGTGGTAACAGATGGAAACGAGCACATCGGGACTCATATTTAGACCGTGGAATTTTGAACTTATAACCTAAGTATCTAGTGAATTTTTTCTGTATACGTTCTAACCTGTTAATGTGAATTGCATAACAAGGATTCCAAATTTCACTTGCATATTCAAGGTGACTACGGACATAGGCACAGTATAGGACTTTCAGAGTCTTCATTGTTTTTAATGTTCCCGCATTACGCAATATAAAACCTAATGCTGATGATGCTTTCTTAGCGATGATGTCGATATGGTTGACATAGGAGACCTGACTATCCAAATGAACACCAAGGTCTCTAATGCTATTAACGCGTAAAAGTGGATGGTTATCAATCGAGTACCCGAAATTTACAATTTGTGTCTTACGACTGAAGGTTATAACTGAACATTTAGAAATATTAAGATTCAGGTTGTTTCTCTTACAGTAGTTGGCTACTCTTGCTAAATCTTCTTGTAGGAGTATCGTATCAGAGGGGTCCTCTATGGCCATGAACATCTTCATGTCATCAGCAAAAAGTAGGAATTGGGAATATTTGAAACAGTCTCCAATATCGTTAATGAACATGACAAATAGAAGAGGACCCAGCAACGATCCCTGTGGAACTCCAGACGGTATAGTAGTCCAGGAAGAAGTATACCCACCTAATGCTACTGCCTGAGTTCTGTTGGAGACGTAAGAGGAGAACCATCTATAAAGATCACCCCGAATACCTAGGTTGAACAGCTTTCCCAACAGAATGTCATGATCGATGCTGTCAAAGGCCTTGCTGAAGTCAGTATAGATGGCATCTACCTGACCACTAGTGACCATATGCTGTGTAATGTAGTCAGTGAAAAGAACAAGGTTAGATACCGTTGATCTTCCTTTTAAGAAACCATGCTGTTGCGGATTGAGATCTGAAAGGATACTACTATAAAGCTGATTATAAATTATACGCTCAAAGATTTTGGCTAGAAGACAAAGTTTAGATATTGGTCTATAGTTTTCTACCGCGTCCTTTGCGCCTTTTTTGTGAATGGGTGAAATGAACGCGGACTTCCATAGATTAGGAACGACACCATCAGTAAGTGACCTTTTAAATATTAAAGCCACAGGATATGCTAACTCGTTAGCACACTTTACTAAAAATATTGCCGGAATTGAATCGGGACCAGCTGATTTTTTTAAGTCAAGGGATTGGAGTTGTTTCAGTACTATGTCAGGATTAATTTCAATGGAACTAATGTGGCATTTAGAATCATCCCTAGACCCTAAGCGAGTAGAGGAAGTAGTAGAATTTAGGAAAGTGGATTGAAAGTAATTCGAGAAAAGTTCACATATTTCTTGACCTGTGTCACTTACATTGCCATTGTACGACATATTAGAAGGAAAATTGTTATTCGTACGTCTGCTTTTAACATAAGACCAAAAATATTTTGGGTTTGACGTGATAGACATCTCAATGTTAGATATATAGTTACGGAAACAAGTCTGCTCAACAACATTAGCTCTATCACGTAGTGTCTGAAAAGAGAGTAGATCAGATTTATTACCATATATTTTGAATTTCTTAAAATATTTATGCTTTTCTTTAATAATTTTAATAAGAGCTGAATTGTACCAACTGGGATAATTATTATTTTTAAGTATTCGTTGAGGGATATATAATTTTCTTAAATCAGTCAATATTAAGTAGAATTTACTCACAGCATCATTAATATTACTGTTCAAGATGATATCGTTCCAATCGACTTCTGTTAAAGAAGACCGAATACGATCATAGTTGCCTTTATTGTATTGATAAATCTGACGCTTCTGAGCTAAAAGAGATTGAGATTGAGAGACGTCAAGTTGAACTAAAAGGGCGGGGTGATGGGGGTCTTCCTTTGTTAAGGGGTCTGAGCAAGCTGAAACGGAGATATTTGTGTTTGACAGGGCAAGATCGAGTACTCTGCCAAATTTATTGTGAACTAAATTAAATTGTTGCAGGCTACAAAAATCAAGAGTATCGATGAAATTAGTAAACATATTGATCGTTAACGGAGTAGATGAAACAGCAGTGGACGGGGCTACAGCTCTAATACCATCTGTGGACCTTACCCACGATATAGAGCTCAAATTGAAATCACCGAGAATAATGAATTTACTAGATGGGTGTTCAGTAATTAAGTCGGCAAGTTTTTCTAGGTATATTGTAAGTTGATTAGAGAAACTGTGTCCTTGATACTGATCGCATAGGTACAATGTACATATGTGAACTTTATGCACATTTTGTCCGTGCCCGCCTCTCAAACTAATTGATATCCAGATATCCTCAGCGCTTGACTGCCAGCCAACATTTTCGGTAGCTATTAGGTCACGGCGCACCGCCACCAAAACGCCCCCACCACGTGACTGACCAGTACTACGGTCCCGTCGCCATACTAGATAATTATCGTGAAATAACTCACTACTAAAAATATCGCTAACCAGCCAAGTTTCAGTTAACGATATAACATGATAATAGTCATTTTTTACCAAATTTCTAAAAAAAGTTAATGTTTTAGTCCGTAGTCCCCGAACATTCTGATGATATATGTTTAATGTATACATTGTGAAAATATCCAACAATTATTGAATAAACTCGAAATTATGTGAAATAGAAACGAAATCGACTCTAATTCGTGTAACAGTTTCCATCCGATATCACATTTATCAAAATTAAAAAAGATTAGTCCAAACATTGAGCTGATAAATGTGTGGTATATACATGGTGGGTCAATCCAGCAATAATAGAACAAACTTGGAATTGTGACAAAAAGTAACGTAACTGTTTCTAATACACGTAGCTGTTTCCATCCACTACCAACTTCATCAAAACAAGTAAATGATTTTCGCAAAAGTAATAAAACTCCATGGTGGAATACATTGAAAGTGTAAAAATATAAATAGTTATGTAAAAGCACTTCAATATGTACATTTAACTCATTGTTGCTGAAACAATTACAAAAATGTAATATAAGTGTTATAAATATTTTTTTAAGCGTATATGTATAGTGATATGACCCATAATTGTCGTACCAAGCACCGCTCCGAACGAGTTCCTCCAAGTACCAAGCGCACGATTCGAAGCAAAACCTAAATAATAAACAGACGTAATAATATAATGAATACAAAGCATAGTATAATTAGCAGTAAACGAACAACAACACACGGCCCGAGCGAGAAGGAGATAGGACCGGATCCTACCTTTAGCCTTACGCAGGTAGCGGCTAGCGATAGGCGCACTCACACCACCAGGTATTCCCAACCTATTAGACCGCACAGAACATTTCAAAGTCTGTGGTTGATCACATTTAGAAAGTAATTTATATAAAATTAGAAGTACACAGTAGACAACTAAACTATTTTCTGTAGGTCTTGCTGTCTTGCGATGGTGAAAGCCTTCGATGTTGGATCTCGCCTTACAAAGATTTTCATATGTTTTACCCAAACGAATTGATAATTGTGATCTTTGGCCTTCGATTTCGCTTGTGAGAGAAGCAACTTGTTTTTTATAGTTAGGTGATCGTTTATAAAAATTCTCCCTGCAGCGCCGATATAACCAATATCTTTGGGAGTAAAGGGGTTTTTTAGCAAGCGGGCAGAAGCGATGAAGTCCTCCTTCACGTAACGGTTCATAAACGATACTATAATATTCTTGGTACCAGCTATTTTACTAGGCACTCTGTGAACAAAGTTAATCTGTGTCTTCAGAACTGGGTGAGATATTTTGTCACCAATTTTGGCTACGATTTCGAAGAGGTTTTCTTTATCCCTCAGAGGCACACCTTTAATTTCGATATTATTGCTTCGCAGCCACTGATCTGAGTCCTGCAGTTCTTCTTCAAGCTTGCACACTGAAGTCATTACTCTAGTGAGATCTTCCTGGACTTTTTCGACTTTGGTCAACCTTTCATCGAGTTTATGCACTTTGGCGTGGATTCCCTTGAGATCTGCTAACTCTTTCCGTAAGAGCTGCACTTCTGCTGGCAGGCCAGAAAGCGGAGCAAGCTGCATACGAATGCTGGTGAGCTCATGCATAATGGAATCCAGTGTCACCGTAGGAGAGGCCACCGGTGAAGCCGTTCCCGTCTGAGACTGAACACTTAGCTGGCCTGAGTTCTTGCAGGTCACACACCTCCAAGTTGCTTGACGGTCCCCCAACTTCCGGTACCCCTTCTCGGTTATTCCCGAGCACGGAAAATCAAAATGCTTATTACATGCCGAGCACTGGATGGCCTCACTAACGCCATCACCACATCTTCCACAAGTAAACATTGATTCTTATTTGTAAATTATTTTTAGAAAAAGTACAGAAAAGCTATGCGAACCAAAGTTGCAGGCGGTTGAGCGTCCGTGATAATGAGTCACAGCAATACGCGGAGGCGACACGGCTTATCGGGACGGCTTGCGCACGCACACTGATGATGCACTATCATAAATGTTGGGCATAGAGCAGGTGGCTTCTTCAAGAATTGTCATTATTTTAATTTTGGTTGCCATTTTTTTTTTGCATGAGGCACTTTTTTTAAGGTGCTTACTAAAGACAGCATGAATAACCTGTCTTCATCTTGACTTCTAGCTCTAGACTTCTAGCTCTAGACTTTCTAGCTCATATTGTTCTCTACTTTCGATGGATTTGTTAAGGGCTTCTAAAAATTTGTCATCTTCAGGTGCAGTCTTCTGTTTTGTTTTTTTTCATTCTTTTCGGACAACTTCCCCTTGTCTGTTTTCTTGCAAGTCTTTTTCAGGATCAGGATCTGTAGCTTCAATATCAGGAACTGTAGCTTTGGACTCTTTACATGCCACAACTTCAGGCTCTCTTAATGCAACAACCTTCTGTAGAAACAGAAGTTGTTTAAAAAATATATATTCGCTTTTACGTGGTCCACGGCCAGACCCGGACTTCAACGATTTTTGCCGGTTCAGCTCTCTTGTGAAGCAACCACGGATACTTTAATTTTTTTTTCCAAATTATCAGCTAAAAATAGTAAATAAGTTTAGTATAAGCGTTCATCAATAAATTAATCAAGACCCTAATAGATAATGATGTTATCTTTTCTTGTAGGTATTTTGCGTCAGGATGTTCACTCATGGAACTTTACTACAACTACAGACTCGGGCATACAACTGTTTGCACAATAATTAGAGAAGTGTGTAGCGCTATATGCCAATACAAACAATAATCATAATCATAGAGAACAAATCATAAATCTTCCAACGACAGAAGTTGATTGGGAAAAGGTTGCAAGAGGATTTAAAACAATCGCGAACTTCCCCCATTGCATCGGCGCCGGGAGACATGAGAGTTATTAAACCGATGCATACTGGATCACTATATTTTAATTATAAGCATTATTTTTCAATCGTAGGTATTACTTGCTTTGTGTGATGCTAATTACAATTTTCTATATATAGACGTTGGAGCGTATGGAAAAAGCAGCGATTCAGCAATATATAAAGAAAGTGCTTTATACACTAATCTCATTAACCAATCTCTACATGTTTCTGCGGCAAACCCATTGACTGAAAACGGTGACAATATTCC
The DNA here is from genome assembly GCA_917880725.1 of Selenia dentaria. Classification (NCBI taxonomy): domain Eukaryota; kingdom Metazoa; phylum Arthropoda; class Insecta; order Lepidoptera; family Geometridae; genus Selenia; species Selenia dentaria. The sequence continues at coordinate 27,869,177 of OU862885.1, read as the reverse complement.
ATACGTAATAATAGGAGATGAAGCTTTTGCGTTACATGAAAACCTCGTGAGACCATACGGAGGACACAATCTTAGTGACAAGCAAAAAATATTCAACTACCGATTATCAAGAGCATGCCGATATATTGAATGTACATTTGGGATTTTATCTAACAAGTGGAGGATTTTTCACAGACCAATGAATGTACATGTAGATTTGGCAAAAGCGATTGTAAGGACATGTTGCATATTGCACAATTTTGTACGTTCCAGAGATGGCTATTATAATAATAAACATATATTTATTTCCTCCTCACAAAAGGTTGGTAAAAACAATTTAAAATAATTAGCGAAGAGTGACAAAATAAAACCTAACTATGTGAGGGGGCTGGTGCCGGAAGTAGGTTTTTAAAATAAAAACCTGTGTCACAGGTCACCAGGTCTCCTCCCACGGATAGAATATACTTTGGCACACACCAGTACTAAACTATATCATAATTTGTAGTATATTAGATGTTGAGGGTAGAATAAAACAATATGTCGTAAGCAAAGTGTTGTGATTGTATCTGTGTGAGTCTGTTTAGTGTCAGTGTGTACGCAAGAATGTATCTGCGGTGTGTTAATGAGCATGTGTGTGTTTTGTTGTGTGGCTACGAGTTATATAGTAAGAGTCAGTAGTCAAGATCAACATTATGTATTTTACTATGATAAGTAATCATATTACTTTATATGAGTATTTATATTCGCAATGTACATTTGGGTGAATGGGTGGGTGAATTATTGTGTGGATGGATGGAAGGTTAAACAACGCAACCTTTGAGTATGTCCTCTTAGCGATACATTTTGCTTATTTCTGTAATTATAATTCTTCTTAAGGCGCGCTCGTACCCTGATTAAAGAAAAAGCAGATTTTTTAAACACCTAGTGTAACGAAACAGATTGATAGTATATTATGAAAAAAAAATACAAAGGTCAGAAAAGGAATAGGAAAAGAGTAATAACCGAATAGAATTCATAAATATAACTCTCTTCATAAATATAACAGAAAAAAATTCTGAATAGATCCACAAAAATAAACTTTCACGTCCAAACTCTCAGAATTTTCAGCGATAACACTACATTTTTTTAGGTAATACTTAGCCAACGTATAGTACTAAAGTTATAACCAGCAGTTTTTTCAATTGTGTTAGTATATATCGAAAAATACGAGGGTCAAACTGAAAGTTCTTAGAACTGGCCACTTATAAACAATATAATAAAAAAATAATTCTATAATTTGAAAATAGAACTCTTTGCCAATATTACTGAGTATATACTTCATTCATTTGTCATTTGTTTTACGATTTGGCGGCAAATTGAAAATTGTCTGTGTCACGTCAACATGAATTTAACACGAGAAAATTTTCGTGCAATGATTTTTTATGACTTTCGATGTCATTTAAGTCAACAAGAAAGTTATGATAGACTACGATTGGCCTTTCACGATGAAGCCCCATCTCGTGCGACTGTTTACAACTGGTTTAATGAGTTTAAACGTGGTCGCACTAATCTCACTGATGATTTACGTGAGGGACGGCCTTCTACGGCGACGACTGAAGATAACATCTGTGTTGTGCGGCGTATGATAGAGACTGACAAAAGAGTGACCTATCAGCAGATTCGGACAAGCTTAGGCATCGGTATGAGTCAAGTGCACAAAATCCTACACGAACATTTAGCGGTCAGGAAGCTTTGCGCCCGGTGGATACCTCATAATTTGACTGAGGCTCAAAAACTCCATCGTGTGGATTGGTGCCGTAAAATGATTGAAAGATTTAACGGAGGTGACTCAAATGCTGTGTTCGACATACTAACAGGTGACGAAAGCTGGATTTACTGTTATGATCCTGAAACCAAAAGACAATCTGCTCAGTGGGTGTTTCCTTTCGAGGAGTTGCCAACTAAAGTGAAGAGAGATCGAAGTGCGGGGAAAAAAATGGTGGCCTCGTTCTTTGGAAGGATAGGTCATTTCGCAACAATTGTGTTAGAGGATCAAAAAACAGTTTCTGCAGAATGGTACACTACCAATTGTTTGCCACTTGTCTTGGAAAAAGTTCGAGAGAAACGACCTCGCAGTAGGATCCTCCTTCACCACGACAACGCCTCATCGCACACCGCCAAGCGAACGATCGACTATTTGGCGACATCAAACGTTGAATTACTGGGTCACCCGCCGTATAGCCCCGACCTCGCGCCTTGTGATTTTTATTTATTTTCAAAAATTAAAGAAAAACTTAAAGGAAAGCGGTTTATGAATGCTGAAGAAGCGGTGGCTGCGTATCGCGATGCCATTGAAGAGACCCCTAAGGACGAGTGGGCAAAGTGCTTTTCCCAGTGGTTCCATCGCATGCAGCGGTGTATTGACGTGAATGTACAATATTTTGAAAAGATATAATAAAACTAATAACTGGCTAATGTAATCAGTTTTTGATTTTCTAAGAACTTTCAGTTTGACCCTCGTATTAAGAAAACGTACAAAATTAACGCATTTTTGCATTACGTCGTCCAATCGAACAAGCGATTTTCAACCTTACGTAAAGCATCGTAAATTATTTTAAGATTGAGGTTGGACCACGTCTTAATTATAATTAATAATCTAATTATAATTCTTATGCTACGTAGTGTTGAATGGTATATAGTTGGATGGCTGGGCTGGGTAGATTGGTATATGCAGCGTATAATAGCGAATGGATGGTTTATGAAATAAAATAATTTATAAAAAAAACAGTATTAATAATTAAACCATAGTCCTCAGTAGTTTTTCTGTTTCATTGTAGTCAAGTGTCTTGAGATATTTAGTAACCGCTTGCTTGCAGCTGTAGGCGTGGAGGGGGTATAGGTTCAGGATCTTATTCAATTTATTATAGAGATATGGGCCTTGAAAACAAAAGAAATTGTGTGACAGGGAAGTATTAAGTTGCGGTAATTGACATACAGTGTCCTTTCTACGCTTATTCTTTACAAGCTCAGGTTCAAAGTGCAGCTGTGAGTGTTGTTTGAGTACCGTGTGAAGAATGAAGGTTTGCCTTACGGTAAGAACGTTCCATTTTTTGTAAAGGTCAACCGTAGGATAGCGGAATGGCAGACACGCTCCTATCTTTAATATAGCACGCTGAGCTCTCTCAACCTCAATCAGATGCAACTTAGCGGCACCGCCCCACGATGTTATACAATAGTCTACCAGAGACTGACATAGCGCGAAGTAAACTGTCTTAATGATTTTATAGTTGGCTGTGTGACGCAGGTTTTTAAAAATATATATCAGTTTACGTAATCTGGTCACTAGGACGTCAGCATGTGGTTTAAAACTAAGTGTATGGTCAATGATAACGCCAAGGTATTTTACTTTGTCTGTTCTTTGTAGAGAAGGGCAAGAGCAATTAGCAACTCCTGTATCACAAACATGTGCGGTGATGGAGTAAATTCGAAGAGAAAATTTCAACATCGCTACAACCAAAAACAGCTGAAGAAAAGGCGGACGAGGAAATAGAAATGTACTGGAAAGAAAACGTCCTCAATCGGTCAGAATGCCCTATTAAATGGTGGAAGGAGCACAAAGGCATATACCCTAAATTGTACCAATCGTTCATTTGCTGCTCAAACATAGTAGTTACATCGGTACCCTGTGAGCGAATTTTTTCCAAAGGAGGATACATGATATCCGACAGACGAACCCGTTTGACTACATCGAAGGTACAAAAACTGATGTTCCTTAATTCCTGCAATATATAAAAACATTATTTGAAAAAAAAAAAAAAAAAACATAACAATAAAAGCAATGACGAAAAACACAATGATAAACAATCTAAATAAAAGTGTAAATATGTAACACAAAAAGGGACAGTGTAAAATGAAAGTGTAAATAAAAATAAACATTAAAAAAAACACAATGATAGACAATACAAATAAAAGTGTAAATATGTAACATAAAAATGGACAGTGTAAATTAAAGTGTAAAAAAAACTTTAAAAAACCCAATAATAAACAATGTAAATAAAAGGTAAATATGTAAAAATGGACAATGTAAATAAAAAAAAAACATAAAAAAAAACACAAAAATAAACAATGTAAATAATAATGTACATTTTGTAATCTATAAAATGAACAATGTAAATTAAAGTGTAAATATGTAATATAAAAAATTAACAATGTAAATAAAATCAATGATCTTCTAAGTACGCCTGATATGAATCCCATAACCCCTTTTCGAAAGACTCCTCAATTAAGGAGACGAAATATTTATTTGACGCAAGATTCATTTCGGACAGTCCTAAGCCTGAAAAGTACGAAGGGAAATTCATTGATGTGAAAGTAATTTTATTGTATTTTGGTAGCGTTTGTAGTTTAATAAATTGTCTAGCCTAAAACTTTAATTTCAAAGTCAAATTGAGATATTTTTTTTGAACGAAGGTGCTACTAGTGAATAAAAGTGTGTTTTTTGTCTTGGTAACACATTTCCACAGAACCATGAGAAAAGTTTGTTACCAGTGCAAAAATAATACACGAAAATAATGCAAATCTTTTGCTCTGGTAACATCTTTGCACAGAACACTGTTGTCTGTGGCCTTACTGTACAGCCTGAGGTGCTAAGACAGTGGCACCATCTATTATCGAGTAGCGTGACCGCCAGCCGATGTTTGATGACGTCACTTGGCTGGTTATTTTACGTTTTATTCTGTTCCAACACTATGATTTCGTTTCGTTTTACGTACATAAGCGTCACAACGAATAAGCGTTCAAAAGTCTGATTTTTAGATAAAGCTTAAGACTTATCAGCGCTTACTAAAAGAAGCCGCTTATCACACCTCTGCCAGCGACTGAGTGAGGGAGGTGCAGTTTACACGTGTACATTATAGTGGCAACGTCGCCAGGCCGCCAGAGTAGCCAGAAGCCACGTAGGGAGCTATCGCTTGTGGCAACGCTTCCAAATTGGCGACGCGACGTTGCCAAACCGTCGCCAAGTGAGTTAGGTAACATACATTTCAATATTAACTGCTTGGATACATAGCCGACGACGTCGCCATGGCGGCCTAGTAAGGCAGAGCTCTTAACATTCTCAATTGGTTATAGTATCTGTCCACGAGTTTGCCTTTTGCTGGCATGGTGTTTTTTGGACTCAAAATCCTACTTGGAACATAATAAGTTTCCTGAAATATTATTTGTTTTGAATAAGTATTTTTAATGAACGTAAAAAAATAAATAAATAAAATATAATCTAACTACCAAGAAGCTACATAAAACTGAGGTAACTATAATATCATCCATTGTAATTTGACCCTTATTTTTAGGGTCCCGTAGTCAAAGGGTAATTAGTTAGTCAGTATGCTAATTATATACTTCTACAACTACATAGCTACAAATTACTTTCAGTCTAACTACAAGAATGATAAATAATTTGTAATAAAACCTTGCATTCGTATGGGCATAATCGCACAATCTTAGTAGCAATTGTTTCAAAGTCAACTTTTGACATTTTATGAAATGTTTTTATGTAGTATTCTACAGTGGCTTGCACTAAATGACTGCGTGAGCTTGAATCAAGTTTCTTTTTTTTATAGCTTCCAGCGCTTGGCATCCCAGCATACTGCCCTTTAATACTTCTTGTAAGTTCAACTAGAAAACAAATTATTGCAAGACTAACATGCTAAAAAGGTTAAGCCAATATTGACAACGACGACTACGTAACTTTTGTCGAGAAAAAAACATTATACTCATCGCTCTTCATCCAAACGCCACACATCTTCTACAACCCTTGGATGTGTCAGTTTTTCGACCTTTAAAAAGAATATGGAAGAAAACCGTATACGAAAACCAATTTCTAAAGCTGAAGAAGGAACATTTCTGTCCACTCTTAAAACGAGCTCTGAATGCACTGGACCCAAACACTATTGCAAATGGTTTTCGTAAAAGTGGGTTATCACCACTAAATGCAGATAGCGTTGATTACTCTAAGTGCATCACGATTAAATCACGACAGTATATCGAAAAAGAAGATAACTTACAATCACACTCTGACAAAGCTGGTCACTTTAGATTTTTTGAATCCCAAATCAGTCCAACAAAACTCAAAGCATTTTACCAGAATGAGAGCTTAATTTGGCAGGGTGGTAAATCATTAGAAGGACTTTTCAGCATCTGGAGACAGATGAAAAATCAAATATGCATAACAGATGATTCACGTAATCCTGTTGATAAAAAAACACCAAAAACATCAGCAGTTTTTTTGTGCAGAAAACCTAGGAATTACACAAAAAAATTCTTTGTTTAATAATACAGAGACAAAACTACCGGAACATGGTGTTATATCAAGTTTCCATCAAGAAACAGATAATGCTCTATCTAATAGCTGTCTTCAAATGGCAGAACCAATGGTTACTAGTGAAGGCTTTGAAAAATCCTTAGAATTATCAGAAATTGGAAATTTTACTGGGCTCTCAAACTTTTTTGACTCGCATTGTTCTGCGAATGACATTACTACTATATTTTCGTCAGATTATATAGATTTTAGAAACCCTGAAGCAAACGAAGGCAAAATAGAACTTTTTGAACTCAATAACGGAGAACTTATGAAAATAGTACCTGATGTAACAATCAATTCACCCATCGAAACAGATTTTCCAATAATATTTAACACGGCACCGGAACTCGCAACTCGAAAAACCGCTTTAGCAGGACCGATTATGCGAACGACAGGTTCAAAGCCTATTTATTTGACGCCCCGCGGTATTGGCGTATCAATGAATCAGATAAAATCTTGTAATTCAATCCCGAATCATTTGACGTTAGATAACAAAACATCCGAATCGCGTCCCGGTAAAAATACAGTTATACAAAACTCATTTCTCCTACAAATGTTGTGACAGTCCTGTACGATACAACACAAGATATCGCAGAAACTGAATGTCGTCTCCCTCAAGATAAAACCGTGCAACTAATTGAAACTGTTGACAACCCGTCTTCTGGTGATGACAGGCTAGAAAAACCAAATAAATATTATGGAGATCTTGTTGTACCAACTCCTTTTAAGGAAGCTTTGTTTTGGCCAGAAGTACGTCCTTGCCCAAACGTCAAACAAAAAGTAAAAATACCTAGCGTTATAACCTCAGATAGGTGGCAAATTTTTGCACAAAAAAAGAACGATGATAAGATCGAAAAAGAAAAACTGAAGCAAAGAAAAGAAAAAAGAATACCAGACCGTGCACATCACGACAATTAAAAGTACCTACAGCAAAGAAACCATCTGGTATCGGAACGCAGAAAGTTACTCATAGAAATAATGAACCACAAATGGTCACAGAAAAAGATTGGTATTGTAGATTATGCAAAACATGCACAAAAATAGACATGATACAATGTCTGAATTGTAGAGTTTGGTATCATACATCATGCGCAGAAGTTCAGCCAACTGAATTATCATTTTATTGCATGTATTGCAATGCCTAACTTTATATATAACGACTATAAAAAGCTGTACAGAGGTTTTAAAATAGGAAAAAATAGATATTGAAAATATATTCTTATAATAATAATAAATGTTATAATTATAATGAAACCTCATGTTTACAAAGCGGTATAAGAACCGCTGTACTCCGTAATTTCATAATTTTTTTATACTATATTAAAGTAATGTGAGTGATTAAAGTGAAGTGAGAACTCAGTGTGAGTAGGAAAATAATCAAACTTATTTGATTATTCCTAATTATTGAATGTTTTATAAATTTGTTATATAATATTGCAAGTAAATAATATATGAATGAATCAAACAGTAGGTCTAACTTTCTTAGCGCCAAAATGGTTAGTATTTTTTTTTATAATATGTTAAAGATACATATTTTACTTTTCATACTCTTTTAAGACTGATTATAATGTAAGTACACATGTATGTAACAGTTTGATATATCAATTATTTTAGTTTTAGTGGGATTATTATGTTTAATTTTGTAAAAGATTTTAATTTTGTGTCATAGATGACAGTGTGATAAGTACTTAAATAGACAGACACTAGTGACGCTGTAAGAGCAGTTTTATAGACATTATATTATAAGACTCATTATGAGTAACTTATGTGATTATTCCTAATTAATGAATGTTTTATAAAGTTGCTATTTAATGTTACAAGTAAATAATATATGAATATTTCAAACAGTAGGTCTGTGGGCTACTCCCACTTTAATAATATAAGTTACACTGACACAATATAATACTTGCTACATAAATAATATTTTGTATTTTATATTACACACTTATTTATGTATGTATAATTTATATAACAATCATACGTATTTATTTATCTACTTTGTATATTAGTTAATATGTATTTATTGTCTACACATTTATACATCATCATTCACACAGACATCAAACACATACACAATAAATTAAAATCAGCTGGCCGCGCCGTCTCATGGAAACGTACCGAACAGCGCACTATTATTTATTCTGTGTCTGCGCTGCGGTTACGTCACCACACGCTAACCTAGGCGGCAAACGGGAGATGCGCACCCGCCGCTGCCGGCCGGCCGCCTCGCTCGCTCACACACCAGCAGTCCGATCTCGTGTCTGACGCAGAACGCACGTCGCTTTAAGCTTCATCCGCTCACTTAACTACTCGCTTGCGATCTCCTAATTTCTTAGTGTTTATTTGTTTACCTGTGCTTGACTCTTCTTCTGTCCGCGTACCATCTTACTTGTGAAATCTGTGCTTACTCTTACTTGCTCCTTCTGTATTAACTGTTTATTGTATGTGATTGTTGAACTGTGACTCTGAACAATACAATTGTGAAGTGAAAACCATTTGGATTTTATTCACCTGACTACAGCTAAGTACCTACCACCTCACATACTTACTACAGTAAAACTTGGCCAGTGTATATACCCGTGGTACCTACTACTTACCACGCACACCATCACCTAGGCCAAATTGGTGACCCCGATAAGAGCACAATGAGTGATAGCAGTGATTCCGTAAACACCGTTGGATCACGCGGTGCAGGCGTGTCAACACGACGCCCCAAGAAAATGCGCGTGTCCATTCCACCCGAACACGTCGAAATTGACGTACGGAAATTTAATTTGAAAGTTCCGGCGCTTTCACTAGATGACCCAGAGATATGGTTCGCGTTATTGGAAGGTCAGTTTGACAATTTTGGCATTACTGAAGATGCTGTTAAATTTAATAATGTCATAACAAATCTTGACATAAACCAAGCAAAGGCCGTAAAGGATGTTATTGTCAACCCGCCGACCAGCAATAAGTACGAGAAAATTAAAAGCGAGCTGATCAGGCGACTAACTGCTTCGCACGAGAAAAAGGTCAGACAACTACTGACTCATGAGGAACTTGGAGACCGGAAACCATCTCAATTCCTCCGGCACCTTCAAGACCTAGCAGGACCTGACGTTCCCGAAGAGTTCCTGAAGTCAATATGGAGCAACCGCTTACCACAAAGTATCCAGACCGTACTGGCATCGCAGACCACCCATACCCTGGAACAGCTGGCTGACTTGGCTGACCGAATCCAGGAAATTTCTGCACCAATTAAAGGTAACATTGCCTCAACTTCGTCTAGTACTGGAACCAGAGCTGACAGTAACGCCTCCAACGAGATAGCGGAGCTCAAGAAAATGGTGGAGCGACTCACAATGCAGCTGGATGAGCACACACGTTCATCGCGCACCCACGAGCGTTCCAGACCACAACAGCGCCGTAATGTTTCACGGAGCAGAACTCGGTCGGCATCGAACTACCGCCGGTACCCTCTCTGTTGGTATCATTCCAAGTTTGGATCGAAGGCACTCAAGTGTCAGAAGCCATGCGACTTCAATAAGTCGGGAAATGCCGCGGGCAATCGCTAATGGCGACAGAAGATTGCCCCGCCTCTCCAGGTCGCCTCTTCGTGACTGATCGCGCCACGAAAACGCAGTTTTTGGTCGACACTGGCAGCGACCTCTGTGTTTTCCCCCGATCTCAGCTACGAGAGCGTCGTGCACCGACGGACTACAAGCTCACCGCAGCCAACGGGACAATTATCAACACCTACGGATACGCACACCTTAATCTAGACCTTGGACTTCGTCGTACGTATCCGTGGAAATTCGTAGTGGCTGATGTGACAAAGCCTATCATAGGTGTAGACTTTTTGTGTTCATACAATTTGATTGTAGACTGTAAAAATAAGAAATTGATCGATAGTACTACAACATTGTCAACTCCAGCTTCACTGGCCATTAGTGCTAAAGATATTTTATCTGTAAAAATTGTAACTGGCGAGTCGCGTTATCATCAATTATTGTCGCGTGAATTTCCTGATATTACGCGACCAGCTGGTACTCAACGCGTAATACCACACAGTACACAGCACCACATCCGCACCACTGCAGGGCCTCCTGTGGCATGCACACCTAGGCGTCTGGCTCCTGACAAGCTGAAGGTGGCTAAAGAAGAGTTCGAGGCCATGCTAGCCAATGGCACAGCTCGACCTTCTGATAGCCCGTGGTCATCTCCGTTGCACCTGGCGCCGAAAAAGGACAACGGCTGGCGTCCTTGCGGTGATTACCGGCAACTTAACGCCCGAACGATTCCGGATAGATATCCGATCCGCCACATCCACGATTTTTCGCATAGCATCTCTGGCTGTCGGGTCTTTAGTACCCTCGACCTTGTGAAGGCCTTTAACCAAATTCCTGTCTGCGCAGAGGACATTCCAAAGACGGCCATCTCTACCCCGTTCGGAATGTTCGAATTTCCATTTATGACGTTTGGACTCCGTAACGCGGGTCAAACGTTTCAAAGATTCGTCGATGAGATGATGCGGGGGCTGGATTTCGTGTACTGTTATACTGATGATTTTTTAATTTACAGCAGTAACGAGATCCAGCACGAAGACCACCTTTGGCAGGTATTTAGCAGACTACGGGACTATGGGATGGTCATAAACGTTTCAAAGTGTGTTTTTGGTGCTCCCGAGGTAACTTTTCTAGGTTACCGGATATCGGAGAGCGGAACAAAGCCACTTGACGAAAAAGTCCAAGCCATACGTGACTTTCCTCCACCAAAGGACGTTAGAACCCTGAGACGCTTTTTGGGTATGGCAAATTTTTACAGGCGGTTTCTGCCTAATGCTGCCAAAACTCAAGCGCCTCTCAACGCCCTTCTTATGGGGGCAGTCAAGGGCTCCACACCCATCCACCTCACGGACGATGCTCTGAAGGCTTTCTCAGACACCAAAGAAAGCCTTTCCAACGCAGCTCTTCTGGCTCATCCAGATTGCCACTCTAAGCTAGCGTTGGTAACGGATGCATCAGACGTGGCCATTGGAGCTGTTTTACAGCAGCTTCAAAAGGATGTGTGGCAGCCACTGGCGTTTTTCTCCCGTAAATTAAGTCCATCCCAACAGAAGTATTCCCCGTATGATCGCGAGCTTCTAGCGATCTACGAAGCAATTAAATACTTCCGGTATATGATCGAGGCTAGGCATTTCACGGTCTACACAGACCATAAGCCGATCTGTTATGCCTTTCACGAACGGAAGCGTAACTGCTCGCCCAGGCAATTCAGACATCTGGACTACATTTCCCAGTTCACGACCGACTTACAACATATTTCCGGCAAGGACAATGTTGTAGCCGATACCCTAAGTCGCGTCGAAGAGCTGGGCGCTCCAGTATGTCTTGCCAACCTCGCAAATGCCCAAGATGCCGATCCCGAACTGGCTAAATACTTAACAGACGGCTCATCCCTCCGTCTGCAAAAGACAAACTACCCTGGCAGTCACGTACCTCTGTACTGCGATGTCAGTACACCGACTTCCAGGCCGTTTGTCACCAAACAATTTCGAAAACAAGTTTTCGAAAGTCTCCACTCCTTAAGCCATCCCGGCGCCGCAGCGACTGCCAAACTGGTAGCCGAAAGGTTTGTGTGGCCCGGGGTCAGAAAGGATTGTCGAGAATGGGCTCGGACTTGCTTGTCGTGCCAACGCGCAAAGGTGAGTCGACATGTGTCTGCACCACTGGGCACTTTCGACCTACCCCGCGCGAGGTTCAAGAAAGTCCACATCGACCTTATTGGGCCCCTACCTGTTTCCCAAGGCTTCAGGTATTGTCTGACGGCCATAGACCGGTTCACACGGTGGCCGGAGGTCATGCCGATACCTGACATAACAGCAGAAACGGTGGCTAAGGCATTAATTGCTGGCTGGATATCCAGATTTGGTTGCCCAACAGATATTGTCACAGATCGCGGCCGACAGTTCGAGTCTGCTCTATTTCAATATCTGGCAAAAGCAACTGGATTCCAGCACAAGCGTACCACAGCCTACCACCCGGCTTGCAACGGCCTTGTGGAACGTTTTCACAGACAGCTCAAGGCTGCAATTACTTGCCATGCTGATAGCAACTGGGCAGAAGTCTTGCCACTAGTGCTACTCGGCATCCGCAGTGCTTTCAAGGAGGACTTGCAGAGCTCCTCGGCTGAACTGCTGTACGGTGAGCCGTTACGACTTCCCGGCGAATTTTTTGACCCTAGCACGCCTACTACTTCTGACATGTCAGATTTTTCAGCACGCTTACGGTCCTTTGCCGAGAAGTTGAAACCGGTTCCAGCTTCTCGTCACAGCAACCACAAAATATTTGTGTTTAAAGAGTTGGCCACCGCGGAACACGTTTTCCTCCGTGAAGACGCTTCGCGTGCCCCTCTTCAGCCAGCATATACAGGTCCATACAAGGTGTTAGATCGAGGTGACAAAGTTTTCAAACTTCTCATTCGAGGGAAACATGTCACCGTCACTATTGACCGCCTTAAACCTGCGTATATGCTCATCGATGAGGACTCGTTAGGATATACACCTACACCTCCACCGACGTTACCTGCACCAAGCACTACACAAACTCCAACTCCGGACACTGTTGTACATAAATCTACACGATCTGGACGACATGTCCGATTTCCGGACTTTTATCGCCCCTAACCAGGTCTCTGGCGGGGAGTAATGTGGGCTACTCCCACTTTAATAATATAAGTTACACTGACACAATATAATACTTGCTACATAAATAATATTTTGTATTTTATATTACACACTTATTTATGTATGTATAATTTATATAACAATCATACGTATTTATTTATCTACTTTGTATATTAGTTAATATGTATTTATTGTCTACACATTTATACATCATCATTCACACAGACATCAAACACATACACAATAAATTAAAATCAGCTGGCCGCGCCGTCTCATGGAAACGTACCGAACAGCGCACTATTATTTATTCTGTGTCTGCGCTGCGGTTACGTCACCACACGCTAACCTAGGCGGCAAACGGGAGATGCGCACCCGCCGCTGCCGGCCGGCCGCCTCGCTCGCTCACACACCAGCAGTCCGATCTCGTGTCTGACGCAGAACGCACGTCGCTTTAAGCTTCATCAGCTCACTTAACTACTCGCTTGCGATCTCCTAATTTCTTAGTGTTTATTTGTTTACCTGTGCTTGACTCTTCTTCTGTCCGCGTACCATCTTACTTGTGAAATCTGTGCTTACTCTTACTTGCTCCTTCTGTATTAACTGTTTATTGTATGTGATTGTTGAACTGTGACTCTGAACAATACAATTGTGAAGTGAAAACCATTTGGATTTTATTCACCTGACTACAGCTAAGTACCTACCACCTCACATACTTACTACAGTAAAACTTGGCCAGTGTATATACCCGTGGTACCTACTACTTACCACGCACACCATCACCTAGGCCAAAGGTCTTACTTTCTTAGCGCCAAAATGGTTATTTTTTTTAAAAGAAGTTAATGATGCATATTTAACTTTTTATACTCTTTTGAGACTGATTATAATGTAAGTACTACTATATTACAGTTTGATATTTCAATTATTTTAGTTTTAGTGGGATTATTATGTTTAGTTTTATAAAAGATTTTTAGTTTTGTCTCATAGATGACAGTGTGATAAGTACTTAAATAGGCAGACTCTAGTGACGCTGTAAGAGCAGTTTTATATACATTATATATTATAAGACTCATTATGAGTACCTAAGTAAATTGAAATTACTGTTCCTAATTTTATTTGGAGAACTGGATACCTAATAAATGTTTTATACGTTTGTTAAACTATTTTTAAGTAACTGAATGTGAGTAAGCAAACTTATGTGATTATTCCTAATTAATGTATGTTTTATAAACTTGCTATTTAATGTTACAAGTAAATAATATATGAATGATTCAAACAGTAGGTCTTACTTTCTTAGCGCCAAAATGGTTAATATTTTTTTATAACAAGTTAATGATGCATATTTAACTTGTCATACTCTTTTAAGACTGATTATAATGTAAGTACTACTATGTAACAGTTTGATATTTAAATTATTATGTTTTAGTTTTAGTGATATTAGTATGTTTAGTTATATGAAATATTTTTAGTTTTGTCTCATAGATAACATTGTGATAAGTACTTAAATAAACAGACACTAGTGACGCTGAAAGAGCAGTTTTGTAGACATTATATTATGAGACTCATTATGAGTGTTCATAATGAGTCTCATAATATAATGTCTACTGGATGCCTAATAAATGTTGTATAAGTTTGTTAAATTATGTTTTAAGTAAATAATATATGCATGACGCAAACAGTAAGTATTACTATCCTAACGCCAAAACTAGTAAACTTTGCTGTCATACTGCTAATGACGAGTATAATTATAATTAGTACTCATATAGTTAACGTTTCATACTTTTGACTGATTATGTGTGATAACTATTCTGACTCCGGTTGGATATAATACTTAATTAAGTATTATTTTATAATATTCGGTTTGTTTGTAGAAAATAATATTTTTTTTAGTTACAATATTTCAAAATTAATACACTGACGATTCCGTAATTGTGTGCAAGAAGTTGATAAAATAAATACAAATATTTACGTTTTGTTTTTATTCAATTTATAACCAACGTGCGACTGATTTGATTATTCAAGCCCTTTGTATTCATAATGGGATTATATTCATAAATGGATTGATAAAAACAATAAAATATAAAATTGAACATAATATGAACTCTAATACTCAAGCATTAGAGTTCAATTTAGTTTAAAAAATTGACGAGATTTGGGACACCTTGACGATAACTACAACAAAACTGTCGGATACCCGTACAAATAGCTGTTTTTATATTTCTTTGAATATTTAACCACTTTATACATTATTAGTCATTATACTAAAATATATATCATAAAGATTAATAAATTACGAACCTCGTCAGATATTTTGATAGTTTCTATATAAACTAACTATAACGTGGCAGAGCTGTAAACACAGCAAGGTTCAGAAACTGACGAGTATTGGTACGTTTACCTTAGGCTGTGTTTTGAGATAGGTAACAATAAAATGGTATATTTGCTGGAATACGTTGTTATTGTTAATCATCCAATTTAAGGCGCGGTCGTATCCTGATAATAGTAAAAAGTAGAAACTTTAGACATCGAGTGTAACGAAACAGTTCGATAATAATCTATGAAAAAAAAACTTAGGTTAGAAAAGGAACAGGCAAAGAGTAATAACCGAACAGAATTCATAAATATTACTCGCTCTCTGCAGAAAAAAAACCTAAATAGGTGCATAAAAATAAACTTTCACGTCCAAACTCTCAGAATTTTCAGAGATAACACTATATTATTTTTTAGGTAATACATAGCCAACATATAGTACTAAAGTAGTAACCAGCAGTATTTTCAATTGTGTTAGTATATATCGAAAGATATAAAGAAAACGTACAAAATTAACGCATTTTCGCATTACATCGTCCAAACTAACAAGCGATTTTCAACCTTACGTAAAGCATCGTAAATTATTTTAAAATTGGGGTTGGACCGCGGCTTAACGATTCGAATTCGGATACAAGAAATGAACTGCTCATGGAACAATCGATTTCCTAGAATTAGTGGTCAAGGTATTATTGTACGTTACATTGATATGTACACGAAAAATGACTGTAATCGTGAAAAGAGAGTTCTGTCAAAACACAGTTAATAAAAGATATTTTCTATTATATAATACTGCATTATAATAACGACCATTAAAAAAAGGACAATAAATTGGACAACAATTATTTATTACAAATTTATTGATTATACATTTTAAACGCTTAAGGCCACAAACAAACAACTTTGTAGTTACTTCTAGAATAAAAATTAAAGCTTTTGAAACAACTATGAAATCAGAATATAACATTAACATCAAAATTTTTCAGACACATTTGTAATATCATATAATAAGAACATATTCACCCGCGTTTACATTAAATCTCTACATCTCTACACATGATCCCATGTAATAACATGATTCTATCTCTCTCATGCTATGTGGGGAGCACCGTTGCGATACCAGGTATTCTGCCTCTAGTTAGTAGCATGCAAACACAGTGAGTATTTAGATTTGTAGGATATCGTAGCAGACAAAATCAATGGAAATCACTGCGGAGACTAAAAAAAATTGGGTGACAAACGTAGTGAATATCGTGCAGAGCTTTAGAGACTTGAGACATACAGCAATTGTTATGGGTCTGTCACTTAATATCAGGAAATCGAATGATAGTATTCATATACTATCATTCGATTTCTACTCTATATTCGACTCGCTTGGTCTTGGTATATATATATTTATATATATATATAAATATAAATATATAAACGTATGTATCATACATTAGAACATTATTGGCCATCAATGCCCAATCTATACATGCATAGATATAACAATATTATCATACAAAATTGTTTACGTAATGTTACCAAAATTGGAATGTAACTCAATTAGGCTTTTAGCTTTATGATTGATGTAGGTACTTCAATTTCATTTCATGTTTAGTAATTTCATTTCTACCTGAAAAAAAATAACTGTTTATGAAGGGCAGTATAAATTAATATCCATTAAATTTATAATTAGCAGAGCATTACCTACAATAATTATATATAATGTTATGTTATGGAACCCTTCGTGCACGAGTCCGACTCTCACTTGACGTATTTATTTTACTTTACATGAAACCATTTTTGTTAATCTCTTGAAAAAAATACCGCATTGTCTAAAAAATATGTCACACAATCGCTCATCTTTACTTTATGCTAAATTAATTGACTTTATTATTATTCTCCTCATCATCTTTTTATATTGACGTTAAGGGCGCACCGAGCTTCTGGCGGTAAGCGATTTTATGTATCTATGTGCTCCGCGTATGTGTGCGTGAGTAATACACGCTGCCCGCCGCTTCGCTGCCGCCACCAAGATCGAGCGAATAAATAGCTATGCGCTGAGCCGCCGCGCTGCGCCAATCGACTAGCTAGGGTGCTACTTATATTTATTTACAAAGCAAAACAACAATTTTCAAATACTTTTATTAAATTAGTATATTCATATTACTTTTCTTACAATAAATGGAATCGGCTAAAACACACAAAAGTGTGAAATAACTTGTTGAAGTTTGAACACTTTACAGTTATTAGTAGGCTTGACCGATTTTAATGGAATTGAAATGGGACCACACAGGAAGCACCAGCTTACAAATAAAAAAATAATCATCAAAATCGGTTCACCTACTCGAAAAATCTGAGGTAACAAACATAAAAAAAACCCGTCGATTTGAGAACCTCCTCCTTTTTGGAAGTCGGTTAAAAAACCTTTGTTTATGACTTATCGGCACTTCAGTAGGTTCACTAGAGTAAACATTCCAGTGGTCGGCCCTTTTCAAATTTACATTATTCACTTCTCAAAGTAGACGTAACCGATTTTGAATCGACTAGCTAGGGTGCTACTTGTATTTATTTACAAAATAAAGCAACAAATTTCAAATACTGTTATTGAATATATTCTGGTAAAAAAACCTTTTTCCACGTTCAATTTTTTTTAATTTATGTCTTATCGGCACGTTAGTATATACATATGGTAAATAAATAGGGTAAAATCCCAGTGGTCGGCCCTTCTCAAATTCTCAAACTAGACGTAACCGATTTCTATAAAGTGTATATATATTACATTATATTATGTGTGACCACGTATAATCACCTAGAATATCCGATGTTTAGATAGTGCATCCCCTAGTAGGTTTTTGAGTTGCACCAAATCAATCATCTAACTGTACTCGTACTACATCCGCAGAAATCTTGGGACATTTGCGTAGATGTGGACACTTACTTTAAAATTCTGCTAAATAAGAAATTGACAAATATTTAGTAAGCTGGCACAATTTATTTATTGAACATATAGTATATTAGTAGAGCAATTTGACGTTCGACGGATAAGTTGCACAATTATGGTGGCAGTCAGCATAAAATATATAGTATATACATCTGTGTTTTTAGTAACAGTAGCGATCTTTATAAACTCAAAACCGAATTCTTTGAGTAATTGTTAGTGAGATGATATGATTTTCAATATTTAAATGCTTTATTACAGTTGACACATTTTCGTTTCAATGTATAAAAGTATCAAAATAGTCAAAGTAAAAACGGTGAACGTGTGCGTTGAGATTGATATTCTTCGTAGATTATTATTATTATTTGGTTTAGTTAGCTTCAAAGCATTGATATTCATAAGTAAGACATAACTGTTAAAAGACTTGTCTTTATCAGTCAATTAATAATCTAGTATGTATTATATTAGTAAGTGTTTGCAGGGAGGTTCGATAAAATTTCTGATAATGAAGTTGACTGATCAGGTATTTGGTTAGTTATGGCAAGGAACATGAAAGTCAGAGAAAAAAATAACTAAGTTTTTTTCCGCTTTGCTTCTGGCATAACAATCGCGGAAGGAATTGCTTTTCTACGTTTTTCTAAGTTTTTTTTGTTTATTGCGTCTAAAATATATTGTGGCTCACGATTTTCCATTTTTCTGTCCAGCCTTGAATCAATAATTTCTGGTAGCCGACAATCAAAGTAAAATGTTTGTAATTTTGTTTCCATATTCTTTTCCCAGAATTCGTCATCTCTTTTTACTGTCTCAATTTTTATATCTTTTTCTGTCCACACTACAAATAAACACACTGCTTTCCTTGTAGTGTGAAGCTGACCTTGCACCTGGTAGAACCAATCATGTTGTTTATTTATTGTCAACTTTCCGTTTCTCTCCTGTTTCCAGAATTTTTTTTTTTTTGTGCTATGCCTTCTTCGACTGTTTTGTCCTTAGCCGAATACGGACACTTTATTTCAATGATTTTATCATCTATGAATCCGTCTGGACTTGCTGCCAAAAATGGCAGTTCAGAATCGACAAATAAGCCACATTTTTTAATACCATTGAAGTTAAATTTTTTGTCGAGTTTGAGTACTTCAGCTAACTGTTCTAATGCAATATGTTCGTGTTCCTTGCCATAACGAACGGATTTTACACATTGCACATTTTATAAGGCCTCTTTTGCATACCTTTCCAAAAGCAGACGTAGTAAGGCGTAACTTTCTCTCTTGGTGCCATTCAATCGAATCTGCCTGCAAAACAGTTCTTTTTTCAAGTGACTGGCGATCCTCATCAGAAAGATTAATTTTTTTCACATGTTCTGATTTAGCGAAATCAAAGTCAGCTTGTTCTAAATCTGGCTTTTGACAAGAATCGCCATAATATTTGTCATTTGTATTGTTTGTGAACTTTTTTTTCGCAAAAGATTGATAATCTCCGTTTTAAATCTGAAATTCTCTTTTTATTGCGTTTAATCTCTATGCGTCTAACAATAGGACTAGGACTTCGCATTAAAATCTTTTTGCAAATGTACGATTGCGGTTCTTTAGCGTTAAATGACACAACTGAGCCAGCACAGCGAGCTGTATAAGACTGTCGACTTGAATAATTTATTCGTTTACCGCCCACAAATTTCGCGATAACGCTGTTGAATACTTCTGCTATGTTACTATTTACATCATGTATTAGGCTTTTAGCATTATTTACTAATCTAGACATGATTTTCATGATAGCAGCAAAAATATTATTAGACTTCATTTCAGCAACAAAATCTTGTGTAGGTTCATTTGATCAATATTTTGGCAAAAATAAGGTTTGCATAGTTTGTGATTTCCGAAAACGTGATTTGGTGCATTTATTAGATCTTGTTTTAGTTCAATTACTTTTTGGGTGAAAATTACATTTTTTAAATTGATATGTTTGACAGCTCCTTTTACTGCTCTACGCAAACGCAGTATATTTTGTCCAAGAACTTTGCGATATCTAATAGGATAGCAAGTGTTTTTGGTTAATTCGTCTAGTTTCGAGCAAATCTTTCTCAACAGATGATTAGTGCGTTCAATTTTTTCTACCAATAAGTTTCCATAAGGTTTTGCTTATAAGAGCAGTACATATAAGAGCATATTAGGCTCTTATATGTACTGGAGTCCCCATCAGCAACTTAGAGTAAATCAAGCCCTGATTTGGTAAAGAATGTTTAAACCCTTCAACTATTGCAACGGATTCCATTCCACTTGAGGACCCTTCGTAATTTTTAAAACACGTGTGCTCAGGGGGTATTTTGTTTTTGTTCTCTGACCGTGCACAAATCATACAATATTTGTTTTTAACTGCCATATAAAGGACTTTTTTTGTTCTGTAACCAATAACTACCGCAGCACCCGACAATGCGTTATCATCTGGCAACTGATGCGTAGAAACCTAAACGGTAAACCAATTGTAAAATTAAATCAAACACTTTTTATTTTGTTATTTATCTAACAACATGGTTAAGGATACCTTGTTTTATTTAAATTCATAATTGTACAACTTACAATGGGACTATCTTGCGTCCTGATTATATCAGCAAGTCTCTGCGGTTTCTGTATTTCATCAAACGGAAGTCTAAAATGAATAATTATAAGATTTATATTAATTATATATGTTTTGTTATTTTGCTACGTATTGGAAATAAAATTATATTTATAATTATGATTTTTGAAATGTACATTAAAACACAGAGAAAAGGCATCTCAGAGCAATCAAAGTTACCACCAATCACAGGTTTAGACGTAATTTTTTTAAGTATTATACATAATGTACACTGATATATCATTGAACAATTTTATCAGGACACATAAAACCATCATAATTAATATCGGACTTACTTCATGGCATTATTTTCTTTGCGTGAGTAATTCATGATACTGTCTATTTCATCTTCCACTGAAAGACAAAAATTTTGTGCTGGTGTAATTGGTACCCTGTAATTAATCAGATAATTTAATTTATATATATCAACGAAATAGTTTATAAGGAAATTTGTAATTTTTATTAGATAAATTAATTCCATTACAAAAACTGGTTACTTACAATTCTAGAGTGTGGTAAATTTTACAATCACTGTCATCCAAGACCCTGGAAAAATTTATTATATTATTACCCTAAAGACAATTTAAAAACAAAAAAGATAAATTAAAAGTAATTAAAAATAAATATTTTCCAAGAAATGGACAATTTTTTTATTTTCACCTTTTTAAGTGATCCTTGCTACCTACGGGATCTATTGTCATTCACTGCCAGCTACTAAATCATCAAGATAGAATAAAAAAAATCAGTTATTCGAGTGTAGCTCAAAAACCGCTCGACTGAATCAATGAAATTTAAATGGGATCACCTTGGGAAAATACTCTTTCGAACAAAAAAAATAATTTTTCGAACCGGTTCACAATTGGCGAATCAATCGATGAACATACACAAAAAAAAACATACAGACGAACATATAACGTCCCCTTTTTGGAAGTCGATTAAAAAGACGGAAGCAAGATTGAGAATAGAATATTTTTTTTAATAATTCATTTAATGACTTTGTAGTGTCCCGGCACACTGTAATGAACAAAAACTGTGTATTTGACTTATACACCTATAAGTAGGACGAAATGTAGAGATGATTGATTGCTTACCAAACAAAATAGACAAATATGGGCTACGAATATTTGTAATTATTTTTAATTTCAACTAATTTAAACAAAAATCTTTACGCAATCAAAAACTTTTTTAAACTATTTATAAATTGAAACAAAACTGTAATCTCCTTTTAATTTCCTTTATTTGATACCCTACTCCATGGATTTTATATTTTGTTAATAACGTATTACTATTTCGTGCCATTAATCCGACATTTTATTTTTTCAAACAATTATCTAAGTACACTTGTGGATTTTTAAGAAAAATATTACGATATCTTAATTTTCGAAATCCATCCGGCCAGAGGCCGTTTCAAAAATACGAGGTAATAAAGAAATTTACAAACATATACTTATCCAAGATACGCGCGAAAATCATTATCCTTACTTGGCATTCGGGTAAATAATAGAGTCAACTTCCATAAACAAAAAAATGTGAATTTAATTATTGAAGTCAGTACCGTGGTGCTTAGAATATCTGGAATCAATACCTATGCGTTTATGGTACCGACCTCTACATGTAATGTCATACTCGTACTTAGGAAGTCAGTTTGATATTTTGTCAAATAGTTTTTATTATATTATTTTTAATTATGTATGCTACGTACAAAATCGACAATCATTAGAACCAACAGTAATATAGTAATAATACAGCTCGAGCCAACACTTGAGATATGAAGCATATTATTATTGTATACCTATTTATTATACTTACGTAGGTACAGAATTATCTTTGCGTTCAAAATTTTCTGTATGTAGTGGTATTTCTCTCATAGTGACATCACATGAATCAAAATATGTATTTTGCAGTGAAATGCCAACATTTGGTACATTCACCCTATAAATAGAATTTTTTACAGAAAAGATCAGATTTTTCATTTTTGATCAGACTTTACCCACACTTGGAATGTATAATATAATTGTATAAATACAAACGAAGGCACAGAATTTTCTTTATCTTTCAAAGTTTCTGCCTGTAGTGATATTCGTTTTCATCGCGTCATCACATGATTCAAATGTACTTTGCAGGTCTTTTTTGTCCGTCCGAGTTTGCAGGTAAGTATTGCTGAAATAACGAAAATACTAGTTTTAAACTACCTACGCTGTTAAAGTAACTTACCTCTTGAGTATACTTACGAAGCAAGAGCTATTCTCTTTGTTTTCAAAATTCTCGGCCTGGAGGTGTCTTGTTCTAGAATAATAAATTTGATTGTGTTTGAAACTATCCAGTTTGATTTTAAAATAAACGCATGTGTAAGTAATGTATTAAAAATAAATTTATGAAAAAATAGGAACTAATATATGAGTTTTACTTACTTTATTTTTTCATGCAAGTGTTTAGCATTAATTTTTCGCCAACCCCTTCACTTCTTTGATTTGTTCCCCATTGTAAGTCAAGGATAGATGGCGCTGGCGATATATATATATATATATATATAGTCATAAAAGAAATACTGAGCCCACGTATGTAACGTATGCAACGCATTATTACATCTAGACTCTGGAATTTGAATGAAAACAGTTTGATCAGAAACATACTAATCATATGCAACGTTGTTTTACTGTTTTCATACAAAATTAAGAGTCTAGATGTTATAATGCGTTACGTACGTTGCATACGTGGGCTCAGTTTACTATCGCTACTATAGAATTATACACTAGGCTGTGTTTTGACATGGTAACAATAAATTTGGTACATTTGCTGGAATACATTAACCAGTCAAATCGATATTCCAGGAAATGGACTGCCCATGGAACAATCGATTACCTGGAATTAGTGGTCAAGATATTATTGTACCTACTTTACATTGACATGTTCACGAAAAATGGCTTTAAGCGTGAAATAAAGAGTTCTGTCAAAACACAGTTAATAAAAGATATATTCTATTTTACTGCATTATAATAACGACCATTAAAGAAAAGGACAATAAATTGGACAACAATTATTTATTACAAATTTATTGATTATACATTTAAAACGCTTAAGGCCTTAAAACAAAATTGTAGTTCCTTCTAGAATAAAAATTAAAGCTTTTGAAACAACTATGAAATCAGAATATAACATAAACATCAAGATTTTCAGACACATTTGTAATATCATATAATAAGAACATATTCAACGGCGTTTACAGTATATCTCTACACATGATCCCATGTAATAACATGATTCCATCTCTCTCATACTATGTGGAGAGCACCGTTGCGATACCAGGTATTCTGCCTCTATTTCGTAGCATGCAAACACAGTGAGTATATAGATTTATAGGATATCGTAGCAGACAAAATCATTAGAAATCACTGCGGTGACTAAAAAAAAAATTAGGTGACAAATGTAGTGTAATATCGTGCAGAGCTTTAGAGATTTGAGATATACAGCAATTGTTATGGGTCTGTTACTTAATATCAGGCAATGGAATAATAGTATTCATATACTTTTGTTCATATATATATATGTACGTATGTATCATACATTAGAACATTATTGAACATCAATGCTATACTGCATATATATAACAATATTATCTTACAAACTTGTTTACGTAATATTACCAAAATTGGAATGTAACACAGTTAGGCTTTTAGCTTTATGATTGATGTAGGTACTTCAATTTCATTTCATGTTTAGTAATCTCATTTCTACCTGAAAAAAAAAGATAACTGTTTATGAAGGGCAGTATAAAATATCCATTAAATTTATAATTAGCAGAACATTACCTACAATAATTATATATAATGTTATGTTATGGAACCCTTCGTGCACGAGTCCGACTCGCACTTGAGATTATAATCTTTGCTTGAGCATTGTTTATATACTATTCTCAGTTGAACTAGTTTCAAACCGATACGCAATCAACGATTTGTTTTTTTCTACGGAACAATCTGTTTTCGCTTAAATTTGATTACATTGACAATATTGGTGCCGTTCTACACAGAATTTGATAACGAACCAGTTGACTCAACAGCAGCTTCGCTCGCTTGGTCTTGGTGTAGTGATGGAAGCACCTTTTTGGAATTTCAGGGTCCTGGATTGTCCATTTCTACTAAAACTGGATAATTACGTATTTATCGTTCTCTAGATTTTGATTGTTTTAGTGCACATGACTAGTAGGTAACGAGAAAAGTTACCAATGTGTTACGTTATAATACTAGACTTAAATAACGTGTTACATTTGACTCTCATCGCTGACGACTGATGCTAGTTTCATCTCTCATCCATGCCGCCTTAATGCGGCACATCGTGCGTGATTTAAGAACATTTTATAGAATACCTGGCTTAGTTAGGTTAGGATTGGATGGACGACGGGCTTTGTTTTTTCATAACCCACATTCATAATCATTATAATAATAATAGAATAAAGGGATCTATAATAATATAAGAGATTGTCACTCACTATTAATCAAATAACTATGATGGCCGCTTGGCGCAGTTGGTAGTGACCCTGCCTCCTGAGCCGCTGGTCCCAGGTTCAATCCCTAAACAGATCAAATATTTATGTGCATGTACATTGTACTGTTTGAGATGCGTCTGGGTACGTCTATAAAAAAGTATAAAAGCATTAACACTAAACATGAAGCTTGAATTTCAATGTCATAACATTATATAAGACATATATACTGGTCAAAGATGGACCCGGGGGCCCCGCGCTTCGATGGCAGGGTATCTATCTACCAACTGAGCTAACGGAGCTGACATAAGACCTCATGTCTCACAGTGATGAGTGCAGTGCAGTATTACATAAAATGATGACATTGCGGTGGGCCTAACACGAATAACTGCGTTAGTGTAACACATTCACGTGAAACATTTATCTTCTTATCATCACAACTGTCATTTATCTAGGGCAACTGTGACACAGATAACTCATAGTTTGTACGCCGAAGCGTAACGCATTGACGCTTACGGTACGAATACTTTTTCGCAAATTGTTTGTATTTATTGATATATGAAAACACCGGTCAAGTGCGAGTTGGAGTCACGCAGTGATGGGGATAATCATTAAGAAAACGTTAAAGATTATTACTCTAACTCTGTGGAAGGCCTAACATAACTTTCCTGGTCCATCCTAGAATTAGTTATTGCAAAAACAGCAAATAATAACTTTGTAATGGTCAATTCGCTTTTTGTTATCAGCAGTCCTATATTAAATTGTGTAGATTTGCAATGAGTTTGAGTTTGGCATAGCTTTACATTGTCGTCCATCAAGCTGGGGGTCGACAATTTTTTATACAAAAATAATACATTATTATAAGCACACATGTAAAGTTTTAACATATTGCGGAGTCGCATATTTTTGGAGAAAAATATTGAAAATCAATTATTTTTGGAACATTTATGTCACCCATCATCATCATCCCTACCACAGAATTATATATATTCTAAATATTGTAAGTAGTAAAGAAAAGGGGGACGGGGGATTCTCCTTTTGCTTATTTCCCCGATAGCTTGCATAGTTTCATGTATTTGATAGTTTTAATTTTTCATTGCTTCGACAAGAATTGTATCCCTACACTGCTGCGTTATATTTCCTTATCAAGGTGTAGGTTACCCTAATTATTGTTTTGCGTTGTTTAACCCTTGTGTAACCCTTTAACCTAACGCTCCTCCTCGCTTCGCATGTCGTCGCACTTATCGTGACTTTGCTCTGACTAGATACTCTGCTACGTTCTGTAGGAGTAACTTTTGTCGAATATATTATATTCTGTCGAAGCAATGAACAAAATAAAGGCTTAACGTTTCTATCCACGCACTTTGACACTGCATTTGTCAAAGTCTACAAGAAATCAAAGATAATTACGTTTCATGAAATGAATTCGTAAATGTTTACGGCTTAGCTTTCCGTGGACTTCTGTCGAGTTGGGAGTTATATTTTTTTTAACAGAAAAGATACATTAATAGAAGCACACACAAAGTTTCAACGCGTAGTTTATGAGAAAAAAAATATTGATGATCAAATATTTTTACAATATATGTACCTATATGTCAATTCCTACCACACATTATATATAATTCTTGTCATGCAACGTTTCGTTTTACCTATTGTTAAGTTGTCATACTTTCGGTAACATTTTATTTTATATAAGTAAATTTATGGAATGAATTATATTTTGTACTCATTTCAATAGTTATCAAGCACACGTATATTTGACAGTTTGTATATATTAAATTACAGCATTATCAGTACGAGAT
The DNA here is from genome assembly GCA_917880725.1 of Selenia dentaria. Taxonomy (NCBI): domain Eukaryota; kingdom Metazoa; phylum Arthropoda; class Insecta; order Lepidoptera; family Geometridae; genus Selenia; species Selenia dentaria. Next base: position 27,842,075 of record OU862885.1, on the reverse strand, counting down.
TTAAAATTAAAATGTGTAGTGTTTACAGTATTTCATCGGTTTGTGGGACGAAACGTAAAACGGACGCCGTTTTGTATTGCCATACCACACTATTGTCAGTCATAATTTGTGTCGTGATGTTCTGTAGGAATAGTAATAAAGGAAACTTCACAGACTGGCACATCGAATATTCTTGGAGGAGAAAAATAAAAATAGTGCATAAAGATGTTTTCAAATAATAAAACAATACTATTTTATTGCTTTGATTTATTCTTTGAAAACATCAATTTAATATTTTTTATCTACACTAATGTTGTAACATTCTAATTATGTTTCCAATACTTGACTTATAATTACTACTGTTATAGAACAGACAACAAAACACTCAATTTAAGCAATTTCACATGATGGTATAATATCCACATCGATATCGTAAAATCTCATTATAACATCAATAAAACGCGACCAATTAACGTGGCGCGCCTTATGTCAAAATCCTCATACAAGTTGTATAAAATTTTGATATTAGGCTGGCTTTTGAAAACAGTTGGGTTATACGTGAAAACTTCGTCGAAACTACTAAACTTACATACACAAAACTCTTTGGTAAGATCTTGTGCCAATTAAATAAAAAAAGAACAGCGCGCGCTCGCTCCTGATTGGCCCTGCGCGCGCAGCTGCATTTTAATGGCGGCAAGTTCACTGTGACAATAAATACGCGTGAATTTAATGTTTGTTTTGTTTTTAAAATACAAATTAAAAGTTAAAAATGGATAGCAACGATGATATTTGTACGCCTCCGGATATTCTAGAATTGGCAACAAAAGTAACTTACAATCTTTTGCCAGAAAAATCTAGAAAATTATATGAAAAAGAATATAATAACTTTTTGGCATGGAAGACCGAAAAGAAAACTACATCATTTTCTGAAAATGTCATTCTTGCGTATCTCAAAGACCTCTCCGACAAATTCAAACCATCTTGTGGCATCTTATGTGGGCTAAATATTCTATGTTCAAGTCCACACTGAGTATCTACAACAATATTGATATCACGAAGTATTCAAAGGTCATAGCGTTTCTGAAACGCAGTTCAGAAGGACACAAGGAAAAAAATTCCTTGACGTTTACATCAGGTCAAATAAAGATGTTCCTGGAAGATTCACCAGATATTTTGTATCTTTTTGAAAAGGTAAGTGTATTTTAGTTCTGTTATTTAATCTACCTAGTACTTACGTACTACACACGCAAGTTATCTAGACACTCCGTTTAAGCGCTTTGTGTATAAATTTGGTAGTAGGTACCTACACTTTACTACTTCATAAATCATAGTTTTTGCCTTGGCTATGTACCTCAAGCTTATTATATCGTTTATTGTTACAGGTTGCACTAATCTTCGGCATAATGGGGGCATGCCGAAGGCAAGAACTATACAACATCCAGTTCGATGAAGTCTCTAACATAGACGACAGTACAATCATGGTGAAAGTTTCGAAAACAAAAACGAAAATAGATCGTTCTTTCGTTGTGATGGGCAACTGCTATGCCGTATGTAAAAAATACATGGAACTTCGACCAACCCACCCCCTGTCGAAACCCTGCCTTTTTCTTGAGCTATAGATCGGGGAAGTGCGTCGATCAAAGAATACTGTCATATAATGAAGGGTATTAAAACACTCGTTACTATTATGAAACTCGCTGCGCTCGTTTCATAAACTCACACTCGTGTTTTAATACCCTTCATTATATGACAGTTGCATAAACTACTATTATACACATATTTGTGTATAAAATAAAATGGGTTAGGTTCAACTTACTCGTATATCACAGAACCAAATTGATTGACCCCGACTCTACCTGGTACTAGTATGTCGTACCCCTAGAGTGTTGAGTGGTGCGTTGGGAGAGCAACTTGCGCCCGCTGTAATCATCTTCTCCGCAGCTTCAGCTTGTGGAACCGGCCACAGCTGCTCCGGCTCATCCGATGCCTGTGGTTTGTAATGCAAGGGCGTAGTGGCTGCTCTTCCCGCAGCGCCGGAGACGTTGCAATCTAATAATAAATACAGAAATCTTTTTGAATCAGTCCCCTATATTTTTATGATGTAGAGAGTCACCCCCCTTGGCCTTCAAAGGGCCCCGTGTTTATTACACTTATATGGTTTTTTTATCATTAAAATGAGGAAAATTTCTTCAGAATTAAAAATGAAATAATCTGAAAAGGAGGGGGTCCGCAACTTTTCCTTAAAAGAGGGGGGGGGGGTTGTACACTTACCCCTTCCCCTCCCTGTCACCCTTCCCCACTCAATTCTACGGACGTCGATGGAAAGTTATACCAATTTTTCTTAAGAATTCACGTATTTTCGAGAAATTATTTCACATATTTCAACGCATCTCCGGCAGCGAATATTGCTGCAAGGGCCCTTGGTACGAACCCCCTTGACTACCCCAAATTACCAGTTTACTCAAATTTGAAGGACTTAATATAAGAGATCAAACCCAATTTTGATGAAATCTTTTTATTTAATTCTTATAAGTTAATTAAGTACGAGTACCTAAGTAATAGCGTGATTTACACAAAATTGATGTGTGTACACACACGCATGCAGTTTTCGCCCACATAGAATTTATATATAGGTAGGTATAAATAATATGCTGGTACATGTCAAGGAATACATATAAAATACGTTAACTTTTTACCATCTTTATGTCCTTGCATTCTCGTACACGATTTGTTATGAGGACAATCACTGAATCAGGTCTCCAGCAAAACAAATCACCACAAGTTCTTTGCAACAGTTACCACATGGAGCCAACCTCGGTTCGTAAAAGGAATAATATACTCCGAGCAGCCGTACCGTACAATACATCTATAACAATTATTAACACATGGATTAATTGGACGTATATAAAATTTGTGATTTTATTTATTTTAGATAATTCAAATATAAACGTCAAAATTTTTCTGAAATCTCTCTGGTAAAGTAAGGCTGTCCTCAGACAGCCGGAATGCCTCTGGATTCATAATCTTAATTCACATTAATAATTCAGAAAGCCCAGAATATCATACAAACAAAATCAGTATACCTACTCCACACACATTCTGACTTTTTCAGATTATTATATTTTCAGATCGATCTGTAAGAATGATACTGAGATTTCGGGTCGGAATATATAAGATTATGAATTCATAACGCGCGTATTCTCTTCGCGTATTATACATTTTAATAGAGTGGCACACAAATACTGAAATCAGATTATGAATAGGGTAAAACCGGGCTATCCCGCAGTAGTAATGTAAAACGCTGCTGAATAATTATTTAACTGACTTTTAAATGAATATGACACTGTATGAAGGTTATAGTTATTGATTGAAACAAAAATAAAACCGTACATATTGATTAAAATTATCCCACCTACTTTAGTGTTTATGCTTTTTTTGTAAGTCTTTCTTCAGTGGAAATGGCTCTTCTCATGTGTGTGTCTTTTTTTGGATTTTGTTCCGCAGCAAACATAGTAATCTAACTAATATTATAAATGTGAAAGTTCAGATGGATGGATGGATGGATGCATGCAGGGATGTTTGTTACTCAATCACAGTAGAACGGCTGAACGGATCTGGCTGAAATTTGGCACAGTGATAGATTATAGTCTGGAGTAGCACATAGGATACTTTTCATCATCATAATCATCATTATCATCATCTATCACCAGGTGGGTGAAAAAGCATAATATCATTGTGCACAGCATAGACAAAATAACAAGATCGTAATTTTATTTATGACTTATTTTCTGTCAATAGAGTCCTGTCAAAGAGTTTCTGATAGCTTAGTCAAAACCACGCTTTTTGAAAGCTCGAAACACTGGACGAGCTCGGCGATAGAGGTGGCATGTCATCCATCTTTGTTGTTTAGCCGACTGTAGTCAAGTGATTCCGCCATCACCACGGAGGTTAAATACCAGTCTAGCGGTCTAGAGTGAATCACCCGCAATACTTACATGTTATTTTTAAACACAACATAACAAATAATTTCACCTATAAATATCCTCGAAGGGATATGCAGCGGCGCGGTAATATCAGTCTAGCGGTCTTGATTGAATTGATACTTTTGACTTTGGGTCGAGAAACTATAAGTTATCGTGATTCTAAAGTGTATGTGTATGTTAATTGCAAAACCCAAAGTTAAGAAATAAAAATACAGCAGGGGATCAAACGAACGCAAGTATTTCACAATTACGTATCGCCGCCTCGGTGCAGGCTTAAACACCGTGCTTTTAAAACAAATAAAAATATCATAAACACATTTTATTAAAAATTAGTCACGTGCTAGACTCGCGCACGAAGGCTATTTTCTACTTGCGAAAAAAACAACCCAATCAAAGACATCCTAACTAATGTTGCAATTTTGTTTATGTGTTACGCTCTCACTCCTAATCGGGGATTTCAACAAAGGACGTAGGATCCTTGTCATCGTCATCATAATTATCTTCATCATCATTTATCACCATGTGGGTGAAACCACGGAACGCAGCTAGTACATTATAAGGACTGGTGCGAAGGTTAGTAATATGGTCTCGTTGGAACAGAAAATCTGGAAAAGAAAGTAGTAAACACAGTGTCATTGTGTTTAGTTCGGCCTTGGCAAAATCTAAGTACCTAAGTCCCATGTTCCAGAATGCAACTCAAATACAGTTTGATATCTGATCATCTAATCAATACTTGAGATTATAATCTCTGCTTGTGCATTGTTTATAATGTATTCTCAGTTGACCTAGTTTCAAACCGATGTGCAATCAACGATTTGTTTTTTCTCCGGAATAATCTGTTTTCGCTTAAATTTGATTACATTGACAATATTGGTGCCGTTCTACACAGAATTTGATAACGAACCAGTTGACTCAACAGCAGCTTTGCTCGCTTGGTCTTGGTGTAGTGGTGGAAGCACCTTTTTGGAAGTTCAGGGTCCTGGATTGTCGATTTATACTAAAACTGGATAATTACGTATGTATCGTTCTCTAGATTTTGATTGTTTTAGTGCACATGACTAGTAAGTAACGAGAAAAGTTACCAATGTGTTACGTTATAATACTACACTTAAATAACGTGTTACATTTGACTCTCATCGCTGACGACTGATGCTAGTTTCATCCCTCATCCATGCCGCCTTAATGCGGCACATCGTGCGTGATTTAAGAAAATTTGATAGAATACCTGGTTAGGTTAGGACTGGATGGACGACGGGCTTTGTTTTTTCATAACCCACATTCATAAGTTAGCAAGTACTTACTTACCCTTTCCTCTCCCAATCACCATTCCCCACTCGATTCTACGGACGTAGATGGAAAGTCGTACCAATTTTTCTTAAGATTTCACGTATTTTCGAGAAATTATTTCACTTATTTCAACGCATCTCGGGCAGCGAATATTGCCTCAAGGCCTTTGGTACGAACCCCCTTGACTACCCCAAATTTCCAGTTTACTCAAATTTGAGGGACTTAATATAAGAGATCAAACCCAATTTTGATGAAATCTTTTTATTTAAATCTTATAAATTAATTAACTACCTAAGCAATAGCGAGATTTACAAAAATTCGGTGTGAGTACACACACGCATGCGGTTTTCGCCCACATAGAATTTATATATAGGTAGGTATAAATAATATGCTGGTAAAAGTCAAGGAAAACATATAAAATACGTGTAAACTTTTTACCATCTTTATATCCTTGCATTCTGGTACACGATTTGCTATGAGGACAATCACTGAATCTGGTCTCCAGCAAAACAAATCACCACAAGTTCTTTGCAACAGTTACCACATGGAGCCAACCTCGGTCTTAAAAGGAATAATAAACTCCGAGCAGCCGTACCGTTTTCTACAAAACTATACCAATTAACACATGGATTAATTGGACGTACATACAATTTGTGATTTAATTTTTATTTATTTTAGATAATTCAAATATAAACAACAAAAATTTTCTGAAATCTCTCTGGTAAAGTAAGGCTGGCATCAGACAGCCGGAATGCCTCTCTGGATTCATAATCTTAATTCACATTAATAATTCAGAAAGCCCAGAATATCATACAAACAAAATCAGTATACTCCACACACATTCTGATTTCTTCAAATTATTATTTTTTCAGATCGATCTGTAAGAATGATACTGAGATTCCGGGTCGGAATATTTATTATTATGATTTCATAACGCGCGTATTCCCATACATTTTAATAGAGCGGCACACACATACTGAAATCAGATTATGAATAGGGTAAAACCGGGCTATCTCGCAGCAGTAATGTAAAACGCTGCTGAATAATTATTTAACTGATTTCTAAATGAAAATGACACTGTATGAAGGTTATAGTTATTGATTCAAACAAAAATAAAACTGTACATATTGATTAAAATTATCCCACCTACTTTAGTGTTTATGCTTTATTTGTAAGTCTTTCTTCAGCGGGAATGGCTCTTCTCATGTGTGTGTCTTTTTTTGGATTTTATTCCGCATCAAACATAGCAATCTCACTAATATTCGAAATGTGAAAGTTTAGATGGATGAATGGATGGATGTTTGTTACTCAATCACAGCAGAACGGCTGACGGATCTGGTTGAAATTTGGCCCAGAGATAGATAATAATAAGGCAAGGGGAAATTATTTCCCACCACGATGTTTTATTTTTAAAGTAAAATATTATCGACAAATTATTTGCAGTGAACGAATGAAAGACACCACAAATTTTTTGGACTTTTTTTTTCTTTTCCTGGCAACACTTTTTGCTTCATGGCAACCCTTGACTTATTTTTTTTATGTCAAAGTGTCAGTGGCAGAATTTCGAGTAAACGAGCGTTGATTTTTGTGACGATCCGAAGTAAAAACGAGTTTTTGTTCTACAAAAAATCCTGTAAGTACAATTTGATTGCTATATCTGGTAAAAGGTCTATTCTGAAGCTGTTTTATGTGTTTTCCAATGCAATGTAACAAACCATAACCTCAAAAAATGCAAATTTATAGGTGGGAAATTATTTCCCCTTGCCCAATAAGGTCATGATTTTTTTTATGGCTAACTAGCTACTGCACCAGTTTCCCCTTTTCTTTCTCTGTCGCACGCTTTTTTCTTTACCTTCATTTTTTCTTTTCCTATTAGGATTGTCAACCATGAGTAAGAGAAGAAGTGTAATGAATAAGAGAGATATAGAAGAAGTGCTAGAAAATCTGTCAGATTTGTCGGATATAGACTCTGACGATGATGCTTACTATCAAACAGCCCCTTTGAGCAGCCCGGCGGATGTGCTGGATGGACGTCAAGATCAAGATGCTGTTATTGAAAAGCGCCTTGAAGAACTATTTGGTACTACTGATACACTTCAGCAAACGATCGAAGATCTAGAACAATATTCGGAAGATGCTCTAGCAGCTATTTTAGGCACGGATGGTTCCGCGTCTGACTATACTATGAAGGAAGCGCAGGCAGTAAATGATGACAAGACGAAATCACCTACTCCAAGGAAAGAATCAGTCTTACTGCAACGTTCCACCTTTCCCGTTGAGACAAATGACTCAAATGCAGATCCTGATACTGATTTTGAAATGATACCGACCGAAAGAGAGATTGAAATACAGCAATGCTTAGATGAGATCCACAATGAGTCCTCCAGTCATCCTACGCAGGCAATTGCAGATCTAGAAACAGAAACTCGAATATTAGAAGAATCTTCAAGAGAAAACGACACTGTCAATGTGACAAAAACAAGACAACCTAGAGAGTGGAAAATAGAAACAGAGGTACATGATATTCCAGAATTCATCAATCCAATAAAACCAAAACATAAATACAATCACAAAACGACACCAATACAGGTATTTGAACGATTCTTTACGGATTATTTAGTTCAACTTTTAGTGGAACAAACCAATAGGTATGCAATCCAAAAAAAAAGTCATAATTTCACACTCGTATCAGCAGAGGAAATCAAAGCTTACCTTGGAATATTGATCATGATGGGTCTGAATCCATTGCCTGACATGGAACTTTACTGGTCAAATGACACATTCTACAATAATCCGGAAATATCACAGATAATGCCTGTAAAAAGATTTAAAAAAATTACAGAAAACTTACACATAAACAACAACGAACATGAACCCCAAAGAGACAGTGCAGAATACGATAAAATGTATAAATTGAGACCTATGATATCCGAACTAAATACAATATTTCAAGAGGAGACAGAAAATTCAAGCAAGCAATCTATAGACGAATGTATGGTGAAATTTAAAGGAAGGTCCAGCCTGAAACAATACATGCCCAAAAAACCAATAAAACGAGGATTCAAAGTTTGGGCCCGTTGCGATGCAGCTAGTGGATATCTTTATAAGTTCGATATTTACTCAGGTAAAGGTGACAATACTGAAGATGAAGGTCTTGGATTCAATGTCGTCATGAAGTTGTCAAGGGAACTCCCCGAAAATACGTTGATAGCGTTTGATAACTTTTTTACAAGTTGCAACCTCATGGATGCTTTATACGAGCGAAAAATTTTCGCAGTTGGCACGGTGAGAACAAATAGAAAAGATCTTCCAAACATGATGAAGAAAGCCCAATCGAAACCTCTGAGACTCGAAAAAAATCAATTCACTGCTTTGACCGCAGAACCTATTACAGCGATAAAGTGGCTTGATACCCGAGACGTCACTGTTCTTACAACGGCCCACCATCCGACTGACACGGTCTTTGTCAAAAGGACCCAGAAAGACGGAACAAGAAAAGAGATTCTCTGTCCTAAAGCTATAGCTGAATATACATTGACTATGGGAGGAGTGGATCATTTTGATCATTTTAGGTCATCATATCCAATTAATAGAAAATGTAGAAAATACTGGATGAGGTTATTTTTGTTTATGTTTGATGCCGCAATCATAAACAGCTACATCACTTACAGTACAGTGCACGCAGTCAAAAACCATTCTCATAGAGAATTCCGATTACGATTGGCTCGAGAGATGATTTCAAATTTTAAAACTAAAAGAAATCAACCGGTAACTTTCAAGAACAAGAAGGGTGCAACCTTTGGGGTACCGGATGAGATCCGCCTCCTAAATGTTGGAGTCCATCTTCCTGACGAAGGCAGTACCTACAAAAGGTGTCGTTTTTGTAGCACGAAAAAGAAGGAGAAGCGAACGAAAATAATTTGCTGCACTTGCAAAATTTCTCTGTGTGCAAACAAATGCTTTAAATCTTTTCACGAGGTCCCACAGCAGAATGAAGATTGATTCTTTTTATGTTCTTTGGTGTATGTAGCTACTATCAGATTCAAATGCTGTTAGGATACCTACTACCTTTTGGAATGGAGCGGCTTATGACATCATCTCAACTCAAAGGTATTATCCTAACAGCATTTGAATCAGATGGTACCATTCTTAGTTTTATAACAATAACATAACATTCGAGGTCCCACAGCGGAATGAAGAATGTTTTTTTTTATGTTCCTTTAGGTAAGTATAAGTTTCTTAGTTTTATAAGCGAAATAAAACACTATTATAAGTAATTCTAAATTGTTTTAATCTTCTAGTTTACAAATTTATTTCAGGGGTCTACATAAAATAAGGCAAAACAGAAAATTTTATATAAGTAACAATATAACAAGACCCTTTTTTTTAGTTTACTTAATTTTTTTATAATTTTACAAAAAATACAAACCAAGCCACGGGCTAGTGCTTGTATATGGAAATAATGAAACTGAGGCTAAAAGTACAAAACCTAATCGGGCAAAGGGATATTATTTCCCACCCAAAAACCTAATGCGTAAACCTAATCGGGCAAAGGGATATTATTTCCCACCCAAAAAAAAGGTACTCCCCCCATGAAAACCCCCCCTTTTTTTTAATTTTTCATATTCTAGAGTATCAACTTACCCTAAATCAATTTCAACTTCTTCTCTAACTAGCCTACTGGCTCGCGCCTTATTAAGGGTTATAGTCTGGAGTAGCACATAGGCTACTTTTCTTCATCGTCACCATTATCATCATCTATCACCACGCGGGTGAAAAGCCTAATATCATTATGCACAGCATAGACAAAATAACAAGATCGTAATTTATGACTTATTATCTGTCAATAGAGTTCTATCAAAGAGTTTCTGATAGCTTAGTCAAAACCACGCTTTTTGAAATATAATCGATACACTGGACGGGCTCGGCGATAGAGTCGGCATGTCATCCATCCTTGTTGTTTAGCCGACTGTAGTCAAGTGATTCCGCCATCACCACGGAGGTTAAATACCAGTCTAGCGGTCTAGAGTGAATCGCCCGCAATACTTACATGTTATTTTTAAGCACAACATAACAAAAAGTTTCTCCTATAAATATATCCTCAAAGGGATATGCAGCGGCGCGGTAATATCAGCCTAGCGGTCTTGAGTGAATTGATACTTTTGCCTGTGGGTATATCCTCGAAGGGTTAATCAGCGGTATTTTCATCGCCTACGTTTCGCCATTATATGTTTTGGTCACGTGATCATGTAACAGGGGGCGAGCCTATTGCCATCTACGGGGCACTGTTCTAGTCACCGGACTGTTATTGAGAATATCTTTCTTTCTCAGAAAAACACAATAACTGTCCAACCCGGGGATCGAACCCTTGACCTCGATGTTCCGAAACGGCACTTCTACCACTACACCAAGACCAAGCGAGCGAAGCCGCTGGCGGGTCAGCCAGTTCATCATATGATGCCACTGCACTGACGAAGAATCTGTCAGGGTACTCTTGTAATTTTCTCGCCATAATGTGTTACTGACTCTTCTTTAGGCATGATTTATATTAGACCGGGCCGTGTCTGGACCGGGCCGTCGCCGGGGCGGGGCTCGTCCGTGCTGCACGTTCATATTACACCGAGTGTTTAACGAGTTTGCAGCCGCCACGGTCGCTACAATACAGTGTAGTGGTGTGAATAATTTCCGATTATTGCATTATTTACTTAATAATAATGGAGTTTTCTGTACTGGAGTTGGCTGCTATTGCAATATCTATCGATGAAGAAGAAGCAGAAGCAAAGTGTAAGAAGAACCAGGTTAAACGAAAATGGAGCGTGCATCCTCTTTGGAGAAGGCGTAAATTAGACGGAGAATTTAATACTCTATGTAGATACTTACCAGACAATGAAGACAAATTCTTTGGATATTTTAGAATGTCCAAAGAAAACTTTGATATTTTACTAAATGAACTAAAGCCCGCCCTTACAAGAGAGCAGACAAGATTCAAGACGCCTATAGAACCCAAACAACGATTAGCAGTATGTCTAAGGTAATACTACGAAATAATTACACTTTTTATAGTGTAATTATTTCACTATCATGTGTAACTAAACACATTATAGCTATGCCGTCAACGAAGACACGCCACTCCACTTTCTTGTCAATGGTATTCTATAATATTAGTGTACACTAGCTGTATTAACTTTGTTTAATAACACTACTGCAGCCTGAGGTGTCATCCGTGTTCCCACGGGATACTCACGTTCTTACGGGATACAATAATATTTTAACTATTTTTTTTTAATCAGTTATATAGTTATGAAGACTTTTCATTTTCTAACCGTAATAGATTAGATCTAGGACACGGACATAGGATACTATTTATCTCATGGGAACGCATGTATCCCGTGGTAACGCGGGTGAAACCGCAGGGAGCAGCTTGTAAGTTTTATAAATAATTACTAGATATTTAGATATCAATCAAATATTTATTTAACTTTTTCATGAACGTAATGAAATACAAACATTTTCACGATATTTAGGGCATTCACAAAAACATGTTAATTACATTGATTACTACCAGCACATGGGAAAAGGAAGAATATTCCAATATATTTATTTTATGATTCTTCAATCTAGGTTAGTGGAATTTTGGGGGGTGCTACTGGAAGGGTTGAACTCCGTTAAAAATGTTGATATATTTGTGTCTATAGAATTATCTTCTTGTGTCGCCGGTGGCGGCGGCGGTGGTGGAGGAGGGGTTGGAGTACTCGTAGATGGTAATGGTGATGATGAAAGCGATGACGATATATAAGAGTTAGGATCAGAGCTCAACCATTCCCATTCTAGACGACTTCCCATTCTAGGTCCTGAACGACTTGGAATATTCTTCCTTTTGCCAAGTGTTGGTAATAGGGCGAGAATCTTTTTAGTGTCGGAATCAAGCCTTTGAAAAAAGCATCGATATGGTCAACTTCTTCTGTATTTTTTTTATTTTCAATAATTATTTCATTAGTATAGCTGAAGCCGAAGGCTGTGACGATGGTTCTATTTGCGGATGAGCACGAGCCTTATTTTTTTTTACTATTCTTGTATTTTGGGATGAATTACTCGAAGTATTAGATATAGTTGCGTTTTGGGGCAAAATTACAGTTGTTGGAGTATCAGCTATTGTAGTTGGTAGAGTATCAGCTACTGCAGTTATTGGAGCATCAGGTAGTGCAATTGTTGGAGTATCAGTATAATCTTCAGAATCATTGTCGTTTGAAATATTTTCGATCACTTCTCTATCCTGTATATGAGCAACCAAAATTGGAGCAAATCCTCATATTTATATTTTTTTACTTTGGTTGCTGCTTGTCCACTTTTTAGTTGTCTTTTGTTGAGGTTTTTTTTAAACTGGTCTCTAATATTTGTCCACCTTGTTTTACAATCGTTAGCTGAAACAAATATAACCCTTTCTTTAATATGGAAAAAAACATAATTACAATAAATAAATATTAAAAAATAAATGGGATACCAATAGTTGACCATTTCAAACTTCAAACATAAATATAATAATATGGTTATATTAGAAGATATACTTTTTTTTTCAGATACTTGGCAACTGGGGATTCCTATTTGACCATTTCATTCAGTTTTCGGTTGGGTCATACAACAGTCCATCAAATTGTAAACAACACATGTCGTGCTATCGTTAAAATACTTATGAAAAAAGAAATGCCACAACCGTCAGAGGATAAATGGAAATTGATAGCGCATGACTTCGCACCATTCGTTATAGTAGCCGATGAAGCGTTTCCTTTGAAAACGTATATAATGCGACCTTACCCAGGTAGCCAGACAATAGGGGATAATTCAAAAAAATATTTTAACTATAGATTAACGCTAGCACGACGTCTAGTTGAATGTGCTTTTGGTATTTTAGCACAAAGATACAGATTGTTTTTTAGAAGAATCAAAATGGCCCCTAAAAATGTTGATAATGTTATATTAGCTGCTTGCATACTTCATAACTATTTACGCAACAAAGGTGGCATAGCTTTTATACCACGTGATAGAACGATCTATATCAGAATTAAGGCAGTCTCTACTAGATCAACTACGACCACAACATCATGGACAATCTACTAACGATGCATTTGCGGTCAGAGAAATATTTAAAAATTACTTTTTGTCACCGGCCGGACATTTTTAATAATGGTTCCTAAACATAACCTGTTTGATATACCAAATACAACTCGGATAAAATTATAGAAAAGTGATTATATCCTTGATCATTGCGGTAGCCTTATTCGATTATACCTTACCTTAAAGCATGTTGAAACTCAATTTGTTATGTAAAAACCTGTAGGTAACCCTTAAAACTGATAACATTAGAAATAAATAATATTGGTCGAAATCATTACAAAAATGTAAGTAATATATATAGCTACATAATTTCAATAAATTGATTATTATGTTACTGAGTGTTTTATTTAATTAATTTCCAATCGAAGTCCATATGGATGTTTTGAACTTTGTATCCAAGTATTTTTGATGCGACATAAATCATAGAGCTCAGGATACTTTCGGACATGTTCGATCAGTTTTTCATCGTCCATTATTCGCAAAGTCGTGCAACAAGGTTGCCACAAAAGATTATTTACGTATCACGTGGGTGAACTAAGCTGCGGTGAAACTAAAACAACGTGCGTGGTCCCTCACTAAACATTCGTTGCACACTGCCCGTACGCAGCACGGCGGAGTGTTCGTATTATAACGGGACGTGGTGGGGACGGGGCGGAACCGTGCAACAGCCGTGGTGTAAACGAGCGTCGTCCGGGCCCGGACGGGACACGGATATAGCACGGTGTAATAAAGATTGTTCCATACAAAATGTATGTAACGTTTCAAATCCGTGCCCCGTCCGGGCCACGTACAATCCCCGGCCCGGACACGGCCCGGTCTAATATAAATCATCCCTTACTCTGTTCACATATAAGAATGAATCCAGTATTTGCCTTTGCATTTCTTTTTTTTATTATGTACCTAGAGCCAAAAGTAATGCGATTAGTGTTCATTCCTCTTCCATAAAGACGTGTGCATGTGCCGGGAAGCACGAGACTACTGATCAATCCGATTTTTTAAGATATGTGTGAGGCAAGACGCCGGAATTAAGATTATGAATCCAGAGAGCTATTCCGGCTGTCTGATACCAGCTTAAATAGTAAAACGAAGTGTTTTTATTCTCTTTGGTAAATATAATTTTTCTTTACTTTTGCATTGCACTCGTACGTTTGTCTATTTGCCATTCCTCAAGTTCATCGGTGTTACCCAATGTGGAAACACATTTTTTTAAATTGTTTTTCCTGTGGCTACATTGACGAGCAAATAGTTTAGCGCACCAAATGTAGATAGCAGTAGTTTCCATACAAAAAGCCTGAGCAAGTCCAAATATTCTAAGAGAGCCCGGCATGGTGTTTATATTCTCTTTGGTTTGAACCATCGTACGGAAAGAAAACCAACATGGCTTCCAGAGTTCAAATCTTCCAATCCAAGCGAGGCAAAAAAATACGTTTTGTTACACGCAGCCAACTTTAGATTAAATAACAACTGAATAGTTATGTAAACAATAGCTAAGGTCAGGTTGCAAGCAGCATTTTATTTTTTGTTATTCAACTCGTACACGATTTGTTAATAACAAATCGAGTTGAATAACAAAAAGTTGAATAATAACATTTGATTGTGAAGTATCTAAACCACCAAAAAGTCTATTTACAACTAATGTTTTTGGTTATGTCGTGTTTGTTACTAGTAAACCGGCCGTGTAAGTAATTTAGAACCAAAAATTTTGATTATTGTTTATTGAACTCGGTTTTGTAGCTTGTAGATAGACTGATGTTATGTTAAATGTAAATAAAAGTGTGTTAACGAATAACTAAACTCTATTAATCACAACCCGTTTTGTTGGATATCACTGAATCAGGTGCTGTTATTTAAACACAGTTTGTTTGCTGGTGGTAGCTTTTTTTAAAATAACAAAACTAGTTGAGTTAATTTGTTTTTTCAGTGTTCCTGTGGTTAACCTATTAACTATTTCATTAATTTTGTTTTGCCAGTTCCACACCACTAGTTGCATCAGCAGAAAATGAGTATGAAACCGTTTGTTTGTAGTTTCTAATTAGACCTGGAATTATGAAAACTGTATGTGCGTGACCTGCAAAGTTAGGTTTAGTAGTTTCGCCTTCGGTCGCAAGGCCAATACCGCGAACTTTTCGTTCGTTATATATGACATAAACAGATTTTTTTGTCAGCTTGCCTTTAGGGTGCATGCAAGGGTGCACTTGCCGAGTTGTCTTTTCACTTTAGTTACTTTTTTATACAACTCACGTTCTATTGCAGTCACCATTTTTTTTAATGGACAGTTCTAATTTTCCGTCAAGTCGATAAGATTTGTTAGATGGGTGGCTTGAACGCATGTTTTATCGGCAGGTTCTCTTTCATAATTGCAATTTGCCACGATCGGGTTTTATCATGTGTGCTTTATGTGTAGTCGCTTTTTATCTTAGAGAGGCCATAAACGGACCGCATGTTGCAGTCGAAACCGACTGCAAGATGCGGTCGCCGCACGGCGATCTGCAGTTTCCATACTAAATTCATATCCGCCATACACGGACCGCTCGAGCAGTTCCTGAGCAGTCGGAGCAGTCGCTCTGCGGTCAAGTGTCGCAGTGCGGTCGGCTGCTTAGAGCTGCCTGACCCACCGTACACGGAACGCTACAAGCGGTTGCTGCCGACCGCGCGCTACTCCCTCCCCGCTCTCCGCTGAGTAACAATCCCTTCCTCTCGGCAGGCAACCGTTTCACAGTGTTGCCACCTTGGTGGTTTTTCCACCAGACCTAACGCTTTTTTAAAGCCTCTAGTGGTATTTTTTAATAACATAGCGTTTTTATTGTTTTTAGGGGATTTTTCAGTACGAAATCTGGCAACACATTTTTACCTACCATTTCAGAACTACCAACTACTACCAACGTTCCCTGCTTACTCTATGACCGGGGAATCCCTAAGCACAGTCATTACTCTATGACCGGGGAATCCCTTAGTGCAGTCGTTTGTTAAGGTTTTCTTTAAATCTTGTCATTCTAAGTCTCGAATTTGGTTCGTGCTGTCGAAAACTCGAAAAGTTTGATAAAGTCGTTTTTAAAAGGTCACAGTGTGTAAAGTCGTGACGCTAAATGCTATCCAATAATGGAACTTCCATTCAAGAAAAAAAACTATGCACAAAAATATAGAAAAGAGTGGGAATCACATGACGAATTCAAATCCTGGCTTAAACCTTTACCTGGTGATGATACGAAGGCGTTTTGCACATATTGTAAGGCAGAATTACTAGAGAAATTGGTAGACTTGAGAAGACATGCTGCAACAAAGAAGCACAAACAAAAAATGCAAGTGATATCCGGCAACCAGATTATACAATTCAAGCCCGAAGGTGAGAAGATTTCCAACCCAAAATCGCGCAAAGCTGAAGGAATGCTCGCGCTTTACATTACAGAACATAGCTCAGTTTCCTGTATTGATCATCTAACAGATTTAGTGAAATTGGCTTTCCCTGACTCCAAAGCAACGGACGACTTAAAAATGCATCGTAGGTACTAAGTGTACTGAAGTTATTAAAAATGTCTTGGCACCACATTTTACTGAAGAACTAATAAAGGATATAGGACAGCAAACGTATAGTCTTATCATTGACGAATCAACTGACATCAGTACGAGCAAGCAACTTGGTATTGTAATCAGGTATTTCAGTAGAAAACTAAAAAAAGTAGTTTCTTCGTTTCTGGCTCTAGAACAACTTGAAACCAGCGATGCAGTTGGCATTGTTAAAGCGCTTCTTTCTTGCTTACAAAAATAGGTATGGATTAAATAAAAATAAAATGATTGGATTGGGAACCGACAATGCGTCAGTCATGACTGGAATTAATAATGGAGTGTATAAAATCCTGAAAAATGATATACCTAATTTAATTCTTATCAGATGCACTTGCCACTCTTTACAACTTGCTGAATCTCACGCAGAACATACGCTACCAAGAAATATTGAATTCTTGATTAGAGAAACGTACAATTGGTTTGCCCACTCTACAAAACGTAAAAATGAATATCAAGAAATTTACGAAACTATTAATTGCGGTGAAGCACCTTTGAAAATTTTGCAGGTATGTGACACACGCTGGTTATCCATTGAACCAGCAGTGCAAAGAATTTTGGCACAGTGGAAAGAACTGACTTTACATTTTGGGCTTATGAGAGATCGATGTTGTTACACTGCAGATCTATTATATTGTATGTACAAAGGAACACTAGGAAACGTTGAGCGTCTAATCTAATTTATGTCGGAACAACTATAAAATCTAAGTACAAGGTGAGTAAAATCCTTATTTAAAAGGATATGTTGTTATACTTTAAATAAATAATCAGAATAATTTATACTTGTGGTTTGACATTGTTGAACAATTAGTAACTTATTGAATAAAATGTAAAGTAATAAGTGAATGCTCTGTCTTATTTGAATTACCTTATTAAGGAATACATTCCTTATCAATTATGCTTATTACAGCGATAATGTTAGATGTAATGTAGCAGTGGGTTGGTTGTTCGTTTGTCCAAAATGGCAAAAGTTCTCGTAAATATAGACGACGAATTGCTTATTAATGAAATTAAAAAAACGAATGTATCTGGAACTACAGTATTGAATTGAACAGTGACAAAATAAAGAAAGATGGTGCATGGAGAGCCTTATGCGAGATATTTGTTCCTGTTTCAACGAAAAAAGTGTTAAATTTTAGCCGTTTAGCTCTAATATTTTGTTTTGTAAAACAATCCTGTTCGCGCCGTCTTCGTCATATATGAATACAGAGTTCAAAAGATCGCGGCATCTGCCGCACCGTTCTTTCACTCACGGGTTCATTCATTTTGTCCACTCATTCCAACATTCATTCTCATTCATTCTACAATATAGACTAGAACTACGTGTAACTTTTATCAACCTAATATTAAAATAATATAATTTTCAAGCAATATACTTACAAATCCTAAAGGACTATCTTTTGTTTGTTCCTTACCGAACATAAAAGTGGCGACCGTGACAGGACTGCACTGAAGAGAAGAAGCGATTACTGAATCAAACACGCTAAAAAAATAACCTATGTAACAATGGAGACGTTACTGCCGAGGCTACCACTCGACATCTTCATCCGAATGGGGTCAATTATACCTGCCTAATATCTGAGACGAGTCAAGACACTACGGATACTTGCCTTGTGACGAGGATACCTACTCAAAACACACCGCTGTATGGCCGCTGCGCGCTCCAAATGCGCTGTGACACCATAATACAACAATATTGTGACGTGATTCAACGCCCAGGAGCACCGTTTGTCTGCTGATCTAATTGTGAGCTCGTTCCTTTTCATACTTCCTAAACTATTTCCTCTTCTAATTGGGTATTTAGTGAAGTTAAGTTCCTCTAAAGTCTTGATGAACTGTCAGCTATAACCTATCTTCTAGCCGTGCTTTGCCTAGCATTCAATATACCTATTTACAACATAGCACCGCATTCACATATCTATCTAACAGCTGTTTGTATACCCAAAACAATTATATTTCAAGTGTATGTAATTGCAGTCCTTGTAATTAAAAAGTTAATTAAGGCCCGTGTTCACCAACACATGTTTAAACTGTAAACGGTCGTTTAATTCTTAAACGACCGTTTAGCAATATTTTGCTGTTCACCAAGCAGTAACCATTGATTTAGTTCCGTTACCGGATGTTTAAGTTAAACGATGTCTTCGACCTTGTTTAACCATTGGTTATTGTTTATTTACGTGGAAATGTCAGATGCTCTGAATTATATCTTTGAAGAAAATAACGTGTTCGATGACTTTGAAGATATTGAGCGAATTTTACGGGCACCCCGTATTTTACAAAGTGTACACAATTATTTTGAAGAAACTGACGTAAAAGCATTCGTTACAAGATTTCGTTTATACAAACATATTGCCTTGGGATTACTTGATTTAATTGAAAGAAAGTTGTAATATAATGTCATCCATAATCACTTTAATAAAACTCACATGAATTTTAGATAAATTACCACGAAACAACTCTGACGCCAACAATACAAACACATGGAACTTCGAATCGAACTTTGATATTACCATAAAAAAGGTGCTGAATTAGAAATACATACAACTTGGGAACATACCAATGACTTATCACGCATTACATTTTGTAGTATATTAATATTACCTTACCATATTTGAATGTAGCTCGGGTAAATGTAAATGGTACAAGATACGCAACCATCTTTTCAAAGTAGTATTATACCATTCATTCATTTACAACTCATACGTCCAAAAACGCTCGATTAGTTAAACGTTCGCTTTAAAAAGGTGGTGAACACCAAAAAAACGCGACAAGTTTAAACAACTGTTTAAGTTTAAGGGGGCGATTAGGAAATCAATGGTTAAGTTCTAGTTGGTGAACTCCAGCCTAAGTAGGTACTTACCTAAATCATTAGATTAAACTAAAATGAAAGTGCTACAATATATCGAGCGTAAGTAAGTCCAATCGTAACAATATAATCTCTAAGAGCTTACCTATACCTACTACAAGTATCCATTTCAATCGAAATATATTATGTTATAAATAACTATTGAAACAAACCTATTGATTTCTATAATAACTTCGTAATTTTTGCACTATAAATATTCACTAAAACCTCCAATCCTAAACACTTCACTTAAACTATGATCTAAGCTTGTCGCACCAATCTATTTCAGTGGTTCATGCGCATGCACCTTTGCGACTGGCTGCGAGCGAGTGCCTACGGGACGGGACGCCGGCTTATCTACCGCATCAGCTGGGCCAACAAAGCGAGGGACTTACCGTATGCTAACTTGTTTATTTACATTTTATTCAGTCAATTGATTCTACATTTTGCAATTTACCGCAAGCTTCATTATGACGAGTGAAGATACATTTAAGGAGCTGTCTGCTAAACGTAGTTCTATTAAGGGACGCGTTACTAAGTTTAAAAATAATTTAGATATTCTAGATACATTAGAAAATATTTCTGCGCTTGAACTAAGTAAGCTTGCGATGAAATTGTCGAAGTTTGAAGCGTTGTTCATTGAGTTTGATGAGGTGCAAAATCAAATAGAAATTGTAAATATAAGTAACCAAGAATCCGAGCTTTCTGTCAGAGAGTTGCTGGAGCAAGATTTCTACCATTGTATTGCTTACGCTAAAACCTTATTAGAGAAAAATACAACGCCTATGCCTAGCCAGAATAATTCTTCTTCACATCACTCACATTCATGTTGTCATAATCATAGCCATGAAATAAATAATCCTGTAGGATTCCGCCTACCAGAAATTAAAATACCTGCCTTTGAAGGTACTTACTATAAGTGGCTAGAGTTTAAAGAGATTTTCACATCCTTGGTTCACCAAAATGACAGAATAAAAAATATTCATAAGTTTCACTACTTAAGCTCCTACTTACAAGGTGAGGCAGCGCGAGTGATTTCTAACCTCGAGATCTCGGACCGTAACTACCACGAAGCATGGAAAATTCTTTGTCAGCGATATGACAACAAACGGCAATTAATTTCAAACCACCTAAAGTCGTTGTTTAACATCGAACCTATCCGGGAGACTGACAAGTCACTAAGATTCATTATCGACCACATTACAAAGAACCTTCGAGCGCTAAATAGCTTAGGGTTACCTACAGATAAATGGGATGTACTTATCATCCATCAAATAGCAAACAAGTTAGATAATACTACCTACTTTAAGTGGGAAGAACACAGAAATGTCTTACCTGAGATACCTACATTAGAAAAATTTTTCTCATTCCTGAAAAGTTCTGGAAACTGCATTCCAGCGATCCAAGCAGGATAAAACTGAAAAACTAAAATATAACTCTGCTAATAATCAAAACAAATTCCAAAAAACTAAATCGTTAGTAACTATCTAACCTAAAGAAAATAAAACTTCTAATTCTAGCTTCAACGTTCACTGCGCAGCATGCAAAGGAGATCATCATATCTTCCAATGCTACGTTTTCAAGGACAAACATGTGGACGAAAGGCGTCAGTTTGTAACCTCCCACAACTTATGTCTAAATTGCCTTAAGGCTGGTCACAGAGCACAAGAATGCAAGCTGCCAGGAAACTGCCGTGTCTGCAAAATGCGACACAATTCATTACTACATAAATCTATCAATCAACCGGAAAATCTACCTAATAATGGTGAGTCATTCTCAATGTCAGTTATATCTTCACCTGAGGTATTGTTATGTACCGCTATGGTTCGGGTGACTAACCCTATAACGAAAGAGACCGCCGTAGTGCGTGCTCTTTTTGATTCTGGAAGTCAGTCTACGATCATTAACGAAGCCGTAATGCAGAAGTTGAACCTTTTACCTCAGTCTTCTGACACTGAAGTAATCGGTATCGGTAATGTACCACTAAATATCCAACCAAGCGCTGTGCTATCAAGCTGCAATCCTTAAAGGTTAATTAAGGCCCGTGTTCACCAACACATGTTTAAACTGTAAACGGTCGTTTAATTCTTAAACGACCGTTTAGCAATATTTTGCTGTTCACCAAGCAGTAACCATTGATTTAGTTCCGTTACCGGATGTTTAAGTTAAACGATGTCTTCGACCTTGTTTAACCATTGGTTATTGTTTATTTACGTGGAAATGTCAGATGCTCTGAATTATATCTTTGAAGAAAATAACGTGTTCGATGACTTTGAAGATATTGAGCGACGTAAGTCACCTAAAACTATTCAAATATCAGCTCGCTGACCCGCACTTCAACCGTGCGAGCCCAGTTGATATGCTAATTGGAACTGATCTCTTTTGGGACATAATAGGATCCGAACAACAATCCTTAGGGCCGAAAAATCCTATTCTACGAAGCTCTAAACTCGGTTGGCTAATTGCTGGACCCATCTTTCACCCCAAACCGATAAAAGAGTTTAAAAGGTTAATGTGTAACTTTGTACTATATGAACCCCAACCTACTTTACATGACGGACTCTCTAAGTTTTGGGAACTAGAAAATTTCCCTCAAACTAAAGTACTCGCTAAAGAGGAGAACCTATGCGAACAACATTTTATTGCTACCACTACTCGCACTCCTGATGGTCACTTCTGTGTGGCTTTACCTCTACGCGAGGACCCCAGTCTATTACATTTTGGGCTTATGAGAGATCGATGTTGTTACACTGCAGATCTATTATATTGTATGTACAAAGGAACACTAGGAAACGTTGAGCGTCTAATCTAATTTATGTCGGAACAACTATAAAATCTAAGTACAAGGTGAGTAAAATCCTTATTTAAAAGGATATGTTGTTATACTTTAAATAAATAATCAGAATAATTTATACTTGTGGTTTGACATTGTTGAACAATTAGTAACTTATTGAATAAAATGTAAAGTAATAAGTGAATGCTCTGTCTTATTTGAATTACCTTATTAAGGAATACATTCCTTATCAATTATGCTTATTACAGCGATAATGTTAGATGTAATGTAGCAGTGGGTTGGTTGTTCGTTTGTCCAAAATGGCAAAAGTTCTCGTAAATATAGACGACGAATTGCTTATTAATGAAATTAAAAAAACGAATGTATCTGGAACTACAGTATTGAATTGAACAGTGACAAAATAAAGAAAGATGGTGCATGGAGAGCCTTATGCGAGATATTTGTTCCTGTTTCAACGAAAAAAGTGTTAAATTTTAGCCGTTTAGCTCTAATATTTTGTTTTGTAAAACAATCCTGTTCGCGCCGTCTTCGTCATATATGAATACAGAGTTCAAAAGATCGCGGCATCTGCCGCACCGTTCTTTCACTCACGGGTTCATTCATTTTGTCCACTCATTCCAACATTCATTCTCATTCATTCTACAATATAGACTAGAACTACGTGTAACTTTTATCAACCTAATATTAAAATAATATAATTTTCAAGCAATATACTTACAAATCCTAAAGGACTATCTTTTGTTTGTTCCTTACCGAACATAAAAGTGGCGACCGTGACAGGACTGCACTGAAGAGAAGAAGCGATTACTGAATCAAACACGCTAAAAAAATAACCTATGTAACAATGGAGACGTTACTGCCGAGGCTACCACTCGACATCTTCATCCGAATGGGGTCAATTATACCTGCCTAATATCTGAGACGAGTCAAGACACTACGGATACTTGCCTTGTGACGAGGATACCTACTCAAAACACACCGCTGTATGGCCGCTGCGCGCTCCAAATGCGCTGTGACACCATAATACAACAATATTGTGACGTGATTCAACGCCCAGGAGCACCGTTTGTCTGCTGATCTAATTGTGAGCTCGTTCCTTTTCATACTTCCTAAACTATTTCCTCTTCTAATTGGGTATTTAGTGAAGTTAAGTTCCTCTAAAGTCTTGATGAACTGTCAGCTATAACCTATCTTCTAGCCGTGCTTTGCCTAGCATTCAATATACCTATTTACAACATAGCACCGCATTCACATATCTATCTAACAGCTGTTTGTATACCCAAAACAATTATATTTCAAGTGTATGTAATTGCAGTCCTTGTAATTAAAAAGTTAATTAAGGCCCGTGTTCACCAACACATGTTTAAACTGTAAACGGTCGTTTAATTCTTAAACGACCGTTTAGCAATATTTTGCTGTTCACCAAGCAGTAACCATTGATTTAGTTCCGTTACCGGATGTTTAAGTTAAACGATGTCTTCGACCTTGTTTAACCATTGGTTATTGTTTATTTACGTGGAAATGTCAGATGCTCTGAATTATATCTTTGAAGAAAATAACGTGTTCGATGACTTTGAAGATATTGAGCGACGTAAGTCACCTAAAACTATTCAAATATCAGCTCGCTGACCCGCACTTCAACCGTGCGAGCCCAGTTGATATGCTAATTGGAACTGATCTCTTTTGGGACATAATAGGATCCGAACAACAATCCTTAGGGCCGAAAAATCCTATTCTACGAAGCTCTAAACTCGGTTGGCTAATTGCTGGACCCATCTTTCACCCCAAACCGATAAAAGAGTCTAAAAGGTTAATGTGTAACTTTGTACTATATGAACCCCAACCTATTTTACATGACGGACTCTCTAAGTTTTGGGAACTAGAAAATTTCCCTCAAACTAAAGTACTCGCTAAAGAGGAGAACCTATGCGAACAACATTTTATTGCTACCACTACTCGCACTCCTGATGGTCACTTCTGTGTGGCTTTACCTCTACGCGAGGACCCCAGTCTATTAGGAGACACCTACGGTCTCGCTAAGAAGCGTCTTTTGAGCTTAGAAGCTCGATTTCGCAAACAACCTCAAATAAAGCAGTCATATACAGACTTCATGCGTGAGTATGAAGCTCTCGGACACTTAAGTAAACTTCCTGATATCTTTAATAAATCCAAATGTGCATACTACTTACCACATCATCCTGTAATTAAGGAAACTAGCGAATCTACAAAAACACGCGTTGTTTTTGAAGCCAACTCTAAATCATCCTCTGGCGTAGCGGTCAATGACCTACAAATGGTTGGACCCACAATACAGGATCCACTATTTAATATTCTAGTACGTTTCCGACAACATAAATATGTATTCTGCGTAGATATAGAGAAGATGTTTCGAGCAATTTTTGTAAGAGAGTCAGACCGTCATCTTCAACGAGTTTTGTGGCGAGAACTTGAGACAGATCCAATACAAGTTTTACAGCTAAACACAGTAACCTACGGTTTCGCTAGTGCTAGCTTTCTTGCAACACGTTGCAAGATAAGAGACTTGAAAAATGCAAGAAGTTGCATTTTTCAAGTCGGTGAAGAATGTAGCGATGCTATCATTAAAGAGATCGTTCAAAAAGATTTTCTATGTGATGACCTACTTACAGGTGCTGAAACCGAATCTGACCTGCGCTATATTCAGCGGTCAGTCTCTACTGAGTTATTCCAACATGGTTTCCATCTCCGTAAATACCGCTCCAACTTACCCAATCTGCTCTCCGCGGATTCCATAGACCTTGAGGATCATAATCTTGTACTCAGCAATGCCACTAGCACCTTAGGTGTGGGTTGGACTCCGTCGACTGATGAACTACATTTCCAAATTCAATACACAGCCCCAGATGTTTTGACCAAACGATCGATACTATCATCGACCTTCAAAATATTCGATCCACTTGGACTTCTGTCTTTATGCACAATAAAACTTAAAATATTACTTCAGCAACTCTGGAGCCTAAAATTTGAATGGGACACGCCCGTTTCACAAGATGTAAAGAAAAGTTGGCATAAATTTACAGAGCAACTTCCAATGCTCTCTACCGTAAAAATCCCTAGATGTGTTTTAATTAACAACTTCTCTACTATAAAGCTCCACTGCATAAATGGCGCATCTCAAGTAGCCTATGGCTCTACAATTTATCTAAGGTCTATTGATGCTGATGGTAACATTAACGTCTCTCTAATATGCGCCAAGTCGCGAGTGGCACCTATTAAGCCTACAACCATTCCGCGTTTGGAACTTTGCGCTGTTCTACTAGGAGCTCAACTTGCCAATACCGTCTTGCAAGCGTTGAGACATCCCATATCGCGTCAAGTTTACTGGATAGACTCTAACGTAGTCCTAGGATGGATAAGGTCCTAAAATAAAGCTAAAACCTTTGTCGCCAACAGAATAGCAGCTATCATTGATCTCACTGAACCTTCGTTCTGGAGAAAAATTAGTAGTGCCTGTAACCCGGCTGATTTAGTTAGCCGTGGTGTAGATCCGTGTCAGGTACACTCCTCTATGGTGGCATGGGCCTACATTTCTCATGCAGCCCGAAGAATTCTGGCCCATGGAGCAGACATGCGCGAACGATTTGCCTGAAATGAAAGCTCAGCCAGCTTTCGTCGGGGAGACTGCACTTATATGCAATAATAAATTAATAAACCTAGACAACTACTCTAGACTACCTTTTGTTCAGAATGTTCTAGCAAGAATTCTACGTTTTATAAACAATTTAAAAAATCCTACAAACAAACTCGTTGGTCCCTTATCAACTGATGAAAGACAACATGCCTTGACTCACTTAGTCAAGATTTCGCAACTAGAGTCATTTACTAAAGATATAGAGTGTTTGCGCCAGGACGTCTCTCAACCCCTTTCCAGTTGCTAAGGGAATTCTTAGAGTAGGCGGTCGAATTGATACATCATTTTACCCGTATGACAAGAGACATCCTATAGTTTTAAAATCTGACAATCATCTTACCAAACACAACTACTTCAACACGAACATAAAAGACTCTTTCATGCTGGTCCACAACAGGTGCTGGCATCAATGCGAGAGCGCTACTGGCCGATAGGTGGTCGCAACCTGGCCAGACGCGTATATCGTGAATGTTTAATTTGTCGTCGCTTCAGAGCGAAGACTATGACTCAGATAATGGGTAACTTGCCCTCTGAACGCTTAGAGCCAGATTTTCCGTTCCGGACAGTGGGCACGGATTTTGCTGGCCCTTTCTTAATAACAGATCGCAAGGGACGTGGATGTAAAATTACAAAATGTTACTTGTGTATTTTTATATGTTTCCGTTATAAATGCATTGATTTACAAGCGGTAAGCGACCTTACTAAAGAAGCCTTTTTACTAACCCTTAAGAGGTTTATAGCTCGCCGGGGTATACCAAGCCTTATTTGTTGTGACAATGGTAGAAATTTTGTTGCAGCTGCGAAGGAAATTAAGGAATTATTCAAAGTGTACAAAAACTCTATTATAGATTTTGCATCTGATCAGGGCATTGAATTCCGCTTCGCTCCAGCATACAGTCCTCACTTTTCTGGCCTAGCATAAAGCGGATTTGCAGCATCTAAACGGCATATCCATAGAATCCTTAAAACACTTACTTTACGTTTGAGGAACTATCTTCCCTATTCGCCCAGGTAGAAGCTGTTCTAAACAGCCGGCCCTTATGTCCTCTCAGTCCTTCCCCCAACGATTTCACTCCTCTTACCCCGGGCCACTTTCTGATCGGTAGACCACTCACCTCGCTTCCATCACCGTGTCTTCTAGATACCAACACTAACCGCCTTGATCGTTACCAGCGTCTAGAACAGGCCCGACAGCACTTCTGGAAGCGGTGGTCCAATGAGTATATCGCCGAACTACAACAGCGCACAAAATGGCGCACCAAATCTGCATCACTGCAATTAAATGACCTGGTCCTCGCCAAGGAGGATACACCTCCACTATTCTGGCGCTTAGGAAGGGTGTCCAAATTGTTCCACGGCCCAGACGGCCTACCGCGCGTAGCAGACATAATCACCGCACAGGGAGCCACAATGCGCAGAGCCTTGAATCGCCTGTGTCTACTTCCAAGAGCAGAAGAGTCTTGAAAGGCCTCTTGCCTTTCAACGCTCGGGAGGATGTTCGCGCCGTCTTCGTCATATATGAATACAGAGTTCAAAAGATCGCGGCATCTGCCGCACCGTTCTTTCACTCACGGGCTCATTCATTTTATCCACTCATTCCAACATTCATTCTCATTCATTCTACAATATAGACTAGAACTACGTGTAACTTTTATCAACCTAATATTAAAATAATGTAATACTCAAGCAATATACTTACAAATCCTAAAGGACTATCTTTTATTTGTTCCTTACCGAACAAATCCTAAAGCTGTTATCCGCGGTTTCTTTCCATAATATGCTTGTTTTTTATAGTTACGAGGCATTGGCGATGAAAATTGGTATAGCATATATGCTATACCAATTTCCAATTGCCAATCTAATTGTCCTTCTTCACTTACGAAGTAGTCAGCGACTTTATCCCGAATATAGTTCAGCGCTGGTCCTCCTTGCTGGACGTTTTGTTGCAATGCTTGGTCTTCAAAACCCGTTATTTTCAAACAAGCTTCAAAGTTGTAGCCGTCTCACGCACGAAGTTGTGAAGAATGCAGCATGCTTTGACTATCGTTTTAGATAATTGAACAGACACGTTTAATGGCCGATGGAATATGCGCCATTTGTTTGAAAGTATGCCTATAAGTATTCGATGTATCTTCGGGCCCGAGACGTCTGGAGTCTATAGTTATTTTTTTTTTTATTGGCAATTGTTTTCCTCCAAAAGGTCTCATAATATTTTCTTGTAAACCGAAAGCTTCGTCGGCGACAAATACATTAGGCAAAACTTAGCCTGTTGTTGTTATTTTTGTAGGAGCAGGAATGTTCAGCGTGTTTCCTTGTAGTTTTTATAGAATTCAGTGTCTTCAAATATTGTCGAGTCAGCGTGTCTTCCATATGATCCAACTTTTATGAAAGTGAATTTATAGTCACTGTCTCCTACGGCCATCAACACTAAAGAAAAATAGTGTATATAGTAGTTAAAATAGTGTATTTCATATACTTCCAAATATGATCGCTCACGTCTTTTACTATTTACCCTATTGTAGATGCCGAAATTCTATAGTTGTATTCTAATTCAGCGAAAGTGCACCCTGTTGCCAAGTGTCTGTAAAAAAATGTTTTATTTCCAGCAAAAGCTCTTGAAAAGAAGTGGAAAGTGTTGAGAGAAGGCTTTAGACGTTACGTCAATAAAAAAAAAGAGTGCCTCGGGAGCTAGTAAACTAAAAAATGTACCAGCCGACCACTACAAACAACGAGAATTGAAGAAACAGATGTTTTGTCTCCTCCTGATACTGAAGCATCGCAGTCGTCGGTACATAGCATTTTCTAATAATTTGAAATAATACACTGTAATATTGCGTATAATAAAACTTTGTGTAAAAAACACGTAAAAAAATTAACGAAAAATTACAGTTTAATTCATGCGATTCATACATGAAACATTGCGCACCACAACGCCGGCGCGGCCCCTGGGTTCCCCTTAGCTTCATCGTGGTGAACCACGGCTAATGAGCCCCCCTAGCCACGTCAGTGCGGGAACCCTTCGAGAGGGGGACGTATTATACCCTAGTCTAACATCTTTGTGATTTGATCCTGAACCTCCTGTCTTTGAACGAAAGGGGTACCTATATGTTTTAGTATAGTCATGCAACTCATCTGTGGTACGAATGCTTACTTAATTTTATTGGTGAATGTTAGAGGTTCACCTTCGAGATAGAAGACAAGCGTATTGAGCACACAGAGAGAGATTCTAAATTGGCTCTTTCTTCAGGATTCAAATGTCATTACGTAAGCGCGAGAGCACTTGTGACACACGGTTGGTCGGTTGTTGCGTGCGTAAAAAGTTCCGCACTAACTGGTCGGTCCATAACACTACATAACGTCTAGTGGGTTTAGCTGCTTCGATATAACTACAATTTTTTTTACAGTGGTGACGCAATCCGGTATAGTGCAGTTAGATATAGCCTGCTCTGTCACAAATACGTCACCGTCATAAAAATTAATCGGGACTCGGATTATATTCGATGTATTAGCCGATATTGTTTCCTCGTATAGACTGCAGTTTCGGGAATCGTACGTGCGCAACGGATTGGTAGATTGTCGAGTAACTAGAACTTAATTCTTTAACTGGATCTGCAAAACAATGCAAATTGTCTCATTGCAAGTATTGTAAAAGTAAACATAATACACTTTTGCATAATGATAAACCCAGCCCTATTCACTATCAAGAGCCGATGCCTAGTGCCTCTAATAGTGTTGCCCTTCCCATTGAAGTACACGGAAACGCGTCTTTGTCTACTTGCCCTCCGAACAATGTCGTCTTATCTAGTGACATTGCTTCGATACAGCCCGCTACTTCTTCCCGAATTTTGCTTTCCACAGCTTTGGTGAAAGTAATAAACAGTGAAGGTGAAAAGCTCGACGCGAGAATTCTTCTCGATAATGGCAGCACTGCAAATTTCGTCACGAAGATGCTTTGCGACCGTTTGAGACTGTCTCGACAATGCACCGATTCTACGGTAACAGGTATCAACAATCAGACTTCATTTAGTACTCAATCTTGCAACCTAACAATCGAATCTTGTAATGGCACCTACAAAGCAAATATAGATTGCTACAATTGTAATCTCTTGCCAGAGATTACAAAAATACTTCTGTCTTCATTGATTGATATCGGTGATATTCCTATACCGAATGATCTGTTTCTAGCGGATCCTACATTCAACATACCATCAGTAATTGATATACTCGTGGGCGCTGAGGTCTTTTGGAACGTCTTGGGTAGCGCATCTATTACCTTAGGCAAACACCAACCTCAATTACGAGACACTAAATTCGGTTGGATAGTGTCAGGCGCTATGACTCTTCCATTACATCCTTCTTCGTCATCGTCGAATCATTTCTGTAACTTTTCAATGAACGAGTTGAATACAAACATCAATAAGTTTTGGGAACTCGATTCAATATCTCCTAAGTACACCTTATCGAAAGAAGAACGCGCTTGTGAAGAAAGCTTTCATCGTAATACTATTCGCGATGAAAATGGTCAATTCGTAGTAACAATCCCTCTTAAAGATAATCCTAGTGTCTTGGGTCAGTCCTTTGAAATGGCGAAGCGCCGTTTCTTGTCATTAGAACGTCGTTTCCAAAAGGATTCAGTCTTCAAGGATAAATATGTCGCCTTCATGCAAGAGTATGAGTCACTAGGCCACATGACAGAAAACAACTCTACAGACAAGCCTCATATGGACAGTAAAGTTGATTATTTTTTGCCTCATCATGGGATCATTCGAGAATCTAGTACGACAACAAAGCTGAGGGCTGTCTTCGATGCATCAGCATCAACCACGTCTGGCCTATCCTTTAATGACATCCAAATGGTCGGTCCTGCAGTCCAAGAAGACCTTCTCTCGGTCCTTCTTCGCTTTCGCCAATATAAATATGTTATTTCCGGTGACATAGAGAAAATGTATAGAGCTATTCTAGTGACACCTTCACAGCGCTCGTTACAACAAATAATTTTCCGCAGTGATCCTAAATCAACTATAAAAACATATAGTCTTAATACCGTAACGTATGGGATGGCGTCCGCAACCTTTTTAGCTACCAAATGTTTGACTAGTTTAGCATCTACGACAAATAACGATGCTGTTAAAAAATCTATACAACGCGATTTTTATGTCGACGACTACTTGAGTGGCGCCGACTCAATTTCAGAAGCAGTAAACCTTAGTAAAGAGGTAAGCTCTATTTTAGCTTCAGCGAAATTTAATTTACGCAAATGGCAGTCTAATAGCTCAGATGTACTGGCTCAAATTACCACTTCAACTTCTGGTAGTTATAATAGCTTAAATTTGTCAGAAAATAAAAACATCTCAACAAAGACTCTAGGTTTGCATTGGTTGTGTGATTCAGACGCGTTAGCATTTTCAATAAACGTTGACACTGAGAAACGGGTAACAAAGCGTCATATCTTATCCGTTATCAGCCAAATTTTTGATCCATTAGGTCTTCTTGGTCCATGTGTGGTTATAGCTAAAATAATTGTTCAAAAACTATGGATAGCTAAGCGTGACTGGGACGATCCAGTTTCGGAAGAAATCCACAATCTTTGGGTTTCATTTGCTAACTCTCTTACCTGCTTAAATACTCTAAGAGTTGACAGATGGGTTTTATGCGATGGTTCTATAAAAAATGAGATTCACGTTTTCACGGATGCTTCTCTTAGTGTTTACGGATCCTGTCTCTTTGTTCGCTCCATAGACAAAAAAGGTTTGATCAAGGTTCAACTTCTTGTGTCTAAAAACCGAGTCGCTCCAATAAAACCAATGACTATTCCACGTCTTGAACTGTGTGCCGCTCTACTGGGCGCTAGACTGTGTACTAAGGTTCTGGAATCTCTTACTCTACCTGTCAGTAAATGTTACTTTTGGTGTGACTCGTCAATAGTGTTGTGTTGGCTGTCTATGTCACCTAACCAGCTGAAGCCATTTGTACGCCACCGCGTCGGTGAAATACAAGATCTGACAGCCGATCACCAATGGCGTTTCGTTAGATCAGGAGACAATAGCTCAGATGTCTTAACCCGCGGGCTAAAAGCTGATTTACTCAGTGATTTTTCTCTGTGGTGGTCAGGCCCTCAATTTCTTCACAAAGATGAGAAACATTGGCCAAAAATGCCCTGTGAACCTAATAAAGATAAAGATTTACCTGAAGTAGTCTTATCTCATCATCACATCCATCATGACTCATCACGATCTCTCTTAAACTTTCATAATCAATTAAAAGATAACTCAGCCATAAATTCATTGCTCCATAAATACTCAAACTTTAATCGACTCCATAGAGTTATTGCCTACATTCATAGATTCATCTTTAATTCAACAAACAAAGATAACAAATATAAAGCTCATCTTTCGGTTAAAGAACTCAATCAATCATTAACATGCATTCTCAAACACGCTCAAATGGATATGTTTCCGAAAGAACATGCCATATTTGCATCAGGAAAATCGTTACCTCGTAAACATAGGTTAATCTCGTTGAGTCCCTTTTTGGATACCGACGGTATCATTCGCGTGGGCGGAAGGCTTGACAATTCGCCCTACGACTTCAACGTTAAGCACCCGATTTTAATGTGCAGTAATCATCACGTTACTAAAATAATCTTTCGTAAATATCATTTAGATTTATTACATGCCGGTCCTCAACTGTTATTGGCAAATATTCGTCAAATGTATTGGCCTTTAGGGGGCAGAAATCTTTCCAAAACTATAGTAAAACAATGCATCAAATGTTTTAAATATAAATGTCAAAACGTGCAACCTATAATGGGACAGCTTCCTATATCTAGAACACAGTTAGAGTTTCCGTTTTTAAGCTGTAGTGTTGACTATGCTGGGCCAGTATTTATAGCAGACTGAAAGGGACGAGGGTGCAAGCTAATAAAATGCTACCTGTGTATTTTTGTGTGCCTTGCAGTTAAAGCCGTACACATAGAGCTCGTTACAGATCTCACCAAAGAAGGATACATGGCAGCGTTAAATCGTTTCGTAGCGCGCCGTGGTAAACCTCGCAGCATTTTGTCTGATAACGGGACTAATTTTGTCGGTACTTGCAATGAACTTTATAATTTTTTGCAATCTGATGCTTCGTTTGAGGTCGCTCAGCATGGTATAGAATTTACGTTCGCTCCTCCATATTCCCCTCATTTTAACGGTATTGCAGAAGCTGCCGTCCGGTCAACCAAAGGCCACTTAAAAAAGCTTTTACAGCTGACACATTTCACTCAAGAGGAAATGGCAACATGCCTGACTCAGATCGAGGCAGTGCTAAATTCTCGACCCCTTACCCCACTGTCCTCCGATCCTTGGGACTTGACTGCCTTGACTCCAGCACATCTTTTAATTGGACGACCGCTATTATCCATTCCACATCCGCAGGTACCTCACATCAATATCAGCCGACTAGATCGGTACCAACGCATAGAGTACATCAAGCAACACTTTTGGAACCGATTTCATTTAGAATACGTCTCTCTACTACAACAAAAAACCAAATGGTCATCTCCTAACGGACAGCTGATTGAAGGAACCCTAGTCCTAATCAGAGAAAAGGGACATACGCCTTCACTGTGGCCATTAGGACGTGTCGTCAAAGTCTATCCCGGCAGCGATGGATCCGCACGAGTGGCAGAGCTGAAGACGAAGAAAGGCATTATTTTACGCGCCTTCAATAACATTTGTCCTCTTCCATTAGACTGAAGATTCCAACCCGGGGAGGATGTTCACGCAAGAACCGGTCCCTAAACAGCTGCGAGGGCGCGGGGGCGCCCGGCCCGACACTTCTCACCTGACCGCGAAGCGAGATACATAAACTCGCAAGTTTTATTTTATACGTGCATCGTCCACCGTTATAATTTGTGTACATAGGAAATATCCATTATAAACCAATATACAGTCCATTCGCCGTTCATATTTAGTCCCCAATAGGACCCTAAACAATTTATTAGAAATACTAGATTCTAGTATTTCTAATAAATCCGAACCAATTAAGCCATCAAAGAAGTCATGAAATTTATATATAAAAGGGTTTATCTCACAGTTTTCTTTAAATTCCGGAAAACAACGGTAAAGTGATGGAAAAGTCATTTCTAGTAGTCGCGTGAATGTTCGTGACCTCAAAAGGATCGTAGTTGCATGGTACATGAGAAAAGAATTTTTGTACCGATTCGGGGCTTATAAATGATTGATTGGCACCCGTATCGATAAGTAACTTAAGAGGCGGATGTTCTATCTGTATGTAAGGCAGTTGGCGTTGCGTCTGTAAATTTATTTCTATATTGGTATTTCGGATTTCTCGGGTTACTCGTATCACGGGACATGGATTTGTCTAGGCACAAGAGCCATTTATTCCCAACTCGGCGCAAACTTTTGACGCGGGCGCAAGTCGTAACACTCGGGAGCAATCACGAGGGCGCCTCAGGGCTCCTTAGGCAAGTTAGTCGCTAAGGAGCTGCCTGGAAATATGACAGCAAAAGTTAAAGCAAATATCGTGTCATCTGGGCACAGTCAGAATTAGGAATTCGACAATGCAATGGTGAATCCCAGGTCTCGCCACTTTAGGAAGAATTTAGATTCTAATGTTTTGGGGGGTGGCTTGAGAGGGCCGGTCCGCCTTTTGATGTCGGATGACTCTGTCGCGCGGCAGGACCCCGACACACAGCTTTTAAGCTAAAACACCCGGGTCCTTCACGTTCACTTAGTTTTACATCCGATCCGGAAACTTCAGTGTCTACCGTGTTACTGTAGAGGACGTAATATCGGCTCTTAGTTCTTTTTATACTGGTTCTGCGGCGGGCTTGGACGGGATCCGACCGGGGCATCTTAAGGAATTGACTGTCGGTCGGAGAGAACGGAAAGCGCCTTTTAGGATGCTTAACAAAGTTGGTAATTGTTTTACTCAGTGGCAAGCTGAACTCCTTGGTATTTCGATATCTTTACGGTGTCTCGATTTTAGCATTGGCGAAGAAGGATGGTGGCGTGAGACCTATCGCGGTCCGGTACCGTTTTAAAAATCTGAAATAATTTGTTAGCTACAAATTTGTACGGAACCCGAGATGGGCGAGTCCGACTCGCACTTGTTTTACCCGATGTAGCCGACTATGCAGCACGCCTACCTAGTAGCAACATTTACTCTGGTGTTACTCCCCTAATTTTACGATTATTGCAGATTGCCGACAGATGATGCTCTACGCCAGTCTACGCGATTTTGATTATTCGTCAAAGCAAATATATGGATGCCTTCTAAATTTTGTGTTGTATATTCATTACATTTTCGAGAAGATGATGTATAATTTATGAAAAGAGTCGTCGGTTAATTAAAAAAGATCAAAACCAACTCTGAATATATCACCATCGGAAAATTCCTGCATTACTTCGGGTTCAATTACTTTAGAAGATCAGGCTAGGGAAGTTAATGATGTACAGATAGTGCAATCCACGAAGACGCGCCCCACTATTCCTCCTAACCGTTTATAGTATATGTGTGCAAGCTTCCGTCAAGGTTTGAGTGTTATCGGTTCACACTAATTACCTATGAATGCACACGCACACTACAATGAATAGACTAATCAGGAGAGAGCGTCATGGTCAAAGTGAAAGATGCTCTACTTCAATAAAAAATTTTTTACCCGACTGTAACGAAAGGGTTATACATTAATTATTACCATATAAATGGTAACAATATTAATTATTACCATTTTTATAATAGGGGGTAATTCTAGACAAAAATGAAATACGTGTAAAAGTTTTATTGAACTTTATTGAGAAATGAAAATCGTCAATCACTCGTTTCAGAAATATCTGATTCAGAGTCTGATGTATCACCGACATTTATAATAAAACTAAAATCAAGATCACAGTGTCTCATTTTTTGCATTTCAGCCAAGTCTGCATCTTTAATTTGTTGGAGTTGGATGTTGGTATTTTTTCCGAACTAGTATTGTGATAGGCTGCATTATCCAAGACTATCACGGCATCATTTGGGAGATTTGGTATTAGTTTCTCCTTTAGCCACTTTAAGTAATTTTCTGTGTTCATGTTGTCGTGGTTGTCTCTGGAATTGATCTCTGCTCTGTATGTCAACAACGCATTTGGTACGAAACCCTCTGCACTTCCGCCATGTACTATAATTATGCGCACTCCTTTTGTTAATTTTGTTTTATTGGTCTTTTAGAACCTTTTTCGGCCCAAGATTTTTTTGCACGTGTTTGCTATGAATATATGATTCATCTGTGTATACTATAGGTCTACCTGCATTACAAAAGACTTTACCTGTTTTAAATATTTCAATCTTAACATTTGAATATCATGTTTTTCGGTTAGCACTTTCCTGTTATTATCAGTTTTTCTCCATTTATAACCAAGTTTAAGTAACAATGTTCTTAGGGTTGTTATACATCCATCAAATTGTATACGGTCTTTCAAAACAATTTTAGGTCGTGATAATGTTGGAAATTGACGATGTTCTATATGATAGTTTTGGATATTTCTTCGGACTACACCAATATCAAATTCGTCTATATTAATTTTTCGTGGTCTTACCCTTCTCTTCTTCATGGATGATGTAAAAATAGAAGCACTTCTGCCTACTAAATTCGAATGCGACGTACTCGCTTCATTTTCAGACTCAATATCCGCTTCCGGAGTCGACTCTGTTTTACGCTCCGCACTTGGGACTATAGGAACTATCGCATCCGTCTCCATAGTTATATTCGATTCCATGGCAGGTACTGTAGTTTGGTTCATTGTATTAGTATATTCCTTTCTTTCGCGTAGATTTCTAGTCACTGTGCTTTCAGATACTCCAACAGCCTGTGCGGTTCTCCATCGCGCATCAGTGAGTTTTTCTGCATAATTTTTACTTGCTTTTTTTGCATAAAATCATAAACTTTAGAAATAATTTCTCTAGCCTAAAATTAAAAAAAACATTAAATAGTTTTACTTATTTTTAAAGAAGAAACGAAGTCTTCTTTTAGTAAAATTTGCTATTGTCAAAATTAAATTACTTTCCTTTTTACACAAAAATGTTTTATTGGGAATCAAACGATTTTTATTAAATTCTAGGATGAACATCAGTGTTTCGGAGTTGATCACACAGTGAATCTGATTAAATTAATAATAGAAAAATATATAATGATACGCTTGTACTACATTGCAAGAGTCGAAACAAATTTACGAAATTTAAACGCCAAACGGCAATATTATAAAAAAATTGTGCAATATAACTGTTCTTAAACTGTATTACAGTATTATAATAAACATTAAATCATTTTTTTTTCTCTTAAACATAGCCTATACCACACTAATTTCCGCCCGCGACTTCATCTGTTTGAACTTCAAGATCGGGATGATGAAAATGGAATGTTCTGTATGTTAATCTAGATTAAAAACTACCTGTGTGCCAAATTTTATCCAAATCAGTACAGTAAATGCGGGTTACTTTAGCTACTTTTTGAAATTTTTTAACTGATTTCTCAGTACAAAGATGATGGTGAATTTCTTACTGTTTTAATGGTTTCATTTGTGAAGTCAAAGATATAAGCTAATAAATAGTAGTGATATTTTTCCTAAAAAATATATCTGAATATTTTTATGAATTTTGTTACTTTTGAGCCAAAGTAGTAGTAGTAGTAATCGGGTTACTTTGACCAGCATATAGTTTCGATCACAAAAAATATAATTAATAACTGTATTGAGCCAATGTAAGACCTGTTGAATAATAGATAGTAATAATAACAAGAATTAGATGTGAAAAGAAGTTTAATTTTCAGAAAAAAAACACAAAACACATTTTTCGATATTGAACTGAACCATTTTGTTCAATATTTACGAAAATGTGTAAAAATTATAACTCAATAAATAAATTGCTTATAATAATCAACAATGTTCTAATATCTTAATTATTAATATATAAAATAATATATATATTAATAATCAAGATATTGGAACAAGTATATTTCACACAAGTCCTTTAGACAGTCTTTTAATAGAAATTTTTAATATTATTTTACTAGAAAACTAATGAACGTTTAATGATATCTTTTCTTAATATAGGCTGAATTGTAGTTATAATTGAAAATCACCCAATATTTGTTATAGGGAAACAAAGAGATTTTATTTTAGATTTTTTAACTCATCTAATTCATGAATGGAGAAACCCCCTTTTTTAAATTTTGGTATGTCTATCTTGCAGATAATATATTTTCATTTATAGAGTTGTTCGTCCTTGATTACAGGCCACCGCCAGAATGATTTGACTCTTGTCATGCAGCTGAAGAGGGTTCCTTCTTCACTTACAAATGAAGTTATCTGGCCTGTATATTTCTGTGAGAAACCAGAACATGGTCTCCTTTGGAAAAAATATGAGATTTAATCTTGTCTATGATATCTGCAGCGGATGACGGGTTGACGGAACTCTTCAGATTGAAGAGTTGAATCTGAACTCCTTGCACCGTTTTCTGAATCAAGGAACTCTTTGATTTGATTTACAGCTGGGTCATAGGAGTTTGCAGAGTTCTTCAGCTCGAAATATTTTTAAGCTTAATTATAGGTGAGCTTTGACCTTTTTGAGCAACATTCACGGTGGGCAACTCAAACTGAAAAACAGATGAATTACAACCATTTTCACTTATCAATGACAAAAGTGGAACTTCGTCTTCCTCATCATCGCATGGCATCACGTGATCTTCGGTAGAAGATGCAAGACTCGTATTCGAATCACTGCAGCTGGTTTAGGAAACTGAGCGCCGCTGTCGTGATCGAATTTTCTTAGCCTTATTTGTTTTAGGTTGTTGCCTACCAGATGGGGCTGCTTCTTCTATGTAAAAAATATTCGTTTATTTATTTGATCTAGTAAATGTGTATTAAATGGTAATATATCGTATGGATGTGCTCT
Organism: Selenia dentaria; assembly: GCA_917880725.1. Taxonomy (NCBI): domain Eukaryota; kingdom Metazoa; phylum Arthropoda; class Insecta; order Lepidoptera; family Geometridae; genus Selenia; species Selenia dentaria. The sequence goes on along the minus strand of OU862885.1, from coordinate 27,802,911 downwards.
ATACTCACTGCAACTACCTCTGCATATTATATATACTATAGGTACCTAGGTGTAAGTATGTATAATGTGATCTTTGAAGCACTAACGCCTGCTTAGTCCGAGGATGTGAATTTTTCTCTCTAAAATTCCAATGTAAGTATGTAGTTTGCATCGACAATATAATTATTGAGACACTTAGTGCGAAGTTTGTTTCGTTGCTTTAATCTAACATCTAACAAATTAATTCTGTTTACCAAAACTTGCTGAGGTCACTAAGTACTTGTATACTAAATACTAATTGAAAAAATTACAATTAACATGTATACTAAATATAAAATCTTTAAATATGGCCAAAACAGAATTACTCAAATTAAAATATGAAGAAATACATATAAAGGACAAAGATAACTAAATTTACTAAATTAACTAAATAAAATTTTTAAACTAAATACATTTTATTTAGGTACAATACAACTTAAAATACTATAATGATGATGACTTTCACTGAGGGTCCCAAACCAGGCTAAGCCTGTATCTTGGGAGCCCGATGCAAAAAACAATTGTACAAAGGATATGTGGCACGCGAGTTCAATATCAGTCAATATCAATTCTTCAATATCAGCAGCACTGATGGACTTTCCGGGGGCAACTTTCAGTATCTTCTTCTTTTCAGTCTGTTTTCTTGGGAAAATGTCAGCACGATTTTGTATTAACTTCTGCATGAATGAGTCTGAGATTAGTTCTGCATCAACAATCCTATTTTGCTTTTGGTAGTCGGGTAAAAGGTTGCTCATTTATCAGCAAACAAATGTATCCAATGTTTTGCTTTTCACACTCCGACAGGATTCTTTGATTTATATGCGATGAGAGGTTATCACCAATGACCACCTTTTCCGTTTTGTGTCTTCAAAATAGGAAGAAGATGGTTAGTGAACCAGTCTCCAAATGTAACACCATCTATCCATCCGCTCTTTGTCCTATTATAGCGAGCACCTTTAGGACCATTCATGGTCGAAGTTAACCAAAAATGTTCATTTTTGTAAATTACATAGGGTGGAACCTCTTGACCAGCAGCATTGGCACAGAACATTTCCGTAAAACTTACTTTGGTAGCATTAATAATGGCTTCAGGATAGTTGGTTCCTCGTCTACATATAAAGGGTCTATACTCATTAACAGTCCGCCTGCAGTCTCTGGTTCTATCGGGCTGCCTGCCGTCCTAGGCCGATAGCGTCAACACACTAAAGCGATTTTTGCCTGCCGACGACGCCCTGCCGCCACTTTAGCGACTACAGACTAGCTGTTCGGAGTCGGCAGTTTCTCACCGTAGGATCGCGCGCCGGTAATGCTCTGATATCGGTTTGAGCGTCCACACACTAAATTCGGCAGACTTTCAACATAATCATCATAATGTTATTACGTAAAAAACGATGTGCTCTTTTACTACTTCAAATACTTTCACCGTCAGAAAGAAGATATTGGATGAAAAGTTGGCTTCAAGAAAGAGAATCAAGATCGCACATGACATTGGTACGTGAACTAAGGCAGTCGCATAAAGAAGATCTATTTAATTACTTGCGAATGACTTTCTGAAACTTTTAATATGTTATTATCGATAGTTAAACCGTACATCAGTAAAATGAATACAAAAATGCGCCAATCTATAAGCGCAGAAGAAAGGTTCATCGTAACGTTAAGATATTTGGCAACTGGACAAATTTTGGAAGATTTAAAATTTCCTTGAAAAATTTCACCACAAGCCCTTGGAAGAATTATCCCTGAAACATCAAAATATATATTTTTTCTCCTGAAAGATGTATATATGAAGGTAAGAAAAACCATTTATTAATTTATATTGATTTATTTCTGTTAGGTAGGTACATTATAAAAAAAATACTATCAAATCTGGTAGGTAATAAATTATTCCTGAGTCTTATAAAATATATACTGCGACATGTCGTCAGTGTTGCCAACTCGACTGTAGTAAAGCCTCGAATTCACTAGGGCACAAGTAGGGCACAAGTAGGGCACAAGTAGGGCACAAGTTCTGAGACTGTTACAGAACATCTACGGTGCGTGTTCTCAGAACATTTTGGTAACATGTCGTGATACATTTTGCTTGTCCACACCAGCAGTCTCCGCCGAGATGTCGCCCGAGGAAGTCGTGGCAGTTAGTGCTGCGTACATTTATATTTTATCGAGTAGTTTACCGAAACGTTATAAAAAGAAAAGGTGGTGGGTGCGAAACTACTTATCACAAAGAGAAAGCAGTGATAATATCTTACGTGATCTTCGAATGTTTGATGGATCATTTGTAAATTTCACTCGAATGACCTCGACTGATTTTGAAGTTTTACTAGAAATGATCGGGCCTGCCATAGCTACAGTACACAAGACACAATATTACGGAATGCTGTTGGTCCTGACATCAGACTTGCAATAACGTTGAGATACTTGTCGACCGGAGATTCTTATGCTTCCTTGTCGTATACATTTAGAGTATCAAAACAACTGATCAGCAAAATAGTACCAGAAGTTTGTAAGGAACTCATAAAAGCGTTGAAAATATATGTCATGGTGAGTACAAAAACATGGTAAAATCACGAATGTTTTATTAATATTATTTTTAATTATTAGAAAGAAAAATTATTCCCGCAGCAAAGATGGAATTATGTCTTGATCAGATGGTTCCTGGCCGTTATCAAATTGAAAATCCAGATTTTCACGTACAGTTGTTTGTGGAATGCTATACAGATTGTCGTTGGATGCTGTAACACTGTCCTGATGTTCCGATGGTGTGGTTGATGTGGTACTGTAGCCTTGCTTGTGTTTGCCCATGCGAGCTTCTATTAATATATTATTAATATAATATTTCGCCATGAGGGCGGAGTGTTCGTCTTTAATGAGACGTAGCTCTGAGGCAACATATCGTCCATACACATCAAACTCATCAGGGGTAGCTTCCATCTTATTTTTGGCGGACCTCATTATTTCAAACGCCTCTTCCAATTTATCCTCTTGTGTTAACATTCTCTTTTTCGACGATTTAGATGAGGTAGGGCGCGGTGATGCTTCCATGGTAGGAGCCTGAGGTTTCGACTGGATGGAATTTTGAGTTTTTTGAGTATTTTCCGAGGAAAGCTCGGAGTATTGGTCATCGGTGTCCTGGCGTTGTGCCTGAAATAATTTTTATGTTATGTTATGTTACGTATTATGTTACATATATTTTTCAGGTCCCAAATACTGAAATAGGATGGAAAAAAAAGGCTCATAATTATGAAATACTATGGAACTTTCCACATTGTGTTGGAGCTATTGACGGCAAGCATGTTTTGATTCAGGCACCTGCAAATTCTGGTAGTGATTATTACAACTATAAAGAACAATTTAGCATTGTCCTCTTGGCTATTGTAGATGCTGATTATAATTTTATATATGCTAACTGTGGTGCCAAAGGAAAGTCATCTGACAGTGGAGTTTTTCAAGAAACTTCTTTCAAACATGCCATTTGTACTCGTGGGAGACAGTGCATTTGCACTCACCGAAAAAATGATGCAACCATATCCAGGCTACCATGAGGTGGGAAATATAAAGCGCATTTTTAACTACAGGCTTTCGAGAGCGAGAAGAATTGTAGAAAACGTATTCGGAATCTTATGTGTCGTGTTTCGTATGTTTCGCAATGCAATTGCGCTCCAACATGCTAATGCTGAAGTTGCCGTAATGGCCTGTGTATACCTACACAATTTTCTAAGGCGTAATAAGCAATCGAGAGCACTCTACACCCCACGTGGAACCTTTGATTCAGAGGATTCGGATCATAACATTGTGGGAGGATCTTGGCGCAGCGAATTTGGACCTAATATTTTGTTGGATTTGCAACCATCTGGAAGACCATCTGCTCAATCTGCTATGGTAACAAGGAACAAGTTCGCTGAATATTTCATCAGTGCGGAAGGAAGTGTTCCATGGCAAAACAATGTAGCTTAGAAATAAACAAATATTTAGAATAAGAATTGTAAATTTCATTATGTGTCTGCCTACCTATAGCGGTTCATGAGATAAAACCCGTTGACAGACAGACAGACAGCGGAGGCTTAGTAATAGGGTCCCGTTGGTCAACCTTCGGGTAGGGAACCCTAAAAACGACTTTATAATTCTCATATAATTATTGTTAATGCTCATTTATTAGAAAGGTACTACTCGTATAATAAAGTTATTTTAAAATTGTGACTTGTGTCTCCAATGTATCTGTGCCACCAGAAGTTGTCGCCCCACTCAATAAAAACTTCATGGCATCGTAGGCAAACCAAGAACTTGATTCTATAACTTCGTCCCGTGCTTTACCCGTGCCTTTCGAAGAAGCTATTTTCTTTTTCTCACGCATAAATTGTGAGCGGAGGTTGTGGATCTTCGCCTCAACATCTTTCCTTGGTATTTGAAGTTCATTGGCTAACCCCTCCCAAGCATCATTTTTCTTTATTTTATTTTTGTATTCACGGTTATTCGTGTCCCACAAACATCCTTTGCTTTCGTAAAGCTCAATAAGTTTTAGAACTAATTGATTTCCCCACTCTACGGGCATGTTGATGCTAGAATTCGCGCACGCGTCCACACTCTGCAACAGCGGTCGCAGGACTGATGTCGCAGGAAGTTCTGTCTCGCGAGCCAAAACACGGAACCTGTTCTGCGACACGTAGATGTTGCTGTATAGTCGCGTGCGTCGTCGCAGAACAGAGCGCGACGTCGCGGCGACACGTAGACGACATGTGCCTAGACAGGTTCTGCGACGATTTGTCGCCTAGTGAATACGAGGCTTAAATGTCGCTAATAAGCCGGTAGAAAAGTCGCTAGATGTCGCTGGGTGATTTGGGATCCAAAAGTCGCTAGCTTTCGCTAGACATTTTTATTATTAACTACCTTTTACATCATGTTTTGGGCGTTATTTAAAATATCCATCTTAACATCTTAATATCACGCAAATTTTGACATTTGGGACATTTCACGTGAAGCGGACAGGAAAAAAAAAGTGAGGTTCTGAAAATCGACCACATTCGGCCCATTTGTACTTCTAGTAGGTATGAATGTGTACGCAAAATATTTTTTTTGTATAGTGTATATTTACCAAGTTATAGGTTTCAAAAGAATTGTCGTTGATTGGTACTACAATTTTTCGAAAGTAATTTTTCGAATATAACAAATCTACTATAAAATATTTTACATAGCGATACATATTAAAAATATACTGTTCTTTTTGACAGTAAAAAAAAATTAAAAAATTAAAAAAAAAAAAATGGCCAAAACCGGAAGTAAACTTTTCAAACCAGAATTACAGTCACTTCGACCAATTTTTTTTTATTTTTTTTTCTTTCAAAATATAGCTTAAATGATAATGAAAGTACACTAGAAAAATTTAAAATGGGATCTCTATTAGTTTAGGAGATACGTTGAATAATATACACCCGCGTCGCAAGGGACGTCATATGTAGCACTTGCTTAGATCGGTTGGTGTGCGTCAAATAAAATGGCTTGTATAAATTACTGTGATAAAATAGTTCAAACATAATAAAACAACATTGGTACAATACAAGAACTGTTTATTTTGTAATTTTAACAATTTTACAATGGGAATCTATGGCAGAACTGGTCCTCTTTACAAGAAGGCCTGTGGTTGTTGGAATGAAGCTGTGAAACTTTTTGGTTCCTGAAATGGTGACCGTAGACGCAAACCGGGGTTCCAAAAAAATTCTCTGACGCTCTATATCATCTTTAGAACAGAAATAAATGGCGGTTTGTTTTAAAGATGATTTTGCCCATTCATATAATCGCATTGGTGTTATAATTGCTTTACTTGGAGGTAACTGTAAACTTGCACGCGCAGCTAAACGTTTCAGATTCCCCCCTAGACCATCGCATGGCCCCTTTCCGTGAGATGTTGCATGAAAATGCAACTCTGCATCTGCATTAAAATCTTCTTTGTAATAAAACAGATTCACAAAGTTAAATCTATTTTTAAAATGTTGGGAAGCCCCGTCAGTTATGTATATAATTTTTGATTCAACTATCGATTTTTCTAAAAGATGCTTGTGTAGTAGCTTTTGGAAAGCATAAAAGGTGGCTGTGTCATGCTTCAGGTCGTCAGAAATCATAACAATGCTTCCGTGTTTTACTTCATTACCGTCTCTGTAGTAAAAAACTGACGTTAGAAGCGTTGCCTGTGCATTATTCCAATGAAAGGATTGAGCAGCATCTTGGACAATAAAACTATAGTTTTCTGCAAAATCACATTGTACGAGAATTTGACCTTCATCGATAGTCTCCTTAAGAGTTTTAAAATAAACCGCCTGTTGCTCTGCAATGTAAGCATGAGGTTTCAAAAGGTCCAAAGCGTCACATAACTCATCTACAAAACTATCGGAAGATAAAAGTCGAGTAGATATCGTGTAGCGGTCTGTGCCATCCCATTTTTCAAACTGCACTTCTGTGACTTGATTGTTATCAAATTGTATTTTTAAATGCTCTCGAATTGCACTTAAGCCTGGACAAGAATTACAGCGTTCATTTGGCGGTGTCTTAGTAGTCATTAAATGACACGTCAGTGTTGGATTGGGACACATCATCTGGCGAAGGCAATCCTTATAAGATGAAAGTTGCATAGCAGACCCAGCTGTAAGATTAGCAATGTCTCCTCCATTCAACATCAATTTCACGTTTTGATGGTAAGTACAAACACATACCATATGTGTTCCGGAGTCGCCTGCGAGGATACATTGTTTGGGTCTTAGTGTAAAAAACTTTGTTAAGCCTACCTTGATGTTAGGGTATTCATCTTTAAACCTCTGATAAAGTTCGTCAATGTTACAGAGAAGGAGCTGTTTCTGTATGTGCGTTCTTTTTCCATCGTCTAATTTAACAGATATAAAATCTTTTTTACCAGGCATTATGCGGCTAATGTCTTCTCGTAGATAAAAATCTTTAACCAAGTTCTCCGTCTCGGCTGGTAGTTTACGACCACCGCGTGGGTTCGGAGAGGATAAGATACCGAACTGATTGACAAGTTGTTTTGCTTTTCTTGCTTGTCGCCTGGACGTTCCAAATTCTTCTGCAAGTTTATTTTCACTCCATGACGTGGGTGCTATTGTTAATATCATAGTCTTCATAGAAGTAGAAGTAGAAGGATGATTGAATTTCTCCTTTAGCTGCTTTAAAATTTCTTCGTTTTCTATGGATGTGTCGGTTTGGGTGGAAATATGTTTAAACTTATCTTCGGGAATAAACGGTTCATCTTCAATGTTTTGCGAAGGTTCACTACATGTTTGACTGCATTGCACAATGTCTTCATTAGCTACTGGAGGAGATTCAGTCAAAAGTCGTTTCCTGCAGGAGGCACATACGTAAAGATCTTGTGAAAAACTCCACTTTTGAGCTAAACATTTAGATATTTTCCTTAAATTTTTAAATTTTCGATGAAGTACCAAGTGAAATGGGTTAAAACATCGATCACCGTACGGCGCCATTAATAATAACAACTGTCACAGATTAAAACGTGCACAAGTCGCTGAGCGGTTAAAGCAACACTAAACTTTAAGTTACGAAACCGCTAGGCGTCATATTTCTATCTCTTTCTTGTAGATAGGTTTGACCGTTTGACTCTATCTGAGACAAAAAAGTACACGTTACTAACAGATGGCGCTATTAGTCACGTTTCGCAAATAATAAAACTTTTCTACTGCTCCAAAAACGTTTTTTCTTTATAATATATTATTAACTTATAAATTTTGTATTATGTAGTTATATTTATATTATATTATATTAATAAAACTTATTTCATATCATTAAATGAGGTTAAATATACGCTAAAACGATATAAAATATTAATAAAGTTGCAATATCGCGCAAACTGCTCAACCTTGCAAGCGCTACATATGACGCCCCTTGCGACGCGGGTGTATATTATTCAACGTATCTCCTAAACTAATAGAGATCCCATTTTAAATTTTCTAGTGTACTTTCATTATCATTTAAGCTATATTTTGAAAGAAAAAAAAATTAAAAAAAATTGGTCGAAGTGACTGTAATTCTGGTTTGAAAAGTTTACTTCCGGTTTTGGCCATATTTTTTTTATTTTTTTTTAATTTTTTTTTTACTGTCAAAAAGAACAGTATATTTTTAATATGTATCGCTATGTAAAATATTTTATAGTAGATTTGTTATATTCGAAAAATTACTTTCGAAAAATTGTAGTACCAATCAACGACAATTCTTTTGAAACCTATAACTTGGTAAATATACACTATACAAAAAAAATATTTTGCGTACACATTCATACCTACTAGAAGTACAAATGGGCCGAATGTGGTCGATTTTCAGAACCTCACTTTTTTTTCCCTGTCCGCTTCACGTGAAATGTCCCATTTATAATATTAAGTAGCAAGTGGATAAGGACTACTATAATACTTTACTCCTGGTCACGCTGTAACTTGCGAACGGATGGTACAATCTCGCTAATAATTTTTTGATTGTGTTACTTATTGACAGAAGAAGGTTTTTATGAAATAAGCTAGGTGCGGCCAATAAGGCCTGTTGGGTAATAAGGCCTACGTAACAGAAACACAACTTAAAATAATCTCCGCTGATCAAAATCACTGTGGTAGGTAGCTAACTATCGTAGATGGCGCCCCAAACATGTCGAGACTTGCTCGCCCGCGAGTGGCCAGTGCGGCGTCATTAATCGTGGCCGACGGGTGCGCTCACCTCGAATTTATAAAATAACGGTTGAACCAAACGTAAGTAATTTTTGAAGTATTACACTTTTCTACATTATTTTACTGTCTAATGTTCTCTTAGTTCATGTTTTAGAGGCCTGTACTGTAGGAATAGTATAAATTAGACTGAATTAGGTTATTTTAAAATTTTCCTTAACAAAGTTATCGGCGGTTAATAAGGCCTATAAAAATCGACCATAGGCCTTATTACCCTCCCTTTTTTAGTAACAGCAAGTGACTATTTTACTGTTTTTTTTATGCATTAAGAAAAGTAATTACAATTATTTTCTAATTGATTGATGGTTTTTAGATACTACTTACAATCACAATGCCCCCCAAGCAAGCTTTGTGGCCTGAAGACGACTTGGTGGCGGCTGTTCGAGCAGTGCAATGTGGACGGTTGAGTACGTACAAAGCTGCCGAAAGGTACAAAGTGCCCAGAAGAACTATAACAAACCACCTCCAGACCGCAAGTTTAAAAAAAAACCTTATACTTAATGACGAACAAGAAGCTGAGCTTGTGAGCAGAATTATGAAGTTTGCTGCAATAGGATTACCTGTTACATCACAGATTCTCCGCCGGTTAGTATTCAAATTTTGCGAGAAGAATGGCATCAAGCATCCCTTCAATCAACAAACTAAACTTGCTGGTAAGGATTGGTTTAAGAAGTTTATGAAGAGACATCCGGATATATCACGTAGAAAGGCTCAGTTTATGAACCCGGCCAGGGCTCAAAAGCTGAACAAATTTATCGTAGATGATCATTTCCAGAGACTGAACGAAGTTTATGATAAATTAGATCTCAAAACTCGTCCTGAGAAGATCTATAACATGGATGAGAAAGGCTGCCGCCTAACGATTCATCACCAGCAGACAGTTTTGGCACAGAAAGGAGCCAAAAGAGTCCGTTTACAGTCTTCGGAACACGCCGAAAGTGTTACCATCGCCGGATGTGTCAATGCACTTGGTACTAGCATACCACCAATGATCATTTTTAAAGGTAAACGTTTGAAGCCTGAATTATATGACAATTTACCACCGGGATCATTAGTAGAAAAATCTGCAAAGGGCTATATGACTAATGAACTGTTCATAGAGTTTTTGAAGCACCTAGCCCGATACAAAACTCCAGGAAAGTGCCTCTTAATATTTGACGGGGCAGCTTGTCACTTAGACCTATCCATCGTGGAAGTTGCAGATTCACTCGACATAGCATTGTACTGCTTACCCTCAAATACAACTCATGAGCTGCAACCACTTGACAAAGCTGTTTATCGATCATTTGAACACCACTGGGATTCAGAACTTTTATTATTCATGGAACAAAATCCAGACAAAAAACTCACTAAGGCACGCTTCAATATTATACTTACAAATGTCTGGTCTAAATGTATGACACATAATAACATAACAAGCGGTTTTAGAGCGACTGGTTTGTATCCATTTAATCCACACGCTATTCCGGAAACAGCATTTGCTCCATCTATATTGTCAGAAGCACCAGCTCCTGTAACAGACGCTGTGGATGTAGAAAATTCGCCATCTTACGTCCCATCTAGGCCAACAGCCCCCGAGACACCCCAGCCATCGACATCAATGCAAGAGCAAAGAATTGATCATACTCCAATACGATCATCTGAAAGGTTTTACAGAATGGTTTACAGTAGTTCCAGTTCTGATGATGATGACGATAATGTACCTCTCACTCAATTTAAAAGGACATCGTTCAAAGAGCTTATGTCTACACCAGCTAAAAATAACGAAAAGACACCAATAGTCAGACGAAAGGCCATTAATTATAGAGGAACTCCAGTCACCAAAGACCTGTTTAATAAAAATAAAATAGAAAAAAAGACCTCAAAATCAAAAAATACCAAAGAAGCAGAGAGCACTAAAGAGAATAGAGAGAGTTGGTACTGTCACGCATGTAAGGAGGACCATGAGACTGCTATGAGGATGTGTTGTAAATGCAGAAAGTGGTACCACGAGGAGTGCGTTGGTTTGTCAGAGGAAGACAATGAAGATTTTTTGTGTCCAGATTGTTCCTAATTTAAAAAATATTATTTTTAAGTCTCTACTGTGATTATCGCATTGTTATTATTTTATGGATCTCAATTACCAAATATTAGAAGTCTATTTTGTTTCAATTTTGTAGGGTAAAAGTCTTAGGCCTTATTATACTACCATAGTTTAATAAGGCCTAAAGACAGTGTTTTAAAAAATGTTTAATTTTAACTTTGATTATGGCAGAAGTTGCCGTTTTTAGTTTATAACAGATGGTTATTGATTTATATGTTTAATTGACATTAAAATTTGTTGATTCGTTCAAATAGTTTTTGATTTATTTCAATTCCCGCTTAGCCAGGCCTTATTGGCCGCACCTACCTTATATAGCAAGAAAAGAAGGTAGGATATGGCGAGGCAGAAGGCCAAGCCTACTACTCGAACGAAGTCGCGGGCAGTTGCTATTCTATGCATATAAAAATGAACCCCTATTTCTTCTGGTCACGCTATAACTTGCGAACGGCTTTAACGATTTCATTATTTTTTTAATGTTTTCTATTCTAATACCTCGTAGAAGGTTCTTACATTAAAACAATTAAAGAACATGTGAGGTTATGTTGAGGCCGAAAGTCGGCTTTCGGCCTCAACATAAGGTACATCAAGTAGGCTCGGGCCTACTACACGAACGAAGTAGCGGGCAGTCGCTAGTAATAAAAAATCTGTTATAATCAAAGTTATGTATGTCATATATTTAAGAAAAATTATAATAAATGAACAATTAGGTATTTATAATTATACCTAGTTTTCTATCGATATCTAATCATCCTTTATCTGTTTCGAGCTATGAATCATCAATGAGGGATACAGGTTCGCTCAGACTTAGTATTCTTGTTGTTTGATTCTTCGATGAAGTGTGGACTGTTTTAGGTCGTTCCAAATAAGAAATCCAGGCTTGGCACAGTCAAAAACTATTTATTATAATTTTATCACTTACAACACGTCTTGGTTACAACAGCGATAGGAGGAAGAGAGAATGAACGATCCAGAGACTCATCGAGCTCTGTCAATACAGATTATATAATACTATCATAGACAACTTGTGTTGCTAGCAACATACTGCCGGCCAGAAAAATTACAATAAACCAAGTTAAACTGAGTGAGAAAACTTTCACTTTAAAATGATCAAGAGTATTACAATTATTTTCCATTATTCATGACAATGTTCTACGCTCTGTGACAAAATATAATCATTATAGCAAACTGTGTTCTTATTTACTAAGTTTATAAGTATTAGGAAAATGCTACAACATAAAGTACCTATTATTGGTAAGTAGTTACATACAGTAGCCTACATAGAAAGAATAAACCGCATTTTCGAATATGCTATGGTTTTTTTTAAAGTTAACAACATAGTTAGATTATGTAAAACTAAATATTTTTAAACAATATCGTAGATATTTAACTTTGACATGCTTTATCTTAAACTAGATTAACTTATGTGACTGTGTCACACCAAGAAATGTTGCTTGACGGCAAGAACACTGTGTAGCATAACACATATTAACCAAAAATAAAAGCTTCAGTAACAAAAATTATAATGATAAGAACTTATTAACTAGTTATCTATAGGTAACACACTTATGCACTGCAATGACCTATTGTACAACTTTCCATCAGCTGTTTTAAGCTGAAAAGCTCTAACCTTCCCGTCCTTTCCGGGAAAGACTTTCACGACCCGTGCCATGGGCCACACCAATGGTGGAGCATTTGCATCCCTCATGAGTACTAAAGCACCTACAGTTAAATTAGGCATAGCATGACACCACTTATTTCTATTTTGTAAAGTGTTTAAATAGTATTTGTACCAAGCATTCCAAAATCTTTGCTTCAATTGAATTCTTTGCTGCCAAAATGAAACCCTATTGACTTTAGTTTCTGAAATATTTGTTTCTGGATACATTGTTAAGGCTGATCCTATTAGAAAGTGCCCTGGAGTAAGATAGCAGTAGTCGTTTACATCCTGAGAGAGAGGTAACATTGGGCGCGAGTTAAGGACCGCCTCAATTTGACATAATACGGTACTTAATTGTTCATACGTTAATTGAGCATCTAATATGATTCGTTTTAAATGGAATTTCATGCCTTTCACCGACGCCTCCGCAAGTCCAGCGAATACTGGGCTGTAACTTGGTGTGAAATGAAACTTTATACCTTGCTTAGCTGCATAAGCTTGCACAGGCGTCTGATGATTGGCAGAATTTAATATATTGTACAGCTCAGCTAGCTGGTTCCTTGCCCCACGAAAGCATCCACCATTGTCACAATAGACGTCGCTGGGCGAGCCACGTCTGCTTATAAATCGTTTAAAGCTCGTCAAAAAGGCCTCAGTGGAAATGTCTGAGGTTAATTCTTAATGAATTGCTTTGGTGACAAAGCAAACATATACGCACACATAGCCCTTCGTGATTATGGCTTTTCGGATTCTTGAATTCTTAACTTGGACTGGCCCAGCGAAGTCGATGCCTATCTTCTGGAATGGTCGGCATGCAGTTACTCTGTCCTGAGGCAAGGAACCCATTAGCTGCCTCGCTGCACCAGCTTTCATCCTGAAACATACCAAGCATTTGTGAGTAATTTTTTAACCTGTCTTATCCCATTTATTAACCAATATTTTTGGTTCAAGTTAGCCAGTAGCGATTTCGGCCCAGCATGCAATAGCCTAATGTGCTCATTTAATATTATTAGACCAGTTATCCTAGATGCCTTGGGCAAAATGATAGGGTGTTTCTGAGATAGAGGTATATCAGAGTTATCTAGTCGCCCACCTACTCTAAGCAATCCCTTCTCGTCTATGAACGGATGTAGAGATTTCAGTGGACCTTGCACACAGTCGCCGTTACGCAATAATTGCAAATCATTTTTAAAATGAATACCTTGCTCATGCTTTATTATAGTATGCAAGACTTGCTCCAACTCATCAGAACTAAGCACCTTATTAGCATTTTTTGTACTACTTCTAACATTGTGACAGAACCTAAAAACATATCCTAAAACCCGATACGGGTTTTAGGATATGTTTTTAGGTAGATCTTTTCTAAGTTGGAATATCTTTCTAGGAAATTTTGAAGAAATTCGTTTGAGTAGACAGTGGTAAGCACTACCTTATTATCAGTTTTATTTTTCATCTCAGGTAATTCAACAGGTAAGTCTAATTTTACATTTTTATTAGTCATATTTACCTTGCAGAAACTTTGGCCCCTTCCACCAGAGGTCGCTATTCGAAAGCTCCTATGGAGTAATACCCCTACTAATAATGTCAGCAGGATTATCTACCGATGGTACATAAGACCATGCCCACTTGCTAGTTTTTTGCTGAATTACACTCACTCTGTTTGCTACATAAGCTTGTAGTTTGGTAGCATGAGTAGCTATCCAAGCTAAAGTTATTTTTGAATCCGTAAACAAATAAACTCTATCATGAATGTTAATGACCTTAGATAAGGTGCCATGGACCCTTTCCATGAATGTAGATAAAAGCAAGGCAGCATTTAGCTCTAATCGTGGGATACTTAGAGGTTTTGAGCGTGGATTAACTCGCGACTTAGAACAGAGCAAGTATAACTCAGGCATACCTGTTTTGTCGACCACACGCTGATAGATACAGCAACCGTACCCCGTTGTACTTGACGCATCAGCGAAACCTATTAGCTGCACTTCAGCTGCATCAGCTGTTGGAATGTGTCGATCTAAATAGATTGTTTGCATAGTAACCTTTGGAAAACTCTAACCATTCATCGGCCAAATCGTCAGGCAAGGAAGCATCCCAACCTATATTAAGCGACCATAACCTCTGCATGAAACTCTTTGCTTTTATGATAACAGGCCCAGCAAAACCCATCGGATCATAGAATTTAGCTATGTAACTCAGCACTTCCCTTTTTGTGATTTGATTGGTATTGAAAGCTGTAGGACTGCTGATTATGAAACAGTCTTTTTTAATATCAAATGTGAGCCCTAAAGCTTTCATGCTTAAATTATCTTGCAGCAAATCAAGCTCAGCAAATTGCTGGCCTCTTTCAGGTATATCTGACAGAACTCCAGGTGTATTAGAAGCCCATTTGTGCAGGCCAAAGCTTGCATAACTTAGCATTTCAAGCAGTTCATTTTTCGCATTAAATAATGTATTCAAATCGGCACATGAATATAAAATGTCATCGACATATGTGCAATTTTTAATTATGTATGAAGCTAAAGGAAAGCCGTGCTCATATCTATTTGCAAGCTCCAATAAACAGCGTGTTGCCAAGTAAGTTGATGACTTAACGCCATACGTCACAGTATCAAGACGCATGCATTTTACAGCTTGATTAGGGTTCTCGCGCCATAAAATATTCTGGAGCGAAGTGTGTTCCGGGTTTACCGTGATATTGCGGAACATTTTTTTGATATCAGCATTTAATGTATGTTTTCCAGTTCTGAACAGTAAAACAATATCAAATAATTCTTTCTGAACCATTGGCCCATTTAGCAAAATATCGTTCAATGAGACCTTATTAACTGTTTTCATAGAGGCATCATACACTACCCTTGTTCGTGTGCTTTTGCTGTGTTCATTTATTACAGCATGATGCGGCATGAAATAAATTGGGTCTTCACTGAAATTGTATGAAGCAAGGTCTACATAGTGCCCATGACCAAGCTCAATATATTCGTCAATAAATTTTTGATAATCTGTTAACAAATTAACATTCTTATGTAGCCTTCTTTCTAGACTATAAAATCTATGCAAAGCTAATTCAAATGAATTTCGCAATGTTTCATTAATATTTTCTTTTTCTAATTTTAATGGTAGATCTACTTGGAATTTTTTATTCTCAAGCTTCACTGATTTAACAAAAACATTCTCAGCTAAATTATGCTCTGAATCCCCCTCAATTAGTATTTCCGGAACACGCTCCACCTCCCAAAATTTTTTAATATTTTCGGTGACATCAGAGTTACATGTAGTGCATAAAAGAGATACAACCTGTTGTTTTATGATGCTTGATTCGAATGCTCCAGCGATGACATGGCCAAGCTTGGTATTCAAGATGCACGGAGATGATGGATGCGACGAAGATGAAGAGTAGCTACTACAGGCATTTAAGTTCTCCGCTTCAGTTGGCAGGAGCAGCTGAAAAATCACATCACACCCAATGAGCATATTAATCTCCGATGGTTCGTTGAAGCTTGGATCTGCCAGAGTGATACTAGGGGTAGCTTAAGGCCCTCAATGTCTATTGGTATCTGCGGCAACAAACAGGTTATTTTTTCTACTACATGACAGCTGATTAGTGTCTTAAAATCGGAGGTAAGGGAATGAATATTTAATGGCATACAATAGCTGACTTAATTTTTGCTCTCTGTCACACCAATAAGGTTTATGTCTACTCGCTCAGGTGTGTGTCCCAGAACTTTAATAGCCTTTGTAGTGATTAGAGACACTTGTGAGCCAGTGTCTAATATGCACTTGATGTGCACTTCCCTACCATCTTTGGCAAATGTTTTGATACGAGCTGTTGGAATCAAAACATTGTTGTTTTGAGAGAAGCGACCAGATATGAGCACTACTGGATCTGCAGAGTTACTTTCTTCGGGGTGCAAGAGCGTGTGATGGCTCTTTTTACACATTGAACACTTAAAATGAAATCTGCATTTTCTATAATGAGGATTCAAACAAATAGTGCATAATTTTTTATCATTAGCAAAAGAAATTCTTTCTTTAGAAGGCTGCAATTTAAATTTGTTGCAAGAAAATAATTTATGGTCGGAACACTTACAGAATAGACATTCAGTTGAGCCCTTCGCTGCAGCTGCCAATGTTACCTTGGACTTTTCTGTTGTGCCAGGTTTTTGCTTCATGTCAACTTGTGCAGGATACTCCGATGAAGTTTCCAGTGATAAGGCTCGCTTTTCCATGTAGCCTAAAAATTCTTCAACTGTTGGATCCTTATCCTGAGCTCGATCAAGCTGGTAAGCCCTGGCAGTGTAAGTGTCTAACTTACGCATTAGGACAGTCAGTAGTATCCCAATGCTTTACAGGAACTTCTAGATTTTTTAGAGCCACCAGGTTTTGTCGGACAACTGAAATAAAATCCCTAATATTTTTAGGAGAAGCAAATTTGGGCAATTTGTCAATGTCCAAAAGACAGCTTACATGTTCTGTAGTGATTCTATATTTATGAAAATAACGTTTCTTTAGAAGGAGCAATGCCTCCTCATAGCTTTGCCCTATTAAAGGTAAGTTTTTAATTAAATCGAACGGTTCCCCAAGTAAAAAAGATCTCAAGTAATACAACTTTTGAATATTATCAAGGGTTTTGTCGTTGTGAAACACAGATTTAAAAGTTTCAATAAATGTAACATATTGTGAGTATTGCCCCGAAAATCTTGGTATGCTTATGTTTGGCAGTTTCGTCCTAGAAATACTACTGCTACCTTGCTCCAGAGGTTTCTGTTCCTTATTGGAACTACTCAACAAGTTAATTTTCGCATTGAACACGGTTAAACAGTGAAAATATTTGTTTTCAACCTCAACAATGTTTTCGTCATCACTAGAATTTAACAGCAATATTTCTCTATTGTAGCTTTCGTACTCGTTAAAACTAGTAATTAATCTATCTCGCTTCGCAATTAGCGCTTCTAATGCACTACTTTCGATATCCTTTTCGTTACAAGCAAACGTGTAAAGTCGAGTAATCATACCTTTGGTGTAGCCCCTATTCACATTAAGTTTTCTCATGCTTTCCTCCATATTGTTATCAATTGAGCACAACAGTAACTTATAACAATAATACTTCGGTAATTGTAGCGTATTGTAATGACAATGCACTTAATTTTACGCATAAAAACGCACAATACACAAAATTGTTTTGCACAAGAAAAAGTATACAATGATGAAATCAAAATGGCGATTGGCGAACCCGTTGTGCGTTGTCTTGATTTTGTTGAGAACGATGAACGAATGAACGGACAAAACGGAGCGTCGTTGGTCACGTGGTACTTCCGTCGCTGCACTGACTGTTCGTTCGCTTGCACTACTCGCAGACTCGTCCTCACTCTTTCTTTCACAGGTCGAAGTCGCTTGCTATCTTGCTCACCCTCTTTGACAATCGACTGAATATCGATTTCGTAGCATAGATTGTTTGACACGTTGCTCCCTCCCGCGCACTGGTAATGGCAGCGCGCGCAGCTCCCGCCGAAAGGAATAATATGTTGAATAATTGACGCTGATCTGATGTATGTTTTCGTCCTCTTGAATCCCGTGTGGCAGCTCGTATGACGAACCTTGCTTTTTTACTCGCACGCAGAGGAAAGGAATGATTGTGATGTTTAGAGTTTTGACCACGCAGCACGTAGAAACGATGCAATGCTTGAACTCTTATATGGCTCGAACTGACCAATGTTTGATTCTTCGATGAAGTGTGGACTGTTTTAGGTCGTTCCAAATAAGAAATCCAGGCTTGGCACAGTCAAAAACTATTTATTATAATTTTATCACTTACAACACGTCTTGGTTACAACAGCGATAGGAGGAAGAGAGAATGAACGATCCAGAGACTCATCGAGCTCTGTCAATACAGATTATATAATACTATCATAGACAACTTGTGTTGCTAGCAACACTTGTAGTTGAAGGCTGTGAGTCGTGTGGAACATCTTTCAATGGATGTGGTTTCTTAGTTCTAATAAGTCTCAGAACATCTAATGGCAGCTCATAGCTGAAACATGTTTTATTTTCATTCGTTTTATAGTAAACCTGATCATTAAAATTGAATTCAGAGTTGCAAGCCCCATTAGATTGCGTAGCGTGCCACTGTTGTGTTGGCCATACATAAGTAGATCATATACAAAAAAAACATGAAAGAATGCCGATAAAAGTCGCTAGAAAGGTCGATAGATAATTTTTTGTCGCTAAACGCAAATGAAATGTCGCTTTTAATATGAAAATGTCGCTGAATCTAACGACAAAGTCGCTAAGTTGGCAACACTGCATGTCGTCAGATTCGTTGAGATCGTTAGTATTAATAACGATTGTCTGTAAAGGCTGTTGGTAATTTTCAATGGGAATACTTATTGTTCGTTCTGTGTTTGAGGTTCTTGAAAGTGAATCTGTTCGAGCTGCCTGTGATAACTGTGACGATGGAACTGAATATGCAATTTGCGACTGTATGGGCACAAGACCAGTAAGATTAGTTTCTTCTTGCAACCTTTGTTTGATACCGTACAATATTACTTTATTAATTAATAATTCTGCGTATAATTTTTGGTCTTCGTTCATGCGTCGCAACTTACATGCTACGTTCAACCCTATACCATCATATTCATCATCTTCTTTTAAGGCTTTGTAAGCTTAATTAATTAATGTGCGTTTCCTTTTATTTGCTGAAGACTTTGTGGACAATACTGAAGGCGATGTTTCACGTAATTGAGTCGACGAGTGTGATGGCAACGGCGAGTGTGATGGCAACGGCGAGTGTGATGGCAAGGACGAGTGTGATGACAGCGGCGAGTTCGACGCCAGCAACGAGTCATCATCTTCGCAAAACTAAAACAATAATACATACTTATTTTTTTTGTTCCAGTTACCATCATCTACCGAAGAATGGAAAGAGATTGCAAAAAGTTTTGAAAATCGATGGCATTTTCCTAATTGTGGTGGTGCCATTGATGGAAAGCATATTAGAATTCGCAAACCAGTCAATACCGGATCTTACTATTACAATAAAATTATAAACATTACTTTAGTACCTATTGTATTAATGGCAGTTGTGAATGCTGACTATGAATTTATTTATGTTGATGTCGGATGCAATGGAAGAGTATCGGACGGAGGTGTTATTGAGTATACTACGTTTTATAACAAACTGATAACCAGGCAATTAAATTTACCACCTAATAATATGAATAAAAATAATATGAACTTTGTATTTGTGGCCGATGACGCTTTTGCGTTACACGAAAATGTAATAAAACCATATCCACAAAGAAATTTAACTCGAGAACAGGGTATCTTTAACTATCGTTTGAGCAGAGCTCGCCGCACAGTAGAAAACGCTTTTGGCATATTGTCGAGTCGATTTCGAATTTTTCATACTGAAATCAACATGAAATTAGAAAAAATTGACTACGTGGTTTTAGCTTCATGTTGTCTTCACAACTTCTTGAAGAAAACAGAAAAGGCTAATTACATACCTATTCGAGCACTGGTTACTGAAGATTTAGATTATGGTAGGGTTGTATATGGAGATTTAAACGAAGTTAACCCCCTTAACGGTTTACAACAGGGATATATAAGAAATGTTTGCGAAAATGCAAAATTAAACCGGGACAAATATAAAGATTATTTTATGCAAGACGGAGCTGTATCTTTTCAAAATAATTTTGTTAGTTAAATAAATATTAAATATTATGAGTACGTACTGTTTCATTTTGATCATTATCCACAATACTTTCACTTGAAATACTATTTCTTGGCATTTCTTGATCAGCTGTGAACATCAAGAGGTCAAAATACCATAAACTGGAAACGTAGTTGTCGTCAGCCGACGATCCTGATTTTTGCTTTTTGACCTGAAAGTAGATATTTATAGTATTTGGTAGGTATTTATTATGTAAGGTACCTACTTAAAATTTATTATTCAAAATTCTTGACAAAACTAAAAAATAAATAAATAAAATTACAGTAGACGTATCAAAGTACCTAGGTACACAGTACAAATAGCGAAAGAGTAAAATCAAAATTACCTTTTTTCTTTTCTGAATGTGCTTCTAAGATTATTAATTTTTCTTTTTACGTTGTCTATTGTGGCTGAAGGTATTGCAGTTTGATAATATTCTACCAATTTGTTGTAAGCTTCATCTTTCAATCGTTTATTGTGATAACAATCGTCTTTCACCTTCCATAAACATGGAAAACTTCTATATAACCATTGATTTAATCAAAATAGCGGAAGATAGGGCACGTCCTTTTATTCGTCAACTAAATTACTGGCATGATGCACAACCACATGCACGAACACTCACACAGATGTAATCCCATTTTACGTTGAACACTACTGAACGACAGAGACAAACCGATTTGTTTCGACAGTGGGGCGAGCGAGACAACTGTCGACCGTCACCGGAATACTTCTGATCTAGTCGTGTTCTTGGCAAAGACTTCCACTAGGAGCGTCAGCAGACAAATTTTATAGCCCAAAATAAAATAGCACTCACCTGAATATTCACAATTTTTGATAAATTAAATTTTAGTTAACTAGCGAAATATGAAGCAAAGTTTTGGCGTAAGTATGGTAAACAAAAAACAATAAAAATGTTTTTATTATTTATTCATTTAATTATATACCAATCTCAATTAGCTATAGTAAATCTTCGGCCTACCTAAAGATATGTATTACCTATACTACACATAAATAATAATGAAAGTTTGCACTGTCAACAGCAGGTAAAGAGTAACAGGTGCACTACACTACACTGTTCGTATTTCGTGAAAAGCATTCTTAAGGTAATTTTGTTACGCTTGACGTGCTCGACTGTACATTACATTTACTTTCCTTCAAATAGGGACAATTTGTTCCTCTTTTGTCGTTTTGTTACTGTCGATAAAGTTGGATCAGTTTTATGTGCGTAATGTAGTCTTACGTTGCAGTACTTGTCAATAATTGCTCTTAGAAGATGTGTGCGGTGATTTAACATTACTGGTTGATCTTTAGCATGAACAAGTAATTTTGTGAAAACATCTGAATAGACAAAATCTTTCAATACATTTTAGCTGCAATAATTTTTTCTCACGAGTAATATGCTTTCCTTGGCTAATATATGTTTTAAGAATATTTTCGGACTTTGCACATACCAAGAACGTGTCATACGAAGGAAAACATAGTTCACCCATATCTTTTATGGATACAAGCTTATTAAAATTAAATTTGTGTGTCGTGATGAGTTCTGAAACACAAGTTTCACACTTGATAGTCGTAATTAGTGCACGTGCTACCCAACCAGCTATGTAACCAACAATTTGTTCAGAACAAGTAGACAGATTATGTTTATATTTATCATTTAATAGGTTACTCAATATGTCAACATTCGTTTCCACAGTTGAATCGCTTAGTAGAACCTTGTTCTTTTTTATTAGTTGTACACGAACCCTTGATTTAAACTTTGTTACCTGATATTTTTTAAATGCTTGTGATTTTTGGCTTAAATCTGAAACAGACACTGTTCTGTCATCATCTAAATTTCTTTCTACAGTTTGATTTATACACTCTACAGCCGAAGTACACGTAAGTAAAGGAAAATTGTCGAGAGGGATACAATTACCTGAAAAAGAAGAACGTAGTTCTAAATGTCCTAATGCCTTTTTATAGATGCCTCGAAACTGTTTAACATTAGGATTATTATTAAATCCACCCTGCCTGCGAATAATACCAAAAAACAGCTCTATATTATCTTGAGATAGTCGATAGGTAGCAATGTATTGTAACACTTTCGTTTCGACAAGAGTATTATACAGGTGCTTTAAACTTTCCGCGCATATAATGAACCCAATGAATCCCGTCTTACAAATGGTATCGACTACTTTCCTTTTACTTATTTTCATAGACACTTTTTTCTTTGTAATCCTCCGAGTTTTCACTAGGTACTGTAATCCAGAAATATATTTTTTAATTTCATCGAGGAAACTAAAAATTAGGTTTTTATTATCGGGACATATTGGCTTTTGGAACCCAAATTTATTCCGTTTTCGTGAATTCATCACATCAAAGATACTATTAAAATTTTCTATAAATTTCACAGTAGCACCAGTATTAGTAAATCCTCCTGGTGTAAGAATTTGTTCGCACAATGTTAGAGATTTGGCGACGCTCATACTAAGCAGCTGCGTCGCTAGTTTAACTTTCATAATTTGATTTCTGAACTCTAAGTGCCTCGATGTCAATTTGTTAGCGAACGTTAACTTTTCATTTTTTTGCAAGTTTTATTGACTAAAAATTGCCATTTTACCTCTCGTCCTTCATCGTCAAAAAAAATTTTCTTTAATTCGAATGTGTTGCGGATTAATTTCACCATGTGACACGGATCAGGAAAAACTGCTACCTCTACGTCACATGATGGGTGTTTAAAAGTGGTTTTCAAATCAGTAATATTATCTAACTTACAACCTAATAACTTTGCTGTATTAAAATTTGTCTTACAACCGTCAAAAGTTAATGCCACTACAGTAACTCCTACATCGTTGCACTTTGTTAAGCATGTCCGAATTAAATTAGTTTTGCATTCTGCCGTAAGTCCATTCACAAGGAAGTATGCCACCGGAAGCTTCCAATTCTCTTTTAAACTAACCAGCATCATCACGAAAGCTTGTGCCGCGATTTTGTCATTTTCTGCAGATCCAAAACCGTAATCAACCAATCCCTCGGTTTTTTTGCCATTCCAAATGGTTTGTTGTCGTATGGCCATCTCATCAACAACTAGTGTACATATAATACTGGTTTTGGTTGCTAAATACTTTTTTTTTTCAAAACTTCGAAAGCTTCCGCAGTAAACCCAGGTGACGCATTTGTCTTTACATACCACTTAGCTAAAGTACGTGGATGAGGCAGAGCATCTTCAAATACTTGTCGTAAATATTTGTATCCTGCTGGACTATAATAGTTCAAGGTCAGTGCAAATTTTCGGAGGCCTGGTGAAAAACTTAACCTGTACTGTCTCTCTTAGGCTTTTACATTTATGTGTGAGTCTTTTAACTTTTTTCTTCAAATTTTTGTTACTTTGTACTAATTTTCTCTTCTTCATTTGCATTACACGCAACTTATCCTTTAAAAACGTTTTTCTTGGTGTCTCAAAAACCGATTCTAAGTCGGAAATATTGACACTATTCAAAGAATTCGGTGTCGTTGGTCTTGAATTTGTGTAGGATGCCATCGCATTCTGAAATAAAAAGTAATCTAAAGTAATGTTGTATGTATAGTATGTAAATGTTTATATAAATATGTATGTTTAATATCTCAGTCGTTTGGAACCCATAGTTCAAGCTCTGCTTAGTACAATTATTCCTGTTTACTACTTAAATGGACCTTCCTAACGGAATCGAAATCCGGTACCCGCAACTTTAGACAAGTTCACTACTACCTGTCAGTTTCTTACTTAGGATAACTATAATATAGACTAAATAAAAACAGATACAAATACAGAGAGACAGACTGCCTCGTGGTCTAGCGGTAATGTGTTTGCTTCTAAACTGTGAGGTCCCGGATTCGATCCCCGGGTCGATCCAAAAAAAAAAATTAATTAAATTAATTTCCATACTTGGCCGAAGCCAGGAAGTTATTGGTGAAATCCCCCGTGCCTCAGAGAGCACGTTAAGCCGTCGGTCCCGGTTCGACCGCTCTCAACTTTTAAGATAGTTGAGAGTAGACCCGAACCCAATTACTAGTGGGACATTAATGGGTTAATGATGAAAAACAGATTTAAAAAAAATTAAACATACCCGAAAAAATGGCACTGCAGTCTTTGACAATCTTCTATAACCTTTGTTAGTAGTATACATATCTTCCGGTTTGAAGTGTATCGAACATATACGACTATGTTGATTTAGTGTCCAGTCTAGCTCTTGCCTTTGTTTACGATCTACAAGAAGCCATTTATGTCTAACAAGTACCTCTCGAGGAAACCTAAAAAACAAATATGGAACGCTATTTACATTATAAAATCAAATGTTAACAAACACTAGTAGTACATAAATTGTTACTCTTTATACATATAACACGACGGGTATTTTATTTGTCTACATTAAAATAATAAATAAACGACAAATACGAGGGTCAAACTGAAAGTTCTTAGAACTGGCCACTTATAAACAATATAATAAAAAAATAATTCTTTAATTTGAAAATAGAACTCTTTGCCAATATTACTGAGTATATACTTCATTCATTTGTCATTTGTTTTACGATTTGGCGGCAAATTGAAAATTGTCTGTGTCACGTCAACATGAATTTAACACGAGAAAATTTTCGTGCAATGATTTTTTATGACTTTCGATGTCATTTAAGTCAACAAGAAAGTTATGATAGACTACGATTGGCCTTTCACGATGAAGCCCCATCTCGTGCGACTGTTTACAACTGGTTTAATGAGTTTAAACGTGGTCGCACTAATCTCACTGATGATTTACGTGAGGGACGGCCTTCTACGGCGACGACTGAAGATAACATCTGTGTTGTGCGGCGTATGATAGAGACTGACAAAAGAGTGACCTATCAGCAGATTCGGACAAGCTTAGGCATCGGTATGAGTCAAGTGCACAAAATCCTACACGAACATTTAGCGGTCAGGAAGCTTTGCGCCCGGTGGATACCTCATAATTTGACTGAGGCTCAAAAACTCCATCGTGTGGATTGGTGCCGTAAAATGATTGAAAGATTTAACGGAGGTGACTCAAATGCTGTGTTCGACATACTAACAGGTGACGAAAGCTGGATTTACTGTTATGATCCTGAAACCAAAAGACAATCTGCTCAGTGGGTGTTTCCTTTCGAGGAGTTGCCAACTAAAGTGAAGAGAGATCGAAGTGCGGGGAAAAAAATGGTGGCCTCGTTCTTTGGAAGGATAGGTCATTTCGCAACAATTGTGTTAGAGGATCAAAAAACAGTTTCTGCAGAATGGTACACTACCAATTGTTTGCCACTTGTCTTGGAAAAAGTTCGAGAGAAACGACCTCGCAGTAGGATCCTCCTTCACCACGACAACGCCTCATCGCACACCGCCAAGCGAACGATCGACTATTTGGCGACATCAAACGTTGAATTACTGGGTCACCCGCCGTATAACCCCGACCTCGCGCCTTGTGATTTTTATTTATTTTCAAAAATTAAAGAAAAACTTAAAGGAAAGCGGTTTATGAATGCTGAAGAAGCGGTGGCTGCGTATCGCGATGCCATTGAAGAGACCCCTAAGGACGAGTGGGCAAAGTGCTTTTCCCAGTGGTTCCATCGCATGCAGCGGTGTATTGACGTGAATGGACAATATTTTGAAAAGATATAATAAAACTAATAACTGGCTAATGTAATCAGTTTTTGATTTTCTAAGAACTTTCAGTTTGACCCTCGTAATATCAGGTATTTTTATTTTATTTTTTAAATAAAAAAATAAAACAAAACCAAAACATGGAAATGTTTTGGTATTCTTGTGCTGACGCTACTGCGAAAACAACACGCGGGCGCTTAACTTGTCGCACATAGAAGTATCGTATATTTCTATCTCGTTCTGCAAAATGGCGATCAAAACAATAAGCTAATTTACAAAATATCCTATACATTTTAAGTTTTCGAGTACTTACGAGTGAAAAGATTCCATGAGATTTGTTTTTTCTTTTTGAATGATTTGTACATTTTATAAAAGCACACGAAGGCATTTTGGTAACGTTTATCCCACTTAAAACAATAAAATAATTTCTCCACGTCACACGCGCGCTGATGCCACTCGCCGATTGCGACTGAGAGCAATTAGGTAGTCATGGATAACTCATGAGTGACTAGAGGTGGTCATTATTACAATAACGGATAATGTAATACATTATTCCTACGCAATGTACAACAAATTATTGAACTGCCACATTATCTGTTGTCGTTATTCAGTTAGTGTTGTCGACAATAGCCTATGCGCAAACGGCACTGTGCGTCCAAGCAAGCATTATGCAACACATAGATGAGAGAGAGAGGGATGGTGCTAAACAAACAAGACTCACTTCTCGTTGCTCACGAATCCCATATCTTAACTTTAAACGATTCTAGGCCTTTACAGCACGTGATAAAGTTCAGTTTTAGTTTAATATTTTATTGTTATCAGTTATCCTGTTGTCGCAAATCACGGAAGTTATTTTACGATTTTGAGTCTTATGTTATTAAAATAATGTTGATTTTAATATTTATAATAACAACGTGTACCGAATTACTGCTGTTTTGTTTTGATTGAAACAGTCAGCTCGTGAGTTCTCAATACAAACGAAACGAACGCATTTTTTCATTATTAGCTGTTTTGAATTGTTACAACTGGTGAATTACTGGGTTATTTCAGTTTAAATAGTGTAAAATGTGTATAGAATTGAGTTTTTTACTTTGCATTAATAGTGTTAGGTACGTGTAAATATATGTAGAAAGTGTGTATATGTATATAGGTATATTTAGTGTATAAAGTGAATAAAAAACAATAAAATGCCGAAAGTACGGGCTACAACCGCTCATATATTTGGAACTATTTTGAAATAAGTGATGTCGCTGAAAAAAAAGCTATCTGTAAATATTGCAAAAACACGTTATCGTACAAAAGTACGATAACGAATTTAAAATTACATCTTAATAAAAAACATATTGGTGTCTACGAAGAATATTGCCGGACGGAACCTACAAATCTCAAGAAGTGTACTGGTAATGTAAATACTCAAGTATTGCATGATGTCCTTGTTGTTGGTTGTGGTAGCGAAAATGTGAATGTTGGTGTTGGTGGCAATGGGGTGCTTATTGAACATACTGACAGTGCTTCTTGTGTTGAGAAGGGGCCTGCACCCGCAAACTCCTCCGCTTTATCAGTTACAGGAACCGGAGCAATAGCAACAACTTCTTATAGTACATGTAATATTCAAATTCCACCTCCCAATAAGCAACAGAGAATGGTGTCGTCATACATACCTAGAAAGTTAGGACTTACCGAGAAGGCCCAAATTGATAAATGTCTGCTTAAATTAATGACTACCGACTTACAACCTTTTAGCGTGGTTGGAAATGAAGGATTTAAAGATTACACGCATGCCCTAAATCCTAATTATAAATTACCTCACAGAAAAACTTTATCGAATAAGTTATTACCTGCCGAATATGAAACTCGACTTCAGTCAATCAAGCAAATGGTAAAAGAATTTTGTAACTCGATCTGCTTAACTGCGGACTGCTGGACTTCGCGCAATCTCGTGCCATATATTGCAATAACTGGGCATTTTATACACACAGAGAAATTGGAGCACATATTTTAATAAAATGCAGTGCCTTAGAGGGCTCTCACACTGGTGTCAAAATAGCTGAAGAGCTAAAAAAAATAGCAGATGAATGGGAAATAACCGAAAAGATAAATTTCTTTGTAACGGATAACGCCACAAACATGGTTACAGCTGCACAGTTATTGGGTTGGGACCACTTCGGCTGCTATGTTCACAAATTAAATTTAATAGTCAACGAAGCACTTAATTTGCAAAATATCGCAGTAACTGTGCAGAAAGTACAAAAAACCGTCGCTTACTTTAAAAGGAGCTCTCAAGCCAAGGAAAAACTTATAAAGTATCAAATAAATGCACAAAACATTACACCCGGTTGCGCTAAGGGTCTCCTCATAAGTATTCCGACCAGATGGAACTCAACGTATTTAATGTTGCAACGCTTTTCGAAATTGCAAGAGGCCCTTAGAGCCACAATTCCAAATCTACGTGCTGATTTACCCGTCATTTCTATGGAAGAGTGGCTATGTATTGACCAACTGATCGAAGTGCTAAAACCTTTTTACGAGGTAACAACAATCATGAGCGCCGAAAAGTACCTCACGGCAAGTAAAGCTGTAGTAATAACGCAGGGATTAACAGGGATTTACGAGCAACTGATAAAAAAAGATTATTTTTCATCAGTTAAAGACATGGTGAAATGTTTGAAAACTGCAATTAATACGCGATTTATGGACTTAGAATCCAATGAGAGTGTAGGTATGTGCACATATTTGGACCCAAGGTTTAAAGAACATGCTTTCAATGACCGGGATGCGCTAGCAATACTAAAATGCGTAATTATTGATAAAGCTATGCTTACGGAAAAACCCGCTGTTGATACACTTTCCATTTGGTTAAACTTTGACAAAAAAGTGAAATCTGTACAAACTCCTAAATCTGCTGAGACAAAAGCGGCAGAAGAATTGGAAATGTATTTAAAAGAAGCAGTATTGCACAGGGACGCCTGCCCGTTGCAATGGTGGCGAGAACATAAAGAAATTTACCTATCTCTCTTTTTACTGTTTATTCATCATTGCAACGTAATGATAACGTCAGTGCCGTGTGAAAGGGAATTTTCAAAAGCCGGCTATATACTCTCGAATAGACGCACAAGATTGACATCGTCAAAAGTCACTCAAATAATGTTTTTGAATTCGAATGGATTCATGTAAATATGTACAGTAAACGTAGAGTAAGAAATCAATGTAAGTAAATATTAAAATTTGTACAGATCAATGAACTTCTAAATACGCCAGAATTAACATTTTTAATGGCAGTTTACCAATATTTTGTTATTAGTTTTCATTAAATACTTCATTAATAATTCTGACAGTCCTAAGCCTGTACAAAGTATGAAGGGAAGTTTATTAATCTAATCTCTATAACAGGAACAAGGTACTTGTTGTTCAGAATGTATTATTATATTATCATGCTGCAAAACAGCAACATAACAGAATAACTGACAACAGTTTATAATAACTGTTATTGAAAAACAACACAACAGCGTAATTCATTATTGACATGTAGCCGTTATTGCCATCACTAGGAGTGACTGGTAAAAAAGATGTACATCTGTTATAGATGTTGTATAACTCCGTAACTCACACGTTTTCATAGTAAATCTTTTTTCCAAATACATCTTTAAATCAATACTGCTATGGATCATTTTATGATGTATTGAAGCGAGATGTAGTTAGCTTGAGACAAACGATGCAGTGTTAGACGAATCAAAAAGAGATAGAACTATTAGAAAAGTTTGCGCATGCGTACGGCAATAATCGGTTGAATGTGCACTAGGTCCTGCATAAGAAATTAGATCTACAGTCATTGTGACAAAGTGCAAAATCAATTGTAGTAGTGTACATGTTTACGATCTTTCTAATATTTTGCATTCATTGCGCGGGACGCGTTTAGTTTTGTTTAGATATGTGTCGTTCGTTCGTTCACAACGATCTGAATCAATACTGACCCGTTGACAAAATGATCTGGTTCGTTCGACCCGTTCAATCAATGGGTCAATTCTAAATAAACAGAGCCAAACAATAGGTTACGTACCTATTGTTTGGCTCTGTACGTACGTACGTGTTACGTATCTTAATAGGTAACAATAGGTAGTATTGATTGAGATCTGTGATCGCTGTTTAATTTAGTTTCAATTATTAATGAATGACATTAATATGAATTATATGCAGTTTTTGACAAAAAAATCTTACTGTTATATTACCTGTAGTAGCAGACCGGGCCGACTATGTTTTCGCACCGCTTAAACCTTGTCTTTCCAAGACTACTTAAAATATTTCATAACCAAAATCTGTTAAATCGGTTCATATAATAAAATAATGTTATAAAATTCAAATTCAAAATTATTTATTTCGGACACGAAGTGATCCATTGTTTGTTAGTAACTTATAACTTTTCTTACAGGCTAGGGTTAGTATATTATTAAAATTTATACATATTAGATAAGAGGAGAAATAAAACTGAAAATAATATACATGTACATAATATTTAACAAAATAAAATTTGCTCCTTCAGTAAATTTGAAATAAAACTGAAAAGAATATGTACCATAATATTTAACAAAGAAAAATTGCTCCTTATATTTGAAATAAAACTGAAAAGAATACATATGTCCATAATATTTAATAAAAAAATATTTGCTCCTTATATTTCAAATAAAACTGAAAATAATTAGTACCTACATAATATTTAACAAAAAATAATATTTGCTCCTTTTATTTGAAATAAAACTGAAAAGAATACATATGTACATAATATTTAACAAAAGAATTTGGTTCCTTATATTTCAAATAAAACTGAAAATAATTGGTACATAATATTTAACAAAAAAATATATTTGCTCCTTATATTTGAAATAAAACTAAAAAGAATGGTGTACATAATATTTAACAAAAAAAAATATTTGCTCCTTAAATTTTGGTTTAAAAATATAAGTTGGGCAGCCTTTTCTGGTTTTAGTCTACTGCGGTGTTCATTTATGGTGTTGCCGGCTTTGGAGAAGACTCTCTCACATGGAACGGATGTAGCCATGTTACACAGCCTCCGTTCCATTAATGTGAAAAGGCGTGGATATATAGATTTTCTCTCATTCCACCATTTTAGTGGGTTTTCTGTCCTTTGCAATAACGGCTCGTTGAGGTATTTATCTGTTTCAATAATAGCAGCTGCTGTCGAACTTCGGACTTCCAGGTGCTGCTTTACCTTATTATGAAAAGAACCCCATATCATAGAGCTACTAGTGGGTTCACTTATTTCTGGTTGATCTTGAGTGGGAGCGGGGGTTCCTGGAACTATATAATTAGAAATCTTCTGTCTTATATTTTTAAGTGTGGACTCAAATCTGTCGTCTGTTGGAAATCCATATTTTTTGAAGCGGGGATCTAAAAATGTAGCCTGTGTCGTTAACTCCATGTAGTTGATGTCCTTAAATCTCTCCTTTAAGCCACATTTTAAAGATTGTACCAACTCGCGGATCTCTGGTCTAGTTTCATTTGAATCAGTGTTTTTGTTTTGGGAGTCACAAATATGATCGGTCATAGCCTTCACAAAAAGAATTATTTTTGAAAAGGTGACATGCTTTTCGGCGCTTATTTCGTTTGTGATTTCATAAAAAATTTGTAATATGTTATTGGCATGCTGAATTACTCTCCAATCATCGGCATTTAGAGAGTTTAGTGCAGGATTTACTATGGCAAGAGTACTCACAACAGCGTCTTTGATTTCGGATATCCTTCGAAGCATGTCATAGACAGAGTTCCACCTCGTAGGGCAATCTTGTTTTAGTTTTATTTCAGGTACATTAAGTTGGTTCTGCATCTCACGAAGCCTTGCTAGAGCCGAGCTGCTTCGTTTGAAGTACTCTACGATAGCTTTAACTTTTTTTAACTGTTCGGTTAAGCAGTTCAAACTGTCCTGCACAACAAGATTTATTGTGTGGGCAAAACATGGAAAGTGTCTCCACTTAGTTAATCTGACTGCAGCTACAATATTAGCCGCATTGTCTGTCACGATAGCCGATACCTTATGTATTAAATCCCATTTGCCAACTTCTTCCATCATGAAAGCCGCAAGATTTTGAGCTGTGTGTCGCTCGTTGATTGGAAAACAACCGAGCAAATACGATTCCAATGCAGCATCTTTATTAATAAAATGCGCTGTTATAGCAACGTAACTCTGGTTGGTTACAGAGGTCCATCCATCGGTCGTCAAACATACCGCCGCTGCATCGAGTAATCTGTTTTGTACGTGTTCTTTAACTTGACTATATATCTGTGGAATATAGTTAGCTGATATGGTTTTTCTACACGGAGGGTCATAATTTGAATTTAATAAATGCACGAATTTCTTGAACTCGGGATTTTCAACAATGTTAAACGGTAAATATGCCTTCACAAGTAAAGCCACTAACTGTTCATTAATTGCTTTAGCTTTGTTTACAGAAATCGGTTTATTCACAGTAATAAAACGACCAATATCGCTTTGTTTATGTTTAGGATGAATGACACTATTTTGGACGGTTGAAGTACTTGGGTTTGGAGTAGTCGAAGCAGGCAATTCAGTTTCAGTCACAATTTGAGATGTCGCCGGCAGTTGTATTTGTTGTTCATCAGGATTAATTTCTTGTCGGTAACTAGCCTTTTCTGTTAATACGGTAGGGTGTTTTGTATTTAAATGGCGCAATAAATTACCAGTAGCACCTCCACTAAAACTTATAATGTTCAAACAATAACTACATTTTGCTTTGTTAGGAGCCACCACCGAAAAATGCATCCACACCGCACTTCGTTTTTTTGTCATATTTTTTGACATTTTAAGTAACTTTTAGTTAAGCTTCATGCATTACACTGTTTTAAACTGGGTCCACCACCTTTTTAAGTTTTTTAGGCAGAGCTGCTTATTTATTATAATAAGATATCTACTTACCAAGATTAACAATTTATTTCCCAATGATCTTGCACTAATTTATTGAAGATTATGTATTGTTTTGCACCGGCGCGCTCAAAACTAGAGATGAAACGGATATATCCAATAACTAGCCGGTATCCGGCCTATTTACACTATCCGGCCGGATACCGGATAATAGCGCGCTATCTAGCCAAATACTGCATAATAAAATAATTAAATATATATATCACTAGATGTTTCCCGCGACACCGCACGTTCGGGCTGAATTCTTTACGCCCTAAACTTTTCTATATCGCGCTTTTCCGTGGTGATAAAAAAATATTTGTGCCTATATCCTTTCTCGTTGTCTAATCTACCTATGTATCAAATTTCATCAAAATCGGTTCAGTAGTTTAGGCGTGAAAGCGTAGCAGACTGACAGACAGACAGAGTTACTTTCGAATTCATATTATCAGTAATGGATTATTTTACACAAAGCAAATATGAAACATAAAATCGAAATAATGTCAAATTGGCGATCTTTTTTTTTTAATAGTGACTTTTTTATTAATCGATAAGTTAAATAGAAAGAAAAATAATGGAATAATTAACGAACGAACTTAGACACAAAGTAACTAAGTACTAAATCACTATCCGTTTCATCTCTACTCAAATATCTCATAAACGCGGTGAGCATATAGGCTCTTATGTTTTTTAAATTTTACCTAGCAAAACACGAAAACCTATCCATAAATGAATATTCGGGCGTTTTTCAAATTTTTTGTACCTAATAGAAAAATCGAGAAATATAAAATATTGATAGCTAATTGATTTTTTTTATTTTTCTAGTATTCTATAATATGTAAACTTATTGTTAAATTCAAAATACTCTTAAAAATCAAGCTTATTGAAGTCAAATTTAAATATTTTGATTAAGATTTAGCATCTTAATTTCTACTGAGTTACGAAAGCATTACTTACAATTTCTTAACGTTTTTTCTACTGAGTTACATTTTGGACGTTCGGCTTTACTATCTTTTACTTTATAATGTCATCACGTTACTCCTAGTTTTCATATCACTTTGGTTTATAGACAGATTTGTAACAATTGTGATGAAATAAAACAGACTTTAATATTTTATGAGTTTCTATTCAAAATATAAGATTTTTTCGTTTTTTTTCGAGGACAGTCACTAAGTAGAATGATGTTGTTTCTCAGTAGAAACATTAAGCTCTGTACACATTATTAAGTATTATTATGCAGGAAACAAAAACAAACAAAGCAAAATGTATGCGAAATAAGATATATTTTCAATGAAAATACATGAGATACAAACTATATCTAGGTAATAGTTAGCTAGTAATATAGTCATATGTGTAGTTATCAGAGCCAGCACACATGGTCATATTTTGATAAAACTTTTCAGCTTCGCCGACACATTCGATAAAAAGAAAACAGTAACTTTACACGATTAAGTCCCGTGTGTTAAAATAATATATTTCTAATGTACTTAGTGTAAAATCTGCTTCGAAAAACTTTTCAAAACGACAAATCACTTACAAACTTAAAATTTACGAACTATTCACCTAAGCATGTATCACAAATGTAATCAAACATTTGTTGTCCTTGACTGCAAGAGAGACAGATTAATTGCTTGCACACCATGCACTTAGTGGTGCATGTTTGAAAAGGAAATTCGTTTTTGCAAATATGACACTTAATTTTACGCTTAGTGATTGTTCTAAGAGCCTTATTTTATTTTTTTACTACTTCACATTTTTTCGGCTGAGTCAAACTAGTTTTATATTTTTTTGATTTCAGAATGAATGACCTTTTACTGTGACAATCATACTGGCTTGACGCGTGTGGAAGAAGTTCATCTTCGTGGCTTTCTGATACAACAAAATCATTTGCTGATTTATTAAAACTTGATGTTATATGATGGATTTGCATTGTTCCAGGGACAGGTTTTAAATTTTTGGGAACAATTTTATTAATATTATCAATATCCTTGTCGTTGATAAGCAGGCATTTCACAGTCTTCATGCAGTTTTGCAGTACTTGGTGAGCATCTTTTGCATTCGATATATCTCGACCGTAGGACACTTGGCGGTCTAGGGCTCTCTTGACAGAACCTCCTATGCCATCAGCAACCCCTTTTCCGTGTCCGCTTTCAGTAAAAGACCAGGTGGAGAAGTTCAGGCCAAGCTTACACGTGAACAAATTATGTAAATAAAAGTTTTTTTTCTGTCTATATTGACTGCTGGGTCCGTCTGAGTAGAAATGAATTACTTTGGTATTAGGCTTAATTTCTCTCAGCAATTTTACTACTGGAATCAAGTGGGCCCAAATAGCTTGAGGCTCGTGACAAGTGCTGTCAGACACTGTGCAGAATGATTGACAGGAACCCTTCCAATAAATCATGCCGGTGTGCAGAGTAATCTGTGCTTTAGAGGCACCAAAGTGCATGGATTGAATTTCACTTTCCAATTTACATTGATAATTTTCTGAAAAGTCGCAAATTATCAGTGCTTCATTTTCCTTCATTTCATTAATACACTTTTGATATTGTCTTTGTTGATGAATCCAGGTAAAATAATGTTTTTTAAATGCTGGTATGTCCATTTCAAAACTTTTTATCAAAGCATTTATAGTTCCAGTCTTTTTCACCTTTGCAGTTTTTTTTGTAGTAGCAGTGGTTGCGCCTCCTTTTTCATTCTTTTCATATGTATGGTTTATCCTCTCCCATTGAAACCATTCAAGCTCTGTATCCTTATTTATGTTCTCTAATTTATAATCTAATTTAATTTTGTTACATTTTTGACATCTACTAAACATACAATCATATGAATTTAAATCACAGCTCAACAGACTCAAAATTTCTGTCATAGTCTTGTGCTTCGCCAACAGTCCATGTTTTTGCAGTGCATGTAATTTAATTTCTATGTTGCTATGTTTCACACATAAGCAAGTGTCCCGATTTTTGATATTGGGCGAAAGCACAAAAAATGGCTTATACCTATAAAAGGTGGTAAAGCTATGTTTACCACCTTACGATTTATATTTCTTGTATAAAACCCCCAAGGTATCCAGCAAGTATCGTATTTGTTCTTTCTTCTTTCCTAGAGTGCGACATTCTTTCTTACCAGCCGTACATCTGCTGACGTCATCGCGTATATAAAATTCCTTTATGTCTAAGGAAGTTTTTATATTTTTCACCTTTTCCTTACTCTTTCTTATTTTTCCTTTTAGTCCCAACATATTAGAACATTTCGTTTTCATTTTTGCTTTTGTGACTTTTTCGTCATTCACCAAATCTTTAAGCAGTCTCTTTTCTTTCTGTGTGCCACATTTCGTGTATGTTGATTTTAAACAATATTCTAATACCTCTTCCCTAGCTTTCATTTTCATTACACATTCTTGCAGCTGTTCAATTTCCTTAGAAGTCTTTACTTTATAGCGATAAAATTGCTTTTTTGTTGTTTGAAGAGCCTTTATCAAAGCATTATTTTTTTTCAATGCTGCTTTGAATTGTCTTATTATTTTAGATTTATTAGTGGCCCTTGTACTTTTTTTATTTATCTTTTGAGTTCTTGAAGATGCTTCACATTGAATTTCTCTCTTTTTTTGTTTCTTCTTTTGTTCTCGCCATTTTTTTCTTAATTTTTCTTGTTCTTCTTCATTCAGTTCATTTATTTTCTTTGTTTTATTTTTTACTAACTGAGCATGTTTCTTTTTAAACTGGATGTATTTTTCAGGATCTGCTTTCAGTTTTTCTCTATATCTTTTCATACGTTCCGCAGCAGTCAGAGGCATTATGTGTCCTAAAAACATACAACGTGACCATTGTAACCATGCACTTTTTGCTATAACATTAAGTTTAATTTAGGTACATTTAATATACAAACATAAGGTAAAAAATGCATACAGTAGCTATTACAAAAGTCTAGCTAAAATAATGATAATATTATACCACTTATTTCATCACTGTCTACTATACATACACGGGTGAAAAATATACACACTCACATACAACCTTTTCCTTTATAATTTTAGTTTGAACCAAAAAACTAATATGATAATAAGATTTGTTATGAGACAAAATGAAGAAGTATAAATACTATTTAAAAAAAAAAATTAAGTCACATTTAGCGTCTTGTAGTAATCGAGTAACATTATGAGTAAAGTACATAAAAAAACTTGGAGACGAATTGAGTACCTTCCTCCATTTTTGAAAGTCGGTTAAAACTGAACACTGAATAATATGGCTAAATTATTACATTCTAAATTTACTGATATATACATGCCTTTATATTCCACTTATAAGTCAAAATAGCTGAAGAGCTAAAAAAAATAGCAGATGAATGGGAAATAACCGAAAAGATAAATTTCTTTGTAACGGATAACGCCACAAACATGGTTACAGCTGCACAGTTATTGGGTTGGGACCACTTCGGCTGCTATGTTCACAAATTAAATTTAATAGTCAACGAAGCACTTAATTTGCAAAATATCGCAGTAACTGTGCAGAAAGTACAAAAAACCGTCGCTTACTTTAAAAGGAGCTCTCAAGCCAAGGAAAAACTTATAAAGTATCAAATAAATGCACAAAACATTACACCCGGTTGCGCTAAGGGTCTCCTCATAAGTATTCCGACCAGATGGAACTCAACGTATTTAATGTTGCAACGCTTTTCGAAATTGCAAGAGGCCCTTAGAGCCACAATTCCAAATCTACGTGCTGATTTACCCGTCATTTCTATGGAAGAGTGGCTATGTATTGACCAACTGATCGAAGTGCTAAAACCTTTTTACGAGGTAACAACAATCATGAGCGCCGAAAAGTACCTCACGGCAAGTAAAGCTGTAGTAATAACGCAGGGATTAACAGGGATTTACGAGCAACTGATAAAAAAAGATTATTTTTCATCAGTTAAAGACATGGTGAAATGTTTGAAAACTGCAATTAATACGCGATTTATGGACTTAGAATCCAATGAGAGTGTAGGTATGTGCACATATTTGGACCCAAGGTTTAAAGAACATGCTTTCAATGACCGGGATGCGCTAGCAATACTAAAATGCGTAATTATTGATAAAGCTATGCTTACGGAAAAACCCGCTGTTGATACACTTTCCATTTGGTTAAACTTTGACAAAAAAGTGAAATCTGTACAAACTCCTAAATCTGCTGAGACAAAAGCGGCAGAAGAATTGGAAATGTATTTAAAAGATCACAACAGCGTCTTTGATTTCGGATATCCTTCGAAGCATGTCATAGACAGAGTTCCACCTCGTAGGGCAATCTTGTTTTAGTTTTATTTCAGGTACATTAAGTTGGTTCTGCATCTCACGAAGCCTTGCTAGAGCCGAGCTGCTTCGTTTGAAGTACTCTACGATAGCTTTAACTTTTTTTAACTGTTCGGTTAAGCAGTTCAAACTGTCCTGCACAACAAGATTTATTGTGTGGGCAAAACATGGAAAGTGTCTCCACTTAGTTAATCTGACTGCAGCTACAATATTAGCCGCATTGTCTGTCACGATAGCCGATACCTTATGTATTAAATCCCATTTGCCAACTTCTTCCATCATGAAAGCCGCAAGATTTTGAGCTGTGTGTCGCTCGTTGATTGGAAAACAACCGAGCAAATACGATTCCAATGCAGCATCTTTATTAATAAAATGCGCTGTTATAGCAACGTAACTCTGGTTGGTTACAGAGGTCCATCCATCGGTCGTCAAACATACCGCCGCTGCATCGAGTAATCTGTTTTGTACGTGTTCTTTAACTTGACTATATATCTGTGGAATATAGTTAGCTGATATGGTTTTTCTACACGGAGGGTCATAATTTGAATTTAATAAATGCACGAATTTCTTGAACTCGGGATTTTCAACAATGTTAAACGGTAAATATGCCTTCACAAGTAAAGCCACTAACTGTTCATTAATTGCTTTAGCTTTGTTTACAGAAATCGGTTTATTCACAGTAATAAAACGACCAATATCGCTTTGTTTATGTTTAGGATGAATGACACTATTTTGGACGGTTGAAGTACTTGGGTTTGGAGTAGTCGAAGCAGGCAATTCAGTTTCAGTCACAATTTGAGATGTCGCCGGCAGTTGTATTTGTTGTTCATCAGGATTAATTTCTTGTCGGTAACTAGCCTTTTCTGTTAATACGGTAGGGTGTTTTGTATTTAAATGGCGCAATAAATTACCAGTAGCACCTCCACTAAAACTTATAATGTTCAAACAATAACTACATTTTGCTTTGTTAGGAGCCACCACCGAAAAATGCATCCACACCGCACTTCGTTTTTTTGTCATATTTTTTGACATTTTAAGTAACTTTTAGTTAAGCTTCATGCATTACACTGTTTTAAACTGGGTCCACCACCTTTTTAAGTTTTTTAGGCAGAGCTGCTTATTTATTATAATAAGATATCTACTTACCAAGATTAACAATTTATTTCCCAATGATCTTGCACTAATTTATTGAAGATTATGTATTGTTTTGCACCGGCGCGCTCAAAACTAGAGATGAAACGGATATATCCAATAACTAGCCGGTATCCGGCCTATTTACACTATCCGGCCGGATACCGGATAATAGCGCGCTATCTAGCCAAATACTGCATAATAAAATAATTAAATATATATATCACTAGATGTTTCCCGCGACACCGCACGTTCGGGCTGAATTCTTTACGCCCTAAACTTTTCTATATCGCGCTTTTCCGTGGTGATAAAAAAATATTTGTGCCTATATCCTTTCTCGTTGTCTAATCTACCTATGTATCAAATTTCATCAAAATCGGTTCAGTAGTTTAGGCGTGAAAGCGTAGCAGACTGACAGACAGACAGAGTTACTTTCGAATTCATATTATCAGTAATGGATTATTTTACACAAAGCAAATATGAAACATAAAATCGAAATAATGTCAAATTGGCGATCTTTTTTTTTTAATAGTGACATTTTTATTAATCGATAAGTTAAATAGAAAGAAAAATAATGGAATAATTAACGAACGAACTTAGACACAAAGTAACTAAGTACTAAATCACTATCCGTTTCATCTCTACTCAAATATCTCATAAACGCGGTGAG
Organism: Selenia dentaria; assembly: GCA_917880725.1. Classification (NCBI taxonomy): domain Eukaryota; kingdom Metazoa; phylum Arthropoda; class Insecta; order Lepidoptera; family Geometridae; genus Selenia; species Selenia dentaria. The sequence goes on along the minus strand of OU862885.1, from coordinate 27,763,074 downwards.
CATATAGGCTCTTATGTTTTTTAAATTTTACCTAGCAAAACACGAAAACCTATCCATAAATGAATATTCGGGCGTTTTTCAAATTTTTTGTACCTAATAGAAAAATCGAGAAATATAAAATATTGATAGCTAATTGATTTTTTTTATTTTTCTAGTATTCTATAATATGTAAACTTATTGTTAAATTCAAAATACTCTTAAAAATCAAGCTTATTGAAGTCAAATTTAAATATTTTGATTAAGATTTAGCATCTTAATTTCTACTGAGTTACGAAAGCATTACTTACAATTTCTTAACGTTTTTTCTACTGAGTTACATTTTGGACGTTCGGCTTTACTATCTTTTACTTTATAATGTCATCACGTTACTCCTAGTTTTCATATCACTTTGGTTTATAGACAGATTTGTAACAATTGTGATGAAATAAAACAGACTTTAATATTTTATGAGTTTCTATTCAAAATATAAGATTTTTTCGTTTTTTTTCGAGGACAGTCACTAAGTAGAATGATGTTGTTTCTCAGTAGAAACATTAAGCTCTGTACACATTATTAAGTATTATTATGCAGGAAACAAAAACAAACAAAGCAAAATGTATGCGAAATAAGATATATTTTCAATGAAAATACATGAGATACAAACTATATCTAGGTAATAGTTAGCTAGTAATATAGTCATATGTGTAGTTATCAGAGCCAGCACACATGGTCATATTTTGATAAAACTTTTCAGCTTCGCCGACACATTCGATAAAAAGAAAACAGTAACTTTACACGATTAAGTCCCGTGTGTTAAAATAATATATTTCTAATGTACTTAGTGTAAAATCTGCTTCGAAAAACTTTTCAAAACGACAAATCACTTACAAACTTAAAATTTACGAACTATTCACCTAAGCATGTATCACAAATGTAATCAAACATTTGTTGTCCTTGACTGCAAGAGAGACAGATTAATTGCTTGCACACCATGCACATAGTGGTGCATGTTTGAAAAGGAAATTCGTTTTTGCAAATATGACACTTAATTTTACGCTTAGTGATTGTTCTAAGAGCCTTATTTTATTTTTTTACTACTTCACATTTTTTCGGCTGAGTCAAACTAGTTTTATATTTTTTTGATTTCAGAATGAATGACCTTTTACTGTGACAATCATACTGGCTTGACGCGTGTGGAAGAAGTTCATCTTCGTGGCTTTCTGATACAACAAAATCATTTGCTGATTTATTAAAACTTGATGTTATATGATGGATTTGCATTGTTCCAGGGACAGGTTTTAAATTTTTGGGAACAATTTTATTAATATTATCAATATCCTTGTCGTTGATAAGCAGGCATTTCACAGTCTTCATGCAGTTTTGCAGTACTTGGTGAGCATCTTTTGCATTCGATATATCTCGACCGTAGGACACTTGGCGGTCTAGGGCTCTCTTGACAGAACCTCCTATGCCATCAGCAACCCCTTTTCCGTGTCCGCTTTCAGTAAAAGACCAGGTGGAGAAGTTCAGGCCAAGCTTACACGTGAACAAATTATGTAAATAAAAGTTTTTTTTCTGTCTATATTGACTGCTGGGTCCGTCTGAGTAGAAATGAATTACTTTGGTATTAGGCTTAATTTCTCTCAGCAATTTTACTACTGGAATCAAGTGGGCCCAAATAGCTTGAGGCTCGTGACAAGTGCTGTCAGACACTGTGCAGAATGATTGACAGGAACCCTTCCAATAAATCATGCCGGTGTGCAGAGTAATCTGTGCTTTAGAGGCACCAAAGTGCATGGATTGAATTTCACTTTCCAATTTACATTGATAATTTTCTGAAAAGTCGCAAATTATCAGTGCTTCATTTTCCTTCATTTCATTAATACACTTTTGATATTGTCTTTGTTGATGAATCCAGGTAAAATAATGTTTTTTAAATGCTGGTATGTCCATTTCAAAACTTTTTATCAAAGCATTTATAGTTCCAGTCTTTTTCACCTTTGCAGTTTTTTTTGTAGTAGCAGTGGTTGCGCCTCCTTTTTCATTCTTTTCATATGTATGGTTTATCCTCTCCCATTGAAACCATTCAAGCTCTGTATCCTTATTTATGTTCTCTAATTTATAATCTAATTTAATTTTGTTACATTTTTGACATCTACTAAACATACAATCATATGAATTTAAATCACAGCTCAACAGACTCAAAATTTCTGTCATAGTCTTGTGCTTCGCCAACAGTCCATGTTTTTGCAGTGCATGTAATTTAATTTCTATGTTGCTATGTTTCACACATAAGCAAGTGTCCCGATTTTTGATATTGGGCGAAAGCACAAAAAATGGCTTATACCTATAAAAGGTGGTAAAGCTATGTTTACCACCTTCCGATTTATATTTCTTGTATAAAACCCCCAAGGTATCCAGCAAGTATCGTATTTGTTCTTTCTTCTTTCCTAGAGTGCGACATTCTTTCTTACCAGCCGTACATCTGCTGACGTCATCGCGTATATAAAATTCCTTTATGTCTAAGGAAGTTTTTATATTTTTCACCTTTTCCTTACTCTTTCTTATTTTTCCTTTTAGTCCCAACATATTAGAACATTTCGTTTTCATTTTTGCTTTTGTGACTTTTTCGTCATTCACCAAATCTTTAAGCAGTCTCTTTTCTTTCTGTGTGCCACATTTCGTGTATGTTGATTTTAAACAATATTCTAATACCTCTTCCCTAGCTTTCATTTTCATTACACATTCTTGCAGCTGTTCAATTTCCTTAGAAGTCTTTACTTTATAGCGATAAAATTGCTTTTTTGTTGTTTGAAGAGCCTTTATCAAAGCATTATTTTTTTTCAATGCTGCTTTGAATTGTCTTATTATTTTAGATTTATTAGTGGCCCTTGTACTTTTTTTATTTATCTTTTGAGTTCTTGAAGATGCTTCACATTGAATTTCTCTCTTTTTTTGTTTCTTCTTTTGTTCTCGCCATTTTTTTCTTAATTTTTCTTGTTCTTCTTCATTCAGTTCATTTATTTTCTTTGTTTTATTTTTTACTAACTGAGCATGTTTCTTTTTAAACTGGATGTATTTTTCAGGATCTGCTTTCAGTTTTTCTCTATATCTTTTCATACGTTCCGCAGCAGTCAGAGGCATTATGTGTCCTAAAAACATACAACGTGACCATTGTAACCATGCACTTTTTGCTATAACATTAAGTTTAATTTAGGTACATTTAATATACAAACATAAGGTAAAAAATGCATACAGTAGCTATTACAAAAGTCTAGCTAAAATAATGATAATATTATACCACTTATTTCATCACTGTCTACTATACATACACGGGTGAAAAATATACACACTCACATACAACCTTTTCCTTTATAATTTTAGTTTGAACCAAAAAACTAATATGATAATAAGATTTGTTATGAGACAAAATGAAGAAGTATAAATACTATTTAAAAAAAAAATTAAGTCACATTTAGCGTCTTGTAGTAATCGAGTAACATTATGAGTAAAGTACATAAAAAAACTTGGAGACGAATTGAGTACCTTCCTCCATTTTTGAAAGTCGGTTAAAACTGAACACTGAATAATATGGCTAAATTATTACATTCTAAATTTACTGATATATACATGCCTTTATATTCCACTTATAAGTCAAAATAGCTGAAGAGCTAAAAAAAATAGCAGATGAATGGGAAATAACCGAAAAGATAAATTTCTTTGTAACGGATAACGCCACAAACATGGTTACAGCTGCACAGTTATTGGGTTGGGACCACTTCGGCTGCTATGTTCACAAATTAAATTTAATAGTCAACGAAGCACTTAATTTGCAAAATATCGCAGTAACTGTGCAGAAAGTACAAAAAACCGTCGCTTACTTTAAAAGGAGCTCTCAAGCCAAGGAAAAACTTATAAAGTATCAAATAAATGCACAAAACATTACACCCGGTTGCGCTAAGGGTCTCCTCATAAGTATTCCGACCAGATGGAACTCAACGTATTTAATGTTGCAACGCTTTTCGAAATTGCAAGAGGCCCTTAGAGCCACAATTCCAAATCTACGTGCTGATTTACCCGTCATTTCTATGGAAGAGTGGCTATGTATTGACCAACTGATCGAAGTGCTAAAACCTTTTTACGAGGTAACAACAATCATGAGCGCCGAAAAGTACCTCACGGCAAGTAAAGCTGTAGTAATAACGCAGGGATTAACAGGGATTTACGAGCAACTGATAAAAAAAGATTATTTTTCATCAGTTAAAGACATGGTGAAATGTTTGAAAACTGCAATTAATACGCGATTTATGGACTTAGAATCCAATGAGAGTGTAGGTATGTGCACATATTTGGACCCAAGGTTTAAAGAACATGCTTTCAATGACCGGGATGCGCTAGCAATACTAAAATGCGTAATTATTGATAAAGCTATGCTTACGGAAAAACCCGCTGTTGATACACTTTCCATTTGGTTAAACTTTGACAAAAAAGTGAAATCTGTACAAACTCCTAAATCTGCTGAGACAAAAGCGGCAGAAGAATTGGAAATGTATTTAAAAGATCACAACAGCGTCTTTGATTTCGGATATCCTTCGAAGCATGTCGTAGACAGAGTTCCACCTCGTAGGGCAATCTTGTTTTAGTTTTATTTCAGGTACATTAAGTTGGTTCTGCATCTCACGAAGCCTTGCTAGAGCCGAGCTGCTTCGTTTGAAGTACTCTACGATAGCTTTAACTTTTTTTAACTGTTCGGTTAAGCAGTTCAAACTGTCCTGCACAACAAGATTTATTGTGTGGGCAAAACATGGAAAGTGTCTCCACTTAGTTAATCTGACTGCAGCTACAATATTAGCCGCATTGTCTGTCACGATAGCCGATACCTTATGTATTAAATCCCATTTGCCAACTTCTTCCATCATGAAAGCCGCAAGATTTTGAGCTGTGTGTCGCTCGTTGATTGGAAAACAACCGAGCAAATACGATTCCAATGCAGCATCTTTATTAATAAAATGCGCTGTTATAGCAACGTAACTCTGGTTGGTTACAGAGGTCCATCCATCGGTCGTCAAACATACCGCCGCTGCATCGAGTAATCTGTTTTGTACGTGTTCTTTAACTTGACTATATATCTGTGGAATATAGTTAGCTGATATGGTTTTTCTACACGGAGGGTCATAATTTGAATTTAATAAATGCACGAATTTCTTGAACTCGGGATTTTCAACAATGTTAAACGGTAAATATGCCTTCACAAGTAAAGCCACTAACTGTTCATTAATTGCTTTAGCTTTGTTTACAGAAATCGGTTTATTCACAGTAATAAAACGACCAATATCGCTTTGTTTATGTTTAGGATGAATGACACTATTTTGGACGGTTGAAGTACTTGGGTTTGGAGTAGTCGAAGCAGGCAATTCAGTTTCAGTCACAATTTGAGATGTCGCCGGCAGTTGTATTTGTTGTTCATCAGGATTAATTTCTTGTCGGTAACTAGCCTTTTCTGTTAATACGGTAGGGTGTTTTGTATTTAAATGGCGCAATAAATTACCAGTAGCACCTCCACTAAAACTTATAATGTTCAAACAATAACTACATTTTGCTTTGTTAGGAGCCACCACCGAAAAATGCATCCACACCGCACTTCGTTTTTTTGTCATATTTTTTGACATTTTAAGTAACTTTTAGTTAAGCTTCATGCATTACACTGTTTTAAACTGGGTCCACCACCTTTTTACGTTTTTTAGGCAGAGCTGCTTATTTATTATAATAAGATATCTACTTACCAAGATTAACAATTTATTTCCCAATGATCTTGCACTAATTTATTGAAGATTATGTATTGTTTTGCACCGGCGCGCTCAAAACTAGAGATGAAACGGATATATCCAATAACTAGCCGGTATCCGGCCTATTTACACTATCCGGCCGGATACCGGATAATAGCGCGCTATCTAGCCAAATACTGCATAATAAAATAATTAAATATATATATCACTAGATGTTTCCCGCGACACCGCACGTTCGGGCTGAATTCTTTACGCCCTAAACTTTTCTATATCGCGCTTTTCCGTGGTGATAAAAAAATATTTGTGCCTATATCCTTTCTCGTTGTCTAATCTACCTATGTATCAAATTTCATCAAAATCGGTTCAGTAGTTTAGGCGTGAAAGCGTAGCAGACTGACAGACAGACAGAGTTACTTTCGAATTCATATTATCAGTAATGGATTATTTTACACAAAGCAAATATGAAACATAAAATCGAAATAATGTCAAATTGGCGATCTTTTTTTTTTAATAGTGACATTTTTATTAATCGATAAGTTAAATAGAAAGAAAAATAATGGAATAATTAACGAACGAACTTAGACACAAAGTAACTAAGTACTAAATCACTATCCGTTTCATCTCTACTCAAATATCTCATAAACGCGGTGAGCATATAGGCTCTTATGTTTTTTAAATTTTACCTAGCAAAACACGAAAACCTATCCATAAATGAATATTCGGGCGTTTTTCAAATTTTTTGTACCTAATAGAAAAATCGAGAAATATAAAATATTGATAGCTAATTGATTTTTCTAGTATTCTATAATATGTAAACTTATTGTTAAATTCAAAATACTCTTAAAAATCAAGCTTATTGAAGTCAAATTTAAATATTTTGATTAAGATTTAGCATCTTAATTTCTACTGAGTTACGAAAGCATTACTTACAATTTCTTAACGTTTTTTCTACTGAGTTACATTTTGGACGTTCGGCTTTACTATCTTTTACTTTATAATGTCATCACGTTACTCCTAGTTTTCATATCACTTTGGTTTATAGACAGATTTGTAACAATTGTGATGAAATAAAACAGACTTTAATATTTTATGAGTTTCTATTCAAAATATAAGATTTTTTAGTTTTTTTTCGAGGACAGTCACTAAGTAGAATGATGTTGTTTCTCAGTAGAAACATTAAGCTCTGTACACATTATTAAGTATTATTATGCAGGAAACAAAAACAAACAAAGCAAAATGTATGCGAAATAAGATATATTTTCAATGAAAATACATGAGATACAAACTATATCTAGGTAATAGTTAGCTAGTAATATAGTCATATGTGTAGTTATCAGAGCCAGCACACATGGTCATATTTTGATAAAACTTTTCAGCTTCGCCGACACATTCGATAAAAAGAAAACAGTAACTTTACACGATTAAGTCCCGTGTGTTAAAATAATATATTTCTAATGTACTTAGTGTAAAATCTGCTTCGAAAAACTTTTCAAAACGACAAATCACTTACAAACTTAAAATTTACGAACTATTCACCTAAGCATGTATCACAAATGTAATCAAACATTTGTTGTCCTTGACTGCAAGAGAGACAGATTAATTGCTTGCACACCATGCACTTAGTGGTGCATGTTTGAAAAGGAAATTCGTTTTTGCAAATATGACACTTAATTTTACGCTTAGTGATTGTTCTAAGAGCCTTATTTTCTTTTTTTACTACTTCACATTTTTTCGGCTGAGTCAAACTAGTTTTATATTTTTTTGATTTCAGAATGAATGACCTTTTACTGTGACAATCATACTGGCTTGACGCGTGTGGAAGAAGTTCATCTTCGTGGCTTTCTGATACAACAAAATCATTTGCTGATTTATTAAAACTTGATGTTATATGATGGATTTGCATTGTTCCAGGGACAGGTTTTAAATTTTTGGGAACAATTTTATTAATATTATCAATATCCTTGTCGTTGATAAGCAGGCATTTCACAGTCTTCATGCAGTTTTGCAGTACTTGGTGAGCATCTTTTGCATTCGATATATCTCGACCGTAGGACACTTGGCGGTCTAGGGCTCTCTTGACAGAACCTCCTATGCCATCAGCAACCCCTAGTTTCGCAGTTTGTACCCGTCGAGCCTGCGCGTAGTCGTGGTGATACTTGCGCTCGCGTTGTGCCCCGGACGGTGACGCTCGGTTTGCGTTTGGTCCGGGCGTGGGCGGAGCTATGGCGGTCGATACGCTGACCTCGTTGCAGCGTGCGTGATGCTCGAGGAAGGTGACGAGGTCGGCTAGGGTTGGGAGTCGGTCAGATGACCCGTGTTGACGCTCAAAGAAGGACCTAAGTTCCCCCTTGAGTTTTCGTACTACGATCGACACTAAAATATATCCACTATCTCCAGTAGTAGATAAGTTTAAATTGGCAAGCGCGGATTGTGCGGATATGAGCGGAGTTAGGAACTGCCTCCTGATTTCCGAACGCGACGATATGGTGGGCAAATCGAAAATTACGTCCACGAAACGATCTATGAGTAACCGCCGATTTTCGTACCTTCGCGTCAGGATATCTAAGGCTACTACGTAATTTTCGTTCGTGATCGTTAAATGTGCAATGAGCGACCGCGATTCCCCCGCCAGACAGGAAAGTAAATAGTGCAGTTTTACTGCACCCGTAAGGTTGGCCATGTTATCGGTCAAGCTCTTAAATACCGATATGAAGGAGGGCCAGTCCTCGAGTCGCGAGGTAAATTTGGGTAACTCGATTTGGGGCAAAACCGAGTTTACCGTAGCTGGTGCTGTGACGTTTCCCGGGTTGTGTGCTGATGGTACCTCGTCACTTTGGGCTGATGGCAATATATTAATATCTACATGTGCAACCAGAATCGCGTCATAGGCTTCTATTGCCCGTTCGTATTGCTCCATGTACAATTTCTCCTGGGCGTCTGACAAATCGTCGGTATCTAATATTTCGTAGTATACGGCGTCGAGTTTATCACGCATGGTTCTCACGTCCGCAACCTTCGCGTTGAAATCTGCGTTCGTATACTTCTGTTTCCCTTCTCGTAACGACGTCGCAATTTCCGAAAGGGCAATTAAAGCGCGTTGTCCCTCTCTAAAACGAGCGGCCTGCGATTTGGAAGGCATCGTAACGTCGACGTCGAAGTCAGACACAAGGAGAGAAAAAAAAAGAAAAAGTAATTAAAATTATTAAATTATTTAATCGTCGGTGAAATTCCGCACCTCCTTTTTCGGAAGTCGGTTAAAATAACGTCTAAATTAATAACGTGTGTACGAAACCTTATATGAGCTGATGGTTTAATTACTTAATTAATTATATTCCGTAAATTTCGTTATGTTATTTACGTAAATTCTGTACGGGACCCTAAGACGTTTTGTGCTGGTCTCTTAAATGTAAACAATTAACTTACATTAATTATTTCATGCTAATCACGAACACAAGTAAATGTTTTAACAGTACTTAGTATTATTTTATAATTAAAATCAACAAAGTACCTGGCCTTGAGTTATGTTATTTACGACTTTCTTGCAAACAATAGCTAACAATCATAAAAACAAACGCCTCATTAACGTTATCGTTAACGAGTTTGGAATTTCAAACCAAACAACTCTGCAGTATTATTGTCTATTCTGTGGCGCGCGAGTGTCAAACGAACAAAAGCTAATCGCTAGTCGGGGTTTGTTCGATAAGCAAATACCTGAGTTAATTAGGTGATTTGTATGGCGTAAGGGGATTTAAATTAAATTGAATCTATAAGAAGTAGTTTTTAAATTAAATAGGGCTGATATGGGCAATGGACTGTATTAAAAGGAATTATTATTTTTTGACAAGGGGGGATAGCACTGGTTCTTTTATCCGGCAGCGAAAGAAAATATGTTGCCGGATATCCGCGCTCGAAGGAAAATATGGTGAGGCAATATGCCACCATACGATAGGTAGGGAAGAATTAATGGTACCTGGGTTCCGTGGGGTATGTCGGGAGACTCTGGAACTGGTGAGAGCTGGTGACCGTGGGTCCTCGTGGAGGCGTCCTGCTGTCGACGGCGTGCTGAATGAGCTGAAGGCGATTGTTCACTTGTTCACTTGGGTTTGTATTGTCAGTGTCCCTTTTATTTGTGCACTCGCGTACGCGTATGTGTCGTCGGTAAAATTATTGGGGGCGTTTCCGACTCGTGGCAAAATGGCGGCGGTGCAGAGCGGATTTCACTTAGTGTTGCGTGCGCGCGAGCAGAAGGCGTGTCGCTCAGTGGTGGCGTGCGAGAGCCGCCGCGTTTGACGTTTCCCCTTACCGGCGGGTAGCGGGGGACGCGCAGTGGGTGAGGTGACGTCACGCTTTCGCGTGAACAACCCCTTTTCCGTGTCCGCTTTCAGTAAAAGACCAGGTGGAGAAGTTCAGGCCAAGCTTACACGTGAACAAATTATGTAAATAAAAGTTTTTTTTCTGTCTATATTGACTGCTGGGTCCGTCTGAGTAGAAATGAATTACTTTGGTATTAGGCTTAATTTCTCTCAGCAATTTTACTACTGGAATCAAGTGGGCCCAAATAGCTTGAGGCTCGTGACAAGTGCTGTCAGACACTGTGCAGAATGATTGACAGGAACCCTTCCAATAAATCATGCCGGTGTGCAGAGTAATCTGTGCTTTAGAGGCACCAAAGTGCATGGATTGAATTTCACTTTCCAATTTACATTGATAATTTTCTGAAAAGTCGCAAATTATCAGTGCTTCATTTTCCTTCATTTCAGAAGTATAAATACTATTTAAAAAAAAAAATTAAGTCACATTTAGCGTCTTGTAGTAATCGAGTAACATTATGAGTAAAGTACATAAAAAAACTTGGAGACGAATTGAGTACCTTCCTCCATTTTTGAAAGTCGGTTAAAACTGAACACTGAATAATATGGCTAAATTATTACATTCTAAATTTACTGATATATACATGCCTTTATATTCCACTTATAAGTCAAAATAGCTGAAGAGCTAAAAAAAATAGCAGATGAATGGGAAATAACCGAAAAGATAAATTTCTTTGTAACGGATAACGCCACAAACATGGTTACAGCTGCACAGTTATTGGGTTGGGACCACTTCGGCTGCTATGTTCACAAATTAAATTTAATAGTCAACGAAGCACTTAATTTGCAAAATATCGCAGTAACTGTGCAGAAAGTACAAAAAACCGTCGCTTACTTTAAAAGGAGCTCTCAAGCCAAGGAAAAACTTATAAAGTATCAAATAAATGCACAAAACATTACACCCGGTTGCGCTAAGGGTCTCCTCATAAGTATTCCGACCAGATGGAACTCAACGTATTTAATGTTGCAACGCTTTTCGAAATTGCAAGAGGCCCTTAGAGCCACAATTCCAAATCTACGTGCTGATTTACCCGTCATTTCTATGGAAGAGTGGCTATGTATTGACCAACTGATCGAAGTGCTAAAACCTTTTTACGAGGTAACAACAATCATGAGCGCCGAAAAGTACCTCACGGCAAGTAAAGCTGTAGTAATAACGCAGGGATTAACAGGGATTTACGAGCAACTGATAAAAAAAGATTATTTTTCATCAGTTAAAGACATGGTGAAATGTTTGAAAACTGCAATTAATACGCGATTTATGGACTTAGAATCCAATGAGAGTGTAGGTATGTGCACATATTTGGACCCAAGGTTTAAAGAACATGCTTTCAATGACCGGGATGCGCTAGCAATACTAAAATGCGTAATTATTGATAAAGCTATGCTTACGGAAAAACCCGCTGTTGATACACTTTCCATTTGGTTAAACTTTGACAAAAAAGTGAAATCTGTACAAACTCCTAAATCTGCTGAGACAAAAGCGGCAGAAGAATTGGAAATGTATTTAAAAGATCACAACAGCGTCTTTGATTTCGGATATCCTTCGAAGCATGTCATAGACAGAGTTCCACCTCGTAGGGCAATCTTGTTTTAGTTTTATTTCAGGTACATTAAGTTGGTTCTGCATCTCACGAAGCCTTGCTAGAGCCGAGCTGCTTCGTTTGAAGTACTCTACGATAGCTTTAACTTTTTTTAACTGTTCGGTTAAGCAGTTCAAACTGTCCTGCACAACAAGATTTATTGTGTGGGCAAAACATGGAAAGTGTCTCCACTTAGTTAATCTGACTGCAGCTACAATATTAGCCGCATTGTCTGTCACGATAGCCGATACCTTATGTATTAAATCCCATTTGCCAACTTCTTCCATCATGAAAGCCGCAAGATTTTGAGCTGTGTGTCGCTCGTTGATTGGAAAACAACCGAGCAAATACGATTCCAATGCAGCATCTTTATTAATAAAATGCGCTGTTATAGCAACGTAACTCTGGTTGGTTACAGAGGTCCATCCATCGGTCGTCAAACATACCGCCGCTGCATCGAGTAATCTGTTTTGTACGTGTTCTTTAACTTGACTATATATCTGTGGAATATAGTTAGCTGATATGGTTTTTCTACACGGAGGGTCATAATTTGAATTTAATAAATGCACGAATTTCTTGAACTCGGGATTTTCAACAATGTTAAACGGTAAATATGCCTTCACAAGTAAAGCCACTAACTGTTCATTAATTGCTTTAGCTTTGTTTACAGAAATCGGTTTATTCACAGTAATAAAACGACCAATATCGCTTTGTTTATGTTTAGGATGAATGACACTATTTTGGACGGTTGAAGTACTTGGGTTTGGAGTAGTCGAAGCAGGCAATTCAGTTTCAGTCACAATTTGAGATGTCGCCGGCAGTTGTATTTGTTGTTCATCAGGATTAATTTCTTGTCGGTAACTAGCCTTTTCTGTTAATACGGTAGGGTGTTTTGTATTTAAATGGCGCAATAAATTACCAGTAGCACCTCCACTAAAACTTATAATGTTCAAACAATAACTACATTTTGCTTTGTTAGGAGCCACCACCGAAAAATGCATCCACACCGCACTTCGTTTTTTTGTCATATTTTTTGACATTTTAAGTAACTTTTAGTTAAGCTTCATGCATTACACTGTTTTAAACTGGGTCCACCACCTTTTTAAGTTTTTTAGGCAGAGCTGCTTATTTATTATAATAAGATATCTACTTACCAAGATTAACAATTTATTTCCCAATGATCTTGCACTAATTTATTGAAGATTATGTATTGTTTTGCACCGGCGCGCTCAAAACTAGAGATGAAACGGATATATCCAATAACTAGCCGGTATCCGGCCTATTTACACTATCCGGCCGGATACCGGATAATAGCGCGCTATCTAGCCAAATACTGCATAATAAAATAATTAAATATATATATCACTAGATGTTTCCCGCGACACCGCACGTTCGGGCTGAATTCTTTACGCCCTAAACTTTTCTATATCGCGCTTTTCCGTGGTGATAAAAAAATATTTGTGCCTATATCCTTTCTCGTTGTCTAATCTACCTATGTATCAAATTTCATCAAAATCGGTTCAGTAGTTTAGGCGTGAAAGCGTAGCAGACTGACAGACAGACAGAGTTACTTTCGAATTCATATTATCAGTAATGGATTATTTTACACAAAGCAAATATGAAACATAAAATCGAAATAATGTCAAATTGGCGATCTTTTTTTTTTTAATAGTGACATTTTTATTAATCGATAAGTTAAATAGAAAGAAAAATAATGGAATAATTAACGAACGAACTTAGACACAAAGTAACTAAGTACTAAATCACTATCCGTTTCATCTCTACTCAAATATCTCATAAACGCGGTGAGAATATAGGCTCTTATGTTTTTTAAATTTTACCTAGCAAAACACGAAAACCTATCCATAAATGAATATTCGGGCGTTTTTCAAATTTTTTGTACCTAATAGAAAAATCGAGAAATATAAAATATTGATAGCTAATTGATTTTTTTTATTTTTCTAGTATTCTATAATATGTAAACTTATTGTTAAATTCAAAATACTCTTAAAAATCAAGCTTATTGAAGTCAAATTTAAATATTTTGATTAAGATTTAGCATCTTAATTTCTACTGAGTTACGAAAGCATTACTTACAATTTCTTAACGTTTTTTCTACTGAGTTACATTTTGGACGTTCGGCTTTACTATCTTTTACTTTATAATGTCATCACGTTACTCCTAGTTTTCATATCACTTTGGTTTATAGACAGATTTGTAACAATTGTGATGAAATAAAACAGACTTTAATATTTTATGAGTTTCTATTCAAAATATAAGATTTTTTCGTTTTTTTTCGAGGACAGTCACTAAGTAGAATGATGTTGTTTCTCAGTAGAAACATTAAGCTCTGTACACATTATTAAGTATTATTATGCAGGAAACAAAAACAAACAAAGCAAAATGTATGCGAAATAAGATATATTTTCAATGAAAATACATGAGATACAAACTATATCTAGGTAATAGTTAGCTAGTAATATAGTCATATGTGTAGTTATCAGAGCCAGCACACATGGTCATATTTTGATAAAACTTTTCAGCTTCGCCGACACATTCGATAAAAAGAAAACAGTAACTTTACACGATTAAGTCCCGTGTGTTAAAATAATATATTTCTAATGTACTTAGTGTAAAATCTGCTTCGAAAAACTTTTCAAAACGACAAATCACTTACAAACTTAAAATTTACGAACTATTCACCTAAGCATGTATCACAAATGTAATCAAACATTTGTTGTCCTTGACTGCAAGAGAGACAGATTAATTGCTTGCACACCATGCACTTAGTGGTGCATGTTTGAAAAGGAAATTCGTTTTTGCAAATATGACACTTAATTTTACGCTTAGTGATTGTTCTAAGAGCCTTATTTTATTTTTTTACTACTTCACATTTTTTCGGCTGAGTCAAACTAGTTTTATATTTTTTTGATTTCAGAATGAATGACCTTTTACTGTGACAATCATACTGGCTTGACGCGTGTGGAAGAAGTTCATCTTCGTGGCTTTCTGATACAACAAAATCATTTGCTGATTTATTAAAACTTGATGTTATATGATGGATTTGCATTGTTCCAGGGACAGGTTTTAAATTTTTGGGAACAATTTTATTAATATTATCAATATCCTTGTCGTTGATAAGCAGGCATTTCACAGTCTTCATGCAGTTTTGCAGTACTTGGTGAGCATCTTTTGCATTCGATATATCTCGACCGTAGGACACTTGGCGGTCTAGGGCTCTCTTGACAGAACCTCCTATGCCATCAGCAACCCCTTTTCCGTGTCCGCTTTCAGTAAAAGACCAGGTGGAGAAGTTCAGGCCAAGCTTACACGTGAACAAATTATGTAAATAAAAGTTTTTTTTCTGTCTATATTGACTGCTGGGTCCGTCTGAGTAGAAATGAATTACTTTGGTATTAGGCTTAATTTCTCTCAGCAATTTTACTACTGGAATCAAGTGGGCCCAAATAGCTTGAGGCTCGTGACAAGTGCTGTCAGACACTGTGCAGAATGATTGACAGGAACCCTTCCAATAAATCATGCCGGTGTGCAGAGTAATCTGTGCTTTAGAGGCACCAAAGTGCATGGATTGAATTTCACTTTCCAATTTACATTGATAATTTTCTGAAAAGTCGCAAATTATCAGTGCTTCATTTTCCTTCATTTCATTAATACACTTTTGATATTGTCTTTGTTGATGAATCCAGGTAAAATAATGTTTTTTAAATGCTGGTATGTCCATTTCAAAACTTTTTATCAAAGCATTTATAGTTCCAGTCTTTTTCACCTTTGCAGTTTTTTTTGTAGTAGCAGTGGTTGCGCCTCCTTTTTCATTCTTTTCATATGTATGGTTTATCCTCTCCCATTGAAACCATTCAAGCTCTGTATCCTTATTTATGTTCTCTAATTTATAATCTAATTTAATTTTGTTACATTTTTGACATCTACTAAACATACAATCATATGAATTTAAATCACAGCTCAACAGACTCAAAATTTCTGTCATAGTCTTGTGCTTCGCCAACAGTCCATGTTTTTGCAGTGCATGTAATTTAATTTCTATGTTGCTATGTTTCACACATAAGCAAGTGTCCCGATTTTTGATATTGGGCGAAAGCACAAAAAATGGCTTATACCTATAAAAGGTGGTAAAGCTATGTTTACCACCTTCCGATTTATATTTCTTGTATAAAACCCCCAAGGTATCCAGCAAGTATCGTATTTGTTCTTTCTTCTTTCCTAGAGTGCGACATTCTTTCTTACCAGCCGTACATCTGCTGACGTCATCGCGTATATAAAATTCCTTTATGTCTAAGGAAGTTTTTATATTTTTCACCTTTTCCTTACTCTTTCTTATTTTTCCTTTTAGTCCCAACATATTAGAACATTTCGTTTTCATTTTTGCTTTTGTGACTTTTTCGTCATTCACCAAATCTTTAAGCAGTCTCTTTTCTTCCTGTGTGCCACATTTCGTGTATGTTGATTTTAAACAATATTCTAATACCTCTTCCCTAGCTTTCATTTTCATTACACATTCTTGCAGCTGTTCAATTTCCTTAGAAGTCTTTACTTTATAGCGATAAAATTGCTTTTTTGTTGTTTGAAGAGCCTTTATCAAAGCATTATTTTTTTTCAATGCTGCTTTGAATTGTCTTATTATTTTAGATTTATTAGTGGCCCTTGTACTTTTTTTATTTATCTTTTGAGTTCTTGAAGATGCTTCACATTGAATTTCTCTCTTTTTTTGTTTCTTCTTTTGTTCTCGCCATTTTTTTCTTAATTTTTCTTGTTCTTCTTCATTCAGTTAATTTATTTTCTTTGTTTTATTTTTTACTAACTGAGCATGTTTCTTTTTAAACTGGATGTATTTTTCAGGATCTGCTTTCAGTTTTTCTCTATATCTTTTCATACGTTCCGCAGCAGTCAGAGGCATTATGTGTCCTAAAAACATACAACGTGACCATTGTAACCATGCACTTTTTGCTATAACATTAAGTTTAATTTAGGTACATTTAATATACAAACATAAGGTAAAAAATGCATACAGTAGCTATTACAAAAGTCTAGCTAAAATAATGATAATATTATACCACTTATTTCATCACTGTCTACTATACATACACGGGTGAAAAATATACACACTCACATACAACCTTTTCCTTTATAATTTTAGTTTGAACCAAAAAACTAATATGATAATAAGATTTGTTATGAGACAAAATGAAGAAGTATAAATACTATTTAAAAAAAAAATTAAGTCACATTTAGCGTCTTGTAGTAATCGAGTAACATTATGAGTAAAGTACATAAAAAAACTTGGAGACGAATTGAGTACCTTCCTCCATTTTTTGAAAGTCGGTTAAAACTGAACACTGAATAATATGGCTAAATTATTACATTCTAAATTTACTGATATATACATGCCTTTATATTCCACTTATAAGTCAAAATAGCTGAAGAGCTAAAAAAAATAGCAGATGAATGGGAAATAACCGAAAAGATAAATTTCTTTGCAACGGATAACGCCACAAACATGGTTACAGCTGCACAGTTATTGGGTTGGGACCACTTCGGCTGCTATGTTCACAAATTAAATTTAATAGTCAACGAAGCACTTAATTTGCAAAATATCGCAGTAACTGTGCAGAAAGTACAAAAAACCGTCGCTTACTTTAAAAGGAGCTCTCAAGCCAAGGAAAAACTTATAAAGTATCAAATAAATGCACAAAACATTACACCCGGTTGCGCTAAGGGTCTCCTCATAAGTATTCCGACCAGATGGAACTCAACGTATTTAATGTTGCAACGCTTTTCGAAATTGCAAGAGGCCCTTAGAGCCACAATTCCAAATCTACGTGCTGATTTACCCGTCATTTCTATGGAAGAGTGGCTATGTATTGACCAACTGATCGAAGTGCTAAAACCTTTTTACGAGGTAACAACAATCATGAGCGCCGAAAAGTACCTAACGGCAAGTAAAGCTGTAGTAATAACGCAGGGATTAACAGGGATTTACGAGCAACTGATAAAAAAAGATTATTTTTCATCAGTTAAAGACATGGTGAAATGTTTGAAAACTGCAATTAATACGCGATTTATGGACTTAGAATCCAATGAGAGTGTAGGTATGTGCACATATTTGGACCCAAGGTTTAAAGAACATGCTTTCAATGACCGGGATGCGCTAGCAATACTAAAATGCGTAATTATTGATAAAGCTATGCTTACGGAAAAACCCGCTGTTGATACACTTTCCATTTGGTTAAACTTTGACAAAAAAGTGAAATCTGTACAAACTCCTAAATCTGCTGAGACAAAAGCGGCAGAAGAATTGGAAATGTATTTAAAAGATCACAACAGCGTCTTTGATTTCGGATATCCTTCGAAGCATGTCATAGACAGAGTTCCACCTCGTAGGGCAATCTTGTTTTAGTTTTATTTCAGGTACATTAAGTTGGTTCTGCATCTCACGAAGCCTTGCTAGAGCCGAGCTGCTTCGTTTGAAGTACTCTACGATAGCTTTAACTTTTTTTAACTGTTCGGTTAAGCAGTTCAAACTGTCCTGCACAACAAGATTTATTGTGTGGGCAAAACATGGAAAGTGTCTCCACTTAGTTAATCTGACTGCAGCTACAATATTAGCCGCATTGTCTGTCACGATAGCCGATACCTTATGTATTAAATCCCATTTGCCAACTTCTTCCATCATGAAAGCCGCAAGATTTTGAGCTGTGTGTCGCTCGTTGATTGGAAAACAACCGAGCAAATACGATTCCAATGCAGCATCTTTATTAATAAAATGCGCTGTTATAGCAACGTAACTCTGGTTGGTTACAGAGGTCCATCCATCGGTCGTCAAACATACCGCCGCTGCATCGAGTAATCTGTTTTGTACGTGTTCTTTAACTTGACTATATATCTGTGGAATATAGTTAGCTGATATGGTTTTTCTACACGGAGGGTCATAATTTGAATTTAATAAATGCACGAATTTCTTGAACTCGGGATTTTCAACAATGTTAAACGGTAAATATGCCTTCACAAGTAAAGCCACTAACTGTTCATTAATTGCTTTAGCTTTGTTTACAGAAATCGATTTATTCACAGTAATAAAACGACCAATATCGCTTTGTTTATGTTTAGGATGAATGACACTATTTTGGACGGTTGAAGTACTTGGGTTTGGAGTAGTCGAAGCAGGCAATTCAGTTTCAGTCACAATTTGAGATGTCGCCGGCAGTTGTATTTGTTGTTCATCAGGATTAATTTCTTGTCGGTAACTAGCCTTTTCTGTTAATACGGTAGGGTGTTTTGTATTTAAATGGCGCAATAAATTACCAGTAGCACCTCCACTAAAACTTATAATGTTCAAACAATAACTACATTTTGCTTTGTTAGGAGCCACCACCGAAAAATGCATCCACACCGCACTTCGTTTTTTTGTCATATTTTTTGACATTTTAAGTAACTTTTAGTTAAGCTTCATGCATTACACTGTTTTAAACTGGGTCCACCACCTTTTTAAGTTTTTTAGGCAGAGCTGCTTATTTATTATAATAAGATATCTACTTACCAAGATTAACAATTTATTTCCCAATGATCTTGCACTAATTTATTGAAGATTATGTATTGTTTTGCACCGGCGCGCTCAAAACTAGAGATGAAACGGATATATCCAATAACTAGCCGGTATCCGGCCTATTTACACTATCCGGCCGGATACCGGATAATAGCGCGCTATCTAGCCAAATACTGCATAATAAAATAATTAAATATATATATCACTAGATGTTTCCCGCGACACCGCACGTTCGGGCTGAATTCTTTACGCCCTAAACTTTTCTATATCGCGCTTTTCCGTGGTGATAAAAAAATATTTGTGCCTATATCCTTTCTCGTTGTCTAATCTACCTATGTATCAAATTTCATCAAAATCGGTTCAGTAGTTTAGGCGTGAAAGCGTAGCAGACAGACAGACAGAGTTACTTTCGAATTCATATTATCAGTAATGGATTATTTTACACAAAGCAAATATGAAACATAAAATCGAAATAATGTCAAATTGGCGATCTTTTTTTTTTAATAGTGACATTTTTATTAATCGATAAGTTAAATAGAAAGAAAAATAATGGAATAATTAACGAACGAACTTAGACACAAAGTAACTAAGTACTAAATCACTATCCGTTTCATCTCTACTCAAATATCTCATAAACGCGGTGAGCATATAGGCTCTTATGTTTTTTAAATTTTACCTAGCAAAACACGAAAACCTATCCATAAATGAATATTCGGGCGTTTTTCAAATTTTTTGTACCTAATAGAAAAATCGAGAAATATAAAATATTGATAGCTAATTGATTTTTTTTATTTTTCTAGTATTCTATAATATGTAAACTTATTGTTAAATTCAAAATACTCTTAAAAATCAAGCTTATTGAAGTCAAATTTAAATATTTTGATTAAGATTTAGCATCTTAATTTCTACTGAGTTACGAAAGCATTACTTACAATTTCTTAACGTTTTTTCTACTGAGTTACATTTTGGACGTTCGGCTTTACTATCTTTTACTTTATAATGTCATCACGTTACTCCTAGTTTTCATATCACTTTGGTTTATAGACAGATTTGTAACAATTGTGATGAAATAAAACAGACTTTAATATTTTATGAGTTTCTATTCAAAATATAAGATTTTTTCGTTTTTTTTCGAGGACAGTCACTAAGTAGAATGATGTTGTTTCTCAGTAGAAACATTAAGCTCTGTACACATTATTAAGTATTATTATGCAGGAAACAAAAACAAACAAAGCAAAATGTATGCGAAATAAGATATATTTTCAATGAAAATACATGAGATACAAACTATATCTAGGTAATAGTTAGCTAGTAATATAGTCATATGTGTAGTTATCAGAGCCAGCACACATGGTCATATTTTGATAAAACTTTTCAGCTTCGCCGACACATTCGATAAAAAGAAAACAGTAACTTTACACGATTAAGTCCCGTGTGTTAAAATAATATATTTCTAATGTACTTAGTGTAAAATCTGCTTCGAAAAACTTTTCAAAACGACAAATCACTTACAAACTTAAAATTTACGAACTATTCACCTAAGCATGTATCACAAATGTAATCAAACATTTGTTGTCCTTGACTGCAAGAGAGACAGATTAATTGCTTGCACACCATGCACTTAGTGGTGCATGTTTGAAAAGGAAATTCGTTTTTGCAAATATGACACTTAATTTTACGCTTAGTGATTGTTCTAAGAGCCTTATTTTCTTTTTTTACTACTTCACATTTTTTCGGCTGAGTCAAACTAGTTTTATATTTTTTTGATTTCAGAATGAATGACCTTTTACTGTGACAATCATACTGGCTTGACGCGTGTGGAAGAAGTTCATCTTCGTGGCTTTCTGATACAACAAAATCATTTGCTGATTTATTAAAACTTGATGTTATATGATGGATTTGCATTGTTCCAGGGACAGGTTTTAAATTTTTGGGAACAATTTTATTAATATTATCAATATCCTTGTCGTTGATAAGCAGGCATTTCACAGTCTTCATGCAGTTTTGCAGTACTTGGTGAGCATCTTTTGCATTCGATATATCTCGACCGTAGGACACTTGGCGGTCTAGGGCTCTCTTGACAGAACCTCCTATGCCATCAGCAACCCCTTTTCCGTGTCCGCTTTCAGTAAAAGACCAGGTGGAGAAGTTCAGGCCAAGCTTACACGTGAACAAATTATGTAAATAAAAGTTTTTTTTCTGTCTATATTGACTGCTGGGTCCGTCTGAGTAGAAATGAATTACTTTGGTATTAGGCTTAATTTCTCTCAGCAATTTTACTACTGGAATCAAGTGGGCCCAAATAGCTTGAGGCTCGTGACAAGTGCTGTCAGACACTGTGCAGAATGATTGACAGGAACCCTTCCAATAAATCATGCCGGTGTGCAGAGTAATCTGTGCTTTAGAGGCACCAAAGTGCATGGATTGAATTTCACTTTCCAATTTACATTGATAATTTTCTGAAAAGTCGCAAATTATCAGTGCTTCATTTTCCTTCATTTCATTAATACACTTTTGATATTGTCTTTGTTGATGAATCCAGGTAAAATAATGTTTTTTAAATGCTGGTATGTCCGTTTCAAAACTTTTTATCAAAGCATTTATAGTTCCAGTCTTTTTCACCTTTGCAGTTTTTTTTTGTAGTAGCAGTGCTTTTTCATTCTTTTCATATGTATGGTTTATCCTCTCCCATTGAAACCATTCAAGCTCTGTATCCTTATTTATGTTCTCTAATTTATAATCTAATTTAATTTTGTTACATTTTTGACATCTACTAAACATACAATCATATGAATTTAAATCACAGCTCAACAGACTCAAAATTTCTGTCATAGTCTTGTGCTTCGCCAACAGTCCATGTTTTTGCAGTGCATGTAATTTAATTTCTATGTTGCTATGTTTCACACATAAGCAAGTGTCCCGATTTTTGATATTGGGCGAAAGCACAAAAAATGGCTTATACCTATAAAAGGTGGTAAAGCTATGTTTACCACCTTCCGATTTATATTTCTTGTATAAAACCCCCAAGGTATCCAGCAAGTATCGTATTTGTTCTTTCTTCTTTCCTAGAGTGCGACATTCTTTCTTACCAGCCGTACATCTGCTGACGTCATCGCGTATATAAAATTCCTTTATGTCTAAGGAAGTTTTTATATTTTTCACCTTTTCCTTACTCTTTCTTATTTTTCCTTTTAGTCCCAACATATTAGAACATTTCGTTTTCATTTTTGCTTTTGTGACTTTTTCGTCATTCACCAAATCTTTAAGCAGTCTCTTTTCTTTCTGTGTGCCACATTTCGTGTATGTTGATTTTAAACAATATTCTAATACCTCTTCCCTAGCTTTCATTTTCATTACACATTCTTGCAGCTGTTCAATTTCCTTAGAAGTCTTTACTTTATAGCGATAAAATTGCTTTTTTGTTGTTTGAAGAGCCTTTATCAAAGCATTATTTTTTTTCAATGCTGCTTTGAATTGTCTTATTATTTTAGATTTATTAGTGGCCCTTGTACTTTTTTTATTTATCTTTTGAGTTCTTGAAGATGCTTCACATTGAATTTCTCTCTTTTTTTGTTTCTTCTTTTGTTCTCGCCATTTTTTTCTTAATTTTTCTTGTTCTTCTTCATTCAGTTAATTTATTTTCTTTGTTTTATTTTTTACTAACTGAGCATGTTTCTTTTTAAACTGGATGTATTTTTCAGGATCTGCTTTCAGTTTTTCTCTATATCTTTTCATACGTTTCGCAGCAGTCAGAGGCATTATGTGTCCTAAAAACATACAACGTGACCATTGTAACCATGCACTTTTTGCTATAACATTAAGTTTAATTTAGGTACATTTAATATACAAACATAAGGTAAAAAATGCATACAGTAGCTATTACAAAAGTCTAGCTAAAATAATGATAATATTATACCACTTATTTCATCACTGTCTACTATACATACACGGGTGAAAAATATACACACTCACATACAACCTTTTCCTTTATAATTTTAGTTTGAACCAAAAAACTAATATGATAATAAGATTTGTTATGAGACAAAATGAAGAAGTATAAATACTATTTAAAAAAAAATTTAAGTCACATTTAGCGTCTTGTAGTAATCGAGTAACATTATGAGTAAAGTACATAAAAAAACTTGGAGACGAATTGAGTACCTTCCTCCATTTTTGAAAGTCGGTTAAAACTGAACACTGAATAATATGGCTAAATTATTACATTCTAAATTTACTGATATATACATGCCTTTATATTCCACTTAGTGACAAATTACGTCCTATGAGAAACATTACCGGCTAAAGTATCTCAGTGGAACGTAACGAATCTTCCGTGATGCGAATTTTTTCACTGTATTTATTGTGTTTACATGCAAATCTTTACAAGTGATCGATATTCTACATCATATTAAAACAGTACGTAAATGACAAACAGAAAATAGATGTTAAGACTTATACAAAATTAAGATCACAATTTCTCAGTAGAATTCCTAAAATCACTCAGTAAATTGTAAAACTTTCGTTTACTAAATTTCGGGCGACCGACACTCTCAGAATGAAAGAATACAATATGGCCGCTTTAGTAGAGGAAAGGAAGGATATTTGGAATACTGCAGTTAATTTGGAATAGCAGGGTTTCACAGAAACTACTAGCGTCCTCTTGTTTTCATGGCCGTGAAATGTTTAAAATAGGCGCCATCTGTCGATATGTTTAGACGGTTAGTCCACCAAGTTTCCAAGATGGCGATCACAGACCAAAGTGTGAAGGAGTGTTTTATAAAGTTTCTGAGGTAAGTGTTCAACTCGTTCCCATCTCCAAATTTTCATAAGTTTAGATGGTTTTAGCTTTATGGGTACTGTAAAATGAACTATAAATTTTACATAATGACTTTGATTTCAGCGATTTGTATATTAATAAATAAATTACACGAGGTTATTGTTCATCCACGTCTTGTTGCTAATTTGGAATACCCAATGTGATTAAAACTTGGGATATTCCAAATTATCATCAGCTTTGTGAGACATGGTGGTGTGTCCGTTTTTAACTGAAATTCTGTATGTATATGTACTTTCTTAGTTCTATCTCACTTATATATACAATATTGAAAATCTGTTGGTATGTTTGTAATTTGTAACAGCAATTTAAAAAAACTTACTTTAATTCTAGATTATGTCTGCAAATACCTACAAAAAACGGAAACTGTACAGCTTGGACGACATGAAGGCGGCTGTGATTGCCGTCCGGGAAAAAAAGATGGGGTACCTAAAAGCATCTAAAAATTTTAATGTCCCCAGGGCAAGTTTGTTTCGGTTAGTTAATGAAAAGGACACACCTATCGACGTCTTGGTAAACAAAAAAATTGGACGAAAGCCAGTATTTGATGAAAAATTTGAAAATGACCTGGTTGAGTATGCTCTAAAAATGGAAGATACGCTATACGGTTTAACCAAGACTGACATGCGTAGCATAGCCTTTCAACTTGCGACAAAAAATAATATGCCAAACCCGTTCAAAAATGAAATAGCTGGCCGGTATTGGTTAGATGGTTTCTTGAAGAGACAGAAAGATCGGTTGTCAATGAGGAAGCCATCAGGAACCTCGTTCGCAAGAGCACGTGGATTCACTAAAGAACGGATGAACGAATTCTATGATATCTTGGAGAATGTCTATGAAAAGAAAAACTTCTCACCAGACAGAATATTTAATGTTGACAAAATTGGGCTATCGGTGGTCCAAAGCAAGGTTCCAAAAATCATTGGCCGTCGTGGAAAAAAACAGATCGGTGCAATGTCGTCAGCAGAAAGAGGCTCGCTGGTAACTATTGTGACTTGCATGAGCCCAGCAGGTATATTTGTGCCTCCTATGATCGTTTTTCCACGGAAAAATATGACAGATGCCCTGATGAGAGGTGCTCCTCCTGGTTCCATCGGTAGAGCTCATCCTTCGGGATGGATTCAAACATATTTGTTTACCCAGTGGTTTGAACATTTTGTCAAATACGTGAGACCAACCGAGGCTTCTCCTGTGCTGTTATTGTTAGATGGGCATTTTAGTCACACAAAAAACATAGAGGTGGTTGATATTGCAAGAAGAGAGCATGTGACAATAATTTCACTGCCACCCCATTGCACGCATAAGATTCAACCATTGGACAGAACATTTATGAGTCCGATGAAAGCATACTATAGTGAAGAGATTAGGTTGTGGTTGCGAGCAAATAACAGGCCTCTGACACAATATGATATCATGGATTTATTTGGAAAAGCCTACCTGAAATGTCAGCAAGGAGAACTCGCTGCCAAAGGATTCAGCGTAGGTGGGATATATCCACTGAATAGGCACGCCTTTTCGGATGCAGACTATATAGCAGCTGCCATTGAAGCAGGTGAGGCCCATGATCAGCAAGAATACCGCGTTGCTGCTATCACCGAAGTAGGTGAGTCCCATGATGAAGGCCGAGAGAGTCCATCGCTACTAACTCAAGATTTCAGATCTGCTCCCACCACCCCCCTGACTGCCCAGATAGATTATGACCAAGCAGGGCCGTCAAATTTGCCATCAAGGAATTCTCAAGCCTACCCATCTAATGTGTCTCCTTATGACATATCACCACTGCCAACAACAAAGAAACGCGCTTCCAACAGAGGTCGTAAGCCAGTAAAATCGGCAGTTATAACAAGTTCACCATATAAGAGGGATCTTGAGGAGTCTGAAGCTAAAAAGAAAGAAAAACAGAAAATTATAGATCAAAAAATTTTGGAAAGACAAGCAACAAATAACACTAAAAATAAGGGTAAAGGCAAAACAAAGACAAAGACTACAAGAGAAAAGGCTATGACAAAGGAAAAGTTAGTAAAAAGAAATTATAAAAATACCAAAAAACGAAAACTTATTGAAAGCAGTGACGATGATACTGAAAGCTTGGAATCTTCTAACTCCTATAACAGTCGTAAGTCAAATACGTCAGGAGAACTAGAAAGCTCATTTGGTGGAAGACCTCCTACAGTTGATGCAGAATGTATTTTCTGTAATGGGAAGTACAGTGAAGACAGGAGGGGGGAAGAATGGGTGCAGTGCTTTATGTGTGAAGTTTGGGTACACGGTGAATGTGCTGGCTATGAAGCAGGATCGTATATTTGTGATTTTTGCAAATAATTCATTCGTTTAATTGATAAAATCTATTAGACTGATTTGACTAATTACTGATTAATTAAGTGATTATAACTGGTTAAAAACTGATTTACGCTTATTATTTATGGAATACTTGAATATTTTTATACATGAATCGTTAGTTATACCTCAAACTCACTTTCGACTAGACTGCAGGTAATTTGGAATACCAAAATACTATTCCAAAATACCTTCAGTCAAGTTACGTGTCGATTTTAAAGAGTTGCTCTAAAGGAAAAGTTAGTAAAAAGAAATAATAAAAATACCAAAAAACGAAAACTTATTGAAAGCAGTGACGATGATACTGAAAGCTTGGAATCTTCTAACTCCTATAACAGTCGTAAGTCAAATACGTCAGGAGAACTAGAAAGCTCATTTGGTGGAAGACCTCCTACAGTTGATGCAGAATGTATTTTCTGTAATGGGAAGTACAGTGAAGACAGGAGGGGGGAAGAGTGGGTGCAGTGCTTTATGTGTGAAGTTTGGGTACACGGTGAATGTGCTGGCTATGAAGCAGGATCGTATATTTGTGATTTTTGCAAATAATTCATTCGTTTAATTGATAAAATCTATTAGACTGATTTGTCTAATTACTGATTAATTAAGTGATTATAACTGGTTAAAACTGATTTACGCTTATTATTTATGGAATACTTGAATATTTTTATACATGAATCGTTAGTTATACCTCAAACTCACTTTCGACTAGACTGCAGGTAATTTGGAATACCAAAATACTATTCCAAAATACCTTCAGTCAAGTTACGTGTCGATTTTAAAGAGTTGCTCTTTAGGATAGCATTTGCATTCGTAAGTTTTATATTTTCTTCTAAAACAATGGTGTTATAATATCTTACATAACTGAGTTAAGCATAGTGAATATAATTTGGAATACTCCTATTCCAAAATACCTGCACCACATGGTGAAATACTGAATTCTTCTATTTTGCCTTAAACCAAAATGTTTACCAAGTACTCGTAGTGATGTTTAGTTGTTTTTGATAGCTTGCAGATTGATAGTTTAAGAATATTGCTTCAATATAATGAGGGTTTTATTTCTTTATACCTTACAGAAAAAAAAGCCGCGGGCCTAAAACAAAATGGTATTCCAAATTACCATCCTTTCCTCTAGCATGTCAAGAGTTGTTGACAAATTTGTGGTAATATTTGAAATAAAACGAAAAAATAATCGTAACTCAATAGGAATTTTCCACCTGTTACATATTCTTGTTCTTCGATTGTAATCCTTATTCTAATTAAATTACGGGCGTATTTTGCTACCTAGAGGTAAAAATCAAAGCAAAGATAATAGATGAATACTACTTTAAAAAAAATGTAAGGTGCTCTTTGTAAAATGTTTTGAATTTAAATTTTTTTTGAACGCACTTTGACGAAAGACACTCTGTAAATGGGGGCATTGTCAATTCAAATAATTATTTGTAATTAAAGGAATAGGTGTAACCGTATTTAAAATGATTTTTTGATAAGTCGTTTTCATGTACAATTTTTAGAAAATAATCGCGAGGCCAATTTTTTTCTTTTTATAACTTCAGCTTGTGAAACAGTAATAGGACAGGGCAAAAAGTCCGGGTACAAAAAATTTGAAAAACGCCCACCTACGAGTATATCAATCAAAGTACTCTAGGTTCGTTTCTTTCTCACCTCACTTTCTCTCTTTCTTATTCGGATCGCCGCGACCCGCGATTGTGCCGGGAAGCTACAACTCGCGATATAACGAACCAATCGAACGAACGAATCATTTTCAACCAAGTGGTCCGTATTCGATTACGTAGCTTTGAAAATATGGTTCTTTCGATTCGTTCAATCGCGAACGACACATATCTAGTTTTGTTTACTTCTTGAATTTGATAACTGCTAGTTATGAATTTTTCGAGTCGTTTCGTTAGATATCGTTTATACTGTACGTTTTATTGTGATTTTACGAAAGTTTTAACTACTTTTGTGATTAAATATTTAAATAAGTTGTATATAAAAAGTTAGGCTAATATAGTGTGTAAATAATTGTATAGTTAGGTACCTACCTATAGTATTTAAAAATGCCACCCAAACGGAAAATAAGTGCTGTGTGGTCACATTTCACAGTTATAGACTCAGAGTCAGATACCAAAAAGGCTAAGTGTGTGTACTGTGCTCAGATAATGGCCTTACCGAGTGGAAATGTCTGTAACTTAAATAGACACCTGAAAAGTAAGCACCCAACTGTACCGCTCGTCGTAGAAAGACAGATAGTTGCAGTAAATCATGGACAAACTGCTGCGGATATGGTAGGCTGTCAAGCAAATAATTTCGAGCTCAACGTACCCGGCTGTAGCACATTGGCGTTACCACGGGCACGGGCAATAGCTCCAACAGCTCCAGTGCTGCCATATTCTAGCATAATGAAAGACTTTGTCCAAAGTACCAAGCCCGTACATGCACGACGTGCTGAAGCGCTAATCGTTATGATAGCACGCGAATACCATCCATTAAAATTAGTTGAAGATGTCGAATTCAAGAAGTTTATCAGTATGTTGTGTCCTGGATATTCTCTACCAACTCGAAAAACTGTAAGCGAGAGTTTGCTGCCTAAGCTGCACACCAAAACACTGGAAAGTACCAAAGCAAAAATGGAAGGTGCCGTCGCAGTATGTCTGGCCACCGATGGCTGGACTTCTGTGAATAATGATAGCTTTATAGCAGTGATGGCGCACTTTTTAGTGTCGTCTGACAACGCCTTAAAAATGCAATCTATTTTGTTAGGTTGTATAGAGTTCAATGAACGGCATACGAGCTCGAACTTATGCGGATTTCTGCAAAATATGCTAAGGGAGTGGAAGATTGATCGCAGAATAACAGCTATTGCGACGGACAACGCAGCAAATATAACCGCCGCACTAAGAGAGGGCGATTGGCGTCAAATATCTTGTTTTGCTCATAGTATTAATTTATGCGTACAAGCGGCTATCATGCATATTTCGGACACGGTTGCTAAAGCAAAGTCAATTGTGGAATTCTTCAAAAGAAGCTCTCACGCGCATTCAAAGCTGTTGGACATGCAAAAATAATTGGGTTTATCCCCTTTAAAACTTAAACAGTATGTAAGTACACGTTGGAATTCGACATTCGATATGATTTCACGTCTTCTATGCGTGAAAGATGCTGTAATTGCAACTAAAGCTTTGATGCGATACGCCTTAGCACTTAATGACAGTGACTGGTCGGTTATAGCATGCTCTGTGCCTATTTTACAAATCTTCTCGGATGTCACGCGCGAGATAAGCTCTGAAAAAAATGTGACTTTATCCAAAGTGATACCTCTTTGCAAATTAATGTCGTCAAATACCCAAGCTCGATTACGAGAACCTATACAGATAGATGCTATTAAGAAGTTGCTACAAAAACTGGAAGAAGAATTGGAAAAAAGATTTTCGTTTATGGAGTCTCATGTCTTATATACTGAGGCTACTATATTGGACCCAAGGTTTAAACGAAAAGCCTAAAGGCTTTTCGTTTTCGTCACTTTTAAAAAAGTGACCAGAATTTTGAAAAGGCCTTATGTAGCCTGAAACAGAAAGTTGGAAAAACAACAAAGGAATCGGAACCAGACCAAGTACCTGTGCTTAACCTACCACCTACATCGTCGTCTTACTCCATCTGGGATGAATTTGATCGCGACATCGCCCAATTAACTCCAGCTAACACTACAGCTGCTGGAATTGTAGAAGTAGATAAATACATGACCGAACCTATTTTACCGAGAAGTAAAGATCCATTTATGTGGTGGTATGAAAGGCGACATGTGTACCCGCTACTATATAGTTACGTTTTCAAACGTCTCCATTTAGTTGCCACTTCCGTACCGTGCGAAAGGATTTTTTCGAAAGCTGGGTACACCTTAAACGACCGAAGAACAAGATTAAAGTCGAATAAATTATCACAATTGCTGTTCATTAGCAGCAATAAGTAAAATGTAAATAAAACTGTAAGAAATTGTAAACAGATAGAATAGATGTATATTCAAATCATGTACATACACTGATTTTTAAATACGCCAACTTAGTATTTTTATGTTTTTGTGTAATTTTAAAACTAGGTTGACAGTCCTAAAGGGGGTATTATACCTTCCTAAATTTAGGATCCGATATTTAGGATACGATTTAGGAAAAGAAATTCAGTCGCCGGAGCTCGTGATTACACGTGCACTAGTTTAGAGTTCTAAATCAGATTTGAAGGCGAGCGACAAGTGACGAACGTGTCGAGTGAGGTGTGACAAAATGGCCCCAATTTTATCAAAAAACCAAAAAATTGGTATTGCCGTAGCCCTTGCGGTTGGCTCCATGCATATAAAAAAAAAGAAGAAAAGAACGAAATGGGTGAAGGACTACTTCTTATTGCGTCAAAAACTAGCAAGCATGAACATAATGAGGGTCTTAGAACCAGATGACTTCAGAAATTATGTTCGAATGGATTCAAAACAATTTGATATGTTACTAAATCTTGTGACACCGTTTATACAAAAGAAAGATACTTTTTTTCGAGAAAGTATTAGTGCAAAGCAGAGATTAGTTGTAACGCTGCGTTTTCTCGCAACGGGAAACTCGTATTCCGATTTAAAATTTACTGATTTAATATCCCAACCCTCACTGACAAAAATAATACCTGAAACATGCTTAGCTATTTACAGATGTCTTGAACATTATATAAAGGTAAGTAAAATAAAACATTATTTTTAGTAATATGAAGTATTTATTACACTTATTTATTAATTGTTTTCTTACCAAATAATAGAAACTCTTTCATCACATTTGCCGTACCTTCAATCACATTTTGATTTTGGATTGAAGGATTTGGAGATGAAATATGCATCTCTACTACTCCATCAGATTGGACCTGATATTGTGATAAAGAGAGCAAGTCTTGTTGGTGTGTAGATGGTGTGGGTTGATGTGAAGTGCCTGTGGATTCGACGTGATATTGAGCTGAAGCCTGCGAGGATAGTTGGTGTGCGGATGATGTGAGATAATGTGGAGGCTCTGGTGACTGGACGAGATATTGTGGTGAAGAGTGCAAGTCTTGTTGGTGTGTAGATGGTGTGGGTTGATGTGAAGTGCTTGTGGATTCGACGTGATATTGAGGTGAAGCCTGCGAGGATAGTTGGTGTGCGGATGATGTGAGATAATGTGGAGGCTCTGGTGACTGGACGAGATATTGTGGTGAAGAGTGCAAGTCTTGTTGGTGTGTAGATGGTGTGGGTTGATGTGAAGTGCTTGTGGATTCGACGTGATAAAGAGGTGAAGCCTGTGTAGTTAGTGAAGATCTTGAGATTTGCCTTTGATATTGTTTTGAATGTATTGGAGAAGGATGCGGTGATTGTATGTGGTGCGGGGACGGCAAGAAAGGAAGTGGAGATCGAGAGTAAAATTCATTATGAGAAGATGATCTTGAAGGTAGAGACGGCGAGATTGAACTTCTGGTTGTAGCTGTTGAAAGGGTTCTTAAATCAATAACTGTATTTTCAGACAGTTTGTTCATAATGCCATAAAAAATTATATCAGAGATCAATTTTCGGGCAATGGCATGTTGATGTGTATTGGTTATGTCTTTTAGTTGAAGACCGATGGATTTTCCTTCAATTTCCCAATTTTGTTCTGTACTGTTTAATAACTCGGAAGCCTTTTCCAATATCTCCTTTTGACTTGATGTTTCATTTTTCTTTTTCTTAAAGCGATTCGAAGTACCCGCAGTTGAAGTTATTGGCTGTGGATCAGCTTCTGCTTCTGCTTCTGAATTCTGAAATAAATTTGATTGTTTTATTTATTTTCAGCTACCACAATCAGAACCAGAATGGGAAGAAATAGCAAAGGATTTCGATGAAAAGTGGAATTTTAGTCATTGCATTGGAGCAGTGGATGGCAAGCACATTACTATTGAAAAACCACCTGGCAGCGGATCTCTATTTTACAATTATAAAGGGTTTTATAGCATTATACTATTTGCTATCGTCAATGCCAACTACGAATTTCTATATGTTCAAACTGGCACTAATGGAGCTGTTAACGATTCTGGTGTATTTGAAACAACAAAGTTTTATCAAAAATTTATGAACGGTGATTTGAATTTGCCGGAACCGTCTCCCCTTCCAGGCACACAAATTTCTGTACCGTACGTTTTAGTAGGGGATAGTGCTTTTCCCATAAACAAGCATTTTATGAAACCCTTTCCATTTAAAGATATTAACAAGGAGCAACGAATATTTAACTATCGCTTAAGTCGGGCCCGCAGGATAGTAGAGAATGCCTTCGGAATATTAGCTTCACGCTTTAGAGTTCTACGAAGACCTATCAATCTAGATCTTGAAAATGTAGATGCTGTTGTTTTGGCATGCTGTGCCTTACACAATTATCTAAGAAAACGGTCGCCACGTTACATAACCACAAAATGGATTGATCTAGAAAATACTTCCAAAGGTTCGTTTACAAGAGGACACTGGCGTAATTATACTGATGGATTGTCTTCATTAAAGAACACAGGTAAACGTCAACGTAATGAAGAAGGAAAGCAAGTTCGTGACACATTTATGAAATATTTCAACTCTAAAGAGGGTCGAGTCAGTTTTCAAGATAAAATGGTTAATATTACACCTACCTAAATAATAAAAAAAATACGTAAAAGTAGTTCATGTTTTATTTTTAATTTATACCTAATCATACCTCATCATCCTCCAAAGTGTCCCGGACTGGACGACAGGGCGTTGTGGTCGACTCCAGGAAACTTAAATAGTCATAGTACCATATTGTAGGCTGGTATATTTCGTCTGTCCCGGCGCCAGACTGTCTGGACGCTTTGACCTTGAAAAAAAGTTTGATTTTACAAATATGTACCTACATTACTTTCATGCTGGTCTGGGAGCAAAATAAAAACAAAATGTTGTCGTGTATGCGGTAGGTTATTCACTTCTCAGAGTTTTTTGATCATTTAGAAATAACCCTGCCTAAAATAACCCTTAAGTAAGAATATAAATGATCATTTAAACGTAATAATCTAGAAATGAAATTAATTTTTAAATGAATATACACTGACTCGCCACTGCTTCTAGCACGGTGTAAAAATCAAATTGACATAACAATATTTTTAATAACTAAACTAGCTTTTGCATTTTAATAATCAAAAATCAGTACATATTTAAAAAAAAAACTTACCTTTTTTGATTCCTTTACATAATTAGTCCTCAAGTTATCAATCTTTTTTTTAAGTGTTTTAATTGTTGCAATTTTATCATAATTTTTATAAACACCTAATAAGACACTGTACCCTTCGTTTCTTATGTTTTTGTTCATGTAATTTGGATCACTTTTGTTCCATAAATAAGGCATATCCTTATATAATTCCAAGACATTTTGGATTGTCTCCTTTTCTGTGGCCATTTTGTTGCACTATTGGGAGCAAAAGACGAACATGCGCTCTTGACGGTAGGCGAGCGGCGACTGAGCCGTCTGAGCGTCCTGAATTTAGGAAATGTGATTACACCCATCCGATTTAGCCAATTAGGACGTCGGAAACCATCCTTGTCCGAAATCGTGTCCTAATTAGGATGCTATTCAGGATAATGCGATTAAACTTTTCTGAATTCGGGACATCCTAAATATCGGATCCTAAATTTAGGAAGGTATAATACCCCCTTAAGCCTGGAGTCCTAAGTATGAAGGAAAATCAGTGTATCAGGTAGCGTATACGTTACTGTTACGTTATATAGACGTTGAAACACAAAACGTAAAAAATGTAATCTCTACCTTGCATAAATTTAAAAAGAGTTTAGCGAATAATAATGTCCAAGTCTACATAAAAGTATTCCCAGACAAACGGTCTGATTTCACATAGAGATGCATATCAACTATCGGTCATTAGTCAATCCCATTCAAAGTACAGTGTGATAAATTAAATATTAATAATGATGTATGAATTTCTTTGTCATAATCTAAATAAAAATTATCATAATTGTCTTTTGGTTTCCTGAGTTATTAGGGAATAGGGATTGAAAGATGTATATGAGTGATTTAAATCTTCTGAACAAATAGATTTATAAATCTTTTATCCATCCAAAGATTTACTTCGCGCATGTCTACAATTAGGCGACGGGGACCTAATTTAAGCGGTCCACGCGCTAGAGGTGAGTCTCCCATCTTCCGCTATTTTGATTAAATCAATGTATATAATTCAATAAATGTCGACACGAATTGAGGTTTATTGTCCATTTTGGCAAAAAAATTAAACAAGTCGAAAAACTTGAAACCGAAG
Organism: Selenia dentaria; assembly: GCA_917880725.1. Classification (NCBI taxonomy): domain Eukaryota; kingdom Metazoa; phylum Arthropoda; class Insecta; order Lepidoptera; family Geometridae; genus Selenia; species Selenia dentaria. Next base: position 27,728,311 of record OU862885.1, on the reverse strand, counting down.
GCGGCCCAACTGACACGAGACGTCGGTCGACAGGCCGCCGGCCGGCTACCTGCCAATGTGTGTTCATTCGTCCTCAAGGCCATAGACTATCCTGGCGACATCTGTTGGCGCTGACCGGAATCGTCAAGCGGCCACACATTCTCAGTTCGTACTAGTCGTCAGTCGAAAACCATATACTGAACTGTTAGTGTGTGGGCTATTGCGATTAACTGACAGATTGATATCGTCCGGTAAACTGTTAGTGAGTAGGGCCCTTAACTGTCTTCTTGCCAGGATCATCGCTAAAGTTGATTTCGTCATACTTTTCATAAGACTTACGACTTACGATTAAGACATACGGTTTCAGGGCTGCGTTCCAGCACGCCACAGGACTAGCCAAAATTTGACAAAACAGCCGGTCCACGACGCCTCTAGAGTCCGCGCCACCACTGAAGTCTTACGGAAAAAACAGGAACTAAGTTTGACAGCTCCGCCATATTGCCGTTTGTTAAGAGTGCTTGTAAAGAGTAGAGGTTGTGGATTTTTTATTGTTTTTTGTTGAAATATCCGTGCAAATGCAGCGAAAAGTAGTGAAAAGTGCAGCTCGTGAACTAATAATAAATTATTAATACACAAAATAATTCTTAAAGTGAAATAATTTTGTGATTTAGAAAAGAAGAAAAAAAACATTTTAATCCCGCTAAATAATGTGCAGATGAGAGTCGCCGCCATGACAGGTAAATATTAGGGATGCCATAGCTGCTTGTTTTTGCCTAATTGATGATAACGATATAATTTAATGTAACCTTGTCTGATTGACGATATCTTCAGTGTTTTTTTCTTATTCTTAATTGTGATTGAAAATATACCAAAACTTACCTTGATGTTTTATTTATTTCAGGCGTTTCCGTAAAGACAGTGTCTCAAATAACTAAAGAAGGACAAGTAGCGGCAAGCACATCGAAGAAAATAGTTACCCCCGGGAAAAGCCGACCGCAACCGAAAAAGATTAATTTGGACGATTTCGACCTCTGTGCGATACGCCAAAAAATCCATGCATTCTATGTGGTTAAAAAAGAATTGCCAACGGTAAACAAGCTAGTTATGGAACTTAAAGAAGATATAAACTTTCAAGGAAGCAATACAACAATGCGAAGAATATTAAAACGGTTAGGATTTCGCTTCAAACGCTGTCAGTCAAAACGCAAAGTGTTGATGGAACGTTATGATATTACAGCATGGCGGGCCAGATATATTGAAAGATTGAGAAAAAATAGATTGGTAGACAAGAGACCTGTAGTATATTTAGATGAAACATATATTCACCCTACCTATCATGCCAAGAGTTGTTGGCAAAGCGCAGATGAAGATGGTTTGCTGATATCAGATTCACCGGGGAAACGCTTCATATAGCTCATGCTGGATCAGAAAATGGATTCGTGCCAAATGCTTTGTTGATTTTTAGGTCACAATCCCAATCTGCTGACTATCACGATGACATGAATGCCTCAAATTTTTTAAAGTGGATGACTGAAAAGGTAGTACCTAATTTACCTGAAAATTCTTTGGTAGTTATGGACAACGCACCCTACCACTGCACGCAGATCAACAAAGCTCCAACCTCCATCAAACCTTAAATCAGAGATGCAAATATAGCTACGAGAAAAAATATTTTCTTTGAAGACAGCTGGACCAAAGCAGTGTTATATGACACTATAAAAAAAACAAGGAGCCACCAGTTTACGCAGTTGATGAGTTGCTGAGGCAACACAACCATGAAGTTGTAAAGTTACCTCCGTATCATTGTGACTTAAATCCAATAGAAAATATTTGGAGTCTTGTCAAAAGACGCGTTGCCGAGAAAAATGTTGCTCAAGATCCCAAACAAATAGTTGAACTGACTGAAGCTGCTTTTGCAAGCATCACAGAAGACGACTGGCACATTCAGTGCAATCATGTCAAGAATGATGAAGATGAGTACTTCAAAAATGACGGACTCATCGATGTGGAAATGGAAAGGTTTATAATTTGTACAGAAAATGATAGCGACACTGAATCGGATCATGATAGTGACTTAATTGATACGAGTGACAGCGATTGCGATATGACTGGTATAAAACCATTATGTGAAGTAGATCACAATTATTGTAATAATATATAATGAAAAATGAATAGATACAGAACATTTGTTTTATTTTATCGTTTAAATAGTTCGTTAGGCTATTGTCTGATATAACTTCATGGGTAGAACTAATATTTTACTATCATTTTACAATTCCTTCCTCCAAACTTTAGTTTTGGAGCATAAGTAGAAAATGAGTAATTTTATCATAAGTTACTGGCAACATTTAGTTACGCGCTAACAGCGCCGCGTCTATCGGACTTGAATAGTGGCGCTGACTCTAGGCCAAAATTTGCACAGATCAAGATTTGATCACGCCCGTTTTACGACACCCTGCAAGAACAAATTTTGTCGGAACTGGCCAAAATTTTTCTTGCTTTTGAGAGAGCCAAATTTTGGTCGGCTGTCAAAAGTGACAGTTAATATAAGTTATCTTCTTCTTCTTATTGGATGGAGATTATAAAGTTAAAGTTATCTTTGGTTTGGCGGTAAATTTAAATTGTCTTTAATTTTGCCGCTAAAATTATCGTTTACCCAAAAAACAAAAAAAAAAGGTGATTAAAAACAGTGTGGCCGAATTCAACTTAAAAATTAGGTTCCAAAGTAGTTCATACTACCTTATTCATTAATCTGTGATACTACTACCTAAAATCTCCACAACGCACAAAGATTTCTTAAAAGGTACATACAAACATTTTCGTGGGCTAGTATTATTTTTCGCTGTTTATAATTTTATTATCTAACATTATCATTTATATTACTCCTTACTCGGCCAGTCGTTCTTCTAACTCGAACACTTAGCACGATTCCTATACACCTACAAACTGTCTTTAGTTCCAAATAATAATAGGTAGGTATTGTTTAGATATTTTAGCACTTGAGCCCCAAGATACATATTTCATTCTTAGTTTGTGGCTCTCTGTTTTAATTATTAGTTACTAATTTTTCTGTCTATCTAAGTAGGTAATAGTTTTGCGATAAAGACGTCTTGTATCATAACTATATTACAATGGAACATGAAGCTGAAGTCAGCATGTCTGTTGTTGTGGATGACAATGGCAGGCTCATTTTTAATGAGCAATCAGAAGTGTGCCTGCAAGACAGCTCAGGTACCTCCCCATCCATGTCCATACGCTCACATTCATAGAACGATTGTAGCATGAAGTGAATAATATGACATGAACAAAAATAGGACATAATATAGAATAACATAGGACTTAGTCTCTGGGCAGTGCTAATCAGATGGAATACTAGGTAATGACTTGTGTAAAGGGCCTGTCTGTGGTGATATCACATCAATGCCAGCTATTATCTACCAAGCAGTTGTAAAAGCCTTCCTGTGTTTACTGCAACTGTTATTTAAACAGATACAATGGTCAGGTGCATGACTGGACTGTCTCATCACTTGTTTGTATGAAAAACATACTAGGTTCAACTTAGTAATCCACAATGATTTACTATGATGGAGGGTATGGACCTCTGAATTTAAGATAAATAAATAAGAGCACTAATGCTTGTCATAAAATGCTATGCTAGTGTCATAGTCAATTTAAAAGAAATTTACGGTAAGGGTTGGGACATGTATGATTTTAGCATGGTGTTTCTGTTCTCATGTACTAGTAGTTTCTCAAGTAGTTGTGTAACTAAAGCATGGTCGGGTAAAGGTTTTGGTAATATCAGTAGGTTCCGTTGCGTGGTTATCACTATACATTTACTATCACAAAATATTGTCTAAAACATTTTGGGTTTTCCAGGTATGCTGCATTATGTGTCGCTTGATCGCTTGCCACCCCACTTTTTAAATGGTAATTTGTTAATATTCTTTTTTTGTATTTTGTAATTAACTATAAGTAATCGCCAACATACTAGACTGGACTAGAGTTGGACTGAGAGACAAAAGGCATAAAACATAACTTCTTAACAAGCAGTACAAACATGTAAATTGAGTTATTTAAACGTTTTTTCATTTTCCAATTTACCTAACTGTCGTTTCCGCATTTAAGATACTGCCTTGCTAAATCTTCCCACATTCATAACTTGAAGGTGTTAAATAAATAAAGTCGGATTTTTCATTAATTTTGTATTTATTACAGAGTCAAATAGTACAGTCAACTCAAGTATCACTACACAGCCAGAACATTCCAAGGTAATAATGAATAAGTATCTATTTATTTGATCTCAGCTCCCTTATCATATTCCCTGTGTGTTGCATAATACCACCTCCAGGTATCAAGTGAACTTCAAGTGACCAACATAGCACAGTTGTATCATAATCTACTTTGAATAAATGTGTCCTCAGATATATCTAATTTTAGAATTAGATGTTCTGTTCTAGAGCATCAAGATTCAGAAAGCCGTGCACAGTGGTCCAGAGCAAAAATTATGGCACTTATTGACTCATACAAAGCGCACAAAGGACTCTTCAAATCCACTACAGTAAGGAACGAGTTCCTAAGGTTACTAAGGAACGAGTTGCTAAACTAACTAAGGTCTGGCAGCGCATAGCTGAAGAGATAGGGGACATGTCCGCAAAACAGTGCGAGTCGAAATTTAAACACCTTAAGGCAATAGGGTAACGGCGCTAATCTTGGACAGCTTTAGAAGGTGTCTAACTCTTTATTGATATTACTAATTATTTATCATTTTGCGATTACATGTGACTGATACAGGTGGTGGCTGACATCCTTGGGGTATCATTTAATTGTTATAGATTTATTCCAAAACTTGCAATTATACATAAATAAATAAAAATCTTAATTTATTTGATATCACTAGTAATGGACAGTGTAAATCCAGTTATGGACATCCAGTAATGGACACTTATCTAATAATGGACAACCAGTGATGGACACTCATCTAATAATGGAGTAATGGATATAATACTAACAATTGAAAGATGGAAATAAAGAGTACACTAAATGAATCAGTACTTTATTAATTCTTTATTATATTTCTTATCATTTCACTCCAGCCATTCAATAATTATTCTTATAGAACTCTCAAAAAAAAAATTACAAATAAGTACTTTTATTAAAGAAAAAAATACTGAGATCATGTTTTACTTATTTTCTAATTGTTTTAAGATCAACGGGTGTTAACCAAATTATCAACCAACGTCATCTTAAATGTTGTATATATCTGGTAAATACTTTTCCATCTCTTTAATTTTGTAAAACCCTCTATTGTTAAGAGGCAAAGGATCATTAATTGTCTCCATTACATCTTCAGCTCTATACCAGATTTTATCCGGCTTTTCTGGCCATCTAAATGAGTTCCCAGCAGATAGTACCATAGTACTAATTCCATATTGATCCCCGCTCACGTTTTCTGTCTTACCTGGGAAGTATTCCCCTTCATACTTCACTATGACGTAGCACCCCTTGGCAATATCTTTAGTTTTATGGTAGCGTTTGGACAAAAGCTTAGGCTGATAATAATAATCAACATCCAAGCTTTGATCGCTTTCAGCGTACTCGATTTCAATGTCCGTTTCGTCAGAAGACGAATCTTTTGTTAGAAGTTTTCTTTTTAAATTTTCCTTTTCTTTTCTTCAAGCAATTTCTCTTTCAGCGCTTTTTTCTCTTCTCTTTCTTTTGCCTTATTTTCTTTTTCTGTTTGTTCTTTCTGTTTCTTTATTTCTTTTTTTAAATGATATTCCTGCCATGCTTTGCTCGTCACGGCTGAAGGTATCTTTTCTTTTTTTACTCTCTTATTTTTTTTATCTATATTGACAGGCCAAAAAAGATTATTTTTAAAGGGTGATGGCACTACAATGCCCAATGCCTCGCTTAAATTTCGTTTATGTAAATCCATCAAGTTATTATTAGATTTAGTTGGTGTTACATTAAATGTTGGTGTTGTAAAATTTTGTAGCTCTGGCACGTTGATTTCTACATCTATAGTCTCCGTTTGCCACACACAACTACTTGTACTTGGTTTGGATAAAATTTTATCCAGAGCATCATTCTGATGTTCTGGAATAAGTGGCATGGTTTCATTGGCGTTTTCTTTCCACACTGTAGAGACAGAAACAGCTATTTCCATGATATTATCAGTATCGTTCTTTTCTCTTAATGCTGGTGATTGTAAAAGCGACTTTGTGGGTGGTGAAATAGTCAACACAGCTTCGGGGTTATTGTTTTGTCCGATTGGTAGTAGAGAGGAATTAGGTAAGATCGGTATACTATGATCGTTACTGGTTTGATTGGATGGTAGAACTGGAGCAGTGTCAAAAGTAGCCAATGCTGCAGTCTCGTCTGAATTGTCTTTTTTATTAGACAACGAAGGGGGCTCAATCAAATTCATAGAAATGCTGCTTGACCCTAGAGGCACAGTATCCTTATATTTTCCTGCGATCATTTGGGATTGTTTATTTTTGGCCCAAATAATGTATAAAGCCATGTCTTCACTGGGTATTGTGTCTTCCAAAGTGGTTCTATTTTCGTAATATAATTTTTTAAAGCTTTCCAACTTTTCTTGATTGAAAATAGATATTATTTCAGATTCAAGATATTGCAGAAACTCCGTTTGCTTTTGATCGATTGGTGCTGTTATTGTTTGTTTATGTTTAATTTTTGTCAAGTCTATGTATTCAGGCCCAAACGGATACAATCCGCCCGCACGAAATCCGTTTTGTATACATTCAGTCGAAATTGTAGCTACAGCCTTCTGCAATACCGGCGCAAAATTTTCTTTTCTCAAGTTTTGGCCATCATTTTCCATTTTCCACTTAGTCACTTCTCTCTTCCAAGCCATTTTGAGTGGCCTGAATACGGCTAAGTCCATAGGTTGTAGGATATGAGTCGAATTTGGGTAAAGCGCAATTACTTCAATACCGTTGTCTAAACAAAATTGTGACAAATGCAAGGTAAGATGGAAACTATGGCCATCCAAAAAGAATAGAATAGGCTTCTTGATTCCTTGTCGCTCTAGCCATGGATTAAAAATATTAGTTACGTATTCGAAAAATGTACTGCTGCACATCCAACCATTCTCTGATTCTTATTCTGATTTCTTATCTGATTTTTCCTCGATGTACACGCAATCCAGACAGACTGGTCTTTGATGTTCACCCCAGGACTACTTTGTATCTCAAACAAAGTCAAGCAATGTCCGTTAAGGTTTATAATAGTATTCCTGGTCATATAAAAGCTCTTAATATAAAAATGTTCAAACTAGAGTTACTTAATTGGTTAAGGACAAAAACCTTTTATTCTGTACAAGAGTTTTTTGACATCAAAATAGTTTAATTAAGTAGCCTGTAAACTACCTAATAATAATTCATGATTGTATGACATTTAATAATTTTATATACCATGTATGACATCATATATATTTGCATGCTTTAATTAAGGCTGAATGTGAATTAGAACTTATACTATTATTATTTAAGATCTCAAACTGTACCACATTTACAGCAAATAAACAAATTTCAATTTCAATTTCAATTGATCTTCCAATCGCCCAATCATCGGGAACGCTAGCGGCAATATTGGATGGGATCCGTTCATAACTGAAGATCACCATTGTGGGAGCTAGAGTTCCAGCGGCATTTCCTGTAAGTAACGCAGTGAGATTTTCTTTTTCATCACCACACGAATTGTACAGGTGCTTATTGCCCCGCAGGGTGATAACACGATCCGGTTTTGGTGCTAAAAAAAAGCACTTTCATCAGTGTTGAAAATTCTTGTTGGATCTTGAAGAATATCTTGCAATCCTTTCGCTACTAAGTAACTTTCTACTTCTTTGAACCAATTAATAATGTCTTCTTCTTTAACGTCATCTCTCGACTTCGTCAAGTTTTGAGGCGTCCTTTCCACCAGTTCTGGGTGTCGCTTTAAAAAAGAGTGGAACCATCTTTTTCCTGGTCGGTTGTTAGTGAAAGGATTCGATCTTTTTCGGTCAGTGACAATTTTTTGAACACTGTCTAAAAGACATTGCCGTGATGTCGGAAAGTGTCTTTCTGACAAAGCTAAAAGCCATCGAACTAAAATATGTTCCTCTTGTTTTGATAGAACTGTGTCTGGCCCCATAGCACATTGTATTGGGCTTTTACCAGATATTTTATTATATAACGTAATTCTAGGCACTCCGAATTTTTTCGCGGCTGTTGCTATTTTTTCTCCGTTGTGAACAGCCTGTATGGCGCGTCCCATCTGTTCTGGGGTATAATCTTTCTTTGGTGGCATCTGAAAATACCAATAAAGAATTAAACACAGTACCTATAATATGTATATTATGTATATTTTCAATTATGGACAGTCTGATTGGACCAGTGTTGGACATGTGTCCATTACTGGTAAAAACACAGTAATCGTTTTAAATTCAATATTTCCTTAACAAGAACAACACGCGAGGCTTTTCCCATCCATCATTTACAAAAGTAAATAAATAAGTAAGTTTCGACATTCGTCCATCACTAGAATCTTATTAATTTTACAGAACCGGTAGAGTCTGGCCAACGAAAGCTGTCCACGTATTATTTTCAGAAGTTTTGATATGGCAATAATTTAAGACTGTCAAAATTGACACTTTGACGTTTCGTACTTGAGTCATCTTCTGTTTACGTTGGTTTATGTGCATCATATTTTCATTGATTTTGTTTAAAATAATGCCGAGAACAATTAAAAGTTCGACGAGGAAGCTTCTATTTACTATGATTGACAATTATAAAGACATAAAAAGTTATTTAAATCAGAAATCTGCAGAGAAAATACTACGACTGGATTCAATCCTTTCACTTTCAGGTTAGTTTATTGAATTTCTAATGAAACATTTTGATACTTTTAGACTATTTAACCTCTAGACACCGAAGCCTCTTTTAAAATCACTTGCGACTACGGCCGAACGTACTAAATAAAGCATCAAATTATTATTGCTGCAAAGGCCGAGACCTTTCAAGTTAAATAAATCAAAAACTAAGGGTTTCCAGGGTTTTTACTAAAACAAATGTTTTTTAGTATTTTTTAATAAAGATATTGAGCATATTTGTGTTTAAGTATCTTTTGTTCTATAAATAGGACTTCCGGTCGTTATGGCATATTAAGTAGGTTAGTTGTTTAAATTAAACAAATAGTTTAATTTGTTCACATAATTTTAATTAAATGACACAAATTAAGAAACAAAAAAACATATTTATAAATTTTTATCAATATAAAAACAAAATAGTTATAGACTACCTAATCAACAATCATTTTTTACGTAGGTTCATAAGAATTTCCAAAAAATCTAATAACCAAACAACATAATTATCATTAGCAATGTCTTCAATAACGCTTATATCAAAATAACTTAAATCTACATCGGTCAAATTGAGATCAATCGTTGTACCTAAACAAAAACAAAAATATTGCAATCAGCTTCTATCAAAAAAATGATAAACCCACATGAAAATTGAATGTCTCGTTCAATATTCTGGGAACCTTCTCGGTTTCTAAAAAATAATAGTAATCATAATGAGATACACAATATAACTTTATAAAGAACTGTGAAAGTCTACAAAACAATTGCGGTCTTGTGTCAAACATAAATGCATGTTACAATTGATGCAAACTACCATTGTTTTTTTGGCGCACGTAGGATTTCGACAGCGTTGTTGTTTTCGTTGCATAACAGGCAAATGATTAGCTGCATGAACACGTTTAGCCATGGGAGGTAAAGGTTGTGCAAATTGTCTGCCACGTTTTTGATACTGCTCCTCTTCTTCTTCAGCATCAGAATCAGGTCTCAAACTTCTATACATGTTTTTAAGAATCAAGAACTCAGAAAACTCCATTTTAAACTCTCGTAACTTCAATATTTTATGGATAGGTTTTCCCAATTCTCTATTATCCTTTTTGTATTTTATCCAAGAGTTGACAATTGCGAGATCTAACATGTGGGAAATGAACCTCACCGTCCATTTCTTGGTACGATGTCGTGATGGACACACTGCCAACAACCTGTCTGCAAGGTCCACTCCTCCCATGTTAGTGTTATAATGGCTGACGATTTCTGGTCGTTCAACAGGAATGTACTGTTTCAGCTTTTTATCATACCTTTGAACTATATCAGTGGTATCCGCGGCGTGGATACTCGAAGCAAACAAAATGGGCTTGTTATCGAACCATTTTGTAACAGCAATGGCTTTATCCTCTCGCACTAGGACATCATAACTGCCTCGACCTCTGCGAGAAAGACATTTGTCACTTTCGAAATCATTTCTCAGGTATCCTGGAATTCTATTTTTCATGATCGTTCCTGCACACTTAAATCATCTTGAATTGAGTTCCTCGATGAGTTTAAAAGTTGTGAAGTATCAGTCACAATAGATGACATGACCAGGCACCAAGGTTTCAGTTAATTTTAAAACTACATTCTCACACAAAGAATGTCTAGCTTCAGACTCTTCAAATGTCGTACTCCCTTGGTAAACCAACATATCACATACTAACCCATTGGGGTTGGCAAGAACAAATGCTTTTAAACCAGTTGGATGTGATTTTCCCGGGCAATATTGTCTAATTGGACAAGCACCGGTAAAAGGGATAATCATTTCATCGATCAATATCTTTTGATTTCGTTCTTGCGCGCGACAGCCTTTTATTATTCGATCTAAAATATACCGAACTTTCCAAAGTTTATCGTTCTGTCTTTCTTCAGTGGTGACATCAAGATCATATACTAGCTTCAATGAGTTCCGCAGCTGAATGTATCTGTCACGAGACATGGCCTCAGTTATAAGGGGAATAGCGTATTTGCGATTCCAGTACATCCTTAAATGCGGGTAATTTATACATGACATAAGCAAAGTTATACCCACATAAGTTTTGCACTCCTCAATAGATAACCTGAGAGGCCTACCAAATTTTTCGATAGCTGTCTGGTTAGACTTTTCCACTATAACTCGGTAAAGCTCCTCATCTAAGTATTCCTCCACATAAGCGTTTATAATTGAAGGATCTGTCATGGACGGTAAGTAAGACGGAGAGGACAAACCTGGCAAAGTAACTTCAAATTTGCTTCGTTTCCAAGGAGCAACATCTCGTGGGCGACTTGGACCAAGACTGCGAGTGCCACCACGCGTACGAACTCGAGCACCAGCACGGCGTCTGCCCCAACCTCGACGACCAGCTGTAGTCCTGCCGACGCCACTAGGACCAGCTCGAACCTCTAGCAAGTTGCTATCATCATCGCTGTCGCTCGAGTCTTCATCTTCCGATGATTGGGCTGCATCACTCCTATCATCGGTAGTTATTAAACTCCCAACGAAATCTTCATCGTCACCCGAGTCTTCAAACTCGGAGTTATTTAAAATTTCCGTGATATCGGTGACTTGTAACGCTGAAAATAATAAATACCTACTATTAGTATTAACGCCGAAAGTACTATAAATACGAACAATTCCATATACCTAAAACATAAAGTCCAACCGAAGGGCCTATTTATAGGTTTAAATCATTTACGACGGTATAATTCCTTAATTATTTTGTATTCCTCCCCAAAATTAAGTGAATTCCATAGAATGTTTAATAACTAACATTTCTATAAAAAACTAAACTAAAACAAGTAAATTTATCAAACAAAAAACAAATTTTACTTACCTCGTCGACCACGTGCCGCCATTGTTGTAAACTCGTAGGCACGCCTCGCAAGAATGGCGGTCGCTCGGAAAGAAATTTCTATCGAAATCCAAGGACAAACTATCGCCATTGCTTTATTTTAATTGGTTAAAAGAAATCACATGACCAAAACTTATTTAGCGGGAAAAAACAAACACTGGATGCTATAAAAAGGTTGGCCGGTCGTACTCGAAGCACAAAGTTCTAAAACGTTCGGCCTTTACAGCAAGATTTATTTAATACTATTTATAGCACTCCAGGTGTCTAGAGGTTAAGACAAATCGCAATATTTTTCATGGTGTATCTACTTTTCAGGAAGTATTAACAACGAGGAGACAAAACTTAAAATTGTGGAAGCAGTAAAGAAATTGAAACCTCTCGAAAAAATGAAATGACGACTTCTGAAACACATTATTTAGAAAAGATATATTTAATGACAGGAATTACTTTAGAAATTATAGATTTTAACAGTTACTTCGAAGAGTTATATAAATTTATGACAATGTATGGATGGCTAAATTAAATAATATAATATTATGGTTTTGTAATAATGTCTTTGTATATTATTATGGTTTTTGACTTTAATGACTGATAATTAATAATATACTGTTACATACATAATTTATTGTATTTGTTATCTTCAGATGTCAGTGTGAAGACTCTAAGAAGAATTAAAATTGAAGGGTCTAAAAATCAAGGACAGTGGAATACTCCGGGGAAAAATAGTCCACATTCAGCAACAGTTTCCAATTTGGATAATTTTGATATTTCAGCTATAAGAAACAAAATAAACGAATTTTATGGAGTTAGAAAACAAGTCCCTACACTGAGAAGCCTACACAATGAGCTGAGGGATGCAATTGAATTTAGGGATGCCGTGAAACCCTTAGAAAAATTTTACACAAGAACGGGTTTGAGTTTCAAAACAATAAAAATGAACGGGCTTTACTTACAGAAAAATATGAAACTGCGGCAGCATGGAGACATAGATTCTTGAGGACAATACATAAAAAGAGGCTAGAAGGTAAACAGATTATTTACCTTGATAAATAAACTTGATTAACGAACTTGAACCATTCATAATACATGTTGGGGACAGTAGCAGTAGCAGCGAAGAAAGCAATGAAGCTGATTCAATATCAGGTGTAGAGTTTTTGGAATCCGATTTTAACTATGACTCATAGCTCCTATATTTGTACGGCTCCTCGGGGTCCTCGACTGTACATAAATAATGGATTATTTGAAAATAATAAAAAGACAGAATTAAATGTAATCTTTTATTTGATATTCTTCATAATACATTCGAAAATTTCAACAACAGTTACTAACAAAACAAAATTTTTACAACTCGAAAAAAATGTACTTGCTGAAAAATAAATAGTATCATACTCCGTTTATGCAGTGTATAGCCAGGGTTAACAGCTCTTGATTTTTTAAAATTGCCGCCTTTTTTATTGGACAGCTTTCGTTGGCCAGACTCTAATGAACACCCCCTCGTTAACATAAACATGGGAGTACTACTAGTTACAATTTATCCAAATCATTTATTCAACATCCTAATAACCTTAATATAAACAACAGAATATTAAAAGTATAATAGTAAAGTAGTTAACAACATATCGCACCTTGAAAACAAAAGTGGCGTTATACAAAAATTGACATTTTTCAGTATGACCATTTTAAGTTTTTGACGCAGCATTTTGGCCAATACCTTAGCAAATAACTGGAAGAAAAGAATACAATTAATTTCATTTATCAGTTTGACTATCTTAGTTAAGTTATGTTCTGAAAACATGCCAGTATATTATGGAGTTATTTAGAAAACATGGTTTTAAAAAAAAGTTCTGTATAATGCCACTTTTGTTTAACGTAAACCTACCGTGTTTTAGGTAATTACCCAAAGATTAATAATGGAAATAAGAAAAAAGAAACAGAAATAAAACGAAATGAAGTTTTTTATAGAACAAACATTATTTATTTGGCAAAAACAATGTTTTTCGTTGAAATGCAAGTTTTAGGTATAAATCAAAATTTTTGGGGGTATCAATTAAACCTTACAACTAATAACAATGAAACAAACATTAAACTTAAACATAAAATTAACTTTAAAAAAATTAGTATTTTTCTCAAAATAAAAAATAAAGTCTTCTAGAAAATAAACTGATCTAAATATACTTATAACTGATACCAATTATTTTATTGAGATCATCTAAAATACGTAGGTATAATTATCAAAATTATCGTTTGGTATCCTACTGAAATATACTTTCGTAGTAGGAGGTATAATAACTGGGAATCAAACCAGCATTAATGAGGCTCCTAACGTCAGTTTTCTTTCTTTCAGATATTTCCAATTTACGCTGATAAAGCGGTTTGAGTTCTGTAGGACGATTATTTCTATTTGTTCTTTTAGTCAAATCAAGCTCTTTAAAATCATCAAAATACGATGTTTTATACTGTATTTTAATCTCATTATGTTCATTTTTCTCAATTTTGATAACTTTTATATCCGACAACTTCACAACTTGGCCATCTACATCTTTATTTAGTCTAGGAACTGGTAGTTGCTTTATATCTATGAAATCGCCGTAACCCATTTCATTTACAATGAAAGGTGTTCCACGTTTTTTAGCACTTCGAATAGCAGAAATATATTGCGAAGGTACATATATGGCTCCAGATCTAAGAAATCGCTTAACTTGTTTCTCAATTACAGAATGTACAGCATCTCCCTCATTCTGAGTATTTATTTATTTATTATAATAAGCACGGCAGTTACCACTTACACTTATTAATATCATAATTAAAAAATTGTTATACATATAAATCACACATAACAATAGACACAATTCATTTAAATTCATAAGCATATTATTATTACTATTATTACTATAGAATGTCACTAAAAAGAATAAATTTAATTACAAAAACTTTAAATGAAAAAATATAAACATGCATCTCGAATCAAATGTCATTAAATAAAATTATATAGATGTCAAATATGTCAAGTAATAATAATAAAAATAACTATAATGTATCATATTTTTCACAAAATGTCAGTAGCAATTTATAAATATAATTCCATTTGTCACAAAACATGTCACATTCGGTGTTGGCGTGAAGGAATGCATTGAGACCGGTAAGGGAACGACACAAGGGGGACTGAGCTCGGGCAACGGTGTGACTACTGGGAGTAGCGAACAGCGCGTGTCTACGGCTCGGCCTGTGACTGATATATCTATTAGGGACATACAGTGCGCATAGGAGGTTGTGCAGGTGAGGGCAGTCGATGTTGCCTCTTAGAATTTTGCAGCAGGTAGAAAGCTGTTCCAAGGACCTTCTAACTGCTAACGAGTTGAAACCAAGCTGCCCTAGTAGAAACTTAGTAGGGTAAAGGTACGGGTAATAACCATACATTTGCTTGAACAGGTACCGCAAAAAGCGCTTTTGAACCTTTTCCAGCATCAAGGTGTATGTCACGTGATGCGGGTTCCAGACAACCGCGCCCGCCTCCAGTTTACTTCGCACGAGAGTAGCAAACAGGAGCCTGATGACGCGGGGGTCATGAAAGTCGCGCGCATTCCGCAACACAAAACCAAGACACTGGAAAGATTCCTTTGCGGTATTTATTATGTGGTCATGGAAAGTTAAGCTGCGGTCAAAGGTCACACCCAGGTCCTTAATAGTAGTTACTCTCTTAATGATATTGTCACAGATTTTATAGTCATCAATTAAAGGGTTACGTTTACGGTCATATGTCATAACGTAACATTTCTCAGGATTAAAAAACATTTTGTTTGTCACTGTCCAATTATAAATGCAATTAATATCATTTTGTAAGTCAACACAATCATTTACCGTTCTAACTTCAAGAGCTAGCTTAAGGTCATCAGCATATAATAGACATCTAGCAAAATTTACTTTACTAGCCAGGTCATTAATCATTATTAAAAAGAGCAACGGCCCAATCACAGAGCCTTGACTGACCCCAGAAGGGGTTAAGTACGACTCTGAAACATGTGTTCCGTGCTTAACAAACTGCCTACGGTCGCGCATATAATCAGCAAAAAACAAAAGCAGTTGACGGGTAAATCCAATGTCATATAGTTTCTGTAATAACACGTCATTGTCCACTTTGCAAATGCTTTCTGAAAGTCAAAATATAATACGTCGACCTGTGAACCGCGGTCCATACAGGTCGACGTATTGTCAACTAAGCTTAAGAGGTTAGTATTAACTGACCTCCCAGGTCTGAAACCGTGCTGTTCGTCACATAAATGCATGTGAACTTGCCTATGTATTTCACGATGGAGGATATACTCAAACACTTTGGCAGATGAATTTAATATTGCAATAGGACGATATTCTTCTACCATCGTCTTATTACTAGATTTAGGAATGGGAGTAACCCTGGATAGCTTCCATTTTGGAGGGTACACACCATCCCTGAGCGAACAATTAAATATGTGACATAGGGGACCCGTTAAAATTTGTTGGCACGACTTCAGGACAAAGGCTGGAATGTTATCAGGCCCTACTGATCCCTTCGCCTTCAGCTTACGGAGACCACGTTCAACGTCTTCAGGGGAGATGTAGGGGATACTGACGCAGCCGCCTCCCCGGGGGTGCTCTAGGCATTCAATTGTTAGAGTAGGAGGCTGTTTAGTAAAAACGCTAGAAAAGTAATTAGCGAAGGCTTCTGCAGCTTCAATGCCAATGTAGGACTGCCCATTGAAAGAAACACTAGGCTCAAAGCCGCCTTTCGACTTAAGACTGGCGATGTGGCGCCAAAAATCTTGAGGACGGCTTTTTAACTTCTTTTCGATCGTAATAGTATGAGCATTATAGGCTTCAGATATACGTGTTTCAGGTTAGCACGCAGATCTGAGAAAGATTTATAGGCTACATCACATTTCGAGCGTTTCCACTCTTTGTGCAAGTAGGTTTTCCGTCTAATATCTTTTATTATATCAGAAGTAAACCACACCGGAAACACATGCCAGTATGCCCACGTATAAGGAACTTATGTGTTATGGACTTAATTTTTAAGTATTGGACTGCGTAAATATAAACTCCAATAATAAACTGGTTCTTCTGCTGACCGCAGCAATTATCAGAGTAAAAAATTATGTCAAGATATTCGTCGGCACAAGAAGATTTTTTTTGTAAATACTTTAAAACACAAGTACCTATCTCATTTGCTCCTCGGTGTCCTTGAGATTCATCCCAGAAGAAGCATTCAGTTTTGTCAAGTTTAAGCTCAGAGATGGTAAAGTTCAAGCAGTTAATTTTAGACTTATAATAAAACGTAGAAATCTCACCATTTGGTACTGTCATCACGGCTTGCAAATCATAACATGCGACAATAAAACTAGGCGACACCATTACTTTATCATTAGCCTTTTCCTCACGACTCTTTTCTTTCTCTGCTAAGTGTTGATCGTACTTTTCTTTAAGAGCAGCTTTATCAACACTTTCTGCGAGCTTGTATATAGAGCATTGCTCACATTGGTCCTTTTTGGAATAAAAAAACCAATGTTAAATTTTTCGTTCAATATTTTTCTGTAGGTATGTATCATTACGTAGGATAATCCTTGCTTTATACAGTCTTCTTTATAATCAAAATAAATATCTGTTAAGGTTTTTCCGCCGTCGATGTATTCTCTTGTCGTTTGTTGCCGTAAATAATGGCTTTCAATTCTAGGAATACTATTAATATGACGTTTAACTCCTTCAATCAAACCTTCAGGTATTTTTTTATGCTGTCCATGCTTACCTCTTTGTTCTCCTTTTAATATACCTGTTGTACTATTCTTCTTCTCTATTACAGTTCTAATACATCTGTCAGTTATATCCAATGTATTCTTAAAAAATGTTTTACATACTTTGGTTCTAGTACCATTTATATTAAAATAAAAAGCATTCTTCAACTTTCTATTGGAATCAACTCTCTTATATTGATACTTTAGTTTAATTTCTTCCATATTGCGAGCGATGTATTCTCGTTGTCTTATCAGCGAAGCGAGAAAGAAGAAGAAGAAGAAAATTTAATCTGTTTTTTGATATTATCTGTAGCTGGTGGAATATCCACTGCAATATCGTTATCTTCGTTCCCAGCACTTGGGTTATTAGAATCAACAGCTGGTGCAATATCTACTGCAATATTATTATCTACATACCCAGAACTTTGGTTATTCGAAATCACTTCCGTACAATCATTAACAAATTCTAAATTATTGTCACTAACATTGGTAGTTTGAGTGGTGGCTGGACAAATGTTTGGTAGATCGGGTGCAGTAGGAGTTGAAGATGAAACAGATGATTTGCTGGAAGATGAAGATGATGACTAGGAGCTCGAAGACGACGATGAACTGGAGCTTGAACTACGGCATGTTTTCTTTGAAGGTGCGTATGTTGTATCATCGTCAGAAGCGGGTGAAAAGTCACCATCATCGTCGTCGCAGAGGTTTTCTTTGTTCTGAATTGGTAGCACAGCTGGAAATGTATGTTTGCTAGTTGTTGGCAAATTGAATGTTGAGGTTGAGGGTTCAGGTTCTGAACAGTTTTGTTTATTTTGAATGGCTAGCATTAATAGTTTTCTACCTCTGGACGGATTCATGTTGATAACCTTAAATAAGGAAAGAAAAAACGTTTCTCAAATGCAAGAATGACATCCAAATATAGATACGGATTCATGTTGATAACCTTAAATAAGGAAAGAAAAAACGTTTCTCAAATGCAAGAATGACATCCAAATATAGATACAGAATATGAAACATCCAAATCCAAATATAGATAAAACAATATTGGAAATCTCTATAAGTAATAAGAAAACATAATTTAGGTTTTAATTCGCTATAATAATGTCATTAAAAAAATGTAGATGTTATATTTTTCAAAATAGTGGCAGAATGCTCAATATGACGCTTATTTAACAAAATGAAACATCATCATCCTCTTAACTTTATAGTATTACTGGCACTAAGAACAATAGGACACTAAACTTAAAGAATAACTTAAAACATCAACATTTTAATAATTTTGTTTAAAAACAGACACTAAAAAGAAAATGCCAGTTTTTATTCACTAAAAAAATGGCGATTTGAAATAAAATAACCTAAAAAATGGCACTATGGTTATAATGCCATTTATGTTTTTATCAGTTCAGAAAATTATTACAGACAATAACTTTAAAAAAGGCACTAAACAGTGTAACATTAACTAAATAAGCGACACTAAACATAAAATGTCATTTTTTTATTTATCAAAAAATTTGTTTCAGTATTACTTTAACTAAATAAGCGACACTATACTTAAAATGCCATTTTTGTAGTTATTACTTCAGTAGAAATGTTAGCTTGAATTACGTTTAAACCGACACTATACATAAAATGCCACTTTTTTACTCACCGCAGCGTGTATCCACTCCGAATGCTTGTCGTCAACACGAATAGTGTCACCTTATGAATTACTACTTCGTCATTTACCCAAAAGTATAAACTGACACTAGCGGCCTCTACGGAATAGTATTAAAACTAAGATAATGTCAGTTTTTGCATTAAAAGCACTTTCAACGAAGCTAGATGTCGTTGTAACTCAATATTGCTATTTTCAGTATAATGCCACTTTTGTTTTCAAGGTGCGATATATGTACACTCACTTTCTTAAGGATTTTGTTAAGAATTCTCCAATTTTGATATTAGCACCGAACGCGTCGTGCTAGAATGTCGCCATCTTGAAAACGAAATGAACGAAACAATTGACAGCTTCTACTTTGATAGGAGGCAAGGAATTTGTATACTACGTAACTGGAAGGTTCACTCGACGTATCTCCATGTTTTATATTTAAAGAAACTAGAACCTTATACCAACGCAATAACGTTCTTTTTAACGTTCAATGTAGTAAAAAGGAAAAACGGTCGAGTAAAGGACTTATTTTTACGTCGCTTTGTCCCTTTCACACAGTTACTAGTACATAATAAAAGTTGGTATGGTAGAAACGACAGGAACATTGGGAGTAACGTAATTTCAATGTAAAGTAACAAGTATCATTTTGTATATAAATAAATTATTTAAACTTTAATTTCTCACTAAATACAAAAATGCACCTTCATTCCAATAGAAATTTATTGAAAGATAGGAGTATTGTGGGATAAATATGGTGTCAATATGCTGGTAACTCGTTGCAATCTAAGAAAACAACATGGCGAATTGTTTCTCGTTGATATTGGCGTTATTATTATAATATTGTGATTTGTTATTGAATCAATTGTTTTAGTGCTTTTTTTATGCTAAAATGGTCCAAACTTGTGTCGTGAGTAGATGTAAGAAAGAATCGTACCCAGGATGTGGATTATCCTTTCATAGGTAAGAAAAATATCGGTATGGGTCAGTAGTGTGACCATTTAATTTTTATCTACAGGATATTCACTATGTATAGGTCGAGTCACACAACTTTGCAGTTGTGAAGTTGGCTACAAGCTGCTTGAAACTCAATCAACGCACAGCTTTTATACGAGCTACAGTCAGGATTGGATTTAGCGCAGCTTGTAGCTAACTTTACAGCCGCCAAGTGATTCGGCCTATATTTAGCGACGTTCGTACTGTGCGTTCATATTACGTTCCGAAAACTTATTTTCTACCCTGTTTGTAAAATAATGTTACAGATTACCTGTTAACGAAGATATGAAAAATAAATGGATGGAAGCTTTACGAAATCATCTCTCTTCTGGAAGCTTGTCTAAGTACTCTGTTGTATGCAGCCTACATTTCACTGACAAAGACTTTAAAACGGATGCTAAAAAGAGGCTAAATCCAGAAGCAATTCCTTCAATCTTACCAAAGGTAATGTAATTTAAGTAATAGAATTTGGTTCGTAATTTAAAAAAGGATAATATCAATTCGATAGTAGGTATGTTTATTTGAGACGTTATCACGTCAAAAATAATCGGTCAAGTGCATTTCGAACTCGCTCACGAAGGGTTCCGAACCGTATGGAAGCCCCTCATAAATGTTTATTGTATTTTCATTACTTATTTTTGTGAATTACAGTTATATTTTAGGAATATTTCAAGCCTCTACCTATCACCGTGATAATATCAAGCGAAAAAAAGCAGAAAATAAAATATCTTGTATGGGAGCCCCCTTTAATTTTTTTTTTGTTTTTGGTATTTGTTGTTAAGCATATATTGGACGTATAGTTTCCACGTTAGAGCAAATGTAGTGCGTCATTTTTGCCCACATTTAACGTACACTTGGAGCTAGATTATTGTGAAAAGTGTGTTAAACACAGTCCGTTCTAAGACACAATGTTGTGCCGAATGCCCTGTATATAATGTGTTTTAATTTCTTGCAACCCTTAAGTCGTAGTTTTAACCTAACATCCACAATTTTATTTTCAGTTATCTGAAGATAGAAAACAAATTCATCTTCTTAGTGCAATTACGCTGATTGCACCAGAACATACAGAGCCCGGGACTTCCGGGGAACCAGCGCCTAAGAAAATTAAATTGCAGACAGAAATAAGCACTCAAACCCAAGTATTTTCTACACCGAGGAAAACTAAATTGCGCCGCAATGTAAAAATATTGCAACAACAATTAAAAAGAAGAGATGTAAAGATTGAAAATTAGAATCATGTATTAGACTTACTAAAAAAAAGTGTAACAATTATGAAAAGCTGAAAAATGTAATAAACATAAATTTTTCAAACATATTTGATCAATTTAACTTAAAAAAATCAGACCAAGGTGCGAGGTATACCGATGATGTGAAATCATTTGCTCTCACTGTTTATTTTTATTCAGCTAAAGCATATCGGTTTTTGAGAAACTATTAACACCTGCCCCATCCATCGACACTTCGAAGACTGCTATCGACACATAATTGTAACGTTGGATTTATGTCAGAAGTTTTAGATTATTTAAAAACAGTAGCAGCTGAAAATGACAGTTTGAAAAATGTGGCATTAATTTTTGATGCAATGTCGATTCGGACAGAATTAAGGTTTGACTTAAAAAAAACAGACAAATAATGGGGATATGTTGATTATGGTGGCATAATGACTGATGATTCTGAAACTTTGGCCACGGAAGTTTTAATATTTCAAATCGTGTCTTACACCGAAAAATTTAAATGTCCGATTGCATATTTCTTAACCAACAAAATAGGAGCTGATCTACAAACGGAGTTAATACTAGCGGCCATACGACTATTAAGTGGCATTAACATTACGGTAAAATCCATAACTTGTGATGGAACTGTTACCAATTTGAAAACTTTCTAACTTTTGGGATGTCATTTCTCGTACCCAGATATGAAAACTTCCTTTCCACATCCAAAAACAAACTGTGAAGTTCATTGCATAATGGATCCGCCACACATGCTAAAACTTTGCAGAAATGTGTTCGCGGAAACCAAATTAACATCAGAAAAGGGAGATATAGATTTTAATTACATAAAACAACTTCATAGATTACAGGACGAAGAAGGTTTAAAATTAGCTAACAAACTATCAAGCACTCACGTCACCTTCTATAACAAAAAAATTAATGTCAGATTAGCAGCACAATTACTGAGTTCATCTGTTGCTGATGCAATAGATTTTTTGAGATTAAGTGGCAATAGTGCGTTTAAAGGAAGTGAAGCCACTGTAGAATTTATTAGAATAATAGACCGTGTTTTTGACTTGTTTAACTGCAAAAATCTTTACGGAAAAGGGTTTAAATCTCCAATGAGATTAGAAAATCACGATACATGGTCCAATATTTTAAAAGAAACGAGAGTTTATCTCGGCCAATAAGGTTAAAAACTAAAAGCTCGTGACAGGTGGCAGCACTGTTGAGTGTTCCATAGAGTTTGTTTGTTGTTTTTCGTTTACGTTAATAACAATATTAAACCAAGCATTATACAATAAAAATGTATGCTACTTGGAGTATAGCTCAGTTAAAAGGCGAGTTGAGGAAAAGGGAAGCATCTACCAGTG
The DNA here is from genome assembly GCA_917880725.1 of Selenia dentaria. NCBI lineage: Eukaryota > Metazoa > Arthropoda > Insecta > Lepidoptera > Geometridae > Selenia > Selenia dentaria. The sequence continues at coordinate 27,705,627 of OU862885.1, read as the reverse complement.
GTTAAAAAGCAGCATTAGTTGAAAGGTAAAGTACATTTGATTTTTTTTTGTTTTTAGGTTATTTTGTGTTTGTTTAATAAAATCCCATAAATTTGTTAAAAGGTTGGAAGGGTACGACAGGAACAATCTCATCGGCGTTGAAGATGAACTCGAGGATGATATTCCAAACTTTCCTGCCCCGGAAAACTTTAGAGACGTAAATGCAAGCACTGTTCTGCCACCACTGTCTCAAACCCACATTCAAGAGTTTTCTGAAAGGTACGTAACATTAACTATAAGTTAAAATGTATAAATTATCTTAGTTGTAATAAGAAATAGTTTTAATAAATTTAATCTTATTCCAGGTTTCAAGTTCCATCCAAAGGGAAACTTCTTTATGAAAGTAGAGGCTTGGTAACTCTAAGAGTAGCGTTTGATGGAGATCATGCATATTTTCATGCACAGTGCAAAGCACAGATGAAAAAACTATTGTACATTGTTTTGATTAAAATGGATAAGAGTGGTATGATCGATGTGAGTCATTGCGAATGTGCTGCTGGCAGTGGCTTGGAAGCACACTGCAAACATATTTTCACCGTCCTTCATGGCATAGAAGATATAGTGCGTACCAAAACTATTATTATACACAAAGTGTGTACAGAAAAATTAATGACTTTTAAACAACCTAAAAGAATTTTCTATGAATCTCCTATGCAATCCCATGATTTACCTAATAAACGTAAAAAAACTAGAAATCTGCTGTATTGTCCGATTAATGAGAGTAATATTATGGAAAATTATGAACAGTATGTTCAGAACCTAGCTATCGGATTTGCTACTACTAGTGGTAGCAAAATGCCATACCTGCAAGTCATCAAACCAGCTAATCCATATGCTCTTGAAATGGACCATGATTATTTGGAGAAAAGTGCGCAAGAGTTTTTGCTAGAAAAGCTTTTATTGAAAAATGTCTGCCAACAACAAGTGGATGAAGTGCGCGTATCAACTGTAGCACAAAATGCATCAAAGGATTGGCACTTGGCTAGATGTGTCAGAATCACAGCTAGTATCTTTCATGCTGTTTGCCACAGTAAAGACAGTACAAAACAGGTACTAGCCAACAATATATTATTTCCAAAGAAATTTAACACGAGAGCCACAACACATGGTAAAGTGCACGAAGCTGCTGCCCTACAAAAGTATGAAGCGTTTCTAAGTACTAATATAGAAAAATGTGGTTTGTGCATTTCACTAACACATCCATTTCTTGCTGCATCGCCTGATGGATTACTTGGTAATGAGACTGTTGTTGAAGTGAAATGTCCTTTTGTAAGTAGATACTGTGCTATAACACCTACCAGTGTTCCATATCTGTATGAGTGCAATAGCACATTACATATAAAAAATAAGCATCAATACTATACCCAAATTCAGGGACAGCTGTTTTGCACCAATCGCAAATATTGTAATTTGGTAGTGTACACATTTATAGATATGAAAATAATATATATTGAAAGAGATGAAGAGTTTATTCAGGATATGGTTTTAAAATTATCATCTTTTTACAACAGAAATCTGCAACCCGCTATTTACAATAAATACTTATATAAATATTATGATACCATATTAAAACCAAATTAGTATAATATGTACAATGTTTTATTTTCCCTCATATTACATAATACATTCTCTGAAATTGCAGCACATAAGACAAACAAAAAATATTTTTGATGCAAGGGGCACAAAATTGTGGTGTAATTCTTCTCTAAGAATTTTGTAAGTTTTTGTTAAGCCTATCAAACGTTCAATATGAACACGTTGACTGGCTAACTTTCTGTCTTTCAGTAATTTCAAGCCAGGGATTTGTGCCTTTCCTTTCAAAAATGAAGGAATATTTACAGATACATCTTTTTCAATAAACATATCCTGAATATTGTAACCTCTGTCTGCAAGAATACTGTCCCCGGGCTCACATTTTTTTAATAAGTTGCTTCTTTCAACAGTTTGTCTGTCACTAATAGAGCCAGCATAAGCAGGTGAGCAATAGGAAAGCAAACCTCCTGGTGTAGCTCCAACTAACACCTTCAATGTGTTACTATGCTTATAAGAACTCCATGAAGCTTGTTGAGATACTGGGTTCCCAGGTTTTTGTATCTTCATCTCAGTCCCGTCTATAATTACCCTAGTATTTTTGTCATATTGTTTGAAACTGTCTGGCATATAATAATGCACTAAGTCTTTATCGGGCCAAATATTCAATTTTTTCCAAAGCTGGTCTATAAAATTTATCCATGTTATAAATATATTATAGACTGTGGTTTGACTAATTTGGAAAAATTGTGCAAGTTCGAAATTACATTTATTTTGTCGTAACTTCATCATAGTCATGAAAAACTGGTCTTCTGTACTAATATTTTGCACATGACTTCCATAATAATTAATTAAATGTACCATTGGGCTTAATGTTGAATATACAAAATGGAACTTTTGATAGGTTTCGAAACCTGTATAGAAAGAGATTACACTGTCATTATTTTTATACTTCTGTATGGATCCATAAATGTGAAGAAAGTTCACTTGCATACTCTTCGATTCAAATTTAGTATGTTTGTTCTTATAGGGCTCTGATGATGTGTAGCTAGGTATTTCTATTTCACTATCCACTAAGAATTGATCGTCATTAATTTGCATTTCAAAACCATCCAGCGGTTGAATATCACGAGGTTCGGAAACATCACTAGTTGATGCCTCAAAACAAAGCTTTTTCTTGCTTCTCTTCATCAACCGGTTTGATCTATCTATACTTGATTGGTTGACCGGTCTGGTTTTTGTGTGGGAAAAAATAGAAGGTACAGCAGACTTCTTCAGAACTTTGTGTATAGATTCATCACCTAGAACAGACAAAATGTCTAATAATTGATGTGTATTTGTGACAAACATTGAATAGTTAGAATAGTCAGTGTAGAATAAGTGACACATATTTATGATATATGTGCAGTACATGTAAATACAGATATTGTAGACATAAAATAGATCTCTGTGTAACGAAAAGAAAGCCTCACCTGTATACGTATTCCTCCCATAATAATCGTCAGGTTTAAAATGCATAGCACATAACCTCGACGAATCAGTGGCTTTCCAATTTTTCCTCTGCAGAGCTTTCTCCCATAGTCTTCTTCTATTAACGTCTTTAGGAAATATATGGGTTCCCGTATTTTTGCAACCAACAGCTGCACAAAGAGTCATATTTACCAAAAAAAGTCGTAAATAGCACTTTGTTTACAAAAAATGTTTGCTTAAAGACAGTCGTCTGTCAAATTCATGGAACACTCAATAGTGGTGCCATCTGAAGTGAGCAATTGGCAGTTTCTATCCCCATTGAAAATAAATGGCGAAGGTATCTTGACACACAGGCGACGAACACCTGCTCTAGGCTTAATAATTGATACAATTAGTTTTACAAATTTAGCCTTGGATTTACTGCAAAATGGTGTAGTTAAATATTTTTTAACATATAAAACTTCACAAGATCATTTAGAGATGTTTTTCTCTTGTTTACGGGCAGCTGGTGGACACAACGATAATCCAAGTGCATTGCAAGTAAGATATGCCTTGCGGAAATTGTTATTTCGCAATAGCGTCACTCCAAGCATCAATGCGAATTGTACTAGCGATGATTACGAAACTACTCCAGTATTGGAATTTAGAAATGCTGAAAGATCAATAATAGATAGCCCTATATCGACACCCGTTCAAAATGATAATGAAGAACATGAAATTGAATTCTTACTTCAGCTTGTGGAAGCAACTTCATTGACAGAATACAAGAATAATGTACTGTACTATATAGCAGGATATATAGTCAATAAACTTCTAGAAAAAATGTCATGTAGATATTGTATATCCGCTCTGTTAAGTAACAAATTAATTAATAAAGAACATGACTATGCCGTTGATATTAATAAACATTCATCTTTTACTTCCTTCATTGACAGGGGAGGGCTAAAACATGTCTCCAAATTTGTCTTTGATGTTATATGTTACACTGAAAAAGTGTTCACTAGCATGGTCTCAAATTCAATGCTCAATACAACGAAAAGTAAAATTTCAATGTTGGTTGTTCAACATTTTTATAGTAAATTGGATGAGTTAATTGACCCTCCGCACCCTGTCAATTCAATTACATGTGAAGATAGGCATGACGTAGCGCTTGTAAAGTGTTTGATAAATAAATATTTAAATCTCAGATTGACAACTTATGGAAAACACAAGACCTTAAAAAATATTGGAGCTCGTGCAACATTACGCCAGAAATTGCACAAGACTATATTATTTAGTAACATATGATTATGTAAGTGAATATGTTTGGTTCAGAAATAAATTATTTTTATACTTAACTGATTTGTTCTAATTGACATTTTACCAAGGTTGACCACATGAATTTGGCAGTGTCCTATTAAGGTGATGGTGATAGGGTATTACAGTATTTTTAAATCTTATTAATCAATTTTGATTTCGAGTTGTCCTGTTTATCTCATACATTATGGTCGCTCTTTTAGAAAGAGACACGGTCCTTAATATTTGGTCTCTTTCGGACCGCATTTTTGCACAAGTGAACCTTCCAGTTACGTAGTATACAAATTCCTTGATAGGAGGATATTCATTCTCTATGATTCAATGTTGCCATATTTCAAAATATGTATTACACGCCTATAATGGAGCTGGAAAAAATATTTTGTCCAACACTAGTGCAACGTCCAAAATTAGTGCCGTCACCCAATATATTTAAAAAAAAGACAATATTGGCAATAGAAGCAGTGGCGAGCAGGCTTTGGCCTTTGATTATTTTAAAGAATTTGAAGAAATTTTTAGACAAGAGCCTAATATCACACCGTTATCTACCGCATGCAGTAGCAGAATGGTGGAATTTGCAGATTGCTCACAGTAGCAATGTCACCGCAGTGGAAGAAATAGGATCTGATCCTTCTACAACTTCTACGGCACCAGGATCAAATTCTGAGCAGAGTTCTTCTGTTCGACCACATAGAAGAAGAAGGACTCGGCTTGAGATACAATTAGAAAAGTTCCATGCCAACATGGAGCTCAGGGAGCAAGCTCGGGAGCAGCGCCTCAATAGATTTCTTCATCATCAGGAGGAACAAACTAGGCGCATTTGCAGTTTACTTGATAAATTGATACAAAAATTATAACTACTTTGTATAATAGTGTATCAATGGACATAGCTTATACCCTGGATTAACACATAATCACCATGCAAGTAAACCTGTGGAACACAGCTAGTTTATTATATGTTTATGGGGTTCAGCGGCTGATATAGAGACCATCTTTATCCTACAAAATATACTATTTGAACGATATAAGAAATGGGTCCCCGCGAATCTTTGAGAAATGTGTTTAAAGATATCAATATATTAACTTTGCCATAATGTATGTTCGTAAAAATTTACATAAATGTAAGTTAAATAGTGGTCACCACCCTTTTAATACTAGGACTAAGAATAGGATAGCTGTACCTAGTTCTAAACTTGCGAAGACTAATAATTCCTTCCTATAAATATTGTGCGATTTTCACAATTAAATCCCATAACACGTTACTGAGCTCACAGTAGGAAAATTCAAGTTGACTGTAAAAATATTAAAAAAAAACATATTATAAAGTTCAACATTATAAGACAAAGATACTTGGAATACTCCACTTCTGGCAAGTTATCATCTGCCACCCATAAAATGTAATAATAGTAGTAGAAAAAAATCTATGTGAAAAGAATGGCTCCGAGTTTGTTGCAGCTTCTATTCGGTAGGCTCTATATATTTTGGAATACAGCGGTAGTCTTTAGAGTAGGTACATTATAATTAATAATTGACGTTCATAAGAGCGTCTTTGATGCCTAAATTGAATAAATGATTTTTGACTTTTATACCAGGTGGTACCTTTGATTTGACATTTATCTCTGAATAAATTTGAAGCAGCACTATTAGAAGTACTAGGTGTGATCAAAATGTAAAATTTTGTCAAATCTCAGATCAAAGTACCATTTCAGACATAAATGTTCTAATCAAAGGCACAACCTTGTTTTTTAATTTATTACTTTATCCTTAAGTGAAAGGCAACATCACAGAGAATTAGTTTTCCTTGGTATTAACATAATAAAAGTTTTGCTGCTTTCTCTTCTCCTCGTTCCCTCACTGCTGAGGATTGCCACCACATATAATCAGTCTCCATTGGGTGCGGTCATAGGCTGTGTGAACCGCACGAGTGGTTTTATTTCAGATTTAATTTTTCTTAGGCTTCTATCTTTGATTTAATTCTAAGGGCCATAATTTGCTTGGTATTCAATACAAGCACTTGTAACAAATAACTTTGTAGCCTTGCATTACAAATAACAAGGTATTAATAAAACTGTACAAACTAATTATGGTTTTCTTTTTTGTGCTTATATTCTGAATACACTATATTAATGTACATTCTTCCAATATCACACAGTATAGTGTATGTTTATAATAATGTTTTTAGTTTTTACTAAGTATATCTTACTTAAGGAAATGATTGTCAAAATAGCTTTAGTAAGATCACCAGTTGTCTGAAATTAAACCAACTCTTACTTTCAAGCACTTTAGTTTTACTTCCATACACCTAAAATCTTACTCTTAATTGATATAGGCTGTAGTCTTACTAATAAAGTTTTTCTAGGCGGGTATATATTCTATTCTAGTCAATTTTCTATACTATAAAAAACTGTAGAAGTCATACTATTTACATTAGAGACTATTAGTAAACACTAGACTTGTCTTGTGCTTTTCCATTGCTTTGTCAATTATATCCTGAGAGCTGATGCCATCACCACCTGTTGAATGTGGAGATGCAGAAGGGGCAGACCCAGGATTATATCGAGGTGGCACATGGTGTTGTTTTCAAGCAACCACTAAACAGTGAGCATGCTAGTCTTTGCATCTTCTGCAGTTTTTAAGTTGTAGTTGTTAGGTTTGTCCTAGGCCACCATACAATATATATATGTATATGTTAAGACAGGCCGTACTATGGCAGTGTATAGCAGGCGTAGCTTTGGTTTTAGTCCCCACTATTTACTGACTGCTCTTTCTATTAAAGGGATTTGGTGGTTTATTTTTATAACCTGGTATTTATATTATTTTGCCATTCTTATTATTTTTTGGGGGCGATGAGGCCTGCACTGACGTCCCGCTTGGGGTGTTTTGTGCATTCCCCCCTGTCAGCATTTACTCAAGCCAGCCTAACTCCTTTACATAGCGGAGTATGGCCTTGGGTCAAACACTGATGCAGCTGGCACAACTGCTCCAGTGTTGTTTGAGATGTTGTATGAACAACTGTCGATGATGCTAGTGATGCCTCATGCGGTTTGGAGTGGACCTCCAGTAATCCCTTTTTTGATCTGATTTCTTCCGTAGCACTACAGTGCAGCAACACATGCTCTCCAGTCTCGTTTTTCCTGCAGACAACCTCTACATAGAAGGCTGTCCATTACTCCAATCTTGTATGACTGGTAATTTAGATTACAGTGACCATTGATAATGCCCACCATAAGGCGAAGGTCCTGCTGTTGTAATCGTAGTAATTTCTTCATAGTATTTTTGTTAAGAATTAGAAACATGGATTTCGCATGTTTACAGTCCTTTCTGTCATCCCAACAGTTTATTATTTTGCCATGTCAAAGGGCTGAGTTACGAAGCTAATAAACGTGCAAGAAGCATAGATGTAGATGGGTCAGTCATAGATTTTAAATAAGACTCCGTGCCAGTCTTTCACGCATTAAAATGCCATCTTCATTCTGAGCACTTGCAAGTTCCTCCATTAGATCTTCATTATTGCCTTGTCTTGATCTTTCTTCTTGTCGAACGAGGAAGTTATGTCCTTCAACTATTGCTTGCTGATTGAAATCAAGGTCAACATGGTCCAAACAGATGTTATGGAGTACACATGCTGCCAAAATTGTGTTTGGGATTAATTCTGTTGTATTCATGTCCAAGTATTTCAATCGGCGATATCTTCCGAAAAGAAGGGCAAAAGACCGTTCAACTACTTGCCTAGTTTTGGTGTGTCTTGTATTGAAGTTACTTTCAATAGAAGTTAGTGGTCTTCTTCTTATAAATGGTGGTACACACCAGGGCAGTATAGGATAGGCTTTATCGGCAATGATATACTCATCATTGCCAAAATATTCCATCGTGCTAGAAGTGACATTTCTGTATATGTCACTATTCTGAAATATTCTTCTGTCACCAACTGAGCCAGGATATCCTGTAAAAACATCTGTAAATTTGAGGCTTGTTATGGCAATGACTTGTAATTGCATTGCATAGTAATACTTGCGGCAACTATACACATGAGGGTGTGCTTTCGGCGCTTTTATTTCCACAATGTTCCATCTATAGCACCAACTACACCCATTAATCCAGCAGATTTTGAAGTCTTCCTTCAGTTGATTTCTCAGAGTAACAGAGGGCCACTTAATGATTTTATGTGAGATCTTGTTTAGCAGTGTAATCACTTTAACGAAGCATCTCTGTACACTACTTTTTCGTAAATCAAACCGGTCTCCAATGGATCTACAATACAGTGTAATTTACTTATGTAAGTTCCGATGTTTCATAATTTCAATTTAGTAAAATACTAAGAAAATGGTTATTCATCTATACCTGAATGAATCTGGAGTAGCAAGTAACCATAGAATTACTAGTAACTGTTCTCTGACGGGTATAAGTTGTGGGTGATTATGAGTTCTAGATGAGCTCAGTTCAGGGCCTAAGTTGGTCTCTAAAGCTTCAAATGCCTCGTAACGAAGTCTAAAATGTGATTGAAATTCTTTTTCATTGAGGTTAGATACTACTTCAACGCAGTTCTTTATACGTGTTGCTGGCTCATTAACAGTCGTGATGAGCTGCATCATTGTCACATTTTCTTCCTCATCATCGTCACTATCTAAAATTACTTCCTAAAAGTGTTCCTTATACTTTGTTGAAGCAAGAATGCTACGCCAGCAATGTAGCGACTGTTTTGTTGCATTTTCACGATGAATGGACAGGTACAACTTATTCGTACTAAACTTGTAGTACCTAAATAGATTTTTTTGACCAATAGACAGTAATTAAAATCCTCAAATTATTTTGAAATTATCACTTCTATATAAATTTACGTCTAGTCGAAACAAAACAAAAATAGAGAACGTCTCGTCGTCGAAGAAGAAGACTTATCTACGTCAAACTAGAGTCCGTTTCACAAAAGAAGTCCCATAGACGTGGCGCTAGTTGTCGTACATCAATGAAATATTTGGTACATATTTATTTAGTTCCACTAATTTTCCGCGAGACTTCTTTCGTGAAACGGACTCTAGGTTGTTTTTGACAGATAATGTTAAACGGACGTTCCAGCAACGCTCGATCAAATCTTGGCCGAACATCATTTGGCCTAAGGTTTGCCGGAACGCAGCCCCGGAGCCACATTTTCCAATTCGCTAGAAATGTTTTCAATGAACTCCGTTATTACATCTTCGGATACTTGTGCTCTTACTCTTTTGATGACGTTTGCTAGGCGTCGAGAGAGGATTCTATGTCTCTTGTGGAAACTACACAACCAATCTTTGCCCGGAATATTGTTTTTTAAATTGAAGCACTCTTCTGCCCTGTGACAAGATGTAGTCTTTGATGATCATTTTCAGATCAAAATCGGTCAGAGGAAAGCCGAACTCGGAGAGTGCAGTTAAATGACTAACAAACGATTTTTCTTCATTCTCTGAGAATACGGTTGGTCGGCCGGGTTTATTTTGAAACTTTTTTTTAAATTTATTTTTTAATCTACTCTAAGGAATTCTATACTTCTCCAAAGCTACCCTTTGAGTAAGAAGTTTGGCCTTCACAGCGATGAGACATTCTTCCAATTGTTTTTCCGTGTAATCAATATACCGCCAGCTACCAGGCTTCAGCTGATATTTTGACGGCATATTAATGTCTGAAATTCAAAATACATAATTACATTCATAGTGAAACCGATCTAAAACACTATTTTTAAAGAAAACTGAACGCTAAAACTGTAAAATAAAATATATTTCCATGAAAACGCACTTTTTACACTATTACTCAAACAGACATTGACATACTGTCCAAACAAAAATACTACCCATCTTCTGTAAAATTATTTGAATATTAAATAAAAATAGAAAAACAGCCAGTATCAAAAAAGGTCGGTCGGCAACATGGCCCCGAGCGGTGTGGAACACCAATTATTGCAGTAGGTGAACCAGTTTGCGGACCGGCCGACGCAGCACACCCCCTTTAGTTTCAACACTAACTACACGACAGATATTGTCCTTCCCTAAAAACATCTCTTTAACGCGTCCCATAGGCCAGCAATTACGTGGTAGGTTTCCATCAGCTATCAGTACCAAATCTCCAATTTTTATTGCTTGATGTGGCGTAACTGTCTTTCGAGGGATCAACTGTGGCAAATATTCCTTAATCCACCTCTGCCAAAAATGGTCCGCTAGGCGTTGAGACTTCCTCCAATCCACTCGTCGTGATAAGTCAGCGTCACTAAATTCTCTTAGAGTCTGATCATTGCTTGACGTTCCAATGATGAAGTTAAAAGGTGTGATCGCTCTCTCACTATCTGTGTCAACTGGAACATGGGTAAGAGGTCTTGAGTTCACAATCGCTTCGACTTCTAATAGTAGCGTGCTTAGTACTTCCACTCGTGGGGACCGATCTTTCAGTGTTATTTTTAGTGCTGTTTTGACACTGCGTATTAAGCGCTCCCAACAACCGCCCATGAAAGGTGATAAAGGTGGGATAAATTTCCAGGCAATACCTTTGTTTATAGAGAAATCATACATATCGGGCAATATATTTGAAGCACCCACGAAAGCCGTTCCGTTGTCCGAATAGATACATGTAGGACAACCGCGTCTGGCTATGAATCGACGAAGAGCCATCAATGCAGAATCTGAAGACAGTGATTCGACGATTTCTATGTGAATTGCTCTTATGGTTAAGCATGTAAATAGCGCGATCCAATTCTTCATTGTCCTTCGCCCCACTGTGACATTTAAAGGGCCAAAATAATCAACACCCGTGAAAGTAAATGGGCGATTATGATGAGCCATTCTAGCTTCTGGCAAGTTTCCAATGGGTGGTAGGAGTGGTTTTGCTTTCAAATTCCGACAAAGTTGACATCGCTTCGCTACACTTCTCACAGAAGATCTCAAACCAACGACGAAGAAACGCTGACGTAGTTCATTCACCACGAGTTCGTTGTTTCCATGGGCAAATTTGACGTGATATGAATGAATCAATAAGCGGACTATTGGATGTTTCCCATCAAGCACGATTGGTTTCGAGTTGATTTCAGTTGAAGCTTCAGTGCGGCCTGATAATCGTATAAGTTTATCGTTTCCTAGCACTAGAGTTACATTTTTAAGTCTACTTTCCTTACCAACGGGGCGTGCAGCGTCAATTAATTTATATTCATTACTGAAAGAATCTAATTGTACGCACAAAAAGGCATGGCGTTCCGCTGATGAAATGAAAGCAA